>HG993156.1:0-4800000 GCA_905231865.2 Boloria selene
GGACACTAATATCTAGGAATTATCAGTGACGACCCCCCCTGGAAAAAATATATATGATAATACAATTCCTTAAGAATTTTTTAGTCCAAGTTTTGTCCAAATCCGTTCAGGGGATCCTGAGATATTGGTGTTCATATTTTTTAAGGAAAAAGTTCATGAACATTTAAGATTAGATATTTTTTACGTAAGTTTCCATATATAGATTATTGATTGTAAAATTGTTTGTACGTTGAAGAATTTATTTTTGATTAAAATTTTCATATTTTCAAAATAAGTCAAAAATTTAGGAAAATAGTATTCGGAACTTTTAGACAATAACTAATTAAAATTATCTTAAAAATTTGTTCAGGTAAAAATCTTTTATTTTTCACACAATTTAAATTCAAAAATATTAAAAATTTCCAAAAATTCTGAAAATTAAAAATTAAAATACGGTATATAATAGAAAATTGCATTAAATAAAGATAAAAAATTTTTGGCCCAACAAAAGTCGCATCATTTTAGATCTAGTAATTAATTAATATTTCAACGTACAAAAAATGTTCAATTTTAAATTATATTAGTTAGTGGGAGGAGCTTGTTCGCATATAAGATTGCCAAGTTCGAGCGGTATTGTAAATATTATAATATTATTAAATTGTTTCTTCTATTGAATCGAGAAAGTTCCGGAAGATTCCCGAATGTTCTCGAACTTTAAAGTGCCAAGTTAGTCTCGAGATTATAAAATATATTATTAAAATTGACTTCTATTGTATTTTCGACCTTAGTGACATAGATTTTTTAATCTATTAATTTTGTTGGTAAAGTTCGAATCGAATTTGTATATAAATTATTAAACTTAATATTTTCGACCTTATTGACATAGGTTTTTGAACCTATTAAATTTATTAAAAAATTTGGGATTCGGGAATTTTCTCGACTTTGACATATCTTTATAGATTTAGGGAAATTATTTATATTATAGTTTTAGGTATAGGTCTGGGACGGGAATCGAACCCGCATACCAGAATTTCGGAAAAATTTCTATAACTTATTTTATCGCATTTTTGTTTTTTGTGCTTTTGTTCGAGTCCACACCCCTTCCCCACCCCCCCCCCACTCTCCCCCCCCAAAATCCCAAATTTGGCGAGTGGACCCCTCACCCCATTCCTAACAACTAAAATTTTCCGACCCCCGCCAATCGTCGACCCACGAAACCCCCCCCCCCCCAGAAGATACCCCCCCCCTCGGACAGAAGATAAGATTACTCCGAAACTACTCAACGGTTTTCAACGAGCTTGGTGTCGGGTGAAAGGGCATCCAGTGCCGCTTCAGACGCACCCTTAATATAATTTTTATTTCATCCCCTTCAGGGAAAAAACCCCAAAAAAACCACCTTATCTAGGAAACTACTCCTACGATTTTTTAGTAAAAAATCTACATTAAAGAGTACTTCAATTTAACACACTTTCGGAATTAAAATCTTTAAATTATTCAAAAACAACCCCTATAGAGACCCCTAAATTAAAAAATTACATAACTTTTTCAAAATTTGAACTAGATACGTCGTGTTTGGGTTCGTTTGAAAGGGCTTGGGAGGACCTACCCCCCCATCATAGTTTTAGGTTTCCCAGACTTGTACATAAAAATATATCTAGATTTAAGTAGGTTAATTAGCTATAAGTTATTTTTTGTAAATTTTAACTCTTTAAGTTGATCTTAAAGAAGACATATAACCGAGCTCTATACACTCGGCTATAACCACACTCTTTTTACACTTGACTAAGGCCGAATTCCACGATGTTTCACACACCAAGAACAACTAAACCAACTACATCTTCGACTACATCTAGACCATCAACATCTACTATGTCTAGGCAAACAACACCATCAACTAGCAGGAGAACCTCAACATCCTCAACAACATCATGGGGATCACTCCCTCCATCACCACCTTTACCATACACGCTCGAAGAGATAAACCTCCCTGAACCAACAACACTAGCAGAGGCCATTCATTTAAGAGCTAGACAATACATGGTGTTTGTGACGGAAAGCATGAAGAAGTCAGGCAATTTAAAACGATCGATAAAGGACGATGTAGGAAATGGCACATTAAACCTTTACAAATTGGTGAAAGAAGCCTTAAATCTCCAAAAAGATAATAGCGGTACAACTGAAACAGTTGAAAAGTCAGATCCTAACCCTCAAAATCCGCAGAAAAGTGAAACATCGGACCCTAAAGTTTTCGAAAAGCTAGCTGAAATTAAAGGAAAAGTAGAAGCACAAACAAAATCGTATGATAGTCTCCATAAAGAAATAACAAAAATACAACCTAAATTAGATGAGCATTTGGCAAACGTAAATGAAAAAATTAATAACTCTGGCAAACACTATATTGAAAATTTAGCAACCCAAGGAAAACGGTATGAAAAAGTAGAAAAAGAACTTCAAAAACTAAAACCAAATTTAGAGAAGCATTACACACAAATAGAAGCCAAAATTCAGGAGCTAGAAACAAAAAATTTGAAAAGTCAAGAATACATACTAGAACTTAACGAGAAAATTGAAAAGCTAGTCGACGAAAACAAACAACAAAACACAATATCAGAAAGGACACAACAAGAAATAGCAAGCATTAGAGAAGACCTGAAGGAAGAAAGAAGCAAGCCAATACAAGAAAATAGCAACCAAACTTACGAAATTACAGCACCTAAAACATATGCAGAAATCGCAAAGGAAAGACCTAAACCTACCCAGTGCCTTCTAATAGGCACGGAGAACCCAATGGATACCAGCGACAACGTACTAACAAAAGTAAGGGAGGCACTAAAAGCAAAAGAATCCGGACTGCAGATCTCAAAAATAAGAAAAGTTAAGGACCAAAGAATACTTCTTGGGAGCGAAAACGAAAAAGACTTCGAGATTATTAAGAACACCTTGCAGAAGAAGAACTTCCGGATAGAAGAAAAAGCCAACAAAGACCCGCTGATCATAATCAGGAACGTAACTAAAAGCATCACGGACGAAGAAGTAATAAGTGCAATTAAGACCCAGAATTACCATCTAACTCAGCACATTCCAGAAGAGGAGTATAGGGTGAAGATGCGACATAGGAGGAAGGCAAGGGACCCTGCGGACACCCACTTGGTTCTGCAAGTGTCTCCGATGGTCTGGAGAAGCTTGACATCGGCGGGCAGAATTTACGTGGACGTCCAGTATGTCCCAGTCTTCGACCTATCGCCGCTGGTGCAGTGCTCCAGGTGTTTGGCCTTTGGCCATGGTAAGAAATGGTGCACTGAAAGCGTAGATCTCTGCAGTCACTGCGCGGGGCCGCACATGATGCAGAACTGCCCCGGCAAACTGGCAGGAGAGGTGCCTCAGTGCAAAAACTGCAACCACGCAAAGCAAAAACATGGCACGGACCATAATGCTTTCGACACATCATGCCCAATAAGATTAAAATGGGATGCACTGGCGAGGTCGAGCGTAGCCTATGCATAACAGCATCGGTTCGATAAGCATCAGACTCAAAAAGCGAAGAGTATTTTGAGGATACCAGGAATAAAAGTAACTTTTATGTCCAATCGCACAAGTCGGAACAGCAAAACCGAGAACAATACGCCCTATACAACACAACACATACACATAACAACACACACATAAAACTGACTGAGTAAAATGTAAATAAAACAATTACTGGGAAAAAAAAAAAAAAAAAAAAAAAAAAAAAAAAAAAAAAAAAAAAAAAAAAAAAAAAAAAAAAAAAAAAAAAAAAAAAAACCCAGTATATATATTAGCAAGTAACATAGCATAGTATAGAATTAGTATATATGTATATTTTGAATAATATACTATATGTACAATTAAAAATATCAAGCAAAACATTAAATAGCTACTCCATGTTATTATTAAGATAAGTTATGATGACAATAAGGTCTTTATGTTAAATTAAACTGTACACAAATTATGTAAAATTCATTATGAACCAGCAAATTACGTTGGCAATAAGTATGTAATAGTTAGAATTAAATATAGTAGAAATAAGAAATATAAGAAAGTACTTATACATAGTGCTCCTCCCCAAATTGTAATAAAGATAGAATAAGATAAATAAAGATAATTAAATGTTGTAATAGATAAATTAGATATAGTAGAAATAAGTAATACAAGATGGTATGTATACATAGCATCGCTCCTCACATTGTAATGTAAATAGTAGATAAATAAGATAAGAAGATAAATTAGTAATTCCATAAGAACAAATGTATAAGTAGAATGATGAATATGTAGACAAAACAACAAACCCTTCAGGTTTACAAAATTCTCACGCAGTAACTTAATAAAGCATAAAAAGGTCTCTGATTAAGTCAGAGGAAATTCGGCCGTATTAATTAATAAAAAAAAAAAAAAAAAAAAACCTAACCTAACCTAACCTAACCTAACCTAACCTAACCTAACCTAACCTAACCTAACCTAACCTAACCTAACCTAACCTAACCTAACCTAACCTAACCTAACCTAACCTAACCTAACCTAACCTAACCTAACCTAACCTAACCTAACCTAACCTAACCTAACCTAACCTAACCTAACCTAACCTAACCTAACCTAACCTAACCTAACCTAACCTAACCTAACCTAACCTAACCTAACCTAACCTAACCTAACCTAACCTAACCTAACCTAACCTAACCTAACCTAACCTAACCTAACCTAACCTAACCTAACCTAACCTAACCTAACCTAACCTAACCTAACCTAACCTAACCTAACCTAACCTAACCTAACCTAACCTAACCTAACCTAACCTAACCTAACCTAACCTAACCTAACCTAACCTAACCTAACCTAACCTAACCTAACCTAACCTAACCTAACCTAACCTAACCTAACCTAACCTAACCTAACCTAACCTAACCTAACCTAACCTATCTTTTTTTTTTTTTTTTTTTTTTTTTTTTTTTTTTTTTTTTTTTTTTTTTTTATTACGCTTGGAAAATGCATTTACGCACCACAACCCAGGCCTGGCCAAAGGCCTGCCCGGGTAGGGTCTGGGACTCACCCGGCCGGGGTGTGCAAGAGCCGGTCCTACCCACTAAAAACCAAGCAGCCCTCATCCGCCATAGTGGGACGCCACGGGATCGCTTAAAGCACTCAACCGCGACGCCCCGGCGGCAGGCACGGCCCATCAGGTGAGGGGACTGCTGAGAAACAGCCCCCTCTGTCCACCGAAGTGAACCCCTTCAGAAAAGTGAAGCTGCTCGCAAGTCCACTCTGCTGATCAGAGAAGTACCCGGAGCAGCCCCACGTGACACCTTACGCCGCCCACCGAAGTGAGCCACCTGCAAAAAATAAGGGGTATATGCGTATATAAGTCTATACGCATATACCCAGAAGCCTCCCTCCCAAGTAAATTGGGCAACCTACATTGTGCCCGAAGGCCCAACCACAACGGCCGCAGGAGAAGAGGATGCGACAACGCCGACACTCCCCTTCCCCTGCTGCCCCCTCAAAAGGACGTCACAAAGACGGCACAAAACACAAAACACAAAAAAGCACGGCAGGAGGAGAACCCCCCACTGCGCCCCCACCCGAAGGTCTCGATGAGTTTTTACACCTCTCAACGAGACCTTAAACCCCACCCCCCCTGTGGCACTGAAGGGACGAGGACCCCCCGTAAAGAGAATCCCCATCCCAACGTGCCCCATCCCCAAGGCCGCCGGCTACGACAAGTCGCAGCCAGCGCCGCCCGTCGGCCGTCGCGGGACCTCCTGTCCCGCCGCCTTATGGCTTTTGGTCCGCGCCAGATAAACTGGTACCACCCGCTCAACTGGTTAGGAAGAGCAGGTGGCGTTCCCCCATCCGCCACCTGGGGACGCGCCCGGTAGGGGTACAGCCTCCCCCCCGGGAACCTAACCTAACCTAACCTAACCTAACCTAACCTAACCTAACCTAACCTAACCTAACTGTAAACCTAACTGTAAACCTAACTGTAAACCTAACTGTAAACCTAACTGTAAACCTAACTGTAAACCTAACTGTAAACCTAACTGTAAACCTAACTGTAAACCTAACTGTAAACCTAACTGTAAACCTAACTGTAAACCTAACTGTAAACCTAACTGTAAACCTAACTGTAAACCTAACTGTAAACCTAACTGTAAACCTAACTGTAAACCTAACTGTAAACCTAACTGTAAACCTAACTGTAAACCTAACTGTAAACCTAACTGTAAACCTAACTGTAAACCTAACTGTAAACCTAACTGTAAACCTAACTGTAAACCTAACTGTAAACCTAACTGTAAACCTAACTGTAAACCTCACGGTAAGGTTCACGGTAAGGTTCACGGTAAGGTTCACGGTAAGGTTCACGGTAAGGTTCACGGTAAGGTTCACGGTAAGGTTCACGGTAAGGTTCACGGTAAGGTTCACGGTAAGGTTCACGGTAAGGTTCACGGTAAGGTTCACGGTAAGGTTCACGGTAAGGTTCACGGTAAGGTTCACGGTAAGGTTCACGGTAAGGTTCACGGTAAGGTTCACGGTAAGGTTCACGGTAAGGTTCACGGTAAGGTTCACGGTAAGGTTCACGGTAAGGTTCACGGTAAGTCGTCAATAGGTTTCGGATGAGACTTGAGAATTTCAGGTTCGTAAAGTTAATTTTCAAAATGTTAGATTTCGAAAAGTTAGGTTTGATAATTTTAGGTTTCGTAAAGTTAGGTTTCGAAGCGTTAGGTTTTAGAATTTTAGGTTTCGTAATGTTAGGTTTAAGTTAGGTTTTAAAATGTTAGGTTTCGTGAAGTTAGTTTTAAGAAATTTTGGTTCCAAAATGTTTCAAAATGTTAGGTTTGCAAAAGTTAGGTTACAAAATGTTAAGTTTGTAAACGAAAAAAAAAAAAAAAAAAAAAACGGGATGTTTGCCATCGTAGATTTGAAAATGGACCTCATTATCGTAATCAGCGCCCCGAGAAACCTCGAAAATGACACCCATGTCATTGTTGAAAAAAAAAAAAAAAAAATAGAATGACCGCCATCTTGGATTTGAAAATGGACCTCATTTTCGCAATAAGCACCCCGAGAAACCACGAAAATGACACACATGTCATTGTTGAAAATAAATATCGTGAATATAGTTGCAAGTCCTCTAAACTGTTGGCTGTTAGCTAACTTCTCCTGTGAGAATTTTGTGTCTCGCTGGGCGCGCGCATCGTAAAATTTCACTCTCATAAATTTTTCATAACGCGCCTGAAGAAGTATAACTACAAAAAAAAAATACCTTTAAGGTTTAAGAAGTTCAGGTTTCGTAAAGTTAGGTTTCAAAATGTTACGTTTTATGAAGTTAGGTTTAAGAAATTTAGGTTCCAAAATGTTAGGTTTCATGAACTTAGGTTTAAGGTAGTTAGTTTCCAAAATGTTAGGTTTGGAATAGTTAGGTTTGGAAAAGTTAGGTTTGGAAAAGATAGGTTTGAGAATTTTAGGTTTCGTTAAGTTAGGTTTCAAAACGTTAGGTTTTAGAATTTTAGGTTTCGTAAAGTTAGGTTTCAAAATGTTAGGTTTTAGAATTTTAGGTTTCGTAAAGTTAGGTTTTAAAATGTTAGGTTTCGTGAAGTTAGGTGTAAGAAATGTAGGTTCCAAAATGTTAGGTTTAAGTAAGGTTTTAAAATGTTAGGTTTCGTGAAGTTAGGTTTAAGAAATTTTGGTTACAAAATGTTAGGTTTCATGAAGTTAGGTTTAAGGAAGTTAGGTTCCAAAATGTTGGGTTTGGAAAAAAAAAAAAAAAAATTAGAAAGTTAGGTTTGAGAATCTTAGGTTTTGTGAAGGTAGATTTGGAAATGTTAGGTTTGGAAAAGTTAGATTTGAGAAGCTTAGGTTTCGAAAAGTTAGTTTTGGAAAGTAAGGTTTGAGAAGGTCAGGTTTTGCAAAGTTAGGTTTGAGAAGGTTAGGTTTCGAAATGTTAGGTTTGGGGAAGTTAGGTTTCAAAATGTTAGTTTTCGAAAACTTAGGTTTGAACAAGTTAGGTTTTAAAATGTTAGGTTAGGAAAAGTTAGGTTTCAAAATTTTAGGTTTGAAAAAAAAAAAAAAAAAAAAAGTTAGGTTTCAAAATGTTAGGTTAGGAAAAGTTAGGTTTCAAAATTTTAGGTTTGAAAAAAAGTTAGGTTTCAAAATGTTAGGTTTGGAAAAGTTAGGTTTGAAGAAGCTAGGTTTCAAAATGTTAGGTTTGGAAAATTAAGGTTTTAGGAAGTTAGGTTTCAAAATGTTAGATTTAGAAAAGTTAGGATTTGAAAAAGAAAAGAAAAAAATACTTTTTTAAGATTTCGAATCGACAAGATATATCCACTAAACAATATTCGCAAAATACCGTATTTTAATTGTAACTATATAGGATAATGTCGATAATGAAAAAGGATTGATCGACATAATATATTGTTGGTTGTGAAATATTTACGCATGCGTTCATAAATTTATTTTCGTGTAAACCAAGGAAAATATATCAAGCTACTAATAGTTGGAAATCATAAACGCGGGCAAAGCTAGTTTATAATAAAACTGTTTGCCAACTCTAATTTCCAATATTACACAATTATAATACTTTTGAGAAAAAAGTATGTCATGAGTCAATAGCGTCCTTTGTTTCAAGTAAACACGTGTTATGAGTATTATGAGAGTAGGATAGGTAGGTATAGTAAAATACAATGTAGCGACAAAGTTTTATTATTTCATATACATAATATTATGTAGTTTCATTACTGTATACATTCAAAGTATCACATCAAACGACATTACGGAAAGGACTGAAGTGTTACATCATCCATAGAACACAGCACAACGCTTCGGTCATTATTACAGAAAACGCTATAAAATATACGTACGTATTATAATTACCTTCGTTGTTTCAGTACATACATACGTGTTACATAATATGTATCCTGATGTAAAGAGTGCGTGCGTGTATCATTGGGTGGAGGACAACATTTTTAACAACCGCTAGAACCTATCTCAATAGAGACAATATCCATAGACTCAAAACTCTATAGACTTTTGAAATTACTCGATCTTGACATTTGACATTTCGTATATGACATTAAATGTCAGTGGTAAGATTCCCATATCCCATTCCAAAATCAAAATATATTTTGTTGACGAAATAAAAGGCAAACATTTATAAATTTTATTGTCGTAAAATAAAAACAATTGCATATCTACCAGAACTAAGGTTAACATTTTTTATTCGTAAATATTGCTTTTAATATTAAACAAAAAATGTTTATTTAAAAACGTTATTGAGTCACTTTGTGGAGTTTGAAAATATAATTCTGTTGTCGCTGACGGCTGACTGGCAGCTACCTGAAATACATACAAAAGAAACTGAGAGCTATAAAATGATTGTATTATTATTTATAATTTACAACTATATTAATATAAGATAATGAAAATTAAACGTTTTAAATAATTATTATAAGAATTTAATATAGTGGAATGATTTCTTCAATACCGTTTTGTAAACAATACAAAGAAAATACCAAAGGTATGCAATATAGTTTGCATTATTTTTTAAAGTTTAATTACTACGGTACCAACGATTTTGTTTATTCCACTACAATACTGAACTATGTACTTATATCATTTATTCATAAAAGATTTAATCATAATGGAAACTTATCTTTTTTTTGCTAATAAACTGGTTTCTTAATCAAAACGAGTCTATACATTATAATTATTTTTTTAAGACAAATTATTAAATAAAATGAAAGACAACATAAAATATTGAATACTAACAAAATCTAGTTCCTAATATAATCTTAAGTTTTACACAATTTGCTTGATAAAGTAATATCTCCAAACTGAAAAGATATATAAGAATATAGTTTTTTTGGGTATATTTAATAAATTATGAATAAATATGTGTGGGCATTAACATATAGCACCATCTTGTCTATCTCTCACTCATCTCCAAGGTAATCCACAAATGTGTGTTTTAAACACCAGATAGTTGATCCACCACACGTGTATAACATTAAATACCTGATTACTTAGTATAAACACCTCATGACACAAATGAATTCCCCGGTGAGACTCAAACCCATGACCGCAGGCATATTAAGTAGGATCAATACAAATTGACTATGAGCCAGATCTGTGATTAAGAAAACATAACAATATCATAATAATCTATACATATTCTTATAGAATTCTAATTTAGTCAAAATTGTAAATTGATAATAGTTTTTAAATCTTAATTATTGAAATAGTGATTATTATCAGTATAGAGGCTGAATATATTAGTGTTAGATTTTTGTATTTGTTTGTCTGTTTATGAATTTCAGGAAAACCACTCTACAGATTATAAATATTAATATAAAAATATTAATATATAGATAAAATTTGTTATGACAACAGCTGGTTCTCTGGATCAACATTAAGGATATTTTTTATATCTCATTTCTGAAACACATTACAGGCTGATCTCTGAAACGGCTTGACCAATTTCGGAGAATCAATGAAAAAAGGCCGGGCGTTAGTCCTGCGCGAGGT
This sequence comes from Boloria selene, assembly GCA_905231865.2. NCBI lineage: Eukaryota > Metazoa > Arthropoda > Insecta > Lepidoptera > Nymphalidae > Boloria > Boloria selene. The sequence continues at coordinate 10,516 of HG993156.1, forward strand.
ACCATACCGCGCGACTCAGTAAGAATTTGGTTTATTGGTCTTTAGAACGCGTGCGAAACCGCGGGAAATGCTAATATATTATAAAAGTGCTAAAATGCCTCTGTAGGATGTTTTAAGAAGTCTAAATAATGTGAGTACATCGCTACATGTTGACTAGATAGATGTAAGTGTAATCAGTTGAGTATACTGAAGAATACATGTGTAGCATGGTAGAGCTATTCCTTAACTAATTTTCTTCTATAATCTGTGTATTATTTCTATCTTGATATCGACTGTACTTCTTGTTCTGGTCGAAGCTAGCTCCATCAAATGTGTCTGGAAAGTATAAATAATTCTAATTTAAAGCTTTACTTTTAATTTTAATTAAGACACTTCTTTTGTTTATAAAATATTTGTCAAAATCATTTAAAATAAAAACTTATAGTAGATCATCTAAGTCAATAGATGAATAATATAAATATAATAAAAATAATAGTTTCATGTTCTTCTAAAGGCCCCCCGGAGATGGCCAAAAGTTTGATTAAAATCTTACGTGTTCGATGAAATTGTTTGAGTTCGGTTTGACTGGTTTGTCAAACAGCACAGCGCAGTTTGGTTCGGTACACTGTCGTAATTAGACTTGGACCAACAAAACAAAACAAGGATCCAGATTTTCTCATGTTTATAACGTTGATGTCCTGCATTAAAAGAGAGTTCACGCTACAAAATCCAACATAGCACTAAGCTGAATTCATTTAAACCCGTCAAAACAAGATTGTCAATCACAACAAAAATATGAATTTTCATCAAACGGCTTCAAACGCGTATATGTTTGACAAACTGTTCAAACTACCTTTGTAAACGTTCAAAATAGTTTGAGTCAAACCAAAATCTATTTGTTTGAATCAAACCATTTGACCCTTAAGGGGCTTCCGAGGCCCTTAAGACACTGTTTGCAATTCTTTAGTATAAGGTTTTGAAGCTGTGGCACTTACAGATAACTGTGAGAGGTACAAGACAACAAGAATGAGAAGACTTCATACTCTCATCAGACAACAATTAAAAATACATAATAATAAATATTTTTTAGCTGTGCTATAATTACCTCTATATGGATCTTGGTAAGGAGTGATTATTTTGATTAGTATAGAACCAATTTTAAGACTATCACTGTGATGTATTCAATTTTCTTGTTAGTGGCATCAAAGGGCACCTGTGAAACATTGCAAATGTAGAAGCAAATCAATGTTAGCGATGGTTTCTCGGCAATCTGAAACATTTAAAAAAAAAGTGTTATATGGGAACTGCTCTTACCAAAAAAATTATCTGTGACAAATGAGACCCTTAGAACATACACATACACAGAAGCTATCACTTGAATAAAATATTTTTTTTTTTAAATAATGAGCAAAGAGCATCTAGAATTTAATTATTATTATGTTAAATCAATAGTGACTAGGAAAAAAAATTTTAAATTCAAATCCACAGCCACACTTTAAAGATGAAGTCACAAAAGATATGAGAATAATCTTAATTTCCTGTGTTGTGGTGGTGTTATGGGTGTGTGATAAGAGATAGAGTTTCTTGGTTAGATAGGTAGGTAAATATTATTTAATATTATTCATTATAATATATTATTCTAGTGGGCAAGCATGTATGGGGAGATGCTTGAGCTGTTTATAATATAAGGTAGACCTCATACTGATTTTAAATGCTATACTATTATATGCTTTATTCAATTGTTTAACCATTTCACACTTGACTCCATTGCCATATACAGATTTACGATTTAACGATTGAAGCGTAAAATTAAGCACAAGGCTGGTTAAAAAATAGTATATAGTAAATGAAACACTCACCAAATTCGTAGAATATCTGTTTCAAATAGGTACTTTGTGTATTATTTTGAAAGATGCGGTGTTTACTATTTGTTGATGTTATGGCACAAGTTTTTGCTTGTATTTCTCTTTCTGATTACAAACCTATAAGAATGCAATGACAATAAAATATATCTAAAATAAAGTAAATACAATAGGTAATAAACTTAGAAGGAAATACACAAAGCGACACAAGTATAAATTATCATCTTCTTTTCTTCTTCCACTAAACACAATATAATGTTTTAATGAAAACTACATTTAACTACATTTTATTAATTACCTATTAATTTTCATAAACAAAGTTAGTGTTATAAAACTTTAAAATTAAACAAATTACAATAACTTTGATATTTGCTACAATTATAGATATGTAGGTACTAGGTACTGGTAGTTCCCCGTTTTAGGTACCAAAGAGAATGCTGTAGACTGTAGTTCAAACTTCAATATGTTGTCTATGACGTATAGAGTGACATGTTGATTGTTGACTGCAGTATTTTGAATTCTTTATTATAGAGTTCATACATAATTACTAATTAATAATGATTACAGAAAAATGTATATTTTAAATTAAATATTATTTTTATCTCTCAATAAAATAAAATATTTTTTTTGACATAAAATTTTATAATTAAATTATTATTGTCTATAGTTGTTTTATGTGTCGTTTTAAAACCAAGAGCACAATATTAGATATAGTGTGTATATAGATTTTCACGTTTAATATCAATTGATGATTCCCACGAGTCATTATTATAATTATTATTTTCGTTATTTCGTTTTTGGTCATATTTTACCCATTCTTAACGCCATCTATTGTTTAATAATTGTATCACGTGTAAAAATAGTACTTAGTAGAATTCCTTTACATTCTCTTTGCTTAGTAGTAGTTGAATTTTCACAATCATCACTAGATGGCAGTCGAAAGTATGTAAGTAAAAGTATAGTCTATTTTTTCTTACTTGTCCTAAATGGTAAACAAACACTGCCTTGAACGAAAATCACTTATTTTCGGAAAATCCCGCATTTTAGACTTGGTTTCATCGTTTATAACTATTTTAGAAACACACACACTATGAATTACACTTATAAAAGCTGTTTATTTATGATTTGAACACATTATTTTTGCTAAAATTGAAATTTTAACAAAACTAAATTCTATAGATAAAATATGAACAAAACATTTTGACGTTTCGATACGCTACTTTGTCTTTGAATCATAGAGATGTAACATGTAAAATTATTTGGCGAGAATGGAAACTGAACTTTTAAAAAAATAACAATATTTGTAAATTACAAAATACGACATTTTTCTTCAAATTTTATTAGGTTTTAAAATAGGAGTGTCATCTGTAGAATATAGAAGATTTTTAATTGCTTTTAACCAACTTATACTGATTATTTATTTGTTATTGTAATTATTATTATTTCTTATCTTATTGCACTGTGTAATAAAATGGAGTGAGGGACTTCGCTCTCGGAGATCTTTCGATCGCTTATTTGCTTTTTTAGTTTAAAGTTTTAAAAATGACTTTATATTAAGACAAAAAGGAAAATAAAATTATTAAAATTATTATTAGTAAGGAGGTCATATCCGAGTAATAAAATTATCAAATTAACTTGTCGTATTATTTCTACCCAATACTTTACGTTCACTGCGTAAAAACCATTAAGTTCAGTCGTTGTCATTCATTCGTCATTGCAATCTCTATGAAATTATCTCTGGTTACCTGTCCGCCATATTTGTTTACTATTTAAGACAAGTAAGAAAAAATAGACTATATATCTATAATGTATTCAAACGTTTTTAACGTCCATATCACCAGTATATAAGTGTATAATCTATGGTCCATATGCTGGCTTTCTTTCAATACGAGGAGAAACAGGTCATAGGCCACCTCGCTGGCCAAGTGAGGGCAGATTTCGGCAGATTTTGCATGTCTTCTCAAAACTATAATATAATATATGAAAAGTAGATAACAATAAAATAATTGAGTAATAGGCGTCATCTTATGGAGTCAGGATATCAGATAATATGGATATCTTTAATGGTTACTAGAGTTGCAGCCCATAAATTTAGAGTCCCTTGTCTCGCTCCCCTGTGTGTAGTAGCGAGGGTCTGATAATGGAGTCACGAGGAGAGTGGCGGAACTCTGCGATGGATTAACTAGGTAATAGATCCTGTTTAGTATAGTTTAAGCTAGGTAGAGTTCATATTTTGGTTTTGATCTCTATTCATTTCCTTCTCGGGTAGAGACGGAAAGCCCAAAAATATCTTCCTTGGGTATGTTTCGTACAATTTATAATGTGGTCGTATGTAATTACTAAATTACATACGACTTCATTATAAAAATCCCTCGTAATTACTAAATTATTCAACTGATTTTGATGCTTCATACTTCGTTAGATTCGTATTGAACGCGAATGTCATGGGGTAAAATAGAATATTTATAAAAGTCAATGTGACTGATATCATGCTCCAATTTAAAAAAAATATTTTTTTTGTTGGAAAACGCCATGCGAAGATTTTCGAAATGTTTTGTTTTTTTGCAAATTTTACCGATTTTAGCACTATCAGCGCCCTGGGCGAGATTTCAACGCGGCGCCCTTGTATCGATAACTATAATTATACACAGGCAGTAGGTACTACTAAAAAAACAACCCGTTTGTTTCTGTGAAATCGAGTGTTTCTGTTCTCGACATTATTACATTTTAGAAAATTTACTACAAACATCAGCGGCGCCCTCCGCCCCTTCCTGTCCGCGCCCTGAGCCGGCGGGAGCTGTCGGGGTAGCTTGCTCATCTGATGTCGGCTATGAAACAATTTGTGAAAGGCCTACATTTACATAATATCGGAAGGAGGAGATCTGATACAGGCGGCGGCGCGCGTGTGGCTGAGCAGTATGTACACATACTACTTACACAGACCAGTCACTGCGACGTACTCTCTTCCACGTCCCGGATCACTTCTAATTTAAATCGCTACGTCTATAAATAAGTATGTCAAACAAAACTTTATACCAAGTTTCAATATTTTAGTACCATGTATATTGTATATGTACCTGCTTGCTGACATTAGAATCTTGTTAAAACATAATGAATTATTATTGTACGCTAGATTCGTTCCTGTTTGTTTTTAATTTAGACCATAATATGAGTATATAAGTCAGTTCATTACTTTTATTAATACTTAATGCAAATATTGATAAAAAACAGACTAACAAGTAACAAGTTCTTTGTTTTGTGTTTACTTTTTAACCCACGTCCAAAATAGTTCTATGTAGGTACATTTTTATGTACCTATGAACACTGATTTCTCGAAAACGAAAAGGGTTGTTTCCTTTACTTTAAAATATTTCAATATGTATAAGTTTATTTATAATATTTTAACTACATTAAAAATTAAAAGTTCATTATTAACCGACTTCATAAAAAAAGGAGGAGGTTATATGTTCCGTTGTATGTATTTTTTTTTATGTATGTTCACCGATTACTCTGCCGTCTGTGGGCCGATTTCAAAAATTTTTCTTTTGATTGGTAGGGTATAGTTCCGAGGTGGTCCCATTGTCACCAAGTCAGGATCTGATGATGGGATCCCAGGGAAATCAAAGGCAACTCTCAAAATTTACAGGCACCTATTATGTTTTTGATATATTTTCTAAGCCCGATAAAGCTTTTACGTATGAAAATCATCATCTCATGTGGATGAGCTGATGATGGAAGGTAAAATTCCTCAACAGTTGTTTTTTATGTGTTTTCACCGATTTCTCCGTGAATTGTGGGCCGATTTTAAAAATTTCTTTTTTGTTAGGTAGGGTATACATTCAAGATGTTCTCATTGTCACCAAGTCAGCATCTGATGATGGGATCCTAGAGAAATCGAGGGCAACCCTTAAATTTTATCGGCACTGATTACCTTTTTCATATATTTTCTAAAGCTGTTCAAGAATTTGTGATGATGTAAGGTATATAACCTCAATGGTTAGGAGTTGAAAGAAAACTCTTTTAATATTATATGTACTTATGAACTGATAGTCGTATTCGTTCAGGATATTAGGTGGATTGATAATAGAAGGTAAATCTTATTAACGTCTACGAGTTACGTGGAAAAATAGACGTGGACAAATCTCGATTGACTATTGTCGTTCATTTCAAAACTTCGCTGACTTGTTGGAGCAGTAGTTTAGTTAGCCTTCCAATATTTTATTTAAACATAATAATTTCCACAAAAAAAAATTAAAATAAATTATTTTTTAACAAAAATGAAAACCGACTTCAAAACGCTACAAATCGAAACTAAAAAGAAAAAAAAATAATTTTAATTACTTAGTTATTGTTGGAGTCGGTGCCAGCCAAAGTAAAATAATCTTAATACAATTTAATTAATGTATCAATTTGTAAATATAATCAAAATATCCGTTCGAAAGTTCATTGCAAAGGCAGGATAAAACTGTCCTTCTTGGCTGGCACCGACTCCAACAATAACTAAGTAATTAATTTAACATAATATTTAGGTATTTATTAGAAATTCATAACTTAAAGGATTGTTAGCTGTCACTGACTTCGAAAATGTCGAATTAAGTATTTACGAGTATAGTAAATACAACCTCGTTCCCGTTCAGTTATTTTTTACTTGTGTGTGGAATTTTATTTTTAAAGTTTTTATGATTTGTTGCTTCACCCTAACTTAGTTTTGAAAATTTTATATTTTTGCTTGTAGATGTCTGATATTCTAATTCTGATTGATAAATATCGACTGACATGCCCGTCGATAGTACTGAGTAGTGCAGGCACGGGGTAGGACTTAGGAGGCAGTCCGCCGCATCGTGTCGACTCTCAAACTTAGCGAGCATTCGCGTTTAAAAATTGAGCTCTAAGTAATACATGAATATTTCACTATCTGCGGCGGCGTTCAACTTCCCGCAAGTTTTTATTACCAAAGTTAGTCCCGAGGCGTTCTCCGCTTGAAAAACTAAGAGATGCGTTGATGAAGTTTTTTAATCAGCCGCCTTAAGAGCGGGCGAGCTAGTGCGCTTAGGGCGGCTATCCTTGCGACGCGTGTCTAATCGCTTAAACACGCTTCTTACTTTGTTGGGAAAAAATCTTCTTTGCTTCAGTCTAGTGATTATTACAGACTAATATCTAGCTTTAGTTACACTTATTATTTATTAACTTGTACTTAGATTAATCTTAAACTGATTTTTTGGAACGAAGTTACATATCGCGCGTTGCGAAAGGGGGCTTGACGGAAAAAATTAAGACCAAAAGTTGTAACGACACTTTTTGCTATAGTTGTAAGACGTGCGGCGTGCGCGTGTTTCTCTGTCTGTCTCTTTCTCACTCTCTCATAGAAAGCAAGTCAGTTATGATCGTTTCGTCTTTCTATTTCGCATTGAACAGTGTGGTGTCGCGCCGATTATTTTTTGTGACTTTAGGTGATTATACAGGTTTTTTGTACATATTAAATATAATAAATAATAAATTATACCGCTAATAGAACTTAAAATTAATATCTTTTTAAAAAGGAACTTCGTTCCTATCCGGTGTATATATATATATATATATATATATATATATATATTATTTTATATATATATATTTAGCCCTTTTTATAACGTCGATCCTACACATCGTAAGTGTATTGTGTATTGTGGTTTTAAAGTATTAACATTAAAGGAAACTATCATATGGAATACTGAAGTATGTGTGTACATATAGAGTTACCTAATAAGAAGTAGGTAAACTTTTTTTAACAACCTAAATATTTTTATTACGCTGAGCTCGCCGCTGTCATGACAATATAATAAATATTATATATGAGAAGTCGGTACGGTATTGAAAACTTTAATAAACTATTAGTTTCATAATCGCAATACTTTTTCACTGTCTGTTATAAGACTGCATTCATCAAAATTATCAAAAGGCGCCTTTAAGAAATAAATACTGAAAAACTCGTTTGTTTACTCTTTATATCGCGGAGTATGAAAAGATTGTGAAGGATGAGTTGAGGACGCGTTGACGAGAGGCGCGAGCGCGGGGGCGGACGCGGGTGCGGGCGCGGGGGCGGACGCGGGTGCGGGCGCGGGGGCGGACGCGGGTGCGGGCGCGGGGGCGGACGCGGGTGCGGGCGCGGGGGCGGACGCGGGGGCGGACGCGGGGGCGGACGCGGGGGCGGGTTCGGAAGAAATCAATTCCTATATACATAATATACATGCACATACGAGTATTAGGATATTCCCCTCTACAAAACTACGTAAAATGAAAATGTGAGCAAACCTTTACTACTAATAAATACGAAAAATAAAAAATATATATATGTTACTTTATCCGTTTATAAGTACTAATGATAATTAAAATTAAAAATAATTAAATAAAAACATCATTTTCGGTTTTAAGTTCTTAGAGGTATTGCTGTTTATCTGTTCGGGCCGACTCTATCGGTGGCAGCTCGTGGCTGTGGTCTAGGTTTGCTTCCTGAAGAGAATTTTTCAGGAAATTGCCTCCGCGCGGCTCCAGCTCGCGGCTCTGCCTTCTTAATAAATTCGCACGACTCAGCACTTCATTGTATATTTTGATTTAAGCAGTTGCCAGTGCAACGATCTGCGCCCCAGTGCTGCATACTTTACTTTAAAAAGCCGTTTTTATCCTCTTGATATATTACATTCAAAACAAACTAACTTTATTATTCTCCAGGTGTCTACAAATGTTGAATGGCTTAAATGTTTACAACTAAAATGTGCTAAAATGTAGTTATAAATGCTGAATAAATCATGTGAGCAGCTACAATTTCCATACGGCGCTGTGACGCGCGGTCGAGGCGACCCTGGTACTATTGTTCATGGGCTTAAAACTTGCGCAGAGTAATGGACAAGTTGATTTAAATTAGATGGCGCCAGGATATCAGCAAAGCTTTGCACGTAATTAGACTCTATGTTTTAGTGCACAGAGCTGAGATCGCGGCGCGACGCGCGGCGGTGATCGTGTGGATCAAAGGGGCGCAATTAAGTAAGTGTAGAGTTGGCGCGTGAAGTGTGTCAGGTGGGGTTTACACTCTCGCACAAAGACAAAGATCTTTCAGAGGTGCTACAAGGGAATCAGTACCGCTTAATAGGGTAGAGTGTGCTCCAGCCCTGTTAGTCATTACTTCTGTATATGTTTCTTTTTGATAAGGATATTGAATTACTCGCTACGCAAACGTTTGGGCGAATATTGTATTTGCCTGCCAAAGATATTTGATATATAAAAAAGCGAGTTTCAAGCATTGGTGAAATTATAATGACGTAGCTTGAGTCGGTAACTGGGTATGAAAAAACTTTTTATTGCGATGTTTTTGTCCTTCGCCATATTTTGCGTAATCTCTTAATATCGACATGTACGGCGACGAAACCGTCGAAAAAGTTTGGAATAATTTATATCAGGCGTGTTGTTTATGGTTCGCGTTTCAGAGGAAAAGTTTCAAGGGATTTACGTACTCGTGTGGGCTCGTGCGAGCTCGTGAGGCACAATTTATGCCGCGTGAGGATTTTCGACTGCTTTATTAATCTGCACCCAAAGTTTGCTGAATTGTTCAACTCTTCGTCCTGTCCGATAGATATTAAATAATTGTTGTTGTTCAACCTTATTTTTAAACGGCGCACCGTTTAAAAATAAGGTTGAACATTCTATATTATTAGAACGCAATACAAAAATTATTTAACTTGCAAAGTTAAGCGTGATTCGTGATTAACTGACATTTGAATCTGAGACCGCTTTATAAATTCACACTGTGCCTTAAAAATGTTCTTGCTTTCAATGTCTTTATTACAAAATTATTGATAATGCGTTCATTCAAGAAAGTTTAAGGCTGAGTAGGCTGAGACTTTTAACTGTGTCTGTGCTGAGTGAAGTTATTCACTAGCTGTAAAAATTCTCTAGAAATAGTTAATAACATCTCCAACATGAGCTCCAAAAGTAATTTCGTATGCTCCTTACTAGGCACGACAAAAGAATATAAAATGTCGCTTTGTACTCTCCCCGAGAGTTATAATGCACTTCGTTACAGTCCCGCGCGGCGCCGGCCGAGGGCGGGCGGGGGCGTGCGGGGGCGGGCGCGGGGGCGGGCGGGGAAGGCGCGGGGGCGGGCGGGGGCGGCGGTGCACCTCTAGCGCTGATTATACTTGTAAATGATTTCAGAGGGAAGATAATTTTCACTTTAATAAGAGAAGTCGACACAACGATCGCGATTATGATTGAAACACCAACTTTACGATGAACCATTATGGACAGATAAACTTTACTGATTTGTGCTAATGAAGTTTGATTTTATTCATGAGGATGTTTTAAATCTTTCGGTGGTTCATGTTAAGAGTAAGCACTGTTGGATAAACATATTGAAAAAAACCTATCACTATAGTAGAAACATACTAGTATCTACTTGCCGATATTTTAAATAACATTATTAAAGTTTAAATGATAATAATGACTTAAAATAAATAAATTCTTGTTCCAAACAAGAATTAAAGGAAAAAAAATGTAACGTATGATCTATCTAATATCTATATAAGGATTATCAAAGATGCTTCTGACTTAATGAAGACATAAAAAACTTTTTCGCAAAAAGGATATTGTTTGTTTTTCAACATTCTTTGTGTCTACACGCTTCTCCCAGCGAGCCCTTTCTTTAAACCAAATAGGATTTGGCGCCTTCCTTCGCAAATATCATAGAAAAGTTAATCACTTCATTTCTTGTTTTCAGGTAAGAAAAAGGCACAGACTAAGCCGCTGCATATAGATGAATGAAATTTTGCACGAGCTGCTTATTTATAATTTAATAGAGATGGGCTCTAAAGAATAATACTTTTATTTGAGTGTTTAAATATTATTGATATTGTATACAGGATATCCTAAAGAGCTGTTAATTTTACATATTACATAATTACTAATTTGTGTAACATAATATTAAGTTTGCGCGTTCCTTTAGTTTTATTTTATTATTATTACATAAATCATAAATGTTTTATAAAAATGGAAGATAATGGAATGATGAAGAAGAATTTATAAGTAAAGTTAAAGTAATAAATAGACATAGACTGATTGGATAGTTGCAAGCTGCAAGTTAATATCCGAGCATCTTCGGACATTTACTTATGAGTGAAATTATTCAAGAAGAAAACTTCCTTTACCTTTTGTAATTGTTGCATCGGTTTTATGCATGCGAAAGTTGTGTATAAAATATGTGTGTCTAAGATTATTGCGTCTTCAAGTTGAAACGATTTAGATGAATGTTAACATAGAGAATAGAGATGTACCTGTCCTGAAGTGACACTGGTACAGTGACACTACCAGAGACATTTACCCACGAACAAAGTCGGTAAGTGTATCAATAATGTTCTCATAGAAATCATTTTCATGCATTGAATCACTCGGCTACCACTGCCTTCAAATCATCATATTTTGGAAGTCCAGCGGTAACGCGCTCTTTTGTATAACCGAGTGATACGGGTTTAAATCCGGGTCTCGTATCTCTGATATTTTCATGTGCAAATTATTTCTGTCATGATTACCACTTTACTTTCGGTGAAGGAAAACATCGTGAGGAAACCTGCATGTCTGAGGAAACCTAGCAAGTTTTCGAAAGACGTGAGGAAGTCCGTCAACTCACACTAGGCTAGCGTGGAGGCCTGTGCCCAGCAGTGGGATGTTAAAAATGGACTTAAGATAATAGAGATTATTTTTAAAGCAGTTAATTTATACATTCCTTTTTCCATAGCATGCTCTTATATTTTTCCAATGCTAGTTAGTTATACGCATAACTAAAAATTGTTAAATTAAAGGCGTAATATTTCAATTAAGTGACAGAATAGTTTCTGTTAATATTATTTTCATAACAACATCTATCTAGCTGTCTCAGCGACGTCTGACAATGATAATCTTAAGTAATAGAAGCATATGTAAGAGAAACAGCTCGCAGGCACATGCGGCGGCACGCGGCAGACGTCCGGCGCCTCGCACGGTTAATAAGGCTAAGAGACCGCGGTGCCAACTTGCAGACCTTGACTTCAGGCTATTACGTATGTGGAGTGATGTCAACACCAATATGTTACGATTTACTCAGAGATATTCTGCCATTCTTATTATTTATGATAAATAAGAGATGCTCAATTTCGTTAAGATCATAATTCCGTTTAGAATCTTTATTTCTCATTAAGAATTATTACACAATTCACTTACATGAGAAAACACATTAAATTTTAAAACATTCACAAAAATATGCGAGTACGTACAAGTAACATTTATAGTTTCGCTGTGTGGCTACGGCAATTAGAATATGGCCACCCCATATCTTCCTGTGGGTGTCGTAAAAGGCGACTAAGGGATTAACTACCGAACACCTTGGTAGTCGCGGTGGTAGGCCTCAACATCGGCCGACGGCACGGTTACCACCCGTCAGCAGAAGTCGTGCCGCCAAGCGTCCAACAACGCGTTCCGGCATGTAGTGGCTGATGAAGCCGTATGGGGAATGGGTCTGAACAGTTGTGTTGCACAGTAGCCGTGTTGGTGGTGGATTGTTGTTTGTTGTGTCGAGAGCTTAGTCGCGGAGGGTAGCGGGATCCGAAGCACGGCTTGCCGCTGGCCGACCGCAGACAGTTGGGGGCCCAACTAGTGGGCTAGCCACCCATGAAAGGCTGCCCCGCCATCTGTGTAAAATCCCAGGGTGGCTCCATCGTGCTGGTTGGCGACCAGAGGAGGGGGCCCGATGGCGATCCTTGGGGGGGTTCGGGCGTCCCCGCAGTCTCCAGACTAAGCCCTCAACGACATGACAACACCAATATCACTGCCTGGCTCGTGCAACACCTCGTTCAACTGTAATTCTCCATCCTATTCACTCTTCTATTACAAATTTTTATGGTTAAAAAGAAAAAGAGTAATGTTTTTAAGCGGCTGCACTCCCCCTCACTTAATGTGCACCTCACAAATATCCGAGGATTGCACACAAACCTCTCATCGGTCCACTTCCATCTCGAGACTGCGCAGCCCCACATGCTCTTTTTGACGGAGACGCAGATTCAAGGTCCATTAAGCGCTGCGTACCTGGACTATCCCGGCTACTCTTTGGAGCATAATTTCAGCTCGCGGGCCGGAGTCTGTTTGTACGTGCGAAATGACCTCTGTTTCCAACGTCTCCGCCACCTTGAAGACCCCACATTTTCTACGATTTGGGTTATCGTAGATACAGGAATCGAAAAGATCCTGTATTCCTGTATCTACCGATCGCACACTGGTGACCAGGATACAACTCGATTATTTGAACATCTCAGAGAGGCCGCTGATGTGGCTATCCAACGGTACCCCACCGCGCAGCTTGTCTTTCTGGGGGACTTTAACGCCCACCATGAAGATTGGCTATTCCCATACCAGAAGACGGACCATGCTGGGAGAGAAGCGTGGAAGTTTGCGGTGTCACTTGGACTCTCCCAGTTGGTTGACCAAGCGACGAGGGTACCCGATGTGGACGGCCACACAGCTAATTGTCTGGACCTTCTGCTGACAACTGATCCGGACAGGTATAACATCCATATTTCATCCCCATTGGGTAGCTCTGACCACTGTCTGGTAAAAACTGTATCGTCTTACTCTCCACCTGAAAACAACTCTATTGGTGTTAGACGAGTATGGCAATACAAGTCAGCAGATTGGGATGAGATGCGACACTTTTTTGCATCCTTTCCTTGGCGGCAGGTCTGCTTCTCTTCTTCCGATCCGTCGAGCTGTGCGAATGCTATAACTGATATGGTGCATCAAGCGATGGAATATTTCATCCCATTCTCCGATGTACCTGTTGGTGGCAAAGCTCGCCCATGGTTTAATACCGAATGCATCTTTGCTGAAAAGCGTAAGCATTCGGCTTACCTTACCTGGGCTGATGCTCGAGACCGCAAAGCTCCGGATGTAAGATCCAAGAAGAGAGCCTTTAACTTAGCCGCCAAGTCCTACAAAAAGACATTAAAGAAGGCTCGTCTTGACCGAATTTCACATATTGGCGCAAAGCTCTCTGCTCAACCATCTGGCAGCAGAGCTTTTTGGTCCCTTGCCAAAGCGGTCGAGTCGAACTTCTGTCGGCCCTCACTCCCACCGCTGGTAAAACCTGACGGATCCCTCGCTCATACGGCAATGGAGAAGGCGAATCTGCTTGCCTCTCTTTTTGCCCAAAATTCATGTCTAGACTCTGACAATGCTACTCCACCACATCTACCTCACTGCGGGATTTCAATGCCTGCAATTCCCATCACTAATAAGGAGGTAAAGAGAGTATTGTGTCGTCTAGATGTGAATAAAGCTTGTGGTCCTGATGGTATACCAGCGATAGTACTTAAAACATGTGCTCCCGAGTTGTCTCCGATACTGACACGTCTGTACCGCCTTTCTCTTAAGACTGGAATAGTGCCTAAATCCTGGAAGCTTGCCAACGTGCAACCAGTGCCCAAAAAAGGTAGCCGTGCTGACCCTGCCAATTATCGTCCGATCTCGATCACCTCCATACTCTGCAAGATTATGGAGCGTGTATTGAACAATCGTCTACTGGCATACCTAGAACAAAACGATCTCCTCAGTGATCGACAATATGGGTTTCGCCAGAATCGGTCGACTGGGGACCTTCTAGTGTATGCCAACCACACTATTGGAGAAGCTCTTGAGCGAAGTGGGGAGGCGATCGCTGTCTCCCTCGACGTCTCAAAGGCATTTGACAGGGTTTGGCACGCGAGCCTTATAAGCAAGCTTTCAGCCTATGGTATATCTCCTGGCCTGATCGGCTGGATTAAAGATTTCCTGAGTGACCGATCACTCAGAGTTGTGGTTGAGGGTTATTCATCTCACCCGTTAATGACCAACTCAGGAGTTCCTCAGGGGTCTGTTCTCTCTGCAACCTTGTTCCTGCTGCATATTAACGATCTGCTTGTACCCGGTATCTATGGGTACGCAGACGACAGCACTGTTGTAGAGAGATACCTGCCGAATGCTCGGGCCAGTAGAGATCAAATTCAGTCCGAAAGAGAGGCCATGGTAGAGCGGTTGAATCTCACACTCAGGACTGTCTCCAATTGGGGCGATGCCAATCTTGTGAGTTTCAACACCACCAAAACACAAGCGTGCCTCTTCACCACAAAAAGGAGTCCTTTCATCTTGACTCCTACTTTCCGAAATGTGCCTCTGGAATACACTGACCGTCTGCAGTTGTTAGGAATGGAAATTAGCCCCAACATGAACTACGGGCGGTTCATCGAGTCTAAGGCTAAGGTAGCAGCGAGGAAGGTCGGCATCCTCGCAAAGGTCCGACAGTATTTCACGCCGGGACAGCTTCTTAATCTATATAAAGCTCAAGTCCGGTCGTGCGTGGAATACTGTAGTCACATATGGGCTGGTGCTGCGAAATGCCATCTTTCAGCCTTGGACTCGATTGAGAGGCGTGCGCTGAGGCTTATTGGTGACCCTACCCTGGTAAAAACTAACTTACAAAGTCTCGATCACCGACGTAGGGTTGCCAGCCTCTGTGTATTCTATAGGTTGCATTTCGGAGAGTGTGCGCAGGAATTACATGATTTAATTCCCCCATCCCCCTTTCATCATCGGACGACGCGACGAACGGCTGGTCTCCATCCTTATGTCGTGGACATCACACCTGTCCGGACGAAGCGTTTCGCTTCGTCATTTATTATACGTACGGCTAAGGATTGGAACAACCTGCCTGCATCAGTGTTTCCGTCCGATTACAATATGGGTGTCTTCAAGGCAAGAGTGAATAGGTGGCTACTGAATTAGTGCGACTTACCATCTACGACTACGTTACCACTTACCATCAGGTGGAACGTAGTCAAGCACTTATTCAGAATGAATAAAAAAAAAAAAAAAAAAAAAAAAAATGTGGGTAACCTTTAAAAACAATATTTAAAGCGACAAACAGTACATAGCTAAGCACTAAGAATAAAGAAATCATGGAAATGGCATAGTCTACGGTTTACTTATTAATTTTTAAAATATAATATTTGAGCATTTTTTTAAATGTTGTAATTGTTTTTGATTCCTTTATATCTGTTGGTAATTTATTATATAACTGTGCTCCTTCAAACATTAAATTCCTTTTGCCGTAGTTAGTTCTTGGGGCGTATAAGACTAAGTTGTTCGCATTTCTTAGGAAATGCTTTTGGATTTGTTGTTTTTTAGTGAATTTTATGTTAGAATGTATATCTCCGCTCAGAACTTTTCTTATTAGCATACACGTATTATAGGTATACGTTTGCGTCACGCTCAATATATTAGTTTCCTTATATATTTTAATAGATGGTGTTAAGAAATCATATTGAAATAATATTTTAATAAGTTTATTCTGAGCAACTTGAATTGGTTTTAGATTAGTTTTAGCAGCTGAACCCCAGACTTCGATAAGGTAATCAATATGAGGTTTCGCTAATGTGTTGTATATTATATATTTGACTTGTTTCGGAAGAAATCTAACAATATTTCGGACGGATCCCATAACAGACAATAACTTTCCACGTAACTTTTCTAGGTGCGGCTTCCATGTGAGATGACTATCAAGGGTTAGGCCAAGATATTTTTCACTTTTAGCTTTATTAATTATTTCATTATTTATTTTAAGAGGTTGGTAATTATTGATTCTTTTATTTTTAGCCGAAAATATAACATAGTTAGTCTTTTTAGTATTGATTGTTAATAAATTATATTGAAACCATTCGTTGAGTATATTAAGGTCATTCTGTGCTTTTTCTATTATAATATCGATAGAATTACCGAAGTAAAACAGACTGGTATCGTCAGCGTAGAGGGTAATATCTCCATTTAAACCTATTTCTTTTATATTATTTATATAAATAAGAAATAAAAGAGGCCCCAAAACCGATCCCTGCGGGACTCCCCATGTAATTAAAGAAGGTCTACTCTGATGCTCCTTTATTTTAACTATTTGATATCGATTTTCAAGATATGATTTTAGCATTTTATGGGCATTTCCAGTGATACCTATACTTTTCAATTTCATTAGAAGTATTTCATGACTGACAGTATCAAAAGCTTTTTTTAAATCTATAAAAATACCTAGAGCAATTAATTTTTTATCAATATTTATTTTAATTTTTGTTATCAGGTCAATTGTCGCTGACAGGGTGCAAGATTTTGGTCGGAAACCATATTGTTTGTCATATAAAATTTTTGTGGTACTAAGATAGGATTCAAGTCGATTGTATAATATCACCTTTTCAAATACTTTAGACAATACGGGTAAAACTGATATAGGACGATAGTTTCCAGGATCAGTTTTGGAGCCAGATTTAAATATGGGGGTAACTTTAGCTATCTTTAAGCTATCTGGGAAGTAACCTATTTTAAGGCACTGATTAATGCATTTAGTTAAGTTACTTAGAATAAGAGGTTTAATGAATTTTATTACCCTCGTACTTACCTCATCTAAACCTGTCGATGTATTAGAATTTAAGTTATCAATAATTTTTTCAATTTCTTTAGGAGTAGCTGGAGTAAATTCACTTAGATTATGACATGTATTGTGACATTTTGGTAAAGTGTAAATTGTATTATTATGATATTTTTGGGGAATATTTTGTGCTAATAATTTACCAATGTTAGAAAAGAAGTCATTGAAGTGTTCGCAAATTAGTTGTTGATCTGAGATCGTACTTTTAGGTGTGATAATGTTTGAAGGGGCAAAGTCTTCCTTAATTTTATTATTACATAAGCTACCAATTAAGTTCCACATTTTTAACGGTTTTTTTCTTGCATAATTAAAAGATTTTAAATAATACTGACTTTTTGGTCTCTGGATACTTTTCATAACCCTGTTTCTCTCAATTTTAAATTCTTTTTCTATATTTTTATCCTTTGGGTTGTTAATTACTTATAAGGATCTTATGCTGTATTAAGAACAACTAAATTGAAACGTTTTAAAAATGTCTTTTTACACAGCATATTTTCGAGTGTAATAATAACAACAAAAACATTGTTGTTGACTAAATAAAATATAATAAGTAATAATAATAATCGATTGATAAACAAATACGTATAAATCTCAACGCTCAGCACAGTAGTAAGAAAGGTACCGGCGGGAGACGGCGAGTCAATCAGAGCGGTAGCATGCGGGCTGTTTGCGGCAATCAGTGCCCGTATTTGAGTGTCTCCGCCTCCGCGCCGCACTCAGTCCGCGAGACGACGCTACGCTATCGATGATCAAGGTAATGTGATAAGGAATGAATGATGAAAATGTAATGCAAACTCTAAAAACTTAGTGGACGGTTTGCATACACATAGTTAAAATATACTCTTAATGCTTAAGCATTCGACTCAAAGTTATTTTAAAAGCTGGCACAATGAAAATACACAACTGAACTAAGTAGTACATTATAAAGAAGTCAAGCTTTCTTCCTGCCTCTATGCATTTTACATTCTCATTTCATTTTTAAGCTTTCTTACTCGTAGCTTAGAGTTGGACTTACTTCAATAACACTTTTAGGTGAGAGTTTCATGATGTAAAAGTTTTAACTTGTTGAATTTTTAACTTCTCCGTGCAAGACGCGAGGGGTTATCTAAATTAAGTTAATCACGAGCCGAAGTAGCGTTGGCTTCGCGCCGGACGCGGTGCGGCGCCGGAACTGCGCTCCTGTGATGCTGGTCTCTTGTCATTTTAAGCACTCAGCGAGATAAAATGAAGCGAACTTTTATGAAAATATGTTTCGTGCTGATACATACTTTAGATAAGAATTATTATGATACTAGAAAGTGTACTAGTGTATACAAGTATAGTATGTTTAATGGAAACTAAGAGCTGGATATTAATTTATAACATTATGATATTTGAACGTATTTGAAACAACAAATGGTAACGATTAGGCGACCACCGTTTGAACAATGGCGCCGTTTATTGATCGTAACATTTTAAGAACAAGAGTAATGAGAGTGCACCGGGAGAGCTCATCAATAATCAATTGCTCGGATTGGTCCACTCGTTAGGAAGCCGGAGAGCTGCAGTTCGGAAATCCTTCCGCTCCATCCAATTACTTTAAAACTGCGCCGCGTTTAATTCGATAATATTTCTCCGTTTGTTCGAGACAGTCGTGTGTGGTGCAAAGTGGTGTGAGATAAATAAATTGAAAAAGCGAAGAAAAATGTTGATTCCTATACATAATTATTTACTTTCATTTTCATGATAATTGAATTTATCATATGCTGTTGCTAATTGCTAAATAAAGCGGTTACTTTTTATGAGATACATAGCGGTCCTGAAGGCTCACGTTATATTATAGGTTAAATTTTACTGAACTTTTACTGAAATTTAACCAAGCGGTTTAAAGATTTATTTTTTCGACTCAAAAGCAACGAATAAAGTTTTATGTAAGATATTACAATATTGCAAGACTTACTAATTTATTGCTAGAGGATTGACTTCGCTAGATAGGGGCAGTACTCAAGTAGTATTAATGTGATGAAACCGCTGGTGTCTCGTGGCTTGCGGCGGCGGAAGTCGACTGTCCGCGGAACATCGACGCGCCCCGCAATGTATCGCAGCGTCACATAATCATATATCCTGCGATGTAATGGAGCAGTGAGCGAGTCCGGCCAACGAGGTTAGAATAATTTGTCGATATTTTTGTTACTCGAGTTAAGCGCACAGTAAATTACAGCCTTTTACTTTGAGAGAATTTATTTAGAATTGTTGATACGAGACAATGTTTTTATCTTTTAAATATCTGCAGAAGTCTTTCTCTCATAATATTTTGGTGAACAACAAATCTTGTAGGACAACTGCATTAATATTATTAAATATTACCTATATAAATTTTCATATTCGTTTGCTAAAACTGAATATTTGTTCATGATTTCATAATAAGTAGCTATTGAATTTTATTATAAAAGCTTTGTTATTTCATTTTAAGGTGACATGAAAGTGGCGCGAACTGCCTGCTTTCCTGGTCGGTCTAGTCGCCGAGGTGTCAGTGCATCAATGAGATGTCGAATCAATCACCTGCCTCTTTAGTCCACAAAGTCCCCTAGACTAGACTGCTTCATATTGCATGTCACTCTCGCTTGAATCATTTAATAGAATGAATGAAAGTTACAAACCGACAAAGACTATTGTTTGACTGCACATCTTGATTTTCAAATTTGATTTATTATAAAAAAAGTCAATTGATTAATTCATAATTATAAACAATTAGACATTTATAAGCGGCGATGAGAGCCTACTGACTTACTGACTACGACTTTGTATACCTTAGATTCAATTCAAAACTCTAAAATTAATTTATACAAAAATTATAAAGTAAAAGTGCGCAAGACATCTTACGGAGAATAATTACTTGCATGGAAATATTAACTTACGAGCATATGTTCTTAAAACAATGCGACTGTAGAAGTAGAACAAAACAAGTGCATTCGTAGTCAAAGTGAATTAATTAGACTTGAAAGAGCAGACGCGCGCTGATTGCGTTCGCCGGCCGACGGCTAATGAGCCCACGGTCCCGCGGGATCTTGACCTCTATGCCTTAGCAAATAAGACCTCGAATATATATTCGAACCCTTGTGGTCGAATAAACGAATGCGCTAACTGTAACGAACATTAGTAATTAAGCAAGTTGACATACGTAATGAGCCTCGTATTAAAACTAAGTTAATATTTATTGGAGTAAATGCTGGCTTTAGTAAAAAATAAGACGTAGGTGCGTTCCACAGTGAAGAAACCTCTTAGTGGATTGTTTTGAAAGATATTTTATGTAATATTATAAATGGTTTAATAATTAACGGTTTGCGTTATCAGCGGCACTATAACGACTCAATTTAAAATATAATTAACGATTATTATGATAATTATAAGATGGCCGTTAGTTCGTGCGACGATTGATTCCTACATGTAAAGATGCAGAATCAGCCATGTATCAGTAGTTCATAAAAGCAAAAGTATATACCTACCTACCTAATTTTCTTAATTTAAAAAATGGTAGTTTATAATTTTCATATAATTAAATAAAGTTTTGTTGTGTCGTACAAACTTTAACTTCAGAGAGTACCTATAGTGTACGCTCTGAAAATTCTCAATAGCAATAACGATTTAAGTCCTGTAATATTTCCCTCTTTGAAACTCTTTGAACTACCAACACATGCGGAGAGTGACGGAGGGGGAGGGGGAGGGGAGGGTTAAAATGAAATGCCTTATCAAAGTTAAGATCAATTTGACGCCGCGATGAATTCCACTACAACTATCTCACTCCCTACTCCGCCCGCTTGTTACAGTTTGGTATTAGATTAAACGGAATCATTTGTGATTATATGCTTCTATGAAAAAATGAGAATCTTATTAATGAGTATTTGCATTGTTCAACTTTACAAATAAATACATGTAATATACCATACAACAAGTTTTAATTTTCTTTTGCTTTATGTGTTAAATGCTTAAGGCAGATCAAGTGATAATCAAAGGACTGTCTCAATGTTACGAGTATAATAACTTATTTGTTTAGTTGTTAGTAGGTATATCCTTTGTCCTGTCTCAAATGGTTGGTTTTTTCTTAAATGATATATTTCACTAAAACTGAATATTACTACGACTGTATAAAATTGTTATTAGATAAAAATCAGTGAGGAGAATTAATAAATTAATAGAAATAGATGTGTGAAGTGCTAGCCGTCGGGCATCGATTGCACTGGAGTGATAGAAAGTACTTGGTGTCTCCACACACAGCCCACACTCGATCTCCGTGTAAGCACGTCTCGGTCAGGGATATTTGCATTTTTCCTTATTTTCGTACATTCCGGCTAATCTGCCATTTATATGCGAAGCCACGGCGGGACGCGGCGAGCTTTCGGTTCCTCGCCTTAATTAAGTTCACAATTCAACTGATCGCGCCACCTTCGCGTTTGCTTTAAGCATCGCGCGATCCGAGTAATGTCCTACTTCAGTAACTACGATAGATATTGACCATTGTATAAAAGTCTGTAAAAGTTTCTGTATGTTATCATTAATTCGTTAACAACTTGACTTCGCTTCTAAATAAGTTGTACTAATATTACAAATTATTTATATTTTAAACAATACCTATTTTCCTCATTTATTTAATTTAAATTAAAAAAATGACTTAAATACTTTTATTAAGTAAAGCTATTTCAAACAAAATCATAAAGAAACGTACGGGATATATGAGAAGTCATCAAAAATGTACGCAATGTTCATAGATATGAATAATTATTATAATACTTAATTACTTAATTTATTAAAGTCATAATTTAAATAAATAACATAGTTATATGCATGTAGTTGTGTAACATCGAGAGAGGTTCGAGCATTAACATTAATATAATTGGCACTTTGTCATCTATCCGAGCTCAAAACTGCAATGTAAAGTGACGTAACTGCCAGTTATTACCATAATAAAAGGAAGAGACGGAAGGGAAGAGTCCCGGCAAAGTGTAATGTTGAATTGTAAGTGTAAGTAATGAAGCGGGCCGTTGATAGCGCCGCCGCAAACTTGCGCAGTAACTCAAGTCGAAATTTCATCTCCATCTCCTCATAACATGAAAACTTTTTTCACTGGCTTCGTCTGCAATGAATTATTGTGGAAGTTGGTTGGATAGATAATAAACCCGCGGTAACTTTTAATTGTGAAACTGGAATCCCCGTTTCATCCCGCGCCCGCTAATTGCGACCACTTATCGAGTTACCCGATGTTTTCGCGAGACTGACCTGCCTCCCCCCACTCCGCGCCCCCCCCTCCCGCGTCATCGCCCGCTCCGACCCGAAGATGACTTCATTATAAGTTCACGCTCAGGTAGATTACAATCCACTGTCTAATGATTTTGGCTTTTATTGAAATTATTTCACATCGCTCGAGGAGCTCTGTAAAGACACAGGCGGGTCCTGACAAATTATTATTATCGATATGTATATTCTATTATAGATTTTTATGGATTCCTTATTATTATTAATATAAGCAAAGCTCGAGATAGAATAGATAGCGCTATGGACAGGAGGAGAACTCAAACAAATATTTTAAATAATTGTGATAATTTTACGTAAGTAAATGTACCTATATAAAATCTATTTCATTTCACGTCATATGCCGTTGTCAAGGCGCTGCGTGAACAGACCGAAGCACTCTCACTCTGAGCCGCTGCATCGCGGTTTTTTAGGTATTTATTTGAGTGTATACTTAATCTTTAATGGAATGTGAACAAAAAACAAATATTTATAACCAAATATTTTTAATGATAGTTAAGTCATAATTGCATTCATCATTACGAGGAACTATAAAGTACATGTTTACAAAATATACAATTTTCTTTTATAATGTCTGCTGTTTTACATGACTCAATAAGAAGGAAATATTGTCCTGGGCTATAACAATACTAACAATGTATTTCTTAACATAAACATTCTTTGTAATATATAATAAAAATCTGCTATTAATCAATTAATAGTTAAACACAAATAAGAAATTTTAAATTAAAAGAATGTTATAGTTGTACGTTTATTCTTAAGTTGTTTAGACGTTATAACAGTACATAAGTCCGGCTGTGGCGGCGTCAGCGCCGGGCAGTGCAGCGCGCGCGGTACACTTGTATCGGGATTTTACGATTGTTGGACCCTTTACTCTCTTTATATTTTTCCAGCACCGCTGGCTCTTCAAATATAGTACATTTGATCGGAATCCGCGGCGTTCTCTTGGGAGACAGTACGAAAATATCAAATATTTCCATGTTTTTGTTGAGATTTTTCCTGGTCAAAGTCAAAGGTATATATTTTACTTTAGCTTTTACATATCTTAAACTCGTGTTCCCGAACTGTATATTATCAGCTTCACACGTGTTGACTTCAGGACTGGCACACCTCAGGCGGTATGATGCTTCAACATTTTTCTTTGTTTTTTTGGATATACTTTTTTCATTATCAAGTCCTCCTTCATCGTGTAGTTCACATCGAATAGAATGTTCGAGCTTTGCATTTCGTGTATAGGTCACAATGTCGTACACCTCTACGTAGCGATGTGAACCCAAAGACTTAGGTACTTCTTCTAAGGGTAAAAGTACTTCGGTAGGTTTGGAACGAATTGGTTTTCTCTCGAAATCACTTTCGCTAAATGTGTAACAACTCGGACCATTGCAGGAGCCACATTGCGAGTCACTTCCTGGGTAAGCCTCATCCGTTTCCTCAGAGTTTCCTGGATGCCCTCCATCACTAGACTTGTCTTCATCGCTTATTTCGCTGTGATTTTCAGTAGGATCTTGCTCAGAATCAGAAGAATGTTTGCAGTTTGCTTGCGATATATCTTTCGCAATTACCAAGATTACGAAGAATATCTGTGGGCATATAATTATAATTTTATTTCATTTAACTAGTCATGTTTAATAACAATTTCTTTATTTAAATTAGTAAAAACTGAATTTTCTACAATATTTACTTCTAAAACAGTCAATTCAGGGGGTCTCTTGACATTCGGTGAATGGGCAACTCCTGGCATACACAAGAGCAGGCAAAGGCTGTATGAATTATACAGTGAAAGAGCCTACAATTATAGTAGTATAGCGTTTGCTTCTTTTGTAAGTGCCTACTCAAAATTGTTTAGAAGAGTATGTTCCATGGCAAAATCCTTGTATATTAAAGATAAAATAAGAAATGCGCATGATAAAATCAAAATGACATGGAACATAATTGCTTGTGAAAGTGGAAGAGTCGCAGATCGCAGCTTCGATTTTAAGTTAAATATTAATGATAACTTTATTACCTCAGACCGAGAAGTTGCATCTGAGTTTGAAAAATTTTTCACTGACATTCCACTTTCAACAACGCAATAATTAAATTCGTCTCCCGACATTGCCGAACTTTTGCTAAAGAAAAACGTCAAAGAATGCAGTGTTATATTTAAATTTAAACAAGTAAACCCCAAAGACATAATGGTAGCCTTCAGAAGCCTGGACGTCAAGAAAACAGCTGATCTATGGAGTATATCTGTAAAAGTTATTAGCTCGGTAATAGATGTTGTTGCACCTTACCTTGCTACTATATTTAATGGCTGTATAAAACATGGTGTGTTCCCTGATCTGATGAAACACAGTAAAGTTATCCCTATTTTTAAATCAGGTAGTACCCTAGACCCTAATAATTTTAGACCAATTTCGGTACTCCCAACATTTAGTAAAATTTTTGAAAAAATTATACTCGGGCAAATGTTATTGCATTTTAATGCACGCAATCTACTTCATAAGAAACAGTTTGGTTTTACGAAAGGTCGCTCCACAGCAGATGCTAGTGTAGAGTTAGTTAAAAATATTTTTGAGGCTTGGGAGAGGTCACAAGATGCTCTTGGGATATTCTGTGACTTATCCAAGGCCTTCGATTGTGTGCATCATGAGACATTCTTTGTACAGGACAAACATGAGATAGTATTGTTTGCAGATGACACTTCACTTATTTTTAAGATGAAACGTAATTTACTAATGTACGACGATGTAAACGATGCTCTCTCAAAGGTTGTCTATTGGTTCGATTCGAATAATTTATTAATAAATAACAAAAAAAACAAAATTAATTAAATTTACAACACCTAATGTTAAACTTGTTGATAATGGTGTAGTATTGGGAGGGGAAATGTTAAAACCAATAACATCAACTAAATTCCTAGGCATTACTATAGATTCGAAATTGCAGTGGAATCTCCATATTGAGGGGCTAGCGAAAAGGCTCAGCTCTGCAGCGTTCGCGGTAAAAAAAATTAGACTTATTACAGACGTTGATACAGCTCGCGTAGTATATTTTAGTTATTTTCATAGTATTATGTCCTATGGAATCTTATTATGGGGAAATGCAGCTATCGTTAATACTATTTTTGTCCTGCAGAAAAGAGCTATTCGTGCCATTTATAGTTTAGGACCCAGAGTATCATTAAGAGAAAAGTTTAAAGAAATAAAAATATTGACTGTTGCTTTCCAATACGTGTACGAAAATGTATGGTATTATGTTATTATGTTAAATTATGTATGTTCATTAAATATACACGAATTTCCCAGGAATTGCGACATGCATAGCATTAATACTAGGAGCAAACATAAACTTGTAATGCCTGTGACTCGCTTACGCCGAGTCAGTAACTCTTTTCATTGACAATGTATACGCCTATACAACAGGATCCCAGAAAACGTTCAAAAAGCTTCTATTGCCAAATTTAAAAAAATTGTGAAGGAACGTTTGTGTACTAAAGGCTATTATTCGATTAACGATTTTTTAGAAGACAGTACGCCTTGAGAATGATGTGATCGCCGCCAGGCTATTTCAACATATACAATTATTGTTAATTTACAATTTAATTTAAAAAAAGAATGAGATTAAGATAAAAAAAAATATTAGTCCCGCTGAGTTTCTTTCGCCAGTTCTTCTCAGGACAGAGGTTTCTTCTTTCCGAACTGGTGGTAGACTCATGACGTTCAGTAAGAAATTGTAACAATTTTTATGCTGAATAAAATATTTTGATTTGATTTGATTGATTTGAATGTAGATAGTTGGAAATTTAGTAAAAAAAAGTATTTTTAGAATCAATCAAAAAAAATTAAATAATATTATTATATTTACTAAAATAATAATATCATTAAGAAAAAAATAAAAGCAAAAAAAAAATATCTGGTCGAGACGTGTAATAAAAATTACGTTAAGATTACTGTACAAACAATTAAATTATTCAAAAAATAGTTATTGAGTATGCTTCATTATCATTAAAATTCAAGTACTATATTGCAGAGATAAACAGTAAAAAGTGAAACAAACTTACCCACAAGCGCATCTTGGCAACTGAAGTAGCGAATAATGTAAGGAGTCTCGTCGCGGGGGCTTATATTCTATTTCATTAGTGTAATATCTTAATGAGTTCCGATATCGAGTGCGCGGTAATAGCTATATAATGACCAGTTGACGACATATTTCGCTGTGTTTATATTGGTCCAACTTGCTGCGCTAGCGGTCGTGAGTTCGAGCCCCGCGAGGGTAAATGTTTGTACCAAGTCACGGGTATCTATATGTATTATTTCTATGTTTTTAAAGTAATACGTTCTGTATGATTAGTATAATAATTACCATTACATTACTGCCATCTAATAGGAAGGTCATTTATACCTTTACGATAGAACTCTGGTGATCTAGATTCGACAAACTGTGTGAAAGCATTTCGTACTGCCTCCTGAGAAGAAAACTTTTTATCACGTAGAAAACTGTCCAAATTAAAAAAAAGATGGTAGTCCGTTGGAGCAAGGTCTGGCGAATAGGGAGCGTGACGAATGGTTTCTAATTGCAGTTCCTGTATAGTTAAGACGGTTTCTCGTGCTGTATGAGGTCTCGCGTTATCATGGAGCAATAATGGTGAAGATCGATTAATGATCGATATCATTTCCTTCTTCATGTTCTTCTAGCTTGTGCAGTCTTCTTTTGATTGGTCATTATTACCTTTTCGAGGTAATTCATGACCAATGTCTTGTCCATTCTCCCCTTCAGGGCCTAAAATATCATGGGCGTCGTTTTCTTGGGTGGTGCCTGGGTCAACATTTTCGCCCGTAACATGTACTTGGTTTCCATTTACATCTTCAGTCACTTTGTGTTTAGTGTTTTTCGGGGTAGCACCTTGATACAGCTCAGTATTATCAATACTTTTTTGCGCTAAATCTAACTCAAGATTATGGTTATCCTTATCATCGTTATTATTATACAATATATCATCTGCATTTGTATCCGACAATTCACCGTCAACATTTTCTTTGTCTTCATCATTAAAGGATTGGCAGTGTATTTGAGTTATGTCCTTATATATTATGACGAATACGAGGAATATATAGAAAACAAAAAATAGTATTTATGAGTCTCAGAGTGTCTTTTTATTTATATACAACTAACTATAAATTAATTTGTTAGTATTTAGTCATTATACAACAATAAATATAATAAGTATCAACATTAAAAAAACAAGTAATGGTACAGTTTATCTAATAAATAAGTCTATAAAGAAATAGGCTAAAACAAAATAGGTATGTTTTATTCTTGCTTTAAACCGTCTTACTACCACTTAAGAGTAATTTACCCCTACTACTCTTCTCCCCTGCTTTAAGAGCTGCATTGTTTCGAAGAAGTAATGAGGTCAAAAATTATGTAATCTTTACACTACGCAGATTTGACACCACTAGAATCAGGTTGTAAAATATCGGCGTATTGAGATCTTAGAAAAGCTACGCGTCCTCAAAAAGCTAAGCTTTTTGCTAGTCTTTTAGTTTTTCGACAGTTTATTAGTTATGCGAAGAGTTAAGAATGTACCTGACTACAAAACAGTTTGTAGCTAAGGTAAAAACAAGTAATGCTTTTACACTGACGAACTTAGGAGGAATGAATCAAACAAGCGCATTTCGAGCACTAAGATGAAGAATAACATCGTTCTTAAGTCGAGACATTTTACATTATTTCCAATTATAGTAATAATTAATAATCTATTAATGAGTTCTGATAGCGAGTAATAGATATATAATAGCAGAAATTTCCTCGACATAGTTAGTAGGTATACGTTAGCGTTGAACAACTTTAAACGGTTTTCTAAAATGTAGGAACAGTAAAATATTTTGTAGAGCATAACGATATGACTTAAAAATATTTAAAAATAATGTTTGAGAAAAATGTTAATACTATTTAATCTTTAACAAATATATAATAAAAATGTAACTAAATAGATGTTTAACATTATTAATAGACAATTTGTTACCAACACTACTCCTGAAATTTTATTTTTACACACAATTTAATATACTCTTAAAAAAACTCGTAGACGGCGCTTGGTTCTGGGTTTCTTCATATGAAAAACATCTATATTTTATACATACATATCATTTTATACATATATAACTTTTTCACTTTATCTGTTGTAGCTAATTGCCTTTAAAAATCTATTAATACTATCACAGTCTTGATTTTAATTGTCTCAGAGTTGTAGTAACTACTGAGTTCAATCTGAACTCAGTTATTGTGTATGCTTCATTATCATTAAAATTCAAGTACTATATTGCAGAGATAAACAGTAAAAAGTGAAACAAACAAATTATAATATAATATAATATCCATCTGGATATTATATTATATTATAATTTATTATATTATCCAGTCGTTAAAGGAAATATTTATATTTTTTAATAAATTAAGTACCTTGGCTTTGGTTTCATTCATAAATAATAACGTGGAGTATGTTGGTGACAATCCATATCAGATAAATTACTAAAAGAAAATAAATTATCTTGAAATATTTGTTTCTGTTGTGAACACAGTACAAGATTTTTTGAAGTCCTTTATCAGAAGCGATATTCCGACAAATTCTAATAAATGCGGCGCCAATGTTCGCCAGACGTTGACGGATTTGATACATTCCTCCCATTTCTCCAGAAAAGACCTTCTTTTAAATTGAACTCTCATATTGACTGTTGATTGATGACGCGAAATCGATACCGTACATATGAGAAGACAGCTACATGCGCGATGGAGTAAAAAATATGTTGTTAGTTTCGTTAAAGCTTATTCAAATATTGGTTAGTGGGGAATGGAATGTCGGTTTGAAACGAACTAAAACAAACGCCTAGTTTCCAGAATAAAAACGTGGAACTGCGAATCGAGGAGCTGATAGCGCATACATGTGTCCTCAAATATTTATGAAGCACTCAATAGGATCGGTTTCGGTGCTAGGCAGGGAGCCGGCGGCTGAAGAGACAACGCAGCTATTCTATAAATAAACAGTTTCTACGTGTACTGTGAAGTTATAAATAAGAGAATTAATGAGAGAATTTCGCTCATTATGTATCGTTCTCGCCAAGTTTTTGGCTTCCCTAAAGTTGCCGCAAGCCTAAGACCTAAGACTCGCCTTTCAAGTGGATAATAAACAGTTGCATATATGTAAATAAAATAACATAACTTTTTGATTTATTTTATTTACTTTTAACAAATATTGTAATTATTGCGTGTGTATATGGGTTACAGCTACCCTGCGACGTTCCAAGACGAAGGAGATTCTGTTGAATGAGTCACATGTCAATTGTAAGCATAAATGTATGAAGGTGCATCATTTGTTTTCAAAATAAAAATGATCATTTGTTCTGATGATCCATCCATTTATAGCGAAAATAGCTAATTTTAGGATTATTCATTAAAAACTGCCGGATCTGGCCGCTGGCTCTCGGCCTTCGCAACTGAATTCCACAGCGGTTTATTTCGCGAGCGGAATCACGCGCGCACTCACACACAGACAAACCCGTGTTCGACTTGCACACACACAAACACATGCACACACCGATATTTGTATTGCTTAGATGATAAATGTTTCACTATCGCTCCAACGCCGTCTATCTTTACGATCAGTGAGAGGTAATCTTACTTTTTCATGAACTGATTTATTCACACGGAATATGACGAAAATAAAATTTCATTTCGTTCGAACAATTCCTTTAATTGAATTAATTTCCACTTGAATTTTATCAATGTTTGAGTTTTTCATATTTTATTCAAAAACTTTTACAGTAATTAACAAAAAATATTACTGCACAATACAATATGTAAGAAATAAAAATGTGGATGTATCTTTCGATAAAAAATTTGAGTAATAAAAATCCGCATCTCACTTGTGAAACGCGCAGAGTCAATAGCATGCTAATGTTATATTAATATTATGTATAAAATGATGTACATCAGTTTTGCATATCAAATTTACCTATAGGTATTAGTATATCACAATTATACTTTATATTAAACGTAGGTATAATATGTTACGTAGACAGTGGTAGCCCAGTGGTCACAGGTTCGCTTGGATAACCGAGTGATGCGGGTTCATTTCCGGGTCTCACACCTCTGAAATTTTCATGTGCGAATATTTTCTATCATAATTACCACTTGTCTAATGGTAAAATAAATCATCGTATGGAAACCAGCATGTCTGCGAAAACCTAGCAAGTTTTCTAAAGACATGCCACGACACATGACATGTAATTCCACGCAAACTGAAGCTGGGGTGAAGTAATTTGAGAGGGTGATGTAATACTTTACATTTTATTTGAAAAATATATAACCATATTTATATACCCTAGAATTAGACGGAATTCATTTAAATACTCAATACGAAGCTTAAAGTGACCAAGGACCTATAGTGAGAGAGATAGGAGGGTCTCGAGTGATTCGCGGTGAACTGCCAAGTTTTTAATTAGCAGAGGGCTATCAGCTGTGTGTCGGCGCCGCGCCGTTTGATTAACGTAATGCCGCTGAGATTTCAACCGGTGTCTGCCAATTTTTTATTACATATTCATTTTCATCATCCCTAATATTATAAGGAATTAAGGATTTTTAGTAAATACGTTACTATAATTTTATTTGACCTTTTGAAATTTGAAAAAATTAATTGACCAAGTTTTTCATAAAACTAATTTTCACATTCCTTGACCACTCCTAATAAAAGTAAATCTCACCATGAAATGTCTCCCTCTTCACTGTAAAATTTGATTTAAAATCATAATTTTCTGTAATACGATACTGATTTCTACATCAGCTTAAATTTTGAATCTTCATAAAAAATAGATTATACTCTAGTACATACTCGTAAGTTCGTCTGTACGTACCACTTTGCTAGATTTGAGTCGCTATTCCTTTCAGCGGAAATATCCACACGTCATTTTTGTTTTATTTTCAATCTTATTAATAAAAACCTTAAATTCATAATTACTGAATTTCAAGGCTAAAGTTATTGTTAGAAAACGCAAAAACTAAATATTTGGTATAGAATCAGAAAACTCCTAAATAACCTAACTCCACTATGATTTAAAAACCTCTATTAGTAATATTACTATAGGTATTTTGACTACACAGTCGATGGCTATCGTCGCATTATAAACCAGAAACGTATAAAACAATTTACGACTATCGATTGATCTTTCAGCAAGAAAACCCGCTTAACTTACACAAACTATCTCCAGGCAATATGTTACGTCGATCCATGGATATGAGAATCAAAGGCACATTATACGTATTTTTTCATATTTTTTATTTGCTCGGATATTATATATGAAAAAAACTAAATAGCTGGTGTCAGTGTTCATATATTTTATTGTGTTATACAAGTATCTCGCGCAAAGCGCCTCGACACAGCGGCGCTGCGGCGAGAGAGCGCTACTCTCCCACACGAGGCTTATTTAGCCTTCAAGATAATGCTACGTGAGTACGAAGATCTTCAAAACATTATTGTTTCAGAAAATGTGTTGGAAATAGCACAAGGCGACACGCTGAGTATAATTTAAGAAACTACTTAAAATTATACTTATATGTCATGATGATGATGTATTTCACATATTATTCTTAATAATAAGTCGAGTGACACAACTAGTTATATGTTTACATTAACAAATTTCCCGAGAAGCACTTAAAATAATTGGATAAAAAGTAGCTTGAAATTCTCACTCCATATAATATCTATGTGAAAATCTCTAAAAAACTCTATAAAAGAAAAGTACGCAAGGAACAAATAGAACTACTATGATTATATTACAGATTAATATAGAATATCAAAAGCTTGTATGTGTGTTTGTTTATTTTTCACGTTGAAATTGCTGGACGAATCTAGATGAAATTTAGTACGCAGGTGTTAAGATCTGGAGTATGCCAAAGGACGCACATCGCCCAGAGCTTATTTGTCATATCGACGACTTTACTAATACAGTTTTTATTATACAATTATTGGATATTTTGTAGACATCAATAAAGCTGAAAAAAGTACATCTTAGTGTACGCGTACGTCGTACATCTTAGATATGGATCTTCGTTTTTTAAATAGGAAAAAGGAACTCTCTACCGCTGAGTACAATAACTATTGGTCGTTTTAACTCTCGATACTCGTAAGCAGGACACACCGATATACTGCTATGCACCAGAGAAAGCAACAGCACGCAAAGTGCGGTAAAGTCGCTAGTATTTTTAATTATAATATAATACACTACCATTCTTTGATAATATGACGTGTCTGTACGAGTATGTACAATGTACATGAAATCAAAACACAAATAAACATAGTGCACGGAGTGAATGTCGCGCCGGAAACACGTGACAGCTGACGGATCCGCCCTCTTCAGTGTCTATTTTAGAAATAAGTAAAAATTGTTTGTGGAATTTAAGAAGACGAGATATTTGTTGGCCAGAAATAGCGGAATACAAAGTTTTTGTATGTTTTCTCTCTTTAAGAAATCTTATATCTATAAGAATAATAAATACTTTGAACACATCAGCGAAGTTTTATTTTCTTTAAATTAATTTCTAGTTTTGTAAGTTCCATGAATAAAATAACCAAATGTATAAGTATTATAAATGCCAAAGTTTGAATTTATGAATGTTTTAATATTCTCGATATTTGGCATGGATTGATTATATAAGTAGATTACTTTTTATCCTGGACGAGCATTACGCGCAGCTTCGCCCGCGTATATTTTTTTTAATCGCTACTAAACTTCATTCGATCACTCGCTGGGTTGAAAATTCTCCAAAATTACTCCAGCTTTAATATACTCCTGAGCAGCGCGGCTACCTATTTCATATATTATGTGCGGCGTGCACTCCTCCTCCTCTCCTGTTATTGTAGTTTTAGTAGGAATTCCTATTTTTTCTTGAAATTAAAATAGCCTATATTAATCAGTGATAATGTAGTATTCAAATGGTGAAAGGATTTTTAAAATCGGTCCAGTACTTTTTGAGCCAATTCGTTACAAACATACTTACATACAAACCTTTCCTCGTTATAATATTAGTATAGATAACACATACGAGTATTAAGACTGACTATCTGAGACGAACCTGAGCAAAGCGAGGGTGGACCGCTAGATAGATATTAAAACATAATTACGTTCAGTATTGAGGTACTTTTGTGTAACTACTGTTTTTTCCTTTCAATTTCCAAACTTATACAAGTAACTTTCCCTTGCACGAGGTACGATATGACCCGGTTCATAGTCTATGTGTGTACTGAAAGTTCATTCAAATGAGTAATTATTTCAGCTTCAGGGAGTAACTTAACTCTTAAACAAAATAATAATAATCGAATCCTTGACTTGATCTTAACTGACTCACCGACAAGACTTAAAATTTCAGAATGTTTGTTTCCCTTGATAAATTTAGACGTTCATCACCCAGCTCTGGAAATTAATTTTAATATGATACAAGTGATACAGTGAAGAAGGCTCTGAAACAACTAGTAAAACAAAAGGAGTGGATACCAACTTTAAAACACTCAGGGAGACAAAAGACAAGAAGGCAAGACATAATTTCAGAAGCAACAAATTTTTTCAAGGACTTATATTCAATAAAAAGTACAGAAGATTTTAAGCAAGATTGGAAAAAGAACGAGGATGAAATACCAAAAATTCTAGTACGAGAAGTAGAAAAAGCCATAGAATCACAAAAAAGAGATAAATCACCTGGACCCGACAGAATAAGCAACGAATTCCTTTTAGACACAAAGATGCTAATTGCCCCAATACACACAAACATATTTAACGATGTTGTAACGAGCGAGTATATACCTGAACAATGGACTATATCAACCATTACACTTCTTCACAAAAAAGGCGACAAGAACCAAATCAACAATTACAGACCAATAAGTATAATGTCAAATATATATAAAGTGTTTGCGAAGGTAATATTAAATCGAATTACTAAAATATTGGATGAAAATCAGCCCAAAGAGCAGGCAGGATTTAGAAGTGGCTATTCTACACTGGACCACATATTTACTGTCAAACAAGTATTCGAAAGATGCAGGGAATACAACATACTTTTCTATTGTTGTTTTGTCGACTATAGTAAAGCTTTCGACTGCCTAGAACATAACAAAATTTGGCAAACACTTATAAGGCAAGGAGTCGAACCAAAATATGTACGGATCATCAGAAATATTTATAAAAACAGTACAGCTAGGGTCAAACTGGAAACGGAAGGAGAATCTATAAAGATACAGAGGGGCGTGCGCCAAGGAGATCCTTTGTCACCTAAACTTTTCACAGCAGTTTTAGAAGAAATTTTCAGGCAACTCAATTGGGAGAATTATGGGTTGAAAATAAACGGAGAAAATCTAACACATTTAAGATTTGCCGATGACATCATTTTATTTTCTTCGGAGAAAGACGAATTGCAAAGAATGTTATGCGAGCTTGACAACGAAAGTAAAAAAGTAGGACTGGCCATGAACGTTGAAAAAACTAAAGTAATGACAAATAGCGTGCAATATCCAGTTATAATTAATGACAGGCAAATTGAGTACACAAACGAATACAGTTATCTTGGCCAAATAATATCACCTGCTGACACTATGTGCAAGGAAATAGAAACAAGGATAGCCAATGCATGGAGAAAGTACTGGGAATACAAGGAAATCATGAAAAACAAAGATATTAACATGTTCTTTAAAAGAAAATTATTTGACACATGCGTACTTCCAGTCTTGACCTATGGATGCCAGACCTGGGCACTTACTAAAGCCCATAGCCAGAAACTAGAAATCTGTCAAAGAGCTAT
Source organism: Boloria selene (assembly GCA_905231865.2). Classification (NCBI taxonomy): domain Eukaryota; kingdom Metazoa; phylum Arthropoda; class Insecta; order Lepidoptera; family Nymphalidae; genus Boloria; species Boloria selene. The sequence continues at coordinate 45,970 of HG993156.1, forward strand.
GGAAAGGAGTATGACCAACAAGAAAAGAGTTGATCGAATAAATAATAAAACATTGAGAAACCGGACCAAAATTAAAGATGTAACAGTGTGCGTCAAAAAATTGAAATGGAGATGGATAGGCCATACCATTCGAGGAACAGACAAGTGGAGCAAAAGAGTCATGTATTGGTACCCTACATATATGAAAAGAAGTAGGGGACGACAGCACAAAAGATGGGAAGATGAGGTTAAGGAAACAGCCGGGAGTACTTGGAGCCGGAGAGCATGGAACAGAGAGGAGTGGAGGATGTTGGGGGAGGCCTTTGCCAAACAAAGGCAAACAGATACGGTTGTCGATGTCAATTTTCAATAGTTTAACTAGTTTAATAAGTGTACTTTGTAAAAATGTATCTGAATAAAGGCTATAAATAATAATAATAATAATGATACAAGTAGGACGATCACTTAGGAGTAACAGGATACCAAGGTTAAACTTTAACAAAGCGGATTACCAAAAAATCAACAGGGAATTAGGAAATGTAGATTGGTGGGATAGATGGAAGGATATGGATGTAGAGGAAATGGTAGGTGATTTTTACACTATCTTAAATTTAATCATAGAAAAGTACACTCCATACACTAGAACTCACAATTAAAAATACCCTAACTGGTTCAGCATTCCACTAATAAAGTGTACACGAGAGAAATTAAAGTTCCAAAAAAAATATAAAAAATATGGTAACCCCAGGGACAAAGACACTTTCAACCTTCTTAGAAATAGATATGATGACATGTTAAAAGAATGTTACAAAATCTATAAAGAAAGTGCTGCAAATACAGTTAGATTTCAACCTAAAAGAATTTGGTCATTCGTAAACAGTCAAAAAAGTAATAGCCGTTCTATACCTAATCAAATGGTATTGGGTGATAGAGTCGCTGCGGGTGGTCAGGAAATAGCCGATTTTTTTTCAGAATATTTTCAATCGGTCTATACGTCACATAATAACTACAGTGCTGGAAATTGTGACCCTATGCTTGAAGTGAGTTCGTCATCCTTCAGTAAATGTACACTAACTGAAACTGAAATACTAACTGCTCTTGGAAGATTAGACCCAAATAAGGGACCAGGATTAGATGGAATACCAAATAAGTTTTTAAAACAATGTGCTGAAACTCTAACTACGCCATTGCATATCTTATATAATAAGTCCCTAACAGAGGGTATCTTCCCAGCAATATGGAAGCAGGCTCGGTTGACACCAATACACAAGAAAGGCGATGTGTCTAACATATGTAATTATAGGCCGGTATCGATTCTCCCTGCAATTGGAAAAGTCTTTGAGGGATTAGTTCAGAAAAAAATTTACTGGCACGTTAAGGAAATTATTCACTCGGAACAACATGGTTTTATGCCCAAAAAATCAACAGCATCTAATTTGATAGGTTTTATTAGTGACATCGCTGAGGCTGTAGATGATGGGGATGAAGTGCATGCTGTATATACAGATTTTAGCAAGGCGTTTGATTTAATAGACCATGCTATGTTACTTCAAAAAATTTCGGCACTTGGTATTCATGGCTCATTGTTAAGGTGGTGTGAGTCCTACCTTCGAACAAGGTCACAATTAGTAATGATACGTGGCTATTCTTCAAGAAGTAAAATTATACCAACTGGCGTCCCGCAGGGCTCGCATATGGGTCCTTTGTTTTTCGTGATATATATAAATGACTTGGCTCAGCATTTGAAGTGCCCGTTTAAGATGTATGCCGATGATCTAAAGATATATAAACGTATCAAGACTGAAAATGATGTAAAAATACTACAAAAAGATTTAGACAGGGTACAGATATGGAGTGAAAACAATAAAATGAAACTTAATATTGAAAAGTGCTATCACATAAAATTCACGCGTAAAAAAAATCCCATTGCAGCCATATACACATTAAAGAGAGCCCATCTAAAGGAAGTTAACGAAATCCGAGATTTAGGTGTTATAGTCGACAGTCGTTTAAGCTTTATAAGTCACGTAGATAGCATTGTTAAAAAAGCCTCTAGACTTTCTGGGTTTATATCAAGACAAACAAAAATTTTCAAAGACCCTAAAGTTCTCATCCCTATATACAACTGCTTAGTAAGGAGCATCTTAGAATATAATAGCCCAATATGGTCACCTGGGTATGCCGTGCACATTAAAAGAATTGAGCGGGTCCAAAAAAGATTTATTTATCATTTAACTTACATTGACAATAAATGCAAACATTTAGACACTTATGACTCTAGACTAAAATATTATAATCTCAATCCCTTAAGTACTCGTCGGAAAATAGCGGATATTTTGACTTTATACAAAATTATAAATGGATTAATGATCTGTCCAGATTTTTTAAATAAAATTTGTTTTAAAATCCCACGTTCTGGTAGTCGTCTTTCGAATATTTATAGTTTTCAATTACCACATTGTCGTACTAATATTGGACATCACTCAGTTCTATATAGAATTCTGTCATCCTATAATGCTTTATGTCCTAATTTTGATATTTTCAATGGCTCCTTGGCTATGGCCAAGAATATTATTCATAGATTTGTCAAATAGATTTTAGTTTCTGTAATTAGTTTAAGTTGAACATGTCAAAACTGCATGCTGTGTTCACTGTAGTAAAGATGAACATTGTACAACGTTTAAATTGTTTACACACAAAGTTACTTTTTATAATGTATCATTCAGTTTTGTGAACCTAATAAAAAAAAAAATAAACAAACTTTTGTATCACTATCACTACATAGTATAAAACAAAGTCGCCTTTTCTGTCCCTATATCCCTATGTGCGCTTAAATCTTTAAAACTACGCAACGGATTTTGATGCGGTTTTTTTTAATAGATAGAGTGATTCAAGAGGAAGGTTTATATTCATAACTAGCAGATCCCGCGGCTTCACCTGTGCTAAATCTAGGGAAGAGCCCGAGCGAAGCGAGGGCGAGTCGCTAGTATATAATATTCCGATGTGAGCTTTTATTTCAAAAATATAAATATTAAATAATGTAATTTTTTAAAATAAAATTGCGAGAAATGTAAGATTTATCTGAGGATCAGCGTGCCTGTATGTGTGTTCATTGTATACTGTACAGTGTATACAAGCAGAGCCGCGCGGAGAAATGAGATGCTTAATGTAGTTTTATGTTTTGCGAAAACAATCGCCCCATTTAGTTCAGACTCGTCTCGGCCTTTCGCGACTGTAACTTAATCTATTTCACGTTTTGTTCCTCCTCCGCGCCGGCGACGGACGGACAGACTGCTCCAATGTTATTAATATTAAAATTGAAATGGTAAATATTTTACTCGTGATACTCAACAAGTTACTGTTGACTGTGAGAGACGAAACCATTTTTGCTGTTCCACGTCACCTCCCATTATCAAAAGTGGTGTCTAGAACAGTAACAAGAATCTAGAAAAGATTTGGTTTTACAAAAATACTACGTGTAAGTCATTTACCCTTTTCCGCCCGTAAAAAAACTCCAACCTTGAAAAAATCTTGTACATTTTGAATAATTATAAAGTTAGTTTGTAAAGAAGTTCGTCGGGTGACGTAAGGTTATGTTATATTGATAAATTTAAATAATTCTGACAAAGAAAAATGAAGGCATACGAAGAATAAAGTAAGTCTCATAGAAGCAAAGCACTAGGTACAGAGAGTCGCCGACAAATTGCTGCGAGCTATTTTTGCGGCGACGGTCACTCATCGTATTACTCCAGCGCGGCCTTTATGTTACTGTCACTTACAATTTAAGCTATTTCTCGAACAAAAGATAATTATATTTAATATTATTCAACAAAATTGTAAATTTTAAAAAGTAAAAGTAAATTCTAAAGCATTAGTTCAGTTTAAAATAATTTTCTGTTATTTATATAATGTTATCGACACTGAACTCGATCAATTCATTAACATTTTAATCATCACTGGGGAGAGGACGACAAAAATAAGGACTTATGTACTTATAAATGGTATTAAAAATTTTCATATTTTTATTTATAACTGACTGCAAAGCTCAAAGGAAAGTTCTGTGTTTAATCTTTATGTATTTATGTCCTACTCTATGTTCCCTCGTAATTACTAAACGGCTCGACCGATTTTGATGTTTAGCTCCTAGGATTCGTCTTCCTACACTCGCGTTAGGAAGACCAATCCTACACTATATGTAAGTAAATATTAATAAATGTAAATTTAGCTACTAGTCTTGCTACGAGTACGTGTTGTGTCTTTGAGTGCGTACTTTTTACAACTTCACTGAGAACGAAAGAAAGCTCTTAATATTACTCTCCGTATCTTGGAATTTTCACTCTCTTTATCGTAAGCATTTCAGTAATAATATTTTCAATCTCAAAGAGAATGTGCTAATTTCTTAGTTTAGTATAATTAATTAAACGCATTCATCTTCTTGAGTTTGATAATATTAAATAAGGCTCTTTTCTTTTCTTATGGTCACAGGAGAGACTGAGGTTTTAGACATCTCAAAGAAGGTTTACTACTCTGTTTCAGTAAGGACAACTATTAATAGTTACATTTTTAATTAGAACTTTTTAAGTGTATATTGCGCGGTGGCCTATAGCCTGATCCCTCTCCTATTGAAAAGAGACATGTGCCCTGCTGTGGGACATTAAAAAGGATTACGACTATATATTACTTGCAACAGTGATATCTAATATTTTGTGTTTTAGTGATCTATTGATAAGCATGTATGGTAGGTATACCGAAATTTTGTTTTAAAATCAATACTTAACGACTGAGCTCTCGCGATCCTATTTACATTACATTACTATTTACAATAATTTCACCAAAACTATGTATCTAATAAAATAATAATCTAACCTGTGTATATATAATATCATTTTCTTATTGTACCTACTAAACATTCCTTAGAGTAACGTTATTATGATGACAGTAATACATTCATTAAAATATATTTACACGACACACTCGAGAGGCGAAGTTTTACCTCACGATTTTACACTTTCCCACGTTCTAGAGCATTCCATCTCGCAATTACATCTAACATCACTAGTGTGTACCACGCACCACACATCGGGATAAACAGTTGTTGCTATTTTAGTTTCTACGCCTACGTAATAAGGTGTATAAGTGAAAGACACCTGCGCGGCCGAGTGTACGCAATATATTTTTTCTCGTCGGTCATTTGTCTGGGACACGTGGGCTTTTTGTAGACATTAAGCGCCTTAAAAAGGTCATTTACCTTCGTAATTTTACGGGAAACTCAATTGTTTTTGTCTGAGTTCACGCAGTTTGTTGTGAAAAGAAGTATAAAGAATGAAACAAAACTTAAACGTTTTATGAAATTGACGAAAGAGTGAGGCGAGGCCAAATATTTTACTGTACTGTGTACTGATGTTTTACGACGTACTATGTACCTGCGATCCGCTCAGGTGGAACACATAATTTTTCTCAATAGTTAATCAATAGTAATCCTATTCCATAAAAAAACAACTGTCAATAAAATAAAAAGTTGGAATAAAAGAAATGATAAAAATATACTATCAAATAAGTTACATTAATAACGGGACGTTAATGACTAAGTATGAAAAGAAACAAATAAATATCTAAGTAATTTATTTATACATATATTTTTAATCTTACTTATTACCTATTTTACGTTTTTAATTATCCTAATAATATCTTCAGATAAACAGTTGTCCTCAACTACACCGCAACAAACGTCTCCACTCTCCAGTATGAACCGGAGACCAACCCGACCCGATCTTCATATTATAATAACCATTTCTTAAATTACTTCGCTCAAATCTCTCCCCTGAATTTAATTGTTCATGCACGATAAAGCTTATAAGTTCCGTACGTTGAGAACCCTCCCCCTCCCCCCTCCCTCCCTCTCACCGCACCCCTATTTCTTGCAGAACGATTTGTCTCATATATGCTTCATATTTTACTCTGCACTGACCGCGAGCAATAAAGCGATTTAAAGGATTTATTCAACATTCTTACTTGATTTTCCTTCCCTAATACATTATAGTTTATATTGAAGCACTAAAGTATATATTTTTAGTCCATTTTTCCATTCAATAAAATATGTAAAACAGTGAATATATCAATAGATGTACGCAATTATGTGTTTGCGCAATATTTTTAGATATTAAGAAAAAAAAATCAGTTTTATATTAGTAAGTAAAGCAGTAGTTAGCGTTTTATTGCCGTCGGTTTCCACTTGTTATTCTATTTTATCTTATTAGTACAAAAGTACTGCGCAAGCATCTCAAGTTTTATCTCAATATCGGCTCGACTGATTCCAATGAAACTTTGGCCACGGTCCGGTCTACAATAATTCCCAGGATAAGTTGTACGATAACAAGTTCCATTGAAATACTCCCAGTAGTTCTCGAATCTCGATTGATGTAAGATTAATTAAGCAAACAGATAATGCGCGAGCAGCCCGCAGGTAAACTTCATCAATAAAAGGATGATCTGAATCTATTTTTCTTTACTTCTTTAAAGTTTTCTACACTTCAAAACCCAAATATTTGGTAAAGATTTTGTAGTTCACACTTGCGTCTTTTTTTAATATAAGACCAAAGAATAATATAGACGGAGTCTGAGATTATTAATGTCAAAGACAAGTATATTAGTGTAATTTTAAAATATTACTCTTATTGCTTTACAGATCGTTCATTTACGAATTAGGGAAGTTTTATGTATCTTAGAGTATTATTAAAATTAACAGGAAGATTTTAACAATGATGAATAAATACTATATTCATTTGTATTTTTCAAGCATTGGCTCTTTCCCTTGAAACAGAAATAGCTTAAATATATTTATATTTCTTTTAATACCGCTTCATTAAAAAAAATGTTAAAATTACTTTACTTATGTATCACTCCTTACAAAAAAGAGCTTTATTTTTAACTTTAAATTAATAAACGTTATTGTTTGGCGTCTTGTGTTCTGTGCACTCTGACTACATTAGTCTGAGTTTGTATCGTATTGTAAATAACCCTATCTATATAAAAACATAACTCATATCAAATAATTTTGAAATATAACTCTTAACTCTATCTCTCATAATACCGGAGCCTGCCCCCGCTATAGATCACGGTCACGAGTAGTACTCGTACACAAAGACTTCCTCCAATTCATATCGCTGCGATCGAAATCGTATTTTTATGAGCACTTACCGAGCATTTAAACTCTGAAAGAGTTTGAAAATGCTTTATGTAGTTTATAATAGTCTTTATTATTTTATAAAAATTAATAAAAACATATTTTGTTTTGTTACGAACACCAGCACTTCTTAACAAAATATTACAAATTTTTCTCACATTAAAGTCTCCTGCAAAACTCTACAACAACCTCTGAAGGATGCTCCTTCATGTTGATGCTCCAAATGAATCGGCAAGTGGCAACTAATTATCAGGCCAAAAATTATCTTAACCGTCTTAAACGCTGCGATATACTGACACTGTCTCAAAGAACGTAGCTTGTACCGAAATAATAGTGCTCTCGATGGAGGTCACGCTCTCTACGCTGAAAACTTATCCGCTTAGTTACTGATTCATTGTGGATTATTAAAAAAATGAAAAAAGAACTTGTTTTTAATGACTCTTTAGATTAAGAATAGAAAAAACAGCTTAATATTTCATTGATAAATCTCTAACTAACAACGGAACAAATCCAAGCGGAGTGAGGGTGAATCGCTGGTATCACTACATAGTATAAAACAAAGTCGCTTTCTCTGTCCCTATATCCCTTTGTATGCTTAAATCTTTAAAACTACGCAACGGATTTTGATGCGGTTTTTTTAATAGATAGAGTGATTCAAGAGAAAGGTTTATATGCACAACTAGCGGAACCCGCGGCTTTCGACTGTGCTAAATCTAGGGAAGAGCCCGAGCGACGTCGCTAGTAATTAATATTTTTCTAAGCACTTCGTTTACTAACATTGAGTTAGCTGATGTCAATTATGTGTAAAGTTGATATTTTATTAAATACTGCTTATATTTTTAAGTATTTCACGTACAGATTTGATATTTCTTCAAATTTATTTTGAGTAAGCTTTTGGCCACGGTTCTGCTCACGTATCGCATAGTTTAGTAATCCTTACAACAATGTGAGGTCGTAGTGCGATGTTATATAAGGCTGTAAATTAAAAATGTATTTTTCGTTCTTAAAGTTAGACTGCGTTACAGGCTACAGCAATTATGGACAAGGGAGATACAATCAAGTAAAAGAAAGAAAGAGAAAGAATTAAAAATTTTTCAAACTAACCGACTATATTAGAGATTAATGCGTTTAAAAAGTTATTAAATTGAATGATAATAAAATATACTCCTGACCTATTTCAGCCAATTTCAGGAAATATCATAGCGCTGTGTACGTAAACACAAGTAGGCCTATACCTTTGTTCTTATAAGTCCAGTGGAACGATCATTTGTCCCGATTATATAAGAGATCGAGCTCAGGACTTACTGTCACGAGACCGTAAATTTTACAGCTGTTTCAACGAGGTTATAAAATAAATATACACGAAATAATATTGACATCTATACTAATTCAGTTTTACTATAATATTAGATATTTCTTAAAAGCTAAGCATTTTTTCAGGTAAAGTGTTATAATTTTCGAAAACGAACAAAGCCACGAGAGACAACGAGTGTAAATTCAAAACGTCGATAGTATGAAGGCGTATAGTTCCGGCGCCATCGCTTTACGACGTGCGTTTATCTATTTTCATATGTATATGTGGATATTTCATATTTTTATTGCGAGGCGAATGTATTCCGCGCGATTTGCGCCGTTTCTGTTCCGTTATTTGTCTCTTGCTTAGAGTTGTTGATGGAGGATGTTTTCGGGAGTTACCCGATTGTTATATACTTACAAGCTCTTAGTTTCTAATCTGAATACTTGTGTTACATCTTAGAATAAGTACTTCATAAAATCAATTAATAATTTTGAAAACGTTAGCAAATATTATATAATTGCAATGTATTGTATGTAATTAATTAATATATTCGTACTTCTATTTATCACTTCGCACGGTCTTCCTCAAATATTGAATAACTTCCACTACAATAAGTCGATTGTCGAAAAGACCAGCCATTTCAACCAATTTTGATCGTAAATTAAAATAACCATAGAATCAAATAAACTTTGAAGTGAAGAACATGAGTAGGCCGATATTACCTATTGTTTTGTTATTTGTGGGACAGAATACGGAATACCTCTTCGTTTCTGTTTATTTTCTTCTGTTTTCAGGTGTACAATAAAGAGTCATTATAATTACGTTAAAAGAATTTCTAGCATTAGCTATTATTGTTTCGGATGGAGCCCAGGTTATACAACATGTGGTAACTATCCATATATTATATAACCAGAATATATAACCACTATATATATAATCACTATAACCAGAACCTATATTTTTTGTATAAAATTTAAAATCTACAAAAACTTTTAATGATCTATGCACGATAAGTGCACTGTCATATTAAAACTGTATCACGCTGGAAGTTACATTAAATTATTTTTACAAAAATAACTATCGCGGCGGCATACAGCGGCGGGCGGCGGGCGGCGGGCAACCACGGAACAGATGCATGCAGCCACAACGACTTCACTTCACTGCAATAATGATGATATGGGTTATTCTGTTATTCTGGGTTCTTATACTTTTCAATCAATAAAAGAAACAGTACTTTTAAATATTTCAAGATTTCGTTTTTAAAGAAGAAGCTGAGAAAAAAACCGGATTTTCAATACAAAATATAGGATATTATTCAATAGCAGTTAATTGATAAACCTAAAAATTGAAGGGTTAATAAAACATCGAACTCGCGATTTAATAATCTAGTGTGCAGAAGCCCACAAGAAAAACAGATAAGAGGAACGATATAGGTAACGAGTTAAACTAAATCAATTCATGGGATTTCCAAGTTAATTCCCTGAAGTTTAATACGACAAATAAAATAAAGAAATTTTATTAGAAAGATAAGACTTCTGCGAAGTCACTGCTCTGTGTCAGCGGTGGCGGCGTCAAAACAATATTTATTCCTCTATTTCTCCCAACTAAAAGGTTTCCTTTCAAAGTGTCCACAATGCGATTCTTTCTTAAAGCGGTAAACAGTTCTTTCTAAAGCTCTTCATAATTATACTGCTTCTATTGTACTAACTTATCTGTAATTAACGAACTTTTATTTCTTATAAAATTCTTAACTGTTCGAACTTTGAATTAAAAATTGCAATTTTAAAACTTAACTTCGTTTTCTGTTCCATCACTAGCACTAGAATGAGCTACTTACGGAGTGATTAATTTTAAAACGGGCTCCTGCAAGTTCTACACGATCAACCGCAGCCAGTGTTTGTTGAACTCCCGCTATACCTCGGCTCGGTTGCTAAAAAAGCTCAGTTTTTAACAAATGCTTTAGTATTACATTTCCCATGCAACAAAAGATTTGAATAGGGCGCGAATATTTAAAATTGCAAGTCTCAGTTTCATCGTGATGAAATATTGCATAAAGAAACGTCCCCGGAACCCAACTCAATTAAAATAGGCGAAGTCAAGAGCTACTGCGATTTTACGTAAACGATACAGTTTGCAATTTCATATCACAATCCAGTGAATATCAAATAAAGTATCCAACAAGAGTGCATGTAAGTCCAACTTTTAGTGTGACTGTGAAATTATTTTGAATGAGGTCGTTCCGCCCTAGTTCCAGACGCTTCTAACGAAGAACTGAATGGATTGATAAATCTCCTGAAATGATCTGAGATGCAATCACGGCGTGAAGTATGACACTTACTTGTCACTTGTGCTCGACTCCGCGGTAAATGACTCTTGAGAGATAAAAGAAAATGATGAGTGGCTTCTGAAGAACTATATCAGATATTTACAGAGATACTGGTACAGTCGCGCGCGACTAAATAAATTATGTATAAAATAATTTATTTTTCAACATGTCCAAAAGAATTGGAATCTTAATAGTAATAATAAGAAAATAGTTTATAATATTATTAAAGTACAAACTATCTTTTCGGATTTTGTCGCGGATTTATTATGACGTTTCGAATGCTTTACAGCAATCATGGTGACTATGATTGCTGTAAAGCATTCGAAACGTCATAATAAATCCGCGACATAATCCGAAAAGATAGTTTCATTTATAATGTCAAACATTCGCGTAAACCTAAGAAAGTATTAAAGTACAAACTATGCATATTTCATATTTGTTGTATATATAACATGGTACCGTTGAATTCTGTAGAATACTTTTCGTATTTACATGATAATAAATAATATTGACAATAAGATGTGAAGTACATACACAGTTTTATGTCATCATATATATAAAACAATGACCAATCAAATTCACAACATCAGTTCCGGTATGAGTTATCCATAAATGGTATCCCGGCAAATCACGGGTGATACAGATGCTTTTTTGGCTACATTACGCAATTTATATCTTGTCTAGTACTAATGTAATTCGATCGAAGAGACTATTCAAATATAACTATACATTTATTACATAACTATGTCCAAAAAATACGCAAATATTTTACCCATCACTCTGATAGGCACTTTCGCATATAATATTAAAAAGGATTCAATAGATTTTGCACATAGCCGCAATAAAGGAGAACGACCCCCTAAAGTGTAGAGACAAACAAGGGCTGTATCACGTACATCAGCATTGATATAATTTGCCGCCGAAATCGTTCGTGATGTATGGCCGGAAAAATAACAGTCGGATTAAACGGCTACCATCTTTCATTTCTCACACAACCGAAACGCGACTCTAGCGCTATAAAAATAGTTTATAGGATAGAATAATTATGGGAAGCTATGAACAGTGGCGAGTGCAGACTTAGATAATTTCAGTAGTTCGGTTTCCATTAGAGCAGTAGTCTCGTACATCCACATTATATTTGGAGAACAAATAATAAAATAGTCGTAATACATACGTCACTTACTTACTAGTGAATTAACTAGGCGTTTTTTGTATTTGTATAATTAACCGACTTCAAAAAAGGAGGAGGTTATATGTTCCGTTGTATGTATTTTTTTTTATGTATGTTCACCGATTACTCCGCCGTCTGTGGGCCGATTTCAAAAATTTTTCTTTTGATTGGTAGGGTATAGTTCCGAGGTGGTCCCATTGTCATTAATATTATGAAGTAGTAATAGCTTTAGGCACGTTTTGTTATAAACAGTAACCAATGTAATATTATAGGCCATATTAGGGTAAGGCTCTTTACTAAATTACTTTACTGTTTTTTGCAAAAATTTTTGCATTGTAATAATAGTATTAAATATCGCTAATCTATTCCTAAAACTACCTAAATATGACAAATGCGTAAAGTCAATTAAACGTTATGCAATTTTCATCGACTAACTAAATCGACTACTGAACATTACTATTGCGATGGCAGCAGAGAAAAACATCTTAGCCTCGAATATGATCTAATTTAGACTAACAGAAAACTCTTATTCAATTTTAGCTCTCAGCTCTCCTCCACTGGAGCTCGCTCGTGGACGGAAAATAGTAATGTTTTAGTTAATCATTTCACAAACAATAAAACTAAATATATATTTAAAAAATACTCTAAGAAATATTTTAAAAAATAGGTTGTACGTATGACTTCTTTATAAGTTTATTATATAATACTACAACGTTTGTGGCCAAAAATAAATAAGAAAAAGTAATAAAATTACTGCGTAATGTATACATATATTATACTTTCTGTGTATATCAATTAGGTATTGTAATTAGCGATTATATTTAATCACCATTTAAGTGACTCTCATCATTAGTATCCCTTTTATCGATTAGAAACAAATTAGCTCTTGATATAATTAGTATATGTGATTAATTTAATTCATTCATATCTCTGTCTGCACCAGACTGTTGACTGTACAATCATTAAGCTAGAATGAACTATATATTAAACACCATAAGATACATATTTCACTGCATCATTTTGGAATATTCAACGTTTATATTGATACCCTCAAATATATGGAGGTTTTGTCGCTACTATTGTTTACGGCATATTAAAGCAAAGTACTACTTCCTTATGTTCTTATTTCTATGTAAATATGTATATAAGTTTCCGATAACTTCTGGCATTCGAGGACATCCGCCGAGGACTTGCTGCACTAGAAGACGTTCATGGTTAGTATGCCTCATTAACAATGTTGTTTACGTGACTATATAAATTTTTCTTTAGTATTCGAAGAGATGAATGCAATTTCATTTAAATAATATTTTTTTCTAAATAATAATGTAACTTCACAAAAGTTAAAACATTTGAAAAGCTTTATTCGTGCAAATGTTAGTTATCCGCTCATCCGCGGTGCAACTGAAGAAATCGAAGACAAGTAATTAAAGTTTAGTGCTATTATCATATATTTAAGAACGGTGAAGATGCTTATTTCTCTATAGGTACAATAGTTCGTCTCCTAAAAATGATAAGTCTAAAACTCTTGATAACCATTAGCGAAAAAAAACAGTTTACAAACAGAGGAATAGTATTGTCTTTGCTTATGTATTATTATACATAGATCATACATCTATGAAATTAAATATTACAAATATTAGAAACATTTCTCGCTCGCAGACGCAACTATTGCATGTAAGTACTACTGTATCGGTCAAATATGTACATACGTGTATGACAATTAAAATTCCAATACTTCACTGTAATTGAATGTTTCAGGCAAATAGAATTCCTCGTAGTTTTCCAAGCGAGTTATACAGTGCAGTACATTTATGTGATATGTGATAGTCTCTGAAAGGGTTTATGGTATATAAGATATAAGGACCCTAAAAAAGACGGCCTCACCAATTTACTGGAGAAACTGTTCCACCCTCTAAAGTGAATCACATAATTTTATGCACTGTTGAATATCTTTATAGACATTGTTATGGGGTTCACTTTTTGTCTCGCTGAAGTTTTTATATTTTATTTCTTTCTCATATTTTTGTTCACATTATCCCGTTATTCAAATGGGGAAGACTCGAATTACATTTCCAAACATTATGATATTAATTTTGTGAATAATATTTCGTACAATTCAATCAAGTACACAAAGGGTCGTGAAATATTTAAAGTAAATATATTAAATAGTAAATACGAAATCAAATCTTACTACTATTTTAAATATAATTTTTAGAAATCTTTTTTAAGCTGAACTGGCTGGAGGGATTTGGATGAAATTAGTTCAAAAAGTAAAAAAAAAACGACAATAATATTTTGACCATAAAAGGGACAGAACGAACTCGACTGAAGCAAAACTAAATCGCTCGTAGAGCTTTATTTGTAACATAATTACTTTTTAAAAGTTTTAAAGGAATTCATTCACCTTCCTGCAACGACGCAACACCGACAAGTTACTTACTAAGTAGAGTTGAGTGCTTCAAATGAGAACAGACTTTTACTATAAAACCACATACTAATTTCGGCGGAAAGTCTTCAGAACTATTACAACTTTATTTATTACTAGTCGTTACCTGTGACTTTGCCCGCCAGCATGTTCGCGAACTTTCTCTACTTTAGCTATTCATTTCCATTTGGGTTTAAACGACGATGCAGGAGAGTTACTTAATTCCGCCCACTTTCTTTTTGTCCTCGCTTCGCTGTACACTCGTCGTTGTAAGCCATTTTGATTTGATGACACGTTTGGCTGAGTTTGTAATGAACCTACTTGATGTGTAGGGATCATAGGTTCGAGTCCAACTGGGGCATTCCTTTGCGTCATCAGCACAATTTATAATAGCAACACGAAGTGGCCAAGAAACTAAAATAATGAATGTTACCGTTCTTGAAGTCATCAAATGTAACAAAATTTGTTAGGCAGTGGGAGTTGTTTCCGCGAATACCTTAATTAACGATGCCACTGACTGCATCTTGCTAGCAAATAGACGCCAACGTTCAGTTTAGACATGTGTTTTATTTCATAAAATAAGTAACATGTATAAATAACAGTCAAGGCAGGTGCTGTCTCGACCTTAAACAATGAAATTCTGTATTTTCGAAGCATTTCAAACTTCTGTTGATTACTGCTGGTAGAATAAATTTCTTAAACATTCTCTATTATACTGAAGACGTAACGTTCCACATTCATACACTTTATTGTTATACGACAGCTGAAACCGCTTTATAAAGGCAAGTTATAGACATATTCATACCAACTAATATAAGTTTTATCGAAATCGCACGAATGCTTTTAATGTGTCTTAAAATGATTATCAAAGTCGCTTTCTCTGTCCCCATATCCCTATGTATGCTTAAATCTTTAAAACTACGCAATGGATTTTAATGCGGTTTTTTCAATAGATAGAGTGATTCAGAGTATTTAGAGTGATTAGAGTGATTTGAGTTTGGTTTATATGTATAATAAATGCATAATATAGCTGATAATTTTGGAGGTTTCTAATGTGATGTCGTAAATAAAGTCATTTTTTGCGCTTACATTGCGAACGCTGGCTAAACTCTACGAGATAGATCAAAATAATGTAATACAGTATTGTATACCTTAAAAAGTTCTAGAAAAAAGTCCACGATGGTATATGTCTATCTCTTACGGATAACTCACAGTAACCATTTCCTTTCTTTCGCTTCGCTTAGGCTCTTCGATAGATTTAACGCGGGCAAAGCCGCAGGTTCAACTAGTATTTTGATATGTCAAGTCAGCGTCGAGGGGATACGAAGACATGGTCTCTGCCAACGCCCTGTTTCAGGCTTGATGTAATGAGTTCCAATTCGGCCTCGCCAATAGTCTAGACGAGGCCGCCCTCTCGCCGCGAGTCAGACGAGATTCATATATTTATCGAAAGCCTACATCTGAATGTATTTGCATAGGATTGTAACACATTCCCTAAATCATGCCAATATATATGCTATTGAGTCAGAAATTTGAGGTCATCATCTTTATTTTAATGGCTATGAGGCTTTGGTTATGTCGAAAAAATAATATTATAGAGTTACAAAATGGGTTTGGAATTGTAGTTTTATTAAATTTTCATTAAAACTGTTCTGATCTGTCTAAATTTTCATTAAGAATGCATACGCATCGAAGGAGCCATTTGTATAAAAACATTGTTACTTTGTGTTCATGTGGATTTTCAAGGGGATTACAGGGAAAATGTAAACAAAAATTCATGATCATGGTGCGGATTGAGAAAAACCTCAAGAGTTTCTCAAGTACTGGTGTTTATTTATTTATGTCGATTTCGCACAGAGTATTTCCTTATAAATTTCAAATAGTTGCTCGCAGAAGTGTGCCATGTAGAGATGTAGGTGGGTGATTGAAAGAAATTCAAAATAAAAATGGCATCTTAAGCCCGAAGGCGGCGGCGAGCCAAACGACTGTACATTAATAATAAAATTATACCGACGAGTGCGAGTCGCGGAACGCTAATGGGATTACTTGCGCATTTCGCTTCAGCCAAATAAACATTTGACTGGGAACGATTTGGGCGAAAAATTACGTTCAAATCCATCCGAAGAATTTATACGTTCTCATCACCCTCAATACTGGTGATGGAACTTTTGCGATTAGTATCGTTTATACTGTGTTTGTGCTGGTTGATATATTTCGATTTTATTAAATTGTAAACAAAAACAGAACTTCTTTTTGTACCATTGGTTTTATGATATGCCTTTTTTTTAAATCTATGCCCCCTAAGGCTACTACTACTTTGCATTATTGTGTAAGGCATGACATCAATCTTATTGTTGCTTTATATTCTTATGCATAACGGCTCTAAGTTTGATCGGTGCATAAGATAGTTATGTGCTCGTCGAATTTTTGTTTTTTGCACATTATATTTTAAAAAATTTTTACTGTTATTCAGTTTTAAAAGATGTTTAACATATTTAAGTAATATATTAACCTACTAGTGGACAGACATCATATACCATTAAATTAACCTAACCATAATCTAGCTGACGTAACGGTTAGATAGACTCGAAATGTCAATTGGACAACAAAATATCAATTTACAATGTTTGCTTCCATGACAACCTAATCGTTGGACTGATATTATCATGGATAAAGAACTTAGCGCAAGCGAATCCGCGGGTTCCGCTAGTTCACTTATAAATTTAATATTTTTTCGCAGTACTGTCGCATTTTGTTATATTACATTTTATTGTATCAGGAAACTTGTATTTATGGGGCACAAAGATTGTTATTGAAAAAAATTCTAAATAATATCAGGTATCCCGCGGGACGTTCGGGGTTTTTATAACGAGCTCCTATTTAGGTGCAACACAATCAGCGCACAATCACAGGACGGGGAATGCGGAAGGAGACAAATTGCCCCAATTTTCATGTATATTTGAATTTCCCGTGATATTATAATAATTATTTAGGCAAAGCGCAAATCGTCTCGTCGCCGCGTCTCAGGTGCGGCTGCTCTCGTATTTATGAGAAGGCGCTCGCACGCGATACGCTTTATTTTTACGCATTTTGTGTAAAATGGTATGTATTCTATTCTAGATATCTATCCTCTATAGTTTTTTTGAATTTCTTTTTTAAGCAAGTTCAAAAAATTGGCTTAGCTTTTGCCAAAAGAATATCTTTTTTATATTACACAGAAAATGTTTATTTGTAATGGATAAACTAAAAACCCACTAAAGTGATTAAGATAAAATTTATTATGAAGATAGCTTAAGAAACTCGAAACCGTCGTCGTCGAAACCGAAACCAAACTTTTGATCGGTCATAAATTATACCTCTGTAGGGCAAGGCACAAGCATGGCGAGGGCGAGGCAATCGTACATATGTACGAGTATCTACGTATACAATTTTTACAATCTATATTGGCCTGACCATTCAATGACCATCAAACTGCGATGAGGATGATGATATGGATGTTTGGTTTGATGCGATTTTTATTACACTCTTTCGTGTAGTTTTCGCCTCAACAAAAACGCTTTTATATTTTTAATCTTAGTAAATAAGTGATATTTTTTTGTCAGCTCAACCAAATGTACAAAGAATTCGCGTTCCGTTAAATTTAGTAATTACCTTTGTATAATAATATAGCAGATACGTGGCCTTTGCAAATATGTTTGTCTTTCCTCGAGTACACGCGACGCTCGAAGCAAAACATGTTAAAGGAAATACGTTCTAAACATGAGTGAAATAGCTGTTACATTTCTGTGTCGGAATAAGTTGTGTAGAATGATAGAGGCGGAGTTAAAATTCGTAATTTATCATGCTGACGTGTAAGAATTTGTGAATAACGGTGGATTAACAGGATATTATAAAGGATGGAAATTCTTTGCGAGCTTTTACGAAATTGTTTTATTAAAATGGGATAATTTCGGTCGCAACAACGGATCGGTCTTGGTTTAATTAATATTAAACAATATATTTCACATTTTTCTATAAATACACTGAAAAAACTGAAGGAATTCATATAAGCTGAGATGAGATTGTAATGCTTTTATTAAAACTTTAACGTATAAAATCACTTTGCTTGCGTTCGTTATAGGCGCATTTTAATTTTTTTTGGATGGAATAATAATCCTTTTTTAAAATAATTTATTCTACGCAACTCCTTATAACATCAAATATCTGTCAGTAAAAGTTATGTCAAAACTTACCCAGCCGTTTCTGAGTATCTGATTCATTTCTCAAGTTCAAATTAATAAAGAAATTCAATGTATAATGTATCATTTTTATTAAAATTATCGAATCAAGTAAGAACATCTCGATGTATTATTGACAGGAATTTTGAATCAAACGTATAAAGCTTAAAAGCTTTTAACTCAAACTTCAGTAATTGATTAATATGAATATAAATAGAACATAGAAATGAATCTTTCTTATGAAGCCTCGAGTAGGAGTCGATCGGCGTTATAATCAAATTATTTACAATTTCTATATTACGCCGCTAAAGCTACTTGTATTCACAATATACAATTATATTAAATTCCTAATAAAAGAGTAACCAAATCTATATATAAGTTACAAAAAGCGAGTATGACTTTAGTCGTATATTTGTGTCTATTGACTCGACTGTCCAAAGGAGGATTGTGTTTGACTTGTATGTACGTTGTTCATAATATATAAATATATATGTATGTATGTCTGATCCTGTTCCCTCGTGG
Source organism: Boloria selene (assembly GCA_905231865.2). Classification (NCBI taxonomy): domain Eukaryota; kingdom Metazoa; phylum Arthropoda; class Insecta; order Lepidoptera; family Nymphalidae; genus Boloria; species Boloria selene. Next base: position 65,090 of record HG993156.1, read on the forward strand.
TTAATAAGCAGTTTAACCGATTTTCATGATTCTTATTTAGATGCGCCTTGATAACGTGAATTTTATGGGCTATATAAATATTGCAAAAAAAGAGAAAAGGCGGATGCTATACGCCAATTTGTGGTATTTAAAAAAATGCTAACCATAAACATGCAGTTTGAGTTAGATGATCAAAATGAACGAACTAAGGAGTTCATTCTGTAGACAAATTTGAGTGGCGCATAATAATTTGACAACACGTTTGGCGCAGTTTGTAGTGATCCTACTTTCTTGCGCCAGCGGTCGCGGGTTTGAGTCCCGCTGGGGGCATTCATTTGTTAAACTTGTTGAATGTTTGTACTCCAGTCATGGGTTTTTATATATAATATAATATGTATGTGCTTAAACTTATATATGTAGTATGTCAACTACCTAGTATCTGTAAGACAAGCTAAACAACACGCTGGGTGTAATAAAGTCCCAACATAAAAAAATGCTGTAAGTAAATAAATAATATATTGTAATAAAAGAAAAGGCTTTAGTTAACTAATGAAAATATTATAATGCAGTCGGTGACATACGTATGTATTTCCATACATAAAACGATTTTAAGCAAGCATAAAAAGTATGTATCCGGCATTATATTATTATTTTCCTTTGTTAAATTGCTCCCTTCTTTTTAGTTCGCTTTTTAGGGTTCCGTACCTCAAAAGGTAAAAACGGAACCCTTATACACTTTGTTGTCCGTCTGTCTGTCTGTCTGTCTGTCTGTCTGTCTGTCTGTCTGTCTGTCTGTCTGTCTGTCAAGACCTTTTTTCTCAGGAACGCGTGGAGGTATCAAGCTGAAATTCATATCAAATACTCAAGTCTATGGTCTCTTGGAGCTGTGAAAAAATCAAACTTCTAAGTCAACGCGATCAAAAGATACTCCCGTTTATGCCGCAAATTTTCGACACTCGCAAGGGAATCAAAACCTACAGGGTACTTCCCGTGAACTCAGAATCTTGAAATTTGGTACGAAGCAACGTCTTATAACACAGATAAAGGAAAAATTGCGAAAAGCATAAATTTTTAGTTACATCATATAATAAAAATATTTTTAATAATTTTAAACTTATTACCCCTTTACTCATACACCGCGGTTCCGTACAGGTTTGTACGGAACCCTCGGTGCGCGAGTCTGACTCGCACTTGGCCGAATTTTATTTAATAACGTTATTGGCATATTCTTTCTTACAAGACTACAAACTAAACTTAGTAAAAAATAATTAAAAACTATTTACTACGAGAGAAAAAAGTCATGGGAAAACTGAAATCTCATTGCTAATCTAGTACAGGTAGGTATCGCACATATATGTATCAAAAAATCTTCTTTTTTTGTTATTGCTTTATCTTTGTGCCCAAAGTTTTATGAAAATTGGTTTTCTACTGGTATTCGTTGTAGGTAATTTATCATTATTACAATAACAATAATATAAAATTTAGTTTTAGTATGAAATATACATTTTATTTATAATTTGATTTAGTAACTCAGATTAAAACATGATATGAACACAGAGATTTCTTCGTTTCTTTATATGACGGCTTTTGCTGACGTAGCTCTCCTACCTATGGAGAGTACGAGAGCTTTGGGCTATTGGATGACGTCATTTTAAATTCAATAAACACACTGAAACTCGATCGCTTTGTGAAAATTGAAAAATCCCGATATCAATAACAGCTCAATCGAGAGCAGCTTTACAGATTACGAGTTGATCAACAAAACGAATCCATTCGCCATGTCTTAATACGAAAACTACTTGTAATCCACTTTTATTAAATTTTCATGCACGTTTAATAGTGGACAGGGTTTTTTATTTGTGACTCTTAATCGAATAGGTATAAGGTTTAAAATGTAAATTCGCGTTGTATATTGTTTGGTTCATATTATAATTGTTAATCTCGTGCACGTGCTGTCCAGTAATATCTTTGATACGTTTACGTTTTAATTTGATGGCGTCGTGTTGAAGTGTAGGTGTGTGAATGGGAGCTTTATGAGGCGACCTCTGTACCCTGCAGCTACTAGGTAGGATACAATGCCTTTTACGCCATTGTGATGTTATGTGATGCTAAATTTAATGAAATTATTAAAGAATCGTAATACAAAAGATTTATACGCATGTATATGAGTGAGGTTTTATGTTACTTTGTTTTGTTGTTGGACTGTAGCAGAGTTTTTCAATTTGAGTTTTCAGTATCAAATGTATATTTATTATCTGTAAAATAATAAACGATTTCAAGACTCGATATTTTAAAATATCATTTTTGTTATGACTTACGCGAAAGGACTATTATTTCTTGAGTAACAGACTATAAGGTAGTTTCAAGATGATTGTTATTTGTGAAAATACTATAAATACGTATAATTTTCATCTATTTCAATCTTAATTCAACCTTATAACATCAGTTTTGTGCTTGAGAAATTTCAGACTTAAAATTTTCAGCAACATTAGGAGATTAGTTACACGGAAAAAAACCGACAGACACCTAAGAATACATTTAGGAAAGGGTTGTTATTTTGACATTAAAAACAGACACTTTAATTTATATTTATTGTTATACATAATAATTATTGTTCTGTAATCCGATTTTACATAATTGTTCTTTAAAACGTTAATTTCATAATATTCAATAGAACATGGAAATAACCGAAATAAATTGCAGTTCAATTAATTCACTTGAAAACCGCGCAAGAGATAAATTTAATTTATATCGTAATACATAAGCCCATTGGTTGCGACCGGACTCTGACTAATGAACATGTCCATTTACAAATATTATCAACAATATTAAGTGCATAAATTTGCATAAACATTATAAATACATTGTATTCGTGATCTGTTACTGTTTTGCAAGATATACGATTATGTAAAAACGCTCTTATTTTCACAACACCTATCGATGTTATTTTCTACCAGCTCCACTTCTTATTTACATTTTACTTATTTGTTTTAAACTAACACATTTTCGACATTAATACCAAGTAATTAGTAAAATATGCTAAAAATGGGACCACACGGAGTTTAAATGTGCTAGTTTTGTTTTGTATTGGCCTTTTACATGTCATATATTCTGGAGTCACAAAGTCTTATTAGCCTTGGTTATACTCCAGGTGGAATACCACTAAATAAATCTAAATTTTAACCACCATCTTCTCATCACCATCATTATCATGATCATCATCATCATATTTAGTCTGTATTTGCTATCTTCAGCTCTACGCATCTAACCGCTGTCAACCACTTTACGTATGCCTTCGCTCCACCTAGGACGTCATACACTAAACTGACCCTTAGAGCCTAAGGATATGTCAGTAATATATACATATATGAAAGTAGTAATATTATCTATTGAAATCGTTGTATCGTAAAAAATTAAGTAAAGTTGGGAGAGACTCTAGTATGTAATAACTAAATTTATATAAGTTGCGAAGGTAGTTATGAATCTCATACAGTACGTTTTTTGTTGTTATCATTCGCTACACTTGTAAAAACACGTTTACACATAACTTTTTAAGCCCACTCGTGTTTTGTTACAGACATGATATTTTCTAGAAATTTTTACAAAATATTTTCTTCCAAGCATTTCAATTGTAGACTGCATATGAAATGTGGAATATAAAATGTAACGACATAGCAAATTCAAGACAAACGTGTATCTTCAGTAATCAAGAGGTCGGTGCCAAAAGTCGCGGCGGTCGCAGCGGGACGCCCGACGCAGTATCTGCGACGCTACAATATTCTATTTACTCGTGTGAACTCCGCAATTTAAATACAAGATATGGCTTTTAATTTTTATTAACGCCATAGTTCTTTTATATTTGCATATTTGTTTAAGAAATTTCAAGTATACAGTAAATAACAAAAAGTTCCGTTTTTTCCTCTTGAGGTACGGATCCCTAAAAATGTTAACGTTGATCAATAATATTATCGTGTATCGCTATTCTAAGATATTTTTACGTAAAGTAAACCGAATTTTAAAAAGTCCCCAAAATCGTAATTACTTTGAATCATAAAGTAAATTAATTAAAATCTCTTATAAAGAGACTCAAGGCACAGATGGAATGTGAATAGATGTTTGAAACATTTATTCATTTCGTTTGAATAAAATATTAAAAAACACAAGGATTCAGAATTAGAAATTATAGAGTAATTATATTATATGTATGTACATACTTGTAGTAATGATAAACAATAAGCTCAAAGACAAGAATTAAACAAACAGTTGGCCACAAATCAGTCAAATAACTGAGATAAATACTTTTCTACTTACATATATTATTACGATATATAAAGTAGGTACTTGCTTCATTGCCTTTGTGTTTGTTCACGTGACGGTATTGTGATGCGAGATGGGAAAAATACAATTACGTATCATACAATTAAGGCGTTAGTGACCCCGTATGTCAGGCTTGGTTATTCATTTTCCAAACCCGTCTCCTCTCCTGTACTTCCCGTGGGATTGCCGTTAAGCATTACTTCACGAGGGAAGCATTTAGCTGCAGCTCTTTCTGCTTATAGTTAGTTGTTAGCTCTTTCCCGTTGTTGGGTGCGTAGGTCTTCCAGCACTTCAGTTGCATAATATGAAGAAGTCGCGTCCCAAGCCTCCACTGACTATCTGGCTGGAGTTTAATTTTTTGTATTTTTATTTTGTGTGTGTGTGTGTGTGTGTGTGTGTGTGTGTGTGTGTGTGTGGTGTGTGTTCTTAGAGCTATGTTTTAGAAAATCGGTCCAAGATGGCGGCCGCCACAAAATTGCGGATTATATATCATATTTTTACAACTTCCTCAATATGGGTGTCAAATGAAACGGCTTCACTAGTAGAATACTAATTTTATTATTTCAAATGGCGGTTTTTTTTATTTTTAATTTATTACCATTTCTTTAAAAAAATGATTACCTAATATAAGATTTAGGAACTTTAATATTCCACTGTACTGACACTAAAGCTAAATGAGCTTTCGCAAACAAGTTTCAAAAGTGGAGCCAAGTCTCAAGAATATTTCTACCACGTAAAGGTTAGGCTAATGCGATATAAAACACATATCAGGATAATCGGCGGAGGTCAATATCGATTTCGCCTTAAAACTCGCGTCGATGGCTGCCGGCGACGGATCTCCGCGTCGGGTATTGTGAAGGAAATATGCTCATCAAAAAATTCTATGGAATTTCAGACAAAAGGAATGAATTCTGATAATATAGCTATGTATTGGTTAAAATGTGTGCGTTTATATTTTTAAAATAAGTAGTTGTTAGTCATTTAACGTATATTTTAAAAGTCTTCCAAAAGGAGGTTGTACTTAGAGGTAGCAAGAGACAAGTTATACTTTTTTTTTTTTTTAACGGGGAGAAATCCTCATGGACTACCTCCGCCTGGGGAAAGGTGGAGGGGAGTGCCGGACTCTTACCGGCTAAAACCACCCCGGTGTCTCCTCGCACGTGCGCGTGAGGCCGCGGGAATCCACATTCTTCCGCAGCCCCACACTAGTGCTGGCCGGATCCGTGCATCATCTCCTGCACGGGGTAGTGAAGTGTTGAACTACCCCGCGCATCGTCTCAGAGGTGCGCGCCAACACTCGCGCGCACCTACGACTCGGGTCCATCGAATAGGGGGCGAGGATTACCGTCCGCTCTTCTCCTGCGCCCGGTGCGCCTCCTGCGGCCGGCGAAGGGAGTCGAGATCTCCCTCTCCCATTCCGCAGTTCCCTTCTGCGACATCACGTCCTCGCAGAAGGACACCACCGCGTCCCACGACTCTGCACTGCTGACCATCCTCCGCACTATGGCCGGAGACAAGTTATACTTAGGTTGTCTCCAAAACGTTTCAATGAATACTCCAAAACTTATGGGTAATTGGTAAACTTTTAGTCATGTAATTCATAGCTATTTCATAATCTTAAAACATTATTCTTGAAAGGTTTTGCGAATTTAGTTATTGAAATTAATTTGAATTTTGAAAGTTTTACCTGTAAAATTATATGCGATACAAAAGAAAATTAACATAAAGCAATTCGAAAATTCTAATTAATAATACTTTATTGCGTCGATTTTATATTTCATAGCACTTCATTTGGAAGTTTTAAAGTTAGACTTAATTATATGATATAAAAAACCATATTTAAATTTCAAGCAATTTTCATTTTAATACTTATATATTATATATAGTGAACCGGGGCTATTGTAGCTCCGGGGCTATTGTATCTAATCACTTTATCTTCTTTCACAAGTCGGTTAAAGGAGTAACGACACTACTAGTTGATAGAGAAACTAATGCTTAGAAGAGTGGATCATAGATTGTAGTTGTATCGCGTCTACTTTTTTACTGATGGCGCATTATTTTTGATCGACTATTTTTCAATGAGAGCGCTGAATACCTACTGTTGTGTTTTAGTGGATAAAATTTTAATGTGAGCCTTATATAACAAACTTTATGGAAATTACAAAGATAAAGAATAATTGCTTGTTAATTGATAATTAATTTCTTTCACTGCCGTAGTTATCTAGAGTTATTTATGAAGATACAATAGCCCCGCGAAAATTTTTACAGAAGTCTCTTGTATCTTCAATGAAAGATACAATAGCCCCGTAGATTTTAGTATGGAAATAAAAGTATTAGTGACGCCAACGTATTTTTTCTATCGATAAAGTAAAAAATACTGAATTTGCGAGTAAATGACTGTAAAAGTTTATAATTTACACTATTATATATTAACATAATTTTTTATAACTACAATTTACTTTTAGATTGTGCTTACCATCGTATAATTTAATAAAAATATATACCTAAAACTGTCCCAACATTTATATTTATTTATTTAAATCGCTTAACAGTTGACGGAGCTATCGATGAACATACATAAAAAAATATATTATACAGCTGTGGAACATATAATGTCTTCGAGTTTTAATCAAAACTAGCGGACCCGCGGTTTCGCTCGTGCTAAAAGTACAAAAACTATTTTTGTTTTAATGGTAACTTATAAGGTACCAACGATTGATTCCCCATTTAGTTTAGTTTAATTCTACTACTTTTAACCAATTACAGTGTAGTTTAGTTATTGAGTCTTTCTGGTTAGTAAGTCTCAGTAATCGCCCAGAGTTGGGAAGATGGCGATGTGTCACCCCCGAGCCTCGGAGAGCAGTGAGTCAGCGTCAGTCCTGCGCCTTAGCTCTCACTAGTCGTGTCGAACAGTCGTCTCACCGGAGTATGAAAGTGATAAGAATAGAAAATGCATTTGTGTCTGCGCGTACACTTGCACTGTAATATTTCCTGCACAGTTGAGCAAACTCAATGAGATTGGACGCCGTGGCCGGAATCAGTCAGTGAATAATATTCCTGAGATAATAAAATGTTTTATATTATCTTTGTAGTCCATGGTATCGGCTCAGCTCATTTTGTATGAACGCGCACATCGATTAGCACGATGTTGCACAGTTTTGCTGTATACATTAAGAGTTAGCAAAATAAACTGGATTTGAAATGTCACCATTTTTATTATTATTAGATAGAATGCGCTTAACGACAATCAATGCTAGGAAGCACTGATGAGGTCTAGGTTGGAGCACGTTTGCCTTGGAGATTCCTATTCCCTCTTGCCTTGAAGTGGCAGAAAAGACGGATGTAGGAAGGGTGTTTCACAATTTAGCAGTTTGTATCAGAAACATTGAACTAAAACGTTTCGTGAGTTGGTTGGATTTCAACCACGAAAGCTCTACTCTCACGTAACTTTAACTCAAGCACTCACTACTGTCTAATCGGGTTCTTTTTGAGGTGAATAAACACGCCTGTTTTGGTGGTATTAAACTTAACTAAATTGGCATAATTCTAGTCGGACACCTCAAGTCAACGCGATTCACCAAAACCTCTCTTTGCTCAAGGATCTTAGTAGCACTGGTTCTAGAACTAGATAAGTATCTATCCGCAACAGCGCTGTCATCAGCGCATCCAAAGATACCGGGTTTCTGAAGATCGTTGTTGAGTAGCAGGAAGAGTGATGCGGGAATAACGTATAAGCAGCCGTCATCGACCCGAAATGATCTCTCTCTCAGAAAATCAGACATCCAGCTACAAAACCCAGTGGTTATTTCATATGCCGGAAGCTTAATGATAAAAATGCCATGCTAGACATCAAGCCATGCCATGCAAGACAGGTCAAAAGCCTTCGAAATATCGAGAGAAACGGCGAGTACCTCACCGTCTTTTCGATGGCTTCATTCCAAGCGTATATGATATACACTAGAGTACATATAAATTGAATTCAAGTGCCTGTTTCTAATAATAACCGTGTGGCACCGGCAGCGTAGAATGTTGCCCTCCTTCCTACATCATGGGTGTCATAAGAGGTGATTAATTAAGGAAACTGGGGAACCGTTTACCAGCTTATTAGGTTACCCGTAGTAGGGCGTAGGTTAGGGCTTGCGGAGATTGGCACCGACGGGATCCTCTAGGGGCCCGCCACTGGTGGTGTATGTCGCATGAAATGAACGTCTCAAATGAACGAGAATGTCACTGCAGGAACCTGACGGACTGGCTACCGAGCGGCAACGTACTGTGAGTTCCTGCTGCTTGAGTCAACTATAACTGTTACGGAACCAAACCTGGTAGATCAGGTTCGGTACATTCAGCGTTTAAAATACAGCGCTCGAACTATTATGACGTAAGGCTGTTTCCGAGGTGACAAATCCAACCAAAGAACAAATCGTGCCTCCAACTGTTCCTACTGGGGAGTACCTGGTTACCATCTTCCACAATTTGCCTGTTGAGGAAAGCACCCAGGAAACAGTCGCCCTTGATTTAGAGTGAATGAGAAGGATTCTAGAAGAAGCGATTTCAGAGATTCGGAGCACTCCGCGGCTCTCTCACCTCAAATTGAATGTAATGACGTGGGATGTCATTGAGGCCATTAACTAAATGCTGCCTCAATACCTAGAGAGCACTGGCCTGGATGATACGGCGTATCTCTCGGCTCTTTGGTATGGCTTAAGCCAAAAACGGATTTGTCGGAGCCAAGATCCCGGGCTCAGGAAGCAATGCTGCTGAGGTGGATAGAACACTGTATTAACCATGCCAGAGGTCTCATTGGCAGACTTTAAAGCTTCTGGTCGAGCAATACCAGACCAATGTATGGTCACCTTGTCGTGGTGGGGTCTTAGTAGCATCTGGCAGCCAGCTAGACGCAAAGCCAAAAAACGTTGGGACGTTGCAGTTGCTTGCGCAAGCGATCCTGCGACGGCCCATTAAGACGGGTGAGAGCTTTAAACCAGTGAGTCCCACATGCAAAAAAAAGTTCGGATCCTGATTGTTTGCATCACTACTGGCTTAAGGGCTTTTCGATTTTACCATGCGACCTTTGCTCGACAATTCCAGGAAGCTCTCGAGCAGAGGACGCTCACGTTCCTTTTCACTACTGGGATCACTCACCTAGCTCCAAAGTCAGATGCCCGGATGCCTCTGATCTAGCTAAGTACCGCTCCATTACGTGTCTTACGACCATCTTTGAGACGATAAGATCCGTCATGAGCCTCAAGATATCCCGTCATGTAGACGAAAATAACATCATTCTGGGGTAGCCATTACACTAAGCAGATTCTTCCCATCGATTCCGTTGCGAAGCAATTGGTCAAACGCAACCGCCGGAACTTCTCTGCTGACTGGTTCATCTATAAGAAGGCGTTAGACTCGGTGTCCCATTCAATATTCTTGAGGGTCCTTGAGGTGTACAAAGTTGATGGTATAGTTTGAGACTTCCTCGAGGAATTTGGTTTTGCCCGTCTCTAAACCAAGCTCAGTTTATTGCTGGTTTTCAATTTCGGAGAGGAGGGACAAGAGAGCTTTACCTTCTGTATATTTATAACCTCAAACTGCTGGCACCCAACGCCACTCACCTGCAGAAATTACTGAAGATCACCACTGAATTTAGTAATTCTATCAGGATGGAGCTTGAGCTAGACAAGTGTGCATGTGATGAGGGAGCAGGTTAATCATTCGGCTGAGATAAATGTCGACCCTATATAAACCGAATAAGGACCCTTTCTGAACCTGAATCGTACCGGTATCTGGGTATGTCGCAATCAATAGGGGTGAATGAGATGAAAATGAAACAGTCTGTTAGCGAAGCCTTTTTTGGTCATTTGGCAAAAATTTGTAAAAGCTTTTTGTCGGGTGCTAATAAAGTCCGAGCCTATAGCGGCTTATACCCATTCTCATGTGCACTTTCGGCGTGCTTAAATAGACTTAAACTGAATTTGAAACCCTGATAGAAGAGTCTGCACGACTTTGACTCTTTAACGCATGTGGTGCACCTAAAATCGTATGTAATAAGGTTGTATATGCGGTGGTTGAAGTGTTTTGAGCGTCAAAACAATGCATAATCGGGATATAGTAAACGTTAGTTACATACTTCGAGACAAAGAAAGAGTCGTGCAATGGACGTAGAATATGATAAAGGACTCACTCCCCTATTCTTAGCCAAAAACAAGTGGCCGGCCCCGGTCGTACTTAGCACCTCTGACCGTGAGATCGTGTGGAAGGAGAAGGAGTTGCACGTACGCTTATTTAAAGCTCTTAATGAGCCACACGTACATAAAAAGCGTCCGTGTAATGGCTGCACTTCGGTGACCTCTTTGGGAAAACCAAGGGTTTTGTCTGTACAATACAGGATCAGGCAGTTAAGACGCAAAAATACCGAAAGTATTAAATAAAGTATTATGAAGGACGTCTATCGAGTTTGTCGCCATCCCGGTGAATCACTCAAGCATGTGCTTTCGGAATATTCAGCGCTCACTAGCACTGAGTATCTGCACGGGCACAATCAAGCAGCCAAAATCCTTCACCACGAGCTTGCCTCGTAACACAGTCTCCTGGATGAGAGGCTGCCGAACAAAACAAGCGTAACGTCTGGCTCTATTGCAACCGGTCCATCACAGCTCGACGGATCGTTAGTAGAGAAACAAACTGGCCAAGGGTAAGATGCAAAGAAATGTTGCAACTCGTCCCAATCTGCTGACTTGCCATCTGAATCGCCACTACCCGCCTCTTTTTTTACTGAGGAGTCTGGAGTCAGAGGATAAGCAGATTTTACGATATATTGAAGACCACACTTACGCCAGAACCCTCCTGGATATCACCATCGGGTCTTCTCTCAGGTCACCAACCGGCACGATGAAAGTCATCCCAGAATTGTTCACCAAAGGTTGTGGTGCAGCTTTTCTCCAAATTAAGCCACCAAAACTCAGGTCAGAACCTGTCATTGAAATGCAGCACAACTGTACAGAATCATTTTCCCGCGTATAAATCAGCTAGCGAACATCGCACCGGAACTCAAGCCAACCCTTGATGCGACGAACCATGCTACAGGATGATTTGGCAGTTCGTCTTTGCTCGCTGGGTAGTGTTAGCCATGGCCAAATTCTACCACCTATTATAATGTTGTTCAATTAGCATTACCCAGGGGTCACGTGGAGGGTAGTGAGAATAAGAAACCGATTCCGATATGACCTAATAATATAACTTTAAGGAATACACGCGTTAAGTCCCGTTATACGATATATGATATAGTTATGAAACGCGAAAGCTTAAAAAGTTATATTGCAAACGGAGTTGCCGGAGTTAGCATCTAAAGTTCGTCAGCTAGAGTGTTTGCGTCGGAAGAAAGTGCGTCTTGAAAAATCGTTGACATTTTTTAAAAAGTGTCGCGATTGGAACTTGCTACCTACATGTGTTCGTATAAAACCACGTAGTGATATAGCGGATTCTGACCGTATTCTAGGCAATACGAGTGTCCGCCTGCTACGCCAATTGATTCGAAATAGCCACAAGGATTTAAATGATATACAGTGTAAATTATACGCGTTACACTTGGATTGCAGTGTTGTTATGTCGGATGGTGATTTTGAGTTGTGTGACCGCCTTCCAATTCCAGGCCTTCCAGGCCGCCGCCTGCCATCTCGAATAGAACTCTTGATGAATCCACTTTATCAGTACTGGAAAAAGGTTTGAATTACGCACCAACACCTAAGCGGGTTCCTTATGAAAATATCATTTGTAATGTCGAGGAGGCCATTATACGTAATAAAATGCCACAGTGTGATGCGGATGCATTAAGACAGGATATTGCAGTCATTTTGCGCCGCTCTAAGTTACCTAAAAGTAACATTACTCTTGAAAAACACGCAGCCCTTGGCAAACTACGCGAAAACAAAGATATCCTGGTTCTCAAGGCCGACAAAGGTAACGCCACAGTAGTGATGAATACGATAGATTATGATATTAAAATTTGGAACCTACTCGCCGACACGAATACTTATTAGCCAATCAGCTACAACCCAACTGCCCGAGTGACGTCATACACGCTCTCTAGTACAACAACATAAGGAGCTTTTTACGGACGACGAGTACAATTGGCTGCAAAGCCCTAAAATATCACAGCCTCCAAAACTTAAGGGAAGTCCAAAAGTTCATAAGAAAGACGTGCCATTGCGACCAATAGTGAGTCAGATTGATTCTCCAACGTACCACTTGGCGAAACATATTAATAAAATCTTGCAGCTATTAATTGGAAGCACATCATCTTATGTAAAAGATTCTCGACATTTTATCAGCATCATAGAGGAGATCCAGCTAGAATCTGATGAGATTATGGTGAGTTTTAACGTGGAATCGTTATTCACCAATGTTCCGCTGAAAGAGTGCCTTGAAGTAATCAAAAACAAATTATATTTCAAGGGCATATCAGATCGGTACGTTGCTCTACTTCAACACTGCTTAGAAGGTAACTTTTTTCTTTACCAGGGTCAATACTATCTTCAGATTGATGGAGTAGCTATGGGTAGCCCAATAGCACCTTCCTTAGCCAACATCTGGATGGAACATTTTGAAGAAAAAGCTTTGGAAACAGGGCCTTTCAATATCCGACTATGGAAGCGATACGTTTACGACGTTTTGTTTAATTAAAGGGAATAAGAAGGAAATAGAGCAATACCTCGACCATCTTGACTCCATTCACAGTAAAATACGATTTACATATGAAATGGAGAGCGATCGTTCGCTGGCATTTCTGGATGTGAAGTTGCTTGTGCGAGAAGATGGCTCTCTAGGGCACACTGTATATCGCAAACCGACACACACGGATAGATACCTTAATGCCTCCTCACATCATCACTCACGTCATTTACAAGCGGTAGTAACGACTCTGACTGGTCGAGCCCATGATCTGTGTGACCCTGAACATTTGGATGCGGAGCTTGCGCATGTTCAGGAGGTACTTAAGAGGAATGGGTACAAAGTAGGTAGAAGGAATCTAGGTCACCGTGATACACGTACGAAACATCCAGAGGTTAATCGCCAACCTGCGTACTTGCCTTATATCAAAGGAATAACGGACAAGGTTGGATTACTACTAAAAAATTACTCCATTAAGACTGTATACGTTCCGTTTTCCAAGCATGAAAAACTTTTGCGCACGCCGAAGGATGTTATCCCGTACCAAACACCGGGTATATACAAAATTAATTGCAGCTGTGGTAGTTCGTATATTGGCCAAACCAAGAGAACCATAGCGGAGAGGGTCAAAGAACATATCACAGTTGTAAAGAATAACCAGACAGGGAAATCAGCGATCTGCTCAACTCAAATACCAATCACTGAATTGAGCTCCACCAGCCGAAGGTTTTGCCCACCGATCGAAGATACTACCGAACAATCGTTCGCGAGGCTATCGAAATAAAAAAACATCCAAACTTCAATCGTGAAGATGGATACAGGCTCTCGTCTGCGTGGAATCCGGTAATAGAAAAATTTAGATATCGCGATTTCCCGTCCGACACACCCATGGATAATATTAGCACCGTGTGTAGTGGCCATAACAAATTATTAAAATTAAATGAGGGTACCAGCAACACACTCCTCTAATCGTGGCAGGCGATGCCATCCCCCGCCAGTCTCCCCGTGACCACGGCTGGTGCAACCCGAGAAAAACGTCGGGAATAAGGTATCTTCTACCTTTAAGTAATACACGCGTTAAGTCCCGTTATACGATATATGATATGACCTAATAATGTCGTGTAAGAATGCACTGTACTATAGTACAATACACAAAATTTCGTTCAAATGGATTCAGTCCTTTTTGCGTGAAATGCGCCGATAGATTTGCTAAGTTAGGTAGTACTGCTTTTTGTACGTACTGATAAAAATAGGTATTGAGTTACACTAACTTGGAAGAAAGATATTTAATATTGTTGACTTTCCTTCAATAATTATGTTTTGACGTATCTTTTAAGATTTAACCACCGCTAGCTTTTCAAGGACTAGTTAATCAACAATATTTTGTTTTCCTATGAAAATAGAACATTTTTCTGTGATAAAAAGTATCTTTAGTAATCACCCCCACATACGTTATTACTACACAAAATTTGGTTAAAATCGGTACAGTACGTTATAAATTGTAATAATAATTATTTAATATTCATTCATTGTTTTTAAAATATTTAATGTACAGATTTTTAAAGTTACTGTTTTATTATATGATATATTGTATAGATATTATCGACAATCGATATAACATACTTATCAGGCATAATCCCAACACTTCATTTTTAAAAATAGCTACAATAGCCCCTCTTTTACGAAAAACAGTATTTTTAAGTAGGAACTAGCCTTCCTACATTGATACAATGCCCAAATTATTTTCTTAAATGCCCTTGTTTATCATATTCAGGGAGTCCGAGCATCATATCTCGTCAAGTTTAGGAGTAAAAAGTAATAGTTACATTTGCCCCCGATACGGGGTAAATGTAGCTAAAATTTGTTCTTGAAATTAAAATCAATATTAATAAGAATATACTGGGTATTTTCTAATACAATTAATTCAAAATAAGTCTTAAGTATCTGATCGTTTAAGATATTTAAACATATTTTCCGTAAATTATTCAGTAGCTGAAATACAGCTTCTCAAACCTACCTCGGGCGGAGAAAATTCACTTTTTAGATACAATAGCCCCGGTTCACCTTATTTTAAGCCCAGTAGGTACTCTACACATTCGTATTTATGCCACCCTTCTCTTGGATGCTAATCCCACAGTTGACCAAAAGAGGCTACTCTTATACTAGAAATTTAGTATCATACGTTCCAAAGTAGAATCCATATTTTTGTCGTGGACTAAACGAGTCACGGGCATTAAATAGTACTTACTGTCGATTATAATATTTACTAACCCGATCTCTCTACATAAATGCATAGCTCGCAATATTTAAAACTTAAAATTTCTATGTTAGTTCAAATTACGTTGGTTTAACAAGAAACAATACAATAATGCGAAATTTAAAAATGCTAAGAGTCAAGGAGGATAATTACGCGTCTGTAGAACAGCAACTATGTAAATGAAAGCTGTTTAACAGAGTAACTGTTGAGTTTTTCGCCGACTTCCCTCCGCAGAATCTACATTTGGAATTCGTGCTAACATCGCTTGTGGAACATTAAATTAATAAGGAATATGTTGGTTTTATAAAGTTCTAACTGGAGTTGTAGTTTAAAATTTGAAGGAAAATAAAACGAGTTCCACTTGTAAGTAAATGTGCAGCGTACTACAGAACTTTTATAGCTCTCTATGCTATTTACTTGCTATAAATAAAAAAAGATAACAACACTTTTAATAAATTATCGCATAGAAAAAAGACAATCTAATTAACTTGTAACAATTAGTAAATGACGTGGGTGTGATTTGTACATATATATTGTGATTAATTTCACTTAATATTTAGTGTCTAACATATTTATAACAGTTATGTGAAAATAATGAACCACCTACTCGTAATAATAAAAATATATATTATGTATATACTTCAAACAAAGTTCGAGGCACAGTGCAGACTGGGCGGTGTCGAACAGGCGCGAGTATTGACAGACAATCACTTACCGCAGTAGGTCGCCGACTTCGCCGCGATGACTCATATTCGGGCCAAAGTCACTCATTAATCTCACTTTGCTACTTTCGACGGCGCCGAATGGAAAAGTTCCGACGATTCTTTGGAAACCCTTCTTAAGTAGTGCTGTTATTAATTGACTCGATGCGAGAGAGTGTGATAATATGTGACAATATACTGTGGGATTGTTTCTTTAAGTATTTCAATAACCTTTGTGTTTATCTACTTCTTGTGTTAGCTTTGTTCGCGCGAGTTCGTGCCAAATGAAGTGGAAGAGCAATTTATTATTCACTTATACTTATATTTAAACGCAAAAATTGTTCTTAGTATAATTTTGGGTCACTGCTTTTTAGGCTTTTAATGGAAAATCGCGATTAAAGGAGAAATTATACGAGATGATTTCACGTTTAAGATCTTTAACTGCCTTTTTAAAGATCGAATGTGACCAGTGATAGTTTATCGAACCTGACAGTTGTAATAAAAGTCTAGGAAATAAAAGATGGCTACGTGCTAAGATTGCAAGAAGCCTAATAAATGGAGTTTCAAAATCCTGGGCTTTGTGCTGTATTTCCGCTATACCCATATTATTTAACAAGCTTTTACTCGCGGCGATGTCTAGAGAGAAGATACATTTATTTCAACACCAATAAGATGTAATCTTTTTTTTATGTCATTACAAGAAAGTAAAGTTATTAAACCTTTCAACATAATTATGTATCATATAACAATTTCATTTTAATCGTTATCACGTTTGCTTAGAATATGAAATGCCTCAGTTTTGATAATATTTGTTGAATAAACTGAAACTATCTGTGCAGGAAATAAGGGCTTACAATTTTCGTAAGACATGTGAAGTTCGCCAACTCGCACTAGGCCAGCGCGGTGGACTAGAAGAGAGGCCCGTGCCAAGTTGTGGGACATTGAAAAAGGGCTGAATACAAACTGAGAACCTTAAAACTTTTTAGGTTTTAATTTAAATTAAATTACAAGTATTAGTAGATTAACCTAGTGGCCGCACTAAGGCGTAAATATAAGCCGCTGTTTACTGTTTCCCCTTTTGATTGAGTACCTTTTGGGCTCGCGGTCTTTAACTTTCCAAATAAATAAACCAGTTTAGTATATAAGTTACCATAACTTAACTTTTTCCTTCTTACTTTCGCTTGTATACTAAAAAGCTTCTAACTAAGATAATCTATTTAAGCACAAGGATTATACATCAATGATTTAAACATTCCAGGTAACAGGCAAAAGGTATTACCAACGTATTAGACGACACGTTTGGCTTAGTTGGTTGTGACCCTACCTTCTGCGCCAGCGGTCGCGGGTTCGAGTCCCGCTGGGGCATTCATTTGTTGATCACGAATGTTTGTTCTACAGTCATGAGTGTTAATATTCATATCATGTATGTAATTAAAATTTATATTTGTAGTATATCAACTATCTGGTATCCGTAACACAAGCCTCGTAGCTTACCACGGAACTAGATGGCGCTGTTGTAAAAATGTCCCAATATATTTATTTATATTAACGATTACAAAGTCTAAATGGAGTATTCAAGCTTCAGTGGTAGCCGACGAGGACAGAGTGTAGAGTAACGTCATACAGTCCGCCTCGACGTACGTCAGGCAGCTGGCGTGTCGGCGCGGACATCACGCCGTGTCAGAACATTTCTGTGCAAATGGAACGTATCGATGATTACATTTACCACAGTAACTAGCAAAGTTGTTTTCATTAAACATTCGGTCATTTCGTATCCCATTGGGCTTTCTTTGAAATTTTTGTAGAATTTAACTTAACCTTTTAGTAAATGAAGCAAAATAAAAATAGTTTTTGTGGTTTTGATTGCCTTCAACAACACATTATAGCTGTTATTTTCGTATAAACTATTATGAAGCAATATATTTAATTCTCAAAAGCAATATTTTATGTAAAATATTATATAAAAGTCACTAATTATTAGAATACCTACAAACGCAAAACAATACCGTTTTGAATATTTTTTATACATAATAAACTTTTATTATTACGGGCGTATATATTGATAGGAAATACAGAAATCATTTTAAGGCACAAAAGTTTATTTATTTTATAAAAAAAACACCTGGCTTCGCAAAACAGTAAGCTCTCTGAAGTTCACTCAATTCTAAATCAAAATAATATCTGCACCAATAATTATTAAATTAATTTACAAAATTTGCTGAGTTTCTTTCGCCAGTTCTTCTCAGGTCAAAGGTTTCTTCTTTCCGAACTGGTGGTAGATTCATGACGTTCAGTAAGATGTAACAATTTTTATGCGGAATAAAATATTTTGATCTGATAATAAACAAAATAAACTTAAATAAGGCAACCCCTATCACTGTCTGAAATCTGGCAATTTGAGATAACAATGAACATGACGGCGCGCCGTGACGCGGCGTCATAACGTATAACCTCTTAAGTCAACAGTGGAAATTAAAAATCGTCGTGGAGGAGAGCAAACATAATTTGAGAAGGTAAATAAGTCGTGTTAGATCTGGCTTCCATCAATTTGTGACGCTTGGTGGGCTTGATCTGAGTATGTAAAGATGTAAAATTTTATAATATAAAGAATTCAAAAAATTATTAGTATTACCCTTACAACGTTAATTTGATTAATGTTTGATAAATTTTTAAATTTGTTCATTTGATCTTACACAACCGGGAGATAATGAATTGGTTTTATTAAATACTAGCATTTCTCGCGGCTTCGCACGCGTTCTAAGGACTGGAAACTAAATTTGTTTTGCTAGCCGTTCCCGTTTATACAACATTTTTCATTGATGCTCCGCTCCTATTAGTCATAGCGTGATGTTATAAAGCCTTTCTCGATAAACGGAATATCCAACACAAAAATAATTTTGCGATTCGGATCGGTAGTTTCTGAGATTAGCGCGTTCAACCAAACAAACAAAATAACAAACTTATACTTAAACAGCTTTATAATATTAGTATAGATTTCAATACTAAAAAGATTTACTACCCTAGTAATTTTTCACTACGTATCATCAACGTATCGTACAATAGTCGCGAGCGAAAACAGGTACTTCTCAATTATTGGGAACACAAAAAGATATTTGCTAGATTGTTCTTGGATGAATACACGGACGACACGTTTGGCGCAGTTTGTAGTAACCCTACATTCTTGCGCCAGCGGTCGCGGGTTCGAGTCCCGCTGGGGGCATTCATTTGTTAAATGCGGATGTTTGTACTCCAGACATGGGTATTTATATTTATAATATGTATGTATTTTAACTTATATATACAGTAATATATCAACTATCTGGTATCCGTAACACAAGCTTCGTAGCTTACCACGGAACTAGATGGCGCTGTGTGTAATAATGTCCCAACATATTTATATCGACGTGATACAACAAAAGTTAAACGCTTATATATGCTTGTATAGGTGCGAAAGTGAGGACAAGTATTAGTAGGTACATAAACTGTTCATCCAGCATCATTTAAGATGCAAAAAGTCCGCGGGAGCAGCACATAGAATCTAATTGCAGAAGACATCGCTCTCAATACGACTCTGTGTAAGCGCGGTTTTGTCTCGAGGTTAATTAATCTGTGGCATAAAGGAGTATCGCGCTTTAGTTTGTTCAAAAGCTCGGCATCAATAAAGCACACTTTCAGTATTGAATTGCTTTTCATTTAAATGTTTATGACTCTTTAATACGACTCTAGTTAATATTTCTATTGTTCCGTGATAAAGAAGGAACTAGAGCAAAATTGTCAATTATAATATATTTTCATATTGTACAGTAAAATAATGAAAGATCTATTCAATGCTATAATTAAAAGTCGCAGACTTGTTACTTTGTGAGGCAATTATTAGTTTTAAGATTGTATTAGGGCTGGAGATTACTTTAGATACTGTTTGTCTTGTACGTACTTGTACAGACTGCTTATTACTGTTTATGTTACTATAATGTAGAAAATTACGGAGCTGTAGCTCATTGGTAGCTCGTCCGATTGTAAAATCAGATAAAGCGAGTTCAACCTCGAGTTTCGCATCTCGAAAATTGTTCGAATTATTTTTTCTATAATGTATAAATTTCTTACAGCAAAGAAAAATAATATGATGGTGAAATCTTTTGTTCGTTTCAAATAGATGACACAAAACTTGATATAATATAAGAGTAAAATAAAAATAAAACGAATACTTCTATATTTACTTAGTGTTAATATTATTTCAAGCGCAGAGTTATTTACGTTCATGAATATGTTAGTATTATTTCAGTATATTTGAAACATTATATAACTTAAATAATTTCTTTCTTATATATTAAACTATCTCTTATAAAATAACTATAGTTCCATTTCATTTCTAATCTAGAAAATAAGGTACTGTTATATATGTTTGCAGCATGAGACTGCATAATCAGCACAATTATATTCATAAGTTTGCACCTTTTCTTTCTTAGTTTAGTTCTATTCCAACCGCGTTCGGTGACACTTTAATTAGTTTGTAATTAATTAGGTTTTTTTTAAAGTGCTTTGACAACTACTAACAGTACGATGAGTATCTTTGTACTCGTATATCTGTAAGGTCAATATAAATATTTAGTATGAGAATTTCGAACCTGTAACCCCTAGTGTAGTGTTTACTGTCGGCGAGCCTGTCTCTGCATCACGACGTACATACTTAACTTCATACATTATTAGCATAATGGATGAGGTACAAGAGCGAAGGCCGCCGGGACCGCCGACGCGTTACATGATGCATCTAAAGCAAAGTTTGTTTTCGGAAAACAATGTTTGTACATAAGAGCGTATGTAAAGTTTTTGTACTTAACATTGATATCGTTTTAGGTACTGGAAGTATAATAAAACGTATTTATATTATACGTTTATTTTAAATATACCTTGGTTTGGACCCGAAATAATAATAAATAATAAAACAAGGCAGTGGTAGCCCAGCGGTAACGCGCTCGCTTGTATAACCGAGTGATGCGGGTTCAAATCCGGGTCTCGCATCTCTGATATCATGTGCGAATCATTTCTAACATGATGACCACTTGTCTTACGGTGAAGAAAAAAAAATAGTGAAGTCCGCCAACACGCACTAGGCCAGCGCGGTGGACTATGGCCTGATCCCTCTCGTACTAAGCCCGTGCCCATTAAATAAAGTAATAAGTGGAACATTAAATAAAGGGCTCAAGTAAGTAAATAATAAATAAATACATTTATTAGCACAAATTACATTTCATTACAGTATCATTGTTTCTAATAAGTTAAAAATAGTTTGCTATCAAGAAATTAAATTTAATATTAGATTAAATTTAATTTTTGATAGAGAAATTAAATAATATATTTGCAGCATTATTAGTTAAAGGCGAGCCGTTCTATAATAAGAAAGCTTTGTATAAGTCCGTGACTTTGCTCGCAGATACACAAATTATAGATTGAAGATATAGGTTAACGAGTACACACTTTTATGGTCTAATATTTATTTTTTCAAAATTGTATACAAATTTATTCAGTGCTTTAAGCGTGAAAAAGTAACAGACAGGCAAATTCTCTCACTTTTGTCTACAATTTTACTTTATAGGATATTCTAACCAATAAATAGATGAGAAGGTAAATTTAAATGAAACGCCGTCGGTTCAGTATCACGACATGCAGTCCTGAGCTTTATGAGAATTGTATGTATTCAATAAATTGAGAAATACTCAATTTTTCATCTGTTTGCGTACACCTGGCGACTGTAGTGGTAATGGAAATATCCGAAAATAATCCGTATTAATGCCAGAATAGATATGAAAGTCGTGTGATAGAGTTTGAAAGATAGTAGTAGGTGTAGCGCGTTCAATTTCGTCAGAGCATTTGAATTTTTTACGCGTGGAGCGTGCGCCCACATAACTAACTTGATGCTTTCTAAAACAAACATCGCTTTACTGTTAATAACAATGTGTATGGAAATTTAGAAAATAGAAAAAAAACTGGTAAAAAAACGTTTGTGTGTTAATTATACATTCAGAACATTATTAAGTGTTAAAATCAACTTAACTTCGACACTTTCAGATATTTTTCTAATTGTACACAGATTCTTACTTAATTAATTTAATAGGTCACAGAGCAAAGAGCGACGTCATTAGTGTTTGTTTTTATAAGAAAAATAAATATTTGGTTCATTTATTAAAGAAACTGTTTTTCCTTAATAGAGTCGCTCATTTTTATAGCATGTCTAAATGCTAATGCAGGAATATTTTCGCTTAAGGCTATTGACTTTACAAAAGACACTGAAAATGAAGCACCTAATTGTTAGCCAAAACGCAGCTCTTTAACACAACGTGTTACGAACAAAGATGAACACGGCTAAGCACTTCGCCTCCAACGCTTATTAAAAATAACGATAATCTTCCAGTTTTATGAAAACAGGAAATCAATAACTTTGTTTTTATTTAAAGTTCGAGCTTGATCCTAATCTTGACTTGTCGGAGTCAAACTTGTCAAAACTTTGCCTTTCTTATTTAACTTTTTAAGCTACTTTAAGGAAATTATAATTTATAGCTTTAGAATTTTTATGTGGATTATAAGTTCATTTTAAAGTAGAGTATAAGTGAGTGGGGTCGAATCTACACAGTTTCATGGAAATTTCTTTTCATTTACTGTTTTTAAATACGATACCTGACGATGTTACCTGAACGATAAAGGCATTCATAATTTAGGCTTTAATAATTTATAAAAGAGACACTCAGTGCAAAATGAAGTCAATACATAAATGTAATAATGAGATTTTTAATACCTTTATTTTGATATTTAATTCTCGATTTTTGAATACTTTACATAACTTTATAATCAATGAAGAGACTCAGTCTTGTTGTTGCTGCAAAATAGCCGGAAGGAAAAGGGCCTTCTGGAGAAAATCTCACTGCCACTGCATAAGACGGTCCTTTCTGATTTTTAGGTAATAAGAAAACTCATCCTATTTGTTTTGTTATTTTGTCTCATTTCTTATGACGCTTATCCATAAAATCTTCGCATTCGAAGAACTATATAAGTAAGCAAACAGCTACAAACTATCGAGTAACGGCCCGCGGATAAATTGAGTAGATAAAAACAATACGAGAAAGTGCTATAAAAACGGTCGTTAGCAGTCGCGCTGTGTTCCTACCTGCTGGATGTTTTTACAAGTTTTGTTGTATTGTACTACGATTGGGGGTTCCCAGTGTGACCTGACACCTACATGCTTTGGTTCAGCTCTGTTTGGCCGCAGATTGATTATTGCTGTCACTCTCTATCACATATAATAAGATAGTATAAGCGATAGCGAGATAAGCGATATAATAGCGATAAGAAACGAACAGTCAGACGGACAGACTTATTATGCATATTCCTATACGTGTAGGAAAAAGAATAGTGATTATTAGAAAACATTATTCTATTACATTTATTATATTGCCTGCTTTGGCCGAGTAGTTTATTTACGTTGTACTGAGTTTATTTATGTGAAATTACAGAGATCAGCACGTTTTAATTGACATTAATATATAAATACATATACGAGTATGTAAATACACTTTATACATTACAGTGTGGTTATGAAAAGTCATTTGATGTTAGCCTATTAGTTAAAGTCACAGGTGAAGCTGTAGACTGGAGGTAGTCTACAATAATATAAAGTTTTGCTGTAAAAAGCACAATATTCCAATGTAAATATGCAGTAGTTTTTGGGTCATAAGCTAACGAGGAGACGAACAGTAATTAAGAGAATGGCTTGTTTTTGTATTTCCATAAAATCTTATATATTTTTAGTAAAAGCTTTTATGATTTCGATTATATAACTTATGAGTATTAAGTCCTTCTTCCTCAATACTCAATGGAGTTCTTAAAAAATAAATAATAAAAACAAGCCCAAAAAGCCAATCTGAAAAAAATCAGTGTACAACATTTCATCCAAATAATTAATTGCGAAACTTTTGATAAGTATTAGTATAACAATGTTATTTGTACCTAGAAGAGATATTTTATCATCAAAGCATGCCTAAATTCTGCAATTATTTCTCTCTATCTTTTAATATAATATTCTCGCTGTAATCTACCAGTTGCAGTTGATTTTGTGCTACATTTAATGAGCCATCTGATGCGAAGGTAAGACTCATATCGGTTCGTCGATTGCCGATGAATTTAACCATAAACACGAAAATTTAATTAACGGGAGGATTTATCAACGGAGGCTTTTTGATATTATATTTTCAACAGGAACTTTTAAACGCATTGAAAGTCTGGCGTCGTGTAAATAACAAATATTTGAATACTTTTTACACACGTTTGTCTGTTGATTGTTGATGATAACCTAAATACTATAGATTTAACGCCAAAAATACACACTGGCATAAACAAATGCGAAATAAATATAAACACATGAAATAAATAAATGATTTACAAATTTAGTTTTAAAATAGCTGTATCTCTCTCGTGACGTGTCGAATAACAAAATGATTGACACAATCCTAATACTCTGACTAACATTGTATTCTTGCTGATTATCATACAATAAAATCTTTTATGCCATAAGTCACAGCTTCGATTCGCACATTAGATATTTTTTTATTATATTCATAATGATATAGAGGTTTTACTATATGCTAAAATATTTACCTCGCGAAAATAAAATAAAAATTAATCGATTTTTTTGTGTACTTTATCTATATTCATACGACGTAAATAGACTCATTATATTATGATACTAATATAATGTCTATTTACATCGTATGAAGTAAAGTTGTCTTGTTTATACAATAATATTAGTTGATTAAGCGTTTCGCTTCGCTGCTAATATTTATGTATTATCGCCTTGTTACAAGTATTTCCACTCCTAAGTTGTATTCGTAATCCATAATCTTATTTAAAAAATGCGTAGGCGTTATGAAAGCTCTTTACCAGATAAATATATTAATATCTTGAAGATAATACGATTACTAATAACCAAAGACTGATATAATATAAAATTCGATGGAATCTTCATACAGAGGAAAATTTCAAAAATAAACTTTAAAAACTCGTATTATTTTATCATAAAGAGCACAACAGGAAGAGTTCGCACACAACACCCTCAAACAAAACAACAGAGAATGCGCGAACTAATAAGCGTGGTACACACCGCCGGAGCTACGCTACGTGCTACGCGGCGCCGGCAGTGCTACGCGAGAGCGCGGGCAGGAGACACCTACGCTACGCCGCTACGACGCGCTACGCCGTGTTACGATTATAATTGAATTGAAACTACGTGTTACCAGTTAATTATTAATTATACTACAATTGTAATTTTTAATAATCTTAATAGTGACTTGTGCGTTGTTTATGTGGTCTTCGACACGTCACCGGGAAATTACTTCAGAAGTTAATTAGAAGAAGTAAATCAAATGATTAAGATGAAAAGGATTTGTCACCTCATCTTTCGCCTGCTGTTTCTCCTCGACGGTGAGTTTTTATAAATTATCTTAGTTTGTAATGAGGAGAATTTTTCATTCAAACTTCGTGTTACTTTTTTTGTGGAATTTCTCGGTTATTTCATTAAGGAGTTCGTGGGAATTATGTTCCAATTAACTGAATAAAAGTGTGCCAAGTTTTTTTCTATTTAATTATGTGTGATACAAAAGTAAAAGATTTACTTCAGTGTCAAAGAATCGCTACTTTTCATTAGCAAAATACTTTGAAAGGATGATGTGTTTACTATTTCCGGTTCATTTTTAGAGCAAAAATGTCGTACGAGTATCTATAACAAAAATTATGTTACATCGTGAAATTAATGAAATGTGCCTTTCATGCGTGTGTTATATAAAATACCAAATTTACATTAAATAAAGAGGCGTCTTGTACGGTGGAGTCAACCCAATTGAATTATTTTTCCGCATCTGATATTACAAAAGTGTTCTGAAAATGTTTTTCCTTCACATATTATTAATTCTAACGAATTCATCGAATGTTTATCAAATCAAATATATCTTTTCTATTCATTTGTATTCGTTATTGTGGACTTATAAATAAATATTTGAACTTAACACCTTTATAGTAAAAACAAAGATTGGCTAATAATTAAAAGTACTCCTTTATTCAAACAAAAGTATTGAATTAAGATAGTTTGTTTCATTTGAAGCGAGAGCGAAAATTGAGTATCGTGGGATGACTTCCATTATTTAGAAAGTCAATAAAGGGATTCGCCGGGAAGCTTCGGGAGGAAATTAAAACATAATAAATTATGTTCGGCTCATTTGCAAGGAACGCCGCGAGGCGCGCTTGTCAATAGCTATTGTTGGGAACAATAGGGGAATTTCCAAATGTTCTTCGTAAATGTTTTTGTTGTGAGATGTATTTTACTAGGTAATTGACTACTGAAAATTGGTTTAACCATGCCCTCTAGCTAACTTGAATAAACAATGAAGCAATCACTGATGGAAAGCAAATTCTATGTATATTAGCTTTAGTTAATTCATAACAAATCTTAATTGGTATAGATTATTCAATGTAAGTTCCTGAACGAACATGGCCCATGCAAGATTTAGAGCAATATCGATTAAAAATAATAGTATCAAGTTTACGTATGAAACCAGTTTTGTCAGCAGATTATTTCAAAGGTATCAGCTCTCATAATCCCTCGCAATGATACAGAGTGTTATAAAATATGCCATTCAATTAGATTTTCACAAAAAACTAAATAGTCACGTGAGTTGATAGCGAGGCTTATTTCTGTTCAATATTTAACTGCATTTGTAATAGTTTTTCATCAAAATGTCATTTTCAAATAGCAAAAACGCGTGATTTGAATATTTTTTATCATTCAACGCTAATAAGAACTTAATATAATTTGCATCATAATTTATATTAAATTTTATATTTGTAATATTGAATAAAGTGATGTCTGGCTTGAAGTTATTGTTCAAATACCTACAAGTATCTATAGGTTCTACAACTTCGGTTATTAGTAAAGCCTTAACGAAGTCACGGAGATGAGTAACTTCAAGTATTAACACATAATATGTACTTCAGTGGAGTTGAGAGGAGTCAGGTAAAATGGTGAAGTAGAAACTAAGCTCGTATAGTTTGTATACCTGCCTAAAGCTAATTATAAAGTTGGTCACAACTTTAGAACAGCGGCGGTAAGCGCATTTTGTTACTACCCTCACTGTACGATACGTATAAATTAACTGTCGAAACTAACGTAAGTGAAATGTAAGCTGTTGACGTTGCGAGTAATGTCGCTCCCTGCATAAGTTAGTTGCAACTTGTCAGTCGCCGGCCGAGAAGAGCCTACTTGCTCAAGTGGCGCATGAAACTTGTTTGTGCGCTTTCTTTATGTTTTTTCAAAAAATGTCAAATTGTAAAATTCCATTCTATTTAAATATATATAGTACGCAGTTATCGGGAGGCTTTCGCCGAGATTTTGAAGTATGTAAATGATATTTACATATGTCTCAACATTCTTTTTTTTAATTTGATATTTATGTAAAGCTTTTTTGACATTACACGGAAAATAAAATTACATTTTCTTCGTATGATGATTAGCGCAAGGCACATAAGGCAAGCTAAAATGCACTGGAACTATGAAACGTAATGAAGTCACCCAGTTATAACCGCTTAGAATGAAATCAAGTATCTTTCATCTTCAAATATTGTATCTTTTATACAAACAAAATTGTAACATTAACTTCTACGTCGCTGTATGTGGTGGGGTGACCAGGTGGGGTGCAATTAGAACAATATATAAATAAAATCAAATATCCTTTATTTTTCTACTACAATTCAAAGAACTCAACCTAAGGTAAATCTAGTTTATTACACAATAGTTGCCTTTGATTTTATTATCTATGTATATATTTTATTGTCTAGCTATGTATAAATTATATCTATCTATGTATCTAACTAGAGAACAATATATACACTAGAAAAATTACTCCCATTATTTTATAACTATCTTTTTTTATGTATTATTTCTTTATAGTATAATAAATTAAACTATTAGTAATTTCGTGTGGGATACGTTAAGTACACAAACATTTAAAATAACTTAAAAAAGTAACAAAAAAAAGGTTAAGAACGTCACATCGGCGTCTGACATGATCTGCTTACTCCTTTATTTGAGTCGAAGATATAACAATACGAGTGTTAACAATGAACTTCAAAACATGAAATAACGCTTTTGTTTAATGTTTTTCCTTCTTAGCAAATTTGCAACGAAAATAATCAAACAGGAAAACTGCCCCTCGCACAAATCGAAGGCTAAAGCTCAAAAGCTTTAAGCAAAGAGCTTGACGATAAATTCAAGGCAACAACATACGTTATTTATTCCAGTTAATGTATTTAGAAGGTTTGTTTAAACCGCAAATTATTTCCAAATGAGATTTATGATCGCTTCGACGCTACTGTGTCGACGTGTAAACGTTCACGCGTTCATTAAACGATTTAACTTATTTCATTTATATTGGATTGATGAATTATTCTAAATTGCTAATTTATGGCGGACATGTTGTATCGACAGCTCCCAAATTGTAAATGTACTTTGTACTTAAAACTCGTACAAATAGCTTAGAATTACTGTGATTTAAAATAAAAAGTAAAGTAAATAGTAAATAAGTACATACTAAGTATATTTAAGACATTTTTAGGTCTAAAGTATTGTAATGTTCAATGTATATTGTAAATGTACGGCGTTAAATGAAGATCCGTATTCCTGGGTTTGAGTCTCGCGTCGAGCCTAGTTAATTTATAGGTTTTTATTATTATAATGTTTTTATTATTATAAAAGTAGAAAAACGTTTTAATTCTGCAGAATAACAGAAGCGAGTTAATATAATAATAATAATAAATATGTTGAGACATTTACACACATCACTATCTAGTTCCACGGTAAGGTACGAGCCTTGTGTTATGGATACTAGATGGTTGATATACTACACATTTAAGTTTAAATACATACATATTATAAATAAATATGAATTCGTAATTACGAAACAAATTTCGTAGTTTTGTAAACATTCTCGTAATTCATATTACGTATACTGGTATTTTAATATACAATTTCTTCGGATACAATGATGAATACATCGATGTTGAACTACAACACGGTACCGGCAGCTGCCGCCAATATTTGCTTACACGCTATAAACGAAGCCCTTAAGCGTTTCCAAAGCACACACTGTCGTGTTCACGGTGAAGCGCACACTGTCGACTGTCGACTCTACTGGGGAATGCGACATTAACGGTTAAATTACCGTTAATCGCGATATTAACCGACTATCTGACACTCCTGTAGTCACGTATAGTTGAAATACAGGAAATTACAACAATAACTAAAATGTTATAGTTAATGGACGTATGTTACTTAGTTTATTACACTGTAATGGGTCGATTGATTTGAAAATTCGGGATAGAGATAGCTTATATCCCTTGGATTTCTAGTATTTCTACTTTTATTATTAACAAAAAGTACAAAAAATCTTTCAGGTTTTTTAGTTATATTTAGAGTAGATCATACTATGAGAATAAATAATGTATCGCTTAATAAATTTGACCATCTCATCTGGAACGGTTACTAACATTATTGATATTATATGTTTCACATAGATTTTTATAATAGAAATATCTTAATTCTAATATAATAATTATGTCTCTTATATTGAAAATACAATGTGCACTCAACGAATTAAATTATTTTTTATGCTATTGTAAATATAACATTTATAAAGGGAACGTATTTGTTTTAACAAATTTATTTGTCGAATATTTTTGTAAAAATATTTGCTTTCGAATGCTTTGAACATTGAAGCCCTTCATCATCACCATAGTAAATAAAAAGTTATTTTTAAATATACCTGAAAAGTATTATGTGTTGTACGATATATTTGTCGATTTTAAATAATATTTTTATTGCTTCGTCCATATAGTAACAAAAAACAATTATCCACATAAGTAATTGTTTTTTTAGTGATTACTATAATATATTAAGACGTAAAATTAAGGATATCCAGATTAATAATAATATACGTTGCTTATAAGAATAAAATTTTCTTTAATATTATTTCGGTTTGTCTTAGTCTCTCTGTAACGGCTTGACGGATTTTGACGAAACTTACATTGGTATAAGGAGTAACTTAGGCTACTTTTATTACAGTGAGAGAAATAGGGTTTCACTTAAAAATTTAAAACACATTTCTAGGGACGAAGTGAGAACGAAATGTGTCGCTAGTATAAAATACAAACTTTTCACAAGATATTATCCATTATCAAATTAAAAACTAAGTCTTATTTTTCATTACAATAATACTCCAGTATCTTTAGTTTTAACGGACTCCTTACAACTACTACTATTTTAAAAGTGGTAGTTCCATGCTTGTTACCTTCGGGTAGCAACCGAATGGGCCGGCACGCCCCGTATAGTCCATTAGTACCACTCTCTCACAGAAGACCGGCGTGAAGTGGCAGCTATGCTGTCGCGTTTCGTCGGGTGAGTGAGAGTCCGGGAGGCCCACTCTCCTTCCTCCCTCCCTCTTCCCTTCATCCTCCGCCTTCGTTCCCCCCTCCTTCCCACTTCCCTCCCTCCTCCATACCTCCCTTTCCTGAAACGCCGGCAACGCATCTGCAAGCCTGGCTTGCAGATGTCCATGGGCGGAGGTGATCACTTCCCATCAGGTGAGCCTCCTGCCCGTTTGCCCCCTTTTTACCATAAAAAAAAAACTCCACTAACCGACAACTTACCATTTTATCTTATCATGAAATACTACATAATATAATATGTCAACTTATTAAAACTTACTAAAAGTAGTATCCGGAATGTTGTTTGTTTATAATATGTACATGTACATAACTTACTTATGTAAAGTGTAGAAAGTGGTGTGTGTCGGTCGCGTCGGTCGCGTAGGTCGTGTCGGTCGCGTCGGTCGTGTCCGTCGCGTCGGTCATGTCGGTGGCGTCACCCCGAGCGTTGTTCTAAAGCAAACTCCGTTCAGAAATCAACTTACAAAGGTATATACCGTTGAATAATTTACTTGAATGTGAAGTGAAGCGTTCACCGGCTACAAGTAGTTAGTAGCTGAGATATTGGCTCTCTATGGCTGCTTCTAAGTCATTGCGAATACTGTAGGATTATAGCTTTTTTATTTTATTTTTGTAGAACAGGTAGCAAAAACATTGCATATTTCACTTTCTTTAATACTATTATTGTATTTCCAAACAAATAAATTATTACTCAATAAAGGATGTTCTAGAATTTTTCACTCATCTACTAGAAATTATTGCATAGGTGACGCAAATAAATAAAATTTAGTGACGCGTGTGAGTTAAAAAATTAAATATACCTAGTTAATATTAATAGTTATATTAAAACTATTGTTATTTTTAACTTTCATATTTACGCTGCTTTTTTACATATTATGACTCTCCAAGTCGGCAATTCTGCATTCCGAACTCTCTATTTTTAACTATTTTAAGAGAAGTCGAACGACATACAATACTTTGCACCTTCACATAATATTATAAATGAAACTATCTTTTCGGATTTTGTCGCGGATTTATTATGATTTTTGGTTCCCGACGTTTCGATTGCTTTACAGCAATCATAGTCACGGGAGAGACTAAGGTATTAGACGTCTCAGGGGGTTATATTCATCATTTATAATGTCAAATATTCGCGTAAACCTAAGAAAGTATTATTTATAATAATATTTTTATGTTTATTTTCAATGCCCCGCGACGGGGCGGAGGCAGCCCTGCCTGCCTGAAGCAGGCAATTCGATAAACAGCCTTTTTATTACAACGCCGGATTTCCGACCCGAGGACTTTACTTTCACTTCGAGAAACACCTTCAAAGTCGTCCCTGATATATGTGTTTTTCATGTTCTTTTCTAATATTGAGTGAGGGAGCTTCTCTTATAAATCTGTTGTGAGAACATTATGTTTAATTTTTACTAACATTATTTATGATAGCTGATATTTCACTAGACAAGGTACTGTAGAAATATAAAGGTTTAAATAAGATGTCATTGTCTTTTTATCTTTTATTCAGTTATAAATATTTTAAGCTAATTTTAAAACTAACCTATGTATTCCTCCAGGTCATACTCTATATATGTAATAAACTTCACACAAATCCGTTCAGTCCTTTCAATGTGAAAGATTAATAGACACACAATTTTATTACGCCTTTATATATAGTTTTTATATTTTACGCTTTATATATTACGCTTTCCACTAATTTCTGTCCATTTGTGACCTTTGCTTTTATTGTTACAAAGCTGTTTCCTCAGCTCAATGTAGCTAAATATTTACTTTGTAAGAAAATGGATTTATATCTTTGACGTAAAACATAATATGTAAGTGAAAGCATCGATTGCTCCCAGATTGAGACAGAGTCGACGAGAGAGTATCTGATATATCGTCTGTAGAAATCAAATCTTTTGTGAAACATCAGTATAATATTACAGGTTGAAGAAAAATATGAGATATAATGGACCCGGCGCAAGTTCGAGGAAATCTAGCTTTATATTATTGCGACAAGTTCCCTCACTGAGTGAATATTGCGTCGAATTCTTAGTTATTTCTATTGGAAACTATTGTTATGGAAAATGTTACGATCCTTACAGAGCTCTCTGCGTTATGAAGTATATTGAAATATATGTATATATTAAAGAAAAACGATATATTAATATTTTGCGTATACTAGCTGATGCCTGCGGTTTCGCATGCGTTTGCAGTCTTATTTATCCGTAATAGTTGACAATTATTGTTGTGAATGGGGCATGTGGATAAAACGTTGATTAGGTCAGTTTATAGTGACACTTCTTGCTGTGCGAGCGGTCGTGAGTTCGAGAATAATATAATTTTATACAAAAAGCTCTCCGAATATTGAATTGAAAATATCTACAGACAACTTGTTGGCTGGAGTTGTTTGTTAAACTCTTAATAGTCTTGACTGAAGACTCTCTAGTCTATATTATTTTTAGACTCATTAAGATTTAGCAGACATTGTTTATAATTCATCCATTTTAATCAGAAATAAGAAAATCTTTCAGTAAGCTATTGAGTTGTAACAAATAATAAATAAACGTTATGAATATCAATTTTGTTTAATTTTGTTATCAAAGAAAATTATTATTACATATTTCGATAATTTTCGATCCCCGCCCACAAACATAAAACAAGATCTAATACAATCAACTCCCTTTGAAATATTATTAGAGGCTAAATTAATCAGTGTCTGGGAGTGATAATGAATTTATACTGTCATCAAGAATTTAGTCGAGGATTTCAGTTCCTCTGTGTTAATGTCGGATCTAAAGAGCAAGAGCCATAAATCAAAATCTTCCAGAGGTAAGAAATAAATTGAGATAAGACAAGAAAAATAATGGGAATTCGAATGAGACGTCATACGTCTGACTTCTAGCACTTTACTTTTGCGCGCTGTCGCGATCGAGATCTTTGTTTAAAAAGACATTATTTTGTTGGAGTGGAAGTTGATGTTACTTTTATTAAAAATAAAGCGTACAATAAAATGAATCTACACTTAAATATATAGAAAATAAACACTTCTTTCTTAAATCTCTTTCACTTTTTTAAATTTTCGAAGAATATAATATGTCGAATAATAAAAATAGAACAACATGGCTTTAACTATAGATTTTCCTTTCTTCCTTTCCTAAAGAAATCGTTTAATGTGTTTATGTTTGCATTAACAAGCGATAAAACTGAATCTACGAAGCGATTCCGAGACACTCGGAGACACCGCGCCGTCCAAACCCCTTATTGTTGTTAACTTGTTTACTTTTCCGATTCCGCATCAAATATTCGTGGAGAGGCCTCAGACGGCCTCAGTAACAAATAATTAAATACAAATACAAGATAAAAAGGGTCTAATACTATAGTCGAATCTGTTTTCGTAGGAATTCTTGGATTCTTAAGGGCTTTACAAACAGCCGCTCTCGGCTGAAGGACCCTCGCCGCGCTCGCTCGGTGGCGATACGACAATTCATTTATTCTACAAATAAATGTAATGAAATGACGTATTACTTTGGCTTTTTATGTTTTTTTAATGATTTTGTGCTTATTCAAATATTTGTGTTTGGTTAAATATAGTTAAATATTTTCTGGATAAAACGAGTCTTCAACAAATTTTAGTTTTCGAGTTTTATAATTAATTAAATGTTTGAACTAGGTTATCATTAATAAACTACTTCAAAATACATATTTTCAGACAGAATTTCAGTTTTCTCTTGCTATTTTATCATTTTGTGTTTGAGAAATTTCCGTTAAAGCTTATAAAGAATTGTAGCAAGACTGAAAACACATTGTTTCTTATCGTATTTTGACAAAGTTACGAGTTGAACGAGGAAAAGCTAACAAACAATGTTATTATTTTATATATTCATAAAACATACAAGTGTTAGGTGGTCTCTGGGGTTAGACGCTCGTTAGAAACTGGAGTAATCATGTAGTAATGATGTACTCGCACTTATATCGGCCTGATTTGGACATATCTAGAGCAATGTCTCGTAAACCACAGTGTATTTGAAAGATTGAAATAACATAACGACACAAAGATATAAATATTTTATATTAATATAAAACTTCTCGCCGTCCTTTCGGTTTCTCATTGAAACATTCCGAATTCCGAAAACACCTCAGACTCTTTCGAGTGCATAAATTGCATTTACAATTCATCTCGCGCTTCGCGTGGATGGAAACTATGAAAAAATCTGACAAAAACTTGAAAGAAAATTCAAGCGTGCACCCGCAATGCAGCAAAATGGCGGGTAAATAGTTCGCGGAAGAAAAAGTTTATGTTAGAACTCGCGCTGCGCTCATTAATTGTAGTAATTTTTAATACTAAGACGGATATCTGTTTCTGTCTTTAAATTGCATAATTCCTCATATATATAAAAATAC
Organism: Boloria selene; assembly: GCA_905231865.2. Taxonomy (NCBI): domain Eukaryota; kingdom Metazoa; phylum Arthropoda; class Insecta; order Lepidoptera; family Nymphalidae; genus Boloria; species Boloria selene. The sequence goes on from HG993156.1 coordinate 99,926, forward strand.
TACTGTTTGCCGGCGGCTGCGCTTACACATCTTTTAACGCAGACAGCACTCCTCACTTAGCTGTCACAGATATATCCAGAATGAAGGGAAAGGCTATTAAATACAACATTCTTTTCTAAATAAGACTTATAGTGGCGAGGATAGCAAACATTCAAACAACCCAACTATCAATTTTATTAATTTATTAATTTAGTATTTTATATTCTAACTAGCTGACCCGTGCCCACTTCGTTGGGCATAATGTTAATAATCTTTTTTTATTACAGAGTGTTTAAATAATTTAAATTATTTTATTAATATTAAAAATTAAGAAATCTATACTAATATTAAAAAAACTACTTTTTGTCACTTAAATATAAAAGTTAGACATATGCTGTCGTTGACTTTTTTGTAGGCATTTTTAAGCTCCACATCTTTTCTCTAGAACTCAAAAATATATGTTTCATAGTTAAGGCAGCGTTCATAAGAAACGCTTCCATTCGACCGTTTTTTCTCCGATTCACTTTGCAAAAAGGAATACCACGTAAAAGCCTTTTTATTTTTCGGTTTTTTATATAACCTATGACACTCAGCAATAATGTGGCTTTCTATTGGTGAAAGAATTTTTAAAATCGGTTCAGTAGATCCCGAGATTACCCCTTACAATTTAACAAATAAACAAATTTTACTTCTTTATAATATTATAGTATAGATATTTTACAAATCATTACTTACCTAAAGTTTGAGCTTTTATCTCATGAGACCAGTTTTTAGAACCAAACACAATATAGTCAGCACACAAACATAAACTTTCAATACTTTCTCTGTCTGACATTTTTATTTCACTTCTCAACCGCTTATGAACTGACGTTTTATCATAAAATTAATTAGGTTATATAAAAACAAATGAAATTAATTAAATAAAAAAAAACAATTGACTTTAACCTTTTCTATTTAAACAGTAAAAAAATAATCATTTGGAGTCTGTAGAAGTTACAGTTTGGAAACATAAATTTAACATTCTCACACCCACCCCCGCAATCCCTATTGGAAATAGAATTTCGTAAAATCCTATTTGAGATGATTTCTGCATGACAAATAAAAGATTACTACCAAATTTAAAGTCTATAGAGGTTACAGTTTGGAAATAGAAATTTCACATTTTAACACCCACTACCGCAATCTTTTTCGGCGGTGGGTTGTTGTAAAATCCGCTCTTAAATCATTTATGCATCACATATAGACGACTCTAGCTAAATTTGGAGTCTGTAGGAGCTTAAAAAATAAAAATTTTCATTGTAAAACCACCCCCGCAACCCCCTGTGGGGTGAGCTACCGTAAAATTCGTTCATAGACTATTTCTACATCTCTTACAGAAGATTCCTACCAAATTTGGAATTTATAGGAGCTATAGTTTAAAAACGGGAATTGTTCATTGTTAACGCCCCCGCAATCCCCTTTGGGGGATGAATTTCTTAAAATCCGTTTTTAGTTGACCTCTACATAACGAAAGTAATATTCCTACCAAGTTTCACATTTCTAAGTCCTATAGTTCCCGAGATTTCGTGATGAGTAACTATAGAAATTGGAATACTTCGATTATCATCGAAATTTTTAACGTTTTAGTAGACTTTTTTAAAATTTTCTTACATATAAACATTCTCCTGACAATTCTGAAGACAACAAAAAAAAATTAACCCAATCGGTCCAGCCGTTCTCAAGTGATACTCGATCATAGATACGGCATTTTATTTTTATCAAAAAATGAGAGTGGGTTGGTGCGTTGGTGGGTGGATGCGTGGAAGTTTGTAAGTAGATTCTTAGCTGAATGTAAAAGAACATTATCCGTTTAGTAAACTCCGTTGAAATCCATGAAAACAAAAGAATCAAGAGAAAACGCTTGTCTTTTGTTTTTATTATCGGGATAAATGTTCATAAAAGTAAAACAGCAATAAAAAAATGAAGGAACGTTTGAATTCGAAAAATAAATAGCCATAAACCATCTAGGAAAAATTTCGCATCGAATGGTGGTAGTTTCATGTCGATACGATCAGTAGTTTAGGCGTGATTGAGCCTCAAACGAACACCATTTTCATTATATATATATAGAAGATTATGTTTTTATTTATTTTATTTATCTTATATATTTCCATAGTGCCACTATTCCTCTCTCTTCTCTTCTTGATTCGACCTTCTCTCCTCTTCCTAAGTGCTTTAATGTTGTGCATATTAATGCTCAAAGCATTCCCTCACATTATCCTGACCTCTTAGCCTCCTTCACTAATCAAAATATTCATGCTATCCTTGTATCTGAAACTTTTCTCAAACCGTGTTTACCCTCAGTTTCCTTTTCCTTACCCGACTTCCACTTAGTTCGTAATGATCGCACTGGTAAGGGTGGTGGGGGAGTAGCTATTTACATTCGGAACCATATACCTTTTACTATTGTTCATAAGTCTGATTCTCAATACTCTGAAACTTCTGAGCATATTTTAATTGAGGTATTATTTGGTTCTGTGAAATTATTATTAGGAGTTTTTTACAGCCCATCTTTATCGATCGATTACTTTGCAACTTTTGAAAATCTTTTAGAGCAATTTGTACCTTCTGTTAACCATTCCATAATTATGGGTGATTTTAATACATGTATTATCAAAAACGATTCTCGAGCTAAACGTCTTTTAAACATTGTCAACGGTGCCAACCTTCAGTTATTGAACTTCAATCCTACTCACTTTTTTCCTAATTGTACCCCGTCCCTTTTGGATCTCATGCTCGTCTCCTCTCCTGATCTTGTTTTATCCCATGGACAATTCCCTGCTGACTCCTTTTCATATCATGACCTTGTCTACTTATCCTATAAAATTCATCCCCCTAAAATTAAACCTACGGTCGTGATGCGACGTAGCTTTAAAAACTTTAACAACAACAGTTTTCTAAGTGATCTGAACAATATTGATTGGCAATCGATTTTCGATGCTGGAAATATTAATAACAAACTAGAAATTTTTAACTCAATCTTGACTAACCTTTTCGACAAATATGCTTCTTTCCGCCTTATTAAATTAAAACACCTTCCTGCACCTTGGCTCACACAAGACATTAAAATTTTAATGGCTAAACGTAATGCAGCTAAATCCAAATATAAACTTAAACCTACAGAGGAGAATCTGTTGAAGTATAAACGACTCCGTAACCAATGTAATAAAATTTGCAGAGACGCTCAACGAAATTACATCCATACTGCAATAGACAATGGTAATCCCGCCAAAACCTGGAAGCTCTTAGAATCTCTTGGAATTGGTCGCAGATCCAGTAATGTCTCCTACAATAGACTTGACCTCGATGCTCTGAACAGATTTTTTGCTTCTGTCACACCTATGGACAATAATGTAAGACTTCGCACACTGAGCCAACTCCATTCAACACCACCTCCTAATCATCCCATGTTTAATTTTACCCCTGTTAGCACTCCCGATGTTAAGAAACACATCCTAGCAATTAAATCTGATGTTACTGGAAGTGATGGTATAAACCGCAAAATGATCCTCTTACTTCTTGATACCATTACTCCTGTACTCTCCCATATTTTTAACTACTCTCTTTCCTCTAATGAATTCCCCTCTACCTGGCAAACTGCTCGCATTATTCCTATTCCTAAGATCAAAAATCCTTCTTGCTTCTCCCACTACCGTCCTATTTCCATTCTCCCATTTTTGTCGAAGGTGTTAGAAAGAATTGTGTTTGATCAACTCAGTCGCTTTTTAGACCAGCATAATATACTCTCTCCATACCAATCTGGTTTCCGAAAAGGTCATAGCACGGTGACAGCCTTACTCAAGGTAACCGATGATATTCGATTTAATATGAATGAGAAATTAATAAGCGTTGTAGCCCTTCTAGACTTCAGTAATGCTTTCAACACAGTTGACTTTAAACTCCTGTTAGCTGTTCTTGAATCTATTAATGTCTCAAACCCCGCCATTAGTTGGTTTAGCAGTTATCTGTATGGTCGTCGGCAGTGTGTCCATGTGGATAATAAGTCCTCCTCCTACTATCCCCTTTCGGCTGGTGTCCCACAAGGTGGTGTCCTGTCACCTCTTCTGTTCTCTATATTTATTAATACGATATCCAAACTTCTTTCATGTCCTTATCACCTTTATGCCGACGATTTGCAGGTATACGCTGCGGGTCCCTCCAGTGACCTCAATAATACTATTGAAAGGCTAAACAGTGATCTCGACAAAATTTATTCCTGGAGTACGACGTATGGGCTTCGTGTTAATCCTATTAAGTCACAAGTCGTTATTATTGGTAGCCAAAAAATGATCAACAAAATCAACTTTAATACCCTGTCCCCTGTTAAATTTGGCAATTCCGACCTAGTATACAGTAACGCGGTAAGAAATCTTGGACTGTATTTCGACAATTCCTTCTCCTGGACTAGGCAAATTGCAGAGGTAAGTAGAAAGATGTTCGCTGCTATAAGTTCCTTGAGACGATGGAAGAATCTGTTGCCCATTAAAACTAAAACTGCACTAGCTCACTCACTACTGCTACCAATTATAGATTATGCTGATTGCTGCTACCCTGACATTACTGAGGAACAGCTTAACAAGCTTGAACGTTTGCAAAATTTGTGCATTAGATTTATATTTGGCTTACGTAAATTCGATCACATCTCCGAGTACCGTACAAAATTAAAGTGGCTTCCAATTAGACATAGGCGCAATTTGCACATTCTTTCCCTCCTATTTTCCATCCTCTATAACCCAACCACTCCTTCTTACTTAAAGGAACGCTTTTTGTTTCTTGGTTCGGACGTATCTAATTTACAACTTAGGTCTCAGAGCGACAACAAATTAAAACTTCCAACTTGCACATCAAATTACTATGGTAACTCTTTTACTGTAAAAGCTGCAAAACTATGGAACATGCTTCCCCGTGATGTTCGCCATTCTGAATCACTAGGCATTTTCAAACGTCGTCTAACTAATTACTATCTCTCTATTTAGTCTTTTTATTATATATAGTATATATATTTATATTGTATGTAAATAGGATTTTAAGTTTATTTATGTATCTATGCGTATGTATGTATCTATGCGTATGTGTGTATCTATGCGTATGTATGTATCTACATATATATTATATTATAAGTATATGTTCTTCTCCTATGCATAATCGCTTGAGTTATTTAATTGTACCGCCCCGAGTACGTTTTCACTAATCCTTTCACCAAAGGTTGTCTGTAAGAGATTGCTTATAGCAATAAGACCGCCTTTGCATGCCTTTTTGTATTACTCTCTTCATTTTCTGTACTCTTCTTCTGTGTGTGCAATAAAGTATTTATCTATCTATCTATCTATCTATATTTAAAGATCACACGTAGTGAAAATACGAAACTAAATCTAAATGTAATGACATTTAAAGGCAACCACGACATATAAAAACGAGTTGCACTGAGCTGACCTGATAATAAGATTTTAAACGTTTAAACTCTTAGGTATTGATTGGCCAAATACCTATACTGTAAATATTTTTTTATTTTTTATTTTTTTATTTTTTTATTTATTATTAACACCAACAAGATATTCATTACTAAGTACCCAGTGATGTATTATGTCTACAATTAATGGTCTAAATGTAATCTTAATTATAGGTGTTCAACATTTATCCCAAATGAAAGTTCATAGATACTAGTGTAGCTAACACCTAGGCTGTAGCTGTGAAACGCTCAGGTCCCAAGTCACAAAGCTACAGAAAATAATAGATGCCTTAATTTGCCAACAAAATTAATATACTTAATAAGGATATCTTTATTTAGAGGAAACAAATGCTTTAACAGAGCAATTAGCAAAGCTTTTAACGATTGGACGGTGGAGCGTAAATCACTGCTCGCTCATTTCGTTGCAGAACACGATTGTTTAGAGGCATGGACTGAACCCATCCGCCGGAAATCCTGCATATAGGCTGCTGATCTAACAGTGTAATCATTATATCCGTCGGTAGCCAAATGATGGATTTCGTTGCTAGCTACTTATTAGCAATTTATTTTAAACTGTTGAAGATCTGAAGGTCCTGTGTTAAGATCCTGGCTTATTTTACATGTTTGCTGTACATGTATAGACTACTATCATTGCCTGCGGACAATTCGCGTTCATATATAAAGCTTTTTTGTTCAAACTTCACAAGATTACCCGCTCGGCAAATCTAAAGATAATCTAAGAATTTCATCAAAATCGCTCTAGCCGATTTGGAGTCCATGGAAAACATACAGATTACAGTCGCACATCGATTAGTATCAAGTATCTATCAAGTAATAAAATATTTTACATGTTGTCACTTTTTTATAATTAATTCTGTTCAGAAAACTTTAACAGTTATAAATCAAATCCTTTATATATACATTAACAACTTCGATTAAAATGCAGATAAATGCGAAAGTAGTAAACATCTCGGATAAGACGGCTATTAGTTAAGCTTTTAGCGAATGAACAAGGCGGGGCGAGGCAAGCCATCAATCTGCGAGACAAAGAGATTTACAAATTATCACGGCGTTTGTGGGTTACAAGCTCCTCGATTATGTGCTTATGCGAGGGGACTGGCTTCATGTGAGTCGAGAAATGATACTTGACTGTCCATTAGCCATGAAAATAATTGGATGTGCGTACAGAAGTGGCAAAATATCTTAATTAATTTTAACTCTTTCTACTGTAATAAAACTTTTCACTGGTTATTCCGTAAATTAAAGAATATCGAATTCTATAAATTGTAAGATCTTCGAACTTTGCTACAATGTAGTAAGTTTGTGAGTAAAAAATATAACTTTATTTAAGTCTCCAATCTAAAAGAATAATAGGTTTTTTAAAAATAAATGTTAAAAAAATAATCACTAAGCATAATGTCCATTTCCAATAATTTCCATGTCATTATAAGAAAAAGATGACAACTCTATAGTTTACGTTAGCAGTTCAGAATATGTGTTTTGTATATAAACCCTATATATAGGGTAGAGTTTCAAAAATATAATGTGTATTCCATCGTATCCGAACGAAACTGTCCGAAACGTACTACTTAAGTACATACTGTACAGTGTATAGTATAATATTATAACTTGTTCAGTGTGTTACCGTACCGCGGAGGAACTATTCGATGGATTTTAATGAAGCATTGCAGTTCCAAACTATAGAGACTCAGTTAGTATCTGCGAAACTAGCCACTATGTACGAGTATGTTCCACTAATAGGCACATGTCATGTGAGAACTGCTGGGTTGTGGCTAATTTGAATCAATAAAGTGGGCTTAATGAAAATAATTATGTTAGACGTAATAATCCGGCGACGAGATAATTATCTGATATTATTTTTGAATAAAGGGTTCATAAAGTTGGAAAAAGCATGTGTGATTTCAACAGTTTTGTATTAACTTATAACGGTTTAAGTGTCGGTGTCGAATAGAGATTATATTGCAATGAATTAGTAAGTGAATCTATAGTAGGAGATGAAGAAACTTTAGGTTTCCGACAACTAGTGTCAAACAATTGTTTGGTATTATTAAATTCTTCTGACAATTTTCTGATAACTGAGTAGGTACCTTGAAACTTTTTAATCAGATTAGATTTTACTTTTTTAAAAACATGTATAATATTTCGAAAACTACTCAAGATACAAAACAACTGCTACAATTTTATTAATATAAATAGGCGCGATTCTTTATAATAACCTGAGATCAGATATAATTTGAAATTTGGATATTTCTAAGCTCGAAGCTTTAGAGCAAATATTTTAAAACCGCTTAATTACGTGTTTCAATAAATTCTCGAAAGTCAACAAATTAACCCGGATGATTATTACAGTTAATTGATATGTAGCTAAAAATGAGCTTTAACCTTTTGCAATTAGAGTTTATAATTGAGTGTGGTTCGTTACCAATTAATCGGTAATTAATATTTTCGATTAGGACGTTTTAATTACAGGGTATCTTCGGTCGGAAGCTTTCGGAGCACTTTGCGAGTAAATTCAGAAGCCGCAGAAATTAAGTGCGTTATAAAATAGTGAGGGATAAGTTTGCTTATGAAATATATTTAGATTAGGAGGGAGACGAGGGATAAAAGCCTCCATTACAATTGAAATTGTTATCGTTCCAACACTTGTTTAAATAATTAAGGGTTAATGTAGAACAAGTGGGAGGGAATGTTTTGGTTAGTCGCCTAAAGAGGTGAAGCAATTAAGACTGGTTTTGGTTTAAATTATACTTGGATATAGTTTTATATTATATAGTTTACTAAATAAAATAAATACCTACTGCTCAATTTGACTATATTTTCATAGTTTATATTACGCGAAATTTTCGTTACAATGAAAAAATAGGTAGTTGGTATATTCCATATGATTCTATATCAATTTTTTCCGTTATCACAAACATAAGGAAATTACACTTTTAAAGATAAAATAATTACGATAAACTCATAACAACAAAATAATAACGTGAATATGAAGTCAGTATGCTTTTCTTCTTTAACATAAATTATTTAAATTAAATAGTAAATGATTAGATGTTACTACAAATACACTAAACAACGTACAAGCGTACGAGTAGTTTCCTTGTAATATCAGGTTACTGAAGAAATACTGTAGGTTATAGCAGTTGCTAGTGACTAATATATTTTTGACTCATCCTCGATTTGCTCGGATTCATCATTACCTACGTTAGTGTACTCGGTGCTGTGGACCAGCTATAATCATAACAAATTTCATTAAAATCTGTTTATTCGTTTTCTCGCGATGTAGCCACAGACAGGTACACACACACAGATCAACCTCTGCAATAAGAATATTCTATAAATATTACATTGTAAAAATTAGACTCAGAATTATTACATTATTATTATTATATGTTGGGAAATTATTAAACAGCACCATCTAGTTCCGTGGTAAGCTACGAGGCTTGTGTTACGGATACCAGATAGTTGATACACATAAATAAATTTTAAATACATACATATTATAAATATAAACACCAATGACTGGAGTACATTCGTGCTTAACAAATGCATGCCCCCAGCGGGACTCGAATCCGCGACCGCTGGCGCAGAAAGTAGGGTCACTACCAACTGAGCCAAACGTGTCGTCAGATATGTTATATCATCATCATATTATATGTCTAGAATTATATATAACAAATTTCTTCTCAGTATAAATGGTAATAGAAATGAGTGGTCAAAATGATAGAAGTCTGCATAATGACATATGGCCTGTAAAGAAGGCAAGTGACAGCACACAGCGACTATCAATTCATCAGAGCGTCACTTCCTGTCACATAAATCTGTAGCTTCTTAACATAACATAAAGGAATGTGTAACAACCCTCGGCCCGGTGACACACCCTCCTCGATTTGAGAATAGAAAGAAATACAGATCAATATCATATATTATTGCATAGAAACCCATCAATTATACGACTTAATAGATATTTGACCTATTCTATAAAAATCTTGACTACTGTATAAGAGATAACAAATAACAAAATAAATCGATAAGAATTACGGTCATAGATTGAAATAGTAATAACTGCTTCTCTATACTTATAATATTATAAAGCTGAAGAGTTTGTTTATTTGTATGCTTGAACGCACTAATCTCAGGAACTACTGGTCCGAAAGTAAAAAAATCTTTTTGTGTTAGTCTAGTTGCGTTTAGGGAATGCAAATCTCGCGAAAACGAGATCTCGCGAGATCGAGATTGCATTTCCTAGTTGCGTTTATCAATGCATCAATGAAAAATGGGAAAAAATATTTCTTTTGATTTTCAGCCTTTAGAATGCGAGCGAAGTCACGGGAACGTTAGTATCTATATAAAGCGTAGCTAGAGAACCGCGTCCCTATTTTTATATATTTTTTTAAATAAATAAATGGCAAAGAACTTTTGACAATGTAACATTGTACGTTACTGTTGATAGAATACTTAAAGAAAATAGGAATACTATTTCGAAGTGCAATATCACGCGGTCAAAATATGACATTTTTATAATTATTTCTATTAGTTTCACGAATAATTATTTAACTAAGTAAACAAATCTTAGAAATTGATTTTGAATCTAAACAATACTTTGCTATATTCATCTGACTCGGTAGTGCAGTGGCTAGCATGTACGGCTGCATTTCCGTAGGTCCTGAGTACGATTTGAGTTAGGAAAAGTTCAGTTACAGGTATTATTTACAATCAATTGTATTTTATAGTTAATTAATGTAAAATCGATAAAATTGGTAAATAATTTGTCTTCCCGTTCACTCCTTTGTCACATATCCCTCGTCTAAAACTATAAGTAATGTATCGCACGGGAACCGATCGTTTTGCCGGAAAAAAACATGTTGAAACAGTTGAAATCATTAATTAAGCAATTAGGAAATTTAACAAAAGGCTTATCTAAATACATGATGTGAGTGAGATATATCTAATTTTGACAAATGTACTTTTAGTATGCGGTCAGACCATTTGCCAAAAACAAAGTACGACGCAGTTGCGGTCGGAAGCTTTCATGATTGCTTAAAAGCTTTTAAATGCATATATTTGATTCGAGCCCATGTTGTTGTAAAGTTACTGTATTTTATATTTGTTTTATATTATTACTATCAAACTGTTTATATATCATTATATATTATTAATTTCTATTTTCACTTGCTGCTTATTCATATTTTAGATTAGAAATAGAAATATTTTTTAATACAAATTTTCATAACCCACTTTCGACAATTTGAGAGATGATTACCTGATGAAAACAATTAAATGTCCTTCCAGGGTAGTTAAGTCCGTACTAAATTTCGTCTAAATCGGTATAGTTTGTTTAACTATTACACAATTTTTTTGCTTTTGAATATGCTGTATAGTATACAAGTATTTACCAGTTTTTATTTACTTAGGCTTAAGTTTTGCTTTACACACGAATTTCTTATTTATATTATAAGATGTGTCCATTGTGCGTGCTCCAGTCGATAATCGAACCTACTAACCCCAAAATCAAACTTTTACTACACTTTGACTGCAATTGGTGATGTACAAAAAACTATACCGACACCCACTAGTTAAATCAAGGCGTACTAAAAATGCAAATCATACAAAGGCACTTGACAAAACCTCTCGCAGAGGTCTAATTATACCGTACAATTGAGAGCGGACAAAAACGTGTGGCCTCCGCTTTGTCTTTGACTGTCGGAGAGCGAGCTTGCTTCATATATATTGGAGGGGTGATTTTGGATTGTTCATTTTTGATTTAATCTTAAATTATTGTGCTCAATCATAATATATCATATCAATTGGTTGTATATCTAATCTATGATTATAGAAGTAATTCTTATATACAGTGTTATGTCTAATACTTACATAATATAAAATATAGTACAGTTAGTACCATTCTGTATCTAAACACGCGCAAAGCTGCGTGTAAAGAGGAGTATAACTATTGTGGATGGAGAGTATAATTTAAACGACTATCTTTGGCCTTAGTAAAGGTAAAACTTGACCTCACGATTCTATTCTATTCACGATCTAAAACTGCAACAAAAATACTTCTAAAACTATTACAATACTATATATACTATTTTTACTACAAATAATAATGTATGCTTAAGTTACTTTTTGCGATATCGATTAAAACTTCTTCTCTAAGGATTTTATCAGATGATATGCTAAGAACGTTAACGTCCCACGATATTTTAAATATTAAAATTTTATAGTTCATCATAGTATAATAAAGTTCGCCTCAACGCTGACTGCTTTTTACTCTGTTTTTTATTCAAAGAACTTCATCTGCTTTAATAATTTATTAAAGTTAAATAAAAAATCTCTAATAACTAGAAGATACGTAGTAACTATGTGCATCTTTTTCTAATAAATTTTTAACTCAAACTTTGAGATCGTAAAAAAATTCGTATGACACTAATCATGTATTAACGTGTCATTGAGAAACCGGCACAAAATGAGCGGCAAAATGAAGTTCGAAAGCTCTGGAAAGCTGCAGAGAAGCGAGTATTAACGAAGCAATCATTAAGACAACACTCGAGAAACCCGATAACCCTCGAGGCTCACGACCCAGAACTAAATACCAAATTATGAAGACAAGCAATGAATTAACCCTTCCCCGACTCCCGCGGTCTCTCTGACTCTCCGCTCCGATATTATCCGTAATGGCAACATTAACATGATAACGGCATAACCTTTATAACATAATCGTTAAAGCATAAACGTTAATTCACTAAAACGCCGGGGCTTCAAGTGCCGATTAAAATAATTTGAATAATTTAGATATAAACTGCGTTGGAGGGTTAAATCAATATTCTTTATGGCGGTTTTATTTTGAATTATTTCTTGGTATTTATTTTTTATAAAACATTGGTGTGTAGATCCGGGTATGGATTCGATGCTCATCGGAAGCATATTATAATGTAAAGCATAACATCGTTATTGTGAACATCTATTATTATCACTAACGAATATCTTTTGATTGGACTGCCTTAAACGCAACTTTGAAAGTTTTACACTACGTAAAGATTTCGTCAAGTGCCAGTAAACATACTCGTATGTCGCAAACTTGAGAAAGTTTTTTCATGTTTTTTCAATGTTATTAGTTATGATACAGTGGTAGCCCAGGAGACAGTGGTAGCCCAGCGGTAACGCGTCGCTTGGATAACCGAGTGATGCGGGTTCAAATCCGGGTCTCGCACCTCTAATATTTTCATGTGCGAATCATTTCTATCATGATTACCACTTGTCTTACGGTGAAGGAAAACATCGTGAGGAAACCTGCATGTCTGAGAAAACCTAACAAGTTTTCGAAAGACATGTGAAGTCCGCCAACACGCACTGGGCCAGCGCGGTGGACTATGGCCTGATCCCCCTCGTACTGAGGGAGGCCCGTGCCCAGCAGTGGGACATTAAAAAGGGCTGATGATGATGATGATGATTAGTTACCCTGGCTTTGCTCGGGTACCCACCCGAACGTAAGTACACACTCAGGTGAGTTTTATAATTAAATAGATAAAAAAAATACAAACTATGGTTTATAGTTTACAGAAAATAATATATCGTGTGACAATTAATAGACTTAAACTCGGTTTAGAGTATCTTTGCGTGAACGCATTTTCTCACATTACCGTGCCTTTTGTTGCTTTTAAATGAATGGTTTGACATTATAAATGAATGGTGAATGGTTTGTTTCGAATAATTTAAGGGTCAATTTACATGTACCTTAAATACCTCTATTGGGCAACTATTTTGTTTGGATTAGGGTTAATATCATGTCATCTTTTAGATCTACCCATGTTTTAATGGACTAATTTGAGGGCCATTGTAACTTAAGTAGTTACTCGTACTTAGTAGTTGGCTGTTATAATATAATTAAGTGTATTTACTGACGATAGTAAATGCCATTTAGTAAAAGTAACTAAGTTTTTTTTATTTTGAGGTAATTTCCAAACCATCATCTGAGATGTGGAAAAAGAGAAATTAAAATAAAAAGCTTTTTTCTTTCAACCCATATTTTCACAATAAATGGAAGAAATTCTTCACAAGGTTTTATTTGCCTCACTTGTTAATTGCATGTAATTGACAAATTGAGTACGTAAAATGTTGGAAAGAATTTTGAACTACAGGTAGCGTCGTTTTTATTTTATTACTTCTCATATATTAAATTAAACTGTATTAATTTAAAGTTTCATACTTTTGTTTCGAAACAGTTAGTGAACTTTCACTTCAGTACGTGTCTGTTATACGAATGAAATATAACTTTGACGTTTGATTTAACCTTGTATTAGAGTTATGTGTGATTGTATGTAATGTACATGAAGAGTAACCGACTTCTCCTTCTCACGCGTCTACAGCTGCTTTTACATTTAATATTATTTTAACAAATTTCCTTTACTTCTCTAATATTTTTTTTGGGACATTTACACACAGCACTATCTAGTTCCACGGTAAGGTACGAGCCTTGTGTTATGGATACTAGATGGTTGATATACTACACATATATAAGTTTAAATACATACATATTATAAATATTTCTCTAAATAATTATACAATAAAAAATCTCTAAATAATGTTTTAATGTTTCGAAGTAATATTCTAAATTTAAATGCAGACAATGTCATAATCAGTTGCGTAATAAGATACAGATTAAGGATTTTTACGTAAGGTATTAAGAGATGTAGCTTGAGCGAAGTAAAATACAGGAATTAATGTTAATATGGCCTAAGTAATACTTTTAATGTACATGGACTGCAGATTCGATCCTCGTCAAGGCAATTAATATAAGCACTTTCCAGATTTCTACCAATTATTTATATACAAATTTAAATGACACAACGCGTATCTCAGCCACGTCCGCTGTCGGACCGTCGTCACAACTATCAACTATTTCTAATATAAACAACTTTGAGTTTCCGAACTTGAGGCGTTTGTCATTATAAGCTCTGATATGAATACGTCGGCTTTCTCTACACCCATTATTGCTACACTAGGTATTACTACCGGTTACACACGTTCAGTGAAGTAAGATATTAGACTAATAATTCAGTAGTACCGTTCCAATACTGAGCTCGAGCTTACCTTTGATACAAGGGGGATCAGGCCCAGTCCATTATGTAAGACAAGTGCGGGTTGGCTTCACATGCCTTTCGAAACCTAGTTAGGTTCTGTCAGACATGCAGATTTTCTCATCACGTTTTGAAATGTTAAAATAGATGAAAATGTTAAAGTTGCGAGGCTTGAGGTGTCGGTCTTTTGAAGATTAGTTCATAGCTTCAAGGCAAATATTATATTTTATAAATATATATTCTATATATTGGCGTAAACTTATATTTTATAATAACAATAATTATGAATGCGAAAATTTGTGAGGTGAGGTGAGGTGTGACTGAGTGAATTTGCTGCCTTTTCGGGTATCTCAAGAGATTTGAATGAATTCCGAGAAGTAGATACTTCATACACACGTTTCTCTACACGTAATCTACATTTATCAACGTATCAATCATGAGCGGAGTTATAACTAAAATTTATTAAAAATAAAAATATATTAATATAAATATAAGTAACCTAGTGTGTAATAAAATGAAAAATTATTGCATAAATGTGCTTGTGTTATGGGCAGATAGTAAATAGTTAATAACGTATAATATATAACATAAAATACATAAGTACATACTATAAATATAAACACCCCTGATTGGAGTACAAACATTCGCTCTCCACTAAAAATGAATGCCTCCAGCGAGATTCAAACCCGCGACTACTGGCACAGCAAGTAGGGTTACTAAAAGCTGAGCAAAACTTGTTGTTAAATAGATTTACTTGCAATAAACTCAGAAGAAATATCCTGCAACAAAAAGTTCACACGTTTTTAAGAAGAAGGAGATGACTAGAGCCCTCTGAAACCGCAATGCCGCTTCAGAAGCCTTAAATTATGGTAATATTTCGCATTGGATGGCGTCCAAGCACGTGACGCTGATACATTAGGCTCAGTATTCCCATGGCCATTCAGAGTTAGGGCGGAGTCAGAGTGCTGAAGATCATCGAAGTCGTTTTTCTGGTTTTGACCTACTTCAAAAAAGAAAGTAGTCCATTAGTGTATAATTATATATAATGTAATGTATATATTGTATGTATGTATGTATACGTTTATATTGTCTTTTGGTATTACGCGATAATTTAACAAAATTGGACCCAATTTTCTTGATTGTGTTTTAATGAATAAGTTACACCTTGATAAATTGATTATACCTTCAAATCTAAAAGCTACCAAAAGTAACTCGATGTAAATTCCAAGAACGACGTCGTTCGCTTAGTGCGGAATAATTACTTTGAAAGTGATTTGAAATAGGCAGCTTTGTTGGTAAAAGGTAAATTATGACATGACATTTGATGTTTATTGCGGACAAACAAAATGTTTACCGACAAACTGAGTCACTTTATTATTTATGAATAAATGAATAAATACCTGAATATTATTATATAAATGATGCGAAGAGGTATCCCAGTGGAAAACGTTTGCTTCGAAAACTGATTGAAGCGGGTTCAAATCCCGTTCTGGGTTTATGGATTCAGCTCAGTGTTAATTCGACCAACCCTTTCGTGGCTACCGCGGTGGACATTGGCCTTTTCCACCTTGTATTGAAGTGACCTCAAAGGGCAATGGTCAGAAAAGGGTTGAATGTTTGTCAAAATTATATCATTTTCCGTACTCTGTCTGTTAAGCACAGCTAGACATTGTAAAGAAAGATAACGCAAGATATTAATATATATACAAGTGCGCATATATAAGTTAAGTAAAGTATAATTTTTTTTTTTTTTTGAAAATAGCAATTATATGTGAAAATTGTGTATTTACGAAAATAATTGTGCTTAATCCCTAGAATATTTATTTATAAATTTTACCTGTTTGTGGTGTACTGCTTAATTAACTTTCAATCCACATTCGAAAGCTTCACCGTATAATATCGAGCTTTGGAAGGGATCCAAAACTAATAAGGTGCTTATTTCAAAGTAAAACTTGTCAAGGTCACAATGTCGAAAGATAGAAGGAAAAGGTTACTCAGAATAAAAGGCAACGCTTGAGTAAAGTGGAGTCTTAAGTACTTATCTCTTATAAGCTCTCAGTTTACACTTTAAAGTAAGGGACAGACAAATTTACACAAACTCTGCATATTATTGTGAAAGTTGATGTTTAAGAATATTTTATGCGTAACTTTAGATTTAATAAAATAGGACTCTTTTACTTTCCTTTTTAATATAACCATGATTACGAATTATGTGAACGAATTATGTGCGGTATGGAAATATAAATGAATATTCTAGAAGTATAATAATATATATACCCAGAGGCAGAGTTAGTTTTTGGACTACTAATCCGATACGAGAAATTCTGTATGAAAAAGGGTATATCATAATAATATATAATGTATTGTATAGACTATATAAATATATCTTATACTGATTGTTAAAACGAGTGAGTCGTTAGTTGTTTTATAAATAAAATTATAAACTAAATTCTAAAGCTGTAACATCGTTAGTAACAAATATATTCAATAATTACAAAAATAAGTAAACCAGATGTTGTGGAAATCTTTAGGGCGGTTTATATTCTGTGTGTGGGTTGAGATGATAACGACGACTTTATAGAATAAAGTGTAGCCAGTAAAAAACATATATGGTTACTTTTTATCCGATAAATTAAAATAATTTTGGAAAATATTCAAAATATCCATAAATAATGGAAAAAATGTACAAGTATGGAAAAAATTATCAAAGCAAAGCAGGGACAGATCGCTAGTGTCACTATGTTCTCACTATCACTCTAATGTCGTACGACGCATGAGAGTGGAAGAACATGTAATTTATTTCCCTTGTCGTGATAACGTCGGTGTATTGGAAAACGTCCAAGCGGGTGATGATAATGCGTGAGGACGGCGCGGGAGGAGCATAATTCAATTATTTTATGTTAACTAGTTATATTCAATTTAGTTTTCAATTAAATAAAAAATCATTCTTGTATTCTTTTTCGTTGTTTAAGAGCTTTTCTTGTTAATACATACTTATTAAGTCAACACCATGGGAGTTAAGGCTCAAGTACCAGCAGTTTCCCGTCGGGTATGAGAGTGATAGGAATAGTGCACTTGTGTCTGCGCTCTCTCTCACACGCTTATAGTAAATTAAAGCACGCAATTTTTTATTTATAAAAGGAAGGAATTACTATTTTCTATATGGTATATTGTTACTTAGTGCTAGTGAAGACGTCGACAAGAACAGCTAACTTTAAAAAAACTAAACTATGTGATATAATTATAGATTATTCTAACTAGTTAGTAATATTTAATTCTCATAAATTTGTATACTAACTTAAAAAATACATGTTAAAAAGTCCCTTGACCCTTATATATTATCTTTAGAGAACATAAACTATCTATATGGCAAAATCGAGAATAGACGCATTGACAGTAAATACGCTATTATTCTTGGCTGACATTCTATACATATATATTAATTCTTTATTCTGAGATATGTACATATATATTATATTATTCTTGTATTTATATATTTTATTTTATTATTTTAATTCGTTAAATAGTAATTGTTTCATTGCAGACTACAAATATATTATGTGTAAATAATACCCTACCCTGGTACCTAGCTTTTTCATATCGGAAAATGCAAATTTTCATACAAAAGTTCCAGTCTCATTAAGACTAGAGAAGGTAAGGTAAAGGCACCTAACTCCGAGGGGTTCTAAAAATGGCACCATATTCCGAGGTATTTAAATAAACAGTGATTTCAAGTGATTTACAAGTTCTTTTTGTGTGTAAGATACCATATTGAATTCATAATTTATCTGTTCGTGTTTATATGAGTAAAAGAGAGTGTTAATGTGTGTACATTTTAAAATAATGCGTAAACTTTGCGCTAGCAGCTGACTTGAACGCACGCTCCATACATTTTGGACCTTACGCACGTAAGTACTATGTTTGACTAAATAGTGTTTTAGATGATATTTTAATGCTATATGAGTACATGTTTAGATTAAAATAGTAGAAGAGTTATATTTATTATTTAAAACAAGTAACATTTGTGTATATTTCTTAACAATTTAAGAGTAAATAAAGTCTAAAAATACCACGGCATTAGGTGCCAAATATTTTAGTTGGTTCCTAATGCCGATATATACCACGGAATTGCGATTTCATAGACGTTTTCTTTTCCTTAAATTTTGATGGTAATTATATAATTACAAAATTTACTGTTTTGGTTTTGATTTATTAAATGGCCAATAAATTTAAAAATCTATTTCCGATGTATGTTTTGGCGTCAAACTCACTAATTATACATGATCAAAGATTATCTATTTAGGTACTTTATTAATTTATTATATGGAAAGACTAATAACATTAAACTGTATTATTAATGTATTTGATATATTTCTGTTTGTGTTCTATGTATTTTTTCGTAGATATTGCAATTAAAGATTCATTTATTTATAAAATATTGAAAAATCTCTTGGTTTTTAATAATCGGAGTTAAAAAATGTGATATGGTATTATAAAATGCTATTCCGATGTATGTAAGTCGGAATAAGGTTCTATGAGCACCTAATTTCGTGGTATTGACACAAGTAAAATACAGTGTGTTAATTATTAAAAAGTTCAGAAGAGTTTCCAGAAAACAATATTCAACAGTTAACAATCTCATTTATTGCTCTCTCAAATGTTTGTATTATAGTTCTTAGTACTCGAATCGCTGCCTATTTAACAAATTAAAAATCAATTATCATGACACATTGAAAAACTGCCTGTTACATTATCTCATAGTATTTTAAATATTGATATTATTTTTTTTTGTTGTAATGAAGCCAAAAGAACACACGGAAGAAGATCTCCGAAATGGTATTACAGCAATCAATGAGGGTAGTAGTGTATCTATTTGTAATATTATGAAGAAAACAAAAAATACTGTTAACGAATTAATTATATATAGTTACTAGTTACTACTATGTTTTTTACATCTTTACTTAGAATAATATTATTAATCTAAATAAATTACATGTTGTGGTGTCATTTTACCATAAAAGACTGAAGACAGATTTAAAGACCACAGTAAATAAATAGACTTGATTTTTGAACACCATGTATTATTCTCCCCACCTCCATTTCTTTGTATTTTGAACACTCGGAATTAGGAACCAAATACATCGGAATTAGGATTTTTACATCGCAATTAGGTGCTCTCGACTTCTTCACATTTTTAATTAATTAAAGATAATATAAAATTTACTATTGCTAAACTGTAAGTGTATTTCAAGAGTTAGATAAATAATACTTCTGATAAAAATAGCGAATTCTGCAGAAAGATATAGCAAATGCTTAATATATGTATAAAGTTCTTTCTAGTTTAGGTGAAAATACCGCGGAATTAGGTGCCTTTACCTTAATAATTTAATTTAAAAGACAGTTTTATTCTTGTATTGAAATATGAAAATGTTTATTCGGAGTTTTAAAACAATGAGAAATTCTAAAAGTTGCACTCCAAGAATTGACATCACGACGTCGGAGAATATCAAAGAAAAGTCAAAGTCTTTTATGCAAAAAGAATAAAAACCATATAAAATGTTATAAGTACCTATGTACATATTTGTTTTTGTATATAAACAATAAATAGTTAAACAATACTAATTTTCATCCAATGTCAAATATATTTTGACGTCATAGATAATTAATTACTATAATATGACCTTTCATCGAGAGGAAAGTGGTGAATATTCGGTAACAGGCGCCTTTGGATAGAAGTGCTGATTATAATCAGAATTTCCGATAAAATGTAATTTTATAATAAAATATTTTTATTCCGATTTAAAAAAAATATTAGGTCGAATGATTAAAGCAAAACCCAAAGACAAACATTATTTTATGTATCATCTAAAACTTTAGCTCGTATTGTAAATTCGATAGAAATTGCCTCATCTTTACGTCACATTGGATCTTATTTCTACGAGAAAACATCTTTAAGATTGCTTACTCGAGCTTAAGTTTTCAACAGAAGTTCACAGAATTACACACTTATATAATTTAACAACATTAAAAAGTAACTAACTTTCGTTTTTCTCAATTGTTCTCAAAATTTGCTCGAAGTCATGTACTAGTGAGGGCTGTGTCTGTGTTTTTGTTGGAAAAAGAATAAATTACGATCTGAACTAACGCACTAATTATACTATAAGAATTTAACTAAATGATTTACTAAGTTTTTGATTCTGTCAAATAGCCTTATTACATATTTATTTGTTAAAGAATTAATTAAATAAAGTAATTAAATGTTTAGTACTTACTCGTATAATTATTGCAAGAGTCACATTGAGTAAGTGTTTTTGATTTATTCGCACGATTACTCTAATTTCTTAGATTTTACAATTTAAGTACATTTTTCGGACGTTTATTTCGATTTATGGTTTCGGATGCATCATGTTATGTATAATAAAAAGGATTTGGGGGATAACCTTAAAGAGCGTAGCTTATACTCTAACATGACAACTATTTATTGACTACCCACCTTGCGTGCGGTGACCAGGGTCACCACAGGAGGTAGCCTACTTATACCAGGAAGAGCTAACTAGTATATATTATAAAAGTAATAAAATACAAAAATATTTTTACTACAATAATAAAAGCCAGAACAAAAGTTTTAGTACATAAAATATAATCCACTATAGAAAATAATCTCCCATACACGACATCAAAGCTAGAGCATAACATCTCTTACAGAGTAATACGTTTTGAGAACTACGAGTAGATAGACGAAATCAAATCTCCGAACAAACATGCTATTATGGTAATGTTTTTAGGTTTCATTCATTTTTGCTGAAGACACATAGCTTAACGTAAGTCCATCGTAAATTGAACCTCCAAAATGGCTGACACGTAAAAAGCCGCCATCTATCACCAAGTCCGAGGCATCGCTGTGTAGTCTGACATTTTCGATAAGTCGGTTCTTAGGTGCTAAATAGGCATGCGAGAGGCAGGTTTATACTCACACCGATGTAGTTAAATAAAATCTGACGTAAATGCAATTATTTTTATTATAAAGATGATGGTTAACTTACAGAATGATTGAAGTCCTCCGCCGCGTTTGTCTGGCAGTTCGCCAGTTACTCAAAACTAATGTACCGATTTTCATGCTATTTTCACCAATGAATAGAGTGGTTCTAGAGGAAGGTTTTAGTATATAATTTGTCAAGTTTTAGCATTTACTAGCGGTAACCGCGGCTTTACTCGCGCTAAAAGTATGTATAAATAATAATTGATGTATGTATAAAAATATTATATACTTCAAAATTACCTTCAAAATTGTTTTTTTTTCCATACTTCACTAGTCTCGACGGGTGTTATTTTGTCTTGATTTTGTAGATCGTGGCTTGAGCCGCTTATCGGTTGTCACCAAAAAATAAGTTAAAATCAATCAAATCGTATCAGTATCTTTCTGTAGTATGAAAGCAAAGCTACCAAACTAAATTGATTTGTCAGTTAGCTTAGTTATGTTTACATACATAAAATTGAGAACTCTTCTCTTTTTTGTAAGTTGGTTAAATAGTGCGTCGTCAGATTGTACGAATACCGGTAGTACTAATATCAACATTCATATTGTCTCTAATGGATTTCGCAATAGTTTTATTTACTCCGGGACAATGGAGACGGGACAAAGGCAGTGTCTATTACGAGATGAGTCGGTTCTGATGAATGACCTCCTTATATTTTGAACAGTTTTAGTCACTTTTGTGACAAAGTTGAAATAATGAATATTTTATAATTAATGGAAAAACTACAAGAGACTGTTTCAAAATAAAGTTTCATACTTCGCAACAATGCGGAGCTCGGGAGTTCACTATCGCCCGTCGTAATATATATTTTTAATTTCTTGCTGTAGCAATACTAAAAAAATCATGATTTATCTTTTCCATTAAATGTACTTATTTCTTTTTATCTAATAATATTATTGATTAATTCTTAGCTTATACACATTAACTGTATGTGAAGGATACCTGTATGTTTGAAAGAACATAGAAAGTTTTTAAAGGTGACGTCTGCCTCGCATATGGTTATCGTTGTGGACAATGTCCTAATCTCGTATTGAAAGGAAGGCTCAGCAGTGGGACGTTAGATAGGACTGAGTACATTATTACAAATACAGTTATAAAGTTTGTGCACATGATAAATGAAACTATCTTTTCGGATTTTGTCGCGGATTTATTATGATTTTTGGTTCCTTCCATTATATAATTTTAAGGTACTTTGATGCCATCTTAAAATTTTTGTAAATTGTGGGTAGGCACTGTCTGTAACAAGTATATAACCCCCTGAGACGTCTAATACCTTAGTCTCTCCCGTGACCATGTGCGCTGTAAAGCATTCGAAAAGTCGGGAACCAAAATCATAATAAATCCGCGACAAAATCCGAAAAGATAGTTTCATTTATAATGTCAAGTATTCGCGTAAACCTAAGAAAGTATTTTGTGCACATATTTAAAAGTTTAATATTCAATAGCTCGTAAACAATTAGATGTACGAACAGGCACAAAAATAGAACATATGATAATTTAATTCTTAATCAGGTGGCGCATTCTCGTGTTATGCAAACAAGACTGTTGGCAGTTAATACTCGTAGTTACAACTGTGAAATAATATAAACATTTTTTTGCATATATATGTTTGTATGTATGCATGTATATTTTGCATTTCTGGGATGTTTAGTGCACAAGCCTATGACCTGATACATTACATAGGCTACTATTAGGTACCTAGGGACGAACTCAAGCGTGGGCAAGCCGTTGTAGGATATATTTAGCTTAGGTCCATTCGATGCAGTATTGCGTTGATACGCTTCCCCAGTCTGTCGAGCGGAAGCAGTGGACGTGAAAGCTGATAATGCAAGCAGTCGTAGTATAAGTATATTAAAAAATCACAAATTTTATTTCTTGGATTCTATTGGAATGTAAAAAAGCATGAATTACATATGATTAATTAGGTAATTGTAGTCATTAGAAATGATATTTTAACAGTTTTTGATTCTGTAATTCTTCATCTTTTTTTAAAAATTAAATATTTATTTTCGTCCGATTGCTTGTTTCAATTCTAAATCACTCACCTTCTTTGTGCAGAAAATTTGACATTTCTAAGCTCAAGTATCATAGACATTGAGTTAGACATGCTTTCGTTTACCTAAGGACGAGCTCGGATCTTCACCCGAAGGAGATTCACTAGATAAATTATTATATAACGGAACGTAATATTTCAGTTTAGGCTCTATTTTGTTAGTCCTAAATCTAGATTCATACTAACCTCAAGCTTTTCCCCAAACACAAAATAGCATTCGATACGGTCAATAGTTTCCAAAATCGAAATGAATTTCTCTCAAGCCCTGATAGCTAGTTATAGTGGCTCGCAGGAATGCGACCACAATTAGTCGAACCGCAGACCGCGACCCGTTCAGGAAGACCTCCGATAGGGTAATTAGGATTGAGAAACCCTCGGGATTGTATTGGCGTTATTTGTTAGATGTGATTAAGTTTACAATAATTTGAACCAACATCATTATATATTATATAAAATTAATAGATATTTTTTTGATATTTATATTGGTAGGCAGTAGTAGCCCAGCGGTAACGCGCTCGCTTGAATAACCGAGTGATGAGGGTTCAAGTCTGATATTTTCATGTGCGAATCATTTCTATCATGATTACCACTTGTCTTACGGTGAAGGAAAACATCGTGAGGAAACCTGCATAGTATAGAATATAATAAAGAAATAGAAGAAGAAGATATTAAATGAAGGCACACTGTCTCAAAAATGCTTAATCTAGCGACTTTCTCGATTTTACAAGTACATTTTGTATTTATAATGTATAGGCAGGCAGCAATATTCCAGATATTATTTGATACCTTTCCAAAGGAAGTTTACTTATTAAATTTCGACAGTTTATGCTACTTCAAAATCATCTAGTTAAGAAATTATTATACCTTTTTATATATTTTCTTGCGGAGATATGCCTACTATCAATTTTCTTATCAAACAAACTACTGTTTATTTTATATAATATATTTTACAGTCACTATCGAGTTTGGGAGTCTGAGTCTAAGTTATAAAGTAGTAAACTAATATTTAGTGAACATTTTGTAGCGTTGTACAGAGCAATGTGAGACCAGACCACTAAATGTACAAGCAGATGATAAAATAAATCGGTGCTATCCACACATTGGCAGCTCATTTATGCGAATTTGACATTTTACTGTTATTAACTATGACTATGCCAAATTGGGTAATAAGAGATCGTTCGATGAATTTATAATATGGATGGCACAAAAACACACTTATAGTATGATTGAGTACATGTTTGTTGTAGTTATTAATGTTTATTGGAATACAAAATACTTCCTTTGACGTCTCCATGTGCACAAGAAAAATGTCTCCGAATTCCAAAACGGACTATTTATATCGTCACTGGTTTTACTGTTCAGTGATAGTGCTTTAAGTTATATACCTTTAATTGCTTCCATAATACATGTATAAATATTAATCTATCGTCATCCACTACTGCAAGACTTCCCCAAAGTGAATTTCCTCAAACCTGCCCACTTTCTTTCTGAGAGAGAGAGAGTCAGCACATTGTGCTGCAAGACGTCCTATGTTTACAGTTATTAAACACGATTTATATACTACTAAATATAGATGTCATCAACCATTACTGCTGTCTGCAAGGAGGCAAGACTACATATTCCATTTTAACTTCAGCGAGCTGATTCTGCACGTAGCTATTGCAAAAATATTGCAATATTAATACAAAAGGGCATGAAACACGAAACAAACGAATAATGGAAATACATTCCCCTAATGCACAACGCCAATTATTTTAAAAGAGTCGCTATTCATTAATGAGAAAGCAATGTTTTTGTATGAAGAAAATAAAATAATTTTATCAGTTCCGGAAATTCAAATGAACTATACGAGTGTGCATTTTTGTTTTTTTGAATCAATTAAGCGATTTTTATACGTGGTGTCTACACGATAAGGAGTATTTTGCAAAGTGCAGTTTTATTACTTTAAATCGCAAGTATGCATTATCGGATTCATGAAATAATTGACAATAAATTGTAAGCCGTAAGTCTTGCAACCTCTTTGTTTCCGCTGTTCGAAGCATCGCTGATAAATTTTGCTGTTTTAAATTTTGAGCCATCTATCTTGTCGTTTCTCCAACAATACGAGGAAGAGAATTGTTTGTATAGTTATTTATATTTAGGATAGTTGATAAGTTAGTCTGTATTGACCTAACTTGATGTGCACGCGGTCACGGGTTCGAGTCCCGCTGGGGATACTTATTAGTGTGCTGAGCACGAATGTTTGTACTCCAGTATGTAAAGTCATAATGTACGTATGTAAAGTGTATCAACTATCTAATATCTACTATAACACAAGCCTTATAGCTTACCACGGAACTAGAATCGTAATGTGTTGTTGTCCCAAGGTGATTTATTATTTTTTATCGTTTTTTAACAAAAAAAGTTAGAATTTTGATTGATTTATGACGAAAATGTTATAATATTAAGACATTCACCGCCTAAAGACTTTTTCGTTAAAAGGAGCACTTTTAATTTTAATTCAATCTTATTTTTATCATTGCTATAATATAATCAGGATTATTTTCATTTCATACATACTGTTCTGTTTAGTACCTATTTGCATGATTAGATATTGCCAATTAAGATTTCCATAATAAGATAATATAAGCACATTTCTCTCTCTCCTGTCAACAGACAGAAAAAATATAACCAATCTTGGTAATGGTCGGAACGGTTTGTTGGGGAAGTAAAAGTTTTTATGGCGTCATAGAAACGTTTAGTACTCCTCGTATGATATGAATGCTTGGAGTTCTGGCTTGTTTTTATATTTAATGATTAATTAAGATTTTACTTATTTTTTTTACAGCCGGAGAATTTTGGGTAGAATTTTAATCTTAAACAAGAGTAATATCTGTGATCGGCTCCAAGCTATTTAAATGTTGGATAAAATTTATCAATGTTCAATTTTAAATAAAAAAGTTCAGACGAAAGGTCTCAAGAAGGTCTCGCTGAGTTGTTCAATGGATTGAGGCGTTTTGTCCGAAGTAGTGGAAGACGTTTGTTGACAATCAATAAGGGTATTTGTTTAATAAAAATATTGTATAAAGGTTACATTGAAAGTTAATAATTTGTTAAAAATTGTTAAATACATTTTAAAACGTTATAATCCTTGATACTTGACTATTATTTTATTATAATATGTAACTTTAAATATTGTATTTTGATTCTAAAATATTTTAAAAGTTTTGCATGGATCAATAGTTTTGTTTTTAAGTTCCACTTATAAATTGGATATGGAATAAAAGGTATTGGTCATTCGCTTTCTCTCTTTCTAGAGAGTGGTTAATTTCATGAGAGTATCGCTCAGTCCATTCTGTACGTTTTTGGTCTTGCTCTACCACATTGAATGCGCTCAATGCGTCTCTGTCGCACACCTTGCCTCGTTCCAATTTTTAAATTTCAAAGCTTTCAAACCGTGATTTATGACCGATACTCGCAAGCAACCAACTTCTGCGTGCTCTTTATAAGTACTTTACATTTTCTATTAGATTCAGATTAAGTTTTTTTGATAATTAAGTTGAGGTTTCCACTCGGACCAGTAGTTCCTGGGATTAGCGCGTTCAACCAAACAAAAAAACCAACAAACTCTTCAGCTTTATAACATTAGTATAGATTAATGATAACTTTGACAAATGTCATATATTGTTTCTTTATGTTATTTGATATTAAACTTGTTAACTATTAAATATAATAACATTAATTTGGATAATGACAACCGCACTCCGAATATTCTAATATATGGAAAAAAGTTGTCTATTGTAATTATGTTTAAAATATCATCGAATGAAGTTGTGAGTAGATACCGGAGTTGGTAAAGATTGGAATTAATTGGAAATACTGATTCAATGATAAATATCAAGTTATTCGTATTTTAAACTTAAAAAATGTTTAATTTCTCAAACATTCAATTTCCTATTATACCTTTGAAGGGTAAATTTTCAAAGTATGTCTCTACCTCCTCTTTGTTACAAATTCAATTAAAGATTACAGTTCTCTTGAAATATTTAAAGACTTTCCACAGTTTTGAAGTTTATTTTCAACACGAAGTATCTTCCATAACAACAAGAGTCGATATGATTTACAATGTCATCCCCAGTTTTTGGCGATTTATCGACTATTCACGCTGAGCTATCGCTTTACTTTATTCATTTTCGAATTCCGATGTTTTCGTCCTCATTTAAAAGAAAGACAGTGGTACATAAGTGGTGTATGATATTATAATATTCGGCATTCTTATTTTTCTGAACAAGCAATTTGAAAATTGGTACTATTTTTATTATAAATCTAAAAATAAATGAAAATATTTGCATACAACTTTTTGTGTTACCGTTTCAGTATAAACGAGCTTCAGTGTTATCAATATAAAACAATGGAAACATTTTTTATATTATATGATTATGAATGTGATGCATGTGATCAATCGAATGTGACCCAGTGATCGAATTTTGATCACTAGTTTATATGGGAGCCAAACGATATAACAGTTCAGAAAATGTATGGTATTCAAGAATGTTGGAAACCGCTGACGGTGGAGTGGCATTTCTAGAGTTAACTTTGTACCCAAATAGAGGCACTATTTGGATGTTGGTATCTATTCTATGTTACGTTTTAGTTTACGTGATGAAACAAATCGAATCGATCGTTTAAAATACAATTTAAACGCAAACATCAATGTGGTTTATCAAAAATTTAAAACCTTTCAAGAAGAGTTTAGAATGTATCAAAAATTTGTACAAAATTTATATTTTATATAACAGTTTATATATACGTAACTACAACACATACGCTTAGATATTCGCAGACATTTTTATAAAGTTCTTGTAGTTATTTGCCTCAGTTAAATCTAGACTTTACCTGCAATTACATAAATCGATTTCTCGTTATTTCGATATAAATATAACATTACTCTCATCAGTTATTCATTTAGGGGATAGCAATGATAATTGTTTGATACAAATCGCGTGACGACGTTCTCGGCCGGTCAATGGAACGCGGCGATACATCGATACACCGAGACAGCGGTAATAAATCGTTCACTTTACCATAGGGCTGTAGCGTTGACAGAAACATTTTCTATGGAAAATAATATTGATTGTAATTTTTTTTTTAATAATCTGTAAAGAAATATTGTGTTTTTAAATCCTATTTCCTATGTGCTATGAGAAAACTAGAATACTAAACTC
The DNA here is from genome assembly GCA_905231865.2 of Boloria selene. Lineage (NCBI taxonomy): Eukaryota > Metazoa > Arthropoda > Insecta > Lepidoptera > Nymphalidae > Boloria > Boloria selene. The sequence goes on from HG993156.1 coordinate 128,785, forward strand.
GTTGCTTTTAGTAATTTTAAATTAAAATAAATTCTTAGATTAAAATATTTAGCAATCATTTGTGCTTATTATAATTTCCACTAGTTGTAAAAAAATAAAACAAAAGTATTGCTATTATTACTCTATTTAAAACTGATTATGAATAATTTAACACTTTTATAGAGGCTTTTCTTTAAACTAATTTTAACCGATCTTCGTTTTCTTTTAACCTGGGACATTTATATTGTATCGCAGTTATATTTTTACCTGCACTCTACTGTCTACTGTAATGTAGTCTGTCACTTCTGAGAAGGATCAGTCGCAGAACTAGTAGCATTACGTTCTCTCAGATACGTGAGTGCAACATCAACGTGAGGTCGGAAATACTGAGTAAGTAACACTAAATAAGTAATTCTTTAAGATAAAACTAGGGTCTCATGTCTAGGGAACTTACAATTGCAATGTGTTAGTCATATTACTTCTCTTACTCACTCTTTAAACTTGATATGCAACAGTTAACCAAATTCATAAAGAAAACATTAAAATAAAATTTTCGGCAGTTGCTGAGCATGCTGTCTGTACGCGGAAACGGAAAGGGGAAATTGGATTTTTTGATAAAACTGCCGATTCTCGACCGTTGACGGGTCGAGATATTTGTGGCCTGATGTATCTCGCCGATGAATTAAAACTTGAGTGCGACGGTTGAAAGCGACTTTCAACTCCTGACATCTATTAAATGATGGTGGTTTACCTGCCGGTTGATTTACATGGTGGCTTTGCCTCATGAATATTTACTATAGAATATTATATTGAGACATTAAAAGGTTTATTTTGTTAGTTTATCATTGTTTGTGATGTCGCATCGATTTGGACGAGAAACAAATACGAAAATGTTTATGGCCTCTTTCTCTTCTGTTTGTATCTATAAAATAAATCTACGAATGTCTTGCGCTGGGAAAGTTTATGTGTAAAAAATGTTATAGTCTACTTTGTCCCCGCCTAGATTATTAGGCCTATTAGGACATTGGGTAATTTACTGTAAAAATTTTGCATAGTTGCAAACTTTTTAACATTCATATCTATTTTAAAATTACGGACACGAGTGAAGGGAGAGTAAGACGCTGGTAATATATAGAATTTATATGTAAAAACATTATTAATAATTATTTTAATTCATAATGAACATAATAAATACTATGTTCTGCCAGAATTTTATTGGGAAGGAGGAGATTATTAATTTAACAGAAGTCAAAATTAGCAACTAAATGAATTTATAGCGCTACTACAAAACTTAACAGGCAACTTATTTCTTATTAGTGAATGCAATGACTTTAATTCAAACCGGGTACCTTTTATATTTTATTTTATCGTACAATAATAAATATTTGTTCTGTCAGATGCTAAATGACTCGTCGTACGTGACGCGTGAGCCGCGGGGAATGACGTGACATATTAAGCTCTGAGTTTCCTCCAATAAGAAAAAGCCACACCATTATTTCACAACAATGTAACGTACAAGGGAGACTCAATGAATTGCAAATTAAGATCATTAGCTTTGTTTATATACTCTTATTTAAAACTAGCAAGCTTCGCCTCGCTGTGCGCAAGATAAAATAAATGAAACAATTTTTATGATTTTTGAATAAAATAAAAGTAGACTAAAATACTCCTTTCATAGTTATCTATTTGTGAGTGAAATTTGCGTCGAAATTGGTCCAGCCGTTTTAGAGATTAGCCGGAACAAAGAGACAGATAGACAGATTTTTTTAATGTAATTACCGTGTATACTTTCATATACATCTAGTGAAAACTGTTAATTTGGAATTAAAAACAGACACTTCAATTTTATTTATTTGTACTGATGTATTGATTAAAGTAATTTAAAAACTATATTCTTCTTTCTACGTGATCTTGGCGAAGTAGTCAGTGCTCAATGGACAGTTTTCATTTAAAAAAGAATACATTGAAAATAATTCATTTACAAACTGATGTTAGTAAGTTTTAACTGTGAGCAGTATATTTTAACTCTAGTTTGTACGCGAACTACGAGTAGATCATAGAAACCTCTATTTGGTTTGAGTAAAGAAAATATAGCAAAGTTAATTGAAACTGAAAAGTTAGGTAATATGAGTTCAGAAACTTTAAATCACTCTGCAGCAACTCTATATATGAAAATTTTGTGTGTATGTTTGCTTACGCTGAAATAACAAATTTAATCAAACTTAGCATTTACGTGTTCTTAATAAATTTAGATCCCAAACAATAATTGTCGAACTTTTTGTTCTGTATATCTGTTCATAATCATAGTATCAAACAACCATGGTCTGTCTCTGGCTACGGATTTCATACGATTTTCAGGTTTTTAATATGAAGAGTGATTAAGTGTTATTATTTATTAAGTGTTTACATAATTTGTAATGTATATTACATAACATGCTAAACTTTGTTTTTTCGAAAAAACCTGTTAAATGCGCTTATTTATTATAGGTACAGCTCAACTATTTTATTCATAAATATAATATTATGTTTTTGATATTTGATCTCCAGACCATTTTCAGATGGAACGAATTGATTTTGACGAGAGTTTTTTTTAGTGATGAAAAAGATAACAGAAAAAGATAAGAAAGTAAACATATTGTCTACTGGAGGCCAGACAGCGAGGCTGAAAAGCAATATGAAATTAAATATGTCGTATAAAACACCAGAGCGGGAAACTTTTGCAATAATAATTCCAACAAAAACCTTAATATAATAATGGATTAAAAAAATTTAATAAAATTTGGAATATACAATAACGCATGTGTGTTGAAATTTAATATCATGAATGAATAAAAAAAACTGTAACACATAAATCTACATAATTTTGTTAAGAAAATCTAAGAATAAACTAAACTTGTCTTTGCCGCGGCGCTACTCGTAATAAATCAAAAAAATACAAAAGCAAAAGATCACTCACTCATCACGAAATATCTATAAAAGCTTGACGTACAAAACTGGAATTATATAGCGAATTATTTTACGTCCGCTAAGAATTTTACGACAGGGCCGCATTTAAGGAGGTCTTATGGCTCTCGCAATTTTGTATGCAAGTTCTTCATTTTTGTGGCAAAATTTTGTAGAGAGCTAGGCACGAACCTAACGAAACGATAAGCTAGCATTCAAATAAATTATTTATAGAAACAGGTTTTTGGTTGATATACAAACATTTTGATGTCTTTTTTAAATACTGTGATACACGTCAAAGATCATAAGTAGGTATAATACAATAAGTTTATTTTTTATTCAGTAACGTGCTGAAACTGAAAATTTTCGTATTTTAGGGCAATAAAAATGATGTACAGAATAGCTATTTCACAATGTTTTATTCATTTTCTATAACGTTTTTCTAATATCACTAATAGATTTTCGCCATGAAAAACACGATTCGGCTTCTCTTCGATCGTAAAAAAGTAGGTCATGGAAATATACTTAAATATGTTTCTTAAATATATTTGTAACGTGAGTTATGAACCTACCTGTGCCAAATATTAAGTCACAATAACTGCAGATTTCTTCATGAGAAGAATGACTTTGAGTTTTTATTTTTAACCAACTTCTCTATAGGTAATTTTTTAATCCCTTCGTCTCCCCAGAACACTCAGAATGCTTAATTCACTCTGAAATATTCTACAATTAAATAAATAGTTTAATTGAAATATAAAATAATTGCGTAAACCTAAAAATGTAGTACTAAAATAGAAAAAATCATCAAATCACATGACCTGAGATGTTTAAATTTTTGAAACCTTAACCCCTCAAGAAACGCAAAAAAATTATACTAATAACATTAGAGTTCATAAACTCACCCGCCGCGCTACTGTTTTACGCGACTTTATGCCGCGCGGCGGGAAAAGATTAATATAAACAGAACTAGACTACCTATCTTAGTTCTGTAAACGGATATTTCTAGGTTAATAGTTTATCTATTTATAGATGTAAAATACTTAAAGCTATATCTAATGTAAGAATAATAAAAGCGAAAAGCGCAAAAAAAAGTTAGACACTTTTTTAGGGACATTTTTTTCCATAAAATCTACTTTATTTTATATTGAATTTTACTAGATAAGGATTACAAAGGTTTATTTATGATAATAATATAAAGTTTTGTTCCAGCTCAATACAAAAAAAAGGAAAACAAACTAATTCTAAAACAAGCGTTTTTACCTAAAAAAGACGATTGGCCGTAGTGATGTGACATCCATATATTTGAACAAAGTCGATAAGTGTCGATATTTATTTCTTATGATACATGTATTGAGGTTTTATAAATAAAAAATGTTTATGTTCATAAAATGTTTAATTTACAATTAGATCTAACAATAAAGATAAAAAGAAAAGAAATAATTATTTACAATATTATTATTATTATTAGTAAAATCTAAGTACATATAATAAAAATCAAACAGTCGAATATTTCTTTATATTGAAATGTTTTTGAAAATTGAAATAGTTATCATTGACGATACAGATGAATCAATCAAAGGGTAAAACGGGACCCTATTACTAAGACTCCGCTGTCCGTCTGTCTGTCACCAGGGTGGATCACATGAACCGTGATAGCTAGAAAGTTGAAATTTACACAGATGATGTGTAAAATTTTACTTACAATTAAATCCAACAATAAAGATAAAAAGAAAAAAAATAATTATTTACAATATTATTATTATTATTAGTAAAATCTGTACATATAATAAAATTCAAACAGTCGAATATTTCTGTATATTGAAATGTTTTTGAAAATTGAAATAGTTATCATTGATGATACAGATGAATCAATCAAAGGGTAAAACGGGACCCTATTACTAAGACTCCGCTGTCCGTCTGTCTGTCACCAGGGTGGATCACATGAACCGTGATAGCTAGAAAGTTGAAATTGTAATGTACTTATCGTACATCAAATTACAAAAATATGGTCCATACCTCTTCATCGCAGTTCACCAGGGCCGCCTCATCACCTCTTTCGAGGGGCTGTACTGATAGGTCCTTTAAAAAAAGAAAGCAAGACATTAAGTGAGAGTTCAAAATGTACCTATCGTACATCAAATTAAATATATGATAAATACCTCGATCTCTTCAAAAAGCTCCTCCATCTCCTCATCGACGTCTGATAATGGAACTTCCTCCTCCTCATCCTCCTCTTCTAGGATGTCCAAGAAAGTTCTTGGCGGGGAATCCACTCCCGGATTCCACATTTTGAAGCTGAAAAAATAACACAACAAATTACACACACGAATATATAATTACTTATATTTATAAGTTCATAATATTTATTGATATAAATTTAATTCATAAGCATAGCCGCGCGAAACACGTAGTATACGGCGCGCGCTTTTGTTTGTTATTACAAAGGACTGTTTTCGCTAAATATTGTATGGTTACTTCTTGTATTCAATATTATTATACAAAAATAAAATCTAAATAAAAATATTTCATTTACATACATACATAAAAATATTATATATAAATATTATTATACAAATTATAAATACTAATATAAACATAAAATCTAAAAATAGATTGCACTATAATATTTATTGATATAAATTTAATCCATAAGCATAGCCGCGCGAAACACGTAGTATACGGCGGAACGGAATTTAAAATTGAACAAATGATTGTTTTCGCTAAATATTGTATGGTTACTTCTTGTATTCAATATTATTATACAAAAATAAAATCTAAATAAAAATATTTCATTTACATACATACATAAAAATATTATATATAAATATTAATATACAAATTATAAATATAACTAACTAATATAAAAAGAAAAAGAAGATTTAAAAATATATTTAAAAAAAAGTTCGTATATTCAATATTTTATATAAACATAAAATCTAAAAATAGATTGCACTATAAAAGTATCGAGCATAAAAAACGATGTAATAGATGCCACATTCCTACGACTTTGACCACTAATATGGACTGCGATGCTATTATAGGCCTTAGGCATTAGGCATAAAGACTACTTTTGCTAATTGAATTTTCAATGTCCGCTACAAGATGGCGGCCGTGGATATAAAGTTTCTTTATTTAACATTTTTGTTCGTTTTAGCTTTGAATTCTTTATTATTTTATAACAAATGGGTTTGTTTTAATTGTAAATACGTATATTTAGTTACATTCACACGGAAATCACTTGAACAAGGCGAGAAATTTGACCGTCTATATAATACGAAAATAGTAAAAAATACAACTAAAACGATAAGTTTGAATTTATAAATAGCTTTAGTATTTATCAAGGAATACAATTATCACAATAGTCATTAATTAATAAAGCACTTACCTTATTATATTTGATAATTAGCAGGAGCGCACGAACGAGTTGTAACACTAACTGCACTGTCACAATGTACTGGTTGGATTGCGTCATTTTTGTGTTGCCGCGTATATCGCAGTATTACCATTACGTAAAATTTAATAGTCAACCTTATGAACACAAGTTTTCCATATAAAAGTAGACTCTGTATTAGTGAAAATTGGATTCAAAGTGGGATGCTCGGGCGAAACCGCCAGGGGTTTTGATACTGTGAGCGGAATTTTTTAGACGTCACGTGACCAAACCGCCTGTGGTTTAGCGCTGTTCGAGGGGTTAATTAAGCTTTTTAATTTTTTATTTATTTGCTGATTCACAAGTTACGTATACAGGAAGTTAATTTTCGGATGTTAAAGTTATAAAATAATACAAAATATTAATTAAAAACTATTAAAACACACATCATAGCATAATTGCAAAAAAATATTATTAAGTGCTTTAAGCTACTAGGTTATAGGCTTGTAGGTTGTTTCAGTAGATATAGCTCATATTCTAGATTATCGCAGGCAATTTTTGTGGATATTCCCGAAAGTGAAGATGAAAATTTGTCAGCTCGTCATTGTTTTACGATATTATAAAGTAATTCAGCGTGCTTTTTGACACAGTCTTTGAACTCCGGTACTGCGAATATAGATTTTGAAATCATTTTAAATGACTAATATTGTTACATGATTTACACCATTATAAATATAATCGATGTACGTTTGTATTTTATTTATGAACTCTACGATTTTGATGAAGTTTTCAGAAAATATTCCGATTATCCCAGTGAGTGGTCCTGAGTTTGGTAGCGATTAGAAGTTATAACCCGAGCGAAGTCGCGTTTACTGCTTGTTAATAAATATATAAGCTTGTTTTTCGTGTCACAGATACATTATATCCCCGAAGGACATGCGGAAAAGTTATTTTTAGTTATTAGACATAATGGCATGAAACAAAGCCAATTTGATATTTTCCTTATACGGTAAAGATACGTATATACGTATTAAGTAGTCAGTGTAGTTACTAAGGTGAAATGAGCTTTTATCTATGAAGCTTTTATGAAGCAAACGTACACAACTTAAGCTTTTAACTGAGACCAGCAATTCCCTTAATCATATAGTTATTGGACCTCAAATACAATCGTGAACCGATAAGCCGGTATCGGAGCCGTTGCGTTGGCGTTACGACGCCGGCGAGCAAACTTTACAGCAATCGTATGAAGTTTTCTTGTATCTAAACAAAATCTATATTAATAAAACGTATATTTATCATCTGATAGTAAGCGTAAAACTTCTAATAACTAGTATTAACATTCATTGATACTGCGATTTGGGAGTTTCTTTATTAAGGTGGCTTAGTTACTTAATTTAATTATTTTCCCAATGTTTCTTACGGGTATATACAATAACTTACTGATTCGTAAGCTAAATAAAATAGTTAACGGTAGTTATTTCGTAAACAAGGATGAGGATTGATGTTAAAGTTTATAATTTCATAAGAAAAGCTTAAATATTTGATGCAGTATGTTTTTTATCTTTAAAAGAGATCTGATGCATTCACTAGGTTCTCTTTCTGCACTAGGACTAGATAAGTTGTTATTGAAATAATTATTGAATTTCAGCCGACCAAGTGCAGTTCGGTCATATTTTACAATTACAGAATAAAAAAATGAAAATACGAAGCTATAGAGAGAAATTAGTTTTGACACAAATTATTAATATAAATCGAATTAGTCTATTTTAGTACATATCACTTTACTAAAGTTTTCACATATTTTTGATTAGGCATATATTGTTTTACATAACTTAAATTATTTCAGTAACTTTACTAAAAAGCTTCATTCGACACATATAAGGCGAAAAAGCTTATATAATGAACATGAAACGACAGCAATATGTCCTACACTGTAAGCTGCTGTGGATATTATAAGTATTATACGTAAGGGCGGTGAAATTACGGTGCATATTATTCGGACGATGAGACTGACAGACGGAGCGTTGTTGCTATTATGATTAGAGTACAACAACGTAAGGAACCATTTTGATGTTATAGCATTATTATTCTATGCTTCTTGGTTTAAGTTAAAAATGTTTCTTGCTTGTTATTAAAATTAATAAAATTGTAAGTCAGTGATTTGAAATACATAGGTTTTACAATTTCATGATGTGAGACATGAATGATTTTTGAAAATTATACAAGTCAATAAATGCCTAATAATAATAATTTATACGATAGTTTGATTATATCATCATATATTTTATGTGATACATTCTGATTTCCTTACACTTTGTGACTTTACGTGATTAGAAATCTATAAATATAAATAAATAAATATGTCAACTGAAAATTTAAATTAGATAATAGACTATCAATTTTACTATAATGATAGTAAAAATGAAATCGTCATTTAAGGCATTAATATTTTTTGGTCCTTTCGAGCTCGGTGTTTCTCGGTGGTGAGATTGAATAGATAAAATGAGTTGATTAACTCAGGAATCAAACCTAAAACCAAACATGCAAGATATCACTAAATTTTATCACATATACAAATATTTAAATTCATATTTCGTTGCACTCTAAGTGAATAAACCAATTATAACACAACTATGTATCGTACACAGCTTCCGGTCGCTACAAAAAGCTAAGCAAAGTTGGTGTCTTGCCAAAAGCATCGTGTGAAGCGAGTTTCAGTCTTCATTGCTATGAAAAACCCGATTTGGCCGCATAATGTCGCAGACGGATGGGCGCGATGTCCGCTTCCGCACCAACTTGTCCTTGGATGATGCTCAAATCTTATTGCAATTTATGTCCCACCGACTTTTTCTGAGCTTTTCAAGTTATTTTAGGAAAATGTAGACTAAGTGCTTTCTTCTACGTGGAATAGTAATGTGCTGTAGCTTCACAGTATAGGTTTATTTTTCTAGATATAATTTTACATCAAATTGAGATTAGACATCGCTTGGGTTTTCTGAACTATAGGAAATTACGCATCTTTCCTTTGAAATTGTATTCATCTACGCAAAGTAAAATTTCTTTAAAATCCATTCGACTTCGATTACTGTACCATTAAATATACTAACATACAAAACTTCTAAGAAATATCAGAACATTTGCAACTTATATCTTATTTTAAACATATTATTTAATTAATCTAGACATTATATACAAATAAAATTATCTTGATGTACATATCTGAGGGCGTTAAAATGTTATACAAAGTTTCCTTTAAATATTCGTCGGATAACTGTCGTGAACTAAAAAGTCCGTAATTAAAACGCGATCTCTAAACATTTCGAATATTCTACAAATTTAGAAATATAAAATTATCTTTGCCGTTTTCCTTTGAATTACTAACAATTGAAACGTATTCTTCAGTAATGTATAAAGTCTAAATCTAAGACTTTGGTTTTGAGTCATTTGAACGCGGGTGGAACCGCGGGAAATGCTAGTTAAAATATAAAATGAGAGCATCCTTTGACATCACTCCAAACGCGTCACCGTACCGTTACCGTTAGTTGGTAAATCCGAATTAACTATGACACCAAACAGATATGTATTCAGTCCAACAACTACACTTGTTAAAGTTTCATTATCGATGTGTACGCGAAGTTATACAGCGCTGTGATCAAAGGGATTGCTTTAATATTATGAACAGGTACGCTCTACTTTGAATTAATGAAAATATATGTACATACATACATATACTGTCACGTCGCCTTTCTGATGCCAAAACTATAGTAAATTAACGTGTCAAATTATTAAATGCCTAATACATAACATTTGTTTTAAGAGGACACTTATCGGATAAAATTGAATTTTGTATCGATATTTCTCACTTTAATTTACACGTACATAAATATCAGAGTATATAAAGAATGACAAAGTGGGGCAACTTCATACAAACGCACCGCGCGCGGCTTGTATGTGTGCGTCATAGTATCTTTACGTTGCCGCACGCACACTCATACAATATCTCGAACCGTATATCAGTGCGCCAGTCTAGGCTGACGCCGCACATGTTTTGCGCGTCACGGTTTTTCACTATATGAAAAATGTGTGATATTCGTAGAAGAACTTATTGCTGTGTGTTTGGGTGTTTGTAAATTCTTCATCGATTCCAGAGTTGTCTTTGTTCAGATTACCTACTGAACAGAAAAGGTAAACAATAATAATATAAATAATAGTTTGTCCATTTTATTAATGGTTTTTTGACAGCTCGACGACTGACAAGCTATAGTGACGTAATAATCGATATTTCTTATTTTTTTAAATATAAAATAATATTTATTAATATGAAAATAAATATTACTATCGTAAAAATCAAGTGTGGTGGAGAGAACTAAGAGAATCATAATGTCTGATTTGGGCCGTGACATTGCATTTGATAATTTATGCACACAAGAGTTAATAATTAATATAACTGAAGACTCCTCATCGGACAAATCTAATATAAATGATGATTGTGACGAATCATGTTAATAAAAGGAATTAAACTATTTTAGTTGTTTTATTTGTATGATTATAATAAGAAGAAAGTGAAACTTTACATAATGTTAATGTTTTCATTTATTGGTTTTAATCTTAAAATTTTGTTGTCTTCCTGATTAAATAATAACCTTATTTATAAATATTACACCTTATTTATTTGTAATCTGTGGCACAATAGTAGTAATCGTTATGTGTGGCACAGCAGTAAGGGGGCGGTGCCCGTCCATAAAGTACAATATTATTTGTATGACATTTTAACTTTAATGGCTAACCATTAAATACGAAACTTTGTGGGCGTGAGCTGTCAAAAAAACATTAATAAAATGGACAAACTATAGCATATAATTTATACTTGATGATGAAATACTTATGTTGGTACTTTTATTTTTGTTGTATTAGTTTATTATTTTAATAGGATGTGATATGATTTTATTAATATATTATAGTTTTATTTTTTTTAATTGTTACTAATAGCATATTTATGTTTTTGTAAACGCAAGAAATTAAAGGATTTATTTTATTTATTTACACAAATTCATTTCGAGATAAATCTATTCGCGTCAGTTCGAGTTTTAATACTATTTTCTACAGATATATCAGTTAAGCGAGTAACTACAGGCCTAATAAAAATAATCATAAACATGTAGAAACAAAATGTTTTACATTCTTAAATATATATAAAAAATAAATATTTTTTAATAACACACTTCCCGGCCCAATGCCAATTTCTGAGCACTGAATTAAAATTTAGCTACAGTGACAACCCTGTGACAGGCAACTATGGTAACTATGACAGGTAATTATATCGCGGATTGGGCCGAAGTTGCCCTACTATGTCATTCTTTATACTATGTAAATATGTGTGCTTCGCGCTAACCCTTCACCTAAGAATTGAAGTTTAATATTAGATATGCCAAACCGTCCTCAAGAAATAAGCTGTAAAAACAAGATCTAACTAGATCGCACTCTGACTCGTCTATGACCACATCACGGCAGAAAAACTATCTGTTTAGTCCGTATTTTAAAGTTGGGAAATGCATTTAGGCATACCATACATACATACATAACTACGAACTTCCTAAGTCTTGATGAACTATGACGCCCCGACGGCAGGTCTGCTGAAGCAGGCCACATAACACAGTCCACTCTCCTATCAAAGAAGAACCTGGAATAATTACTGAGGTGGGTCGCCACCCAGTACACAAATGGAAAATATATTGGAATGAAGAATATATCGCGCGTTGCGAAAGGGGGCTAGACGGAAAAAATTAAGGCCAAAAGTTGTAAAGTCACTTTTTGCTATTTTTATAAATCATTGCAAATAAAATAAAGACGTTAAGATAATTTTGTAAAGTAGTTTTTTGATTGGCTGATGCTAGTCGTCTGCTAGTTGGACGAGTAAAATAATTTAGTCGTCCAACAATTGTTGGATGACTAAGTTATTTTAAAGGCTGTTGCTAGTCATCCGATAATCGTATTAATAAAAAAATATATTATTCGTCCGACTATTGTCAGTTTGTACGAATATCTATCACTTCTTTGATTTCTAATATAAAATAAGCGATTTTTATGTGCAGGATATACCTATGCCAAAAATAAAAAAAAAAATAACCTTAACCTACCGAGCTGATAATTTATTATTTAGATCCCACCCACTTTTAATAAGTCCAAGAGTTTTTATATGTAAAAGAGCTGGCTCTATAGAGTCGTCCTATGAAATTTACGTTACTAACAGTCCCTGAGAGTATGTACCTACATCAAAACAATGTACAAGAAAATGGTATTTTGTAAAAAGTACTACAGAAACGTCCGCAATTGCATTCACGAGTATGTTAAAACTTAAAAAACTAATTGATTTCTCTTTGAGCCATTTAAGAAGCAAAAAATTCTCAGTCGCGATATATCAAACACCAATTGTCGGACGAATAATATTTAATTTATTCGTCCGCTTATCGGATGAATAGACACTTCGTTTTTGATTATTAACGATAAAAAATCAACTTAAAATTAATATTTTTATAATAAGGAACTTCGTTCCTATTCGGTGTCCCACGACACCACACGTTTTTAATTTTTAAGTTTACTTTTCATATCTTTTTTAACTTTTTAAACTTGGTTTTAAAATAACATTTTAAATTTTTTATAATAAATATCACTTCATTTCTCTTTAAGCGTTACAATAATCGTAAAAAAGTTTTTAAAATATGGCCAATTACACAATCTCAGTCCGTCGACTAAGTTTTAAAGATGTAACATAAAGTGATATTAAAATTATTTCATCATTAAAAGTCATGTCTCTTGCGCTATCACTACGACTCCCGAGATAAGGGTAATAAGCCCACTTTGCTGTGGACATGGTTATTTGGATTTGATGTAAGAACTTTTGAAATGAAACTATATTATGGGAATTTTTTGGCGGATTTATTTTAAGCATTAAGTAAGAGACTAAGGTTATAGACTCAAAGGTAAAGTTAATAATACAATGATTTTAAAAATTACGTGTACTACCGAAAAACCAAGGGCACTAGGTTCGAATTCCGGGTTGAACCAAGTTCGAAATGAAAACAGAGAGTGCACTTGAGTGCACATGTACACGACAATGTGGAAATAATCAGGAAAATATGATGGCATCATAATCGTTTGTCAATTTCGCGTTAATATAAGTAAATATTGCATTTTAATTAGAGATCAGAGGTCATACTATTCAGCTTCTTCTGTCGAGCATTCATATCAGATACTGCCAAGGTCTGCCTTCCGACTTATCAAATTACGTATTATAACAATATCTTCATATACATAATATCTCTCTATCTATCTATCTTATAAGAAAATAAACATCTTTTTATTTAGATACTAATGCATTATTTGACGAGTGAGTGTGCTGTTACAACCGGGTAACTTCGAACCCTTTATCGTAAAACTTTTCCAGCTCAGCATTTGAAAATATAGAAAAAAAAACAAAAGACCTTTAGAATATAATTTTTTATCTACAATTTTTTGAACAAATACTCTAACATTTTTAGTTGAAAAGTTTCTCTTATGCTTTTTGACTTGCACTATAACTTTTAATTTTTAGTATTTTTATCTATGTATGAAAACTGTGTTAAAAATAAAACTTAGGATACATTAATTCGAATGCAATAAAGAGCAAATATAAAATAAAATATAAGGTTAATAAATGTATAAATAAAGAACTTAACTTATCTTTTAAAAACGCATTGTGTAGTCTGCAGTTTTCTAGAGTGGTAACTTTTAAAACTTTCAATGCGAGAGAATCTTATGTGCAGTTGTGGGTCGTTAAACAGGGCTTAATGAATGAAAACAAACTATTTAAAGACAATGTGTTTGCGTGTGTGTGCGTGTTTGTGTGCAACGAGACAAAGAGATATAGAGAAGAACAGAAAGAAAGAGAGAGAAAAGGAGATGTTAATAAAATAAACAACGACTAGAGTATAAAATAGTTTCAGAATACTGTCAACTATATTTATTTGAAAATTCAGTTTCAATATTCGCTTTAGAAATGGAATGAAAACAAATGTTTGATCTCTTAGTGCATACACTGTTATATTTTTCATCTAAATACTGTGTAAAAGATAACGTACCGTTGGTATAGAAATATATATAGTATTCAGCCCTTTTTACGGTTCACTGTACCCTGTATTATCTGTATGTATCTGTACTCCCTTCAAACAAGGGAGATCAGGTCATAGTCCACGCTGGCCAACTGCGGGTTGCAGACTATACATGTCTTTCGAAAACTTGCTAGGTTTTCTCAGAACTGCAGGTTTCTTTATGATGTTTTCCTTCACCGTAAGACAAGTGGTAATCATGATCAACTACTGCTCGCGTATGAAAATATCAGAGGTGCGAGACCCGAATTTTAACCCGCTGCACTTGGTTATTCAAGTCAGCGCGTTACCACTGAAATTCCACTACCTAATAAGTCATAGATGGTGTCGAAAAACGTAAAAAACTATAATTTTGGAACACCTGATTGTTTTTTTTTAATTCTAAATTTAAGCACTTTTATTATTAATAATTAAACTTCTTTAATATAATCACAATGTAAAAAAAGTCAGTAGTTTGTTAGAAAACATTAACCGCTTATTATAACTCACTAACTGTGAGTTATCAAACCTTGGAAGTCGAAAGAACCTACTTCAAACTATCATATTGATTTTAAACTTTGTAGCGATGACAACAGAACAATTTGAAGTAATCCAGCTGATTAAAATCTCTTTAATTGTTCCTAGAAGAAGTACCGACCTTGAAGTTGGACTTACTATTGTTGAAGTATATATTTTTACAGTTGGTAAAAAGTACAAACATTTAAGATAATATATTTCTTCGTTATATTTATTACAACAAATATTCGTTTTAAACTATAAATAACAAGCGCAAAACAAGTTCAAATGTAACTACGAGTTTTAGGAACGTTGCCACGTCGAGGACTGAAGCAAACAGTAACTACGCGATGTAATAAATTTATTTTTTATTAGCGATCCAAACCAGCTACACTTAAGATTCTGCATAATGTGTGGGAACTGAGATGAGTCGTGGCCTACTTCCGGCGCGCGAGCCAGGCTTCACTGAAATGTAACTCTTAACGTGCTTTAAAATCTATGAGATTTTTCCAAAAACGTCTTCAATGTTCATACTATATAAGCTTGAGGTATAAACTTTTTATTAATGGAAACTGTAAAGTATATATTTTTGAAAATCTCATTGAAATAGTAATTATTAGCGATAGAAAAGCAAATACTATGCTTTTTAGAATTTTTGTTTTTATTTCGACGAATAGAATTTAGTATGATAATAACTGTTCGGGTCAAGATATAAAATAATTTTTACTACGGGAAGAAAACCTAATTTGTACAACAATCTATACTAATATTAATTGTTAAATTGTGCCTAGAGACGAACCGTATATACATACGATTTTTTTTTCTTTGTTATTCCTTCACGCTGAAGCAGCTTGTGGGATTTGGATGAAATTTTATATATGAAGAATAAAGAAATATAGCTCTATACTCTTAATAGGATGTGCTAACTTTGCTACTACGCCTACACAATATATATAAAAAAACACTGACTTCTGTTTTTCTCTCCCAGACTTCTTTTTTTTGTGAGAGAGTAAATTAGTTAGCTTTTTATTTCAATATAACTAATCCAGTTCTATGTAAGTCAGACGCAAAAAAATTCATAACAATTCACGGGTCGCTAGCGCTCTCTAAAGAAGTATTCAATTTAGTACTGCGACTGAAAATATGGATTTGTGTCAGTTTTAATAAAATGCACTCGTTCTTTTATATGTCAATACTATGCGGACTGTTATAAAGCTCAAGCTAGTGAGGGTGGGCATATTTTTATAATATTTTTTTCTACAAATTCGTCTATTTTCGGAGATTTTTTTTTTCAGAAAACACATCTGTACAGATAAGCATAAAAAGTAAATCCTTAAGTAAATCGCTGTTTTCCTTCACCGTAAAGAAAGTAGTAATTACGATTAAAAAGAATTTGCTTATGAAATAATCCGGAATTTAAACCCGCACTTGGTTTCTGAGTGCGCCAGCATGTTGACACTGGATTAGGGCCTCCTAGGAAGAACCTAGAAAAAGTGTGAAGGGATTGGAAGTGTTAGACCTGTAATATACTGGTTAAGAAATCTTGGTAAGAGTTTCTTACGTCAAACTGTGATTATTCAATAGATGTAGTGTGAAAAGAAAGAAGATCAAGATTTTTTTATGTTGATACATTATTATACACAGCGCCATCTAGTTCCGTGGTAAGCTACGAAGAAAGCTGTGTTACGGATACCACATAGTTGATAAACTACATATATATAAGTTTAAATACATACATATTATAAATATAAGTAGTTATGTAGTATGTATCAGAGCACTCAAAGCACAACGTGTTTATTTAAACAGATAATAATCGAAGCGAGTCGACGTCATCCGCTACCCGCGGCGCGTTATAGCACGATAGCAGCTAAGCTAGTTAAATAAACTGACAAACAAACACTAAGCCACATGCGAGGAATACTTTATTAATATTGACACTTTAAATGATGATTTCTCTACTAGATACTATAATTTTAATGTATTTGTAAGCACACGATTTAGTAAATTTAATTTTAATGTACACTATACTAGTAGCAAACCTGCCGTTACTTCGTGGAAAATTAAATAAAGTTTGGTATATTCTAATTAGTCCTTATTTTAAATACCAACACCACGTATTTTATAAATTTATTTATTTTTCTTTGTTTGATAAGCTAAGCAATGTAAAACAATATATTAACACGTTTCAAACAACCATTAAGCAGGCTTTTGCAAAAGTTAACAGCAATTAATCGCAATAGCAAAGTTTCCAGAACTGAACTTCCACAAAGAGTGAGAGTAAGTCAGTCGCAAACTTTGATGCGAACAGCAAATTAGAAATCGCCCTAAAACTACATTTAATTTAAAAGTTGGGAAACAAAGCGTTATCCTTAATGGCGTAGGTTGTGACATTTTCCATGTAAGACTATCCTACTAAACTATTCGACTATACTAAAAAATTCAAAAAAATACAGCGATATTTTGTAGTACGAAATCTGTCAAATCCCTACTAATATTATAAATGTGAATGTAAGTTTGTTTGTTACGCTTTCACGCGAAAACTACTGAACCGATCATCATGAAACTTTGTACACATATTCTTGGAGGTATTAGAAGTAACATAAGATACTTTTATTAAAAAAAAATATTTTTTACGAAAAATTAAAAAATTGTTTATATTAACAATGGGTTCTGAAATGGCTAAAGTAATTTTGAAGAAACTTTTAGTCATCCTACAGATCAACCCAATGAGGTTGATTAGCAATAAAAGAAATGAACGCGGGCGAAGCCGCGGGTAAAGCCAGTAGTATTATAAAAATAACATTTACATCACATTATTACTCATGGTAGTAATAAAATGACAATACATACAAAATAATGCTTCAGTATTTAAGATTTTGTGCCTTAATCTTGGTACGTGAAGAGGTCGTCCTAAGATATCTGTGGCAAACCACCCTCAACGAATATCGTATCATTGTCGAATTTCGTTATATCATAATATACTTATTTAAACCTAACACATTATTAATTCTATCTCTTATGTAAAAACAAATTTTAACTTTAGTTTACAAAATAATATGTCGTAGATAAAAACACATACGTTCACATTCAGATTTTTACGTTACGTTTACGTTCACATTTTTTGTCCATAATTCCAAAATTGGCTTCACAAGGAAATCGAACTTGTTTCCTCTTGACAGACCATCGGTGAGCCCGAGGGCGGTCTTAATCTACATTTGATAGAACCATTGCATTAATTGCTTTCAAAACGGGTATAATCGAATTAATTTCACTTCGAAGTTGGACGGTTAGCTAATTTGTATTGTTAATTGGTTGGAGAGTTTGTTCATTCTTTTCGTTGTTCAAACTTTTCTGGTATTTAGAATGTTCGAGTTGTTTGGTTCTTGGAAACAAATATTTATTGCGATTATAAGATTTTCTTTGCACTTTCGTTTTGTACTGATGTACGTTGTTTGCGTTTCGTTATGAGCTAGCTCAAAAATATTAAAATCTAAGCCTTACATTGGACAATCGAACCAATCTGCCTTTAAACATCGAGTAATAAAGGAAGATAAGGCCAAAACGTTGAAAGGCTGGTCGAAGTTGGATGAATCACTTAGACTTAGAATAAAACAGACTGAAAATTGTTAGTTATAAAATTGTGCTGGGATATTATTACAACAACACCAGATATAAATTCTGATAATAATAACGTAATATAACTTTCAAAGTTTCTATATTCTACAGTTTCTATACTGTAGTCTCTAGTAGTTTAAGCTTGATAGAGTTAATTTTAACCATCTTTTTTAGATCCGGTTAAACAAAGCATTTCGTTTAAACCGTATTCTTTAACATATTGCTGAACAGCGAAAATAAGTAAAGGAAGAGCAGCTTTCCTTTACCACTTTTATCGTACGAACTCGAGTTGCGTCAAGATACTGTATATCTGATAGATAAAAATTCATCGAAATTATAGAAGCTTTTAAAGCTTGTGCTTTGGTAATATTGTATTAAAAATTACCAGTATTTTTTTTCTGTCCGATCAAGAAACTAACAAAGATAGCGATGAACAATAAATTTATAATGTACGAAAGTGGTAGCTCAGTGGTATCGCGCTCACTTGGATAACCGCGTGAAACGGGTTCAATTGTAGCTCCGGTACATCTGATATTTTATCGTAGGAATTATTTCTAACATGATTACCACTTATATTACGGTGAAGGAAACATTGTGAGGAAATCTGCATGTCTGAAAGAACCTAGCAAGTTTTCGAAAGACATGTGTACTCCACTAACCTGCATTGGGCAAGCGTGGTGGACTATAGCCTGGTCCACCTCGTATTGAAGGGAGGCCCGTGCCGAGCAGTGGGACGATAAAAAGGGCTAAATGTTTGTATGAAAGGGTGAGTCACTACCTTTAAAATATAGTTGTCTCAAATTTAGTATATAATTTTTCCTCACATGTTTGACGTCTCAAAAATCATAGTTATTACAGACGATGTGAGACCTAAACCTGAATTCTTCATGAAAAAATAACGGAATGACTGTTTTTATAATATCAAGTAAAGACACATATGCACTAGATATAGTTAAAAATTAATGAAAGTATTTCCGTCACGAGCGCGGCTGAATGACTCACAATTGTACGGAATGAGACCGTGGACCGGACGGTGTTAGTAACATGAAATATACTAATAAAACATAATAAATTTTTAAAATTTTAATACTTTATTTATGAATGTTATTTAGAAAAACAAAAAAAAATCACAATAATAATTTGAATTATTAAAATAAAGTCTTCAATGCCTGAAAACATTTTGATAAAAATTTTCCAGGGCAAAAAATATCCTCATAGAAACGGACAAATATACAAGGGTGTATTTTTAAATAACCAAAGATGTGAAGTGAAAGGTAAACCCTGAACACACAATTAAAACAAAAAGTCCATAAACCATAAAAATTCTAGTAATTCTATGCCCGCATTATTCGATTTAATCATATTTCCGCGCCGCAAAGGTTTCAGCAAAAAAGTTTTGGGCGTTTATCGCCGCATTACTCGAGCACTGTGTTTTTCGCTTCCACGTGCGAGAGTAATTAGGGTGACTAATTGCTTGGGCAATGGAAGGACGACGAGATTTTTTTATATATAAAATAAGGTTTTGGTTTCCGTTCCGTTGTTTAATGGTAACTGTATATTTTTTACCTAATTCTTTCGCAAATTATGTATTATTATAATTAAATGTGAATGCTTAAATCTTTCGATGTATGTTTGTTTCTCAATAACACTTAAATGGAATAACGGATATTGATAAACTTTGAAACAGAAATAAATTACAGTGTGAAATGACACATAGTAGATGTGTTTTTATTTTTTCACTAGGAACCTGAGCTAAACAAGGATGTAGCTATTTCGATTAGACGTTCAAAAAAAATTTTATTAGCAGCAAAAGAATAACAAAAAAAGGAATGACTTTTCTTCATTAAAAGAAATCAGAATGTTGTACTTTACTATGCCTATATCTTATTTTTTAATTAATAGGTATATTTCAACGAGTAGAATTTTGCCAAAAATAAGCTATTCTGCTTAGACTTTTATTTTAAATATAAACTCTACCAAAAATCGGTAGGAATTTCATTTATTTTAGTAAATTAAAGCGATCTTACTTTACACGGTGTTGTTTCGAGCGCCGATAACATTCTCGTTGTCCAACTTTTTCTGAGCTAACTTTAATTTTCAGCGGTTTGTTTCGAATAAATTTCAGCAAAAGCTTGTTTTCAGTTAATTCCTAAATTTACTTAAACCAACAGTTACCACCAACTATCCAACTAACTAACACTAAAACGAAGTATTTTGGAATTTACTCAAAGTTAACTAAACAGTTGGATATAGTGAGAATATTATTATAATTATATCAACATTATATTATGAGTATTTACTATGCATGTTTCATATTTTACACTAAACATTACATTAGTTTAAAATTGTTTTGTTTGTCCTCTTCTACGCGGGCAAGCACTGATTTTCATGTTTCTCGAGTATATGGTTAGGATTTTTTTATATTAAGGACATATTTATAATGTAATATAATCTAGAATTTTGTTTCTGTTACTAATAGAAACTAATAATATAAGGTATATTAGTAGGTAAGGCTTAACATGAGTTTATCAACGCGGGTAGAAATAAATGATTAGTATCTATATTAAGAGTCAACTCCGGTGTTATGGATAGTTTCAATTCACTTTAGCTATCGGCCGTTTAAAGTTTATTTTTTAACTTTTTAATTTTGTAACCATTAAACACAGAAAGACAAAAGACATCGTGTTTTTACGACAGATTGACGTTTTCGATGTATTCTGTGATTTCAAAGCTATTTTTTTTGAAACTCATCGACTGTTCCAAATATTTATGCAAGTTATACATACATTTTGTTATTAAATTATTACATACACCATCATCTAGTTGCGTGGTAAGCTACGATGTACCTGATAGTTGATAAAATAAATAATTTTAAATACATATTATAAATATAAACAACCATGAATCGAGTACAAACATTCATGCTTAACAAATAATTGCCTTCAGCGACACTAGCGTGCTAATTGTTACATAAACTCAATAAATCTAAATATATAAAAACTAAAAGTCACTCAATCACTCACTCTTCACTAAATATCAAAACCACTTGATATATAAACATGATTTGAAATTTGGCAAGGAGATAGTTTCTAGTTAGTTCTTAGTAGACGTCCGTTACAAACAGATTTTGCAACAGGGACGGATTAAGAAAGTCTAAGGACTCTCGCTTTGTATAATTCTTGATAATTCTACATTTTATGTAATAAACTTAAAATAAGCAGGAAAGCGAATTAGGAAGCCAAGCGAGAGTGAGTCGTAAGTTGTGTGTAAAATTTGCATTTAACATTAATCATTTATAATGTGCAAACAAACAAGCAATGTCTTGGTTTGGAAAACAAAATTTTCATACAGTTTAAATTTGATTTAAAAATTAATAAATGGACACTTTGAAGTAATAAGGTCGGTATTTTTAATATAAACATGTTTAACACAAATGGAGTATCGGTAAATGCCGGCAACATTAGCGCCGACCGCCGCGATTGCTTCCGAGAAGGTAGTTAGCAGTTAACGTCTTAATTAATTTCACTTTAGATTTGTTCGAGAGTAAATTCTCACCTAATTTGTTTTATATTGTAATTACATTATGATAATATTAATTTATTCATACATTATTACGTAATTTTGTGTTTTTGTTCGCTAATTTCAATCGAATTAGCCAAATGCCACATAAGGTGCTTAATCGGTATCTGTTGAAAAATAAAAATAGTACTTTTTTGATTAAGCTCTTTAAAAATATTACTTTGACAGTTGCTGTAGCTGATATAATAGATAGTCTGTGAAATATAAGAATTGTTTAAGTTTTCAAAACTGTTAATTAAAGTATTATAATATATTCCATCATTGTATATTCTAATTAAAGTAATTATTATACATTGAAATAATACAATTACCTATTCAAAGTTTTCTTTTTAATAATTATTCATAGTGTACGTAACCGTACAAACAAACTGACGACACTTTTGGGCTCAGTTAGTAGTGACTCTACTTACTGTGTCAGCGATCGCTGGTTTCGAGTCCCGCTGGGGACTTCATTAGTATGATGAGTATGAGTGTTTGTACTCCATTCAAGGGTTTTTATATTTATAGTAATATGTATATATATATATTTAAAGTTATATTTTATGTATTTAAAGTTACGTATTATGAGTATTGCTTCTTTTAATCACATATTTTTTTCATATATACGAGTAATACACACGCGTCGAATTTACTTAGAGACGGTACCGGGGACTTTTTAAAAAAATCCCTTTACGCTGCCACCAAAA
Organism: Boloria selene; assembly: GCA_905231865.2. Lineage (NCBI taxonomy): Eukaryota > Metazoa > Arthropoda > Insecta > Lepidoptera > Nymphalidae > Boloria > Boloria selene. The sequence continues at coordinate 151,596 of HG993156.1, forward strand.
TGCTATGACTATAACAACTTAAAAAAAAGGATATAGAAATTAAAATAAAGCTAGGGTTGAGACAACTGTCTGGTGTGGATGATGGATGGATTGAGACTGATGCGTTGTGGTCGGGCAACTTAGATACCAAGCCTGGAAACTGCTGAGTAGCCAATAAAAGGCTGTGTAAGCGGTAAAGCTCACAAAGCCCATATACAAGTACCTTACCGTGGATGTAGATAGTGTTCTAATATACTTATTATATGTGTCTAATAACAGGACGATCCAATTTATTAATTGGATACAATAAATAAAGCAATCACGCAAATAAAAATATCTTTTGATACGAATCTATACAATTATATCTGTTTTTGGAATAAATATGAGCAATTAGCTAAATTGTATATTTTCGCCGGAAGTATATAAATTGGACGGCACTGTTCTATATAATTAAATTATTAACATCTGAATGGAATCAAAGAAACAACACAACGTGGACTCCTTTATCTAAAACTTTCACAAAACATAGTCATAAATACAAAATTTGGTACTTTTAAAACTCGAATTCTGTAAGTCTCTTACAAACGGCTAAGCGTTTAATTAGAGCAGATTTTTGTAAATTAAGCAGGTTATACAATATTTGTTACAAGAATATTAAATTTATAAGGCGGAATAATTACTTAATCTTATTTTCATTTGATGAGAATTTCGCTTTTAATAAGGTATCGTGAAAATATTAAAACAAGCTTTATTAAATTACCAAGTGTCAGCATCGGGAAGCCATGTTGAACACGTGTGAGGTATAGGAACAGTGGCCTTAATACTTTCTTAGATTAACGCGAACATTCAACATCTATATAAATATGTACATATAAATTAAATTGAAGTGTCTGTTTGGAACATAAAAAAAACAGCTTTTTACTGTCAGTCTATGTTTGCGTTTTTTTGTATATCTGTATGTTTGGCTAATTTCTGAAACGGGTAATAGGGTTTTCAGTTTCCCGTGACAAAAATTAATGCAAATCCAAAAAATACCTACTTTTATTAAGATCAGTTACTTTGAAATATTTTTTAAATAGTTTTCGTAAATCTAAACTCCTTTCAGTGGCATATGCTTATTACTAATGTAACTTAAAACGCCATCTCTCCTTTTGTTTGCATAATACCCGTATATTACTGTAAAATAAACATTTTTTTGTAAATTGAAATTAAACACACAAAGGCTGGTAGAGAAAAGTTTGGGCCTATTCCAACGTAACTTCACTGGAGGCAATTTGGATAGAACTTTTTATGTCCTGCATCCCGACATATGTAATGAGGGTGGCTAATTTGCCGCTGGAAATGAAATGAAAGGGCGCATAAAAGTTGGGAGAGGCGTTAAGGGATGACAATGGGATGCTTTAGACAGTTGGTCAGTTAAACAATATTTAATATTTTTATTATTACCCGACTGCGCCCAAAAAGAAGAGGTTATATATTTTACCTTGGTGTATGTTTGTTGACACTACTAGGATTTCTGTGCGGAAGTGCATCCTAACAACTTTTATGCTTCATTCTTACATTTTAGTTTTTTTTGTAACTTCATTTTTAACTATTACAACGTATCCCTTTTATTTATATATGTTAATTTTTGAATAGTATATAATTATGTACTACTAACAATAATGTCTGTAACTCAGACAGACAGAAAATAAGAAAAAAATAATAAAAAACTATACTCGTAGACTCATTAAGATTTCCCAAAAAATATTTAATGTACAGATTCGGCAAAGTTATAATTTATATAACGTTGAGTTAGATGAATATCTTCCGATGAATTGAAATTGATTCTATTATTTCCCGGAGCAAGAGAATAATGAAGTTTTGTATACAGACAATATAAACCAAATAATCAAAATATATCTTAAATTCTTATTCAGTTAGAAAACATCAATAATTTCATTGTGTTATTTGAATTCGCGCAATATTAAGTTTATAATTACAGTGACAGTTGTTTAATTCAATTTTAAAGTTGAGATGGGTGTTTTTTTTGAGAAGTTTCATAATAAGCAACTGATTAACGAGAAGCACAAATTATGTATGCACCTAAAAGTATATTTTATATACTCTAGTGACTCGCTCTCGCTTTGCTCGGGGTCGTCTCTAAATTTAGCGCAAGCGAAGCCGCGGGTTCCGCTAGTTATTCATATTAGAAACCCTCCTCTTAAATCACTCTATCTATTAAAAAAACTGCATCAAAATCCGTTGCGAAGGTTTAAAGACTAAGTATACAGACAGACAGCGAGAAGCGACATTGTTCTATACTATGTAGTGATTTATATGTTGTATATTGTATATTTATATGTGTTTAGATAAAGACATAAAGTAACACACTAAATGTTCAAACAAATAAAGAGAAAGAAAAACATTCGCATTTAGGTTTTGTTAACTTTGACTTTATTAGAAAAAGTTTGTTTCGTTCACTTTATATTTTTATTGTTTTATTTCGCGTACAACTTCTGGTACTGTTTCAAAAAGTGACATTTATGACTTTATTGGTAGCTGTTATAATGTTACAAATGACGTTGGTTATAAATCTGTATCTAGTTAATATTAAAGTAATAATTTTACTTATAATATTTCAAATATTTCCGTAACGTTGGTATAATAAGTGTATAAACTTATACCATGTAGTTACCTGGGACTCACAAGCTCAAAAATCCATTTCTACCCAATAACACCACACAATTTTTTAGACGAATAAACTGACCATGAGTAATAGTAATAGTGTAATTTTCATAAAAAAATCCAGTTTCTTTACGAGTACTCAAATAAGTATTCTTATAAGTTTGCCACCAACAGTTAATAATACCACAACCATTTAATACGGGTCTTATGATATTAAGTACCCCTCAGGGCCTCAAATTAAACTTGATAAAATATATTTCAACTTACACTATTATACGAACAATATCAAGTCGAGTTAGAATTGTATCATACGACATAATTACAAGTGATCAAACCAGAAGCGCAAAATCGAAACCTCTAATATAATTTGTAAATCCTCAACCATCATTCGAACTTTACAATCGGTTCCGGATATCAATTACAGTTAGTGGTCATAATTGGCATAGTTGATGTTGATTATTTGCCAGAGAGCGACCCGGAATTAAATGTTGATCCTTCGAGCCGGATGCGGTCGTAGTCTGATGTCAATGATCTTTGTGAAGCGTTACAATATGAGGGTTGGAATTGTTTGATGATGGAACTACTATTCAGTACTATACAGTCGAAGCTTAGAAGAGGGTTGTTACTAGCTTATTATACTTTAGAACTTTACGATACCTATAGAAGATGCCTAATAGTTTAAGGAATTTGCAATTCAATTTCCGTACACTAATAATTATAATCTTTTTAATTTCCAATATATATATATATTTTTTGGTGTTAAAGATACTAATAGTATTCTATAACTATAAAACCATTGAAATAACAAACGTTCATAAAATAATGAAACCATTAGCAAGAAATGCTTAAAAGTTAGAGTTAAATGGTAGCAGTTTATTCACATAACAAAGAAATATAGCGCTGCATCTGCACCAGACGCTCGTTTCATACTGAAATGTTAAATTATTAGCTGAATAGAGCAAAGTGTGGTTTCTTGAACGTTTTCAATCAATCCTTTTTTTTCTAGTTACTTTGTTCACTAAAAGAGTTTTTTATTCATGCGAATATAATACTTCTAAAGTGTTTTTCTTGTGGGTTAATGTTATAGCAAGAAACAACATAGTCAAGTTAACTTTAAATTTATCTTCCTTAATATTTTAAAATTTAATATAAAATTTTTCGTATGCATATAATATGACTTACCAACTTTGGCAGTTTCGGAAGCACGTACATATTATATTTCTAGTTGGTTAACAACTAGTTAATACTACCTTCCCACAAGATTGGTTTATGTGTTCATTCTGTAGTTTTAGGTGTACTCAATCGATTGTTCTGAAGCTTACGTTTAACTCTATTAGCTTATTGTCGATCGAAAATATTCTTCGGTACTCTTATACTACTACTTAAGTTCAAATACTGAAATATTTTTTTAGATTGGCTAAAATATCTAAACAAAAATCATGCAAAGCTTAATTTAATTTAAGAATATCATGAACATACATACATAGATTCAATACTACATCTTAAGTGAACTATAATAATAATCTCCATGAACATATAAGTGAAGCTAAAAATATGAATAAAAAGTTATGAAAGTTACCAGGAATAAATATTTAAAATTGTGTTATTACTACATTGGAATTTACCCAGGTCTGATCTATTGGGATTTGTAGCACGAGTCCGGGAACTTCGTGTACACTTGCTAGCACTGTTGGATGACCTTTCAATGGCGTTCTAAGTTTGCTTTCAAAGCAGTATAGTTGCAAAAGTTTAGCAATATCTTGCTAATTTCTTAGCTATTAATTAATATTTGTTACTAATACGTATTTTCTCTTGTTACTTAATTTTTAGAACAGTTGAATGGAATATGAAAGTACAAGTGGCATAAAACATTAGAACGTTAGTGGACTTGTGAATGCTGTAACGAAATGGAAATTCAACAAAGTATATACGGGCATTTCAAATGAAATGAAACTCTGCAGTTTTAATAAAATCCCTGCTTTTATTCCGCTAAAAGATAAATGGATCAAGCATTCGAAGTCAAGGACGACAGATACATATGAATGAAAATGGCAAAAGATACGTAAGCATAATTTAATTGTTAAATGTAGAATTTAATTTAGATTTTTATTAAATCTAAATTTTAACTACTTTTTATGACAAGGAAGAAATTGAAACTTGCATTAAAATAAATCCTCGAAAAAAATCAAAAATTAATTTAAAAATATGTCAGCAAAAATCGAAAAAAATTAAGACGGTAACATCTAAATTTATATAAATTGTAAAACAAGACATATTCATTTTATCACTAACATTAATGCAACAAGTACTCAAATTGCGTAAAGCATCTAAGTTTAAAATATTGGGATGAAAATCTCTTGCTTCGTATTAACTTGTGTTATTACATAACTGAATAATACTGAGCATCCTAGACTGACACTACTAACGTGCTATCATTTGGATAAATGAAATATGCAAGCATTACGTTCCGTGTTTGGTCGAGTATCTCCCATTTTAATATTAACAGTTTCAGAGACGTAACAAACATAAACAAACAAACACACAATTTCCGCATTAATAAAACTAGTCCGATGAATTTAATTTTTCAGTTCAATTTAAATTTTTGCTTCACCAAACCATAGCGAAATTAGTTGCTGAGAACAATAAAAATGATTTCCTACCCAGAAAATATTTCAATAGCAGCTTTATGGATTTTATTCATAACCAGCCTCAGAGGCCTGTTGGAAAACACAGATACGTATGTCTATGTCTATTGCCCGACCGCTCTCTATACCAACTTCTTTAAATCCAGTCATCCATGCAACGTGAGTATTGTGATTCACTGATGCGTAAACACTTGCTTATATGTTATGAATTTCTTGAAGTTAAGTAAAATGTGCGTTATAATGAAGTCTTTATGGCGTAGTGGCAGCGTATTCACAAGCTTAGATCATAGTCACGGGTTTGATAACTTTTATAATGAACGTGATTACACAATTATCATAAGCGAAAAACTTTGTGTTCATTAGTACTTCTTAACGGTGTTTTTGAAAGAAAATCGAAATAGATATTTATATTAAAAACCCATGTTGTTAAAGGATTCATTAACGTGGTTTTCATCAAAGTACCTACTCCACGTAGTACTTACATATATATTTAATGGGAACTACTTGACACATCAGTCATAATTACTAATTCAATAATGTTCAGGTCAATAAACAGTTTATAAACAGTATGCGTACTGTACAATGTAGCTTAAATAACTGATATAAATTAAATAGTGAAGCAAAAAGATACTTGAACACATGATATGCTAAGAAAATAAAAATTAGGTAACCATGTAAACTAAACAATCTAACCAAATATACGCATGATAATGTAACACATTACATCTTCACCATAATGCGAGTATACAAATATTTATTTTCATCTCCTTTCAACTTTTCAAATTATTCAAATTACCGAGACGAAGTCACAAACTATAAATAGGAATGAATTCACTGAATTGAAAAATGATAATTAATAATCTTATTTAAATGTAAGAAATGGCTCGGACTGATAATTTAATTATTCCCTGCTCCGCTGCATCAAATGAAACAAAGGGAATTAAAGCAAACCATACGGGCTCTTCACTGAATGAAGTCCGACAATGGCTTTAAAAAATACTTGCAAAAAAAACTGTAAAGTGCACTTTTCAAACAACCGAGAGCATTATTTGAGTCATTTATAACGTGTATTCATCTAGCGGATTATTCTCTTTGAGATTAGTTATAACTCTGTAACTGGCTTTGTATACTGCAGGGAACAAATAATATAGGTATTTTCAATTTTCCTCTTTAAGGACCTCGATATTGAAACCACATTTACATTAATTGAACGATTTCGATCACTACGGCCAATGTCATTGTAGCTGCCAAATATGTTCAAGAGTTAGGTTCATATAACACATAGTCATAAGTGAACGCACAAAATCAAGTTAACTTTCAGGTACTTTTGTCACTTTCACACTCCAATGGGACGACTACTGGAAACGACCAGTGAAAGTTACACAGGAGCCGGTGTAACGTTTTAGAGCCCTGAGGATTTATAAAAATTTGTAAAAAAAATTTTTTACATTACATTGTCATGATTAGCAATAGTGTCGTACATATTACGTAACTTTCGTCTTTTTTGAAGTCGGCCAAAATTTATTTTCGTATAATTATGAAGCGACGGTGTTGGGGCAGATGTCAAAGTAAATGGCACTGAAATAAAGTTTTTGTACCATGTTATATAATTAAGATGCCTCATTCACCAAAATGAAAATAAAGGGGCAATTTAAAAGTTAGAAGGGTATTTAGGGTGGTGTTTTTGTGAGGACAGTCTTTCTAAAAAATAATGAAACGTTGTGTCTGACATGTTGCTCAAAGGATTCGTTTTGAATTTAGTTTCACATTATTTAGAGTTAATTTCGTGATGTGTTAGATTATGCTTTTATAATTTTTCTAACATAATTTGCAAAAGGTTTAATCTTTTGTTTAATTTTAAAAGCATTACTTTTTAATTATTCTATGCCAAATCATAAAATTTGTGTAATAAATGTAGTGAGTAACTAGATAGTTCCACTGGTTAGGAAAGAATATTTCTAAGTCTTGTGAAAATCGAAAACAGATCCATTTGTGTCTTTAAACAATCTTAAATACGTATGTAATTAAAATAGACCAGTTTGTGGATAACAAACAACAATGAAATCAAATATTTAGATTATTATAGGTCAGCACACATTGCATTTTAATCTATTTTTTACTTTTTGTACATCTTGACATATAAAAAAATGTCTCATTGATGTTTTTGCTAGTTCAAGAGATGTGGGATTAAACACAAAATCATATAAAAATTACATTCTATCGGATGTTTCCGTATCATTTTTAAAAACGTATTTTTTCAGAAATTCTACACATTTTAAAATCAACATCTTGTCTGTATTTCTAGGAACGGCTTATGAAATGGCTTATCCACCTAACGTCTTATCTAATTAAAATCTGACTTCCACTGAAACACTGGAAGATAGGGGAGTTTTAAGTATTATATATAGAATGTTATTGGGTTAATAAATAGGGATGCACGTCATGAGCGAAGCGGCTATTTTACTGTTTCTCAATAGGTAATACTAGGTACTATACAAACAAAATAATAGCACCAGCCACAGTTGGATTTAGAAAACGCTTATTCCCGAGTTATACTATCGGCCGGGTTTCAATTACGGCTAGCGGTCACAATTGGCATAGTTTGTGTTGATTATTTGCTAAGCGCGCGACCCTGCATTAAATGTTGATCCTTCGAGCCGGATGCGGTCGTTCCGACCCTCCGCGATCCGCTCCATGGCGCTCGAATTTGTTAAATACGGGCTGTAAACTAGTATTATTTTAGTTTCGTTACTTGAATTAGGGTTTTGGTTGATATATTTTAATATTTCTTTACAAGTATTTGATTATAGAAATATTAAACGGGGTTTCACATAAATGTAGAGTTTCTGCAATTAGTTATGTAGAAGAGAACCAGTCCCTTTTTATGCTGAAAAATGTATTTACGCATACTACCTGTAGGTAACTGTGTGGTGATGACCCGCCACTTAAAGACCAGTACTACCTACTAAAAACCAACGAAACCTCCTTTCTTCCATCCCTTCTCCCTTCCCTTCTCCCATCCCTTCTCCTATCGCATCTTAATGCGGCCGTCACAGGATCGCTTACAATTTTAACCACGAAACCCTGATGGCAGGTCTGCTGAAGCAGACCACACAGCAAAAGGGTTGGTCCACATTCTATTTTGCATCAGAGAATTACCCGGAGTAAGCCGCTAGGCACACCGCCTACCGAAGTGAGTAGCTGTGTGTTCCTTGCCTTCTTGGCCTGACGCCCGACCGGATTGCCGAATGCTACTAACAGTTGGTATAGTCGTATCAGTGAATCTGGATATATCTGTATTTCTTATTAGATATTGCGTAGATAGATACAGGATTCTTTTTTGACCATGAGTTTTGTCAGAGAAGAATGAAGGTCAGATGAAGGTCATATTGAACAGCGATAGGCCTGTTCAGTGTTCAATATGACCAATTTTCCAATTTTTTATCCCAATGTAAACATATCACTACATAATATGAGATTTTATGTCTGCAGAAACATACCTTATGCAGTATATCTTTCTTTTCTGCTATAAATTCAAAATGATTGTGCTGTGATCGTATACTTCACAGTCTAGACTGACGAAGTATTTCGTAGATTGAATTAAAAGATCTCGAATTTTTCAAATGAAAAGTATATCCAATCAGTCATTGACTTTTTCAGATTTGAAACACGTTTACTATAAAGCCATATAGAGTACATTTTTATTCTTCTCCTGCGTCACAGGGTACCTAAATATTACTTAACCGTTTTTACGTTGGGAAATGCATTTACGCATATCTTTTTATTATATTAAACAAGTGTTTGTTGGCGACTTGCCGGTAGGTCCCTGTACTATGATAGAGTAGTTACACATTAGAATAGTAGAGTTATAGAAATAACATAATTTTTTCGGGAATTTATTTTAGAAATAAATTCAAATTATTATCAGCATTTCTACTTGCTTTCAGTGCTGTAATCTGTTCATAATTGAACTATTTGTGATATAGATTTAATAATATTAGTATCTACTTCACAAAATATTCAGCTGAAACTCGCTGCTCTCTCATAATATTAATCTGTTAATTACCTATTCAAAATATTGTTTGAAATCATTACAAATGGTAGAAGGGAGTTTATGATATTGACCTTTTTACTCAATATAGATGTTTTTTTCTTTCTAATTGGCACGTTTAAAAGCCATCAATTATATAATTGAAACTATTTAAATCAGAAAAAAACATTAAAGAAGGATTAAACATAAAATAAGACAAGTTTACCGAATTCTACATGGAGAACATACAAACGAACCGACAGACATTCTGATTCTACATGAAGTAATGCCATAAAGACGAAGTCAAAAGCAACTAACGCGATAAAATTACATTTCTCATATACAGGTAAGTTCGATATTGGATTGGATTCCTTGCTCCGATGGCTCCGAAGGGATTGGCGCCGCGCGGTGTCAACTTATATACCAAACTTAACTTATATACTAAGCCAAATAACTTACCGTATACATCGCAACTATTACAATATTATTTACATTACTAGTTATAATTTCAAAGACTATGTGACTGTTATTTTTAGTTCTAATATTGCTACTTGAATTACTATTCATATTAAAAGTATTTTAAGTCTACTTACTTACTCGTGGCTTTGCTTGGGTTCGTCTCTACTTAATTTTATCAGTTAGTATGGAAAAGAAACTATAGGCTATATTATTTTATTCTTGAGACTTTAAAAATGATATACAATAGGTATACAAATACTCCATACAAATTTTCACCTTCTCAAGGATAGAATTCCGGGATAATAACGGGTTTCCGGGATGACAAATACTTAAACAAAACGTAATAGAGATAAAACATTAACAAATGATATAACCATCCACTATATTATATAAGTAATTGATTTACTACACCCTCGTCCTGGTAACTGATTGTTAAACAATAGAGCATTATTAATCTCGCAACAAACGTGCTTACAAGTAGATAGAATTCAACAGGGGTCGTAAATCATAGAGATGTTTCCTTCAAGAGCTACCAAATGTGCATCTGAGCTTACAAATACACTGAGCTAATATCGTGACGCTACGTTGTGGGACATCGAAGACATTTTAGATTATTTTGCTTAATACTTTCTTAGGTTTACATTTGATATTAAAATCGAATTCGGATTTCTTAGATTTACTTTTAATTTTGGGCTCCCGGCGTTTTGATTGCGTTACATTAATTATGATCATGGGATAGTCAAAGATTTCAAACGTCTCAAAAGTGTCCTCAGAGATGAGTTCCTCCAGTAAGTAATGTTTGTTGTAAAGCTTTAGAAAACTATGTTTATTTAATAGCAATTTTTATTTTAGTTATAAAGTTTATCATTTTGTTATAAAAATACTGTAGAATACCTGTTCAGATATTCAATTGTTGACCTTTATTAGTAGTATATGATAGATGAATATTTAATGTAAGATTTATAACTTTAACATAACATAATATTATAGTAATTATTTCCTTGTATATTTCAACAAATGATGAAACACCGCATATACTCGTTTAGAAACTAACCGTTCATTCAAAAGCCAGTTCGACTAAACCTACTCGTGTGGACATGCCTCTTGATTAAAATCTGCAACTGTTGACAGTTAAATTCATAACAATAAGCGATTGAAATTTATTGTTAAATAATCGTTGAAAATCTCGCTACAGGATCGTGAATAATGAAATGTCAATAAATGTGAACGTTACGGCGGCGGTTACGTGTGCGTTGCGCTGTGGAATCATGTCTAGGCCTAGTGAGCACCCTCTCTTTGCTTCGATTTTTCGTCTTACGGTTAGTGTAATAAATAGTTTTGAACTTTTTGATTTTTGATTTTTTTCTATTTTAAACGTTTCTATTTTAAATTTTGACTTATTTGCATCCATTTTGAGAAAACTTTTGAATTGTTAACTATGTTTATTAATTTTTTGTGTATTAATGGTTATTAATTTATTTATTTATTTATTGTAAGTGTTTCAACCATATTTCAAACTAATACGTTCTAAATTTGCACCTCAACTACAGCTACAGTTGTGTGCACAATTATTTCTACATTCGAATCGCTTTGACCAATTAAATGAAAGCATTTTGATCTCATTCATTAATATATGAAACCATTACACAGAATTCGAAATACAGATGATTCTGTGATATAATTACACCTCTCACTTGAATCTGGTAGTAATTCATATTTAGAAACATCCCAATTGACTTAATAATATTTTTCTTTTTATAATTATGACACAAGTGATCTTTACATGTCTTATACTTAAAGCTAAGCGTGTTTTTTAACCATCCATTTTCAAATAATGCACCTTTTAACATTTAATAATAGTCTTATGATCATAATATATCCTTTACTGACCCATTTTTTGTAATTTGAATTTTTGTAATTGACAATAATTCTAGTTGTATTAAATAAACTATTTTACTTTTTACAATAACAAGTAAATACTGTATAATAATGTTATAAGCATGTATATAACAACTAATACATGCCTAAAAGATGAAAATTAATTCGTGTGTAATCTGTCTTATCTTAATTTTACAATCATTGATTCGTTCCTAATTCCAATACTATTTTAATTTACGCCGAACTGAAAAGGAAAGGCGAATAATTAAACACTTTGAAATTTGTTATTACACGAATAGGGAAAGAAACGGGCTTTTTGGTTTCAGTATTTTTAACTCACTGATATTTTAAGGAAGGCACTCTTTTTTTGGCATTTTCTTTATAAAATAAATATTTTATAAAAAAGTGGCAGATGTAAAGTACTGGCCTAGTCAAATAATCCGAGTTCAAGCCTCATGCTACGAACCTCGTATATTTTCATTCATGAAAGTCATTTTGAATATGATGACAGCTTGCCTTACAGAGAAGAAAAATCGAAAAGTTATAAAAATCTCAAGACATGTGAGGTCTAGTCGTCTGTCAATCAATATGGATAAGTGGTGGAGGACTGTGGCATGATACCTCTCACATTGCAAAAAGGCTACAGTTTAACAGCGGGACGTTTTTAATGGCTTAATGATATTTTATAATAAAAAACCCATTTAGGTTATGAATATAACTAAACTAGCGACTCACCCTCGCTTTGCTCGGTTTCGTCCTTAGTAAAAACGAATATATTCCGCCGTATATATTATTTTTCTGGAATAAAATATTCTCTATGTGTTATTGCAGATCTTAATCTATAATATAATATCAGTTTCCTAAATTTCATCTAACTCAGCCGTTTTGGTATGAAACAGTTACAAACATCTATTTATTCATATATTTCTTAGCTAACTTTAACACTTAAAATATTAGTAGTACCTAGTAATTTAAATAATTATAACGGCTAAAATTGCTACCTAATATAATATAATGTATCATACAATTCACCTACTTAGTATTTCAAATTTATTTTGTTCTTTCACATTAAACATAGACTTTGAGCATTTAATAATTCCACACTAAATTAAGCGTCAATGCATATTTTATTTCCACTTTCCGCCGAACGCCGAAATCGACCGAATCGACAGTAGGTATTGATGTATGAATACCGACTGCTAAACAAATACGAATCTGATTAGTTCCGGCGTTTGAGTAATTCTATCTGCTTTTGATAGAGAAATAAGGAAACAGTGGAGTGATTAATATTCGATAAGGCCTGTTTGTTGTAAATATTAGTGCTTAGTTATTTAGAAGGACCTTATTTTTTTTTAAATTACAGCCCACAGCTGCAAAAGTTTCCAGGTCTTACGATTAAATAAAGGTTAAAATAATAAAATAGACTCTGGAAATAAGATAAGCATGATCTCGAAGCCTAGTAGATCATAAATTCCTCATCATCAGAACAATTAGTGTTATATTTTTCAGGTTTACGCGAATGTTTGATGAAAATTTAAATTTCAATAGAATTTAATTTGATAAAAGGCAAAAAAAACAATATTAGTTCCGCTAAGTTTCTTTCTCAGGTCAGAGGCTTTTTCTTTCCGAACTGGTGGTAGACTCATGACGTTGAGTAAAAAAATGTAATAATTTTATGCTGAATAAAATATTTTGAATTTGAATTTCAAACTATCTTTTCGTGGTTTGACGTCAAATACCTTACTTTCTGCCGTGACCGTGCTAGATGTATAGCATTCGAAACGTCGGGAACCAAAAATGAAACTAAATCCAAAAAATGCAGCGATAAATTAATATCTTCCATGATTTGATTCTAATATTATAGATAGTTAAAACTGATATACTTAAGTGTGTTACAAATGAATGTACTTTCGATTGTACTTTTGTAAAATTTTCACATTATTTCGACAATTTAAACATCGTAGAATCTGTCAAGTGTCTCCTCAAAAGTACAGCTTCGCTCCAGCAATTTCGTCTCGACTCAGAACTCCCAGAACAGAGACACTTACTCGCTAAAACATCAAACAAGACTATGTTAACTATGAGCAAGGATCAAAGGAGGCGTTCATTACATTAATACCTGTTTTCAACTCGAATTATAAACTTTGTAGGTATGCAATGACAGTAAAATACATGGCGGTCTTATCTAAACTCTACCAATTTTACCAATGAAAGCCCATTTAAATATACAATATGGGCCGACTTCAAATAAGGAGATTATATATTTTTTTTATTGAAATAAAAACTATCTTAAAAATAAAGCTTAATGGTAAAATATGTTTAAAAATATCACACTTAAACGTGAAGTTATTTTTAATATCGACTCTTAAGTAAAAAAATAAAAAATACACACATATCATAAACTATATGTTATATAACATTCCTCTAATAGGTATAACACTTTTTTCAATACGAAGGTGATTAGGCTATACTCTACCATGCTGTCAAAGAGTGAGTTAGAAATGTTTCCTCATGCTGTTTTCCTACAACCTAAAACAATAAGTAATCTGGCTGAACAATGATTCTTAAAATATCAAACGTTTACGCGGAATTCAAACCCATTTCGCGAGCACTGATCCAATATACTGCCAACTTGGCAAAATAAATATGACAATAGTTAAAAATTGAAATCATTAATTCCATCCGAAAAAGTAACTGGGTTTCTCGAAATGATTTTGTATGGCATTACAGGAAATACTTCGTTAAAATGGGAACGTTCCAACGTACGTGCTAATGCATGAAATTCGGGTTATTACTACATAGATTTTAGTTTACATACATGTGTCGATAGAATTGGGTTCAAAGTGGTAAAACTGTTTGTGAAATTCATGAATAAAATAATGATGTATCTTAAGGTCTAACAATAATGGTACGGTGGCCACAAAAGGCGTAATATTACACATTATTATATTATTCGATAACTTGTGGACATCTTAATTTTTTGTGTTTTAGCTATTTCTTGAAAAAAACATGTCGCGGAATTTCTTTTATCCTCCCCAAAAATCAGAATGAGTGAATGTTGACGTCGATTTGATTAACTTTATTGATCATTAAATATTTTGAATTTTTGAAACTTAAACTTAAGTAATGTCATACTACCTATATGTATATGGTATGCTTGTTTGTATCCTCTCTGTTTCCACTTGGTGTAGTCACCTTTCTCATTCTTCTTGTGTATGTATGTTTCTTTGTGTACTAATTTGATGTATCTAGTTCTCACTATAGAGAGTCAGAGCGTAGCTTAGTTTATTGCTAACTAACGACTTACCGTTGCTCTGCTCGGGTTCATTTCTAAATATGAGATATTTTCCCGCATTAAAAAATATCCCTTATGTCGACCCGGATAACAAACTATTATCATACCAAATTTCATCAAAGTTTGTCCAGTAGTTTATTCGTGATGCGGTTACAGATAAAAATAATCTAAAAATCAAAGATTCATAATACTTTCTTAGGTTTACGCGAATATTTGACATCATAAATTAACTATCTTTTCGGATTTTGTCGCAGATTTATTATGATTTTTGGTTCCCAACGTGTCGAATGCTTTACAGCAATCATGCACACGCGTCACGGGCTGTTGCCCGTGACCTGCAATAATTAATTTGATGCATAATCAAAAATCAAAATAAATCCGCGACAAAATCCGAAAAGCTAGTTTCATTTATAACCAAAGATTCGTCCTCTACATCGATAGTAATGATCCAATAAGATTTTCCACAAAATATTTAATGTACAAATTCGACTCCGTTAAAATTTAATTATTTACTTATATAGACTACCCCATATTCATCATCATCATCATCAGTCCATAGTCCACCGCGCTGGCCTAGTGCGTGTTGGCGGACTTCACATGTCTTTCGAAAACTTACTAGGTTCTCTCAGACATGCAGGTTTCCTCACGATGTTATCCTTCACCGTAAGACAAGTGGTAATCATGATAGAAATGATTCGCACATGAAAATATCAGAAGTCCGAGACCCGGATTTGAACCCGCGTCAAACGGTTATCCAAGCGAGCGCATTACCGCTGGGCTACCCCATATTATTTCAACTAACTAATATGTCAAAACATTCGTGTAACGATATTGTCACCAACAGCAGAACACTGCACAGCTCTGGCAGCTCGTTACGAATGCAAATTACATTTTTATCTTTCCACACCTCATAAAGCTGTCGACTGTTTTTCATTTCTGTTCCATTTTAATTGTTTTGTTGTTTCCTGCTGCTTGTTAGGTTTAGTTTTAGAAAGTTTATGCTGAATAAAAACTCTTTGCACTCTTTGCTCGCTTTAGTTTGAGCCAATCTGCTCTAATTGAATAAAGTGGTGGAGTTTGTATGTTGAAAGAAAAGTCCGTACTACTGTTTCGGAGTAATTTACTTTTTCACACTATATAAAGTTCCTATGAATTCAAAAATGCATTTTTTTTGTAAAAATCAAATGAAAATTACGTATTTTATATTACAGCGAAACCGTAAACCCAATACAATATGACTACTAGTGCCATATTTGGAGTAGAACAAAAACCTCTTGTTAGAAAAACATTGACAAAATGAACTATTTTTTTGGTTTCCTATAAAGTTTGGATCTCTAGACATACGAGGTTTTCATTCAACAGTGACGATATATAATAATAAGCTTCTCAAAAATATGCTAAGTTTTAGGCAATGTAATGCAACGTAAATATAAATATGCACTACACATAGAGGTAATCGGACATTAGCACTTAGATGTTTCCATTTTCAGTGTGTTTCTATTAATCCACAGCTTAACTCCGGTTGAGGCGCAATCACTGACAGCACCTACAGCCTTTCACTATACTCGTCGTATATCACTAAATTTAGGATATATTATACTTACTTGCTATAACCTGTTTATGGATAAATCATAAGATATATCATTAGTAACTTACACAAAAGTTTCAGATGTATTAAAACATTCAAAAACTCTTTTTTGTTAAATAATGATGCTTGGTTTAGGTAGGAATCTTGCGGGTACTTAATAAGTTTTCATTATACTTAGAGCCAAAGTTCAGAAAATCATAACTATGATTATATGGAACCTTTACTTTTCAGGATACAAGAACCTAGACAATTACAAAATCCAGAACATGTCATAATTATTAGAATTAATTAATCAACCCGTAAATGAGAATAGCAAAAGAATTTGCTATTCTCATTTACAGTATAAGTGTAGCCTATATCTCTTAACTTGTACCTTATAATTAGATTTATTTCATGTATTAGAAGTCCAAAAGGTTTAAAAAATGGCAAACCAACATTCAGTTTTTATACTTTTATTATATACTAGCATTTCCGCGGCTTCGCACGCGTTCTAAGACCGGAAACCAAATTCTTTCTGAGTTGCGCGGTATGGTACCTCGCAGAACTAACGTCCGCCTTTCCAGTCTTTGCAACATTTTTCTTTGATGCTTTCTTCCTCGATAAATGGACTATCCGACACAATTTTTTTTTGTTTATGGTAAAAAGGGGGCAAGCCAGGCTTGCAGATGCCGGCCTTTCAGGAAAGGGAGGGATGGAGGAGGGAGGGAAGTGTGTGAAGTAACAAGCATGGCACTACCACTTTACAAAATTTAAAATAAATAAAAAACAAATCGGACCAGTAGTTCCTGAGATACTATGCGTTCAACCAAACAAACAAACTGTTCTGCTTTATAATATTAGTATAGATTATCAATATAGTATTTGAACTTTTATATCAGGTTTAAAAATATAATATGAAATTATAAATAGACACCTCAATTATACATCAAGCTTCAACAGTTTATAATAAACGATGAATAATGGTATGTAATAATAGCTGGCGTTTCTTTGAAAGTATAATTAAAATATCTAAATTCACCTTCATGTCAAAGTCAATGCTCGGAGCATGTAATAAAATATTTATATACTCGTTCTCTGAATATGGGAAAACCGATATCTCAATGTACGAGTATGCCAATTTTGACTGGCAATATTTTAGACAGGTGAATAAATAGGTCAGTGAAAGTATACAGAAGTATCGGTTTAGTGTACACTATTTCGCAATATGCGGAGATTAACTCATCAAAGAAGTGGTAGTGCCATGCTTGTTACCTTCGGGTAGCAACCGAATGGGCCGGCACGCCCCGTATAGTTCATTAGTACCACTCTCTCACAGAAGACCGGCGTGAAGGGGCAGCTATGCTGTCGCGTTTCGTCCGGTGAGTGAGAGTCCGGGAGGCCCACTCTCCTTCCCCCCTCCCTCTTCCCTTCATCCTCCGCCTTCGTTCCCTTTCCTGAAAGGCCGGCAACGCATCTGCAAGCCTGGCTTGCAGATGTCCATGGGCGGAGGTGATCACTTCCCATCAGGTGAGCCTCCTGCCCGTTTGCCCCCTTTTTACCATAAAAAAAATATCTAGTATCTTAGAATACCAAGTTATGTAAGTGTTAACTCTTGGTACGAAATAGATAGTTTCATTATTTTCATGGGACCTGGCAACTGTCATGACATAATACATAAAAACTCGGTCATTTTATTGAGTTTTCTTAAATATTCTAATTTTTCTGACCAAATCAAAAAAACCGAGAAAAGCATTAGCGGAATCAGTCCAGCCGTT
Source organism: Boloria selene (assembly GCA_905231865.2). Classification (NCBI taxonomy): domain Eukaryota; kingdom Metazoa; phylum Arthropoda; class Insecta; order Lepidoptera; family Nymphalidae; genus Boloria; species Boloria selene. The sequence continues at coordinate 169,891 of HG993156.1, forward strand.
CGTACGTGATGTATACATATACCTAATTGCAAGATAAACAGTACTGTATTGAACTCTCAGACTAGAAAATATTATAAATATGACGACTCTATTTCTATAAAACCTAGAAAAGGAGTGTTTTCTCGAAGGTATAACGAAATTACCAAAAAGTGACTATAAAAATTGGTTAACAACTGACGAATACAACTCGTAATATACACAAAAACACACATCCAAAATGAATATATCATTTTTGAAGTCGGATCAAAACTACTTGCTGAAGAAAAAAAACGAAATTCATAATATTCAGTAAACTATTTAAAATAGAGTACAGGAAAATAAGAGGATTCACATTCTCATTATTGAAGTGTACATTCAACTCTAAACAAATGAGTGAAAGTTGATCGCACTTTATATCCTCAGTGGAAGACAAACAAATGTAAAGTTTTAACAAGCGAGCTTCGCGCGTCGGTGTCACAGACGCCGCGAACTTCGCTAACACGACACAGATATTTAATATTGAATGTGCGTCTTAAGTTCTCGATTGTGTTCTGGCTGGCTTTTTATAAGCTTTTATTAAACTTTTTCCTTTTGAATTTCTTCTGATTGTAAACGATATTAAAGTTACATATTAAGCTCGACTATTCGGCTCCACTTAGTTGTATAACGCAATATAATAATATGTGTTGGGACATTATTACACTGCAACATCTATCACTATGGTAAGTCACGAGGCTTTTATTATGAATACCAGATTGTTGATAACTAGAAGTATATAAATTATATACATATTATAAGTTTGAACACACATGACTGGATTACACATTCAAAAAAAGTAGTAAAAACTCTCAGTGGTATTTGAACCTGGGACTGCTGACGCAGCAAGTAGGGTCTACAAATTGAGCCAAACGTATTATATGGATACCTAACTGCAATGAAAATATCACACATAGCAACACCGTTCCCCTAATTGGTTACCATCTCTAAAATACGTAGTAGATACCTATTATTTTTAATATAACTGTACTGTACTTACTTGCAATAAGATAAAATAATTCTAGTTATCCTTTAACCCTTAACACTATTGAATAGTAGAAAATATTTTGACCATCCCTGTGAAAATATTATACAAATCATGTAAGAAGTCGAATCAATGGAGATAAAAGTGAAGAGGGAGAACGTCAAAAACGAAATAAACCGCGTGAAGTAAACAAAGGGATCTGAAGAAAAGCGCAAAGAAAACAATGGGTTGGCTTTGTGCCTTAACAATCCAATTAGCTGAGAAGGTGACAACTAAAAACGGATCTTTGAAAATAATCAATCTAATGAAATGGCTTAGCGGCCCTACTTCTAGAATTTGTTCTCTTGAGATAACAAAATTGAACTAATTAACTTGGTCGTGTAACTGTAATAAGCTTTTTACTATTAATTTGGGGATAACTTCTATTACTCGTACAAACCATATCTAAATATATTTTTTTCTAATTATATGCTTAACATTGAATACTTTCATTTAGAATTTTACTCATATTTTTTACCAGTCAGTGAATAAATTCGTAAAACGATTTAGCTGTTCTGTTGTGTGTACAAACAAACAATCCGCTATACAAACTGAGTTTCATTTCGTAGTTGCAATTTTTGATTTCATGGTTGCCCCGTCGCGTGTTCATAATATGTTCGGACTTTTACTAAAGGTAATAAAACATAAAGATTTTATAATCACAAATATTATTGACACGCAAAAGCATTAAGAAATATAATATTGCAAGCTGTAGTTTCCTATAATTGAAGGAGCACACATTATTATTGTATTTTATAATAACTTTGTATATTTTTAAAGTAACGTGTGTATTCTTTGTTGGAGACTCTTATCAAAAATAAAAAAAAATAAATAAAATAATATTACTACGACTCATCCTCACTTCGCCTTTAGCTCGTCCCTAGCGAAAAACAACAATAATTTCTTTATGATTTATTTTCTATGTACTACTCTGATGTATGTATAAGCTATAATACTGTAAAGTTTCATTTAAATCCATTCAGCGGTTCTTACATGAAAAAGAAATAGAGATTCATACATCTATACATCTAGTTTTACTCACAAACGTTCGCATTTATTAGCAAGTTAATGTGTTCATATTAAATAATTTGAAAAATAAAACACACAAACGACGTTTGTTTTATAATAAAAAATGGATTGGGTTAGCCCAAAGTTTACAACATAGCTATAACGCTTATAAAAAGTGATAGAAGCTTTTCATCCACTCGCGTCAAGAGAAATTCGATCAGCAAACCCATTTACCTATCACAACGTTTATCCTCATCGGAGGCAAAATGTAATTCTTCTCACATGGCGTGTAATATTGTTACAATTTTAGTTTATAATACACTAGCATCATTTCCTGGCTTCGCACGGAGTTATAAATAGATAAGTTATAACGTTAGAGATTATTTCGCCATATTTATGTATGTAGTTATCTTTTTAATTTCCCGGCACGGGCCTCCTTTTAATGTTAGTAAGGATTAGGCCATAGTTAGACCACTACGTAGCACCAGTGTGGGTTGGCGAACTTCACACACTTGCTAAGTTCTCTCTAACATATTGTAGGTATTCCTCTTGATGTTGTTCTTCACCGTATAACACACTCGGTTTTATATACGAGCGCATTAACACTAAGCTACCACGGCTTGCTGCTTCATAAATGTATATGTATAATATTATGTGAGCATGATCAATGTTATTAATCAATTACATTTCATCCAAATTAATTCAGAAATTTTAGTGTTTTGATAAAAACACACATACATGCATACATACATACACACATACATACATACATACATACGTCATACATAGAAACATACATACATATAATAATTCTTACTATATTTAAAATGAAGTTTTTTGCTAGATTACGTATCTCAAAGTATTATTTAATCACAACAGCGTTCAAGTTTGAGCTCAACCAATAAGCAAATTAAGCATTTTAAAATCAAGCTATTGGTCCACAGAACTTTGTCTCTCCGGGACGTATTTCTCGCGAAGTTTTTAATTTCCCTAACTGCAGCTTTGTCCCGCTTCAGTTCCCGCGGGATACATTACACTTCTGTTTCAGATCTCACTGAGACTGCTAATTAGCGTAATTATCGGGCTTTTAAGAAAATTGTGCAAATGTATTATGTTTAAATACATTTAATACTAGGTGTAGCTCGCGGGTTTGCTCATGTATTTATTTGAATATTTTAATTTTATTGGTACTCCTTTAAGCTGTACAGGCTTTATGTATTCACAAGTACATAGACGTTGCACATAAATGTACCTACTTGTAGCAATCGACTATTGGTTCATCGAATATAATATTGTTTCATAATACTTACTGCGTGCGTTTTGCTGACGTTCGAAACGATAGGAACTAAAAATCAAAATTATTACGCATAAAATTCGCATAGAGAGTTTTAACATAATATTTAATCGAGAGAAATCGATAAAATTGATTTTCCTATAAATAATTCTATCAAGAATTTTAAATTTTATAAATGAAACTATCTTTTCGGATTTTGTCGCGGATTTATTATGATTTTTGGTTCCCGACGTTTCGAATGCTATACAGCAATCATGGTCACGGGAGAGACTAAGGTATTAGACGTCTCAGGTTATATACTTGTTACAGACAGTGCCTACCCACAATTTTTTACAAATATTCAAAATGATAGACTACGTCGGGAACCAAAAATCATACTAAATCCGCGACAAAATCCGAAAAGATAGTTTCATTTATAATGTCAAACATTCGCGTAAACCTAAAAATAATTTTAAATTTATTTTATTAATACTACTTAATAAAGTTCTCAGAAAACAGATAACCTAAAGTTTAACTGTACTAAGTAAATACAGTGGCATGGAATGTTGCATAAAATGTGTTTTTTATAGTTTACTAACAAGGAATACTTTTCTGTTCTTTTTCGACAACTTCGATATAAAAATAAGTTTTGTGTATATTTTTTATGTGTGTGCTTTAAAAGTCGTGAACCAGCTTTCGCCACTCACGTTTAGGTTTTTTTGGGTTCCGTAGCCAAATAGTTTCTATAAGCCCCTTATGGTTTTGATTTCATTTCGAAATTTTTACAATTACATAGTTTTAAGTAAAAAAATAGAGGTGGGTCAACAAAAAAATATTTAATAATGTCAAAAATACTAGGTCCACACTTAAATGTAGATATTTACTTTTAGATTGGCTTTTAAGTGGTTGTATATTTTAAGTGATGCGACTTCCGTTTGTATTGTCGAAGGGGAATTCCCTCGAGCATACTTTTACTTATCAATAATCATGAGACCATTTCAAAAATGAAAGCAATAAGAATGTTAAATTTCAAACAAATTATGAACTGAATTTCAGATCGTCACAAAATTTACAAAATAATTGATATTTATATAATTTTCTATATATAATAATATATATGTTGGGACATTATTACAACAGCGCCATCTAGTTCCATTGTAAGCTACGAGGCTTGTATTACGGATACCAGATAGTTGATATACTACACATATAAATTTTAAATACATACATAATATAAATAATAATACCAATGACTGGAGAACAAACATTCGTGCTCAACAAATGAATGACCCCAGCGGGTCTCGAACCCGCGACCGCTGGCGCAGAAAGTAGCCAGGGACACTGCCAACTGAGCCAAATTATGGATTGGTTGTATAAATAATTAAAGTAATTAATTACCTAAAGGTATAATCAAACGTATTCTGTACACGTATAGTTCCCTTGATCTCTAGTAAGTGAAATAAAAGTAACTAAAAATATAATAAATAATGATGTCCAGTGAGGCACTGTTTATTTGTATTGTACGAGCAAAACTTGAGGACTATTGAAAGTTACCTTAAATAAGTTTCAATGTTAAATTTCTAATTTTAAACATACAACAATAGTCCTGAAAAAATAATGTCACAACTGTTAACACTATCCAGCCTTGGATATTTATAGTCCTGAGGCCGCCGTTATATTATATAAGTTTTGAGATAATGAAAAATGTGGCTCTCTCACTCTATTACACTCTATTACAAATTTATCTACCGAACAAAAATATTTTTACTTGCAAAATCATCCAAATACCAAATTTTATATTAAAATAGCCACTTACAAACTGTCAAAGACAACATTCGTACTATGTAATGTGCAGATATGTTATATGTATGTAGAATCATAGTACTTAGTCTGTATCTGTACATCCCTACTAATATTATAAAGTGGTAGTGCCATGCTTGTTACCTTCGGGGAGCAACCGAATGGGCCGGCACGCCCCGTATAGTTCATTAGTACCACTCTCTCACAGAAGACCGGCGTGAAGTGGCAGCTATGCTGTCGCGTTTCGTCCGGTGAGTGAGAGTCCGGGAGGCCCACTTTCCTTCCCCTCCCTCTTCCCATCATCCTCCGCCTTCGTTCCCCCCTCCCGCCCACTTCCCTCCCTCCTCCATCCCTCCCTTTCCTGAAAGGCCGGCAACGCATCTGCAAGCCTGGCTTGCAGATGTCCATTGGCGGAGGTGATCACTTCCCATCAGGTGAGCCTCCTGCCCATTTGCCCCCTTTTTACCATAAAAAAAATGAATGTAAGTTTGTTTGTTACGCTTTCACGCGAAAACTACTCAAGCGATCATCATGAAACTTTGTACACATATTCTTGGAGGTATTAGAAGTAACATAGGATACTTTTTATTAAAAAAAATTTTTTTACGAAAAATTAAAAAATTGTTTGTATTAACAATGGGTTCTGAAATAGCTAGAGTAATTTTGAAGAAACTTTCAGGCATCCTACGGATCAATCCAATGAGGTTGATTAGCAATTCAAAAAATGAACGCGGGCGAAGCCGCGGGTAAAGCTAGTATTATAATAAGTTGTATTACGAATTCATATCGTGTACACACTGATTATAAAGTCTGAGGGAAGTTGCGGGTCGGCGCTAGTTTGATAAATAACTAACAAGAGAATCCCTAGAGCGGTATCCGTTAACTTACATAATGTTGCCAGCTAATTAATTTAAATAACCCAAATTAATAACTTGTTATCGCTGCGTCGAAACTTCTAGCCTTGAACAGGATTTCTGTAAGAAACTGTTTGGAAAACCAGTTCGTTGTTGGAAATAAATAATCATTGAAATTTGAAAACAACTGAAAACCAAGTTGGAATTTTCCGATGCTGTAGATCGAATTTGTACATGAATTTTGTGTGTTCGAATTAAAAGTATTATACAAAAGTAGAGCTTTATTTGATATTTTACAAAGAGAAAAGTATTGTTTCTCTTTGTGTGTATTCTTTGTATGTATTCAGCCCTTTTTAAGGTTCCACTGCAAGGCACGGATCTGCCTTAAAAAAAGGCCATAGTCCACGCTGGCCCAGTGCGTGTTGGCGGCTTTCACATGTGTTCCGAAAACTTTCTAAGTCCTCTAAGATATGCACGATTCCTCACGATGTTTTCGTCCATCGAATGACAAAGTGTAATCATGTTAGAAATGATTCGCACATGATATTAGAGGTGCGAGACCCCAATTTGAACCCACATTACTTATCTAAGCGAGAGCGTTACCACTGGGTACCAACCACCCTCTAGTCAGTAGTTAGTATTTATAGTAACTGGTTATAAATAGTTTTTAAACTATTATGATTAATTTAATTTTCCCGTATTGCTGTTGGCTTCTTCGAAACCTTCACATATTAAAGCTTTGACTACAAAGCTGAAGTGAGTCGTGACGGTGCGTCGGCTTAAAGGATAAACTTAAATTGGTTCGCGCAAATTAAACGTTATTGTTTATTGATCGCCGACAGCTAAGTAGTAGACGGTTAAGTACTATAAAAATGTATAGCTAACAAGGCACTAATGCCATGGGATATTGAATAGAGACTAGTATATCACTTTTGTTTTGCTTGGTTTGCTCGGCTTGTTATTACCATGAGGTTTAATGTATTTATTTCTATACTACATCATCAGTTTTTTTTGCTATAATGTAAAGGCTGGTCGGATTTGATTGAAATTTAGTATACGGATAGATATAACATAGGGCTTATAAGTAGCCAGTGTATAGCCAAAAGCAGTAAATGCAATTTTGCAAATGCTAACATATTACTTTGGTTTTATATGCGGATTTTTACCCATGCCAAGTTTTAAAATATTTTTCATGACAATTTCGCTAATCCTATATTGAAGTTCGCTCTCAGTTCATCCTCTACAAAGGTATATTTAAGAAATTTTTACTTCAAAAACTTCTATTTCTATTATAATTAACACAAAATCTAAAACTTTTTATCTTCCCAAAAATTCCCGCGGGGTTGTGAAATGGGATAGAAATGACTCACCCCTTCCGGTGGGATTTACAAATACTGTCCGTCAACACATCTACATGCATGGCGTCGCATCGCACGTTTTAGAGAATGCGATTCGAGAACGACCGGAACTGACATGAAAATCACGTGACCTGCAAAAAATCTGTCATTTTGCGTCGGTATCGCCGCCACTGAAACAATTTAAAATATTTTTTGTCGATTAAGTGAAAAAATGTTTTTTGTATGTTTCTTTGTAGCGGATGAACTGAAAATCCGATTAACCAATTTTGGGTATGTAAATGTGTTGAGACCTTGGAAGAAAAAAAGGATTTTGTCCTAAAAATCATCACCTAAGCTTGTTATAAGGGTGAAAGGAGAAATAATTGTTTTGTATGTGGAATCAAACATCTTTCAAAGGATATTATAACATACTATGTAGTCCATAGTTTATATTCCATACTAACCGTTAAAAAGTACCTACGGACGAATCCGAGCGAAGCCAGAGTACGGCGCTAGTGTATAATATTAAAATATTCTTGAGAATAGTAATAATATCAAGGAAAGCTTCTTTAAATACTATAAAATACCCACAATTCTAGAAAGTTCCTAAAACCATAAAACCTAAAAGCTCCCGAACGTTTATTTGATAGCTTCTAAGTTATTTTACAATCGTCGTCAATTTTATAACAATATTATCTAACTGATATAAAATTAGTAATAACTGTTTCTTACTTCTCAATAAAACGTTATTTTAGTAGATGTAACCAAAATCAAGCAATTTTACCAGCGGTATACTTAAGATGAGTCACTTAAATGACTATTTGTTAAAAAAAATGGCAAATTAAATATAAAACGGTATGTTTGTTTGTTAAAATATGTTCATGTTCTTTATTCTGTGGCTTTTAGGCGTGCCATTTGGGCACAAATTACTTCGCCAATGTCGAGTAGAATTTGTTTGTTAAAAGTACTAGAGGGTTAGTCTCAAATAAATTATATGAAAAGTAGTTTTCGTATAAAAATATGTACCTATAATAATTATTACATAAAAAAAACACACACAAGCGAACTTACCACATAAGTAGGTTAAAATTGTCACATCTAGATGCATATTCTTTGAATCAGAGTTTATTTAAAACCGTTTATGGTAAATAACTTAAAGAGCACAATCGTACGTCAATCGAGTGGGTGGGTGGGGGGAGGTGGGGGGGTTGGTTGGTAGAGGGGGGAAGGGGGTTACGAAGGAAGTGGGGTTGTAAGAATTGTAAGAAGCGACCGAACCACGAATATCTTCGATAATTGTTGCATAGAAAAGATCGTGCTAACGAGCCGCTGGGAAATAAAATGATTGTAGCCATTAAAACAGCGGGGATTTATTTTGTTAAATGTTTATTTCTTATGTTTTAGCGATTGCAATTTCAAGAATATATTTTGCTTTCAGAATGAAACTGATAAATCATCTGAATCATAACGAATTTCTATTTCCAACTGAAGTGAAAATAATTAAGAAGAATGATACGTTTGAAGAATAATTCATAATGATAAAACATTTATTAGAACTTAGAAGAATTATACTATGTGAAGTATATTTTCATTTCATTTCAAAACAAATCCAAATTATTTTTGAAATAAAATTTTCAAAATTAGATTAAATTAGAGAATTAATAAAAGTTGTTGATACATAACACAATAAATACTTTAATGTCGTTAGTGGAATTCAAACCCGCGGTCGTAAGTACAGCAAGAAGAGTCACTATATACCAACTGAGCTAAACGATTCAACATGATAAAATTTGACATAATTTTAATAGCTTTCGTGCGATCGCTAATTGCGTGGCCGCACTGCGGCGGAATAAAACTTACAAAAAGTATAAAGATCCGTTTCCTTTGATGAGAATAAAGCACCGTTCATTACCAGAACTTGCAGCTGATTTATTAAATTTCTTTGCGAATTATTTCTGCATTTTGAATATATTACCAACTTTCCAGTCGTCTTTTTGATTTCTTTTGTCGCTCGCTATTTATTCTCTTTTGAATTGTAAATAGCGTTAACGATTTAAGCTTACGTTTTAAAGTTTGTGCTAAGCGGAATCGTTATGAGGTCGCCTGTATGAAGTATGTACGCAAAATTGAAAATATTTTCTTACATATGCGTGAATATTTGACATTTTGATGAATCGAATGAATTGAAATATGCTTTAAGTTTATTCTCAAATGCTTACATTTTGGTCTCATCTCATAAAATACTAAACAAGTTCGCATATTGTTATCAGTAATAGACGGAGTGATTTGATTCATGAGGAAGGTTTATGTGTATAATCAAGTTATGGGTGAACTCGCTGAAATATAAAAAAATATAATATTATGTTATAAAATATATATATAGTCTAAAGAAAGGTTGTTAAAGATAATAAGTAATAAGAAAGAGAGAAAAAATCATTTTCCTCTCTTTCTTAATACTCCTTTCTTTTAATAAATATGTTATAGCATTATGACACACAGCGCCATCTAGTTCCGTGCCGCTACGAAGCTTGTATTACGGATACCGGATAATTAAAATACTACATACATATAAATGGAAATACATACGTAATATAGATATAAACAACCATGACTGGAGTACAAACATCCATGTTTAACAAATGAACGCCCACCGCGAAACTCGAACCCGTGACCGCTGGCGGAGGAAGAAGGGTCACTACAAACTGAGCTTAACGTGTCGTCAAATAAGTAATATTTATCATTTTTGGATATAAATTTAAAAAGCCAAAATACCAAACTTATTTACTTAGTTAAAATACATAAATCGTTATGTGATTTGTACTTCTGTAAACAGACTTCGATCAAACGTTTGATATTCGAATATGAAATTTTCAATACTGCATGGATTGCTGGAAGTGAACGTAGCATGTGCATGATATAAATTTAATATTCGTATCTGTGGCATTTAATATGATGTACCTAATTCTATAGTTGCGATAGATGGACCGATTTTAATGCGGTTTCAATTTGAAGGCTACGTTGTTTCGCTTACTGAATAAAGTTACTTTCTGTATACTTAAATAATTTGGAAAGTCACATCTCATTTGGCAGTCAAATCTTCAAGCATCAAATGCCGGTCTCTTACGTACATACACTGGAATTGGATTCAAATTTCTGACCTCCGTCACACTAATGAAAATCAAACCAATATACAATGTAAACTTATAATAGTTGCTACAAATGTGTTGCTTGCAATAAAACCTTTTAATTTCCTTTAAGTCTCGAAAGCTTTGCTTTACATTAATTTGTGCAATAAATATAAATGTTTTCTGGGAAAAAAACTAAAAGACGCGAAACAGCATGGTTATAAATCAAAACTTTCTTGTTCGTTATTTTACATTGGTATTAACGAGATTCAAAGAAAAATAAACTTATGAACGAGTCGAAACAATAAATACTTAATCATACATTTTTTCCTCGCAAGTAAATTATACATGAAACATTTGGCAGGAAATATTGTAGTTGACTGACTTGGTTGCCTCATCTGCTTGAGACATGCTCAGTTATTACTCTTACAGCGAAGTAACATCAATAAAATTTTATACACTTAGTGTTTTTTGTCTATTGTATTTAGCCCGTTTTTAACGTCCCACTGTTGGGGGTGGGGTCCGTTTTTAGCCCCTTCAATATGAGGGGGATCAGATCATAGTCCACCATGCTGGCCTAGCGCGTGTTGGCGGACTTCACATGTCTTTCTAAGACTTTTAACTTCTTATGCACCTTTCCTCATGATGTTTTCTTTCACCTTAAGACAAGTGGTAATCATGTTATAAACGATTCGTACATGATATTGTCAGAGGTGCAAGACCCGGATTCGAACCCGTTTCCACTACATTACCACTGTCTCACTCGCTTGTTTATTATGAGTACAAATATGATAACAAGGGAAACAATATAATGAATACCCTCTCTACTTTTTAGCATAAAAAGAAAGTACTCAATTAAATTGAGGTCGTTTAGATCGAGTGCGTCCTTAGGTGTACCTTTACCAGAAGACATAATCTTGGTCATACTCTATCTGTGCGCAAAATTTCATCCAAAACCATTCAGCCTTTTCAGTGCCAAAGAAATATATAGTTTTTTTCAATTATAATAGTAGTCTGTGAAAGTAAACCATAAACATATTCTTACAATCAATAGAATTACTTTTTGTGTGTTAGTAGACACTTGTACTTGTCTGTAAAAACTAATTTCATAAAATATCTCTAAGCTAATTAAATATAATAGTAGATTATTTCTTTTTATTCAGAAAATTATCTAAAGGTACATACAATAAAACTATGAGTTGTACCTGTACTTATTTTTTTAAATCTTATTAAAATAGTCAACAATATCGATAGAGAGCCCGAAATTCTTCTGTCTGTCTGTTTGCCTGTACAGATTTTGATGACATAAACTACATATTATAGGATATTTTTACTACAAAAAATTATAACATGTCTAAAAATCTATACCTATTAACCGTTCATTTGCATCCGAGCGCAACGAGGACAAGTAGCTAGTGTTTTACTCGTATATTATGTTATACTACATAATATTTATTATGAGTGTTATTGTTGTTTAAGTGTTGATTAAAACTAAAGGGTTAATAACAAATTAATTATTGTTTATAAACTATTAAAATAACCCAATGTTAAAATAACCATGTAATTTAATTACGAAGCAATTAGTACACTTAATTAATTTGTTTTCATTACTAAACGCATTTTGAATTAATTACAAGCGGATCTAAGTTTTTCTTGACCACGAATTTTAAGCTTTTTATGTTCTATAAGTCATAAAGAGAGAGAGAGAGAGAGCGAGAGATACTAAATTAAGTCAAAAATGTGTTGACCATCAATATTTTATGAAAAAAATAATAATCACGCACACACATACACACACACACACACACATACACACATACTGTCGTATTACAATATTAGTGTGACAATGCCTTCAAAATATGTACGGGCAGAACGCAAAGCAGGAATTAATTTCGAAGGTTCCATTCTCGTTTGGTTTGTTTTTGTGTTTTTATGCAAATACCAGTGTTTATGAAGCTCGCCGTTGTTGATGATATAAACAGCGGGCCCATTTGCCTGATAATTAATGGATTGCATTATTGTCTTTAATTACACAAGTATTTTAATAATATTTCGTTTATATGTCGTTCTTACAAAATATTTTTTCTATATAATATTGGTATAGATATAGACATAATTGTATTTTTAAATATAATAATTGGTAATTTCAGGTATTAGCGCATAACCTAGAATTTTAACCTAGTATATTGAATATTTGTTTGTAAATTTAATTAAATAATTCGTTTAATACTTTCCTAGGTTTACGCGAATATTTGACATAAATGAATATAGTATATTCCCGGTTTTTGTCGCGAATTTATTTGGATTTTTGGTTCCCGACGTTTCGAATGCTTTACAGCATCATGGTCACGGGAGAAACGAAAAATCCATATAAACCGCGACAAAATCCGAAAAGTCGTTATTAACTATACAGAGGTCAACTTTGTACCATTTTTGTTTGTCTGTCAGTATGTCGCCTGTGACTGACCCACGAGAAAACCACCGGATGGATTTTGATGAAATTTGGTATGATCATAGGTGGTTATCCAGATCAATATAATATAGGATACTTTTAACTGCGGGAAATTATCACACTTCTGAAATGTATACTAACTTAAATATAAGTAACTCGTTTCTGAAAAAAATTATACTAATCGTTAAAACGTATAACTACGTAGTTTCAATTAAAACTATCCCCGTGGATAGTCAATCACGGTCATGGGAGTCAGTCAGTCAGTTCAGTTTAAAATAGTATAACCATATATTTGTATTATAAATATACATATACTCATGTCATTATTAACGTGTTTGGTCATATTTTGCTAATTATGTTATTAATATTACATTATTTATTTAATTTACATAAATATATATTAATAATGCTTTTCTTTTTTCCAGGTAAGTGGACGCAGCAAACAACAAAACCGCTGAAATGTACATGAAAGTTAGGATTCAGTGATCACTGGGAACGCGCCGGTAATTCGTTCAGAAACATTAATTATACACATTGGTTAATTAATTATCTGCTTTTGACTTTGAATTTGTATAAATTATAAGAAGAATAAGATTGAATGATTATTTATTAAAATACTGATTAAATCTTTAGATTTGGGTTTGAATAATTATAGTTTTTAATCTATACTAATATTATAAAGCAAACTCTTCAGTTTGTTTGCTTGTTCGTTTGACGCGCTAATCTCAGGAACTACTGGTTTGATTTGAAAAAATCTTTTTGTGTTGGATAGTTCGTTTATTGAGGAAAGCTATAAGAGGAACGCTTAGCGTTAAACTAAACATTCAAGAGAACAAACAAACTCTTCAGCTTGATAATAAAAGTAGTTATAAATTACAACTTATATTGAGCAACAATTATAAAAAAATAGTTTTTAGCAAAAGTACTCGCATCACTGTATTTTTTCTCCTGGTAAATGGAAACAGTTTTTCTTATACCAGAAAAAAAGTGGTACAGAAACAATAAAAGGTTTTTGGGTTATTGTGTAAAGCGTGGGCGTGACGCTAGTACTAGAATAAAGTTCTTAATTGATTTTGATGTCACTTCCACTTCGCAGGGGGTTGCGGTCGGGGGTTGTGAACCCCCTCCGATAATTTGTCACAAAGTTTAACTTTCAATTTGAAAACGTCACATATTACAGAATATATTAAATGAACTACTGACTTCGTTCCGCTCTGATACGTCCTTATTCGAACGGTAGCTAAGGGTTAGCCTGTTTATGTTGCGAAATGCATTCAGGCATATCTTTGATTATTATTATTAATCCTATACTAGATTTCCTAGTTCTTAACTAAATTTTAAGTTCTTTTACATTTGTTTTAGTTAACAATACATTAAAGGTAAAATAAATAAATATCTTGGGACATTATTACAGACAGCGTTATCTAGTTTCGCGGTAAGTTACGAAGGAAGCTTGTGTTACGAATACCAGATAGTTGATATACTACATATTATATAAGTTTCAATATATACATATTATAAATATGTATTAACACCCACGACTGGAGTACAAACATCCGAGTTTAACAAATGAATGTCCCAGCGGGACTCGAACCTGCGACCGCTGGCGCAACAAAGTAGGGTGACTACAACTTGCGCCAAACGTATCGACAAAAAGGTGCATATTATTTAAAACAACCCGTAATTGAATAATGACAATGACGATACAGTAAGGCTCTTACAATATAGCAAGAATATAAAGACAGAATAAAACACACTAACTCTAGTCATTGTATAACTAAAAAGATATTTTAGAAGACCATTATATGAAGTTTTTGTTCGAGCAGAAATATAAAAGTCACATTACATTATATCAGACTTAGCGAGTAAGGCGAATTAACATCAGTGTTTTGAAGTTAGAGAGCGAAATGGTTGTGACAATTTGAAAACCGTACAGTCACTGCCAAAAGTCTACCGACATAGTGCAAACTTTTATGAATAGAATATTATATTCTTGGAACGAACTTTCTTTATTAATTTTAATTAACATTTATTAAAGAAATTTCTATTACAAAATATTTTATACGTAATTTTTACCCAACCGTGACAGAAGAAAGATGAGTTATGTTTGATTGCATGTATGTATGTATGTTTCTTTGGCTCGTTCTTTTTTGAATTTAGATTCGTTTTAATTGTGAAAGTAACACTTGTTATATTAAAATTATAAAAACAAAACTGGCCCATTATTCGCCATATTACACATATTATATACTTCAAGATATTAGGCCTTTATTTAATTTTGAAACGAATCCAATTATTTCATGAAAATTTAGGGTGACTTGTTCATGCTAATTTTCAATTTGAATGAGATAACGTGTATGAGGCATTGATGAAGTAATTGCAATGTAATTCACCAATTTTTTATCCATATATACTTAACATATTATTTTACACCCGCTTAAAATATTGTTTAACACAGAAGGATAATGAACATGAAACCAAATCTTATAATTTTGCTTTACACCAAATATATCACTGTAACAAAAGGTTGACTGAGATATTTATTTTCGAATAAATCCGTTTTAATGATCCGTGGATTTTATAAAGCGTAAATCTACATAGTGATCGCGCAGTACGACATAAATAATCATTTTTTCATACAAAACGAAATATTTGAAACTAAATTAATTTCGTTTTTGTTAAAAATATAATATGATGCATTTATAAGTGTATATAATATAATATGATTTGGATAAAGTTTAATATGCATACACATACATAGGTAGATTATGGATTGATCAAAATATAGGCTACTATTATAAAATTTTGTGCGAGTTTGGTAGGGTATGATTATTTTATTACTATTATAAATAAGCTTTTCTTAGCACTGTCTCGCGGTTAATAATTCAGGTTCAGGAAGTGAAAAAGAATATAATCATAACAAAAGAGTATAGAAGTATATAAAAACAAATTTAGAGAATAATTAGAAGAAAGTACAGTTCGCGTCACGTAAAAAGAACGCTGGAAGAAAGTGGTGGGGGGTGTGTTTGCGCATGGGGACATTCGCACACGAAATTACTAAGCATATTCTTTTATTTTTAAACTAGCCTTTCGCTCGCGACGTATATTGTTTATTGGCAGGTACATTGAAAAATATATTAGATAGAATGTATTAAATAGAATGCTATTAATTAATAAAATTTGTTGGATTCAGTGTAGAATGTATAATCTACTTACAAAAAACTTAATTAATTCATTTAATATATTTTTTAAAATTATTATGAGGCTCTATACTGTTTATAAAACAATATACGTCAAAAATATTTTTTGTCTATTTTTTTATTAATAACTTTTGTGTGCGCGATGGTATTTTGAACTGACTGACCAATACCGAGCCGGAAAGCATGCGGCGCGTGTCTCTACGTCCCACACCCCGCGTCTTACCACCAAATTGGCCTATAAATCGTCTCTGCGCAACTTGACAGCCAGCGTTCTTTTTACATGACGCGAATTATACCTTTTTAAGAGGTCAAAGAAATTACTCCAAGTTTTGAAATAAACAACAAAATTATAAAATTTATATATACTTTCAATTAAATTTAAGAGTATTCTATAGCCTCTCTGTCGCCGCCTGTACTCGCACGTACTCGCACAGAACGAGCCGTTAATGGCGTCGCAACTCCGCTGTAACCTCTCTACGTACATTCTCAATTTAATGCAACTAATTTGAGCAATGGAAATTTTTACTTCTTTTTTGGATAAGTTCACTTTAAATTTTAAGATTTATGAGATTTCAACTTCTATAAAATTTATTGTAATTCAAATGTAACGGTGGATTCGGCAATGCTTTTGTAAAGTTCTTATCTATTGATTATAGCAAACTTCAAATTATATTTATCTTAACGAAATCAAAGCCCGAAGGATTAAGAAAAAAAATGTGTATCTATTACATCTATATAGATATTTACTTGTATTTCACCGGTGGCAATAAGTTAAAGCAATAGGGAAACTACATGTTATGTGAATGAGATGAGATAAATTTAATATTATTTATTTTAAATAACTTAAAACTAGATTTTTATCGACATACGACTTTAAAATATTTTAACTTCTTGAGCTTTGCAAAAGTAATAGACATTCAAGAATTCCGCCATCCACCTCACGACCTTGTTCCTTCCGGGTTTCATAAACTTCCAAAAGCTCAGATCGTTAGGACAATGAGAAATAGGTCAAACTTGACATCTAAGATTAATTGATAACAAATGAATTTACAAGTTAATCTAGTTAAACCATTGATATACAATAACTCAAGGTTCATACTTAAAATCTCAAAAGATTTCTCAAAAAGATGCAATATATTCGCTTTTTAAATATCTTTTCTTCGTTGCTTTTTGATTAATAAAATTTCAACGACGTGTTTTCATTTGTAATACCTTTTGGTGTGCGAAAGTTCAAATTTCTATATAGACAACAAGAACTTTCAATTTTTTAATTTTATTCTTTGGTTGGTATTAAAATCTTACGTCGACGTCATATTTTGAAAAGATTTTTGTAAGTAGAAGTATGTAGAGGATGTTTTATGTATCAATATTAAGCCTCTTATATTCATATGCGTAGGATCAAACGAAATTTTAGATGTATTAACCAACGTAACTTACGAATTTGCGAGCATTATAAAATATTTATCTACTTACGATATTAGTTACTTGATAAATAAAGTAACAAAGCGAGTATTCAAACATATATAAAACTATAAACTTTAAAATGTAGCTGCATTATTAATTATTATTATTTAACTTTACGTTCGGTACCACCAGGTTTTGAACCAGTTTCTTATTACCTACGAAACTCTACATATGAGAACGGTCTATCCGAGAGTGAAAGAGAAAAGTGAACTATTTTACATCGTAATACACGAGTAAAGCCGTAGAACGAAGCTAGTAGAACAAATTAATGATATTTCAATGTATTTCAAAACAATGGTGCTAATATTTTTTGTTAAGTCTGTTTATGAGAGCGACGCGAAAAATATCCATTTAGGATTCAAAAAGCTTTCCATATTCTTGTTTTAATTGAGTCAACAGGACCGCGGAATAAGCTTAATGTGAAATGCTTTTTGTACCTGCTTTTAAGCTTTAGAAAAGCAAAATAAGTAATTTAAAGGACGCCTCGCTTTTTATACACTAGTGATGTGTCTCAGCGGTACTCGGGAGTTTCTAGATGTTTTTTGAATTTTTAACTTTACTTTTGTTGTGTACCTTTTGGTACATTTTATAATGAACAAAGGTCTTTGTGTTTGCCAAATATTCAACTACGCCTAACATATTTATTTATTATGAAATTGTATTACAAACAAACAGCCAAATTTTATAAACATAAAAATCAACGCAATCAGATAGACTTACGACTAGCTTCTAAAAGGGAAGTAACTTCACATATTTTTCTGAAGAACCATATTAATTTCGACTCGAGAGGTGAACTAAGAGCTTTAATTGCATCAAGCTCTAAACACCCTCACTCTGACCCGTCTCAAACAATTTAGAAGCTTTTAAGGCCCCACATGAGTTAAATTGAAATTATCTTGCGGCACTGCCGGCGCGAACTTACACTGGATTATTTTGAAATCTATGAACGTTTGAAATGTGAAAACTATGTTTCAAAAAATTGCTATAATAATAACTTCGCTAAAAAGCAAAAACTACAAAACGGGTAGACGTTAAATTTATTTCATAAGATGCAGCGTGTTTTAGTAAAGGTTTTAGTAGGTATATGTGAAATATGAAAACTTAGTTTGCGGTCTTTAAAAACACGCGATAGTATATAATATAATAAAGTGATAACGACGTTACTAAAATTATTTGTTAATGCGACAAAAAATCTAATAAAAAATTGTCTATCTCTGTTTGGATGAATTATTTAAAACGTCTAATAGGATATTTACTTCACTTGCTTTTTGAATTTTCAATACCTTTAAACTGTTTTAAAATTCATTCGTATAGACCTATTCTCTTTCAAATAAGTTTTGAACGTTAATTACCAACTTTTAATTACAAATGACTTACGAATTTTTATAATATTTCTTTCTGTCTTTTTACTACGCCCGTACCTTTTTAATAAATAAAATACAAATATTTAATTCAATTTATGTTTTGAACGCTTAAATATTCTTTTTGAATAATAATTAAGGACCTTTTATCCTTACATTATTTTGTTTAGCGAAAGCTTTCAAAGTTACTTTAATATGCTTATTCGTCTCATAAACAGCTTACATCAGTCTATTACCAGCTAACTTTGGTTCGACTTGTAACTAGAACTAACTACTTGTAAGTAGAACGTACGCAATAAAAGCTTCGTAATTTGAGTTATCTATTTTACTTAATCCGTTTAGAAATTTCAAATAGAGTACAGAAAGTAAATTTAAGCTCATGAAAATTAAAACCAAACACTAATTTACGAAGTTGGTTAACATTGCGTATAATAATATTCGACTTAACGAAAGCCATAGTACGTAATTAAATAAAATAATACTATTTAAATTAATGAACTTAATTATTTAATTGCTTAGTTTTTATAAAATTAAACTTTTAGATTACCTACATATTACTATACCATGTGAAGTTATATATCCTATAGCCTTCGTCGATAAATGGGCTATCCAACACTAAAAGAATTTTTCAATTCGAACTAGCACTAATTGAGATTTGTGCGTTAAACCAAACAAACAAATTTTTCAGCTTTATTATAATACTCGCATTGCCTGCGACTTCGCATGCGATCTTAAAACCGGCAACCAAATTTTTCTAAGTCGCGCGGTATGATACCTCGCAGAACTAATGCCCGTCCTTCCCGTTTTTGCAACACTTTTCATTGATTCTCCGTTCCTATCGGTCGCAGCGTGATGATATAGCCTATAGCCTTCCTCGATAAACGGACTATCCAACACAAAAAGAATTTTTCAAATCGAACCAGTAGTTCCTGAGATTAGCGCGTTCAACCAAACAAACAAACTTTTCAGCTTTATAATACTAGTATAGATTAGTATAGATTTACCAACTAGCGCCGGATGCTGATATTAAGAGATATAATACATCCTTGTCCTGAATAAGACTTTAATCAACATCTAGATCAAATCACTGAAATTACCTTTCATCATCTAATATAGAACAAAAAGTTTTTAATTAACCAAACTAATTACTTATTTGCTTTATTAAGAAGTGTTCTGGGAATTCCACTTACAGTATAAATGCTTACGTTACTGTATAATATGTGTCAACTTGAGTGTTAATGTGAAGTGTTGGTCCCCAGACATCAGTATAACGATCGAACTTGCATTATCCTAGCCATAATATAAAATCTAGTCTTTGTTAGAGAGATCAGTTAAAATTACATTAACTATTATAATTAACTTATCCGTTCTTAGCTTATCCTGTACCATCGAATAATTTATTTTTACCCTGAATTACCATGAAGTCGTAGTTAATAATACATTTTTATCTTACTAGTTCTTTTCTAACCAGCACAATTTAGATTAGTGGAAGGATACATTTTTTATAGTTATCTGGAAATCTGTATATTTGGAAGTGATAATTCTATTCACTTACTGGATAATTACCAAATCTTAATTAGTACACTTTATGTAATCTTGAAATGTGAGAGGATTGGGTGACTTTTTCTTGAAAATTGAGCTTAATATAGAAAAAAGGGGATAAAGATATGCATCGAAAGTTATTTAAAATCAATGTTTTCGTCCTATTTAAAAATAATAATATCTATTCAACAACCAATCTACCTAAATATTAAACTTTGAAGCGAGTCATTTATTTATGAAGCAACTACTCTAGTAAGGTTGAAAACATTACTAGCTTAAGTTTTAAGTTTTTAAAACTTTCATTTCTTATACTGAAGGTAACTAATGAGCAATTTTTTAAGGTACCAGAGTACCAGATGCGTCTAGATACAAGCAATGTGTCAGTGAATGTAATAATTGTATAGTTTATACTAGGAAGAACTCGGTGGTGTCGTAGCTAGTATGTACGGCTGTATAGCGTATTTCCGGAAGTCCCGGGTTAAACTAAACTGGGTGATATTTTTTTTTTTTTTTTTTAATATGTTGGGACATTTTACACACAGCACTATCTAGTTCCACGGTAAGGTACGAGCCTTGTGTTATGGATACTAGATGGTTGATATACTACACATATATAAGTTTAAATACATACATATTATAAATATAAACACCCATGACTGGAGTACAAACATTCGTGCTCAACAAATGTATGCCCCCAGCGGGACTCGAACCCGCGACCGCTTGCGCAGCAAGTAGGGTCACTACAAACTGCGCCACGCGTGTCGTCGGACATTATGAGAGTGATAGAAACAAAGAGTGCACTTGTGTCTGCCCGTACATTTGTACACTATAACAACTTAGGTAGTTGGCTAGTCTCAATAAGATTACAAGCATAAGGCAACAGGGTGTTATTTCATAAAAAGATTATACTATTTAATATATTACTAAAAGAAAATTCTCCATGAATTTCATTTCCTTATAGTTAAATAAAGCTATTGAGAGACATTTATAGCAAAATTATTTGAGTTTCCTCGCTTTGCTAAAGCAGGAGGTACTATAATAACTTGACAGTATAATAAAATATTCGTAGTAGTAAAATTTTTAATTCTCTTATACTTAAATGGTACGAAGGAAAAGAAATTTGTTTTAAAGAAAATTAAAATATGAAGGAAAATATCACGGCACGGATATTTGAAGTAGTGAACTCCTTTATCGTCATTATTTTAAGCCATATTGAAGTTAGCAACTAAAAAAAAGAAAAATAGACCAAGCAAATTAATACTATAATCTAGAATAATTCTCCATTCTATAAATAGAAAGTATTATAATAGTTGTAGCTAAGTGTTAACGCGCTGAGTTGGCTAACCGAGTGATGCAGTTTCAAATCCGGGTCTCGCTCCTATAATATTTTTATGCCTACCACTTATGTTATGGTAAAGAAAACATGTTTTATGGTGAGTAAACCTGCATGTCTGAGAGTTCTCTCGATTATTATGAATTTCCAAAAACATTTAATTTCATGTACAGATTCGACTAGGTGAGAATTTCAATATTAGTAAAGATTGTCGAGAAATACTACTTACTTAAATATTGATTGTTAGAAGACAGTGGTAACCCAGCGGTATTGCGCTCACTTGGATAACCGAGTGATGCGGGTTCAAATCTAGATCTCGCACCTCTGCTATTTTCATGTGCGAATGATTTTCTATCATGATTATCACTTGTGTTACGGTGAAGGAAAACATCGTGAGGAAACCTGCATGTCTGAGATAACGTAGCAAGTTTTCAATTTTCGAAAGACATGTGAAGTCCGCCAACCCACACTAGGCCAGCGCGGTGGACTATGGCCTGATCCCCTCTTATTGAATTTCCCGTACCCACTTAAAAATATCTGAATACAATACATATGTATATAATAGTGGTATATAGACTAAGGTGTTGGCTGTAGGTGCGTCGTAATCCCGCGATTGATCACCGCGTGATGGATGGTCCGATCCATCGCTTATAACTGCGACGTCGGTTACGCCTGATTTATGTACAATTACCTTATCTGGCGAGCTGTGACGAGCTCTTAGTTTATTATTGTTTTAACATTATGAGAATCTACGATTAAATGGTACTTATATGTGAATAACTGACGTTTAACGTGAAAGTAGCAATTTTCCTTTCCAAAATAACGTATCTTACACAAACTCCTGACCTCTATTTAGGTTCAAACCAATTCAATAAAAAAAATGGTTGAACTTGCTCGATATGAGAAATTTACTTAATTTTAGAATTCTACTTACTAAGGTTTATGAAAACATTTGACGAGTCGTATAATAATTTACAGCCATCATGGCCACGGGAGACTCCCATGCTAACTTATTAACTCTTATTTACTAAGAGACTTTATAAACAGAAAAACAAATCTGGAGCCATATATACTAGCAATTCGACCATCGAGATTTAAGAGAAAACTAGAAATAAAGTAATTTTATTATACAAAGAACAAAGGTCGCAGAATGAATATATTCAAAGACTTCGTCATCAAAAATTAAAGAATCCGTCTAAAAGTTATCGAGTAATTGAAATTCAATTTTATTCAAATAAATTCAAAAAAATTTATTGAATGTAATATAATTTTTACATTGACTGTAAAGATCCCTTTTTTTAATGCCACTAGTTAGGAAAAAATTTCTTAGACAAAAATAAAGTCTAAGTTCAGAGTAAATGATTGATTCGAAGAAATATAAGATACAAAAATAATAATTTTGAAGCGAATAATACAATACGTGTGATTGAAACTGTTAATCAATATTATCACAATCGTTACTTAATGTATCTTCTCTTCATCTGAAAATATTCATCTTTCTTTATCATAGACATAAGAAAGATCGAAGATAAAAGATGACTCCATACAACTATTTTCATTAATTAAAAACAAAATAAACGACAAACAGTTAATGAATCGAATGAGAAGACTCGCTTATAAATATCCCTCATTTAAAATGAAACAACGAACGTTGAATTGAAAGCAAACTATCGAAATTATTAAAGGTAATAAATCAACCTGTCTACAATAATGATCGTAAGAAATGATGAATCGAATGCGAATCGAAATTAAAAGTCAATTGCGAATTTCAAAAGCTTAATATGAATAATAAATAATGAAAATTGTGTACAAAAAAGGGTTTTGGTGTAAATCGAAGAAGCTTTTTGCTTAATGCTGTGTTTGCTAGGATTTGTGCCAGACGCAATTATGGGCTTACGGTGAGGGCGGTGGGTCGAGGTGGCAACGGCGAAACAAATACTGTTTTAATATTAACTCTTTTTAGCATATTGATTTTGTTGGATATTACCTTATTACGATGTTATATTTATAATATGTATATTTTAAAGTTATATATGTAGTATATCAACTATCTGCTATCCGTAACACAAGCTTCCTTCGTAGCTTACGACGAAACTAGATTGCGCTGTATGTAGTAATGTCCCAACATATTTTTTTATTTATTTATCCAGAATTTGGATGAGCATAAAGTAATTTAAATATATTCAAAAGTTAGGTTATTGTCATATATTTATAAATACTGTGTTAAAATTTCTAAGAAAACAGTTGCTTTATATATTGACGACACGTCTGGCCTAGCTTGTGCTAGCCGCGGGTTCGAGACCTGCTGGGGGGCATTTATTTATTGAGTACGAAAATTAGTACTTCAGTTATGGGTCTTATATTTATAATATGTATGTATTTATAGTATGTATCAAATATCTCGTATTCGTAAAACAAGTCTCGAAGCTTACCACGGAACTAGATGTGTATGGAACTAGGTGTAAACAATGTCTAGATTTATTCTGTTTATATTAAATAGTTCTTAAGAGCATTTAAAACTATTCTTGATTTAAAAGTTTTCGTTTATTCTAAAGACTTGTAAAAAGCTCTTTTATAAAATGGATTTTTACGTTAAAATATTTTTTTTAATTTTATTATGTGGTTAAGTGCTAACCAAAGCTATTATGTGTAACAAGAAGTAGATTAGCGCGGCTGTATGCATGTGAGTTTAGCTTGTAATCACTTTAAAATTAAAAAAAACCGCATAAGTACGGTTTTAAAAGATATGAAAATAATTAATAATTTAAAAGTTTTAGTTCAACAACTGGGGGTCAGTCTCCCCTTAATAGTAGGAAATCTGGATATAATATCATTCATTTTTTTTCTGTAAAAGTATAATACAAAAAAATCTCCGACTCCGGCTTTCCAACTGACAATTTACTCACTGAGCTTCTACTTTAGGCATCGTTATCGCTGATAGATAATTTATTGTTTTTGTCTTTTAGTGATCAGTACATAAAGTCAGACATAGAAAACCATTCGCCAAACTTATGTTATCTTTCAGGGCTATATATTAGGGCTTAAGTCACCCAAAATCTGCTTAGTTTAAGATCACGCCTTATGAAGAGTTGTAGTAACTGAATTTTATTAACTGCAGATAAAAAATAAAATAAGTAGCACTAAAATCTCTCCAGTCTTTCTCCATTGCAACACCTTTAGTTAGTGATTTTTTTACTACCCAAACGTGTGAAGATAATCAAAAGCTGTTTAAGATATACTCGTATTCTCGTATAACTAGGTCATTTTTAAATATATTTATAACAATTTTACTTAGGATGAGGTACACCATCTAACGTTTACATCGAATTTTTCGTCACATCAAGAGTTTTGGTAACTCTTATACTATAAGCACTTGGAAGACCGAGCTTTCAAAAAAGACAGCAAACTTTGATCTAAAATTAAAAATAGCTAGTTCCGTTTTCAAAATACAAATAATGTTATACTAATATACATATAAGAAACTTTTATTATAATAATCGAAGTTAGGTACTATTTTAAACCTAGTTAAACTAGTTTTGAAGTAACATAGTCGAGAAGAAGTAACTGTAAGCCGAGATGAATCTCAGTCACATGATAGCGGGCAATGTGACGGAGCTAATCACGATTTATGTTCTCGTTAATTGCACTAAGTTAGATGCTATGGAGAAATACGACTCTATGTTTACGGGCTTAGAGTTGCTTGGTTGAAGTGTTTGTTTGTTTGTTTGTTTTTTGTTATCTCCGAAACGTTTATATTATCACATCTATTCAGATGAGATAGACATAGGATGGAATGAAGTGAAAACCATAGCGGGATAAATAAGAATAGGATTTAATACTACATAAATAGTTAATTTTAAAGCCAATTCAAACCTTGTTCATCGATAGGATACTCCAGTATCCCTTAGCTAGATATGCTACTTTTTACTTCACTATTTGATATCGCAGGCAAAAAATCGTATATAATGAAAAATGTGTTGAACATAGGTAGCTTTCTTTGAAATTCATTTTCATTGAAGTAAATGGCTTAAAATATCATGTTTATAAATTAAATGAACGTCTAGAAATATTCGTATGTTCGCGAACAATACTCGTGATACTCGAGTATAAACTTTCCAAATTAATTAAAAGCTCGCTTGATTGAGGAAATGCTAACGTTTTCCTTCGCTTCGTTCCGACGCAATCTAATAAAATACTTTTAGAACTTTTGTATTAAATCACAAATTTAATTTGAATTTGTAAATCATTCTGGCACTTTAAAATATTTTGCTCGAGCTTTTTAATATATAGTGGAGACGAGTTAAAACTTTAAAGCTCCCACTGAGACATTCTAACATTTCAAGAAAAATTAAACCTATTGTTTTTTTGTTTATTTAAACAATTATTCAGCACACAATTAATTTAATTTTTACCCGACTGGGCGCAGTCCGCAGGAGGACTTATGAGTTTGACAGCTGTATATCTCTGTCTCTCTCGTAATTATTAAACGGCTACACCAATTTTGATGATGCACACGTCTCAAATAATATACAAAACCTTTGTGCTTAATAAAAATAACTTACCTTAATAAAATCAAGAATATCTAACAAAAACTAAAAAGAATAAATAAATGAACTTATCATGGAGATATCATTACTAATTATTGTGAAAGAATACTGTCCGGTTGACTGTAACGACTATATTATAACATTTAAGGCAAAGTATTAGTAATATCAAGTCATAAAATATTTCTTATTAATAATTGCGAAAAACATCTTACAATATATTTTCAAACTCGTTATATTTCAAGTGAATGATAATTATTTAGAGATATATGAGATTCATCTCGCCCTCATTCCATTTCTACTGGTTTCAAGTTCGCACTTCGATGGCTCCGACAAAAACATTCGTATAAAGGTTATTAAATATTCCGATCGATAGTTCCCAAGTGAAAACGATATATCATTCGAATCATAGAAGAGTGAACTTGATGTATACAACAAACAAAATCTAAAGTAATAAATCATATTTCATATATTCTCCACTAGCTGACTGTTTCTTTCAAAGAGTACTTGATCCTATTGTAAGTAGCTTCGTTATGTACTTACATGATACATTATATATAAATAGGCTAAAACAAAAATGAATAGTATTTTAATTTGTTTTTCAATCGACTTTCTTTTTCTTCGTTTAGTAGCTTTTGGAGAGCTTTAGTGCTATTAATTAAAAAAGTTTGGGAACAGTTATTTTTATACAGCTAGGTTATTTCCACACATATAAGTCTTTCTAAAATTTCGAGTGATGATTAATGACCAGTTTCTGCAAACAATAGTTGGCTGAGTTCTTTAATAAGCTTTATACCTCGAGGAATCTGCAGGAATAGGTTTTCAAGTTATTTTATAGCGTACATGCTTGTAAATACGTCACACATAGTTTTATGTCCACCCTTCCCCGTAAATTATATGTTTACAAAGATATTTTATTATTGAGTTTCTTTCCTAAAACAATATTTACACAAATGTAATAATCGCTTCTTAAGATTCTATCGAAAAATCATTAGTTTTTAGTTTATTTGTTTGTAAAATTTATATTTATAAATTATTTTGCAATAAAATACCACTAATTCACATAAACCCATGTCTGGCATTCAGACTTACGAGCAGACAGCACCCAAGAAAATTCTTATTCAATAGTGTAGATAGTCTATCCGAAACCGTATAATGGAGGCGAAAACACCAAATGAAGACAGCCGGAAACATTCCCGTCTGCAAGTGACGGCGAAACAATCAGATAGCTACTATTGAAACAAATTACATTTCCCGAGAAACCGTGTGGAGTAAATAAAAGACTCTGTCGTTTGAACGTGAAAATGATTAGAACGTGCACTTGATAAATATGTTATATAATAATAACTAACGACTCGCCCTCGCTTCGCTCGGACTCTTCCCTAGATTTAGCAGAGGCAAAGCCGCGGGATCTGCTAGTTATACTTATAAACCTTTCTCTTGAATCCCTCTATCTATTAAAAGAAACCGCATCAAAATTCGTTGCGTAGTTTTAAAGATTTAAGCATACATAGGGATATAGGGACAGAGAAAGCGACTTTGTTTTATACTATGTAGTGATATTTACGTGTTCTCCGAGGCATGAGGGTAGCACACCGCTAATTTCCTCCGGGCTGTTACTAATATTTACTGAACAGAAAGATTCAATAACTAACTTTAGACCGACTCGGACTCGAACCCAGGACCTCAACCTGATGTATGTGTTGATCAATGTCACGTAGAATACAGAAAGGTCTTCTCCAATTTAACGATTGGTCGATAAATTGATATCATAAAGCTAGAACAAGCAGTTTAATCTTATGAAATCGTAATAAGTCCGTGAGTAAAAAATCACTCGGAAGGAAGTTTTGAGAATTTTTTACCGGAAAATTCCTAAAGTTGAAATTTAGCAGGAAAATGATAAATTTTTACGTTATTTAAAGACAAAAATCAATCCGCTACCGACTCTACCTTGTACCAAGCAGAATGTTAACAACAAAAGGTCCATTGAAACTATTTCTGACGTGAAACGTATTTTCTCGTAAAATCTGATAAATTATATTAGAATCTGCCATGTATTTATTATATTGTGAGTTTTTCGGGCGTTTTTAGGATTTTGTTCACAAAGAGTCGAGGCTCTATTATGAAGCCTGGGTTTTATGCTCTTAGTCTTGTCAAACTTTTGAAAGTTAAGTTTTAAACCTTCTTCTTAAAATAATTCCTACGTAATTTATATATTTTCCACAGCTAATGGTGAGAGCAACGATAAAAATAGGCGTATAGCAAATCTCCAAATTCAATATAAAAGGTATCACCTAATTGCACATTGTTAAACTATCTTGTAAATATATGTACAAACATATTGATTATTGAGAGCAACCGCTTGTGGACGCTAGCTAGCAACGTGAGAAGTTACAGTGTCCTATATTTTTATCTATTTAAGCTTGATTTTTTATTATTGACAACTTCTTCTTAAAGCGCCATCTTCTTACGAAGGTCGGCGATCATTAAGGCAACTTGTTTCTTATCATCTTCACATAGTATGAAGCAAAGTCGCTTCCCTCGTCTGTTACGCCACGCTTAGATCTTTTAAACTACGCAACGGATTTTAATGCGGTTTTTAACAATAAAAAGAGTGATTCAAGTAGGTACCTCATTGCAGTGATATCTATACTTATCATTGAAACGTACGAGTATTGAAAGACAAACCTGAGCAAAGTAAGGGTGAGTAGTAGTAGTAGTTATCATATATCTATCAATATTCTATTAGCGACATCGATAATATTTATCAAGTTTCCAATTTAAAAAGAACTTTCTACCTATTTCTTGTTTTTTTCTTTACCATTAAAAAGAAGTCACCACCCTAGTAATAAGATCCCATAGATCTCACGGCTTTAGTTGAACAATCTATGGCTTTTTAATGAGTGGGTCGTAATCTTGACTAATCGCATTAGGATTTAATCTGGTTCGGATCGCTTCACGCTTCTTAATCCTTGACACACTCGTACGTTCGAGCCCTTGACTTTTTCACTACAAAAAAAAAAGTTTATCATTAAAATAAAATAAGAGCAAAATTAATGAAAACGCATGAATTAAAACATTACCCTTTTTTAATTTTTATGCACTACTATATATAGTATTTTATGCCTTGTAATCTAATGGTTTGTACGACTGTAGAGTCACGCTCTACAGTCGTACAAACCGTTAGGTCTTGAGTTTGACTCCAGTCTTAGGCCAAATTAATTTTTCGTTTTTTTCAAATAAGCATTAGCGTACGCTAATAATTCGTGGTCGTCTAGTGTCAGTGGGTTCCATCGTGGGATTATACACTACACATAATATATACTAAGATTGATATAGTATACATACATATCTATACCAATATTATAAAGCTGAAGAGTTTGTTTGTTTGTTTGTTTGTTTGGTCGAGCGCGCTAATCTCAAAAACTACAGCTCCGAATTGAAAAATTCTTCTTTGTGTTGGATAGTCCATCTATCGAGGAAGTTCTATGTTACATCAAGCTACTGTCAATAGGAGCGGAGCATCAATGAAAAATATTGCAAAAACGGGAAGAGCGAGCGTTAGTGCTGCTAGGTACCATACCGCGCGACTCAGAAAGAATTAGGTTTCCGGTTCTTAGAATGCGTGAAAACCGAGAAAATGCTAGTATATTATAAATATAAACATCACACAAATGAATGCCACCAGCGGGACCATAGATTACTATTATGGACTAGAAAAGCGCGACTCGAACTCGCCACCGCTGGCACAGTGACCTAAACGTGTCGTCAAATAATAGTGATACGATTTGAAAATATAATATTTGTTTATAATATTATTTATCATATTAATATTATTTATAATATTAGAGAAGACACCTTCCGTTAATTCAAGTTAAAGCTCCCGCGGCGAGATAACACGATTTGACACGTTTCGAAGTAAAGAAAATAAATTAAATTTTTCCTCCACGTCATATCTTGTAAGCATTGTTTGGTAATTATTATGATCTTGTTAGGTGTCTATTATTTTATAAATGAATGAAATGATTTTTTCAAAAAAATTAAATTATATTGAAGAGTTTGTTTGTTTGTTCGTTGTTTGTTTGTTTGTTTGTTTGTTTGTTTGTTTGTTTGTTTGTTTGTTTGTTTGTTTGTTTGTTTGTTTGTTTGTTTGAACGACTAATCTTAGGAATTTCAAATGCGATCTGAAAAATTCTTTTTGCGTTAGACAACGTGTGTATTGAAAAAAGGTGTAAGCTATATATCATCTCGCTGCTACCCTAGAGAGAGTAGCAGTAATCATAAATGTCAACAAAATATACAACAGAAACGAGCGAGAAAATAGATAAAGTTTTATTTGTTAGTACCGAGTAGTATCACCTTTTAAACGATTTAGCACCCCATTGAAATGGGGGAGATTTCGTTAGGTAGACACCACATACCACTTTAATGTATGCAGATGTTATTTTCAAGCGTTTAAAAGGTCATAATCTTACTGTGTACTAAATTTTATCAAAATTTGCCTAGCTTGAAGGAGCAACAAGCAAACGATTTTGGTTTTATTATTATAAAACCAATATTTATTAATATTATATATTATACTGGCCGCGGCTTCGCATGTTGTTCGTCTTAGACCAAATTCTTTCTGAGTCACACGGTATGGCACCTCACAGAACTAACGTTCCCGTTTTTGTAACATTTTTCATTGATGCTCCGCTCCAATTGGCTACAGCGTGATAAAATATAGCCTATAGCCTTCCTCGATAAACGGACTATCCAACACAAAGAATTTTTCAATTCGGACTAGTAGTTTCTGAGAACAAACAAACAAATCTTCAGCTTGATAATATTAGTATAGATATATATTATTTGGAGTACATTGCGTAGCTCTTTTCGTACCAACTTCAGTACTTAATAAAGTACCAGAATTAAGATTATTCGATATCAGTGATTTTTCTAGTTCTAGCTTATTTCTTCGCTTTTCCACAAGTGATAAATTACGAAAGCAGTTAAGTTTTATAAAAACTTAGAGATTAGTTAGGAAATGACCTGTCTGAGACTCGGAAAGGCTTTAACTAAGAGCTAAGACAACTTTACTTCGTTCTTGAAAATCCTTTAACAAGGAAAATTCTAAATCTATGTGTTTTATAATTTAATATAATTTTTGTGTTATGACTAGAATAAAAATTGTGTATGTAAATCTGTACTAAAATATATTACAAATACTGTTCATAAAAGTTATGTTGTCGTAGAACTGTGACAAGAATGCTTGCTGCATTTTTAAGGCAGTAACTCTTTACGAGTTTTTTTTCTTAATTTCTATATTTGAATAGTAAATATCAATAATTTGGTGAACTATCAAATAGAAGATCTTGATTTGATGTTTCTAGTTAATAGTCACTTTAATTTATTTTAATCTTACAAAAATACCAAAAACGATATTCCAAGCCAAATAAAAGCTTAGATGCTTAAAACACTAAACAAGAGATTTACTTTGCTACCCTATCACCACGAACGCGAATCAACAGCGCATTAAAAATCATAGTGTACATACGCCTTAACATCTAAAAGGAAGATTAGTTCCTGTAATTTCATAAGCCCGGCACCAGCGGGCAGCTACTAAGGCAGCTTGAATAAAACCATTTCGCTTATAACATACGTTCCAACGACAATTCTACGTAACGACCTCAACAAGTCAACTTGAATGGTAGCAATTCGCGCCTTGCACACGCACTAAAATGCATGCATATGTTCTGAATGAAAATAGACTGTACAACTTTAGTTTTAGGTTTAAATTCGTGTGAGAGCTAGAGTTAGATTCCTGAGGCAATTTGGCAAACAACATTGACATGAAGTTACAAAGAGGTATTTCGCGTGGTTAGATTTATCGCACAGTGTGTCTTATTTTGTGTTCTGGCGGTGTTTTGGGGCTTAATGGGGATAATTCGTTATATTTGTATCGTTGAATGTTAGCTCGAAGCTATTTTGAAGGCGGTCGGTGGATATTATGGGCTAGAATGTATGTGGTAATTAGATGTAGCTTGTTTAATTTCTTATGAGTTAGTGCCTGCGACTTTGCTTGCGTTATTACTGATATTATTTATAGTTGAAATATCATTGAGATTAGTTTAACCGTTTTAGACTATTCACAGACAGGTTTTTTGCATTTGTTTTGGGATTTAGTAATTTGAAAGTACTATGATTTTAATATATCGTATTCCATTTTGTTGGATAAATAAATTAAGCTTGTATAAATATGAAATCTATATCCTTTTAAGTATATTTAAACTTTTAATTTGCCTTGATTATATTAAAATTTACCTAAGTAACTAGTACTTTCTTAGTTATATAATATATATTCATTTTATAGATTAAAAAAAAAATAATGTAACTTTCGTGTTGGTTTGTCTCACTTTCACGATAATTAGTTGATTAAGATTTAAATAAGTAGTTACAGTGAAAAAAGCCGATATATGCTTCCTATTGACCCGCTTAATTAGGAACCAGCATTTTCAGCGGCTTCCCACGCGTTCAAAAGACCGGAAACCAAATTCTGAGTCGCGCTGTATGGTACCTCGCAGAATTAACGCCCGCCCTTCCCGTTCTTACAGCACTTTTCATTCATGCTTCGCTCCTATTGGTCGTAGCGTGATGTAATATAGTCTATAACCTTACTCGATAACCAGACAGAGAGACATTTTTTCAATTCGGTCCAGTAGTTCCTACATTAGCGCGTACAACTAAACAAACAAACAAACAACAACTCTTCAGCTTTATATTATTAGTATAGATTACTATATTCGTTTGAAGTTATTTCGTGAATATATTACGATTGTCCTATATTAATAAAAAAAAATAACTTTGACGGTAACCTTTTTAGTTAAAAACTAATAAAATATATTCAGTACATTATTATAAAGATATGTGTATAATTAAACCACAGGTGAAGTTAGAAATGAAGTCGCATCGATGTGCCTCGAAACAATAGTGCACTTCTTCTATAACTGTGCATTATTCGCGTACGTGACTTTACGTTGCGTAACGTATATACGATGAACTTTTATTGCAGAACTTTGCAACTTTAGCTTCAGTGCCGTTGAAATTATAGCGCGGAAGCTTTAAAGTTCTATCGCTATGGTACAGGAAGAGATGGTTATGTTATGCCCTATGAGAGCTTTACTTTTCGTATAATACTAACGAACTGTTTTCTGATTTAAGTTATATTTAGACTTTAGTAATATGTTAATATTTTTAATGTACCAACAGAAGAAAAAGCTACGTCGTACGCCGTGTCATAAACTTCGAAGGTAACTTCAAAAATGAGATCGGTCGGATCTGTAAAAGAAAGACAAAGTAAATTTGATTAGCATAATATGTTTAGTAATAACAGCTTGTTTGAAATATATTTTACAATTTGAAGAATAATACAATATTTTACATACAAATTTTCTTAATCTTAAAATTATGTTTTTCATTTCATATGTCGTTTAGGAACAACCTGTCAAAATTACTGCGTCTTTACAGGTCTTGGGTGTTTGCGGTAATTATTTTAAAATCTAATTGTAATATTCTTAATAGTGTCTATTTATTTTACGGGAGGTCACAGAGTCCCAGTCGTATAATATTTTTCTACTATTTTAAAAAGAAAAAAGAAGTATTTTTGCTGTATGAATAAAATTGTAAAAATCACGTATGTACGCAAAAAGTTTGAGCAGCTGGGAGGGATATAGGATAGTTTTTATCCTGGAAATCATCCTTTATGAGGGTGAATAGGAGGATGAAATTTTCGTTGTGGAATTAATCAAAACTCAACTTAGGGATATTATATATTACTATGTAATTTGACGACATGCGTGGCGCAGTTGGTAGTGACCCTACTTGCTGCGTCAGCGGTCGCGGGTTCGAGTCCCGCTGGGGGTATACATTTGTTGAGCACGAATGTTCGTAATCCAGTCATGGGTGTTTATATTTATAATATGTATGTCTCTCGAACCCGCGACCGCTGGCGCAGAAAGTAGGGTCACTACAAACTGAGCCAAACGTGTCGTCAAAAACATTATATTATTATATCAAAAGATATGGACCGAGTCTATTTTACGAAACGGTTCTCTTTATAACACATTATATTAGACAATAAATGATTTAAACTTATATATGTGTAGTATATCAACCATCTAGTATCCATAACACAAGGCTCGTACCTTATCGTGGAACTAGATAGTGCTGTGTGTAAATGTCCCAACATATTATCTATATCTTATATATATATAATGAAAATGGTGTTCGTTTGAGGCTCAATCACGCCTAAACCACTGATCGTATCGACATGAAACTACCACCATTCGATACGAAATTTCTGTAGCCCTAGTGAAGAGGGGTACAAGTCCGATTTTGTCGAAAATTAGTTAAATATACCAAATTGATCAGAAAGAAATGCTCTATCATTTGGTGTAAACGGATCTAAGCTATCTCTAAAAACAAAGAAAATATTTGGTGCATATGGGTTTAACTAATACAAACAAAACTACATAATTCGGATTCAAGTACTTTCGTATTGTTTTAAACTGAAAAATAAAAAAATAAAATTGTGTTTTTTAATCTAAATTAACATAAACTACCTACGTTTTTATCAAATTGGTGTTTACCAATACAACAACAGATGGTCCTTATTAAATGGCTTAGTGAGTAATGATATTACTAGACATCAATTTGTTTTCACCAAAATAAATGTCAAAAATCAAGTATAACTCTTTTGAGATCAGTATTCACATTATGCTATTGTGAAATTAATAAATTTAATATAATACAATTCTAGTTGTATCCTACGAATAGCTTTCATTTTACGTGAGAAACGATATAACTCGTCGCTGCGGGGGAGTGGTGCGGGTGAGTGGGGAGCGCATAGCGCCCGCGTCCCGTCAGTCGCTCGCGCATCCTACTGAGCAGAACCTGTGCGAGTAAGTTAGATCGTTTCACACATATTTTTTGTAATTTATTGCGCTCGCGCATCCTACTGAGCAGAACCTGTGCGAGTAAGTTAGATCGTTTCACACATATTTTTTGTAATTTATGTCGTAGTGAATGTATACTTTAACAGGTTCAAGTCTAATTGTACCTTTTTACACCTAATAATAATACGTTACAAGAATGTATTAAGGAACGTAACTATTTGGAAATCTCTCCATAGTAGGTAGTAGGTAAATCTTTAAAAATACGCAACGGATTTTGATGTATTTTTAATAGATAGAGTGATTCATGAAGTAGGTTAAATACATAGTTTTTGTACATTTTTATTTAAGTTAGTTATTTTCTTTTTAGGATGGCTGGTAGAGGTAGAATTAACCGAATGATAGATCTTGTTCATCGAGAACTGGAAATGGTTAATGACGTGGATTGCTTAATTGAAGAACCTGTACCTACTTGTTTTCTGTTTACCGAGAATCAATCTCCAAAGCCAGGATTTTCGAAGGATAACTCTCCAAAGCCAGGATGTTCTACGGATTATGCCCCAATATTTGAATGTTTAAAAAACGTTTCACCAATCAGTTCAAAATTATTTTCTCCTATGCCTGCATGTTCCCAAAATTTTACCCCAAGGCCGAACCCCGACAAAGATGACAATATATTATTATTTACTGATTCCGACGAAACATATCTCATATGTCTTGATATTGTTTCTCTATTAGTTGATAAGCTGCCATGCCCTGATCTCGATTATTCTGGTGAAAGTAGTGATGACTACATACCAAATACACCCGATACAAGTGACTCGGATTGTTCAATACGGAATAGGCGTGCAAAAGGAAGACGCAATGTTATTATTCCTCAGTCAGACTCAGACGAGAGCAATAATACGTCATTTTGGGATAGAGAAGGTGTTATACAGGGTCGAAAACGTAAACCTAGGAAAAGTACAAAAGAAAGAAGAGAAGATAGAGAAAATAGAAAAAAGAAAAGAAATCTTGGAAAAAGTTACCAGACAAAAAACGGAAAACCTGTTAAAGAAAGGAACATGAAAAGTTTGGAAACTTGTAGGATGAAATGTGCTGAAAGAATTCCTGAAGCGTTAAGAAAAAAAATCTTTGATCGTTATTGGAGTTTAGGTGACTATGATAGGCGTGTACTGTTCATAAGTAACCTTATAACGTTAAAAGAAAAAGCAACACAAAAAATGGCGCCTACAATCAAAAATAGGAATTATTCCAACGAGTTTTTCCTGAAGTTGGATTTAGAGTGTCATCGCATTTGTAAGGGTTGTTTTTTAAAAACATTCGATGAAACGCCCAAGTTTGTCCAAACTGTGACAGATAAATTAAAACTAAGCGGTGGTTTGATTATAAATAAATCGTCAAGAGGGAAAAAATCCAGTGTCTTTAAAATTGATGACGAAAGGCTAGAAGATGTTAAAGCTCAAATTTTGTCATTCCCTCTTTACGAAAGTCATTATGGGCGATCGAAGACAAACAAAAAGTTTTTGCCACCCCATTTAACTATTAAGGACATGTACAAGGCTTACTGTGAGATGCATGAAAATCCAGTATCAATCACCATCTACTCATGGGTTTTCAGAGCCCAAAATCTATCTTTTAAGGCGCCTTATGTTGATACGTGTGTGAAATGCGATACTTTAGGTACGAAAATAAAATATAGTGAAGGTGCGGAGAGAGAAGAAAATGAAAAGCTTTTGATAGAGCACCAACGTAGAGCAGAATCTATTTATGATCAAAAATCTCAAGATCGGGCGCTTTCAATTACAAAAAAGGATACAGTAGTCTTGTCATTTGACTTACAGCAATGTTTGCCAACACCATACCTTAAATCTGGTGCTGCATTTTACAAACGTCCATTATGGACTTATAATTTGACTTTGAGGGACTGTACCTCTAATAAGGTATATTGTTTTATGTGGCATGAAGGAATTGGTGGTAGAGGGGCAAATCAAGTAGCTTCCTGTTTGTTTTATTACATAATGAACTGCATACCTGATGAGATAAAGCATCTTGTATTTTATTCTGACTCCTGTTCTGGCCAAAATAAAAATATTCACGTTGTTTGCATGTTCCTGTTAGCTGTGCGTAATAATACAAATTTGGAAACCATAACGCATAATTTTTTAGTACCAGGCCATACTCACATGGATTGTGACGTGGATCATGCGTTAATTGAAAAGGCCAAGAAAAAAACTCAAATGGACATTCATCATCCGCGGGATTGGTATCAACTTGTTCGAACATGTAGTAAAAAGAAACCATTTACTGTTGTAGAAATGCATTGTGAATTATTTCTAGATTTTGCGAGTTATCTTAAAGGGCCACTGCAACAAAAGAAAATTGATGAAAATAAAAAGAAGTTTTACTTATCTGAGTGTGCAGCTTTTAAGTATAAAAAAGGAGAATTTCCTCAATTTCATTACAAAATGCATGGCGAAGATGAATGGAACACAGTGAATTTGCAAAGAAAACGTGGAAAGTCACCGCTCCCAAGTGTTTTTGAAACCGAATGTATACCCAAATTATACGATGGGCCGATTGCAATTTCTAATGAGAAAAAACAAGACTTGCTTAGTCTTCTCCCACTTATAAACCCCAGTGTCAGATGTTTTTATACTAATTTAATAAGTAATGATAACAAAGATCAGCATCCTCTTCTAAATGATGACAGCGAAGATGAGATTTTCTAAATTTTTTAGTTTCTTAATATGTTTTTTTTAACTGTTCCTATAATTTCAAACATTGCAAAAGATCCTTTGATTAGGATCCTTTACTAAAAGAAGAGATTTATACATTTTCAGGTTTTTTTTTCATCTCAATTTGTGATTTTTCTGCAGATTAAGATGTGAGTTTCTCTTATTTTTTTTGGTATTATTCAAATACGCAAGAAATTAAAAAAAAAATATAATATTGTATTCCGCTTGTTTTATTTTCATTAAAATATGGGTTTAAGTAGCACAAAATAGTTCATATAAGTCTACATGTACCACACGCCACGTATAAAATCTTTGTGAAAAAGACGCCAAGATATTTTATTTTTTATAATTTTCAATTTTTTTAAAGTTGACTTAAAGTACACAGCTAAACACTATTTTCTTATAAAATGAGCTATTAAATATTTCATTTAATTACTTGGTTATCATAAAATTCATTCAAATGCGTATTCCTTTTCACATAAGCGAATTCTCAATTTACTTATGTGTGAAGGGGTATAAGTTATTTTATACCCTCGAGGAATTTATTTTGTGGAGGGTATAAGTCATTATCTTAAAAACTATTAACTTTACATAAAAAATAACTCAATAATAATAAAGAACATACTCTGTTTACCTATAAAAAACATCACATGTATTACTTTTGCTGGCGGTGTAAATGTCGCACGAGGACAAACACGCAATTTGAGCGCGCTGTGTGTTTTTTGCCTCTCCTGTAAAGTTGTAGTTTTAGACTTAAATCCCTTTTCACTAGGGCCACAGATTTTTCCTAGATGGTTTATGGCTATTTATTTTTCGAATTCTAACGTTCCTTCATTTTTTTATTGCTGTTTTACTTTTATGAACATTTATCCCGCTAATAAAAACAAAAGACAAGCGTTTTCTCTTGATTCTTTTGTTTTCATGGATTTCAACGGAGTTTACTAAACGGATAATGTTCTTTTACATTCAGCTAAGAATCTACTTACAAACTTCCACGCATCCACCCACCAACTCCCACGCACCCCTGCACACCCACTCTCATTTTTTGATAAAAATAAAATGCCGTATCTATGATCGAGTATCACTTGAGAACGGCTGGACCGATTGGGTTAATTTTTTTTTGTTGTCTTCAGAATTGTCAGGAGAATGTTTATATGTAAGAAAATTTTAAAAAAGTCTGCTAAAACGTTAAAAATTTCGATGATAATCGAAGTATTCCAATTTCTATAGTTACTCATCACGAAATCTCGGGAACTATAGGACTTAGAAATGTGAAACTTGGTAGGAATATTACTTTCGTTATGTAGAGGTCAACTAAAAACGGATTTTAAGAAGTTCATCCCCCAAAGGGGATTGCGTGGGCGTTAACAATGAACAATTCCCGTTTTTAAACTATAGCTCCTATAAATTCAAAATTTGGTAGGAATCTTCTGTAAGAGATGTAGAAATAGTCTATGAACGAATTTTACGGTAGCTCACCCCACAGGGGGTTGCGGGGGTGGTTTAACAATGAAAATTTTTATATTTTAAGCCGTAGCTCCTACAGACTCCAAATTTAGCTAGAGTCGTCTATATGTGATGCAGAAATGATTTAAGAGCGGATTTTACAACAACCCACCGCCGAAAAAGATTGCGGTAGTGGGTGTTAAAATGTGAAATTTCTATTTCCAAACTGTAACCTCTATAGACTTTAAATTTGGTAGTAATCTTTTATTTGTCATGCAGAAATCATCTCAAATAGGATTTTACGAAATTCTATTTACAATAGGGATTGCGTGGGTGGGTGTGAGAATGTTAAATTTATGTTTCCAAACTGTAACTTCTACAGACTCCAAATGATTATTTTTTTACTGTTTAAATAATAATAATTTTATTTTAAGTGAATTTGACTCTTCTTTGAAAAATATTTTAAAATTCAGAAAAAAAAAATAAAAATTAACAAAAAAAGCAAAAAAAAAAATATAAATAAAAAAAAATAAAAATTAACAAAAAAAGCAAAAAAAAATATAAATAAAAAAAATAAAAATTAACAAAAAAAGCAAAAAAAAAAAAATTAACAAAAAAAGCAAAAAAAAATATGAATAAAAAAAAATTATGAATAAAATTTAATTTATTTCCTTTGAAAATTCGCCCAGCGAAGCGGGCGGGGATGGCTAGTATTATTATAAATTCATTCTGATTGATAAAACGCTCCTACTGAGCACGAACCAGAGGAAAGAAAGGGTGTGTTCTCTAAGATATAATAAGATGCAAATTATAAATTAAATAATCAAAAATGAAATAATGAAATGAAAATGAAAATAGGTAACAAATATCTCCTAGAAAATTCAAATATCAAACATGTTCACAGATCCATGAGTATTCACTGCATTGTACTACAATGCGAAGTCACATCTCTATGTAATTGATTAACTCTCCTTTCAGTTCTGTGTCACATATTATCTTGATTAGTCAAAGCTAATATCCTGTTCTTGGCGTAATTAATGTTTATTGATATCTATTGGTACTGCTGTGATAGAACACTACGCGTGTTTTGAATCTGTAAGACGTCTTATTGCCACTTTGCCCGAGTTCTCGCAGTATGGAGATTCGAGAGGTTCTCGTTTTTTATCATTTTTTTACCATTAGTAGTAGTTTTTTTACCATTTTTATTTCAACGTCACATACATTACAAAATGAGACACATTTATTTTTATTATATTATGTAGTTTATCTATCAACTTCATCAACTTAAGTAGTGACTTAACGTGTATTGGTCACCCATTTGGTGATTGGTTGATGGATTGGATAGGCGAAAGAAGGCAAGCAAAGTAAGGACTTATGCGGATTTGAAAAAATCTGAATGTAACTGTATAACAAATAACAGTTAAATAAAGTATTACTGTTCACTTTATAAATAAATAAAGCCAAAGAAGTAAGCGAAAAGAAGAAAAAAGTAGGCAGCGGGACTAATATTATTACTTTTTATTTAGCTACCGGTGGCTTTCTGATAGACTTATATACAGACATTTAATTTTAATTCTATGTTTCATTAATGTCGATTCAAAAGAATTTGTAAAAGCCTATTTGAATAAAGTATATTTTGATTTGATTTTAAGTAATACATTTTAATAAGCACTGAAAACTCATATACATACCACAGGTCTCTTCACGTATTACTAGCCATTTTTTTAATAAGGAATAATGTAAATGTTTGTTGTTTTTTTATTAATACGATTAGAGACAAATCAATTGATAGATTATTTTTATAACAACCATTAACTTTTGTTGACAGAGGTGAAGTTAATTCAACGCATATTTTTTTAAATAAATATTTGGGACATTATTACAACAGCGCCATCTAGTTCCGTGATAAGCTATGAGGCTTGTGTTACGGATGGATACCAGATAGTTGATATACTACACACATATAAATTTTAAATACATACATTTTATAAATATAGACACCCATGACTGGAGTACAAAGATTCGCGCTCAACAAATGAATGCCCCCAGCGGGACTCGAACCCGCGACCGCTGGCGCAGAAAGTAGGGTCACTACAAACTGAGCCAAACGTGTCGTCAAAAACATTATATTATTATATCAAAAGATATGGACCGAGTCTATTTTACGAAACGGTTCTCTTTATAACACATTATATTAGACAATAAATGATTTAAACTTAACTCCATTTATAACTTTATAAAACTTATTAGTTGAAACGAAATATCCAATGTAACTTACCCTCATCACCCTAAACGGACTTCCGCAAGCGTCACAGCGGATCAAAAAGTTGTCGCCAGAACTAATTCTAATTTCACCATGAGGGTACCACCATATTTATTCATCGTCTTCCATAGTTTTTATTGGTATGTATAAATCTTTAAACTGAAATTTAAAAGTCAATCCATAATAACGTGACTAAATAAAAACTTGAATAAAAAAGATACATATTCTTCGAAAAAGAAAAAAAACACATTGAATACCATTGATTAACATCCTTATTTTAATAATTAATTTCTTTATGTGACATCGAAATAACATTGGAATATTGGCTATAGCTAAATCTTAGCCAAAAAATGCTAATTTTGCGTTTGTTTGGGTTACACTCAAAATTTTCAAAACGACTGAAGATGAATAAACTCGTATTTATTATTTATAAGCATTACAAGTTTTGTTTTTCATTTGTGGATCTATTGTGGTTTCTGACGATTAGAATGGGAGTCTTCATGTCTTTTATTTAAGACAGACAGTGCCATTAAAAATAATTAATATTTTTAACACAATTTTATGTATAATATTTTAAGCCGATGGAATAAATTGCAACGTTTATATAATTTATAGCCAAATAAATGGTGAAGTCGAAATCCTACTTTCAATGATTTTCATGTGGCGTCGGCGATTTACGCTTGCTCTAGTATATCGCATGAATTATGGGTTGCTCTATGAAGGCTTTATATTGGTTGAATTTGGCCTAAATTTGACATTTATGTTTAAATTATGCTTATACGGTTAGTATCTAATATAATGATGTGGCGGACTTATTATAGTTTTGGCAAGTTTCGGTTACTGTCTCTAGCAGCTTTTTAGTGAAGTTAAGCTAACTTTTTAAAATAATTACTACCAATTATATAGTATTATTATTATTATTTGTATGGTTATTTACTATAACTACATAAAATACTTGAATAAAAAATATTGGTACGTGAAGCATAATACTAAAATGTACGAACTTAAATTGAATTGAATTTAGCATTTATGATAAAACTATTCAGCTTAAACTAATAAACAAAATCTAAGTAAAGCTTAAAAAGCTCAGAGTTTCGAGGATACTATTCATAAAAAAGCTTCCTTTCCCAATTCGTGTAGATAATGACAAGATAAAAAATGAAAAATGTGAGCCTGAAAATATTAAAGAGCCCAAAAGCTGTTGTATTTGATGCTTCACTTCTCAGCTTAATAAACTATCGCCAGAAAAAGGACAAGACCCTAAATTTGGCGGTTTGCTTATAATTTATGTAATTATACACAACACAACTTCTACGAAAAAACTATGTATGTATGTATATATTTTGTTCAAATCGATTTTTGGTAGACTCATGACGTTCAGTAAGAAATTGTAACAATTTTTATGCTGAATAAAATATTTTAATTTTGATGGAGAAATCACTTTAGCTTGATGATCCTCTGTAATTACGTATGCTTAATAAGCTTTTCCCAACAATCGAATCTTAGATTTTGACTCCTTATCCAACTTCACAACCCACTATGCATTAAATATATTCGATTTGTTACTGCGAATTAAATTACCTTCACGTTAGTACAAGTGAAGGTGTAGAGTGTTTAAATGCAAAAATTGCTAATACTATCTTTTTAAATTAATTTATTAACAGAAATACTGAATAACCATACCTGACTCGACCTAGTACTCGAACCTAGTGCCTCCGGTATCGCAGCCATACATATTATATGAAACATTTTTGTTAAAAGTAAAAAAATAGTAATTTAGAGTAAAATAATTTACATAATTTAGTAATGAGAGCGTCCATCATAATAGAGTATGATGAAGCAACAAATCAACAAAGTAAGCTTTATATAAGTTCTAAGGAATTTTAGCTTCCGACATTGTATCAAAGTTGTCTCGTTCGGTAATTGTAGTGGAATATGCTAGTACATTAGACATTTCTATGTAAATATTAGAGACAGGGCACTTTGTTTGTGACAAATAATAAATATTTTATGTAGCTGAATTAATTTAATATCAAAATTCTATTACAAAATGGAAACTGTTACTTAATTAAGAAGGCTAGATTATTCTATAGGGAAGAAAATAGGGGTTATTTTTCTAGGTTTTTAGGGGTTACTTCTTCAATTGTACCCCATGAAATAGT
This sequence comes from Boloria selene, assembly GCA_905231865.2. NCBI lineage: Eukaryota > Metazoa > Arthropoda > Insecta > Lepidoptera > Nymphalidae > Boloria > Boloria selene. The sequence goes on from HG993156.1 coordinate 213,759, forward strand.
TACAGTTGTGAGTTGGTTAGGATTACTAGAAAGTCATCCTTGCTTCGCTTCGGGATCGTTCTTAGTAAAAAATAAAAAAAGTCTATCCCGCGGGAGTTGCACAGTTTTACGGGATAAATAATTATGCATGGGATATTTCAGACTAAGCTATATTATAAACATCCAGACCCGTCCAGCCGGCGTGGTTAAATAATAAGGAATCATCCACCCAAACTTAGGCATTAAATTATGTGATCCGTGGCATTAATAACTCGAATAATTTTACTATAGGAATATTTAGAAATTGATTCAAAAGATAGCTAATTTTTATATAATTATATAATCATAATGTTAAAAGCCGATACTTATTTTTTCAACATTATTTTAATTTCAAATAATATCCATATAAAGAATTTATCATCAGTTATAAAGGAAAACATACAATGTTTTATATGTTTTTATATAGGTCTAGTTTTTGTGTAAAAAAAGTGTGCTGGTATGATTTATTCTTACTTACTCCTTCTTCTTTTCATCTTCTCTCATTTTCTTGTATTTCAAAACCATATAACATTATATTGATTATTTCATTAAACTAACTAGAGTAGCTGAATAATAAAAGCAAGAAAACCAAAATGCAAGAGCTAGTTTCTCACATCATTTATGTACCAACACATGAACTGTTAGTACATTTTTACATCCCATAAACGTTTTATGATTTTGTATCATACACATGTTTTCTTTATACTCCGGTAAGGGCACTGGCAGGTGAGTTTAGGTCGAAGCATTATATGAAAATAAAAACTACAAGTAGTGCTTATATTACGACGGAGATCGTAAGTTTTATTCTCGCGCGATGTAAATGCTAGAATTGATTGTACGAATAAGAAACATAATATTATGTTTGTATTATTTTGGATTTGTGATGATGATGTCCTCCTTGACGTATCCGTCAACGGCGAAGCTTGTTAGCTCCGGATATGAGAGCGAATGTGGTGTTTCGCATCCAAGTGTGTTAAGCGTTTTTCTTCAAAGATAGTAACAGCTTTGTTGATAGAGTTGCGCCAATATGCCCTCTGTTGCGCTAGTTCTTCCCACCTTTCTGGTGCGATGTGACATGCATTAAGATGTCGCTTAAGGACATCTCTGTATCTCTGGTTAGTCTACTACTAATCACTTCTATCGTATCTAGTGGTAGTTTCTTTTCTAAAATAGCAGTACTTAGTTAAACAAAAAGGAAAAAAAATAAACTTTTTTAACAATTATTAAAATTGCTTATCTATTCTATTGCTTGCTTGTCTATCTGTCGCCGCTAATCGGCGAAGACAATATTTTGATTTATTTATTTACTTAATGGGAACACAGTTGTAGGAACATTTTAAAATGTTATTTAAAACTTAATACAAATCTTACTATTGTTTTCCAATAAAAGTGTCGCACGAAGCACCATATTGTAACACAAATTTATGCACTATTTAAGAAATAAATAAAACTTTTATTCGTATACAATATATAAATAAACTAATTCTTGAAATAATAGACAATTTTTATATTAGATAGGTAAACACCTAGGGACTTCTACAATTCCTGAAAAATAGCCAAAATCTTATTAAATGACAAAAATAACCGTTATTCTTATAGATCTGTCATTCCAATATATTTTTTTGATTTATATTCTTCGAAGATTATAGAAGGACTTGTCAAGACATTTTTTGTACAAAATATCACGGTCCCACGGGAACACCGAAATATCTCGTCCGCTTGAGACGCTCAATCGATCCTAATTAAATTTTGTATAGATTCTATTAATATCAAAATACAATGAAAATTCTTTCTACAAAGTTTAATTTGATATTAATGGACATAATATCATATTTACATCGGAATAGAAAATCTTCCATTTTTTATTTTCTTGGTTATACTGTAAAGGGTACTTCTACTAAGAAGTTTTTTTTTTCTTTCAATTTTTTTCTTAGTAAACAACTCCAACTCAACTCCGCCGCTCTACATGATATGTATCAGTGGAAACTTTATAGTTCTATGTACCATTTATATAAATTATTGTATAAATAGATGTAAACACTGTTTGTTTTCCCAATAAAAAAATAAAAAATTATGGATCTGCACAAAAAAATGAAGCTCATGAGACTATGTATAAAGTACCTAGGATCACACTCGTAAAACAAAGGTGAATCACTAGTGCAAAATAATATAGCTGATATAAGCGTTAAAGCAAACATGATTGACATAATTATGGTTATAAAGATAACCGAATCAGATATGATAGTGACGGGTTCTCACAAAGCACACAGAATAGGAACAACTTTATGCAAATGCCGGGTCTCGAACCCGCTAACCGCAACCGTTGTAACTCCGCGTTAAATAATTGTTCGTATGCATGCTGAAATTTATGTACCGTTTGGACATTTACTCCGATATTGTTCTCAGAGTTGGTTTCAGCGAACTTTACTCTTTGAATTTGTTTGGAACGAATATTTTGATTTACGCTCCTCCAAAAGATTTATTGTAGTTTCTGTGTTTATTTTAAAACACTAGCGAAAAGAGTCTACAAATTAATGAAGTTTCATTCCACAACAAAAATAATGAATCGCTAGGATTGAAAGTTAGTTATTAAAAATTGTTTCAGTTATTCGTATATAAGCGGAAGTTGCTAAGTGCTTTTTTTGACATAATTAGTACTGAGTACTTACTTTTTTTATTTTATTCCAACTGTTAAAGTTTTTTGAACGGAACTCTAATTCTTTGTCTAATATGAAAGTCCCTTATAACTTCAGTTTCGGCCATTTCAATGGTAAGCTATGGAAATGGCTGAAACTGAAGGGATGGGACTGTGTTATGGATACCAGGTAGTTATGTATATTATATAGATATAGGTACTACGCGTAATATATTACTTTAAATACATACATATTCTAAATATCCATGACTGAAATATAAACATTCTGCTGCACTGCAAATAAAAGTCACTACGAATTTATAATTTAAGCATGATTATGTTTTTTATCAACGCTATGAAATAATTAACTATAATTTTAAAGTTATAATAATTTCCAAGAACAAAAACTACATTTTAATTTTCAGCTACAACTGTACATTGGATATAAACGAGAAAGGTGCAGTACAATTGTCGACATTAGTTGTCTAAGTGTCACTGGCAGTTCCCTCCTCGAGGCTCTTACTGCTCTCCGTTGTTTTAAAATTTCAACATCCCACCGTGAAAACTTGTTGGTTTTGTTACGAATAAAAAATAAGCTTTTAAAATTAATCTAATTGAAGTTGATTAAATTTTTTAAGCCTCCCCACTAGAGAACCCCATAATCTATGCTATTATTATAAATCTGAAGAGTTTGTTTGTTTGTTTGTTTGTTTGGTTGAACGCGCTTTTTTGGCTGAATCTCAGTAACGACCGGTTCGAATTGAAAAAATCTTTTTGTGTTGGATAGTCCGTTTATCGAGGAAGGCTATAGGCTGTATTAAATCACGTTACGACCGATAGGAGCGAAGCATCAATGAAAAACGTTGCAAAAACGGGAGGTATTTGGTTTCCAGCCTTTAGAACGCGCAAGAAGTCGCGGGAAAAGCTAGTAATAAATAAAAATAGCTTCCCATGAGCGCAAATTTTTCGTTAACTGTAATTTTTTATTGTACTGAAATTATAACCATTTTTTAACTAACTTAACCAAACCTAACTTATTTCTAATTTTGTGTTAAACACTGCAACACACACTCAAACGATTTTCTATACCTTTACAAGAGGAAAACTAAAAACAAAAAGACCTTATTTCATCAACGATACTCGGTGTTACATCCATCTATAATATTAATAGTGATAATTGACGACATTTAGTGTCAATTTCAATCGCTATACAACTGTCAAACCATCAGCTTCGTATCTACTGAGTTTAGTGATCACTTTAAATATATTGGACGGTACCCCAGTAATTGCAATGACAGGCTGATATTCATCATTAGCCACTGAAAACTGATTCCCTTTCAATACTGTATGCAACGTCAGTCAGTACAATTTTCAACCGACCACAAATAACGGTGTTCAACTTAGAGGTCTACATTGGGACATATTTGTCGCACATTCAAAGAGCTTGTCGCTCATGAGAGACGAATAAAGATGTTGGAACATTATTACACACAGCGCTATCTAGTTCCGTGGTAAGTTACGAGGCTTGTGTTACGGATACCAGATAGTTGATGTACTACATATATAAGTTTAAATACATACATGTTATAAATATAAACACCCATGACTAGAGTACAAATATCCGAATTTAACAAATGAATGCCCCCAGCGGGACTCGAACCCGCGACCGCTGGCGCAAGAAATTAGGGTCACTACAAAGTGCGCCAAACGTGTCGAATCCACGGTATCTCAGCAAACTAGGAAAGGTTAAATAGAGAAAAATGATTTTAAAATTTTATTTGCCTTCAATCTTGTTTGTCAATGCATTTGTAGAATAAAGGAAACCATCTTGCAAACTTGAGGATTCTATTCCGAGGTGGGGACAGAAATCTATTGGCAATCGCTTCAATGGTGACACCCCACACCCGCTGGTGTAAAGCTAAGTTTAGATACAGATTTCTCAGGAGATAGTTATTTATTATTTTATATAATGTAATTTTACAACATATTGAATTCTTCACTAGTTTTGTAGCTACGAGTAGCTTACACGATAGCAGATTATAAATTTGTGAACCAAAACGCTATCGTCGAAGGAAAATTTATTATTTTTGAGCCCAAAGAAATTTATGGAGCGAACTTCACAAGTTTGTTTTATTTCAATCATGTTGGATTGGAATACCATCGAATTTCCAAAATAAATGAAACATCGCAATATATATGAGCAGTATTTTTGATATTATATTCCTCCACGAATGAGATATGATAATAGAGAAAAATCGAAGGAACTTAAAAAGCAAATAAGTACAAGTATAGTATGAATAGAGATACCTCTCAGTCTAATCAGAAATCCCTGGATTAAAGCGGAATATTTAACTAAGAACTACATAAAATATGCAAGACACTACAACTAAGGTACATATTTATAGATCTATTTTCTATTCTAGTGATAGATTTCAATTGGTCGTACAAGTCATGGCAGACGGGAGACAGATAAAAATAGGAAAATAATATAGTCTTCTGATTACCAAAAAATGAAGTGGATAATATCGTTTCATCACGTTCTCTCAATTATCCAAAAGCTCACTGACCGGAATCGATTAAGATACATCACGTACAAGTGGACTAGACATAGTGATCGTTATAATCAGCGATAGATTAACTAACAAGAGAGAGGGATGTTCTACTTGTCTTATTATAATTATCATTAATTAATATAATAAGTGTGATAAAATATCATGTAATTACCCCTAATTATAAGCTCTTATGCAATAGAATTATGATATTACCTATTATAATAATTATAAGATAATATGAACCCTTCGACGCGAAATGTATTATTTCTTATTCTAGTACATAAAATGGTGAAAAGGGTTTTACTAATATTTTGATAATATAAATAAATCATTAAAGCAAAGTAACTTAAATACACATTATGTACAAATTATAAATATTAACACCCATCTACTACAAACATTTGTTCCCATCGCATAAATAAATGCCCCAATGGGGTTCAAACTTACAAGTCATTACAAACTGAACCAAACGTGTCGTCAATTGTATCAAAAATATTCATCCATTTTATACTATACTAGCCTTTCCCGCGGCTTCGCACGCATTCTAAAGGCTGGAAACCAAATACCTCCCGTTTTTGCAACATTTTTCATTGACGCTCCGCTCCTATCGTCGTAGCGTGATGTTATATTCCTTATAGCCTTCCTCGATAAACGGACTATCCAACACAAAAAGAATTTTTCAATTCGGACCAGTAGTTCCTGAGATTAGCACGTTCAACCAAACAAAAAACTCTTCAGCTTTATAATATTAGTATAGTTTATTCGATGTTAGTATAGCAGTAAGAGCTAAACCAATCTCCAGTTCATAAATTGCGATTCTCCCAGGAATATACCGGCTGTCGTCGCGTGTACGTCCCCGGCTCCGCCCAAACTGAAAAATTCACGCTCAATACTAGACCGTGAATAGAAATCGAAAGGTGTTCGAGTTTATTTAAAACAAATTCCGAAGCTTGGCGCAAACCTGAAAATACTTGGCTGTAATTTTGAATAATAATTTATAGAACGGAAAGTTTGGCCGCTTTAAAAATCTATTGACTATAAACTGGTTTAATGGTTTGAAGAACGCGAAATGTAGCTTTGTTGTTTAAAAACTTGATGTAATTTGTGTTTCCTGAATTTGAGCTTAAATTCCTTTAACTGAAATACAGGAAAACATATATAAAATTAATATATACAATATAAATATAAAATTATTATCATTGATTTCTTTTAAAGTTCTAATAATTTTTGATTATTTGATTGAAGGTGGATTAATGATATAAACAAAATTAGTCAAATAGCAACGCAAGCAAACCCATGGACATTTGCTAGTATTTAGTATAAAATTCCAAACAGATTTGTAGTGACTCTACTTTCTTGTGCCAGCTGTCGCGGGTTCAAGTCCTGCTGGGGGCATTCATTTGTTAAACTCGGATGTTTGTACTCCAGTCATGGGTGTTTATATTTATAATATGTATGTATTTAAACTTATATATGTACAATAACAACTATCTAGTATCCGTACCACAAGCTTCCTTCGTAGCTTACCACGGAACTAGATGGCGCTGTGTGTATTAATGTCCCTACACATTAAAAAAACCATAAATATTAGAGGAATAACAGAAAACTACTTTATAAAGTCACTTTAATTATATTCCGCGGAACGGTTAAGCGAGTTTGCATACGATTGAATTCAGTCATCAAATTCCAAGTAAAATTTACATGTCACGACCAACTTTTAACTGTGTTTCCTGGCCTATGCAGCTTAAATATCGAACACTTTAAAATACAATTTTATGTACGAAGTTTTGTAGAGCTACGTTCTAGTTGGTCTTTTTAAAAATATTATCTATACTAGATGATCGGAATTTATTTAAAAGCTATAGAATTTACCTAAAGCTGTGAGTAAGCTTAATATGTGACAGTTAATTTGAGATATATAGTTTTCTTTATTCACTAACAATTTTTCACGGCCTTGCTCGCACATTTTGCTTACAGCGTAATGTAAGTTAGTCTAAAAAACTAAAAAGATTTTTTTAATTTGAACAGATAGTTCCAGAGATTAGCATTTTGAAATAAACCAAAAGTAGGTACCTTATCTATAGGTATAGATGTACTTTTTATATAGGTAGAGAATGTTTGCAATAATACGATAAGTTAACTTGATGTTACATTATTTTTATTAAAATTAGTGAATTAATAAGCTAATCGCATTAAGTTTCTGTCAACCTTATCTCAAGTATTCAACGCAAAATCGAACCCACACCCATAGACTGATTAAAATAAAATAAAAGACGAACATACCAGTGCTCTTATTCTTAGAATCTAAACCAGAAACCTCAAAAGTTTGCGCTGTTTCAAAGTGAACCGAGACACTACAAGGTGCAATCAATTAAATTTATATTTAGCTCGAGCAAAGTTCAGTTTGCAAGTGACGCGAAGTACTCAGAAGTTGTTACAACCCTCCCAATTGAATGCAAGCGACAAACTCCTACAACCACTTCTAACTGGGCTTAGTGGAGAAGAGTGCTGGGAACTCCTTTGTTTGTCTTTTATAGAAAACTTAATATAGCTTGTGCATTTTCAGGCCATTTTATTGTTTAACTAGCATTTCCCGCGGCTTCGTACACGTTATAAAGACCGGAAACCATTTTTTTTCTGAATCGTGTGGTATGGTACCTCGCAGAACTAACGCCCGTCCTTCCCGTTTTTGCAACGGCATTTAGCGTGATATAATATAGCCTATAGCCTTCCTCGATAAACGGACTATTCAACACAAAAAGATTTTTTAACTTCGGACCAGTAGTGTCTGAGATTAGCGCGTTCAACCAAACAAACAAACTCTTCAGCATATTAGTATAGATAGATATTATACTGTTAAAGATTAAGGAATAAACGATATAAAGTAAGATTGTATAGTGAATAAATAATAAGACTATTTATAATTAAAAGATGTAGTGAAACAATTCATTAAAAAAACTTTGAGTTAAGCGTTAAGCCTTAATTTCATTTGTTTTAATGCATTTTATAGAAGTTCTTTATCATTCAAAGTTATATTACATTACTTTTTAAATTTTAATTAATTACGCACGATAACTGTCCAAAATACCATAGAATCTGCTTTAAAAATTAAATATCACGATCTAAATATATAAAAGCTCTTTCACTTACCCCAAAATATTTAAAACCCCTTAACGTTTGATGAAATTTGCCGAATCTGCTAAGAACGATTCTTACGACAGGACCATATTCAGGAGGTTTAAGGGCTTTCGCAAGATTGTAAGACAGTTATTTATTTTTTATGCTATAAACTTTAAATTTGGCAGGAGACCTAGGGATAAACCCGAGCGAAGCAAGTGCGAGTCGCTAGTATAATATAAAATAATCAAATTCCATAATGTAACAAAACCATTTACTTATTCCCACAACAATTTCATGAAGTTAAAGATGAAAACTAACTAAAATTTGTTTTTAATTGAAACTAACGAAGTTCCGAACACAATTTGACTTTCAAATTATGTAATTTGACTGGAACTAACGAAACGCTATCATAAAACAGCAATTGTTCTCAACTTCGAAATGTTTACACCAAAAATGGACTAACAGCAAACAACCCTTCAGTTAATAACTGCCCTGTTAATAGCTATGGGTGTAATTACAATTGAAACTCCCGGTTAATGTGACAAGGTTGCTTCATAAAAGCGGGGATATGAAGTTGGGACTTTGTGAAAATTAGGATATTATAAAAGGTACCCTCTAATTACAGGTGCTTCGAGCAGAGCTTATGTCCAGGGTCCAGTAATGAAATTGTATAATGGTTCTTACATTGAAAACCCATTAGGGAGGCTCTTAGCGACGTAATTGGGTGTGAAAGAAATCTGTTTAGATATTACAGTTTATAATATTTTAGAAAGCCATTTTGTAGCAATGACTGAAGTTAATTTTTTTCTTTATAAATAGGTAAGCTTAAATGGTCTTTTTTAAAAAGTTATCAAAAGCTATAAAACAGAAGATGTAAACAAAAAATAAAGAAAAATAATACATAATATCATGCATCAAAAATGTTTTATAGACATACTGTATATTTTGTCATTAATTTTTTAAAATTACTTATTTTTTTAATAAACGTCTAATATGTATTTGTATAGTATTTAAATAACTTGGGTAGCCATATTGTAAGTGGGTTCAAATGCCGAATATTGTATATAATAATTTCATGTTCGAATCATTTCTAACATGATTACTACTTGTCTTACGATGAAAGAAAATATCGCGAGGAAATCTGTATGTCTGAGAGAACCTTGCAAGTTTACGAAAGACATGTGAAGTTCGCCAATCCTCACTTGTCCAACGCGGTGGACTATGACCTAATCCCCCTCGTTTTGAAGGAAGCCCCGTACCCAGCAGTGGGATGATAAAAATGACGCTTAATACATACATTTTTGATTAATAACTATTATATATCTACCCAAAAACTAAAAAAATCTTAAATATTTGATAGCCCACAGTAACATAATTATAAATAAGAACCTAAAGCAGACTTCAGTAAATATCCAATACAAAACATGAGAAAATATTATAAAACAAAACACATTGTTATGAACGCCGCGTTATGATATATCGCAATTATTAGTCCACGGCCATGCTATTACGTTCGGGTTTCTTGCAAAACATGAAAAAATAAGGAAAAATGACTTAATTTGTTCGAACAAAGAGGTTTTGTTAAACAAAACGAGTATTTTCGTGTCAATTGGACGAACAACCGATATGTATGCGTAGCATCATTGGTTTCAATCCGCGTTGACACTTTGAAGTGAAGACGTTATCCCTCGTTAGCTCGCTCATTTTGAATTTTCTTGTTGGGTCTAAAATATAAGACATTTACTATTAATATTGATTTTTTTTTCGAGCAGTTACATACAGTTTATATTAAAAAAAAACTTTTATTATCAAGCAACATAGGCTCATAGTTTGTTAGTACAATATAATCACTAAAGAACTACGTTAGTAAAACAAAATACAATTTACTTCTCACTTATTCATACATTTTCAATTACTCCAATATGCTTATACACTGCTATGCTGGAAACTTGACTGCTAAAATATGTTTACTGATATCGCTATTTTTTGTATCCAACTTTACCTTCATCTATTAAAATTCTATATCTATTAAAAAACCGCATCAAAATCCGTTGCGTAGTTTTAAAGATTTAAGCGTACAAAGGGATATAGGGACAGAGAAAGCAACTTTGTTTTATACTATGTAGTGATATTAATATTATAGGATAATAATAATTATAACGCTACATTCTCTAAATTATCGCGCTGCAGACATCGCTCAAGTAATTTAGAAAAGCTTTCAAACTTGTGCCGTTCAAACAATGGATGTGTAACTGAAGTTTCCAGTGTAAAGATCAATGGCAAGGGATATTATCCTTATTTTATGGGGAATCTTCATTTGTTTGTTGATCACTCAGTAACCTCAGGTTGAAGAGGGCGGAGGAAATCGCGTTGTCGGCACTTCGACCTACACTTTGATTTTTGACCACGCTTCTTTTTCTAATTTGTTTGGCCTATAGGGAGGGAGGTAGAATTTTTTAGTGCAAAAAGAGTGTTTTTATAGATTGATTTCTGTTTCAAGATTTCTTCGATTTTGATTGTAAATAGGTTTTTTATAGAAAAACGAAAATTGTACTAAAATACATAAGATTTAATTACTACTGAACTTTGTTGGCAATGTTTACTTACAGTATTTAAGTGAGAGAAAAAGAACTGCGAAAATAGTTTTATTTAAAGTGTAAAATATTCGTGTTAATCTCAGAATTTCGTGAGAAAGCCGTTCGTAGAAGACTTCGCATACTAAAACTATTATACTCGTATACATAAACATAAATATTATATATTATAAACTAACAATTAAATATAAAGTCGTATCATCATACATAGTGTTTTATATCGGTCCACTATTAATAATGTGACAATATACATATGTGTGTTTGTTTGTAACTCTTTTACACTGAAACTGGAACTATTGAGTGGCTACGTATCCTTAGATATTTAAGAGCATGCCTGAGCGAAGCGAGGGAATTTCACTAATTTATAATATTACTGAGGATTAGTAAGGTAGGATAGAAAGCATTTAACCCATGTCGGATTATACTTGTTATAATGAACTTATGCATAATTTAGAACACGTTTAAGATTGAAACCTATCCTATGTGAAAAATGGCGTGTTTTTGGATAAAATATTGAGGAAGGAAGCTTATTGGTTATCCAGTATATGTAAGTCCAGAGTTCAAGCTTAGGTTTAGGATCTTTGAGATTTACATTAACAAATGATTTTCAACATTATTTTTGCTAATACGTTCTAATAAAGCACCGTGAAGAAACCTGCACCCTGTCTGAGAAAGATAACATATTTTTAAAAGAATTCGCCCATCGCAAGAGACTCACGTCAAGAAAAATTCTAGCCGTGTTTGTTAATTTGATGTACAAGTTTTTTTTAAGAAACTCGCTTTAATATTGTATAAATAAAAGTAACGAACCGAATATAGCGAGTTACTTAATAATTCGCTTATATTAGTTTCACTTGTTACTGTGTTATCATATTCGATACAAGCTATTTCTAATTATCACACCGATTTAAACTGAAAGATAATATTGACTAACAGACATGGATTCCAAAATACCTAACTAAAATCATCGTGTGTTCTATATTTCATCAAAATATGTGCAGTCGTTACAGACATACATACAGACAAACATTTGTATTTATAATTGTAGTCCGATAATCACAATTAATAATTAGTAAAAGAATTATAATGAGTCAAAGTTGAAATTCAATACATCCCAAAACCAGCCCACATTCCAGTCACGCTACTGGCTAATAACATCCATAAAACAATTTATATAATAAATAACCTAAATTCCGCAGTAAACAGCAGTTACATGCCGCGAACTTCGGAGACCCTTTAATTAAACTAAACGAAGGAAAATATACGTCGGTTAGTTCACGAATCGCGTGCCCCGAGTTTGCTTAGTTCCTAATATAATTAAGATCATCCCCCCTTTCCCCCCCAATTTCACTCAAACTATCCAAGAAGTTGTTCTCTCAACTCAGTAAGCCCTCGATCTTGTAAAAATATTAGCTTAATACTAATTTCTACTTGAATATTGTTGTATATTTATTAACTAACTAAATCCTTCAATTTTGCTTGTGTCGTATTCACATTTAGATTTTTTAATATCCCACTGTTGGGCACGAGTCTTTCTATGGGGTCGTCCACCTTGCTGGTCAAAGGCGAGTTCGCGGACTTCACATGTCTTTCGAATTTAAACTCACTTTACCCGGATTTCCAAGGCAGCGTTACTACTGGGCTATCACTATTAATAATATTATGATGGTAACTTAAAACTTCCTTGCTCTAAGCCTAACTATATGAAATAAATGGGCTGCTCTATCTATCCCCTGAAATTACAAAAAAATATTTTGTTTGTTTCATTTTAATTTATTAAATAACATAATCAGTGAAATTAAAAAGCTCAACTTAAAGTTATATATTATGCTAATCCAAAAAGCTACAAAAGCTTCTCTTATATAAAGTTCTTGAAACAGACTTATATAATAATAAAAATAGATTTACATGCAGATAGTAACTCTGGAGGAGGACGTGTGATATGATTTGCCTCGTAACGTACACCTGCTCGCTTGCTTCCGACAATAGAAACATCCACAAAAATATATTTATGTCGCTTTGTTTGGAAAAAATACAACAATTTTCTTGTTAAAAAGCAAAATAATTGTTCAATTACATAAGAATATATAATCTGTAAATCCAAAAGCTTATAACTGAAGTTTATTATTTAGCTTCGAAGTTGAAAAATATTTTTTTTATTTTAACCACAGTCCTTCTTTGAAGGTTCCGTGCCTGTAGGGTATCTTTAAGCTTTAACAGTCAAACCGTTTGTATGTCAACGGGTTTGTATCTCATAAACTATAATAGGTAGATAGTTGAATTTTTTCTAGCTAGCTCTTAGCTATAAAAACAAATAACAAAAATGTTGAATTTCAAACTGACTGTCATGTTAATATATTGTACAATAGCACAGAACCCTTTTAGCACGACTCTTACTCACACTTGACACAAAACTTAAAATTTTAGTGAGAGTCCCTAACGTTTATGTTAGATGATTATTTTTTAGCACTTTCAAAGCTAAAAGCCAGCAAGTGTATAATTCGCCATCAGCACACAATATAAGCAATTACGAAGTATAAAATCTCATTAAATGTAATGTACAGCCATCTTTCGTGGAGATTTACCGGTGATTTTTCCCGTAACGCACACCTGCTCCCTCGTTACTGCTCCTGTACCATTGTACTGCTCTTGTTAGCCCTCACTTCACATATATTATTAAAATTATGAGTTTCTCCCAATAATTTTATTTCTTTGTTATTTTATATACTTTTTACGACCATTCTTACATAATATTGTAGTAATACGTATTTCTGCTATTTATTTATTTATTTATTTATTAGAGAAACTGCTAGAGAATGCTATATAATATTATGTCAGTCACCTATGATGACACGTTTGGCTTAGTTTTTAGTGACTCTACTTGTTCTGCCAGCGGTCGCAGGTGCGAGTCCCGCTTGAGGCATTTATTCGTTGAGCAATGTTAGTGTTTCAGTCCTGGGTATTATGCTATGTAATATGTATGTATTTAATGTTATGTGTCAATGTCAAATATCTGGTATCCGTAACACAAGCCTCGTAGCTTACCACGGAACTAGATGGTGCTGTGTGTAATAATATCCCAACATACTTATTTACCTTAAACACTTATCGAGCTGTAATCTATTACGGCTCAATAGATTTGCTACACTCTAGTGTAGAAGTAAGAAACACACACTCACAAAATACTTTGTTTATCCGGGCTTATCTCAGAAACCACTTTATAAATTTTCACACGTTTTTCACCATCAGAAGGAAAGATTAGCTAAGAAGATAGCTGTTATTTATATTAGTTGAATAAGGCGCGAATAGAATGTCCCAGTTGTCCCTTCTGAAAGCTTTCGTAATCTATACATATAATAAAACTGTAGAAAAGTCGTTTTTGTACATCAAAAAAAATTACAAAAAAAATAGCCAGGGTTTTAAAGGATAACCAATAGAACCCATTTCCAGCATTTTTAGAATTTTTGTCTGTTTGTCTGTTTGTCGGTTTGTCTGTTTATTTATCCGGGCATCACGTAAAATGTACGAAAGCAATGTAGATAACTTTTATACACAACGATTGAACGTAACTTGAAGTAACATTTAGTTTTTGTTTCATTGCAATCGGTTCAGTCTATCAAAAGATATTTGAGTTTAAAGTGAAGAAGTAGAGAAATTCCAGAAGTAAAATTAGGGTTATGTGCATTTGGTCTTACAACTTCACGTAACTTTTATACACAACAATATGTGCGTAAATTGAAGTAACATTAAGGTTTTTGTTTCATCGTAATCAGTTCACCACTTATAAAAAATGTAAATTAATAAAAAAAAATAGTGTTTCCGAAGTAAAATATTAAAACAGTGCCATCTACGAGTATTCGAACTTAGACGGGACTATAACTAGAGATCAACTGCGTGCAGTATTGTTCGATAGATAAGAAGAAAAGCGCTTCGCACTAAAAAATACTAATTAAGTTCCGACATCCACACGAACGAAGTTGCGGGCACAGCTAGTATCATAATAAATTGCGAAGGGCCCTAGGGACCCAAGTTTTTAATATTAGTATGTTTACTTGTATAAGCTTCGTTCATCACTAATTGTACTCTGTGGAGCTTTGAGTGTTTTTCCAATCTACAAATACTCAAAGAAAACAAGTTTTGATAACCGATAATGTAATAAATAAAAATAATGTAGGTCTATCCTTATACATATCACATACATAGAAAAGGTTATGTCTCAAATTTTATTATGATTGGCGGAAACGTTGCGACTTGATATTGATGTCAGATATAGGTACTTGATATTATTATGTTTATAAGGCAAAGATTGTTAAATTCAACCTGCCGTATTTTCAAATTTTCCACATGCAATTTCATTTTTAATAGAGTATTTCAATACAAGTCCTAATTATTCATAATATGTACTGATTCAATTTAGTCATTTAATTATCTTGTATATAGTAATAATAATGATAAACAAGCTTAACAAATAACAACAAACAATTCTCCTTAATATCCCGTTTCTTCGTGGATATATAAATCCCAAATCTCTAAACACGCCATTAACTCGAAACTACCGGTGGTATCCAGTTGGAACCGGTTCGAGGCGGTTCAAGCCGGCTCGGTCCGGAAAAATTGCACGTACGCTCCACTGAGACGCAAGACGTATTGAAGTGGACTCACTTATTCCAGATATGTATAGAATTGCAATTTCTGAGCTGAGGAATAAAACTCAGCATTAGAAAGATGATTCTTAAACTGAAACAAGCCACAAGTTTATTTTTTTATGATTATAACATATTATAAAGCTACAAAGTTGTAGACAAGCAACTTTTTCAAAATTATGTCTTATCTTTTTTCACTTAACTACATAGTTTATAACAAAGTTGCTTCTCGCTGTATGTCTATCCTTACGTATGCTTAGATTTTTATAACTACGCAACGGATTTTGATGTGGTTTTTTAATAGATAGAGGGAACCACGGAACCCGCGGCTTCGCTCGCCCAAAATCTAGGGAAGAACCCGAGCGACGCGAGGGTGAGCCGCTAGTATATTATAAATTTATTAGTTTATTAACAAGTTTATTGAAATAAGTGAGTTACTTTCAATCGATACACACACACACACACACACTACTGGCTACATAATAAGTAAAAATACTCTTTTTATTTCGCAAAAGCATTCGAGCTTTCAACCGGTCAATTTCCAAGCGAAGGTGCAGACATGCCGGCGTAGAGTTACTTTTTTATTACGTTTTATTGCAAGCATTGTGAATTTTATACCTATATAAATATCACTTGTATCGTATCGGTGGAAAATTATTTATGATAAATTCTTTTACAGCAAAATCGATTTGATCGAAAATGATTTGAGAATACATTGAAAACCTTATTAATAATATACTTTATTAAGGAAAAGCCCTTAAATATAGAAAAGTTAAGTACTTGGCTGGTAGAATATTACATTGACTAAATGACTAAGTAGCTGGTAGATTCATCATCAGCCTTTATTAACGCCCCACTGCTGGGCACTGGCCTCCCTCAGTACGAAGGGGATCAGGCCATAGTCCACCGCGCTGGCCTAGTGCGTGTTGGCGGACTTCACATGTCTTTCGAAAACTTGCTAGGTTTTCTCAGACATGCAGGTTTCCTCACGATGTTTTCCTTCACCGTAAGACAAGTGGTAATCATCATATAATTAATGATTCGCACATGAAAATATCAGAGGTGCGAGACCCGGATTCGAAC
Organism: Boloria selene; assembly: GCA_905231865.2. NCBI lineage: Eukaryota > Metazoa > Arthropoda > Insecta > Lepidoptera > Nymphalidae > Boloria > Boloria selene. The sequence continues at coordinate 230,404 of HG993156.1, forward strand.
CCGCATCATTCGGATATCTAAGCGACCGCGTTACCGCTGGGCTACCACTGTCACAAGTTGGTAGATTATTACATTAAATATAAATGACTAAGTGAGCAAATAGGTATGTTTATTACTTTTGATTTGAACGCATTTTCGTAATGAAGACAGCAAATACGCACACATTATGTGCACTATTTTCTTAACTGGAGCTGCGGTCCAAAACTAGCTGTGTAACACATCAAAAGCTTTAGACGTTATTGTTTACTCTAAGGTAGAGTCGAACCTGGATAAGTAAAACTTCAAGGATGATTTCTTATTTATAAAGGTTCAAAAATATACAGGAAAATTTTGTAATAAATATTGTATAGATGGGTTTTATTCATCAGAATATGACTAGGAACTAATATTTATATATAACTAAGCAGGTAAGAATACCTCTTGTTCTTTTATAAAACACTAGTGAAACACCCTCGATTCGCTCGAGTCCCATTTCACAAATATTCAATCCCCTTTTCACCCTCTTAAAGGATGACTTCCGGAATGAAAACAATCCTATGTCCTTTCCAGGGTCTCAATCTAAGTTTTAAATAATTTATATCTCAATTTGTTTAGCGTTTTTTAATGTATCCATTACAAGTAAACATAAAACTACACACATCTTTTCTCTTTATAGTATTAATAGATTACACATATATTGCATATATGTTCTACTTTACTGTTTAAAAATATAAATACGTTACATGTTCTTATTATAATATGTATATTGAATATAAACATTAGAAAGTTAACGTTTATAAGCTCAAAAAGGGTCTCAGATTCCAAGAACTCTTTTGCTAATAGGAAAGTATATTATTTCTGAGGCTTGCGATTATTTTTCATTTAGAAAAAAAACCATATATGTAAGCTATTTTGATCGGAATTTTACGAATATGCTGAAGTAATAATAAATCAAATTTTGAATATGAAAGAAATTATGCGAGTGAAGTTGGAAGAAACGTCTAGTTATTTACAATATTTATGTAATACCTGACATATTTCGAGCACAAATTAATTCGCTACTCGAGTCCATACACGTAAAGCAATTCTGTATAATGATAACACGAAATTTAGTTTATTTTAAACGCTTTGATCATTCCCTTTCAAGTGTATTTTAATGGGACTCGGTTTAAACAAGATCTCAAACGGAATTCGCATTTACTAAATATTTTATATAACCACATACTTATACATTAATTTTGTGTTTCAGGTATAAACTTTTACAATGTTTAATTGAAATCACCCTCGAAATTACTACTTTATAATTTTTTATGACAGTATATAATCTAATGAGAGTCTAATGAGAGTGAGAGTAGAAAAAGTGAGATTAAGAAATAAAATAATATTAGTCCCGCTGAGTTTCTTTCGCCAGTTCTTCTCAGGTCAGAGGTTTCTTCTTTCCGAACTGGTGGTAGACTCATGACGTTCAGTAAGAAATTGTAATAATTTTATGCTGAATTAAATATTTTAAGTTACCAATGATTAGCGAAGCAGCAACAAAACTGATGCTCTTTTGTAATGATACAACGTATTCGACGAAAAGATAGAAAGAAGAATATAGTATTTTTGTTTGTGCTCACATTTGTTTACTATTTCTCGTGTAGATAGAAGTTTACTAGAAGAAAAATAAACTGCCAGGATCAAAATGGATCTGGTATGCTGTAAAATTTGTCAAATGACTTGCTTATTTTGCTTTGACACGTAAAAATATAATTATTTCTTAAATTAATTAATATATAGAGGTGTAAGTCTAGATAGTTACACTTACCATAGTGAGAAATGCATATTAAAATTGTCCCCTGAACCTAGAGTTGAGAGAGTTGTTAACCTAGTTTAGGTTTCAATTATTCCATTTGTCGTAATTTCAACCTTTTAATTATGTAGTATGTTAAAATTGCATAAATAAAAGTTATTATTATTAAATCACTACATAGTATAAAACAAAGTCGCTTTCTCTGTCCCTATATCCCTTTGTACGCTTAAATCTTTAAAACTACGCAACGGATTTTGATGCGGTTTTTTTTAATAGATAGAGTGATTCAAGAGGAAGGTTTATATGCATAGCTAGCGGATCCCGCGGCTTTGCCTGTGCTAAATCTAGGAAAAAGCCCAAGCGAAGCGAGGGCGATTCGCTAGTATTTTATATAGTACATAGTTCTTCAATCTCTACATAAACATTAATACCATAAATTTGTTAAATCTGAAACAAAAATTTCATAATATGCAAAAAACTCGCAGCCTAAATACTAAAATCAGAAATAAATAAGTTATATATCATACAACCCTCTTGGCTGAAGCAAAAATTGTTATTTCGTACAAAAATACTGTTTGGAGACAGGCCAATTTATTTCGTAACGAACTCGAGCTTACTGGACGCGGCGAGAGGAAGCTGATGTCGTATTATCGTCATACGCTACTATATATAAATCTGGCTTATATGTCTGTGAGTCACATTTCGAGAATTAAAGGGAGCTTTTCTTATAAATTTTTTTTTGGTATAATTATATATAATACTAGCATTTCCCGCGGCTTCGCACCGGAAACCAATTTCTTTCTGAGTCGCGCGGTATGATACCTCGCAGACCTAAGGCCCGCCCTTCCCGCTTTTAGCAATATTTTTTATTAATGCTCTGCTCTTATTGTTTGTAGCGTGATATAAAATAGCCTATAGCCTTCCTCGATAGACGAACTATCTAACACAAAATATTTTTTTAATTCGGACCAGTAGTTTCTGAGATTAGCGCGTTCAACAAAACAAACAAACAAAAAAACTCTTCAGCTTTATAATATTAGTATAGATAGATATTATACTGTAAAAGATTAAGTAATAAACGATATAACGTTCAATGAAGAATTGTAAAATTGTATAGTCTTTCCTTTAAAATATCATTATTTTCTATTTATCTTCTTTCTGACTAATTTCAAAAAAAGAGTGTTACTAAATTTAGGTATAAATTTTGTATGTGTAAAAATCTTACAGTAATTAAGGTGTTTCATTAGAGTAGAATTACCGTCGAAACCATCGTTTTTTAGTTGTTTTCTATATTTTAAACACACTTTATTATCTTTATTTTAGTTAAGTATTAGGTTGTTGAATGTTATTCTAATATATTTCAACAAAGCTTTCTCTCGCTCGCAGTATGACCGCACCCCACTTATAAATATACATGCTCGGACAAGGGCGAGACATTGTTACGGACATCAGATGCCATCGCGCCATATCCGCATTATTACAAACGTTCCCTTTTGTTAAATTTTATAACTTTACTAATATATTTTAGCTTATGCTTTATATTTTAAAGCTTTTGTTTGTGACTTTCATTATAATACTAGGTACTAGTCCTAGCTTTGCTGAGTATTTTACAGTAGACGAAATTACTCTAGTCAATATATTAATTATAATATGTATTTATTTAAAGCTATATAAAATGTAGTATATCAACTATCTGGTATCCGTAACACAAGCCTCGTAGCTTAACACGGAACTAGATGGCGCTGTGTGTAATAATGTCCCAAAATATTTATTTATTAATTATGTGTACTAAATGTCATCGAAATCTTTCCATTTCAGAATTATGAATTAACAAACATACACACGCTTTTATTACATAAATGTAAAATTTTCACAATTATTATATTTATCTGAAATACGTATATGTGTACACATAATGTACATAGTAATCAGCCCTTTTGAACGTCCTATTGTTGGGCACGGTCCCTTCAATACGCGGGACACGGATTAAACAATGACATACACGGCATATATACATAAATATTACTTTTTTACTGGAACACAACTTATTTATTATTTATCCTTATTGAGCAAAATATTGAAAAGTCACAGTTTGTTAGATATATGTATGGTACATAATCTGTAGATTTAAGCTAAGAAGAGATTATATGAAATAATACTTTATCTTAACTATATATTATAAAGCAAATATACATTTAATTATTACTGTACAAGTCGTGTCCGCGTGGAATAGTAGCAAGAATGCTGGCCGCATTCCCCCGCTGAATGGCAATGCCGATTCTTTGAGCGAAAAATGAGCCAGATCTCCTGTCACCAGTAGAGGTGATAAGACGAGGTGTTATGTCTTTTAAAAAGTGCTTAGCACTTTGACTCCATGGCCCAAGGGTATCTACAGGTAAAAGGTATAAAAATATAATTTTGACTAAGGGAGGCATATTTACACAACTTGAGAAGCTCAGCCTTCTCCGCCGCGGCCCCCACTTTAGACGCCGTTTCCCTGACATGAGACGGCCAATGTGTCAACGCATGTAGCGTCCCACAATAACGCCCGTCCTCTTTCCTAGGGAACCAGCGACAGACCATCAGGGCCTCAAGTCTGCTATTTTACATACAATTGTCATTGTGAAACAATGCAATTTTAATTCAATTACCATTGGTCCAAAATTTGGTAGTCTACTAAATTTACAATGGTCGATCAATGGTCTTGTCATTGGATTGTAATTGGATTGTAGTTGAATTGTAGTAGAACAGGAATTGGTATTGCCAGTAGCTAAAAAAGCGATCACCGAAATGATTTTCAGGCTAGTTTCGATTATATATGTTATCAATTTATGTTTTAAAGATTAAGCATTATGTAAAATGATCATAAAAAGCCATAAATATTAATTTTAAATGCAATATAAATAATAAATCCTCAAAAATAAATAAGTTTCATCTGTATCTGTCAAATTGACATTAAATATCAATGTCATTTCACATTTGATAGGTCAATTATTTATTCGTGGACGGTCGTGGTATAAATTACCTACTGTACTAGCATACATAATAATGGTGATAGTTATAGTTAATAGTTAACAGTGAGTTAGTTCAGTGGTCATTAGAACTGTCAAAATATTAACAGACTACGCAATTCATCCGATCATTGCCTTGTCATTACGTACGGGACTACCAATTATTTGCAAAGTGTCATTGAAGTGTAAGTGACACACCATCGGAAGACCATTGAATTAGTAAACTACCAAAATTGCAAAAAGTAGTAGCAATTACGATGTCATTGATAGACAATTGTAACACCATTGCAATAGCAGACTTGAGGCCCAGGTCTCTTGCCATAATAGATTACTCATTACTTTATTAGATACACAATAAAACGCAGACAAACATAAAAAAACAAAATTACACCCATAATGAACGATACTAGCGACTTACCCTCGTTCCGCTCGAGTTCGCCTTGAGGTAGATTATAAAAAAACATATGTTGTGACATTATTACACACAGCGCCATCTAGTTCCGTGGTAAGCTACGAAGGAAACTTGTGTAACAGATACCAGATAGTTGACATACTACATATAATATATAAGTTTAAATACATACATATTGTTATAAATATAAACACACATGACTGGATTACAAATATCCGAGTTTAATAAATGAATGCCCCCAGCGGGTCTCGAACCCGCGACCGCTGGCGTAAGAAAGTAGGGTCACTAAAAACTGCGCCAAACGTATCGACGTATAACGGGAAGTATAGATTTTTCAGAGATGTAATCTTTTTCCGAAATTAAAAATACGCTAAATTGGATAGTAGTGGTTTCGTGATGCATTCCAAGATAGAGAGAAGAAAAAAAGTAAAAACTCGGAGACTGTGTCAATAATGTTAACAATTTCAATGGGATTCAAAAAAATACATACCAACTTTACGTAAAATTATAAACATTCATAAGTGAAAACTGACTGTTGTACTGCAATCACTTTAACAAATGATGTAGTGTAAGTATAAATTTCCGTTATGCAAATTGATATTGAATTTCCTCTTTACAAATGTTATTCATCTCGCTGTAAACGAGGGAGAAAAATTAATAAAACGTTGTAAAACAATCGATAGCCGAAATTTCGTACATTTGTCGGGTTTTATTAAAAAATCCGAAGCGGTCATAAATTTCAAGCTGCAGAGTGCTGCGAGTTGCTGTGTATTGGCTTAAAGCTTGCCTTATTGGGTACTCGCTAAGTTGACTTTAATTCATGTTTTGTAAATCAATGGCTGACTTATTAAAATGTACTCAAAGGGTCAAAAAATCCTTTCTCATTCATCAAAAGTATAACAGCTTATATTTTATAGATGTAACTAAATAAATAAGTAAAAAGTCAATAAATATTTCTAGAGATGACTAGTGTTATATTTATGTATTGTATCAGTACTTTTTAACGTCCCACCACTGGGTTTGGGACATCATAGTAGGGGATAGTACATATGCATAAGTTATTTTTATCATAATTATAAGTCCTATGCGAAATAACGAATTGATTTGTATCTATCCGTTTCTCTACTTATATTTCTATAATCTGCCGTGACTCACTAACATATTTTCAAATTTTTATATGTATGATACATACATTTCAAGTCGATATTACCTCAGTAATCCGTATTTCGGACTAACTTCTCAAACCTTCTGAGAAATATTTATTGAGTACCGTTATATGCTATACTCTCGCATCCTCTCATATATGGGCCATGTGTATATACTCAAACATGAGTCCATCAAGTGTTTGGAGTTAAAGGAAATAAAGAGGCCTTTAGGACATGTAGTCTGTATAAGTAAGATAGGTAAGAGCGGTAAAACATCTTTTTGTATGAATTTTTGACATAGGTGAATAAAGGTGAAAGTCAGAAAATGAAAATAAAGATCGCCTAACATTATAAGGGTACATGATTAGTTATGAAACAAATATATTACAATGAAAGGACTAAAACCACAGCTAAAACTAAGTCGTTTGGTCTACTTTTATGGGGTTTATAGTTTAAAATTAGTCAATTCGATCATTTTGAATATTTGAACATGAAAGAAAATCAAGTTAGAAAATTGTTAAAAATTCAATTTGAAGGTACTTGTGAAATCCACTTCAAAAGGTTTATTTTGAGTAACAGTTTGAAAGAAACAATTTTCCCCGTTCATAAAATGAAGAAAACATCACTAATCCATCCAAAGCGCCAACAAGCGGCGCAATCTAAACAACATGCGCGATTTAACGTTTTAATTATTTTGGGCGCAAATATACTCGGAGTGGAGAATTTAGTTGAGACTTTTTTCACTTTTTTATTGACTTTATATTAAATGTATTGTAGAGAATATGTACTAGTGCTTGTCTTTTTTGTTTTACTTTATGAATTTATTGTAAACTACCCGACATTCATTGTAAATGTAGCTCTAAAATTAATTGTAGAGTTTTTAAGCTTTGTGATATAAAAAAGGATATGCGCTTCACAAAATAAAAACTATAAATATTGAAGTATTTCATTGTTTTGCACAAGTTTATATTTGACTTTATTTTATCCATCTAGTATATGTACAGCATGAAGATATTCATGAATTAAAATGAAAAACTGGGTTCCTAACTAAAAGTTAGATGTTTTTGTTTGTTTCTATTTATTACTTTATCGTTCATAATACTAGCATTTTAATTTACAGTAATTATATTCATGATTCAATTAAAGAATGCAATGAAAGCAATGATATCGGTGAAGATAGGTATAAAACTAGTTACCTCTAACATTCAAATTTATTGATGCCTAACGTCAAATTGCTTTTAACAGTAACAATATCTAAATTTACAACAGGAACTACATTTAGTGTTTTTCTCATAGTTTGTGCTTTTTCCAAACAATATTCCATTTTGGACGTAAAAGTGTCCATTTCCTGAGTTTCTATTGCAGCAGTAGTTTGACGTATAATACAATTTTCCAATTGAATGCTTCTGATACGTTAATTGCTAGTCAATATTTTCCGAGCTTTGAATTTAATTGTTTTAGAACAAAAGTAGGATGACATTCAGTTCTCGCGTTTGCAATAAAGTTAATAGAAAATTTATGTAGATTAAAATGATGAGGTAGAAGGCAAAATTGTTGTTAAAATATTATTATTTATTCAGTCAATTTGCACTCTAATGTGGAAATACAATTTTCCATATTGAAATTTAATATTATGGCCTAAAATTTAGTAAAAGTCCAATGCACTCAGTACGATGCGAAGTTATTCTTATTCGAAGCTTACAATGTAGTGCCTTGTAATGGGGTCAGGATAGTGTGGTGAATATATTATGACGTTTTAACCTGCCTGATGTTGAATGTTGAATTCTATGTCTATTATTATAACTATCTATCACCATCTAGTTTATTATTTACCAGATAGTTGGAATACTACGCATACATAACTTTAAATACATATATAATCTAAATGTACAGCCATGACTGGAGTACAAAAATTCGTGTTCATTACATAAAAGAATGTCCTCAGCGAGACTCAAACCTGCTACCGCTGGCACTCGATGAGTCTTTCAACCAAATGAGTGATCATCGTAATATGAGCGAAATTCGAAATATTTTACACAATATTATTATATTAGAGCCTAAATCATAATATCAATCATTCGAATATTCCCTAGCTATATAGATGAAACGATTTCGGTGTACATAATATATTATTTCATAATATTACACAGGTGTTCAAACGTTAAATATAAAAACAGCAATTTGACTCAATTCCCAAAGCAGAAAGTTCTGGTGTTCTAATTTGTAGAGTACTCATTACTTTGAGAGGGAACTTAATGGCGAGAACTAATATTACTTAGCAAGTTATATATGAAGTATTCATTTTAAATATTACCGTGAAATTATAAATCCGGCTCAAAGGACCAAGTTTTATGAAAATATTTAGCTTTTCCGTATTACGATTTAAGGAATTTGATAATTGAATTGGTGTTTTTTAAATGTTTACTTGTATATGGTTGGAGACGTTGAAATCTCGTAAATGCCAGTAAGTTTTGTATTGAACCTACTCAGCTTATTTCCAAGTTAAACATTGCGTTAAAAATGCTATTCATATAGCAAAAAGTAAATTATTAGTCTACTAGTCAAAAGAGATAAAATATGTTTTATGCTTAGAATTTTAAAACCAAGTACTATAATAATTGTCGATATTTTTAAGCTCAAAGCAACGAAAGAAATTACGGAAAAGGTAGATTTATATCCAAATCAATTACCGATCCTTAATCAAGGGTAGCGAGTGAGTGTTAATTACAATGAGAGTCCAATTTACAAAAACGCTTGACGGAACTTTACAACGCTTCCGACTTTTACATAAATTGTATGATTTTTTATTTAAAATCCTTCTACCCTTTAACATTCTTGATGAAGACACAATTTTTTATTCTTTGATTGACGTTAAATGTTTTAATTGTGATGAACTTGGCAATTGCTATAAGAAGTCCAGGAATTTTACAATCTTTTATTGATTATAAAAACGTTATAATGTTCTGGGATTCTTTATGCTAATTATTATAATAAAATCTTCACTTATTATCTCAAGATATATCCTGGCAAGATTGCCTTGTAATGGGGGTATCAGATACAATTAAACATTTAAATTTCTAACCATCTGTCTTTTATAAAACAAAATGTACTTATAAAGTCTACAGTCTATTACACATAAATAAAATTGAAGTGTCTGTTAATAACATTAACATAACAGGTTTTTTGTTAATGTATATGTTTTAAACAATACTTATAGTAAGACAAAATGTATAATTTAACCGTATGTTTGTTTGTTCCCGCTAATTTCCAAAACGTCTAGGCGGTTTTTTAACGGGACGTTCAATGGCAGGTTGTTGATTTTATAAGGAGTAACTAGGTAACTAAGGGCGAACGCAAGCGAATCGAGGGAGAGTCCTTAGTACAAATTAAATCTAACAAGAAAAAATCGCGTATAATGAAGAAAGTTTATAAGTAGTAAAACTTAGTTATATAAAGTAAAATCAAAATGGCTCGCATTGTCATCGTAAAATTGTAAAAATATTTTTTATTCATTATTAAATAAGCACGGCAAAATATTTTTTATTAATTTACATAATAAATGTATACAACACTGGAGACAACAAGTTAAAGTAAAATTAGTGATAACATGAAAGGGTTATTTGCATTTGAAGAGGAATTCAGCTTGAGCTTAGCTTCAGTGCTGTCGTCGAATTGCGAGAATTTCATTTTACTAATACTGTGTTTTGTAATGCTTTTAATAAATTTTAGGCGTTTTTCCTTTTCTTATAACAATACTAGCGACTTGCCCTCGCTTTGTTCGGGCTCGTCCCTAGATTTAGCTCGAGTAAAGCCGCGGGTTACGCTAGTAAATTTATACATAAACTTGACAAATTATATACTAAACCCTTCCTCTTGAATCACTCTATCTATAAAAAAACCGCATCAAAACCCGTTGCGTAGTTTTAAAGATTTAAGCATACATAGGGACAGACAGACAGAGGGTAGCGACTTTGTTTCATACTATGTAGTGATGTTATACTTGTATTATAAATTTTTAATTATTGACGGCGCGACACGGTCAGATTTGTCCCTATTTCTGATAAGCATACATTTAAGAGATGGAGTATTTTCGCGCAGTTAATAGTATTCTATGTGTTGAACCGGATTACATCATCATCATCATACATCATTATACCGAATTTCATTACAAATCTGTTCAGTAGTTTTCACGTTAACTTTTATCCGTCTGTCTGCTTAGGGTCTCTAAAAGTTCTAATAACTATAATAATAATGATTAGTTTTTAATTCGTTTTTGTCTTCAAAAAAATATTAAAAATATGAAAAATATAAATAATAATACGATAATTACGTTTGAAATTTTAGTAAAAACTGCTAGAGGTCATTTATATGAGCAGATTTTACTAACTGCATATATAATTATATGCGCTACCTACTTATAAGAAAAACAGAATTTTGTCTGCCTTTTTGTTCCAGCTAATCTCCAAAACGTCTCAGCTGATTTTGATGGATGTTTCACTGGCAGATAGCTTATGATATGCGAAATAACCTATTTTTATATTAGAAAATGAATTAGGGTAGCGAAACGGCGGAAGGCTAGTATGACAATGGATTAAACAAGTTCAAAGAAGCTATTTACGTTTCAACAAGAATTCTCATAACAGAGAGCGCTGCGTACGCAGTGTCCTATAAACGTCGAGCGAATTGTTGTGCACTCGCAAATTACTCTTCCGGTTTCTAAATGGAAAAACGAGTCCAATTTAAAATAAACAAATTAAGTACTAACGTAATATATATAAAGCTATAAATATACAGTACTAGCCTTTCCCGCGGCTCCGCTCGCGTTCTAAAGGCTGAAAATCAAAAGAATTATTTTTCTGCCGTCTTTGCAACATTTTTCATTGATACTCCGATCGTAGCGTCATGTTTTATAGCCTATAGCCTTCCTCGATAAACGGACTATCCAACACAAAAATATTTTTTCAATTCGGACCAGTAATTCCTGAGATTAGCGCGTTCAACCAAACAAACAAACAAACAAACTCTTCTGCTTTATAATATTAGTATAGATTCAGATTGCTTAATTTTCCACACAGCACGGGCACAGGCCTCCGATTACAAGTCCACCATGCTGGCCAAGTGTGAGTTGACACTATAAATGAGTAATGTATTTATATTATTTATATAATATAATTGATGATTTTATCATATTATCATTATATTATATACTCCAAAACATATATATTTGTCACAGAAGTACAATGAATTTTGCTATTTACTTTCCTGCGACAAATTTTGTTAAACGTAAATTGAACTCCAATTCCGAGAAGATAGTTCATTGAAAACAAACTAATAATAATTTTAAAACTCGTTTTGAAGCACGCTTTACAAAAGAGTACCTTACTAAAGGATATATGATAAAATTTAATCTACGATCAACTAAAAAAGCTCTCCATGTAAGCTCATTCAGTACACTTGTATCAAATCTGTTTCTACATATTACGGCTAAAGACAAAACAGCTTTAGCGAAATTAGTTATAACATGAAAGGGTTATTTGCATCTGAAAAGGAATGCTGTATAAGTACAGTACAGTGTGTCGGGAATAGGTTCTAATAGCTAAAAAGTAGACATAAGCGTTTTAATAGCAATATATATTTTTAATAATAATGGAAAAAGTTAAAAAGAATACATTTTTATTACCAGACTAACTGCCTCGGTGGTGTAGTGGCTAGCATGTACACTCATACATTGAGAGGTCCTGGATTCGAGTCTCGGGTCGGGCTAAGTTTAATAATTGAGTCTTTCTGGTTAGTAAGCCTCAGTAATAGCCCTGAGTTAGGAAGTTGGCGGTGAGTCACCCCCGTGCCTCGGAGAGCACGTAAAGCCGTCGGTCCTGCGCCTTAGCTCTCACTGGTCGTGTCGAGTAGTCATCACACCGAAGTATGAGAGTGATTGGAATAGATAGTGCACTTGTGTCTCCGAGCTGTTACATACAGAGGCTTACGAAACAGAAAGACTCAATAACTAAACTTGGCCTGACCCGAGACTCGAATCAGGATCTCTCGGTGTGCGACCGTACGTGCTACATATACGCACCTGATAATCTCTATAGGTGTTCAGTAAAAAAAATCATTAATTTAGTTTAATTAATATATTTTTATTTACAAAAATGAATATATAAAGCGTAATCACAATCTCGAAGCGGTGCGTTTCAGGGAGCTTTAGGGGATATTTGTAACAAGCTGTGTGACAGCGCCGCGCTGGCTTTACATAGCTAATAATTTTAATTCCATGGTCTATATACAAGTTGTATCATTTGAAATGCAGATGCACATATTTTTATTAATATTAATTTTATGTATTTTGTAACAGTGATATTGATAAAGCGCTTGCTTTGGTAACCGAGCGTATCGGTTTCAAAATCGGGTTTCGCACCTCTGATATTTTCAAAGGCGAATTATTTCTTACTCGATTATAACTTGTCTTAAGGTGAAGGAAAATATCGTGATGATAAACTTCATGTCTGAGAGAATCTGACCTGAAATAGGCCATGTGTCTGTTGAATTGAATTATTAATCAACAAAGTTTTATTCAATACTTTTAATATACAACGGATTAAACTTTAAATCTATCCTCGGGCGTTAATGTTTCTTTTAATTATCATTGGTTAAACTCGGAAAATAAACGACGACTTTTCTGACTCTTCAAATCTTAATTATTATTATACATCAGTTATGACAAAATAAAACCATTAAATATAGAGATACGAAAGGAGAAGAGGATGGTACAAAATTCCTGATGTTTTCAGAGAATTTGTTTTATTAAATATAAGAAAATTAAATACATTTAACTAGGGATGGTATCCAGCTATGGCAAAGGAATTTCGGGAGCAATGTCACATGGAAACCCAAATATTAATATTTAAATATTAACGTCGATGTTTCATATATTCGGCTTTATTTATACGATTAGGTAGAAATGTACAGTAAAATTCTATTGAAAGTATCTGAATTTCTGAAACTAATAAATCATTATAAATATAACATTTTATTACATCCATATATAATAAAAAAAAGTCCAGTAATAGGACGTTATAATTAAATAGGCTTTCTACAATTAAAACTATGGTGAACTATGGCCTGATTCTTGTATTAAAAAGAACGTGTACTACGTGAACGTGTACTGTACAATCCCACGCTTCTGTTAATAATTTAACTATTCATTTACAAAAATATTGAACCAATCAATAAAATTAACGTTTTAAAATGAGTTCATAAAACCCAAGAGTTTTACATTTCATAAAAACAGGTATCATAGACTTCTAAATGTTTCATTAGTGTCGAATAATAATTGAGTACCATATTTACTTGATATCGGACAATAAGAATTTAAAATGTCAATTACAAATTCAATTTTTTAAAGCAAATACCAGCTGTACGTCATATATGATAGCATTGATACTTTCTTAGATTTACGCGAATATTTCACATTATAAATGAAACTATCTTTTCGGATTTTGTCGCGGATTTATTATGGTTTTTGGTTACCGACGTTTCGAATGCTTTACAGCAATCATGGTTACGGGAGAGACTCTCCCGAAGAAACATTTATAATATTCACATAGATATAGATAGCATTCACAACCTGGAGCTCTATTTTCCAGAATTTCTTGTATATTGAATTTTTAAATGAGCTGGCGCGCGGCCACAGAGCTCGCATTAATTGATTCGGAATCGTAGTTTCGTTGCTACAAGTATGATAATGCGATACGATTTGCTGCCAACGTTTCGTGTCTGGACTAACTAGGAACCAAACCCACGACTATGTCTAAGTTATAACTTATTTTTCCGTTTATTAAAAGAAGTTTTTTTTGAAATCTGATTAATTTTGTTTCTATTTTTGTTTGACAGTTGTTAATTGAAACTTAATCAACGGAAATAAATGATTATAAAATAATCTTCTGAACGCTTCTACATATTACATTAAATATTTTTGGGAAAATCTTATTGATACAGAGACCGAATCTATAGTTTTAGATATTTCGTCGGTCTGTAACCAGTGACAAATAGGCGAATAACGAGCGTTATTCCAGATTATATTCGTGTAATAAATCCTCATCTAAACAGTAATGACTATTTCTAAACATTTCCAAAATAATATATAATGTCGATTCTCCTTACATAAAATTTCAATATAATAATAACGTTCTCCGACCGATTCCAGCCATGGCGGCCAATTTCATTGAGACTGGTCAACTGCGCAGGAGATATTATAATGCACAAGTGTACGCGCAGACACAAGTGCACTCTCTGTTTCTATCACTCTCATATTCTGGTCGGACGACTGTTCAACACGACCAGTGAGAGCTAAGGCGCAGGATCGACGGTTTTACGAGCTCTGCCTCGGCACGAGGGCGACTAACCGCCAACTTTCCAACACCGGGCTGTTACTAAGGCTTATTGAACAGAAAGACTCAATAATTAAACTTGGCCCGGACTCGAACCCAGGACCTTTCGATGTATGACCGTACATGCTAGCCACTACACCACCGAGGCAGTAATAAAATTTTATTATATTATGTATATTGTATAGATTACTAATTTGAGTTGAGGAAACATTACGGTATTTGACGCCACTTTCATTATTATTTGTCATTGAGAATGTCAGAGTAGAAAAATAAGGCACTTGTGAATTCTGCCCGCGGACTGATTTTAAGGGCTCTCTCCACTCGTATTTTCGAATGCACGCCTCTCATCCGATTCAGATTATTCCTGTTCTGTTTCAGAGAAAATCAATTTGAGACTTTGGCTTAATACAATTGGCTTTATTAAAACTTTTGCTTTTATACAAAACCCAATACAAATGTACATATAAATAAAATTGAGTCTGTAAATATACTGAAGTACTTACAGATTTTTTATATTATAATAGTACTTAGAATGCCTTTTATAATGTATTTATGTCCTTCTGCCTTGCTGTTTGCCAAGACTTTAGGGTAATCATAAGAACGGCATAATCGATTAGGTAAATGGGAAGGTAAGTAGTAATCGTGTCGAAAACCGTGAAAAAAGAGTGTGAATCTCGGGATTAGAACCCGCTTCACCTAGTTTAAGGTGAAAAACTAAACACTGGGCTACCTCTACCTAAAATAGCCTACAACTTAATTCTTTTTCAGAGAAACCTTACAATAAAGAGTCAGGGCAAGATTTCTAACTCTACATTGTAGTAAAACATCAAAAAATAATATTTTATATTCTTTTAAAATCATGTATTTGAGTTATTACAACAAAAACAAATTAGTTAATTAATTTAGAAAGTTCAACTATATCATTATTACAAAAATACGAGGGTTAAAAATTCCTAGAATAAAGGCAGCTTTGACAACAAAGAAAATTGACACTGGTTAAGTACCACTTTATTCCTTTATTCCTTTATTATAATTACTTAACATTTTAGACCTTTTAAAAAGCCTATATAAACAGCTTTTTTTAAGTTATTTTGTCATTTCCAGGACACAAATCATTCCTTGAGAAGACTCATCTTTTCTTAAAAATTGCTTAAGCATTTCGTATTGTTTTTTGTATTTTAAGATTTGTAAAGAATACTTAAGTACTAAAAGCCTTTGACTCGCTAAAGGTTCATTTACATTCTGTTAGTGATTCGATATCGGCTCAAACTCAATCCTGTAAACAATTTTGTTTACTGAAACACAATGGTTACTCCGCTCTCACTTTCTTCTAAGAATTATTGTTATAATGTCATAAACTGTTAAACTACTTTGTTTCAATTATGAAAATCATTAATTTAGTGCTCTAAGCTTTCTTAATGAAAAATATGTTTTAAGCTTACTTTTTAAATATTTATGAACATGAACATAAAGTAAAAATAATTCCAATCTACTCGTACATATCTGTTTTCTCTGTTAATATTTTTTTCTCAACTTAAAACTTAACTTAAAAATAAACCCAATGCTACCAACACTTTATTTCTTTTTATATTGTATAAAATTTGCAATTTAATGAATTATATTAAGTCTTGGTCCTAAATAAAGAACCTTTGAAAGACCAAATGCTGAATCTAATTTCTGAAGACCGTCAGTCGATTACTATTCTACAGACACTCCCAGTATTCGTTGTGTCACCTTAAAAAAGAAACGGTTTTTATTTTGGCCTTTCTGTTGTGTTTATTTAAAAAAAACTATATTGGGGAGTATAGTTTTAATAGATGTAAGCTTTTATATTTTTTTACAATGACAGGACTACATATTAGGATGTTAAGTACGTATACTAAGACCTAAAGTACCATTTTGTTTTTTGTTTTTTTTATGTAGGCACATTATTACACACAGCGCCATCTAGTTCCGTGGTAAGCTACGAAGCTTGTGTTAAGGAGATCAGATAGTTGATATACTGCATATATAAGTTTTAAATACTATATTATAAATATAAACACCCATGACTGGAGTGCAAACATCCGAGAAATGAATGCCCTCAGCGGGACTCAAACCCGCGATCGCTGGCGTAAGAAAGTAGGGTCACTACAAACTGCACCAAGCGTGTCGTCAAATTAAGTATTTATCTTTGGGAAATGCAATAACGTTTACCTTCTGTAGAAAACAGGTGATAAAGTGGGATTCACCGGCAAGCCAGTACTACCTATTAAAACCCAAGCACCTATCTTTCGTCTTAATCCATTAAGCTTGCTAGCGCATTCAACTACGACGCCCCGACTACCCGGCAGCTGTCGAAGCAAACCCCACAGCCAATGGGTTACTCCGCAGTCCACTGTGCTATCAGAGAAGAACCAAGAAGAGAAGTACCAAGAAGAGAAGTACCAAGAGCATCTCGAACGACAGACCCACCAAAGAGTGCCTTCCCCTCCCTGCGCGTTTTTTGGTTTCGCACCCGGCCTGATTGCCAGATGCTACTGAGACGCCACCATGACAATATGAATGGGGAAAAACCTAAAGTGCCATAAGCTACTGTTAGTAACAATATTTGCTCAAAGGTAGCGTTGAATGTTGTATAATAATATTATTTAAAAAATCAATTACAGACGGACTCAAGCGTAACGAAGGTAAGTCCCCAGTATTTAAAAATTGCGAAATATCACAACAATTTTTCCCTTTAACTTTCCAAAGCCATTAAAAGTCCAATTCGAAAACATTCTGTAAATATTGAACTCAGAAATGTATTCCATAATTTAATGACATATTTTCTCAATCGCCTTTAATAAAATTACACGGAAAAATCGTTTATCGTTTGATCAGCACAAATGGTATTATGTGGTTAATAAAGGTCTGAGCCATAAATTAGCATTAGAAGGAAATCGTTTGATGGCCAGCGGTGATCAAACGATGTTATTTCCACAGCCTCCTTTTCGTATCAGATGAACTGCGCTAAGTATATTTGATATCTGGATATATACACGTTTGGCGCAGTTTGTAGTGACCCTACTTTCTTGCGCCAAAGGTCGCGGGTTCGAGTCCCGCTGGGGGCATTCATTTGTTAAAGTCGGATGTTTGTACACCATTCATGGGTGTTTATGTTTGTAATATGTATGTATTTAAACTTATATATGTAGTATATCAACTATCTGGTATCCGTAACACAAGCTCTCTTCGTAGCTTACCACGGAACTAGATGGCGCTGTGTGTAATAATAATAATAATAATCTTTATTTCAGACGTAGATACATCCATATATTGTTAATTGGTTAGTAACAATAATTATACTCAGTTAGTATTGTTAGTATTTTTTGCAAAAAATATTTTATTATTATTTATCTGTAATAATGTCCCAACATTATATTTATTTATTTATTTATATTTTTCTCATTGTGCTTAATTTATTTATTTTTGTTCTATACATTAATGGGTAAAAGAGCTTAACTTTGCAAAATCCTCTATGTAAAAAGTATTTTCAAATATGATCGAAGATTTATAAGAATAATACCCATTTAATAAACCTAAGAATATTATTCAAACATACGATTTTCATCTTCAGAGCTTTGTTAGCTTCAATTTCAATACAGGCTTACAATTATTTCTATATTTCGCTCAGAAATCTTGTCTGTATTTTCTCATTTGTATTTTTTTTAATAATACGAAGCGTAGTTAGATTTTCTTATTATAGAACAAAACAATTCTTAAAAAATCTTTAAGTTTTATCAATTACGACTAAATAGAAACGACTTACAGTTTTAATGTCTACAAAGCTATCGTTAATTAGACTAATTAATATTTCTTCTTCAAATTAAATATTTCAATATTGAAAAGGTACAATTATAATTTTAAATCATGTTATTATAATATTAAATCCTCACTTCGTGTTTAATGAATGTTTTCGGGCTTCAGATAAAGGTTCATTTCACAAATTATCGTTTAATATGAATGATTTACATGATAATGATCGTTTTGAAAATTGTATCATTTTGTAATGTATTTTATTTCATTATTAATGTTAAGTGAGCTTTCTTTATTTAATTTTGGTATTGTTTTTGGTAAGTTTAATATACAACTGCATGGTTATAGTACAGCGACTGTGATTGTTGTAAAGCATTCCAAAGATCGTTAAATTTTGGGACCCTTAGAAACTTTAACTTTCCTAATAAATAATTCAAAGAAATTCGTAAGAACTGTTTTATCGCCTTTCAACAAAAAAACAAAATCTAAATTTGTACATCCGTTCGGGAGCTACGATACCACTGACGGACATATATATACACACACACAGAGGCCCTCATTCTTATTACACCCCGTCGTTTCTGTGTCAGGGGTTAAAAATATATCAAATACGTAAATCTAAGTAAACTTTATTATTTAGCTATCATCTGAGTAGTTGAAAGCAAAGCGAATGTAAGTAGCTAGTATACAAGACTAACATTTCCCGCGGCTCTGCTCGAGTATAAAGGCTAAAAAGAAATATTTTTCTCCCGTTTTTGCAACATTTTTTATTAATCCTCTGCTCTTATTGGTCATAGCGGGATGTAATTGGTCATAGCCTTCCTCGATAAACGGACTATTTAACACAAACATAATTTTTCAATTCGGACCAGTAGTTCCTGAGATTAGCACATTCAACCAACCAAACAAACAAACTCTTCAGCTTTATAATATTATTAGTACAGATTATGTGACACAATATTTAGTCTACACAAAATGTAATGATTAATAACAATATAAATACCGTAAAAAACACAAGCAAAACACCTTAAAAACCACTTTACAAAAATTAACGAAAGCTTTGATGTAGGATAAAGCTTTCATTTTCCTTTTTGATGGAAACATGCGGGTTGGAATGAAACTGTTGCGTGGAAGCGGTCGTTCTTTTGCCTTATTTTCCCGATGCGGTGACGTACGCTTCAAAATTGGCGAAAAATAGAAAAATCACATGGTTTTCGGTTGAATGTGTTTATTGCTAACGTTTTAGGGGTTCAATGTGGCGTTACATCAAACTCGATGGATAAGTTTACGCGGAAATAAGATAGAAAATAAAATTCTGACGTCTTCATGTAAAACATAATGATCGAAGGGAGTTCGACTATACGAATATGACTTATACAATAAGTAACAGATCTTATGTTGAAGAAAAAGTAAAGTAATTATGGTAATAGTAAAGTAAGAGTAATTACTCTCTTCTCGACGACACCTTGGCTCAGTGTGTAGTAAACACGCTCGCGTGTTCGAGTGTTCGAATGTTTGTACTCTAGTCATGGGTGTAATCATTTATAATATGTATGTATTTAAAAGCTATATATGTAGTGTATCAACTATCTGGTATCCATAATACAAGCCTCGTACCTCGCAACTTGATGTGCTGTGTGTTAGTGTCCCAACATATTTAATATTTAAAATTCATTAATAAGTACTTTCAACTCCTAATAAGGTACTAAATTGTTAAAAATGATTAACTAATAATAAAGAAATAAGTTAAATTTTATAAGCTTTTATAACGATTTAACTATTTCTGAAAATACTGCATAAGCTTTTGAAGCTCTAAATTAGACAATAGAAGCAAAAAAGTTTAATAATTTAATAAGTTTATTTGAAAATTACGATTTTATTTTATTTAGTACAAAACCTACTTTAATAAACATTTCGCAACAAAAGAGCAGGATTCCAAGAAACACATGGCGATTGATTAAAATTCTTTCAGTTAAATCGAATAAGAAAAGAACGGTTCATTTTCTTGGAGTGCATTTCTCAGTCAATTTGAGGTTTTCTCAAACAC
Organism: Boloria selene; assembly: GCA_905231865.2. NCBI lineage: Eukaryota > Metazoa > Arthropoda > Insecta > Lepidoptera > Nymphalidae > Boloria > Boloria selene. The sequence goes on from HG993156.1 coordinate 250,954, forward strand.
CACTTCCATTTATTAAATAGCCTCACTCATAGATTGATTAAATAACAGAATGTTAAAAACTCTGGTCTTCGAGGGTTCAGGACACATAAATGATTTCAGACGCTCCTTAGCATTCGTATTGGAGTAATATTTGCAAATAATTCAATATTTCTACACTTACGATGATACGAGTAAATACCAATATTTAGGAGAGTTGATGCTTTGGTGGAAATTTTTCTTTTCCGACTAAAATTAGTCATTACTATTTTATAGAAATTATACGTATATTATCGATATTGTGTAGTAGATTAATGATGTTGAATATTTTCGTTTTTGCAGTAGATGTTGCTGATAAACATCAATTATTTGGAGAAATATCACAGATTTTTCAAAAGGGTAATATAAATTATAGGTATTTTTCATTTACTTACTATAAATACCTAATCAGATACTTTCGAATTTACTTTTTAAGAACCTATTTAACATTTTCTTCTTTTTTGAAATCGGTAGAATACTACTTTAAAATTTATTACATGTGTGGTTTAAGGTACAAGATGAGTCCTAAACATAAGTAAAACTAATATCATGTAAAATTGATTCTCAAAATGGTACATGTACGAGTAATAATATATCATAATTTCCAGAAAATATTAGTTATCACTTGTCACGAAACACTTAAATATGGAATGAAATGAATAGAATTTTCAAATAAATTCAACTTAGTGCCTCGAACAGTGAACATTCCGGTCCAATGCTTCAACATGCTAATAAACTATGAAGTGAGGTTTTAAAACGCAAACGTAGTCAGAGTGTATGCGGAACGTAAGTACAAACATGCACTAATTTCTCAAGTTCCACAGTATATTATTAACTATTCATGAACTTTCAGCTTAAAATTTCATTCCGCTATCTCGTATGAGATGCGGTTGCGAGAGTTTGTTTAACTGGCCTCATTAAAAGGGGACTATGAACATGAATAATGTTAAAGGTAGAGTCGTTCCTTCCATTGTATATTCTTCTACAGTTTGCGTTGCTCTTGAGATTTTTTCATTTACGTGCTGTAATGTCTTACGTATGTTACATGGAACTGAATAATTCTAACTTAAATTTAGATTATAATCATTCGAAAGACCTGGTATTTTCGCAAACGGAAATACAATTAGTGCAATTTATTATTTTTATGGACTAGGTAGGTATTATTTTGGCATCTGAAAAGCTTTGATTGCTTTTGCTACTTCATGGAGAAAATAGAATGATTAAACATGTCTTAGAAATATGAGCCTAAAATTATGTTTGCCTGAAAACTATGTCAATTTTGGATAATTTATAAGCTTTAAATAATATATTATATGAAAGTTATTATATACATATTATGCGCTGCTGAAATATTTTTGGCAGTTTTATTCAGGTTTATTTTAACAAGTGGTAGCTTGTCTATATATTTAAAAGGACTAATTCTTTAATAACTGTTTTCCATATACCTACCTAATTTTATTAGGTATCGCGGGGTAAATCAATAAAGCTCCATAACGTCATGATTTTTTCCGACATAACCATCGCCTTTTTCATGAACCATTGTATCTATTGGTGAAAACCTCATGTATTTCAGTAGTTTTTGAGTTTATTGGGAAGACACAGACGTGGCGTGGAAGTTTGTTTTTACAAGTTTTTAGTAATTATTTTCCATACTGCTGTTTTTGATATTAATTATGTTACATAAAAAACTTAGTTATTTAAATAAGTTGTAATTCAAATATAATCAAATATTTTTCATCATTCGTCATTCTAATATCGGAGAGGCGAGAGTAAAAAAATACCAGAAGCGCCTTTATTTAAAACAACACCGCAATTTATGCCAATGAATCATAAAACAGCGGCCTGAAAATCGAACCTTGCGGCACGCTTATTGCGAAACATAATTCGTAAAATCGTATCTGTCAGCTCATTGTTATTCCGCACTCGAACCCGCACCTTCAAAAGAAATGTGAATTCACTCGCCTCCCTTATTTTATTGTAAATCTGTGACCGCAATGTTGACGGACCCTTTAGAGGCTGGGAATTGAAAACGGTAGTGACACTAAATGTGAAAGTGACACTTTAAGACTTAGTTGTTTTGCGGTGGCGCTTTGCAACTTCTGGGATGTATGGTTTAGAATGACACAATGTCCATTAATTTATATAAAATAAATACATATATTAAATAGTAGCTATGAGAACTAAAAATACTGTTACGTGTAGAGAATATCTCAAAACAATACCTATAGATTTTTTGTTTGTTTGTCTGTAGGTATATCTTTACATGTACATTTCACACAAGAATATTAAATCGGTTTTGAAAAAACTTTTTGTAGTAAAAAACATTAATTTCCAACGGAAAAAAACCTTTGGTTTTTTCTTACTATAACACGTATAAATATTTCAAATTAATGTTCTAGATAATTGTATATCTTAAAAGGCATGATGAGGCATGTTCTATACAATCTAAAATAGCGTGTGTCAATCCTAAAAAAACTAATTTTTATTTAACGGAATTGTTGGGAAATTATTACACACAGCGCCATCTAGTTCCGTAATAAGCTAAGAAAGATGCTTGTGTTACGAATACCAGATAGTTTATATACTACATAAATTATATAACTTTAAATACATACATATTATAACTATAAACACCCATGACTGGAATACAAACTTCCGAGTTTAACAAATGAATGCGATCGCTGGCGCAAGAAAGTAGAGTCACTACAAACTGCGTCTTGCACACGAGCGAAGCGAGCATCTACGAGTATAGCTACTAGCTAGTATATAATAAAATAATACCATAGAATAACTTTAAATACTTCGTTGCCTTACTTCTTTACATACTTCAACCAAAATATGTAAGTCAAATTGGCTTACTAGTGAAATGAGACGACGAGGACAATGTATGCAGATTATTTCGTCCCAAACAATAACTGGATATCTTAAGACTTCTAACTTGAAGTTAAAGTGAAATGAAAAAACAAATTACTCGAGAAAAAACCGCAAGCCACAGTGAATAATGCGACAGTCCAATTTGAGCGTTTCATCCGGAAGCGGGTATTTTTTGTGGAACGCGCACATTCTTTGATGAAACTTGTTGTTCGTTTCAGCGTCAACTTCAGCTGCATTATAATAGAAATTCGGATCGTATTATATTATTCTCTACCTTAATTTTTATGCTTTTACATGGTTTTCCGGCGACTTTATGCGATAATTTTATGGTATTTTTTGCTATAAACATATTTTTCATGGTGAAGTTTCTAAGTTTAATTTGGCAATAAGGGGGATTACACATGTAAGAATAAGTTGAACTATAGATATTTAAAATGAAAAGTACCTACTTAGGATGTGCATAACGCCTTTTTCTAAACCGGGTGAGGCGCATATAAAAAATCCGGCGATTTACAAACCACCTCCTTTTTTTAAATTTGTGGAAAATTCGAAGAAAACATTGTATGTTATGAATGAAATTTACTTAGCTATATAAAAATAAATATATCTAAAATGTGTTTATCGATTGAACAACAAAGCTCGTCAAAAGCTAAACTAAAAAGAAAATTGATCGACAAACTGGGGAGGAAAAGTTCTGAATTATTTTATATAGATACAGCATAAGCTTCTTAGCTTTATACTTAGAAAATCACAGATACTATTTTCCTTTATATCCTTCTAACATTCGTACAATAGGTGCTCTGTGGATCTCAGTTAAGGCGCCATCGGTTCGCAAATGGGATTGCCACAATAGCTTTTTATAATAGTTCTTATATTATTTAAGGAAAACGATTGTTTGTTTACATCCTTAAATAAAATCGTGATTTTAGAACATCAAAGATTTCATTTTTTTACATATAATTTTGAAGATACTCGTACACATTATAATGTTTAATTTTACGGGCGTCACGGGCTTGTCTTCAATACAAGAAGTATCAGGTCATAGTCCACTACGCTGGTCTAGTGCAGATTGGCGAGCAACATTTAATTTACTTAGTTTTAATTAAAAGTATGTAATAAAAAGTAAAATAACAAGTATTTCTATTGACAAATCGTAGAAAAATAGAAATTGTAAACAAAGGTTTCATTTTTATTGCGAATCTAAGTGAATTTTGTTGACGCGTAGCTTGCGGCCTCGCTTCACCTTTGAACCACGAACCATTTTGTTCGACCTGTGGCAACTTAATAACTCGGATACAACATTTATATCTATATATAAATGGGCAAAGTTGAAACAGTTCAATGCCTTTTTATCTTTTGTTTGTAAACCAATTTTCTTTTTTTGTTCAGTACTTAGCTATTGACGAGCTTGATTTACACATGAAATATTTTTGAAAACATTTTATGTCCCAATATCGAATAATGAGGGACCGCTCGGTGAACACTCGTATCATAATATTATAAGAGCGATCCAAATTTGAAAGACGACGAAATTCGACGAAGAAACGTCTATGCCTATACGTTTTTACGTATCTGCTTAGTAAGGATTTGAAGAAATTCAATAGCTAAGAGTTTTAAACGAGGCTTAAAAGTAGGTGTGAAAATGTTACTCAATAAACTATGACTAGAGCATTTGGAGCTCAATAGTCCTAATCAATAAGACATGTTACCTACACTTTTACTGATTTATTAAAACCAGGGGAAACCCCGACAAGAAGCTAACCCAAAATCTGTTATCTAGTCGGCAAAGTTAGCGAGACATGTATATTCAGTGCCGCATAAAGCGCAAAGTGAATCACGGAAGCCGGTAAAAGTTATCCGAGATAAAGTTAAATGGCCCTTGAATTGTGCCTTCCACCCCTCGCCTTATCTCTGACTGAGACCCGAAAATAAAAATACAGTTTTCATATATTTCTGTGGTCTGAATAGTTTTTTATAAACAACCACTTCCGATTTAATGATTCCTTTGTTAAGTTCTGACGCTATCCTTCATCTATATTTTATATATTTAGTTTATTTATATATTACTAGCATTTCCCGCAGCTACGCACACGCAAGGACTGGAAACTAAATTTTTTTGAGTCGCGCGGTATGGTACCTTGCAGAACTAAAGCACGCCCTTCCTGTTTTTGCAACATTTTTCATTGATGCTCCGCTTCTATTAGTAATAACGTGATGTAGTATAGCCTATGCCCTATAGCCTTCCTCGAAAAACGGACTCTACAACACAAGATGAACTTTTCAATTCTGACCAGTAGTTTCTGAGATTAGCGCGTTCAACCAATCAAACAAACAAACTCTTCAACTTTATAATATTAGTATAGATTATAATAAAAATTTTACCAAGACATATATGTACATAATTTTTTTTTAAATTGCCATTAAAACAGTAATTATTATTGATACAGAGGCCTGTTTATCCGTGACCTCATCACAAGAAAACTACTGGACAGATTTAGATGAAATTTTATATAATGATAGCTGGTTATTTTGGTCAATATACAGGGCACTTCCTACTGCCAAAAAACATCTCATTACCAAGAAATCTATGCTAACGTTAATACGTCTCTAGCGGAGCGAGACTGAGTCTCTAGTTTTTCACATAAATCCAAAATTCTACTGTGTGAAACACCATGAGAGTATGTTCGAATCACTAATTCAATTAAATATTGAACTTCGCTAATAATAAAGAGCTTGATACTATGTGTATGACGTACTTATTTGATCTTTTATGATATAACTTAGATATTAATTTACAAAAACACCTGTTTAATATTAAAATATCTTTAAACTGTAACTCTATTTCTAATAAATCACTACCACAACAAACGTTTCATATTTTTGTTTTTTTTTTTCCATTTCCTTTACATCTAAAGTTTTACAGAATTTTAAAGGTAATTATTTTTTTAAATTTCGAAATCATAACAAGCAATTCAAGGAAATTGATGTTCAAAGAGTAATTGAATTTTATAATATCGTTGAATTATTTCTAATAATTTTGCTAAAAGATATTTATAACTTTTGCGATTAATTTTCGTCATGTTTAATTTCGAAAGAAGCCCAAATAAACAAACAAGCCCCTATTGCTTGGACAAACTAATAAAGCGCATATTATCATCCCATATCTGCTGATAATTGTTTTAGAAGTAATAAAACTCATCTTTAAACGTTGGAAAATGCCTTTTCGCACAGTAGTTGTACACATTTAGGTGGTTTTGTGGGACATACCAGCTTGAAAATACTATCCCACCCATTGAAACTATGTTGGACTTTTTCTATCTTGATATGGTCAGGATATATGAATACTGGCTAGGCCTAGATCAATAAGTGCTTAATGCGGCCCTCAATCACCATTCTCAATGCCACGACAGGTGGCATACATCGTACGTGAAATAAATAAACTCCTCAAGCAGAGTTAAGAGTAAAAGCTATAAGTTGTAATATTGACGAAGAAACTGTTACATAATCTGTGAACATTAATCTCAACAACTGTTAAATAATCAGTGAAGTTCTCAAATTACAATTTCACTCCTGAATCACATGTTTTATGTTGGTATGACGAACGAAATTTATGTCAAAACACGCCACACTTAAATATCTCAAATCGAGCCAATCTCTAGAGAATGCAATTTTACGCACCTTGACTTATAAAAGCCATCAAATGAAACATTACAGCTTCCTTTTTACAACCAGAAGCTTTTTTACGAGCACCGCTGCTTTATTGTCGAAGAATTTAATTAAGGTATAAAAAATATGAACTTTTTAAAACCACTTTAAATAATAACGCAAATAGACTATTTGATGACAACATAAAGTGTTTATGTAAGACGTTTACTAATATTTAGAGGTATTATTTTGGAAATATTACTAATATAAAATTATATGTTTGGAGATTTTTGCTTCTCTTTTTCAGCGAATTAATGTAAGATATTTTTTTACGAATGTATGTATTTATAGAATTTATTGATCATCGTGACCAAAATTGATGAGGAGGATACTCATATATAAGGGCCAACGGGAGAGACCCGTCTCCACTCCATGTCTCTCCCGTGATCTTGATTGATGTAAAGCATTCAAAACTTTGGAAACCAAAAATTAAAAGAAATCCGAACGGTTACTAATATTGAAAAATTCAAATATTCCCGTAAATCTCAGAAAAATAGTAGCTGTTGGTGTTCATATGAAATATATAAAAAAGCTTTTTTTGGTGACATATTAGTGATTGCTTAAAACTTAGAGCTTACGTATACTCGAAAATTACTACTTCTTGCAAAAAAGCTTAAAATATCTAGATTTTACAGACAATTGGTTACAAGTCACACCCTGTCTTATCACTCATTAATAGGTGTTGACTTCCACCTAGTTTAAAGAACGTGCCCTCGTCTCTAGAACAATACGATAAGACGTTCCATACTTTCTTTGTTTCCAAGATTAACCGAACACTCAAGTACTTGAATTCTGCTAAAGGCGGACTTGAGGAGGCGATTCGGAGATGAAAAGAAAGATTTCGAGATAAAGGTGTTTGAAAATTTTAAGCTTAGGTTAAACGAGAAATGTTAGGGTGCTTTCGTTTTATATCCGTCATACTGAAGTTTTGACTAACTTATTTATGTAAACTGTGATCTATTTGTAAAATAATAGTATTAAGTATCTCGCAGTAGTTGTCTCATATTGAACTCTGAAATAAATGTGTTAACAATATTAAACTCAATTCACTACTGTAAATATGATTCTTGTAATTTTTGTAGGTTTGTAACGCTGAAACTTCTGAACTTTGAATGAAATCTATACTAATATTATAAAGCTGAAGAGTTTGTTTGTTTGTTTGGTTGAACGCGCAAATCTCAGGAACTACTGGTTCGATTTGAAAAATGCTTTTTGTGTTGGATAGTCCGTTAGTCGAGAAAGGCTATAGGCTATATTATATCACACTACGACCATAATTATAGACAATAGCCTAGATAAAATGTATGTTACTATTGGTAAAAAAATGCCTGAAGGTAGCGCTGATGATTTGTTATAAGAATAATACATCATAGATATATGAGTATGTAATAAGTCGCAAAAGGTAAAGAAATCTCAATAACTATCAAAGTGATATTAAAAATTCCTTCAATGAAATTTTATTCACATATTTTATATGCCACGTTCTGATGTATGCAACATTTAACGTCAATTCTGAATTTTATAAGGAAGCTTTTATGTTCGTGTTATTTTGCTTTCAATGAACCGTTGTTTCCCTCATAATTGAAATGCCTTAACCATTCGTTATTTTTGTTAAGGTTCAATTGTAATTTCACATTATTTCATATAAACGATAAAAATCTTCCTAGAACGAAACTTAAATAATTCATCATCATTGTTTTACATTTTAAATAAAACTATGTTATCAGAATTTTTTGTAGATTTACTTTGAATGCTTTGTAACAACAATTATGGCAAAAGACTAGATCTAGGTTTTATTAGTCTCAAAGGTCATCATAATATGCTGTAAAGTATTTGAAGTGTTCGTAAGCAAATAAGTCACGATAAATCTCCAAAAAAATTATAAAAAACAGTTTGTTTGAGCAAACTTAATTCGTGATTCGATGTGCAAAAACATATTCTATACGCAATACATTCAAACTATGTCTGGCTAACATTTAGAACGCAAGTACTATACAGTACAATATTAATCTAAATCATGGCAATAGTGTAATGGCCTGATGATGATCCTCTAACAGTGCAAGATGCATAATGAATGGCCGTCACTCAGCTGTCCATCCGTCCGTCTGTCTGTCCTCTGACGGAATACATTACACTATCAACATCACGCATGCAAATTGTCGAAATGAGATCTAGAGCCGGGGTAAGTAATATTTAATGGTATACTAATACCAACTCATATTATATTCAAGATATAGTGAAGCATTTAAGGCGTGAGGTAAAGCGAATAGTAGGTTTTTAGAGCAAAATATTAAGAACATAGATCATCAGCCTTTATTTTTCGTTAATGTCTGAAGCTTTATAGATTTTATTCCATTATTGGTATTATTCATAGTTATTGATGCAATACACACATACTCGTCGTTGTCTTGATACGCTAATAATGATAAGCATTTTGTGGTACACTTTACTGAATAATTATTACGCCTATAGATTTGTGCTTTAACATAGTAATTTAACTTCATATCTAGATGTGTTATCTGTCAAAAAATATATAATTTATAAGCATTAATAAAATTTACATCAACAATTTTGTGTTCGTTGGATAGAATGTAATTGTACTTCTCACGCCATCTGTTAGAAAACCAAAGAGTTAACATTGCTGTAACATTATTACGCGTCAGAAAAACCACGCGAACCCTCACAAAGCTCAGCTTTTTGCTAGGAATATTTTGATATAACAAAATAATATTTAATACTTTCAGTGGTCTTCAATTATTGTGCCATTAAAGTGATTCCATGATAGTTAAGCATTCAGTCTTCGCATAGTTTTATCTTTAAAACTCATAAAGACTAATAAAATGCAATATTCCTCCAGCTATAGCTTAGTATCTAACGTCCGAAACCAGATCAAACATCATTGCAATCTGTCGGTGAATTCAGCAAATTTCAGAGTTCTTCATTCAAGATCAAATCGAATTTTAGAACAAAGAATAGATTCGAGTGGATTTAATATTAAAGAAAGATATCTATTGAGTTGATTGAGAACGCAAATACTCTCTAAGTTTACACTGTTTAATAGGAATTACTTGGTACTTAGACTTTTATTGACTTTCTACCATTTCTCTCTATACACTTCTTTAATTTTAAAAGATTTTTGAAGTTCAACGACAAAGGTAGCCGCTTCACTCGCCTGGAAAACTGAATGAAGTGGCTTCAAATTCTAAATCCCATATCATGTGGAAAATCAGTTTCCATGTGAGAATGGTTTTTCAACATAATTACCACTTGACCTACGGTGAAGAAAGACAGTATAACAATAGAAAACTTGTATATATTACTATACTAACTTGTATATATTCTTTATGTCGTGCTGGATTATTTGACCAAAATAAAATTGAGTTCATTCCAAAATATGTATTTAATATTTTCTAAAACTTCAAAACGAATCCAAAGCTTTAGTAATTCAGGCCAACTCATAACATAATTTAAGGACGAAAATATTATATCAGCGGCAAAATAAGAAGGAATTCGGAACATAATGTTTTCAAAGGGAAAAACAAAAGCTGGCTCGTTAGCAATGATCATACTAACAAATGCGATCTTTTGAATATTTTTATTCGAGCCTCATTAAGATTTCGACCTTACATCCATTGTTCTAGAGCACAAAATTAATTTCGAAGTTCTTTATCTTAATGTTACAGCGTCTTAGTAATGAGCTAATACACTTACCTACTTTTTCGATTCCAAATAATTTCTTAATTCATTTGAATAATATTCTGTGGAAAACTTCAACAACCAAAGAAAGAAAACAAAGAATACATAAATATATGAAATTTATAGTAGCTTCAGAAGATGTATGTAAAAAGACTTCCTAGAATTAGCTCCATTGTGCGTTTTCACTATATAGTACTCGTATAACACAAAGTCGCCTTCCGCTGTCGGGTGCAACGAATTTTGATGCGTTTTTTTTAATAGATAGAGTTATTCAAGAGGAAGGTTTATATATATAATACACTAGCGGAACCCGCGGCTTCGCTTGCGATGGAGTAGCTAGTTGTATGTAAATGCCTTGTTATCATTATTCATAATTTATGGTATGAAACATTAAAATATGATTTTATTTTAATGTAATGTATTGTTTATTCAAATCTTATACTTAAAAGTGCCTTAAGAGTTTTAAAATTCAACATCCATACTCAATCAATCAGTAGTAGTTTCATAATTTAAAATAAATACGCTCTCTCATAAAGATTTTAGACGCAAATTTTCAAATTGATATTTCAAATACACTTTCATAGTTTAACTACAACCTATTAAAATTCTTATTACGACTAGATGCAAAATATGAATGTTGATTTCAAGAATAATAATCTTAGAATATTGGAACTTGTAAAGAAATAAAATCGCAATAATTTTTGTTCCAGCAATATCAAATCAACTTGTGAATACAAAATGAAGAATTTCCAATTATATATTTGCTACTCGAATGGTTTTTGCTTACTTCATTGTAGGTACATCTTCTACTATGAATTCTCTATTATGAATGATAGATTGACATGTTATTCGAAATTTAAGGGGTTTTAGGTACGAGTGTAGGTTATTTCCTAAACACCCAATAGCTATTTACCCCGTCTTCGCTCATCCCTAGATTTTGCGGTCAATTAAGCGGTCAGTCTAGATAAGATATATTAAGTGTATATGATATTATAAGTTATAATGATGTAGAGTTTAGAGCCATCTTTTAATAAGCTTTTTCAACAAACGGGCTATTTAATGTATTATATACAATACATTCGTATAGTGTTTTGTCACAAGTTAGTGATTTTATGTTTTTTCTTCTTTATACTGTAAGGGTTTACCTAATTTGAGTGTTTAGATTTCGCTAATATCTTGGGCATATACATATTTGTTAGTTGTGTTTGTTTGTACAAATTCACGTTTACGTTAATTTTTTAGGAATTTTATTTTATTAGGTTTTTAGTATTTATTTACTGCAAAATTGGCGAGTCTTAGTAGTCTTTAACGAATTAAATAAATATAAATAAATAAATATGTTGGGACATTTACACACAGCACTATCTAGTTCCACGGTAAGGTACGAGCCTTGTGTTATGGATACTAGAAGGTTGATATACTACACATATATTATAAGTTTAAATAAATACATATTATAAATATAAACATCCATGACTGGAGTACAAACATTCGTGCTCAACAAATGTATGCCCCCAGCGGGACTCGAACCCGCGACCGCTGGCGCAGAAAGCAGGGCCACTACCCACTGAGCCAAACGGTCGTCTAAAATTCACTGAAGGTTACGAATAAGATTACGACAGGTCGTGGTAGGAGCTATTTTTTCACCAAGTACTTGATCCGTGTAATGATGTTTTATGGCTGCCTTAACGAGATTAATAGGCCGTTTCGTGTTTCTTTATTAGAGATAATTATAATCCAATAATTTTTTTGAAACTAATCGTTATAGTTGAAGTGTTAGACAGTTATTGTGGAAAGCAATTCTTAGAGAATTAAAGTTGTATGGACCTAACGAGCTTATCTACGGTTTTATCTATTGGACAAATAATCACAAGTAATGTAAACAAAATGTATATAATATTATCAATTGTTTTAGGTGTTGTGTGAATTTTCTGAATTTTAACAATGATATAAAGCAGGGACTATTGCTTATTCCCGTATCGCGACAAAAGACTCTCGACCAGCATTTATTAAAAGGGATTGAACAATCATCAAACTCAACTTCTGATCAATTCAATTTTTGTTTTCGAAGGCTTTAATTATAATAATAGATAATTCTAAGTATCTGTTTGGAAGATTATATAAGGTGCCTTCGCAATTAAACAAATATGTTGGGACATTACTACAACAGCACCATCTAGTTCCGTGGTAAGTTACGAGGCTTGTGTAACGGGCTTTTACGAACTTTAAATTTTTAAACATTTTAAGACTAATAAACAAGTTACGTCATAAGAACTTATATAAATACTTCATTCCTAAAATAAAATTGAAAATTTATTTCTTGTCTAACTTTATAACTTTATGTTTAAAATAATCTAGAAATATATTTATAAGTGATAAAGGAAAAGTTACCTAAGAAGAATCAATGGGAGTACTTAGAAATTTTTAGTGTTCGCCGTCACTACGACGTCGTGTAACTTAGAAACAAGTTCAAATAAAAAGATACTTATTGTTCTAAACGTAGACAGTCTAATGGTGAGAATTTATGGAATATCTTAAAATACCATCATATTCTATTAAATCTCCTTCTCTTTCAATCAATTCTCCTTCAGTATGAAATCTGGTAATTAATAAATAAGTATTTTGGAATATTATTACACACAGCGCCATCTAGTTCCGTGCTAAGCTGAGGCTTGTGTTAAGGATACCAGATAGTTGATATACAACACATATATGAATTTTAAATATGTACTCGTATTATAAATATAAACACCCATGACTGGAGTACAGACATCCGTGCTCAACAAATAAATGCCCCCAGCGGGACCAAACCCGCGACCGCTAGCGAAGCAAAAGTACGGTCATTACAAACTGAGCCATACCCTTTTTGAAATTTTTGGATTCATTTTATTAAACATTTATAATAAAAAAAACGCTCATTGAAATTCATCCAGATGTCGATTCTCACGTCTCTTAGTTAATTTTAAAATGTCAGTTAAAATAAATTGAATTTCAATAAAAAATTATTCATCATGCCTTTTTAAACTTTTTTTACATCTTCTGACACAATAAGATCAGTTTAACATTACAAATAAAACTATCTTTTCCGATTTTATCGCAAATTTATTTAAATGTTGGTTGCCAAACTTCGCGACAAAATCTAAAAAGATAATTTCATTTATTATTTTAGGATTAGTACCACTCTCTCACAGAAGACCGGCGTGAAGTGGCAGCTGTGCTGTCGCGTTTCGTCCGGTGAGTGAGAGTCCGGGAGGCCCACTCTCCTTCCCCCTCCCTCTTCCCTTCATCCTCCGCCTTCGTTCCCCCCTCCCTCCCACTTCCCTCCCTCCTCCATCCCTCCCTTTCCTGAAAGGCCGGCAACGCATCTGCAAGCCTGGCTTGCAGATGTCCATGGGTGGTGGTGATCACTTCCCATCAGGTGAGCCTCCTGCCCGTTTGCCCCCTTTTTACCATAAAAAAAAAAAACCATTTAATTTATAGCTAGCTAGCTACTTACCTACTCAATACGATTAATATACCATCATAATTATTTAATTGACTATGAAATGTCAGTGCTTTACAATCCTATCGATATCTATTAATATTGGAATAGTTTGATTGAAATTTGCGTAGTAATAATAGATCATAGTAGGCTTAGTATACCATTGATGGTATTCAAGTTAGATTCAGTTTAAATTAATGCTATGTGATAACGTAATGTGCTCGAACGTATCTGCTATAATACGAGTAATGAGGAGATATTGGGCTGCTAATTTGTGGATGATTTGGGCTTCTGTCTAAATGTTGAAGGTTACGGCTTCGAATCTGGTTTGATATATTTGGTTTGGGATGTTTGTAATCAGCCTTTTATAATGTCCCACTGCTAGGCAGCAGCGTCCCTCAATACGAGGGGGATCAGGCCACAGTCTACCACGTTGGCTACATGCGTGTTGGCGGACTTCACATGTCTTTTGAAAACTTGCTAGGTTTTCTCAGACATGCAGGTTTCCTCACGATGTTTTCCTTCACCGTAATACAAGTGTTAACCGTGTTAGAATTGATTTGCAAATGAAAATATCAGAGGAGTAAGAACCGGGTTTGAACCGGCATCACTCGGTTATCCAAGCGATTGCGTTACTTACAAATGGGCTACCACAGCCTCATAAAAATAAGTAAAATAAGGAACATCAACACACAGCACCATTTAGTTCCATGACAAAGTACAAGCTTGGTGATATGCATACCAGCTATTTGATACACTACAGATGTTTATAACAAAAATATACATATTATTATAAATATAAATATTAAACATCCATGACTGGAGTACAATTCGTGTTCACAACTCAAATGCATTCCCCCTAGCGGGAATCGAACCCGCGGCACAGCAAGAATGATGACTGCAAAAGCCAAACGTGTCATCATAATAATTAACATCAAGTTAAGCAATGTAATTTACAGCAGATTTATTGTCACATTATTGATTATTATTTGTTTTTAATTAAATATCGAATGTTAACAATTACGACTATATTACAAAATTCGACCATTTTCTTTTAAGCTAGTTCTCTAAGTATAGTTATCGTTAAATTAAGATTTTTTCAAGATCCTCTCACCTTTTAACTCTTCACTATTTATTGTCTTCCGGTTCGATCTCAAAGGAGATTAAATTCCGCTTTAAGACCTTTAGACAAAGGAATTTACTTATATTGATTAAAAGTACTGCTCTTTTTCGATAGAAAGCGTCGGGTTTATACGTAATTAAAGTATATCACGCTTCATACTGCTAATCTCATGTAAATAAGTTTGTTTCAGATAAAATCCAAGCTAATTATCGCTATACCCACGTTACAACGTATTATAAATATATTTTATATTATTTCATTACATTAGGAATTCTTGTAATTTATTACGTGTATCTCGGAAACAGCTGTAATGATTAGGTTCAAATTTCGTATTTATAAGATTTTGCTTATTCAGTTTATTTGTAAATCCCCGGATAAGTCGATGAGTCTTTCTTCCGTTACTCGAATGTGATAGATATAAACCAACAAATATTTCTAATATGAAAATAATATTGGTATAAATCAATAATCTTAATATTACAGGTCTGCGTTCATCATTCTATTTTTCGAAATTAATGTTAGAAATATTATTTAAAAAGATAATAATTATTCAAATTTATTTTACAATGCAATTTTTTCTATTATTCCAGTTTTACGAATAATTGAAAATCATTGAAAGAGATAGAAAAATAAGAAAAAATAAAAATTTTCCGAATTGATATTAAAACTTCTTTGAAAACGCCTTTAATACATTTTTAAGTGAGATCGAACAACTTTTGTTACTTATTTTTCATCCTAAATAAACATCGATAAAGTGGACCAAGAATTTAACTAGTTAATAAATTTAAAGCTAATTTTTTTTAAGTTATTTTATATTTATTCCTTGAGGCTCGATAACGATTCTTTGTATTTTATTTTTTTTTATAAAGAATTGCCAATGACAGAGAGAAACAGAGAGTACGAGAGAGAGAGAGAGAGAGTTGATACATTACAAATATACATAGTTGCGTTGAATACATACGTCATACGTATTACTATAAGTATTACATGAGCAGCAACGACTAGAGCACATGGATAGATCGCGACTCGAACCCGCGACCGCTGTCATAGCATTAAGGGTTACTGCAAAATAAGACAAACATGTCGTCAAACATTTCTACAGACCTACTGTCAATCAGCATTTATAGTATTTCCACAGAGTACTGTACAGTTTGTTACCAATAAACATGATCCGTCATAAAGAAGCCCGCCCGTAAATATAAAATAATACTAGCCAGGACACTCGGCTCCTTTTACTTCCCACTAAGACAAATAAGACCTAGTCGCAGTCGCACTTTGGCCAAAAATGAGTTTTGATAATTATACATATTGGTTCCAGCTACACTCTAAAATGGCTAACCTGATTTAGACATAACTGGCAGGATTCCACTTAAAAATTAAAACAAACCCCAGTGAATAAGTCGCTAATTACATATACAGAACCCACGGTTTACACGTTTGGCGCAGTTTGTTTACTTTCTTGACCAGCGGTCGCGGGTTCGAGTCCCGCTGGGGGCATTCATTTGTTGAACTCGGATGTTTGTACTCCAGTCATGGGTGTTTATATTTATAATATGTATGTATTTAAAGTTATATATGTAGTATATCAATATATCAACTATCTGGTATCCGTAACACAAGCTTCCTTCGCAGCTTACCACGGAACTAGATGACGCTGTGTGTAATAATGTCCAAACATATTATATATAATATATTTAGTATAAACTTTGACATATTGTATACATGACAATTATTCACATGAAAATATTACAATTTTAACAACAATGGGATGTCCAACCTATGGCTCGTTATTATTTTGTTAAATATTTAAGTATCTCCATTAAACATTATGAAGTTCTCCATTAGCGGTGTCTCGCAGACTCAATTAAAACGCTGGACACTTAATGAGCTTTCCTAAAGCTTTGCTATATTTCCTTTTGTTAAATTGTTAAGAATTGTCAAGTTTTCATTTAAGGTAAGTAAAATTGATATTTTCATACAAAAATTATACCAGAGTTCCTTAGTTTTATTACAATTAAAAGTTATTAGGGCGAGCAAAATGAGCTCTTACACTTTACTGAAAAACTATCACGCCTATAAATGTGTGCTTTAACATAGTAAAAAAATTTACATTAACAACTGTTGTAAAAATCCTACCGGTTAGAAGAAACGCGAGCCCTCATAAAGCTCAGCTTTTTATAATACTTCTTTTTGTATATATTTGACCCTCGCTCCACTCAAGTTCTTTTCCACGTACGTTTCTGGCTACATTCTTAGAGGTCAAAAATTTTCTCTAAGTAAAAACTAGCCTATATGTTGAATCGAATAACCAGCTGTTATCATTCCAAATTTTATCATGTCGTGATTTTCACGTGATGCGGTCACAAACAGAAAGACAGACCAGAAAACATTAAACGAACTATAAATTTGACTTTTTTGGACTATAAATGAAATACTATAGATTTTTTTGATTGATTGATTATTTTGACTTACAATTTTATTATATATCTAATATCTATAGATTGTATATTCATTTCTATTCTTTTTGAGATAATTACGTAAAGATTTTCTTCTTCTCTTAATTAGTATTGATCTTTACTTAAAACCAGGTTAGTAACGAAACATTAATCTATTGTTGAATGTAAATAACGAACCAATCCCACTAATACTAAACACGCTTCATTTGAAACGACGATTCAAACCGAGAATAACCAAACTTGTGCTAAGCCTTAATAGCCCAATAAAGGTCCCATTGCACGGTCTTTACACCGAATTAACCTTTCCATTTAATTGTGCTCCCGCAAATAAAGAGAACTAGTAGTGTGCCACAAGGCTGGTTATTAGAACCTAGATTTTATCTATTCTTTATTATTGAAACCAATATAAAAATTTACTTGTTCTTTAATACTTTAATTGTGGTTCACTGATTTATGGTAATAATTATGTGTGTAGAATATAATATTTGTAAAATATTACTTCATAACAGTATTGTAGGATAACTGACATTATAAGTATGATTTTTTCTGAAATTCATGATTCATGATTTATGAAAAAAATATATAAAAATACAAATATAAATTTTAAACCAAGGCAGTGCTAGCTAGCTAGTGGTTACGCGCACGCTTGGAAAACCGGGTGAATCGAGTTCGAATCCCGAGTCACGTACGTAGGAATTATTTCATAAAATAATATTGAATTACCTCTATTCGCTTATCTGAACCTAACAAGTTTTCGAAAATATTTTCTTACTTGTATCCGTAACACAAGCATCGTAGCTTACCACGGAATTGGTTGGCGCTGTTATAAGAATGTCCTAACATATTTATTTATTTATTTAAATACAAAATTTAAGCAAAAAAAATATTACCACAAAATTAATAGCACATTATCCCGACACACTCATAAATTCAGATTCATCAGTAAAACATGAAGCTTATAACAAAGTAGCCACCGACATAAATTAAATACGACGAAACAAATACATTATCGTTGTGGGCGTTAAATTTGTAATGACTTTGTCAGATAATTTGAAACTGCCATACTTATTATAATATAATTTTAATTCGTTCAATACTTTCATTGTTTAAAATTTCATGCAACGTTAGTTCGGATATACATAATATACTGTTTTTATCACTCCAGCATCCATTATTTCGTTACGCAAAGCTATACAATAGAGAAACAATTTTAAAACTAGCTTTCAGTGTTAAGCCTTTGATCGAAGCTTTATATTATGTACATCTTAAATATAAATATATTTTATGGCACGTATTGTACATACGACAGCGCCAGCCCAGCGGTAACGCACTTGCTTGGATAACCGAGTGATGCGGGTTCAAATCCGGGTCTCGCACTTTTGATATTTTCATGTGCGAATCATTTCTATCAAGATTACCACTTTTCTTACGGTGAAGGAAAACATCGTGAGGAAACCTGCATATCTGAGAAAACCTAGCAAGTTTTCGAAAGACATGTGAAGTCCACCAACACGCACTAGGCCAATGCGGTGGACTACGGCCTGATCCCCCTCGTACTGAGGGAGGTGCGTGCCCAGCAGTGGGACATTAAAAAGGGCTGAAGATAATCCAATAAAGATTTCATAAAACTTGTAACAAACATGTCAGATGTCCAGATTCCATAAATAAGGCCTTTGTTCCAAAAATGATAACAGTAATGTTATTTCGTAGCACTCGAGTACAAACAAAGGGCGTGAATCGTATTTCCAGAGAAGGAGCGTAAAGTAAAGCAATGTTAATGAATCCACTAAACCAATAGCTCTGTCAGCGTTGATGTTATCGGTGATTGCGACCGCTGACAATGTTAGTATTAGCGATGTCGGCCGTTCGTTAGGAGATGTGATTAACACTTTTGTTGATGAGGCTGGATTAGGTGTTGGTTTGTACAAATGAAGCGTACGTATATAAAGAATGAAGCTGTTTATTTTACACACGTATTTATATTTTCGAGATAACGCTTAGGATTTTGATAAAATTATCTATTATGTATGTGTACTGATTATGTGAGTTCTTATTTAAACTGCAATGCAAGCTTGCGTTATGGTAACCAGATAGTTGTTACATAATGCATAATATATAACTTTAAACCCTCTTATCGTAAATATATAACAGCCATGACTGGAATAAGAACATGGACCTGATCACACAAAGGAATTCTTCCAGTGGGACTCGAACCCGCAACCACTAAAACAGAGAGTTATTACAAACTGAACCGTTTCATTAATAATGTGAAAGTGTGTTTGTCGATATGTTTTTTTGTACTTCCTTTACTTAATGAATATCTAAAGAGTTAGTTCATTTAATGGGGACTATAGTGTCATAGGATATTTTATTTTCATATAAACATTACAGTGAAAATATATCGAATTGATGGGAAAAGTCAAATTTTCATATACATATCACTAATTCATAAAGATTAATAGTTTTTGTTCGCGGCCCTCGCATGTGTTTTTACTAGGCCTAGTTTTTTCCTGCGGTCTTGCTCGCGTCAAAAGCAGGGCGGGGAACAAGGGTAGTTAATTCCCTTAACACTTCGTTTGAACTTAGATTAATCAAAATAAAATAATCCTTTTTGATTATCGAACCTTATTCCACAAAACTGGCTATGATTTGCTTAATAGCGGGGATTCGTACCCGCTTCACTCAGTTCTTAAAGCGAGTGGGTAACCACATGGCTTTGGCTACTGCTCCGATAAACAACATAATATATTTAATTTCAATTTTTTTATTTACGATTACCGTCAAATTTTTCATATTTACCAATATTTTCTGTTTCTAATTTGAAAAGATCAAAAAAAGCTTTTAAAATGTTATTGAATTTAATAAATATCATTTTTAATCGTCGTTAGATATAAGTATCTCGCCTATTTTCATCATCGAGTCATCCAGTCTAAGCTTACCGTCAACTTGATTTATTCGTTCCGTCCGTTTGCTAATACTCTTAGTCTACAGCTTATTGAGGATTAAACTTCGGGCCTAAATTAGATTTTCTGTAACTTATGTTAGAGAACCTGCGCTTAATATGTTTAAGGTAGGTTTTGTTTATGGTCCACTTACAAAACGACTTATATATTAGGTGATATCTGTTTATATTGAATATGTTATTAAATATCACACAACCTGAGCATTTTGTAGTACACTTTACTGAAAAACTATCACGCCAAAAGATTTTTGTTGATCTTGTGAATGATTTTCAAAACTTAGGCATTAATTCTTTTCATAAACAGTTATAGACTTCTTATATTTTGAATATTATTAAAAAAATTCGTGAACATTATTGCTAGAATGAATTTCAAACGTCAGAAACCAAAATGAATTGAACAAAAATCCGAAAAGATAAATTTAAAAGTCAGACTATGACCAAATTCTAAATTATTTAAGAACTTTTGATAGACATTTTTTTTGGTAACGCTGGAGGAAACTCTGCATGAGGTCCACCGGTCCATCAGCCGGTGTGTGTGAAACTATGAGACTCCTACTCACTAAAACCTC
Organism: Boloria selene; assembly: GCA_905231865.2. NCBI lineage: Eukaryota > Metazoa > Arthropoda > Insecta > Lepidoptera > Nymphalidae > Boloria > Boloria selene. Next base: position 271,835 of record HG993156.1, read on the forward strand.
CAGTGGAACACTTCGTAGCGTCGAATCAGTCTATAAATCTGATCATATGACCGAATATAATTCAGTATAAACTGTTAAACAAGCAATCCATCATATTAAGTCAAATAGGATGAATCACTAAAGGGAAATGGCGCAATCAATTCATGATAATATCTGTAAATCAATACTAAGGTGATGTCATAGCTTCTGCATAATAAAGCATATTCTAGGTATCTCTCGTGACCATGATTGCTGTAAAACATTCGAAACGGTGGGAACCAAAAGCAAAATAAATATTTGTCAAAATAATATTAAGTAGTGTTGCTATTACCTATTAAAATATTTTAAACAAACAATAAAACATTATGATAATTATAATTATAGTAGCTAAACATAAGTTAATAAAAAATTTTTAAGATTTAAATGTTGAGACTTAAAATGTATAATTTTATTATAATTTTATTTTATAAGGTACTTTGATGTCATTTTGAATTTTTGTAAATTGTGGGTAGGCACTTTCTGTAACAAGTATATAACCCCCTGAGACGTAAACTACCTTAGTCTCTCCCGTGACCATGTGCGCTGTAAAGCATTCGAAACTTCGAGAACCAAAAATCATAATAAATGCGCGACAAAATCCGAAAAGATAGTTTTATTTATAATTTAAATAGTTTTTACTTTAAGAAAAGGAAGCAATTATGAACACTTATAACATAATTTATTTGGATTGATACAGGTACTTCAATACAGTCTAAAATATCAAATTTAAATGCCTTGGAGTGATAGAGCCTACTCTATAATATCTTATGTATTCAAATAATTCCTAACTAAATACAATTTTAAAGTAGCATTAGTAAAAAAAAAAATGCGTGTGTAGAAAGTACACAATATGTCAGAAGTAAAACTTTTTTGGCAAACTAATTTTTAAATCTCGTTTACATTTATAGTAAATAATACCGTCTAAGCTCGTTGAGAGAGGGAGATTGCGCGAAGGTCACACCCACGAGTTAGACAGAGTTAGAAATGTCACTGACTCGCGGTTGGCGAGATCTAACTAAGGCTAACTCTTCCCCGTCTCTGAGTGCCTGGTACTATGGACTTATTTTTTCGTTTCATCGAGTTTGAAATCACAACGATTCTAAAGAAGTTTCACTTCATTAATAAATGATATTCAAAATATAAAGCCTAAAGATAGCAAGCGCAGCGAGTCGTTAGTACACAATATGCATAGAAACACATAACTAGAAACTACATAGAAGTTGTCGCAACATAATATATATGTTAGTATCTCGACTCAGTACTGCGGAGCTTAATCGCGTATAACAGCTAATTAACCGCAAGCTCTAATTGATGTAACAATACGTAAAGCAGACGAGACCGCACTTGACACACAGACCGACAAATTATAATGGCTTTACATTGTATATATGGACTTTTATTATATTTAAGTAATAATCCCTATTTTCTTTATATAAAGATAAATCAATTGCATCCAATACAATTTAGGTCCGATTTCACCAATGGTGTCGTTATCCAAGAATAACTATGCCAGGTATAAAATTATTCGCTACATTTACTCTCAGAATAACTCGTAGTACGTTTCACCGCTTTGTAAAGACAAAAAGTTGATCCTAGTATAACTATTCTTAGATTAATGTTTTTTTTTACCTGTGGCACATTGAATGAGAATTGAATGTAATTCCAGTCAAATTAAATAGACTTGTCGTTATCTCAGTACAGTATAGCATAACAGGACATTTTTAATTTAGTCGTCACTTTGAATTTGTGTCAATGTGTCAGTGCTATTTTTCAAACAAACTGTATACTTTCGATTAGTTTGCTTTGTGTTTTTTTTAAATATAATAAATTAAATAATTAATTAATTAATAATTAATTTAATTTAATAATAAATAGTATGCTGCTGCTTTAGATAAACGAAATCTAATCATGAAATCCTTTTCATCGTAGTTGTAAAATGCTCATTTCTTTCTTTAAACCACCTTGGACGTCTCAAAATAAAATAGTTATCTTCAATATCGCTTTAACTGTCCCATAACATTCTTCTCAAACGCTGAATTTTAATAATCCTAATTACAATTCAATGTGCAAAAATATGAATCAACAGTTTACTGACATAAAATTTGACACTATTTTGATTTTATCTAAGGAATAAGCCGGTTATTCCTTCACAATTGGCGGTATAAGAGTTTAGTCTCGTATAACTGTGTTATACTCAGGATAAGTAGTTGGTGAAATGAAGGCATGGTTATCTGAGAGTAAATAGCAGTTTTATCCTAGGAATAAAATTTATTCTACTTTGGTGAAATCGGACCTTAATCATCATAACTATTATGCCGGTTCCTCTATTTTTTGGAGTTTATTCTATAACAATCGATTTTTATATCCTGCTATGGAAATTATATGAGGAGTAAAATTACAAAAGCATTACAATAAATACATTATGGCGAACTTCCATAAAAGGCAGACAGTTTTTTATGCACTTCCATGATATGAATATCAAATGAAAGGTTAATAAATAATATTTTTGACTAATATAGACTAAGTATTGTAGACGAATAAGTAAGACGAATGTTAGTATGTTTGTTACATTTAACAATAATTTTGAGCGTTATATCTACATCTAGTATGATTTTCATACGGTTTTTAAACCAAACATCTACATTAATTCCTCGTTCGTGATATTTTCGTGATGAAATATACCAAAATAACTAACGTATAGCATTTCAATGTAATTCACTACTAAAAGAAATTCAAAAACTATAAGAACTGACTAAAAATAGAAACAAATCCATTTTTCTTTTCCGCATAGAAAAATTGCTTCACAACAATTTCGACGTTCAGCTCTTATTGTCCCCACATCTTAAGCACACGCTTTTGTAAAGACAGTATTTTCTAAAGCTCTTACGATTTCTAGAGAACCTAATTCCAACATTTCTAACACATAACTGATTTCAACTTGCTAAGCTTTATTTATATTTTAAACAAAATGTCATATTTTTTCGCGGTTTTATTTTAGTACAAATTAAAACAAAATAAAATCTAAAGTAATACCCATTTGTTCAACAATAGAATTACAATTAAATTTGTATTCTAAGGAGTCTCATATATTAAAGAAAAGTCCATTTCCATCCATGTGTAGAAAGTATACTTACTAAGTAGTAAGCCTTTATTAGATTTATGACAGAACTAGAAATTTTGAATAATATACTACCCTTCCGGTTTTTTTGCGGATTTATTATGATTTCTGGTTTCATACGTTTCATTTACAGTACGGATGAAAATTCATAAAGAAATGGCTGACTAACTATTTTTCTTAAACAAAAACACGTGAAAAAACATTGGTCTATTCTAATAATCTGATACAAAACAACGAGCTCATGCAAATGATACTTAACAATTTTTACATTTCTATTGCTTCATCAAAAACAGATTGCAGTTTCCTTGAAATTTAGAGAACAAATACGCTTGTCAGTATAAATTTCCAACCCTCTGGGACTCATTTCCGTTACACCACGACAAAGGCATTCGTTTGCTATGACGGCCTCAAACATATTGGTTTCAAATACATCGTTAAAGACCTTACTCTTCAAGCCTTAAAGGCTAAAATTGAAAATTTCTTCACAAAGCCCTCTAATGAGTTTATTTTTTTATTTGTTGAACGGAAATTTCGTTGCAATTTTCATTTGCGACAGAAAATGGGTTTATTTTGGTAATAAGTGCTTTGGAAGTTAACATTTTTGTAGATCCATTTAGGTTTTAAGCTTTAAAAGTTACGGGTTTGAGTCCTATATGAAGATAAACTTAGAAAATGCGTTTTAGATCACAAAACATTATTAATATTCAAATTAGTTTCTTTCAAAACTAAAATTGTTATATTATAACACTGAACACTTAAAAACGGTAGTAAAAGGAAATGAATTGTTGAATAAGCTATAATTATAATAATTTAAAAAACTGTTTTGTCTTAGCCCAATTATTATAATATAATATGGATTAATTCGCAGTAACCAACATTACAAAATAATTATTACCTAATTTCTTCATTTACTTCAATTCAAGTTAAAATATAATAAATGTTTATTAAACAAAATTTACATCATATTTAGCAACATCCGGCCCTTGAGTTATAATCCATCATAAATAATGAGATGAAATATTTTAAACGAGATGATTTATAAAATTAATTAAAAGTGAAATAAATTAATGCTTCAATTAATGATCTAAAGTACATAATACATTACGTTGCAAAATACAACCAATTTATGATTTACATTTTTTACTATATTCCCTTGCTTCGATTGGTTTAAAATATATGTATGAATCATACAGGAAGCGTAGTTTTTTACGGAATAAAAATTAACCTTTGTGCTATTAAAGATTATAATCTACTTCTGTACCAAATTTCATCCAAATCTGTTTAGCATCCATTGATTCATGCAAACTTTCGTATTTATATAATAGTAAAATTAATATATTGGTTTAAAAAAAATATTATGATGTATTAATAACAATAAAGGCATAGTATTTTAACTAGAAAAATCGAACCGAGTACCTAAAATCTTTGCATACCAATAACGCACGCGTAACCTTAAATTTAATATTCATAAATGTTTTTGTTATTATTTAACAAAATTAAATAATAACAAATATTATTATGAATTAATAATTTTAAGTAAATAATTATAGATATGGACTAAAGCCATCAGTAAGTAGATCCAGAGGGAATAGGGATCTGCTATAGCATTAATCTTTCAATCGTTAATATTTACCGCTACCATAATTTGCCTCGCTTTATTCGCATAAAGCGTTCACCTGCGGTCGCGTACGTAATGCAACGTCAATAATATAATTGGTTTGGCTAATTATTTGTTACACGTGATTAACTCTTGTTATCTCATTGATTCGAAACTATTATTGAGAGTGATATGTTATTTTCAATTCATTTTGGTTTTAATTTAGAAAGTGAGATTAATTTAGTAGTAGTGTAGTGGTGTATTGTTTCAAAAGGATTGTATCCTTATTTTCTTCTTTCTTCTTCTAAAGTAGAAAAAATCTTCTAAACTCATTTCTTCTACTTGCCTCCTATCTCAAATAATTGGATAAAAAAATCATTATGTAAGATACGTTTCATCATAAAAATAAAACTAATTGAAATAAATTATCACATATTATCCGTGATAAAAGTAATGCAACTGATAAAGTTATAAATTATACAACACTCAAGGACCGACATTCTGCTAAATATAAATATCTATCACACCTAAGAGCTATGGACCTAATCATCATGGATGCCAGACCACCATCAATCACATCAGTAAACAACAACAGTATTCCATGGACATATCGAAGGCATTATCAGACTATTCCCTTATTACCAGCGTCATTATCTCAATGGCATCTATACATCGCCGCTCGCACGAACATGTGAGAACATTTATTACCTTCATTAGATACAAGCGAACGCGCAATGATAGAATGGGTCGATCTGACATAAGGAAATTACCAACATCAAAGTGTTTCAAGATTGTTGAATCAATTTGCCATGAATGGTATGAGATAAAAATGAATGTAGATCGTTTGCGGTTTTATTGGAACTTGTGATTGATTCTTGACTTTATAGATAAGTTTGAGTATTTTACTAGCATTTGTAAGAAGACGGACAGAATTGCGATGCATCCATCAGTAATCTCTCATTGAATTTGAATGATACATAATGTCACATAACTTCATATACAATTGTAACCCTACTCCAATAATATACAAACTGCCAAGAGAATGGAGAAAATATCTATGCTTCAACGACTAAATGATTAATAGGTCAGTCAGACGTATTCCAAATTACACGCAATCTATTTACACTTGATGTGAATACAGACCGAAACAAAATCAATCACGTCAATGCAATCACAATGGCCTTATTACGATATCCGCAATCACGTCCCAAACAACAAGCATCACATTTACATATAATTACACACAAAGCGTTCTAGACCTTATCGCGTTTAGATTAAGGCTAAAATTCTGTGAAGTAATATGTTTTATGAGAGCAGAAGGCGTGCATAATTTGGTCGTGGGTGAAGAACAATACACTTGCGGTCATCCTAAACTGTATTAAGTCCTTTGTAAGACGTCTCTATACTTGGTGATGTGGTAACGACTACAATTACAATCTTAACATGGCTTATACGTTAGAATGTTAACTTCCTTTTACAGATTCATGCTATTTCCATTGCGTGAAGGAATATATTGGTACTGCCTTATCTTGGACATGTCGTTGTTTAAAGAGTATAAATCACACTACAAATTTAAATAATATGAAAGTTTGTTTCTCTTTTACGTTGAAAGGGCTGAAAATATTTACTTAACCTTAGTGCATACACAGTGACCTTCAGTACATAGCGCATAGTCTAATTGTTAATAAGTAATAAAATTTGCTAAAAGGTGGTGTCACTTAGGGATGGATCCGAGACACTAGGGGTGAAATAATGAATGAATGATAAATTATTATAATGAATGATAGATGCTTTGTACTTCGTTAACAAAGGACTCGACTCGGGGTTAGATAACTTCGCGCTTCAAAATATGGCACGGTCATTATAATCGATTTTAAAACATACGAGATTTTTATCAAGCACCGTAAAGTGACTCTTAATATAGTTTTAAGTGGAGTTTAGTAAATTTTATCCTTGAAAGGAAAACGTTCTATGACTAACAAATATCGATAAAACTTTGATAGATGAGTAAACTTTTAAAGTAAATATTTTTATACGAATCTATACAAAAGTTTCTCGTCTAGTAGTTCTCAAGGGTCGTCCCTCAAAGGGCAGGTGTCCAGTGATTAAGTGTCCAAACCTTTGCCGTCTTGTAACATGTGTGCGAATTTACGTCAATCCTCGTGACGGCTCAAAAGGATTTCATTTGGACTAAAGGGTCTCATTGTTATAATAGTTTATATACCATTTGTATTACCTACTCATTGTATTTATATTGATCTTTTATTAAAGTGATAGCTTTGAATTTATCGCTTATTTAGAAATAACCAAGAAATCTCTAAATTAATGAATAGGTTCATTCTTTAACACAGTTCTAAACAAATTGACAATAAAAATTACCTACCTAATAAAAAATATTATATTATACCCTTTTCATTAGTAAGAAAGTAAATATTTAAAATGACCTCCTTACTAAGAAGTCACTTCACAGTAATATTTTTATTTTCACAATGACTAAAATGAGGACTTTTAAGAAACAAGCGAAAATTAAAAAGATTCTTGAAAGTCTAATTTAAGTAATATCTTAAGCAAACCTATAGACGTTTGAAGTAGCTGTACTTAGTTAAAATAATATTATATTTGCGCAATCACATTTTTTTGGTTTGATAAATATTTATTTATGTATGTTTTTATGTATTTAGTACTAGCGAACCGTTAGATCAATTTTGATGAGATTTGGTATTATGATAGCTGTTTATCTCATATTATACAATACTTATACTAAGGGATAATGCCTCATCTCTGTGAAACCTATACTAACCATTAAACCAGTTAACCTAGTGATAGGAAACCCACTCCCCCCCCTTCCCCAAATTTCGTTCATCTTGACGTGGTGGGGGGGCTCTGTAGCGTCTAAGCTGTAGGCAGTTGGCCGGGCGCGAAGCCAAGAAACGCGCAGGAAGGGCCCCCTTCGGTGGAAGTTGTGTCATGCGGGTTGCTTCTGGTTATGTGAGAGCAGAGTGGACTGTGAAGCAACTCTGTTCTGTGTGGCTCCTACTTTGGCAGACCTGCCAGGCCGTCTGAGCGTCGTAGCTAGACGCGCATGCGATATTGCGATGATCCCATTAAGACGGTTGAGGTCTAATGGGTTTTTGTGGATTGTACTGGCTTTTCTGACCAGTGAGTCCCACATGACATCTCGTGGTATGTGCTAATGCATTTGCTAACAATAAAGAGAAGGGAATATGCGCGAAACCGAGGGTGAGCCGCTAATATGTACACACTTGTATATACATACATACAAGTAAATGTCAATAATATTAAAATGGAACATGACTTAGTACTAAATTCATAATATATTTAACTGCGGCAAATTCTGGAAGATTGAGATGTCAACACTTGACACATGATTATTTCGTCGTTACGGCTCCGTTTTCGTTCACAAACCAGCCCCTTCTCTGGTAGGATATACTCGTATTTCGTGTTTTATTGCACATCCCTTGTTGTTATATCGAATTTCCGCCCTTAAGATGGACGGATGGTACTACTATATAGTATATATACTATAATGTTTTCTAATAACACTGTTTTAAAATGTACGGTCGACAGAAGTTGTCTTAACACACGTCTTAAATCCGAAAATTTCAAACTTTGAATGAGTTGTAAAAATTTGGATAAGTTTGATGTTTTTTTTGTAGTTGACTGAATTGTGACTTTTCTTAAACAAATGTTTCTATCAAAATCGGCCCAGCCATTTAGGATTAGTTCAATCACATACACACGCACAGAATAATAATATAGTATATAAAAATGGTAAAAGACAGACTGACGTACGAAAAAATGTGTTTTGTTATAGGTGTTGTATAAACTTTCATATGTATTTTTCTGTACAAGTAGTTACTTTGACATTATAAATAAACAACATTTGTCTAACACCTGGTAAAAAACAATATTGATGTTCCCCTAACAAATGTTGTTCCTAACGTTCCTCCTTAGGGAAGTCCCAAAGGATTTTTTTGTTTTAGAAGAAACTTTAGTAAATAATTTAGAGGCGTTTTTTACGCTTACGCGGAGCAAAGTTTTTTTATACCGCCCAGGGGATGAAGACAAATTGTCTGTGATTTAAACAATTTAGGGGTAAAAGTTTTGATATTTTTGGTGTAGAGTAGTGCTTGTAAACAATATAACCAATCATTTTTTACTACTTACACTCGTTTCGTTTTAATGTTTCCCTTGGTGCTATTTATATCTATACCTACTCATATAGTTTGTCTGTTTGGTTAAACGCACTAATCTCAGGAACTACTGGTCCAAATTAAAAAATCTTTTTGTGTTGGATAGTCCGTTTATCGAGAAAGGCTATAGGCTATATTACATCACGCTACGACGAATAGGAGCGGAGCATCCATGAAAAACATTGCAATAACGGGAGAAAAATATTTCTTCAAATTTTTTTAGAACGCGAGCGGAGCCGCAGGAATGGCTAGTTTATAATATACTAGCAACTTACCCACGATTCGCTTCGGTTTGACCGTAAATACATTTTGTATAAAATATATTAAAATAGAATTGCCTATCGCCTATGACCTTCTTCAACAAATGGGCTAATGCAAATAATTTTTCAAATCTGTTAAGAAGTTCCTGAGATTAGTGTTTTTAAACTGAAAAAACACAGTATATTATACAAAAGGACATTTTATTGCTAAGCCTATATATAACTCCATGTTCTAATCTATCGTCTAAGTGTGTAATTTCATAAAAATCCGCCATTCACTGGCATAAAACTCGTAATACCAGTGTTATTAAGATAACGAATATATTAAGTATGAACTAATAACATGTACTTACTTGTAAGCATAAAATTATGTATGAGAATATCATGTAATTTGGTTAATCTGCCCCTCACAGAAGGACAGTGAGATCAAAGTGTCAATTACAGGCCCGGCATATCATTATTTTTATCACGTACCCTGGCAGGATGCGTCTATAAAAATATAAGGAGCTATGCTTAAGCATCTTTAGCCTATTACTGATCACCGTACTCAATTGAATATAGCCATAATATTATTCTAGATTATAAACAAACAGTAGACGATCGTTCTCTAATAATTGTTAATGTAGGTATATTTAATTTTACACAGTTTAAAGCTACATATAAATATTTAAAAAAAAATTACACGTACTTTTAAAAGTATATTATTATAATAAAATATAATTCGCGTCATGTAAAAAGAACGCTGGCTGTCAAGTTGCGCAGAGGCGATTTATCGGACAATTTGGTGGTAAGACGCGGGGCGCGGGACGTCGAGGCACGCGTCGCATGCTTTCCGGCTCGCTATTGGTTTGTCAGTTTAAAATACCATCGCGCACACAAAAGTTATTAATTACGAAATGATTTTATATAAAAAATAGTGAAAAAATATTTTTGACGTATATTGTTTTATAAAGAGAGAATCTGATAATAATGCAGTTAATAATTAAAAAATATATATTAAACGAAATAATTTAATTTTTTGTAAGTAGATTAAACATTCTACACTGAATCAAACATATTTTATTAATTAATAGAATTCTATTTAATGACATTCTATCTAATATATTTTTCAAAGTACGTACCAATAATCAATATACATCGTGAGCGAAAGGCTAGTTCAAAAATAAAAGAATAGGCTTATGAATTTCGTATGCGAATGTACCGATGCGCAAACACACCCCCCACCACTTTCTTCCAGCGTTCTTTTTACATGACGCGAACTGTAAGTAATAATGATAAATTAGTCTTCTTTGGCTGAGAAAACCAGGTGACGCGGATTCAAGTCCCGGGTATTGCACTTCTGATATTTTGATATAACCATAATTTCCAAAAGGATTACCTCTGCGTTATGGTGAAGGAAAACACCATTACGAAATCTGTATGTCTGAGTCTGGCTAGGGTTTCAGCCGGTTTTAGAAAGATGTGTAGTCTGCCCAGTAATAGCCCTCTTATTAAATGGAGGCCCAACCCCAGCTGTGGGACCGATGGACCGAATAAACATTAAATACTTTACTAAAATCTTTGTTTTTTTTGTAAATCAGTCATAAGTGCCTAGACTACTACAGAACTAGCTAACAGTAAAGACAATGATTTGATGATGAATTGATAATGTGTTAACAGGTTAATATTTACAATACACGCTTTGAGCTGCCCTGAGAACAACAGGTTAAATATAAAGCCTCGCTTAGACTTAACACACATCCCTTATTTATTTAAGATGTAAACGATTTAATATTACGGCTAAAGTCTAGATCGAATATTATGCAGTAATTCAAGGTAATAATATTTTGACTTCAAATTCTATGACGAGCTCCATCTATCCTTCTTAAGCCATTATTCTTATTGCCCAAGATCCAGCGACAGCCAGACCTTCGTTATTTTATAAAAGCTGAAAATTTTTTGTGCATGTCCCCTATACAGGTAAGAACGACCAGCGTCTATAGAGTTTGGGTAGTGGTTACTTTGGCAGGTAACAAGTATTAAAGGTGTATAAAATAGTACCTTACTTTCGTTAAAGTATAAAGCTTAATCTTTTTATATTTTCTTCGGGATAACTTTAGAAATCTCTTCACCCATTGCCGGACACTAATTAAGTCCGAGTATGAATGACACTTGTCTGAATCAAACAAACTGGTGAAAAGCGATTACCGAGTTTCATTATCAAACTGGTTCTCAAATCAAAGTAATTTAATTAATTCATTCCATTTCATATTACCAAAATATTAATTACAATACATAATATGTATATTGTATGTACGTACACATTGTACATAAATAGTTTCAAATTAATAGGACTCTTAGAAATAGGCTTAAATTAAATTCCAAGGCTTGATTACGTAGTACTAGAGAAGGCTGAATAAATAGAAACCTAATTTATATAACAATTCTATTTATAATATTACATTCAATATTGATTTATACATTGTTCAAACATACAATCTTTGATTCAGTATAAGCATTAATTAACTGATACCCCTTATTAATGACTTCTTATACAAATATCTGAGTAGCTCAGTGATAATTATTGTTTGAGAAATCAAGTGAAGCAAGTTTAAATTCTGGCGAGTCATTTTCAATATGATTATCACTTGCCTTACAGTAAACGAAAACTTCGGTAGGAAATCTGTATATCTTAATACTTTCTTAGGTTCACGCGAATATTTGACATTCGTCTCTCCTTGACCATGATTACTGTAAAGCATTCGAAACGTCGGGAACCAAAAATCATAATAAATCTGCGACAAAATCCGAAAAGATAATTTCATTTATAATCTGATATTTTTTTACATATGTTTTTACTTCCTCAGGTGGCGTTTGGTCCCTCAAAAATCTTTCCATCACAGTACCTAGAGCAGTTCTATCTGGAGAGGGACAGTCAGCGGTACTCCGATGCTCCTACGATCTTGAGGGTGCAGCGTTATACTCCATACGATGGTACCGAGCTGAAACTGAGTTCTACAGATATGTGCCACGGGAAATGCCTCCGACGATGGTATTTCCATTACCAGGTGCTTCAGTAGACGTGAGTATCATAAAAGTCTATAATTATATTTTTAATGCAGATTCAATACAGTTACAGTGTTATAAAGATTATGTAGCGATTTAATTTATACAAAATGATCTTTAATTTTTTACATGTTTTTAATAAGAAACCTTAACTTTTAAATTAAAATAACTTTACTTAATATATAGTTAATAGAGGTATAGTTGTAACATAGTTAGTGAAAATAAATGTAATATACTTGTATTATGAATCTGGCCGATACAATGCTAATGGTCAAGATAGGAAACTAACGAGCTCTCCTAGATAAATAAATGATTTTAATTTTATTATACACTTGCGAACGAACCGAAAAGCGAGGGTGAGTCGCCCTAGACTTAGCACAAGTGAAGCTGTAAGTTCCGCTAGTTATAATAAATATTTTTTAAATAAAAGTAGCCAAAGTTACTCCCCATAACATGACCTATCTGAGAGTGAATGTCCCGTCAAAATCGGTTCAGCCGTTTCAGAGATTAGACGGAACAAACAAGAGGAAGAGGAAGGTTTATATTATGCATAACTAGCAGATCCCGCGGCTATGCCTGTGCTAAATCTAGGGAAGAGCCCGAGCGAAGCGAGAGCGAGTCGCTAGTTAATATACCCTTTAATAGGCGATCTTAAAACACTATTACGTAATAACTCGAGTATATAAGCTTTATATATTAGCTTTTTCAGTACTCAAGGGAAAAGAAAATTGTAAGGAGCGATTAATTTACATAAACAGCCGTTACTTTTAATACAAGTTTCTAATAATTCAAAGTTATATTTTGCTATCTTTTTTTGTCCATCAGCTAGCTCAGTCAGATCACCAACAAGTACGAATAGTGAATCTCAACAGACGTCTCAGTGGGGACTACCAGTGTGAAGTGTCAGCAGATGCACCGCTCTTTCACACTGACATACGAACAGCCCCTTTAACTGTAGTAGGTAAGTTTGACTTTTATTTAATATTTTTTCCCACTACAATGTAATAACTTTTCAGATTTACGCCAATATTTGACTTATAAATAAAACTATCTTTTCGGATTTTTTCGCGGATTTATATTAATTTTGGGTTCCAGACGTTAGAATGGGGTTGCATTTTTGTATATTTCAAAATCATTTTATAAATTTGTGGGTCTACAAAACAAGTAAGTACACAATGACGACGATACGAGTAGATCATTCGAAACGTCGGGACCCAAAAACCAAAATAAATAATTATTATTTATTTTTATTATTATATCTAACTTATGCCTTACATCTACTTAAATTACTATGTACTACCAATTATAGGAGAACACATCATTCTCATTTAATTACAGTGTTCCTAATTTGCCTAAGTAATTAATATTAAAAAAACAAAAACACTAAATATAATACAATTTTAAGAAAAGAATTATTATTGTAGATCCACCGTTTCGTGCACCACGACTAACTGCTTCTCACAGAAGTTATTCAAGAGGAGACGTGATTCGTGCCAACTGTTCCATTGATGAAGCCTACCCTGCACCGAATATTACATGGATACTAGACGATCATAAGGTCAGTGATTTTCTTAACATCTTTACCTTCTTATTTCATTTGCCTTTGTAATGTTTTAATAAATTTTAATATCATATCTTAAATATTAAGTATTGTACAATATCTTCAAAATGGTAAACATAACTCACTTGGAAGTTTATTTATTTATTCGGAAGACAAACAGTATTTAGTTACATATAAAACGAAAAAGAAAATCATAACATACATCAATTAAGTCTTCACAATTTACAATTTCTTGAGTTTCATAATGTGTAATTATGTACATAATAACATTACAGTACCTATATAAAAAATATAAGCTATTTAATAAATTGATACAGTAAGCAAAAATTTGAAAAGAAAAAAGAGATGTCCGTAGTTAGCGCATGAAATATATTGTTAGAACACAATGTACAGTATGTAAATATATCTCCGCAACGTTGAAACTGTATCAACATCAAAAGCAAACTTGCTCGGAACCCCAAAAAAAAATAGTCAGAACAAGTTTCCTCATTTCCATAAAATCACACTCCGTCCCCAAGAGTGCTACGGACATATAAATAGATTTTGCTTCACTCTTGGAAGCTACAAATTGTCTGAACGACGCTGCTCTCTAAGGACCTGGTCCAAAGAACCTGCAAGGAATTTAATTCAAAAGTGTAAAATCGCAGACTCTCGTGTAAATCGTAATAAGTGGATAGTAAAAATATATGTTACGGCTGGAGTTGAGAGCGAGGTGTTTTTAACCTGAGATGCCATTTACCTGAGTATACGAGCTAAGTTATTTTTAAAGGGCGATGATAATTGAAGTTTACGACATGCTTTTAGAAGATTTTGTATGAAGTTGGGAAACCAAACATTATTTGCCTCTTCCAAAATATTGCACCACCCAAAGTTTTTCAAATACATAATATAACATTTTGCCTTTGACGGGCTTTATGGCGTCTAATAAGATATTTAACTTACTGTCTATATGTTAGCATTTCATAAGGGAAGTGAATGATGAAAATCATAATTCACAAGAGAAATAATATAGAAAAATAAACAACAGTTTCATAATTACATACAGTACAAATGTCTTATATAATGTAATTCCAATACTACGTTGAATTCATCATATGAAACACAAACAAAAACAAGGGAAAGCATATTAAAATTTACAATTCTAAGTTACAAGTGTAGGAATTTAGTAGCTGGTGTTAATAGTAAGATCTGAAGCAGGAGGAGACCGGCTCAAGGAGGAACGTCTCGCGGGAAATCTCGAATTGTCTTGCGAGGACTTGAAGTTGTTGGGCTTTAGTGAAATGAAATGCGCAACTACCTAAGAAAGTACATTGGAACTAATGTAATATATAACGTTATTTCATTTACATTTATTTGATATGTCTCGGTGAAAAATCGTATTTTAATTATGTACCCCGAAAGTTTACAAATGGGTACCACGCTAATATTTATGATTATGGTGAAATCTTCTTTAGATCTGAAGAACATTTGTAAGTTTTGTACCCCAAAATAATCTGTGATGGCCAAAATGGAGCTGAGACATATTTTAAAGGAAGTCGAAGTAGTTAAAACTTTGATAAAATTATTGGTCAAACCAATTTAGGGTTTAACAAAATTAGACCTTTAAAATAAAACTATATTTCCCGATTTTGTCGCGGATTTATAGCCGTTATATAACAGTCTACGCATAAAATTTGAAATTACTTAAACACATTAAATGCACAAAATTATTGATAATTTATATTACATTAGTGTACTTATAATATAAAACACAATAATTTTATAACCTAAATAACTTGTAGTGGAGTTCAGATGAAATACTATCAAATAAGAGACGTACGTGCTTCGAATACAAGTAACAGGGAACATTCGCTAACGCTTCATTCTTACACAAATTCATATTTCTTTGTAAGTAATTCTGGATTGTACAATAAATGGCTCTTAATCTACTTCTTTGTCTTAAACTGGATATTAATATTTTCTCTCGAACTTTTAACAGATGTACTTATTTTATTATTATATTATGGATTGAATTAAACGCTTTTCTTAAATACTATTGAAATAGATTGTTTGTATGCGGAAATGTTTGTTACTTCTTAATTTTTGCAATTATAGCTGGACTGATTATTGTTATCGAACTCATCAGATACTTGTTAACCGATTGTATGAATTTTTTTGTGTATATTTGGTAGGTCTTAGAATAGGTCGTAGGCTATATTTTATTCCATTTAGGTTAGAATTTCTGCTTTTTATTTATAGCCATAATTTATTTTTATGATATGGCAAAATTCTTATAATCCTATTTTTCATAGTAATTAGAACGCGGGCGGAACTGCGGGAATTTCTAGTAAGTAATATAGACCGTGATTGACAGCAACTGGATTCTCTAGGGCTCAATCTGGATTGGACGAGTGCCACTCGTCGTAAAAACAAATTAGAAACATATAAAATACACGAATTATGTATACAAATAAACATATTGTAAGAAATATACGAGCGTATTCTTTTTTATTGAACTATTAATGAAATAATTGTATTATACGAATAAAGTACAGAGCGTACTGTTAGAGTATTACTGGGTATTGTTGGTCGGTTGTTTTGTTAGAAGAGGTTTGTATTGTGAAGTGAAGATTTTTACCTTCTTATACGAGACGATGATTTTAGATTTAACAATATATACATACATATTTTTATACGAAATATAATCATTTAAAAAATATGGGTTTGGGTTGCTACATAGTAATACCAACCAATAAAAAAATTAATGGGCAAACATAACACTACGCTATTTAAAAGATCTGAACTCCACGATCCATAAAACGAACTTGCTAAATAAAACTTTACCTAATAGCGTAAGCCACTTGCAACGTGCTCGTTTGGTAGACCAAGTGAAATGGGTTCAAAATCGAGTCTCACACTTCTATTTATTTATGTTGGATAATTTGAACATGTAAATCAAAATATTATAAATTAGATAAAGAAAATTATTACGAGGTAACCTACATGTAAGAGAACCTAGTTTGCATAATAGGTAGTGAACTATAGCACTTTTCCATCTATCTCTCTTCTTTATACCCAATGATAAAACAAAGAAGTGAAAATTAAATCGAAAAGAAATTTTAAATGAGAAATCAAAGTAAGTCAATATAAAAAAACAGTCTAAATAAAAGAACGAAAAGCTGTTGAGAAAACATAAACTATCCAACAGTTCGAGTAACAAAGGCCGATAACTTTTTCTCTAAACGTCTACTTGGTAGTTAAAAATTCCAAAGTAGTCCCGCCTTTTAAATTATACAAAAACACGGCGTCCTTAAAATTCATGAACAATCAGAAGTTGGCCGGCATCGGTGATTCAGAGACATTACCATACTGAGAGCCCGTTTTTGAAATGAAGAAGACGAATCGGTCAAAATAAACATAACTGCTATTTACTTGTTTTTGTCAGCACCCTCAATTCTATGGTAAGTTGGTTAATGTCGAAACTCATAATGTCATCAATGTTTTCGCTAAATTTCTTTTGAAATCTGTTTAGCAGTTTAACTGAAATTGTTTTCGTAATTTAATTTTAATAATTAATTTATAGAAATCGTAAAAACATACATCATTAGAATTTTATGTATAACTAATTATGTAGATATAGCTACATCTTAGACATTACTTAGATGGTTAATTCATAAATTAGTAAGAAACTCCAGTAAATTGACATTATTATAATATACACTCGTACTTAAATAAATATTTTTTTAGAAAAAACATAAAAAACTAGTATATGAATGAATTTAAATCAGAAACAAATAAAAAGCCTACAATACAGCTTTCCGCGTTTATTCCGTACCTACTTGTGTTTGCATTTCGCTTTGCCTTGAAACTCGTCCACTCGTTAGCAGCGGAAAGGTTTCTTTTTTCTTCAATTTGGTTCGAATAAACAGACTGATTTATCCTTTTATTACTATTGCATCAACTGTTCTAATGATCTTTGAAGGCTTACCTTTGATTCCCTTTCATTTGAATCTACCTGAATATTTTAAAATGTATGAAATGTTCGTTTTATGAATCTAATCAGTTAAAGATTTCAATTATAACTTCTATTTTTTCTCCCATAGAATCTTTTATAAAACAGTGGTAACCCAGTAGTATCGCGCTTACTTGGGAAACTAAGCGATCGGGTTCAAATCTGGTTCTCGCACTTCTGATATTTTCATATGCGAATCATTTCAAACATGGTTACCACTCGTTCGATGGTGAATGAAAACATTTTAAGAAAACTCGAATGTCTAAAAGAACCTAACATGTTTTCGAAAGTCTTGTGAAGTTCGCTAGCTCGCAATTGGCCACCGTTTTGGACTATTGCCCCGATACCGGGGTCTCAAAATGAACCCGTGCTCAGTAGTGAAAAAAGACTAAATACTTATTGCGGGTTTTCTTTACATTTTTCTTTCTGCAAATAATATCATAAGTTTCACAAAAACAGTTTCTCCAGTAAAATGTTCTCATTCATCAAAGAAACTCTGTAATAAAAACAATATAAATTTATTCGCCATTAAATTGACACAACCTAACATACAATTCTGATTTATACGAGAAAATAAATCAAACATAACTGTATTAATTGACCTATATATCAATATACATCAATGATTCAATCAGAATACTGTATCAATTATAACCTATGCTTTGATAATATGTTATTTAATTATTATATAAATATTTACAACGATATAAAGATGTAGGTAAGCCTATTGGTAATGCGTTCGCATGAAAAACCAAGTAAAGTGGGTTCATTTATCGAGTTACACAGCATAATTGCCTTTTGCTAATATGGTAGAGATATATCGTGAGGAGATCTGCGTGTATATAAGTAATATAAGATAATCTAGCAAATTCAAAAGGAGGCCTACCCCCAGCTATGGTTTTAAAGGGTTAAATGTTCATATTGAATGAACAATTATTAATATGACACTTCAATATTTTAATAATAATAACCCGTTTAACTAAAAACTGTAGAATAAGTTCAAAAACAACTTAGTGACTATTCCGCCATTTAAATTTATTTGTATCCTAACCGAAACAAATATATATATATATATATATATATATATATATATATTTAAAATATTTTTATAACATGAGATTACTACATTATTTGATGAAACAATTTTTTATGAATTCCCCATTTACAACACTTCACAGAAAATATAGTTAAGATAGACTAAAAAAATTTACATAGAACCAAAAAAGATTAAAAAATAATAGTTTATTTCAAACATTAATAACACTAAAATTTTCTAACAGATCGCAGAAACAGTACCGTGGAGTACATCAGAGCTGGATTTCAAGGAACGCGGGGCTTTCAGTGAGTTGGAGCTTACCATATTAGAAGCTGAGAATTACAAAGTTGGTCTCACATACACCAGTGCAAGTCTGAACAGAGTGTATCAAGACCATTACGTATACGATCGGGATATGGACGATGACAAGAACGCTGTTAGGTAAGTTATTACTACTAAATATCTTCTTTTTTTTTAGGTATACCAACTTACTCGTATAACAAAAAAGAAATTCGAATTGTGCTAAATCATCATTTTAACTGATTCGGCGTTAGTGGCTAGCATATACGGCTACACATCTAGAGATCCTGGGTTCGAGTACTAACTCGGTCCAAATTTACTTATTGAGTTTTTCTGTAATTTTAATTAGTGTCAGTAAAAGCGTGGAGTCGGAAATTGGCGGTCATACCCGTGCCTCGGAGAACACGTGTAGCGCCGTTTCTATGCCTCATCTCACTGGTCGTGTGGAGTGTCGTCCCATCGGAATATGGGTGTGACAGGAATAGAGAGTGTAAATCTACACTACACTTACAAATATAAAAGTTTATGTTTGAAAACATTTTTAATCCTATACATTGAAACTGCTGGTCGGATTTGGATAAAGTGTATACTGTATATGTGTGATAATAAAAAGGAGCCTTTTTATATGTGAGTGAAGCAGAAATATTTAGTTACTTAAAATACATACTGAGGAACAAAATGTTTAATTTATCACAATATTAGTACCACTAGAAAGAACAAATTACATCACATCCCTCTCCAAGGCAACAACACTATCTCGATATTGGAGTGATTCTTATTTATTTTCCTTTCGCCGATATTTATAAGGGTAGCTAGCAGCAGCCATTCATCATACTAGGGCTTCTATCGATAACAATTTACAAGATAATGTCGACTTTTTGATAAAATGGCGCAAAATTATTTCTGAAATATATTTGTAGTAATCGGATAAAATATTTTGTAGCTAGCCTATTATATCCCCTAATACTTATACAAATATGTACAAATGTAATATTATCAACAATATTTAAAGTACTAGCGACTCATACTCGCTTTGCTCGGGTCCCTGTCAAATGTAAAGTTCGTAGCACAAAAAGAAGGACTTTCATGCAAACTTGCGAAAGCCCTTAGACTTCCTAACTCCGACCCTGTCACAAAATCCGTTCTTAGTGGACGTTTACTAACTGCAAACTGCCTGCCAAATTACATCTTTATACGTCAATTGGTTTTCGATATTTCGTAACGAGTGAATGAACTTACTCTTTTATGTTGTATTTTTTATTTCTTTTATTAGTATTTTACATACAATCGTACGATCATGATTTTGTATTCCACAGATACACTATAGTCCCTCCTAACAGCGGTCAGTTTGCTCTCGGCTGCGTGGCAACAATCTTTGACATTTATGCACGAAAAAGCGAGCCTGTCTACATTAGAGAAGATGCCCCGCACCCAGCTTCTGTCACCGGAGAAGACTCTTTGGGTAAATAAGTTATACACCTTTGAAAAATCTTTATGAAATAATTTTTCTGTTAATGGTTTCAATTGAGCACACGAAGTAATCTTCGTCAATGTCTCGTAAAATGGAGAAGACACGACGGAAACAAATATTACTTTTTTACATAAAGACCTAAGTGGTATTATTTAAATATTAGTTAATATTAAGTTCATCTTAACTAATAAAATTTAAGTAAAATAAATGTTAAAATGTGTCTTTTGGTTTATCATCTAGACCTACCTTTGAAGCTTTTCCCTATAAATTATAAGCCATAAAGTGACAAAGGCACTTTTTATTCTAGTACTTTAATGTTTCCGTGGGATCTTCATCACTTATTCATAAAACCGGCACAGGCATATAGGTATATATAAGAAAGTATTTTTTTAGTAATATTAATATTCATTACAGGTACAATCACGAACTACAATATGTTATTAACAGTCGTCTGCATCTGCGCCGCGATGCTGCACCAATTATGATCATTCTACAGAAATATAACATCTTAAGGAAACTGAATGTTGTGATAGACCCTAAGGACCTTTTAGAAATCAGGCCATATTTGTAATTTAATATAAGAATGATAAGGCTCGTATTCTAAATCGTCTTATGTTTCAAGAGATGGATGAAGTGGAAAGCTCAAAAATTGAAAGAAAGGAAGATTACAGGCCCGTGCGGTGCCACGATGCAAAGTTGCGGTCGCATCAGACACCACAAATTACTCCTATTTCTTCTTAACAGCATTTGGATATTACTATGGATTTATTTTAGACATTTAACAAAATTTCAGCAATGTAGTCTTTGTGTAAAATTACTGTTACACACAAACAGACATAAGGAAATTATAGGTTTTCGATTTGAATGTTGCCTACAAAACTTGCATCATATAGAGAAAATCTACCGCACATTGCTGAAAAATAACGTGTAATATTGGAGCTCCAAAACAGACATACTATCTAAATAGTTAATAAACTCACTTATAGATAGAAACAAGAAACTTCGAACAGAGCATTTTAAATATCAGACTCCGAATTTTCTAATGATTTGATTGCTTTATAAATTGGGGCAAGTGGGTGGGCAATTGGAACGACGTCTAAGTAAATGCGGGCTTAATTTAAGTGCTAGAAAAACCGAAATTTCTTAGGTAAACGCTTTTTAGAATTGAATAGGTTTTTGTAACTATAATGGTTTTTCTTATTGGTCAAGAGTTTTACAGCGGTGGTTGCGTATTGGCTAATATGTCCATTTTCAGAGCAAATATTTGCATTTAATTCTTCTATTTGTGTATATTTGAGCTCTGGCACAGGGTACTTTAGTGGGAACTGTAGTAAAATCAATAATCATCAATCTTTCAGCTCGTTCAAAGATTCCTGAAACTATAGTCTCAGATCGCTATCTCTTGAAACATAAAATATCAAAGTAATTTAAACATTACAAAAAATTGGCTTGATTATCCACGGTCTTGCTAAATAATAGTTGATATTATGTACAATCGGCAACCAAAGTTTATACGTAAAGTGATGCAATTTGTTTTTAATTGTCATGTAAATAAATGACAATAGTGTCAATTTAATGATTGATGTGTTACATGAGCTGTGTTGCCGTGTGTACTAGATGTAAGTTATTATGAACTTATTTCAATGTTAAAGATACTATATGTGAATATGTAAATAAATTTATTAGTTACTAAATGTTTTTTTTTTATTTTCATCCTTAAAAGATAATTCAGCTGACTCCATATGTACTTATAATGTATAAAAAATCATACTAAGTACATAAAATGAAATTATAAATTAGAATCCTTATTAAGGAAAATTTTTAACAATCAAGAATTAATTTGAATCAGTAGAGAGGAAAATTTGTTTATGAAAACAAAACTTAAAAAAAGTACCCTATCATATTACTTACGGAATTAAATATAGACCAAGTCTTGTGTTGCATCTCTCCAGCTTGTTTCACAAAATAATAATTTTAATTTCGAAAACTACTGAATCGATTTCCATACAAAATTATATTATACATAGTTTCAAGTCCATCACCAAAATTTGGCTTACCTTAGATACTAACAATTCTTATACCAATATTTCAAGAATTCTCCACAGTTCTCTAAATAAACGTGATCCAGTATATTTCAAAGCCAACACTTTCAAGTGTAATAATGAAATGAACGTCTGAAACAGAGATAACTTGCTACGAGGAAAATATACCGGTGGAGTTAGTTCATAAAAATGTAAAGTAGAACCTAGATTTTACGCTGAGCTGTCTTCGAACCTGAAGGCATGAACGAATCTTTATGTAAAAGATAAGGTATATTAAGTACTGAATAAGTTCTGAAGCATTAAGTAAGTCAAGAAATAAAAATTTATTTATATATTTCGTCTTATATCTTCTAGAGGTCAAACCATATAATGGAGCAGAAATTGAAGTCTTTTTTTGTCTTACGCATTACGTTCGCCAATATCGAACAAAATTTATATTTTACTGCAAAAATTACTTTGCTTTAAAACTCATGAATAAATTCACGTACTTTTAAAGTTATTTTTATACCTTTTATCTTTAAAACTGATAAGTTTTATTTTTTTCTCTACTGCTTCATTAATATTCAAAGAAAATTAAGACTAATATTTAGTTGTTTAGTACAATATCGTATTCTGATTTTTTACCTCACAACTAATGCTATAATCAACATTCATCAACAATAAGAGCCTTATGTTAGACTTATTAGATTAAGTTTCCCCATATAAAATTACATCTACTTTACTACTAAGTATGTCGTTTAATTTAGTTCATATTCTTGTAAAAGACTCTTGTAATCTATAACAAAATATATTACTAAAAGTTGAAACATACTTGCAGAAAAGTTTGTTAAGATTAAAATCTTTACTAAGTAGGGTAGATACAAACAAGTAGACGTAAGCAAGTAGAACGCCACAATCAAATGTACCAATTTAGACCAGTATTGAGGAAATACAAAATGAATTTGTTCCAAACGATTTGTCGTTGAAATGCAAAATACACCTTCAACTAAAAAACTTTCCAGTGTCGTAATACAATCCGCGATAACTTCACTCAGATCGAATTCTCTTATTCAATTTCGATTACTACTTCAAGGGAATTTCAATTTTAAATCAATCGAATTAGTTACAATTTTGCCCGACATCATGAAGTTAAGCAAGTCTTCGAAAATTATTCTTGATAAGCGTCGCTTGCGAGTGTTATAACTTTTATGTCAATGACAACAAGGTTTAGTTTCGGGTAAATTTGTAGGAAGGCTGAGGTCGTTATTTCTCAAGAGGTGGAAGGCTACAGTGAAGCATCGGATTGGAGCGAAGCCAGGGACGAGCGGCTAGTCCATGTTACTGATAAGGTTAACTGTTGGGGAAAGTTATTTTGCATTCTGTAGTCTTAAGTAGATGTTTGTTTTGGAGACAGCGTCTCCTGACTACATCTACGTTAAGTATGCGTATGTCTACTGTTGACCCATTTCCGGAAATCTACAATATTTTGTACCAAAATATATTACTAACTACTATATAGTATATTATACAATACAGAAAACAGAATTTCTTAAATCTAACGCTATTTCAAATATCGCTTCAGCAAAATCAAATATTTATATTTGCCTAAACCTCTTTCATTAAAAGCTCCCAAAATTTGCACGGGTCGCTAATTTCTTTCATACGTCCATAAGAATCGAAAAGGCAGTAGTTGCGTATCTGCTGAAAATTGTAGCAAAATCCGAAGTAATATATTCATTGGGATACCTAATAAAATTGCCATCGGCCTCGCTATTCACATATCATTTGATCGGTCCGTAAGAGCTTCTTTATAAAGAAATCTATTACGCCCATTCTATATCTATAGATTTTTTCATTATATTTTATTGGGATTTTTTATTATACATATGATTTACGTCACAGAACTGCTAACCTTTTTTGACGATTTGAAGTCCATTCAAGTCAAACGTCAAGTCAACAACTATTCATATAATAAAATTCTGAGTCGAAACTGGATATTAAATATTTCTGGAATATCTTATTGAATTAGTTGCTATTATCGATATAGAAGCTGAATTTATAATTTTTAGAATATTTGTCTGTTTGTCTGAGTGCATGGGAATGTATCACGAGAAAAGTACTAGACCGATTTTGATGAAATTTGTTATGATGATAGTTGGTTATCCTGGTCAACTAATAATATAATGTTTACTAGGGAAATAAATACAAATATGTAATTTCTGAGTAAATATATACTAAATCTAAAACTTGTCTAAAATCTAAAAAAACTAAATCTAAAATGTAAGCATAATATTTTAAAATGTAAGCTTTTTTGTATTATAATAATAACATAAAAATAACTACTTTCGAACGATTTTTCTCGAAAACAGCTCCTGAACTCATACCATGATTTTTCTATAAAACTGCTGGAACTACAAAAATAATCTTAATGGGATTTTCAATTGCTAGTGATCGAGGAATTACTGGATCGAAAGTAATATAACATTTTTATCTTTAAAATTTTTACAATTGCAACAAATTATGAAGAGAAAGAAGTTCTTATTGGATGACTATTCCAAATGTATCTATTAAAAATATTAAGAATATGTGTGTTTATTAGTCTGAAAGGGCAAGATCTTTCTGGATAAGTTTGAGGTGTTTTTAGGTAAGATATTGTAAGCTTCGGAGCGTTAAGAAAAGCGACACAGTTTACTAACTTATGAAATTACCTATTATCTTTTGTATCTGCTCTACTTACATATAAAAAAGTTGCTTTCCACTGTCTGTACGCTTAGATTTTTTAAATTACTCAACGAATTTTAATGCGGTTTTCATTAATAGATATACTAGCTCAAGATATGTATAATACATGCATAATTCATGCATATTATAATAGGAGAAAGCCAAGTAGGAAAGAAAATATTCTTCTGATAAACCTATACTAATTGTTTAAACGTATTCAGGGATAGTCGCTATTATTAATATTATGTACTTAAGAATCTCCTTAATCTTCAAAATAATCACTTATAAATAATTCATATTTTTCCTTCAAGTAAATATTTTAAAGTGAAAATCAAATTCTGTACACGTGGAGGCTCGTTAGATTCGCAACGAGTGAAACATTTGTGACATTAACGCCAAGCGACATTCGAATCACGTGACCCGGTCACATTCAGACTATGAAGTGCTTCACCTCTCACGTCGTGTCAATACTTGCTAACACTTGCTATACAATATACATAATGTTATAAAAGAAATAAAAATTATTAAACATTTAAGAAGTGATTCTCAGTTATTTATTTCTATATTCATCGCTTATTAATGGTCAACTGATGAACCTTCTGAAACAACAACTGAACCTTCTATTCGAGAGGGATCAGGACATAGTCCACGCTGGCCTAGTGCGGGTTGGCAGACTTCACATGTCTTTCGAAAAATAGCTTGGTTCGCTAAGACATGTAAGTTTCTTAACGATGTTTTCCTTCACTGTAAGACAAGAGGTAATCATATTAGAAAAGATTCGCACATGAAAATATCAGAGGTGCAAGACCCGGGATTTGAACCTGCTTCACTCGGTTTCCTAAGCGAGCATGTGTACTTGATATATAACGATATAGTTCAGTTTCAGTTCAGTTTCAGTTACATAAAATGATCAAAAAAGTAAATAACAAGAAAATCCCTTTGTAATAATTTACAGTAATCAATATTATCCTATTGAATATCCGACATTTTGAAAGTTAATAAGCTACAAATTATAAATGAAACTATTTTTTTTTATTTTTGGTTCTGAGAGACCGTCCCTCCCGTGACTATGATTACTACTGTAAAGCATTCGAAACGTCGGGAACCAAAAATCTAAATAAATCCGCGACAAAATCCGAAAAGATAATTTTATTTATAACTAGGGACACGCCCTCGCTTCGCTCGGGCTCTTCCCTAGGTTTAGCACAGGCAAAGCCGCGGGTTCCGCTAGTTATGCATAAAAACCTTCCTCTTGAATCACTCTATCCATTAAAAAAACCGCATCAAAATCCGTTGCGTAGTTTCAAAGATTTAAGCATACATAGGGATATAGGGACAGAGAAAGCAACTTTGTTTTATACTATGTAGTGATGTCAAATATTCGTGTAAACCTAAGAAAGTATTAAGCTACAAAATATATAACTAGAATTTTCCTTATCTATTCGTAAGTATACATAATATTTAAAAATAACTTTTGTATAAAAATATAAATAGCCGATATGTTTCCAAGAAGGCTTCAGATGCTCCATGATAGTTGGTGTCACAGTCGAACTCCGTTTGATACTTTAGGTGGCTTTTAGCCAAGAAATGTAAACAAATAGGCTACTCCTAGGTTATGCTCGTTTCTTCGGGTTTGAATTTTTATTTTCCATAAAATTATGTCTTTGCAACGAAATTTTTTTTAATTTTAAATAATACATCATAATGTTCTAGAATTTAAGTTTAAACAACGGTAATCTAAATATAGCCTGGACAGCTACATGACTACATCTAATCCAAGGCTGAAGTATACTCTTCACAGAAATGAATGTAAGTCCGCGACTGCTGGTACCTACAGCTAATAAAGACACTACAAACTGGGCTAAACGTGTCGTCAAAAGCAGACAAAAACAAAACTGTTTTGTCCTATATTTTCAACTTATTTTCTATTGTTTTAATTATATCTATTAACTAGCCTTTCCCGCGGTTTCGCGCGCGTTCTAAAGGCTGGAAACCAAATACCTCCCTTTTTGCAACATTTTTCATTCATGCTCCGCTCGTATTGGTTGTAGCGTGATTTAATATAGCCTATAGCCTTCCTAGATAACCGGATTATCTAACACAAAAAGATTTTTTCAATTCGGACCTGTAGTTCCTGAGATTAGCGCGTTCAACCAAACAAACAAACAAACTCTTCAGCTTTATAATATTAGTATAGATGAGATATTGATATTGTTTTTGTTTTAAATCTTCAATACCATTTTCAATAAATAAGATCTGGAAATTTATTTATCTTATCTAATATTATGTTTTTTTTTTAATTTTAATAGTAATTATTATATTCAAACGTCGACCGCCGGACGAACAATATTAGTATAAATCGGCTTCGATTTTAACGTAATTAAATTTCGATGTAACTTTAGAATTACTAGCAGTCACCTGAAGCCCGCGCTATTCTAATTAGCATATTATTATAGTGCCTAATTAATCTCTCTATTAACTTAAATTCAATCTTAAAACGTAATAAGTTAATTATATTAATCTACTTATAGTGCTTCTATTAATTAACTATAACTGTTGTAAATAAATATGATTTTAATTTTAAATCAATTACTTCAGTTATATATACTAGCGACACAATCTTGCTCCACTCGCTCGAGTTCGTTCCTAACATTAGGTACGTTGTAACGGGTACTATAGATTTCTCAGAGATGATATTATATCTAACGCAATAGAAAGTATCATATACATGTACTCGGATAACTAGCTATCACTATACTAAATTTCATCAAAATCAATCACTTTTATCGTGATGTGATCATAGAAAAATAAATTTTGCTAAAAATTTGATTTTGCCTCTGCATCCATAATAAAGCATATTTCAATAAGATACTAAAAGTATTTAACACATACATTCATTATAGAACTTTATTTTATGTAGAAGATGTACACTAAGGCCTGATTCTAGCTGTGTATGAAATTATTAATACAAATAGAATCTAGGAGATAATAACTAGAGCATCGCTACATATTATAAAACAAATTCCTTCGCCACGTCTGTCTGTTCGTGATAAACTCAAAAATTACTACACCGATTCTTATGTTACTTTCACCAATGGATAGAGTGGTTCTCGACAAAGGTTCTAGAACCTATATGAACTAGCTAAACCCGCCGCTTTGCGCCGTATTTTATTTCTATAGATTTATTTTAGACATTTAACAATATTTCAGTAATGTAGTCTTTGAGTAAAATTACTGTAACATACAAACAGACAGACATAAGGAAATTATAGGTTTTCGATTTGAATGTTGCCTACAAAACTTGCATCATATTGAGAAAATCTACCGCACATTGCTGAAAAATAACGTGTAATATTGGAGCTCTAAAACAGATATATACTGTTTAAATAGTTAATAAACTCACTTAAATAGATAGAAACAAGAAACTTCGAACAGAGCATTTTAAATATCAGACTCCGAATTTTCTAATCATTTGATTGCTTTATAAATTGGGGCAAGTGGGTGGGCAATTGGAACGACGTATAAGTAAATGCGGGCTTAATTTAAGTGCTAGAAAAACCGAAATTTCTTAGGTAAACGCTTTTTAGAATTGAATAGGTTTTTGTAACTATAATGTTTTTTCTTATTGGCCAAGAGTTTTACAGCGGTGGTTGCGTATTGGCTAATATGTCCATTTTCAGAGTAAATATTTGCATTTAATTCTTCTATTTGTGTATATTTGAGCTCTGGCACAGGGTACTTTAGTGGGAACTGTAGTAAAATCAATAATCATCAATCTTTCAGCTCGTTCAAAGATTCCTGAAACTATAGTCTCAGATCGCTATCTCTTGAAACATAAGATATCAAAGTAATTTAAACATTACAAAAAATTGGCTTGATTCTCCACGGTCTTGCTAAATAATAGTTGATATTATGTACAATCGGCAACCAAAGTTTATACGTAAAGTGATGCAATTTGTTTTTAATTGTCATGTAAATAAATGACAATAGTGTCAATTTGATGATTGATGTGTTACATGAGCTGTGTTGCCGTGTGTACTAGATGTAAGTTATTATGAACTTATTTCAATGTTAAAGATACTATATGTGAATATGTAAATAAATTTATTAGTTACTAAGTGTTTTTTTTTATTTTTATCCTTAAAAGATAAGTCAGCTGACTCATAGCATACTTGTACTTATAATGTATAAAAAATTATACTTGTTAGTACAGAAAATGAAATTACAAATTAGAATCCTTATTAAGGAAAATTTTTAACAATCAAGAATTAATTTCAATCCGAAGAGAGTAAATTTGTTAAAAAAAATACTTAAAAAAGTACCCGACCATATTACAAGTACTTACGGAATAAATAGACCAAGTCTTGTGTTGCATCTCTCCAGCTTGGTTCACAAAATAATAATTTTAATTTCGAAAACTACTGAATCGATTTCCATACAAAATTATATTATAGTTTCAAGTCCGTCACCAAAATTTGGCTTACCTTAGATACTAACAATTCTTATACCAATATTTCAAGAATTCTCCACAGTTCTCTAAATAAATGTGATTCAGTATATTTCAAAGCCAACACTTTCAAGTGTAATAATGAAATGAACGTCTGAAACAGAGATAACTTGCTACGAGGAAAATATACCGGTGGAGTTAGTTCATAAAAATGTAAAGTAGAACCTAGATTTTACGCTGAGCTGTCTTCGAACCTGAAGGCATGAACGAATCTTTATGTAAAAGATATGGTATATTAAGTACTGAATAAGTTCTGAAGCATTAAGTAAGTCAAGAAATAAAAATTTATTTATATATTTCGTCTTATATCTTCTAGAGGTCAAACCATATAATGGAGCAGAAAATGAAGTCTATTTTTGTCTTACGCATTACGTTCGCCAATATCGAACAAAATTTATATTTTACTGCAAAAATTACTTTACTTTATAACTTATGAATAAATTCACGTACTTTTAAAGTAATTTTTATATCTTTTATCTTTAAAACTGATAAGTTTTATTTTTTCTCTACTGCTTCATTAATATTCAAAGAAAATTAAGACTAATATTTATTTATGAGTAAAATATCGTATTTTGAATTTTTACCTCACAACTAATGCTACTATCAACATTCATCAACAATAAAAGCCTTATATTAGACTTATTAGATTAAGTTTCCCCATATAAAATTACATCTCCTTTACTACTAAGTATGTCGTATAATTTAGTTCATATTCTTGTAAAAGATTCTTGTAATCTATAACAAAATATATTACTAAAAGTTGAAACATACTTGCGGAAAAGTTTGTTAAGATTAAAATCTTTACTAAGTAGGGTAGATACAAACAAGTAGACGTAAGCAAGTAGAACGCCACAATCAAATGTACCAATCTAGACCAGTATTGAGGAAATACAAAATGAATTTGTTCCAAACGATTTGTCGTTGAAATGCAAAATACACCTTCAACTAAAAAACTTTCCAGTGTCGTAATACAATCCGCGATAACTCCACTCAGATCGAATTCTCTTATTCAATTTCGATTCCAACTTCAAAGGAATTTCAATTTTAAATCAATCGAATAAGTTACAATTTAGCCCGACATCATGAAGTTAAGCAAGTCTTCGAAAATTATTCTTGATAAGCGTCGCTTGCGAGTGTTATAACTTTTATGTCAATGACAACAAGGTTTAGTTTCGGGTAAATTTGTAGGAAGGCTGAGGTCGTTATTTCTCAAGAGGTGGAAGGGTACTACAGTGAAGCATCGGATTGGAGCGAAGCCAGGGACGAGCGGCTAGTCCATGTTACTGATAAGGTTAACTGTTGGGGAAAGTTATTTTGCATTCTGTAGTCTTAAGTAGATGTTTGTTTTGGAGACAGCGTCTCCTGACTACATCTACGTTAAGTATGCGTATGTCTACTGTTGACCCATTTCCGGAAATCGAGAATATTTTGTATTAAAATATATTACTAACTACTATATAGTATATTATACAATACAGAAAACAGAATTTCTTAAATCTAACGATATTTCAAATATCGCTTCAGCAAAATCAAATATTTATATTTGCCTAAACCTCTTTCATTAAAAGCTCCCAAAATTTGCACGGGTCGCTAATTTCTTTCATACGTCCATAAGAATCGAAAAGGCAGTAGTTGCGTATCTGCTGAAAATTGTAGCAAAATCCGAAGTAATATATTCATTGGGATACCTAATAAAATTGCCATCGGCCTCGCTATTCACATATCATTTGATCGGTCCGTAAGAGCTTCTTTATAAAGAAATCTATTACGCCCATTCTATATCTATAGATTTTTTCATTATATTTTATTGGGATTTTTGTACTATAAATATGATTTACGTCACAGAACTACTAACCTTTTATGACGATTTGAAGTCCACTCAAGTCAAACGTCAAGTCAACAACTATTCATATAATAAAATTCTGAGTCGAAACTGGATATTAAAGATTTCTGGAATATCTTATTGAATTAGTTGCTATTATCGATATAGAAGCCGAATTTATAATTTTTAGAATATTTGTCTGTTTGTCTGTGTGCACGGGAATGTATCACGAAAAAACTGTTAGACCGATTTTGATGAAATTTGTTATGATGATAGTTGGTTATCCTAGTCAACTAATAATATAATTTTTACTAGGGAAATAAATACAAATATGTAATTTCTGAGTAAATCTATACTAAATCTAAAAATTCCTTTTCTTAAGTTAATATGTATTAATATTTTAAAATGTAAGCGTTTTTGTGTTATAATAATAAAATAAAAATAACTACTTTAGTACGATTTTTCCCGAAAACAACTCCTGATATCGAACTCATACCATGATTTTTCTATAACACTGCTGGAACTATAAAAATAATCTTAATGGGATTTTCAATAGCTAGTGATGAAGGAATCACTGGATCGAAAGTAATATAGCATTTTTATCCCAAAACATTTTAGAAGTGCAACAAATTATGAAGAGAAAGAAGTTCTTATTGGATGACTATTCCAAATGTATCTATTAAAAATATTTATTAAATATAAATTAAGAATATGTGTGTTTATTAGTCTGAAAGGGCAAGATCTTTCTGGATAAGTTTAAGGTGTTTTTAGGTAAGATATTGTAAGCTTCGGGGCGTTAAGAAAAGCGACACAGTCTATTAACTTTTGAAATTACCTATTATCTTTTTTATATGCTCTATCTACATATAAAAAAGTTGCTTCCCACTGTCTGTACGCTTAGATATTTTAAACTACGCAACGAATTTTAATGCGGTTTTTATTAATAGATATACTAGCTCAAGATATTATGTATAATACATGCATAATTCATGCATATTATAATAGGAGAAAGCTAAGTAGGAAAGAAAATATTCTTCTGATAAACCTATACTAATTGTTTAAACGTATTCAGGGATAGTCGCTATTATTAATATTATGTACTTAGGAATCTCCATTAATCTTTAAAATAATCACTTATAAATAATTCATATTTTTCCTTCAAGTAAATATTTTAAAGTGAAAATCAAATTCCGTACACGTGGAGGCTCGTTAGATTCGCAACGAGTGAAACATATTATGTGACATTAACGCCAAGCGACATTCGAATCACGTGACCCGGTCACATTCAGACTATGAAGTGCTTCACCTCGCACGTCGTGTCAATACTTGCTAACACTTGCTATACAATATACATAATGTTATAAAAGAAATAAAAATTATTAAACATTTAAGAAGTGATTCTCAGTTATTTATTTCTATATTCATCGCTTATTAATGGTCAACTGATGGGAGTGAACCTACCTTCTATTCGAGAGGGATCAGGCCATAGTCCACACTGGCCTAGTGCGGGTTGGCAGACTTCACATGTCTTTCGAAAAATTGCTTGGTTCCCTAAGACATGGAAGTTTCTTAACGATGTTTTCCTTCACTGTAAGAAAAGAGGTAATCATATTAGAAAAGATTCGCACATGAAAATATCAGAGGTGCAAGACCCGTGATTTGAACCTGCTTCACTCGGTTTCCTAAGCGAGCATGTGTACTTGATATATAACGATATAGTTCAGTTTCAGTTCAGTTTCAGTTACATAAAATGATCAAAAAAGTAAATAACTAGAAAATCCCTTTGTAATAATTTACAGTAATCAATATTATCCTATTGAATATTCGACATTTTGAAAGTTAATAAGCTACAAATTATAAATGAAACTATTTTTTTTTATTTTTGGTTCCGAGAGACCGTCCCTCCCGTGACTATGATTACTACTGTAAAGCAATCGAAACGTCGGGAACCAAAAATCTAAATAAATCCGCGACAAAATCCGAAAAGATAATTTTATTTATAACTAGCGACTCGCCCTCGCTTCGCTCGGGCTCTTCCCTAGATTTAGCACAGGCAAAGCCGCGGGTTCCGCTAGTTATGCATAAAAACCTTCCTCTTGAATCACTCCATCTTTTAAAAAAACCGCATCAAAATCCGTTGCGTAGTTTCAAAGATTTAAGCATACATAGGGATATAGGGACAGAGAAAGCGACTTTGTTTTATACTATGTAGTGATGTCAAATATTCGTGTAAACCTAAGAAAGTATTAAGCTACAAAATATATAACTAGAATTTTCCTTATCTATTCGTAAGTATACATAATATTTAAAAATAACTTTTGTATAAAAATATAAATAGCCGATATGTTTCCAAGACGGCTTCAGATGCTCCATGATAGTTGGTGTCACAGTCGAACTCCGTTTGATACTTTATGTGGCTTTTAGCCAAGAAATGTAAACAAATAGGCTACTCATAGGTTATGCTCGTTTCTTCGAGTTTGAATTTTTATTTTCCATAAAAACTATGTCTTTGCAACGAAACATTTTAAATAATTCGTTATAATGTTCTAGAATTTAAGTTTAAACAGCGGTTATCTAAATATAGCCTGAACAGCTACAAAACTACATTTAACTACTTTTAACATAGGTTAAGCTTTTAGTTTTATTCTTATAGATTATCGCACAAATCCAAGGCTGGAGTTCAAACATATTTTGTGCATTCGTCACAGAAATGAATGTAAGTCCGCGACTGCTGGTACAGCAAGCAGTGACACTAGAAACTGGGCTAAACGTGTCGTCAAAAGCAGACAAAAACAAAACTGTTTTGTCCTATGTTTTCAACTTATTTTCTATTGTTTTAATTATATCTATTATATCTAGCCTTTCCCGCGGTTTCACGCGCGTTCTAAAGGCTGGAAACCAAATACCTCCCTTTTTGCAACATTTTTCATTCATGCTCCGCTCGTATTGGTTGTAGCGTGATTTAATATAGCCTATAGCCTTCCTCAATAAACGGATTATCTAACACAAAAAGATTTTTTCAATTCTGACCAGTAGTTCCTGAGATTAGCGCGTTCAACCAAACAGACAAACAAACTCTTCAGCCTTATAATATTAGTATAGATGAGATATTAATATTGTTTTTGTTTTAGACTTCAATATCATGTCCAATAAATAAGATCTGGAATTTATGTATCTCATATATGTTTTCCTTAAAATTTTAATAGTAATAATATTCAAACGTCTACCGCCGGGCAAACACTAGTAGTATAAATCGGCTTCGATTTTAACGTAATGAAATTTCGATGTAACTTTAGAATTACTAGCAGTCACCTGAAGCCCGCGCTATTCTAATTAGCATATTATTATAGTGCCTAATTAATCTCTCTATTAACTTAAATTCAATCTTAAAACATAATAAGTTAATTATATTAATCTACTTATAGTTCTTCTATTAATTAACTATAACTATTGTTAATAAATAAGATTTTAATTTTAAATCAATTACTTCAGTTATATATACTAGCGACACAACCTTGCTCCACTCGCTTGAGTTCGTTCCTAACATTAGGTACGTTGTAACGGTCACTATACATTTCTCAGAGATTATCTATCTAACTCAATAGAAAGTATTCTATCACTATACTAAATTTCATCAAAATCAATCACTTTTATCGTGATGTGATCATAGAAAGACAGACAAAAAAATCTAAAAATTTGATTTTGCCTCTGTATCAATAATAAGGCCTATTTCAATAAGATACAAAAAATATTTAATATATAGAGTCAACTCAGAACTTTATTTAATGTAGAATATATACACTAAGGCCTGGTGCTAGCTATTTATAAAATATTAATACAAATAGAATCTAGGAGATAATAACTAGGTCATCGCTACATATTATAAAACAAATTCCTTCGCCACGTCTGTCTGTTCGTGATAAACTCAAAAATTACTACACCGATTTTCATGTTCTTTTTACCAATGGATAGAGTGGTTCTTGACAAAGGTTTTAGTACCTATATAAACTAGCTGAACCCGCCGCTTCGCACGCGCTAAATCTACCGAGTGAAGTGAGGGTGAGTCTATTATACCATATTTTGATAAGAAATACCCATATTTTGGCTAGAAAGAAGTTTGAAAGTCGGTTAAGTGATAAGAAGTTCACTCGTATTTCGATGGGAACCGGCGTGATAACGTGTATCATCTTTGTGTCTTGCTTTATCTGGCGTCTCGCCAGGCGATGCCAACTAATGGCCCGCACTCGGGATATTGACTCGAATTCTTTCATGAAATTTAAATGTGTAAGATACGGTCGGCGACGGAAGTTTAGAGTTGGGACTTGTTTACTTGAATACTGAATTCTACTTCTTGCACTGGAAATGTGCATTTAGTTTGAATTTATGTGGATTTAACTAGTTCGATTTACTTTATGTGTACAAATTAAGATTTATGTATGTACGAGTATATACTTTTAAATTATATATATAAGACAAAACTAATAGTATTAATTTAAGGTAAGAAAGAGTTTGAAAATACAGCTGAGGGGTTTCGATTCTTATTTCGTTAATAAACGCGAATCAAATAGAAAACTTGTAGAAGAAACAACGTAAAAGTAACAGTTGTTTAATACTAGTAAAGGAAAGTTTTCTGTCATTCCATGACCGCTAATTATAGTGGAATTTTCAAATTTTTGTAATTTTATTTATAGGTAATTGTATCAAAATATAATTTTAATAAAAAAAATAAACTAAGATTTTGTTAAGATAGTTAAAAATTGTGTATTTGAACATAATTGTAAATAAAGCACACATCAGCACAGATATTATTTATAGACAGAGGTGGTATAATTCTAAGATGGAAAAAACCTAGAATCGATATGTTATTTAAAAATTACAACTTCAAGGCATAATTTGAACCTCGAATTTTTATATAAACGCCTTTAATATTTCTCATATATTTTCAGGCTCATTAGCTGATAACAAATATATACTCGTATATATAAACAAATCAAAGTGAGCATTGAATTTGAGATAGAAAATATAATACTAAGTTCAATTTAATTTATTACTAAGATAGATGTAAATCTCAGAACTACGAGACTGTAGCTTGAATCCGCTTTACTTTACTTTTCCAGCGAGTAACGATAGATCTACAAGACCTGAACTACTACTTCTAAATATAAAATTATTTACACATAATATATTCAGCTTCAAATACCTCAACGCACATATTTAAACGATTTCTTTCAGGAATAATTTCTTCTAATATTGAAATATGTTAGACTTAATGTACAGAGTGTACGCTCGTATTTTATCGAAAATGGCGGAATTGCTAAGGTCTTATTTATTTTCCTCTAAAGCTTCAGCCAATGTTTTAGCACAATTTATAGGTCACTGAAACATGCGAAATTAATTTGGAAGGGAAACATCAAAGCATTCAAATTATTTACAAACAGTACTTAATTTTCAGAAATCTTATAAAAAATTTATAAATTTAAGGCATAATATTGTAAAATCAGATTCCAGGTAAAAATATTATGTTTTGTGCATAATATGTTTTTAAAAAAGTTTAACCAGCGTAACGTTCACGTCTGTTGAACTTTTATATCTTATCCAACGAGGACCGTGACCTTTTATTCTTTTCTTAGACAGAATCAACTTGTCATATTTTCCACGTCGTGAATTCTAAAGTTCTATTAAAACTGATCAAGCTGTTTACCTAATCTCACTTTTTATTATTTCTTCCATCTTTGCATCCTAGGAAATATCTTACAATAACTATTAGTCTAGAAAAGTGAATAATTAGCACTCTAAAGTGAGAGACGGCGACGAGTAGAGTCTCTTTCTCTTTCTCTCTCGCTCTCTCTCTCTCTCTCTCTCTTTGTCTCTCTCCACACGAGAAACTTAGATAGAATAATTGAGCTGACGCTCATTAGACACAAAGTATATTCTAGAATAACGAAGTGTAAAAAACCTAATCGAAGAGATGTTAATGAGAATAATGGCATAAAAAACAATACAGACGCTGAAGAAGACAGGAATATCTGGCATATTATTCAGGAGGCTTTCTTTTAGAAATAGACACCGTAAGCTGTAAAAATCAGTAAATAATATAATAGAGGTTGCTTTAAAAACCAGGTACACATTTTATGATGTGACTTATGCACAGTTAATTCATTTAAATTCATGCTGTATTATAAAGCTTTCAGCTCATCTTCTAACATTAACTTTGAGTGAAATTGTCAAATTATTCATTCCAACGGTTTAATGCCCGTAATAATAATGTTGAATTTTCCGTGTTTTAGCTAAATTAAGAGTCGAAATGGGAGCAAAAGAGAATCTACTGTAGCGGTTAGGCTGGATGCACATTATGTTCAAAAACATTTAAAGCATAGAAAAAAAATGTATGTGTAACATACCCTTATTTTTTTGTTTTAAATAATCTCATTTGTGCCTTACGATAAATAAATTTTTCACATCTTCTTTTATTTTTTTTACTTATAAAATTAATATTTGTTTTTAAGACTCCCAATACTAATACTAAATATGAACCAAAAACATATTCTGCACGACCCCATAAAGGTTACCTCCGATACATTCGAACCTATGACCTTCAGTAAAGGCAAAAAACCCATATCCATATTTCGTATTGATCTTTGCTAGACAAGTAATGAAATGGATAATAATTTATAAGAAAACAAAGGATTTATAAATCTCAAAATTAAAGTTAAATGATTTACGAAAGTTCCATCAATTACGATAATGCCACTTCAGCTACAAGAAAGACTAAGTCGGTAATTGACTTCAAAATAAAAGTAAAGTTTTAAGCTCCTTCATAACTGGAATCCTATTAACGCCTTTTGTTCTGCATATCTCGCTCTGGAGTTGTGAAATTTTTAAAAATGCTTAAATTGCTTCAGTTGGCTAGCTCTTTCATTTATATACTGGCTCTCTCCCGCATATTCCCTCACGTTATAGTTATGATCTTGTAAATTACTAGGAACTTAACCTTGCTCCGCTCAGATACTACGTCGTCGTTGTCATCTTCGTCTCAAAAATAAGATAACTTATATGTTGACCCAAAAATCCAGCTATCATCATACCATGTTTCATCGACATCTACCTAGTGGTTTACTATTAAGAGGGTCACAAACAAGACTCTCTAAAAACTATAGATTTGGGCCCTGTATAATAATAATCACTATTTCAATAAGATTTTTTGATATATATAAATTAATTAGTTGGAATATTATTATTTGTACAAGTGGAACCCGCCGAGCGAAGTGAGGGTGAGTCGCTTGTTTAAGATAAACATTTCCATTATACATTACATATGTGTAACTGTAACTCTAGCGGTTTTGGCAGCGCACGCCAAAATTTAGCTCGCAGATGGTAGATTTTTTACTACTTACTTGACACATTTTGGAAAATTCACACAATATTTTTATAAATTATAACCTATGTGTTATTCTGATGTATAAGCTATATTA
Source organism: Boloria selene (assembly GCA_905231865.2). NCBI lineage: Eukaryota > Metazoa > Arthropoda > Insecta > Lepidoptera > Nymphalidae > Boloria > Boloria selene. Next base: position 310,989 of record HG993156.1, read on the forward strand.
CTGTAAAGTTTCATTAAAATCCATTCAGTAGTTTTTACGTGAAAGAGTAACAAACATCCAAACAAAACATTACAAACTTACAAACTTTCGCGTTTATAAAATTAGTATAGATAGATTTTCAAAATAAACACTATTAATATCCAATGCATATCTCCTCAGTGTAAATGTCATTGCTATTTAAGCATTATCTTTCACCTGACTCCTCGCTTTCCTTCGCCCAGACATATAACATACTATTATGATATATTTTATAGGACACTAAATTGTTTTGTTCGATAACGCTGTTTATGTACTTGTTTGTCACAAAACGTGATTTTAGATCTGATTCTACGTAGTTTTACGAGTGTTACGGGAGGGGGAATATATTTTTTATGGCGTTATCCTTGAACAGTTAACTTGTCCCTTACAAACATTCTCTAGCATATAGCTACGAGTTATATATATATATATATATATATATATATATATATATATATATATATATATATATATATATATATATATATATATATATATATATATATCTTTACTAGAATTCTATATACGATATTTTTTACGATTATTAAATTTAATTTTATACACAGTTTAACACACAGTTTAAATACTTCAGCCCTTTTTTACGTCCCACTGCTGGGCATGGGCTCAGGCCATAGTCCACCGCGATGGCCTAGTGTGTGTTGACTTCTTGCTAGGTTTCTCTCAGACATAAAGGTTTCCTCACGACGTTTTCCTTCGCCGTAAGACAATCATGGTAATCACGATAATCCATAAACCATAAACCATGATCGTGGTAATCATGATAGAAATAATTCGCACATGATAGCAGAGGTGTGAGACCCGGATTTGAACCCGTATCACTCGGTTATACAATCGAGCGCGTTACCGCTGGGCTACGTGGTAGCTTTCAGACAATTAAATAAATAAAAAAAAATATTTAAACTATATATTATATTATGACTATTGAAATAAGATCATTCAAAAATATTTGATTTAACTATAAATTTTATTATATGTAGGATAAATTTTCTCTTTTTAATTACACTTTACAATTTTATTTCGGTGATCAAGACGGTTATGGTTAATTTTCGTTTCGCGTCCCACTTCATCAAATAAAAAGTTGAAAAAAAAACCTACGCCTATCTCTCTCTATCTCCTAACGATTATACGAAACAAAGTTCACAATAATTTACATTCCAATACTGTTGCATCGTCAATATAATCATTGGAATGGATTCATTTGCAGGTGGAAATTTTCATTTTCCATCAATCATTACTGAGTGAGTGATCGGAATTCACAAATAGATGGAGTTTAGTATGGAATAACGACACGATTTCCATTTTAGTGACATTTAAAAAGAGCTTTAGGTTAAATGAAGCTTTTTATGAAACTAAGCTTTTTAACCACTTATCATATATTTAATTAGTAATTTTTGTGTATATATTTATTTTGTGTTGTTTAAGTTATGATCGAATTTTTAATATTTGATCCAAAGTATTATAGTTGAGTATATAAGCTTGTGCTTTTCAAGTTTATCTTTAAGTTTTCCGAAAATAGTGCAGCAAAGGTCTAAGTACCTTTGCTGCTACTATACTAAGAAGATAGATACATTTAATATGATAATATTATTAGAAAGCTCCTTCAAATATGTTACCTGACATTGACTTTAAAACCACTGGCTTTCATATCAAACATTTGGAAAAGGATAGGATGTATAATGCAGCTACATTCTGAATTCTTCAGAATGTAGCATTATATCAATAAATCGTCACAATTTTTATTTCTAAATGATACGATATATTATAATTCATTTTAATAGTATGCATATGTATTAAAAAAGTCGGAAATAAAAAGACAATATTTTACTGTATCATTAAAATGATTTTTGAGCTTTTTCCAAGAATTTGTAAAATCCTTCTATTCAAATTAATAATAATTGTTAGCGAGAGAAACTCTTTAAACTATTATCTGCAAAAAATATAGAAGAAAATGGAAAGACAATAATAGTGGAGCTGTTTGAGAGAAAATAATTTAACGAGCAAATATTTTTTAAAGACTTCACTTAGAACGGGAAAGTTAAAAACATTTTGATTTAAAGTAGTAAGAAATTTTAGTTTCAATAATTTTTTCATACTTTTCTATTTTAGTTTGGCTTTGAGAAAGCTTTTAAGTGAATTTGGATGATTCATCGAAATAAACAAAGTGAGAATGTCCATTTGTGAGTTTTCAAATAAGTTTCTTCTAAGCTCTTAAGCTTCCTTTGTTATGTTATAACCCTTCAAAGGCTATCTTTTTTAAAAGACTTTAATATGAATGACTATAGAATAATAAATTTTGATACATGATACTGACAGATAAATGAACAATCATCTATGCATATGTAAAGAAATACAGTAGTAGGTATTTCTTTTAATTCAATGTTTTCTATCATAATTAGACCTTGTTTTTAATTAAAAAAGATTGAAATGTCAAATAAGACGTATAAGAAAATTATAATTTAAAATCGTTTTGAAAATAAATATTAATATAATAATAACTGTGAAGGAGGGAATAATAAACTTTTATTGTCGTTTCTTTATTTTCAGGTAGGTTTTAAGGTAATTTTCTAAATAGCGTTACTTAGTTATGTAATTTTGACAATAAAAACTTTATTTTCAGAGCAACGCAAGATAGTTTATTTTATTATCCTTCATAGACCACAATATAATCTTATACATATAATAACTTTTTGAGTCAAATCTGTACATTAAGCATGGTTTGGAAAACCTTATTGAAATAAGTCATTATTTTCGATACACAGTCCAAATCGAATATATTACTTCAGTTTTTAGTAACTGGGGTCAACATATGGAATACTTGTTACTGTGGGAAAATTTATTTCAGAAAAATCTATACTAAACGTTAGCCGCGGCTTCGCATGCGTTCTAAAGACCGGATACAAAATTCTGTCTGAGTCACGCGGCATGGTACCTCGCAGAACTAACGCCCGCCCTTCCCGATATCGCAACACTTTTAATTGATGCTCCGCTCCCATTGGTCGTAGTGAAAGCAGAACCATCACAAAAAGAATTTTTTAATTAGAATCAACCAAACAAATAAACAAACAAACAAAAAAACTCTTCAGTTTTATAATATTAGTATAGATAAGTACCCAAATATTTGAAGAATATCTATTGAAATCTAATTATTTTTACGTCTTTGTAAAACCCATCATACCTTCTAGCCCACGAAGTACGGGGGATTGTAAAATTCTACTACACTTAAACTTATAATCCATAGCGGAAACCAGGTAATTGAGTCCAATAGAGCATTTTATATTATAAGAAAGCAATTTGAATCCCACATTTTTCCAAGATTTCTATTTAAATAAAAATTTATAATTCATTTTAACAATCGTATTTGCTAATTTTACACTGAATTACAATAGTAGTAAATAAAAATATATTCAAACAATAAATTTGCAAACCAATAGAAGCAATTAAGGCAAATCCAAGTCCTGAGCGTTAACGAATAGCTAATGATATGAACGCTCCTTTATTGCATTGTACTGCGGTCGCGTATTAGGGCAGCTCTCCAGTTGAATATTATAGCGAAACTTATTTTTTTAACCACGCTGTAAGTACGTATATTATTTATATACCACCATGATTGCCGTAAAACCTTCTAAATGTCGAAATTTCCGAAATTCTTTTGTTATTACTCTTTTTTAAAATATTTTTTTAAATATGGTCTAGAAGCTGTTTATTGCTTTTGAAGGATTAAATTTATAATTTTAACTAAATATAAGCCTAAACCTACAGTTTTTGTGTTGTTTGATTTTTACTTATAAAATGTATCTATAAAAAAGCATTTTATTATTTCTATTAATTTCTAAGAGATAACCTCGTAGTTTTTAAATATAATAGGTACATATTTAAAGTTATATATGTGTAGTGAATTAACTCTCTGGTATCCGTAACACAAGCCTCGTAGCTTACCACAGAACTAGATGGTGCTGTATGTTAATGTCCTAACATATTTATTTATTCAATACATTTAATATTATTTAAAAAGTACTACTATATTTATTACTAGAATTTGTCTTTATCATCTAAGAAAATGAAATAAAAAATATATAAATAAAATAAGCTCCTTCAACTCGACGTAGAAAAACAAATATTTGTATTCTAATGGAAAGCAGCCTTAAGCTTATAGACATAAATAATATTAAGGGGACAGAGCAATTATGCGCGCAGTCAGAGCGCGGTGATTTAGTTATTATTGTTAATATCAAGTAATATTAATATACATATTATGTATGTATGTATGTACATACCAATGCTATGTAACTAATCTGTTTGTCATGTGTTTTAAATTTTTCAGGCGTAAAACAAAGTCTAATTAACTTTTTAGTGCTTGGAAAAACCCTCAACTTTTGTTCTAACAGTATCATAACCTATTACTCAAGCAGCAAAACAAGACATTCATAACATCTTGACAGTTTTTCCATACAATTTTTTACTCGTTTAATATATTATGTAGGTCATGAGAGACGAAAAACGAGACAAAAAATGATGTAATTTGAAATGTCAAATATGAAATTGTAAGAAAATTTTACATAATATTTATATTCACTGATTGTTATTCAATAACATATTTTTAATTTCAGTTAACTTATATTTAATACTAAATCGCTACATAGTATAAAACAAAGTCGCTTTCTCAGTCCCTATATCCCTATGTATGCTTAAATCTTTAAAACTACGTAACAGATTTTGATGCGGTTTTTTAATAGATAGAGTGATTCAAGAGGAAGGTTTATATGCATAACTAGCGGATCCCGTGGCTTTGCCTGTGCTAAATCTAGGGAAGAGCCCGAGCGAAGCGAGGGCGAGTGGATAGTACTTAATATAAAAGATATCCTTAAATTCAATAAACGTGATTTTTGTATTTCATGCAAAACTTTAAACATTAAGCTGCTTAGTTATTATATTTTAACTCCCAACGCAAGACACAAGTGATATGAGCTTTACGTGTGTATTTTTTGTCTCTGATACATCGTATCGCCTTAACGGCTGAACCGATATTAATTGAATTCTTTCTGTTCGAAAGGTGCCTTAATCAAAAATATTTTTAGTTAGTATCCGCTAAATTCTAAACAGTAAAAGAAACAGAGCATCTTCTATTGACAAATTATTACCATTCAAAGCCTAAGCCATTCAAAATCTGGAACCAATATGGTATCCATGACCAACCATACTAAATACTCTTATTATTTTTTCTATTAATTACTTATTTAAATATACGCAAAATCATTCATAGTAGTTTTTGTCAGTATTCTCTAAAGAAAACAATTTTAACCAGAAAAATTAATTATAAAAAGTTGTATTAAAGCTCTACAAAATTATTATAAAATAAGACGCAGAATGAACTATATTTAGTATGAAAGTCGTCGGGTTTCTTCTCATTAAAACAGTTATTCGATACCTCCGCGGTCAAGTTTTAACAATCTGAAGTATCGATATCAATTGCTGTTTCGTACTTAGTTCATTCCACGAATTACTTCTTGGAGCTTTCTGATGAAATAAAAAGCTCGAAGTTGTTTGTATGGCTTTAAAATATTTGATACCGTTTTATTTACCTACATTTTCTCATCAATCGCATTTATTAATCATACCCTGTAATGGCTAGATAGGTTTGGATGAAATTTAGTATAGAAATAGACTATAATTTGGACTAGTACAACGAGTACTGTTAGGTACCTAAAAAAGAACCTGAGTAAAGCGAGAGCGTGTATATTTAATAACAAATTCATTATAAAAGCAATGTATGACTTATCCGAACGTGTCGTGTATATTTATGTATTTAAAGTTATACTATATGTGTATTGCATCAATTATCTGGTATCCGTAACACAAGCTTAGTAGCTTATCACGGAACTAGATGGCGCTGTGAGTAATAATACCGCAATATATTAATTTATTCTATAAATAAAATTGTAGATATATGCAATATTTGAAAGAAAATACAGTACCTTGCTACGCTTTTTGTAGAAATATATAAAATAATTGGCTTATGCTCAAAACGGCAATATCGTAAAAGGTAATAATCCCATACAAAGAACATACTCGTAAAAGTATTCTAACTTCTAAGTACTCTCAAATACTCTGAAATCTATTGAAAGGCGTTTACGAAGGGTCGAGGCGATAAAGCAGTTAGTGTAAATGTTCTTAATAACAAAAACACTTTACTGTTCATTTGTAAATACGATTGAAATCCCTTGTTTTTAATTTCACATCTAAATAAAAATCTAAATTATCAAGATGTTATGATACGTAAGAAGAGAGAAGTGGTAGCCCAGCGCCCAGCGGTAACGCGCTCGCTTGGATAACCGAGTGATGCGGGTTCAAATCCGGGTCTCGCACCTCTGATATTTTCATGTGCGAATCATTTATGTCATGATTACTACTTGTCTTACGGTGAAGGAAAACATCGTGAGGAAACCTCCATATCTGAGAACACCTAACAAGTTTTAGAAAGGCATGTAAAGTCCGCTAACTCGCACTAGGCCAGCGCGGTGGACTATGACCTGATCCCCCTCGTACTGAGGGAGGCTCGTGTCCAGCAGTGGGAGGGTTAAAAAGGGCTGGTGATGATACGTAGGCAGCAGAAGATCCTGAAAGCAGCATAAATAACAAATATTGTCAAAAAATTAAGAAAAATACAAAATTATTGTAACAGAACTTTAAAAGAAGTCCCAGTTCTCAACTCCATTCCGTATAAAAGTAAACTTCACCACTTTTTAAGGGTAATTTCAGCATAATATATTTCTTATTAATATTTTTTTTCTATTAACTATTGGACACTACCAAGCATTGTGAATTATGCCCTCATTTTGGTATTGAAGCTGTGTGGTGTTTAAAAAGGTCTGAAAACAATTTCCAGTACAAACAAAAACCAATCCATCTGAATTTAGCACCTCCTATTTTTAAACCAGTCAAAATAATTGACTTCCCCGATTTAATAAAATTATCATTTTCAATAGGAGATTTGGAACTGTATTTGTAAATAAGACCCTAAAATCCATTGAGGAGCGTTTACGAAGGGTCGTAGCTATAAGGCAGATAGAAAGCGGGAGGTACTTTCATCAACGTAAACTGTTTGCTTCAAAGCTCAATAAAATAGCAGTTAAGACCCGTTCGATGTAACCAAAATGATGGGAATAAGATGTAACGTAATTGATTAAGAAATAAAAGGTTTTCGTTATTAGTTATTCAGATACTACCAACTTACCCTTACTGTGCTCGGGTTTGCCTCTATATACGCCGATGCTTCTCAGAAATTATTTTCTTCCCTCCCAGTTTAAAGTACCCTATATGTTGAAATTTCATACAAATTTGTCCAGTGCTTTACTCGTAATGTGGTTACAGACGGACAAACACAAAAAATAAAAATAAATAACTATTTTAATAAGATTTACCAAATATCTTATAAAATATATTATAAAGATTCGACTCAAAATGTCCCTTTCAATGTCCCACTACTGCGCAAGCGCTTTCAATCAAGTGCAGGACGATAAATGGTCTTTGACTGTTCCTTTTACATATAGACACACAGTCTTTTCTACCGTATGCCTTTGCCGCAAGGCAAGTAATTTTGTAAATAATTTGATTTTTACTCGTGTTATATAAACCCAGTCAAAACGTTGCTATTGGAGTACCGTGACCTAGCAATGTAATAAGCATTAAAATAGTAAAAAAAATGTTGAAGTTTCCTTTTTTATTAATGTAATGTAATATAAATGTGAACAAAACTCTTTAAATTTTGTCAGAAATCGTAAGAAATTAAATGAAAAGTAAAATCCGATTACATTTATTCTAGCTTAGAAGTAAGCTCACTATTTAAGAATCATATTTCTAAAAGTTCCAACATCAAGCTTTGACAAGCTTTTAAATGGCTTTTGATAAAGTTTTTAAACCATGAATGCTAAATTAATAATTTTCCACGTTTTCGTTTCGAATGCCTTATACCAATCACGGTTACAAGAAAAACTTTAGGTAATAATTAATAATTTGTAAGAATTATCAAAACGTCTCCTAAGTACCTTATTATTTTTATTGTATGTATTTTAATATATAAAATATTAAATATAAGTTACATTTTTAATTGTTTCAGTTGCACTTAAAACTCTGACTTTTTAGCTTATTCATTTTATTAAAGATTACCTACTAAGAATATATTCATTTATATTAGAAATATGGACCGGAATGTGACTGATTAGAAAAAATACCTTAAAATAACTTACTAATCCCGAACTTAATATTCTCCTGTAAAGTATAAATTCAACAAAAAAAGCTCCACTTAGTAAAAAGCTTTTAATTATTAATTTTTAAATAAACCGTTTAACGCTCAAGCAAAAGCTATAACAGTCTGTAAATAAGGCCCTAAAATCATTGAGAGACCGTTGCGAGGGTCGCGCCAATAAAGCAGTTAGATTGACGGTATTTTCATCAACATAATCGTTTTTCTTCACTGCCTAATGGATAGCTTTTGAATTTCTTACACTTTTAAAACTAATTTGTTCGTCTAAATATTTGGCGTTTTATAGCCTTGAAGTTTCTTTAGAAACTCTTGTTATCCACAAGGGCTTTTAGTTTTATATTACTTTTCTTGCTAGCCTAGTGGCAGCCTCGCTACGCTTAGGCCCGTCCCTATTTTTGTGAGTACAGTTTCTCAGAGATATGATATTTTCTCGCAGTAATAATATCTGGTATCTTGACCCAGATAACCAGCTATCACCGTACCAAATTTCATCAAAATCTAAACAGTGTTTTTCTCATCATATTATGTTCCTCACACAGAGATAATGGCAGTCAGACAAACAAAAATACTAAGAACTATACATTCGATGACTATAACAATAATACGATTTGCCAAAAAATATTTAATTTAAAGACTCGAGTAAGAAAGAAAGCAAATTAATTAAGTTACCAGTTTTTATAGTAGTTTTTAAGTAGAGATTAACTTTAATCAGTGTATTCATCGTATTTGTAGGTTACAGACAGAAAATGCATTGAAATGAATGGATCGTCAAATATAAACATGATTCAAAACGCATTCAAAGGCAAATTCTACTAAGGATTATTCTGAATAGCATGTACAGGATGTGTTGGATAAGTTCGTGATATGGGTTTAGTGTTAGACTTCATCAACTAGTACTCTAAATGAAGTCAAAGTGATACTCGAGATTACAAAGTATCTAAAGGAATTTAATCCAAGGCCGTTTAAGCATAAGGGAGCAATAATAATTAGAAACATACATACATTTTTAATTTAAAATAGTACTACGATTTAATCAGAAAATATGACTTGCTATATGAGAATCAGGGCTTCACCTTTATGTAGATATAAAAGAAATAAAAAAATATTATGTATTATACTTTTATATGATCTTGAACTGTAAGTACACTAGTGTACAGTTTCTTTTTACTTTTAATAAGTTTTATAGTAGTAATAGTAAAGTAAGATTTGCATCACAAGTTTCGTTTGAACGTGTGCGCAACTCAGACCAGCTTAGTAACTGGCTTCAAGGAGGCAGATTCCAAAATATTTGTTCATATAGTTAAGTTTACTATTAAATTTCTTTATTGCCTCTAGCTTAACGTAAGTACAGAATATTATAAAATAACCAATTTTAGTTAGTCAAACTACTATGACATAATATGAAAGTATTTTGAAAATAATGTGACATGAAGATCCCACAAGAATGTTAGCAATTATTTAGTGCGTCATATAAATAAATATACTCTAATTGAATTTTAAAGCCCTACCCGTTTTAACGAAAAGACGGATGGGATAGGATGAGATAGGAATATTATAACGATGAACTGCTATAGTTATAATGTAAACATTAACTGATAACGATAAAAACTATGACTTAAGATTTTTTACCTTTGGAAAAATGAAAAATGACAAATCTATGAATTTTGCTAAAGCATAAATTTTATTATTTTTAGGACAAGAAAATGCTAAGCATTTCTAATGGAAAAGCTGCATTCCAGTATTTTAATAAAATCTAAAGAAATACCAATCTTCGGATAAATTGAATGTAATTTCCAAGTGGCCCATTCGATACTTAATTTAAAGGGTTGAAAAGTAAGCAATGAATTTATTATGTACTGCGGAACCAATAAACTTCTTGATTGATTTTGGGTCGGCTTATCTAAAAGCTTTGTGGAAAGTAATTTCATCATTTTATGGGGATTAAAGTTTATAAAAACATGGTCAGGCATTTTTTATTTATGATTATTATAGGAAATAAGCGGATGAAATGTGCTTATTAAACACTACTACCATACCCTTACTTTGCTTGTCCCCAGATACATATGTGTTACTCGACTCAACCCTGTGTCGCGTACGTCTAAGCTTTTACAGGGCCCTCTTATCTATTTTAAGACTAAGCTTAAGGTGACAAATATTATAGTGAAAAAAAAAATATATAAATATAATCATTAAATTGATATTATTAATTATACATATATTTTTAATTAATTAAAGAATAAAACGATATATAAATTAAAAAATGAGAATAATAGTAGTATGATTTTCAGAACGAACTTCATTGTTTGGATTGTAATAGAAACCAAATAGTTTTTGGGATTTTGTCTATATATTTACCACGGCTGGATAGATTTAAATTAGATTTTTATGTAACAAGTGATTGCAAATTAGAAATATACGTAAGTTTTTCAAACAGTCGAAATGATCCAATAAAGCCTGTACTTAAATAATATAAGGGCTATCCTTAGATACTCATTCAATGAAATCATCTTCATCTTTTCACAATACCAGAAATAGCATTCAAAGAAAAAATAAAACTTAAATAAGTTTACATCTTTTCTCATAAAACAGACAAAAGTTATATTATAATACATAACTAAACGTAAGTATGTATTAATCGAATAAATACAAGGTATATTCGAAAACACATTACCTTCTTTTAAAAACAGTCACGTAAACAAACAGCAAAATAATCCCCCAATACAGAGTCATAAACAAACACTTATTAAGCCCGAGCATTTCAAATTGCAAAAATGCTCCAAAGAATAAAAGTACCGCACAGTGAAGGATGCCAAGAGGATACGATAAAGTCCGTATTCCCAAAAACAAACGGTACTTCATTTGATAGTTTGGCGCGAGTGGGAATAGTACCCCCGACCCCTCGAGTCCTGGACTCCTGGCTTCTATTGAATGAACCATAAAGGCTGGAATGCCAAGATTGTAAATCCTGAAGTTGACCACTGTACGCCAAGTGCAACTGTGTCGCACTTCGATAAATAATACCATTAAACACAGTACCCATTGTACTATTTGTGATAGGTAACAAGTATTATTCTGCGACTTTGCTTGTTTATTGTTTAGAAAATTACCCAAATAGTGCCAAATAATTATATTTTCTTACATAGTTTTACTTTTTTTAGTTATGGTTAACAAAAATGTAAGTAAAAATGGATGTTAAGAATTGTGTGTGTGTGTGTGTGTGTGAAAATGAAACATAACTCCAAAACGACTTGAATGATTTTAATGAAATTCAGCGATTTTTAGACTAGCTCAGCGAATGATCATGTGAAGTTTCAACGCGGGCGTAGCAACATGTTTTCAAATTTCTTAAATATATTAGGTCATAAATAGCTTTTGCCAAACTGAAAGTACTAGTAGTTTGAAAAAACTGTTGAAATCTTTAATTTAAAGCCAGATAAAACCTCATTTTCCCGGCACAATGGAAACGCGCATAAGTAAATTCTTATTCCGCTGGTATCATGAGGGGTTGCGTGTTGACTCAGTGTCCTCTGCTAATTTGCATTACACTCCTTACGAAAATTCTTTGAGGATTGTCAATTTAAAAAGTTTAGTTAAGCAATAAATACTTTGTTTATTTGTTTACAAATCAAATTGAATTATGTTTCTTTCAAATAGACCTTTACAAGTATTTTTATACGTATAATTTTGTAAAAGTTTGGTTGAATGCTCTAATCTTAGGAACTACTACAGGTCTGAATTGAAAAATTCTTTTTGTGTTGGATAGTCCGTCTATCTAGGAAGGCTATAGGCTATATTACATCACGCTACGACTAATAGAAGCAGAGCATCGATGAAAAATGTTGCAAAAACGGGAAAAAAATATTTCTTTTGATTTTCAGCCTTTAGAACGCGAGCGGAGCCGCGGGAAAGCCTAGTATGCTATTATACAATTTTTTAGATTCCATTTATTTTAAATTGGGTATACCAATATTGTTCGCATGTTCGCTTTCTTTCAATTCATAAGAGAACTTATTCCTGAATTTTCTAATTCTATGGAAATAAATAAATATATTTATATTACGCACAGCGCCATCTAATTCCGTGGTAAGCTACGAGGTTTGCGGGTATGTAACGAATACCAGAGAATTGATATTATATTATATATAACTTTAAATATTACATATTATAAAAATAAACACCCATGACTGGAATACAAACATTCGTACTCAATACATGAATGTCCCCGTCCGGACTCGAACCCGCGACCGCTGGTCCAAGGTTTATTTATTTATTTATTATTTAACAAATACAAAATGCAAAATACAGTTCTAAGACGCTCGTACTAAGTGACACTTGTATTACGAGCGTCTCGCCTTCCATATTGAACTATACTATTTAACAAAGCATTAATTTCATTTACATGATTAAGAAAACATGCTTGAATTCTTATACAAGGAAATTAAATATAATAATAATATACTTAAGGCATCCAAAATATAACAATAATAATGATAAATTTATTAAATATCAATTTGTGTATGTGTGTGTGTGTGTGTGTGTGTGTGTGTGTGTGTGTGTGTGTGTGTGTATGTTTTATAGATGTGAGCATGTATTAAACATTACAATTTATGATAGAGATTTCAATAGGTCTTCTGTTTCATCATAGGTAAGACTCTTGAGCCATGAACTCAGAATAGTTTTTGCTATGTGGTGGGACTTGGAACTAATATTTATTATTTTATTTATCTTATTATATAAATGGGAACCCATTGTACTACTTTGTCTTCCAGCCAGAGCAGTTCTAAATTTTTTAACCACACAAGCATTCCTTGTAGTTCGCTTTTGCGGTTGTTGGGAGTCAGGGATAATACTTGCATGACATCGTAGGGACAGGTTTAGGATGTAGAGTTGTCTTACTGTTAAAACCGAGCATTCCTTGTAGACAAGGGTAGTAGGGTGAGTTAAATTCTTATGGATAATACGTTTTAGAATGGCTCTTTGTGCCCTTTCTAAGGGAAGCAAGTGTGATTTATGCGAGCCACCCCATGTACAGATGGCGTAGGACAGTACAGATTGGATCAGTCCAAAGTAGGTGGTCATCAACGTTTCTTTATCTGCAATGGATACTATTTTCTTAAAGACATACATCATTTTCCTCACTCGTTGAACCAGAGTATGAATGTGCTTTTTCCAGCTAAGCGAGCTATCCAAAATTATTCCTAAATATTTAGTCTCTAAAACTCGAGTAATTTCCGGACATAGGCAGTCAGAGTCATGGTTCAGTCCACTGTGTACCTTTAAATGGATTTCATGTAATGGTTGGTCACTTGTACAAGCAGAGAAGGCGATAAAATTAGTTTTCAATAAGTTAAGTGTTAATAGACTTTTTGTGAGCCATTCATTTACAGTGCTGATCGCGAGTTCAGCATGAATGCGTACACTTTCCCAGTCTTTCCCGGAAGTAAGTAAAACTGCATCATCTGCGTATGTTACAATTTTGGTGTTCGGTATTGACAAATTACAGAGAGTATTTATATATATCAGGAAAAGAGTAGGCCCGAGTACGCTTCCCTGCGGGACACCGTAGCTTATAAACTCATCATCACTAACATTTGATCCAATTTTCACACTTTGTGTTCGATTTGATAGGTAGTCTTTGAATAGATTCAAGGCGATGCCTCTAATGCCAACACTCTCCAACCTTCTCAAAAGAATAGGAATAGAAACGGTATCGAAAGCTTTTTTGAGGTCCAAAAAGATTGCTATAGTTTTATTTTTAGTTTCAATATTGTCAACTATACCATTCACTAAGGTAATAGGTCACTACAAGCTGCGTCAGACATGTCGTCAAAATAATAACAAAATAATAGAAATATCACGGAATTCAGAAAATATAACTTCACAGATAAAAGATCTAAATTGCTTCAACTCTGTTGCACTACAAGCTAATTCGAAGCGCAAATCTTCAACAGTACATTACCATCGTGAGTGACGACTGCGAAGTTGTACGGTAGAGTTGGCGACTGGTTCTATTCACTCTTGTCAAGTTAATTCGCGGGTTCGAGTTCCGCTGGGGGCATTCATGTGATGAGTCGAGTCAGAAGTATATTACGTTATGTATGTATTTAAAATTATATATATTATGTAGTGTATTCATTATTATTTGTTATCCGTAATATAAGGTTCGTAACTTACCATGGAATTAGATGGGCTCTATCTAAGTGTCCTAACATATTTATGACTTATTAAGTACTTTTAGTGCTTTTTTAAATATAAAACTAACTTAAAGTATACATAATCTTGTATAGAGACAAAATGTATAGTTCATACTAATTTTCGTCTCTTAAACTTATGATGTGCAAACCATAACTTCATATAATAATAAATATAAGTATGTTGGGATATTATTACACATAGCGCCATCTAGTTCTGTGGTAAGCTACGAAGCTTGTGTTACGGATACTAGATAGTTGATATACTACATATATAAGTTTAAATACATACACATTATAAATATAAACACCAACTGGAGTACTAACATCCGAGTTTAACTAATGAATGCCCCCAGCGGGACACGAACCCGCGACCGCTTGCACAAGAAAGTACTACAAACTTCGCCAAACGTGTCGTCAAAATTAATATTAATAAATAATATTGTTTTTAAATTTACATGATTTTCTTTAAAACATCGGATCCCTAAATGTATTTAAATGGCTGCGGTTCGACGCGGTGACATTTAGATTTCAATAGCAGATAAAGCACACATCTCGCTTAAAGCTTCAAATGGAATATGGGTTTTGTTTGTTATTTCGTTATATTCATAGATCATATTTTTATATATTACTAAAGATACAACTTCACTCCTCTCGGTTCGTATAGACTTTTCAAAAATTAGATAATTTCACGCAGAAGTACCTTAATGACCAGAATAACAAGCTATCATCTTACCTAATCGCATCAAAATCTGTCTAGAGCTTTGCTCTTGATAAACCTTACAAATATTCGTTGAAAATTAGTAATATAAATTAGTAATAACTTTTTCAATAAGATTTTCTAAAAAGTATTCAATTTACAAATTAAACTAAGTTATAATTTTATTATATGAATAGATATGTAGGCATTGTTTGAAATATAATAGAATCAAATTAACATGGAGGGATGGAGATCAATGTTTTTGTACGTATTGTAAAAGTTGTTTATTGTTCGAACTAAAACGATGACAAGCTTTGTTTTTGTGAACTACATCTAAAAATTCGAGACCACTACACGTTTTGATATAAAATAGATAGAGATAAAAAATAAAGTACTAAGTAATTTTAACGTGAAAACTTTGGTAAGTGCTTAAAATATAAGAAAATGTGAATTTGTTAGTGGAAGTATAACGTTGATGACTTAAAAATGTATTTGAATATAATGTATTTTGACTAGAGTCTAGCTATAATCATACTTTACATGGTTTTCTCGTGATGCAGTCACAAACGAGCAAAAATTCTAAAAAATTCTAAATTCGGTTCCTGTATTGATAATAATGAATTTCCAAAAACATTTCATTTCATGTTCGATAGAGTTACCAATTTCATTATTCGTATCGGTTGATGAAAAATACTGTTTAAATATTGATTTTTATACAAAAACGAACATCCACTGAACTTATGTATATTGAAAAGTAGCATTTGTAGATGAAAATACGTCATCAATTCAAATCAAATCAAAATATTCTTTATTCAAATAGACTTTTACAAGCTCTTTTGATCATAGCTGATGACAGTACATCTAAGATGACAGTAACACAATAATACGATAATACATGTGACTCTTATTTACTTTACTCGCTGTGCCAGTGGTCGCGGGTTCGAGCTGTGTGTTGTTACATTTATTTATTTATTATATTACTCATATAAAAGTATTGCTTTAAAAATTCAGTCTTCAACAAAGGAAATAGCACAAAAACTAAACAATAGAGTACCATAAATTCCGTCCAAATATGTATGTAGGAAAACATTCCAATAATACTCTCTTTCCGGCCAATTTACGTGATGCGATAGAATCCCCTCTAACTGTTATTGCGGCGGAGATAAATATTGTACACTGACTTTTTATTATATGAAATAGATATTTTCAGGACCGAGATAATTGATAAGGGAATTTGTAGATGCGATACTGTTTTGTAACAAATGGTTAAACCATTAGTTAACTATTACGGTTCAGTAATTAAAATAAACGATCAAGTTTGTATTTAAATGAAAAGCATTTATTATACTTAGAAGTTATATTTAAAAAATAATACATTTCTTATATTCAAACATATTTTTGTCATTTATTCATTCTAAAAAAATAACGTTTAAGTAAACTCTAAAGGCTTTGTTAGTTACAGTCATGTATTAATAATAAAATATAAGTTATATTTTATAGACAAAAAGAGTTCCAATCAATTAATGTTGTTTTCTATAGATCATCATTGTATAGATAAGCGAAAAACATTCACGAAAAAAGTGAAGTACATGTACTTCCTTACAACAGGAGTTTCAGTTTACTTTATAACTTCTATATAGTAGAAGGGAGGAATCGGGTTGCATTATAACCATCCAACACCCATCTCTGTTTAGACATAAAAAAGGACAAACAAACAAACACTGTCAAATTTGTCATATCAAGTATAGGTGACCATTGATCTGTTTTCATAAAGGACTTTCTACCTTTATACAGAATCTTGACGAAAAGCATTTCTGCATTACCCATAATGTATGATTCGGTCAATAGGTACCACCCAATAGACCCCCAGCATATATTTTCCATCCTGTATCCCTTTTCCTTTTCACCCTTTTGTCTATATTCTCACCCTTTCTTATCAACCCATCAAATGTTAACGCACGAGAAATTTCGTTGATTACCACTTAATAGCTGGTGTACTGAATGTTTGTTTACCATGTATTCAGATCTGGCGACACTTCCTCTCTTTTCTTTTACTCAATAATTAAATTATATATAAATATACATTATGTAATAACTACTCGTACTTTAAATTTTATAAAAAAACTATCTTTTAGGTTTTTGTCAAGATTTATGTTGATTTTTGGTTCTGTACACAACTTATCCATTACTAGGTAACTTCAACCATTAACCAGTTGTTTGTACAGGAGAAAGTAGAGTACTGAGTAATTAAAAAGTATTTTAGTGAAAAAATATTTAAATGTGAGACATTTTGATAGGAAACTCTAATACATGCCATGTGATCTCCTTTTTTCCACTTTTTTGACATATTATTATGTACAATTTATATAAATATAAAAATGTGATAGACAGCCAAATGTTACTTATACAAAGAGGCAGATCTAGATTTGATCCCATGTCAGTTATTTCTATTAAAATAGATTTCAAAATACCCTCACTTGAGATGGGTATCACCCACGGACAGACCAACAGGTCACATTGCATTAATTAAACCAAAATCTGACAAGACAAGTCTCAACAGGACAAGACAAGTTACAATACCGTCACGTTACATGCAAACTGTCACATGGACTGACTATACCCTTTTAATTGTTGGAAAACATATTTCCAGTTCTAAGTTTTAGCGTTTAGGGTATAATTTCATTTGAGGCACCAAAATGTTGATAGTGACGAGGGTACCGTGGCCTACGAACTGTCCAGTGGACAGTTTTATACGGAAATAAGGAACTACGAGTATCTTAACAATAATTTTTAAAATAACCATCATTTTTATTTTTATTTTATTCATTGAATTGTAGCTTATATGCTTTGTTTTAAAATATAACTTAGATCTTTGTTAAGGTGTATGACTAAAAACTTTTGAGGAGATATTTTTTTTATTAAAATATTCTTGAGTACAACTGACTGAAGGCACCATACAATTCTACATTTCATTCCAGCATAGACGAAAATGCAAGTGAAAAAATCAATATGTACACATTTACCAAGCTAGGAATCAATCACAGAACCTGCCATGGCATGTTCAATGTTCATATTACACCACCGAAACAGGGAGGAATTCCTATAATTTAAAGGTAGGTAATATTGTGTTGTTAACTAAAATTTCTCCATTTTTCTATGTATACAAGTACCAAGTAGTACAAATTAAGTAAGCTATTAAGCAGAATGAAAATGATGATCATTGCATAACATAGTCCAAATGTAAACATGTCCAGACAAGTGTATGTGACACACTGATGTATCAGCCTTTTCAGAGAGCGGACGATTTTATTATTTCTACGTCCGTAACAACATTATTTAGAAGAATGTGGGGTCTGAATGTCGAGAGGGAAGAGGGAACGGTCAATCATAATAAAAGTATAAGTAAATTACGCAACTTTGTTATTTTTGATTTCTGGTTCGTTTTGATGCATAAGACCTATGATTGACTTACAGATAAACAATTTTTATGTACTTTAAGTTATTTTTAGTGACAAAATTTAATAAATGTTATTATTTAACTATTTTAAATTAATGACCCTTTTTTCGATCTATTGCTAAGAACGGGTCTCCCTGTGTGTGAAGTGTGGATTGGCAGATTTCACTTCTTTCTTTTGTCTTCTTTGGTCAAGCAAGAGCGTTTCCAATAAGCTACTGCCTACTTTGTTATATTAAAAAATTGCATAAAAATACATCTATTAGTTCAAGAAATTTAAAAAAAATTGTTAAAATTGAAATGTTTTTTACTTAGCAACAAGAAAGTTAATCAAGCCATAAATATGTTATAAGCCATCATTCATAAACTTCTTATCTACTTTCGTGGCAAAAGTTCTAGGTACGTATTCTTAGGATATAAGGTATTGTAAGTATTAATCGAGCTGTAAAAACAATAACGAACTATCCCATCCATGTGTAATATAATAATATAATAATAAAACGTTTATTTCAGACAAAAAAAAAAGTCCATAGAAATCATAGTATGTTACAGATAATATACATAACACATATACGAAACAGGAAACAGAAATAAAATGATAACACAAAACAAAACAAAAATGCAAAAAAAAAAAACTTGGAAATATATTATTTAACATTGATTTAAATAAAAATAATAAACGTAAGTAAAACGCATAAAAATATTTTAATAATGTAAATAATAAAAACAAAATATTATTAGATATAAAGTTTATAAAATCGGAATTCTGAAAATAAGAGTTTATATACCATGTTAAAAACAAAGGGTGTTAAAAAATCCACTTCAGACAATAAGCCATGACCGGCATCAAACCTGTCAACTTAGGGAGCTAAAGCAAACTCTTGATATTTCAATGTACGCTTTTCGGCTATTTCTTCAAAAACCTAATTCATCTTAATCACTGTAAAAGAGCAATAAATGTCGGACTGTCGGTCCGTTCACTGAAGGGTCTGAACGTTTATTAGATCTTCACTTGGTAACGACAGGTATTGAGATCTTACAGCTTGAGGATGTTTTTTTAAATAGCATTCTTCACCTTCGTTATGTGCTTTGACTTTAATCTATACATATAATAAAACTGTAGAAAAGTCGTTTTGTACATCAAAAAAAATGACAACAAAAATAGCCAGGGTGTTAAAGGATAACCAATAGAACCCATTTCCAGCATTTTTAGAATTTTTGTCTGTTTGTCTGTTTGTCGGTTTGTCTGTTTATTTATCCGGGCATCACGTAAAATGTACGAAAGCAATGTAGATAACTTTTATACACAACGATTGAACGTAACTTGAAGTAACATTTAGTTTTTGTTTCATTGCAATCGGTTCAGTCTATCAAAAGATATTTGAGTTTAAAGTGAAGAAGTAGAGAAATTCCAGAAGTAAAATTAGGGTTATGTGCATTTGGTATCACAACTTCACGTAACTTTTATACACAACAATATGTGCGTAAATTGAAGTAACATTAAGGTTTTTGTTTCATCGTAATCAGTTCACCACTTATAAAAAATGTAAATTAATAAAAAAATTTTTTTTTAGTGTTTCCGGAGTAAAATATTAAAACAGTGCCATCTACGAGTATTCGAACTTAGACGGGACTATAACTAGAGATCAACTGCGTGCAGTATTGTTCGATAGATAAGAAGATAAGCGCTTCGCACTAAAAAATACTAATTAAGTTCCGACATCCACGCGAACGAAGTTGCGGGCACAGCTAGTAGTAAAATATAGTAAGATTAAAATTAAAGGACTATTAAAAAACTATAAAAGAAGTATCATCTGAAATAGAACTTTACCTTTTTGTATATTGGTTAAATGCTAAAATGTCTTGTGAATTAAAATATCGTGTGGGATTTTCACCCTTTTTAATATGGTACCAAAAATCAGAGTATTTAATCATACTATCTCTTAGAAAACTCAAATCGGATCAAAGAGCGTACATAATTCCAGCTTCTGTTCGAGAAATTTGGAATTAAAAATGCACGTTACGTGACTTATAATTAGCCAGGTTACTGTGAGCATGTTACCAACATGAATGTCGAACTAGCAATCTTTGGTTAGCAAATGATTAAAGTATTAATGTTTTTTTAACGTTTACGTTCATAAATGACGTTTCAATAATATTATGTACAACCATCGCCATTTTTAGTTAAATTTGGCATCTCTGAATAATCTATACAAACCATTAAAAGGCCGAACGTTTTTTAATAATATGTTTCTTTAGAAGCAAAACTTCAAGTTATTCACAAAATAGCTTTTGCCAAATGATACAATACTTGCATTATATATGACATAATATATATAAATACTTTATATCCAGATTTAGTAATTACGAAATACAGAATTGAAAACCGCAACCCGGCAAGCACCCTTTGTTCGAAATTGACAAAATTAGTGGAAATCAGTGAGAACCTATTATAGTATTAATGTTTAGATTTAATTGTATGTCGAATAGCTTTGAATTAATATTGTTGAAATTTAATTTAATTTTCATGTAACATGTGTGTATCCATTTTTAATGTTTCACTGCTGGGCACAGGCCTCCTTGAAATATTAGAGGAATGAGGCTATAGTTCGATCCAAGTGCTTAACGGATTTGGCATGTCTTTATAAAACTAGAGACATGCAGGTTTACTCATGAGATTTTCCCTCACCAACAATACTGTATTTTGTACCCGCTTTACTTGGTTTTCCAAGCAATCTCGCTACCATTTGGCTACCTCAGACAACTCATGTAACAGACTGACTAGAAATATTGTCTTCGTCGTTTAAAAAATAATGTAAAAATATAATTTAACTGACATTTTATCAGAAATCTAATAACCAGTGATTTTAATCAAATGTAAATAAATTTAATATGTACGATAATATGTTAACGGGATGAAGAGTTTCAACAAAAGCCAGGTACGAGACCTGAAGGCAATTCGTGGTACACAAGAACCACCAAGAACTATATCAAAGTAACTGGAACCCACTGACTGGGATCAAATTTATCCAAGTCATGAAAATTTTTGGATATTATATATTATCAAAATTAGATGTTTTTCAGCTGAGGTACTCTCGAAGAATTAGAAATATGCAAATCAGGCTAGTTCTATCATCAGTCCTTATCCCTTGTTTAACTTTACAATATTAGTTAGAATATATTATACAAGTATTAGTAAAAATATAAAACATTTTTTGTTAAAATAATAAATAAAAGAAAATGTGGATTTCTACCTTAACCTAACAACAATAATACTGTCAAAGCATATTATTTTTGTATATAAAATTGTCCTGTTTATGCCTCATGAGGAAATGACATGGATATTAAATACGCTTCTCAATACCGAATGGATTTTCGTAAGATGAAGATTTATGGAAAGTAAAGAGCATGATTTTACGCAGATAATCTTTTGAGGCAAATAATGGCAAAAAATTTATCGTTTTAGATAAAAGCGCTTTTTCACGACTCTACTTGTATAATTCATTTTTTGTAGAGTGACGTCAGTTAGCGTTTGTAAACATTCCATGTATTTTCCACTGCTTATGTCCCACTGCTGGGATGGTCCAAAGGCTTCCCTTCAATATGAGTGGATTCAGGTCATAGTCCACCTCGTTGGCCTAGTACGTGTTGGCGGACTTCACATGTCTTTCGAAAACCAACTAAATTCTCTTAGACATGCAAGTTTTCTCACGAATTTTTTTTCACCGTATTACAAGTGATATTCATGTTGGAATTGAATCGCACATGAAAATATCACTGGTGTGACACCCGGGAGATGAACTCACGTCCTTTGGTTACCATAACGACATATTGCTACTTGGCTACCAATGCCATATCATATGCACTAAGGACTCTATAATATTATTATGTACTAAAATAATTTCGCTCATGACTACCCTTAGTTTCATAAAAATACGTTATTAGTAATTCAGTATTATAATATTTTCTTTTACAAATATATTTCAATAAAGCTTATGTGGGAGCGAGTTCTTTCAACAAAGAAACTTTCTAGAAATACTCAGCCTTTTAATTTAATATGAACTAATGTGTTAAGGGAAATAAAGCAGAGAAAAGTCCTTTTCATAAGAGATTATGTAATCCCTTTATAACACAGTAAATATATGTATTTAAAAATATACATATATAGTACGACTCTTATTAAATGTTATAGTATACAAATAAATAAATAAATATAAATAAATATGTTCGGACATTTTTACAACAATGCCATCTAGATCCGTGGTAAGCTACGAGGCTTGAGTTACGAATACTAGATAGTTGATATACTACACATATGAATTTTAAATAATACATTATATAAATATTAACATCCATGACTAGAGAACAAACATTCGTGCTCAACAAATGAAGCGAAACTCGAACCTGCGACCGTTGGCACAGTAAGAAGGGTAAAAGAAACACACATATTGTGTTACCTTGCTCATTTTTAAAATCTTCTAGTATAGTGTTTCTATTTTTAATTAAATAAACCATAATTGAGAGGTCGATTTGTTTCGTCACGATAACAAATGTATGTTATTAGATAAAGTGCTGTGTGAGTCTCGAACAAAGTTATTTGTGGGCTTACAGCATTCCCGCTGAGTTATTAGCGAGGAACATTGAAGAGGAAAAATAGTATTTATTAAAGAACCTCTTACAATTTTCCCATAATATTATAACCTCATGTCTTTTTATGGGTTAGAAATAAATGATGGCGTATTTTTGTATTCGATATTTCAGTTCATTGACGTATTCGTGACTAAATTATATAAAATACCATGCAAATAGCCATTCAAATTACGTGTCTTATTATTTTATTATTATCTTATTATTTTATTATTATCTTATTATTTTATTATTATCTTATTACTCTACTTGATATAACTAGCAAGGCTCCGGACCTTAAATTTATGGTAATTAGTTGTGTACATAAACACTTTTCAAACAATGGTTATGTATTAGAATAGTATAAAACCACAACAACACAACATCATTTTCATTAAAAAAAATTATCTTTACAATTTTTCGTGGATCTATTTTGTTTATTGGTTCCAGACCTTTCAAATGCTATATAATTTTTTTTATCTTTTTTAATATATTTTTTAAATTGTGAGCAAGCAATGTCTGTTACAAGTATATAATATAATGATCTCTGAGCCCTCTAAAACCTTAGTTTTTCCCATAATCATGATTGCTGTAAAGCATTCGAACATCGGATACTAAAAACTTAAAATAATACTAGCGGACCCGACAAACGTTGTCCTGTACAAATATTTTTTTTTCTTGCTCTAAAACAACGTTGCCTAGCAACGACTTTTTATAATTGAATACCTATGTCAAATAACTAATTAATTTAAAAAACAAATTTTGTAGTGGACCTAATTGTGAATCTAAACCATTCTCGAATACACTCGAACACATACAAAACATTTCATCAAAATTGGTCCAGCCGTTTAGGAGTTCAGTGACATACACACGTACAGTAGAATAGAATATAAAGATACTAGCGACTCGCCCTCGCTTCGCTCGGGCTCTTCCCTGGATTTAGCACAGGCGAAGCCGCGGATTCCGCTAGTTATGCATATAAACCTTCCTCTTGAATCACTCTATCTATTAAAAAAAACCGCATCAAAATCCGTTGCGTAGTTTTAAAGATCTAAGCATACATAGGGATATAGGGACAGAGAAAGCGACTTTGTTTTATACTATGTAGTGATGAAAAAAAACCATTAAGATATTTTTATTTAAAATACTCGCATAAATCTAAGAAAGCACAGTACCCTTTTTTAAAAGTTTGCATTATTTTATTTTATAGGGTTATATAATATTAGTTCTCACTTTGCTTCTAATTAGTCATCCCATTCCTCGCGGAGATGAAAAGGAAATGTATTTGGGAGTCTATTGAGCGTGCCGCGCTGAGGCGTTTATTACTTACGATATTGTTACTAAAGCTCGTTAAATACATCTTCTTCGATGATTTTCAATTTTTATATCTAAATAGGTAAAGGCAAAATAGCTAGTTTCTAGCTTATTCTCCATTTTTGAGAACCGATTTTCTCTGTTTTGTTGGGCGAGTTTCAGTATTATCAATAAAAAATAGAAAGAGTTATATAAAAATCTCGTGTCAGTGTTTTTTATCGAACTCCTCCAAAATGGCTAGACCAGTTTTTATTAAACTTTTTTAATATATTTGATAGAGGATCTGAGGATAAGATAGGTTATTCTCGAGTTTTTTTTATTTTTAGATTTTTTTCTATTTATGATTTACACTTACACATACATTTTCATCCTTCTACCACTAATCCCTCTTTTTTAATAGTAAAAAATACATCAAAACCAGCATATATCCAGGTATTTAATAAATAAATTATAGAACGTCAGTTTGTTCTCATTTGACTCCTATCTATACATTGAAAAAAATATGAGCATCTTCCTCTTTCCACATGCTTTGTTTCTATACAAAAATATTATTGATAAAATTAAAATATCGTGAGTTATAAGTAGTCGTAGCTGAATAATTTAGCCAGGACCGACGGAAGCTCAGATTTGAGTCGTGCACTGTTTTACAGTTCCTCAGTTATTATTCACAGTGAACTCTGGCACGGTTAGTTCTATAATGTAGGAATTAATGTATGTTTTTAATATTTCGTTTTATATTATTTTAAGTGAATTGTACTTACTTGTATCCTATGGTTTATAGTCATAATTAGTTACTTTTTCGATATTAGCGGCTCTTTTAGATTCGCTTTGCGCATCACTATTATTATTTTTTATTTTTAAATTTTATACTTTATATACGTAAGCTATTTATATGCATAAGCAACTCTACTGTACTCTATCCTCATTTTCAGAATTTTTGACTCCTTAATTTAGTTAAGATTGATCATAAATATACGATTTGTATGAAACTTTAATTTTACAGTATTTTTTTATATCTTCTGTTAAAGTTAACACTAAAAATAGCACTCTATATAAATTAAATAATTTAAATCTGATTATTGTTAAAATACTATCTCTCTGCATTAATTATGTAAGGATTTACTTGAGGATTTTGTGAACGAAATAAATAAAGATATAAGCTAAGATGTTAGAAAACCTCAACACTTCCTTTTCCTGAAAACTAGAGAACAGAGCGTAATTTATTACATTCCCACCTTTCCTGGGTTATTTCTCTGAAAATATAACTTGTTACTCAATTTCTTTGTATGTTTGTATTACTGGATTTTTTTAAAAGTTTGTATTTCTTTTAAAATGTTACGAAATTTCAATCTTCAAACATTAAAAAATAGAATTTTTTTTAAATTTTCAACACAAAAAGAATTTTTCAATTCGGACCAGTAGTTCCCGAGATTAGCGCGTTCAACCAAACAAACAAACTCTTCAGCTTTATAATATTAGTATAGATAAGACTTAAAAACTATAAGATTACAAATAAACTTATTACGATAAGTTGCCATAAAACGATTTCATAGAGAATTATTTATTGGGTCGGATTGAAACAGATTTGCCTCATGCAGTTAGAGTTCCTTAGCTATTATTCAGAACCGACCATGGGGTAGTTTGTAACGAGTTGAGATTAAAACTTCATTATTTATTATCATTGTTCACTTTGATGTTGGGAAAAGGTATTTTGGAACACAGATGAGGTGTTTAATTCCATGGGTGATACTAGGCTTGTACTTTACTTATAGTTATAGGTTATTTTAGAAAATTCCACTCGATTTGTATGACATCTTATAATATTAAATGAACAGTTCATGTAGGTGTATATTAAAATTTACTTAATGTTTCTGGGAGCGACTCTAACCATTTGGGTCAACCTTTGCCGTGACTACGATTGCTTTAGCATTCGAAACGTTAGGAACTAAATAGCAAAATTATGCGAATAAAATCAGAAAAGATAGTTTTTTTTTTAAATATTTACATTAAACTTTGTAATGACGTAAGTTTTTACCTTTTCATTTTTGTAGGTATAAGTGTACGCTTTTAATTTAAAGGAAAATCGTTTGGAAAAAAATCGGAATTAACTTTTACTACATGAACGAGGTATATTGATATTGTAATTCGGACAAGAACATGTAAAAGTTTTGAAACTCGGATCCTTTCACTTATATTTCAAAGGAGAGTAGTAATACTATTACAAAGGTTTATATAAATAAAGATTTTAGTTACTCAATGAGATTGTGATTTTTCTATTGTCCTGCACTTCATAACACTGTAAAATTTCACATCTATAGAAAAAACACATCACTCATACACTATCGAAATATGGCGAAAGTTTCCGCACCAATATACTTCCGGTTCCAAAAAGGAACCGCAAAGCTTTTCCATGTCAAAAGTTATCCAAAAGCTCAGTATGGTATTGTTATCGGTTCTTTGTGACTCCATAATTTCCGGTTGGACCGCATTTTCTCACGTAAGTAACTAAGCAACGGTCTTGCCTTTGAAGTCAGTTGTTTGAGAATAAGCTACTAGTTTGTAGGTTACGTCAAATGGTTAAAAATTCATATTGTTGCCACGTTGAAATTAACTGCGAATTGTTTGAAATGTATTTTGAATCTATTCAAGTCGTTATTTTATTTAAAGACGTTTTATATTCACTAGCATTAGATCTGGTTGTGTGCACTTTTATTTATTAATGCATTTTACTTTTCGTAGCGTAGTAGACATTTCTTGATAGTTTAAATAAAAAGTTTAAATATAACTTATATATACGTGAGTTAAATTAAACAAACGCATTTTGTAGAATATTTAGTTTTTTAAACTTGCTCTGCTTTTGTTTCACTGTACAACAGGCTCCCTTGATGCAGGTGGCTTGACTCCATCAAGGTGGCTAAGTGTGGGTTTGCTTCACGTGCTTTCCTAAAACTGATTAAATAATCTTAGACGTGCAGATTTCGTGCTTCACTCTTACCTAAATTTTAGTATAATTTTCATACAAACAAAATTATACACTTGTTTAATGAAGCGAAAAGTCCAAAGTGCAAAATTGAACTTATAATTAGACGTAAAAGCTTCCCAGGTATTGTATTATAAGCTAATTTCAATTTCAACTTGAAAATTTTGTGTTTTAGTTGTTTAAATGTTGGATGGAGTTCGCGTCTCGGGGGAGGAAAGTTAAAATGAACAATGAACCAAGTTTCTCTGCCTACACGAGTGTATTGCCTATGCTTAACTTCATTAAAAGAAAATAATTAAGTAGTTTCTACAATGTCAAAGGTACTTGTATCAAGAGCTTAAGTTTTATATTTTTATATACATTTGAAAATGTTGGTTTGGTTGTGTTCTTAATTTATTTTTTTCTTAATAATTTTGTAGATATTTAGCGTCAACTAGATAATTCTTAGCTATAGATGCAGCCTAAAAATCACGAATATATTTATTATTATTCCAATAAAGTAAATTGTCTTTACGTTTTATTAAATATTAAACTAATAATTTATTAAACTAATCTAATAATACATGTGTTATTTAAATTTTCAATAATAATTATAGCCAAATTTCGGACACTAGTACGTACACAAGACTAAGACTGTTGTTGAATTAAAAATGTACGGAATCGAAAAATAACAAAAGTGTAATTTAATTATACTACATTTTAGCACTTTAGGTTATGTTACTTAGACAATAATTAATTATAAGAATGAAGTGTAGCATCTCGTAGCATATTGCTACGGCGTAGCTTTTGTTGACATGTTATCATAATATTGGTTAAGTACATTCTGAGTTCCTCGTCAGCTCTTCTCAGGAAAACCGCATTTCAAGTCGTCTGGCGTCAACTTCACACTTGTAGATAAACATTAATTTAACAGTATGTAATACTTTTTTCAGATTTACGTGAATATTTGACATTTTAAATGATCTTTTCGGATTTCTTCGTGGCTTTATTTTGAATTTTACTTCTAGTGACCAGGCATCCGTCATCATCAGCCCTTTTTTTTTAACGTCCCACTGCTGGACACGGGCCTCCCTCAGTACGAGGGGGATTAGGCCATAGTCCACCGCGCTGGCCTAGTGCGTATTGGCGGACTTCACATGCCTTTCGAAAACTTGTAAGGTTTCTCAGACATGCAGGTTTCCTCACGATGTTTACCTTCACCGTAAGACAAGTGGTAATCATGATATAAATAATTCGCACATGAAAATATCAGAGGTGCGAGAAGCGACCAAGCGACGCGTTACCGCTGGGCTACCACTGTCTTTTCCGTCACTCGCCTATAACTACCGCGATAAGTACCTACAGCGCCTTACAACTCGGAGTACCTAATCTGTCAGGGCAATAATTTATTATTAGCTGGAAATACGACAGGTATTTCCAGCTAATAATAAATTATTGTTTGTTCGAGTTTAATAATAGGTATTTTTGAAATGATAAAGAATACATACAATACTACATTAAATTTAAACAATTGTAAATACAATAAATGTTTCTTAAAATCAATTTTATCAATCAGAACAAATCAATATTTTTATTCATTTTACTTTACGTACAACCCTGACGCTTGAACTGTCGTGTAAAAAATTCTAAACACAAAGGAATTGCGTTCTTGTGAGCGTAGTAGTAAGGTGTGATATAATTTATATTCTGTGCTAATACTTCGAATTCGAATTTTTGGAGTGGTAGTGCCATGCTTATTACCTTCGGGTAGCAACCGAATGGGCCGGCACGCCCCGTATAGTTCATTAGTACCACTCTCTCACAGAAGACCGACGTGAAGTGGCAGCTATGCTGTCGCGTTTCGTCCGGTGAGTCCGGGAGGCATACTCTCCATACCTCCTCCCTCTACCTCCCTCCCTCTTCCCTTATCCTCCGTCTTCGTTTTCCCCTCCCTCTTACCGCCATTCTTGAGTAATAAAAGCTGTAACTAACCCAACTTTTATATGAATGTTTGTCTGTATACAAATAAGTAAAAAACAGTGCGTTACATATGTATATCTCTAACTAATAACAAGTGTCTTGTCGGGGCTCGTTTGTGCACTCCCTAATTGCAGCTTTTGTGTTATTGTGTAATTAAGTCGGTGTTCCGACGCGAAAAATAATGAGTCTATTGTTCCATCGCGACCTACATCCATTGTTCGTGCGAGTGCTAACTGATTTTACTTGTTATGTTAATAAAGTATGATTTACTTTTATACTAGCTTGTTGCCCTTGTTTTACTCATGTTTTAGACATTTTCTATATAATATTATAAAGAGGAAAGATTTGTGTTTTTGTATGTAACGAATAAACTCAAAAATTACTGGACCATTTTTGCCATTAGAAACCTATATTATCACTGAGTAAAGTAGGCTATATTTATTATTAGTGGAGACCGCGGCTTCGCTCGCGCCAGATCTAGGTATGAACCTGAGCAAAGTGAGGGAGAATCGCTAGTTTAAAATAAAATAGTATACACAGACTGACTAATCGATTTGATTTATTAACGAACCCAATCACTGGAACTAATAAAAATATTATTGGTTAGTTATAAAACTGAATAAATGTAAAAGTAAATGTATATGGAAAATATAATAACTATGTTAGTTAAAAATCAATGATTGAATTTCGATGGAAATGAAGCTACAAGCAATTGGGCGGGGCTGGGATCGATACATAAAGTTTTAAATTATAAATAAAATTGAAGAGTTGGTTTGTGATTTATTCGGTATTTATAAACAAAATAAGACTAAAATAAAATAAGATTTTTACAAATTTTGTTCATGTATCGGTGTCTATCTTTCTGACTGTTTGCTCCTGCTAGTTGTAAAGAGTAACTTAGCTGTACTTATACTTTTTTACTATATTCTTTATTGCACATAGAAATATAAACAGTAATGCAAGTACAAATTTAGTTTGCAACGGTGGACTTATCTCTATAAGAGATATCTATAAGAGATATCTATAAGAGATATATATATCTTGGTCACGAATTTCAGGTACGACTTAGTTGTGATAGAATAATTAGTTTATGTAATTATTGGATTTAATTGTCGAGAACTACATGGTGGTACACTCTCTAAACTCCGCCAACTTTCTAACAAGCTTCGTCACGTTGAGGCAGAACTTGTGAAGCTGTCGGTCTTTCGTCTGATACACCCTTGTATCGGATACCATCAAGGATATAAAAACTTATAAAATGGAGGTACATATAAAGGAAACTGATATGATTTATCAAAATTTTGTTAAAATTGTAAGTGATATTATAAAACAAAGTCCTCCACCGCGTCTATAGATGTCTGTCTGTTTGTTCGCGATAAACTCAAATACTGCTGCACCAATTTTCATGCCGCTTTCACCAATAAATAGAACGCTTTTGGAGATAGATTTTTAGTATATTACTTACGGTACCCGCGACTTTGCTCGCGCTAAATCTTTGGACGAACCCGAGCGAAGCGAGTATCAGTCGCTAGTAGTAATATAAACAGCAAATCTACTTTTTTCGATGTTGACATTTATGTTGGCGGACTCCATTTATGTTATTTTTAGTGTTAATTAAAAATATATTACCGCTTATATTACAGTGTGGAATTAATAATCAAAATGAATCTGCCACGAAATCCGAAAACATAGTTTTATTTAAAATGTCAAACATTCGTGTAAATCTAAGGAAATATAAATATATTATGCTATAAACCGATCGATAAAATGGGTACAAGTATATTAATATAGTTTAAAATTTAAAACAATGCTGTTATTGAAGCTAGTACTAATTACGAAATATAAACAATGTGGGCGTTTTGAATGTTAGCAATAAATTAGTTATCGTGACTTAATTATTGATATTTCAAAACGATGTTGATGGAAATTTGTTAACACATTGTTTGCTACCAAAATACCAAAATTAATATAAACTTTAATACACCGACCAACCTCTTTTGGTATCCCTCATTTTAAATAAAAATATGTTGGGACACTATTACACACAGCGCCATCTAGTTTCGTGGTAAGCTACGAAGCTTGTGTTACGGAGACCAGACAGTTCATATACTACATGTATAAGTTTAAATACTTACATATTATAATTATAAATACCCATGACTGAAGTACAAACATCCGAGTTTAACAAATGAATGCTCCCAGCGGGACTCGAACCCGCGACCGCTGGCGCAAGAAAGTAGGATTACTACAAACTGCGCCTAACGTGTCGTCCATTGTACGTGAGTTTTGTTAAGTAACTGTGTTAGTAATGTATCATAAGTTCATTAACAATTGAATTGAATCGATCTTTTTGGTATCACGGTGGCGGATTACATATAATAAATATAAATATGTTGATTGTTGGGACATTATTACACACAACGTCATCTAGTTCCGTGGTGAGCTACGAGGCTTGTGTTACGGCTACCAGATAGTTGATATACTGTGTCTTTCAAAAACTTGATAGGTTCTATCAGACTTGCAGTTTTCTCACGATATTTTACTTCTCTAGGTAAGTGGTAATCATGTTAGAAATGATTCGCACATAAAATATCAGAGGTGCTAGAATCGGATTTGTACCCGTATCACTTATTATCCAAACAGTGCGTTATATCCAATGGCTGCCACTGTCTAAGATAATAATTACCTAATACTATTATTCTCTTAACAGCCAAAAAGAAAACAAGTAAAAAAATATTAACTTTATGTTGCGGTAATAAATATATCTTGTAGTCCCGAGTAATGTCACGGGCTTTAGCTTGTTAAAAATAAGATTCATCTTCTTTTATTGGTCTTTAGTTAAACTTGATTAAAAGGGCCGTTTAACGGACCACAAATGAAAAAAGTTGTGAACAAACGAATTACTGATGAAGTTCATTTCGACTGTTTTCATTAGGCCTTAAATACTCAACTAGCGTAGTAAATTTTATACGATTTTTGCTAGTTTGTGTTAAGTATTTTACTTTAGCTATCTCATTTTCTACGATTTTAGTGACAATAACCTTCAAATTGTGAAAAGTTTTGAAATATAATAGTAATGTTCTTCTTAATCGATAATATTTCAAATTTGTTATATTTATGAAGTTCAAATAAACTTATGTGTATTTTCTCTATTTGTTTATGTTTTAATATAAATAACGATTCGCTTTAAGGCCTTTGAAATATAAGGTTCTATATTTTGGATCATAAAATAAATTCATTCATTAAGAGGGTTTCATACAAAAAAATTTAAAGTACTTATACTACACGTCGATCGTAGAAAAAATACAATAGTTATTTATTTAAAAAAATTGTAGAAAATCGCAGGGCCAATGAATTGTTATAACTCTACCGACTCTCCTTCTATTTGCTAGCGTACGTCTGTAGGTACGTTTTAACAGTTAGTATGGAAATGAAACTATAGACTACATTTACTCGTATATTAATGTCCTGTAGTGGGGTATAGCATATAAATATTAAGTACAGTCTTGTGACATTAGAGTATAAATAAAAGCGTTATCCAG
Source organism: Boloria selene (assembly GCA_905231865.2). NCBI lineage: Eukaryota > Metazoa > Arthropoda > Insecta > Lepidoptera > Nymphalidae > Boloria > Boloria selene. The sequence goes on from HG993156.1 coordinate 344,054, forward strand.
AGCTGTCGTGTTTCATTTTATCTCCCCGCTCCCCTCACATCGCAGTCCCTTACTTGAAAAATAATTAATTGACACAAACTTTCATTCCCATCTTACTCCTTTAAGGAGTATTTCCTCGATGAAAGCTATCCTTTGTCCTTCCCAGAGTCTCAAACTATCTTCATACCAAATTATATCTAAATCGGTTTAGCGGTTAGTTTATCCATTACAAACAAACATACAAAAATATAATTAAAATTGACGTAAAAGCCAAATAGTGCATAATAAAATGCTACGCAGAGGAAATAGCTCGATACAGTAAATAGAGTGCTGCTCGCATTAATCTGGATTCAGAATTAATGTGATCGATACAAATTGCCATAATCTGGTAGACTTAGTTTATGTTCGTGTTTAGTAGTAAAGCTTAGCTCATGAAAAATAAGAACTATTAACTAAACAATAAAAGCAGAGAAGAAAAAGTTACTGAAATCTTTTATTTTTGCCTACTTAAAAATATCCATATATGATTACGTATGACGACAAGTTTAAGACCTTAACTTTAGCCTACTTTTAGTTAACTATAACCTACTTGCTGTGACAGTGTTCGCGGGTTTGAGTCCCGCTGGAGGCATTCTTTTGTGTGGCGAGGTTGCTTGTACTCCAGTCATAAATAAATATATAAATAATATATAAATATGTTGGGACATTATTACACACAGCGTCGTCTAGTTCCATGGTAAGCTTGGAACTAGACGACGATGAGGCTTGTGTTACGGACACCAGATATTTGATGCACATTTGAACATCATTGAACTACATGTATAAATTTAAATAGTATGTATTTATATATTATAAATATAAACACCCATGACTGGAGTACAAACATCCAAGTTTAACAAAGAATGCCCCCAGCGGGACTCGAACCCGCGACCGCTGGCACAAGAAAGTAGGGTCACTGCAAATTACACTAAACGTGTCGTCAAAAGTCATAAGTGTTTATATTTATAATATGTATGTATTCAAAGTTATAAATGTGTAGTGTATGCTAAGCTACCTAGTTATAACACAAGCTTCGAAGCTTTCCATCAAACAAGATGGTTTTGTCTGTTAATGTCCCAAAATATTTATTATTTATTCGTTTATTTTTCGTGTATATATGTAATAAATGTTATAATATACATCTTACTTTGTAAGCATTTTCATAGTTTGAAATACCTTATATTTTCTTTATACATACGTAGCTGTAACATATGAAACGTTGGAACTCGTAATGTGGCAACGAGTGAGACTGCACTGTTGCAAATTATATGCCCTTGCAGGAAATAAGCTCCATTTTGAATTTACCAAAATATATAAGGAAATACCCGTATTTAAACAACACAATATGGCTACTTTAAAAAACTAAACCGTGGTCACGGAGATTACTCATTTGTCTTTGTAAGTTTGTATGTTATGTATTATAATTTTTTTTTTAAATTTTTTACATGTATTTTTCTCCTTTTTATGTCAATTGTCAACCGATTTTCTAATAATTTATTAGATTTACGGGAATATTTGACATTGATTTTTCGCATATAATTTATCTTTGCTGTAGTAGTAGCAATAATCAAAATGAATTCTCAAAATAGTCAAAAAGATAGTTTTATTGAAACAGAACTTTTTTTAGTAGCTATTAACGAACTAAAGAGATTTTTAGACAACGATATTTTATCATATTTTCATATTGAAAATGTCCTGCTCGAATACTCGTAGTTCCAATAGCAATCATTGAAGTTTTATTTACATCTCAAATATTTGTTTCAAAAAATATTTTTGACTGTATTTTTAACTTATTTCTTATTAAAATCAACAGGATTTCAATTTGAAATATGCTTCATATACTGCATTCGTCTTAAATAAGGGCTCTCACGAAATAAAAATTGAGTTAATATTTAGCAAGCTTTATTGTCCGGAAAACCAAAGTTACCGCGGTTTTGTGCTATAAAGTTTATATGGTCTGTGCGGAATACTTCATGGTTTTATATTGTGTTTTATAAAAAATCTACAAAAAATATAGCACTTGCCATTTACTCAATATAAATTCGTATCCCCTATTAACGTAACTGCTCGGCCCAAATCTTCTTTTAATATGGTCGTGAATAGTCCACCTCGCTAGTCAAGTGCAGGTTCTTTTCATATTTTTAGAAAACTTTCTAGGTTCTCTCAGACGTGTTTGTTTCCTTCAATCATGTTGGAAATGATTTGTACATAAATATATATTAGAGGTTCATCATCATCATCATCATCATCATCATCATCATCAGCCCTTTTTAACGTCCCACTGCTGGGCACGGGCCTCCCTCAGTACGAGGGGATCAGGCCATAGTCCACCGCGCTGGCCTAGTGCGAGTTGGCGGACTTCACATGTCTTTCGGAAACTTGCTAGGTTTTCTCAGACATGCAGGTTTCCTCACGATGTTTTCCTTCACCGTAAGACAAGTGGTAATCATGATAGAAATGATTCGCACATGAAAATATCAGAGGTGCGAGACCTGGATTTGAATACGCACCACTCGATTATCCAAGCGAGCGCGTTACCGCTGGGGTTACCATTACGTAAATATAATTTCGTTAGCACTATTTATTATCTATATTTTTATTTTATTTCCAACTAACGACTCACCCTCGCTTCGCTCGGGTTCGACCCTGCATGTAACGCGAGCGAAACCGGAGGTGGCGCTAGTAAATATATACATAAACTAGACAAATTATATACTACAACCTTCCTCGACAACCACTGTATCCATTGGTCGAAACAACATGAAAATCGGTGCAACCGTTTTTAATCGCGAACAGACGCGGCGGAGGACTTAGTTGTATACTATAATACAGTGATATCCGAAAGCTTTGTAATAAACATTTATGATTACGGATTACTATAATTATTATGTTTGTAAGAAAACAGTAATAATACAATAACATCTTAAAATGTTAAAAGAAACCAATTACGACATTTTTACTTCCCCAAATAAAGTAGCGGGCATTGGCTTGCTCTCAATAAATATTCACTTTTCTGTATTTTCCTGGGTATACGCTCAAACCCATATTAAAATATGAAGTAAACAAGGCTCTCGTTTCCATTGAATGCCATTTATATCTCCATCGTAGTATTCGGTATGTTATTGGTTCCTCAGATCAATTCCGATATTATTTCTCTACCAGGCTATTGTGAGCAGAACAATATTAAGCGCTGTAATTTAAAATCTAACGTTACTACTGTATTAACGTAGTAACGTAATATTCGAAGTTGTTTTGTATATTGAAAATTAATTACTTAAAATCGTTATCATTTATAGTAGTTATTTTTAAATTTAAGATTATTAGATTATAATAATAATATCTTTATTGACTTAAATAACAAAAGTTACAGTACACTTTCTTAAATAATATAATACTTTCTTAGATTTGAGTGAATATGTAATATTTGTTCTAAAATAAAATGTATAATATCATATTAAGGAAGGCTACAAATTAGCATCTTAAAAAATTACGTTATAATTCAATATACGTATGAAAATTGTGTGATGAAAATTTACAGATAATTCTAAGTAACGCTAAACGCAAATATAACGTTTTAAAATATGAGTCAACTAATTTTTTCTTTGTCTTCTTTCATTTTCAATCTTTTATCAACTTCGCGTGTAAGGTCGATTAAAACTATTAAGATAAGATGATATGGAGTTGATCTCATAATATAGGTTATAGTTTTATTAGTAAGGGATATATAAGTCATTTAAAATCTGCACTACTCTCACCGGAAATCATATTAACGTGTATTGTTATTACTTTTTATCGCAATTTTAGTACTAGGCTGTGCATTCTTAAATTTGTAAGAAAGAACTCATTTTTTAACAAATATTGCTACTCGGAGCTTTAATGTTACTCCAGAAGCTTAAGAATAAAGCACAAACAAAAACATACATTCCACATTATTTTAATACCCTCGTGATTAGATTTCTTCGCATTATTTATTTAAGTAATGAAATACGACAATGTTGTGTTTGAAAATGTTAAATAAGCAACTAAGAAGGTATCGAGTTTAGTTTATTAATCAACTTGTCTTAGCGAAGACTAACAACGTCTAACACGCGCCTCGCACACATTATATGAGGATTTAATCAGATTAGTTTCCGTTGTCGTATTATTATATTTACGGTATTAGTTCACTAAAGCTGTTTACACATGGAGCTTTTTTTGAAACTTTATACTATCTTAAAATTCAATTTTACAAACGCACATCATCACTACATAGTATAAAACAAAGTCGCTTTCTCCTTCCCTATATCCCTTTGTACGCTTAAATCTTTAAAACTACGCAACGGATTTTGATGCGGTTTTTTTTAATAGAAAGAGTGATTCAAGAGGAAGGTTTATATGCATAATTAGCGGATCCCGCGGCTGCGCCTGTGCTAAACCTAGGAAAAAGCCCAAGCGAAGCGAGGGCGAGTCGCTAGTACATAATATTTTAAATTTCTATACAAAAATGTGGTATGTACATATAAGATTATTTTAATTTTTGTCCATCTGTCTGTTGGTTACGATTAATCTCTTAAATGGATACATAGCTTTTGACGGTGAGTTTTTTGGGCAGAGCGGGTTAAAAGAAATATAAGGATACCGCGCAAAAAATTAAAACCCATGAATTTATTAATAAAATTGCGTTCTTGCGTTCCATTCCGTACAGGGCCGTACCTGCGCCAGTGTACTCGTCAGTCTCAAATTTATAGTAATAGTTCAATAAGTTGAAAATCTTATGTCATTTTGTAAATGTCAGCTTACATATTTTAAGCTTTAAATGCTGAATAGATTTTAGTGAAAGGAGATGGCTTACATCGGGACAGATATAGGCTACTTCTCATCCCGCCAATACAAGCCAATCCATGAGCAAGAACTAGTTTATTATAAATCTAAAAGTATTTATTACACTTTTTAAGATATTGACTAAGAATGTTCGACTTTATAAAATTATAAAAAGTCCCACTGTTGAAGCGGTTAGTGTAGTCTTCGCTCTAGTCGAGCATTATTCGTGACATGAAAATAAAGTATCATTTTTCAAGTATTGTTTCCATGCCAATGCCAAGTTAAAAATGCGCATATTCCGAAGAATATTCTAACTTTAAAATCGTAATACTCAGGTATTTTAAAGTATCTTGTAGATTATTGCATGATCTATAACTTATGTGCGAGCTATTTTATAATAGCATGTATAAGAAAAAACCAAAATGAAACAGTAAAAAGATTATTTTTGATCTTTGTGCTTGGATTTCATTTTTTCTTCAGATGTAGAATAGGATAGGTCTTAGTCTTAATGTTAGGTCTTAATGTACTGATTTGAATCGGTTACAATTTTATTATAATTATGTATAGATTTAAAAAGAATAAGTATTTATCCAAATCATAGTGTACTCTCATTTTGATCTTAGCATCGAACAAAATAGCATTTTTATGTATATTATACGTAAAACTAATAAAAACATATTATAAACATCCAATAGTAAAAGACCCTTTTATTTCAAAGTTGGTTAATAAAATATAAGTGTTTAGAGGAGTTTGTCAAGATAACATTAGGGCAATAAAGTGGACTCAGCGAGCATTGTAGAACATACGAGGCTTATCCTAAACTGTAATAACTTATACTCCAGGAGACGATGGCTACTTCATCTCTGTATCCGTATACTGTGATATACTCTTATTGAAATTATTATTGTTTTAGAAATATTATTTATTTTATATGCACAGTTTTTTTTTTATTACTGATAGGTGTAATATTTATACCAATTTCATTTCGTTAGAACGTAAATCCTTCGCCTTTTTGTTTTAAGTTTAAAAAATGTTTCAGGTAGTACAAAATATAGTAATTTTAATTTGTTAATGTATTTTAAAAATCAAATCCCACACTCTTTTTATAACCGCTGTATCTCAGACACCATTCTAACTATTTAAATCACAGTATAGAGTCAAATCAAATCAAATCAAATATTATTTATTCAAATAGACTTTTACATGCCCTTTTATAGTCTATTTTTTCTTACTTGTCTTAAGTAGTAAACAAATATGGCGGACAGGTAACCAGAGATAATTTCATAGAGATTGCAATGACGAATGAATGACAACGACTGAACTTAATGATTTTTATGCAGTGAACGTAAAGTATTGGGTAGAAATAATACGACAAGTTAATTTGATAATTTTATTACTCGGATATCCTTACCTCCTTACTAATAATAATTTTAATAATTTTATTTTCCTTTTTGTCTTAATATAAAGTCATTTTTAAAACTTTAAACTAAAAAAGCAAATAAGCGATCGATAGATCTCCGAGAGCGAAGTCCCTCACTCCATTTTATTACACAGTGCAATAAGATAAGAAATAATAATAATTACAATAACAAATAAATAATCAGTATAAGTTGGTTAAAAGCAATTAAAAATCTTCTATATTCCACAGATGACACTCATATTTTAAAACCTAATAAAATTTGAAGAAAAATCTCGTACTTTGTAATTTACAAATATTGTTATTTTTTTAAAAGTTCAGTTTCCATTCTCGCCAAATAATTTTACATGTTACATCTCTATGATTCAAAGACAAAGTAGCGTATCGAAACGTCAAAATGTTTTGTTCATATTTTATCTATAGAATTTAGTTCTGTTAAAATTTCAATTTTAGCAAAAATAATGTGTTCAAATCATAAATAAACAGCTTTTATAAGTGTAATTCATAGTGTGTGTGTTTCTAAAATAGTTATAAACGATGAAACCAAGTCTAAAATGCGGGATTTTCCGAAAATAAGTGATTTTCGTTCAAGGCAGTGTTTGTTTACCATTTAGGACAAGTAAGAAAAAATAGACTATAAATCGTCATTTTTACATTATTAAAATTAAATGTCAGTCTGTAAGTCTGTGAGTAAACTACCACCGGCTCGAAAAGCTGTTCTGCTGAGAGTTGCTCTTTTCAAAAAAATTAGCTTTAAAAGTTTGTTGTTATTACACCGATGAAATAAAACGATTTGAAATAAACTTTTTTAAATTAAACTTATTATAAGCACTTTTGATAAGTCTAATACCATAAATATACAATTAAATTTAGCTAAAATTTTATTTCTATTGACTTATCACATAACTATGTAGAGTGTAACGTTACCCGCAGTGAAACGTTATAGTGATAAGTCAGAGAAAATATACATACAAGGAGTAGATAAACCACTTACGACACTAAACTGTATGTGAAAAGTGATGTAATAGTGTAAGGATTGTAAACGGTTTAATGAAACGTGAACAAAATTGAGTGTTCTTCGTTGGTGGTCTAAAAGCTATTGTACACCGAATAGATTGGAATGGACGTGCATTTGTCGCTCCTAGTCGATGTTTTAAGGGAAAATTTACACTCAGTCGCTTTAAGTTATTATTTTATATGTATTTTGGCAACACTTAATTGTTTTTTCTCAATAATGGAGTATTAAAATAAATATAAAAATTGTATTTTACTCGTATGTATACATAATATATATGTATGTTTATATAGGTTACTCCTTCAGGATGAAGGTCAGATTTTGATTTTTAGCACATAGATAGACTATGATTGGTAGTAATAAGCTACTCTAACACGTTATTTCTAAAATATATTATTGTAATTTTAATTATCACATCGGATAGATCTAAGTAAATTGCTTAAGACGGTTACTTCTTTCTACATAATCCCGAGCCACATTACTCTATCAGTACAAGTAATGCACTGACATACATAAAATAAAAACCAGAAGCATTTTTAAAATGTATATTTTTGCTCTAATATACTATTTCTGCACAATATTCTTTTACAATTAGTACAATAATATATAAAGATAAAACTGATTAATATAAGAATATTATCACCATGAAACGTTTTCCGATTAAATGTGACATCTCCCACATCGAACAGCACATCGAACAGATGTTAGCTGGAACTAGAAGGCAAACAATTCCTCTAACGAAGAACAATCGACGCGCTGTCGTCACATCGCTTGCACATAGCTCACTGTTAACTACCACACGTTGATGTTTTTCAATTTTATAAAAACTTTTTCTATGAAAATATCTATAAAAATCCCTTTTATATACATATAATACAATTTTGATTTAGTCGAATCATTACATTGATTTTTTTTTATTTCTTGAAAAAGACATTATTATCGATAGATAGGCGGATTTTATAATATTTTGTACAATTTTTGCTTATGTCTATCTGAGGTTATATTATATAAGATAATCTTTACCGCAGTATAATATCTAATTTTTGAGAAATCTAGAGACTAACAGTCAAAACGTATCTAAGGACAAACCCGAGTGGATCGAGGATCAGTCACAAGTTATTAATATATAAATATAATTAACGCTTACATTTTGATGCTTAATATCGAACTACTAGTTATTATTAAGGTAAAAAAGTTGAAGGATGTAAGTTTGTTATGTAATTACGTCAAAATGACTGGACGGAATGTGGAGAATTTTAGTTCAAGAAATTCATCACAATGTTTGATCAAAGAATATTTATGGGAAAACATCATTAAGGGGTGCTAAAAGCTTTAAAAATTGACTTGCTCTTAACCGCAGATCCACCTGAAACTTGAAACTTCCAACTGAAGCGTCAGTAAGTCTAGGATGTTTGCGCAGAACAGTAGGTAACGTGCTATTAATAACGAACAATATAATTCCTATTACTTTTATGGGAAAATAAAATCGTGAATAGTTGAAAAAACATATTTTTTTTATCCACTGGAAAGCTTTAACCTCCATTGATCTATAAATAGGAATCCTCATTTCTCACAAAACAAAAGCTGGATTTAGCTTTGAAGTTACATTCAATGTTAAAAGAGTATTTTTTTATATTAACTCATATTAGCGCTTCTGACTCGCGTTACTCTGTAAAAGCGATGATGAATAGAATGTATTTGAGGTGTAAATTATAAGAGAAATTTTTAGTAAAGAAAATCTATGCATACATATTATTACAATAGTCCAAAATTAAACTTAATTTTCTGGTTTTTACACGTAGTTATTTAATTTTAGTTCTATCTCGTATTTATCATTTGAAGAAATAAGTCATATTCCATCACGTTGGCTTAGTGCGAGTTGGAGGACACCACTTGTCTTTCGAAAACTTTCGATATATGAAAATATTACGTAACAAGACCTGGGACTAGAACCTACTTCACCTGGTTTCCAAACTAAGGATTTTACCACAGCCTAGAGAGCATGTAGGGTTATTTTGCATCGCCCATTACATTTAAAGATTTTAAAAGAGCCAAGTGCATGCCTTGTGGCACACCCCACGTGTCTCTACAAGCGGCTGCCAGCAATACGATACACATATGCTAATATCGAGATACGAGATACTAGACGCGCCTATCTTTTAGATATGACTTTAAAAAATATTTACAAAAGGCTTTTATACATTATTTTTAATGAACTTTCACACTTTTAGTAAATTTTAGCATTTCTATTTTATAAAATATACTCATAACCATGTCCTGTTTTCTATAGATGGTAACTATGAGTACATATGTTTGTATGTATATAATGTATATAGATTGTAAATGAATCTATCTCTACTATATAGTTTAGTACTTTTATCACAATTCATACATTTCTGGATGATATATGTGCTAGTAAAATTCTTCTGCTTCTATAAATAACTATGAATGATTTAGCAAAGATAAAACTTTTAACTTAAAAGTTTATTTAAGTGAACAGCAACTAATTCTTCTTCAGACAAAAATAATACTATCATATTCGTTCATACATCACGAAGTTTCGCATACCGAGGTCGGTGATATTAGCGAGAGAGAACAAAGTCTAACAAGTGGGGATGTACGGGACAGTAGTTGGGACGTATTCGCTAAGATACAATGAAATATAGAAGAAAGCATAATATTGTATTTACTACATTTAAAAATATTTTTAAAGTTCAAAGACCGTAGAAGATGTACCTATAGAAGGTCGCTATTACAGCTTCTTCACGTATTGTTTATAGTGAAGAAAATCACTGGTATATAATCTCTTGTGTAGTCAGTTTTCACATAAATAAATACAAAATAACTCTTTTTTTATAGTTAATTTAAACTTCATGTTGATATATTTTGTTTTAATCAATATTTCACACTTACCCCCAAAGATGTAACACACAAAAACAAAAGAGTATCTTTAAAGTAGATAAAAACAAGACGTTTTCAATCCAATTACTGATCCGTATATAAAATATGTTGTCAAGTTGCTCGGTTTGATTCCATTGTACGTCGCAACTTGCCGTAAGTTAATAAATACGGGGAGTTCCCGGATATTGGAGCACGTATAGACTGAGAGCGTCGCGCAACTGCTATGTATAATTTATAAGTTAACGCTAATTCGGCCAAGTTAAGAGCTTTGTTGGAGCTTATTTTCCCTTGACGTTGATAAGTTTTAGTATATCAGTGTGCACTTGGCATGTTTATAAGATATTTTGACTTGTGCCGTTTTGATGTCCTTTATTCTTAGTCTTCGTAGCGGATGAATAGAAGGTTTTTTATTTTTTTTATTTGATAAAAAGAACTTTAAAAAAAGTTATAGATATTTAATACCGATGATTCGAAACGCCGTTATAAATCAAAATTAATCTGCGAAAAACGCCGAATTTTTTCTATTTTAAAAATCTAAGAGAATATTTGCAATTATTAATAATATACCTTGTATTAAGTTAAAATATATATAGACCACAGTGTAAGTCTAGAATCTAGACCTATTTTCAGTGAACCTCCCTAAATGGTAAACTCAATTTGCCCCGAGAGTGCACGAGGGTAGGCTTGCGTATTGTTTTATAACGAAGTAAATCACTTTCATACATCTACTTGTATGTAGGTTGTTAAAAGTTCAAATTGATTTAGTTGCACAGGAACTTGCATTGTGTCTCTTGTACAGTAAAATAAACGAAGTGTCTATTCATCCGATAAGCGAACGAATAAATGAAATATTATTCGTCCGACAATTGGTGTTTGATATATCGCGACTGAGAATTTTTTGCTTCTTAAATGGCTCAAAGAGATATCAATTAGTTTTTTAAGTTTTAACATACTCGTGAATGCAATTGCGGACGTTTCTATAGTACTTTTTACAAAATACCATTTTCTTGTACATTGTTTTGAATTTTGGTGTAGGTATATACTCTCAGGGAGTGTTAGTAACGTAAATTTCATAGAACGACTCTATAGAGCCAGCTCTTTTACATATAAAAACTCTGTGACTTATTAAAAGTGGGTGGGATCTAAATAATAAATTATCAGCTCGGTAGGTTAAGGTTATTTTTTTTTTATTTTTGGCATAGGTATATCCTGCACATAAAAATCGCTTATTTTATATTAGAAATCAAAGAAGTGATAAATATTCGTACAAACCGACAATAGTCGGACGAATAATATATTTTTTTATTAATACGATTATCGGATGACTAGCAACAGCCTTTAAAATAACTTAGTCATCCAACAATTGTTGGACGACTAAATTATTTTACTCGTCCAACTAGCAGACGACTAGCATCAGCCGTAAATAAAAGTGTTTCCTTCCGTTTTGGTATATAATGTTGAATAGAAAGAATTTTTTAAACTTTCCTATTTGGCACTTACCTAAATATGAATAAGTAATATAATAAATAATAACTCATATAGTAATAACATAATTAAAATACTTTAAAAATAATGATTTGTTAGCAATAAAATATTGATGCAAGCATTTGCCAACAATTTGGCTTTCACTTACACTCATAAAATTTCATATTTATAATTTTATATATTTATAACTTATACAATAGCAATTATTAATTAATAAAACGCAATTCCTTTGGTTACTTTTGCTAAAGTTTGCTAAAATAATGAAACTGAGAAAAAAATATATAAACAAGTATGTTGCTTACGAAAACCATACACTCAAAAACAAACATACAGAAAGGTCAAATAAAAAGATAATCTTCAGATAGAATTTTAATAAAAATCATTAAATTCAATTTTTATTTCAGCCATTTCTATACGTTTCATAGATCTATATTAGATTTTTCCGGCTTTATTGGTGCACTGCGATGCCGATAGCGAATTAGATTTCAATGCAACGATACGTATGTCCGCGAACGTTTGTTATTACGTCATAGAAGCTCTTTTACTATGTAATAAATCTTGTGAAGAATTTACAAAAGAATCTATGTAAAATTATTTTATGTTGTACTTGCCACTCAATTCTTTTATATATCAGTAAGTATATACAAAAAAATCGTATATAAATAGTAGACATATATGTATTTCTCTTATTTTATCTACGTTAAAGTCTAATAGGGTGATTAGAAAGAAAAATCATGAAGATTCACTTCTCGCCCAATAAAATTGCTTACGCGCTTGGCTATCTTGGCAAGTCCTACTCTGCTCTTCATCGCTTTGTGGAGATATAAAATTTCTTGATTCATTAAAATTTTCATCAAGTAAGTTCGAATATTTAATACACGTAGTTTGCTACGTCGTAGCATTATGAGGAAAGCTCGTAGGCTGGTTTCTCCGTTATTTCGTAGATGAAGTATTTCCTTCTTTTGAGTTCTTGCTACCCACTCTAAAAACCACCAAAGGTAATATCTGATAGTAGATTGTTTTTTTTTACCCTGAATACTTTAAATTTTGTTACAATTATATATTTTTAATAATAATATCATTATTTGTACGTAGATAATGTTTCCAAAGTTTGTTTGTCTGGCTTCTTTAAATAAAATATAATTAATACAATTATATACATGATTAAAAAACCTTACAAACTTTAATAAGCTTTTAGTGTTATTACGTTCCCGAGCTCATTAGTACGTATTTATCTTACTCTTCGGAGGTCGGGGGAGTTTATTTCGCTGTTTTGCTTATACAATTAAAATTAAGTAAAGAAACTTATTATGAGAAGTATAAAATATTTCTATATTAAAGAATTAGGTCATTTATCAAATGTATTCGTCAATTATTTTTATAGGAATATTAAGCATATATTATGACGTTTTTCTTTAGATATGTTATAATGGTCAGTATAAACTCTGACATGAGATATATTTCCGCTGTTAAAAGAATCCTATAATATGTTAACCCGGATAACCAGTATCGTGATATCAAATATTATACAATAGTTTTCTGTACCTGATAGTTGATATACTACACATAATATATAACTTTAAATACATACGTATTATAAATATAAACACCCATGACTGATACAAATATTCTTGATAAAAAAATGAATGCCTCCAGCCTCGAATCCGCGACCGCTGGAACAACAAGTAGGATCACTACAAACTGAGTGTCTTGTACAAATATATTAAATTTAAAAGCAACTTAAAATCAAATATTGGATATTTTAAGAAAATGTAAATAATTGTATAGTAATAATTAAGTGTATATTTGCTTTGTATATATAGTTAAGTTTACTTGTAGTTTCCTTTATTGTAAATAAATATCCAATATTATAATAAATAAGATATGGTAACTAAAATAACAAGTTCTTCTCAACTTACGACCAACAAGGAAATATAAAGAAAACAGTTCAGTCTGAACGTCTGTTTGTTAACAGAGATTGAGCAAACTTTATTCAGTCATTTATTGACATTGGATAGTTTGTAGAAACGTTAACTTTATACTTAACCCGCGGCTTACTTTGTAAGGATCAATGTACATACTTACTTACATTAACGACTTTTTTCGGTACGTTTTAACGGTAAGTACGGAAATATAGAAATACGTAAGTATATAGGTATAGAAAAGTATGTAAGTATATATAAAACTATCTTTTCGGATTTTGTCGCGGATTTATTTCATTTATAATTTCAAATATTCGCGTAAACCTGAGAAGGTACTTTAAAAATAAAGAAAATATATTCCAAAAATAGTCTATTTCATCCTCCCTTCATCCCGTTAAAGTACGATTTTGAGGTTAAAAACTATAACTATAAATTCTTTCAGCGAACTATGTGTGAAAAGGTAACAAGTAAATAGACTTACAGGTTTAGTTTCACGTTTAGGCTATTAGTATAAATCTTAAGAATCTGACTACAAACATTAAAAACATCAAACCAAATAAAATTGTAACAATCGAGAATCGAATAGGCAACATACATTTTTAAACTACTGCCTGGCGCCAGACGGCTTCAGTTCGACCCTGCCATTACATCAAGCAACCGATTCCAAGAACAGTATAAGAGATAGCAAAACAAATTAGTCTCCTCGTTTTACTGCTATTTTACAACCATACTTTATGTCGTTTTGGTGTTCTCAGATGGTTGATGTAGAGGTGTTGTCTGATTGACAGCGAGTTGAAACGCTTATTTCATATTTTCTCATTCTTTTTACATTTCAGGTGTAATATTTAAGATACCTTTTATATTTGTACAAGTTTATCTCTTTAACGACACATTGGCGCAGTTTGTAGTGACCCTACTTTCTTGCGCCAGTGGTCGCGGGTTCGAGTCCCGCTGGGGGGACTTCATTTGTTAAACTCGGATGTATGTACTCCAGTCATGGGCGTTTATATTTATAATATGTATGTATTAAAACTTATTTATTTAGTATATCACATTTAGTGTATAGCAAAAGCTTCCTTCGTAGCTTATCACGGAACTAGATGGCACTGTGTGTAATAATGTCCCAACATATTTATTTATTTACTAGCAGTACCCGCGGCTTCGCCCGCGTTTTTTTTAATCGCTACTAATCTTTATTCGATCACTCGCAATCGGATGATCTTTAGATTGCATGAAAATTCTCGAAAATTACTCCAGCTATTTCAGAACCCATCGTTAATATACTCCTGAGCGGCGCGGCTACCTCTCCCGCTCTTGGTTCCCCGTCCCTCTCCACATTTCCCGCTGTGCTGCGCATTATTTTTTTTTTATTTTTTTTAAATTCGTAATATCCTTTGAATGAAGTGTCCGATTTGTAGTATCGTAAAAGTTATCTACTAATTCAGTGCAAAATTTGAAACTTGTAGCACAAAAAATGAAGGTATCTCGAAAAACTCATGAAGCCTTTACACCATCTTAATCCGGCCCTATAGAAAAAAAACGTTTTTAGCGTACTTTTACCAACAGTTAACCACCTTCGTACCAAATATAAAGATCGTAGCACAAAAGATGAAGACTTTCATACAAACTTGCTATGGCCCTAAGACCTCCTCGATGCGACCCGTCGCGTAACTTAACAGTAAAGTGTCACTATCACAAAATATCAACAAAAAAAGAGCACACTACTTCGAATGTCACTCACAAAGATAGAAGGATGCACTCATAGAATATCGTAACCATGATCGTAACACAATATCGTCAATCGTAATACTTTTTTCCGTGTTCTGATTTTTTTATTTATTTTTTTGGAGTTTACCTTTAAGCCATAAATCTCCGTGTTCTGAAGTGCGACAGAATGATTGACATATTAGTTGGTTGTCAAATCTAATGTCAAATATTATGGTTGTGTTCAGAAACTTAATTTGTGACAAAACTTAAGATTTGTCAAACTTAAAAAAATAATCTGATACAGTTACAACTGAAGTTCGCTAAAAAAAAGTTTCGCGAAGCCGACCAAATTAATTGGAAATCAGTACTACTAATAGTTTATTATATTTTTTGTCGCGTTCGCGATTCACTTTTGTTTATTTTCGGAACGCGACATTAGATCCTCCAAAGCGCACGCGAAGACTATTTTCATAGATATGATTGAATTTGAACTTTATACAGCGGTAATAAATTGCAAATTGACTCTTTGACGTTAGGAACACGTCTTAATTGGTTAGACAACAGTGAGTGATTATAATTTAATATGAACTTTATTGAATAGCAATAAAGTTCAAATTGACTCTAGAAAACGTTTGTATGGGAAATAGAAAAGGGCTGTTTTTAGGGTTTTCCCGGAAATTATTAGATTTTTTCTCGCCTTTTAAACCTTCCCTAGACCTCCACGAACATTTCAAGACTAAGATAAGATAAATCCGTTCAGCCGTTCTCGAGTTTTAGTGAGACTAACGAACAGCAATTCATTTTTATATATATAGATTTAATAAGAAAGTTTCTATAAGTGGAGTCCAAAATTGTGGAATAACGTTTATTAATTTTGGAAATTACCTCAATGGAGATGTCAATCTTTATTGAACTTCTCATTTACAATGAATTTACAAAAGTCCTTTCATATTTTTAATAGTGGTAGTGCCATGCTTGTTACCTTCGGGTAGCAGCTGAATGGACCGGCACGCCCCGTATAGTACCACTCTCTCACAGAACACCGGCGTTTCGTCCGGTGAGCGAGAGTCCAGGAGGCCCACTCTCCTTCCCTCCTCCCTCTCCCTCCATCCCTCTTCCTCCCTTCCTCTCCCTCCCTCCCTCTACCCTTCGTCCTCCGACTGCATTCCCCCCTCCCTCTTCCCCCGCCTCCCCCTTACTTCGTCCTCCCTCCCTCCCTTTCCAGAAAGGCCGGCAACGCATTTGCAAGCCAGGCTTGCAGATGTCCATGGGCGGAGGTAATCACTTTCCATCAGGTGAGCCTCCTGCCCGTTTGCCCCCTTTTTACCATAATAAAAAATATTGCTTATTTATATAAAGAACTTTTTGTTTGTTGAAATTCTAATCTTTAGATTTAGTGGATTATTTATCAAAGAATAAACTTAGGATATCGTTTCGATTTGTCAAATACAAATAAAATAGTTATACAGTATAATAATGTAGTTTTTTCACAGTGGAGAAAAACATTGCAAGAAAACGTGAGAAAACCTAACTTACATGTGCCAATCCACACTCGGCCAGCGTGATAGATTTAGGCCTTATGACATATTGTAACCACATAGAAGTGGGATATGCACATAGCTTTATATGTAAATTGTATAGTAAGTAAGTTTCAATAATGATAGACGGACATATAAGAAAATATATTTTTCAGCCAAAATCTGCCTGAAATAGCTATGAAAAACATTGAAAATAAATCATTTTTCACGTCTAGATATCCGCTGTAATCTCATGCCTTATACCTTTAGCTGACATGTATTCAGGCTGTCATAATGTATTCATGGGATTAAGAGATATTGCTCACGCCAGTCTACGCGTATCGTGGTTTTGTTCAAACTTCAAACCGTGCGGGAAAATATGTCTTTTCACGTCCTTCATTAAATAAATATGTCTGTTTTGATGTCACAGAGAATATATTGGCGAATACGCGTTGCTTTTTTTATGAAATAAGGCTTTCAGTAGAAAAGATGATAATTTATAATTTTCTTTTGGAAACCTAAATAACTTAAATTAAAGTTAATATATGAAAATATTTCTTTCAAAACTCGCTTTATACCCAAAGGATCAAGAAAAATTCAATTAAGCTTAGAATTTTTATAACATTCGTATATCTCAATAGCTCAACCGGATAAAGGCAAATGTAAAAGGGAGAAAGGATAAAGGCTTACTTATTTGATCCAAACTATATTTTAACGACCGTCAGAAAACCACTTTCTGTATTCAAATAATTCCTTATGCTGAAATAGCTGAAAAGGCAAGAGCCTTAAAATCTTTTTAAAACCTTCGAAAACTGTCACATATAGTCAATATTTATACATTTCCCAAACCCATAGCTTATTCAAGGTAAAACTAACATATTCCTTAGAAAAGCAAAATTCCTCAACATCAGGTCTATTCAATTTCGGCCTCACATCAACGGCGGGACAATCGCGGCTAAAACATTAACGATGTCCCGAGATCCCGATGAGACGAATAATTGATGCCTGCCACAAAGAAAGTCTTCAATACTTGCCTCGGCTTTTGTGGGGTTTTTATAAATCTTTTGTGCCCGAATCAAGGGGCAGCTTAATAATGTCGTGAAACTTTCATGTCTTACTCCGTTGGAAGGAACTTATTACAGCTATGTTCGTGCATGTACGAAATATCTTACTTTGAAGCTACTGTACATATTATGTACTATTTACTGTACGACACGGGTAATAAATAATAAATAAATAAATAAATAAATAAATATGTTCGGATTATAAATGGCCCAACATATTTATATATTTTAGATTCGACTTCTAACAATTGTGTGTGCAGTTCCTAAAGCTTTCATTTAAGCTATTACTGTTAAGAGTTATGGTACCATTGATATATTATGTGTAGTGTGTGACAATCAAACCATAAAATTTTATAGCAATCGCCATGAAAGTTTTTATTTATGTTCCTCTGTCAACACATCACACACGCAATCACGGTTTGCATGTTCAAGAGTATCCAGTATTTACATATTGGCCTTCCCTGCGGTGTGAAGTTATTGACTTTACAAAACAATCCATCTGTTTAAATTAAAAATATTTGTATTTATTAATTGATATTGATAATATGCTTCTATATTATAACCGTAGCTCAGTGGTAATACTCGCTATGGAAACTAAGTGGTTTGGGATCAAATCTCGGGAATCGCACTTCTGATAATTTTATATGCCAGCCAATTTCACTATAGTTACCTCATGCCTTACGGTGAAGGAAAACATCGTGAGGAAACCTGAATGTCTGAAGAAGCTGGCAAGTTTTTGAAAGACATGTGAAATCCGCCAACCCGCACTTGAACAGCATGGTGGACTACGGCTTGATCCACCTCGTAAAGAAAGAATGGTCTTGCCCAACAGTGGGACGATAAAAAGGCCTGAATACAAAGTAAGTATTCGATATTGACTACTTTGCAATCATTATGTCCATATTACTATTTATATGTCTGTGTATTATTTAAAATAATTGAATAAACTACGTATGCATAAATTTTGACCCAATTACAACACTGATCAGATATCATCATCATCATCAGTCCTTTTTTTAACGTGCCACTGCTGGGCACGGGTCTACCTCAGTACAAGGGTTATCAGGTCATAGTCCACCGCGCTGGCCTAGTGCGTGTTGGCGGACTTCACGTATCTTTCAAAAACTTGCTAGGTTTTCTCAGACATGCAGGTTTCCTCACGATGTTTTCCTTCACCGTTAGACAAGTGGTAATCAAGACAGAAATGATTCGCACATGAAAATATCAGAGGTGCGAGACCCGGATTTGAACCCGCATCACTCGGTTATTCAAGCGAGCGCGTTACCGCTGGGATACCACTATCATCAAATATATTTCAAGATAAAATCTTTGAGATGTTTATTTCATTATTTGACAACGAAATGATATGAACTTTGTTATATTTTTAAGACGGGATGTTTACAACGTTTTTCGATTAAGCTTGTAACGAAATATTGGTAAAATCTAAAATTAAGTTAAAAGCATGGTAAAAATCCAGTTTTATAACATAAAAATATTGTCCACAACCTTGAGACCTTAAGGATTTATAATTTTGTTATACTCGTGAAAGCTTAAGTATTATAAATTTAAACATACATAAATGTAGTCCAACATTAGTGCTCATAACACCAAGAAATGCCCTCAGTGGGACTCGAAGCCGCGACCACTGACGCCGCAAGTACTATAATTACAAACTGAGCCTAACGCGTTCTCAATGCGTCAATATGCTTGTAATTTGCTTTCTTAGAGCTTTTTTATTTTTATAATAAAACTCCCTTTAAAAATTTGTAGCATAGAGCTCTCTGTCCCCGTCGCAAAGTCCGTTCTTAGCGGATAGTATACTAACTATAAACAACTTCCCCGCTAAATGTCATCTTTAAACGTTTTTAGGCGGTTTTAGATATTTCGCGATAAGTGACTTTCGCTTTTATTTATGTACCTTTTGATCTAATGTACCTGAAAAATTATGATTAAATGCACCCAAGAGTAAAACAAAAATCATGTATGGGGGTATATTGTATATTATGTATGTCCAATTCCCAAGTTCCCTGAAACGGTTAAGCTGTTTAGTACAAACTAAGCGGCTTAACTTAACCGATTTTGATTATTCATACGTCATTATTATTATTGTGCAGAGTTTAAAGAGGTGATTATAAAAAGATACATAATTAGGGCGAGTGAAGCGAGCCCAACACTATCCCATAACCTAAGCATTTTGTGGTACACTTTCAGTGGCTCTGAAAAACTATCACGCCTTTAGATTTGTGTTTTAACATAGTAATTTAACTTCATATCTAGATGTGTTATCTGCCTTAAAAAATATTACCGGTTAGGGTAACTACGCGAGCCCTTACAAAGCCCAGCTTTTTGCTACTATATTTTTTATATTTTAAAGTAATTTAGGATATATAGCTTTAAATAAAAGTATAAGCCAGACATACTAGGTTCATGTACAATATAATAATATGTATATTAGGATGCTTTTTTTCACTCTCAACACAGTTTTTTAGAGATAAACCAATAATAATTACGTAATTTGAACCCTTAATATTAACTCTAAGTAGGTACTTTCCCAGAAAGTGTTAAGGTTTCTCATATAAAATACACGTAAACTTAGTTTTTTTTACTAATATCTAGGTATATCTTAGCCGCATTAAACGCTATCATATTGATTCAAAGTGGGATTTATTCAGAATGCTTCTCCGTAGTGAAAAAACCACCCTTATGTATAACTTTCTTGTACATATTTTAAAATAGTTACGAGTGTACGATTTATGTTGGTTTATCAACTTTTTGTTTGCCTTTTTTAAGTTATGATAAGAATTAATTATTAAGGGGTGAAAGTTGGCAACACATAATATCGCTCACTTCAGTGATGGCCGGCGTTAAGTTTATGATGTGTGCTCTCAATTAAACAAAAACTACTACTTAGAAAATAAATTAATTAATTGCCTGCTTTAAATGTGTCATACATTTATACCCCACAAATAAATTGATATGTCTATACGAATTGATTAGATAAAGTTGTTTTAATATACGAGTAACCAATGAATTCAAGATAAAATCATTTTTTCGCTTTTCTACATACCCTTTTTTTTTAACGTTGGGAAATCCTGTTACGGATACCACCCGACTTCCCCTGGGGTGGTTATGTGGGACTCTCTGGCTTTTCGCTTTTCTACATACACTTATACTAAGTTATATTAAATAATAGTAATAGTTATAGTTATTTAAGTATACACTTGTTTTTGTAGACGATTGGAAAAGCTTTAACGACGTCTATTACACTATTAATTTATCATAGAATATCGCAATTCACGCACTTCTCCCGTACTAATCCATTGAGGGATGAATCATTTATATTCCCATCTGATTGAACATTGATGTAACATCGATGTTTTCGCGTAAATCTAGTCTGACATAGAAAATATAAATAAATATGTACATATTATACATTATCCCAGTTATATATGTACAGTAGTGACTATCATCCCTAGATTTATCTCGAGCGAAGCCATCCAGAAAGAAAACACAGTCGTTAGTCGTTACCTCCATTCGTACCTTTAAAATTATCAGTGTTTCTCTTCTCTATTATGCATGTACCATACATATAAACCTTCCCCTTGAAACACTCTATTTATTAAAATTTAAAAACCGCATCAAAATCCGTTGCGTAGTTTTAAAGATCTAAGCATACGTTGGGACAGACAGCGGGAAGCGACTTTGTTTTATACTATGTAGTGATATTACTTTGTTTATAACAAGAATTGAACCTAGAACAATTATAAAAACAATTAGTGCTAACGAAGGGTAGTCGTTAGCTGTACCTTGCAGTTTTTCTAAACTTCCTTTATCATGTAAAGTAAACTCCAATAGTTGCAATCCCTGTCCTATGACTGAAAAGCTCTACGAGCCCAACTTTCGCTTCTGATCAGATCAGTCTATGAATTATTTATTTTAAGCTTTGACGACTTTTAAGCTTTAAACATCGAGTACTTATTGATGCATAGCTAGTATTTTTGTACAGTAAACAGAATCAGTGTTTATGGCATCCAAATAACCTTAACAGATAGACTTATTACTTTTAATTAATATTAAGTACTATCAAAATCCGTCCACTAATTGAAGTAAATAAAATTTCTATAATAATAATAGCCCAAGTTACTTCTTATAATATTGGCTATCTGCTAGTGAAAGTCCCGTAAAAATCGGTCCAGCCGTTTCAGAGATTAGGCGAAAAAAACAGGCAAACAAAAATGTTTCTTTTTATGTAAGTACCAAAAATACTTTCATACTATACGTTTAGTTAAAAGTTGTTGATTTGAAATCACAAAAAGACACTTAAATTTTATTTTTATGTCTAGATTCAATAGTAGGTGAAAAAATATGTAAATAGTAATATAGAAAAAAGTACCTACATCAAGTTTTTCTTTTTTTTTATTTCTTCAGGCATTTTTTTTATTTCTATCCCTAAAAACTTCAACCAAAGAAAGTGTTGACTGACCATATGTTCTAAAGTTCGCTTACCAACAAACATTTCATGTTTATTACAAAGATTTATTTATTTAAATAACATGTTAAATTTGTGAAAATATTTTTTTTGCAAGTAACCCTAAAACATAAAAAATGAAGCTTTCAGTCGAACCGCCTACTATACTATGTTACTTAGAAATGGGATTATGGCTTAACAGGTTTCTGCGTCGGAACCATTACGAACAAAATACAAATATTATAAATATTATTTTTGAACTTATCAAATAGATTTCATTGAAAATATAATATAAACGTTATTAAGTACTTATCTTACAGAGGCAGTAAGTGAGATCAAACCATCTTGTTCCTAATGGACGAAAACATTTTGGCAAGCTTTTATTCCGTTTATTTTTAACTCGTCAATTTGTGTTATTTAATGTAAACTTAAAATATTTTCCTCTAGATATTAGATACTAGATAATAGCAGTTAGATTTTCAGTTTTAGATTAATCAGAAATTAGATATTTTCTGTTAACAAAAAGTATTTTATATGTAACCAGCTCTCATCATATTAAATTTTATCACAAAATCTGTCCATTAGTTATTTTGTGATGCGTTCACAGAAAGACAGACAAAAATTTTCAGATTCGGCCCCTGTATCGATAGTATAGGCTATTTCAATAAGATTTTCCATAGAATATGTAATGAACAGGTTCGACTAAGGTAGATTATTACATACCTACTAGCTTTACACGCGGCTTCGCCCGAGTTTTTTTAATTGCTAATCAACCTCATTGGGTTGATCTGTAGGATGCCTGAAAGTTTCTTCAAAATTACTCTAGCTATTTCAGAACCCATTGTTAATACAAACAATTTTTTAATTTTTCGTTAAAAATATTTTTCTTAATAAAAAGTATCCTATGTTACTTCTAATACCTCCAAGAATATGTGTACAAAGTTTCATGATGATCGGTTGAGTAGTTTTCAAACAAGCGTAACAAACAAACTTACATTTACATTTATAATATTAGTAGGGATGTTTTATAGCAAACAGCCCTGTTGGTGTAATCACAATATTAAAACTTTACAAAGCTTTTAAAACTTTTGAGTTTTCCTGCTTTTTAAATCTCATGCAGTAGTTTTAATCATATAAAGGTATTTTATTTCAAATTCAATTCCAAGCTCTCACCAAAAACAGTAAGTTAGTGTTAGTGCACACTCTCCAAAACATTACAGTTACAATATTTAACTAAAAAGTTAGCAGTGGTCATGAACTTCTAACTCCCCACTCATTTGCAGTGACACAACTTTAATGTAAATTCTGGGTCGCTTTTATAGCTGTTATTATGATGTACTAAGGATCATTTTCCCGTAAAATCTATTCGTATGTAATGCATAGGACTTTGGTTAATTTAATATGAACGCAATCAGCATGTCAAACGGGTATACATTAGACAGAATTACATAATCATTTGTATAGTTTACAAAATATTAACTCCAGTATGCGGCTTTACCTCTACGAGTTTTAATTTTCTAGCAATATACAAATTATAATATTATTAAGGCAGTGGTAGCCCAGCGAAAACGCGCTCGCTTGAATAACCGAGTGACGCGGGTTCAAATCCGAGTCTCGCACCTCTGATATCATGTGCGAATTATTTCTATCATGATTACCACTTGTCTTACGGTGAAGGAAAACATCGTGAGGAAACCTGCGAGTATTAGAAAAACCTAGCAAGTTTTCGAAAAAAATGTGAAGTCCGCCAACACGCACTAGGCCAGCGCGGTGGACTATGGCCTGATCCCCCTCGTACTGAGGGAGGCCCGTGCCCAGCTGTGGGACGTTAAAAAAAGGACTGATTATTATGATGATATCTGATCAGTGTTGTAATTGGGTCAAAATGTATGCATAGGTAGTTTATTCAATTAGGCAAAGATGATATTAGGCAGGGAGGTAATTATAGTTAGTAGACGTCCGCTAAGAACGAATTTTGCTACAGGGCCAGATTAAGGTGGATCCAAGGCTCTCGAGAGTTTGTATGAACGTCCTTCATTATTTATGCTACAAACTTTAAATTTGGCAAGGAGCACCTAATGATAATCATTACACAGTATAAAACAAAGTGGCTTTCCGCTGTTTATCTGTCCTTATGTATGGTTATATCATTAAAACTAGGCAACGGATTTTGATGCGGCTTTTTTAATTGATAGAGTGATTCAAGAGGAAGGTTTATATGTATACTAGAGAACCCGCGGCTACGCTCACGTTAAACCTAGGGATGAACCCGAGCGAAGCGAGGGCGAGTCGCTAGTTTATAATAAACTATGCAAGCAGATCAGTAAATAAATAAATATATGTTGGGACATTATTACACAAAACGCCATCTAGTTCCGTGGTAAGCTACGAGGCTTGTGTTACGGATACCAGATAGTTGATATACTACATATATAAGTTTAAATACATACGTATTATAAATATAAACACCCATGACTGGAGTACAAACATCCGAGTTTAACAAATGAATGCCTCCAGCGGGACTCGAACCCGCAACCGCTGGCGCAAGAAAGTAGGGTCACTACGATATCAGTAAGCGAACACTTGTGCCAAATATTCCATATCTCTACTATTATGGTCTAGTAATTTATATTTTCAACTCCAATTGATACGAAACGAGGCGTGTAACCGAGGTGTCCAGTTAGCCAATTATCACATAAGCACACGACTTCACGCCACTACACTTGATGAGCCGTGACAAGTGGTGTGACTCAGATGTACGAAGCTGAACTATTGAAGTTTATCAAAAATTTATGTTTATTTTCACACCATATTATTCAGTAATTATTGTTTTAAAAAGCTCAAAATTAAGGTTTTGATTAACTTTGACGTATTGATCAAATCATTGAATCCAAAAAAATTGCTTACTTTAGTTATCATACCACTGAAATGCGCATGTTACGTTGGGCGGGTGGAGTCACTCTTAGAGATAAAGTCCGTAACGAATATGTAACGGGGAGTTTCAAAGTAACGCCTATAACTGAGAAAATTACAGAGGCCAGGCGAAGGTGGTACGGACATGTTATGCGCAGACCCGATGACCATATCGTGAAAAAGTGCCTTTCCGTAGCTACAAAAAGAAGAGGGAGAGGTAGGCCGCAAACTACCTGGATGACAAATGTCCGAAAGGACATGCAAAAGCTAGGCCTTAGAGATGACGATGCTTACCAACGAAGTGAATGGCGCCGAATGATTAAGAAAGCCGACCCCGCGTAACGGGAAAAGGCGAGGGCAAAGAAGAAGAAGGAGTTATCAATAATGATTTTACTTCAATACATACTTAAAGCTTAAAGTTTTCGGTTAAAATGTCTGTTACATGAAAAAATTAGTAAGATGAAAGAGTAAGAGTGTTTAGAAATTGGAAGAGTCACAGTCCTCTTTTCACTCATGGCCAGCATTCTGTGATGGTTTTTTGTGCAACGAAAACCAAAATAATTCCATTCGGTTCCATTTTTTATTACTTTTACTTACGGAATAAAGATCGGCCGATTTAAAGGAGTGTAATTGCTTTTGCAACCCTATGTTTTCAAAAAACATTTATTGATGACTTATTAATACAACAAACAGAAAATGCAGCTAAATTAAATGTAAGACTTTTAATATAGATAATTAAAAAGATATTACGATTTTAAAAATATCAATCTAAACAAAATACTAACAGAAAAATAAAGCACAGCACAGCGGCCATCATGGTGAGGGGGCGGCAAGTGCAAGAGGGGCGTGCGGCTCACAAGTATATTTCCGATGGGCAGATCCCATGCTGGATGGATTATGATGAGATTTTCCGGCAATCTATAGAATAACGCAGCAAGTGATCGTTTGAAGATAAGTAGCGATTAAAAACATAAACTTGGGCGAATCCGGGGGTACTTCTAGTAATATAATAAGTTGATCAGATAAATCAAAAAAAATAAAATATTAAGAATGAAACTATTTAAGTACCGAATCAATGTATTCGTACATCAACCTTGTTGTCAAAGTGTCGTAGCCATCGCTTGCGACTTACTACGCGTTGGTACTACGGTTTAGTTCTTGGTACCTATTGGTAATTGGAACATTCTAACCTCACAGGCGAGTTGTTCCAAAATTGACACTCGTCTTTGAATACCTACGAGTATGTTATTAAGACTAGATAAGTATTAGTGTTTTACACTACTTGTGTTGTTTGAATTAATTTGCAGTGACTCTACTTGCTTCAATAGAGATCGCGGGTTCGAGTCCCGCTGGGGACATTCAGTTGCTGAGCTGCTTTGGTGATTTATAATATGTATGTTTTATATGTAGTATTTCAACTATCTGTTATCTGTAACAAAATCATTGTAACTTTGAAACAATTTAATTTAAAATTATAGTATATGAGATGAGCCTTTTTAAGCCCTGAAAGAAAGTAAGAAATATACCAAGCCTACCTAAAATCTGAAGGATTGAATTCTATAATAATTATTTTAAAGTTGCTAAACGCCGCCGAAGTCTTTATTACATAATTAATTGGAAATAAGGCTTATATTTACTAGGTTATTAAATATTAGACGAGAATTAATCAAGATACCGCCAAATAAAGTGGAACATAAGACGATTAAAATAACAATTATATTACTACTTAAAATTTAATATTACTAAAACTACAAATATTATAAATGCGAAAGTGACTGTGTCTGTCTGTTTATCTTTTCACGGCCAAATTCCTGAACCAATTCTGATGAATTTGAAGATAGACTATAATAATATACAGTGAACGAGATACTACAAATATTACTTTTTGCCTTTAAATAAAACTTAATGAGGAGGACTTAAAAAAATATTTTTATAATTATGAAAAAATTGTCAATGTGTGTCGGTTTTTCTCATGGCATTTGTTCACCAAAGAAATTCCGGTGGCCTATGAAAAATATACTGAAAAGAAGTTGTCCTAGTTAACCTGGGAATTAAGATAAATAAATAAATAAATAAATATGTTGCGACATTATTCACACAGCGCCATCTAGTTCTGTTGTAGGCTACGAGGCTTGTGTTACTTGTTTGTTGATAGTTGATATACTACATATATGTATTATAAATATAAACACCCATAACTGGAGTACAAACATTCGTGCTCAACAAATGAATGCCTCCAGTGAACCCGTGCCGCTGACGCAGTAAGCAGTGTCACTACCAACTGAGCCAAACGTGTCGCGAATCAATAAATTTTTTAATACTTTATTATTTCTTCAATATTTGGGTTAACATCGCAATTTAATTAAATAAATCTTATGTATTATTACACGCTGTATACATGCTTTCCAGAAGTTCGAGCATTCTTTACAAGTGAACCGGAAAGTTTAGTCCAAGTTTTAGAACCGTTAATAAAAGTGTCAATAATGTGCGAGACTATAATAGGAAAATTTCCTACATATTTTAATATCGTACTAATAATAAAAAGGAGAAAGTTTGTGAGTGAATTTATTTGTCACTTTTTACGATTTACTTTTCAATAGTTTTCAAAGTTTAAGAAAGCTTATACTCCAGATTAGTATATTGCACGTGCTTTTTGCAAAAACCGATTTTATGGAGTTTCGAATTTTCGAATATTAACCATTGAATAATTAAAAATTAAAACATTTTTGAATAATTAGTATTGTAAAAAATTGTTGGCAGGCACTATAATATGTACCTACCTATACTTAGGCATTAGCTCTCTGAGGCGCCAATAACCTTAGTCTCTCCCGTGACTAAACTTTTGCTGTAAAGCATTCAAAACATCGGGTACCAAAAACCAAAATAAATTCGTGACAAAATCCGAAAAGATAGTTTCACTTATATAAAAAAAATAAAATTACATAATTTGAAATATACTCGTAAAAGTGTACAAAATTAACTATACTGTTTATTTTGTAATTACTAACGAAATTAACCAAAAGTAAACTGAACTAAAACAAAATATTATTAAATGTTAAAATCACAACATATTTTCATTTGCCAAATTTTAAAGCATCACTTTAAAACCTGATGGTTGAGCGATTGGCTCTCAACCGGTCTGTCTAAATAAAATAAATCTACATTCATACAGCTTAAATGTAACAGTTCAGCGATACGAATAGAAACACGCTCGGTAAAAATTCCGAATACCTGCCGATTCTCTAAAAAAATAGCTTTAACTCCAAAGTCCAACAGTTAAAACACTAAAAGTAACAAAAGCTCGGTGAAAGCTTTAGGAGAGCATTTTTAAATAATCTTATATCCTGAGATAGTTTGGGCTTAATTTATGCAAATTATAAAAAAAGTCTATTCAATGATGAGCCCATCATTATTATAAAGCCTAAGTAACTAAAAAATAACTGTGATATATCTATCTGTTCGTCTCCTGTATTTTCAATACGTTTAAGTTAATTTTTATGTAATTTATACTGGTACGTACTACTACTAATTTAAGCGACTAATGAGAATATTCTCATAAGCTACTTTCAATCTTAAGTTCATCCTGCAGTATGAAAACAACGAAATTTAAACGGCATTTCCCATTTATAATTAGTGTTACTCAAAAACTCAAACTCAAAAACAGAGAATTCCTATATTGCTTAGGGGTAATCATTTGTTTCTTTTTTGAGAATTTCTGGTCTGGAGCTGAATAGTCTAACTGGAGATTCTTAAAAGAGTTGAGTTCACCTTTAGTCCCTTTAATTTATATAAGTGGACTAAAATGTATCTCTATTTTGAACCAAAAACACCTCAATCACTTTCCAAAGCTATTTACTAAAATGAGCGGAGCAAACAGTTCTCTACCAAACGAGATTTCGTATATCCTTTTCAAATTTATCGAATCATTCCAGATAAAATATAGAGAATATAATATGTGCCCAGAAATATTTTCATGCAAACGGCCGAAACGGTCCCATGGAGTAACGAGAGCAAAGGAAAACACCGTAGTTAGGCATGTCGCCAGTCCAATATTCCAGATTTATGGACGATTTCATTAGAGGACTGTAGTTGGGGTTATGTTACACTGTACGGGAAATTTCCATTGTTAAAATTAATTAGATACTTAAATGTAATATCGTTTTGTAATTTGCAGAGTGATTCGTAAGCCAATACAGTCAGGTAGTTTATCCTTCTTACGATTGAAATTCTAAAATTTAAATAGAAAAATTATTACATAAAAATATCTACATCTTTATGAATCCCAAAATTTTGATCATAATATTTTATGAATGTATTATTTATAATTAAATTTATATTCCCTTTATTTAGGACATTAACACACAGTACCACCTAGATCCATCGTAAGCTAAGGTTAAGTATCGTAAGTTATTAATATCACATAGTTGAGACACTACCCTATAAGCACATACATATTATTACTAGTATAAACACCCATCACTGGGCTACCAATATTCGTGCCCAACACACAAATGAATACCCCTGATAGTTTTGAACCCGCGACCGCTGGTGCAGCAAGTAGGGTCACTAGGCTCGTCAAATAATTAACATAAAATAACCATGTTGACTTGATATCACAGAAACTAGTAATAATTAAAAACGAATTGGCATAAGTAAAGCTTTTAGCAAATTAGCTATGTTTCATCTAAATGTTAGAAAGTATCCACGTTCTATGTAAGATGAGCATTCCCCTCATTTTGTCCCTAAAATTTTCATTTCGGTGTAATAAAATCCGATGGCGTCATACCGCGCAGGCGTCTTGCATAATGCATGACGGTATATTTTTACTGGTCTGCTGTAAGACTGCAATCACTTAGCTCCAACTAGGAAATAATCGACAATCCTCGTTATAAGTGGACGAAAATCTCCTGATGGCTTCTCATATCATGCCTAATGTACAGGTGCAAGAGTGGAATATGAAGTGAAACACTGGATTTTCTGCTGAGACCACTGTCTTACTGTTTTCGATGTCACCAGTTTGAAAATCTTTGTTTCATGTGCACCTTTTGAATCATTACTTTTTTGATTTTTTTTAATATATATCAAAAAATATCAGTGTGTTAGTCCGTGAATGTCAGTGGTTTTATAACAAACTGGTAACGCACTTCGCTTGGGCTTGCTCGGTTTGTCGTAGGTATATTTATTGTTGAGCGAAACTTTAATTCATTTCTAAAATAAATATCCTTCTTAAATTATCTGCTGTCGCTGAAATTCCTGTCAAAATCTGTCCAACCGTTTCAGTAATCAACGGTAACAAACTGACAGACAGACAAAAATGATGAAAATTGTGTTTTTTCGAATTTTACGTGTAATCATTATTTAGGCGTAACTGTGCCACTTTTCCTTGATGTAGTTTATGACACCCGTTTGAGGAAATAATAATTTTATTTCGGTGACGTACATTGTATCATAATGGTTTGGTCGGGTGGCATTATATACAAAAAGTATGCATATACGAGTATATAGTGTCCTATAAAAGCTTTATTATATACTAAACATAGTAATAAGATTATTCAAGTTACTAGTTATTCGGTAGCCTAGTGAAGCGGGTTCAAATCCGGGTCACGCCACCGATGTTATGATATTTTCATATGTGACAAAAAATATCTTGAGAAAACGTGCACCTCTGAGAAAACCTACCAAGTTTTTTCGAAAGTTATGTTAAGTCCGCCAACCCGCACTAGGCCAGAGTGGACTATGGCCTCGTATTGAATTGTCCGTGCCCAGTGAGACATAAAAAAGGGAATAACATAAGCTGAATATAATACATACTCGTAAATACATATTTTACAATTAAATAAAAAATGGCAGCTTGTTATTAGTTTCAACAAAGTCTTTATAGAATAACGAATTCAATCGTATCAATTATCAGCGCCCCTTTTCTTATCTTTTTTATCAGTGTTGTCATTGTTCGTATGTTTATGGCATATGCTATAAATTCATAATTTAAGTTACTAAATATTGTGTGGTAGTGACCCTACCTTCTGCGCCAGCGGTCGCGGGTTCGAGTCCCGCTGGGGGCATTCATTTGTAGAGCACGAATGTTTGTTCTCCAGTCATGGGTGTGTCATATTATGTATGTATTTAAAAAAATATATGTATAGTATATCAACTATCTGGTATCCGTAACACAAGCCTCGTAGCTTATCACGTAATTAGATAGCGCTGTGTGTAATAATGTCCCAACATATTTATTTATGAACCTTACACAAGTAAAAAATAAATTTCTTCTTCTAGATTGACCTAACCTAATACATAACCAATCAGAAACAAAGCTCCATAAAGGTAACATAATACGTACTTTCGACCTTTCTTGTACATCAACCGATCATATAAGGAAATAGCTCGAATCATTTGAAACGAAGACTTCCTTCGTCGGTCAATCCAATATTTGCGGCAAATACTCATCTGGCGAAAAGCCAATACATTTCAAGGATGGATGAAATGGACAAGTGTAGTGTGTTATGAGACAATAAATTTGGTTAATTAAATCAGAATATCCTTATTAGACTCTTCGCCATATAATATTCTGTGAGAAGTAAGAAAGCTATTGGCTCGGGAAACAGTTTTACGAGCTTTCATTTTATTATTATTTTTATAAGAACTTTTATAGTTAACTAGCCTTTCCCGCAGCTCCGCTCGCGTTCTAAAGACTGAAAATTAAACGAAACATTTTCTCCCGTTTTTGCAACATTTTTATCTATGCTCCGCCCCTATTGGTCATAGCGTGATGCAACATAGCCTATAGCCTTCCTTGATAAACGGACTATCCAACACAAAAAGAATTTTTCAATTCGAACCAGTAGTTCCTGAGATCAGCTGGTTCAACCAAACAAAGAAACATACAAGCAAACAAAGAAACTCTTCAGCTTTATAATATTAGTCTCGATAAAGCTTTTTAATTCGTAAATTTTTAATGTAAAGCACGAATTTGAAATAATTATTAAAATGTGTAAAAGAAAAATAAGCATCTTTTTGCCTAATTTTGAACTTGACTTACATTGAGATTTTCTTTTTGATTTGGTTATTTAGTTGTCATGTTTTACAGCTAGAATATTAATTATAGGAAATTTTATAAATATACAGCTGCTCTTTTCTATATACTGTAGAATATTTAATAAAAACAGTTAAATATATATATATATATATTATAATAATATGTTGATTATTCATTTATTTTAACAGTGAACAGAAGTTTGCCTTATGTTCTAACATTACTTAGGTATTCAAAGCGAACTGAGTCATAAAGTTACATGCAAGGAAGGAAAACCTAGTGTTCACGTAAAATTGCTTTAAATTTATTATTCATAGATTTTCTTAAAAAAATTCATGTCATTTAGTATTTTTGTAAGCGATATTTTTATATTGAAAATCTAGCCATCTTACACTGTAATCGTCTGCTTTATAATATGTTTCTAATTATGAAACTGCTAAATTAAAAAAATATATACTGATAAAAAGCTAAGTAACTCTTCACGGAATTATTTACATATTCAATAGTAAAACATTAAAATAATAAAAAGAATATAAATTACATTAATTAATAATAAAAATTACAACATTGTAAGATACTTAGGTATTTTTGTATCATTTTGTCATTTTTGATATTTTTTTGTTATTTTGTAGATAAAAACTGATGTCACAACTATGTATATATAACTTTGAAGCAACTAAAATCATATTCTTTACCGTACCATGATTTAGAACGTCGGGAGTCAAATAATTGTGAACAACGCGCGAAGATCTGCCACTTATTACCAGTAGTACATAACAGTAGCAAGACGTTTCTCATAGACTCCTATATAATTATGTTCTTAGGTTTACGCGAATATTTGACATTATAAAAACTATCTTTTCGGATTTTGTAGCGGATTTATTTTGATTTTTGATTCCCGACTTTTATAATGCTTTACAGCAATCATGGTCACGGGAGAGACTCTCCTGTGTTTCATTTATAAGATTCCTAAGAGCTTCAGATTATAATGCCAGTTTTAATACCCTTCAATCACCTAATCTCGAAACACTTTGGCAACACGCCAGAGCCTCGCGATCATCACGTCGGATGGCCGACACGAGGATTTATGAAACTTACTTTATAGCCTGGTCTTCCGGTTTGATCATTATCATATTACTGTACGGGCTAAAGTTTTAATTAAGCTGATGACATTCATCTAATTTCTTACTAACTTGGTATTTTGTTAGTATTTATTTCTGACTAGAATAAAAAATGAAAAATGAAATTTTACTTTATGAAAATAGACTTCTAAAAGTAATATTAATTACGTATTTACAATGACGTCATTTTACTTATTGTGGTTCGCCGATCAAGTTCTTTTATTTGTTATTCATACTATAAGGGTGCTTGCAAAATACGCCATCTTAAACAAACCAGAAAATCTTAATTATTTAGATTAAATACATAATTCGTTTGAAGAATAATTCCAAAATTATTTAACAGTGAACTAATAAAGTATACTTTATTTGCCTTCAACTAAGATCCAACGGTGATGAAAAACATTGTGAGGAAACCTGCATGTCTGAGAAAACCTAGCAAGTTTTCGAAAGACATGTGAAGTCCGCCAACACGCACTAGGCCAGCGCGGTGGACTATGGCCCCCCTCGTACTGAGGGAGGCCAACCCCCAGCAGTGGGACATTAAAAAGGGCTGATGATGATGAAGATCCAAAGCTTTGATTGCCTGATAGTCAGCACACCTAGTTTAATCTAATATTTATTTCGATGCAATTTGATCGGAGGTGCGAGTGTGTGTGTACTCAACTAATGAAAACGCAAATACGACGAGGATTTGCGTTCTACTTATTTATAGGTTAAAGGAATTTTGCATGTTCTCCATGCTTTATACGAAATAGATCTTGCTATTTACAGATTTCACCTTTTTCCTTATCGAATTGTGGATGGTATTCTTAAGTTTGTTTATATTAAGTACACCTTATTCGACTGATATTGTCAAGTACGATTAGGTATCAAATAAATTACATATAGTGTTATAGATATTCAGCCCTTTTTAAATTTCCCAACTGGGCACGAGCCTCCCATCAAAAGAGAGATCAGGCCATAGCCACCGCCCTGGTCTGGTGTTGGCGGACTTCACATGCCTTTCGAAAACTTGCTAGGTCCTCCCAGACATGCAGGTATCCTCACGATGTTTTCCTTCACCATAAACAAGTGGTATTCATGTTAGAAACGATTCGCACATAAAAATATCAGAGGTGGGAGATCCACTGGACTTCAACTTTTTGTACCATTTTTTTCCTACAAATCTTACTTATAAACAGGAAAAAGTAAAAGAAATCATATAAAAACATCAAATAATACAAATCCGTAAAACAGCTTACGCATATACGAAACTCGAATATTTTCTCAAAGTAACAATGTTGTTGTAAGATAATAGTTTATATCTTTTTTCCTCATATCAAAGATTTTTAGTTTATTCAATGTGATGACACTTATTTAACAAAACCTAAAATTATCATAAACTTAAAATGAACTAAAAAAATTACATCTTTAAAGATTAAAAAAATATGCTCGAAAATTTCTTTCCCATACAACTTTAACATTTCGATTAACTTATTTTTTTAATAAAAGATATTCTTGTCCCCAGATTTATTGCAGAAAAGATACAGTGAAAAATGAACAGGAGGTTCGTAAGATTTGGGCGATCCCATAAGGGTTCAAACGTTGCATTGAAAGTACATAATCCTATAGATATTCTCCAACCCTTAGCTTAAGCCTTAAAATCTGATATTGAAACAAACATAAAGCAATACCACACCACACAGACAAGTTATTTCAACATCCATAATAAATGTTTAATAGAAATATTGGTCACTAGCAGTCTCCTTATTTTAATTAACAACGCTTTGCTTCAAGTATTACCACTTATATCAAAGGCTAAACAAACAATTTATCAGCCGCTAAGCTGGTTGGCCGCTCGCCAGCCACGACTGTAACAACCGAGAGACGTATTATATATTCGCTTATGTATTGCAAATCTCTTGATTAAATTCCCAGATTGATATATGTGATGATTTACTAAATGTATTATGTAATATTTATTATTTAGATATTTCTTTGTTTTTCTAGAGGTTAAATTTTGTATGTAAGGTCCTCAGTTTGAATCCTGAGTCAGACTAAAAACCAGAACTCACTTTCAAAAACTAAGACAAATTATTAATATTATGTGATAGGTTGTAAGGAATGAAACTAGTTTTGTTGTTAATATACTTTTTACTTGAAATGACTCAATATGATTAAGCGAAATTCAATTTCACCAGTAATACAACATCGTAAACTTATTTTTTTTTTGTGAAAAACACAGTGAGCTCCATTTCGCAACAAAAAATAATTATCCAGATTCATGAGTAGAACACCGATATTCACATATACGAGATTAGAGAATGAAAATAAAAAAAATATGATAAAAGTGCAAGAAGTCTGCAATGGACGGATGTTCCGTTTTCGATGAGCAAAAACAAAAAAAGCCTTGCAATGATCTTAATGCAGGGAGGGGATTCCCGGGGGACAGCGTTTGTTGTACGGGATCCGCAGGGAAATATGAAAATGTTTCAATATCACACCGAAATTACTATTTTTCCAAACATGTCCGGATATTGGATTTTTTATTGATAGAATGTTTTTATTTAACAGTGATGAAAGTAAACCTTAAACTTAATATTTTTAACAAATTATTAGTTAACTTTCTGATCTTTATAAATATGTTTACACATGTTTATATACCCACCCTCTGAGATACTGATGATACTGATGCCACTCTAAGGATTTTTTTCGAAACTACAAGTAAATTTTTCTGTGTTATAATAATCTAAATTAAAGCATAACCCTGGCTAACTTCAATCAGATCCATAATCCAATGAATCCATAAAATTAATAACTTGTGAAGTCCACAGACACAAATCCTCAATCCGCGTAATATTGTTAATAATAAATAATAATTGCGAACTAAATTGAAACAAGTGTTAAACAGATTAATTTAAGTTAAATAAATGCTTGCGATAAAGCTTATACTGATTTATGGCAGTGTAAAAAGTTTTGTAAGTGTAAACTTTTAATATAGAAAGTTGGCGTCGTTTAATTACCTAGATTTACGCTTGGTTATAACTCGCCATTCTTAATAACTGTAGATTGCTGTGTATACTTAGGTATTGCAAATTGTGCAATACCTACTTTTTTAATGAAATTTCTTTTCTATTTGACAGAAAATTTATAATCTAAATATAAAACTGTGTTTGTGTGTGTTTATGTGTATGCATGTTTGTGTTTGTTTGTTTGTGTGTGTGTGTGTGTGTGTGTGTATGTGTGCGTGTGTATGTGTATGTGTGCGTGTTCAATCAATTAACATTCATTAGACTACAATAATTATACATACGACTTCGGGAGCTTCGCGAGCACCGTTTATAGAACACATTGTAAATATATAGGTATATAAATATAAAATATAAAATATATACGTATTTTAATAATATTACACAGAACCAACGCATATTAAAACCCTGTCTTTTAAAATTTTAGGAGATTCGAACTATCATTAAATGGGAAAGCAAGTAATGAATGTGATACACTTCGAGCAATATGTTCTTATGGAGATTGGAGTGTAGTACGAAAGGTGTTTTAGTAATAAACGTAAAGCTAAAACTAGACGCTACGATATCTTATGGAGTACTTTAACTTTATTATAGAGTTGTTTTTTTATGATTATTTATGTATAAGTAATAAGCAAAGGCACAATAACTTAGTACATTCTTTCGTCTGTTTCACAACTACCTACTTTTCCTTTTTTGATTTTAAAGCAAACATCTAAAAACATCCAAATTTGCATTTCAATAATTAACTAGTAACTCTGGTATAAAGGTGGTATGCATATTATTTATTTTTCGCTCTTTTTCATTGTAAATTTCATTTAAAACCGCGCAGTTTTTTTAATCAGCAACTCTTTTATTAAAAAATAGCTAGTTCAATACCAAATCGACTCAAAAAAATTGCTCTATAATGAAATAAAATATAAAAAGCCAACTAAATTCATGAAGGCTGCAAGGTAAGTCTCCACAAATTGCCTTTCAGTACGCACGACTGAGGCTATTGCCATAATACATACCGTATTTGCCAGTAGACGAATTTCTTCGAACTACTTTAACCATTTTTATTATTATTATATTCTATTACATAGATTTTTATTGCCAAGTCTCTAAAGAAAATATCAGTCAAACGTGTACGCGGTAACGCGCTCGTTTGGATAATCGAGTGATGCGCATTCAAATCCCGGTCTCGCATCTCTGATTTTCATGTGTGGATTATTTCTATCATGATTACCATTTGTCTTCCGGTGAATGAAAAGATCGCGACGAAACCGGCATGTCCGAGTTAAATCTAGCAAGTTTCTGAAAGACATGAGAAGTCCTCCAATACGCTCTAGGGCAGCTTGGTGGATTCATTCGTCTTTCTCCTTCAGGCTTCGTCCATAGGTGCGTTTTAATTTTTTTGGGCTAAGACCCTACGTAGGGATGAACACGAGCGGAACGAGGGTTCTTTAGTCTAGAATATTAATAGCCCATGTTACTTCTCACAACATCAGCTATATTCCAGTGAAGTCTCTTAAATCAGTCCAGCCGTTTCACAGAGTAGCGGGTGCAAAGTGACAGACAGACAAAAATACCGTCACCATATCGTAGTTCTTATAATTTAGTAAAAGGCTGTTATGCTGAAGTTAACGGCAGACATTTCAATTTCATTTATTATGATAGATAAATTAAATTGAATTAATTATAATTGAATATAATAATTAATAATGAATAAATCAACAAATTGAAAAAATGATATCCTGACTTTTTGGCGGATCTATAAAGTCCACCAAATCTGACAAGCATGGTGGCATTGGCTTCAAATTTATCTATAGTGGACTATTACATTGCATAGTGGAAAGCTAATAAGTATTGATGATTAAAAGCTCCAGGTGCTTGCGCTGTGTGCACACAAATAGACAAGAAATTTAAAACTACCTACAAATTTCACAATCACATTGACAATCTAATATTTTGAAGTTTAGAAACAAGTCCGGACACATATTACTCGAAAGCTATCTTTAGATGTATTTTGTTGGAAATTCTCAAGTAGTTCAGTTGCAATTCAACTAAGATTACTTTGAAAAGAACGTGTCGAGTGCTGGAATTGAACTTCAGACCGTTCAACGTTCACACCGGTCTTAAAGAAATTGAAATATCTACTAGTCTCGATTGAGCTTTTAAAATATACACCTACCTTTGTGTATCGACTTCAGTTCAACTTATTGGAGGTGAATAAAGGCTATTACACAATATTTTTTTCATTACAAGTACGAGTAATTTGAACACAAAAATAAAGTCAAGGTAGTTTTATCAGTATAAAATGTAATGATATTTGCTAGAACTTTCATGTTACAGTCAAAAATGTTTTACAGCAAAAGGTTTTTTGTCACTCGCAAGTAATTTTAACTGTAACATATTTTGTAGGAGAATAAACAAATATGTTTCGAGCTGTAGCTCGCTTTGTAAAGCGTAAGTTATTCTATATATGGATACCAGACAGTTATACACAGCACATATATAACTTTAAATACATACATATTATAAATATAAACAACAAAGACAAGAGTACAAACGAAGTGTTCATAATACAAATGAATGCCTCTAAAGTCCAACGGGACTCGAGCCCACGACCAGATATAACAAGTAGATAACTTCAAACTGAGCCAAAAGTCGTCAATATATGTATTAATAAAACACGTGTTGTTCTGTGACGTACAGAAAAGACTTTATTGTAGTTGAACCTGGCTTTTATAATGAACACCAAAGACAATACAGAAATTAGTTATAGACAGTTTTTACTACGCAACTACATGACATGGCAACATTATCAAAAAAATTATATCTCCATAAATTATAAATAACATGTATATGTATGTAATCGTTTTTAAAGACTTGCATGCAATGATAGTATTAATTTTCTTATAAATAAGCTTTTTTTACAAGTCTAGAATACTATAATTTTGCTTTGTTTAAAATGTATATAATAATTATTATTGCCAACTTTGATGATTGGCCTACTTAGTGTAAATGAGCCTTAAGATAAAAGAGGTTGGTATTTGTTGAGTCTTTCTATTAAATAATTAAGCTCTAAAAGCTAATAGTTAAAATAAACTAACATTTTCACCTTTTATTTATTTCGGAAAGTTAAAGTATTTCTTTCATATATAACTCTTTCGTAACGAATACAATTATATATTTGTTAGTAATACATAAACTAAAATTCGCTAAACTGATTCAGATAAGAGCGTACGTAGTTCTAGACTCTAGGATATAGGATAGTTTTTATCCCGGATATCATCCCTTAAGCGGATGCAAGTTTGTATGTAATGGGCTCTTGCGTGTAAAATAAATATATATAAAGTAATGTTCTTATAACATAATGTAATTGTCTATCTATTCCATAATATTAACTAAAACATACTATAGTTTAAAAATTATATTATAACTAGCTGACCCGTGCTCACTTCGTTGGGCATAATGTTAATAATCCTTTTTTAGTACAGAGTGTTTAAATAATTTAAATTATTTTATTAATATTAAAAATTAAAAATTAAATTATCTATACTAATATTAAAAAAAACTACTTTTTGTCACTTAAATATAAAAGTTAGACATATGCTGTCATTGACTTTTTTGTAGGCATTTTTATGCTCAACATCTTTTCTCTAGAACTCAAAAATATATCTTTCATAGTTAAGGTAGCGTTCGTAAGAAACGCTTTCATTCGACCGTTTTTTTTCCGATTCACTTTGCAAAACGGATTACCACGTAAAAGCCTTTTTATTTTTCGGTTTTTTATATAACCTATGACACTCAGCAATAATGTGGCTTTCTATTGGTGAAAGAATTTTTTAAATCGGTTCAGTAGATCCCGAGATTACCCCTTACAACTTAACAAATAAACAAACTTTACTTCTTTATAATATTATAAGTAAATAAGTAATAAGTAATAAGTATAAGTATATAAGTATAAGTAATAAGTAATAAGTATAAGTATATAAGTATAAGTATATAAGTAAATAAGTAATATAAGTAAAAAGTATATAAGTACATAATAAGTATAAGTATAAGAATAGATAGGTACCAGGTTTAAAATAATAGGTGTACTTACTGTTTTTAAAATTCACCATCGCAGGATGTCAACGCCGCGCCGCGAGCCACGGTGGACCATACATTATTCTGCACACCGTGTGGTTATGAACAAAACGAATATCGTATGTGAAAATGAAAATTATACCAAAAGCTTACAAAAAATATTTATTATACTATTAATGATCTAGACGAATCAATTTTTAAACTCTAAACTACATTGCGTTACGTGCCTTTAAAATTTCAATGATTCAATTTCAAGCACTTTATTTTAGAGCTGAAAGAAGGGATCTCTTTCATTCTATTTCAGATTATTTATTTTTTTAATTATTATAATTTAAGTACATTCTTTTTCGATCAGCCGAAACATGTTCCCTGAACATAGGCCTCCCCCAAAGATTTCCACAACAGCTGATCTCTTTCCATTATTATTCAGTGAGCTCTACAATTTTGACAAAGTCGTGGGTCCCACTAGTGGTTCCTATGATATCTGTACATACTTACTATATAACTTTATAATATAACAATAATTAAATAATGTTAAGAAAAATAAACAACATCTAGTTTTGTGGCCCACTCTTGTATTAATTTGTACGTATGTCATAGTTTTTAAACGCGCCGCCCTCTGTCAGCTGCAGGCGAGATGGATAGCGACCACTTATTATACGTATAATTAGATAGTATGGTCTGTGGTGGTAAAAAAAGGCTTTTGTTGTGGACATTTGTGGCTTTTCATGTGATTTCGTATATTGTTACTTATGTATGAATAAATAATACCTAGTCAAAGTATCGCTAACATAAGCATATTAATTTTATCATGACACTTAAAACTCCTTTTTTGTGTGGTTTAGTAATACATCATTAACTCTCTAGTTATAGGATGAACCCGACGTTTTAACCGAGAGTAAAAACTCAGAAATGCCAGTTTTCCCCGCATTAAAAGCATATTATATATTGACCCGGATAGCCACCTATTATCGTACGCAATTTCATCGAAATCTATCCAGTGGTTTCCGCGTAATGTGATCACAAACAGACAGACAGACAAAAATCTTACATCTATTTAGACTTTTTTATAAATAATAATAATAATAACTATTTCAATAAGAATTTAATTATAATATGTATAAAGTTTAAGAAAGTAGAGAAGACAACTATATATACCTCAATTTGTAATAGGTATTGAACAAAAGGATAAGTCAGGAATTATAAAGCTCAAGTTTTATTCTGGTCAAGGAATTCACTTGCATAATAATATGTCGTATGGAGGACTAAAGGAATTTTAAGAATTTTAAATCTTCT
Source organism: Boloria selene (assembly GCA_905231865.2). NCBI lineage: Eukaryota > Metazoa > Arthropoda > Insecta > Lepidoptera > Nymphalidae > Boloria > Boloria selene. The sequence continues at coordinate 385,810 of HG993156.1, forward strand.
GAGTTATTCGTTTTACTTATTTCCTTCAAATGCTTAGTTCTATACAATTTTCCAGATAGTGGTTGGAGAAGAACGGGTTCCTAATACCCAATCGCAAAGTCAATATTTTTGTTCATTTCACTTTACTTAGTGAAAGTACTCGTGTAATTACTAAGCTTTTTATATTAAACTAAAGATTTCCCCGCCCACGTTCTAATCACTATTAAAAATAGGTATTGAAAATTTAGGGTTATAAGTATTTAAAATAAAAATTTGGTCTAAAAATTATAAAAAAAACTGAAGAAAGCCTCCCTTATCACGAGAGGGAAGAAAAAATCATATAAATCGGTCAAGCCGTTTCGGAGGAGTTTGATAACAAACACTGTGACACGAGATTTTTTTTATATCAGATAAACCTGAAATCTTCTTTACAGCCATCTTGAAAACTAAGACATCAGGTAAAGTTTTCTTATTTAACCTAAGTATGAAACCCCAAAAACTAACAAAATTTTTATAAACTTAAACTTTACACGCGTCAAAATTGCCATTATGAGGAATCTATAGGCAATTCTATCCAAACGTGAATGTGAAAATAGTTATTCATTGAAGCATTTTCACAAATTGCCGTAAACAGAAAAGCAGTAAACCAGTCAATGGATGCTATTTAATTGATTTATACAGCACTAAGCTTTTAAAGTACCATTAAAGAAACTTTATAATTTATTACACCTGGTGTAATGGCTTTATTTCTAGGTATTTGGTTTTAAAAATTGATTTGCTATATTTTTATAGTATTCTTTATCTATATCATTTTTTCATATTAAAATTTACCTGGTTTCATACACATGAAGATGATTTTTAAACAAACAAACATAAAACTACAAATAAATAAATATGTACATAAATCATAGGAAATAGGGACATGAATCTACAGCGCCGTGGAACTAACCATGGTAAGCTACGAGGCTTGTGCTATGGATCCACATAGTTGATACCCATATGTATATAACTTTCAATACATAAATATTATAATAATTAAAATAATATGTATGTATTTAAATACCCCATGACTGAAGTACAATACGTGCTTACGTGAATGCCCCAGGGATTCAAACCCGTGACCGCTGGCACAGCCAATAAGGTCACTAAGCGTGTTGTCTCAACGTAAATAATTTAAGATACTGTTGATAAATATATTACTTATAAGAAAATGACTAAATTTCGTTTCTACTAAAAGTCATTTTAAAGTTTTTGGAATGCAGTTTTCCTTAACTCTGAAATCGGCGACACGCTCGGCGTGACAGCGTTCCTCGAGCCGACTATCCGTGAAATTTCATCCTTTCCATACTGACCTACTTGATCCCGCTCACCTGTTTATTTCTTATATCTCATATATCTAATACTTTCTTAGGTTTACGCGAATGTTTGACATTATAAATGAAACTATATTTTCGGATTTTGTCGCGGATTTATTATGATTTTTGGTTCCCGACGTTTCGAATGCTTTACAGCAATCATGGTCACGGGAGAGACTAAGGTATTAGACGTCTCAGGGGGTTATATACTTGTTACAAACAGTGCCTACCCACAATTTTTTACAAATATTCAAAATGATAGACTATAAAATTATACATTTCAATTCTATACTTTTAAGATTTTAAAATTTTAAATTATATTATAAATATGGCAATATTATTAACTTATTTTTAGCTACTATAATTATAATTATTATAATTTTCTAATATTTGTTAAAATAATATTAAGTAGTGTTGCTATTATTAAAATATGTATAATGTGTTATATTAAAATATAAATTATTAAAGCAATATTAAACTTTCATATATTATAAATTAAAGATTAATAGTTAAAAACAACTTGAGTTTTGATAATTATTTTAAGTTAAATATTAAGCAACACCACTGCAAACTAAATCATTTTTAAATTTGATAATATAATATTAAACAAATCTAACTATGCTCAATCCACATAGACCTCTTTAAGTTCTTTTGAATTATAACTTTTAAACTATAAAATGAGTTAATGTCATTTAGTATGTCAGTTGGTATGTCCGTCTGAAGTTATTATAGGGATTTGAGACTATATTAAAGAGTTAAATTGTTGTCAGTCTGAAGCTACTACCGGTTCGGAATGCAACTGATACTGAGAAGAACCGGCAAGAAACTCAGCTCTTGCTTTTTTCCAAAATAATATGTTTACAATTTCAATATTATCAATATCAAAAATATATAAGTTTACTTAAGTTTACAATATTGCAATACAATAATTAATATATATAATTAATCCTCACTACTATCATTAAGATCTACACAGTATGAGCTAACTACATCTGGCTGTCTATTATGACTAATTTTATTAGATGATTTTATTATATTAATGACAGGATCCCAAGATGATGGTAGTACCCAGCCGTCCTCTCTATTAAAGTTAGGATGTTTTTTAATTTCAATTGCTTCGCGAATCATTCTTGGTCTATAACGAGTTTCTTTCGCGAGTATTTGAGGATTATCAAAGCGAATATAGTGGTTGGGGCGATCCTGACTATGTTTACAGACAGCAGATGTTGCATTGCGACGGTGTTTCACATCAGCTATGTGTTCTTTGATCCTGGTTCTAATGGATCTCTTTGTTTGGCCGATATAAGAGAGCCCACAGTCACAATCAAGCTTGTATACTCCTGCATCTTGGAGGGGTATATGGCACTTGACTGATGGTAAGAATTGACTAATTTTCTTGGGCGGCTTGAAGTATGTTTTGATAGAAGCACGCTTTAGGATGTAGCCAATCTTGTCAGTGACACCTCTCATGTAAGGCAGAACTGCAGGTACGCGCTCGACTGTGGCTGGTTTCACTCGTTCACTGTGACGCAGGCGTGGCACTTGCAGCTTGTTGTCTCGCAGAACCTGCTTGACATGTTGCAGTTCTCCCGCTAGGTGTTGCTCGTCACAGATCCCTTGTGCCCTCTGAAACAAAGATTTTCCCACGGTAGCTAACTGTGAAGGGTGGTGGTGAGATTCACCATTCAGGTACCTATCAGTATGGGTCTTCTTTCTATACACAGTATGACTCAAGGTGTTATCTAGTTTACGTTTAATTAAAACATCTAAGAAAGCTAATGTATTGTTATTCGAAACGTCGGGAACCAAAAATCATAATAAATCCGCGACAAAATCCGAAAATATAGTTTCATTTATAATCTCATATATCTTTTTAGATTGGGCCTTGATTCCCAGTAGAGCTATTCGAGTAACATGAACATGGATTATTTTTTTCACGTTTATATACATAATATGTGTTACATATAATACCTTCAATTTAGTTTGTATTTGTAGTGATAAAATTTTGGAGTTTATTCATAGTTCTGAAATCATTACCTCAAATAACATCAAAATAAAATTGATAGTTGTATAGGGAAGTAAATTATATGTAAATTAAGGTACAATATTAAATGAGACCTTAGCGACTTAGTTACAGGTAAAGCTTGTAGTATTATGAAACGAATATTATAAATTAATTAATTAAAAAATAATAATTTTACTAATACTGTGATAAAGTTTTTAAATTATATTATACTCGTATTTTGCTTTGATTTTTTTGTTAAAATCTACCTACCTTCTATCTTGCACCTAGTTTTATAAATTAATTACGAATATACCTTCAGATGAATATAAAACTTGAGGAAGATCAATAAATGTATAGATGGACTGTATGTATTAAGATGAATACTGATAAGAAATTGGAAGAAAAAAACATATCGACTTTAGATAGCAATTATAAGAATCAGGAGAAGTTGAGAGCTTGGCATGAAATCATTATTCTGTAAACAATTTTTTTCAATCATTCCTTAGTTCAGATTCTCCTTCTAACTACTGTTATTTGTTTCTAAATTTCATAATTAAAATTAAGGGGCAGAAAATCTTCAGGTAACCACTTAAAAGGGGTATTGTCGAAATTCAATCCCTAAAGAGCGAAAGGGCGTCGAAGTTTCTGTGAAAAATAATATTTCGGCCAAAATTACTTCAAACTTGATATTTATAGTCTTTAGCCAAATTAATGAAGCACGTGTATTATGAGAGCTTTATTTCGCAATTTATATAAAATACTGGCTGAAAATCAGAAATTAGTTAGAATAAACTTAAGAAAATTAGGTAAAAATAAACTCTACCTATCAAGCACTAACGTTATAATTATGAATAGTTTTTACAAATTTAATTTTCTAAAACAACACGTGTATGAACAATGGTTTATCATTTTTCGTTCAATGCCTCTTTCTACTTTGTTTGTCAGCCAGTTTTCTATTTTTTTTGTTAAGTATCTGTTAAAAATATAACAAAAACTTTATACGAGTATATTACAGATTTGTAATTTTTTCTCGTTTGTTTTAATCGGCCATTTTTACCATAATCTATCAATCTTTAATATTTCTAGCCATTTAAAAGAAATTCTTAAAAATTCTCAGCCTGCAACATAAATACATAAAATCCGAGACATTAATAAGTCCCGGTATTTCCCCGGGGCCGCGACTTGCCGCTAAATTAAAAACTTGGCTATGTTGATAACAGCCATCGTCCTTAACATTATTGCTTTATATCTATACCATCTTCATACTTAGGGTTTTGAACCCATATCATATAGGGTTATGCCAAAGGTCTATTGTACCTTTCCCCTCAATGTGTGCTCACTTAGTCGTAGTGGGGGCCTCAGTAGCATCCGGCAAGCCGAATGGTTGCAAAATTAAGTTATGCATAGGGAGGTGCCCCACTTCTGTGGCTGGTGTGCCATTCGGGATGCTTCAGGTACTTTTCTGATAATAGGTGGACTGTGGAGCAGCCTCTTGGCTGCTTGGTATGCTTCGACAGACCTATCGCGGGGGAGTAATTGGTCATATATTCTTAATTGTATTATATAAAATGAGTATTCCCGCATTGTAAAAATTGTTCGTTAAGGGATCTTCTTGTCAAAATTAAAATAGCATTTGGGACTTACATACTGACATTTCATTTCAAGTGACAACTGGTCCAAATATTCACATAAAATAGTGCTCTTAAATCAACGAGTGTTTAAAGACGAAACCGTACGCAAACACTAGTGTATATAACTGAATAGAAACAAGATATCTTATTATTTATGACATGTGAATATATTTCACTTCAATAGTTACTGAAATAGAAAGCCAATTATATTTCAACGAGGCATATTGAAGGAATCTCGTAAACATCCCATATTAGCTATGATATGAGAATGGCCTGAGGCGAGTCCTTACAAACTTAGTAAGAATCCCCGATATTTCATGGGCATTGTTGAATCAGAATCCTATAGATAAATAAAAGCGGGACGTCATCCCTCTCTAAATAAATCATAGTCACGTTTCCCATACGAAGTAGTGTTCAAAGGAAAACGTTCGGAAAACACTCGCAGCGACTCGACGTGAATGCAGATTGAAGTTTGGAGATATACGGATTTTATATTTCGATTCAACAGTCAGTTCAAGCCAAGAAGTTAAATTATTTAGTGAAGCATTTAAACTCCCAAATAAAATATCTACATATTATATCTATATAATAAAATTTTCTACATATAATAAAATTCAAAGTTAGTTAAATCTGTAAATTGAATATTTTTTGGAAAATCTTATTATAAATACCTTATAGTCTTTAAAACTTTTGTTTGTCTGTCTGTCACCGCATCACAAGAAAACTATTAGACATATTTTAATTAAATTTGGTTTGATGATATCTGGTTACCCTGGTCAACGTATAGGACACTTTTTACTACAGAAAAATATTTCATTTCTGAAAATTATTAACCGGTAAAAATTTATCTAGGGATGAACTTGAGCATCGCGAGGGTAAGTCGCAAGTTTAAATGAAATGTATAGAAATAATTATAACAATAATCAAGCGCAATATACACCGAAGATGTTATAGTGGTCAAGTACACGTACATAAACACAAGTACATTCTTTAATATTTCACTATCAAACTCCGTTTGGAGAAAATTCTATTTTGAAACTCGCGATGATCAGGACTTTCGCGCAGTACAACTTTACGACCTCTCTGAGGCACGGAAGTGAAACATAGCTATTTTCCCGCTGACTTTTACTAAACAAAAAAACAGCAACTGACAGAAAACTCATGATAACTATGTAGCATTCGAAACTTGGGAACCAAAAAATCTAAATAAATCCGAAAAGATAGTTTTACTTAAAATGTCAATTATTTCAAGAAATCTAAGAAAGTATTACCAATCTAAAGAACTCGGTAACTATACTAAACCTGAATCGAGATTAAATTCAATCCAAGCTACATGCTTTTCAATAGACCAATAAGGCAGTATCAAATAAACCGTTAAAACACAATCAAAACTGCTAAAGCAAAAACTATTGACCGATCTGGTAAAAATATAGGCCCGTGTGTTTCATAACCTAGAATAGGCAAGGATGTGAATACTCGAATATGTGAATATGGGGTGTGTAATACGAAATATCAACTTTTGATCGCCCCAGCATAGTGATGAAATCGAGTTAGTTATGAGAAAACAAACAAAATTTACTATTCTTTTAGGATTTGTTCTATTGTAATATTTTTTAGACATAATATATTTTATTCAAATTTTCTTTGTACTCTCTTTGAGGCAGTAGCCCAGTGGTAAAGCACTCGCTTGAATAATCGAATGATATGGGTTCAAATCCGGGTCTCGCACCTGTTATTTTCACGTGCGAATCTTTACTAACATGATTACCACTTGTCTTATGGTGAAGGAAAAAAAAGACGTGGTACTATGGAGTAATCCTCCTCATGCTGAAAGGAGCCCCGTTACCAGCAGTGGGACGTTAAAAAGGAATGAATACAATTATACTCTTTGCTTTGAAAATATTATCACAGATTTTATTTTGGCGATCATAGATTAAAGTTATAGTCCACCAACTCCCACTAAGCCAGCGGATCAGGCAATAGTTCAGCTATTGCCTGATCCTTCTCGTATTGAAGACCACGTCCGTGCCCAGCTGAGATATTAAAAATAACTAAATAAATAATATTATGGTGATAGTGAGAATCACTATCTTAACAACTGGTCTTGTCCAAATCTTTTACAATTTTAATTATGGTAATATATTACAATATTATTATGTATTAAAAATAAGCAAAGCATTAATTTTATTTTTTCATTTTCTGAGCCTTAAGATTATCTACTAATTATTTTGAATATAACATTTATTGAACTAATCAACATCTTTATTCATTCACAAACAAATGTTTTCTAACAAAATATCTCCAGAAATATCCAAATCAATTAAAATTAATACGACTTGTTCAAACGAAAAAAGTTAATACCTTTTCCAATTAAGTATCGAATCCGCGGAGAAAAGCGGAAGGCGATTAAAATCTTAAGTAATAGTAAAAATAATATTGACTCCAACTGATAGCTATGGATGTTTATAGGTGATTCGTATTTATTAATCCTCGATGGAAAAACCGGGAGTAAGTTTAACATGTATAATATGTGTTTTATAGTGTTCTATATCTGTCGCGATTTCGAGTTCCACTGGGGGCATTCATTTTGGTAAGCACGATGTAATCCTTTCATGGGTGCTTATGTATGTATTTAAATTTATATACGTGTACCTTCTAGTATTCCTATTTCTAACCTTGTAGCTTACCACGGAATTAGATGTCGCTGTGTGTAATAATGTCCCAACGTATTTATTTGTTTATCATTTATTTTATCTGCATCGTAGTTGAACGTACTTTTTTCAATCGAATCTCGATTTTTATAGAAACTGTATTAAAACCACTCCATCACAAACTTTCAAATCATAAAGGTAGTTAGTTAGTTATTTAGTATAGCACCTTTTTGTGAGCTAAAATATAAACTTGCAGGGAAAATAGTTAATTTTCTTATAATTTTTCTTCATGGTAGACGATTTCGGTACAAAATTCTTAAATTCATATAAACAAGCCTCTATTAATTTCTATTATAAAAAAGGAGAGCTAATAGGATTTGGTTCGAGAAAAATTAATACATCGTCTGGGGAGCTCGACCGCCTTCATTAAGAGTAAAAGCCTTTTAAATTTTTCCTTCAAATTTGACATAATTTCTAGTAAAAATGATCATCGTGGTACAGTAGAACATGTGTCTGATTACATTGCTAGAAGTCCGGCGTTCACATCTTAGGTACATATATTGAATAATATTTTTTTAGATTCACACGCATATTTGACAGGTGAGATGTCTCTTTTTAAACGTCATGATTGCTGTAAAGCATTTTAAACGTCATTAACGAATTATCTCCTGCAGTAAAAATGCCGGATAACAGCTATCATTAAACCAAACTTAATCAAAATAAGTCTAGTGTTTTTCTCGCGATGTGGTCTCAGACAAACAGACAAAAAATCTAAAAACTATAGTATCGAACTATGTATCGATAATAATGACTACGTATTTAAAAAAGATTTTTCCACAAAAAATAATGTACAGACACCATTCCGTTATAACTTTGTTATATATATATATATATATAGATTTTATGCTGACGCAATCACGATACGTACCAAATGACAACGTGCCATACAATTTCAAATGTACTTGTCAAGTTGTCATTTGTATAGTCGACGTACGCGTACATGATTCATGCTCAAAGCTCATACATGCCTTTGTAAATAAGGAGTCTAACCTTCACTTTTGCAAGTTAGATAGATAGGTACATGAAAACTATTCTTTCCTTTGATCTTTGTTTAGGAAAAAAATTTCATGATTTATTATCTGTTCAATACTCCCTATAATTATTGGTTTTCAATATTTATATAACACTACCTAACTAAAGATACCTGGAAGTAGTATATATAAATTAGTTTTTTTTTGATAGGATGGCTATGAGTGCTTGTATGTGTTTTAAGTTAACCGAGTATGGTTAAAAAAATCCTTAAGTCTATAACTAAGTTTGAGTTTAAGTTTATTTTAAAAAACAAAATGGTTGTAAATTAATAATCATTATTATTTATATCACTTATAATGGTAAAGCAGTGATAGATCTAATCCAATCTCGAACTCTTGGTACGTTCGCGTAGACTCCGGGATGGTCTGGTAGAGCGCACTCCAAACCAAATGACACAAGTCCTAACAGCTTGCCTTGATACACCGCTGGACTTCCAGAATCGCCCTGGAAATGTGATTTAATGGATTGAAACTAGTTTATACACATGTCCTGCTTTTAATTTACGATTATTACAGTACTTAACCTGCGAAAATAATGTAAAAGTCTAAAATAATATAAAATAAATAGTATAATACATCATAAACGTTAGTACAAATTTAATCTCGAGCAATGGCTCTCCCAGTTGCGCTTATTCTATGAACCTGTGTATATATTTTTTAGTTATACCCTCAAATTGTCAATAATTGTCTTGACTGCTTTATGATGTACCCAATTGTGTTAGTTGAACTTTAGTAATTGTTAATTTCTCATATAAGTGAATTGTAATATTCTTCTTAAGAAATAAATGATCTTAAACCTGATAAACGTAGAGGGGGTACAATTTTGATATTGGCGTAAAATTTGACAAAGCCTTTTTCATTATTTTATTAAAGATATAGTCTCAAAAGACACACGTAATAAGGTAAATATAATGTAGAATATATGTACATATTTTTGCATAGTATAAAATAAATTCGCTTTCCGCTGTTTAAAATACGCTAAGATCTTTTAAACTACGCGACGGATTTTAATGCAGTTTTCATTCATATAGGGTTATTCAAGAGGAATGTTTATATTTTTAATAAATTTAAAATTTAGTAGAAAAAATTGAGAATTTCAAGGATATCGTCGCTGTAGAATGAAAACCTCGTATATCCAGAAATCCAAACTTTACAGGAAACGAAAAAAATGGTTCATTTTGTCAATGTTTTTCAAACAAGAGGTTTTCGTTTTACTTCAAATATGGCGCTAGTAGTCATGTATTGGGTTTACGGTTTCGCCGTAATATAAAATACGTAATTTTCATTTGATTTTTACAAGAAAAAATATGCATTTTTGACATGCAAGGTATTCATTCTACAGCGACGATATGTAATGTGATGATGTCGTAAAAAATTACGATATACATGAAAATAATTAATGTTTATAATAAACTTTACCTGACACGCGTCCTTAGTACCATTAGGGTATCCTGCACAAAACATTCTTGGCGTAATGACGTCATAACTGCCGTCTTTCGTCATCTTACACTTTTCTTCATCAATTATTGGTACGTATATACGTCGAAGGATTTCTTGCATTTTGTTTGCCTAAAATTAAAAAATAATGGAAATTACTTAGAACATTAAAGAAAAACTAAAAAATACTTGCAGTAACGTTAGAACGAATCGAATGTTGCCCAACTTAACGATATTATATTAGTGAACATTTTGATAACGGTTGGTAGTGACTTTCTGAGCCAACGGTCGCGGGTTCGAGTTCCGCTGGGGACATTCATTTGTTGATCGCAGATGTTTGTTTTCAGTCATGGCTTTATATTATGTATATATTTAAAAATGTATATGTGTAATATATCAACTATCCGGTATCCGTAACAGAAGTCTCGTAGCTTACCACGGAACTACATGGCACTGTAGTAAGAATGTCCCAACATACGAGTATATATTTTAAAAGTTAATTGATATCAACGTTGTGCCCCATCAATACATCATAGCATGAAATTATTCATACAAGCTATATATAAAATTTTCGGTGAAGGAAAACATCGTGAGGAAACCTGCATGTCTGAGAAAAAAAGTTTTCGAAAGGCATGTGAAGTTCGCCAACTCGCACTAGGCCAGCGCGGTGGACTATGGCCTGATCCCCCTCGTACTGAGGGAGGCCCGTGCCCAGCAGTGGGACGTTAAAAAGGTCTGATGATGATATATAAAATTTACTTTACTTTGAATAGATATTTACAAAAACTTACCCTAAACTTCACATAGCCCCATCCAGTGACAGAAACTATGTTTCCATCTTTAATGTCAAAAACAGACCCTATCGCTATCGGTCGACTCGCAGAAGTAACTGGTATTGGTCTCTCTAGAAGTAAAAGCTGGTAGTCATAGTCTCTAGAGTGTTGCTCTGAAGCGTTCCAGAAGGGGTGTATGAAATGCGCACAGATGCGATATTCTTTTAATTCACTCCGTGAAGTAGAACCAGCGTATACGTATTCATGCCTTTTGCTTGAGAAAAGAAAGAAATGATAATATTATCAACTTTATTTTTATTATTTTTTTCATTTTCTTACTTAAATATATTCTATAAAAGTTGTTAAAATATTCTAATATTCTACAAAAGTCATTTTGAATGAAACCAAGAAGCAAACTTTATGCATTAATATTTATAAAATAGAGCCTTACGTTTAATTTTTTCTGTGTGAAACCCTAACTCTGTGACTCAAAGCCTGAATTACTATTTATAATATCAACTATTTGTAGTGTATTCGTATGTATATTGTATCACTACATAGTATAAAACAAAGTCGCTTTCTCTGTCCCTATATCCCTTTATACGCTTAAATCTTTAAAACTACGCAACGGATTTTGATGTGGTTTTTTTAATAGATAGAGTGATTCAAGAGCGGATCCCGCGGCTTTGCCTGTGCTAAATCTAGGAAAAAGCCTAAGCGAAGCGAGGGCGAGTCGCTAGTATAGTATAAAATAAAAAAAATATTATTGTTTGTATGTTTGTTCAGTCTCTGCTAGACGGCTGAAGGGTTGAACTGATTTTAACGGCATTTTCACTACCGGATAATGAATGTTATAGAGAGTACCTCAATCTACTATTATAAAAAAGTGACAATTAGTGAACAAAACTAGAGTGAAGCAAGAATTAGTCGCTAGTTTATCAATAAATTACAAACACGAGAAGGTACATGCAAAAGCCAACGTTACAAACAATGTGAAGTCCCAAATATGACATTGATCAATCGCGACCAATGTTTCATCGTTAGCCGTTAATTAGTACAGTAATAACTGATTACTAGGGCTAATTAAATAGCTTTACGTTGAGGTCGCGGGATCGGTTCCCGCTCGTTACATATTTGCAGGATTAGTGGTAACGGATTATATTAATTATACGGATAACTGACGTACTGTTTGCTGTAAACAAAGCATTAAGTGATTTATGAACATGTTTATTGTATTGTGAAAATATATCTAATATTTAATGATATTAATGTCATATAGCTAAAAAATAAAATATTATTTAAAGTTTAGAAGAAAGCAAAATATTACTTTGCAATAATATTAATAAAGAAAATTATGTTTATTCGTTTTTCTAATTACAAAGTTTTAACGATCGGACTGTTAAATGTAGGGACATGGAACTGTTGCCAAAGTGTTTTATTTAATTAATCGCAAAACTAACTATGTAATATGTATGTTAAGAAAATGTGAGGTGAAACTAAGAAGGTGAATCTCACAAGAATGTTATAATAATAGCATTGCAAAATACAAATGCTTTTTAGGAAATATTTATTTATTTATACAGCTATTTCATCGTTTTATTGAGACAGTGGTAGTCAAGTGGTAACGGCAAGCGAATTCAAATCTGATATTTTAATGTACGAATCCCGAGTCTCACACCTCTGATATTTTCATGCGAATCATTTATAACATGCTTTTGTCTTTTATTACCGTGAAGAAAAACATCGTGAGGAAATATGGATGTCTGAGAGAACCTAACAAGTTTTCCAAAGTAAAGTTTACCAACCCTCACTTGCCCAGGGTAATGGACTATCGTCTTCCTGTTTTGAACGGTACGTTGTCAGAAGTGGGACGTTAAAAAGAGCTGTATATAAATTTAATCCTAAATGATAACGATAGTAGCTTGTAATAACTTAGAAACTTTTGCAATTATAATAATATTACTGTAATAACTCTGAGCTATCATTTCAACGAGCTAAATATAACGTATAAATAATATACGAGTATCAATCAGTCATGTCACTCGGAAGTTACACGATCTATAAAATTGACGCACCAATGATTATATTTCTACACTCGTATAAGCTCTATAATTATAATTTACAAGATATTTAAGGTGAAAGAATCATTAAAATTTTACTGTCTATTTGTATTATGTTTTGTTACATTATAATTGTTATTAATTTAAGGTGTATGTTTGTTTCTTTTACTGATTATGAATAAAAGTAATAAATAAAATAAAATGATTACATTTTGACACAGTAACCTTAGGTAACACTTAAACGATTTAAACGATATTTACTGATGAATAGATAGAGTAATAATTATTTCATTAGTTAGAGAAAAGAGAGAGGGAATGTCGTCTAGAAGAAAACACTCGTAATATCGCAAAATAAAAAAGGCGAAATATCGAAAATAACTTGACGTATAAAGATATTCGACAGTAGACATCCGCTAAGAACGGAGTTTGTGACAGGGTCGCATTAAGGAGGTCTATGGGCTCTCTTAAGTCATTTTTGTGCTACAAATTTAAAATTTGGCCTGTACCTAGGAAGTACCTAGGAAGGAACGCGAGCGAAGCGAGGGTGATTCGCTAGTATTATATTAGTTTACTTCTATCTACAGTATTACTTACTCGCAGTGAGCCGCGGTAAGCACCCAGTCGGGAGCGATGAGAGTGCCGCCACAGTATCTACCATATAACACCTGGTAAGGTGCCTCCTGGATAGTTATACTCTTACCACCTACTATCCTCCAACGAATCTGTTAAAATGTAATTTAGTTAATACTAAATTTTGTCCGCGGCTTCGCTTGTGTGGTAAGATGATAAAGATGGGGATCAAAGACATCAGTCTTTTTGATAAAATTTTACAAGGACAAAAATTGAATCCTGAATTTTTGTCCTTGCAAAATCTTTTCATAATGGTTTTAGTACGGAAAAGTTTTACATTTATTATATTAGAATGCTATAACTTGGGTAAAAGTTAATTATTTATTACTAAAAAAATATACTTCATTGCTTTTTAATATGGGCATTGCTATTTACAATTCAAAAATCTCAATTTATTATCCCTATCCTTCTTGAATTCTATTTCTATTTTAAGTCCTGGCAACAATACTTACATCTTCCATTTCTTGTAAAGTTGAGTTTCCAGCGAGATACTCGTGGTAATAATAGAAGTCCCTCGGAGGTACATTACGAGTTAACACTATCCTGTCATATTGTTGTACACACGCTGGAGTTAGGAGACCTTTGGGTATTTTATCTACAATTGTATTTTATATGTTATCATACACACAATATTTATTAAAAAAAACGACTAAGTTTTCACAAGTAAGTACAGTACAGTAAACTATATTTCGCAGTAATATTTTAAGGCAAGGTACAGTGAGTTGGCAAGTACGTGTTCACATCATCAGAGTATAAAAAAAAGTGCGTGTGTACAAAGTACACATGTTAGAAGTAAAACTTCTTTGGCAAACCAATTTTTAAATCTCGTTTATATTTATACTAAATAACCCCCGTCTAAGCTCGTTGAGAGAGGGAGATGGCATGGCGCGAAAATCACACCCACGAGTTAGACAGAGTTAGAAATGTCACTGACTCGGTGGGCGAGATCTAACTAAGGCTAACTCTTCCCCGTCTCTGAGTGCCTGGTACTATGGACTTATTTTTTCGTTTCATCGAGTTTGAAATCACAACGATTCTAAAGAAGTTTCACTTTAAAAAAACCAAAAAAGTAACAGTAGTAATTATTATTTAAGAATTTTGATCGCAGGTTTGATTTTGGCTGGATAAATAAGACTTATGAAAGTGGCTTTGAAATTAATGATATAATAATCCTTAAGAACACGTAACTTCTTATTAGAAGAGATGATTTATTTATGAACGAATTTTCCCTTAGAAAACATAATTATAAATTAACGGTAATAATAACGGTTAATAACGGATTTGGTGTTGTGGAATGAAAATCTTCTCTCAATGTGGTCGTAATTCAACAACAGATACATATTATTAAAAACTGCCGTTGCATTGAAGCTTACGTCAATGGGGGTATCGGATGCGACGAGTCTGCCAAAATCTGAAATTCACTTTGTAAAGTCAAATCTTTTTATTCTAACGAGTTACCAATTTTATAAGATTTATGGGTCATTCTGATTTTTTCATACGCAAATTATATCCAACATGATTACCAATTATCTTACGGTGTAAGAAAGCATTGAGAAGAAACCTATATGACTGAAAGAGCCCAGGTTCTTGTGTGTATTTGAGATGTGTGATGTTCGCCAGCCCACACTTGGTCAACGTATCTAATACTTTATACATACAAAATGTATGGAAATAGCCTAATAAGGATAGCACACGTAAATGATAACGCACTAATACTTTGTTAGGTTTACGCGAATATTTGACATTATAAATGAAACTACTTTTCGGATTTTGTCATGGATTTATTTGGATTTTTGGTGAATAATTCATTTACACACGTCTTCTACGTGTGAGACGATGATCACGACATCTCTTCAAGAATGTTAAGGATGTTAATAATCTTGCACGGTTTGTCTTCAGATCTTCTAACCGGCGTACCTTATTTGCGATTTCCAGTCCGTACTAGTTCACATAATACTTTCTCAGGGAACAAATTCTTCTGTATTATTATAGATTTACATATTATTTATAATATGTAAGTTATATTACAATATAAAAAAGTTGTTGCCGTAGCACAAGCCTCGTAGCTTCGTAAGTTACCATGGAACTAGATGGCGCTGTGTGTAATAATGTTCCAACATATTTATTCATTAATAAGATTTTAAAACAAAAGCATACGCTCTAATTCGTAACGAACACGCTCGCTCAAAGTTTCAGCTGCAACACTCGTAAGCACAAATGTTTTAAATTTTTGAAATCCAGTTTACATTCGAAGCCATTTTATTTACAGAAAAGTTCGTTTAGAAAATATAGATGCAAATAAAAACAATGAAGTACGTTGGAATTGTTCAATCCAATTAAGTTAGTTACAACTTGACTTTAGTCATTTAAATATACATTTTTTGTCGCCCATTCGAATGTTATAAATGACTTTTCTTTATGTTTGCTAATTTAATCGATTTGGATGAGATTTGACTAGTAGAAATAAAATTGAAGTTACTGTTTTTAATTGCAAATTAACTGCTTTTCAGTAAATACTTACTTTCATATAGTAAGTATATACGGTACTAGCATCAAAAAATCTATTTTGAAAGTTTTGTCTGTTCGGCTAATTTCTGAAACGGCTGAACCGATTTTGACGGGACATAGCTAATGTTGTAAGGCGTAACTTAGGCTACTTTTTATCTGAGATCAAAAAAAAAAAAAAGGAGATGGTTATATTTGCCAAATAGGGCATTCTACTATGTTGGAAAAAGTACTTTAAAATGTTGATTTTCCCAATAAAAAGCCACAATAAAATATATTTCGGTAAAATAAACACGCTTTTTTGCCATAAAATTAAATTTAATTTTAAACATTTTTTATTCCCGCAAAAACGCTGTCAGCCATTTGGTGACGTAATACTGGTAATAAACAACAGTCTTGTATGTAGTACCCATAGGCCATAGAGTATATTACCACAGAACACTTACTCAGGAGAACTAACAGTTTATAATAATATGTAGCAACTAGCAATATGCTCTATGCTGACAGTGGTCTGTGGCTGGTTGCCTGACTGACGTCACATCCATAGCAGCTCGTGTTTTAGGTCACGTGATATACAGGTTAAAAATTACGACTTTTAATTTTGATATAATAAATCAATAATGAGCTTTTATGACTCAAAATCAGAATATTTAAGTATATTTCTACATAATCTTTTATTTTTATCAAATTTCATAATTTATTTTTCGCCACCGAAAGTACCCTATTTTATTTATTTTAACTAGCGGAACCCGTGGCTTCACTAACGCTAGTATGTAATAACTATGGAGTTCATAATATGACGATTTACATAAAACTAAACTTCAAAAAACTAAAAAGATAACCTTTATTTTAATGTTGGGTTCTCTACCAGAAGTAAAAAGATTAAAGAAGAATAATATTTTAAATAATTGTAAAATATACTTTAAAAAATTAGATTTTCATTGATGATTTGTGGTAATCCCCTGGTAATATCAACTTTTCCCGCTCACAAAGTCTTCTGTAGTTGTAAAAAATGTTTTACACCTTTACAAACCTCAATGAGCAATTACAGGCAAAATTGAACTTGATAATATTTGACTTCATGGCACTCCACTATGTATCTTATTTTAGATTTTAGGTTTATCTAATACATGAAAATGTATAATTTTTTCTCATACAATAAATACATAATACTTTCTTAGTTTTACGACAATATTCGACATTATAAATAAAACTATCTTTTCGGATTTTATCGCGGATTTATTTTGATTACTGGTTCACGACGTTTCGAATTCTTTACAGCTTGGTCACTTTTAAATTCTTAAAGCAATATTAAAGTCATTTATAACAATAAATACAGTTTCGTATATAAACCATATAAAATGTAGGTTTCAGTATACTAATGTATTTTAATAAAAGACATCTCACCAGCATTTTCCATTGAAGTAACCCAAAATCCATTTAAAATCACTGAAACCACTAAAATTATTCTATACATGACTTCATGGGTTCGTAAACATAAAGAACTCGATCTTGGATCTGAACTGATGTACTACACAAGTCCGTCTAATCGTATTACCACGGTCGTGATAAGAAACTACTTTATTTTCGATTAGAGACCTTATTTCTATGTAATAAAAATATTTATACAAAAACATAAGATATTTATGATTTAACACATTTTATTGCACGTGGAAAAAAGTTAATTAAATCAAATTGATTGATATGAAAGTTACTCATATTTCAAGAGAGAAAATATCTATTTAATATACTAGTGACTCGGGGTTTTTCCATAGGTTTTTAATAATAATAAATAATAATAAATAAATATGTTGGGATATTTACGCACAGCACTATCTAGTTCCACGGTAAGGTACGAGCCTTGTGTTATGGATACTAGATGGTTGATATACTACACATATATAAGTTTAATACATACATATTATAAATATAAACACCCATGACTGGAGTACAAACATTTGTACTCAACAAATGAATGCTCCCAACGGGACTCGAACCCGCGACCGCTGGCGCAGCAAGTAGGCTCACTACAAACTGCGCTACGCGTGTCGTCAAACCACTGATATGTGATATTTTTCCCGTTACAAAAAGTATATATTTTTTTTATGGTAAGAAGGGGGCAAACGAGCAGGAGGCTCACCTGATGGGAAGTGATCACCTCCACCCATGGACATCTGCAAGTCAGGCTTGCAGATGCGTTGCCGGCCTTTCAGGAAAGGGAGGGAAGTGGAAGGGAGGGTAACGAAGGCGGAGGATGAAGGGAAGAGGGAGGGGGAAGGAGTGGGCCTCCCGGACTCTCACTCACCGGACGAAACGCCACAGCATAGCTGCCACTTCAGGCCGGTCTTCTGTGAGAGAGTGGTACTAATGAACTATACGGGGCGTGCCGGCCCATTTGGTTGCTACCCGAAGGTAACAAACATGGCACTACCACTTTAAAACAACATATTGAGGATAACAAGCTCATCATATCAAAATTTCGTCATAATCGAGGTTTTCTCGTGACACGGTCACAGAAAAACAGACAGACAAAAATTCTACCAACTATCGGTATATGTATTTATAACAATAACTATTTCAATAATATTAAAAAAAATGGACAGATTCGACTGAGTTATAATTTTATTATATAATGTATAATTGTATAAAGTTTTAATTCGAAAATTTTGTAGCAGATGATAAAAGTTACATAAAAATAAAGAATTTTAAATATATTTTAAAATAATATTATAAAATATAAGATAAATAATTATTTATCAATAATTTTTCTTAATAAAATTTAATATTATATATTATCAAACACGCTGTATAGCAGAAAGCTCCAGTCGTGCGTCAGAGCTGACACACATTTTTTATTTTAATTGCAATACTTATAACTACAATACTTAAAATAAGAAAGAAATATCTGTACAATGATTTCTGGTAATTCTGACCCACTTTACTCTTAATTTTAACTTTAATTAAAGCCACCGTTTGGGGACTACGATGTCATATAAATGTAGCTAGCAGCTTTCGCTTTGGGTTTACGCATGCTTACTATAAATTTAGATACTACTAGCGACTCGCCCTCGCTTCGCTTGGGTGCTTCCTGCTAAATTTAAAGCTTGTAGAACAAAAATACGTCCTGTAATTAAACTAAATAAAATTTCTATATTAACAGAAGCGTAAGTTACTCTTTATAACATTAGCTATCTCCGAGTGGAAAAACCCGTCAAAATCGGTCAAGCCGTTTCAGAGATTAGCTGGAACAAACAAACAGACAAACAACATTATTTTAAAAATTGATTTTTCGATGTAAGTACTGTACCTACAAAAATATACTTTCATATGCATTTAGTGAAAAGCTGTTAATTTGAAATTTAAAACAGACACTTCAATTTTATTTATATAACTAGATTGACTTAACCTCGCATCGTTTAGTGAACATTCAATAATCCGTAATAAAAAACAAAAAGAAATCTATTATTATTTCGGGATAAAAAGTAATTTATGTGAATAATATTATATCAATAAAAATTATTTAGGACATTAAAGCTCAATAGTTGACAAAAAAGAAAATCTTGAGGGTGGAGAAAAAATGTGTAATATTATATTTATACTTACACAATACACAATATATAGATACAACTAAATACTAAAACTAATAAATATAATACAAAGAAGATTTTTATATACGTATACGTTTACTAAAGTTAATTAAATCTAATACTCGTAAAGTACTAGTTATTACAAATGGCCGTTCATCATAACTAAAGAAGTAGTCGTACGTACGGTTTAGTATAATTTATAATATATTTTTACATTACAATTTTGTGAAGTACAGAAGATAAAAGTTTTATGATCATATGACATGAAAAGTCGCCTCTGTCAATACTTATAATAAAATCCTAGAGGTCAAATCTGTACATTTTCTATAGTTTCCGCAATATAACATGTACCTTAGGGTGGAGTGAATTTGACCAAATTTTTTTTTAAATTTTAATTCTCCTGTATCATCAATCGTTGATGGTATGTAAAATATTTATTAGTACCAAAAATCAAAAGTCTACGACTTTATTTTAAGGTGGCGCACTACGAGGGTAATTTGCAAAAACAATAAAATTTAACTTCTAAGGTGTACCCGTAAGTTAATGTGTTTTTGTAACTATATGTCATAAAACTTATATTCTAATAACTATCGGGTGTTATCTTTAGTATATTTACGCTATATTCTAAAAATCACTCGTTAATAAGAACTAAGGACAAGTGTAAAAAGTGGAGTTGTTGTTAAATTTCGTCTGTAAAATACCAAAAACTCGAAAGGACTTGCGGGTGCTCTTTGTTTGGTAATCCAATAAAACTAATTAGTAATGTGTTACCAACGTATTAATTCATTATAAAATATTATTTGTGGTTAAGAAATAAGATGCTAGAACTGAATGATGGTAAAGACCCTGCTGTAAAATACTTGAGTGAAATGTTCGCCACCATCATTGATTAAATTGGAATAAAGCATCAATTCCCACTAAAAGTCATCAACAAATCGTTGCAAGATTGATTTCATAATACAATAAGTACAAGGGTGTAAAGAAATGCGTAATGAAACAAGAAAACACACATTCAGATATAATATCAGCAATTTTTACTGGTACAGTCTCACTAAACGTAGCCAATGAAGATTCTGGACTGGACTCGCACATTCTCGGCGCTTGGCTTGCACTAATAGGATACTTCGTTCATAAATTGGGACAGCTAAACTCACAAAATCTTTAAAAGAACTAGCCACTTTATTAACGAAAGTCTACGCACGATCCTGGTTTGATATTAAGTCAAGACTGTTTTGCAAACATCGAGTTCATATCTTTAACATGATTAAAATAAGTTTGTATTTTCCAGAAGACCTGAAAACATTGCTATAACAACTATATAGAGTAATTCCTTTTTTGTACATCCGGAAAACTGACTTTTGGCTATGTTACAAGATCACGAATCACACATAAGAGAACTGGCTCTCCGTAGAGTTTTAAAGTCAAGAAACGAGTGTAAGGGAAATAAAACCGAGAGTTTCAGTTTGCAATTATTAAATTTAATGAATTGAACAATTATGATTACTTAACTGGTAAAATAAAAAATGACAGAACCTCCAAAAACTATGAAATATAGTGACGCGATAATTCCAGACATGATCTCCTCAGGTGGTAATTTATTTAAAATTGAAAAGTATCCTTGCCACACTCAGATGAAACGTCACGTCACGCTTATAACTGAGGCTTCGGCATCTGATTATTTATCAGAAGTCAGAGAGGATTTATTCGTTCTAGCATAAAGTCAAGGCAAGATATACCAATATGCGACACAAAGTTTTTTAGGCAAAAATCAGAGTCTGTGCTAAGCTTCTGATTTCGAAAGTTAAAACTCACTTTTGATGCCTATTATTTTTTTATTATTTGGTTAGAAGTCGTATTATTATTTTAAAGCTATTGCATAAAAATTTTGGCAAAAAATTTAGCTTAAATAAAATCTTTAGATTATGCTGAAATTTGTACTTTTCTTAAAAATTAAAATCTGATGCGCCACCTTAAGATGTTGACATAAAAACTTAAAATTAAGTTTTAAGATCTCTGATAATGTAGAACATCCATTGGTAACACAGGAATGACGAAATTAAAAAAAAAGTTTTTTCGCTCCACCCTAGTACCTATGTCATAAATGTTTCCCGTTCATAGAATAAAAAAATATTTACGGCACTTATTACTTGTATTATTCTTCAGATTAAACTGTGTCTTAATCATCATTCGAGAAATTAAATGTTTATTTATATACAAACGATTAAAGACATACATTTAAAAAAAGCTTATAAAAAGCATAGCCTCTACAACTCTTTCATAGATAATATAAAGAAAATTATAATTATAAATATATTTAGTTTCATTTCATTTCATTCTGTTTTGAATAAATAAATATTTGGGACATTATTAAAACAGCGCCATCAAGCTCCGTGGTAAGCTACGAGACTTGTGTTAAGGATACCAGATAGTTGATACACTACACATATAACTTTAAATTCTTCTTCGTCTTGTAATGAAATTTGATGTCATTGAATATATATGTACAAACATACATACATATCTCATAAAAATGTCAAGAACACAAATGTAAAGAAAACCGCGACCAAATCCAGAAAGATAAGTTATTCACGTACATAAGTTAAAAGTAGCAAATTAAAAGAAAAACAGTCAAATTAATTAAAGATAAGAAAGATAGTAATTATTATTATTATCACACGAGTATTCCCAAAATCACTGTAACATAAAAGGCCTACAATATTTTACAACACGAAAATGTCACAAGTTTCATCCAAAAACACTTTCTGTTATAATGAAAAAGGGGTTTACAGCGCTATCAGTTATATACTGATAAGAGCGATTTGTTCGAACCCTCGTAAACTGGAAAGGTTTTCAATAAAACCAAAAACTAAAAGTATTATGCTAATGTAGAGCCATTTTCATTGGTTTTGGCGATAGATGGGGTGTGCATATATACTCAGTCGTTGGGTGTATTTTATTTATATTTATACTAGTTTTATCACACGGTACTGTTCATGTATATTATCAAATAAAGCACATGTTACCTACTTAATTATATATGAAGGTTTCAGATTTCATTCTTAAATCTTTACATTTAACTAAATTGTAAATGAGTTATTTTTTTTATTTATTTATTTATAGCAAAAGATTAGGTTACAAAATTATACTCTTAACATAACTGTTTAATGTACAAGGAAAAAGTATCCAGAAAGAGTGCTTAGGAGCTCGTACTAGGATTCCTGTATTACGAGCACCATAACCTTCCTCTATATTTACAATACTAGACCAATAGTTAACAGTTACTAACATTAGTACAGATAATTAATAGGAGAAAAAAGAAAAATGTGTGTGTGTGTGTGTGCGCATTAGATGTGCATGTGCATTTAAATACAATTTATAAGATTCTCTGTGTCATTATAAGTAAGTGTTTTTAAGTTGAATCAGTTCATTAAATATTTTTTGGAAAATCTTATTGAAATAGATATTTTTTATAGAAACGGAGGACAAATATAATGATTTTAGAATTTTTGTCTTTCTTTTGACTGTCTTTTATCACATCACGAGTATCCACTGTAGTTCAGGTGGAGGTATGATGATAGCTGTTTTTTTATTTCTAAACGTATCGGATAGTTTAAGATTTAAAAATAAAAAATTGATTTAAAAAAATATGGGTATGACAAAACATACCTACTGATAGATCATTCCATGGCAAATTATTTTTATTTTTAAACGATTATAAAAGCATCTATTGTTTAAGCTCAGTGATAGATTTACAATCAGTTCAATAGTTACAAAGATATTTAGATGAAACAAAAAAAACGCTGTATGTAATAACGTGGGATTACCGAATATTTCACTCTTGGGTCGTATCACAAAACACTACACTGTTTGCTATAGAATAGTTAAGCTCCCTGACACAATGTCGATTGTCAGTATATGAAGACGTGCCTTACTGATATTGAATTACATCTTTTAGATTTTAACTTAAAATTTAGAAGATGTATTCCCTAGAATTATTAGTACTGAACTTAAAACTAGATATAACTTTCTAGAATTATTGAGCTATTATAAATAGGTATAAATAATAACTATGTTGAGACATTACTACACACAACACCCTCTAGTTCCGTGGTAAGCTACGAGGCTTGTGTTACGATACTTGATACTTGACACACCCTTAAATATAAAAAAAACTAATGACACTAGTACAAACATTCGTGCTCAACAATTGAATCAGCGGGACTCGAACCCGCGACCGTTAGGATAGCAAGTAGAGTTACTATAAACAGGATGCAGGTTACAGAATCGACCACACCCCAATCACATACGAAAAGTTAACGAATCGATTGAAATTTGAATCACACAGTAAATAACACAAAATAATTCCACCAACGAGCACATTAAAATGAAATATAATAACGTTTCCAAACAAAGAAAGCTTTCATCACAGTGACATCGCCTTAAATCCCTTCGCTTACTTAGTATTTTATTGGAGATTCGCAGGAAAATGGTTTAAATGTATAAAAAACCTTAAAGAAGTTCAACTTTCGTATATTTTTACAAGTTATTATCTAAATACGTCTGTGTTGCATCTAGTTTACCAACTTAGTAAGTAACTTAGTAGTTATAAAGCTGAAGGGTTTGTTTGTTTGGTTGAACGTGCTAATCTCAGGAACTACTGGTCCGATTTGAAAATTTCTTTTTGTATTGAATAGTCCGTATATCGAGGAAGGATATGGCTATAGTCCATCACGCTATGACCAATAGGAGTAGAGCATCAATGATAAATGTTGCAAAAACGGAAGAAAATTATTTCTTTTGATTTTTAGCCTTTAGAACACGAGTGGAGCCGCGGGAAAAGCTAATTATATTATAAAACTATATTTTCATGACAAGTATCAAAGTTATCAGTCTAATAATGGATTCTGAATTAAGCTCTAAGATTCCAGTGGGAAGACAACTCGACACGATCAGTGAGAGATAAGGCACAAGACAGCTTATCGTTGTCTCCGAGGCACCACTGACTTAAGTCTAAGATGCTATGTATTTCATGACAGTAAGTTTAAGCTACTTTTTTGGGCCGATTCGAGACTCGAACTCAGTATCTTTAAATCTACAATCACACATGCCAACCACTAAACTAACCAGGCAGTTCGTTTCAAATCAAAAAATCAAAAATAAACACTATTAGTGAGCTACAAACATAATTTATCACAAGATAATATTATTATTCGTATCCAAAAGCTTCTTAATATAATTTCAAAGCGAAACAAAACAAAAAACGTCCGTTAAAACAAGTTTAATGTCACAACATTAAAAACAACGTCTCATTTAAAAAGCCAGGACAAAGCCGACCGATCCCTCTCTAGAGAAAAGATATTATAAGATTTATCAAAGTCAGCTATAACCCTCAGAAACTGTCACACCATCATCCCGCACCCCGCACCCCGGACCCCCACCCTAGGGGATGAATGAATTGTAATGGCAATTTCGATTTAAAAAAAACAGTACCTGTAATATGTTATATATAAAAAAAGTATTTAAAAACTAAAAAAACCGTTTACTGACTTAATTTGTAATTTGTAATTAAAAAAGAGTTAAAGGTACTTATTACTTCGCCCACATGACATATTTACTCGCATATTACATTTAAAACAAAAAATAGAGGTGGTAGAGATAAAAGGTGGAAAATTCTCGAACATCATATTATAGAACTTACCTTAGGCATGTTTCTTGTGCACTATGACACAGACCATAATTAGAGGTCATAATTAGAGGTCCTGAAGCTATGGAGGAGAGTAAATATATGTCCAAAAGAGAAAAAAATGTCAGTCAGTAGAAAATAAAGATGGTTTAAGCCGTTGTCATAAAAGCATCGTTAAAATTCGACCCGCGCTATTCAATATTCAGATGCAAATGGATTTTATAAGCTCGTGGTTTTAAAAAGGTCATTTAATTAAAAAACGAGCTTCGAGAGGTACTGACTTAATAAGTACACTACATATTCAAATAAATATACTATGTTGATATTTAGAGGTTTTTCGTTTGGGACAATCCCTTGTCAGTAGATAATGGTTATAAAAACCTAACAACTAGAAAAATAGATTTATCAATTGTTACATAACTAAAGCGTCAAAGGGAAATAGATTCGACTCCTGGTTAGGGTCACAGGTTTTACAGCTATAATTATTAAAAAAAAGTTTGGCAAACTATGGAATACATAAAAGTATTTTTCAAAAACTCTGATTGTAGCTTGTAGTTCATTTACGCGTGCTATCGTTAATAGTATATTTTCGTTACTAATAAAGTCCTGTCCTTACGCTAGGCTGTAGAATTAGGACATACGAGTTTGAGAAAGCTGTTTCTTGCATTGATTGGTAGTAAGTTAAATTCATAATTTTTTTATCAACCATTGTCAAATCGATATAGTATCACATTACTACTTCCTACTTAACAGCCACTTGACTCACAAATTTGCCAAGTTGCCATAAAAAGTTCTTAAAAAGCCAAGGGTTCGCCCCCAGGGGTAGGTCTTTGAAGGGCTCTTCGCAATTATTTCTATGAGAGCTTAGTGCCACGGGACCAGAAGGGTTGTGTAATTAAAATGAAACGACTAGTAATTTAAAGCTTTTACTGCTGAGTGGAAAATACGTGAAAATACATTTTATTTTGCAACTTTTGGGTATCACCCTCTCTTTCTCACCCGTTCTTTGCTTAAGCTAGTAATTTATATAACAAAGCCGAGTGAACATTTTTATACATGAAAAGAAACAAACAATTGTTCACTTCTCCAATTTAGTATTATGCTGATACTTTATATTATTATTAGCATTTCCCGCGGTTTCGCACGCGTTGTAAGGACCGGTAACCAAATTCTTACTGAGTCGCAAGATATGGTACCTCGCAGAACTAACGCCCACCCTTCCCGTTTTTGTAATATTTTTTTTTTTTATGGTAAAAAGGGGGCAAACGGGCAGGAGGCTCACCTGATGGGAAGTGATCACCTCCGCCCATGGACATCTGCAAGCCAGGTTTGCAGATGCGTTGCCGGCCTTTCAGGAAAGGGAGGGATGGAGGAGGGAGGGAAGTTGGAGGGAGGGGGGAACGAAGGTGGAGGATGAAGGGAAGAGGGAGGGGGGAAGGAGAGTGGGCCTCCCGGACTCTCACTCACCGGACGAAACGCGACAGCATAGCTGCCACTTCACGCCGGTCTTCTGTGAGAGAGTGGTACTAATGAACTATACGGTTCGTGCCGGCCCATTCGGTTGCTACCCGAAGGTAACAAGCATGGCACTACCACTTAAAAAATATTTTTCATTGATGCTCCGCTCTTATTGATCACAGCGTAATGTAATATAGCCCTCGATAAATGGACTATCCAGCACAAAAAGAATTTTTCAATTCAGACCAGTTCGTGAGATTAGCGAGTTCAACCAGCCAAACAAACTTCAGTTTTCTAATATTAGTATAGGTACTATTAACTAGAGAATGATAAATTACAATATTATAAGTTCATAATTAAAGTTTTTCAATGCTAGAAATCAAACATTTTTTTTTAATTTGAGCTTATGTGTAGTACTATTTATAAATCTGATAACTACAACAATCTGTACAACCTATAAATAGCCTGAGTGAATGATGAGTGAAAGTAATTTCCATAGGCTTACCTTTCAATCGAATCTAGTAATCCACTATTTATTTATTTATTTATTTATTTATTTATTAGGTCTACCAGCGATTTTACATTAATAATTCGTATATCTTAAAGTAATAACATTACATGCACAGTGTATATAAAATCATTTGAAGGTAAACACTACATGCTAAATTCTCTTCTTTCTTAATACTAAAAGTGAATAACAAAACCAAAACCAGAAAAACACAATTTGTTGAATTATTGTTTAAACTAAGACTATGAATTAAAACTATGAAACTAGTTTAACAACTATTAAAACTAAGTTTAACATTAATAATTATCTAATCCTAGCAGATACTTATATTATAATAAAATTAACTAATATTTAATTGGGTATACGCAATGATTAATGTGAGAAAGTAACCTATTACACTCAGGACGACTGGTTTACTAGGTTGGTGGTAATTAAATTACGAAAAGTTTTGAGTGAATTTATGTTGATGTCGACTGAATCACTGTATTTGTTATATATTTTACATAAACGAGGGATAGTGCTGTTAGCGCCGAAGACTGTTCTGGTAAGTGGAGGCACGACTGGGGTAATAGCAGTACGTGGGTATCTGCGTGGTACTCGGAAATTAATTTTACTTAGTAATTTGGGGCAATCTAACTGGTTTCTTAATAATTTATATAAAAATATTGAATCAATTAATTCTCTTCTTTGGTCAAGAGTCAACATTTTAAAGTATTCCAGCCTCTTTTTATAAGACACCACTGTTTTATGAATTTTTGCTGAATATGATAGATGCCACATGAATCTTTTTTGTACACGCTCCAGTCTTAAGAAGTGAGCTGAATAATGTGGACGCCAAACAACGCTGCAGTACTCTAAATGACTGCGAACAAGGCTGTTGTAAAGACATATTTTTGTTTTGGATTCTTTAAAAGTTCGACCCTGTCTCATAATAAAACCTAATGATTTGGAAGCATTTTTTATTACACTTTCTATGTGGTGTAGATAAGTTAATTTTCTATCAAGCATAACTCCCAAGTCTCTAATAAGCTCAACTTCCTTAAGATTATTACCATATAACTTATATGTTGTTGGGATAATATTATTTTTCCTAGTAAATTTTATGTGTAGACATTTACTGCAGTTGAGCTGCATGCCATTAGATTCACACCACTTAGTAAGTCTATTTAAGTCTTTTTGTAATAGAGTCGAATCACTTTGTGAAAAAATGGTTCTCGTTATCTTTAGATCGTCTGCATATAAATATGGTGTGGAATGTTCAAAACAGGAGACTATGTCGTTAACAAATATATTAAACAAAATTGGGCCTAGGTGTGAACCCTGAGGGATACCAGACTTTACCAAATGTGTAGAAGAACTGAAACCATTGACAACTACATAAAACGAGCGGTCCCGTAAATAGGACGAAAGCCATTTCAGTACCGGGCCTGAAAACCCATAATATGATAATTTTTCAATAAGTATGCCGTGGGAAACTTTGTCGAATGCTTTCTTAAAATCCGTGTATATGGTGTCCACCTGTTTTTGCAAATCAATAGCTTCTGATAATGTTGAAGTAAAACTAACCAAGTTTGTGGTGGTAGACCTACCTGGTAAGAAGCCATGTTGATGGTCAGTAACAAAACGTTTGAAATGCATTTGAATAATAGGACAAACTAAAGATTCGAACACCTTAGCAAAAACAGAAAGAATCGATATGGGTCTATAGTTACGTATGTCGTTCTCGTCTTCATTTTTGAATATAGGAACAACCTTTGCTTGTTTCCATAAAGCTGGAAAAGTACCCGAATTCAATGAGGCTTTAAATATAAGATATAAAGGCAGAGTTAGGTGTATTGCACTGTTTTTTATGAATGCAGGAGGTACATTGTCTGGCCCCGCACTTTTTGTAATATCGAGATTTTTTAATTTCTTAAAGATATCATTCTGATTTATGTCTACATTTGCAAAGTTATCACAGAAGCCTAAATAGGGTACTTTTCGCAAAGAAGATGAAGAATCCAGTCGACAAGTACTATTTGAATCATCATATACTGAGGCGAAATAACTAGAGAACATATTGCAGATTTCAATCCCGCAAGTAGATGTTTTAACTCCGTTAGACATAACAGCTGGATATGAGTTAGAATTATTGCGTTTACTCTTTAGGAACGTCCAAAATGCTTTCGGATTTTTTTGTATTTGTTTTTCAAGGTCTTCATTATATTTTTTATAGGCATCACGTAATTTTTTTTCACAACGGTCACTAAGCACTCTTAATTCTATTTCATCCCTCGGATTATTATATTTTTTAAATCGTTTTAGCATTTTATGCTTTTCTTTAATTCTTTTTATAACCTTGTGAGTCATCCATGAGGGGTACCTGTTACTCTTAACTTTTTTTAAGGGGACATAACTTGTGATTGCAGTCTGTAATATCTCGTAGAATACTTTTACCATTTCATCTATGTCATTAAGCTCCAATAATATATACCAATCAATTCCCTTTAAGTACTCGTTAATAGCGTCGTAGTCGGCTCTATAAAAGTTGTATCGGTTGTGTGAGGTATTTATCGTAAGTCTATTCAGTCTCGTATTAGGTATGTTTATTTCGAGGGGGGGATGCATTGGATCAATATTAGTGATGGGGTTATAAGAGCGACTAACATAACACACAGGTAAGTCCACGAGTACAAGATCAAGTGTCTTTTGTTTATTATTAAGGATTGAGTTACATTGGCGCAGACCATTTTCTGTTACGAAATCAAGTAAAGTCTTTGCTGCCGGGGGAAAGTTACAGTCGACTGAGTTTAAGGATATATTCCAGGGGATACAGCTAAGATTAAAGTCGCCAATTATACATGTTAACATATCGTGTTGCTCTGAAACTCTATTACAATTATTTAAAAATTTATCTAACAAGTTCTTATTTACAGGAGGTGGAATATATATACCACAGAAAGCCACGTGGCGAATATTGTTAAAGTGGGGCACATCTACAACCACCCACAAATCTTCACAATCGCTTTCCCAACTAACAACTCTATTTGAAATTATATTTTTTTTGACAGCAATTAGAACACCACCACCATTTGACTTAGTGCTAAGTATTGCAGATTCTCTATCTCTTCTATATACATTATAACGTGTATCAAATAGTTCTCCGCTTGATATTGAGCTATTCAACCAAGTTTCAGTCAGTATAATAATGTCATAATCGTTTACTACTACATTACGGTAAACATCTTGGGTTTTGGTTCTTAATCCGCGAACATTTTGATATAAGATTTTAATCGATGTGCCCTTTAAGCATTATGACACCATTACTAGACCTTAACCTTACACTCTAATTTAAACTACTAAGAAATTCCATATTTTTTATTATTTTATAGTCAGAGTTGTCATCCTTGCGCATCAGTACACGTCCATTTCGAACCCAAACATATCTGTAACCTTTTTCTTTAGCTTTTAGTCTCGCCGCGGCATGCAGTGCTTTGTTCTCAGGTGACAGATGTTCCATGACATAAATTGGTTGTTTGTCTCCACTTGTTCCAAGGCCAATGTGTGAAGTATTTAATTTATTTCTAGGGTTGTTTTTATTATGTTTTATCACCGCAGCCAGAACACCGTCCCTAGTAAGCGGGGAATTGAATTGTACTATGACTGATCTCGGTCGAGTACTTTGACGATTTACCTTAGCAACTCTTGTAATATTCATAATTTTATCGGTGGTTATTTCGTAACCTATGGTATTGCCCAGCTGCTCTATAATTTTCATTAAATTTTCATTTTTCCTCTCTGGCACACATTGCAATTCCAAGTTGTTATATCTAGAACGTTGTTCAAGCTCGTTTACTCGTGTGTTTAGGGTATTTATAGTCTTCTCCAATTTAGTATTTTGTTCTTTAAGATCCTTTACTGCTGTTTGATTTGCGCGGTGTTCTTTTAAGAAATCCTCGTATTGGTTGTTTATAAAATTTATAGAATTCTTCATGTCCGAGATTTCCTCCTTTATTACTTTCAATTCACTATTGATTACACTTTTTATGGAAGTCCTCATTTCTATCAACAAGTCTTTCATTTCGGTCTTAACAGTTTCGCTCACTATCTTTCGTATATTATCCAGATGAGATATTTTTTCCGTTTCTGGTGACGAAATAGCGACTCTTTTAGTCGATCTTTTCGTGACGTTCTGGTCGCTGCCTAATGAAGTCTCTTTGTTACGCACGGGTGTGTTTTCGCTGTTGCCTTTCGGCCTTCTTGACGTACACGCGGGACACATCCATTCTGTCGCAGATTTTGTATTCATGCTAAAGTGCCCGGTTGACTTTAGACACGCTCGGTGGTAACCCTTATTACAACTTGTACAACACATGTAATCTTCATCCTCTTTTGCTTCATTGCAACAGTTAAGTTTTATCTTCGACATATTTTATTTTTTTAAATATTTCAATGTTGTTTTTTATTTCGTTAAATTCTTAACTTATTTTCTATTTTAAGTGCAGCGATGGACTCACATTAAATATAAAAATTGAAAAATCTTTTTTGATATGAGACTCGAACCCGAGACCTGTTACTCCAAGCTCCAAGCTTTGGCGGCTGAGCTATGCAACTATTAATAAATTAGACGAAAATGTTGAACTATGTACACTATTTATATTATTTTCAAGTGGGTAGTCACTCTTTAATCTCTTTACTATTCAATGACCGACACAACGTTTGTGTTAACAGAATTATATTATAACTATTGCATTTATGCCACAGACATATTGAATCACTATTTTCTGGTCTTTTTAAAGCGTAAAATATGGTTGTTTATTTTTTTATATTAACTTTTATTCGGTTTTGTTGTTTTTAACTTCACTTTAGAAATAATAACTTGACAAGAGCACTAACACACGTCCAACTTGTACTGCGCTCGCGCGCTTTGAAATCATAAATACAAAAATCATCAAAGAAATACAAAATATTCTGTCCAGATAACAATTTTCTTCATAAATAATTTTATTTCACCAACAGAGGCTTATTAAGGCTTATCCGGAGTTGCGTGTAAAATTTTATTCTATTTATAACTATTAAGATAATATGTATATAATAAATGTATGTAAGTATTTAAATTGTATCAATATGCCATCACAACATAGTATAAAATAAAGTCGTTTTCTCTGTCCCTATATCCCTTTGTACGCTTAAATCTTTAAAACTACGCAACGGATTTTGATGCGGTTTTTTTTAATAGATAGAGTGATTCAAGAGGAAGGTTTATATGCATAAGTAGCGGATCCCGCGGCTTTGCCTGTGCTAAATCTAGGAAAAAGCCCAAGCGAAGCGAGGGCGAGTCGCTAGTTTAACAATAAACATCAGAGTGGATAGATATTTTTGCAGGTAAAAAGTTTACTTGTTCGACTGCAAACGTTTCATTGATACTGCTATTTTTTTTAATAAATTATTTTAACGTCTTAGCTTTTAATAACTTAACTAAACATTGTTTCATCTGTACGTAAATTATTTAGCTATATGAAATAGTAGAACACTCCTAATACCCCTATCTCATGCAGCAACATTTATCCTTAAAATTTGTATTATTAACACGTTAATTAAAGCCATTTTTCCACAAAATTATAAATGAAAATATCCAGAGTCATCATTATCAATTTAATTTCATTATCACATTGCTGTACCCGGTTGCGGGTTCGAGTCCCGCTGGGGGCATTCATTTGTTGAACGCGTACGTTTGTACTCCAGTCATGATTATATGTACATTTAAGGTAGGTATATGAATTTAAAGTTATATATGTACCTATACTGTACTATAATGTATGAACTATAATATGTTATCCATAACAAAAGCCTTATAGCTCACTTGTAGTTCAATACTAAGTTAGAGGGCGCTGTGTGTAATAATGTCCCAACATAATTATTTATTTGACACGTGTATACTGAAATATTTCGATGTACGTGTTAAGGCGACATGAACTGCCCGCGCCCTTGAGCGAATGGGAGGAGGTTGCGTCGCTCTTCAACGCCCACCAAGATTATTCGAAAAAACAACCCACCACAAATAAAAACCGTATACTAAAATATGGGTCATTAAATTGTCTTTTATATGATTAAAGTTTCATGTAAATACGCCCCATAGCTTTTGCGTGATTATCGTTTTTTTGTCCGCGTTAGGCATTACTTTACAAATTAATTACACTATGTTATAAAAATATTATTTCACATTTTCACATATCAAATTATGAATAAAATTGTCTAGTATAACATATATTTTTTTCAAAGAAATAAGACAAGTAGTTTAGACGTGATGTTCAATATAAAAGCATTAAAAGTCGTTTATCTGCGCCTTAAACGAAATTAATAATATATTATATATTTTATATGAAATTAATAATAATAATATATTAATAGTATGTAAGCTCACATAAGTTGTCCATTGAAACGTTATGAATAACTAAACAGCGTTACAAGAGACGTGATGATCACTTAATATGTAAATAGGTACCTTTGCCACTCCAAAATTGGATTCTACTGCGGTGTATGATCGAGATACGCTCGCTATGCTTTCAATATACTTGAATGGTATATTATTTATACGTTGTATGGAAGTTTGATAGATATTAGTTTGTGTGACTAGCTGTCAAACAACCTAGCTTCACCATGGTGAATCCCATGGTAGGTACCATGTGTTATTCTAGGCTATAGTTACAGTCTATCTCAGAATAAAATTTCATTTAAATCGGTCCAATTATTATCAATATAGAAAATCAAACAAAAACCTCAACATTCATTAAACCAGAAAGTTTTAAAAGGCCTTATTATAGTAAATCTAAAAAATGTATTACATATTTAAATATGTTTAATATAAACGTATTAGGACATTATTACACACAGCACCATCTAGTTCCGTGGTAAGCTACGAGGCTTGTGTTACGGATACCAGATAGTTGATATACTACACATATTATATACCTTTAAAGACATACATACTATAATTATAAACAGCCATGACTGGAATACAAATATTTGTGCTCAACAAATGAACGCCCCCAGCCGATCGAAGCCGCTACCGATGGCACAGCAAGTAGGGTCACTACAAACTGAGCCTAACATGTTGTCGATATTAAACAAAATAATAAAATACCATGAATGAATAACCTATACCATAAAATAAACATAACTCAAAACATTTTTCTGTTACATATAAAAATTAAGAAATTTTTGTAAAATTAAATTCCAAGAATACGTTCTTTCAAGGTATTCGCAACCAAACTGAATGGTGCCTCGTTAAGAAAAAAAATGGCTTTAATTCCATTAGAAAGTGCGAGAGGCGGGTAAATGTAGAGTGTAATTATTATAAATTACATCAGAGTATAGAGTGAGAAACTAGTTTTGTGACAAATACATTTTCAGGCTTTTTAAACAGCTAGCTCTTTGTTTCAGAGTGGAAGGTTATAACAATCAGCCATTACCTTTTTGTAATTATCAACGTTAAGGCTAAATAAGTAGCTAATTTTTTTCGCCAAAAACTTCTAGACTTTATAGCAGTGTTATAGATTTTATGCCTAGATTGTGTAGTGGCTAACATGTACGGTCATACACCGAGAGGACCTGGGTACGAGTCCCGGGTCGGGCCAAATTTAGTTATTGAGTCTTTCTGTTTAGTAAGCCTCAGTAACCGCCCGGAGTTGGGAAGTAGGTGGTGGTGGAGGCACGGGGCCTCGGAGAGCAAGTAAAGCCGTCGGTCCTGCGCCTTAACTCTCCCTGGTCGTGTAGAACAGTTGTCCCACCGGAGTATGAGAGTGAGAGGAATAGAGAGTGCACTTGTGTCTGCACTATTATATCTCCTGCACAGTTGGCTAGTCTCAATGAGATTGGCCGTCATGGCCGGAATCGGTCGGAGAACGTTATAAATAAATAAGACATTTAAAGTTTGTAAAAAATGTATCCTAAGGGGGATACCTAGGGACAGACGAACCAAACTGAAGCGAAGGTGAGTCGCTAGTACCTTCATATATCATAGGATTAGAGTTTAAATGTCATACATTACGGTTGATGTATTCATTTTTTAAATTCATTATTATAATTAAAATATCAATTCTCGTAATCAATGTTTGACTCGAAAAGGATTTAACGGGCTCGTAGAATTTCCAATAAAAAATAAAAAGCCTTATATTTTGCGGAAAAGCTCTCATGACTGTTCGAACACGGTTTGAACTAACTGTTAGGGCGGGGGTTAAAGGCATCAAACAAAAACAGAAAATCATAGCGAACCTAAACATGAGTGGTTTGCAACTTTTTTGATTCTACTCGAACTTTTATATCTATTTCAAAAAAGTTTTTATTCAGTCATTTTGTTAAAGGAAAACTATGGAGGCTTTAGGCGTTAATAGAGTACTCGAGTATGAGTTTTGTAGTAGTTTTTTTAGACTTTATATTTGGTTGAGTATGGTTTAGTATTAGGTATATTTAGTATTTTTTACATTGATGTTTCGCTCCATTTGTAGTCACATTAGGTACTCAATTTGTCAGTGTTCGTGAGTTCGATTTCCGCTTGGGGCACTCATTTATTTGAAGATATATATAGATTGTAGTTATTAACGTGTGATATATAAGTTAAAGTTATATACCGTATGTGTAGTGCATCAACTATCTGGTAGCCGTAACACAAGCCTTATAGCTAAATGAACTAAATGGTGATGTATACATGTTAATATCCTAATAAATAACATATTATATTGCCTTTGAAGTCTGTTTTAAGTCAGATTTTTAAATTCGAATTCTGTTCAGTTAATTAATAATAAAAAAATATTCAATTAATTACAAAATGTATATAGTAATATTGAAAACCGTCAAATCAATAAATCACATCGCTTAAGAAACTGTAACTAATATATATATTATGTTTTAGACTCACTCAGAGATTTATTAATGCAATGGACGTTAATAAAGCCCAATGCAGATAAGCGATTTACGCACTATTTTTGACTACTGCCTACACTTTTATTACGACTTTACTTAACTTTTTTTCATATTATTACTTATAGTTATACTCCTTTAGTCTTACCACGGAACTTAATGGCGCTATTGTAATAATGTCCAATATATTTATTTATTAATTATACCCGTACGAGGGCTCAATATGACCTACTGCTGCGATAAGTAAGCTAAACTAATTTCCTTTAAACCTTCTACGTGACACGTGTTAGTTCAAAACAATATTCATCCCTCCTGTTTTCCAGAACAAATGCTTGCCCTCGACCATGTTTATTTGAATTTCGATTAAATTAAGATATGAAGAGCCTATGTTCTCTATTTATTTTTAAAAAGCTGAACCGATTTTGATGAATACATTCATCTAGATCAAATAAGGTGGATTTCAGTAATTTTATTGCTAATGAAATATCCGTTCAAAATTCAGGGCTGTTACTAAGGCTTATTAAACAGAAAGACTAAATAACTAAACTTAACCTGACCTGGGACTCGAGCCCAGGACCTCCCGATATGTGAGTATACATGCTAGCCATAAGCCATTACACTACTGGGGCATTGGTTACGATACTAGTCTTATAATAATGATTGAGTGTTTGAAACCTACATAATTCCTCTCGTCGTCATCACCGCCGCCAGCTGCACGATGCATCGCATCTAATGAGGCGTGCAAGATCCGATAACGCTTATTCCTCCCTATAATAGTTTCCGTTACACTTACCCATAACTTCCGTGAAACACTGATGGAAAATAAATTATATCGTGATAAAGTAGTTTTAAATTTATTATTCTTAATAGGGTTAGTTAGAATCGTGATCTTTTCACGGATATTGACTCCCCTCTTCAAAAAGAGTCTAAGTAAAATGTTAAATAATGAATATCGTTATTTCTGACATAATCAATTGATTTTGTGTTTAAAGCATTTGTTTATTATGAGTATTTGTATAGCATGAAACCTTGACTAGTTGAATAAGTCATGGAATCATAAACAAAGGACTCAATCTATACATACGAGTGCGTGTTTGTAACATCAAAAACAGCTTTTACTAATTGAACACGTATTATACACGGTAGGAACATATAAAAAAAATAATTTTACTCTTTTCTGTCTGTTTACTTGTTCCTGCTAATTTCTGATACTATTGGACAGGCTTCGACGGGACTATCGCTAACTTACGTTATAAGGAGTAACTCATGCTACAATTATTTTTATTTACTATTTTATACTAAAAAATATACGTAGTAAAGAACCCAAGCGAAGCCAGGGTGAGTCGCTAGTCATAAATACCTAGTACATACATAATTATCGACTACATTAACCACCCCCATCCCCCCTAACACCTACTCCCCTCCCCAACCCCCGCGAGCCCTTTCACAGTTACATGGAAACACGTTAATAAGTTAACATCAGCGAAATGTGAAACGTACAAACACAATTACCGCTTTTGATCAATTAAGTATGGCGTAGAATCAAATATGGCGTTTGCTAACTGCGTGTGCAGGGGGGTCCAAACCAAGGACATTACGTTTATCTTTAATATACAGACTTGAGTATTAGAATACTCTAAGGCTTTAAAACGTTAGGATACGAAAAAAAAAACAGAAAAAATTGCTAAGCTTTAAGCTTAAACTTAAAATTGCACCTTATATAGTATATTACAACAATATTAGTATACGAGTACATTGAAAGAAAGCTCGCACTTTATTCAAATTGACTTTTACTATTCTTTATTCAAATAAACTTTTACAAGCACTTTTAAACATCTTTTTTACATTATTCAATATTCTGAGGAAACCTGTGTGTGCGAGAAAACCTACCAAGTTTTCATAAGAGTTGTGAAATCTACTAACCAGCACTTTAGCAATCGTGGTGGACTATGACCCCCTCGTATTGCAGCCTCATGTCCAGCAGTGGGGCGTTAAAAAGGGCTGAAGACATATAAACATTCCGCTGAAATATACAACAGTCCCCTGTCATCATTTTTCATAAAATTGGCCATAACTTACAAATTAAGAGGAAAATGTGTGAGCTTTTTGTAAACACATATTGCATTTATTAATGTCTTCCAATATATCTATTAGTTTTCTTAATATTTAACAAAAACATGCTTGGGAGAGCATTGTATGGGCCAGTTTCCAATTAGTAGAGAAACACCCATATACGATTTGCTATATTATAATAAATAAATAAATAAATATGTTGGGACAATATTACAACAGCACCATCTAGTACCGTGCTAAGCTTCGAGGCTTGTGCTACGGATACCAGATAGTTGATAATACCTATACCTAGATCGAACTACATATATATAAATTTTAAATACATACGTATTATAAATATAAACATTCATAACTGGAGTACAAACATTCTTGCTCAACAAATGAATGCCCCCGGCGGGAGCCTAACCCGCGACCGCTGGCGCAGAAAGTAGGGTCACTACCAACTGAGCCAAACGTTAACTTGAAACATGGAGCAGCCCCATAGCTTTACATTTGGTGCCCCCTGCAAAGGAACGGGATCAGCGAATATTTGAACACACATTCATAACTGTTGTTGCCAGGTAATTGCTTTAATCGGGACTGTCTCGGGATTTTGTTTACAGAAAGTAAGATCGAGTTTGTAATTAAAGGTTATTATAATTTTCTATTCAATTTACAAAATAATTTTAAATTCAATAATTTTACTGTATAAATATTTTAAAGTTGGATATTATTAATAGAAACGTTTGTTCCATCATGCGGAACCTACATGTTTCGAAAGGACTGGACCAATTTGGATAAAATTTATTAGGTAAGTAAAAAGATGTAGATGTAGATAAACTATGGACTTAACGACACGTCTGAGCCACAAGAGAAACTAGAAAAAAGAGAAAGAGAACAAGTGATGTAATTACATGATTACTTCTATTGTACCGATTATGTATAACAGATTATTAATTATACCAAAAATAATCAAAGTTAGTTCAGTTAAAAGAACGTTACAGACTGATTCATGTTTAGTTTTGTATTTATAATATTAGTATGCTTACGAGTCGAAGTAAAGACTAAACATTAAAGAATAATTTTTTATAGCCTTTTTAGTGTA
Organism: Boloria selene; assembly: GCA_905231865.2. NCBI lineage: Eukaryota > Metazoa > Arthropoda > Insecta > Lepidoptera > Nymphalidae > Boloria > Boloria selene. The sequence goes on from HG993156.1 coordinate 425,218, forward strand.
GAGACGCTATAATACAGGTCAAGTGTAGCATAAGTTATAAAATCATTTTCTTTTTCATTGCGTTCGTTTTTAAATTCGCCATTTTTTTGTTTCTACATAATATTTAGAATATTTAAATTACTGTGAAAATTTTAACTCATCAAACGAATACGATTCATGAGATACAATGCGCTGATAGACAGACGGATGAACAGCGGAATCTTAATAATATATGTTGGGACATTATTACACACAGCGCCATCTAGTTCCATGGTAAGCTACGAAGGAAGCTTGTGTTACGGATACTAGAAAGTCGATATACTACATATATATAAGTTTAAATACATACATATTATAAATATAAACACCCATGACTGCAGTACAAACATCTGAGTTTAACGAATGAATGTCACCAGCGGGACTCGAACCCGCGACCGCTGGCGCAAGAAAGTAGGGTCACTACAAACTGCGCCAAACGTGTCGTCAATATGTCCCGTTGGTTCCTTTAAGGGACCCTAAAAACGAAATAACCATTTGTATTACTTAAGCATATTCTATATTCTCTCAATAAGATAAACTTCACACAAGTGAGAGTAAATTACTGCGGTAATCATCGAGTTGTCGGCGTCGGAGAGCTTATACGATTAGACGAGAGTCCCGCGCCGGAGTCCTAATAACTCTTAAACGTTCTACTAGTTTGGGTGGATTTACAAGGTATATCTTGTTATGATCTATTAATAAATAAATATAAGAAGGCAAATTAAAATGTATGTATGTATGAATATTACCGAATTTAAATGAAAGGGAACCTGATCTTGAAATGCTTCGTAATTTTTTTTTTGGTGGTTTTCCCTATAGAAAAACTAAGGACCTACCCTCGTTTTGTTTAGACTTGTCCTTAGATATCAATTGATTGTGAGTATATGTGTATATTCTTCTTCATGCTACGTGATATAGTTTAGACTATACTGTGTACGAAATTTTGTTACAATCCGTCCACCTCCTAAACTTATATACACTCAAAACTTTCGCTTTTGCAGTAGTAGTCTGAAAACAATAATATTTCATTTAAATCACTAACATACAGCACTATCTAGTTCCATGGTAAGCTACGAGGCTTGTGTTATGGATACCAGACGGGTGATACATGACTGGAGTATAAACATTCATGTCCATCACACATATTTAATGTCTTCAGCGGGACTCAAACCTGCGATCGCTGGCACAGCAAGTAGTTTATGGTGACACACTACAAACTAAGCCAAACGAAACATTTATCTGGCCATAGTAAACTGGTGACAACCCCAAAATATACAATTCACTACTGAATTAATAAGGACCATAAAACTCAATAGAAATATTTTTCGTGAACAAAACCTAGGTTTTTCATTAAATATATCAAAGCAATTTGCATGCATTATGAAGCAAGTCGCGGCGTGTGAGAGAATCCAAATACGAATATTATGTAAATGCGTCCTCTCCAACTCCTGATATTCGTCACGAATGGGGACCTATTGAGGAAATGTCCGATTTATCCCTCTTAATTTTCTAAGTGCTAAAATACGTCTTTTTTTTAAATATATATATTTATTGTGAACTTTAAAACTGAAATAACTAATATATAATAAACTAGCATTTCCCGCGGCTTCGCTCGCGTTCTAAAAACTGGATTCCAAATTCTTTTCGCGCGTACCTCGCTGAACTAACGCCCGTCCTCCCCGTTTTTGCAACACTTTTCATTGTTACTCTGCTCCTATTAGTCGTAGAGTGATGTAATATAGCCTATAGCCTTCCTCGATGAACGGAATATCTAACACAAAAAGAATTTTTCAATTCGAACCAGTAGTTTCTGAGATAACACGTTCAACCAAACAAACAAACAAACTCTTCAGCTTTATAATATTAGTATAGATTTGTAACGGATAGCTCTGTACATGGAAAGTTTTTGAGAAAAAACATTATTGGGGGTCTTTAATAACGCAATAGTGAACAGTAGTACAATAGTAGTCGTAGAACAATAGTGTTTTTATAATTTTGTCTGTTTCTCTACGCGTTTGTTCGCGATAATCTCAAAAACGAATCGAATAATTTGGGTAAAGCTTTCACAGATGCATTGCGGTAAGCTTCACTTAACATTCAGTATTTGTTTTATTTCAATCGGTTCATAAATCAAAGTTATTTCTAGTTATGTCTGGCTCTAATAAAAATTATGTTATTTTTATTGTTGCATTTTTAAATTAATCCAAAGTTTGTACCTACATATTTTTCAAAATTTTCCACCTTAATAAATAATATTTTCAAGATAATCTAAACATTGAAAATTTCACTTAACTGGGAATCAAACCTTATACTTGTAAAGGCACTAAACTGAACATGTATATCAATAATTTCATTTATTTATTAAATGTGTAACAAAACATCACGAAACGACCGTCATGGACATCCCTTGGGCTTTAAGATCTGTTTATTACATTCTGTGATAACTTATTTTAAGCCTTATTACAAGTGGTTAGGGTGTATTTTTGTACTGGATACATGGTTTAGGAGACAAAATTAGCATAATACTCGTTTATAGACGAACGACTTCGGATGTCCATATTAAATGTAACGGCCTGAAAGTAATAATTATGGAAATGTTCTGACGTCACTTTATGATTCTTGTCGTAATTGAACTAACTCCTAGCTTACTCTTTTTCATGCTAATATTATAATAAAAATATATTACTAGTGGAACCCGCGGCTTCGCTCGCGCTAAATCTAGGGAAGAACCCGAGCGAAGGAGGGAGAGTCGCTTGTTTAAGATAAACATTTCCAACATACATTACATATGTGTAACTCTAGCGGATTTGAGCGGATATTTTTAATAGCAACTTACCCTAGCTTTACGTTCGTCCTTAGGGAGGTAAATATTAAGTAGACATACTCGCACATATAGTTATTAGATTGTGTAACCTACGAATTTTCGTGATTTTTTCGATGTTTTTATAGTTATTCTGCTCTGATCAGCTGCCAGAGCTAGTTATGGCACAGGCTGAGCTGTTAACTTGCTGCTTGAGCTTGAACTTGCGGCTTGAGCTGACTTTTTTAACAAATACTTAATTACTAAGCTTGTATGACTCGGGAATCGAACCTCAAGACCTAGCCATGTTAATCACTAAACCACCGAGACAATTATTGAATGGGTACGAAATAAAATAAATGCGAAAATATATAAATCTTATTTATTTACGAGATATGACTTTCTTGACAATTCATAATTGCCTTAACAATCAATAGTTCATATAGCTTTACTTTAGTCTTATTTAACTCCTCATACAAAATAGATTTAGGGAAAAAAACTGTCATATTTAAATATTTTCATAATATTAATACTTAGATACGTTGTCTTTTGGAATAAATAGAGAAGTTTTTTTATATACTTGTCAGTAACCGCGACTTCGCTTGCGAGGAATGTTTAAATCTTATTTTGTAGTCCAAAATATGAAGTAAATATAAGACATTAACACATTCAGTGCCATTGACACGCCTAGCGTGTCCACACTAATTCTTATCTGCATGCCGCCAGCACGCCGGGCGTGCTCACCGTTTTTCATCTATATCTCAAAGATTAGACAATATTATTGTCCGAAAGACTCTGAGCATAAACTTTCTGCCGTAAGCTAAAGTATTCTGAAGTGGTTCCAGGATCTGATATTTTTTTAAGGTTCATCAAAAATAATCTATTATGTAATGCCGCGAACATACCAGGCGTGTTCATCTCCAGCAGTTCTCAATCTTTTATATTATTAGGTCAATTTACTACATTTATAATGCCAATAATAAAATATAGAATATTTTTTATAAGTTATCATTTATTTTATTCCTTGGCACTTAGGTTGAACAAAAAAGATAAAATAAATTGCATAAAATATTTACCTATAATGTACCCCTTTAGGTACCTAATTATAAACGCTTATCAGCTGTTGTGTAACTCGGATCTGTTTCCTTCTCTCTCTTTCACCAATATCTTTTCATTCATCGGAAGAAGACAAAACCCTGCCCAGGATCTATTCCAATGTTATAAAGCTGAAGAGTTTGTTTGTTTGGTTGAACGCGCTAATCTCAGGAATAACTGGGCCCATTTGAAAAAATCTTTCGGTGTTTGATAGCACATTTATTGAGGAAGGCTATAGGCTACTTTTTATCCCTAAAAAGTAAATGGTTCCCGTAAGACGTGGGTAAAACCGCGGGGCACTGCTAATATTAGATACGTTTGGCGATCGTTTATAAATAAAGTCCCTAGTAGGAATACCATTTACTTCAGTTGCTTGCCAATTATTTTTTTGGTAATAAAACAAACCCGAGTGTCATAAAAAGATTAGGTGAGCCGCACATTGGGACGTTACCATGCCTGCCGTAAGGTCTGTAACAGAGAGCGCAACAGGCGGCGTCCTATTCCCACGTTTTATTGCACCACGGGCAGCAAGTCTTTAACATTAGTATAGCTCCTTACATCAGTGTTCGAAGTGTTCGACATCGGATGTTTCCTACGATCTCTTCCTTTCACTGGATTTACGTTTATACTTACGAAGACCCCGGCTTGTGTTATTGGACCCTGTGATTGCTTTTGCAAAGACCCCGGCTAGTGTTATTGGACCTTGTGATTTCTCTTGCATAGACCCCCGCTTGTGTTATTGGACCTTGTGATTACTCTTGCAAAGACCCCGACTAGTGTTACTTTTGTGATTGTTTTTACGACGAGCTCAGCTTGTCCTTGTGAAGAATTTGGTATCCTTACCGGCTTCGCTAATTACTTCGCTTAAAACGGTGGTAAGTTAAATTATACTCTTATTATAAATGTGAAAGATACCTACATAGTTCGTTTCATTAACGTGAAAAATAATAATCTTAACAAATACAGTGTAAACTCCAAATAACGACACTGAAGGGACTGTGCATTTTATGGCGTTATAGAGAGGTGTCGTTAAATGGAGAGAAGAAAAATCAGAATTCTAAAAATATTTCAGACTAGTTTTAGTAGTTATGTACACAAAAACAATCTTATTTAATCTTATTGGGTATAGTCTGTTATTTTTGTATGACGTCTTTTGCTTTTACTTCGCCATGTTTACAGTTTGAAAGTTTGTGAGCAACTGAGGTCTGACAAAAATGATACCGTATAGATAATGCATGACATGTATACGACATCAACGCATTGGGTAATAACCTGTAATGTTGGTGTAAGTGTTTATAAATAAATAAATGACGCCTATTTATTAGTCATGGTCAAAAACAGTAGATACACGTGCAAGCAATCCCAATTTGAAAACAAAAGAATGAATTTCTTAGAAAGTTCGGTTTGCATGGTGCCGACTGTCGAGATTATAGTGGGCTAGGATAATAAAACGACAAAAAAACGTACACAGCTGCGCAGTTTTTATAAATTTTAGCAACTTACAAGGTATTTTACGTCGTTATTGAGAGTGAGTGTGACGCTATGTAGAGTGTATCATTGTATGGTAGACAAACTAAACCAACCAAAGTCAATTGATTTCGATGCTTTAGAGAGTTTGTCGTTAAATCGAGTGACGTTACATGGAATTTACACTTGTTGTACGAGTTTACACTGTATAATAAATTCAATAGATACATAATTTGTTTGTTTCATACACTTTAATCGGTCCAAACATTGCGAGTTTTGGCGGGATACTTTAAACGTATTGTATTTGTACACACAATTTGTACACTGCAACTTTAATCATTTTCTGTCATATAATAATATTTTGATGACTTTTGATATTAGAAAAAATGATTTTACATTTTAGGTAATGGATCCAATCGACAATTCTATGCCATCTTGCTCATGGGAAGACCCAAATTGGGTTTACCATGGGATAGAAGAAACTTTAGGAGCTATGGTAACTCTGGAATCAACTCCTACAAGAGATGAACCAACTTCGTGTTTGACTGACGCTGAGCTCTATGGCATACTCTGTGACAATATTATTGACGAAATGGAAACAGATGAATCCGAACCGGAACCGGAACCCGAACTGGAAGTGCAGAACATTGAAGAAGTACCTGCTATTAATGTACCCGATCGTGAATGGTGCCCAGGTAATCCTTGTGATTATCCAGTAATACCATTCACGCAGACTCCAGGCCTCAAAGAAGATATCGTCGATACACCCATTGGCTACTTTGATGCTATATGCAATATGGAGTTACTTCAATTGCTAACAGATTGCACTAACAATTACGGTGAACGCGAGAAGTCGTCAGCTAGTGCGGACAAAACTAGAAGTAAATCGTGGAAGGCAATAAGTTGTGAAGAGTTGAAACTGTTTTTTGGCCTACTTCTTCATATGGGTTTTATAAAACTAAATAGATTATGTGATTATTGGAAACAAGATATTTTTTTTAATCAGCCAATATTTTCATTGACGATGGCAAGAAATAGGTTTTTACTTATTTTAAGAATGTTATGCGTTAGTATAGGAGAAACAGCAACAAGTTATAGCAAAATCAAAAATATAATAGATTTTTTTAACAAAAGAATGTCAGAATTATATTACCCAACAAAAAATATTGTTATTGATGAGTCAATGATGCGAGGAGAGGTAGATTACGCTTTAGGCAATATATGAAAGGAAAAAAAAATAAGTATGGTCTGAAGTTCTATGCACTAGCTGACCAGTCTGGGGTAATATTGAAACTGCACCTGTACGGCGGTGCGTCTGATGTTATTGTGGGAGGATTAAACCACGTTAACAAAGTGGTAATGCATTTGATAAAAGAATATTTAAATGTAGGGCACCATTTATTTATGGATAATTTTTATACAAGCGTTAATTTGATAGAAGATTTATACTATAAGAATACTTATTGTACAGGAACACTACGAAAATTTCGAAAAAATAATCCTCAATTAGTTGTAAAAACAAAATTAAAAAAAGGTGAATTGTGTATACAACATAAAAATAATGTGTGTATAATTAAATGGTTGGATAAGAGGGAAGTCATGGCGATCTCTAGCAAATACAAAGGCAACTTTAACATTATTACTAATCGAAGGGGGCAAAGTAAAGCAAAACCAGAAATGATAACAAAATATAATAAAAATATGAATGCAATAGATAAGCATGACCAAATGCTATCATATTATACGTGCGAGCATAAATCTTTGCGGTGGTATAAAAAAGTTATCATTCACATCATGCAGATCGTCATGATCAACTCTTATTTCCTGTACAATGAGTATTCAACTCGAAAATTAAGCTTATATGATTTCCGATTAAGCGTCATAAAATCCATCGTGGAACCCTACATAGAACGGGAACAACAAATCCCATTACATAGACAGGTACATTGCTTGATGAAATTGGAAAAAAATTATCACGGAAAAACCAAACGAAAAAGATGCGTACATTGCTGGAGAACAAAAAAAGGAAGAGTAATGTCGCTATTTGGTTGCGACACCTGTCCGCAACAGCCAGGCTTGTGCATGGAATGTTTCAGACCGTATCACAAATATTAAGTGGTACTAAACTTATTCATAGATACCTACTGATTAAGTAAGAGTTGTACTCCACTTATCAAAAAAAAATTTTTTCCAATGTGCATTTGATCAAAGAAAAGGACAATTTCTATTGATAATTATTGTATAATATTGTTGGTCTAATTACGTTGATTTTTTAACATTTATCTTTAACATAAGTAGTAACTATAATATTGTACACACAATAAGTGCTTTAATAAAGACGTTGATTTCTCAAATCACTATTATTATTTCAATTGAAATCACAACCCTTAGGAACTCAATTTCTTTCCTCAAGAGAATCATAGAAACCTTTTAAACAATCAAGGCAACTAATTTCTCACTTTTCTTTAAAAATATCAATGATAGCTTTCATTTTATCGTAACGAACGCGACCGTGATAATTTGCTAGCTCGCATGCTACAACACTTCCGAAATATTCATTGCATCGAATTTCAATATTAGTATTGTTGTTACAAGTCAACCCTGGTTCAGTCATGGTACCAATTTCTTTATATTTAGTAATTGTTGGTCTTCCGTCAGTCATGGTGTTTACATCCTTTTTGTCATATTCATCCATTTGTTGCGAATATGTCCATTTTTGGGAGTAAGGTACATCTTGTAGTTCTGTAAATATATCTTGCGATGAGTTCGGTGAGCTTGATGCGTTCGCGATGTATTCTGAAAGCAAATAATGATCAACAATTATTTAAAGTCGTATAAAGTGGCTATAACTTTTAATAAATGTCATTTTTATTAAAAAAAAAACAATTAGGCGAAAAAACCAAAAATATACTAACGTAACGTAACGACAACGTCGGCAAATATTTTCATCTTCTAAATTCTGTACTTCGTGTAGGTAAAAGTGTATAACCCAAATTAACTATTCTATGCGGACGAAGTCGCAGGCAAAAGCTAGTATTTAATAAACAATAAGTTCAAAACATTTACTGTCTCCAAATTAAAATCTAAACTTCTTAGAATTGTAGACAGATTCCTGTAACGTTTTAATTACTTGCGGTGCTGCTTCAAAAACCTTATGAAATACGTTAATATTGACAATATAATGTGCTATCTATAGGTACCTGCATATCATAAAGTAGGTACCAGGTACCGACCGAATGATTTACAATTTAACACTAATCCACTACGTCACAATAAGTGCACTAAAAGTTTTAAGACAAGATAAGAGAAATATGTTATCGGCTCACCTCCTACTTTTGGGCGTTTTTGTGAGGGTGGGCTATCTGCTTGCGTCGCATCATCATCATATTCCACTGTTTCTTGCACATATTTTGTTTTCCCTAAAAAATCATAAATAAGTAACCAAAGGTTGAAATTCACTGATCAAATTACGATAAATACTTACCTTGGAATCTACTAACTGCCATAATTTAACTTTCAAAAGCACAAACACTGCTAAAAACAAAATATCTCTTCAGTAACTCGAGAAAGACTGATCAATAAACACGGTTGAAGCCGAAATAACGCTTTCTTTGATTTTACCTCTTAACAGTGCCGGTGAACACGCCTAGCGTGCTACGTAATTCCATCCTGCAGTGCCGCGAGCACACCTAGCATGTTTGCGTTTTTTATAGGGCGGCATCGCTGGGAAGTATTAGAAAATCGTGGTGGCATTGAATGTGTTAACAAATAGCCCCATCTAGTTCCGTGGTAAGATACGAGGCTTGTGTTACGTACAACAGATAGTTAATACGCTATATATACATAACTTTAAATACATACATATTATAAATATAAGCACACATGACTGGGGTACAAACATTCATGATCATTACATAAATAAGCCCCTAACGAGACTCGAACTCGAGACCGTTATTATAGAAAATAGGGTACACTGTGGTACGCGTCGGCTCGCTATTGGTTCGTCAGTTCAAAAACCATAAACTAATAAACAATATACGTCGCGACTCGCGAGCGAAAGGCTAGCTCAAAAATAAAAGAATAGTCTTAGTAAATGGCAAACACACCCCCCACCACTTTTTTCCAGCGTTCTTTTTACATGACGCGAACTATAGCTACATTTTCATATTCACAGCAATTTGTATATATTTAAAAAATACGCCTAACAATAATATAAAATGGAATGGATCCTTTGACGTACATAAAAAATCTCGAAATAGACATTTAAGAGGTTTTAATACTATTTTTCTTAGTTTGAATTCTAGCTAAGTTTCATAAAAAACGACTATCTTCTCCATTTACTCCACAAGATATATACATAAAAAACTTATCGTTTGAGATCTATTAATCTGTAAATAATATATTTTTTTCTATTTCGACTATTTTTCCATAAAAATATTTACAAAATCCTGATTCAAAAAATTTTAAATAAGTATTATGAATGAACAGATTCAATAACAAAAACTAATAACAAATACGAATCACAGATATTCAATATATATTTAAGAGCCTATTACACTATTCAGTATAGAGACAGTCTTAGTAATATTTAGCGTAGTAATATGTTGGGACTTGGGACATTGTTACACACAGCGCCATCTAGTTCCGTGGTAAGCTACGAGGCTTGTGTTACGGATACCAGATAGTTGCTTTACTACATATATAAGTTTAAATTTATACATATTATAAATATTAACACCCACGACTGGAGTACAAACATCTGAGTTTAACAAATGAATGCCCCCAGCGGGACTCGAACCCGCGACCGCTGGCGCAAGAAAGTAGGGTCACTACAAACTGCGCCAAACGTGTCGTCAACAGTAAGCAAGTAAGTTTGTGTCTCCACATGACACCGCGACTTTATTACGCCTTGCAAATGAGTTTGTATGCCGTATTTCTGGCGGTGTGATAGCGCGCTTGTCTTCATCATCATCAGCCCCTTTGGAGGTGGGCCTCCCTCAGTACGAGAGGGATCAGGCTATAGTCCACCGCGCTGGCCTAGTGCGTGTTGGCGGACTTTACATGCCTTTCGAAAACTTGCTAGGTTCTCTCAGACATGCAGGTTTCCTCACGATGTTTTCCTTCACCGTAAGACAAGTGGTAATCATGATAGAAATGATTCGCACATGAAAATATCAGAGGTGCGAGACCCGGATTTGAACCCGCATCACTCGGTTATCCAAGCGGTTGTCTTAAACAGTACTAATTAGCGTGTCTCAATACTGAAGTATAATAAGCCCATAACTTAAAAGCTAAAGAAATTAACGATAGAGTTTAGTATTAATTATTAATTTGAAATTTCACAAATCTCAATTTTATTATGACGTTTTAAGCAGGTTTTGAAAAATATAAGTTATTTATTGGCTTTGTAAAAGCGAAATAAAAATTGCCATACAAAATTTCTTGCAAACGAATACTTTCTTAAGTTTACGCGAATATTTGACATTATAAATGAAACTATCTTTTCGGATTTTGTCGCGGATTTATTTGGATTTTTGGTTCCCGACGTTTCGAATGCTTTACAGCCTCAGACATCAGACACTAAAAAAATCCACGAAACACCCAAAAAGTTAATTTTATTTGAAATGTACTTTATACATCTTTTTCCAATAATTTACTACTGTTATATAATTGAATCACATCAAAATCGGCTTTTCTTCAATAAAGCTAGTAAATTCCAACTTCTCCATTCGTACAGATCTAAAATCCACTCTAAGTAGTATTTTGTTTTTCCGTCATTTCTCAGTCCAAAATAACCTTAAATAAATATGTTGGGACATTATTACAACTGCGCCATCTAGTTCCGTGGCAAGCTACTAGGCTTATGCTACGATACCAGGTAGTTAATACACTACACATATTATATAACTTTAAATACATATTATATTATAAATATTGCGATAAATATTTATAACAATAGTAAAATTTATATAAAAATGGTAAAAAGTCTTAAAAAATAACAGCTTAGAATTAATTATGTCTAAAATAAGATAATTTTCGCACTGTTTATAGTGATCATAAGGTAATACTAGCATATACTGCGACTCTGCTTGACAAAATTTTCAACCCTCTTCCCTCTCTCTCTTTAGGGGTTGAATTGTCGAATATCATTTCTAAGTGGATAAAAATTACTATAAACTTCTATCGGTTAAGTTTGTATCATTATTAATGCTTTTTTGAGATTTCATGACTAATTATTAAGTAGTCTTTCATTTTTATATGTTTTCGTTATAAATTAGGAGATATTGTGGACTTTTCTGTAGGTCTTTTAAGGTCTTTTTAAGACCTACAAGTTTCTACTATATTTAGATATCTTAAGGTTTGGCTAGTGTTAGCCAAACAGTGCCAAAATAGCTTCTATGAGCGACTCAATAGAACCATTTAATGTGTTTTCCCATAGAAATAAAAGATTTAATCACTACACAAAATTTCGATAGAATCCGTTCAGTACTTTTTGTGTTAAAAGTAAATGGACAAAGATACATTTATTGATTTGAAGTCTATTCTCAACGTTACAGTCATTAGTTTTGAAAAATATTTCATATTTTTTGTTACTATTTCATTATATGTATATAAATAATTTCTTTATGTTTATAAATAATTTAGTCTACAACTGCCGTTTAAATATTATTTTCCATTCATTTTCAAATCTAATATTTTTTTCTATAATAGATTATTAATACCAAATATACATTTATTTTGTGACAGTATGATTGTTGACTAAATAAATAAAAAAAAACTGTCTTTTAAAAGAGTTAACATTGCCTTAATAAATATATAACAAAAGTATCTCAGTGTTTCTCAAACTGTACTTAATATCTATCAGTAGAAGGCATTGACTTTCTTCAATATATATATCTAATAGAAAACTAATATGTAAGTGATATTTTAAAATTTGATCCGTACAAATATTAGATTTTTTTGCAATTTTAAGTTCCTCATGCTTTACAGCAATCATGCAATGTAAATTTTGGAGGTCTTCTTAGAAACGTCTTGGAAGGCATCCATTAATTATGTAAAGTTTTCTTATAATTTGAACTTCCCAAGGGGGAGGGGTATGGGTGAGATTTAGTGAGATTTGGTTGGACTCCTCCGTCCATTAAAGCATTAAAGTAATAATGTGTAAAATAATTGTGTTTTTAAGAGTTGACTTTAGTTATTCAATTCAAATGAGATTTTACGAGATTAAATGAACCCCTCCCCCTATTTTGAGCTTACGTAATTAATGGATGACCTTATATCATTATTATATATTACTTAAATATGTTAGTTTTCTATTAACAATAACAGTAACTGAATATCATCAATCAAATTTAAACCTTATTTACTCCTTATACAAATATTACAAATTCTTTCCATCGTGCAATCCAGTCATATCCAAACTATCGTCTGACAAATCGTTTCTTTCAAAGGCGACTTGCCCTTGGTCTTCTTTAAGGGTTTGCTCCAATATCCTCTCTAGTTTTGGTTGAATATCCCCTAGTAACGCCCTCTGCGAGGGCTCGGAGGCCCAACAAGACTCCATAACTTCCCAACATTCGTCACTGAACTGTGGGAGACGCTCGGGGCGAAGCCCTAAAAATGTTGTATAGATAAACAATGTATAGGAATATAACAATTTATTTTTTGCTGTAAGTAATTTGTATTTACTTTGAAGGAAATTGAGAAAAGAAAAAACTTATATTAATAATTTTAGGTGATTTTCTATCTCATTGAAAGAGTTGAGAAATACAGCATCTTTAATCCGAAGAATAAACACATATTGAATGTTAGAAAAAATGTAACTGATTTGCAATTAACGAAAAATGTACTATAATAAATGAAGACAATAAGGCTGAAGGTTATATGTCGCAAAATTTAGTTCTTGAGTTTAATGAATTCAAAGTTTCTATATAAAATGGCTACCAAATGGCAATAATAGTTATACAATATAATATAATAATAGTTATAATAGTTATAATAATACAATAATAGTTACAAATATGACTATTTTAAGATTTAACACTGTTTCTACTCTCATGACACCGATATTTATGCATAATAGAGCGATAATTCTAAAATATATCACCTTCATCCATTCACATCTTTAAATATTTTTTGACTAATTTCAAGTATAATACGAACCTTTTTTTACTTTGCTCCAAAGCTGTTCTTTATTCTGGAACGTTTCAAATGCGGACGGTAACTTGACGTGCCCTGCACAGAGGTACCTGTGAACATACGTTTATGTTATTTTCAAATCAAAATATACTTGATTGTAATTAAAACTTAATATCCGTATTAGGATTGTATCATCGGCTCTGAAAGCTGTTCTGCTGAGAAGAGCCCAAGAAAAACTCAACAGTTGCTTTTGCATTGACCTAGTTGTTGAGTTGTCGTTTGATAACAACTCAATAACTGGAGTAACATAGGAACGTTACTGTTGTACATAATATATGGATATATCCAAACGAATCCAAATGGTTACTCCATTTCCAGTCAGTCAGTAAGTCAGGTATCTATGTAACATACTATCATTCATCTTCACCGCATTGTTATCTATGGGTCAATAGGAGCGAGTTTGAGCTATGAAAGTATGATAAATCTATTAATCAATAAAATGATAAGCAAGCAAGCGTAATTTACGAAATTTAAACATTTTTATTGTTGGAAAATGTATTTACTATACCACTTGTAACCACACAGGTCATTAAGGACTTATTGGCTTAAAAGAAGTCAGTACCCACAAAAACAGACCTCCTCCGTCATAATAGGGTATAGGAGGCTTTCGCATTCAACCATGACGTCCAAGTAATATACACTGTACGGTGGCGCAAAAATTTAATTAAAATTTTAAAATTTAAATTTTGAATTGAAACTTTCAGAAACTTATTATTATTTTTTGTCTATAAAATGAACCGTAACGAAAAAAAATAATAAAAAAATTAAGAAATCAAAATTTGACGATTTTAGAAATTTTAAAAAATTCGGAGCGACCTCTTAAACATTTTTTGAGCTGTTCTTTGGAGAGGGCTCCTTAAACATCAAAAACTAACATTTTTCACACGAGACTCAAAAAAAACAGTCTGGTTTTTTGCGCCACCCTAATACACAGTATGTTGTACAGTGTACACGTTTGGCGCAGTCGGTAGTGACCCTACCTTCTTGCGCCAGAGGTCACGGGTTCGAGTCCCGCTGCTGGGGGCATTCATTTGTTAAACTCAGATATTTGTACTCCAGTCGTGGATGTTTATATTTATAATATGTATGGATTTAAACTTATATATAGTATATCAACCATCTAGTATCCATAACACAAGGCTCGTACCTTACCGTGGAACTAGATAGTGCTGTGTGTAAATGTCCCAACATAACTTAATAATAATCCTCCTATCCTCGTATCCTCACCAGAACAGTATCCCGAAGGCGTACACGTCGACCGCGGCGTGGTACCTGCCCGCCAGCAGCTCGGGCGCCATGTGCACGGGCGTGCCCACCAGCGACCCCGACACCAGCGCCGCCGCCGCGCAGAACCCCAGGTCCGACAGCGCCGCGCGGTCTTGTTCATCTAGGAGGACGTTCTTCAGCTTTATGTCGCGGTGGACCAGGCCTAGTGAGTGGAGGTAGCGGATACCTGGTGATGAATGAAAATGAAGGTATTCTTCATGTTCAGAGCCCTCCCTCCTCCTCCTCTCTCTCTAAGGCAAGACCTTTTTAAGGCAAGCCCACAATCATCACTCACTTTTATCGCTTTAATATCTCATTCGTCCTTAATAATATCACTTTTAGACAAAAACATCATATACCCTCCACAATACAAAGACATATTTTCACACACCTCATTTATCTCACACTGTCACCAAGTTTACACACTCATCCTCCACTTCATAAGTGAAGTGAGAAAACATTCCAGTGGAAGGTCACTCACCTTCTACGATATCACAAGCCACCTGCACACGTCATTTATCTCATTCTGTCACCAAATTTTCTTCACCTCAACTTTCCAACCTCCTTACAACCTGACCCTCCTTTACCTTTGAGGTAGAAAGTGAGTATGAAGAACCAAGTCACTATATAAGTTCACTTATATTTTCATAGTGGTAGTGCCATGCTTGTTACCTTCGAGTAGCAGCCGAATGGTCCGGCACGCCCCGTATAGTACCACTCTCTCGCAGAACACCGGTGTGAAGTGGCAGCTATGCTGTCGCGTTTCGTCTGGTGAGTGAGAGTCCAGGAGGCACACTCTCCATCCCTTTCCTCCCTCCCTCTATCCTCCCCTTTACCTCCCTATTCCCTCCCTCCCTTTCCTGAAAGGCCGGCAACGCATCAGCAAGCCTTGCAGTGTTGCAGATGTCCATGGGCGGAGGTGATTACTTCCCATCAGGTGAGCCTCCTGCCCGTTTGCCCCCTTTGTACCATAAAAAAACCTCACCCTCGACGGTGTCGTGCACACATCACTCATTTCATATTGTCACTTAAATCCCTTATTATCTATACACAACCTTCTAATCCTAGTAGGATCATCACACTCGCTTTCCAAGTTTGAGGTGAAGAATGATAGAAGACCCAAGTCTCTATGTACCTTGGGTCTTCAATCACTCTCCTCATTTACCTCATACACAAACCCTTCCCCCCAATCTCTTAAAACCCATATCAAACACAAGTCGTCTTTACCCCAATCTCTTTCACCCCAGTGAAATCACACTCACCTTCCTTTACGCCTAGTTCGCATTAAGCTAGTATTTTTGTCTAGTTGCGAGTGGACCTCATCCTAAGGTGGAATGGAAAGTGAGTATGAGGAGCCAGGTCTCTATGTAAGTGTACTCACCCTCCACAATATCGCAGGCGACCTGCATGCGGCGCGCGCGCGGCAACCCGGCGCGCACGGCGGCGTGCAGGTCGCGCGCGCGCCGCTCCGACACCAGCAGCACGCCCGGCGCGCCCCCCGCACCCCCGCCACCACCCCCACCCCCGCGCTGCACCAGCGACCCCAGCAGGCGCACGATGCGCGGGTGAGGGGGGATGCTCCTGGTTACATAAATAATATAAATAATAAATATGTTGGGACCGACACCAGCAGCACACCCCCCGCATCCCCGCCCCAACCCCAAATCTTGAAATCTTACTAGGTAATTTTAGGAATGCAGGTTTGTTTAATGATCTATTCTTTAGGTACAGGGAGTTATCATATTGAAAATAATTCACAGAGGAGAATATCAAAAGTATATTACTTTATCTTATATAAGGATCCGTTACTTAATTTTATCAAAGTATAATCCAAAAAAAATAGCCTTAAACACATAATATATCCTAATACCATCTACCTAACTTAACTTTAACGTAAAAGAAACCGAGATAACGAGATAAAATCTAAAAAAGAGAAAGAAAGAGAGAGTGAGAGTGAGTATCAGACCTGGTGTAGAAGAACTCCATGGCGAGCTCGTGGTAGTGTCTCTCGTCGGCCGGCAGCACCGACTTGACGGCGGCGCGGCGACCTCGCCACGCGCCACGTGACACGTACACCACGCCGTACTGCCCGCGACCTGCCACACCGACAGATAGACACACATGGTCTTTGAAGTTACTTTATAAGTATTAATTGGTTATGGTTGTAGAAAAACAACGGTGAAGGAAAACATCGTGAGGAAACCTGCATGTCTGAGAAAACCTAACATGTTTTCGAAAGGCATGTGAAGTCCGCCAACTCGCACTAGGCCAGCGCGGTGGACTATGGCCTGATCCCCCTCGTACTGAGGGAGGCTCGTGCCCAGCAGTAGGACTTTAAAAAGGGCTGATGATGGTGATGGTTGTAGAAATATATTTTTCAAGTGGACTGTATGGTTGAGATCTTGCTGGTAGATAGTGGGCAGTTGACTTGATGACGATTTATAAAAGCAAAACAACGGTTTTCATACTTAACTATTTATTACTTTAAGACACATAAGAAACACGTCTGCCTTGCCGGCGATCCAAAATCCGAGAGAGCGAAACAATGTATGAATGAAATAGCATGATAGACAGAGTGAACAGAAAATAATTAATGTTACCATCTTAAAATAAATCTTATTACATATTTATTACATACATATTATGTTTTTTGTTGGTGTTTCCAACAATGATTTCAGAACTGGGATTTTAAATCACTGCATAGTATAAAACAAAGTCGCTTTTACTGTCCTTATATCCCTTTGTATGCTTAAATCTATAAAACTACGCAACGGATTTTGATGCGCTTTTTTTAATAGATAGTGTGATTCAAGAGGAAGGTTTATATGCATTACTAGCGGATCCCGCGGCTTTGCCTGTGCTAAATCTAGGAAAAAGCCCAAGCGAAGCGAGGGCGAGTCGCTAATGACGAATAAACTTAAAAATACGTTATAATACGACTCACAACAACTCATAATACCATGTATATATTATAGCCTTATATAGCCTATCTAGGAAAACGAGTCAGTCAGGAGACATCAATTTCTCTCGTCGCCATAATTGGTGTAAAGCATTCGAAACTTCGCGAGTTCAAAATCAAAATAAAACCGTATATTAAAAAAAATCATTACCTATCTCTCGGCCAAGCTCTGGAGTCCCGTACATAAGAAGGTCGCACATCGAAGTACTCTCTAGACAGAGGCGCGCAAACGCTGGGGCATATCTGAAATATAAAATTATTTAATTAAATTAATAAATATCGTACACACTTCGCTTAGGTGCGGTAATTGTATACTGACCCTAAATTATTTCCTAAAATAAAAATAACTTATGTTACTCTTTATAAGATCAGCTACTTCATAGTAAAAGTACCATTAAAATCGGTCTGGCTGTTTCGAAATCAGTCTTGAGTTCCACATTTGTCCCAGTAAGAACATAACCTGAAACTCAGGTTTTAACAGGTTTGGGTGGTTCGTAATTAAAAATCCGAGCTAATCTATCAGTTCACAATTTTCTTGTAATAAAGTTAATTTAGATAGAAGTTAGTAGACAGTATTAGCCCAGCGGTAACGCGCTCGCTTGGATAACCGAGTGATGCGGGTTCAAATCCGGGTCTCGCACCTCTGAGAAACCAAGCAAGCTTTCGAAAGGCATGTGAAGTCCGCCAACTCGCACTAGGCCAGCGCGGTGGACTATGACCTGATTCCCTCGTACTGAGGGAGGCTCGTGCCCAACAGTGGGATGTTAAAAAGGGCTGATGATGATCA
Source organism: Boloria selene (assembly GCA_905231865.2). Classification (NCBI taxonomy): domain Eukaryota; kingdom Metazoa; phylum Arthropoda; class Insecta; order Lepidoptera; family Nymphalidae; genus Boloria; species Boloria selene. Next base: position 443,809 of record HG993156.1, read on the forward strand.
AATCAAATCAAAATATTATTTATTCAAATAGACTTTTACTTAGTCATTATTAAAATTAAATGTCAGTCTGTGAGTAAGCTCCCACCGGCTCGGAAAGCTGTTCTGCTGAGAAGAACAATATTGTATTACAATATTTGTCTATTTATCCTACGTGAGACACAACCAGACATTAATCCCACTACCAATCCCATGATGAAAGTTAATTTAGCATTATATAGTGTAAGTTTGTGCAAAGTGAGTACTTCTTGCGTATGGCGAGCTTGACGTCCTCTGTGTGGTGGAGGCGGCCCGCCAGCGCCGTCTGCAGCGCGCTTAGCGCCGACTGGTAGCGCTCGTGCGCTGACATCAGACGTTCTAAGATCTGGGGAATTGTGAAATGTATACAAAAACTTGACAAATTATATACTAAAATCTTTTTCAATAACCACTCCATCCATTGGTGAAAACAGCAAGAAAACCGGTGCTGTAGTTTTTGAGATTATGGCGGACAGACAGACAGATGCAGTGGAGGGTTTTGTTTTATAATATGTAATGATTGGGGTTGTTGCAGAACACATTTTAAAATTACCATTAATTATATACTAATAATGGTTTAATGACTTTATTAGCAGTTTTCTGGCAAATATTGGATTTCAAAAATAAATTGATATCTATTCTTTCGTGATTTAATAAACTTTTATCTATTTATTATCTATATTTTTAATTAAAATTCGGTCCAGGTGATTCGGATTAGAAATCTATAGATTTAACATTTTTGGGAAAAATTGAAATATTATCGAATAAATCCATTGTTTATAGAATTTTTAATTATGTATGAACGCATTACGAGATAATCATTGATAGATTTTGATGAAATTTGATATGATGATAGCTGGTTATCCGAGTCAATATACAAGATATAGTTTCAGTCAAAATGTGCTTAATGATATATCGACTGTGAACTGGCAACCGGTACTATCTCAATTTTGACAACTTTACAGGATGAAGAAAAAACTTGTTTGAATCATTAATATAGCATCTAGTAAATTAAATAAAAATACGTTGTTTTTAAATATTTTTATTGCACATGTTATTAAAAAGAAAAGAAGCATTATATGCTTCCTTCTAATATCAAAACGAGATACGACAATATAAGTCAATTTGGAACAAAAAAATGAGATAGGACCGGTTGGTAGTTCACAGTCGATATCGTTTCGAGGTAATATAATAAATATAAAAGAAAAGACGATAATTAGAGCATTTCTTTCTCTCTCTCTCTATCTCTTCTCATAAAAATAGAAGATAATATAAGAAAGAAATCGTCTCGGGTCTTCTCACATTCCCTGTAAGGGGAGTGGGGTGACGGCTTCAGGGCGTTGCCCTCTGGCCGTGGGTTCATACGCCGCCCACTAATATGGGCGTGTTCCTGGGGAGTCCTTGGACCTGTCAGGCGTTGGAGTGATGTGGAGTTGCCACACGGGCGATCAGCCCAGCCGGGTGAGACCCTCAGTTACCCTGAGGGAGGCCCAGCTAAGCGATCAGCGACCGGATAAGAAAGAAAAGAAGAGACGAGAAGAGATAAGAGAAGAGTGTGACCTGCAGCGAGATGAGCCTGGCGAGGCGCGCGGGCGACAGCGAGTGCGCGGCGGCCAGCGCCGCCCGCCGCCGCCACGCCGCCGCCAGCGCGCAGCACGCCTCCGCGCCGCCACGCGACAGCCGCAGTCTGAGGACAAGCAGTTAAATATGTTGGGACAGCATTACACGCAGCACCATCTAGTTCCGTGGTAAGCTACGAAGGAAAATATAAACACCCATGTGAGTACAAACATTCAATTTTAACAATGCCCCCAGCGGGACTCGAACCCGCGACCGCTGGCGCAAGAAAGCAGGGTCAATACCAATTGACATTTTTTTACACGTAACATTTTTTTATTTATTATAAATATTAAACTAGATGGCGTTACGTGTACTCTAAACCGCGCTATGGTTTTGTTACCTTTAATAGTATATAAGGACTTGTTGACAAATTGTCAGCTTGTACTCTCTTCAATCCCATTCAATCCTCTTATAATCAATCCGTTTAAATAGTGAACAAGCAGTGCAATAGTCCGGTAGTTTTATTTATCGCCGTTAAATTCGGAAGAGTTCACCTCATTCAGTGCAAGCTACCAGGCAACCGATTCGTCACTCTTCTTTTATCTTCTGTTTCATTCTTGTATTCCAATATATTGCGAGTTCTTTGTAATTAGCGTTTTTTTCTTGATATATTATGTTTTAAAATATGTTTCAAATAATTTTCATACATTCGGTTTCTACTTCACCTTAAAGGTAATGTAGTTTAGCTACATTCAGTTTTTATAACTTATGAACTATTCAGAAATACGATTTTCAATAAAAATAAACATTGGTATGGCAAAATCGTTGAGTAATTTAATAGAAATAACAATTGTGTTTAAAATAACTTATTACAATGAGAAAAATACATTTTTTTGAATTTTATTAATATGCCTTGTATCTTTGTAGTATTCCCAAAGAATGTTAAAATCAGATTTAAGATGATGAAGAGATGTAACTTAAAACTTCCTCAAACCAATCAACGAAACTGAAGACGAACTCTCAACTTAGTCAACCCCAAGTAATTCAGCGGGAAGGTGATCGGAAGACATCCACCTCAAACCCTATTGGAAATAGAATAGACAGGTGATGTCCCAATACCGAACATCAGAAGTATTTCTCAACCCCAAGTAATTCGGAATTGGGCAGAAAGGTAAAGATAAGATATGAGATTGGGGTGTGCGAATAATTCGAACTTACGAATTAATCGTTCCGAATTGAATATTAATATTCGATTCGAAATTCGAATCGAATAATTCGAATTATTTGTAAGTTCCCGCATAATTCGAAAAATTTCAAATAAGAATTATTCATAGAATTTCGAATAATTCGAAAATTTGAATTATTTGATTCGAATTTCGAATCGAATATTATATTTTTTTTTCAATTTATTGGCCAATACATAACAAATACATTATAATTTGCAATTTAAGTACTACGAAAACCTCGCGGGTTTATCTGGGTACAGAGAGTCATTCAGTTCATTCGGTTTGTTTTTGTAAAAAATATTTTTTAAAAAGTGATTTGATTTTCGTGGTACTTTTATACATTTCTTGCAGTTCTCTAGGCAGTTCGTTAACATATTCAGGTATTAAGTAGTTATCAGTTCTTCGCACACCCCTAATATGGTTGTACCTGCAGAAGAGCCTGCGCAGGGAGTCCAGCAGGTCGTCCAGCAGCGAGCTGCCGGCGCAGTGCGCGAGGTCCACGCGCCGCGCCACCGACAGCAGCTGCCGCACCGCCTCGCTCGCCGGACGCCCCGCCAGCTCGCGCCGACATGACCCCTCCAGCGACTCCAGGCATCTGCATACAACAAGACACACGTCTTCATACCTCTACCCACTTCCTAGATAATCAGACTCCAGGAATTTAAAAGAGACATATTTTTATCTCTCTACCCACTTATTAGATAATTAGACTCCAGGCATCTACATATAGTCCGGGAGGTTGTGTCAAATTTGACCGGAGCATTTTGGCATGGCTTTTGTTTTTTTGTATAGTCAGTTGGTCCAAAACCGGGGCATAAGATGAGAAAATGCCAGGAAACTTGATAGTAAAAAAATTTTTTTTGGACTATTTAGGCAAAGATGAAAAAGTATAAATAATTAGTTAATGAATTATAGATCTTAAAAAAAGTGTCAGCTGTATCATGTACGTGACAAAATATGTTAGACTGGAATGGTCTATCTGAGACAATAAATTTATAAACATTCATTTTTATTTATATAAAAAAAAAGATAGAAAAAGTGTCTCCTTACCTTTGCAACGTACCAAAATATGAGTCTTTTAAGCAATCCACGAACTTGACCAACCTTAGGCTGATTTTTCGACTCAGTTTAGATAAAACTGAAACAATAATATATTTGTTAATTTTTGAAAATTTTGAAGAAATTCAGGGTTTTTTTACATGATTTGACCGGAACAGACAACAATTTTAAAAATTGACTTTTTGATGTAGATACCATATATGGATTTAGTGAAAAGATATTAATTTGAAATTAAAAACAGACACTTCAATTTTATTTATATGTTTATATGGTGCCTCGGTGGTGTAGTGGCTAGCAAGTACGGTCATACACCGAGAGGTCCTGGGTTCGAGTCCCGGGTCGGGAAAAGTTTAGTTATTGAGTCTTTCTGTTTAGAAAGCCTCCGTAGCCGCTTGGAGTTGGGAAGCTGGCGGTGTGTCACCCCCGTGCCGAGGCAGAGCACGTAAAGCCGTCGGTCCTACGCCCTAACTCTCACTGGTCGTGTCTCATGTCGTCCCACCGGAGTATGAGAGTGATAGGAACAGAGAGTGCACTTGTGTCTGCACTATAATATCTCCTGCGCAGTTGGACAGTCTAATGCGGCCAGCGGCCAGATTGGCCGCCGTAGCCGGAAAAAAATCAATTTATGACGATTTTTGAAATTTTAAAAAATTCTAAGCGACCTCTTACAACTTTTTTTGAGCTGTCCTTTGGAGAGGGCTCTTTAAACATCAAAAAGTAACACTTTTTCACACGAGTCAAAAAAAAAATTAACGTTTTTTTGGCGCTATCCTAATATAGATAAATACTTCTCACCAGTGCGTTGTACGTCGAGCGACGCCTGGCGGCTGGACACGGCGCGCGGACACGCCCCCGAGCTGCGTGCGACGGAGAGCGAGTATAGCTCCGTCTCGTTCTCTATCCGGATGTTGGTGGAGTCCGAGAGGGGGGATTGCGACTGGGGGAGGCACAATGCTGCTTATTACAAAAATAATCAAACACTAACTAATTTGTGGAAAGTTTTGTATACTTCTATTCTAAGTTTTGTATAATATTCTAATTTAGAGCGAAGGACTCGAATCCAGCTCTTAATAAATTAAAAAAAAAATCTAATTTAGTTGAAACTATACATAGAATATTTTTTGGAAAATAATATATGAATAGCCATTATCTTATACGGATAATCTAATAGTTATTAAAATTTTTGCCTGTCCATCTGTTTGTTACTGCTTTACGAGAAACCCATGAGACCCATTTTGATGAAATTTGGTATTTTTATCAGTCAACCATATAGGATACTTTTTACTGGGAAAGTGTTTAATTTCTGAGAAACCTACATCAACCGTATAATATGCAACATATAAGCGTGAATCGCAAGTCATATAAAAAGATCAATTAATTTAGTTTTTTTTTTCAATTAATATTTAAAAAAATAAAAAAAACTCACTGTTGGTTCAAATTCGCTATTACTCATACTTTCTTCATTCGAATGAATTATCTCATAATCGTCGAAATTATAACTCTCGTATGACTCCGCCTCTTCTACATTCTCAGGGTCAGAGTCGTTCGAGTCCACATTTTGATTGAGACTGAGTGAGATTGTAGGACTGCTTCGAGTTGAGTAGAAGATTGAGTTGGAGATAGAGAACCTTTTGTCTTGATGACAGGGGAGATCTGTGAAAAATCGGTCAAGTGTGAGAAGGGGTATTCGATTAAAATATTATATATTTTTAGTATAGATTATATTTTATTCGATGTTATTCGAGGTTACACAACCCTTATAAGTCAATAAGGGTTTTGTGTCATCAAATAATATTTAATACTTTGTGCTAATCGTTTTTTTTTCATTTGTATGACGGTCATTTATAAATTTCCCATATTTTTCAAAGTTTGTTGTTATATAGGCAATAGTTAATAAGCTACAACCCACTGACGGACAGAGAAGGCTATGTAATAGGTATCTGTTGGTACCCTTCGGGCGCGGAACCCTTTTAATTTTAACCAATTTAGACCAATGAGGTTGTTAATACTTCATATATAGTCAAATTGACATGAAAAAAATGTTGTATAAACAACTGGCAAATATATGTTTGAAATATCATTGTATAATTCGCGTCATGTAAAAAGAACGCTGGCTGACAAGTTGCGCAGAGGCGATTTATCGGTCAATTTGGTGGTAAGACGCGGGGCGCGGGACGTAGAGGCACGCGCCGCATGCTTTCCGGCTCGCTATTGGTTCGTCAGTTCAAAATACCATCGAGCACACAAAAGTTATTAATTACGAAATGATTTAATATAAAAAAATAGAGAAAAATTTTTTTTGACGTATTATTGTTTTATAAAGAGAAAGTCTGATAATAATGCAGTTAATAATTTTAAAAAATATATTAAATTAATTAATTATATTTTTTTAAATAAATTAAACATTCTACACTGAATCAAACATATTTTATTAATTAGAAGAATTTTATTTAATGACTTTCTATCAAATATATTTTTCAATGTACCTGCCAATAACCAATATACGTCGCGAGCGAAAGGCTAGTTCAAAAATAAAAGAATACGCTTAGTAATTTCGTATGCGAATGTACCGATGCGCAAACACACCCCCCACCACTTTCCTCCAGCGTTCTTTTTACGTGACGCGAAATGTATATATATTTTCATATAACGTTTAAAAGCTAATTTAAAATGATTTCAAACAGTGATGATAAAACATTGATAATAAATTTTATTAACCGACTTCAAAAAAGGAGGAGGTTATATGTTCCGTTGTATGTATTTTTTTTTATTTTATGTATGTTCACCGATTACTCCGCCGTCTGTGGGCCGATTTCAAAAATTTTTCTTTTGATTGGTAGGGTATAGTTCCGAGGTGGTCCCATTGTCACCAAGTCAGGATCTGATGATGGGATCCCAGGGAAATCGAAGGCAACTCTCAAAATTTACAGGCACCTATTATGTTTTTGATATATTTTCTAAACCCGATAAAGCTTTTACGTATGAAAATCATCATCTCATGTGGATGAGCTGATGATGGAAGGTAAAATTCCTCAACAGTTGTTTTTTATGTGTTTTCACCGATTTCTCCGTGAATTGTGGGCCGATTTTAAAAATTTCTTTTTTGTTCGGTAGGGTATACATTCAAGATGTTCTCATTGTCACCAAGTCAGCATCTGATGATGGGATCCTAGAGAAATTGAGGGCAACCCTTAAATTTTATCGGCACTGATTACCTTTTTCATATATTTTCTAAAGCTGTTCAAGAATTTGTGATGATGTTAGGTATATATCCTCAACGGTTAGGAGTTGAAAGAAAATTCTTTTAATATTATACGTACTTATGAACTGATAGTCGTATTCCTTCAGGATATTATGTGGATTGATTTGTTAAAAAATAATTTACATTATTTCATACGCATATATTAACGCTATATTTACACCTTTGTTGTAAATAACTATGGAATTTAATTATCTCCTTACAGTTAAATTTTTAATAATAATAATAATATGTTCGGATCTTTTTTACAACAGCACTATCTTGTTCCGTGGTAAGATTGGCTTGTGTTACGGATACCAGATAGTTGATATACTACACATATAAATTTTTAAATACATACATATTATAAATATTAACACCCATGACTGGAGAACAAACATTCGTCCTCAACAAATGTGTGCCCCCAGCGGGACTCGAACCCGCGACCGCTGGCGCAGAAGGTAGGGTCACTACCAACTGAGCCAAACGATTCGTCATATACATAATTATATTGCATACACTAGACATTTTTTAAGCAATTTCCTTACCATCAACACTCCAGTCCATGTTGTTGATCTCAGCGCGCATCTCCTGTAGTACTTCTTGCATGATCTGTACCAACTCTTTTTTCTTCTCACCTTGCGAGAATTTCTCGTTCATTGTCTGTAGGAATCGTGTATAAAATTAAACAAAATCAAATACATAGCTTCTAAAATATTTTGTTTAGAGTGTATAATATTACATAACAATATTAAATAATATTTCTTTGCAAAAAAGGTTCATAAATGAGATTTATTTATACAGATAAATAAAATAGAAGTTTTATTTGTAATTTTTAATTAAAAACTTTTACCAAATGCATAGGAGGATTTTTTTTAAATGCCAAATATTCGCATGAATCTAAGAAAGCTACACACATACATACATACATACGCACACATTTATACGTACACATGTTAGAAACGAAAATTCGGATTAGATTAGATCCGTACCGTAGATTACAACATTTCTGAGCTTTCATATGTATCATGTACGTGTGTATGTGTGTGCGTGTGTGCGCGCGTGTGTGTGTTTGTTTGTGTGCGTGTGTGTGTGTGTATGTATGTGTAACTCACTTCATACAGTTGCTGTTCTTGGCGCGCCACGTACTGTATCTTCTTGGGTACGATTTGCAGCTCCCGCGCCATGTCGAATGACGCTAAGATGAACTGCTGGAGTAACTTGTTGTGAATCTATAAAAAAAAAACAAAATTAAAAAACTCCATTTGGCACTTATTTAATGATACTGACTTAGAAAACCAAGTGAAGCGGGTTCAAATCCCAGGTCTTACAAACCTTTTACTCTCATGTAAAAATAAAAAAAAATAACAAAATATTTTAAATTATAAATTTACTAGTAACTTACGCCTGCTTCGCTCGTGTTCATCCCTTGGTATTTTTTGACGGTCAGTATAATATAAAAGATATAGTCTACATTGTATAAGGTGATAAGGGATCTCCAGATTATTTATTTTTAATATTTAAACCATGTTTTTATTTTTTTATAATTTCTACCACCAATCCCTATTTTTAATAGTAATTAGAACGCGGGCGGAACCGCGGGAACTGCTAGTAGTAGTATAGATTTTAATAACTAAGCACACCTCACTCAGCCTTTTACAGTGGTCCAACAAGTAGCTCTGCGAGCACTCTGTAGCGAACTTCAGCACAATGTTCAGCAACATACTCCGACTCTTCACTGTCCTATCATTATCTGTGTCCTTTCTCTTTTTATGTTCTGCATCTCTTTCTGAATTCTTCAATATTTCTACATCATCTATTATCGACCATTGACTCTTTACGTGATGTTTTTGTGGGGGACTCGCTGGAAATAATATTTTAAATATGTTTAAGAAATAACATTTAGAACATTTTTTATATTGCAAATTCAGTGGAGTTATTAAAATATAGACTTGAATATAATTTCTAAGATCAAAAGACGCCTCTCTCTCTCTCTCGCGTTTTCAATCTACAAATGGAAGATACATTCAAAATACAAAATTTCCACTAAAATGAAAACTTTGCAGTTTTTGGGAAGCTTTGAAATAAATACTAGTAGTGTAATTATTTTAAAAACATTTTTAATGTAAATATTTATAAGGTTACACTAAATACAATCCATCGTAAAATAAGGAATAAGGATTAAATAGCTATTACTTAGTCAATTAAAGAAATCAAGATATATTGATGTAACACAATAAATAGCAAAAGTTCGTACTTATCAACTCCCACTGATCTAACAACTCATTCATGAAAGCAATCTGCTCCTCCTGCCGTCTTCTGTTACCGTTTTGTTGCATACTAACATTTTCCCTGTAAAATTAAAAAAAAAAACATTCAAAAATAATAATTTCTGACCATAGAGAAACCTTAATAATTATGTATACTATGAAGACTTAATTGGTTTAGGTATGTAAAAATTCCATTTATTTTTGACTTTAGGGGTCGTCCCGGGGCTAATCACGTGAGGCTCGAAAGGGGGCTAAAAATTTGCTTAAAAACATCACGTGATTAATGGACGCCCCCTTAATATATGTATTAAATGTATTCAGCCCATTTTGACGCCCAGACTTCACATGTCTTTCGAAAATTTGCTAAGTTCTCTCAGACATGCAGGTTTCCTCAAGATGTTTTCCTTCACCGTAAGACGTGAAGTGGTAATCATGTTGGAAACGATTCGCATATAAATAAATCAGAGCGAGAGCGTCACTGGGCGTCATATATGTATTAAATACTGTTTTCAACACAAAAACCAATCTAACTGAGCACATATTTTATATCCTTTACATTTTTACTATTTTCTGAGTATAAATATGTTGGGACATTATTACACACAGCGCCATCTAGTTCCGTGGTAAGCTACGAAGCTTGTGTTACGGATACCAGATAGTTGACATACTACATATATAAGTTTAAATAGTAAATACATACATATTATAAATATAAACACCCATGACTGGAGGACAAACATTTGAGTTTAACAAATGAATAAACCAACGGGACTCGAACCCGCGACTTCTGGCGCAAGAAAGTAGGGTCACTACCAACTACGCCAAACGTGTCGTCAAACTAAATATAATCGCCACAAAATCTAAAAAAACTAGTTGTGGATATACCTGAACTGATGCTTCAACCCTTGGTCAGACTCCGGTAGTTCCTCAGTATGATATAGCTCAGTGGACTCCGTGGCCTCACTGGGCAGGACTCGGGGCCTCTGTTGGACCTCACTGTTGGAGAACAGTATGAAGAGAACCTGGGCATTGGCATCGATTTCTTTGATTTGATGTAAGTCGAGACAGTTCTGTAAAAAAGTTGAAAGCATAGCTAGTAAATGCATACTGAACTTGACTAATTATATACTAAAACCTAACCTAATATACAAAAAAACAGCACGAAAATCGGTGTAGTAGTTTTTAAGTATATCGCGATCAAACATACAGACAGATGCGACAGAATACTTGTTTTATAATAGGTAGTGATAATACTTTTTTTAATGTGTATACAAGCAAAAATAGTTCAAATATCTTCAATGGCTTTAAAGTATTTTTATGTCCAAGTGACACAAAAGGTAGGTCTACAAGGATATCTTATATGCTAATGTAGACTTGGTACGGATACACGTACAGACTATCACTTTTTTTATTTTTATGTAATGGACTACAGTATTGTGTACTTGGCCTAGATGACTAGTCTAACAAAAGAGCACCAATAGTCCGAATAAAATAATTGTAACATTCAGACAGTCTGACATCATAAAATATTAAAGGTTCATGCTGTGGAACCCAAATAAAAACCTTTCAAATTTCACAATTTTACAAATTTAACAGGTTATCAAAAAACTAAAAAGTTATAGTAATAAAATATATTCACCTCAGAACTGATAACTGGTTGTTCATAACTCTCCTTCCAATCTTCGTTTCTATCTCTATCTCTCCCTTCATTCTCATCTTCTTCTCTTTCTTTGTACAAATCAAAAGTCGACCAAAACTCACTAGAGGATGTCATTTTAGAAATGTTATCACAAAAAATATTTCGTCCATACTTATTTAGAGCAAACAAATAAATTGGGGTGAAGTTTTGCAAAATGGCTGACTTTTTTGAATATAAATCTGAATGTAATTGTTTTAACGATATATAATTTCCAGGCTCACATTCAGTTACATCTGGTGGTACGATTATTTTCAGACCGTCTCTTAGAAATGAGTTATTAAGTTCAATTTCAAGGGTAGTTCCTAGATCTGTTTCGTGTCGTAGAAGATCCTAAAATAAAAAAAATAGCAAACTGATCAAGCTTTAATTTGGTATTTAAAAAAAAACTATTTTAGGAACTTTTTGACGATTCAAATGTACGTTAACACGATAAATATAGTCGCTGGATACACGTTTCATATTACAAATGCCATAGTTATACAATAATTTGGAAAATGAATATACACAATAATTGCAAAATTATTTTATAATTAAAAAATACTGTCAAATCATGCTATGCTTATGGGAATAACTCCATGCATATCCCAAAATATTGCAATACATTAAGTACCCTCACTACTTCGAAGTCATAAATCGAACAATGCGCTAAAAAATAATGGCAACCTAATACAAAATCCAGGGTAAAGCCAAATTACCTCTAACGGTAATGTATCCCACGGTTGTCGGTTGCACTCCAGCTCCTCGACGAGCTCGAACTCGGAGTTGCCTACAGTTAAGTGCACTTGTGTCGAGACGCCATATTGTATCCGGATCTGGAAACGCGAAAGAAATTACGTCAAATAGTAAGTAATTGTGTATTTTTAAGGCTCAAGTGAATTCATTGAAGCAAAACACTATGTATAAATAAATTTCATTAACACTGTCGAATTTTTAAGCAATTTAATCATCCTTTAATTGTCAGTTTCGAGGTTTTGTTCTGATCTAGAGGATGAACGTTGAAAAGTTTTACTGAACGTTCTACCACTAGATCAGATATACTAAACCTTAGTCCTGAGAAGAGATGTAGCTCAGGGACTAAAATATTATTTCTTATATTTCTTCGGAAGTAACATTTAGGTACCCTGAAGCCGACCACTCCCTGAAGAAGCCATCTTCATCTGATAGAAATTAAATTTTCTACGCAAAGTATTAGCATTACATGTTATTATAATATGTCTTAGGTTCAATGCACAAAGAGACTTTTTAACACTCTATGAACACGTGCTTGTCACACGTTTATGTATATACAAACGTCAGTAATCTACATCGGTACGTTGCATAATTTACATTCCTAACATGATTACCACTTGTTTTGCGGTGAATGAAAACGTTGTTAGGAAACCTGCATGTTTTAAAGAACCTGAAAAATGTTCTCCGATCTGGATGGTGGAGTCCTGAGATCGAGTCCAAGGTCGAGTCAAGTTCAATTGATGAGTATTTATGTCAAGAAATTTTTATAAACAGTCTGTGTCATAGCTTCGAGCCTCTGAGAGCCTGTGACACGTCGCGTCGGTCCCACTTCTCAATAAAATACTGGTAATTTCGAATCGTCGTCCAATGAATGTGACAGGGATATGAGTACACTTGTGTTTTTGCACACATTTTTAACATTATAATATTTCAGATTATTATTATCTAAAATAAATAATATCTCGTGTCACAGTAATTGTTACCGAACTCCTCCGAAACGTCTTGACCGATTTTTATGTTTCTTTTTTGTATACATTTGGTAGATCTGTGAATAGGTCGTACGCTATTTTTTATTCAGCTAGATGATAAGGTTTTTAGACCAATTTTTATTTTTTTATAAGCTTCTACCACCAATCCATATTTTTGATAGTGACTAGAACGCGGGCAGAGCCGCGGAAATTACTAATTATTATATAATACTTTATACCATGCGAGCGGAACGAACAGTTACTAGCGAAAAATATATAAAGATAAAAATATGCAATAAACTTACCCATCTACAACCCCTCGGTAAGGACTCTGGTAGAAGATTTGTTCCAAGAATACAGTTCAATAGCCGAGCTCGTGCAGACGACGAGGTACCAAGTATAACCAAAGCCGTCGGCCGACAACACTGATTTGTTATTTCTTGTACGATTTGTGGAACATCGGAATCTGGAATAAAAGATAAATTGGTCTTAAATTTTTGCTATCAGACTACTAATTCGCTGAGTTTCTTTCGCCAGTTCTTCTCAGGTTTCTTCTTTCCGAACTGGTAGTAGACTTATGATGTTCAGTAAGAAATTGTAACAATTTTTATGCTGAATAAAATATTTTGATTTTGATTTTTGATTTCGAATATAGATGTGACAGTTTGTCAGTATGTTAGATTTGTAACACCTTCGTGTAATAACTAGACATGATTTGGATGAAATTTACTAAGCCAATGCAGACCCAAACAAACACATAGGAATAAAAGGCATATAGGCGTCTTAATAAGAGAGCCAAGCCTGCATAATTCACTGGTTATTTCCTATATCTCTTACGTTATTTCCCATCCCATTAGATATGAGTCTATCTTGAATTGTACCCAATACCTCAATAGAGTAAATTGTAAGCATGTCACGATAAGCACCTACATTATATCGTAGAACAAGAAACCATAACCAAAAATATACATTAAAGACATTTTCTTATAGTCACATCCTCTTATTAGTTAAAATGGAGGTCAGCAGTAGGATTAAAAAAGGTTGAATAATTGGCTGGAAAATTCTTAGGTTTACACGAATATTCGACATTATAAATGAAACTATCTTTTCGGAATTTGTCGCGGATTTATTTTGAATTTTGCTTCCCGACGTTTCAAATGCTTTACAGCGCACATGCTCACGGGAGAGACTAAGATATTTGACGTCTCAGAGGTTTACATACTTGTTACAGACAGTGCCTATCCACAATTTACAAAATATCAAAATTCATCAAAGTACCTTATAAAATTATATATTTTAATTCTAATATTTATATTTTTATGTTATTTTTAAATGAATTATAAATATGGAAATATTATAAAGGGCTGAATACATAGTAGGTTTCCACGTTACCGTACCAACAGTGAGTATTTCCTGCACATCTTGCAGCGCACGCGCAGTGTCACGCAGCAGTAGGCGCAGAGTACGAACGCGCGACGCGCTACGTTTCCAGGCTCCGCCCGCCATACGCGCCCATGTGCTGTCTAATATTGACAAAAAACAATATTAGCATCAATATATTCTACACTGTATAATGAAAACCTCGTATGTCCAGAGATCCAAACTTTACAGGAAACGAAAAAAATGGTTCATTAATTTTGTCAATGCTTTTCAAACAAGAGGTTTTCGTTTTACTCCAAATATGGCACTAGTAGTCATGTATTGGGTTTACGGTTTCGCCGTAATATTAAATACGTAATTTTCATTTGATTTTTACAAAAAAAAAATGCATTTTTGACATACGAGGTATTCATTCTACCGCGATGTTATATCTAAAATATCCTAATAACAATAAATAATATTGACATGTCTAGTTGAATATGTCAAAAAAAATTGTGACTCTACTGCGTGTGGAGATAAATAAAATATTAAATACTTCTAAATTGTATATATTATTATATAAAAGGTTACACTGGTTACAAAGATATACTATTGTGAGCAGGGGACCGTGGGGGCACTCGCGTATCAAACGACTGACTTGTTACCAAATACCACCCCTGCGCTAAAAGCGCGGGTGCGGTCGCGGGGATAAATTCCGCTGACGCGGCTGTGACATTGCGATGCCACGGCGCGGGCGCCGGATGCGCATTCCGCTCACGCAGCTGTCGCCATCGTGTTACCACAAAAACAACTTTTTATTAAAATCATATGCATTTTTTTTATGTTGCTTGTCGGAAACAAAATTGAAATTCCTTTCCATCCATCTGTTTGCTCCGGCTAATCTCAGGAACATCGATTTTGATAGTATAACTTAAAAATGAATTTAGGTTTTTGCGCAAAAAAAACTATTGAATTGCGAACAAAACCGCGTATAGCAACGCACCAATGCAAAGGGAGTAAGTAGTTAAAATAAAAATGACTTGCATAACTATGCGCCCGCGCAGGCGGGTGTCTATAAACACCCATGACTGGAGAACAAACATTCGTGCTTAACAAATGAATGCCCCCAGCGGGACTCGAACCCGCGACCGCTGGCGCAGAAAGCAAGGGCTCTACCAACTGAGCCAAACGCAAAATATCGATATTTTTTTTTAAATATCGAAATAATTGAATATAAGCAATTACAAAATAGCCCAGAGATAACGTGCTCGCTTGGATAACCGATGCGGGTTCAAATCTGGGTCTCGCACCTTTGATATATTCTATGTGTGAATTATTTCTAAAGTGAATACCACTAAAGGTGAAAGAAAACATCGTGAGGAAACCTGCATGTCTGAGAGAACTTAGCAAGGTTTCGAAAAACTAATGAAGTCCGCCAACCCGCACTAGGCCAGCATGGTGGGACTATGACCTGATCTTCCTTGTAGTGGAGGGAGGCCCATACAATGCACAAAATAATATAAACGGTTCAAAAATCATAACAGATTAAAATGATGTCATCTCATGACTACGAATGACGCAGTATCTAGAGACTAAAATTGCAAAATACATACTGATTTTATGTAAATTTATGGCTTTTAAGACACCATTTTATACTTCTACTAGCGACTCGCCCTCGCTTCGCTCGGGCTTTTCCCTAGATTTAGCACAGGTAAAGCCGCGGGATCTGCTAGTTATGCATATAAACCTTCCTCTTGAATCACTCTATCTATTAAAAAAAACCGCATCAAAATCCGTTGCGCAGTTTTAAAGATTTAAGCGCACATAGGGATATAGTGATATAGGGACAGAAAAGGCGACTTTGTTTTATACTATGTAGTGATTATTATAAAGAGGAGTTTGTTTGTTTGAACGCGCTAATCTCAGGAATTACTAAACCGATTTAAAATTCTTTTATAAATCGTCATAATATGTATATATAATATACAGACATACTCTACATATAGGTATAAATATATAAATAAATATATAAATATGTTGGGACATTTTACACACAGCACTATCTAGTTCCACGGTAAGGTACGAGCCTTGTGTTATGGATACTAGATGGTTGATATACTACACATATATAAGTTTAAATACATACATATTTGATATTATAAATATAAACACCTATGACTGGAGTACAAACATTCGTGCTCAACAAATGTATGCCCCCAGCGGGACTCGAACCCGCGACCGCTTGCGCAGCAAGTAGGGTCACTACAAACTGCGCCACGCGCGTCGTCTCGTATATATCTATTTTATATACTGGCCATTAAAAAGTACCTAGGGACAACCCCGCGCAAAGCGAAAGTGAGTCATGCAGTAGGTATCACTACATAGCATAAAATAAAGTCGCTTCCCGCTGTCTGTCTGTCCCTATGTATGCTTAGATCTTTAAAACTACGCAACAGATTTTGATGCGGTTTTTTTAATAGATAGAGTGATTCAAGAGGAAGGTTATATGTATAACTAGCGGAACCCGCGGCTTCGCTCGCACTAAATCGTAAAGCGTAGTATATCTAGTTCTAGGTACCTGCTATAATTTTAAATTACTATGCATATAAAATTTTAATAAAAATGTGATGGAAAAATATGTTTAGTCTTTGAATATAAAAAAGTAAAAAACGTGTATTTGTTTATCCTTTACAGAAATAAACACGCTATATTTATACGAATAGGCCAGCTATATCGTAAGGAATCGTAATAGAGTAGGCGCATACTTACCAGTGGCTTTGCGAAATATAATATCGGTATTGAGTATCTTTTATCGGCGTTCGATTGAACTTATCATATCATGCATAGTAAAATAGAACCGGCATTTGTAATATGAAAATTGATATAGAGTACCTATAAATAACTAAGATTTGAGCAGTTAAATAACAAATAACAGTCGTTAGTTTGTAGATGTATCTATAAGTTCGATGGACTAAGGGTTACTTAGCTTATAACTTGTTATAAGACCGAACTCCAGGAAATAAAGTTCAGGAAAAGCATCTTATAAATTTCTAATGGCTTTAGTGAGGTTATTATTACTCGTAGAGCAGAGCTATAAGCGCCTAGCTTTTCATTAACATAATTAATTATTATTTCTGGTTCATAATATTGGTAAACTTGCCTCGACTGCTTTTAAAACCCAAAGTAAAACGATCTCCTTTAGATTTAGATATTTGGAACTAAGCCTAATGCATTGTCGAAAATTGTAAAAACCGTTAAATTATAATTGCCCGGAGTTTAGTTAATCGTCTCCTTACACTATCATGGGAAAAAATTGACTAGTGAAATTGTAATTTAACGGTTTTTACAATTTATTTGGCAAATAAACATACATAGCATATTCTGTGGATATCCCATAAAGAAAAAATGTATAAGATATTTTTATTAAAAGTCATGTCAAGCTAATAACTTAACTTCAACTGTTGTTACTTGATAAATGCTTGTACTTTCATTTATTTATTACATTCTTATCGATATACAGTAAAATGATTTAATCGAGGGCCGGAGGGTCAGTTGTTCTTTGATTGCAAACAAAAAGTACTTTAAATGATAAAATATATGTGTATTAAATTAGGAGCAATTTTTTCTATATTATGAACTAGTGACTAAGCCTTACTCCACTCGTGTTTGTCTCTAGGTACGTTTTAACGTTTAGTATATATTTCTAAGAGATAAGATATTTTGTCGCAAAAAATTATAGTCGGTGCAATATAAGCGCACAAAACAATTGAAATTCTCGGCTTTCATGTACTATATTTATGTTGTACTAGCTGCGCCCCGCGGTTTCACCCACGTAGTTGCCGTTCCCGTGGGATTACAGGGATAAAAAGTAACCTATGTCCTTTCTGAAGGTCTTCTCTATCTGTGTACCAAATTTCATCGAATTCGGTTCAGCGGTTTAGGCGTGAAAGCGTAACAGACAGACAGACAGACAGAGTTACTTTCGCATTTATAATATTACTTAGTTAGGATCATACTCAAAAACCTTCCTCGTGAATGACTCTGTCTATAGACGAAAACAGCATTAAAATCCGATGCATAGTTCATCTTCGAGTACAGACGATAAAAAGCAACTTATTGAAACCGTTCAACCTTCAAATGTGCCGCAATTAACGACAAAAAGATTTTTTCTTTTTGATTTCTGTAAATTTTCAGTCCAAACAGTTTAACAATGAAGAAATATTCAATGCATAACTTTGACATGAGTTTGTTTGTTTGGTTGGTTGAATGTACCTAGGTATATAGGTATGTAGAAATCATGTTCATCAATAGTTCTCCTTTAAAAATGTTCTAAAAAAAGTCCGCGATAATACTCACTTTATCCTTTTTTATGGTTATCAAATTTGTTTTAAGATAATGCATTATTGGAAGGATAAGGCTAAGGATTGGAACAATCTGCCTGCCTCCGTGTTTCCGTCCGATTACAATATGGGTGTCTTCAAGGCAAGAGTGAATAGGTGGCTACTGAATTAGTGCGACTTACCATCTACGACTGCGTTACCACTTTCCATCAGGTGGAACGTAGTCAAGCACTAATTCAGATTGTAATAAAAAAAAAAAATTTTGCGAAAGTGTTTTTATAAACATGATATTAATTTTTGCCAAAATAAATATTTAAAGTTACTCAACACAAGTATTTAATTTTGAACAAAATTGCTCTTGGCCTCATTAGGCCTCAATGAATATCTTACGAATTATCATAAATTTAACATAATTCCGCAACAGAATAATTATCACCGCGTAGGTAGTACTTACATGACGGGCGGTCGTGAGGAAGGGATGCCGGTTGGTTGGTTTCCAGCCTTTAGAACGCGGGCGAAGCCGCGGGAAAGTCTAGTTTTACATAAAAGGTGTGAAAGCAAGTCAATAAGTATTCTTTTCTTCACTATGTAATAATTCAACAGATAGATATTCGGAATAAAAATATCTTTTATCTAGATTTAACACGCGAGCGAAGTCATCGGTACAAACAAGTGCAACTATTTATTTTATATCAACGCACTTTCCCTTGCGAGATACTCAGAGTGGCATTAAGTTAGATGACGTTACCCAATCTTAACTAGACCGCGTCGGACATCTGCACTATCATAGAATATCCTTACAGGGCATCGAACCGATGATCACTAGCTTATAAAGCGGTGCCATGCAATTGTTTAAAATTGAAACATCACTACATAGTATAAAACAAAGTCGCTTTCTCTGTCCCTATATCCCTATGTATGCTTAAATCTTTAAAACTACGCTACGGATTTTGATGCGGTTTTTAGAGTTATTCAAGAGGAAGGTTTATATGCATAACTAGCGGATCCCGCAGCTTTGCTTGTGCTAAATCTAGGGAAGAGCCCGAGCGAAGCGAGGGCGAGTCGCTAGTTAATTATAGGTACTCCAAAACGGCTTAACCGATTGTAACTTTAAATGGTAAACTTTTAATGGCAAGAACGTTGATCGAGAAAGAACGGATAACAATGACATAGTTTATACTCAACCATGGAAAAAGAGTAAGTTCTCTGAAATTTAAGCATAGTTTTTTTATATAACCTATAGTTAGGTACTTCAAACTAAATTTGAAAACAGAATTAATGACGATGCGACATCATGACTCCAATGAATAATTACCTAAATGCAAAGTAGTATTCATATAAGTTTGGCAATTTCCACGACATGGTATGGCTCAGTTTGTAGTGATCCTACTTGCTCTGCCAGTGGTCGTGGGTTTGAGTCCCGCTGGGGGCTTTCATTTGTGTAATAGGCAGGAATGTTTAAACTCTAGTCATGGTATTTTAAGTCATTAATATACGTGTAGCGTCAACTATCTGATTCCCGATAACAACAAAAGCCTCGTAGCTCATATGTACATATTTACATAATTATACGTACATACTAAAATAAAATACTAACGTATGTAAAGTCAAAAGAAATTCTTCGACCTTTACATATTGTCTGTAAAGAAAGGTGTTGTCTGTCTGTCTATGAAGCACATGTAAATAAATTTTAAAAAATATGTTGGGACATCATTATACACAGCACCATCTCATTTCGTGGTAAGCTACGAGACTTGTGTAACGGATATCGGATAGTTGATATACTACACATAATATTATATAAATTTTAAATGCATACGTATTATAAATATAAAAACCCATGACTGGAGTACAAACATTCGTGCTTAACAAGGAATGCCCGCAGCGGGACTCGAACCCGCGACCGCTATCTCAGAAAGAAGGGTCACTACAAACTGAGCCAAACGTGTCGGCAAATATATCCAAACTTAAAGGAACTCACAATCGAGAAGGTTGTATGGAGATAACCCTAGTACAAAGTAAACAGTTTATATTTACTGCCTTGTTTACGATCGGTCCTTGATGTGGGGATATCGGGTTTATATACCCGAGTTTACAGGTTATAAAATGTTTATAAAACAAACTACTTAGGTATATTCATATTGTGGAAATTGCAGTTTAGTTTTTTCATATATTTTTTTATTTTTTTAAATGTTTCATACATTCAATATAAGTAGAGCTAGGCTCCACCCGCGTTGTATATACCTACTACATATAAAAAAATTGGGATTTTTGGTAGAAGATTATAAATTTTGGGTTGTAGATATTTTTGATGCCAAATCATAAAACAATAAAAAAATGGTCTAAAAATAAAGAATAAAAAGTGTAGAGATGACAACCCTTATCACCTCGGGGAATAAAAAATAGCCTACGACCTATTCTCAGACCTACCAAAGAAACCAAAAAAAACCATTAAAAATTGGTTAAGCCGTTTCGGAGGATTTCGATAACAAACAGTGTGACACGAGATTTTAATATATTAGAAGATAGAATATTGTTACGCTAACTCCGATCTAAGATTCTGCCAAGACATCTTAAAATACTCCTATGCAAAACTTTACTTAGGCCGATTCTTACTTACGGGGCTGAATGCTGGGTTCTAAGTAAGAAGGATGAAAACAGCCTGCGAATTTTTGAGCGAAAGGTCCTGAGGAGGATTTTTGGTGCTGTTCAAGATAATGGTATCTGGCGCATTCGTTACAATCACGAACTCTATGGACTATTTAAAGAACCGAATGTAGTCAAAATCATCAAATTGTCAGGAATGCGATGGGCAGGACATGTGCAACGCATGGACGATTCAAGAGCCCCGAAAAAGTTGCTTGACAGTAAACCAGAGGGCCGTAGAGGCAGAGGAAGACTTAGGAGCCGGTGGATTGACGGAGTGGAAAAGGACATGAGAGTTTTGGGAGTACGGAGTTGGAGAGAGGCCGCTAAAGATCGCCTCAGATGGAGAAATTTGCTTGACCAAGCCAAGGCCCACCCAGGGCTGTAGCGCTTTGATGATGATGAGAAGATAAGCGACTAACAACACGCCTCGATACGTTCCGGTTCGTCCCTATAAACCTTCATACAAATCTTAGAAATGAGATATTTTCCTGCATCATACCAAAAGACATTAAAAACTATTAATTTGTTTTCTTGTTATGTAGTCACAGACACAGTTCAGAAAAATTCTTAAAGCTATACATTTGGAATCTGTATCAATAATAACCATTTTAATAAGGTTTTCCTTAAAATATTTAATATATGGGATTTGGCTTAATTACAATTTTATTATAAGCATCTGTTTAGTTTCTGCAGACACCAGAAAAATGTCTATATAATACAGTACAGTAACAAAAATAAGCTGTCCATAGTTTCTTATTATACTAATATCATAAATGTGAAACTATGTGAGTATGAATGAAAGGGTGGATGAAATAGCACATAGCATATGAATGCCGGACAACCCCAAAGCAATGCTAGAGTGACTTGTCAGTTTAAAATATCTTTCCTTGTCAAAAGAATTCATTTCTAACCTTTTCATATTTTTATGTCATCAAAAAACAATTCTTTTTTAACTTAAGATAAAAAACAATTGCAAAAATAAAGTACCTAAAACACAATTTTTTCACCCAAAGAATCATCATTGCCATTAAGCGGGAGAATGCAGCCAGCATTCTTTCCACAATTCAAGGCAGATACAACTTGTACTTATAATAAGCAAAGTACTCAATATATTTCCAATCATTAGCATCACAAGTCACATATTTCAATTAATGTAGTCTTTATATTCTACACAAGGAAAGTCCTATAGTTAATAATAAGCTATAATATCATATTATGATTCATTTAGTATCCATTAAAAACATTATGATAATGATGCACACTACTACATTTTAATTTAACTTATTAATGATAATTAATATTATGTCATACATATTAGAAATTACGAAATTATCAGCATTTGAAATGAAAGTATTAGACCACCAGAGAGTAGAGTGAGGGAGTCGGATGATTTAAACAAATAAAAAAATTTTTCAACTCTTATGAAATTATAAAATATTATTTAATTTGTTTAAAAACTGTAAAAAATAATTAAAGTATCATTAAATATGTATAATAACAATAATAATCAAAATCTGTATTTTATAGTCTTAAACTTAGAAAACAATATTCTAAAAAAATTTGGCTTATTATTATTTCAATTATTTCTTTTAAACTCTGTAAAAACTGACCAATTGTGGTGTTTGTCGTTAACTCAAGCTAATATTTTTTTTTGTATTTAACTTTAATTAACCAAGTTACTTACTGAAAGAAATAATAATATTTGAATTTCCCAAATATTAAAAGGTGCAAATGTATAAATACTTATAAGAAATTGAAAACTACTTACACAAAAGTCACTAATAATTAACTTGTGAGGCACACAAGAAGTTATGTATTTTTCCTTACAGGACCAAGCTTCATAATAGCAGGCAAGAATTGTGTTAAAACGCAAAGTTATTAAATTAACAGCTAATTAGGTTTATTAGGTTATTTAGGTCAAAAAGTTACCCAGTTACTACTAGTTATACTTATAATAGTAAGTTTTTATTTTCTTTTTAGCCTTAACTTCTTTACAAAGTAAAATGTAAACACTTGATTACAACCTGTTTAACCGTTTGTAAGCTTCTCAATGCTATATTTAGAACAAATGAAAGATAATGAAGAAAACAATTCTACCTACTTTTATCTAGTAAAAGTAAGTTGGTAGGTGGCGAAAATATAAAACAATGTTCCACTCTAATACACAAGTATAGTTGAATAACCAATTTTGTTAACTTCCTAGATAATTGCAAAATGATATTGGTACGTACTCACTGCGGTGTTATTATTTACAGATGTACAGCACTGTCCAGTTTGAAAAATGTTGATACACTGTTTTACATTAAATATTTATCTCAGTTAAAATAGATAAAGTAGCACTAAATAGAATATATAACACTTCTTTGCCATTAATACAATTAAACATTAAATAAACAATAAAGATATTCCAAGGGTAGATCACTTTTCATTCGCACACATCAACAGTTGTTGACTTGACTGCTGTTGTCACTTGTCAATTTTTCTGTTTTGAAGTATCTGTCACGTTGACAGTTACAGTGCTGCCAGTCAAATGAATCTTCCCTTTTGTTACGTACAATTTTTTTGAAAAAATTAAATTTTTGATAACTGTCTTGCGCTCAAATTTAATATATTTTTTTAAATATTTAAATTGTTAACCCTACTACTAATTTTGTGTAGTAAATCATTGAAATTTTGTTTTTATGCATTCATATGAAATTAATATATTTTTCCTGATAGGATGAGAAATTTGTAGTAAAAGCTATGCTAAATGTTGGCCCAAATAATAAGTTATAGATGTAATTCAGAAAACAGAATATTATGTAATCAACCATATAGGTTAGAATAGAAGAATACATCACAGTAAAAAAAGGTTTTCTAGTTGATAACAACAGTTTAGATAAATAACGTATTTACATAAAAATAACGTTTCTGATTATTTAATCCTCAATCCCTAATTGATACATTGCAACGCAACAACCAACACATCGCTAATTGTATATAACGTGGAAAAATAATAACCTTGCTAACAACATTGAAAAACTAATGTCAAATCAAACGTTTCGTTATCCTACATTAAATTATACTTTTATTTATATACAGAATCAAAATAAATCCATTGCATGTAAGTTAATGTAGGGATTGTATTCACAAAATATTTTTTTTATTTAAAATTAAACTAAGTCATGAGTCTTAAAGTTATATAACGTAAACTTTACGTACGTACATCACGTGCAGAAGATTCCATAGACGGTAATTAAAAAAAATATGAGTAGGAAAATGTAGGTCATTTTAATAAACTTAAAAAACAAAGACTTAAATAAATTATAATATAATATGAGAATTAACATCATTACTTATTGTTACATTACAATTACTTACTTAATTTAAATAATATTTAATGAATTAAGCATAGGTACTTAACTTATTCTTACTAACTTAACATAATATTTAATAATCTGAAACATTTCTGTTTGTACGACATTAAGTGAACATTATATTCAAAGGAACTAATTATTTTATGGAATATCATATAATTTATAAGCAAATCATTACTTTTTAAATTTTTTCTAACGTTACCATAAGAAAGTTACATTTTTTTCATTCATAGCAAACAGCGCCATCTGCTATCAGCAACCAACAAATAACTGCCAAGATAAGAACCCATCTAACCGAGATTTGATGACCTACTTACCTCGACCATTAAAAATAGCAGTCGACAATAGCTCAAACACTATTTATAGTGCGTATCAATAAAATTTAAAATACACAGCCTTATCTTTTAAATTTTTTCTTTGGGTACCGAAGTAAAAACGTCAGTCTGAACGCGAGGTACCGCGCAACTCATGACATCCACCTATATCGTTCTACCGTCAAAATCAATATTCCACTACGAGCCAGTACACGCCGTGTCGAGTGAGTTAGTGCCCGTTTAGTTATCGCTAGAGTTTTTTTTAGTGTAGTAAACAAGGGAACATGTTCAATTAAATAAAGACAAAATGATGGAAGCTAGTCTTAAACGGTATATACGTAGCGAATCGGCGAGCTGTGCTCACATGGTGGAAGACCACACCGTGCACAATAGAAAGAATGCTGATCCTCATGAGAAGTTGAAGGCATTACTCAATTCCCCTGAAGAAGAGACAGACGATACTCTCCCACCGTCTGATGCACCAAAATTCGGCACAGTCATTCATAATAGAATTTTTGTGGGAGGTTTCTCGTTGACTACTACTGATGAAGATCTGTGGAAGTTCTTCTCTGGCTTCTCCACTGTCACTGCGGCGAGGGTCATCTATGACAGAGCAGGTGTTTCAAAATGCTACGGCTTCGTAACGTTTGCCAGCCCTCGGGTAGCAAGATTGATAGTCAAGCAGGTAAGTCCTTTGTTGTAATATTGCTAATTTCTGACAGAAGATGGATGTTACTGCCGCCTTTGTCTCTCCGCACTGTAACATCTATAAGTGTTCATACATTTTCCTAAATTAATGGATACTTGATGACATTGAACTTGGTAATTTTGAGATTTTCTTGCGCGTTCAGTAGATTGTCTTATATCTAATCTAATTTTGTTATCAATGATAAGTGCTCTGCCATGACGCCTGAGTACATCGACTAACAATTTTCAGTTTTCACAAAATTTTATTACTAACGTGAATGAATTATTTTTTAGAATAAAGGATGGTTTTTTTCTTTAACCCGTTTCGAATATATCAATAAAAATCATTTTTAGGTGAAAATATTCTTTTAAGCTAATATAGATACCTAGTTCATTTATAAAAATGAATTTTTATGTACTATATATGTTGCTAAATTATAAGTAATTAAAATTAAATGACCTTTCTAAATTAAATATAATAGAATATCACGAAATAATTACGAGTAGTAAATCTGTCTACTAAATGAGACAAAGGAAAGTTCGTACAAAAGTACAATTGTACTTAATTACTATAGGGACTAATATTTTGTCCATATTTTTCTTGGTAGTAACGATTTTTTATCGATACAATATAGGTAGGTATATTATCTAAAGCAAAGCTAATATTTCAAGGGGTGTTTACTTAGAAAATTGGGAAAGATATTTAGTATGTTGATTGATGATGTGTTAAAATATTTTGCGTAAAGCACACAAATAATGCCTTCATATATTTTTTTATCTTTAGTAAAGCCTATTAAGCCTTCGCGATCTTTCGCATATTGGACAGTGCCATACAGACCAGACGTGCCGCCATTTCACCAGTCAAATATATTTGGAAGAAACACAATGAGTTGTGTATGTAAATAACCGTTTTATTATTCCATTGTCACATAAAGCGTGTGAAATATACAGCCTAAAGTCTAAAAATAAAATTAATATAATATTAAGGAATTAAGATTACGCCATTGTGGTAGCCCAGTGGTTACCACAGGCTCAGTGGCACATGCCCGCTAGGAAATCAGAGTTAAGTGGGTTCAAAACCCTGGTCTCAATTGCACCTTTGATATTTTCATGTTCGAATCATTTTCAACATGATTACCACTTGTCTTTCGGTGAAAGAAAACATCGCGAGGAAACCTGATTTTCTGATAGAGCTAACATGTTTTCAAAAGTTGTGTAAAATACGCCAACCCGCACTTAGTTAGCATGGTGGACTATGATTATAACCTGATCCTCCCTGGACTATGATCTGATCCTTCCTGGACTATGATCTGATCCTTCCTGGTATTGAAGGGAGGGCCGGGCTCAGTAGTGGAATGTTAAAAAGGGCTGAGTACAGAATTACGCGATTGTCTTTATGGAGTAGATTTATTTTTTCTAAATTAGAATTTTACGTGTACGGACTTCATTAATTATTCCTAACGTTAAATCTTATTTTCATGTAATTACTTCATATTAAAATGATCAATATGTTGGGAAAATAACACAATATAATATCACCATGTACTTCCTTGGTAAGTTACGAGCCAGGTACTAGACACTATAATAGTAAAAACTTA
Source organism: Boloria selene (assembly GCA_905231865.2). NCBI lineage: Eukaryota > Metazoa > Arthropoda > Insecta > Lepidoptera > Nymphalidae > Boloria > Boloria selene. Next base: position 470,876 of record HG993156.1, read on the forward strand.
CAGAGTAGAAATATTGGTCCTCATCACACAAAATAATGCACCCAGCGGGACTCAAACCCGGTGCGCGCTGAACCCAAGTAAGGACACTATAAACTGAGCCAAACATATCATTACTATTCGATATTAACAATAGCACCATCTTTTTTAAGAACAGGTACTGGATCTACGATTTTTCTTATAAGTTCACTCTAGCATCATTTGTAGGTTCAGATTTTGAAAATAAATAAATAAATAAATAAATATAAATATGTTAGGACATTCTTACAACAGCGCAATCCAGTTCCGTGGTAAGCTACGATGCTTGTGTTACGGATAACAGATAGTTGATAAACTACATATAACTTTTAAATACATACATATTATAAATATAAACACCCATGACTGGAGAACAAACATACGTGCTTAACAAATGAATGCCCCCAGCGGGACTCGAACCCGCGACCGCTGGCACAGAAAGCAGGGTCACTACCAACTGAGCCAAGCGAGTCGTTATATTATTAATAAATAGAAAATCAATAATAAGAAAAATCAAAAATTTTATTTCATCATAGAAGTAAATTGTGCTCTTGAAATAACTCTGAACAAAGGCCAAGTGGCGTCCACACTCTGCTCCGTTAGGGGCTCTTCACTACGAGCATTCACGTTTTTTAAAAGTCAGACGTTTGCCGTAAACGTTTTAGAAAATGATTTTATTTTAAGTTTTAAAATAAAAAAGTTTTTCCTTATACCTATTTCTTATAGGGAGGAAGTTGTTTGTATATGGGCGGGAAAATACTTTACGTATTTTTTAATATACTCGAGAGCTTATAGTTTGTTTGCTTGATGGATAATAAGTTCTTTAAAACTTTTCCGATATAAAAGTCGATTTAAATTTATTGAAAATTTTATTATCATGTACCTACTATTATCTATACTGATAAAAAAATGAAGTGCCTTTTTGTAATGTAAAAATAATAGCTTTTTCATAAATGCATATTATTTATTACAATTTTTTTATCTGTATATTCCGGCTAATCACCAAAACGGCTGGACTAAGTTTGACGGTATTTTTACTGGAAAATGATTTAAAAAAAAAGTGTTCCTCTCAAAAAATCATAATGAACATAATTTTAACTCTTTAGCTTTCAATATGTTTACTGAATAAATTGTAACCGTTTTTCGTTCTCCGACGGAATTGTGACGTAGTATTGTAGATGTGGGAGGTTTTTAATGTCAGTCTTGTCATGTCTTCTTCTTATAAGATTGATGTAGAAAAAAAGGAAAAAAGAAAAATCATTAAGCTCGGCATTTTATTTTTACGCAAGGGACACACCGTAAAAATTTTGTAATAGTACGATTAAAAATAATGGATGCGGCCTTTTTTTATTTATTAGAGTAACTGGGATAAATCTGTGGGATTAATGAAAATTCCCATCGATCATATCTAAACCTGCTGTTTGAGTAAGAAGGGGATCAGTTACGATCGTTAAATGGCTAAATGCTATTCATCAGTTCTTTGTGAATAAAATTAAAATGTCTTTTTAAATTTCAAATTAACAGATTTTCACAAAATCAAATAAACAAAAAAAATTGTCTGTCTGTTTGTTCCGGCTAATTTCTGAAACGGCTGGACCGATTTTGACGGGACTTTCTCTCGCAGATAGCTAATGTTATAATTAGTAACTTAGACTTTTATTTTGTTATAAAGATACAAAAATCGTTTAGTTTATTTTAACTTACGCCTAAGGAAGCGAACTGGGTTTGCTAGCATATTATAAATTTAATAAACTTATGCTACCGCCTCAAAATATTTCTATTAAAAATCAACGTATCCATAATTAAGCAAAAAGCTTTAAAGCTTTATCTCCAAAAACGTCCAAGTTTAGACTAAATGAATGGGACTAGTTAGAAGCATTCAATTTGAAAATGCCAGCAAAAGACATTCGCGTTTTCATGAAACGTAAAGCACTCGTCCGAAGAGCTCTCTACTCGCTCCGGAATTCTATTTGGAATAAAAAATATCACGTTTGTGCATACACAGATGTATTTTTAAATATATTAGATACAAGAACTTCATTTTCATTAAAAGTTATTTTAATGAATATAAGCATTTTGTTTGAAGTATATAATTTAAAATTTTCATACTTTTTTGTTTTAAAAATCACTACATAGTATAAAACAAAGTCGCTTTCTCTGTCCCTATGTCCCTATGTATGCTTAAATCTTTAAAACTACGCAACGGATTTTGATGCGGTCTTTTTAATAGATAGAGTGATTCAAGAGGAAGGTATATGCATAACTAGCGGATCCCGTGGCTTTGCCTGTGCTAAATCTAGGGAAGAGCCCGAGCGAAGCGAGGGGGAGTCGCTAGTCCTAAATAAAGTAATACCGTAATCGTAACTAGGACAGATTAATTTTCGTTTATAATTTTATATTTATCCGATACAATTATTGATTTAATAATAATAACTTGCCTTTTATTTCATGCAAAAAAAGTAAGATACATTCAAAGTTTATAGAATAAAAGATAAAAGAGAAAGTGATGTAGTTATTACAATTATTGATTTAAAAAGAATAAATGTGTAAACTTCCGCTCTTTGTTTCAGTACCTACCCTTAATTATCTCGGCGATAGAACCGCCTGTAATTGTTAATTTCTACCACTCATAGTATTTTTAGTCCTGGACGAGGATAATGATGTACAATAGAAAGCACTTTACTTTTTAATTAGACCGAAAGCCCTCTCTACTATGACCTCTTTTTTATACGAGACGCAAAGAGCGGGAATATCCATTTTTTTATCTTTGGATCTATTCGACCGATTTAATGAAACAAGAGCTGGAGCTTGACTCAGACTATAATCAATTATATTCGATTTAAATTCGAATTAAGTGTTTTCGCATGAAATGTGATAAAAAGATTGTTAAAAGTTATAACATTTGGTTGATTAAAACAAAGTTCTCCTACAAAGACCTCATCCAATTTTGACCTCATCAAATATATTAATTGTTAAGAAAATCATCAAAAAAATTATCAATTATTGGCGAATATTGAAGCCTCCTTTTTTATAAAGTATATCTAAATCGTTTTTAGGTATCTTTGCGAATGTTTTCTGAGCACCATTTTGTAGCTCTTCGAATAATCAAAGAGGATATATCAACAATCATCGTTAAAGCTACGAAATTTAAATTTTAAGTGCCTTTGTAATATGCGACGGAACCCCAAGATTTTAAGGAGACCAAAACTTTGTCTAGACTAATTGTTTTATGGAAGAAGTTTGGCGTTCGTCGGCTGTAGGGAAATGTAATCAAATTGATACGTTTAAGGATCAATGGTGGAAAGTTTTGTCATGAAATGCGAAGGAGGAAAAAATATTTCATCACGAACTTAGTTTTGTAGAAAATATTATTGATGAAGTAAACATAGCAATTTGAGGATGAAAATGGCCAATATCAATATGATCGACTCCTTTTAAATAACTACATATATGGAAATACCACATTAATTTTATTTCATTTTTAAACATATTAATTATATTGATTTTTTTTTAAATGTCTAATATCAATAAATTTATATTAGGTTAAATTTTAAGTAATATTATATTCTATAATTGTTCTTATAAATTAATAATGTTCAAAATATTGTATTATTTTTATTTGTCATTGTCATGGTTTTATCATGTAAAAAATTGTTATCATATGCATATTTAAATTTTGTTATTATTTGTTCTTGATAATTGTTAATTCAATTTTAGATTAACATTACACTGCTTGCTTGCATGTATGAAAAAATTAATTTGTGGAAACTTGATTGGTCGATGTATTATTATTATTTTGCTTTGCATTTGTATGTATTTTATTGAACTGTTTGTTTCCCTAATAAATAAATAAATAAATAAATAAATAAATTAAACTGTTGACGCGTTGTTTAAAAGTAGTATCAAATTAATAAGGATAATAATTAAAAAGTAACACTAGTGACTCAACCTCACGTCGCACGTGTTCATTCGTTTTATGGTATCAATAAAAGAAACGGCTCTGAACTTTGGTATATCTCAACGAGTTATTTAGGGTTACCTATTTTTTTTATACTTAAACCACAATTGACTCAAAGAGAACACAAAAAAACATTAAATTCAGTTCTATAGCCGTTTTTTAAAAAGTTAAGCTAGAGAGACTAACGAAGGCAATTATTTTTTTAAATATATAAAAGTACCATGGCTCATGCACATCCATTTTTATATAATAATTAATTATTATACTTATTATTCTTAATAATACCCTTTAGAAAGTAAGACTCAATTTAGAATCACTTTAGCATAAACTAATTCAGAAAAAATGTTCTTTGCTTACAATCTCAAGGGACATTTTGACACTTCGTGATTTTTCTAACACGCACACCTAATGCCTTTAATACAAATATCTTTTCACCCTATTGTTAACAGTTAAACCAATAAAGGCTTGTTCACGTCCACAGCCACTTATGCTTATCGATCCTTCTCACTGTTTAAGTGTACCAATTTATTTATCGTAATCTGTACAAATAATAAAATTCTGAATTGAATCTGTACATTACATATTTTTTGGAAATCTTATGAAATTAGTCGTTAATATCCATATAAAAACCAACCGTGTCATTTTTTGTATTTTTGTCTGTCTGCCTGTCTGGAAGGCGGAAGAGCATCACTAGACAGGTTTTGGTACGATTATAGCTGGATATTTAGATATAGACGATGCTTTTTACTCCTGGAAAATATCTAATCTCTAACCCTTAAATAGTGCCTAGGGACTAATCCGAGCGTAGCGAGGGCGAGACACTAGTATGCATACATTATACATCTATACTAATATTATAAAGCTGAAGAGTTTGTTTGTTTGTTTGGTTGTAAGCGCTTATCTCAGAAACTACTGGCCCGATTTGGAACATTCTTTTTGTGTTGGATAGTCCGTTTATCGAGGAAGGCTATAGGCCATATTACATCACGCTACGACCAATAGGAGCGAAGCATCAACGAAAAATGTTGATAAAACGGGAATGGCGTTAGTTCTGCGAGGTACCATACCGCGAGTCTCAGAAAGAATTTGGTTTCTTGTCTTTATAACGCGTGCGAAGCCGCGGGAAATGCTATTGCATTATAAAATATTATTCGTTAGACATTTTATTAAATTCCAATCGATTAAACGCTCTCAAACTTTAAGTAACTTCTTCTAGATATTTAAAAGTTTTGCCGCATCAGTAGCACAGGTAGAGCCAAATCTGCAGGAGTAACCTAGTTTTAAACAATGTTTAAAGCGTATCGTAGAATGGAACGTTGCATAGCGATGACTGGAGCTTTGTCGGTGGAAAAAATTTTTCGCATTAAAATTTACTTTTTGTCCTAAATACGGAATGTTCGAGATTTTTTACTATTATAAAAATGTCAATGGGAAGGTTTCTCGCTAATGACTTTGAAACCTTTTAATGTGAAGATTTATGTTACAGCATCTGCAACCTCTAGGGTTAACTGTGTCAGGGCTACAGAAATACTGAACTGTGAAGAAAAGTAGACAGTTTGGTAGAAATAAAGCCTTTTTGAGATATATTTGCATTTAACGCGTTTCACTCCCCGTTTTTGTTAATTCCAAGATAAGGTATACATATTATACTTAGTTATTATAGGTGTGTTTTTATTCAAAGAACTTGCGAAAAACTTTACTTTAAAGAACAGTATGCCTAGCATAATATAATATGTATAACACGGATAAATAAAAATAAACACAAAATCATTTCTGTTGTTAATTTTATTACAAAAATAACAAAATTAACTTTAACTGTTAGTCTTTAAATCTTTACTTGCACTGAAATTTAACGCATTCGTTAAGGATTTTGACAAAATAACTTATATTGAGTACATTAAATAAGATAAAAATTTTAACCACCGAAGAAGAAAAGAGAAAAATCGAACCCGGAACCCGTTAGACACAAGTTGGTGAAAATAAATAGGTCAAGAGGCTCTACTTATATTAAAGACTTGTGACTGCTTTTCAACAAAGTACTATAGGAAAAAGCGTTTTAATTCATACCTAAGTATGATAAGAGGAATGTTGAAGATGGAAAGTATAAGTATATAATATAAAACAAGATGCTTTCGACCTTTCTTATTAATTTCAATGAAACAATTTGACTGTACATTATATTCTTAATATTATATTAAATTGCAATAAAATTGTAATATTTAAATGATTTTTTTCTTTAATTGCCTATTTTGTATGTAAAACTATTAATAACACAGAGAGTGCTATACTCACTCCAAAAGACATGATTTTGAAATTCTTTACCCCCCTGGTACCCTATTTAGGATAAAACTTATACAAAATTTGAATGTCTTATTTATTTATATGTAAGCAAAAGCCTAAAAAATAATTTTCAAACTTCTAACTTTAAAAATGACGTACTAGTATATTCGATACAAACTCCCTAAAGCCCTTTTTTGCCTTAAAGTAGCCTATGTCCTTTCTATCTGTGTACCAAATTTCATTTCAATTGGTTTTTTGCCAAATTAGGTTTGGCTTGACAACGCAACAAACAGACAGACATAGTTAATGTCGCATTAATAATATTAGTAAGGATTTCTCTCCCTCTCTTTTTTTCTTTCTGATCATCCTCTGATGAATGAAAACTTTCAAAAGATAATATTGTTATTACTTAGTATTGAGGTCATGAAAAATCAAAATTGCAAACGATCCGTCCCTTATGCCTGATGTCCTTCGCATTCATAAGTAATATGACAAACTCAGAAGGGACGATTTTTAGGCTTAATTCAGCTTAATACAACGTACCCGTGGTATATTTCCCCAAGATGATACAAAATTTTAACTAATATCTATTGGTGTCTTCGCATGCTTTAAATATTTCTTAAAGGTGTTTAATTTTAGGCTTTTTTTCCGCAACAAAGAGTTATCTCAGATCGTCATAGTTCCGAGAAGATTCTCACTTAATTATAATAGATAAAAAATATTTTTTTTAATTGTTTCTAAGGTTTACGGAAATATTCTACAGTTTTTAAAGAAGTTTCGTACGTGTTACAAAATACAGGAACTGAAAAAAAAGAGCAGATAAATCGTAATGTTCAGAACCGCTTATTTTAATGGACATCACTATCCGTTAAATCCGTTAAACGTAGGTGACGTTGGGACGAACGAACGAAGCAAAGGTGAATCGTTAGTATTAAACAAAAATTGCAATATAAAACGAATCGTCCTACATGACTACATGACGACTACATCGTGCTACAATAAATTTTGAGGTCAAATAAAAGAAGTTCAACAACTGAACAACAAGAGGTACAAATCTCTTGACCGATTTTCTTTTAAGTTTTTTGGCTAAACGTCAAACTTTTAGTGGTTGTTTACGGAGCAAGCATCGTAATATATGTATTTTATTGACAAGTCGTCGAGCAAATGGCCATGGCAGGGATAGATTGACATATTTTTCAATGCATTAAATCTTTTCAATTTTTAAAATCCTCTACAAAACAAATTATTGACGGTGGTGGCCCAGTCGTAACGAAATTAATTGGATAACCGAGTGATGCGGGTTCAAATCCGGATCTCGCCCCTCTGATATTTTCGGATCATGTCTAATTACTGATTACTGATTGCCACTTGACTTCCGGTGAAGGAAAACATCGTGAGGAAACCTGCATATTAGAGAGAACCTAGCAAGTTCTCGAAAGACATGCGAAGTCCACCAACACGCACTTGGCTAGGGTCGTGGACTTTGGCCTGATTTCTTTTAAAAAGTGCTCTTTACATTACAGAAAAATAATTTTCTTACATAAGTACTTACCTACTAGTGATCTTCACTTATACTCCTATGATTATTACATTCTGTCGATAACAAGTCGCGAATGGTGAACCTGTTCACTTCACAGTTCACTTCATTGTTCACGTCAGCTTCACCCTGCCAAAATGCAGATTTTGTCAGTAGATAACCAAGTCTGAAATTAGTATAGAGACGTAATTAGCTTTTCTTCTAAATTTTGTAGTCCTTTTTATAATCGAATATCAAAAGGTATTATAAACAAAATTAAAAATATATGATGACTTTTTCAGAGATTATCCGGCACAAACAGACAAAAATTTTAATTTTTTTATGTAAATTCCATATATACATACTTTCATATGCATTTAGTGAAAAGCTATTTATTTGAATATAAAAACAGACACACACAGACACAGATATTCTAACCATAATAAGAGAATATACCTCACTTAAGCTAATTAGCATATTTTCACCCTCATCACTAATTCTTAATTACTGCTTCTGTTGCAGGGGTAGCATAAACAAAAAGTTTCATAACATTTTTCAGCCGCAAATGGGAATTAATAATTAATCTTGATTAAAATGCCCTTAAAAGCGTTCCTCTACACGCGAGCTTACATTCCTAATTATACCCTTTGAAGTGAGCTATTCAGGTTTTGACGGACAAGTTCTTTACAAATGAGAACGTAAAGTATGTTTGACATAAAATTATATTGTTGGAGCATAATTGTATTAAATAAGACGTTAATTAGATGTTTCTACCAAAACCTAAGCCATAATCTATTTATATAATTTCATCGAAATCGGTTAATAATCTTACATTTAAAATATGTATGTATGTGTTTAAAATTATATATGTGTAGTGTATCAACTATCTGGTATCCGTAACACAAGACTCGTAGCTAACTAGATGGCGTTAAAAAAACTCAACGTGATGAAGTAAAATTTAAAAAACATAACATACATATTCAAAATATTTATAGTAATCATCCAATTTATTTTGTACAACTTATGTCGTATTAGGAAATATTTTAGCTGCTATGGACTTATGAAATTTGTGTGCCAGTTTTTTTACTATTTATCGTATTTTACTATTATAATTAATGTTTGTTAATTTGTCATTCGCGCGTTCTCAAATAATTGAATTGATTGTAATGGAGTGGTTACAAACTCTGTATGCTCGTAGCGTTGCGCAATCCTAGCGAAACGGGAAAAAGTCACTTGTCTATATTATTAAGAATGAATGTTGTCAAGCGCAAAACTCGAGAATGGCTTTGACTAAATAGGCTATTTTTTTCTTGGTACGTTCCTTAAGGCACACGGAAGGTTTTAATAAAAAAAAATAATAAAAATTCACAGTTTGTAAAAAAACTTATACTAAAGGGGGTACCTGATTCTGTAGTTTCTCATAAAAATCAGGTTTAAAAGCTTTAAAGTCTTAATTAACCTTAATTTCCTAAAGTCACTAAAAGATATATTCTGATAAACGAACAAAGGAATCAAATAAGCATCTACCTGTTAAATTAAGGGCCACAATCTGGTATTACTTCGTATGTTCTTTAGAAGGTACGATTTAAATGGACAAGACCTTTGTTGTACCGATAATACATGATGTTTTGGGGTTTCCATTTTCTGGAATTGTGTTTTGGACAATCTGATGATTTTTTTTAGATTCATAAACTTTTTGTATATAATATACTAGCGACTCGCCCTCGCTTCGCTTGGGCTCTTCCCTAGGGATTTAGCACAGGCAAATCCGCTTGTTATGCATATAAACCTTCCTCTTGAATCACTCTATCTATTAAAAAAAACCGCATCAAAATCCGTTGTGTAGTTTTAAAGATTTAAGCATACATAGGGATATAGGGACAGAGAAAGCGACTTTGTTTTATACTATGTAGTGATTATACTTATAAATAATATTGTTAATATGTGCGTATTTAAAGTTATAATATGCGTAGTGTATCAACTATCTGGTATCCGTAACACAAGCCTCGTAGCTTACTATGATGATGATATGGCTTTGGTAATAATGTCCCAACATATTTATTTGTCAATAGCTATTTAACAAAAATCTGCTAAATAAGAGAAATCGTTTTAAATTATTTGCAAGATGAAATGGACTAATGACGTCACGACGTAACGTGACGAGTACATAGTAAAAAACAAAGTCGCTTCCCGCTGTCTGTCTGTCCCTATGTACGCTTATATCTTTAAAACAATACAACGGATTTTGATGCGGTTTTTTTGATTTAATAGAGTATTTCAAGAGAAAGGTTTATATATATAATACACTAGCGGTATCCCTCGGCTTCGCTCGCGCTGAATAGCTTGTTAAAGTTATAAGCATCAGACGTGAAAGATCAATAAAGCGTAGCTATTTTCGAATAAAACCTACACATCACAACGTGACTTCTAAATAAAGATTTTTATATGAATAGCACAGAAGTTCCTTTAATAGATATATAAAGTTACTCGAGAGGTGTACAGATAAGATTGACAGATTGCCCCACTTTGAAGAGATAAGTTAGGATTGTTTTTAGTTAGAATATTATCATGCAATTTCGGTTTTATAGTGATAATGATTTTAAATAAAATATTTTAGTAATATTTAGTTTATATATAACTTTTAAGAAGTCTTGAGACTTTAGTCTCTTCGGTGACCATGATTGCTGTAAAGCATTCGAAACGTCTGGAACCAAAGATCAAAATAAATTCGTCACAAAATCCGATAACAAAATTTTACTTGCACAATGGCTTTAATTATTTAATTAAAATTATATAATGAGAATTCTAGTTTTCATTACTTAATTCCCAAGGCAACTTACATTATTCAAGAAGATAATAAAGAATATTTGATGTTTTCCTTCACTGTAAGATAATATTAGAGGTGCTCGGATCGTGCCCGGATTTGAACCCGCATCACTCGGTTATCCAAACGAGTGCGTTACCTCAGGGCTATCACTGTCTATAAAGGAACATAAGCAATTCATCTTAAAATTTCTCCCGCAGGGTAATACGTGACGTACCTACTTGACCCCGGTAAACTTTTCCTAAAAAAACTTAAATATGTCAACTGTTGGCGAGTTATCACATTACATACACACAAAAAATAAATAATAAAAATGAATATCTTCTATGCGACGTCGGTTTAAATAATAATATGTAAGCAAAATGTAAAGATGCATATCTCGCTGTTCTGATGCAAACCGTCCTTTGCGACGCGAGCTCTGAAAGGTCAAAAATCTGTAAAGCTTTCACCTTTGACATTTCAACTTGCTACAATACTTGGAATCTTTTGCATATTCGTGTTTTGAAACTTGAATATCATGTAAAACAAAGTCTCTGTTCTTACATTTAAGATTTTTCCAATCGTCGAGCGTTAGTACCAATAGCACAGTACATGAAGATGAAAGGCTGTAGGTTTGTTTATGGTTAGGACTAAAAGCATTATCCTTTATTGTGTGACTTGTTCTGTAAGAAAAAAATGTATTCCGGTATAGCCCATCAGAGAGAATAAAATCCCCCATTTATTATCACTCCCATCTCCTCTACCCTTTGGGTATGGTAACTGCCTACCATCGAAAATACCATGACTTGCTAACAACTTAAAGGAGGAAGGAATGGAAAAAATCATTTAGTTCTTACTTAACGGTACGTCATGTAATTCCCACACTAAAACGACTTGTATCGACCGGACCCACAAGTTTTAAGTTGAAAAATAATAGAACGGAACATTTTATATAACTTCAAAAAAAATCATACTATATTTTATGATTTCTGACGTTTTTTAATGCAGGTATAATAAATTATGCATTTAAATCCCTCTGTGACTCCATGCCATTAAAGCGGGTGTAGGCGTTACTCGTGGGCTTCATTTAGAAATGAAAATCGTATTCATAACTGGTAACATTAAATGTAAAAAGTCATAGGTCATAAGTTCGATATCTGTCTGAAACATTCGTCATATTTATTGTTATTACGAGAACTTTGTTATAAATAAGCAATTTTACTATGAATGACGTATCCTACGACCGTATCCTGACGAATCCTAAGAGGCGAGAAGAGAACGAGAAACTAACTTGCTGAGTTTCTTTCGCCAGTTCTTCTCAGGTCAGAGGTAGGTTTCTTCTTTCCGAACTGGTGGTAGACTCATGACGTTCAGTAAGAAATTGTAACAATTTTTATGCTGAAAAAAATATTTTGAATAGATAAATAGGTCAATAAAAGTAATAAAAACCATATTCAAATCATTGGTTTCAGAGGGAAAATCCAATCTCATCAACTATATAATAATAATATACATAATTAATAATTAATATTTACATAATTTTTATTATGAAAAGCTATTCTTTTCATAAGCCAATAGTACCTTTCAATACAAAAGTAATATATTACAGTGTATTGCATTCACTGAAACTATTACTTGTTGGAGCTTTAACAACGAACACTTTTACGCGGCCCATTGTTTTAATTCTATTGTTTAAATAGAAGCAAATATGAACTAGAACTGAGGGTGAATGTAAGCCTTTACTAGCTTGTGGGTGTCGACTTTCCTTGTAGTTTTATTTTCATCTAATATTGCTTCTTTTTTCATGAGTGGTAGTATACCGCGATCAGTGGTAACACGCTCGCTGGCATAACCGAGTGATGCGGGTATGAACCTGGGTCTCGCACCTCTGATATTTTCAAGTGCGAATCTTTTCTATCATGATTACCACTTGTTTTTCGGTGAAGGAAAACATAATGAAGAAACCTGCATGTCTGAGAAAACCTAGCAAGTTTTCGAAAGACATGTGAAATCTTCCTACTCGCACTAGGCTAGAGCGGTGGACTATGGCCTGAACCCTATAAGGTCGGGAGGTTCGGGGAATAAATAACACGTCTTGTGCTCTTGACTGTCGCTTTATTTCTGCCCAGTCGAACTGGTGAACATACATTATATAACCATACACTACTACACGCCCATTGGCGAAAAAAGAAAAAAAAGTAATGTATAATTGCTTTTTTTTCTTACAATTAATTATTATACTATTTTTTTTAAATGTATTTCACAGAAAAAAAAAATTGTGTCGAATTAAAAAAACATATCAAGAACAGGTGTACATTATTTGAAAATATAAACTATATATAAAAAATCTTATAATATATTAATATACCCATAACATAAAAAAAAATCTTAAACACTAAAATAGAAAATTATTTAAATTGTAGGTAATGTTTATTTGTATATAATATAATACTTAATAATAACAATTTCATTCTTTTTTATATGGCCTAGTGCGATTTTTATGTATTAATTTATGCTTACCTTTGTAATCTATTGTTATATTAGGTTCACATTCTTTGATTACTTTAAATGGACCTATGTAAAGAGGATCGAATTTATTTACACATTGTTCATTCTTAAGGAGTATCATATCACCGGCATTGTATTTAATGGAATTTGTATAGTAATCATATTTTGTTTTCCTATTTTGTTTACTTGAAATTAAATTATTTCTTGCATCATATTGCGATTTTTGTAGTCTATATCTAAGTTGTTGTGGATAATCATATGGGTTATATAAAGGATCTATATCTAAAGTTAAATTAGTAGGCAAACGGCAAAGCTTCCCAAAAACAAGCTCATATGGAGTATACTTGGTTTCCGTGTGTACAGTGTTATTATAACCAAAACACCAGTACGGTAACCAAGTGCTCCAGTTATGTGGTTCATTACCTGTTTGAATTCTGAGAAATGACATCAAATTTTTGTGGCTGTTTTCTAAGGAACCTATTGATTGGTGATGATATGCCGTTGACGTTACCTGTTCGATGTTGAGAATACGGCACACCTCCTTCATCACGGTTGAAACAAATTCGGTCCCTTGATCAGATATTATTTGCCTAGGAATACCATACCTTAAAATAAAATTATTGATGAAAGCCGATGCCACTGAAATAGTATCCTTATTTGCAAGAGGATACGCTTCTACATACTTACTTAAATCACACTGTAGTGTGAGTATATAAGCATTACTATCACTATCCTTACATAAGGGTCCTACTAAATCTAAATAAACTCTATCAAAAGCGGAATATCCCGTGTCGGTTATGACCATTGGTTCCTTAATATATTTATTTAAGTGTTTATGTCGCAAACACTTATCGCATTGATTTACATATTTAGTAACATCCTTTTCTAATCCCGGCCAAAAGAATCTTTTCTTTATATTATTTATCATTCGCCTTATACCGGCGTGGCCGCTAGTTGGTAACAAATGATAGTCATTCAATATTACACGTTTTGTCTCATGATCGTCGACTTTATGGACACCATTTAAAATTAATAATCGCGGTCCGGACCTATTTGGTGTCTTATTAATAATACGAGTTAACTCTTTAATTAATATATTATTATTATTATTTTTAATTATATATAGACGATCTATCTTTCGCTCATTACATAAGTAATCCAACTCCCTCACAAAGGCATCTCGTGCACGATATGATCGGTAAGAAGGATTTACATAAATAGTTGACTTTGGTGAGACAAAACAAAATAACTTAGAATTAGAATAGAATTTTTCTTTTACTCTTTCTATATTTTTCCATACTTTTTCGTCTACAAACAATAATTCTGTGCAATCCTTCGGTTTTTTAAGTGTTCCCACAACTCTTGGGTGATCAGTCCAATCGTTACTGGCAACCTTATCCACCGCAGGGTTGTCACATTTATCTTGCGCTAATTTTTCATCCATCCGCTTTCTTTGCGCTCTTGTTAGTACTGATATGACCCTTTCATTCATTTCTTTCAAATCTTCACTCGAAATTTGGATGCGTGACAATGCGTCTGCAGCTGCATTATCAGCTCCCCTTACATACTTGATAACAAACTTATATTCCTCAAGCAATAACCTAAACTTCATAAGTCTACTCGATGGATTTGTCATGTTGAATAAATATACGAGAGGCTTATGATCTGTTTCAATAATGAATTCACGTCCATATAAATAAGGTCGAAAATACTTTACCGCCCATACTATCGATAATAATTCCTTTTCGATAGTAGGATAATTTTTCTCGGCTTTGTTTAATGTGCGACTAGCATATGCAACCGGTCGTCCGTCATGATTACATAAAACTGAGCCTATAGCAAAACCAGACGCGTCAGTTTTTAGAATAAATTTATGATTTTCGTCAAAATTCGGATACTGAAGTATGGGAGGAGTAGTTAAAGATTTTTTAAGCATTGAAAAAGATGTTTTACAATTTTTATCCCAATGAAATTTAACATTTTTGCGACATAAATTGTTTAGAGGTAAAGTGATTTCAGAAAAATTCGGTATAAATCTTCGATAGTAATTCGCAAACGCTACTAGTCTTTTTACATCGTTGGCATTTTGAGGAATTGGGTAATTTTGTAATACTGATATCTTTTTTGGGTCGGGCATAATACCTTCGGAAGTAACAACGTGACCAAGATAAAGTAGTTCTTTTTTTAGAAAAACACATTTATTCGGGTTTAACTTTAAATTTACTTTTCTTAAGCGAGATAATATTTCTATTAAATTTTTATTATGATTATCTAAATTACGGCCAAAACAAATAAGGTCATCTAAATAAGTAAGTGCTTTATCGTATTTTAAACCAGCCATAGATATTGTAATAGCACGAGAAAAGGAACTTGGACTTGTCTTTAAGCCCATTGGCATTCTGGTCATCTGATATTGACCGGAGGGTGTAGTGAAAGCTGTATATTTTCTACTCGATGGGTTAAGGCTTAATTGGTAAAAAGCTTGATTGAGATCAAGGTGGGTAAAATACATTGCTCCTGATAAAGAATCTAATATGTCTGTAATATTGGGTAACGGAAATTTGTCATCTACAATACAGTTGTTTAATTTTCGAAAGTCAATAACTAAGCGCCAGCTCCTGTTCTCATCATTTTCTGACTTTTTGGGTACAAGGAGTACAGGACTAGACCACTCACTACAAGCGGGTTCAATAATTCCATCTTTTAACATATTTTTGACTTGATTTTCTATTTCATTTCTTTGAGAATAAGGTAATCGATACTGTTTTACGTACACTGAGTCACTATTAGGTTTTAATTGTATATTATGTTCGTATAAGTTACAAGTTGTTAATTGATCTCCCGGCAATAAAAATACGTCGGAAAATTTTGCGCAAATATTTATAATAGAAGATTTTTCCTCTTTATTTAAATGACCTAAATTCAGTAAATTTAACATTTTATGAACACGTTCCGGATTATTGAGATTTTTATCAAACTTACAAATTGAATAATTAAATAAACTATCGGTTTCGGGCCTAAAATAACTAAGATTGACCTGATCCTCTCGTGTATTTAATATCTGTATTGGTATTTTCCCGTTATTTACTTTAACAATTCCGCCAGACAGAAAAACTCCCTCGCATAACTCTCTCGGAAAGACGACACACTCTTCTTTCATACTCGAGTTGATATAAAATATACTTTCGCATCTCGGAGGTATACTCAAATAAGAATTATTTCCTAAAATTCCCATATGCAATGGTAAAGTCACTAATTCGTCCATAGTATGTAGTGTAATATTATTAAATTCAAAGTTTATGCTACAATTAAACTTACGTAAGAAATCTATACCTAAAATCCCACAAGTTTCAGATGGCAACTGCTCTATAACATGAAACTTATTATTAAATTCTAATCCGTTTACAGACAATGTTAAATATACATATCCCACGGTACGTAATTTGCCTCCAATTCCGTTTATTGTAATCGGTTTCTTTTGTAATGACATATTAAGCTTTCTAAGCGTGTCATATTTAATCGCACATACCGAGGCTCCGGTATCTACAAGCCATCTACATTTGATGCTACCTATTGCTAATTCTACACAATTACTATATTCGCAACCTAATATACTATTGGCCTCGAAAAAATTCTAAGTTGTTTTCATTACTATGGTTATTAGAGTTAATTACAACATTTCGAGAACTTTCCGATACGTGATTTGATGGAGTCATAAAATGAATTCGCTTGGTATGACCACGAAAAGATCCGCGATTCTGGTATGAATACTTACCGTAATTACCGTTTTTCCCGCGGGTTTGTTGATTTCCACGCGAAAACTGCTGGGGTACCGGTTTCCTCCAGTTCATATTATTTCTTGCTAAGGCTGGCAAAGGGTATGATGTTTGACGAGGTACATTATTGTGTGTATACCTACCGCGTAAATTTTTACGCGCACCTGAACCACCGCGATTTCCAAAATAAATCGATGGTTCGGTATATTCGTTAGGCCGAATACAGGACGCCTCCTCATCCTTTGCTGCTCTAATTGTATCTTTTAATGTACTATAATTACGCGCTGACAAAACAGTGCTGAGATGTCGATTTCGCAAGCCATTTGTGAAACTTTTAATAGCAATTTTTTCATTAATAGGACGTAAAATTTTATGCGCGTTTTGGTCACCATCGGCTTGGGAAATCGTCAAATCTACGAATAATTGTTCGATTTTACTACCATAATTATCCATGGAACTACTATTTTGCCTTATTCGCATTAATTCGATATGAATAGAAGTGCTAGATTTTTTTGTTAAAAGGTGGTTGCGCATATCACTTACAAGGGCCTCGCACGAGTCATAGTTATCTGATAGGCGTAATTTAGCACTTTCATTCAAACGAGTTTTTAAAACAAATTTTATTAACATACTCTTACCTTCTTTTTTGAGCGAAGAACTATATAGCTCTATCGAGTCCATTAAGTTTTTGGTGACCGATTCCTCGCCCGTCATCACTGGGAGGAGTGACACGGCAGTTTTAAAGTCGAAACTTTCCATGGTGACTATTTCGCTTTTCATAGTGCTCTCGGAAGTTGATTGGGAACTGTAATCCTTAGTACAAAAGTTTTCTATTTCTACATACAAACCCTTAATTAAATCAGAATATGATTGTATTTTACTTAATGCTTTACTCTTAATTCACTAGACATTAAAATACAGTTATATAAAAAAATATAAGTAGGTGTTAAGTGTATTTAAAACTATTTTCAATTTTTAATAATTTTCTTAAACTTAAACTATACCTAGATTGATTTTTCACATTCTACTTTATGTCCACATTTTCACTTATCACTTTACACTACACTTTACATCGACGCGTTCGCTGTATCCCGGCGTTCCTCGTGGCGACACTCGTAGCATACACGAGGTTCACGAACTCCTGGCTCCGGTGACCGCATAAAAGAACGACGCAAATTGTGCATAACCATCTCATTGCGCATCCAGCTTGTGTGACACCTCTTATACACTTTGTATATACCATACAAAAGGGCCAAGCCCAAAAGTGTAAGCATATTATGATCAGCACGATTATCCATCGTGCATCCCAGATAAATGTTTTTGAATTCGCTCGACATGTGCCGAATTTGAGCCTCCTAAGGTGTCTTGTGTAATAGACACTTGGTCTTTTTGAGTTCAGAACGACACATTTTTTTTTAATATAATATATGAATCTAATTTAATTTCTACATATTTTTCAAACGTTTTACGCGGCCCGCGACCGTTCCCAGGCAGACCGCCGATAAAACTGGCAGGGTCGCCATATAAGGTCGGGAGGTTCGGGGAATAAATAACACGTCTTGTGCTCTTGACTGTCGCTTTATTTCTGCCCAGTCGAACTGGTGAACATACATTATATAACCATACACTACTACAACCCCTTCGTGTAAAAGGGAGGCCCGTGCCCAGCAGTGGGACGTTAAAAGGGCTGAATACATATATACTCGTAGATTAAATTACATCCATTAGGAACTGTAAATTATATATGTATAAATTATATAGCGTAAGCAATAACTATGGATGTATGATGTGGGTCGAACCATAATATTTGTGTAATATATGCCTTCAGAGGAATCTATCCATCATTGTCGTAGAATGTCTGTGCCTATAGGATCTAGTATTTTAACCTTAGCAAATATTTGTGATTCTGAAAAAATGTTTGATCCATGAATTTATTATATTAACACTTTATATGTATAATAAGGTTTATATGTATAATATAATACACTAGGAGACCCGCGGCTTTGCTCGCGCTAAATCTAGGGGGCGAAGCGAAGGCGAGTCGCTAGTGTAGGTATAAAAATAAAGTTTTATATATAACTAGCTGATACCCGCGACTTCGTCCGCGTTGCTTGAAATATTAAAAGTTTCCGCATGCGCGCTACGCCGCTTGCCCCACTACTCCGCGAGAAGGAAACATACATCACTGAACACGCAGTGCATATACAAATCGTTGTTTCTTGAAACTTTAATAACTTTTTATTAAATGAAGATATCGCAATCATTTTTTTTTGATAAGGGCCAAGTGTCTAAGAAAAAAAAACTTAGAAAGTGTCATTGAAATCTATTAATCTATCTTTTCCGTGATACGCGCACAACTGCAGACCTCTATCATTTTATTTATATAGATAATCCTAATACAAATAAATCTTAGTTATTCACCATTTCGATAGTGCTATCTACAATAATTGTACCTAGCACTATCAAACCTTTGTACAAAGAAGAACTCGGGTATTGTAGAATAAAATACTATTTATGCCAATATTATTATTTATTTATAAATTTCTGATCGCTTAAAAAATTTGTTGACTTAAAGACTTATATTATGTAAATCACACAAATTTCAATCAAAATCAATAAAATAAAAACCAATGTTGCCATAAAGGTCCATCAAATTAGTCAAATTGGATGTAACATGAACCACAGGAACGAGTCTACGATACTCTAAGATAGCGAAGTAGCATATTTGAACAATTTCCCACATTCAAGACATCCTGAAAATTCATTAGATTATATGGCTCTTAATTTACAGCAACAACTAATTTTCGAACATAAACTGATGTAGAAATTCCGACGAACCAAGGAATTCAATCAGGAACTTACGCTTAGAAATGCTTTAAATTTTCATATATTCTTCAAATCCTTTCTTTATTTTAACTAAACCTTTATGTAATATTATCCATTCTTAGATTTACATATTTTTTTAGTATTTAGAAGAAAATAAAGTATGCTATAATTATGTGTTCCAAGGTAACCAGTTATCATAATAACAGATTTCTTCAAAATCGGTCCAATGGTTTCAAAAAGTTTCAGCAAAAACATATTTAAACTTGCTGAAAGAGGTACTTTATTCTCTAGTTTGAAAACTTATCAAAATCGATACAGTTACAGTAACTTCAGCGACAAGCGTACAAATAAACAGATTTGTTTCATATTATCTAAAGATTAAATTACCATTACCCAACAACCATAAATATTGATTACATCGAAAATAATACTTTATACAAGCTACAGGCAAATTTAAGTAGAGCATTACTAGGCTGTACCGTACTCGAGCCGAACTCAATGGCTGGGAAAGGTTAAAAGGTGAAGGATTCAAGCTCCACCCCGTGGGTCTTTATGTTAGTATAATGTACGTATTATATACAATGACGATGATCTACGACCCCAAAACATAATATAGGTTCAAAACATATTAACCTGTCTTTTTAAAGTTTGTCGGGGATTTTTGGTGCCCGTCTAAGGTTTTCGATTTCTCATAATGTCATTATGTACTTGTTACAGATAGTGCAGATCTACAATTATTCCGAAAAGTTAATTGTATTTTTTTAATGACAAATCGACACCAACAATTTATACTACGCTAACTCGAGTTTTAGGTAAATTCGTTTTTTTATGCCAAATTGCTTAAAATGTGGTTTTTTATATGTAATAAAAAAATCGTGAAGAAATACACAAAAATAACGAAGTTACAAATTTGATACAACGCTAAGTAGAGGTACTTTTCGAAATTACTCGTTTGAAATTACGCTAACTATTATTAGCGGAGTGTACACGGGAAAAAGACAAACCGCTTACTTTTTTAAACTTTTTCAGTAAATCGTAATCGATAGCGTCATTCTTACAAGTTTATTTAAAATATTGTTAGTGTTATGTTAATATTATAAAATTTTCACGAAATTGATCTAAATATTAAGTGGAATTAGCCAAAAAGGAGAAATATTAACTGAGGAGTTTTGATAAAAATGGTGAGATGCCGCTTCATACTGTCGAGAGAGGTAAATTTAATGTATTATTAAACATTATAGTGTAGGTTAAAGTATATAATTACGTTTTATACTAATACACTAAAATTTGAGCCACATAGCTTAAAGTCCGTGTAAAACTACGCTAACATTTAGTTAGCGTAGTTTAGGGCGTTTGTGTATACTTGTTCGTTTGTAAAATGCACTACTTAGCGACTTTACTATTGTAAATACTTATGTTATAAGGTATTTTAATTAATTTATTGATATTACCTTGACAATATTCTAAATGTAGATATATTTTTATAAAAAAATATATATGATTTTAATATATTATACCTTTGGTTATAGAATCATTACCTGCAAACGTTGATAATACTGAATACTCATTAAGTTCTGCAAGCCGAGATATAGTCAATAACGAAAACGATGTAGGTACTATTATAATATATACATTAGAATGACTTGGGGGCTTTCAATACTCCACTTAATATATTTTAATTCACCAAATGTATTGAATTAAATCCAAAAACCTTCTCCATTGACATTAACTCCACCAAGTGTCGAACTGCAACGTTCTATGGTAGTGACTATTCTGCAGTATCGAACAATAATAAACGTAGATCTAAAAAACTAAAAAGAAAAAAAAATAATTTTAATTACTTAGTTATTGTTGGAGTCGGTGCCAGCCAAGAAGGACAGTTTTATTCTGCCTTTGCAATGAACTTTCGAATGGATATTTTGTTTATATTATTTACAAATTGATACATTAATTAAATTGTATTAAGATTATTTTGCTTTGGCTGGCACCGACTCCAACAATAACTAAGTAATTAAAATTATTTTTTTTTCTTTTTAGTTTCGATTTGTAGCGTTTTGAAGTCGGTTTTCATTTTTGTTAAAAAATTATTTATTTTAAATTTTTTTGTGGAAATTATTATGTTTAAATAAAATATTGGAAGGCTAACTAAACTACCGCTCCAATAAGTCAGCGAAGTTTTGAAATGAACGACAATAGTCAATCGAGATTTGTCCACGTCTATTTTTCCACGTAACTCGTAGACGTTAATAAGATTTACCTTCTATTATCAATCCACCTAATATCCTGAAGGAATACGACTATCAGTTCATAAGTACGTATAATATTAAAAGAATTTTCTTTCAACTCCTAACCGTTGAGGAGATATACCTTACATCATCACAAATTCTTGAACAGCTTTAGAAAATATATGAAAAAGGTAATCAGTGCCGATAAAATTTAAGGGTTGCCCTCGATTTCTCTAGGATCCCATCATCAGATGCTGACTTGGTGACAATGAGAATATCTTGAATGTATACCCTACCGAACAAAAAAGAAATTTTTAAAATCGGCCCACAATTCACGGAGAAATCGGTGAAAACACATAAAAAACAACTGTTGAGGAATTTTACCTTCCATCATCAGCTCATCCACATGAGATGATGATTTTCATACGTAAAAGCTTTATCGGGTTTAGAAAATATATCAAAAACATAATAGGTGCCTGTAAATTTTGAGAGTTGCCTTCGATTTCCCTGGGATCCCATCATCAGATCCTGACTTGGTGACAATGGGACCACCTCGGAACTATACCCTACCAATCAAAAGAAAAATTTTTTAAATCGGCCCACAGACGGCGGAGTAATCGGTGAACATACATAAAAAAAAAAAAATACATACAACGGAACATAATATAACCTCCTCCTTTTTTGAAGTCGGTTAAAAAGGACTGATGTGGGTCTCAAGTGTTTTAAACTTGAAGATGAGTGCATAGGTAGAAAAAGAAAACGTTTGTATAACGAAGCATTAGAGTATTAATACCACATCAAAATGAAAAACTAAAGCAGGAAGAATCAATAAAGTTAGTTGTAATACTTCCTAAGGTTTATGCGAATATTTGACATTATAAATGAAACTATCTTTTCGGATTTGGTCGCAGCTTTATTTGGATTTTTGGTTCCCGAGGTTTCAAATGCTTAACAGCAATCATGGTCACGGGAGAGACTAAGGTATTTGACGTCTCAGGGCGTTATATACTTGTTACTCTTACGTTATTGTGGGTAGGCACTGTCTGTAATACATCTAGCCTTACAGACGAATTAAAAGAAAAGTTCATTAAACATTGAACAGAAAAGGAAATTTTCCGTAAGTTAAAATTAGAACGCAAACAGCAATTTGTCTCTAGTGACAAAGTAGCTTGTATTGTATTTAATTTTCAGAGAGTTTTAAGCTCATCACTTGGTAATATGAGTGTGAACGATAAAATCATCACTACATAGTATAAAACAAAGTCGCCTTTTCTGTCCCTATATCCCTATATCCCTATGTGCGCTTAAATCTTTAAAACTACGCAACGGATTTTGATGCGGTTTTTTCCAATAGATAGAGTGATTCAAGAGGAAGGTTTATATGCATAGCTAGCGGATCCCGCGGCTTTGCCTGTGCTAAATCTAGGGAAGAGCCCGAGCGAAGCGAGGGCGAGTCGCTAGTATGGAATAAAGTTAAAAAATTGAAGTTTCTCCTGATAATTTGTCGGGTATATAAAGTGTCGAGAATACAAGTAGGTATAGTTTAAGTGATAACGTTAGCAATCAAATATAGTGTTTCTTAAGAAATCTACTAGATTATCCCACTTGGAACCCTTTCCCGAAAAAACATACAACACGTTGTTAAAATTTTTATTAATGTTGTAAAATTTAAGACTTAAAATATTATTGTGATAAAAATATGAACTTATTAACTACTGAACATGATAAGAAGAACTTAAGTGATGATGAGGTTTGAACGTTTACAAGTACCTAATGATTACAACCTAGGTATTAGGTACTATTTAAATTATGTTGTTTATATTTACCAATTAGAAGTTTGTGTTTTTATTAAGAATACAATATTATGTGTAATCTAGATTAAAATATAAAAATCAAAGTCGAACTGTGATTGATCTGATCTTTTATCGTTAATATGTTTACCTTTGTACCTTTACCAACTACACGAGATTTTAATAAATAATCAATTGCTGTACTATTTTTGTTCAATGATATATATATATATATATATATATATATATATATATATATATATATATATATATATATATATATATATATATATATATATATATATATATATATATATATATACTTACAAAAATAATATTATCCACAGAATTTTATCAAAAAAATATAAAAAATCAACATGTATTATAGCTCAATGGAAAGTTAAATGATACGCTAACTTATCGCACAGGTCGATGTATAGTCCGCTATGTATAATTTGACGCCTTTTAATCCGATATCCGCCAGTGGCGCATGCACTGTTTAAATAAAGCTAACTTTAATAACTTGTTATTCAGCATAAGAATTTATAATAATATATCTTGTGATTATATATAAAAGCCTAAGGATATAATAAATGCATAATATATTTTAAAATTATTATTACAACACAAAGAAAATAATACTATTTTAGCGCTATGATGTCCCGTAATAAACTACGCTAACATTAGTTAGACGTGTATAATATGTTAAATCTTAGTAAGGAATTACGTGCACACACGGCTAACTCGCGCTAAAAAAAAATATAAATAATTTAGAAAAAGTTTATATGGGAAATTATAATGAATAAATTAACTATTATGGATACCAAATTTCAAAAAAGTATCTTAATTAATATAAAAGTTATCACGTTTTTCCCTTTCTAAGCCTCTACTGTAAAGTTCACTTTTATGAGTTAGCTTAGTATAAATTGTCGAAATATTCCTGTAAATTTATGAAAGTATTATTTCGTATATATAACAAACGCTTGCATGATTGCAACAAATGGCAATCGTTCATGTTCAGAATACTTGTTAAGACAATTAATAAAATACATAGATTTTCTCTCATTCATTTAACTGAATATGGCCAAATTTTTATTTTATTTGGCAACACTACCAAAAATGAAGTAAACTATAATTATCTATATAGAAATAGACACAACACTAACCACTAAAACTCATCAACTCTTAATTTAGTTTATTTCATAAGAATATTTTAGTTGAAACAAAATTATAAGTATACATGTAACGATATTAAATTTCCTTTGTAACAAACTTCAGTTTCGAAGTGTCTTCAAAGACACTATTATTTAAGTAATATAAAGCGCTAAAACTTTATATTTAAGTCAGGCCTTACTGTTATATCCCCCGGTTTTTCACTTTATTAAAAGTATTTTATCAGATTTATTTAAAACTAGCGATTCACCCTCGCTTCGTCCCTAAGTACCCTTAGTTTAAGTTTTTTACAAACTTTGATTTTTTTTATTATTATTATTATTAAAACCATCCGTGTGCCTTAAAGGCACACACATAAAAAATAGCCTAATTGGTAGAGCCATTCTCCAGTTTTGCGCTTCATTATT
Source organism: Boloria selene (assembly GCA_905231865.2). NCBI lineage: Eukaryota > Metazoa > Arthropoda > Insecta > Lepidoptera > Nymphalidae > Boloria > Boloria selene. The sequence continues at coordinate 496,153 of HG993156.1, forward strand.
ATTTATATAGATTGTTCAAAATCTTCTGCCTGGCATTATTCCCGGCTATTGCCAGGGTCTGCCTTCCGACCCATCTTACTTCTCCTTGCACGATCTTTATCATCATCCAGAATAAATCTGATGTCTCTCATGTCCTGCTTCACGACGTCCAGCAATCGCTTCCTTGCGCGTCCAGTAGGTCTAGGTCCTGGAACAGATTAAACTTGCTTCGATATGAAGATAACTGGCTATCCGGGTCATTATACAGGAAACTTTTTTGAATTTCAGTTACCAGCTCTTATCAGGACTGGAGCTTATTCCTTTCTCGTGGTATACTGACATTCAATAAAAATTGTTGTAATTAAATGCAGACTAAACTTTTTGAATTGAATTCAATCTTAAGAATTCGCTAATTTGCTTTTTTCCTTAGTATAGCTTCATTCTGTAGGGAGACCGCAAAAATTGTCTGCATAAAAATTAAGCTTCGAGTAAGAGAGAGTTACTGATGATTGGTTTCTGAAAAAATTTTGTGTTATCAAATTTTCAAACATACTTAACCATAGACAAAATTACGTTTAGCTGTCATTTAAGTTTTGTTATTTCATGTCTGATGCGTTTTTGTTATACCACGTTTTATAGTGACTTTCTCTTTGACGTTCACACGGGAAAGCGGTCGAACGGTTTAAAAATCCTATGTCCTTCTCCAGGTTCTAAGCTACCTCCCCATCAATTTTCAGCCAAATCGTTTCAACCGTTCTTGAGTTATAAATAGTGTAACTAACACGACTTTCTTTTATATATTCAGATTTCTCTATATAACTCCAAATTCTTACGGAATAATGAACATAAACAGTAAAACGAACCGAAACATCAAACAATACGTACAATTTATGATATTACTTCATATATAAACCAATTAAAATCAATAAAGCTTAGTCTCGCCTCACTAAATAATTAATTAATAACTACTTTCAAACCAGCACAAGTATTGATCGGAAGCTCATATTTGCTAGGTTTGTGAGTCATCGTCATATCGTAGCCAGTCTTAATCGTCTAGGATAAACGAATTGTACAGTTCAATGACTTTGGGTTGAACCTAAAAACGATAGGATAATATATCTTTTATTACATACTATACTCGTAGCAATTCTGGTCCGCTTCGCTGGGCGTAAGTTAAAATAAATTATACGGTTTTTAATATTTTCTAATATAATAAAAGTAAATAACTTAAGTTACTCCTTATAATGTTAGTTATCTGCCAGTGAAAGTCTTGTCAGAATCGTTCCAGCCATTTCAGAGATTAGTCGTTACAAACAGACAGACAGTCAGACAAAAAAAAATTTATTTATTTATTTATTTAAATTTTTATATGCAATTTTACCATATAATATACTTATATAATATAACGTTAACGTCCCAACATATTTTTTCATTAATTATATTTAATATACCGGAAACTGGTTTCGGTTACCGCGTCGCAATTTTATGCTGACTCTTTTATTATACTGTGTTGTTGAGGTTGAACAACAAAAGGTATTAATTTAAAAGGTATTTCAATTTTCCCAAATTCCCCTCGTCTTTTCCTGATCCAAGATTGTTACCTCGTAAAAAATTGACAGTACAATTCTTTACAGTATTGTAGCTAACATTCTTCAGTTTCTCCATGGTATTTCTCACTAAATAAATAAATAAATATATGTTACACACAGCACCATCTAGTTCCGTGATAATCTACGAAGCTTGTGTTACGGATACCAGATAGTTGATATACAATATATGAGTTAAAATACATACATATTATAAATTTAGTAATGATTTGTACTTTTGTAATGCCCTTATTATGTGTTTTCTTAAGTCCGGACAAAGCTTAATTTGATATATGGGATCAAAAAATATAACCAATTTTACATTTCTTTAATTAGGCATCAATTACTATTGATTTATTTCAATAGTTTTTTGGCCATAACATGACAATTTATGTTATATACATAAAACCGATGTGTGTTACCTACGTACTTCAAGCCGGCTGGAGCGATTTTGATGCAATTCATGCTATATTGAGATTACTAGCGAATGGTAGTCTGAAGTTTGTTTTAAATTGAAAGTTTAAACATGGGCAAAGACGTAGTTACTAAGGTTATATAGGTGAATGATTTACTAATGAATTAACTATAATATGCCTACAGACATGACGAAATTATAATAGAATCCTAAAAATAATGAGCAGACGAAGCAAGATCTCCACTATTATAATTAATATCATATATACTATTTAAAAAACAAATATCCTGAAAAATCCTTAATTAACAATAAAATAAATTACAAAAGATAAAATATTAATAAGACGCCTGAATTTTACAAAAGGAAGTTCTTTCCATCTGACCTGATTTTCAATTTGACACGTAAATCTGAAGAACCGTTGGAAATATAATCTTTTACATTCACAAGGGTAGCGATCCCATCCTCTTGTTTGTGGGGAAAGGAAATCATTAGAGCCCTTTAAAGTTTAACTCATTTTTAAATAAAAATTTTTAAGAATATCTCTTTAGCTCTTTTATTAATGAAGATTTTTGAAAGAACTTTTATTTTTTACTAGCAACTCACAGTTACTTTGCTCGTTTTCGTCTCTAGATTTATCGAACAGTATTGAATACTTAGATATTTATGTATACTCTAAACGATTAGTTAAGATTTTACTGATATTATATATTTTACCGACTCTTTTCTACTATATTATGCATTTTTACATAATTATACAAATAAACCTTCCTCTTCAACCACTATCTATTAATGAAAACCGCATTAAAATCCGTTGCGTAGTTCAAAAGACCTAATACATAAGTATGAAGAATGTAACCCTAGATTGATAAATTATTGATTACCTATTCATCTCCCCTTTTCACTCCACTTATAATGTTTTTATACTCGTAAGTCTAACCAAGGATCTCAAATTACCCAATTTTATCTAAATCGATTCGGCGGATTAAGCATGAAAAGTGAGACAGACAGACATAGTGACTCTCATATAAATGCAAATAAAAATATTAATATACATAAATTATGTTTCAATCGTTTTTCTGGTTACTTAATGATGTAAGCGGAGCTGGCTTAAACTTTTATAAGATTTTTTTGCGTTAATTACTTCAGGTCAGCTGGGAGATTTAAGTACTTGACCGACTTTAAAAAAGGAAGATCTTATTTCTTTTTGCCATACTTTCATCAATTTGAAGTATTATTATAAAAATTTTAAATTGTTAGTTGTAAATTGTTTCTTCCAGATTAATTCTAGTATTGTAGTGCTAAAAATGAATTAGTTAACACGTTTGGCTTGACATTACTTGCTGCGCCAGCGGCCGCAGGTTCGAATCCCGCTGAGCATTCATTTGTTGAGCACGAATGTTTGTACTCCAGTCAAGAGTGCTCATATTTATAATATGTATGTATTTAAACTTATATATGTAGTATGTAAACTTATATATGTAGTATATCAACTATCTGGTATCCGTAGCACGAGCTTCTTTCGTAGCTTACCACGGCGTAGATGGCGCTGTGTAATAATGTCCCAACTATTTATTTATTTATTATTTTACAGCTAGTAGTCGTAAGATTATGTAATGATTCAAACCCTTAGTCTCGCACCTCTACTATATTTTTATGTGATTCATTTTCAACAAGACTACCAGTCTTATGGTGAAGATAACCATAGTGAGGAAACCCTGGCTGAGAGGACCTAATAGGTTTAAGAAACCCACACTTTCCCAGCATTATAGACTATAACGTGATCCCTACAAATCTAATCATTTAAATAAAAATAAAGATGCTAAGCGCAAAATTCGAGAATGGCTCGACCAATTCGGCTATTATTTTTGTGTGTGCCTAAAGGCACACAGAAGGTTTTCATAATAAAAAAATAAAAAAAATACAGTTTAATACTTTCTTAGGTTTACGCGAATATTTGACATTATAAATGAAACTAACTTTTCGGATTTTGTCGCGGATTGGGAGTCTCTCCCATGACCATGATTGCTGTAAAGCATTTGAAACGTCGGGAACCAAAAATCAAAATAAATCCGAAATCCGAAAAGATAGTTTCATTTATAAATCACAGTTAGTAAAAAACTTATACTAAAGGGGGTGCATAGGGACGAACCAGAGCAAAGTGAGGGAGAACCGCTAGTAATAAATACAAACGCAAGTTATATACATAAGATGAATCTATCATAATATGTATATAGCCCTGCTTATTAGTTTCTAACAGTACAGACGCCCTTTCTTATTTGACATGGAGCTTATCCATCACGCTTTACACGACGGTTGACGGGTATGAAATATCTGAGAATAGTGTCACAACAAGCTGTGTTTCACGGATATTTCATTCAATAATAAATATTTGATATTGGATTATTCAGATCCTAGACCCGCATAAACTAGAAATATAATATTAAAATATTATATTTCTGTTTCAATTCAACTTTATCGAAATTATTATTTCAATTATATCGTAAAATTTACTTTAAAAATTAAGATTTTGTAGATGGTGAAGCCGTTCTGGGTATTTTATGAGTTCGATTTCCTTTTGACTTTTTATTTTTTCTCTTGCTTATATACGAGTATTTATAGTATACAATAATGATAATATTATGAGGGAACTAAATACTGAATTTCATTTATTTAAAGAAATTGATGTAAAGCTTGATTCGATGATTTTTTTGTGATAATCAAGAAATATTTGCAGTGAATTTCTACTTTACTATATTTAAACTAGTCTAGAACAAGAACTCACTTTTGCTTTGGGTATCCCGTTATGTTTTAAATTTTTAACGGAACCTCTAATTCTTTTTCTAACACAAAAAAAAATAAAGGAGCCTAAGTTAGCTATTCCAAATAACATGAGCTTTATGCCAATGAAAGTGCCGCCGGAATATATCCTATTTAATAAGTAACCGGAATAAACAGACAAACACTGACTGACTGATAAAATTATATTTACCTGTACGTATATTTGTGTATATAATATATATGTATAATGTATAATTCATATGTATTTATAGACTATATTATTATTGATTATACTAGATTAGACTGTATAATATTGATTATATTTTAAGGACTTCAATTATGAATAATCCATTATAGCCATTTTCAATAAAACTCGTTATAAGTAGATAAAAGGATCTTTGAAAATGCAAATGATTTGCTAAAATTTTTGAAAAAAAAATAAAAGGTCTAAAAATAGGGGAGATTACTGAAACAATGGGTGCTCACAAAAGACTTGAAAAGGAAAGTGTTCCACAAAGAAACCTTGAGTACTGCACTTCTGCGCTTTGTTGAAAAGTGGTAAAGATGTGTCTACAATTTTATGGCCTATGGGTATTTTTCATACTTGTGTTTATTTTTCTCTTTAAAACTGAGAATGAAAATAACACGGATAAAATGAGATTTTCATTATAATTTATAGTATAAACTAGCAAACCCGGCCCGCTTCGCTGGGTGTAAGTCAAATAAATTAAACGGTTTTTATAATTTTCTAGTAGAATAAAAGTAGCCTAAGTTACTCCTTATAATATTAGCTATCTGCGAGTGAAAGTCCAGTTTATATCGGTTAGGTCGTTTCAGAGATTAGCCGGAACAAACAGACGAACAAAAACTTTAAAAATAATTTTTTGATGTTAGTGTCGTATATATTTTCCTATGCATTTAATGAAAAGCTGTTAATTTGAAATTAAAAACAGATAGTTAAATTTTATTTATATGTAGTATAGACAGGCATAGGGACTTATTTTTTTAAGTTTCCATGCAGTGGTAAAATATTACAAAGTATCTTGCTCTGAAAAAATTAGTAAGGCTGATCAAAAGACTAGTTTAAACGATTTATGTTATGTGTGCTTAAATTTACTGTGATTAAATTTACTAGATGCTTATTAGATTTTTATTAGGTTAGATTAAAAATAAGTAACCGACCGTAAGTTTACTTTAAGAGGAAGTGCAGTTACTTGTAGTTAAGAACTGAGAAAAGATAGGGCAGATCACTAGTGATATATAATAAAAACTTATAACTTTTATTATAAAACAAATAGTATAAAGTAAGACCGCAATCGCAATTGAAAGACGAAAGTGTTTCGGAACATCGTGATGAGGGTTACATTTTTCCTTTGTCAAAAGACGTCTAACTTCTAAGACATCACGAGTTTTCCATGTCATTAAAAACTGAGTGACACGACATTCCCACATCCCAATTTTAATAATATTTTCGATAATTGAGTTGATACAAAAAAATATTTTTTCCTTACTTTTCCAGTATTCCTCATTAAATATGAACGCAGAGGTTTATGTATTTTATATCTATAGCTAACATCCTCGGTTTTTATTTTTATACTTTTACCTATTTTATCTCTTTTTACCATAAACTTATAGTAATTTTCATCAATTCCGGGCAAGTGCAGTTACTCACAAACAAAACACCTTTTTATTTTTCGTACTTATAAATTGTATGTAAAAATCATCTAATCGGTTGTGCAACATTGCAAAGAAACCATGGGGGTGGAGAAACGGTATTTAGGACACCTATGTGGCATTTTTTTAAAACAAGCATGCATATTTAGAACTATAGATCGCTGAGATTCTTTCGCCAGTTCTTCTCAGGTCAGAGGTTTCTTCTTTCCGAACTGGTGGTAGACTCGTGACGTTCAGTAAGAAATATTAATATATATATATATTTCTTATAAATTTAAATATTTTGATTTGATTGACAATGTTCTATTATGATTTTCTATCCTTGTTTCTATCCGTGTTTCGTTTATTTTATTGCATGATATATATATTGCATGTAAAAAAAAGTGCATTTATCTCTGTATTTGTAAATGCAAATAACGTATGAATTTAATATTACTTTTGTTGGTTATCCTAAATATAAATAAATAAATAAATAAGTAAATAAATCCCCGTCAACAGGGTGACTATTGGGCGGACGGCGGACCAATATTTACCCAACAAATTTGGGACTCGTTAAAAATCAATATAGGACTAGGAAAGTCCCAAAAAGCTTCAAAAGAAATTTAATAGAATCATTTTATTTGTATTTTTCATTCAAGGCAGTTCAACCGAAAAGGTCGGATATTGCGTGCATGAAAATCCACTTAAGTCCTTTACATAAAATGACGGACGTAAGTAACAATAAGTTCAAAATTATACGTCCCTAACTTGCTCTATTTAAAATTTCGTTATTCGTTCGCCCCTATATTAGTATAATTAAATCTACTCGTAAATATATTTTGATTCAAATAAAACTATACAAATATTGTATAAAAGTTAAACACTTTTTCCATATTAATCCTAACCTTGGAAGAATATTATTCTGAGGGAGCAACCAATATTAATAATAAGATGGTTACTTGTTAGAAAAAAACCACAATTTGATTTAGAAAGGCAATAATAAGAACTAAGTTATAGATAAATTATAATTAATTTAATAATTATTATTTTAACTTTTTATTTAACAAATGGGCTAAACACAAGCCCCATAATTAATTAGAGTTTAAAGTACACCACATTCCAAAGCTGTCAAATATATTCGTCATCTTGATTACCTTCCAGGCACCTGCGTAGACGAACACAACTGAATACGAAAACGCTTAATCTCCATCTGAATTAGATCCGCGTAACAATTGTAAATTGTCATTTTTAATTAAAATACTGAACAGTTACTATAAAAATGCGAATCTGATGTTGTCACCAATTAGTGCTATATTTTTCCTACATGGACAATTTGTTAGGTAACAAGTTAAATATCCAATTATTTAAAAAAAATGGATTAGTATTTTCAAAACGTGTATGACAAAGTTTTTTTTATTGGCTGCTAACTTTAACTAAACTGAAAAAAACGTCTTTAGATAATATTGTCCTTATATGGTAAAACAGTTGAGTTTATCTCGTTATTTAAATTACTTCATCGCAAATTGTAATATAGTTTCTACCAATAGTCCCCAAAATCCCTAGAATAAAAAATAGGACCAAAGGACAGACTGGCAAATGGAAAGTCTTATATTAAGTATTCTGAACTGGTTAGCATAACAATAACAGATTCAAAATGTTATTGAATACTAACTATTTCCTTTATATTTAGTTCACGACACATTTGGCGCAGTTTGTAGTGAACTTGCTGTACTAGCGGTCGCGGGTTCAAGTCCCACTGGGGGCATTTTGTTGTGTACGAATGTTTGTACTTCAGTCACGGATGTTTAATATTATAATATACATACGTATTTAAACTTATATATGTAGTATATCAATCTGGTATCCATAACACAAGCTTGTTTAGCTTACCACGGAACTAGATTACTTCGTCGTATGTAATTTATCTTAATACGTCATTCATGAAGCTCGAACCTGTCTTACATATATCATTCCATCAAGACTAAAAGCTTCAGAGAGCGTACCAAAAAACTGACATACATAATATATACATAAATAAACTACATACATACTACATTACATACCCAAAAAACATTTCTTTCCTTATAAATAATTTGAGAGTTTATTCCGACATTTCCTAGCAGAAGGTTAAGCATTATAACGTCGTAAACTAAAATTAAGAATTTTATTTCTTCAGCTTTATTTTCCTTCTTTGACTTTCGTGTGAACGCGGTAATTAACTACTGAAACCTGCTCGTAGCTACAGCTTAAACTTTTTTTTTTTTTTTTTTTTTTTTTTTTTTTCTCTGTGCATATCTGCGATCAGCCTAAGGCTATGAGCGGATTTGTTGTAGGCCATCCATGTCATGCCGAAGAGGCTCCTCATCAGGAGACTTTTCGTTCTTCACCATCTGTCGCCAACTCCCTGTATATCATGGCGTTTCAGTCGTTTGATGTAGCTAATGTTTGTTAATGCGGTAGCTAGGGCATTCGGATGATTTTCCAACCGAGTTCTATACTTAATCCCTGTTAACTTTATCTCCTCCTTAACAGTTCTTACGTTCGTCGCTTCATGGATCTCAGTGTTTGTCACAAACCATGGTGCATTTGTTATGGTTCTTAAGATGCCATTTTGCATTCTTTGTATGATATTTATACTGGAGTCACATGCACTTCCCCACAGTTGCAATCCATACGTCCATATTGGCTTCAGAATCATTCTGTAAATTAGAAGCTTATTGTCGATAGAAAGCTTCGAGTTTCGTGCCATCAACCAGTAAATATTTCTGAACCGCATGTTTAGCTCGTCTCTTTTGGCTTTGATGTGTTTTTTCCAGGTCAGTCTTTTGTCTAGGTGCATACCAAGGTATCGAACTGTGTCATATTGTGGTAAGGTGACATCGCACATTTTTACCGATTCGCAGTTTCCCTTTCTAAGCGTGAATGTTATGTGCACGGACTTTGTGGCACTGGCCTTTATTCGCCATTTCTGGAGCCATTCAGTCACTTTATTAAGATTATTCTGCAAAATAGCAGAGGCGACAGTTGGGTCCTTGCTGCTTGCAAGTAGCGCAGTGTCATCGGCAAATGTAGCCGTGGTGACGCCTTGTGCTTCAGGGAGATCAGCAGTGTAGATGGTATACAAGACGGGTCCTAGAACAGATCCTTGAGGTACTCCTGCCATTATATCATGGATATTAGATAGCACTCCGTCTTCTCTAACCTGGAATATTCGATCTGCCAGGTATGATTCTAAAAGAAGATAGTAACTATGGGGTAGAAATTTCTTAATTTTGTATAGTAGGCCTTTGTGCCACACCTTATCGAAGGCAGCCTGAATATCTAGAAACACAGCAGAACAGTACTCCTTGTTTTCAAAGGATGATCTAATTTTTTCGCACACTCTGTGCACTTGTTCTATGGTCGAGTGTTGCTGCCTAAAGCCGAATTGATGTTTCGGTACGACTTGGTTTTCATTGAGTATGGGTAGTATTCTACTCAAGAGGATCCTCTCAAACATCTTTGACAGCACAGGCAACAGGCTTATGGGTCTATATGATGTGGCTTCCTCTGGGGGCTTTCCATGCTTGTGGATCATTGTCACTATGGAGACCTTCCATGCTCTAGGAAAATATTGCACTCTGAACACACCATTGAAGAGCATCACCAGAAATACTAGAGCCTTTCTGGGGAGTTGTGTGATAATTTCTTTGGTGATGAGGTCGAAACCAGGGGCTTTTTTATTTTGTAGTTTATTTATGACCCCTTTCAGCTCCTGTACCGTAACTGGCCTTGGCGGAGTGGACAATTGTAGATCTTGCTGTAGTGTACTTTCAACTTCGTTTTCAAACTCGACATTACTACTTCCGTTCGGTGTAAAGATATTGGCTAGGTGTTGTGCAAACGTGTTCGCTTTTTCTAAGCTTGTCCTGGCCCATCCCGTAGTTTTTCTAATAGGACATTTGTATTGTTGTGGTCTTACCAGTGCCTTTGTAAATTTCCAGAGTGAATAGTCTGTCGATTTTGTAGCTGTTAGGTTTTCCAGATTACTTTGTATCGTGGCATTATTCACATTGTCTATTAGTATTTTCAGTTCTTTAATGGCTTTGTTAAATGCTGTCTTGTCCCTTTTGTGCCTTGTTTGGTGCCATATTCGACGCAACCTTCTTTTCTCTAATATTTTGAGTTTGACTTCAAGAGGTATATTTCCAGCCAATTGGCAATTTTTCGTTGGAATTGGTGTGTTTAACCAGCAAGAGTTTTGGATGAGGTTAGTAATGTATTGAGTCGCTTCATCTATCTCGTCAGGCGTCTTTAACGATACTTTCAGTTCGATGTTTTCTTCAATGTAATCTTTGAAGCCCTCCCAATCAGTGAGGTTGTTGTACAGGTGTTCAGGCTTGTCATAATGAATGATCATCGTACTTACAGTTAGAAAAACAGGCGTGTGGTCAGAATTACTGTCTAAGCAGGACTCGGCCTTGACGTAATTTCTCGAGAGTCCCTTAACTATGAAAAAGTCCAATAAGTCTGGTCTTTTGTTAGGATCCGCAGGCCAGTATGTCGGTTCTGCAGACGAAATAGGGTTTAGGTCGTTTTCTTCTAGGCTTAGCTTTAGTTGCCTGCCCCTAGTTGTTGTTAGCCTTGAGCCCCAGTAAATGTTTTTGGCGTTCCAATCTCCACCAGCCACAAATTTTTTTCCCAGTGTAGCGAAGTAGTCCGTGAAGTTTGTTGCACTTATTGTATGTCTAGGTGGACAGTATACTGCTGACAAATTCAGTTGCCCACAGCGAGTTTCGACTGCAATTGTGGTTGCTTGAATTTGGTTTGTCCTAAATTCTGGTAGCACTTGGTGTTTTATTGACTTTCGTATCACAACGGCTGTTCCCGCATGACCAGTTCCGTCAGGATGAATAGTCACATAGGTATTGCATCCTTTGATGTTAATTTTGCTTTTAGCTGTGCAGTGGGCTTCAGAGACAAGTACAATATCAAGCTGGTTATTATATATCAACAGTTCTAATTCATTTTTGTTTGGGGCAAGGCCATTAATGTTCCAGGTGCCAACTCTTAGTGCAGTCATTTTGAAATTTTACAGCTTAAACTTACAGGAAATTCCTTGAAGGAAATCTTTTAGGTGTTACTCGCAAGAATAAAAGCTCGAGTAAACTACACAAACTTGCTATCGATCGATTAATAAAACTACTACAACTACTATTAGTAACATAAGATTAAAAGTCTTAAACAATTTTTAAAAATGAAACATTTTTCATTGATGCTCCGCTCCTATTAGTCGTAGCGTGATATAATATAGCCTATAGCCTTCCTCGATAAATGGACTATCCAACACAAAAAGATTTTTTTAAATCGAACCAGTAGTTTCTGATATTAGCGCGTTCAACCAAACAAACAAACAAACTCTTCAGCTTTATAATATTAAGTATATATTAACACTATATGATATGGACGATACACACAAGTGTCGAAACTTTTGTTGTTGGCAAGTCTTAAAAACAATCAGACTTTGGCATAAAATGTATACTTGCTAATAGAAAAACTTGTTGTTTCAGAGTGGAGGAGTCATGTTCTCACCGTTAGGCCGCCTCAGAGTTGCTCAAGCTGTAAGGAAGCAGGTAAATAGAACGTAATAGTTAACCGATGAGAAAACAAATTTAAAGGTTCAAAACCCACAAACTTTATTAGAATGTGTAAGGTAATTCTAAAAGGATCAACAAAGGTATATTCCTGGTAGGTATTTAGTAATAGTGGAGTTAAGAGTTTTATCCTCGGAGAACCGTTTCCAATGAACGTGAATATATTAGCTCATATTATTTTTCTTTAAATTGCAATCTAATTATGTATTTTAATAGATATAGTATATCTATTAAGTATTTTGTCTTTTTATATTATATTTTAACAATCTTACTGTGCAGTCTTTTGTTCTAGTTTTAGTAAGTTAAAATTTAAATATACTTATTGACTCTATGTTACCAACCAATCTCCATCGTATCTTCTCCACTCTACGTGATATTGGCGAAGTGATCTTATTGTATATGAATTGAGTAGTTTAACAATCAATATCTTCAAATCCTTTAGTGATTTTTCGTTTTACTTATTCCATGTTCTTGCAATTAGATAACTGGTACTTAAACAAATACGGTATAGACACAGAAACTTAAACTTTTTAAGTTATTTATCGATGAATTGAAATCACACGTTAAAGGTGAAGCTGAAGTCTTATATTGATTTAGAATGGAGATGACATAATGGTGGACTAAAATTTTATTTGTTATCTGCCGTTTAATTGTAAAAAGTTGGGTTCCATATTAGATTTAACGATCTGGGACATAAACTTTGTAAATAGCTTTTGATATAATTTCAGACCAGATCATAAATTATTCGATATTACGTAACAAATTATGTTAGAAATTGAGGACGTTATATAGCTGATGACAAAAACAAGTGTTTTTCTCAAGTCTGCCTATACGAGTAGCTTTATGAATATAATGCCAAGTCGTCTCCTTAGTGATTACTTTTTCAAATAGCCAATACTTATCGTACTGTAGAGATTTTATATTTATTTGTTTTGGTTTGGTTTCGTATTGCATGTTTACATTCAGGAAGGCTCATATTTTGCACAGCAAGAAATCTCGTTCCTGAATTCCTTCAAATATTCGGGAAAAGCATTTAAAAGAAAGGCTAAAATGCATTTTTTAAGTTTTAACTCAAATTAACCACTCAATGTTAGGTACCACATTTTTATATTATACATAATAATTAAGCAATTTTCGTCACTTTATATACAATACTATATATACAAATATAATTGTTTACTTATACCTCTTACTAAATAATTTTAATATTAGAATAAAGTACTTACAAAGTGTTTTGCTGATTTTAAATATTTTACTATACTAGTTGTAGTCTTAGATTATATAGTTACTAGCCGTTTCCCGCCCGCTTCGCTGGGCGAATTGAAAAAGGAAATAAATTACATTTTATGTTTCATTTTTATTTTTTTTCCATATTTTTATTATTCTCCTTTTTTTTATTTTTGTATGAACATAAATAGGCCCCGCGGATAGAACTGTAAGCATCGATATTGTTTAGACTTACACATATTCCAAATTCCATCGATTTAGCCTGTATCTTCAATCCAGGTGATTTTTCTCACTAATATTCATTGTAACTTTCAATGTGCAATCATTTAAGTTAAAGTTAAAGTCGTTAAAATCGTTTAAGTTAAAGTCATTGCAAGTCTCATATGTGAAGTTGAAATCTGTCTAGGTTCAAGTGCGACGAATTTTCTGTTAACTAAAATTTTCTCCGTGACATCAATTTTTTATAGAAAATTAATTGTTCATGTTTTTTATGAATTCTATTGGAATAAGTAACTAAATTTCTTTTCCACATCTCAAGTGCTTAGAAAATGCATTCATTATAATCTGTTACATTTCCGCGATCCCGCAATAAAAGAATTCGTCGGATATGTAGTCTGCAAAAGTAAAATGAATGTAAAATTCTTAGTCCGTTGATTGGATAGCTACATGTAAAGTTAAGTTTTGGAAACCTCTCAATGACTTTTTCTCCGCTGCCAAAAAGACGATTGTTGTAAGGAAATACACAAATATCCCTACATACACGAAGATCCCCACCAAATTTGGAGTCTGTAGAAGTTACAGTTAGGAAATTAAAATTTTAGATTTTAACACCCACCCCCGCAATTCCTGTCGGAAGTAGACTATATTGAAATCCATTTTGAGATGATCTTTATGTGAATAATAAAAGATTCCTACCATATTTAGAATTTTTAGAAGCTATATTTCGAAATTGAATTTTTTTTTGTTAACACCCACCCCCGCGAACCTTATTGGAGGTGATTCATTGTAAAATCAGCTCTAAGATCATTTTTATATTACATATAGAACACTCTCACTAAATTTGGAGCTTGTAGGAGCTTTAGCTGGAAAATTAAAAATATTAATTGTTAATACCCACCCCCGCAACCCCCTGCGGGGTGAGCTATCGTAAAATTCGTTCATAGCCTATTTCTACACCTCTTACAGAAGATTCCTACCAAATTTGAAGTCTATAGGAGCTATAGTTTAAAAACAGGAATTGTTCATTGTTAACGGCCCCGCAATCCCCTTTGGGGGAAGGATTTTTCAAAATCTATTCATAGCTGACCTCTACATAGCAAAAGTAATATTCCTACCAAGTTTCACGTTTCTAAGTCTTATTGTTCCCGATATTTCGTGGTGAGTGATATAGATGGGAATTCTTCGATTATCATCGAAATTTTTAACTTTTTATCGGAATTTTTTAAAATTTTTTTACATACAAAACTTTTTCCTGACAATTCTGAAGATAAAGAAAAAAAGCCCAATTGGTCCAGCCGTTCTTCATTACCGTGAGTAGATTCTTAGCTGAATGTAAAAAACCATAATCTGTTTAATATACTCTGAAATCCATGAAAACAAAAGAATCAAGAGAAAATGCTTATCTTTTGTTTTTATTAGCGGAATAAATGTCCATAAAAGTAAAACAGCAATAAAAAAATGAAGGAATGTTGGAATTCAAAAAATAGATAGCCATAAACCATCTAGGAAAAATTTCGCATCGAATGGTGGTAGTTTCATGTCGATACGATCAGTGGTTTAGGCGTGATTGAGCCTCAAACGAAGACCATTTTCATTATATATATATAGATTTACATATTATATATTTTATTTGTAACTTTTAAATTTTTGTTATTTTTGTGTTTTTTATGCATGGCTTCTGGTTTAGATTTTGTTTTTTTTGGTTTTTACGCATTTATTAAGTAGTTGATTTTTATCTAGTTTATACTTAGTATAAGTTTCGGAACTTTTCTGTTTATATTGCATGTTAAGTTAGCCTTTAAGTGTGGTGTATAGTGTAGTAAGATACGTTACACATATAAATATTAATGTATATAAGATAAAGCACTGTATACTATGTTGGCTTCCTATATAAATAAATAAATAAATAAATATTTCGTTTAAGACAATAATGATAACAAATTATTTGTTTTTACCCCACATTATTCTAATTTCAGATAAGCCAAATCCCAATCCTGGCGTCTGAGGCGGCTCCGCTCCAAGCGCCACTGTGCTACCAGCTCATCTGCCCCCCTCTCGCACCGCTGCCTACTTGCACTCCGTGTGAGATGCCGCCGCCGCCATACGCTATGTATCAGTTACCTTATGATAGTAAGTTACTTTTTTACTTACCGAATTTCGAACGCTAAACATGGTCAAATATTTCCGTAAACCTAAGAATTCTTATTCGTTACTCTAATTAAACTAATAACAGTATTTTTCCTAATACCCATCAGTGATTGATCTCATAATGTAGGTAGATTGAAATACATTCTATTTATTATTTTAGGAAAATTATATAAAAAAACCATAAGATTAAACTATAGCAACATGTACATGCTAAAAAACTTGTATCTATGAACTATTAATAATGTTCACATTTTTTTAGCTACACCAGCTATCTACGCTCCTCCAACTCAGTACGCACTGTTGCCAGCGCCGTATAGCGCGGCGTGCTGCGAGCCTGCCTGCTGCGCGCCCCTCGACAAGCAACCCCGCGTGCCGGCGCCACCACTACACCCTGCGTTCATTTACTAATACAGATTACTAAACGGATACTTATTAAAGAACTACACATAATTCATTCAAATTCAAAATATTTTATTCTGCTTAAATTATTACAATTTTTTTATTGTCTACTACCAGTCTACGACCAGTTCGGAAATAAAAAGCCTCTGACCTGAGAAGAACTGGCGAAAGAAACTTAACGGGACTAGTATTATTTTTTAATATAATTTCTTTTAACACAGCTAGACATAACATTCTCGATAGTTCATTCGATTTGTGTATTTATCATATCGATTCTAGTCCAAATTTCGAAATGTAACTTTGAAATTATTTGCATTCTTTACATAATATGTGTCGTTGTTCTATAATATGTATCCGTTCCTTTAGATAAGGCTTCTTTTGATCGAGTTTAATTTACAGTCTAACGCATCTTTCTATGGTTGTTTAGGACTGATTAATTTTGTGCTCAAAATTTGAATTTTGTGTAAAATTTCTTTGAATTATAAAGTCCATAGAAAGATCAGGAACATTATTTTAAATTAAAAAGATGTAAGTTAATTTTAGTCGTTATTTGATAAGATATTTATAATTGCAATGTAAGCTGCTTTTAGAGATATTTTTAGATTCTGCAAAACCATTCCTTTCGCTCGAGTCTTCCAACGTTTATTGTGCTCAATCGATTTCTTTATTTCTGTGTAGGGGTGGATAATTACGAATGATAATAATGTTTTAGGCAATTGGGGATGAGAATTGTGGCTGTAGAAAAGAACGTCAATAATATGGCATTTAAGTCTGAATTTACTATATAACATGAATGTTTAATGAACTCTGAACTCGAATAAGACTAATGCTAACTTCAAAATCGTTAGTAATTATTCACTATTTCTAAATTCCGTATTTATTTTCATGATATCTGGGAATGTAGTGAAGGAAGAAATGTGAAGGTTCTTAAAGTGATGCAAAAGAAGTGTTCAAGATATTAGACTCTCGTCTATTTGGGTGTGTTTTTGACAATTTTGTCTATATCTGGTTGTACCTATATCTTAGATAAATAAAATGTTATACAATAATTAGCTTCGAAAAATATTATTAAGTATTATGGATTCACGTGCAATCATTAATTTAACCCTTAATTTGGCAAAAAATTAAATGCAATAAAATTCTCGTTTTTTTAAATAAAACATATTATTGACCTTCAAAGGTGTTACAGAAAAATAACGAAAAAAATTTATGAACTTCAGGTTTCCTGAAAAACTATGTATGTCACAGCATACATTGCCAAATGCACATAAAAACATTGAATAAATATGATGTATTCCGGGACATACATTGCCAATTACAGAGAAAATAAGGAATATAAAAAAATAAGGTTATAACGCCTTCTTATCTATAAAAGTATGAAACCTAAATGTAGCCTCGCCACCATACTAAAGAAAATCATATATCATGCCCAACACTACTGCATGAACATAGTTTTTGAAGCCCCACTTGTTGGGCTTATCCTTCATATATTGACGTCGCTTACCCGCTTTGGTCCCCTTATAGGGAATCATGATTTCGTCAATGCTGAATTTCCTTTCATTAACGTGAGCTAAGCAATTTTCTCGATTTTTTTTTTGTAAAAAAGATCTAATTTTGTAATATAGGTCGGAGTCTTGTGTATTATTATCAACAAAATGCAAATTACGGCGGATTTGTTGATATCGTTTAAGAGACATCAAATCGGCTACGAGATGGTATCTTTACCGCAAACTCCAATAATCTGTATATGATGGCATCCTCACAAAACCCATGATAATATGTATGGCTATAAAATCCCGCATTTCATCTTCAGTCAATACAAGAGAACGTCCAGTTTTTGATATTGCGTATGCGTTTGTTTGCTCTACGATATCAGCTAAAACGTCTGAGGAAAAGAACTTGTAAAAATAATCCAGTGAAGTTATGTCTAGAATATCAGTGTGATGTGAGTCTTCTTCTATAGTTGCCTTGTGCCGAAAAACCGCTGTTTTCCATTGATAGCTCAGAGTGAATTTTGTGATTCGTCTAGGTCGTTGCAATCTGGTATTTCTGGGACGCGATTTGGAAGTAGTAGATGCCCTCATACGAGCTGTACCTAAGCCAAGAGCTATAGAGTTGCTTGCTGTTGGTTCATGCTGTGCAGGTGATGCAGGAGTTGCTGGAGTTGCAGGAGTGGTGGGAGTTGTGGGGAATGACGGAATGTCATACAGTATCGGCACTTTCTTACAATTTGGTTCTAGAGAAGGGCTTGAATAGACACTTTGAAAAATTGGTATAAGTCGAACATTCTGGCCGGTCGGCTCTTCGTCATCGTCTAAAATATTAAGTCTTTCCATAGAACTATCAATAGAAGGTGCAGAAGAAGATGACATAGAAAGCGGGGTGTGCATACGTAATTCATCATCAAGTTCAGAATGTTCACTACCGTCAGAGGGTGCATACTCAGCAGGCACAGGCGCTAAAATTCTACCACCACGAGTTTGAAGCTTTTGCTGCTTACAAAGAAAAAAAAGCGTGCTATAAAACCAAATAAACCCAAAAAGCAACCGCAAACTGGCAATGTATGCTGAGGCATACAAACAAAATGAAGGGTGTTTCGTGACAAACTTGGCAGTGTATGTCACAGCATACATCATGTTAGTAATCGAAATAGAACCATTTAATACAATAAAAACTTTACAATTATTACCACTCGTATTCTATTACACAATAAAGTATAAATTTTAGTCATTACGAGTATCATAAACCATGTAATATTCATAATAATAGTATAAATACCTTGGAGAACACAGTTGACGTTCGCTGGGTAGCCATTTTTTTTGATTAATGTCAAAATAGGTATTGCTGGAAGCGTGTTTTATTTTTTCTACCAATTGTAGTTAGTTTTGCAATACAAAAAAAATAATTTATCACACCTTAATTGCTTTATTATTAACAAATAGATTTTTAAAGTTTATGTATGACAGTACATACAATACCAAATTAAGGGTTAAGGATAATAATAATTAATAGATTCATTAAAATGCGTTATATTTTATAAATAATGATTACAAACGTTGTTATTGCGCAAATACATCGATACATTAGATTTTGTCATAATTGTTGTTTTAAGAATTAGATATATTTATTTTTGTTATTATAATCTTATTAAAGTAACGCATTCTAATGGTGTAGAGCTATCTTTTATAACTAATGGTGTCATTAATGTTATAGCACAAAATGGATAAGTTGCTAGCATTAGAATATTATTACCTCAAAAAAAGACATTTGTTGATATCGCTTGTTATCCTTCTAAAGGATTTATGTTCATCCATAGAATAAGATTGCTTTGTTGCCCTAAGACCTAGACCAGAGAGATCTATTTTGTAACAATTTAGTTATTGCTATTGACGAGACAAATCTGGGGTCCAAGAAGTGACAGATATTCCAAATTTGAAAATCCGCTTCAAATCATTAAACTGTGTGCGATATCATAATTGGAGTATCTGCAATCGTTGTTAACTGTTATCTTGGAAGGATTTTAGTAAATAGTATCACCTCAGAACAATCTGAAGCACAGTCATTGATCGATTCAATTTCATCTCCTGTAGAGAACCTCTAACTCTAACGAACTATAGAATATATACTTGTTTATTCGTTTAATAATTGTTATTAGACATTATTTCATTGTTGAACAATAATTTATCAAGAATTGATACATCGAGATATTTTAAATGAATTGTGATATCGCATTGTTGTTTTGCAGGTTAGATCGTAGATTTATTTTAAACTACGGCACTATTGAAGTCATCACACAATAAATAGGACCAAGAAGCAACGCAATTTACGTAGGTTGCTCTGTTTGACATTTCAAAATATTTTGTTAAAAAGTGACACTCATTTAGAATCATAAACTTAGGGCATATTATAGCACTATATTTTATATCGGTTTTTGCATAAGATATATCCCTAAAATAAAAAAATTGTTATAATTGTTCCGTGTGCTAATATAATAAAATCTAAAGCCTGCTAAATATTTATATAGCTAAAAACTATCAAAGACTAATAATTCGTATTCCCTATTTCATTCATAGATGTAGTATCATAAAAAGATAGTTTTAAATAAATTTTATCAAATCTATATTATGTATCTGCGATGATTATGTTTTAGAATTCTTTATTTTACGTCATTCACAAATTATTCCTTCTAATATGAAGTCAAACTAATTTTTAATAAATATATCGATGTTATAAGTGTACGTAGTCTCGGATATAGTGTTGATCGGTCTGTGTGTACTTATTATTCTGCCTTTGAATATATTATAAGCTTGGTCTCAATTACTCCAAATTCAGCAACTGTTTCCATTTTATTTCGTATGTTCATCTTATTAAACCTAAAATTCATAACGTTGTATCGGTTCATTGAGGGAATAATTGAAAGATATCAATCCCTTTTTAAATTAAACAGTTGTTGAATGCACGTAAGTTTTATATAATGTAACGGATAACGCTGTCAATTTACTAACTTGGACTTTTACTATTAGGCCGTAAGTTGTTGCTACGTGTTTCTTAATTGCTCAATTTATTTGATTTATTATTAAATAATTTATCTACATAATTTTCCTTTTTAGTATAAATTTAACTTGAGTAAAATTATTGTTGATGAGATTTTTGATACAAATTGTTTAATTTGGAAAAGTTGATATTTATCATATCTACTTTCCTGCTTGGCTTGATTATCAAAGTCTTATGTAGAAGCTAGATATGTACTATCTTAAGCTAAATCTGTCAATCACGTATCACTGCTTATAAGACAAAAATGAAAACCGACTTCAAAACGCTACAAATCGAAACTAAAAAGAAAAAAAAAATAATTTTAATTAAGTAACTAAGTAGTTATTGTTGGAGTCTGTGCCAGCCAAGGAGATTGTATTAGGATTATTTTGCTTTGGCTGGCACCGACTCCAACAATAACTACTTAGTTACTTAATTAAAATTATTACTTAATTAAAATTATTTTTTTTTCTTTTTAGTTTCGATTTGTAGCGTTTTGAAGTCGGTTTTCATTTTTGTTAAAAAATAATTTATTTTAAATTTTTTTTGTGGAAATTATTATGTTTAAATAAAATATTGGAAGGCTAACTAAACTACTGCTCCAATAAGTCAGCGAAGTTTTGAAATGAACGACAATAGTCAATCGAGATTTGTCCACGTCTATTTTTCCACGTAACTCGTAGACGTTAATAAGATTTACCTTCTATTATCAATCCACCTAATATCCTGAAGGAGTACGACTATCAGTTCATAAGTACGTATAATATTAAAAGAATTTTCTTTCAACTCCTAACCGTTGAGGATATATACCTTACATCATCACAAATTCTTGAACAGCTTTAGAAAATATATGAAAAAGGTAATCAGTGCCGATAAAATTTAAGGGTTGCCCTCGATTTCTCTAGGATCCCATCATCAGATGCTGACTTGGTGACAATGAGAACATCTTGAATGTATACCCTACCGAACAAAAAAGAAATTTTTAAAATCGGCCCACAATTCACGGAGAAATCGGTGAAAACACATAAAAAACAACTGTTGAGGAATTTTACCTTCCATCATCAGCTCATCCACATGAGAAGATGATTTTCATACGTAAAAGCTTTATCGGGTTTAGAAAATATATCAAAAACATAATAGGTGCCTGTAAATTTTGAGAGTTGCCTTCGATTTCCCTGGGATCCCATCATCAGATCCTGACTTGGTGACAATGGGACCACCTCGGAACTATACCCTACCAATCAAAAGAAAAATTTTTGAAATCGGCCCACAGACGGCGGAGCAATCGGTGAACATACATAAAAAAAAAAAAAATACATACAACGGAACATATAACCTCCTCCTTTTTTGAATTTTTTTTGAAGTCGGTTAATTATTGTCATAAATGTTAGTGTTGTTTTTGTTTGTATAAAAACCAGAGAAGTTCAAATTTAGTGAACATTTTGAGGATATTTTTGGTTATATTTTATGAAATATAATTGCTTGCAACCAAAAAAAAGAAATATTATCACTAATTTATTTGTAAGTTTTGACAATAGCAACACTTACATTTACGTCAGTAACTAATGTATCAATCTGTGGCCTAGACTCAACTGCCTGACATATCGGAGAAATTGAAGATCACTACGCTATAGTAACTTTTATTGTATATGCTGTGGGCGTATTTGTGATTACTAAGCGATGTAATTTAGACAATATTACGTTAAACGAAATTAGGTTTAATTAATGTATATTTAAGTAATATATTTAATTAGATTATCTGCTTAATGTGTAATGTGAAACGTCTGATGTATATGATAATGCTCCATCTAACTCAGCAAGAGCCTCTTTCATAACTTTTACTTACAAAAATTATAACATAAAACTCCTTATTTTTAATCCTTCTATAATCGCTATCAACTATATTCAATAGTTTCTTATGTTAAGCTTTGATGTTAAGTTCAAAAATAATTATTTTCTTTTTATCTATCTTTTAAATAACCTCAATAACATTTAAAAATTTAGTATTAGATTTAAAATTTAGATTGCATGAAGTAGCCGTCCTCTTTCTTTGACCTTCAAACGTTAATTAGGAAAGATGTCCAGATACGGAATCTTGTAATCCGTCGAAATAATATAACAGGGACTAAGACAATATCTCGTTAGAATGTTCTGTAGATGAAAGGATCTTCGTTTCATTTGTTTTCCTTTCAATTGATTTTAATACTATTTTTCGAATAAAATTAACAATTTTTATTTAAAATTTGATTGATAGTGAAATATAGAGTACGCAAATTGAATTATATTTATAACCATAGCAGTTCTGCGTGTATTGTAATTTTATTGATTGCATTTTATTATCAAATAATTACTCACCTACGTCTTACTAAAGTGAATTGAAAAAGCGTCGCGCTTCACTTGATGTTGGCATTGTTTAATCAACTAGTACTTTTACAGGTTCTCTAAAGCTGCCATATTCTAATACGTTGGTTTTATCCCCATTAGTAACTAGTTAAAACATTAGAGCTAAATTTGTATCTTTTGCTAGTCTCTATCCAGTATTATCAAAATTTAAAAGGCTTCTCGGTCTTTTTTCTCGTAACTTAGTGAAGTTTTTGATATCTTTACAAGTCTATTCTGAACTCATTGTCCTTGTCTTTTTAGATATTTGTATTTGTATCGCGAACTATTCTGTTGTAGATGTACCCGTATATTCCTATAATGTTTTAAACGTTAACTACTTTTAAGAATTTAAGCTATACTTCCGATTTTACCAGTGTGATCTGTACGTGTGAATGCTTTACCTTCAAAATTAGATCAACTTAGTATTTACCCCTAAATAAAGATCAATAATATATAGCATATATCTGAAAATCAGATTTATTTATTATTTATGAATAGTTATTTATGAATAGTTATTTATGAATAACTGAACCACATTCTGATTAAAACAACAGTCTTATATCAGTGTCAGGTTAAAAAGTCACTTCTGTGTCAAATAGTAAAAATTTCTATAGCATTGAACATATTATAAATGAAACTATCTTTTAGGATTTTGTCGAGGATTTATTATGATTTTTGGTTCCCGACGTTTCGAATGCTTTACAGCAACCATGGTCACGGGAGAGACTAAGGTATTTGACGTCTCCGAGGTTTATAGTCTTGTTACGATAGTGAAAAGATAGTTTCATTTATAATGTCAAATATTCGCGTAAACCTAAGAAAGTATTAGTATTGAACTTAGTCCATGCTTTATGTGGTGTTTTAGTTGACTTCTTTGAAAATATGCTTTTCTTGATAATACAAAAAGTCAAATATATAAATGTATATTACACCTAAGCTACGAGTATATACGTAATGATTCTCCTATTTAAACTATATGTGTTGTAGAAACTATCAGATGTAGATCAAAAAATATATTCCAATATTTGTCTGTGTGTCTAAATCTAAATAGTTGTCTTGGAGATGTTAAGTATTGTAATATTATAGATAAAAATTATCAAATAGCACAAAAGTGAAATAGCTCTATGTGCAAAACGCTTCATACAAAATTACGTACTCATAACGTTACTAATAACAGGTGTTATAACGTTGTAACATTGCGAATAACAATTATTTGTATAATAACATTTAATCGAATAGAAAGAGTTATATCACTTTTGGGTTATCAATCTAATAAACATCAACGTGATCATATTCAGTCACTACGCACATTATTAATAATATACGAATTAAATAAGAAACGTATTTTACAAACAAGTCATCGAATGTATGTAGATGATTGTTGATTGTTATTGTAATGTAATATTAATTATTGTCTAGTTATATATGTGATATTGTTATTGGAATAATAGATATTTTAAACTAACTTAAATTACTTCTATATTCTTCTTGTTGACTTTTGTGTAATAGGATAATTTCAATAAGTAGGTTAAGGGAAGTAAGACAGAATTTTAAATATTATGTTACGTGTTATAGAAATAGTAATTAGTAAGTAAATGTCAGTAAAAGAAACAAATAAAGCACGTGCGTAAAAATGATCTGTAGCTGGGGTCATTGTTGTAAAATAAGTTTTTCTGTTTTTTTTTCGAGTTTTCCTGTATTTAAATAATTTGTGTGAAGTTAGTCGTAACAATCACTTGTACTGCTAAAAAGTATGTACAATACAAAAGCTGTATAACATATCCTAAAAGTATTTATCTACATGCAATTATTGCTGTGAATGTTGTTTTAGTTGATAATTACACCAATGCTACGCCATACTATATTTTCATATGGGCTTTTCGCCTTCTTAATAGTTTCTACTGGATTTCTAAGTTAGATTTCTACTTAAGGGAAGACCACTGAAAATAATTAGTGGATAGAATATGACTG
Organism: Boloria selene; assembly: GCA_905231865.2. Classification (NCBI taxonomy): domain Eukaryota; kingdom Metazoa; phylum Arthropoda; class Insecta; order Lepidoptera; family Nymphalidae; genus Boloria; species Boloria selene. The sequence continues at coordinate 521,076 of HG993156.1, forward strand.
AATTTAAAACTTAATAACGGTCTGAGTATATCAAAGTAAATGGACTATTAGGAGAGATGGTTTTTGTAGAAATCTGAAGCAGACCCTAGCTACTAGTGTATTGTAAAGCATGGCTATCTTGTATCAGGAAGAGATAACCAAAGGTATTGTAAAGGGCTTTTGTGATTATTTCGTTTTTAAGCTATTTTTATAGAATTAGTATATCTTTTTCGGTGAAGTTTTGAAATGTTGTTTAATAAGATATGAATCGCTTACTTTTATCTAGTATATCATAATAGTAAAATAAGACCGTAATTTTATTATTTTTTCGGCAGAGTATTCAGTCAGCCTTGGTTATTGACTCGCTTAAAAGCTCATACCTATATCAAATAACTTTGAAATGTCAATCTCTTTTCCAACGTTATTTATTATGTGACAGATAATAAAATATGAAAAAAAAACTTGACTCATCATCGAATTAAAAGGTTAAAAAGAGCTGATTATGATGATGATGATATTTAAACAAATAAAATTAAAGTATTGGTTTGTAATGTCAAGTAAACAGCTTTTGACTAAAATATAGAACTATATACGGTAATTTTTTGTTTGTTTGTACGTAAATCTTTTTGTTCGCTTATCCCCATAGCAGATTAACCGTTTTTAACGGAATTTTTACTACAGATAGCCTAAGCCAATTTTATTTTTGACAAAAAATTAGGGTTTCAATGAAAAAAAAAATCTGTTTCTGGATTAAACCGAGCGAAGCGAGGGTGAGTCACTAGTTTGTTATAATTTTAGAATACAACAGTGAACTTTCTGAATTCATTACCATCGTTTTAACCCGAGTCTTATATCTTATTCTACAACATGTCATTACTTACTAAATGCGGTATACCACAATAAAATTCTCCTCTATTTATAGACATAAGTACAATAAATAATAAAGCAATAAATAACTATATTTAAGTCAAGTATAATAAATTAATTATAATGTACGTACGTGTATTTTATTTTTACCTCTTCCCTACTTATATTAAAATAGCTAATACATAATAACAGTATTGACTTATTTCGTTTACTAGTAATTTTTTCAATTTATAAAAATAGCAGGCAGTTGTTGCCTTTTTGGTTCAAATCTCGGGCCTTTTTTTTATAGGTGCGAACCTATAAAAAAAAAGAAAAGGAAACAAACAGATTTAGACAAAAAAATAATATTAGTTCCGCTGAGTTTCTTTCGCCAGTTCTTTTCAAGTCAGAGGTTTCTTCTTTCCGAACTGGTAGTAGAATCATGACGTTTAGTAAGATATTGTAATAATTTTTATGCTGAATAAAATATTTTGAATTTATGACAGTTTAATCTGAGAATCATTTCTAATATGACGACCAACTTGTCTTACGGTGAAGGATAACGTCGTGAGGAAACCTGCATGTCTGAGAAAACCTAGTAAGCTTTAAAGTACATGTGAATAGTCCACCAGTGTGGTAGACTATGGCCTGATCCCCTTGTATTGAGGGAGGTCCACCCCCAACAGTGGGACGTTCTAAAAGGGCTAAATACAATAAGTAAACATATTACATAAATAATTTTCATATACGGAGATTAGTTTACTTCTAAACCTTGGAATGTACATTAAGCGTCGGTTATATAATAAATTTAGTTAAATTATATTTTCCGACTGTTCAAATTAAATAATTTGAGTTAAAGATATATAATTAGAATTTATATATTCTTATTTAGAAAAGTACACTATCCACACACATCAATACACGCATGACTGTACTAGTGTACATAACATTCACTATAAGTACACAATCGAAAGTAAGTGTACATCTGTACATATAAATAAAATTGAAGTGTCTATTCTTAATTTCAAATGTTAGGTGTTAGCTTTTTCACTAAATGCATATTATGAGTTTGTTCCGGCTAATATCTGAAACGGCTGGACCGATTTTGACGTAACTTTCACTCGCAGATAGCTAATGTTATAAGAAGTAACTTATGTTACTTTTATTTTAGAAATTCTATTTATTTTAACTAGCGGAACCCACGGCTTCGCTTGCGCTAGGTCTCGAGACGAACCTAAGCGAAGCGAGGGTGACTCACTAGTTAAATGATAATAAATTTGTAAAATACATATAAATAATACAATTTCAGGTAAGAAATAATAGTCCGTAAAATAATATACTTGTCTATATAAAACCTGACTATTTACAATTTCACACAGTCACACTAAAGTTCTTTAATAATATTACTATTGAAGAAAAAGAATAAAAAAAACGCTTGACAAAAAAAATATAAAGACACTAAACTGTTTTACCTACCTATTTGATATATAACATTTAAAGTCGTCTACTTATTACGGTTGAATCGATGCAACCCTTAACGGTATAGGATTAGTAACGTATACATTATCCCGACTAGGGTGTTAAGTTACGAGGATCGAGTACATACAGTGAGGTGGTGCGGTGTAAATACTGAAAATACCTCAGCCTTTTAATTTCTAGCACGTGCAACTGCAGATTTGGAGGACATCGGTTCGAGTCCTGAGCCGGAACAAGATTACTGTTCAAAAAGTTTCAATTTTAATGAATTGTTACTATTGTGTTATTAAAATAAGTAAGTGTTTAAAAAAAAAGGAAAGTATAAATGATTACGATCTAACTCGCAACAACAAGGGTTTGCGTGAATAAGTCTAGTTACATTGCTTTAAATATTTTTGTAATGGTTAAGCGTGCTAATACAATTAGAAAGTTAGCACTTATGTATGGAAAATGGTTTTTTAAAATTCTTTAAAGTCAGATAAGCAAAGAAATGGAATATACAAGAATTATAGCATTACTGAATAAAACAACAGTATGAAGCCTACATATTTTACTTGTGAAAGAGCCTACTACCTACCTTGGTAGGTAGGAGAATTTGGGGTACTTCAAAAGAGTATCAATTTTCATCTTACCGTATACGTGTTTATTTTATTCATATTCGTTTTATACATATATAATATTTTTTGTTACACTATAAGTTGGGAACTATTATTGTAAAAAATATTCACAATTTAAAATAATATTCGTCAAATGGCTATTCAGAAAAAAAACGTATATTAAATGCCGACAAAAATATTTATATATACGAAAATCACTTACCAAATCCAAATGAAAATCGAACTCACGCCCTCCAAGGCCCAAGGCTAATGTATTATTATTAGTACACATTACATTTCTTATATAATATGATAAAAAAACATTTTTAGCGCATCAAAAAAGTAACTAACAATGGCTACTGTAAGACATTATAAATGAAACTATCTTTCGAATTTTGTCGCGGATTTATTTTGATTTTGGTTCCCGACGTTTCGAATGCTTCACAACAATTATGGTCACGGGAAAGACTCTATATATCTACATAATGTTAAGTATTCGCGTAAACCTAAGAAAGTATTAAGCTACTATAAGAGTTAAAAAATGAAAATTGTTAAACTGATACAGTCTCGGTTCCGGAGGATCATAAAAGCCAATATAACTCAGGCCGGTCACCGTCGTAAATTAAAAACATTATTTTTGACAATTTACATTGCTACTCGCCTCGATTCTAATAATTTCACAGACTAGTTTGAGACGGTTCCCCAACGTGGAGTGCTAAGTATGGTATGGATATGGTATAAAATTAATGAAGAAAAAGTATTTTTTTTATTATTTAGTAATAGCGACTCATCATATTGAAGTTCATAAAAATCAGTTCAGTTGTCACGTGATGTATTCTCAATCAAAACAACTCTAAAAACTATATGTTAGAATTTATATCTATCACTCGCTTTGATACGATTATTTGATTTGGCCTTTATATAAGGCTTTTCCAAAAAAAATATACAGATTCGATTTAGTTACTTGTTAGAAAGTTTTTAATATAATACATACATATTGTAAATATAAACACCCATGTCTGGAGTATAAACATTCGTGCTCAACGAATGAAGTCCCAGCCTGACTCGAACTCGCGACCGCTGGCACAGGAAGTACACTACAAACTGAGCCATACATTCCGTTAAAATATTCAGTAACTAACTAACTAACTAAATCTGAGCAAAAGAACCATATCAGAAGATTCGTACATCCCATCCTCCTGGAAGTTGGCCAATGAATGGGCAAGTGGTGGATAAGTTGTCACTAGCGCTGGCTGAGATGCATCGCCCTCATGACACATTAGCTTAGTTCATTAAGACATTATAACTACCAAATAAATTCTTTTAAACTAGTATAAGGTCACTGAACTAATTTTTAATTTAGTTTATTTATACTTTTATACTATTATTTAACTAGCTTTCTCGCGGCTTCGCTCGCGTGCTAAAGGCTGAAAATCAAAAGAAATATTTTTTCTCCCGTTTATGCAAAAATTTTTATTGCTCCGCTCCTATTGGTTGTAGCGTGATGTAATGTAGCTTATAACCTTCCTCGATAAACGAACTATCCATTACAAAAAGAATTTTTCAATTCGGACCAGTAGTTCCTAAGATTAGCGCGTTCAATCAAACAAACAAAGAAACAAACTCTTCAGCTTTATAATATTAGTATAGATAATAATTAAAAAATAAATATGTAGGGAAGCCTCACTCCTTAATACATATTAAAGGAAGCAATTGCGTATGTTTCACTCCTTAATGCTGAAAAACAAACTGATTGACTAAAAGTTAAAATAGTGAGAAGCTTATGTTAAGCTTTAATATGAGCTTTCAGCGCTTAATTCATAAGTGTATTATTATGTAACTAATGTATAATTATAACTAGCAACTCGCCAATGCTTTGCTCGGGTTTGTCCGTGTGTATGTAAGTTTTATTGGTAAGGAATAAGTAGATATTTTACATACGTATGATGAGTTATAATGGGTCATATTTCAAGTTGTAGCGTTCCTATGTACTCTCCAGTCCTCCAACTCTATCTCAATATAAAAATACGCCATTCTTCACTCTAGTTCAACATGAAAGAAAGACAAATAAACAAAAAAAACTTTTCACATTAATAATACTAGCATAATGTTGGAACATTATGACGCACATCGCTACACATTCCCTGGTAAGCTACGAGACTTATGTTATGGATACCAAGTAGTTGATACACTACATAATACACATATATAACTTGAAATACATACACATTATAAATATAAATACCCATGACTGTAGTAGACACAAACGTGCTCACCAGATAAATTGATTCCCTCAGCGAGTCTCAGAGAGTCGAACCCGTAACCGCTGGCACAGCCAGTAGGTTCTTTACAGACTAAGCTTAACGCGTCGTCATTAGATTTGAAAACCATTTAAAAACTAGATAAAGGAATAAAATTTCAACACTAAAAAGTACATAACAACATAGAAATTTTAAATGCAAATTTTAGTTTAAACATACAACTAAAAATAGTGTCCAAATAAAAATCCTATTAGTATCGACAACGTATGCACTCTAACTGCACTTCTTACTGGACCAAATATACGTACAAAAAACTGGACTGGACAAAAAGAGACAGTCGATAGAAACGTTTAAAGATAGAGCAAGATAAAGAACGATCGTCTAAATTATTGTATTATACATAATAATATTTGTGACGGTTTGTAGTGTATGTAAAATGTAGAGTAAGCGTCTGTGTTTGATAAAAACTTAAAAAAATCATTTCTCTTCACATAGAGACTGAATTCTTAAATATTTTCTTAGCTTTAAAGAGTTATATTAAATAGGTTATTATTATTCTCGACACAGTTCAATATCTTTTCCTTTTTCCATTTATTTTGTATACAACAGCCTGAAATAAGGAATAGTTTTTGCCTAATAATAATAGTTGCAATGTTCCACCATTTTGTTTTTATTAATAGTTTTTTGGTAGAAAAATTAGTAATATTTTAAAATTATGTCAAATAAATATATAAATGTCGGCTTCTATAGTTTATTTCTTCTTTTAGTATCTTGATAGCTCAATTTAATTCTTTTAAAAATCTGTTCCATCTAAAGGTTTTTCCTATACTACAATACTATAATCGTATTGTCTCCATTTTCTTAGAGGACGCACCGACCGAGCCCTCACACACCCCTTCAGAGCTCTCTAAGGAAAATAGAACTCTACATACAAGAGATAGAGTATAATATCGAAAATTTTCCTTCGTTACTTACAACATTTAGTACTAGCTTCATTGGAGACGCGACGGCGCTAAAGAAACTCTCTTAATTTAAGGCTGAGATATTCTTCACCCGGTTACGTATGTTCAAGGTCATGTAGAGCCGTCAGATGATATGACAGCTTCAGTTTGTAGTGAAAGTTACATTGACATTAACTTACTCTACTAATTTTAAATTAGTTAGCGTTATTAGGATATAAAATATGAAAAAGATAGATACTGTTTTATTGTTTTAATTATTATTATTACTATTTAAATGTATTGTTAGTAAAAAAAGTGCGTAAAACTTGAATTTAAATTAAGGCTAACTCTTCACCGTCTCTGAGGGCCTGGTACTATGGACTTATTTTTTCGTTTCATCGAGTTTGAAATCACCACGATTCTAAAGAAGTTTCACTTCAATAAATATTTTTTTAAATTTATTTTATATCGTATATTGACTGCTCTATGTCTTCCTCATTAAATATTTTTAAGAGGTTGTATAATACAATGTAATAGAAGTAACTTATTGAGTGACCACTGCGCGTTCATAAAATTATAGAGTCAATTCTAAGGATAAAAAAGAAAATCTTTACTAAGAAACGGCATGACTAATAGAAATACATCATCTAAATGCGAATTTAACTGGAGATCTTTTTGCATATCTTAACGTAATTTAAATTTTAAATTTAACTTTGTTTTAAAATTTTTAATTTTAATACTTTAATTAAGAGAGTAAGAGAAGTGTGAGAACAAAAATATATGTCAAAAGATACACTTAATTTATGTAATGATTTGAATTTGATGACATTTAAATACTAGATGATAAGAAACTGATTTAAATAATAATACAAGATTCTTTTTATACTATAAAAAACTAAAAAAAATTAATGCTATAATTTAAGCATATACGCGGACTAAAGAGTAAAGAACTTTGAAAAATATTTATCGCTATTTAAGAGCTTGGACTACGGATAACCGTAGCATCAATCTTTTAAATAGAGACAGCTCTACCATAAATATTTTTTAGTCTTTTAATCAAGTTGTATCTAATTGTATGCAGTCAAATACATTCACATTGTAGATAAGTTAAAATTTGTTCACATGAACGAGAAATTTTCAAGTCCTTAAATATCATTTTATGATTTTTTTTCTATAATTCAACTTTTAAGTTTGTCGAAATTCTATTTTTTTAATAAAGAAGCTAATTAAAAAATATAATACTCTAATTGCCAGTTTTAAACTAAACCGTTAAAATATTTTCTGTGTGAATACGCCGTTACATGTAAATATATTATGAGCATTACTTTACTTGACTTTGTTCCAAAATTGTATCTTTTTTTTTAAAGTGCATTTCGATAATATATAGCTCGAGTTGCCTAATCCACCATTTTTATTGCACTGACACAGTTAAGTTCTGTATGCTGTGTTTCCGCTACTACGAATAGAATACTGCAATCGCTACCGTATTTTTATACACTTATAGAAAGCAATGAAACAATATTTGATTCGTCTCTACATCTCCTCAATTACTTTTTTTTCGCATATTTGTAACAAGAACATTTTAATCGAAATATATTATTTACATAGAGTTCACATTAAAAAGTTATAGAGCTTTAAAAATAAATATAACACGCCTTTCCTACATCGAGTATGAGACATATGGTAGAGATAGTAAACTATTATAAAGTTATAGATGATGCAACGTTACGACAGTTGAGTTAAAACTTTTTATTGAAGCGTTATTTTCATCAATATGTTTATCAGCTATTTGACTTATTCCGCTCCTTTTTTGAGATTCGCTACGAAAACATAATCAAAAAAATTAACAAAAAATTTTTGGTGAATCGAAATGCTTGAGACTAGTAAAGACAAATCGTATGAGCTAAAATCGAAGAGCTTACTACTACCTAGTGAAGGGTTCCACAATCACGTCTTTTCTGCATCATCAGATCAGTTCCAAGATACCATATACTACTATCATTCGAACTATACGTTCATTAAAGTTTCATTTGGATTCGACGATTCGAACTTTAAATTGACTTCGAAGATGTGATTACATTGTATGTTAGTTAAATAGCGCTGAAGGTAATAAAAACGTTTTAATGAATTGACTCAATCTGAAAATCTCCTGTACTAAGGTACTGCTTATCAATCTATCATCATATTCTCTAAATTTATATAAATGGCCGAAATATGTATGAAATATACAAAACATAACATATTCCTATATTTTTGTTGCTTTGGAATGTGGTTAATTTTGTTTTTTTTAAAGGTTGATAATAATTATTGGCCTTACTTGAACTAACTGGCTAAATTTAAAGGTAATTAGTAGCGTACTATACAAAATCCCTGTGATGATTTAAATCTATACATACCTAATAATATGACAAAATTCTAACAGAGTCTTTGTACATTAAATATTTTTTGAAAAATCTTATAAAAATAGTATCGAAATAGGGTTTTTGGTACAAATTTTTGCCTGATGCCTGTGACCCCATCGCGAGGTAACCACTCGACAGATTTTGAATTTCTAGTTATCAAGGTCAATATATAGGTTATTTTTACTGCAGTAAAATATCTTAATTCTAACAAACCTTTATTAACCGTTTAAACATATCTACGGACAAACAAGCGGGGCGAGGGTGAGACATTAGTCTAGATTAAAATCGAGTAACTAAACAACATTTTAATTATATATGTAACACTAACACTAAAAATACAGCCTATCACAAATATATTAAAACTTATATCATTTGATGAGAAGTTAAGATAGTCTTTAAAAGAAACTGGTATCGGTTCTTGAAACTTATAACAAATCCCGTATTGTCTGACACGAATTGATGGCTTTACAATAGCGTCTGTTTCGCAACAAAAAGCTAAGCTAGTATTGAAATTGTGCTTTAGTAGAGCACGATATAGAACACGTGTGCGTCTATCGAAGGTCAGATGGCAATCTTTCTGCATAAAATTGGAGACTTATCAAAAGTCTGGTGAAGAAAGTGATTCTTGCCAGAAAAAATATGCCACGATAAATAATAAATCTTAAACTTCTAGGGATAGCTAGATGCAGGCGAAATGCGGGTAATGACGGGTCTCAGAGGAATTTAGGTCACTTATGTCTGGGATTCTGATATAGTAATCATTTGTATAAGTCACGTTATTTGTACATCGTTTGTCTTATTATGTAGAAGGATTACAATGGAAAAAGTTTTTGGTAGACAGCTAAAGATCTAGTTATATACTTATACTAACAACTCAGCCTCGCTTCGTTTAGGTTCGTCTATAGTTGAAAGTTATGAGTACTGCTCAACTCCATTGGCTGAAAAATTATTTAGAGTTTTGCTTTTAAGTTTAAGTAAACAGAAATTTTCTCCATCTATTACAATCTAGAATATTCTTTTTTTCAGTTATAACAAAAACAAATCTTATTCCACGGCAGCAGTACACTTTTCTGGACAAGAAACCTAGGTGTTGCCATGTTCCTGATTATAATTTGTTTTTAAAGATATTTAAAAAAGTTTTAATGAATAAAAATTAAAAAATAATTTAGTAAAGGTATATTAAATTTAGAAATTTTAGCTTGTAGATAATAATTTCTTTAGTATGCAGGTCAGAAGTTTAAAATTTTATGACAATTCATTAGCATAATACTTTAAAAGCATTGAATGACAATAATTTTAATAAATTAGATCGAAGAAACGCATATAATGTAAGTTATCGTTCTGAAGACATGGACCGCTTATTTTCATGGATAAACGAATCACATACCGTAGAATAGTAGAGCTATAAAATTTGGTCTTAGGAAAATTAAAATATTTATGCATTTTTTATATATTTACGCCATACTAGAATTTGAAAGTAATTAGTTTCTTCTTAGAGTCGATCTTTATATAAACATAGTTGAAAATTTATTACATTTTTTCATAACTGAGATTTAACATAAAACTACCTTTTTGGGTGTTTTCACGGTTTTTTCAAATCAAATGAAATGAAAAATATATAATTTATTGTGCGCTTTTTTGCGCAAATTAACAATAATTCTATATAATGAAATAGCCACATCATTCCCAAGGCGCACTGTCTTCTAAAAAATCGTTTTTATTTTGATATTATAAAATATTGAAGTATGTAACGCTCTAAAGAGGCTTTAGGGCGTAGTCACTCCTATGACCATGATTGCTGAAAAGCATACGAAACATCACGTACTAAAGATTAAAGTAAATCCACGAAAAAACTCGTAGAGATAATTTCATTTGATTATAGCAACTAGGGGTAAAGAATATTTTTTTCATGTTTTGAAATATTTTTCTTTGATGCACCGCTCCTATTGGTCGCAGCGTGATGGAATATAGCCTACCCAAAAAAAAACAATTCAGACCAGTAGTTCCTGAGATTAGCGCATTCAACTAAACAAATAAACAAACTCTTCAGCTTTATAACATTAATAAAGTATAGATTCTAATATTTTATATAAATATATAATATGTAAATACATATATTTATTGCTTTACAGCTTATGAAAATATATACGTTTCGGACATAACGACACTGTCAAGTAGCATATAAATGGCTAAACAAAATAGATATGCAAAGTGGATATCCAAAGAGAATGTTAGGATATTAGTGCGTGTCGCGGAAACTCTACCACTAGTACATTTCACTTAACAAGTGTTTATACAATTATGAATATTAGTTAGTGAATTAATATTTTTATTTCTAGTTAATAATAATATTTGTTAATATTAAAAATACATTATTTTGTTATATACTTCAAGCTGTCTGTCTGTATGCACAAACTTAAACGAATAAAAAAGAATCAAAGAAATACTAGTCGTATAATACGTGCCACGAAAGATGAGACTTGACGAGCGTCAGTAGCGGGGGATTTTCGCCCGTAAGTAGTGTTAGTAAGAGTTATGTATAATTAATTTCAAGTCTCATCTTTCGTGGTACGGTCTGTACATAACCGTTTTATTTTTGAAAGTGTCTTTTTGCCGCATCAACATAACAGCTTATTACTTAATGTATAATATTATGTAATTATACAAGGCACTTATAATACCATTATTATTATAATATAAACAATTTGATTTTTTTGTATGTCGGCTTGTTTTCATTAATCTATAAAACGGCTGAATAAATTTTGACTAAACTTTAAAAGGCACAAATCTGATGTTAGAAGAAGTAACTTTTGTTTTAGAAAATGAACCTATGGAAGAACTTAAACTTTTCTTGACTATTACATAATATCATAAAATTACCGTTCGATCTATAACATATCAGTAATGTTAATAAATTAGGTAAACATATGTATTTAATAATGAAGGAAACAGATACTTGGTTATTCATGTAAGTAGTAGGCAATAGGCGGTAAACGTATCAGTGCGTGTCGCTCCGGAACTGAGTTTGCCTTTCAAATACACCGTTTATTTGCTTAGAATATTCCGTATATTTAAGAGTCATATGCTTAAGAAATATAAAGCAAGCTTCTATAATAAGTGGTAGACTAAAAATTTAAAGATACGTTTGGCTCAGGTTGTAGTGACCCTACTTGCTGTACCAACGGTCGCAGGATCGAATCCCACTGGGGGCATTTTTGTGTTAGGAGTATGAATGATTGTACTCTAGTCGTGGGTGTTTATATTTATAATATGTATGTATTTAAAGTTATACAATATATTACATAACTATTTAGTATCCGTAACACAAGCCTATTACCATGGTAGATGGTGAAGTAGATGGTGTTGTGTATTAATGTACCAACATATTTATTTATTAATAAATGTGTTGGTCAATGTCTCCGCTTTCTTCTTTTTATATGTATGTTTTTTTGTATGTTACATAAGTAAAATAAATAAAAATACAGTATTGACTAATATATGGCATATTATATTAAGTATACTTTGATGACTGATCTAAATTCTTTTTAAATTTTCAGTTATCTTTAATTTCGAGTTATTTAAATTGTATATAACTTTTACTGTACTTTTCTTCACAAATGTACATCGTCTCTACTATATGCTGAAAATGTAATGTAACGCGCCGTCCCAAATGAGTTATGCTAACACTTAGCCTGCCGAATTGAACTCTATCTTAAAGGTTTTCAGTCCACTTTTCATTGTTACTCAAAGCAATTTAGATTTTCAAATTAATCTGATAAAAATTTAAACTAAAAACGAGATGGGCACAAGTGCCCAGTTTTTGTTAAGAATGCTGTAATAATTGCATTTTGTGTAGCTTTTAGTGCGTTCAATTTAGATATTAAGATGCATTGTGGCAAGTAATTATCTTGGAATGGACAGTTATGTGACTTCGAGGGTAAAAAAGTGTATAATTGTTGTTACATCTTCATGTAAAATCAACTATGTTATGGAAAATTTATATATTCGTAAAGTTACTTTAAAAATTTTGTGTTAGTCAATTAAAAAAATTTTAATTTAAAATTAAGGACGCTTTAAGCTTAACGTATCTCATTTAAAATAACGACTTTAAACTAAAATATTTTTAAAATTTTAGTTAAGAAATAATATTATAATGCCTACTAAAATAATTTTAAAATAAAAGAAGGGAATTTGCACTATACAGTTTTCTAAATAAAGTTGTTGAATCTATTCAACGTAGTTAAAGTTACAATACCCTTATCAAAGTATAAACTTGGCCCTAACTTAGCGCTACGTCACATGGGCGTGCTACGACGCTACGACACTACGGCGGCGTAGCATGCAAAGGAAAGTTTTGACTTAGCAAATATTCTCACGCTACCAAATTAGCATTAAACCGTATTAAATCAATCTTTTTTAATTTCAATTTTTATATTCTGTAAGATATACAGGGATATCTTTAATTCCAGAAACCGATCGTTTTTTTTGCTTTTTAATATTAAGCCTTTATATAGTTAATTTTACTTGTAATTTTCTTTATTGTAAATAAATTGAAAAAAGCAAACGTCGGGAAACAAAAATTCACAGTAAAACCCGGAGAAAATTTGTTTAATATTTTCAATAAAGAAATACGTTTTGAGAATCACATAATACTTTCTTAGATTTACGCCAATATTAAATAAAACTACCTTTTCGGATTTTTTGGCGGATTTCTTTGATTAATTATTTGTTCCTTACATTTCGAATGCTTTAAAGTAATCGTAGTCAAGGGAGAGATTATGGTTTAGGAGGTTTTAAATGTTTCGAAGGTTCAAAGGGACAGACACTCTACACACAAAACTTAGAAAATATTGGTTAATTCAAATTTTAAAGATTTTGATAATTATTTTAGTAAGTTTATAATTGAATATGGAAATATTATTTATTTAATATTAACTGTTATTATTGTTGTCACAATTATTTTATAACTTTATTAATAAATCTGGGTTAAGTCCACGTAAAAACTTAAAAAGATATTTTAATAAAAAATCCGAGATTGAGTTTTGTTCCGTTAATAAAAAAGAAATATCTGATTTGAGCTAGTCACAAATAATTACGTTTGTAGTACAAAGTGGACTTTATTATCTTCTTTATGTTTTTGCTAGCTGAGAATAATCAGTGTGAAGCGTTTACTGTTGCTTATAAAAAATCTAGGGTGATAAGATTTATTTAACTTCATATAAAGATATTTTATGTTTCTGCGCACTGCATTAAATACTTTATTACCTCGATTATGACAAATACAAATATTTATTTGTTATAATATAGTTGGATGATTTTCTAGAAGGAAGGCAGTTGCTTTTTACAGCTTGGTACATTTAGAATGATGCTTCTTATCTTACTATGTCTATATAAATAAAAATCAATGTTGCTAAGCGCAAAATTCGAGAATGGCCCATTCGGCTATTTTTTGTGTTCCTTAAGGCACACCTTAGGTTTTAATAATAAAAAAATGCAAAGTTTGTAAAAAGCTTATATATACTAAAGGATGTGCTTATAAATGTGAAAGTTTAGATATTTATATATGTTTGGATTTATAAGAAGTATATACTTCTGACTATAAAGTCACACTCGTACCAGAACGGCTGAACTGATCTCGATGAAATTTGGCGCAGAGATAGATATGGTTCGGAACAACTCTGAGTTTATTTTTAATCCCGGAAACATGTACAGTTCCTGTGGTATAGACTTACTTTTTTCATCGGGGATGAACCTTTAGGTAAATGGCTTAGTAGAGTTAGTATAATCATACGAATTTTATTTACGTACTTAATATTTAAAAATCAATTAAAAAACCAGAAGTTTTTAAATTATTTTTTTATTGTAAAGATAAAGAACAATAAATATATATAAGAAAGTAATAAAGATAGAATTGATATGCGATTTGCAAGTAATCCAGTCGTGATAGAAAAAATTCTTTGTCTAATACAAAATGTTAAATCAGACTAGACGCTGACAATAACCCGTCTCGTCGTCAAACCATCATAATTCACATCAAAACGCCTTAGAAAATGAAACATTTATATTCATAGTTATCCTCTAAAATACGACCGGTCACGCCTAAAAAAATCTGATTAAAATATTCCTTGCATCCAGTTCAAGGAACCTTCGAATGAAGGCACGCAATTACCGACTGAGTCATGGCCAAAACTAGTATGCGGCGTTCCAATTGCAACTCTGTTGTATTTTCTCCCGATTATCAGCCTGCCTTTAAGATGCAGCCGAGGGGTGTGACAGGGGGTGAAGCATGGCGGCGCCTCAGTCTACCCGTGGCAGTCGTACAGGACGCACGCGAACTTATATGCTAGGCTTTACAAATGAACACTACGCGGTGTAACATTTCGCGAACGACTTGCATTTGTTACCGAAAACCAGCAAGTTTCTGTTGACAGTGTTACTCTACAGCCGTAGAGACGGTTTAGGACTGTTCCCGTTTGTGACCAAGTGAGTTGATAATTTGCAGACTGCCTGCAAATCACGTGCCCTAGATTTGGGGTGTCGTCGTTGGACTGCACGTCTGCTACTTTTACATTTATTTACAGGCAATTCTTTTTTTTTTCATTTTTCATGTTAAGTTTCTAGCCCTTGAGTTGGTTGGTTGGTTGGCTCTAACTTATATTCAATTTTGTACTTATTACATGAAAATTCATTTTTTTTCTATTTTTATGTATTTTGATAATATTTTTCAAGTATTTTTTATATTTTTCATTACATGTTATGTTGTAGTGTGTAGAACTTAACGTGCGTGCGATTTGGCAAAGCAATTTTCCACTTGCATAATATTTGACTTTTTTCTTCTGTAATATGTGAAAAATTTTAGCCGCTAAATGCATGGTATATATAAATCATGGTTTTAACATTAAAATTTGAGTTATAATCTTAAAACCCATAGCGATTTAACAGAATGCCATAGAGTCTACTGTCGCGCTTAACATTCTTATATCGTTATGCATGGCGTGGTGCATTTTGAACCATATTAGTATACAATAGAGCTGCTTTTAAAATATAGAGAATCAAGTAGAAACATTAAACCCGACTGTAAATTTACTATCTTATTTCTTCATTTTTAGTTAGCTCCTCTGCAATGCCCCGCTATACTTTTCCGTAGACAGATGGATATGCGTACTGTAGGTCTAGACGAGTACGTAATGTAGTATTATCTTGTAACCGATTGGTTTAAGACCAATGTAGACGAAGGGTTTGAAGGGCGCCGTACGCACGTGAAAGTTAAGGTTGATGTAGTAGGTAAATAATTGCTTCCACGTGGTTCAATTAGCCTCCCCTACAGGGGTCGGCGTGTTTCCGCTTACGCTGAACCTGTACAGCTGTTACAAATATTACGATACACTATCAATATTTAAGCTCAAATCACTCCAAAAAATCATTTAAGAGGTCAATTCGAAAAATGGACTACATTTTAATGGAGAAGTCTCGATTTTTTAAATTTCCATCAGCAATGACTATCAGTTTTGAACTATATTGACGGCTTAATATTCCAAACGGATCATTTGGCAGAACACATTAGATGAGGCTGTGTGCGTGTAAGGCAGTGGTGTGGGGAGTTGCGGGTGTAAGGCACATGACGATCGATGCGGCGTCGTCGTATCATTCGCGTCCCTCCCCCCACTCCGCGCGCCCCGGCAAGCCACTGACACCTTGTTTTTAAGGCATGAAAGTCACATGGTCTAATTATAATGTCATCTGATCATTTATTAGTTGATATGAAGTCGTGTAAGAATATGTAGATGACTTCTACGACAAATTTCAATGTAGAGTGCTATAAAGTATAGTGCTCTATAATGTTATGTAAATCTAGATTAAATATTAGTTTTTTGTAACCAAATTATGGAAATAAGATGTTTAAATTTTAGATTAAACGTATAAATAACATTAAAGCATCGTAAATTTTATATTTTTAAAATACATGTTCGAGTACTATTCGATGCAGAAGCAAATCGATCAATTTGATTTGACATCTGTCTGGCGAAGTGGTCACTGTTGATAGATTTCATCCTAGATTTAAGGAGTTACGAGCTTTCTTGTAAATATTTATACATTTACATTGCAGTATTTAATTTTGTGAGCTTTTATTATTCGTCAGACAGAGACAGAAAGAAACAAGATAGAAGAAGTCTAATACACGAAATAGAAAAAACTGTTTTTTCTATTTCGTGGTCTAATATAATTTAAATTAAAATGAATTTCATTAAATAGTGACTGTATCGAAGGTCTAGTGATTAACATAATAAGACAAGTCAAGAGGTCTTGGGTTCGAGTCACGGGTCAGGTTAATTTCAGTTATGAAATATTTATCAAGTTATTCTCAATTAAGCTCAGACTTAGAAATTTGGCGGGGTTTCACTCTCTGTCTAATTCTTAGGCCTTCGGTCCTGTGCTTTAGGTCTCACTTGTCTTGTCGAGTAATCGTCCCACCGGAGTATGAGAACGATAGATATAGAGTGCACTTGTACATTCTCTGCACTGTAATACCTTCTCCGCAGAAGGCTATGATACAGATAGATCTCAAAGAGATTGGCTGCCGTTGCTAATATTAATTCCTGAATTAAATCTCACTAAGCTCGATAAGCTCGCTGCTCGTCATGACTAACCAGCAAGATTTTACTGACTTCTAGGTAAATTTAAACTATAATTTTAAACTTTAACTTTAATTCTAAATAGATTTTAATGTAACTAATTATCATGAAAAGAAATCAAAAGATTCCAAAATACATTAAAGTATGTAGATTTTAAAGAAATATATTTTTTGCTGTGTTTTTACGAAGAAATATTAAATATGAGTCATACAATCAAAAATCAAATTCCAGACAGCTACGTCTATGTCGTCTATACAAGTCGTTAAATTTTTCAAACCAGACGTCGCGTCATTATAACATATTACTTTCCTCCCAATCGTAATAGTAAGGTTGCTATAGAAATCGAATAGTCATTTTACGGTTATAGCTTTCATTTACGAGAGCTTAAATACTGTATATAATATAATATAATATTATAATACACAAATATTAGTACCTATTACAAACTTAGTATATTTCTCAAATTATATTTTTTAATCTAAATAATATATGAAACGGCTGGAATAATTTTTAAATGACTTCCATAGACATATAATGTTATAAGGAGTCAAGTGGTTGTTATAAAAAAAGGAATTGGGTTCTGCTCAAAATATAAAGAGTAAAATATAAAATTATATTCGTACATTTATATTAAAACGAATACCTTAGTAGGTTCTTAAAAAAATGTCTATTTCATTTAAACTAGCGAGTTAAACCCTCATTTTGCTCGGCTTCATTTCATGTAGGTATAAGATAATATCTATCGTGAAAAAGTTATTTTTTTTTTGTTTAAATGTGTTGGGACATTTTTTACAACAGCGCCATCTAGTTCCGTGGTAAGCTACGAGGCTTGTATTGCGGATAGTTGATATACTCGTACTACACATACATATATAAATTTTAAACCCATACATAATATAAATATTATTAACATTCATGACTGGAGAACACACATTCGTGCTCAACAAATGAATGTCCCCAGCGGGACTCGAACCCGCGACCGCTGGCGCAGAAATGAGGGCAGGTAGGGTAAAGTAACCAGATATTGCCTCTCTCCTGACCTCCTAATATGCCCACGCATAAAAACACTTCTCGTGTTGGGTAAATTGACGAAGAAGTGCAGTCCTCCACTCATTCTCCTTACGCTGAAAGATAAATCGCTAGGCTATTTGTTTAACAAGTGCACTTTTATTTAACAAGGGGTCCTGAAGCCATAGTCTAATAGTTCTCGCATTAACAGTCACCCTCTATTTACCCCTTGAAGGATTTTTTCTTTTAATGTCAACCTTCCGGAACGATTTCGTAATTTGTGGAAAGGAAACTATTACAATTTCCACCCTTTTCTTCAAGTTATTGATGTAAATTGCCAGACAAAGTCGTGATATACAACACTTCAATGAAATTTATGGCCGATGACTAGTTTGGTTCAGTTTGTAGTGCCTACTGGCTGTGCCAGCGGTAGCGGGTTCGAGTTCCGCTAGGTGCACTTGTTTGTTGAGCCATGTGTCAGTCATGGTATTAAAGTTACATAATACGTGTAGTGTTTCAACTATCTGGTATCCGTAGCACAAGCCTCGTAGCTTAAATCGTACCTCGTAGCGTAAATAGCGCTGATAATGTCCCAACATATTTATTTTTTACTAACCACTGTACTTAGTTTTTGTTGTTTATTTTTGCTCTTAAGTTTATTTATGTTTTAGTCTTTTTATGTTTATATGTATTATGCTATGTTTAGCACTTAATTAGCCAACTTATAATAAATAGGAGTTTCTTCCTTCCTTCCGATTTGACAGTATTTTTCTAGCTTTTACGTGATCTTAATTAAGGTTATTTATTTTAAGTAAAAATAATCAGTCTACAAGAGATTGATTACCATATTAACGATTACCACCCGACAAGTGATAATCATGTTACAAATAAATTGCAAATGAAGATATCAGAGGTGCGAAACTCAGATTTGAACCCGCTTTAGTATTTTACCCAAGCGTGTTACCACTGGACTACTACTGCTTTCTGACTCTAATTATGTAATAAAAATGTTTTACTGTCATGGAAAATAAACTCAAACATCATGAATACATAAATTCATTAGAAAACTGTCTATCATCCATATAAAAAGTTATAACGAATCAATGGCACCAATTAAAATGGAACTTTTTAGTGATATTTAGTTGCTGCGTTATTCCCCATCACTATTTTATTACGCATACGCATAGAACAAGTTTAGTAAATGCGAAATTCAAACATGTCGTATCATCAAAGTACGAAAAAGCTCGCGTCAACTTAACGATTGGAAATTACGATTGTTTTACATCAGTCGCAGTTCGTCTAACTGTATTATAAGTTTTGATCACTTTTTGAAATACAAGTGAATTTCGTTTCCGAATACATTTCTGAATTTTTTACGGCTTTTTCTGGAATATTGAGTTGCATAATGTATATTGTTAGATGTTTCGCGTAGAAGCTTTTATTATTCATTGGTCTGAAGTTTCATTTTTACGCAAATGTTTTTATTAAATTTTAAAGAATATTCAAAAAATATAAATAAGTAAAGTTGCCATTTTTCGAGTTGCGTTTCGAGTACTAGCAATTCCCGCGGCTCGAACCCGCGTTCTAATCACTTTAAAAAAAAGGTAGAAGGTAAGCGGTTAATAATTTAGAGTTATAAGTATTTTTGGATCAATCATAAAAAAATTGGTCTAAAAAATAATAATTAAAAAATTAATTAAAAATCTCTTTATCACCTAGCGGAATAAAACATAGCCTACGACCTGTTCTCAGACGTACCAAATGTATACAAATTATTTATAAAAATTGGTCAAGCCGTTTGGGAGGAATTCGATAACGAACGCTGTGACACGAGATTTTTATATATTAAGAGATGTATTATTAATGTAATATATTGTTACGAATACACGAGTAAAGGAGCTTGCGCCATCTAGTGTGGAGCGAAGGAACCACTTTGTGTGCTGTACAAACCACAAAGACAACGTGAAACCTCCACTCAACACTAGATGGCGCTAGAGGAGCTATATAGAAGAATTAACTCGAAAATCGAGTACACGCGAGAACATTCCAGAATGGTCTGGGACTAGACTCGGCCGGTATAAATAGGCCGCGGGCGGCCGAGCAAGTTGAGTTCAGTTTGAGCGATCGACGAGGCGACTTCGCAGTGAAGACTAGTGATCAAAAGTGATACCAGTGGAAACCTACGACATTGGCTACGACCTCGGACATCGTTAGTGCTTAGTGAGTGTACCTAGTTGTTTAGTGTTTGTACCTAGTACCTAGTGTTTGTACCTAGTACCTAGTGTTTGTACCCAGTGTTTGAACCTAGTGCTTTGTGTCGGACCTAGTGCTAGTGAATAAAGTCTCTGAAAGAGTCAGCAGGTCTTTCTCTCCAAATCGTTCGAACCCTAACACGCAACAACTGGTGTCAGAAGTGGGATTTGGAGATGCCATTGACTCCGAGAGAGAACCCCAAGGAGGGGGTCAGGACGAGGACACAACGAGCTGCGGATGCCACTGGGGGCCAAGCTCCGCCCACTGGCCACGCCTACCAGGCCACTCCCACTGGCCACGCCCCTCAGGCCACGCCCACTGGCCCCGCCCACCAGGCCACGCCCACTGACCACGCCCCTCAGGCCCCGCCCACTTTGACTCAGGCTCCTCCCACTTTGACTCAGGCTCCTCCCACTTTGACTCAGGCTCCTCCCACTTTGACTCAGGCTCCTCCCACTTTGACTCAGGCCCCGCCCACTGGCTCCGCCCACTTTGCCACGCCCACCGGACAGGCCACGCCCATCAGCAGCACCGTAGCTTCTACAGACCCTCAAGTGGCACTTCAATTAGGAAGTTTATTTGAATTAATTAAGGCAATGAAAGAATCACAAGAGGCAAAGCAAGAGCAACAAAAAGACCTCCAAGAAAAAACGCTTTTGGCTATAAAAGATGTTAGTGACACGGTGGGTAAGCTTCGAAAAGATGTCGACGAAGTGGAAGAACGAGTTACCGGGCTAGGATTGGATGTCGAAAATGTGAAAACCGGTCTCGCTGAACTACAGAAGAAAGTAGTGCGCCTTGAAACCACGGGAGTTGCGATGTCTAGTGGAACTACCGGAGGGGCGCAAGGACCAAGAGTGAAAGTGCCGCCATACGACGGCACTACTTCGTGGAACGCTTATCGTCAGCAATTCCAGACTGTTGCCACTGCCAATGGATGGACGGAAGAACAATGTCTGACCGCTCTCACTGTTGCGCTCAGAGGGCAAGCCTTGTCTGTCTTGGAAGCACTGCCACACACAGGAAATGGGTTCCAAGACCTGATGGAGGCACTTGAATCCAGATACGGGGAGCGACACCTGGAACACGTGTTCCGTGCCCAACTGCGTGACAGAGTCCAACGCTCAGGAGAAGGACTTCAACAATGGGCGCTGGAAATTGAAAAACTCGTCAGGAAGGCACACCCAGGAGCCGACACCAAGATGGTAGACACGAACATTGTTCAAGCATTTGTCGACGGAATCAAAGACCTGGAGGTCAGAGCTGCAGTGAGGCTTCGTCACCATACCTCGCTAAAGGAAGCATTGGCGCATGCTTTAGAGGTCGAGGCTGTTCGCCATGACGTACGGCAGACTCATAAGATCCGCGAGGTCTCTGAGGAAGCCAAGCAGGTTAAGGCTCCTACGAAGAGAAGTTATGGAGTCATGTGCTACAAGTGCGGCGAGAGGGGGCATCTTCAGCTCAACTGCCCGCAGAAGGAGACCCATCTGGCAAGGATGAAAAGGATCGAGGATCAAATAGAGGAGCTGAAGAAGCAAGGAGCTTCGTCCTCTGCCCGGGATCAGGGAAACGAATAAAAGCCAGGACTATGGGGCGAGTACTGGCTGACGCGAAGGAAGCCCCGATAACCGTTATCTCCCAGGCATGCAGCGAGAATAGTCTTGCGATTCAGGGGACTATTAACGGGACGGATTGCAAAATGACTCTAGACACAGGAGCCTCTAGAACAATAGTGAACCCAAATCTGGTAAAAGCAGCAAGGGGACACAAGAGGAGGATTAACTGTCGGCTTCTTACGGCCTCCGGTCAGCCAATACCAGTCCTGGGAGAAATGTCAGTTACGATGGATGTAGGGGGGTCCTCATACTCCCATGACGTTATCGTAGCTGAGATTATGGATGATTGCATCTTGGGTTTGGATTTTATGAAGAAACACAACTGCAGAATTAACGTCGCTGACGGAGTTTTCAGGTGTGGTGAAGAAGAAATCTTCATTCTCGGAGGTGCCTGCGGGAAAGTCGCATGTATAAGGAAAGTCATTATACCTGGACGAGCGGAAGCTCAGGTGCTGGTGAAACTGCCGCCAGCTGGAAAGCAAAAGTCAAACAGATGCGTGTTGATAGAAGACACACCTACCAAAACATCGACGCAAAAACTGATGACGGCGAGAACCCTTGTTAGTGGAAGCAGTAACGCTGTGGTCAAGGTTGTTAATCTTGGTGATCGCGAGATCTGCTTGAACAAAGGTGACGTCATTGGAAAGTGCGAGGAAGTGATCTGGATGAAAAAGTGTAGTTCGATAACAGGCACAGACTCAGCAAACAGCAACAACTACGGAATAGTGACTGAGCTGCTCGATGACTGCAAGAGGAACCTAACGTATTCGCAGGGCATGAAAGCTAAGAAGTTTTTACAGCGCTACGCGAATATCTTCTCCAGTCACGATGGGGACCTTGGAAGAACGTCGGTGGTTCAGCACAGGATAGATACCGGAAGCGAGAGACCAATTCGTCAACGAGCAAGACGGATACCAATTGCTAAGGAAAAAGAAGTTGAAGGCCTTTTGGAGGACATGAGAAGGAATAAGATTATTGAACCGTCTGCAAGTCCGTGGTGCTCACCTGTTGTATTAGTGAAGAAGAAAGATGGTAGCACGAGATTTTGTGTGGACTATAGGCGTCTCAATGATGTCTCTAAGAAGGACAGTTATCCGTTACCTCGAATCGACGACACTTTGGATACCTTGAGTGGCATGAAATGGTTTTCGACCCTAGACCTGAAATCTGGATACTGGCAGGTGGAAATTCATCCAGAGGACAAGGAGAAGACAGCTTTCTCGACCGGTAAAGGTTTATGGCAATTTAACGTCATGCCCTTCGGATTGTGCAACGCACCTGCCACATTCGAGCGACTCATGGAGTGTGTACTAGCAGGCTTAGTTGGAGAGGCTTGCTTAGTCTACTTAGATGACGTCATCATTATCGGCCGTGACTTCGAGGACCATTTGCAAAACTTGGAGCGAGTTTTCGCAAAAATAGAGGGAGCTAAATTAAAGTTGAACCCGAAAAAGTGTCATTTATTCAGGAACAAGGTCAATTATCTCGGCCACGTTATCTCCAGTGATGGAATCCAGACAGACCCGGAGAAACTGGAAGCAGTTCAAAAATGGCCTACCCCTAAGGACAAAACCGAAGTGCGGGCATTTCTCGGCCTATGCTCATACTACAGGCGTTTTGTTAAGGGATTCTCAGAGATAGCCAAGCCGTTACATCGGCTGACCGAAGATAAACGACAATTTTGTTGGGATGGGACTTGTGAAGATTCTTTTCAGAAACTGAAGAAACATCTGTGTGAAACACCAATCCTGGGCTATCCACAAACTGAAGGTCAGTTTATAGTCGACACGGATGCAAGCAACACGGCCATTGGAGGGGTGTTATCTCAAAAACAGGGTGAAAGAGAAGTTGTTATTGCATATTTCAGCAAATCTTTATCCAAGCCAGAGAGAAACTACTGTGTAACAAGGAGAGAACTCTTGGCTGTTGTAAAGACGCTACAACATTTCAACAAATATCTCATTGGCAGACAGTTTTTACTGCGAACTGATCACGCAGCCTTGAAGTGGTTACTGCAATTCAAGAACCCAGAAGGTCAAGTAGCTCGCTGGATTGAACAGCTTCAGGAGTATGACTTCAAGACGGAACACCGCAGCGGAAAGATGCATGGGAACGCTGACGCACTCTCACGAAGGCCGTGTTCGGAAGACTGCAAACATTGTGTTAAGCAGGAATCTAATGAAGTAACATTAAAGCTAACGAGAACAAGTCCTTTGGGTCTCTGGGAGAACGATGCTATGAGGGAGGCTCAAGAAACAGATGACGACCTTCGGCACATCATCACATGGAAGAAACGGGGTGAAGTAAAACCAATCTGGAGTGAGGTTGCACCCACTGGCGCTGCCACTAAGTCGTACTGGGCGCAATGGGACAGTCTGATACTTCAAAACGGAATACTCTACCGGAAATGGGAGAAGACTAACGGCAGAGAGTACCATCTTCAGATAATTGTCCCAAGATCGAGAGTACCAGATGTTCTCCGTGAAGTACATGATGGCGTATCAGGAGGTCATCTAGGTGTCAAGAGGACGTTAACAAAAGTGCGAGAACGATTCTACTGGTTGCATTGTCGAGATGATGTACAGGATTGGTGTCGCAAATGTACTACTTGCGCTGCTGTAAAAGGACCACAGACCAGGAGCCGTGGGAAGCTGCAGCTGTATAACGTCGGTGCACCGTGGGAACGAATTGCAGTTGACGTAGCCGGGCCATTTCCTGTAACGGAATCGGGAAACAAGTATTTTATGGTCGTCATTGACTACTTCACCAAATGGCCCGAAGTGTTCGCCATACCAAACCAAGAAGCTACAACAGTCGCTTCTAAGCTAGTCGAAGAAGTGATATGTCGCTTTGGTGTGCCTCTAGAAATCCATTCTGATCAGGGCAGGAACTTCGAATCGCAAGTGTTCCAGGAAGTGTGCAGAATTTTGGGCATGCATAAGACGAGGACCACCGCGTACCACCCACAGTCCGATGGAATGGTTGAGAGATTTAACCAGACTCTTGAGAGGCATTTGGCGAAATTGGTAGACGACAAACAAAAGGATTGGGACAAGTATATACCACTCTTCCTTCTGTCGTATCGAACCGCCGAGCATGAGAGCATAAAAGCTACCCCGGCGTATGTCAATTACGGTAGAGAACTACGAATACCAGTAGACCTATTGACAGGAGGGTCACCGGAGGAACAAGAGACCCTACAAGACTATGTC
Organism: Boloria selene; assembly: GCA_905231865.2. Classification (NCBI taxonomy): domain Eukaryota; kingdom Metazoa; phylum Arthropoda; class Insecta; order Lepidoptera; family Nymphalidae; genus Boloria; species Boloria selene. The sequence continues at coordinate 546,299 of HG993156.1, forward strand.
AGCAATTTAAGGGAGAAAATGCGCTATATACACGCGTTGGTTCGGGAAAATGGGTTACAGTCAAGTGAGAACATGAAAACCAGATACGACCGGAAATCGAACACGAGAGGATTCGAGGAAGGGTCACTGGTGTGGCTGCATAACCCAATCCGCCGGAAAGGGAAATCTCCAAAGTTGCAGACCAAGTAGGACGGTCCATACAAAGTGGTTACCCGAATGAATGATGTGACTTATAGGATTCAAAAGCAACCAAGAGGGACATTCAAAGTGGTACACATAGACCGTCTGGCGCGTTACCATGGCAGTAACAACGATGCTCGGGACGAGCATCTCTAAGAGGGGAGTAGTGTTACGAATACACGAGTAAAGGAGCTTGCGCCATCTAGTGTGGAGCGAAGGAACCACTTTGTGTGCTGTACAAACCACAAAGACAACGTGAAACCTCCACTCAACACTAGATGGCGCTAGAGGAGCTATATAGAAGAATTAACTCGAAAATCGAGTACACGCGAGAACATTCCAGAATGGTCTGGGACTAGACTCGGCCGGTATAAATAGGCCGCGGGCGGCCGAGCAAGTTGAGTTCAGTTTGAGCGATCGACGAGGCGACTTCGCAGTGAAGACTAGTGATCAAAAGTGATACCAGTGGAAACCTACGACATTGGCTACGACCTCGGACATCGTTAGTGCTTAGTGAGTGTACCTAGTTGTTTAGTGTTTGTACCTAGTACCTAGTGTTTGTACCTAGTACCTAGTGTTTGTACCCAGTGTTTGAACCTAGTGCTTTGTGTCGGACCTAGTGCTAGTGAATAAAGTCTCTGAAAGAGTCAGCAGGTCTTTCTCTCCAAATCGTTCGAACCCTAACACGCAACAATATATTTTATTTTATTTGGTTAGTTGTTTATTTGTATATTTCAATATTTGGTGGGGACAAATCCGAGCAAAGCAAGGGTCACTAAATAGCTACTTGTATTACCTCTACAATTTTAAGCTATAATTTCTACGGATTTTCTGAATTTAGATAGAATTTTTTAATCATATATAAGGTCAAAATTCGACTACTAGATACAGGCATGCGAGTCATTATAAACATGATTTAATTTTTTGTTAAATAGCAAAGTAATATGTACGGACTTTATTACATACAACGCCATCTAGTTCCGTGGCAAGTACCAAGGCTTGTGTTACGGATACCAGATAGTTGATATGCTACAAATTATATATATCTTTACTACATACACATTATAAATATAGGCATTGTTATAATAGTGAATAATTAAATAAAACCCTTCAGTTCCTATCACAGTATATATTGTTATGTAATTTGGCTTCCACTACTAAGTCATGTAATAAAAACAGAAAATTTAAAATTAGTTATTTCGCCGTCATTATTGTACGGTTATTACGACTGGAAATTTTTGGCACCAAAGTGAATATCTTGGACTCTACTTCTGAGTTGTTTCTTTTGTTGTGTTGCATTTTATAATCTCTATTTTTATATCTAAAATTGCTTGTAGTGTCGTACTTTAACTGTTTTTAGACTAACTAGAGTGTACGAGTCCTGCTGGGGCAATCATTTGTTGTGCACGAATGTTTGTACTCCTGTTATGGGTGTTTATATTTATAATTAATTTAAAAAAAAAGAGTGAGAATACGATAAAAAAAAAATTAGTCCCGCTGAGTTTCTTTCGCCAGTTCTTCTCAGGTCAGAGGTTTCTTCTTTCCGAACTGGTGGTAGACTCATGACGTTCAGTAAGAAATTGTAACAATTTTTATGCTGAATAAAATATTTTGATTTGATTTGATTTGATTTAATATACTAGCAATTCCCGCGGCTTCGCACGCGTTCTAAAGACCGGAAACCAAATTTTTTCTGTGTCGCGCGGTATGGTATCTCACAGAACTAATGCCCGTTCTTCCCGTTTCTTCATTAATGCTCCGCTCCTATTGGTCTTAGCGTGATTTAATATAGCCTATAGCCTTTTTTGATAAACGGACTATCCAACACAAAAGAATTTTTAATTCTATATCTAGTATCCGTAACACAAGCTTCGTAGGTTACCATGGAACTAGATGTCACTGTATGTTATAATGTTCCCATATATCCAATATTTATTTATAACTCTATTTAGCTTTCTGGTATTTAAATTTGATTGCTTATGCTATAATGCTAGTTTATCTAGTAGTTTTACTTACTTTACAAGCATTTTAAACTAATATAACAAATAAAATTGAATGGTTTGTTTGTAATCTCGATACAATAGCATTTTTACTAAATGCGACTACGATACTACTTTACTATATACGATACTATATACGGTTTGTCTTTCTCTTTGTTCCGGCTAACTTAGAAAAGACTGGACCGCTTTTGATTGCATTTTTACTAGGATTACGCTCAAAAAATTAAAACGTGCCTGACCCCAGCTAAAAGAAGTCAGTAATAATTTTGTTTCGTTTGGTAAAATTCAGCGTATATCTCTTAAAGGTAAAAACAGAACCTCTTTGTTTTATATTCGGTAAACAAAGGGAATTCCAAAAGACATTTTGATTTAACGGCATTTACAAAGGGCAATAAAAGTACAAACGTTTAACCTTTCTTGGGTTACAATTTATCAATTCTATAGACGCGAATGTGCGCACTCCATTTTATACCTTATCTCGACACGTTTAGATAAAAAATGACATAGCATGAATATTATTGTAGATAAACCTTATTTGATACAATTTCTTGAAATTGTTAAAAGTTTATTCGTATGAGGATTTTTATGTAGTCGTTTTAAAGAGGATATAGCGGGTTCGATTTTTCGTAAAGTTTACTGACGACACGTTTGGCTGAGATAGTAAACATACATTATTATAAATTTTCGCACAGTACTGTATCTGTATACTGCTAACACTTTTATTACTTAAATACTTAATTTCATATTAATCCCTCGTGCGTGTAGTACAGACTAGTATTTGTCCAAACAAAATATCTAGTACTGATATTTTGTTTGGACAAAGCGCCATCTAGTTCCATGGTAAGCTACGAGGCTTGTGTTATGAATACCAAATAGTTTATACACTACAAACTATACTGTATAAGTTTAAGTATTTTATATTATAAAGATAAACACCCATGATTGTAGTACAAACATTCTAACTCAATACACAAATGAATGCCCCCCACGGGCCTTGAACCCGCAACTTCGAGCAAAGCAAGTCACTACAAACAGAGCCAAACCATCAAAATTTAAATAAAAATTAACATTTATTATCATTTTAGAGAACTAAAGCTATTTTTTATCACTACATAGTATAAAACAAAGTCGCCTTTTCTATCCCTATATCCCTATATCCCTATGTGCGCTTAAATCTTTAAAACTACGCAACGGATTTTGATGCGGTTTTTTCCAATAGATAGAGTGATTCAAGAGGAAGGTTTATATGCATAACTAGCAGATCCCGCGGCTTTGCCTGTGCTAAATCTAGGGAAGAGCCCGAGCGAAGCGAGGGCGAGTCGCTAGTAATTATATATAATATAATTGGATGTACATGCAAAAAACACACAAATATATCGCGTGTGTGTTAAATCTAAATCTTAAATTATTCCAAAACCTAGGACTTGCGTGCCTTCGAAGTGATACCGGTAACATTTACGGTTTACCGAACATTTTCGTTAATCATTTCCACTAAACCTTTCGGAAAACCCAAAAAAGGGACTTTTAAAGATAAACCTTATACTAATTTATATTACTTGTAATAATTTATACTACCTTACTAAATCCAGTGTTATGAACAAACATACTATGTATGTCTAATACTAGATTATACTCGCTTTGATCATATTCTTCTCTACTCCTAGTATAGGTTTCTCGGAGTTAAGATAATTTAAAGCAGTGAAAACTGAAATCCATCATTCCAAATTTCATCAAAATACATCCAGTAGTTTTAAACTATTTTCTAAAAGATAAACGTAATATTTGGCTTCGTTACAATTTTTTTCTAATAAGTACAGATTTATATCACTTTTGTGAACATTTTAACTTCATATACGCCTTATAGTCCCAAGGCCTCTGTTGGATGCCAGAGATATACAATCGGTGGCCTTCCGATTCATTGATTTCTAGTTGATTTAGTACGAAGTAAATTGTAGGTTGAAAGACTGTTTTTTTAATAAAGAGAATCGATTTCCAGTTTCTTCCACTCGTACAGATACTACGTCACTTGAAAGTAGCCTATGTGTTTATCTATACTAGGAATTATGTAATTAATGCTCTATCAGGTTATAAATGCCTGTGTCTGGCGGTGTAGTGGCTCTCATGTACGGATACATATCCAGACGTCTCAAATTCGATTCCCGGGTAGGGCCAGTTTTAGATATTTAGTCTTTATGTTAAGTAAGCGTCAGTAATAGCCCGGAGTTGGGAAGTTGGCGATGTATCATCCTGAGCCTAAACTCTCACCGGTCGAGACAAGTACCCACTCGTCCAGACCAGTGTATGAGAATATTATTACACTCAAGCACTTTAAACTCTTAATGTCGATTTTACTCACTTTTTCATTCAGGCTAGATCTAAGTATTAATCGAGCTTGATTGCACTGCGCAGAATAATTACAAGCTATAATTTTTCATTTTAGATTGATATTGTATTTTAATTATTGGTAAATCTACTGAAAGCTATCACAATTTGACTCGTTTTTTTAAATGACAGATAGTGATGCGAATTCAAGCAGCTAACTCTCGGGCTAACTTTTATTTCCATGGATTTATTTTAATTATCGTATTAGTATTCAGCCCTTTTTAAAGTCCCACTGTTTAACACGGACCTCCCTTCTATACTAAGAGAAATAGTAATCATGTTAGAAATGATTCGCACATGAAAATATCAGAGGTGCGAGACCTGGATTTGAACCCGCATCACTACTGGGCTACCACGGTGTCACAGTATCATATTATAATTCACTAAAATATACTATCACCAAACATACATACAAAATACCTTTGAAGTTGTTTAGAATCTGCAGAATATAGTAGGGGTTTAAACAAAGTCAAGGCACATCACTAGTTTCTTAAAAATTAGGTCACGTTAGATAAAACTTACATTACCTATTCAGCGATATTGTAGTTTGAAGAAGTCTTGTTGAAAGAATTTCTAGATTCTAGATTTCTTGAGATATAAGTTGTTTTGAAACTATCTAAATTGATTTGGTTTTTGATAGAATGTTATTGTTAGTGGTTCTATGCATGTGAAAATTATTGTGTTATTGCCCATATATTATCGAGTGTTATTTAAAATTTATTCAAAAATTAATTATTTATGTATTATTTTGAAGAAAGAAATAGAAAACAATATACTTTTGGTACCTTGCGCGGATTTTGAACGCTTTCCAGCAAACATGGCCACAGAAAAGACAAAACTTTTAAGTAGTTACGGAAACAACAAAACATAATATAGAATCGAAACAAATGAAAATATATTTTTATTTTAAATATTTGCGTGTATATAAGAAAACATTATTGATGTATATAATATGTATAACACTTATGTACTTAAAATTGTTTCATGATCGAATAACTAGTTTTTGATGACATTTTAGATATTATGATATTCTGACACAGATTAAAAAATTAAAAAGTTCATAAGTGGAGAAGGAGATAATTAGTAATAATAATAGTAAATATGTTGGGACTTTATTACACACAGCGCCATCTATTTCCATGGTAAGCTACGAAGGCAGCTTGTGTTACGGATACTAGATAGTTGATATACTACATATATAACTTTAAATACATACATATTATAAATATAAACAGTAAACACCCATGACTGGAGTACAAGCATCCGAGTTTAACAAATGAATGCCCCCAGCGGGACTCGAACCCGCGACCGCAAGAAAGTAGGGTCACTACAAACAGCGCCAAACTTATAATTTTCAAGTTACTGTACTATTTTTATTGAACTTTAGCCATTGAATCACTAAATTACATTAAATCATTGAAAAAAACCTCTTAAATTTAACCTTAACGAGAATAGAGCTTTCCAAGCAATTTAATTTCAGCAAACATTAATTTGGTAGAAAAAAATATATTCGCTTAGACGTTCTAGAGGTGACCTCCTTGACATTGCTAAGTCCGATACCGCTAGTAATTGACGATTTACCCCAACGATAACAAATTGTCTACAATACAGCAAAAAATTGTGATTTCGTTTAAGATATATATTATGTTTACTACAAATCAAGGCAGAAGTTTATTGCTTTCAACATTCAATTTAAGACGTGTATAGACTTGTATTTTGAAGAATTTCTTAGCAATGAAAACGAAATTATCTATATATAAATCGGAACAAACAAAACAGTACAGTACCTTTTTCAAGTTTGTATGTAAATGCTTTTGACGAGCTTTACTGTTATCAACAAAAGTTTGCTTACAGTTAGTGTTTTTTATATAGATAGGTAAATTATGTTAATAATTCCTTGAAATAATAGTGATTAAGACTAAATTTGAACCACTAGGTGAAAAGTAGTTTGTGTGATTGCGGAGAAAGCTGGACAGACAAAAATTCTAACAACATTATAATTTGAACTCCTCTTTAATTAATGTGATTACTATTCAATAAGTTTTTCCAAAAAATATATTACTTGTATGTACAGATACGATTCAGATTTTTATTATATACTAGCTGATACCCGCGACTTCGTCCGCGTTGCTTGAAATATTAACAAAGTTTTCCGCACGCGCTACGCCGCTTGCCCCACTACTCCGCGAGGAAACATACATCACTGAACACGCAGTGCATATACAAATTGTTGTTTCTTGAAACTTTAATAACTGTTTATTAAATGAAGATATCGCAATCATTTTTAATTTTGATAAGGGCCAAGTGCCTAAGAAATAAAACTTAGAAAGTTTCATTGAAATCTATCCAGTAGTTTTTCCGTGATGCGCGCACAAGTGCAGACCTCTATCATTTTATTTATATAGATTTACCTTACTTGCTGTGCCGGCGGCCGCGGGTTCTATTCTTTGGGCATTATTTTTTTTAATGAGCACTAGAACTAGATAAAGTACAAATATTGATTTATTTATGTATGTTACTCAATCTGAATCGTCAGAGATGGAAGTCTTACATATTATTATTAGTTGTTAATACCACACTTGCTTGTTTTTACCCCGAAAAATGTGTGGTTCCCGAGGAATAGTTTTTTAATATTTTTTATACTAGAAATGCTAGTAAAAACTGTGTACAGACGGACAAAGATATGTATTGTTTTTAGCGACTTAATAACTAATATTCGCAATATATCTGTGTAAATCGTTATAAATTTAGATAAGCCACCATTTATTACCCTTCCCCAATTAAAATGGGTTCTAAATCTTGTAAATGTGACCGCGAACATTTGGGATTCCATTAAATAAATTAAATTTTACAACGTATGAGTAATGAGATGTTCTTTGCTTTTGTATTTAGGAATTATTCCTTATTTACTGTACTATGTAAGTATTTACCTAAATTATAAATAGTTTTATTAAATAACGTACTTTAGTTTAGTGATAACTAACTACAGTCACCCTTATTCTGCTCAGATTCATTCCCACTCACGTTCTAACTTTTAGTATATTATGTACTAGCTTTTCCTGCGGCTTCACACTCTTTCTAAAGTTCGGAAACCAATTTTTTTCTGAGTCGAGCGGCATTGTACCTCGCAGAAATAGCGCCCGTACTTTCCGTTTTTGCAATATTTTTAATTGATGCTCCGCTCCTATTGGTCCACTAATCACTATCCAACACAAAAAAAAATCAATTCGGAACAGTAGTTCCTAAGATTAGTGCGTTCAACCAAACAAACAACCAAACAAGCAAACGAACAAACAAACAAACTAACTCTTCATTTTTATAATATTAGTATAGATAGATATAGATTATAGTATGTCAGAGATGAAAAATTTGTTACAGTAAAAGTATTCTATATAATGAATTGGATAACCAGTTAACATACCAAATCTCATTAAAACCTGTTAGAACTGTAGGATCTTTAGGAAAAACAAATGCTATCGCGGAATTTTCTGTAGGGCTTTTAAAGACCAACAACTTTCTAGTACCTTGTTATGATGCCATGGAAATTTCTAAGGACGCCTCGATAGAACCAGTTATTGTGAAAACCGTAGCTATTTACCCAAACCGACTAATAATTTATCACTGAACCGAATTTAATTAAAATTAATTCAGTAATTTCCAATGATACGCAATCTAATACAGACAAAAATACCTCTTAAAGTAATTTTGGGGTATATTATACTCTATGTACAATTAATGCGACAGTAATTATTTTCTTTTAAAAAATCGTGTACAGATTTCGCTTTATTACAATACTAGCGGAATCGCTAGTATATTATAGACTAGCAGTACCCGCGGCTTCGCCCGCATTTTTTAAATCGCTACTAATCTTTATTCGATCACTCGCAATCAGATGATCTGTAGATTGCCTGAAAATTCTCAAAAATTACTCCAGCTATTTCAGAACCCATCGTTAATATACTCCTGAGCGGCGCAGCTACCTCTCCCGCTCTTGGCTCCCCGTCCCTCTCCACATTGCCCGCTGTGCTACGCGTTATTTTATTATTATTATTTTTAAATTCGTAATATCATTTGAATGGAGTGTCCTATTTGTAATATCGTAAAAGTTATCTACTAACTCAGTGCGAAATTTGAAACTTGTAGCACAAAAAATGAAGGTATCTCAAAAACTTATGGAGCCTTAACACCATCTTAATCCGGCCCTATAGAAAAAAAAACGTTTTTAGCGTACTTTTACCAACAATTAACCACCTTCGTACCAAATATAAAGTTCGTAGCACAAAAGATGAAGACTTTCATACAAACTTGCTATGGCCCTAAGACCTCCTCGATTCGACCCGTCGCAAAATTTATTCTTTGCGGACGTCACCTAACTATTAACTACCTCCATGCTAAAATTAAAGTTTGTAACACAAAAAATGAAGGACTATTATACATAATAATGAGAGCCTGTCGCAAAATTCGTTCTTACCGGATGTCTACTGACCACTCATTATCTTCCCGCCAGATTTCAAGTAAGTAGCACTAAAGATAAAGGACTTACATAGAAACTTGCTACAGCCCTTAGAACTCATTAATCCGGCCCTGTAGCAAAATCCGTTATAAGCGGACTTCTGCTTAACTACAAAAACTACTTTCCGGCCAAAAAGTCTGTAGCGAAAAAAATTAAGAAATTTCATACAAACTTGCGAAAGCCCTTGGACCTTCTTAATCCGGCCCTGTCGCCAAATTTGTTCTTAGCGGACGTTTACTAACAATTAACTACCTCTCTGCCAATTTTAAAGTTTGTAGCAGAAAAGATAGAGGAACATCATACAAACTTGCGAGACTCCCTAAACCACCTTAATCCGGCCCTGTTCAAAACCCTTTCTAAATTCTTAGAGGTCTTCTACAATAACTACCTCTCCACAAAATTTAAAGTTTGTAGTACATAAGGTGAAGGACTTTCATACAAACTTGCGACAGCCCTTGCACTTTTCACTCCGGCCCTGTCGCAAAATCGTTCTTTGCGGATGTCTACTGATTATTAACTACCTCCCAGCTAAATTTTAAGTTTGTATTAAATTTTATGTTTGTGGCATACAAAAATTAAAAACTTTCATACAAACAAATAAGAGCCCTTAGACCACATAAATCCGTCTCTGTTCCAAAATACATTTTTAATGGATGTCTACTAACTATTAACTTCCTCCCTGTCAAATTTAAAGTATGTAGCACAAAAACTGAAGAATTTTCATACAAACTTGTGAGAGCCCTTAGACCTCCTTAATCAGGCCCTGATGCAAAACATGTTTTTAGCGAACGATCACAAACTATAAATTACCTCCCTATCAAATTTAAAGTTTGTAGCACAAAAAATTAAGGCATTTCATGCAAACTGGCGAGAGCCCTTAGACCTCCTTAATTCGGCCCTGTCACATAATTCGTTCTTTGCGGGCATTTACTAACTATTAACTATCTCCCTGTCAAGTTTAAGGTTTGTAGCACAAAAAAAGAAGAAATTTCATACAAACATTGCTATAGCACGTCCAATTTTTATCATTCAAAGACCAAATATTATTATCTATATAAACTGTAGTTAGTGATGAAATAATTTATTTTTATAAGGATTGATAGCATGAGTAAAATAAACGCGTTTAAATGTAGTACAAAAAAATTCATGATTTTTAAATAAAAAAAATGGTTGTTGTGCCTCACTCGACATAGATAGGTATAGTGTGTCGCGGACTTTTTTGTAGATATTTATAAGATCTACAATTAATTAGAACATTTTATGGTCCTATCTTTTATAGTTTAGGCAGTGTAAGCAAAATAAGTAACTTTTCTGGTTGATTTTTTACACCTTGTGTCCGAAAAACCCAAATATCTTACGGAACCCTATTTTTTTCCAAAATAAAATATAGCCTATGTTACTCGTGGATAATGTAGCTTTCGAATGGTGAAAGAATTTTTGAAATCGGTCCAGTAGTTTTTGAGCCTATTCATTACAAACAAACAAACAAACAAACAAACAAACAAACAAACAAACAAACAAACAAACAAAGTTTTCCTCTTTATAATATTAGTATAGATATAAAATATATTATAGCAAAATACAATTAACACTTACTAAAATTAAATAATAAAAATAGTAATAACGCCATCTATTAGAAATCATAACGCATCATTTGATAAGTGAATACGGAATTATGATTTAGGAGTTTCGAACACATTATTATATTATTATTTAATAGTATTGTAGGAATTAAATATTTTTTTATGTAGTAAATATATTATATTTTATTTAATTATAATATATATTTTATTTTATAGACTTTTGTTGTTTCATTTGTATTTTGTAGTCTGTGACGTTTCGCTAGAGTGGTCAATACGTCGACTACGATTTGTCTGTCTGCATCATTAGAATTAAACAAAATACTCGGCAATACGAATTTTGCGAATATATGCTGTCGACTCGAAATCTTTATTTTTGTATGTTTTATTATTCAGTTAAGGTTTCGATCGAGTCTACCGTAACCCTTGACGAAATTATTAATATAGATGTATGTTATAGATTTGTTTACAAAAATTCGCAACTTTTTTACTATTTAAGGTTTCTCATAATTTTTTTTATTGTTACAGATAAAGAAGAAATAACAAAAGACGACTCAAGCCGCTGTGTCTAGAAAAATAAATTAGAAGACTAATTTTTTACGCCGTAAGTACCTCCGCTTCTTTATTACTTAGACTTGAACAAGTTTTAATTAATTTTTTTAAAGCTTATTAACAAACAAGCTTTTACAAACCAATCTTCAACGGCTGGGCTGATTTTAACGAAAATTTCATTGAAAGATAGCTAATGTAAGGAGTACTGCTTTTATTTTCCGCTTGAAAAAGGAAACGTAGACACGTTGTCTTCCTAGATAGGAACGAATCTAAATATTAATTATAAATGTGAAAAAGCCTCGACTTTCTATTTTTTATACATTCACTATTTAACCACTTAATGGATTGGGTCGATATTATGTTGTACCATAATATGAATAGACCGGCTGCCCGATGCCTTAATAATTTTGTTTTTTATCAAAATAAAACAAGTTCAACTAGTACTTACTATTTAAAGGAAATTGCAAATATACTTAGTTACAAATTAGGACGAGGTGTTTTAATTTTAAAAAGTGCTTAGCACTTTAATTCCATCGGCCAAGATTTTACAAGGTTATACAGCAAATGATATAATTTTAGACATAATTTTCAATTGAACAGTTCAACCCTTTTTACCGTTGCTCCCACTCACTTTAGTGGTCATCGTCCTTCGTTATATACTAATTAGGATTCTGTTGAAACTTTTAAAGATAAAAGTTAAAAATATTTAAAAAATAGTTAATTTTAATAGACATTAGTTTTAAACTAAATCTACTGAACTGAAAACAATCTAATCTACTAAGTACACAAAAACTTATCAAAATCGGTCAATCTGTTTACGAGAACAATTTGAACACTGCCCTTTCACATGGGACAGTAATATAGCAAGTGTCTTTGGTAATTTGACTGAGGAAAGAAACTTAGCTAAGTGGTATAAGTATTTAAAGATGAAGAAAGTTATTATTTATGACAACTTTACTCGTATATTATTACAGTCGTTAGAATGTGGCGCACGCGCTAAGTATAACTCCTAACAATGTCTTCGACTTCCTTTACAAAACAAATATTACGTAATATTATGACAAGTAAACATAACTTTAAGGGAATGATAGCCCAGCGGTAATGCGCTCGTTTGGGAACACGAGTGAAGCGGCTTCAAGTCCCGGGTGATGCAGAAATTACATTTTCAAATGTGATTAGTTTTTATTGTATTAGGAAAACATCGATAGGAAACTTGCATGTCTGAGAAAACTTAGCTAGTTTTTTATAAAACACTAGCGCACTTACCCTTGCTCCCTAGCTATAGCGTGAGCAAAGCCGCAGGTTCCGCTACTAAATTAATACAAAAACTTGACAAATCATATGAAAATCAGTGCAGTAGTTTTTTGAGTTTATCGCTATCAGACAGACAGACGCGGCGGAGGACTTTGTTTTATAAATATGTAGTGATTTGAAATCCGCCAAACCGAAGACAGGTCCATGCCCAGCTGTGGGGCGTGAAAAACAGCTGAAAACTTACATAGAACTTGTACATAAAAAAGTAAAAATATAATAAATTGTTTACAGGAACATTCCTACTAATATTATAAATGTGAATGTAAGGTTGTTTGTTACGCTTTCACGCAAAAACTACTCAACCGATCATCATGAAACTTTGTACACATATTTTTGGAGGTATTAGAAGTAACATATGATACTTTTTATTAAAAAAATTTTTTTAGGAAAAATTAAAAAATTGTTTGTATTAACAATGGGTTCTGAAATAGCTAGAGTTATTTTGAAGAAACTTTCAAGCATCCTACAGATCAACCCAATGAGGTAGCAATTAAAAAATGAACGCGAGCGAAGCCGCGGGTAAAGCTAGTTTGAAATAAATCAAAAATTTAATATACATATTTTAAAATATTATAAAGTTTAAATCAAAAATATTTCATAACCAATAAAAGTTAGTTAGTTTTTAGTCGTTAAACTTAAAATAAGTTTAGTATTAGTAATATAAAATAACTCTATTTAACAACTTATAAATGAATTTTACTAATAACTGTTAAAACTTTCAATGTCAATCTTCCCAATTCCTTCATTAGATCAGTTTAACTAGAATTTATTTAAATTGTTATATTTAAATGTCAGTACTTAAAAAATGAAGTTATAAATAAAATTGAAGTGTCTGTTTTTAATTTCAAACTATCAATTTTTCACTTAATGCATATGAAAGTATATTTATATAGTAGATTACTATAATATTATTTTTTGTTAAAATTAATTTTTGAATTTTTTGTCTTTCTGTCTGTCTGTTGGTTTCGATTAATCTCTGAAACGTCTAGACCGATTTCGACGGGACTTTCACTCGCAGGTATAATATATAAGCTTATAAGTAATAACTTCTAAGGCAAGTTTTTTTTATTAAAAAAATACAGAAATCTTATAATTTATTTTACACCCAGCGAAGCGGGTCGGGTTTGCTAGTACTAACTGTAATAAAAAACTACATTAAACTAAAAACTTTATACTGACACAAAAAAGTTAAATAAATACAGTGGTATAGCAGGCTTTATCGCTAAAGCACTGATTCCTCCAGGCAACTGTTTGGTGTAGGAATTGTCAGTTGTGAAATGAAAGGGGTCTGAACATAATACAAAATTATAGGACATGCAAAGATTTAAATGTCACAATTTAAATTTTTCAATGATTAAAATAAAACAAACGTTAATTCCCATAAATTAATTATTAAAATTAGTAACGGAATCAATAAAACTTAGCTGAAACTACTTTCTTAGATTTACGCGAATATTTGACATTTTGAATAGAACTATAATTTCCGGTATTTTTCGCGAATTTCTTTCGATTTTTAGTTCCCGACGTTTACGAATGCTTTACAGCACTCATGGTAATGAGAGAAACGATTCTCCAAATGACAATTTAATCCAAAAAGATAGTTTTATTTAACTATATTCAGCCTTTTTTAACGTCCTGTTATTGGGCATGGGCTTCCCTTCTATAAGGGGTACGAACGGGTATTGAACCTATTGTAAAAAGTAATAACTCAGCTGATGCTGCGAAGACGTAAGACTTGAGCGGAAGCAAATCATGATGTGGAGTACCTCAGTCCAGTTAACTTCAGTAAAAGACAGAAATGTAAAATTTTAAGGTACTTTGATGCCATCTTGAAATTTTGTAAATTGTGGGTAGGTACCTACTGTCTGTAACAAGTATACTCCCGTGACCATGATTGCTGTAAAGCAATCGAAACGTCGGAAACCAAAAATCATAATAAATCCGCGACAAAATCCGAAAAGATAGTTTCATTTATAACAGAAAACCCTATTGAAAACAAAGGATAAAATCGATTACCAAGATTTTAATAAAATTTTACGATTTAAAACTTTAGCTATCCAAGCTATTTGCAAAAATTTTTGACCACAACTTAACGGCTTTAAGTCTAGCCTTCTAACTTATTACTGGCGATACATAAAACAGTTATATACGACCGGCTACGATTTGTTCGGAGGCCATTAAATTCACAATATTACTGCACAATTGCATAGCCTTAACGTCCCAAATCTAGGGCTGGCACTGAAAAGAAACAATACTGTACAACATTTTTTATGGCAATAATTACTCAAAGTTAAGGATAACTAGCGCAATAAATCTGACACGTTGATACTTTTTTTATATATAGCATGTATGTACATTTGCATTTTTAAACCGTTCTGCTTTATTAGCATATGTTATTTATTGTTTATTTTAATGCCAAATTTGTTCGTGTTTTTGCTTGATTTTACACGAATTTAAATGTAAGGTCATAAAAATCTAAGATTAGGCTTTTTAGTGTTCATGAGAGGTATAAAGGTATAAACAGAAAGCTAGACGACTTATGTTATTTCATTAACACTAACTGATTTAATTGTATATATTTACAAAATAGTATAGCATGAATCAATATTAGAAGTTTTTTTGTTACTATATCAGAGCATATCAGAAAACTTTTACAATAAGTCAAAATAATATTAAAAAATAACTTGTACATACAAATATTTACCGCAAATAGAAGTGTAACAACATGGGCGTGTACCGCCAACTTTTAAGGCGCATTTAATTCGAAAATATGAAAATTGGTCGCATATCACAGCCCTAACGCGATGCTTATAAAACGATAGGAGGTTTCCCCCCTTGGCAGAGTCTCAACGAATTCTATGGCTTGCGTTTATTTTTACCAAAAACTTAAAACGCGTTGACCGATTTGGCATAATACTGCGCGTTGAGTGGTATGTGATTTATTAATTCTTATATCTTCTTAAATATGTTATATATACATATACCGTAAGCTAAGCCGTTATTTCCACTAGTAGATGTATACAAAAACTTGACAAATTGTATACTAAAACCTTCCTCGAGAACCATTCTATCTATTAGTGAAAACACCATGAAAATCGGTGCAGTAGTTTCTGAGTTTATCGCGAACAGACAGACAAACAGATGCGGTGAACTGAGTACCTACTTTGTTTTATAATGTTTAGTAATAATTTACCAGTCATAGAGGGCCCTTACATTGAATTGTTTTAGTTTAAAGTGAGAGAGAGTGATAAGTTATCTCACTCGAACTCACGCTCTCCATAATCGGGTAAGTGCTACAATCTCTACATACTGTAGAGAGTAAAGAAGAAGATTTCGGAGATTTTGCAAACTTTTAATATGGTTTTCTTTATATTAGATATATGATATACGACTCCGCCTTTTACCTTTCCACGCCGTTGAATTGATGAAATTTTCCAAAGGCAGTTACCCTTGAAACGCCGATTATCTCGCGAAATATAAAACAAAATAAATATGGTAATGGAAAAAGTTATAAGCAAGTATTTTCGTAATTTGAAAATTACATATTCACTCGCATTTTATGGAACGTTTATTCTGTACATATGAGATGTCAACCGCAGGAAAATGTTTGTTTGTGTTACAGTCAAAGACTTCCGTAGAGGAAGATAATTGAAACATTGAATTTACGAATTTTCATTTATATATATTATCATCCAATTTTTCTAGTTTAAGTGTAAAAAGTAGTATAAATTTTCTTTAAAATAAATGTTTTAAAATAATACAAAATGAATAATTAATAAAATTTTCAAATGAAGTGAAGTCAGGGAGAACAAATTGTAATCCAAATTTTGAGAACCACTTCAGCTATTATAGTATGTCTGTAATTTATGATTTTATTCGGTAATTTTTATATCGAAATTTTATTTTATTTTATTTTATAAGAAAGATTTTAAATATTAGAAGAAGATTTTATTTTTATATAATAATTAATAGAGGACTCCCTCTTAATTTATAACTTTCTGCTTTTTTCATGTATCAGTAGATTAAGTAGAAAATACTCTCTCCCATGACCACATTATAAAATCAATATTTAATTAGATAAATACATACTCTAGAAAATTAATTAGTCATTTATTTTTGTGATACTATCTTTTATTTCTTTAAATTCTTTAAAAATCATTATATATATTCTTTGTCTATCAATGAGCAAATATAATTAATTTATAAACAAATTATAAACACTGTTATTATTAAAATAATGTGTTCTCCTATAACTGGTAGTACATAGTAATTTTAATTGTAAGGCATGAGTTAGATGTAAATAATATTATGTACAACTGTTGGAGATTCGTAAATAATAAATAAATAGAAAGATTAAAATTAATACAGTTCTTATAGATATCCTACAAATAGCTGAGAAACTTGTAAAAGTCGCATATAGCAACATATACCTTAAATTACCAAGTCTGCAATTGAACAACTCACGGATAGAAAAATAGACTTAGTAGCAGGACCCAAATTTTTAGTAAGAGCATCGAATTGGTCCCCTATTGCAGAAAGCAGGCACACTACCACTGTACCATATAGTCTTTGACAACAACGTAAAGTGAGACATCTTACGGTTTCACGCTCGATTTACCAGATCGAATAACAATGAAGCCTTAAAGAAGGCGTTCTCAGACCCCCTGAAACGTACTGATACGTTGAAGACAAGCGTATTAACGCAGCAAAACTAAACGTTCATCACGCAAGCTATAACATTTCAAAAAAAAGGGGTGGCATGGATTATCCTAAAATATTTAAAAGGTAGACTTGGTAGGTAGGTTAATGATAATGCGCTTGCCTACGAAACCAAATAAAGCAGGTTTGAATCCCGGGTCTCGCATCCCTGATATGTGTGAATCTTTTTCAACATGATTACCAATTTTTGGCTTTAAAACATCGAAGGTCTTTTAAGTAACACGTTCTCATAGGTTATCTCTAAGTCGTAGATTTTAAAACTATAAAGTTAGTGGGAGTCAAGATAATAATAAATTAATATGGTTTCTAAATTACTATATATGTAAATAAATAAGTACAGTGATTTCAATATTAAGAACCATATAAATAAAGCACGAAAACTAGTGTTGCTAGAGGTGATAGATCGGTGCAATTAGTTCTGACTACATATTGCACCGATAGACTTGTTCTGCGGATACCAGATTGTTGATACACTACACATATTATATAATTTTAAATACATACATATTTTTAAAATAAACATTAAACTTCCATGACGGAAGTACAAACTCGTGCTCATCACACAAATGAATGCCCAGCGAGACTCGAACTCGTGACCGCTGGCACAGCAAGTAAGGCCACTAGCACTACAAACTTTGTCACACAAACATTACGACACGTTTGGCTCAGTTGGTAGTGACCTTACTTTCTGCGCTAGCGGTCGCGGGTTCGAGTCCAACTGGGGGCATTCATTTGTTGAGCGCGAATGTTTATTCTCCATCATGGGTGTTTAATATTTATATTATGTATTTATTTAAAAAAAATTATAAGTGTAGTATACCTATCTGGTATCCGTAACACAAGCCGCGTAGCTTACTACGGAACTAGATAGTGCTGTTGTAAAAATGTCCGAACATATATAAAAAAAAACTAAGCCCCAGTCTATTTCGTTGTAGTATTTTCACTAAGATATAAACTTGAGAAACTTGAACTTATGTGACATTTTGTCTTTAAAATTACACAGTAATTTTATTAAGTAACCTTGCCAGCACTTAGCAGTATAAGCTCTACCTTTTATTTATGGTATTTTTCTAAACTATCTTTTAAGATTCTGTCGCGGATTTATTTTGAATTTGTTGGCCGACATTTCGAATATTTTAATTCTAAGAATAAGAAATAAAAATAATAACTTTCTAAGGCACTATTTTAAAACTTATGTCTAAAACAAGTATATATAAACCTCTGAGACGTCAAATACCTTAGTCTCTCCCGTGACCATGATTGCTGCAAAGCATTCGAAACGTCGGGAACCAAAAATCAAAATAAATCCGCGATAAAATCCGAAAAGATAGTTTCATTTATAATATCAAATATTCGCGTAAACCTAAGAAAGTATTTCAGTTATTTTATATATTACACTTTATACCAAAACTTATTTAGACCTTTTTAATGTGAAATTCGAAATTGTACTTTTGTATCTACATTTGTTATATTTCAAAGAACCTTCCGATTTTTATCACTTTGAATAATTATAACAGCTATTACAAGCGCCCGTTTTAGTTTCAATTCTAAGTAACAAAAAAAAATCCCAAATCAATTTCGTTTGGAAAACTTTGTTACAATTAAGAAGAACTTTGAAAACATGTTTTTTTTATTATTATTTGTTTAATGCTCAAAACATATTTCTTCTTTATCGCCAAAATTTCTGAATGCCGTAAGCATTTTAAAACGTTACTTTTATTAAGAGTTTCTCACTTTTTTTGGTTGATTGGAGTGACAGTGTATTCAGTCCTCTTTAAATTCCCACTGCTGGCCCTTCAATACGAGGGGGATCATGCTATACTCCACCACGCTGGCCTAGTACGTTTTAGCGGACTGCACATGTCATTCAAAAACTTGCTAGGTTCTCTCAGATATGCAGGTTTCCTCACGAAAATCCGTCAGACAAATGGTAATAATGTTAGCATTAATTCGCACATGAAAATTTGACGAAACGTTGGCTCAGTTCGTAGTGGCCCTACTTTCTGCGCCAGCGGTCGTGGGTTCGAGTCCCGCTGGGGGCATTCATTTGTTGAGCACGAATGTTTATTCTCCAGTAAATTCTCCAGTAAATTCTCCAGTATTTATATATTATCGCGGGATAGAGTGCGAACCCGTCATAATAGCATGCTTGTACCATGCTTTACAACAGCGAATGTCAATTTCTAACTTTTAACAATTATATAACAAGAACAGTTTATTGCAAATTTTAATGTGTCAGAGAGAAACAAAGCATTTTTAGGAAAGATTTGGAAGTTACTAGAAACATTTTGAATTTTCGATACTAGAATGTTCTAAATTTACACATATAAAAAGGCCGGCAGTGTGTCGAGAGATCAGTTGATATTCGTAATTAGGTGAAGATTACGAAGAGATAAGAAATCCACTATTTGAGAAAATTGTTTGTATTAACAATGGGTTCTGAAATAGCTAGAGTAATTTTGAAGAAACTTTCAGGCATCCTACAGATCAACCCAATGAGGTTGATTAGCAATTAAAAAAATTAACGCGGGCGAAGCCGCGGGTAAAGCTAGTACTATATATTTTTATATTATTAAAAATATTAGAGGTGCTAAATCCAGGTTAAGCCCACATCACTGGGTTATCCAAACAAACAAGATGCCACTGTCTTATTACTGCCTAGTAACATGACATGTGTCTGGATCTTTAATTTTTCATTATAATTCTCGTGTATGAGAAATTGCGAACAAATCTACGGGTCTACATCTATATACGTGTATCGCAATTTTTTGCTACATCAAGTATTTCTTTATAACTCGCTTTATGTGCATCTGCGTGATGATGCTGATACATTACAGCGGTTATCGGAATTGTACGAATAAAAATACCGTAAAATAATCATAAAGTTCGTTTCGTCGTAAATACGACGAGACAAAATGTAGGGAGACTTTATTATTTATCGATGTTCAAAATATTTGTAGAATTTCATTTATTTTTCATAGCTTATGTTCGTTCGATTTCAGATTTTGTGCGTAGGGTAGTTTTTTATTGTATCTGCCGGCATTAAATTGATTTTTACTACCTAATATTAGACCATAGAGAGAAGTTTGGCTCTATTAGTAGTGACTCTACTTGCTGTGCCATCGCGGATTCGAGTATCGCTGGGGGCAATCTTTAGTACTAATGTTTGTACTTCAGTTATGGGTGTTTATATTTATAAAATGTATGCATTTACAAGTTATACGAGAATATGTTTAACTCTATGTACATAGTTCAGAAAACACATGATACATGGTTTCATCATAAACTATCTGGTATCCATAACACAAGCCGTAGCTTACCATGGAACTAGATAGTGCTGTGTGTTAGTGCCTCAAAGTATTTTTTGTCTTTTTTATATCAATATAAAGGCTATTTATTGTGTTGCTTCATCCTTTTCGCACCAATGAATATAGTATTTTGCTATTTTATAGGCTACGGTGCTAGCTTTGGTGTTATTAATATGTATGTTTGAGTCAGATAGAGCTTGAAAAGAATTAAAGCTTATCATCTATATTAAAATTGATGTGTATGTTGGTCATACTCAGAAAAAGTGTACATTTGACATTTGTAACTAAACTGATAGGTAACGATACTGAGAATCTTCGTAACAAAACTGATGTCATAAAGCGTAGTATAGAAATAATTGTTTGGTTTAATAAATATTATTTACATTATTGTAATGTATTATTTACATTAAATAAAATAATGTATTTTAAAGTTACAAAAATTATAAACTGATTGTCGTGGACTGTATAAGAGGTTCAAATTCTTTTCTTGCTTGTTCGTTTATTCTTCTTGTTCTCGCCTCTTCGATGGCTGTCTGACGATGAATGTAGAGTGCTGTTGGCTCTACTGGCCTTTACAGCGTGGTGAGGCGGACAGAACGTCCTGCCTAAAAATGGAGCATGAAATTCGGGGGACTTAGTGGGACTCTTGAAGGAGTCGTATACGATTTGGGACCTCTTTCGCGTCGGCGAGAACGGTGATTGTGTGTACGGTGTCGGTGTGTGTTCCTAAAGATAAAGGCTAAATTACGTCTTTTGGTCGTCTGTGCCTATCTGTTATGTCATCTACGGGTTCGTAATTAGCGGCGTTTACTAATAACTCGTCTGTGTGCATTGATATTATTGCAAAGTACCTAGTTAATGAAAGTTGTTTTTATGTAGTCCCTAATGATCTCTAGCTGTAATTCTTTGTGTAGGTCTACTGTGCACCAGGCTGCCTGTGGCTATGCGTATAAATTGCGGTTTTAGTTAAAAGTACGCAGCCACTCTTTTCTCAGGGTTCAACTCACTACTCCATTTTCGGAACCAATGCCCCATGATTATGACTGCCTTTTGAAGTCTTGAAACTATTCTATTAGTGCATATTGCTGGGGCATAAATGGCTGTGTCATCCGCATTGAGGGCGATGGTCGTAGTCTCATGCCTCGGAATGTCGATCGTGTAGAGTGTATAAAGTATCTCTCGTGTCTTAGCTTTGAGCCCTGAGGTACTACTGCCCTTATGGGGTGTGGTATTCGAAATGTACCATATACTCTGCAACGGAGGAACGATTTGACAAATATTCTCGTTTGATGTGAACGAGACCATTTGGTACGCCCATTCGGTAAAGCTTATATAATAAACCGTTGTGCCAGATTTTGTCAAACGCCTTTACTATAGAAAAGAGCACACCTGTGCCTACTGATCAATTAAAAATGTTAAAATGTCTATGTATGTGCTGCGTTAAGCGGTGCATTCCGAATTGTTCAGGAAATATGAGAGTTTTGGCCTATGCTATGGCCCTTTGTTTGGCTTATATTATTCTTTCGTTGATTTTACTTATGCGGTTTAGTAGTGAAATCGGTATGTAGCTAAAAAGGAGGTTGCGAGCCCCTGGTTTGTGAATACCTATAACTATAGGTTCTTTCCATTCGTTTAATTATTTTATTAGGGATTCTATCTAAGGTGTCTTTCTAGTCTGAAGTGACTTGATTATTGTTTAACCTTCTCTACTGAGGTTGGTGTGAGTTGGTGTTGTAGACACCAATTGGGTTTAATTCTACCTAAACAAGCCATTTGTTAGTTTGTTAGTGAGGTGAATGTAGCAGAAATGGCTCCTATTTTCTCATAGAACATAACACCTTAAATGATGAGACTATTTCATCCAACGTGAGTGTCGTGACTCGTGTCTGCCCTGAAGGCACTGTGATATCTGTCTGCAATGAAGGCCTCTTGGGTAGACCCCAGCTTTGGGTAGCCATGCAGTTCGCTCATACATTAGTTGTCGGCACTGGTACGCGTGTATACATTTGGCATTGGCCTTTGTGTAGGGCACGTACCAGAGTCCTGCCCTTATGGTGCGCGGGAGCACCCACTATAATTCGCGTGAGTTCCCTGCTCTCCGCAAAGAACTGCTCAAAGAGGCGTCTGGTACGGGTTCCCTACGCGGGCAGTCCGAAGTCCCGTGGTCCCCTAGACACTTTACACAACGGGGGCGGGCAAAACATTTTCTGACCTAATGGCAATATAACTGCCATCGTTTGTTGTCTCGCTCGATTCCAAGTTTATTTGAGTTTGACATTGTTGCCGATATTGTAGCGTGAATCCGTCCTAATAGGAGTGCGCTTGCCTAGAAGGTACCTATTCACTCTTGTCTTGAAGGTACTCAAATTAAAATAATAGTAATTGTTTTTATTCGGAACAATATAGGAATCATTTTTTGTTAGTATACACCTTAGATAATACAACTTATACACTAGGGTTAGTAACAAATACAAACAAAACATAACAAAAGTGATTTAGTGTGTTTGTACTTACGAGGCATTTCATGCGGACAATGGTTCTGCCTGAGATGCCTCAGCACAGGAGCTCTCGTGTCCTAAGCCATGATTTTCAGGATGCTATTTATGCTCCCCCGAATCCTTATCACATGCGAAGCTACCTTTTTCCTGATGATAGCATGGAAACCATCTGTAAGCGATTGGGTAAACATCCCAGAGGCACTACAGAAACGAGGGAGTTTCAACATCATCCTGAAAAGATTATTATATTGGACGCGCAGTGCATTTAGCGCCCCGCGCGAACAGCTGAACCACAGACTTCCCGTGTACAAGCCTTGACAGTACGCTAAATTATAGTTCGCAGGAAACACGGCTGCTGTGAGGTTGCTCCACGCCTTGTCATGTCTAAATCGATGTCAATGTTTCTAGTGCTGCTCTTTTAGCGGCTTAGTGGTAACAAATATTGCGCTGAAGGCGCAGGATGTGGTGAAGGCACTGACACTCTGAAGGAGCAGAGGACGCTGTTGGCAGCGGGTTTACAGAATACACGTGGGTTGCGAAAGGCAGAGTATGCTTCATAGACGCGGGTTGTGGCACAGATGGTCCGAGTTTGTCTTTAGATTTCTTTGAGAGCTCTACAAGCTCTTAGTTCACTACAATGTACACTAACACTTCTCTGGCAACGCTAGACTCACTTCACTTATACTGTCTTTCCACTGCTACGCTCTGTAGTACGTCTGCTCAGCTCGATGTTGCTATCCGGAGTGAATGCATGCCGTACATATTTTTTCTGAATGTAGAGTGCGGTTAGCCCTAATGGCCTTAACTACGTTACCGGGTGTAGAGGCGCACAGGCTAGAAATGGATTATGAAGTTCAAGTGGTGTAGTTTCGTAATGGCACCTCCTGCGAGGTTCGGACCACGGCTTACGAAACTATCGAATGGTATGGAGACGGCTTAGGGGGACTCTAAAGGAGTGCTATATGACTCACACACGCTTAGGTGTGGACAAGTTATTACAAACAAACACCGTAAATAAAATAGGCGTGGCCTATTTCTAACTACACGCAGTAGTTTAACTGTTAACAATCTAATAAAAGGGGCATGGTTTAAAACTAATGTGTTCGGGTACGATCGTGAACGGTCGGCTGCTACCGCTCGTGGTCGGGTGCCGTCGTCGATGACTCGCCGGCGGATGTAGTACTACGTTCTCCCCATAGCGTAGCGCTGCGCGCCTCATTCTTCATCAGCACGATCAGCACAACGCGCTTAGTGACGGGACGATTGAAGCCGCCGCTCTTCGTTCAAACGTCTGCACCTCGTGCGTCACCGTCGAGTAGGCTCGTTTCACGATGCCCATAAGTTACATGTTACGTGACAAGATGGGGTTAACCATCATCACGATGTCTCCCGCTTGCAGAATCTTTGTCTTGTTCGTTGGTCCACCGATAAGAATGAGAGTGGGAGGTACTCTCGCACCCATCTTCGCCAAAAATGATCAGCAAGCGCCTTGCTGGCTCCCCTCACGTGTGTGCATCGGTCGTCGTCTTTCCAGCCCGGTAGTAGGCAGGCTAGCAGATGACCCCAGCAGGAAGTGGTTAGTGGCCTCCCTGATTCGGGGCACCTCGGGGAATGTAGCACCACTCCATACAATGCAGAAGTCCTTCCTCCTTCACCGCTGGTTTTATTCTTGGTAGACAGCCCGTATGGCAATACAAGTCAGCAGATTGGGATGAGATGCGACACTTTTTTGCATCCTTCCCTTGGCGGCAGGTCTGCTTCTCTTCTTCCGATCTGTCGAGTTGTGCGGATGCTATAACTGATATGATGCATCAAGCAATGGAATATTTTATTCTCTGATGAGTCTCTGAGTTCTCTGATATACCCGTCGGTGGAAAAGCTCGCCCATGGTTTAATGTTGAATACACCTTTGCTGAAAAGCGTAAGCATTCGGCCTACCTTGCCTGGGTTGATGCTCGAGACCGCAAAACTCCGGATGTAAGATCCAAGAAGAGAGCCTTTAACTTAGCCGCCAAGTCCTACAAAAAGACATTAAAGAAGGCTCGTCTTGACCGAATTACACATTTTGGCACAAAGCTCTCTGCCCAACCATCTGGCAGCAGAGCTTTTTGGTCGCTTGCCAAAGCGGTCGAGACGAACTTCTGTCGGTCCTCACTGCCACCGCTGGTAAAATCTGACGGATCCCTGGCTCATACGACAAAAGAGAAGGCGTCTTACTTGCCTCCCTTTTTGCCCAAAATTCATGTCTAGACTCTGGCAATGCTATTCTTCCACATCTACCTCACTGCGGGATCTCAATGCCTGAAAAAAAGAGGTAAAGAGAGTTTTGTGTCGTCTATATGTGAATAAAGCAAGTGGTCCTGATGGTATACCAGCGATAGTGCTTAAAACATGTGCTCTCGAGTTGTCTCCGATACTGACACGTCTGTACCGCCTTTCTCTTAGGACTGGAATAGTACCTAAATCCTGGAAGCTTGCCAACGTGCAACCAGTGCCCAAGAAAGGTAGCCGTGCTGACCCTGCCAATTATCGTTCGATCTCGATAACCTCCATACACTGCAAGATTATGGAGCGTGTATTGAACAATCGACTAATGGCATAGCTTGAACAGAATGATCTCCTCAATGATTGACAATATGGAATTCGCCGGAATCGGTCGACTGGGGACCTTCTAGTGTATGCCAATCACACCTGTGGCGAGGCTCTTGAGCGAAACGGGGAGGCGATCGCGGTCTCCCTCGACGTCTCAAAGGCCTTTGACAGGGTCTGGCACGCTAGCCTTGTAAGCAAGCTTTCAGCCTATGGTATATCTCCTGGCCTGATCAACTGGATTAAAGATTTCCTGAGGGTTGAGGGTTGTTCACCACAACCCTTAAATACCAACTCAGGGGTTCCTCAGGGGTCTGTTCTCTCTGCAACCTTGTTCCTGCTTCATATCAATGACCTGCTTACACCCGGTATCCATGGGTACGCAGACGACAGCACAGTTGTAGAGAGATACCTGCCAAATCCTCGAGCCAGTAAAGATCAAATTTAGTCCGAAAGAGAGGCCATATAGAGCGGTTGAATCTCACACTCAAGGCAGTTTCCACTTGGGGCGATGCCAATCTTGTGAGTTTCAACGCCACCAAAACACAGGCGTAACTCTATACTCGCAAAGGTCCGACAGTATTTCACACCGTGACAGCTTCTTAATTTATAAAGCTCAAGTCCGGTCGTGCGTAGAATGCTGTAGTCACATATGGGCTGGTGCTGCAAAATGCCATCTGTCAGCCTTAGACTCGACTGAGAGGCGTGTGCTGAGGCTTATAACGTAAAGTTGCCAGCCTCTGTGTATTCTATATCTGTTGTAGAGAGATACCTGCCGAGTGCTCGGGCCAGTAGAGATCAAATTCAGTCCGAAAGAGAGGCCATGGTAGAGTGGTCGAATCTCACACTCAGGACAGCCTCCACTTGGGACGATACCAATCTTGTGAGTTTCAACGCCACCAAAACAAAGGCGTGCCTGTTCACCACAAAAAGCAGTCCTTTTATCTTGACTCCTACTTTCCGAAATGTGCCTCTAGAATACACTGACCGTCTGCAGTTGTTGGAAATGGACATTAGCCCCAACATAAAATACGGGCGGTTCATCGCGTCCAAGGCTAATGTAGCAGCGAGGAAAGTTGGCATCCTCGCAAAGGTCCGACAGTATTTCACAACGAGACAGCTTCTTAATCTATACAAACTCAAGTCCGGTCGTGCGTAGAATACTGTATTCACATATGGGCTGGTGCTGCAAAATGCCATCTGTCAGCCTTAGACTCGACTGAGAGGCGTGTGCTGAGGCTTATTGGTGACCCTACCCTGGTAAAAGCCAACTTACAAAGCCTCGATCACCGACGTAGGGTTGCCAGCCTTTGTGTATTCTATAGGTTGCATTTCGGGGAGTGTGAGCAGGAATTACACGACTTAATTCCCCCATCCCCTTTCCATCATCGGACGACTCGACGAACGGCTGGACTCCATCCTTATGTCGTGGACATTCCACCAGTCCGGACGAAGCGTTTCGCTTCGTCATATATCATACGTGCGGCTAAGGATTGGAACAACCTGCCTGCGTCCGAGTTTCCGTCCGATTACAATATGGGTGTCTTTAAGGCAAGAGTGAATAGGTGGCTACTGAATTAGTGCGACTTACCATCTACGACTGCATTACCGCTTACCATCAGGTGGAACGTAGTCAAGCACTAATTCAGAGCGTAAAAAAAAGTCCGTTGTCCCCTCCTCTAAAGTTGGTGGCGTTATCTGAGTGAATGGTGTTCGGCCGTCCTCTTCTAGCTGCCACTCGTCTCAGCGCCATGATCGCCGAACTCGTGGACAGTGATGGGCGATCTCCAGATGCACGGCACGCGATTTGAAACACATGAACAGCGCTTCCCACCGCTTCTCTCGATATCTGCCGATCTTCACTATCATCGGCCCGAAGTAGTTCATTCCAAAGTAATTGAATGGTTGTTGGGAAAGTACGAACTACACGTTCTCGATTGGCGTGACCCCAGCGCAATGTTCTCGTAGTACAAGGAGTATCCTAATGCGTTGGCCTTCATCGAGGATAATAGGTCATTTCATCTGGAGGGGCGAGGTGGCAGATCCTATACGGCCTCTTACACGCAGCACATCATCCTCTAGTACTGGATCCAGTCGAAATAATCTGCTCGTCTTAGGTGGTGGACGAGATGCTTTAATCCGTAACATTTCTTTTTGAAGCTGACCGCGTTCAGTTTCTTCGATGTGACAATGCTTCATCCTGTAGCTCAACGTTGACACTTGTTCTCAAATGTCAATACTCTAGCTGCTCTCACCAATGTCTCCGATTTCGAGAAGAGAAGCGTGCAGGATCCGGTAGCCACCCGTCGTCTTGCTTGAACTGCTTGTCCTCCTCAGTGACGTGCAGCTTTTTCTCCTCAGTTATGTGCAGCAGACCTTCCTCTTCTGTTAATGATTTTTTAGAAGACAGTATAGCTTGAGAGTGATGTGATCGCCGCCAGGCTATTTCAATATATAGAATTATTGTTAATTTGCAATTTCATTTGAAAAAAGAGAGAGAGATGAACTTAAAATAATAATATTAGTTCCACCGAGTTTCTTTCGCAAGTTCTTTTCAATTCAGAGGCTTCTTTTTTCCGAACTGATCGTTCCGTAAGAAATTGCAATAATTTTTATGCTGAATAAAATATTTAGTTTTGATTTGATTTATCAGATATGCCCCTTCAGCGGATTATAGTTCTTCTGGCCGCTACAGAAATTCTAGCTCCCGGAACAGTTGGTCATGCAATGGCTTCTGGTGATAACCTCGAGGGCGCGACAATGCGTTTTTTTTGTCATCAGTGGCGAGGTGAATTCATCCAGTCGGTGTCCCATCACACAAACTATCGTGCTGGCTGATCCTCAGGTCGAATCTCACCCGAAGGATTATCTCCTGTATGTCAGCGTGGTATCCAACTGCCCTTCTTGAAAGCCGAACAATATAAGCGACGTTAGCAGATTAGGTCCCTCCAGCAGATGGTCGTAAAGGCTTACACCTCTGCTGAAGGTATCAGCAGACATCACTCGAATGTTCTGTGCCGTCGCACTACACTGCGTATTTCTTCTCCAGCAGGTTGTCTACCTGCTTGACGTATTCTGGTTGGAGGAGCTTCATATTCTTAACTATTCTTGTGTCTCTTCCCGTCCATCCCCACCAGGTGTACTGTGACCAGCTGACTATCTTCCTCGTGCTGAGACATGGAATCCTCCTATCTCTAAATACACACAGTAGTTTAACCGTTAACGAGTTAATAAAAAAGGCGTGGCTTAAAACAAATGCGTGTCGACGACTCGCCGTCGAGTGAATTCGTCTACGTTCGGCCGCCTTCGACTTTTGTCCACAATACTGATGTTAAATAAATTATACTATTAAAACATATTGAATGAAAGAAGAGCTACACAAGGACGCCGAGATACATGAGGTACTCCAGATTAACACAGCCAAACAAAAATATAAACACCGCCTTAAAAAATCTACCAAATTACCTGGCATCTGTGCTGCTGTATATCAGCTACTACACACGCTTGAAGCGATACGATATCCAAGAGCTAGATCTTAGACACTTAAAAAGGTAGCTACCGCTGGTAAGCACCTCTAACAAGAAATAGGCCCACATCCCACAGGCCCACAAGATCCGCTTATAGTCTAAAAGAGACTGATCGCAGATATCGCTAATAAAAAAAAAGTAATAATGGTTAAATGGAATTTTAACAAAAATAATATATAAAGTTGGTTTCAGACGTTCTCTATATTTTTTGTCTCGCGGCGTGTCTACTGAAATAAAATTTCATTTATAAAGTCAAATATTCGCTTAAATTCAAGAAACTATTAAATTAGATATTCTTTGTGATCTCTGCCATCTTACATATCACCATTTACCTACAACATGTATTTTAATATTTTTGCTCTGAAAAAAATATTTTATAATACTACATAAAATAATTATTTATTTGTTTTTATGAACTAAGCTTAAAAATTTTTCAGTTTCGTAACGTCACGCAATATAACAAACCTGAGAATCAATTCTGAGAAATTATAACTTTAAAGAGGGTTTTCACGTAAACCGTGTATTACACAAAAAAACACTGAGTATAGTTATAATCGTCGGACAAAATATAACAAAAGTATTTAGTTATTAAAAGAAAATTATAAAATATTTACCAAAATAATAGTCGTTTATTACCCTGAGACATTTTTAAAAAAATATTTGTTTGACAAAAAATCATGAGTGAACTATGACAATGAAAATACAAAGGCCGCAGCAATAACAATTTTAACGTTATTACTAGTACAGCCAAAACAGAAAAAATATTTCTACTCTTTTAAATAAATTCTTTCTAAATTTTATTATGCGTAACTCACCCTGAGTAACAAAATGACATAATTTTAGGACATACATTATTTTATTAAAATATTTTTTTCCTTTTATGATTTACGAATAAATTTATTCTAATTTAATTGATTAGTTTAGCAAATGTAATATGGGCATACACAATGTTAGATAAATCTATTATTATTCGTAACAACCAGTCTCTGAACAAGAAAAACGGTCATTAGGACATTGTAAAAATGTATAGAGAGATGATTTTTAAGAAAATTAATCTCAAAAAAAAAGTATGTTTTAATGTAAATTATAGATATAATACTAAAGAAATCAGTTTATTAATAGATAAATATAGCAACAAAGGCATTTTTTTTAATTATATTTGTAAAATATGACATTTATAGAAGTATGAAGTAGTGGGACAAGAAAAGATGACAAATGTACACTTTTTCTGAGTATGACCCATGTATGATCTCGAATACAACTGTAGCATCTATACTAATAGTGGGTGATCCTGTGAAGTTTGGCGGCGACCGAAAACTTTAATTCTGGTTATACCACGTGTATTGCTACTTATTTATAATTTTGTATTTACATTTTTCTTTGTAATATTTACTTACTTTAAAGTTGGTTGCGAGTTTTGTTCCCGCATGAGGCAAATGTTAACTGGCTTTAAATTATTTACTTAAGTTAGACGTTTGTTTTTAAGCCTAGAGGAAGCCTTGTTGTTTTTTTCTAAATTCTAAAAAAAGTTTTTTTAGGAAATAGTAATTATATAATTTAAAGATTTACGCGATTTCCAATTTAAA
This sequence comes from Boloria selene, assembly GCA_905231865.2. NCBI lineage: Eukaryota > Metazoa > Arthropoda > Insecta > Lepidoptera > Nymphalidae > Boloria > Boloria selene. The sequence goes on from HG993156.1 coordinate 577,047, forward strand.
AAAACTACAATCAATATCTAGGTAACAAAAGCATTTTGATGAAAATGACAATTATTAAGAAAAAAATATTTGAAATTCAACTCTAACATGTGAATGGGGAGAAATACTTCTTTCCAAATCAAAAACATATATTTTATTCAGCATAAAAATTGTAACAATTTCTTACTGAACTTCATGAGTCTACTACCAGTGCGGAAAGGAGAAACCTCTGACCTGAGAAGAACTGGCGAAAGAAACTATTTTTTTTTATGGGACAAAGGGGGCAAACGAGCAGGAGGGTCACCTGATGGAAAGTGATCACCGCCGCCCATGGACATCTGCAATACCGCAGGGCTTGCATATGCGTTGCCGGCCTTTCAGGATAGTGAGGGAGGGAGGAGGGACGGAGAAGAGATGGAGAGAGGAGAGAGGGAGGATGGAGGGAAGAGGGAAGGAGGGATGGGGAGTGGGCCACCCGGACTCTCGCTTACCGGACGAAACGCGACAGCGTAGCTGCTACTTCACGTCGGTCTTCTCTGAGAGAGTGGTATATATAAACTAACTATATACGGGGCGTGCCATTTTTATCTCTCTTTTTCAAATTAAGTTGCGAATTAACGTCTTGGGTATGATCATACCCAAGACGAAGACGAAGTACGTCTTCTAAAAAGTCGTTAATCTATACTAATATTATAAAGAAGTAAAGTTCGTTTATTTGTTAAGTTGTAAGGGTTAATCTCGGGATCTACTGAACCGATTTTAAAAATTCTTTCACCAATAGAAAGCCACATTATTGCCGAGTGTCATAGGTTATATAAAAAACCGAAAAATAATATACGACAGCATATGTCTAACTTTTATATTTAAGTGACAAAAAGTAGTTTTTTTTTAATATTAGTATATATAATTTAATTTTTAATATTAATAAAATAATTTAAATTATTTAAACACTCTGTACTAAAAAAGGATTATTAGCATTATGCCCAACGAAGTGGGCACGGGTCAGCTAGTCGATTATATAAACGTTTATATCATTAGCGTATGTATATTCATAATTACATTACATTAGCGCCACACTAGGTCAGTCCACACGCCGTCTCGCCACAGTATTCTAGACGACTTTTCTAGTTATAGCTTCTAGGTCAGACATATCGAAGACATTTATTAGGATATTTAGGACTAAATATGTTTTAGTACAACGACTTTTATGGACGAAGACTGATGGCTGATAACATAAAATATAATTATGCTTTCTTTTTAACTTAAAGCTGCTTTTTTATTGTAGTTAATCCCTTATAGGTGATTTTTTTATAACATTAACTATTATCTCACACTTGCTTTGCTCGGTTCGTTTCTAGATTTAGCGCGAGCAAAGCCACGGGTTCCGCTAGTGTATATATACAAAAACTTGATAAATTAATCGAAAAAAATCCTCGAGAACCACTCTATCTACTGGTAAAAGCAGCATTAAAATCGGCGCAGCAGTTTTTGAGTTTATCGCGAACAGACAGACAGACAAACGCGGCGGAGGACTTTGTTTCATAATATGTATTATATAATACTTCTCACCTAAATTGGTGGTAGTTCTTTTATCGGACATACTGATATTTCGATTAAGAGTAGATTTATATCGTCCATTTATATGTATTTCAATCACGTTTTATATCATTCTGTTACTAGCTATTATTATAGGTCTAGAAATTTGATTTATGATATAGATGCCCTGTTTCAACTAGGGGGCATAGAAATACTTCTATTATTTTCTAAAAATATACTTGAAATATACTTATTTTATGGCTTTACATTATTTGCAAAGGTCACTTATAACAGCTTAAATCTACGGTATTTGTACAATAATGTCGTGTATAGTCATCGATTACCAGCAGCTAGTTAGTGGTGGGCCACTAGTTCTTCAACCAATTTTTAATTATATTTTTATATGAAACGTTATAAATGAAACTATCTTTTCGGATTTTGTCGCGGATTTATTATGATTTTTGGTTCTCGACGTTTCGAATGCTTTACAACAATCATGGTAACGGCATAGACACTAGACAGTCTCTCCAAAAATCAAAATAAATTGTCGCGGAAAAATCCGAAAAGATTTTAAGTTGATTTAAAGAGAACTAGTTTCATTTTGTTTTTACCTACTATTTTCTCTCCACAACTTTAAACCTTTACTAATCATTGGATATTTTATATAATTATTTACTATTTATGTTTTGGTTAATCTTAATACTATATTTTTGATGGGTTGTTTCGAAATTAACGAGAAATAAACATTAAATAATTTTAAAGAACCTGTTCGTTTATGAAAGTGTATCTGATTGACTGAAGTACTAGGAAAAGATGTCTGAAGAGCGACATCGCCTATTTTTTTATTAATACCTACTGCTATTTAAGAAATCCCAATAAAAAAGCCTTTTTGTCACGAATAAATATCAAATTGACGACACGTTTGGCTCAGTGGGTAGTGACCCTGCTTTCTGCGCCAGCGGTCGCGGGTTCGAGTCCCGCTGGGGGCATACATTTGTTGAGCACGAATGTTTGTACTCCAGTCATGGATGTTTATATTTATAATATGTATGTATTTAAACTTATATATGTGTAGTATATCAACCATCTAGTATCCATAACACAAGGCTCGTACCTTATCGTGGAACTAGATAGTGCTGTGTGTAAATGTCCCAACATATTTATTATTATTTATTAAAGACCAAGTAGAGGAACGGTCATTTCTTCACCGGTAAAAAAATAGTATAAAATTAAGTAACGTCATAATACTTCTTAGGGTTACGCGAATATTTGACATTATAAATAAAACTAATTATCTTTTCATATTTTGTCGCGGATTTATTATGATTTTCACGGGAGAGACTCCCCCTCTGACCATGATTACTCTAAAGCATTTGAAACGTCGTGAACCTAAAATCTAAATAAATCCGAAAAGATACTTTTATTTATAAATAACATCATTTTAAAAAGTACGTATCACTGATAAGAAAATATTGATAAGAAGGTATATTCTATATGAAAAATGAAAAAATAATAACACAGTAGAACCTATAACCGATATCGGAACCTAGCATTAGATAAAAGATAAAAAACGTCAAGTCCTTAGCCTCTGTTTCTAGACAGCCTTGGCCGGCGCCGCCCTGTCTGGGGGAGGGGGTACGCGTGTTTGGGTAACTACGTGGTACCTACAAAACCATGTAACATGTGTTTTCTGAAAAATCTAAATAGTTATAAGAAAATTATTTAAAATATTAATAAAAAAATAACTTTTTTTTAGAAAAAATAGCCTTTTTTGATTCAATTTAGTCGGTTGAAGATAAAATTTACTTCAAAGTGCCTAAATGATATTATACTTATTATGATTATTATTTATACTATTTTATGTACACTATGATTATTATGATATCTCCTTCTATTTAATGGGAGAGAGTATTGTCTTCGAAACATGACGTTTTTGTATTATCAATTTTATTTTATTTATTTATTTAATAAATTGTACAATGTAGTTACAATCGAGTGGGTGAAGTTCTGTACTCCTTGCTAGGTTATAAAATAATCTGTATTAAGGAGTAACAGTCCCGTTCCCCTTTGGATATTTAACAAAATTTAGGTACAATATATTCTTATATAAAAATTTCCACTGCTTACAATGCTACAATATAATATTAACTTCTATCTTAATTAATTATAAAGTTTGTTGAGGTGTGTGCGTGTGTGTGCGTGTGTGTGTGTGTGTGTGTGTGTGTGTGTGTGTGTGTGTGTGTGTGTGCGTGTGCGCATGTTGTGTCAGTTTACACGTCTAGGTAAAGAAATTTTCTGTTTCGTTGTATGTTTTGTTTTGTAAGAAAGAACGTACACTTTTCTTGCAATTATAATAAGATAAACCAAATACAGGACATTTTTGGTTTATCTTATTATACAAAAACGGCCCTAGGTAATGGAAAAACCTCTTAGAGAAAGCTGAATGTGTTCTTGGAAGTATACAAATTTTGTCTTTTCGACGTTTGTTAGTTTTTTTGTAGGGAGTCTTACGGTGCTGCAGAAGAATCGTTTGTAAAATAAAATGCTGACGTACGTTAAGAACGTTGCACTCCTCATACAACTGTTTAGTTGGATAAAATATTGTGCGGAAGGTACTTACTTTCAATACGGCTTTATGTGCGACTTCTAGTGGTTTTAAAGTGGTTTTGGGTACTCCACCCCAACTAGCAATAGAGTATGTAATAATAGAAAGACACAGTGCAAAATAAACATTTCGTATAATTTTTTGGTTTGCAATACTTCTTAGAGTTTTAAAAATATATATTTGTTTGCGAACTCTGGCTGTAATTAGATTAATATGGTCTTTAAAATTTAGGTTCCTATCTATTATTATACCAAGATACTTTATACTTTTAACTGAACTGATGTTGGGACATTGGCAAGAGGTTGATGTTTGTGTATAGCAAGTATGAGCTTTGAGGGTCATTGGAAAATTTGGTTGGGAAGCTGAGGTGATTGAGTATGTAATGAAACTAGTTTTTGCGATATTGACTGTTAAAGTGTGAGAATGTAGCCAGTTTAAGGCTAAGTTTATTCCACGTTGTGCTATATGCTCTAGTTCAGACCAGGTATCTGCAACAAAAGTTATAGCGGTATCGTCAGCATACGATACAACCTTAGCATTTGGGATTTTAAGGTCACACAGATCGTTAATAAAAACCAGAAATAGGGTAGGACCTAAAATACTTCCTTGTGGGACCCCATAATAGATGGGGAGCTCATCGCTATTGTGGTTTTCGATCCGGACTATCTGAGAACGATTTGTAAGGTAATCTCGAAATAGATCCAACTGTAACCCCCTGACACCTATTTTTTCAAGTTTGCGCAAAAGAGTGGTGACGGGAATGGTGTCAAATGCCTTTGTGAGATCGATAAACATAGTAAGAACCTTCTTATTTTCATTAAGGTTTTGTACGACATGATCAGTCAAGTTTAAAACAGCGTCATTAGTTGATTTATTTTTGCGAAATCCAAATTGTTGTTGTGAAATTATATTGAAATGCTCGAGGTAGTGGGATAGTCTTTTGTTAATTAATCGTTCTAGTATCTTAGATAAGGCATTCAAAACTGCTATCGGTCGATAATTATTTGGAAGGGTTCCGTCACCAGCCTTGAGGATTGGATGAATGATCGCCTTTTTAAGTGAGATGGGAAAGACAGCGGTTTCAAAGCAGAGGTTAAACGTGTGACTTAAAATAGGTGCCAGAATGGTCGAGTATTTCTTTAGGAATGAGGGTGATATGCCATCCCAGCCAGTAGCAGCATTTGATCGTAAGGAATTTATAACTGTTATAATCTCATTAGCATCTGTAGGTTCAAGAACAAATGAAGATTTCGATGATGTATCATCTGAGTATGTTGTTTGTGGACCGGTTAAAGTATGTGGGTTGCTTTTGTAATCCTTAATTAAATTATTTGCCAGGTTTTGCCCAATGTTTACAAAATATGAGTTTACTATATTACACGACTCAGTTGGTGAGGGAGACAATGTAAGTAATGGTGTAGGGGAGTGTTTAGTATTAGATGAGTTCGTTAATCGTTTTAGTGTATCCCAAAGTGCTTTTGGATTATTGCTAGCTTTACTAATTTCTTGTGTGTCATGAGCTCTTTTCGCTTTTTTAAGAATACTATTACAAAAGTTTCTATATCTCTTGTAGGTAATTTTTAAGACTTCATTATCTGGAGACTTACTTACCTTCCTATGTAAGGAATCTCTGTTTCTTATACACCTTAATAAGCCAGGAGTAATCCAAGGCTTAAGAATTTTCTTTTTAGAGGGAACTCTCTTAGTTGTTGAATTGTCATAAATTGCGGTATTAAGCAGTTGTACAAGTTTATCAATAACTATGTTTGCGTCCTTTAGGAGAAAAAGATGATTAAAATCAAGTTGTAACATTGATTTGTGAAGTCCTTCATTGTCTATTTTCATATGTGTAGAAGTAGGAGAAATTTGCTTAATTTTTTTGTGAATGCAGAGTAATGTGGAGTAGTGATCAGTTACAGTTGTTTTATAGACAAATGTGTAAGATGGAAGCTTAGTTCTTAGAATTGTGTGATCCAAGCAGTTTTCACCCCTAGTTGGAAGGGTATGTGCAGGTAGGTAGCCATGGAAGGCAAGACAATCTAGGTATTCGTGTGAGCTTGTGTCAAGTGAGGTAGACTTAATGTCAATGTTTAAATCCCCTGTAATAACAACTGTTTTGAAATTAATTAGTGAAGTAAGGATCTTGTTAAGAGCTAACAGAAAACTATTTATATTGTGTATTGATGGTGAACGATAAATGCATAAGATTGCAACATCAAAGTTAATTTTTATTATAAGGCCAGAGGCTGATTGGTTAAAATCAGGCTCTTCGCTAGTAGCAATTATATTAGATTTTAAATAAACAACGACACCATCATTTTGATTTATATGTTTAGTACTCTTGAATATGGTGTAGTCCTGCAGAATCGGAACATCAGAATTACTCAAACATGGCAACCAATATTCAGTTAAGGCGATAAGATCACAGCCAACCGTTATACGGTGTAACAGAGTTTGCAGACTTAGGAAATTACAATTGATAGATCTGATATTATGAGATAGTATTGTCAGGAAGTTATTTGGTTCGTGTATTACATTATGAGTCTCTTCTGGCAAGCATGTGTTAGTTATAGATATAGAAAGTTGATCAATATTGCTGTTCACATAGTTAATTGTGTTAGTCATTTTTTCGAATTTGTATGGGTAAATGGGAGTGATGAATTATGTTTGTTTTTCTTACATTTAAATGGTATTTACTTCGAAAAGAGCAAATAAGTAAGCAATTGTTAATGCGATTTGTAATATTTAGTGTATTCAAGGTTGTATAGCAGTTAAAGAATTTTTGTATATATGATAATTGATGTTTGTTATAGTGTAATGGTAAATGAAGTAGGCGTGTAGAGGTTTGCGTATTGAGAGTGTGTGTGGTAGTAGTGTAAGATATGTGTATAAGTGTGTTAACACAATTTAAAGAAATTAAATTCAAAAACAATTTAAAATAAGCACTATAGGCAGACAAATTATCATGCAAAAATAGTCATGCATTTTTGGTTGAGGACAATTGTTGAAGATGTTGTTCATTTTTAATTGCTATTGATTGGCTTTCAGAGTTCTTTTTTAATAGCACGCGCCCATTCGACGTCCAACAAAAACTATATTCGTGTGTCTTCGCGTAATTTCTAGTCAAGTAGAAAAGCCTTTTAGTGTACGAGGTCAGTTGTTCTGTGATATAAATGGGTTTTACCTGTGCCACTGCTATATTTAAATGAGTAGAGTTCAATTTATCTTTAGGATTTCGTTTGTTAAATTCCTTTACAGCAGTCAGAAACTTCGTTTTTATAAGTGTGTTCTCAAATTCAACGGTAACATTTGAAGTGGAGTTTTCTTTCTTAGAGGGCTGTCTTACAACATCCCGAATTGTAATATGCTCTGTTACAGTACCCAACTGATTAGAAAGATGAGAAATCATATCATATAACATACTTTTAGTTTCATGGACTCTCTTGGGTACATTACGGAGTTCAATGGAAGTTTTAATGAGGTTGCGGTCAAACGATTCTACTTTTTCTTCCAGCGTGGACAGCTTTATTGCCATAGAACTACGCTCTTTTTCAAGACCAGTAATTTTAAGTTCGAGTGATAGTAATTGGTCTGACACAGTTGTCATTGTTTTCTCAAGCTCAATATTCGTTGTCTTTATCTCGGAATAATGATTTTTTATTTCCATAATATGGCTTTCCAGTTTATCCAGTCGGGAATTTTGGGTGGTAATCATTTCAGATATCATTTTTTTTATTTCATTTTTGAAGAATTCCATGTCATCCTGCATAACCTCTTCGGATAAGCACCTGCGCTTGGCTCTTTTGGTAATATTTACTTGTGAGCCATCTTCTGCACGTAACTTTTGAAGATCAGTTTCCGATCGTGATGGGTATTGACTTGGGGGAGTCTTAGGTGGTGTTTTGAACATATTGAGTCAGCCTTAATTTTGTTTTATTTCAATTTTATAATTTAAGCCTTGTGACGAAATTTTGCAACTATAAATAGCACACTGTCGTTATTGCTATTAAATTATAACAGGCGTTGAGTTTTGCTTGAACGTATGGATGTGGTACTACGTAAGTGATTTGACTCCGCCTACTTACTCCGTCTCAAATGTTGTTGTCCTCTTTGCTCCGACACTTCGCGATCACTATTGCTTTCTGTGCTCCTGGTACTTCATCGTGACAATATTTCTATTTATTTTTAAATTTTAACATTTTTAAATAAAAACTTGTACGGAATGCACGTCTATACGCTTTCGCGGTCCGAGGGGAAGGATCAATGATGAAAATATATCTGTAAGTCTGAGTGCATCTACTTAGTTTTTGAGACGTATATGAAGCCCACCAACCTGCCCTTGATCAGTATAATTGACTATACTAATCAAGGGCCTAAAGGGAATTATATTATAGTCTGATTAAAAGAAAACTCATCCCAGCTGTGGGAAATAAAAAAGGTTATCATGAATGATATCAAAATATAGGGATAAATACAGATTTTTCGTAATAATATCTCTTTTTTATGACTACTATGTATAAACTAAAGTACAAAAGCTAAAGAAATTCAAAATACTAGTATCTAAGAGGTTGTAAGACAAAGTGCTTAAACTTAGGTCATCGAGTACGTCTAGACCGAATTCTAGATATTATCAAAATATGACTTCCCATAGCAATTACCATTACTATTTCACCTCCTTTCTTTAGTAGGTCATACTTCTGAAGACATCTTTTTTCTAACGAGAAAAAGTTACTGTATCAAATTATATTACAATTCTTTAAAATACTACTTTTATAGATTATAAAAGTAAAATACTATTTTTAATTATTTTTTAAATTTCTTCCTTAGCTTTTATATTTTCAATGGAACTTCGCTATGTTGTTTATGTCATTCACCATCTGCTCAAGGGAACTACTAAATCTTAAGAGTCTCTCTGTTTGTCTGTTTGCGATAAACTCAAAAACTACTACACCGATTTTCATGCTGTTTTCATTAGTGGCAAGAGTGATTCTTGAAGAAGGTTTTAATATATAATTTGTCAAGTTTTTGCATACATTTACTAGTGGAACCCGCGACTTCGCTCGCGCTAAATCTTGGGATGAAACCGAGCAAAGCGAGGATGAGTCGCTAGTTTCAATAGTATAATTTACGTAGCCGTATAACAACTTTTATACGAATTTTCTAAATTCAAACCCTTAAAGTATTAGGTAGTAGTAAAGTTTGTATTACGAACATTTCATTACAAATAAAGTAAATAAATAAAATAAATATATTTTAAACATAAACTTTAAATAAAACCGACCAGTGAAACCTACAATAATACATAAGCCAAATGACTTATCAAATGTAAACTTAGCTTAAATTTATTTATTCTCATACGTACGTCGTACATAGATGAAGACGTTAGTTTAATTAATGGGTAAAAATTAATGTATTCACTATTCAGCCCTTATTAACCTCCCCACTGGCACGGGCCATCCTTCAATATGAGGGGGATCAAGCAGTCCAAGTTGGCGAACTTCACATGTCTTTCGAAAACTTGCTAGGTTCTCTCAGACATGCAGGTTTCCTCACGATGTTTTCCTTCACCGTAAGACAAGTGGTAATCATGCTAGAAATGATTCGCACGTGAAAATATCAGAGACCCGGATTTGAACCCGCATCATTCGGATATCCAAACGAGCGAACCAAATGATATAAGTAATAAATATTGAATATAAATAATAAATAATAAATATTATAAATTTATTATAAAGATTGGGTCTCTGTATAGAATTAAATTAAATGTATGACAATTTTAATAAGTTTTCCAATAAATATGTAATGTAAGATTCAACTCAGAATTTTATTATATTATGTGTAGATATTCCAAATAATAAAATACCGATCTAAGGATGTATGCTCCAACTTACTTTCTAGGTCATCGGTTAGTTAAATCAATCAATAGTCTAGAAAAATCTTTCTCGATGGACTGCGTTAGTGTCTATAAATGAGTTATGTCTAAAAGAAAATGATAAAGCAAATGTTATATAAGATTTAAGTATACATATCGTATGTGTGTATAATCTAGGGGCACGGTAGAGGCCCCGCCAAGACGAGAGAAGCGAAGCGCAAGGGCACTACCTACCTGTTCTCGAAACGCTTCGTCGTTTTTTTGAACCTAATAACTTGGGTTTTGATTATGTATATTGTACGGTTTGATATAATAACGATTTAATTTAATAAGGTTTTGTAAAAAAACTACTTAGTTGTGATAAAAAAAGAATGATCACATCCGATCACAAATTTCGAAAAAATTCGTGGACAAACATACTCGAACGTTAAGTACTTATACTTTTATTGAAGTCTTTAGCTACTGAAAATCGTTAGATATTTTTGAAAATGATTAAGCATGTTGTGTTCTCCTATAATAATTGTAAGTGCACATAGGTTAAGTTTGATAATATATTAGTGTAACTTTTTATGAGTAATAACGTTGGAGATTCTAATAAATCAATAAATAAAAAAACGTTCAAACAAATGCCTTCAAAACTTATGCCAACCCAAAAAATATTATCTAGAAATTTCGCTTTAGTAATACATAGTTTTTAATACGTCCTCCATAAAATAATAGAGAATTACTGCTACTTTAATATATTATATCCTAAAGCGGACAGATCTCATAATTATTTACAAGTAGCGACTTTGCCTTGCTTCACTTGTGTTCATCCCTAGATTTAGCGCGAGCGAAGCCGCGGGTTCTGCTAGTTAAAAAATAAATTTTCTATAATAAAAGTAGCCTAACTACTCCTTATTACATTAGCTATCTGCGAGTGAAAGTCCCGTCAAAATCTATCTATTCTAGTCTAGTCTAGTCTATCAATTCGAATCTTTGTACACGTGTATAAAGATTTGAATTAATAGACGAATTGGGTTAATACATCACGCGAACCTTGAACTGTCTAAAAGCATTACAAACGTTTTGATTTCATATCTACTTAGTCTCAATAGTGTATCACTGTTATTTAACTTTTAAAGGCTATGAATATGACAATCTTATTAAAAACCGACTTCAAAACGTTACAAATCGAAACTAAAAAGGAAATAATAATAATTTTAATTAATTAGTTATTGTTGGAGTCAGTGCCAGCCAATAAGGTCATTTATAATGACAAGAAGGACAGTTTTATCCAGCCTTTGCAATGAACTTTCGAACAATTATTTTGATTATATTTACAAATCGATACATTAATCAAACAGGTATCTATTAAAATTATTTTGCTTTGGCTTACCAGATAAGATTGTAATATTCATAGTCTTTAATGTCTTTTTGAAAGCTCTTCAGCGAAAAGCTTACACATACTCGTAAGTGTGCTAAGATACATTCTCGTTTACTCTTCTACGGTTGCAAATGCTGTACCTAACATTGTATGCGTACATTTATTTCTATAAATTTAGGGTGGGTTCATCACATCCAGTAAAAAACTGTAATAACTTTTAAATCCTAAATAGAAATCTACACTAATATTATAAAGCAGAAGAGTTTGTTTGGTTGAACGCGCTAATCTCAGGAACTACTGGTTCGATTTGAAAAATTCTTTTTGTGTTGGATAGTCCGTTTATTGAGGAAGGCTATAGACCAATACGAACGGAGCATCAATGAAAAATTTTGCAAAAACGGGAAGGGCGAGCGTTAGTTCTGCGAGGTACCATACCGCGCGATTCAGAAAGAAATTGGTTTCCAGTATTTAGAACGCGTGCGAAACCGAGGGAAATGCTAGTAAATAAATAAGAATATTGTATTATTTCCTAGATAGGCCAGAAGAACAATATATATAGTGCATAAACAATTGCACATGGATGTCTGAGTCCCGGGAGTATTACTATTGTAGCCGCGGGCTGTAGCTAGTATTTACATAAAAATATATCTTACCCAAGCCGACAATTGAACGTGTGACCATAGTACCTAAATGTGCAAAGACATTGAGTTAAAAAGTGAAGTTCGAAATAATCAGTTTATTTATTTTACATGCAAAAATTGTATTCGCATTTTTGTTAATTCTTCTCTATAAAATGGCTGAACGGATTGAGATGAAATTTTGTACTTAAATAGACAAAACTATAAAGTATACGCTGCAAGAGTAAAAATCCGAGCAAAGCTAGGGAAAGTCGCTTGTAATTACATAATATGTTGGGGACAAATAAATAAATATGTTGAGACATTAATAGTTATTACACACAGCGCCATCTAGTTCAGTGGTAAGCTTAGTTTAGATAAGCTTTGTGTTAGAGATACCAAATATTTGATATGCTACATATAGAAGTTTAAATACATACATATTATAAATATAAACACCCATGACTGGAGTACAAACATTCGAGTTTAACAAACGAATGCCCCCAGCGGGACTTGAACCCGCGACCGAGGGCGCAAGAAAGTAGGCACTACAAACTGCGCCAAACGTGTCGTCAATATGAGTGATTTAGATACTTATGTATTTAATCATTACTCCAGACGACCTCGAAAGCTTGTCTAATAAGTTTATAAGGGCAAACATGGGAAGTCTCAACTTCGTAATTACCATGTAACTTGATACTCCATTAACTCACGATAAGTTTGCAGACGGTTTACTTTATATATACTGTCAGTTATACAACATTACCGTTCCATTTGACTTATAGATCATTTTTTACATTTGTATTTAGTTGAGTACATTTGTCGCAGTAGTTACGTATTGTATTTCGTAGACGAAAATTATAAAAATTGAACCAAATAATTAAAAACTAGGATAGTTGTTTCGCAACAGGTATCAGATTCGATTCTCAACACTAACCCTGTTACTTATAAACAAAAAAGATATTAAAGTAATTTAATATAATGAATATTTATATTTCTTTTTGTAGAATCTTAGTTAAGACTTTACACGCTATCGTATATTCCTAAATTAAAAAAAAAATATAAAATAATGTCGCGGAATAGAGTGCGAACCCGTCATAATAGCACGCTTGTACCATGCCTTACAACAGCGAATGTCAATTTATAACTTTTGACAATTAGATAACAAGAACAGTTTATTGCAAATTTTAATGTGTCAGAGAGAGAGAGAGCATTTTCAAGAAAGATTTGGAAGTTACTAGAAACATTTTGAACTTTCGATACTAGAATGTTCTATATTTACGCATATAAAAAGACCGGCAGTGTGTCGAGAGATCAGTTGATGTTCGGAGCTAAGTGAAGATTGCGAAGAGATACGAAATAGTGAAAAAGTGAAGAAGAGTATAGTGAATTATTAAAAGTGGTGGATTATAGTGCTCAGAGACTAAATTAAACTAGTGCTGCGTACAGACTGCGCGTGTATATAAGGTGTAAATAAAACATCTTTAGTGCGGTAACGCTTTTAATTTCCGATCCCGAACCCGTAGTACGTAACAATTGGTGTCAGAAGTGGGATCGGAAATGCCGTTAGTACCGAGGCACGAGAAGGAAGGAGTCACTACACGCGCAATGGCAGAACAGCAAAGGGAAGACTCTGGCCCTAGTACTTCGAGTGGAGAGTCCGTGGCTCAACAGGGCATCTCGCCAGACATGAACGCCCTTTTGCAACAAATGGCGTTCATGATGCAAGAACAAACGCGCCGCCAAGAAGAGCAGGCTCGCCGCCAAGAAGAGCAGGCTCGCCGCCAAGAGGAACAACTGCGCGCACTCCAAGAGGAACAGGCTCGCCGCCAGGAGGAACAGCTGCGCGCACTCCAAGAAGAGCAGGCTCGCCGCGAGGAAGATCGTGCACGTTGCCAGGAGGAACAGCTGCGCGCACTACAAGATGAACAGGCTCGCCGCGAAGAAGAACAGGCTCGCCGTGAGGAAGAACGTGCGCGTCGCCAGGAGGAACAGATGCGTGCACTCCAAGATGAACAGGCTCGCCGCGAAGAAGAACAGGCTCGCCGTGAGGAAGAACGTGCGCGTCGCCAGGAGGAACAGATGCGTGCACTCCAAGACGGCATACACAAGGATGTAGTAGTCGCACTCCAACAAAATAAAGAACGGGTTGAAGCCGTTGAAAGGGAAGTCGAGGGAATTAAGACGACACTCGGTGAGGCCATAGAGGAGTATGACGCAAAACTATCTAAAATAGAGAAAAGGGTCGATTACATGGAAACTCACAGATTACCGCGTAGTGTTGACCTCAGTTCATCAACGGCAAAGATCTTTAAAGTCCCTTACTTCGACGGCAAATCTTCTTGGGCTGCATTTAAGATCCAGTTTGAGACTATCAAGGAGACAAGTGGATGGACAGATGATGAAGCCCGATCTGCCCTTACCGTCGCACTTCGAGAGGAGGCCCTAAATGTGTTGGAGGCGCTTTGTGCTAGCGACCCTGGCAGGAAGACCACATACAGTGAACTACTTAACGCTTTAGAGTCACGGTATGGTGATAGTCATCTAGAGCACGTGTACAGGGCCCAAATCAAAGACCGTACACAACGACCTGTGGCTGACTCACATATTATATAAAACATTTAATGCATAACATACATACATATAATATACAAAATAATTTTTACTCAATATATATAATATATATTTACATAAATAAATTCACACACCTTACACATACACCTACATACTAAAGTAATAATATTAAATAATAAATAATAAAATATAAAATACGAATAGGCATAAATGTACGCGTAGCATTGAACTTGAGCCTCACGGACATCAGCTGGTCGATGCGACGCAATACTGGTCTTTCCTCCCGCACCCCGCACCGCGGTGTTGACCGTTAGCGGCGCTCGCGCATCAACTGAATCTTGTAAAGCTTTTAACTGCAGACAGTCGCAATCCGCACGCTGGACGAGAGACCCGTACCGCTCGCTTACTATCCATTCGTAGCTTACGTACCTAACTGTATAAGCTTCGTAATTTTAATGTAATTTGTTTCTGCTATCCTTGTGCTTTCGTTTTTTCTATCGTGTAAACTGTCGGAACTTTTTATGTGCTCTGCTCTTTCTCCTTCTATCTTTTTGTGGGTGTAAATTGTGTATTAAAGACTGATTCGTATATAGACTTTTAATTTATCTCTCGACACGAACACTACACGTAACAACCCCACATTGGTGACCCCAGTTGAACATTATAATGAGCAGTGACGAACGTGTAACAGAAGAATCTGGAGCCTCTGCGAGAAGTCCACGTGTTCGCCAGCGTGTTAAGAAATGTGAGCGCATTTCAACGGATCGAGACCCATCGACGGAATTGTATCGTGTCGGCGCGCGTGTACCGCCATTTTGTATTGAAAAACCTAACATGGCTCTTCAAAAGTTAGCCGAATTAACAGACATAGTGCATGCCATAGCACCTAGCCAGACTCAATTGGCAGAAGCATCGATTTCGAAGCTGGAATCGGTTATGGATGTCATGTCGCGTCATATAACGGCGTTGACTAAGCAAGTGAGTGAACTTACTACCCAGAAATTTGATCGTGCGCGTCCACGGCATAGGCAAAGGCCACGTCAGCGCAGCTCTTCAACTTCAAGAAGATCGCATTCTAACAGTAGGAAGTTTCCAATATGCTGGTATCACTATAAGTTCGGCAAGAAAGCGACAAAATGTACCTTACCGTGCGATTATAAGTCGCGGAACGTGACGGGGCAGTCGGTAATGGCGGCTGACGATTCTCCTCCGTTTTCAAATACTGGACGCCTGTTTGTGACAGATCGCAGTTCAAAAGTGCAATTTCTAATAGATACAGGTAGTGATGTGAGTGTTTTCCCTCGTACCGCACTTCAACAACGACGTGCAAAAACGGATTACCAGTTGTGTGCGGCGAATGGTACTACTATTAACACGTATGGTTATGTACAACTTAATTTAAATTTAGGCTTACGTAGAGAATTTATGTGGCGTTTTGTAGTTGCAGATGTATGTAAAGCAATTATTGGCGTAGATTTCTTATCTTATTTTAATTTAGCCGTAGATATTCGCAATAAACGCTTAATAGATAATACAACTAATTTGTGTACTGTAGCCATGATTTCTGGTAATGTAGATAGTTTAGTGTCTAGTGTTAAGATTATGTCTTGTGATAATAAATATAATGATATACTTTCAGAATTTTCTGAGATCACTCGACCAGCTGGCCCAGTACGCATTATAAAACACAACATCACACACCACATTCGCACCACACCAGGCCCACCAGTAGCTTGTTCTCCCCGACGTCTCGCTCCAGATAAATTACGGATAGCTAAGGCTGAGTTCGAAGCCATGTTAGCTAATGGCACAGCTCGACCTTCAGAAAGCCCTTGGTCATCACCTCTTCACCTAACCCCTAAAAAGGACAACGGCTGGCGTCCTTGCGGTGACTACAGGATGCTTAATGCTAGAACGATTCCTGACAAATATCCCATTAGGCATATCCAGGACTTTGCTCATAGCCTGTCTGAATGTAAGATATTTTCTACGGTCGACTTAGTTAAAGCATATAACCAGTTACCAGTTTTTGAGGAGGATATTCCTAAAATTGCTATCACTACACCCTTTGGACTCTTCGAATTTCCATATATGACTTTTGGTCTACGGAACGCCGCTCAGACCTTTCAAAGGTTTATAGATGAAGTGACGCGTGGCTTAGATTTTTGTTACCCATATCTCGACGACATATTAGTGTTTTCAAAGGATGAGTCACAACACCAGGACCATCTTCGTCAACTATTCACGAGGTTAAGGGATTATGGCATCTTAATTAACACCTCTAAGTGTCAATTCGGAGTAACAGAAGTCACTTTTCTAGGCTACCATATTTCAGAGGCCGGTACTAAACCTTTAGAGAGTAAAGTAGAGGCAATAAAAAATTACCCCGTGCCTAAGACGGCTAGGCAGCTAAGGAGATTTTTGGGTATGGTAAACTTCTATAGGAGGTTTATACCTCAAGCGGCTCATATCCAAGCCCCTTTAAATGCCCTCTTAATCGGTTCCGTAAAAGCCTCTCAGACTGTAGACATATGTGGAGATTCGTTGAATGCATTCGAAAAGTGCAAAGATAGTTTATGCAATGCAGCTTTGTTAGCACACCCAGATTCTAATGCAGAACTTAGTCTGGTGACTGACGCTTCAGATTTCGCCATTGGTAGCGTTTTGCAGCAGTTAAAGGACGGTAACTGGCAACCGTTAGCTTACTTTTCTCGTAAGTTAAGCCCCTCACAAAGGAAATACTCGCCTTACGATAGAGAACTTCTATCAATTTACGAGAGTATTAAATACTTTAGACACTGGCTAGAGACAACAAGCTTTATGATCTATACTGACCACAAACCCTTATGCTTTGCGTTTAGTGAGCGTAAAAACAATTGCTCGCCGCGTCAATATAGATATCTCGACTACATATCTCAATTTTCTACAGATATAAGACACATATCTGGCAAAGACAACGTAGTCGCAGACACATTATCACGCATCGAAGAGTTACAGATCCCTGTAGATTTCAAAGTGTTAGCTCAGGCTCAAAACTCCGATAGCGAACTTAATAAATATCTAAAGGAAGATTCTTCTCTGCGTATCAAAAGGATGACAATCCCAGGTAGTCACACTTCTCTGTACTGCGATGTAAGTACAACGACACCTAGGCCTTTCATACCTCAAGTATTACGCAAACAGGTTTTTGATAGCCTACATTCATTAAGCCATCCCGGCGCTAATGCTAGTGCTAAACTCGTAGCACAACGCTACGTATGGCCGCAGATGAGGAAGCAGTGTCGCGAGTGGGCTAGGGCATGTTTGGATTGCCAACGCGCGAAGGTAAATCGACACGTGTCGTCTCCTCTGGGCACGCACGATATACCGAAGGCGCGTTTCAAATATGTGCACCTAGACCTCATCGGACCATTACCCCCATCAGCCGAGTATCGGTACTGCTTAACAGCCGTCGATCGTTTTACGCGATGGGCCGAAGCTGTACCTCTTACCGATATTACGGCGGAGTCTGTAGCCAAAGCATTTTTATCCGGATGGGTCGCACGTTTTGGTTGCCCTACAGACATTGTCACTGATCGTGGTAGGCAGTTTGAGTCTTCGCTATTTCAACAGCTTTCGAAGTCTATTGGCTTCCGACATCGAAAAACAACTGCTTACCATCCTCAGTGTAATGGTCTAGTCGAGCGATTCCATCGACAATTAAAAGCGGCAATAATGTGCCATGCTGATTATAGATGGTCAGAATCACTACCATTTATACTCCTTGGAATACGCAGCTCCTTTAAGGAGGACTTACAGTGTTCCTCAGCAGAGCTCGTTTATGGAGAACCTTTACGTCTCCCTGGTGATTTCTTTGATCATAACATTGACAAGTGTACGACTGATATAACAGATTTTTCTTCCCGTATCAGATCATTTGCCAATGACTTAAAACCAGTCCCTGTTAGACATCACACAAATAATAATAAAATTTTTATATACAAAGACCTCTCATCGTGTTCTCATGTATTTTTACGTGAAGATTCTCTTCGAGGTGCACTTCAAGCAGCATATACTGGCCCGCATGAAGTAATTGAAAGAGATTCGAAAGTTTTTAAAATCCGTTTAAAAGGTAAAGATGTCACAGTATCGATAGACCGTATTAAACCAGCCTATATACTGACAGACAAAAACTTAACATGTAAAGCTTCCGACGATAAAAATGAAATCATCACTCCAATTTTAAAAACAACTCGATCGGGTCGTCAAGTTAGATTTCCAGACTACTTTCGCCCGTGAACGGTCTCTGGAGGGGAGTGATGTGGCTGACTCACATATTATATAAAACATTTAATGCATAACATACATACATATAATATACAAAATAATTTTTACTCAATATATATAATATATATTTACATAAATAAATTCACACACCTTACACATACACCTACATACTAAAGTAATAATATTAAATAATAAATAATAAAATATAAAATACGAATAGGCATAAATGTACGCGTAGCATTGAACTTGAGCCTCACGGACATCAGCTGGTCGATGCGACGCAATACTGGTCTTTCCTCCCGCACCCCGCACCGCGGTGTTGACCGTTAGCGGCGCTCGCGCATCAACTGAATCTTGTAAAGCTTTTAACTGCAGACAGTCGCAATCCGCACGCTGGACGAGAGACCCGTACCGCTCGCTTACTATCCATTCGTAGCTTACGTACCTAACTGTATAAGCTTCGTAATTTTAATGTAATTTGTTTCTGCTATCCTTGTGCTTTCGTTTTTTCTATCGTGTAAACTGTCGGAACTTTTTATGTGCTCTGCTCTTTCTCCTTCTATCTTTTTGTGGGTGTAAATTGTGTATTAAAGACTGATTCGTATATAGACTTTTAATTTATCTCTCGACACGAACACTACACGTAACAACCCCACAGACCTAATGAAACCCTGCAGCAGTGGTCCATAGAGATTGAAAGGCTCGTACGGAAGGCATATCAATCCTCGCCATCCACCATAGAAACTATTCTGCTGCAGGCATTTGTAGACGGGATTCGCGACTCGGAGGTACGCGCTGCTGTACGCCTAAGACACCATACAAGTCTCAGGGAAGCTGTCGCTCATGCTCTAGAGATTGAAGCTGTGCGTCATGACTCTAGACCTTGGAGGGTGCAGGAAGCTACCACGGGAGGATTAACCACCCGGAGACGTCTTTTCAACCCAAGGTGCTACGAGTGTGGTGAGCGGGGCCATCTTCGAAGTAACTGCCCTAAAAGGAAGAATGGTCGACTATACTCAGATTTTGGTGTACCAACCTGCGATCAAGTAAGAGGAGAATTGGTCTCAGCCAGAGCTAGGAGGTGGGCGCTGGCCGGGGGATCTACAACCCCACCCATAGAAGTAAAACAGGCAATAGATGGAAACACTTTGGTTATACATGGCGCTATTAATGGAGTGACATGTAAACTGACACTGGATACCGGAGCTTCGCGAACTGTCATTAATAACCGAAAGCTGAAACATATTGCGGACAATAATTTGCAAGATAGGAGGCACATCAACCTTATGACAGCCACTGGTCAGCGCATACCTGTTTGGGGGGAAAGAAAAATTGCTATAAAAATTGGGGACAACGTCTATTGGCATAACGCAATAGTTGCAGATATCGTGGATGATTGCATCATTGGATTGGACTTTCTTCAAAATTATCAGTGTACGATAGACATGAAATATGGAGTTTTAAAGTGCAGAAATAGAGAAGTACCGATAAGTGGTGGAGTTCAGGGGAAAGTTTGTTGCTTAAGAGACACCGCTCTTCCACCAAGATCACAGACTCTAGTACCTGTCGCTTTACCTCAGAACAAGTCAGGTAGTCAATGGTGCTGCGCTATCATAGAGAAGTATGAAGATGAGAGCTCGTGGTTTCCAGCAAGAGTTGTAGTAGGTAAAACTTCGACATCCATGGTTCCAGTGCTGAACACCAGTGACGCTACGCAAACTATTCAGAGAGGGGAAGTTGTGGGGACTTGCGAAGAGATAGCCTGGTTAAGTAGATGCCAACAGAATGAGAAGGTGCTTAACAAGGATAAAGAGCAAGCAATGAAACTTTTAGAAGACTGCAAAGAGCATCTCACAAGTTCACAGAAGACGAAAGCTGAAAATTTACTTTACGAATATTCAGATTTGTTCTCGAAACATGATGGCGATATTGGAAGAACCGGATTAGTGAAGCACAAAATTAATACTGGTGACATAGCGCCTATTCGACAACGACCAAGACGAATTCCATGGGCTAAGGAGAAAGAAGCTGACGACATGATCCAAGACATGAGAAAGAATAACATCATCGAACAATCTACTAGTCCTTGGTGTTCTCCAGTAGTACTTGTAAGGAAGAAGGATGGATCTACAAGGTTTTGCATCGATTACCGCAGACTCAACGATGTAACCAAAAAGGATAGTTATCCCCTGCCTCGAATCGACGACACCTTAGACACTCTCAGTGGTATGAAATGGTTTTCAACTCTCGATTTGAAGAGTGGCTATTGGCAAGTAGACATGGACCCCGTGGATAAGGAGAAAACTGCGTTTTCAACTGGAAAAGGGTTGTGGCAGTTTAAGGTTATGCCGTTCGGGTTATGCAATGCACCAGCAACATTCGAGAGGTTGATGGAACGTGTACTCGCTGGATTACTAGGAGCAGCCTGTCTTGTTTACCTAGATGACATAATTATTGTGGGACGTGACTTCGAAGACCATCTTAAGAAACTCGAAGCAGTATTTGGTAAACTAAGGGAAGCAAATTTAAAGTTAAGTCCAAAGAAGTGCTCATTCTTTAGGAGACAGGTCAATTACCTTGGACATGTAGTCTCGGAAAACGGCGTGGGAACGGACCCTAGCAAAGTCACCGCTGTGAAAGATTGGCCGACCCCTAAGGACAAAACGCAAGTGAGAGCATTTCTGGGATTATGCTCTTACTATAGAAGATTTGTAAAAGGCTTCTCTGACATCGCCAAACCACTTCATAGACTGACCGAAGAGAAGAGACCTTTCGTATGGGACAATAATTGTGAATCAGCCTTTCAAGAACTGAAGAAACATCTTTGCCAAACACCGATCCTTGGGTATCCAGACACAAAGGGAGAGTTCATTGTCGACACAGATGCCAGCAATATCGGTATTGGAGGTGTATTGTCCCAGCGGAAGGGTGATCAGGAGGTGGTTATCGCATATTTCAGTAAGTCACTATCTAAACCGGAAAAGAATTATTGCGTTACTCGAAGAGAGCTACTTGCTGTAGTAAAAACCTTACAGCATTTTAAGAAATACTTGCTAGGACGCAAATTTTTGGTAAGAACCGATCACGCTGCCTTGAAATGGTTATTGGAATTCAAGGACCCCGAAGGACAGGTAGCGCGATGGATTGAACAGCTTCAAGAGTTTCAGTTTGAAATTGAACACCGTGGGGGTAAAACACACAATAACGCCGATGCCCTATCTAGAAGACCATGCGAGGAAGACTGCAAGCACTGTCACAGACAAGAAGTAAAGGAACTAGAATCTATTAAAATTATAAGAACAGATTCGATAGATGAACGTTGGAGCGATGATGCCATGAAGAAAGCACAAGAAGAAGACCGAGACATACGACCGATCATGGAATGGTTAAGTAGTGGTAGACCAAAACCTAAGTGGATTGACATAGCACAGTACAGTACCGCTACGAAAAGCTTGTGGGCACAATGGGACAGTTTGTTGTTACACAATGGAGTATTGTGCCGCAAATGGGAGAAGACGCGTGGGAATGATAGCCATCTCCAACTAGTGGTACCTAAAATAAAAGTATCCGAGGTACTTCGGGCCTACCATGATGGTTCTTCTGGTGGACATCTAGGGGTAAAAAGAACGTTAACCAAGATCAAGGAGCGATTTTACTGGTTGCATTGTCGAGATGATGTCGAGGACTGGTGTCGGAAATGTGTACAATGTGCCTCTGTTAAAGGCCCGCAAACCAGAAGCCGGGGAGCAATGAAATTATACAACGTTGGGGCACCTTGGGAGAGAATCGCCTTAGACGTAGCAGGACCATTTCCGATTACTAACTCTGGGAACCGATATATTCTAGTTGTGATGGACTATTTCACAAAATGGCCTGAAGCATTCGCCATACCAAATCAAGAAGCTGTTACTGTTGCAAATAAATTGGTTAAAGATGTATTTTGCAGATTTGGTATCCCATTAGAAATACACAGTGATCAAGGAAGAAACTTCGAATCACAGGTGTTTCAAGAACTTTGTAAGATCATGGGGGTGCACAAAACTAGAACTACGCCTGGTCACCCACAGTCCGATGGGATGGTGGAGAGATTTAATCAAACTTTAGAACGACATCTAGCCAAGGTTGTAGATAAACATCAAAAGGATTGGGACGAGTATTTATCATTGTTCCTGCTATCTTACCGGACTGCTGTACACGAAAGCATTGCAATGACACCTGCCTTTGCCAATTTCGGAAGGGAATTACGGTTACCAGCGGATCTGTTAAGTGGTTGCCCGCCGGATACTCCAAGTTGCATCACCGAATATGCCAGTGAACTAAGAGTGAAGATGATTGGTATTCATGAGCAGATACGAGATGTAGGGCTACAAGCAAGTGAACGCATGAAGACTCGTTATGACCGGAAGGCGACAGGAACGAACTTCGAGGAAGGCTCATTGGTATGGCTGCATAACCCGGTGAGACGAAAGGGTAAATCGCCAAAGCTACAACCCAGTTGGGAGGGGCCTTATAAGGTAATAACGAAAATTAACGACGTCACTTTTCGAATTCAACGTACATCCAGAAGCCCGGCTAAAATCGTGCATGTGGACCGATTGGCCAAGTATCACGGCAACAATGATGCTCGAGACGAGCATGTATTAGGAGGGGGTAGTGTCGCGGAATAGAGTGCGAACCCGTCATAATAGCACGCTTGTACCATGCCTTACAACAGCGAATGTCAATTTATAACTTTTGACAATTAGATAACAAGAACAGTTTATTGCAAATTTTAATGTGTCAGAGAGAGAGAGAGCATTTTCAAGAAAGATTTGGAAGTTACTAGAAACATTTTGAACTTTCGATACTAGAATGTTCTATATTTACGCATATAAAAAGACCGGCAGTGTGTCGAGAGATCAGTTGATGTTCGGAGCTAAGTGAAGATTGCGAAGAGATACGAAATAGTGAAAAAGTGAAGAAGAGTATAGTGAATTATTAAAAGTGGTGGATTATAGTGCTCAGAGACTAAATTAAACTAGTGCTGCGTACAGACTGCGCGTGTATATAAGGTGTAAATAAAACATCTTTAGTGCGGTAACGCTTTTAATTTCCGATCCCGAACCCGTAGTACGTAACAATAAAAACAAAATAAACAAGCCTTACTTGTAGTTTCAAAATGTTACATACTTTAATCCAGAATATTTTGTTCAGTGAATGAATGAATTGAATGAATAAAGTAAAGAACGATCGATCGTTAATTTATAAACTCGATATTTAGCTGTTTATCCCACTATATAGACAGGTTAAAATGCAAATTATTCATTAAAAGATAGTATTTCAGGTAATAGGTACATATTTTATTTGCCAAATACTATATCAGTAATACCTAGAAATAAATTTAAAAATAAAAACATACCTGAGTCTTGAATGAAAACAACTGTTGGGACATTATTACACACAGCGCCATTTAGTTCCGTGGTAAGCTACGAAGGAGGCTTGTGTTACGCATACCAGATAGTTACCATTTTAGTGGTAGTGCCATGCTTGTTACCTTCGGGTAGCAACCGAATGGGCCGGCACGCCCCGTATAGTTCATTAGTACCACTCTCTCACAGAAGACCGGCGTGAAGTGGCAGCTATGCTGTCGCGTTTCGTCCGGTGAGTGAGAGTCCGGGAGGCCCACTCTCCTTCCCCCCTCCCTCTTCCCTTCATCCTCCGCCTTCGTTCCCCCCTTCCTCCCACTTCCCTCCCTCCTCCATCCCTCCCTTTCCTGAAAGGCCGGCAACGCATCTGCAAACCTGGCTTGCAGATGTCCATGGGCGGAGGTGATCACTTCCCATTAGGTGAGCCTCCTGCCCGTTTGCCCCCTTTTGTACCATAAAAAAAAACCAGATAGTTGATATACTACATATATAAGTTTAATTACATACATATTATAAATATAATGGAGTACAACCATCCACTTTAGAGTTTAACAAATGAATGCCCCAAGCGGGGACTCAAACCTGCGACCGTTGGTGCAAGAAAGTAACACTACAAACTACGCCAAACGTGTCGTCAAAATAAAAAAATATCCTGTATGATAAAAATTTATTTTTCACTTTTGTATTTTATAAAAAAAGTAAGTTATATACCATTTAAATTATAACAGTAAAAGAAAAGATCCATAATATTTCAAATCTAACACTTCTTTTTTCTCACCAGATGTTTGTCTTGGAAGATAATCGAAAGCACTAGATCGCTTATGAACGTCATCTATCAGTGTCGAAGGATTTTTGAGAAATAATTTCTAATTCCCTGAAAATTAGTGTTAAAGGTTAAAAGTGAACTTACTTATTAGTCTCAAAATGCTGAAAATTAGCGAAAATTGTTTTTCACAATTTCTATTTAAAATGAAAAGAATTTATATATGTAGTGATTATTTCGATAATAGATAACGTTTATAGAAAACTTCGTAAACTTTAATAAATGTTATTAGCTTCGTATACCTCATCTAACCGTCACTTCGAATGCCTCTCCACCCTTGAAAGAAAACTCAAAATTAATCTGATGCCTTTATTTAGTGAAAAATAGATATTTTCATGAATAGTAAATTATTCAGAAGTCAATTTCATTACCTCATACTTATACCATATTAGTAAAAATTTATTATTCCAGGTTAAATTTCTCTTTTTAGATACCAACCAACCTACTATATATATTATATATTGATACTAAAATAAAGTTTATTCATAATTGGCGTAGTTATCGCGAACAGACAATAATCCAGAAGAATTAACTACCACTTCTTGTACTTTAAAGTCGATTAAAACTGTAGCTTTATGACTAATAAAAATATTTATATAGAAAACCAATAATTTTAAAATTCTTCAAGTGATGAAACTGAATAATTTTTTCAACAATAAATGCTTGTTTATTTCTTCAACCATTACCCTAGTTTGAAAACAAAACTTTTCACTCACTGAATTATTCGCCAACTTTCAAGTCGCTGTGTATTGATGGCTTGTTTTAAATACAAATGGATACTCTAGAATTGGTTGAAATTGTTTATTTTTTTGCAAGTTAATATTTTTCACTTCCTTTCGAGAGATAAAATGAAGGCTAGGTTTCATACTAAGAACTGATTTATTAAGTTGGTCTATTTTAACGTCCTACTGTTAGGCACGGGCCTCCCTTTAGTACGAGGGGAATCAGGTTCAATGCGCTGGTCTAGTGCGGGTTGGCAGCCTGTACATGTCTTTCGAAAACTTGCTAGGTAGTAGGTTCTCTTATATAATAATGTATATATGCATTTGCATGATTCTCCTTAGATGTTCATTCCTCACGATGTTTTTATTGAATTTGGACTCTAGTACTAGAAAAACCATATTATGCTCAACTTGTCTTTCCAGTTACACGCCAAGAATTGACAATTTCTAATACTATTATTACAAAGTATATATTGTGTGATATGTGCTACATGCATTATACAGCAAAAAAATCTTTAAACTAGTTCTAGTTAAATCCTGAAATGAGGTCGAGTCGTAATAAATAATAATTTCTTTAGTATCTAACGTTAATAAAATACGCCCAAAAATAGAGTCCACTGACCCATTCAGTTAATAGGTTAGGTTAGGACGTGGGTGATTTGATTGAGATAATGTTATATGAGATACTCGTATGCTATCTAATAATAGAATCAATTCCTTTCAAAATATATTAGACATCAATTTTTGACGTATTCTATTATTATAGGTAATATTTATTATAAACCTTCGATATTGTGTTCCTTCGGAATTATTGTGAGGGTATAATGTAAAGCTAATAGGGTCATGGTTGGGTGGAATTTGTACTATATTAATCAGATATTAGAGTATATGTTTGTACGGATGTATGTATAAGCTTTTGTAGTCCATTGGTGAATCGCTCGATTAGCCGAGTGAAGCGGGTTCAAATCCGGGTCTAACACCTCTGGTATTTTCATACGCAAATCATAATATCTAACATAACTAACACGTAAAGTGAAGTAAAACATCGTAAGGACTCCTTCAAGTTGTGAGAACCTAGCACGGTTTTGAAAAATATGTGCAGTCCGGTAACTCGGACTTGGCCAATATAATGAGCCCTGATTTTTCTCATATTGAAAGGAGGCCCGAGCAGTGGGACCTTAAAGAGGCTATACAATATATAATGTATATATACGATTTTTTCATATTAGCAATAATATTTTCGTTAAACTCCCAATACTAAAATATAAAAATATATTATTAATTTGGTTCATTATTTTACAATATTTAATATTTTTTTAAATAAAAAATATTTTATTTTTATTGTTCGATTTGTTACAAAATCATGCACATTTGTTATGTTTAATTTTTTTTTATTGCATAATATAACCTTAGTTCAAAGCAAATTAAGAAAGTAGTCCATTTTTTCAGTAACACAGATCTCTTTAATTCTTAGAGGGCAATTGAACCTTTATTGATTTCATCGTGATTTTATTTATAGACTCTTTATGAGTGGGCTCGTATATAACGGAGCCTTCACGTAATTTTCTGACAGTCTTCATCTTATATTTGATACAAATTGGTCGAAAATACCTTACGTGTACACATACGTTATATTTAATAAATTCTGTAAAAGTTTTTGGATAAGCAGTTGTTTTAAAACGAGGTAAGTGGTCTGAGATTATTTTCATTTTCATTTAATTCATAATCCTCCTGGTATTACATGGGTGAATACCTATAATTAAATTGAATAATACATACTTTATATTTAAAATTCAACTTGGACTTAAACTAGATGGCTGGAACAATCAAGAAAAAGTTAAATAAAAAAATGACATATTTTTATGTGTGAAGATAGTGGTAGCCAAGTGATAATGCACTTTTTTAAGGAACCAGGAAACCAAATGAAGCGGGTTCAAATCCTAATTTTTGATTAAATTATTATTTTAATAAAAAAGAACCTATGTATAAAGAAAGCTTACAAAACTTTACATTAACTAGACATTGTCTTCCGAATCAAATTATAGGAAAATGCATATTATATCCGAATCTAATACTAATATTTTTGTTAAAACTTATTCAGTAAAAATAAATATTTCTATTAAGTAAGTTTAAGCAAAATTTAAAGATATCAGAGTTTCAACTTAAGCTATATCAAATGTTTGTTTCGATAACACCATTGAATTACCATGCATGTACTAGAAATTATTAAAATAAGATTGAAGTGTCTGTTTTTAATTTCAAATTAACAGCTTTTCACTAAATGCATATGAAAGTATGTAAGGTACTTACGAGTACTACATCAAATAATCACCTTTTGAAATTTTTGTCTATCTATCTGTCTGTTTATTCCGGCTAATTTCTAAAACGGCTGGACTGATTTTAACGGGACTTTTACTCGCAGAAAGCTAATTTTGGGTAATGTTTATGAGTAACTTATGCTACTTTTATTTTATTAGAAAATTCTAAAACCATTTTATTTATTTTATCTTATTCCCAGCGAAGTGGGCCAGGACTAGCATAATATACTATTTTATACATCACTAGCGACTTGCCCTCGCTTCGCTCTGGCTCTTCCCTAGATTTAGCACAGGTATAGCCGCGGGATCAGCTAGTTATACATATAAACCTTCCTCTTGAATCACTCTATCTATTAAAAAAAACCGCATCAAAATCCGTTGCGTAGTTTTAAAGATTTAAGCATACATAGGGATATAGGGACAGAGAAAGCGACTTTGTTTTATACTATGTAGTGATATAAAATGAAAAAATTCTAAACTAAATTACGCATTAAAAGAATCAATCTTAAATAATTGCTAACTATTATCTTTTAGGGGTTATAGTTTCCAACGCATGATATCGTTACAAGCTACGAATATGATCATATCGATTATTTTTTTGTCTTTTCGAATTTTCAAATTTTCAAATTCATCGAATTTTAAGACAAACAGACCGTTAGACAAACAATCTTAAATATAGATTAGATATTAGTAATAATTTACAAGTCACAGTAAAAATAGGTATTTGCAGTCCCAATCTACCAACAATAAAACTAAATTGTATTTTATTTAAAAACATGTATGGTAAGCAAAGTGTAAGAATAACGTATACACCATAAGTATTCACATAAGAATGACACAAGGGATGTAAATTAGGGTAGTGGGTCTCCTTTTGCATCCCCTTACCAGCCCCTGTTCGTACATCACTAGTATCAGTGCCATCAATCATTGCACAAACCCCTTACATTCTTACCAACCTACATGACGCGGTGAGAATATACACCATTGTGGCTGTGAGTGTTTGGAATATAGAAAATCGGTCAAGCGTGAGCCGAAAAACATTTTTTTTAAATATCAACATTACGCCCAGTGATTGACTGATATTTGTGACAGCTAGAACGATTTTGAGGAGAATTTCACTGCCAAATAGCTAAAGTTATAAGGGGGAGTCCAGCGATTGAAAATTTTCACGTGAAAATATTCGATTTACAAAAATATTTGGCATTTTAAATAAAACTTTCATTTCGTATCTTTTCGCGTATTTACATTGGTTTTTGGTTCCGACCGTTTCTAATTCATTACAGCTATCATAGTGACGGGTGAGATTGAATACATTTGAAGCGTCGGGAACCATGTCGAAATAAATCCATAAATACATGTGAAAAGATTTATTTTTATTTCGTAGAGTAATAAAAAAGGATAGCGTTAAAGTAATGACATAATGTTGTTATTAATAAAAATGACATATATTACTCTACAACTCAACATACTATATTATTCTAGTACAGAAAAGTGTGAAAAATGACTTACAGATTTTTTATACGACAATATTAGTGAAAATTTTAAATGAAATCTAAACTTAAACATCTGGTGTAACCACAAGTTATTAGCAGACCTAACTTAACCGGTGAGCTTCATAATTCATATGAACCATGAACACGGGCGGAAATTCTGTGGTTGGTCGAAAGCTACGAGCGACGAGCGATTTATTATTTACTGATGGCTTACTCTCACATCGCGTTGTTTGCTTCGTCCCTAGTTATGTTTTAACAGTTTGTAAAAAAACTAGATAAGCAATACATTTTATAAATCAGTATGATGAATTGTCGTGTGTTATAAGTATTGCAACGCGGTTTTTAACGGCATGAATGCTTCAATTTCCGGCAGTAGGAAGTAGCATGTGGCGCAATCCTTCCAGCCTTTGTTACATCGTAGTGGTGTTAATGGTTTAACACACTATGTTGCTTTTTAAAATAGTATAAGCCAATAAAAAAATATAAATTAATAGAAAATGACAGTTTTAGCCCAGTGATAACGCGCTCGCTTTGATATCCGAGTGATGTGTATTTAAATCCCAGTCTTTCATTTGTAATAATATTTTCATGTTCAAATCATTTCTAACATGATTACCACTTGTCTTATATTGAAAGAAAACATCGTGAAGAAATCTGCATATCTGAGAGAACCAAGACATGTGAAGCTCGCACTAGGCCAGCGTGGTGAACTATGGCCTTGGTCACCTCGTATTGAAGATAGGACCGTGTCCACCGATGGGACGATAAAAAGAGCTGAATACATACAAAAAAATAAACACAATAATTACATTAAAACATCTTTAATATAATATTGAACATTTGTATGAAATTCTTTTGTGACTTTAAAGTTGATCGGCCTTCACTTGTACCACACGTACTAAGGTTAACTTCCCCCAACCCTACGTGGGTTAATAATAAATGTTCATTCAGTTTTATTGTAAATTGTAACGGAAGCCATTCTAAAAATTGTTTTACCGTACTTAGGAATTTAATGAAAGAGATCTTTAATTCAAATCTTAGATAACTCAGAAATAATATTCTATGAAAAATGGCGGTAGACATCAGCACTATTAACACCGTTGGGGGCTCGAGGTTTGATTTTTGTTGCGTCAGAATACATTTTTAATAAATTCATAAATAGATTTTTTGTTTCACTAGCAAGTACGGCTGCACTTCCGGTGATCCTAGGTTCGAGTCCTAGTTTTAAAAAACTAGTATAACTAATATACTCAATTATTTAAGGTTATATATTTTTAATAGCTATGTGAATAAATAATAATGTTACCAAGTTAAATAATAAAGATACATAGGAAAATTAAAAATCCCTCTCGTATTGAAAAAAAAACTTTTATTGCGATCATAAAAAATCTGGGTTAAAGCATTTTATTGAAGTAATTGAAAACTTCTTAGTTTACAGTCGACCATCTGTTAACTTTTTAACGGTTCAGAAATACGTAGTTCTTCCTATTAACATTTGTTTTATGATGCGGTCGTCCTCAAACTGTATAATATAAATCCTTTCTCGTACGTACTTTTTATTTGATGTATATGTACATACAATATATTATAGTAATTTTACACTCGCTGGCTACGTTTTTACCTTTTTCCGTTTAGCATTTTTCTTAGAAAAATAGACTTAGTTACTCCTTATAATATTAGCTATCTGCGAGGGAAAGTCCCGTCAAAACCGGTGCAGCCGGAGAGAGACTAGCCGGAACAAACAGACAAACAAAAATTTTTAACAATCAATTTTCCAATTAGTATATACCATATATACCTATTTTTTGTGGATTTAGTGAAAAACTGTTAATTTGAAATTAACCAAACATTTTCGGATTCATTTAGATTTTTGGTTCCCGACGTTTTGAATGCTTTACAACAATCATGGTCACGGGAAAACAAACACTTAATTTTTATTTATATATTGTATAGATGTAGACGTATATGGCGGTTGTAAGAGACGCGCTAGACAGAGACCGATGGAGGCAGATCTTCTGCTCCAGATGCAACCTCGATGATGACCACGATCCTCAGATATGATTTTTTTCAGGGATAAATTAAATAATTTAAATATTTAAATAAAATATAATTAACTACAAATTTTAATAGAACAAACTACTTACAACCTAGAAGGATTCCATTTTGATAATTTTAGCTAATAAGTTAATGCCTTTTTAATATAGTGTAATAATAATATTCTATAAACCTCCTAATATTTGCATGCTGTATCTGCCTTAAAAGATAATGCATGGTAGAGGAGACGTGGAAGATCGACCTTCACCGATCTGATAACCAGATGAGACATATTTTTTATCGAATATAATTTATAAACAAATATGCCTATAATTACTTGCCTATCTGAAAGTGCTCATGGCTATTTTTAGCTAGGCAACAGTGCTTTAAGTATGATTTTTTGCAGGCAATTCTATATGACTGATTTTGTAATAAAATGATCTAAAATTTGATATAACTTTCGATAAGTTAGCAGAACGATGGAGTCACCTATATTGACTTACCTGTTCACATCGGCTTGCCAGGTAGCTATACACAAAAATGAGTAGGAAGCCTACTGAGGCATATTCTGTGTGTTAAAAACGAACAGTGAAATAAAATTCATTTGGTTATCAAAAGAATGAAAGTGATGAGAAAAAAAATCGATTAAAGTTAATTTAATTAAAAATAGCCATGAGCACTTTCAGATATGCAAGTAATTATAGGTATATTTGTTTATAAATTATATTTGATAAAAAATATGTCTCATCTGGTTATCAAATCGGTGAAGGTCGATCTTCCACCGGCTCTTAGACCATTTAGAATTAAGCTACACTGTATTTTTTTACTCAAAATTGTATTAATGTAATTGTCACTGGTGGATTTAAATAAATAAATAAAATAAATAAAATGAGGGACCGTCTCAGAGATAGTTTAATTTTTAGTTAATTTATTTATTTATTTTTTATTTAGTTAATTAACTAACTAAAACTAACTAACTGTATATATTAATGGGTTTATTTTGTCTCCAGGCACGGAGATGTTGCTCAGGCACGGTGCAGATGGCGGCGGCTGAGCTCGCTCGGTTAGGCGCCCATGCGCGCCTGCCTCCTCCTGTGTGCGGCGCTCGCGCTCGCCGGCCGGCCGCGAGCCGCCTCGCACAGACCCGACCCACGGCTAGACCCACGGCTAGACCACATCAAAACACAAATATTAGCCAAGGTAACATAAATGTAATGACCCACAACTAGACCACATCAAAACACAAATATTAGCCAAGGTAAAATAAAATAAAAAAGTGCGTGTGTACAAAGTACACATGTCAGAGTAAAACTTCTTTGGCAAACTAATTTTTAAATCTCGTTTATATGGAGTACAAACGTTCGTGCTTAACAAATTCAGCTCGAACCCGCGACCGCTGGCGCGGAAAGTAACTACTAGCAACTGACCCAAACGTGTCGTCAAATATCATTGATAAAATAAAAAAAAATAAAAAAAATATTTATTGATTTATTTAGAAAGATATACCATCAACTAATCATAAATACACTATAATTAATGTTACAATATACAGTTCAGTATGATTTTTTTTTTTTTTTTTTTTTTAATGTAAATGTGTCATCCACAGGCGTTAAGCGCCCGTGCCTTTTGTTTTTTAATTTTTTTTTTTTTTTTTTTGGCGTTTTACATTTTTGGACTTAAAACTAGCGATACATGCTAATCATGTAACGTGGGCCGACACTGACTTTTTTTTTTTTTTTCAGTCGACTTTTAGGACTCTAGAACCCCGCCCCATCCCGCAGTTGGGCAAGCACAGCCTCTGTGATTTTTTTGTCGCGTTTAAGAATGGACATTTTGAGGCTGTGCTCTAGGATGGTCTTCGCTGAGGCTCCCTCCGCTCGACGAATAAATTTGCCAATTGCGTCGTCGCCATCGTCAGAGTAATAGACACAGGTCTTGGTGTGCCTTGTCACAGCGACGACAGCATGTGACACACTATCGTGAATGCGGAGCCTTTTGGTCTTCGTCCGCACGATGATGACCTCTTTGTAGGTTTGGCCCTGTGCCTCGTGGATGGTCATGACGCGCGACCCTTCGCCGGATCCGTATCCCTGGTCTATCAGGAGCTTCTTTTCCTCCTGGGTGTGGACCAAGTATAGGGTTCCTTCTTTGGTAGATGGTATTTGCGCGTCGGTGAACCTTTCTATGCTCAGGGAGTGGATGGTTTTACTGGAGGAGTAGATATTACCATAGACGTCTCTGATGGCGTATGCGACGTCTTTCGGGTTTCTATGCGTACAGGACAACTCACATGTGATGTTGGTCACCAGTGTTGGCCAGCAGTACCTTAGGTCGAACAGATTTTCTCTGTCGATATAAGGCAGCTGGTTTATATCTCCGATGAGTGCCACTTCTTCTGCGCCAGACAGTCGGGCTGCCATAACTATGGCTCCGAAATGGTTCATGAGGGCTTCGTCGACCGTTAGACGGTTGCAACTAGTGCCCTCCTTGAAACCATTTACCAGTATAGAGGCCATGGTACGCACCTTGGATTTGGCTTTGTCACCAAAGCGTTCCACGAGCTTCTCCCTTAGGTCTTTCGCTCCCTCGACTGTAGTGGTGGCTACTACTTCGTTGTCCTCATCGAAGTGACTGATGATGTGAGTTGTTTTGCCGCATCCGGGTACCCCGTTTGTCCACGTTAGTTTTGGCAGCTTCCAGTTTGCGAGTGTAATGCCGGTGTCGACTTCGCTCAATATGGTTTTAGCCTTCTCGAGCATTCTGTCGTCCAGCATTACCCTCGTGCACCTAGCTACCACAACTACTGGGTCTCCAGGAGATGTTTCAAATTTGGGGGGTTGTTGTTGTTCACGCCCCTCTGCTTCGACCAGTCCCACGAAGCCTTTAGTGGTATTGTAGGCGGTCATGTACGACCCTGTCATTTCCCCTTGAATAACTTGGGAAGTGTCATTGTCGTATATAGCCGCTTCAGCTTTGTCGAGTTCCACCTCCAGCATCTTTTCGCTTCCTCGCTGATAGGCCTGCATGATCTTCTGGCAGGTGGCTAAGTTAACCTTTCGGTTCCCTTTGATTATAGCCAGGAACTCGACAAATGCGTTAATGGCATGGTCTTGTGGGCTTTGTG
The DNA here is from genome assembly GCA_905231865.2 of Boloria selene. Lineage (NCBI taxonomy): Eukaryota > Metazoa > Arthropoda > Insecta > Lepidoptera > Nymphalidae > Boloria > Boloria selene. The sequence goes on from HG993156.1 coordinate 611,781, forward strand.
CTGGTTTCAGCTTTCGTGGTGTGACTTGTCCCATATCAGCTCGAGTGCGGATGGTGTGTGGCGACTCGGGTTTCACCGAGTGTTTAACTCTAAGGAATTCCCTTATCGCCGCTGCCTGCCTGTCCTCGTTTGTTTGCTGTTTTGGGGAGACCAGTTGGCGGATGGTTCTATCTACTACCTGCAGTTCAGTATCCCGGCTCAGCCGTTCCTCACGACAGGTCCTTGGGCTGGAGGCTTCACGTTCAGCCTCTATCTGCCTTTGAAGGCGTTCAGACCCACTCAGCGGTGGCCCCATGGGGGGTGGCTCTGTGGGTGGGGGATTTATTTTTGCCTCTCCTCTTAGGAAGGAGAGGTCTTCCCCTCTGTCTTCATAGACTATGACCTCGTGATGTGATGAGGCCAACAGGCAGCCGTAGCTATCGGCTACGTCTCCTCTAATAGAGCCTACCCTCATGGCGTCCACGCTAAGCTTTCGTGGGGGTGTGCCATCACTGTGCCCGTTGAGTCTTGAGAGCGCTGAGCAAGCTAGTGTGAAAGGGGAGTCTCCACCCCACTCGAAAAGTGCAATTGCTTTGTTTTGCAACCACACTATCCGGTAGGGCTGGTTTTCCCCCCTCTGCACTGTAAGTGCGTCGATTTTTGTGCACTTTACGCTCGTTTTCGTTGTGCTCCCTTTTATCAGCAGGGCTAGTCCCGGCGACACCGTCACTTTGTCCGGGCTCTCAGGGCGACAGAAGCTAATTCCCACTCTTTCTTGCTCGCAGCTCATGAAGAGTGCTACACCTTTCAACCTTATGCCCCTGTCTCCAGTCTCTCCCTTTTTGAGTAGTAGCTCAGGGAGGGTTGTGGGTAAAGTTGTTGGTGAAGGTGTGACAGGGGTAGCTCTCCTCGTGATCAGATTCCGTAGCGTGTTTGGGATGGCACGGAGTCGCTGCCTTAGAGTGGGTTGTGAGGATGTTGTTGTTTGTGGGACGATGTGTGTAGTGTTTGTGTTGTGTGAGGTTGGTGTGGTTTGTGTGGATTGTGGTTGTGTTGGGTTTGTGATTTGTTGGGTATGCCTAGTTGTGGAAGTGGTTGTTGTTGTGGTTGGTCTAGTCGCAGATGGTATGGCGGTTGAGCCGTTCAATTTAGCTGCCACTTGTGCGACTTTTCTCGCGAAAGTGAGGAATGGTAATCTGGTCGCCTCGTTCTCTATTATGGTTGGTAGAGATGGCTGGTCCAGTACCAATTGTAGGCTAGTTTTTAATTCCAGCCTTTCTTGGCCGAACCTTGGACATTCCAGTAGGATATGGAATATCGTTTCCTCGCATTCCGGGTCGCAGACACAAGAGGGGCTGTCTTTTAGGTTGAATCGGTGGAGATACGCCGCGAATCCTCCGTGGCCGGTCAAAATTTGAACATCGATTGGTGTTAGTGTCGTGTTCTTTACGATCTTCCTGGCTATCTTTACATCAGGAATAAAAGCCTTGGTTACCGCGCCGGTTGTGGAGGTGTCGTAGCGCAACTGCCACCGTCTCACCGTTTCCTCTCGTATCTGCCTTCTGACGTAAGATATTGGAACCTTATCGTAGTCAGGAGCCGTCTTTTTGGTTAGGGCTGCTTTTTTGGCTAGCTCGTCCGCTCTTTCATGGCCCGGTGTTCCTACGTGAGCTCGCAACCAGAAGAACCTCACAATTCTGCCCTCCTCTTTGATTTCTCGTATGCACTGTTTCATCTCTAGGGCTAGATGATGAGTTACCGATGGGCTCTTCAAAAGGTCGAGCGAAGATCTTGAGTCGCTCAGAATGTTAATTGAGCCTGCTTTCGATTTCCTAGCCATTCTGATTGCCCTAAGAAGTGCATACATCTCAGATTGGAAGACAGTGTTGTGTTGTTCTAGTCGGAATGTTGAGTACCTGGTCTCCTTTCCCTCGTTCCACCACGTCAAGGCAGCTCCGACCTTTCCTTCTATTTTACTGCCGTCGGTGAAGATTAACGGACCGACTATCTGGTGGTCTTCGATGGTTTTGGGGTCCAGGTTCTCTAAGCGCTCATACTCGGTTGTTATGAGTAGTGAGGGGTGGGGATTTTGTAGAGGTCCCACCCTGCGCTCTAATTCTCGACCTGGTGGTAAGAGGTCTTCGCAGTGCCCTTTTTTGGTCTTGAAGAGCATCGCTGCCTCTTGGACGCGAAGGTCTAGGGGTAGTAGGCCCGACAGGGTGAGTGCCGATGTTAGAGACACCGTTCTGTACGCCTTGCAGATTTTTTGAGCGAAGCCTCTTTGCAGAGAGTCTAGTTGTTTTTTTATTTTCAACTTCTCTGTTGCAGGAGACCACGCGCTTGCGGCGTACAGTACGATGGGCTCTATCACCGCCACGTAAATTGTTCTCACTGTCTCTCTGTTGAGACCCCAGTTCACCTTTGCTGCATACGCTAGTTGTTTATAGATGTCTGCTGCTTTTTTACATGTTGCAGACACGTGTGCATTGAAGGTTAATTTAGAGTCTATTATGAGACCCAGCAACTTAATTTCTGTTACCAGATTCAGCCGAGTGCCGGACATATGAATTATCGGGGTGTCATATTTGAGCTTTTTAGTGATGAGCATCGCATTTGTTTTGTGCGCTGCAAAGCTCAGTTTGTTGGTGGCACCCCATTCTTGTACGACAGCTAAGGTGGATTCGGCTGAGGATTGTAAGTCACTGGTGAGATGGTCTGAGAATATGAGGACAACATCATCCGCAAAGGCCTGACAGTAAACCCCCAGTTCTGCCATTTTGTGAAGGAGGGAGTCCAGAATTAGGTTCCAGAAAGTCGGCCCTCCGATTGATCCTTGGACACAACCCTTCGTGGTTCCCTTTTCACTGGACGCCCTGGCATAGTTGACTATGACCTTTCTGTCCTTTAAGTAAGACGATACTAGGGCAAATAGGTTTTTTGGACATTTTTTATGTACCATCTGCTTTTTTAGGGCCGGCCACCATGCGTTGTCGAAGGCGCCCTCGATGTCGAGCGAGACCACGAGTACTAGCTTTTTCGCTTTGATCTCAGCTTTTACGTGCTCGACTAGATCGAAGAGGGCGTCCTCGGTCCCGCGTTGTGGCATGAACCCATACTGGCTGGGATGTAAGGTTGGAAAGAAGCGCCACTGAAGTCTACCCACCAATAGTTTCTCTACTATCTTTCCTAAGATTGATAGTAGTCCTATTGGTCGGTAGGACTTCGGGTGGGTGTAGTCTTCCTTGGCTGGTTTACGGAGGATACACACATGCGCGACCTTCCACTGCTTGGGGAAATGCGACAGCGAGAGGCATTTGTTTGCCATCGCCAGAAACACCTCCCTGTCGCAATTTATGGCCGCAGCGCATATATCGGATGTGAGCCCATCTGGACCTGGAGCTTTTTTTGGATTGAGGCTCGCAAGAACCGTTTCCAGCTCTGCGGTCGTGAATGGTGGGTCGTCTTCCGACGAGTTCAGTATGATTCGCCTTTACAGGTGTAAATTAAAGGGAGTAACTATTAAACAATTACGTAATCATGTGTTAAAAGTAACTGACTGTATAAATAAAAAAATATTAGAGTATGACATGCAAGGATAGAGCTAATTATCAGCCCTTTTTTAACGTCCCACTGCTGGGCACGGGTCTCCCTCAGTACGAGGGGGATCAGGCCATAGTCCACCGCGCTGGCCTAGTGCGTGTTGGCGGACTTCACATGTCTTTCGAAAACTTGCTAGGTTTCTTAGACATGCAGGTTTCCTCACGATGTTTTCCTTCACCGTAAGACAAGTGGTAATCATGAAATAGAAATGATTCGTACATGAATATATCAGAGGTGCGAGACCCGGATTTGAACCCACATCACTAGGTTATTTTTTACCGCTGGCTGACTTTAATATATTTAATATCATTTTTCACATGATTACATTATGTCTTAAGACGAAGAAATCTGCATTTCTGAGAATCCACTAACCCTAAAAGCATGTCAGTATGGTGCGTCTAACGAAAGGGTCTTTATTTCTTTGGCATTCACAAAATCTACTTTTACATTGAAAAAAATCACAAAAAGTAAGGTTATGATGTTTTTTCTTACAGTAACATAGTAACACAGAAAGTTATTGTTAAATCTTATCTAAGAAAAAATATCATTTGCAATCATGGTCACGGGAGAGACTAATGTAAAATATTAGTACAGTTTTGCAGTTGTTACACGAAATCCGCAAATAATTATTAAAAATTTAATATTCACGGAAATCTAAGAAAGTATTCGTTAAAGAAGTATTCAGCAATTCAGAAGTAACAGTATATTTCATAACAATAGTATACATTATAAATGAAACTATCTTTTCGGATTTTGCCATCATGATTTTTTTGTAAATTGTGGGTAGGCACTGTATGTAACAAGTATATAACCCCCTGAGACGTCTAATACCTTAGTCTCTCCCGTGACCATGTGCGCTGTAAAGCATTCGAAACGTCGGGAACCAAAAATCATAATAAATCCGAGACAAAATCTGATATTTTCATTTATAATGTCAAGTATCGAGTGTAAACCTAAGAAAGTATTAATAGTATACATTTTTGTGAATATTTTTCTGCTGTTAACTCTTAGCAGTGTAGGACATAAATAAAGTTTATTCTATTCTATGTAAGTTCTAACCAGTATTATATATAGTTGGTCGATCGTATTTTATTCGTCGATCTATACATGAAATAACGACACATATTTCCTTTGAACTAAGCTATTACTTATAAATACTATAAATGTTTACGGTCACGACTTTCCATTACTTCGATTATTGCGTAAATATATTTTATCTGTAATCGTTACTAAGGAAAATGTTATTTACTTATATTTCAAGACAAATTCTCAGAAGACGTGTACGGATTAGGTTACTGTCTCGTTAATGTAATGGTTAGTCTATGTAGCTATAGATCCGCTAGTCCTGGGTTCGAGTCCTTGTCGGACAAATTATAGTAATGACATATGTTTGTCTAACTACAAACTTTCACGAGTATAATAGTATAATGTTATCGAACTCGTAACCATCGCGATACTTTCATAGATATATACGAATGCTTCACATTTTAATTTTCGAAGTATCACAAAACCCTGCAAAATATAAAATAAAAAGTTTTAAATCCACGCGAAATTTCAAATAAAAATATTTTTTGGATTAATTTTTTTATTTTGACTTTTAATTCCGTCACATTGAAAGCTTGTTTTGTGGCGACACGTTTGGCGCAGTTGGTAGTGACCCTACTTTTTTGCGCCAGCGGTCGCGGGTTCGAGTCCCGCTGGGGACAGTCATTTGTTATACTCAAATGTGTGTCCTCCAGTCATGGGTGTTTATATTTATGATATGTATGTATTTAAACTTATATATGTAGTATATAAACTATCTGGTATCGGTAATACAAGCTTCCTTCGTAGCTTACCACGGAACTAGATGGCGCTGTTTGTAATAATGTCTCAACATATTTATTTATTATTTTGTTGTATCCCATGACTTTGGCCACCTGTCAGTGAACCTACTCCCACTGATCTCCATTTCCTTTCAGCTGGGGCTATCATCCAGACCTACACCACTAGGGGCTCCCCCTCGTGACGTTGTGCGACAGATACTGGCGAGAGCGGCCGACCCGCGGCCCGAGCGCTTGCCGGAAGTAGAGGAAAGCATGCGAGAAATTATCGCTATTGCACAAACAGGTATTGCTAAGAATATATGATGATATTTCTTAATTTTTTTTACCTTAGTTATATATTTCTAGTAAGCAAAACAAAAAGCCCTCTTCTTAGTCATTACGGACTACTACGGAACTTCACAGTCTGTGCCATTCAACACGCACTTGACCGGGTTCTATTGTATTATTTAAATATTCTAACAGAAACAACAAGTGGTTAAAGTTTCATGATGAATAATATAGTTTTTGCAAAGATATATTTATCATGATTTTCACCAAAATTATTGTAATTTAGTGTATTTGCGCCCGTTTTAATAAAATTTAGTACAAATACATTAATAAAAACATGGTAAATATATCGTTTTACTTCATAACATAATTAAAGTTTCAGTATCTGGACTATGAAGCGCTGTTTGAATTTGCTATTTAAATAGATAAGCGTCAATCATAGAAATAAATAGTATATTTTTATACTAGTTATCGCTATGATGAAATTTTTCAGTAATAATATTATTGTTAATCAATAGTTGCTGCAATTGAATGATTTACAACTGTAACTGTATTAAAAACAAATTTTAGAACTAAAGAACAAAATGAAGTTAAAGCCTCGACCAAATTGTATGAAAATTAACGTAAAACTAAAATATAACGGTTTCAAGTAAACATTCAAATCTTTTTTAGTAGTAGTGATGTAAGATGTAAGAAATAAAATAGATAAAGTTCATTTTACTAGTAATTTATCCATACTATACTACAAATATCTCTACACTAACAAAATATATATTATCTATAGTTCCGTAGACGTTAACGTTATCGAAAGTGACAGTGGAGCTAATGTAAAAAAACTGTCAACCCATCACTACAAATAACCATATTATTATTTCATCAGATATTTTCTTCGACCTCAATGTACTGAGATTACACGCGTAAAAGATATTAGACTCATGTTAGGCATTTTGCTTGTCTAGCTTTTATAACCTAAATTGTAATAGGGTTGCCACTACAAAACCTTGTTTTTCTTGTTTTTTTTCCTAATACCTTAAGCAAAACATTCTGCCAGTGTCGCGTATTGTGAGGAAGACACGGAAAACTTTGTTATCCGGTAGAGTTCAAACTTACTTAGAAATATCGTAGAAACCATTTTCATATAGTTACAAATTTTTACCAAGGTCAATAGTTATTTTGGAAAATTAAATTCATTTTGGAAAATTGATTTAGTATTCATATATGTTAAATATTTAGGTTTTAAGGTCAAAGGTCTTCACCTTTGAGTTAACTTTCAGCTTGGCAACCTTGCTCTTTTGAATTTGCAAGATCATCGTCTACGAAATTTTAAGCCTAGGCTCTAACAAATGATGAATGATAATATTATAATTACAAGGCTTAGCTCGCGGTTTTACGCACATTTTATTTAAATTAGTTCAAAAATATATAACTATTGTTTAAGTCTCTTCAGGCTAATAATTTGGGTTTACCAAATATTTTACTTTGAATTAATTTAGTGTTAAATATTTAAGCGTATATGTTGTAGCGCAAACAGACATTGTCTAGCATTAAAATACGTTGTAAAGACAACTCTATTGTAACATTTTCTTTCCTGTCGATAAAAATATAGGCAAGTAACAGTTTTGACAGCTGTAACCTTTTTCTATCTAGAAAATAACTTTTTCTACTTAGGAAAAATCGATACTATTTGAAGCAAATTAATTGAATTGAATTTATTATTCTTTTTGGTTTTTTAGTTATTATTAATTTATTTTTATTTATTTATTTATAACATAGTTTTTATTTATTTTTATCAATACCCTTTGAATTAGTGGCTGCTTATTCATAGGGTATTGTTTTAATTTTTTTTTTCATTTTTCTTAGTGCTTTTAAGTTATTATCCTTTAAGTTAATTTATAAAAGAAGTCAAAAGTTACAGGAATTAGTTGAAAATAAAAAAAGTTAAGTCGAGAGCTTTCTTCACTAGGTATTTTATTTATATACTAAATTATGCTTTTTCTTCATAAAATAATTAATTTTATGATATAAATTGCAGCGACTATTGAAATTATAACATTTGTTATGTTTATATGATTATTTATTTTAAGTTAGTTTCATGGCGAAATGACTCATTTTAGAATATAACTATTTACTGTATTATAATATGGAGCAATACATTAATTTCTTATTAGAATTCGTAATAAGTGTGATTTCAGATGGATTTTTTAGCTTTTCCAGATATATTTTGGGTGATATAATGTAAGTATAATAATTTATTATTTAAATGTTCAAAGAATATTATAGTTATAGTTTTAATGTAATAAATTCGAAACTTCAACATTTTAAAGCAAAATATTACAAAAAAATGAAAAGATGGTCTAAAGGATTTATTAAGTATCTTTTTACCTCGTTTTCTCTCGTGAGATTAATAAAAAAAATATTTATGAAATTATTTAATAATTATTACTAATAAAAAATATTTTTTATACAAAATGAGCTCCCAATTAGTATTTTCCTAAATACTATTAAAATTACGAGTAATTAGGTCATTTAGCTCTACATAATGTTTCTGTCTCTCAAGGAAAATAGGACAGACAGAAACACAAGCAATTCTATGACGATTTTTTTCCTAAGAGCAATTGCTATATCATCATTATAATAAACGATGCTTTATAGACACGTTAAATGCAAGATCAAATCAAATCAAAATATTTTATTCAGCATAAAAATTGTTACAATTTCTTACTAAACGTCTTGAGTATACCACCAGTTCGGAAAGTAGAGTCCATTATGTTTATATATACTAAACTCGTAAATTATAAATGTGTTAGTATGATACATCTTTCTGTCGGTTACCTCTTCATTTACCGTCGATGAATAGATTTAGATAAAATTTGGCAAGCATGTCATAATATTTTGGGACGTTATTACACACAGCGCCAACTAGTTCCGTGGTAAGCTACGAGACTTGTGTTACGGATAATAGATACATAGTTGATATACATTGTACTTGTAATATAACTTAAATTTCATACATATTCGCACAACAATTGAGTGAAACTAGTGGGACCCGAACCCGCAACCGCCTGCCCAAAAACTAGAGTCACTACAAACAGAGTCAAACGTGTCGTATACAAGCAAAGTCACAGGCATAGATAAGTATTAGATAAAACCAAGTAACTTCCAACACAATATTCTTCAGTTCATCATAAATTTACCAAAATTCCCAACAATCTGACGTAAATTATGCTTACGACATAGTTTTCCTTGATATACAATGACAACAAGCACCCTTCTACAGAAGTATAATAATAAAAAATAACCAAACGTTGTACGTTCGAAATATTTAGTTTATAAACATATTATACATCATCACTACATAGTATAAAACAAAGTCGCTTTCTCTGTCCCTATATCCCTTTGTACGCTTAAATCTTTAAAACTACGCAACGGATTTTGATGCGGTTTTTTTAATAGATAGAGTGATTTAAGGGGAAGGTTTATATGCATAACTAGCGGATCCCGCGGCTTTGCCTGTGCTAAATCTAGGAAAAAGGCTTTGCCTGTGCTAAATCTAGGAAAAAGCCCAAGCGAAGCGAGGGCGAGTTGCTAGTTGTTAATAATTTGAATTAAACGACACTTTTGTCACGGTTGTTCTATACTCGCTTTTCTAATAGTCGCGGGTTCGAGTCCCGCTGGGTATATCAATTAGTAGTAGTATAATTATAAAAAATAACCAAACGCTGTACATTCGAATTATCTAGTTTATAAACATATTAACATAATTTCTGTCAAAAGTATCTGATATCGAATATTATTGTTGTAAAAATGAGTATTACTAGGTTATGTTATTAAGTTGGTACTCATTTTTTTTTAAATTACTAATATTAGGTCTTAAACAAATCTTTTTAGGGAAAGGTAAAAAAACTCAGTGCTTCTTTTTCTCTGTCATCCGATTTTCTAAGCTTAACAGCTTTAGACGAGCTTTAGTTCTATTTCACTTTGAAAATAATTTATATATGTTCGTCGTAGATAGATAAATTTTAATCCTAATATATTATGATAAAATTAAGTTTTCTTATTATAATCATGATTGAATTTCGACCAATTAGAGACTACTAGTTTTATTAAAATGGTGTACTTTTAAAGGGATACAGTGTGTTAGTGTGTTTAGGCTTGGTTTTTTTTTATTTTTTCTTTATTTTTAATTTATTTAGTTATATTATAAGTCATACATATATAAAATTCTCAACTATTCTTCATATACAATTTTTATGTACTCAATTTAACTTTCGTAATTTACAGGAATCCGTGCTCTAACTTCGATTTTAAGAAGAAAATTTGGTGACACCATGAAAATGTAAGTAGTACTTACAATGTTATATTTACTTATATTTAATTTATTTTAATAATTAGTATATATTTTTTATTTTTAAATAAAAAGGCACATTCTTTTCGATATGTTCCTTATCAGCCTCAAATGTTATGTATTACTATCAAATTTTTCGTAGACAGAAAAATTGGGTGTTTCGTCAAAACTAAGCTACTCTCGAAGTTTCAGCTACTTATTATTGTTAATAATTTGATTTAAACGACACGTATGACTCAGTTTATAGTGATGTACCTACTATACTCGCTTTTCTAATAGTCGCTGGTTCGAGTCCCGCTGGGGGTATAAATGAGCACGAATGCTTGTACTCGAGTTATGGGTGTTTATATTTATAATATGTATGTATTTAAAGTTGTATATGTGTAGTGTATCAACTATCTGGTATGCAGACAGGCCACCTAACTGTAGCTTACCACCGAACTTCATGCCTGTCTTAAGGACCCAGCATATTTATTTATTACTTATCTATTTAAATATCACAAATTTTAAGTAAGAATAAATATATCAATGAATTGATTGAATAACATATACATAAGATTGGTAAAACGGCACTCGAACACTTATTAGTTACTATGGCAATAACACTAAGCTTCAATAAAATAACTATATACCTTAAGGCGTTCGGAACACACTTGGTCCACTAACACTTTAGTAATGTCTCCTTAACTTAATCTACTCATTTACATTAATAATATATAGCTACTAGAACTCACCCTCGAATTCGTTTTAACGGTTAGTATAGTACAGTGGTAGTCCAGTGGTTATACTCGCTTAGATAACCGAGTGATGCGAGTTCAAATCCGGGTCTCGCACCTCTAACATTTTCATGTGCGAATAATTTCTATCTTGATTACCACTTGTCTTATGGTGAAAGAAAACATCGTGATCTTCATGCCTGAAAAAAACTTAGCATGTTTTCGAAAGATATGTGAAGTCCGCCAACGCTCACTAGGCCGTGGTGGACTATGACCTGATCCCCCTCGTATTGTAGGGCGGCCCGTGCCCAGCAGCAGGACGTTCAGAAGGGCTGATATCTCAAAGAAGGGATATTTCCCTACGATACTAAATATATATGTGGGCCCTGATAACCCGCTATCATCATATCAAATTTCATCAAAATCTATACCGTGGTGTTCTCGTGATGCAGTCAGAGACAGATAGACAAAAGTTTAAATATTTAATAAACAGATACAACTAAGTTCGAATCTTCTTATATGTATAGATTTACCCTTACTTAACTCCTTGAAGCAGAACCCAGCAAAGTTTCGTCATAATCGTATCAATTGGTTAGGAATAGATAGATGACAAACATACTAACTTTTACTTTTTTATGTATATAGAAAGCTAGAGGCTAAAAACTAGATTGGTCCAATCTAGTATAATAGTTACAATAACTATTTCAAAAACATTTTTCAAAAAATTTTTCATGTACATAGATTTAACTTACTTAGAATTTTTTAATATGTTTCATGTATATAATAGATATTTAAGAAATTGTCCAAAGGACTGCTCAAACCGATGTGAGATAGCTACGAGTATAATACGATAACTTCCTACGATTTCATATGTCTACAACGTTCTTTAAACTCATAAAAAATCAAATAATAACCAAATATAAATGTTCATTTCCTGAAACAAGTATTCTGTCGGATCTCCATTAAACTATCATTTTGAAATACTAACAAATACTTATAATGGGACAAAAAACCCCATAAAAACTATCCATGCCAAGTATTTTTATGGAATCATTTAATTTTAAATAGGCCAGAGGACAAGTTGGCTTAGCAATAATCATGTACATATGTATAACATCCTTAAATAGTTATGCAACATAACGCTTGGGCGGTTGCCAAGGTATAGACCGAGAGGCTCTTGCCAGACATAGTCCGAGAGCCGGCGGCCGAATTTACGTTCTCAATGAATCGCTGTGAATACGTTTTACGATATAAGAATTTATAATGTCACGACATTGATATTTATTTGTGAAGGACTTTAAATTATACGTTGGAAAAGATAAAGTCATTAAATACTATTTTTTATTTAACAGTAATTGGGTTTCGTAGCACTAAGTGTTTATAAAAACTGGGTTTTAGAATATTATTTCAAACTACATTTGTATATTTCTAACGGAGACAAAGATATAACGAGACGCAGTAGCCACTTACTCCGTAAAAGGCTTCATTCATTTATAAATATTGTAAATAAATCTTTCTTTTAAAAACAAATCGCCTTGACCCACATGAGAAATTGATATGAAATCTACGTCAAATTTATATCCCTAAAAATTAGGTTGCCTTTTCTGTGTAATTTTGCGGTTCGGTTCAACAATCACGTTCATTCTCACAATTTATTACTGCAGCCAAGTTTCAGTTAAAAATACAACGCTTCAAGGGGTGCATATTTATTGTTTCTAGTTATCCTACTTGGCAATCAGTTCTGTTTATTATGTGCGTTTATAATCTGTGACATTTTTTCAACATTAATCCTTGAAACTGACGCAGCCAAGACGTAAAACTCTCAAAATGTAAGATTTAAGAGTAGAATATATTCTCGCTTGACAAAGTGCATCGCTATTTCAAATTTATTGTTTGTAGGCTGAGTAATGCGGATGGAGGCAGGGTAATGACTTGGGGAGGCTGGCATGCACAAATATTTTCTACATACTTATTTTTACTATTAGCTTTAAAGGAATAAGTAGATACATTCGCAAATCGGAAATGTGATATGAATTAAATGTTTAAATCATCATTCTCTTAACTACTGTTATAAAGATTCTAACGTGTTTGTTACTCCTTATTATTAAGACTTATTTACAAATGAATTATTATGACTTTAAGTAATACATAGGTTACTGTAATTAGTAGTCAAACTGTAGCCTACACAACACACGTATATTATAAATATAAAAACTGTGTACAAACATTAGTACTTATCAAACAAAAAAATGCTCCCAGCGGGACTCAAACCCGGGACCGTTGGCACAGGAAATAGTCTTAGTTACTAATTCATTATATCAAAATAAAAGAAATATGAGACATAATAGTAAGCAATAATTTCTTCTCATATGAATTATAATAAAAAACTATGCTATTAGATAATTATATGAAAACCAAATTTTATTACTCCACTAAACTTTACAATTATTGGTCGTATATCAAAATTGTGCGTTTAGTAGACAATAAAATTTTAAACTAAAAACTGGACTAACATTATTGTTGAATCGCTTCTATTAATGTGGACGTATAACGGCTTCTCGGCCATTTACGTCGGACTCGAATTAAAAATATAAATCACGGAATTGCATTTGGCTGTGCATGGAACAAAAAAATGCATCCATAAATATTTCGGGGTAATTTAAATTCTTTTAATAGTTTATAACAGAAGCGCTTAATTTTAAACAAAATACATCTTCAAATATAATTTAAAACAAAAATACGCATTAGCATACATGTCATTTATTTTTTTTTAATCTAATACCTAATTTAAGTTTGCATAAAGGATTTTTTAATGCAACCCCTAACCTAAAAACATTTAAACAAATGCGTCGGGCGTCGAAAATCGTAAATTGGAACTTTTAAAGACCTAAAATAATACGATCCGGGGTTTTCGAGCAGTAAATTTTGAAGAGAAAGGAGAAACGGCGACCGCCGCCTGGTCTATAGTGTATTGACATGCTCAGACTGTACAATGACCTTTGATTTTAAATAGCTTTAAATGTTTATACTTATAATAAATGTAGATAATTACTATTTTGTATAATCGAATATTTCAACTAGTGACTTGCCTTCGCTTCGCTCGTGTGCATCCCTTTATATTTTTTGAGCGGAGTCCTAGACATATTTAAAATAAAAGTAGTCTAAGTTATTCCTTACAATATCAACTATCTACGAGTGCAAGTCCCATCAAAATAATTAATCCAGACATTTTGAGGATTAGCCGAAACAATCATACAAACTGAAAAAAAGCCAGCAAACTAAAATACTTTAACCATTAATGTCTTACTCGGTTCCGATTAGGTGAAAAAATTACGTTTGAAAAATGTACAGTTTTTTTGTTAATTTTCATACTTCTTGTCTTCTTTCGAAACTGTTTTCTACAAACGATAGGCGGATCAAAAATGTTTGTTAATTATTATACTTTTCAGAATCGATAAAGTTATATTCCGATTAAAACATGAAACAAGACGAGCTGTGTTGCAAAGTGAAAAATGTATTTTACCTTACTAATGTTACCTACATATTATAGAAACTGTAATTAGTAGCCAGAAATCACAAATCTAATTTAAAGAAAAATACCTAGGTATTTGTAAAGCCTAGGAAACAGCTTTATGACAAGAAATATTATTTAAAGAGCCTCCTGTGTATGGAAGACCATATTGCAAGATAACTAAATATATTATTATCAATACCAATAACTTAAATATTGCCACCAACAAACATTACTGTTCTATATAATATGCATATTGTTTAAGATAAAGGTACTATCGCTGCCATCCTTGTGAGTGCAACGCGAGGACTTGTGCCCTCTAAAACTCATAGAAGTTAAAAGTTTGTAGAACTGTGTCGAATTCGAATAAACTTGTAGATAACTAGTATAATCGTAGAATTATTATGAACTTTATTATGTTTATATAACTAATTATCTTTATTAAAATTATTGAACTTCAAAAAATGTGCATTGTTAACTGAAATGAATGCTTTATTTAATTTAATATAATAGCTATACTGTTGAATGATGTCACGTTCGAGTTTGGCCGGTGATATTTTAAATTCACTAAAAGACTGGATTAACAGTATCGAATAAAAGGATGTTATTGTATCTAAGGTGATTATATAATATGTAGGCAATATTACCCCACAAAATTCGGAAGTAGCTATTCAACTAGCAAAAAAAGTAACATTATTTACCCTATAGCTGCATCTTTAGCCAGCCCTGGTTTAGGTTCGAGCTTTTTTTTTTTTAATTTATTAAAAACACCAAGAACATAACATACAATACATTATTAAAAAACATACATATAATAACTAAGTTCTAGAATGTTAGTCACTTAAAGGTGTCTATATCATTGGCCAACATTTTACATGCACTGCTTAAAAATAACAACTACAATAAAAGTTAAAATTTATAGGGTAAAAATCTTATAAAGTAAAATAACAAAAAAAAACAATTCTAAAAACGTTAAAAATTCTGCAAAAACTTTCACTCAAACACACAAAAAAAAGGGTTCCACTCAAAAAATTTCAACGTAGGTATAGGTCGAACCCGAGCGAAGCAAAAATGGTAGCCTTTTTTAAATAAGTTTGACTTCATTTTGGATTCGCTAATATCTGTAACTGCCAGTTTCTATAACCTATCTACCGATAGACCGGTAGTTACTTTCATACTATTTTGACACATTAAAAGCTACAACCTGTCAAAATCGTATGAAAGTATCTACCGGTCTATCGGTAGATAGGTTATAGAAACTGGCAGTAAGTGGAGTATCATACGGTTTAACATTACATAATATCAAAATGACATAAATACAAAGCTCGTATAAAGAAAATAGCTTATACAATTTTCTTTATTATTGCAATGTGTAGGTAAAGCTTGAAAACAGCAATAATTATAATTGAAATCCCTTGAACTAAACTTTTGATGTAATGGAAATTGCAAACACACTGCATATTATGTAACTGCATAATATGCTACTTTGTAATATCGATCTATCTAAATACATAAAAGCGAAAAGTCACTCTGTTACTCATCACAAAATATCAGAAAACACTGAAATTTGGCATAGAGGTTATTGTTAGTACGTGTCCGCTAAGAACGGATTTTACGACAGGGCCGGATTAAGGGCGTCTAAGAGCAAGTTTGTATGAAAGCCCTTCAATTTTTGTACTACAAACTTTAGCATGTAGGAACGAACTCGAGCAAAGCAAGGCTGAGTCTTTAGAATTGTATAATATAAAAATATAATCAGGAAAAAAAGTGTGGTCAAGATAAGATAACCTCATACATATCAGTTTATAAAATTTATGTTTTACAATAATATATCAATGTACAATGTCAAAATCAATTATACCTTTAATTTGGTATTCATTTAGATATAAATTTTATTTAAAATAGCAAAACCATGCCATTGAAATTTAAGGATTATTTTATTTTACATAATTTTACATTTTATATATTAATTCGGATAACCTGCTATCATTATACCAAATTTCATTAAAATCTCTCCAAAGGTTTTCTCTCGAAGCGGTCGCAGACTCACAAACGGTTTGACTATCAGACAGACAAAAATTATAGAATCAATAGATTGGTCCTCCAACGGGACTCGAACTCGCGACCGCTGGCACAGCAATTAGGGTCACTACGAACTAAGCCTACAAACTAAGTTATATTAATACTTTATTAGGTTTAAACGAATATTTGACATTATAAATGAAACTATCTTTTCGGATTTTGTCGATATTTATTAGGATTTTTACGGCACGGGACCTGTGACCATGATTGCTGTAAAGGATTCGAAACGTCGGGAAACAAAAATCCAAATAAATCTGCGAAAAATCCGAAAAGATAATTTCATTTATTTGTTATAAGTATTAATTGAATGAAGTTAATTTAATTTCATTTAAATAATTTTAAGAAGCTTGCCTCCACAACGAACACTGTTTACCTACAAAGAGCGTTTACCCTATTATCACTCGGTAAACTTTGAACTTGCCTTATTTGCGCCTGTTTCCAAGATAACGGCTGTGACTGATTACAAGTAATTTGTAATTGACATTAACAGTTATATTATGTTAAGAATTATTGCAAACTTCATATATTTTATTATTTTGAAACAGCAAACTAACTGAGCGAAAGTTAAAATAAATTAAATGGGTTTTATAATTATTAAATAAAATAAAAGTAGCTTAAGTTACTCCTTATAACTTTAGATATCTGCTAGTCAAAGTCCCTTCAAAATCCAACTTCAAAATCTAGATTAGCCGAATTCAAAATCGGTCCAGCCGTTTCGGAGATTAGCGGAACAAAAATATTAAAAATATATTTAGACAAATTATATACAAAAAAACCTTTCTCTTGAATCACTCTATCTATTAAAAAGACCGCATCAAAATCCCTTGCGTAGTTTTAAACATACATACATAGTGACAGACAGCGGGAAGCGACTTTGTTTTATACTATGTTGTATTGATTACTCGTTAGTCATTAAAAAAAGAAAAGTAAGTTTTATATATATGTATGATATATGCATTAAAAATATTTTATTTCTTCTTTCAGGTGACAGTAAGAAAAAGAAGAAGTTGAGAAGAGAAAGAAGAATGGACATTTATTAGATTTTGCCTATTTGTGCCTTAAAAATTGTATTTTTTACAATGTTTTCAAATAAAATATCACATGCATAGATGTGTTTAATTAAATTTCCAAACAACTGTTAAAAAAGACATCTAAGAATATACTCGCTTGAGCTTAAACGAATATTTGACATCGAATTGAACATGTCTTAAGGATCTTTTAGTGTTCTTTTGACTGTTGATTTCCGGTGATTCACTTCTATGAAAGTAAACCCATGAGAATACGTGTAGGTACGGATAGAACTTATAAAATTGCCTTTGATGTCGGAAATCAAAAATCAAAATAACAAACGCAAAAATATTCCTAATAAAGTTGTTCGCTAGTAAATTATCATATATATTAGATTAGTTTTTACTGCAAAAAAATATCACATCTCGTAGAAGCTTATTAGCTTTTTTTATTTAGAGCTTTTTTATTGTTTATCTATTTGTTTGCCATTGGTAGCCCAGTGGTAACGCGCTCGCTTGTATAACCGAGTGATGTGGGTTCAAATCCATGTCGCCAATGGGTCGCACCTCTGATATTAACCCACATCACTTATCACTTTCTAATATGATTACCACTTATCTTACGGTGAAGGAAAACATCGCGAGGAAACCTGCATGTCTGAGTGAAGCAAGTTATCGAAAGACATGTGAAGTCCTCCCACCCTGTACTATAATACCAGCGTGGTGGACTATGGGTATTTCCACCTCGTATTGAGGAAGGCCCGTGCCCAGCAGTCGGACGTTGAAAAGGGCTGAATATAATCCATTTATATTTTATTTCTTTATTCGTAGCAATTGTAACTCCCAGGTTAATGTGCAAAGCCTGGTCTCGTACATTAATTTTCCATGGTAAAATATTACCTGTTACTAATGTACTAAAGAAAAATATAATAAAAAAACTACCTATATAAATGTATGTATGTACGTACGTCGTACATATTAGATATACGCACCATTTGAAGCCTAAGACACTTTTTACCATACTGTTTTTAGTTTATCTTAATTTAAATTAACCTAATATACTTAATTGTTATTATAATGTATTTGATAAAATGATTCACTGAAGCAAATCAATACACGTGGAAGATATCACATCCGTTTGATAATTTGTTGCAAACGTTCATACAATGTAATAATTGGTCGTAACTGTGCTTTAATAGTTCATGGGTTAGATATTGTCCTTCACTCTATTATCTATACTAATATTATAAAGCTGAAGAGATTGCTTGTTTGTTTGATTGAACGCCCTAATCTCAAAAACAACTGGTATGTTTTGAAAAATTATTTTTGTGTTGGATAGTCCATTTATGTTGCAAAAACGGGAAAATCGGGCATTAGTTCTGAGAGGTACCATACCGCGCGACTCAGAAAAAATTGGTTTCCGGGCTTTTAGAGCGCGTGCAAAGCCGCGGGAAAAGCTAGTAATGTTACATCAAAGATAGTCGTGATGCAGTGTGATTTTCATTATTGTTTCATTCGAAGACTTTATCTTCACAGGTGTATATTTGCTTCAAAAAGATCCAAAATATGGATATTATTAGACTGAACCTACCTAATGTACTAACTCATTCTTTTTGAAGTTAGGAAATGCATTGACGCATACCACCATTGCTTATGTGGGACTCACCAGCTTAAAATAAGTCAGTACCACCCACTAAAACCCAACGGACCTCACCCGTCTTTATTTCTCTCTCTTTATCTTTTTCTCCACATTCCACTCTGCTATTCAGAGAAGCACCAGGAGCAACCCGCCTGACACACCACCGAACGAACGAAGTGGGCCCCTCCTGCGTGTTTCTTGGCTTCGCGTCCGGCTAGCGACTGCCAGTCGCTACTAGGACAATCTTTTATACCTGATTTTTTTGTATATAAATATAATTCATTTATTACTTAACTAATACGGTGAAGGATTTGAGGAAACCTAAATCATTAAAGCCGAGTCGAGTCTGTAGAAGAAATGTTACATACACTCTTATTTTTTGACGACATTTAGCGCAGTTTGTAGAGACTCGACTTGCTATGCCAGTAGTTGCGGGTTCGAGTTCCGCTGGAGGCGTTAGTTTTGCTGCAGTTTTTAGTGTTTATATTTATTTGTGTTATATAAGTATTTAAAATTATAATATATGTTAAGTGTATCAACTATTTGGTATCCATAAAACAAGCCTCGTAGTTTACCGTGGAACTAGATTGTGCGTTATTGTTCCAACACATTCCCTCGCAGCAAAGGCAGGACATAAGGATTATAAATAAATAAATATGCTGAGACATTATTACACACATCGCTATCTAGTTCCGTGTTAAGCTACTAGGCTTCTGTTACGGGTACCAGATAGTCCATATACTACATATTATATAACTTGAAATAATTACATATTATAAGCTAGATTAGAGAGAACTAGATTTAGCACAGGCAAAGCCGTGGAATCTGCTAGTTATGCATATAAACCTTCCTCTTGAATCACTCTATCTATTAAATAAAACCGCATCACAATCCGTTACGTAGTTTTAAAGATTTAAGCATACATAGGGATATAGGGACAGAGAAAGCGACTTTGTTTTATACTATGTAGTGATGATGATTAATATTTATAATTCATCCCTTTATCCTGCTTTTGATATATAATAATTATAATAAGAGTTATCATCAAACAACATAGTAAGTACTTATCGAATATGCAAAATAAGCGCTTCTTGAGATAACGTTTGATCTTTACATCTTAGTTTCTAGGATCTGCACGATTTGGTAACGTGTAAGTTATATACTCTTAGTACCAAGTGGCTCACTTGCGATCAGCGGTTCCCAACTTTTTGGTCACGGAACCCAATTTAACTATTTTTTTTACTGATCTTCATATTGATAATAACTAAAGTGATTCTGCTAACTACCAGCTGTAGTTAGAATATTTTATTGTTTGACTTCAAATAAGTATGAAAAAAAATAACGAATTATAAAACATGACTACATATATGTTGAATGATTTTTTCTACGTAACTAGTTAGGTGCCATTCATTTATTACGTAAGACAATTTAGGCGGGGGGTGTCGACCACGTCTTATATTTTCTTACAAGGGGCTGGGAGGGAGTCTCGATAGTTCTTACGTAAGATCAAAAAATGCGCAAAGTTAAAATTATACTTTGAAAAAGCTCGGGCAACCGAGCGAAAGGTACTGTAGCTTCAAAATTACAAATATACATTTCTAAAAATTGGTACTTTGAAAAATAAACAGTAAAATAAACCAAACGTGTATTGATTTTTTATTTTAGACTCTTACGTAATAAATATTAAACAGGGAGGGAGAGGGTTGGCCTATTCTTATTTTTTCTTATAATAGCCCCCTAGAGGGGGTCAAACTAGCGAAAATAGTCTTACGTAATAAATGATTGGCTCCTTATATATAATAGTACTAAATTTTCGCGTCATGCATGGAACCCCTGTGACTCTTCTGTGAAACCCAATGGTTCCACGAGATCGCAATTTGAGAACCACTGCTCTAGATACTTAGAGCAGTTCCGGATCTGACTAATGACGCACAGGGTCAAAGTCGATTCTCGGATTTGTATTGTTATTAATTTTACAGTAAGTAATTAATTCTACTACTAGTTGAAAAAGTCTTTGGACTTTAAAATCTGAGTTTTATTTTACAATAAAGGTTACAATTTCATATTTGATTTATAAAAGTAGTTAAAAATAATAAGTATCCCGTTTAACAATATATTTTTTGTTTATTTTAATTTTTGGTTCCTCACAAATGCTAAGCGAATAACTTAATCAGATATTTTTGAAATCGGTGTCAGCTGATGCAAATCAAAGCAAAGGTTACATCACAAAAATTGATTAAACTATAGTTAATGAAAATCATATATAATATATTTATCTTTTATTATCGCTTATTTTAATTTTTTCCCGAAGTTGCGAATGCTTTACAGCAATCACATCGAAAAGATAGTTTTATTTATTATATACCTATTAACACACTGTAGACTGGAACCGACTCGAAGTAGTATATCTTCTTAAATTTATAAATAGAAGTGAATATCAAACTCATTTTTTGTTATCAAAATAAAGTAACAGAATTTCTACAAAGAATGAACTACCTTTTTAAGAGGTTTCTTCCAAAAACACTTCTCGTCCGAGAGGTAACGTTGCAAATCACATAATCATTTCAGGTCGATTAATTCATGGTGAAATCAAATGTTTATTAGCAGTCATTTAGTGATATGAAAGTCAGCAGGCAAAATGGTGGGACGTGCTGGATAAAAAAATTCGATTATGTAGAAAATAAAAAATCCAAAAACGTTTTCAGGTCGCTTAATAATTGACAAAACAAAAAATGTTGAGTGATTGTTTGCATAATAGAAAACAATACAAAAAAAGTCAGCAGCATAGATAACTGTGGATTACACGTCAGCAGCCGACATAAACCTGATTAAAAAAAAATTTTGATTCATTTCAGGTCGCATGAAACTAATACACAACAATCTTTTCATCAATTAATTAATAAAAATAAATGTCAGAAGGCATTCAATGGGCTATCAAAATTATTTTACATTTTCATCTCGTCCGTCCACCTCAGGTGCGCCTGCTGAACAATTATTCGATTGTTATCTTCATCTAAACTATCAATAAAATGTAAAATGGATCAGCCTGAAATCACTATGAAAAATACAACGCTACTTCCCAGACGATTCCTTGTATTTCTATTTTTAATTGATATATAATACTCTCAAAATAAGTAGAGTCGTTAAAATTAATAGCTTGGACAAACAAACAAGAAATCATTGATAAGGATTTCGTATCGTTCAAATAAACATATTATTCGCTTCGTGATGTGGTTATTTTGACATAATTATATCGAAGCATAAAGAAAATATTCTACAAGAATATATTCTAGAACAACTATAGATTGTAATACCTCATTAGTTACATATACAATAATAAACAATTAGTTATTGAAAGCTTTGAAGAAGCTTTACAATAAACAAAGCAATAAAAGCATTAGTATTGAGCTTATTTCATAATTACCTGCATTACTTGTAGTAATGCAGATAATTATGTTTAGTGCAGTTAAGATTAGAAAAACTATTGTTCCAAATATTGTTTTGTTTTCTTAAGTAATATTTTCTGTATTGATATATACAATTGGAGTGTCTGTTTGTAATATCGGAATCGTCGTGAATCGAGTGCTCAACTGACACGTTTTACCATTAATAAGAGAATTGATTTACATAGATAGATAAATATATTTGAATTGAAATTATATATAGAATAATACTTTCTTAGGTTTACGCGAATATATGACATTATAAATGAAACTATCTTTTCGGATTTTGTCGCGGATTTATTATGATTTTTGGTTGCCATGATTGCTGTAAAGCATTCGAAACGTCGGCAACCAAAAATCCAAATAAATCCGCAACAAAATCCAAAAAAATAGTTTCATTTATAAGATAACCGTTTCATTAACCTGTAGATGTCGACTTCATGGTGTGATAGACACCACGATATTTAAAGATATTTAAAGAAATTGTTAGCGATAAAGTAGGAGCTACGAGTAATGCCATACTTAATTCTATAGTACTCATAAGCTCCAGTGAAGGTCTTTTAGACATGTAGGTTTCCTCACGATATTTTCCTTCACCGTAAGACAAGTGGTAATCATGTTAGAAATAATTTACTTTTTTATTCATGTTATTACATTTTTTATTCATGTTAGAAACAATTTATGAATATTAAGATATATGAATATATCAGAGATGCGAGACCCGGATTTGAACCCGCATCACTTGGATATCCAAGCGAGCTGTCATTTTGATACAAGATAGTTGATATTATGAAATTTGGCAGGGAGAGTGTTTATAGTTATTAGAAACTCTCTAAGAACGAACCAAGTGTATAATCTATGGAACGGACTTTACAGGGTCGGATTACGAGGTCTAAAGGCTGTCGCAAGTTTGTAAGTCCTTCATTTTTTACCGACAAACTTTAAATTTGGTAGGTACGAACACGAAGCGAGGGTGAGTCGTTAATATAAATGTAAAAGTTTATGAACTTGAATGTATTCAATGAATTTTTGTAACTCAATCGCGCCAGAAGTGCTGCAAAGATTTTGATTAAATTTGGCATAGAAATAGATTATAGTCTGGAATAGCACATTGATTACTTTTGATTCTAAAATGAACGGTCCTGTAGGAGAAAGTTATTGGTTTTCACTAGAGAAGAACCCTTACTGAAGTTGGGCGGCTTATAAGTTTTTTACTAATAATTATGAAATACTATGTACAAAAGAATGTAATTATATTAGCAGATACCTACCTAGCTTTTTTACTCTACATGTAAATTAACATTCATAAGGTAAATCCTAAAGAATAAATAATAAAGAATGAGCTTTAAGAACAAAAGCAGAGTATACACAATAATAATTATTGTTTAGAACAATAAAACAAGTTGTTATTATTACTTTATTCGACTTTAACGATGAATCTTATCTTTATTGCTTTAGGAAGTTAAATAAATCCCTTTAAACGCTAATAACTGTGTCTTTATTAATGGTTAATGAGATAAATATACTTAGATTTTAAAATGCTTTCATTAGACATTTTTTTAATTCAATATTATTTTACAAATACATTAATTTTAAAAATAAATCCATACGGTGTCTTCTTAGTAGTATGTATAATAATACATACTTATTATTAAAAAAATCAAAACTGAATATGTACAACAATATTTTCCGGTAAATCTTATTGAATGTTTTTAAAAAAATTATAAAATATATAAATAAAAAATTATAAAAATATGTTTCCAAAATAAAATTAGGTATCCTATGTATTAGCCCTCATCACTAACCTTTAGAAGTTTTCAGCTTGCCTTTTTTACTAAAAACCGATGATACAAACTGTAACATCAACTTATAATAATAATTATTATTACACTTAGCGCCATCTAGTTCCGTGGTAAGCTACGAAGGAAGCTTGCGTTACGGATACCAGATAGTTGATATATTATATAAGTTTTAAATACATATTATAAATATAAACACATGACTAGAGTACAAACATCCGTTTTAAACAAACGAATGCCCCCAGCGGGACTCGAACCCGTGACCGCTGGCGCAATAAATTAGGGTCACTACAAACTGCGCCAAACGTGTCGTCAAACTTATTATGTATAAAATAGATAAAGAAAAATAGAAAAGAATGTAAATTAATATATAATGCTCCTAGTACATCTCTGATACAAAATGGACAGTGGCAGGAAGTCTTTGTGTGTTTTTTTTTTTTTTATAGGACAAAGGGGGCAAACGGGCAGGAGGCTCACCTGATGGAAAGTGATCACCACCGCCCATGGACATCTGCAACACCGCAGGGCTTGCAGATGCGTTGCCGGCCTTTCAGGAAGGAATACGCTCTCTTCTTGAAGGTCGCCAGGTCGTAACGGTTTGGAAAGACCGCCGGCGGCAGCTGGTTCCACAGAGTGGTTGTGCGTGGCAGAAAATGTCTTAAAAATCGCACTGTTGTGGAACGCTGGACATCGAGGTGGTGTGGATGGAATTTGCGGTTTTGACGCGATGTCCGATGGTGAAATTCTGCGGCCGGGATCAGTCCAAACAATTCCTCGGAATCAACAAGCGCAGTCGCACCGCGGGATTGTCGGTGGTGAGTTTCCTTGGTCATCCAGAGTCGAGTTGGACGCGAAGAGAGAGCCCAAAAGATCAGCTTTCTCCTTCGCGGCATGGGCCAGCGAGCCATCCTCCGTGTGCAGAGGTGGAAAAGAAGGCTGACAGAAATTCCCTAAAATAGCCTTGGCGAGAGACCAGAACGCACGTGTTCCTGAAGGGAGACGTCCCAATCTCTCGCCAATTCTAGCAATGTGCTTCGACTTTGCATTAGCAATAGCACTTTTGAGGGACCTGGAGGCAAAGTTATACTCCTTTTTCAAAATGCTGGTGTTTGCATCACTAGACGACGACGCGATAGCCCAGGCTTGGTAGCATTCCAGCTTTCGGCGAGATGCCGTCTTGCAGGAGCGACCAAACCAAGGCTGGGATTTGCCTCCGATGGGCACTGCAGAGAACGGAATAAATAGTTCCATACCCTGAAGTACCACATCGGTGACAGAGTCAGCAACGACGTCTGGATCATCCGGCGAGAAGCATATCTCCCTCCATGGGTAGGATGCAAAGAATGACCGCATCCCGTCCCAATCCGCTGACCTATAGTGCCATACTCGGCGGCAACCCGCAAAGCGAGGCCTTGTTGAGAGCGTAACCTGCACTGTACTCCGGACAAGGCAGTGGTCCGACGAACCAAGAGGAGGGTCGACGGAGATCAGGTAGCCGTCCGGGTGAGAGGTCAACAGAAGGTCCAACAGGGAAGGTGTATGATCTTCCACATCAGGGATTCGCGTTGGCGAGGTAACAAGTTGTGTCAGATCATATGCTAATGCGAAATCGTAAACAGATCTCCCCGCATGATCGGTGGTGCGTGATCTAAGCCATTCGGCGTGATGGGCGTTAAAGTCGCCGAGAATCACGATCTCTGCGGATGGGATCTGTTGCAGCACGGAATCTGTAGCCATTTGCATGTGCTCAACGAGTCGGTCAGTTTCGGCATTACCGCTATGAGACCTATACAGGCACGCGTAGATTCGCGGATGATCATCGCAGTCTACACGTAGCCAGAGGATGGATAGGTCCTGCCCTTCAAGGCTGTCGAGGCGGCGGGAGCAGATATCCTCTCTGACGTACACGCACACCCCAGCCCGTGGTACAAAGGAATGCTCCAGTTTATACCCCGGGTAAGAGAGGAAAGAGGTGTCGGCCGGAGAAGATATCTGCGTCTCAGTAAGGAATAGCAAGGCCGGCTTCGTCGTCTCAAGGTGGAAGTGGACGGCGTTCAGGTTGGAGTTCAGCCCCCTTATGTTGCAGAAATCCACGGCGAGCGTGAAAGGGGTAGCCTTATGCTGCCTGCTCCGTTTGCCCCGAACAGAAGACGAGAGCGCAAAATTGCCCCCCCCAGAATTCGGAGGCAGCCTGGGCATCCACGCTCAGGTTTTGTACGACCTGAGCATGGATGTCCAGAGAGGGATTCTCCACTGCGATGTGCGCTGGTGGTACCCTCCTGGGGTAGATAAACCGAATTTCGCACTATCATGGGGAGGGATGGGAAATGGGCCTCCGAGACACTCACTCACCGGACGAAACGCGACAGCAAAGCTGCCACTTCACGCCGGTCTCCTGTGAGACAGTGGTACTTTACGGGGCGTGCCGGCCCATTCGGCTGCTACCCGAAGGTAACCAGCATGGCACTACCACTGGTTTTGTTTGACTGATTGCACTGGTGGAATAATCTCTGTCACTAGATTATCCCACCAGCGGGCGGTGGGTTCGTCACGTCCTACGCCGAAAAGTGTGTGTCGTGTACGCCGTGTGTGTCTGCTTCAGCAGTCCAGCAGTCAGGATATGAAAGTAACCAAGCGATCTATTCACACAGAGATGGTTCCGTTGGTTTAAGTGGGCAGTACTAGCTTTTATAACATATTAGCCTTTCCCGCAGCTTCGCGCGCGTTCTAAAGGCTGGAGACCAAATAACTCCAGTTTTTTCAACATTTTTCATTGATGCTCCGCTCCTATTAGTCGTAGCGTGATGTAATATAGCCTATAGCCTTCTTCGATAAATGGAATATCCAATACATAAAGATTTTTTCAATTTGGACCGGTCGTTCCTGAGATTAGCGCGTTCAACCAAACAAACAAACGCTTCAGCTTTATAATATTAGTATAGATGTTTAGCTTGTAATCACATATATTGAGATGAAATTTATATGTTTATAATATGTATGTATTTAAAATTATATATGTGTATCTACTACCTCTATATCTGGTAGCTTACCACGGAACTAGATGGCGCTGGGTGTAATAATGTAGCAATCTTTTTATTAAGTAAATGAATTTTTCAACGTTGAATTAACTTGACTTTGATGGAAAATATCCTCTTGTATAATTCAACTATTGCTTTAGTTCTCACTTGTTTAATTGCTTTGATATCAATTTATATGTCACAGGCTATAAGTACCTTATTCCGGTAGCCAAGTAAGTAGGATGAATGAACTTTAAGTATAAACAATTTTATAATATTATCTCGGCTACAAATTACGTCTTTCAGTAGTCAACGCGTCGATAAATGCTGTATCCATAGTGATGTAATAGATTTATTATTGACTTTACACATTTTAACCGACAAATGCTGACTTGATATCCTTACAAAATATTAGTGGTCTAATAGAGTACCAAAATATTTTTAACCATGGACTTGCACTCGCTTCACTGGGGCTCATCCCTAGATTTAGTGCGAGCAAAGCTGCAGGTTCCACAAGTCATACATAGAAAACTTCCTCTTGAATCACTCTATCTTTAAAACAAAAGTTATTAAGAAAGTTATTACTAAGAATTACTGAATTAATTTTGATAGACTATTTTCGATTAAACAGATTATACTAATACTAAAATACTTATATTATAAACGCGAAAGTTTGTAAGAATGGATGGTTGGATGTTTGTTAATCTTTCACATAAAAACTACTGAATGGATTTTAATTAAACTTTACAATAATGTAGCTTATAAATCAGAATAACACATAGGCTACAATTTATAAAGATATTATATGAATTGACTAAAATATGACGATAAGTGTTAAGTAAGTAGTAAAAAATCTACCATCTTCGAGCTATTCCGGCGTGCGCTGCCAAAACCGCTAGTGTTACACATATTATGTAATGTATGATGGAAATGTTTATCTTAAACAAGCGAATCACCCTCACTTCGCCCGCACTTCGACCCTAGATTTAGCGCGAGCGAAGCCGCGAATTCCAATAGTTTATAATGATCATGAACAAGAAAGTCATTTCTCTCATAACTTTTATGAATGCGAATATTTGTGTTTTTTAAGATTTGCGTTTGTTAAGCACGAATATTTCTTTTTCATTTGTAATATGTATATTTTTAAATTTATATATGTGTAGTATATCAACAAATTTGGAATTCGTAATACAAGCCTCGTAGCTAGCCACGGAACTAGATGTCGCTGTGTGTAATAATGTCCTTACATATTTAATTTATTTAATGCTGGTTTACCGGTCTTTTGGTGAAATTGGTCTATTGTAAAAATTTATTCGTTTTACCAGTGTTCAATTTAATGCAATTATTTAAGTCATGTTAAAGATAGGTAAAAGTATTGATATACAATGATGACGACACGTTTGGCGCAGTTTGTACTTTCTTGCGCCAGTGGTCGCGGGTTCGAGTCCCGCTGGGGGGCATTTATTAAACTCGGATGTTTGTACTCCAGTCATGGGTATTTAGAATATGTTTGTATTTAAACTTATATATGTTGTATATCAACTATCTGGTATCCGTAACACAAGCCTCGCAGCTTAATAATTAATAATGTCCCTACATATTTATTTATAATGCATTAAGATGACATCCTTAGTTATTAAATCTAAGCATCACTTTTCTAATTTATCACTCTCTATAAAATAATCTGATCGACCTTTGCTATGCCTAAATGAGTATTATCAAGCAGTAAACATTATTCTGTTTAACAAATCACTGCGCGTGACTTCTTCGACATATGTATTTAATATTTTTTTTATTTCTGTCTGTCTGTCAGTCTGTGACCGCAGCACAATGATATATAGCAGATGGTTATCCGGTTAATATGTACTTGGTATACTTTTTTCTGTAGGAAACTATCTCATTTCAGAGTTTACTAACAGTTGAAACTAATGAAGACGTACCCGAGCGGAGCAAGGGTAGTCACTAGTCATTGTCAAATCCAAACAACCTTACTATAGAAATTTTCGAAATTTTTAAAATTACTGCTAAGACGATCTTAAGTATTAAACATACGTACACATTTACATTTCAAGCAATCTCGATTAAGTATGTTAAAAAACTTAAAAAAAACTGTATGTAAATTATTATATAAATAATATATACATTTATTTAATAATATTTAAATTTTATTTAAAAAAAATCATCCATGTATATAGAATAGATTTTTAGGCTAAAATGTGTTCCATATTACTTTTCAATAACAAAGCTTTCCAATAATAAAAGA
This sequence comes from Boloria selene, assembly GCA_905231865.2. Lineage (NCBI taxonomy): Eukaryota > Metazoa > Arthropoda > Insecta > Lepidoptera > Nymphalidae > Boloria > Boloria selene. Next base: position 641,275 of record HG993156.1, read on the forward strand.
AACATTGCAATCTATTCAGTAATTTCAGAGATTATTGATTTCAACCAAATATTTAAATTACATTTAAGATTACATATTTATTATACATATTAGGATATTCTTATACATACAGCTTTCTAACCTTTAAGAATATTCTAAATTCTTATAAAAATGTTATAATTCAATAAATTCAAAAAGTATAGAAATATAAATAATTCTGAATTAGTAGGAAGTATAGCGATATAAATAATTGATATATAAAAAAAATTAACTCCCGTAATACAATGTACATACTGACATTTTTATTTCAAAATACCTCTATTACTATATAAAAACAATAATCTGTACAAACATACAGAACGTCCTATCTTATTAGTAGTTAGCCGATTGGTGGGAAGCTCGCGTTGCATCTATATAAGGGGTAGATGGGAGCAAAATACTGCATTTGCCATCAAGCTGTGGTGGTAGCTCGACGTTCTTCTAGTATTCTTAGTAATAAGTTATAAGACTGAATTAAGTGTTTACCCCCCGCAAACATGGGGTCCTATAGCATAAGTTTGATAAGTGTTATATTTTTTACATTTTTGTGGACTCCAGCACTTTCTAACGGTAAGTTATTGGTAAATTCTCCATTATTTCCTTATAAAATTATGAAAGTTACATTAAAATCAGTTCAACAGCTATATTCTATATAATAAAAGTATGTATTTAAATTGAAACAAATGTTAACATAATTTTTTTACAAGAAAAATATTAAGCATAATATGGTTAAATCTCACTCAATGGTTAAAACTATCATTTTTATTATTATTCTTTCATTTTAACCGTTTCATGACAATTTTCATTAAAATCAATTCGGTTAATTTAATTTCAATAGAAATAAAAAAATATTGAAACTGCGAAATTATTATGAAGTTATTCAAAATAATGATAAACGTGAATAGAAAAGATCATTTATTGAAAAGGTCTTTCTTTATTATCTTTAATATTAAAATGTTTGTATAAGTAAAAAATCTAAATAATAATTCTGATATATTATAAGAATAATTATATATGTATATGTTGTATATAAAAAATGATGTACCTACAACCGTATATGTAACATTGCAACATACATACATGTATGTGTACTTCCTTTCCTTTGTAAGTCGGTTAAATATAACACTGTTCACCGTAAAAATTAATTATATAAAAAGAAATTGCTGTAAATAATTATTATATAACCATGAAGGTTTATTAGTTGTAAAAAAGTGAAGAATCTACTAATACCTAATATTATTTAAACGCTAGTAAAGAAAATTTTCGTACATACTTTCATAATACAATATTTTAGTAACAAAATTTTTACTACCCTTGCTTCGTTTAGGTTAGTCCCTAGGAACTTTTTAAGGGAGAGATAATCAATTTGACCTTTTAGATTTTCCAACCCCTTTATTTTTGGGTTTTTCCAATTTTTTTACACTCACATCTGAAACAAAAACAAAAAATCCAATCGAATCGATTTATTGGACATATATTTTTAAGATAGATCAAAGCCGTCACATATTGTATTATTGTAGGAATATAATGTCTTAAGGATCGAAAAAAAATTACAAAAAGTTATTATTTCAGTAACATCAAAATAACGTCCATTTTTTTATTTTAAACATTATAAAATAAAAAAATATGGACGAAAAAATAAAAGAGTAACAGTTTCATTTTCAATACACTACGGATCTATAGCTGGTTAATAAGCACCTCAAAACCTTATCATCCAAATCGGTCTTATAGACCTAGAAGTGGCGCTTATAGGCAAAGAAATAGAAAGTAGTTTATTCTGTAATTAGTATATATACTAATCTATACTAATATTATAAAACTGAAGAGTTTGATTGTTTGTTTGGTTTAATTAATATCTATACTAATATTATAAAGCCGAAAAGTTAGTTTGCTTGTTTGGTTGAACGCGCTAATCTCAGAAACTACTAGTTCGAATTGAAAAGTTCTTTTAGTGTTGGATAATCCATTTATCGAGAATGGCTCTAGGCGATATAACATCATATCACTACATAGTATAAAACAAAGTCGCATTCTCTGTCCCTATATCCCTATGTATGCTTAAATCTTTAAAACTACGCAACGGATTTTAATGCGGTTTTTTTAATAGATAGAGTGATTCAAGAGGAAGGTTTATATGCGTAACTAGTAGATCGCCTAATATAGCGTTAGCGATAGCGTTGCCCTTGCTAAATCTAGGGAAGAGCCCGAGCGAAGCGAGGGCGAGTCGCTAGTGGTATAAAAATATGTAAAATTTAGAAATTTTCCCCGTCTCTACAACACGGGTAGAGCCACGGGAAGCGCTAGTAAGAAATAAAAAAGAATAATGTCATACATAAAATATGCATAGATAAATTAAATTAGTTATAGTTAGCAAATATATTGTTAATTGGCGAATAAAAGCGAAAATTCATATTGTATCGTTCATACCTACATACGTATTTGATTAAAATAATCTTAGGTTATAGGTGACCCGTATCACTTATGTTTACTGCTAATTTATCACATTGTTGCTAACATCGACATCCGTCAGTGGAAAGAGCGAAAAGTTCTTCTTAGTAATCAATTTATTTATAAATATTTTGTATGTTATGATAACTCCTTATCAGGATAGGCGTTCGTGCTTTAAATTGATAGGAAAGTTTTGAGAAAAGTTACATAAACAAGTTGTTTCTACTAAACTAAGCTGTTTGTCGTATAAAAATAATAATGATATTAACACAGTAGCAGATATTATCAGTTAGATACATCTACTTACCTTTTGTTATATTCGATGTTAGCGTAATCGTAAGAAAATGATTTTTATGACACAGTAGTTTAAACAGTTCTTTTCTTATAGAATCATGCATAACCTCGTAGCATTTATACATATAAACTAACATTTTCCGCGGCTCTACCCGCGTTCTAAAGACTACAAACCAAATAAGCCCCCAGGGGGACTCGAACCCGCGGTCGCTGGCGCAAGAAAGTACACACTGCACCAAACGAGTCGTCGAACAATAAATAACCTTCTAAAATACGAAGTTCAAATACCCTAAAAATAAATTAGAATGAATACACTATTCGCCTTGGCAATGAACATTCGCGATGATAACTGTTAACCTTTACAAAACTGTGACCCCTTTATCGAGTGTTTGCTTTGTCCTTTGTTTTAAGATACATTATCGGGAACTGTACAGAACCATAAACTAAAATAAACGAAAACTAAAGATATTCAAAGTGTTTTTTGTGAAAATAACAAGAAAATGTAAATCCGATGCTTCGATAGAGCTACTATTTTTGAGCACTAGTGTTCTAAATCATCTAGATTTGTTATATTTACTACCTCATTTTTATTTTTAGTCTAGTAAATATGTATAATAAAAGAAATTAATAGGTAGCTAACTAAATAATTCAATGAGATTTGAAGTTTAGTTATCAGGAAATGTATTATTATTTAGCATTTTGTATTGCTAAAAAAGTAATCTACTTATGTACCAAATTTCATCAAAATCCGCCCAGTCAATTTAAGGTGAAGGAATAACAAAAATATATTACATAACTAATAGTAGTGTCATAACAAAAAAGCAATTGGTAAGTAGATACGAGTATAAACGAAAAATTCCCACGTTTAATAAAGTTAATACGAGAACGGATGGCGTGTGTAAGCTAATTCGTAGCCTCCAATCCACTAAACTGCTACATCCGTACATCAGATAGAATGATAATAATAAATATATTAAAATAATTTATATACATTTATAAATTTGGGCAGCGGTAGCCTAGTGGCGATGCTTAGCTCTAGGTAATAAGCCAGGTAGAGCAGGTTCCATTCTAGGGTTCTGACTCTTCTGTGATTTTTATAAATAAATCACTTTTCTTACCGTGTAGGTAAATGAAACTTATCTACGAGTATGAGAGATACTAACAAGTTTTTGAAAGATATCGTGGAAAATTATGCGCTAATAGCAATGAGGATCTAACAGGAAGATAGTTAAAAGGGGAACAATGATTTTGAATGGCCTCTGTATTGATAATGATGACTATTTCAATAAGTTTTTCCAAAAAATATGTAAATATTCGACTTGACAGAATTTTATTATATATATATTTAGACTAGCGACTCACCCTCACTTCGCTCGGTTTCGTTCCTAGGTTTAGCGTTAACGAGCCACATATTTAAAATTAATAAAACTTCTACTTCCTCCTTTTTTAAGTCTGTTAAAAAGTAGCCTAAGTTACGCCTTATAACATTAGCTATATGCAAGTGAAAGTCACGTCAAAATCGGTCCAGCCGATTCAGAGATTACCCGGAACAAACTGACATGCAGACAAAAAATAAAAAAATGGATTTTTGTTGCTAGTATCGAATATACTTCGCGAAAAGCTGTTAATTTGAAATTAAAACAGACACTCCAATTTTATTTATATGTATAAGATGTAAAAATTATTCAAAATACAAAGCATCTAGAAGTAACCACAGCACCCAAGCCCCAAATAAAGCTATAAAGACAATCGGGACCCCAGCGATTTGAATAAATTAGGTAATTGACTTCAAGTACTGGCTGATCATGTGACTGACTGATGAGACAGAACTGATAGGTCGAAACGACTTTCTTTTTAGTTTTATGTTTCAATAGACATTTAATATGTAGTATATTATTAAAAATACTATTCAAGTTCCCAAAATTATGCTTTACTAATTTAAAAAAGGCTATTTTTGGATGAAGGAAAAATATCACAAAACTTAAAGAAATCATTAAGCAACGCCGAATTTTAAAGGTGATTAAAAATAAAAGGCATTTAGTGAAGTGTATTACGTATACATATAATCAGTGGCAATGGTACACGATTCCATACTTAACAGCAATTTTACAAAAAATCTATAGAAAGAACACTTTCTCTCGATTAGTACTATTTTCCGAGAAATTTCCAAGCTTTTCCCTAAAAAGCTTATTCAATCTATAAAACATTTATATAGAGATGTATAATCGCTACATATTATAAAACAAAGTCCACCGCCACTTTTGTCTGTTCGCAATAAACTCAAAAACGAATGCACCCATTTTCATGTTATTTTCACCAATGAATAGAGTGGTCGTTGAGGAAGGCTTTAGTATATAATTTGTCAAGTTTTTGTATACATTTACTAGCTGAATTCGCGGATTCGCTCGCTCTAAATCCAGAGACGAGCCCGAACGAAGCGAGGGCTAGTCGCTAGTACCTTTTGTACTTCATCAAATACAAACTAACATTATATTCGCTCTGTGCGAAGCCGGTGGTGGGGAGAAACTGATTTACCGTCAGCGCTACCCGTGGCTATATCCGATACTACGGGGGGCTGTTTTTATGTTTCGAGTTAGCTAAATATACAAGTGAATTGTTATTTAAAATTTATTTAAATAAAATAACATAAAATGAGTCACAAAAGTTGTTGTGTTGTAAGTTGTAAGAATACAGGTAGAAAAAGTGCTTGTCATTTTTATAAATTTCCAACAGCAAGTTGGAAAATAAATCAGAGGAAAAAATGGATAGCCGCTGTTAGGAGACAAAAGTAAGTAGAATCATAACCTTACTATCCGTAATAATAAAAATTTTGAAAGGAGTAAAACTTAAAAAAATAGTAAGTTTAGAAAATGCTAGGAAATATTATTATTAATTAAAAAAAAATTTTTTTAAACATTTTTAAATTTAGCATAATTATATATTAAAAAATAAGATTGAATTTTTTTATTATAAACTTTTCATTAATTATTTAAGATTCATTTACTCTTTGCCACTTATTATATTAAACAAAAAGATTATCCATACCAATGATCATAAATTTTAAATATTAAATATTAAAATCTAAAAATAAAAATGATAAATTTTATCGATTAACAATTTTTCCCAGCTTTATTATTGAATTGTAATATGTTAATTTTAGTTAGCAAACATAATCTATTTTTTTTGTACTCAAAAACAATCAGCACTTTTAATTTGTAGAATTTTGAAACATAAAATATTTTGGTAATTTCGTTTAATCTAAATTTGCTATTAAAAAAAAATAATTGAATGTTTATTCAAGTTTTCTTATAATTTTAATTTAAAAAAAAACTTTTTCTATTTTCTTTTTATTTGATTTCAGTCTGATTTCAGTTAACCTACCTTTATGTGTGCTAACTTCTATGCTACTTTTTCGGTATTAACTATACTTACATTTTATTTTTTAATGCACAAGAACACTTTACATTAACAAATATTTATTATAAATATTCCCTTTAATTAAAAAAGCATTTTTTTATTTATCATTCGATATTATTATTACTGACAGCCATTCAATACTTAGTAAAATATATTACAATAGCCCCCTGTAGTTCAAACGTACCATGGCGCTGAAGTCGCGCACAGAGCGAATAGAGATAACTGAGTGAATCACTTGTTTATGAACTGATCCAATTAACCCAGGATCTAAAACTGTTACTTAGTTTCCTATCTCTTGTACCTTGAACTTTGCATTAAGGTTGTTTACTAACAGATAAATAATAAATAGAATAATTAGTTTATTCTAGTCCATATGGAATTTTACAGTTAAAGTCTGTTTGCATATTTGCTGTTTGTCTTAAATTTTGATAACGATATCATTTGTAGAATTTCTTTCTATTATAACCGATAATGAATATATATTAGATGTTGGCACAAAAATATTGTAATAGACCATCGATTCGACAAAGATTCGTACATCGTTAGGTACTGGATAAATACAACTCGTAGGTCCTTGTGTTGTTAGTAACCTTCAAATATTATATAGTATCATTAAGTAATGCTTATCAACCTCATTAAAAAATCCATAATAATTTATGTGATTAATTAAAACTAATTATATTACTTTATTTGTTTCAGATAAATGCGAGATATCCTGCCAAGGGTGTAAGTGATAAAAATAAATTGCTTTTATACAATTTAATAGTGTTTATTTTATAATATTCCAGTAATAACAGATAAAATTAATTATTTAATATAGATATTATTGTAATAATGTATATTAAAGTTTTTTTATAAAACGATTTTGGAAGTCTGTGTAATAAATAAAAAAATAAAAATGTTGGGATTTACACACAACACCATCTAGTACCGCGGTAAACTATTGTTACAAATACCAGATAGTTGATGCACTACACAGTTGAGTACAAACATACATGCTCAACCAATGAATGCCCCTAGCGAGACTCGAACTCGCGACCGCTGGCGCTGCAAGTAGGGTCACTACATAATGAGACTTACATGTCGTCGAAAATACGTAATAGGCCTTCTTTTTCCAGCATCATCAGCCCCAACATTCCTCGACGGACATTTATACAACTATGGTGTAGAAGGCACAGTTTCGATTTATCTGAATGGGCCAGATAAACAGGAGACTAACGTAAAGATCTCCGGTCAGGTATCGGTTTCCGCTCATGGAAACTGTGCTCTGTCCCTGAAGGTCAACTCTTTAGGCATCGTTGGTCCTGATGGCAAGGTGAATATTGAAGATTTTAAGTTGAATTTGATGTAACTTATTTTGTTTCAATTTTTTTATATACTGTTTATATTGCACTTAAAAATTAATAGTTATATACAATTTTTGTTTGCAAATATTACAAGAAACTAAGTATGCACATATTTAGAAAAATAGAGATTTCTAAATAAGCTCGCATAAAATTTTATAATCATACTCTGGTTCAACATTAAATTTTGATCGATCGGGCAATTTTCTTTTTAGATATTGTTGATATTATGCCCATAATGATCGAGTTTAAAATATTAAACAAAATTAACCAATCAATGCTATTGCAGAAATATGCAGCACCAAAGGGTATCGAGAAGCTTGTAAAATTCAGCCTTCAAGATGGCAGGATTGGATCTGAAATTTGCACTGAGGCAGATGACACCCGCGCATCTCTCAATATCAAGAGGGCTATTATTTCTCTGTTGCAAACAGAACAGAAGACTTCTACACAGGTATGACAGATTTTTCAAATTGAAAAATATGTTAATTTTTTAATTTATCTTGAGCTAGCGACTCACCCTCGATTTGCTAGGGATCGGGTTAAGATTTAACGCGTGCAAATCCGCGAGTTCAGCTATGTATATACTAAAGCCTTACTCGAGAACCATTGGTGAACAGAATGAAAATCAGTGCAGTAGTTTTTGAGCTTATCGCGACCTAGACAGACAGATAGATGCGGCGGAGGACTTGTTTTATAATAATATATGTAGTGATAGTGATACTTAAAAATTCGAAAAAAGTATATGTAAGAACGTATTAAAATTAAATATTTTAACAAAGATCTATTTAAATTACTTATCATTCAGGAAAACGTCTCTTCCGTTTAGCACAGTTCTTTCCGCAGTTACATCCTTTTGCTCCTAAGTGCACTTTTTCAGTATCTAAGTATTTTATATCCTTACGCAGATTGATGTCTTCGGTGCCTGTCCCACGGAGATATCTTCATCACAGGAAGGTTCCTCAATGCTTGTCCATAGAAGCCGAGACCTGAGCAGATGTGCCCACCGAGAACAAACTAAGAATGAACTTATCACCGCTATCTACAGTCCTAATGCTGTAAGTATATATTAGTCACTAGTTGTTGAACTATACCGAAATATACCGAGCTATTAAAATGCTAAGAAATAACTCATTATTTCTACACATTTTCATTTTTAGTTAGTGTGATTTGCCAATAGATAACTCAATCATTTTACCATATATATTGACTGGATAAAATAAAAGCCAATTTGCTTCTTACAACTTTTAGTTAAAAATATGGTAAATAAAAACAAAATATTTTTTTATAGGAAATTAAGGATACTCAGCTTCTTAGATCTACATTGAACGTAGAATCGAAGGTGAAAAATGGAGTACCAGAAAAGGTATCTGCTGTCGAACAGTACTTGTACAGACCCTTCTCCGTTGGAGAGAATGGTGCGAGAGCTGAGGTCAACACGAAACTCACTTTGACCGGAACTAGCGCGGGAGGTGCTGCAGGTACTAACAAGTCTTTAGTGTTATCTATACTAATACTATGAAGATGAAGAGTTTGTTTGTTTATTTGGTTGAACGCGATAATCTCAGGAACGACCGATCCGAATTTAAAAATTATTTTTGTGTTGGATAGTCCATTTATCGAGGAAGGCTATAGGCTATATTACATAACGCTACGACCAATAGGAGCGAAACATCAATGAAAAAGGTTGCAAAAACGGGAGGTATTTGGTTTCCAGCCTTTAGAACGCGCACGAAGCCGCGGGTAAGGCTAGTACTATATATATGTAATTCTAGCCAGGGACATAATCTATTTAAAGTAAATCAAACGTGATGCAACTATCTTTGTTTATAATTATTGATAACTTGATTGTTTTAAAAGAAATAATTAAAATCATAACGATCAATACTATTAATTATATTTATTTTACATTTAATTTCTCAGGTATGTGCACCGTGAGCCGCACGATCATCTTCGAGAACCCTCACCAAGGAGAAGAAAGTCATAGCAATTATCAAAATATCTTCAATTCAGTTAAGGAAACCTGCAAATCCCTTAATACTGAAGCTAGTTCCAAATCAGCTGGATCGTTTGCTCAACTTGTCAGGGTAAGAAATATACCATGCTATGTAGATGATAACGATTCTATTTTTGTACATCCGTCTTTTTAATAAAATGATTCCTAAATGTTCGTCAAACATTTTCAGATTTTACGTTCCGGCACCAAAGCTGACTTACTTAAAGTATTTGGACAAATCAAGGGCAACAGTTTGGAGAAGTAAATATTTTTTTAATAAATTTCTTATTTTATGACAAAACTCCTTCATAAAAACAACTATTATTATTATTTTTATGATTTTACCATTATTATTCACTCAAAAGCTTGACTAAATAAGTGATAAAGTAATTCTGTGCTAAATGTTTATAAAAACTTACGTTACATTATTTGTAACTTATTATATATAAGTTTAAATACATATGAGTGTATATTAGAATTATAAATACCCAAGAATGTAGTACAAAGATTCGTACTCATCAATAAAATATGAATGCCTCGCAACCGCTGGCACAGCAAGTAGCGTCGAACTTGTCATCAGAAACTTTGACCTCTACACTTTATATAATATGGATTAGTTGTTTAAAAAGTATATTTTTTTAAGGCGAGTATTCCTCGACGGTCTTCTGCGAGCTGGAACTGGCTACAGCATTGAAGCTTCCATTCAAATCTTGAAGAGCAAAGAGTTATCACCTCTAGAAGAGAAAATCGTATTTTTGTCTCTCGGCAACGCCAAACATGTCACCAGCGATGCAATTAAAGCTGCTTCTGTAAGTAATATGAACAAAATATATTACATTTATAAAAAATTACCCTCGTTTTGTTTGAGTTCGTCCCTAGGTACTCCTTGCCAAATTTTTCAGATATATTTTAACCATAAATCTGTATTAAAACCATACAAACTACTAATAATTTTATTTTTAGGGCCTTCTCGATCTTCCAAACTTGCCCAAAAATGTATACTTGGGAGTAGGAGCCCTCGCTGGCATCTACTGCCGTGACCACAACTGCCATGTTGAAAAGAATGAAGGAATTATCGCCTTGAGCAAGAAGTTGGGCGCTAAGTTGCAAAACTGCAAGCCCAAGACTAAGGTCGAGGAAGATAATGTAAGTATCTAACAATATTTTTTTTATAACTATTTAGAACATTTCTTAGCAGAGCTGCAAGCCTTAAGTATTTAAGCCTTAAAATATAGTTAAAAAATTTGTGAACTTTTCGATTAATTTCAGTAATAATTTTTACTTATAATCACCATTTTTTCCCAGGTGGTAGCAGTGCTAAAAGGAATCCGTAATATCAGACACTTGGAAGACACTCTGATCGACCGCTTGGTGCGTTGTGCCAGTGACCATAGCGTCAAAGCAAGATTGAGAGTCAACGCTCTAGAAGCTTTCCAAGGAGATGCTTGCGCCGCCAAGGTAAGACTTAATTTATATTTTCAAGAAAAAAGTTTTTATTTACTTAATTGCTATTTACTTAATAGTGGTATGATAAAAATAACATTATTGTTGCTTCATTGCAAATTGGGAAACTACAAGAGTAAGTCTCTATTGCTTATGCTAGATTGTAGCTTCGAAACTCCCCCTTTAAAAAGTATGCTGTTATAGTGTGGTAGGAATATATACTTTATATATTTACATATCCCACTCGAACTGAGGGAGGCCCGTGAGCAGTGCCCGTGCAGTGGGACGTTAAAAAAGGACATAAGAAAAATATTTACATATATATATATATTTATAATTATAGATAAAGAAGACCGCTATTGATATCATGAAGAACCGTCAGTTAGACTCTGAAATCCGTATCAAGGCTTACCTCGCTGTCATTAAATGCCCCTGCGGAAAGACTGCCAATGAGATTAAGAATTTACTCGATTCTGAGCCAGTACATCAAGGTATGAAACCAGTTCAGGAAAAACTAAAATTAATTATTTTTATTAGCTCTTTTACAAAGAAAAAGTACAATTTATATATTACGTGAGATATTTACCTTTCTTTAAAATTTGCAGTGGGACGTTTTATCTCGACGTCTCTCCGTGCCATTCGTGCATCCGCCAACCCTGATAAGCAACTCGCACGCCAACACTACGGCCTTATTGGTATCCCCACTAGATTCAAGGTAGATGACAGGTATGTGATAATTGTTAACGTTCTTCTTTCTATAAATATTATAGATAAATCTAATTAAAAACTAGTTGATTTATGTTGCAAAATATACTTTTACCAGACGATACAAATATACACAGTACTATAATATATTTCAGATAATAGTGAATTCATGGAATAATCGATCAAATATGATTGTAACACCTTCACATAATAAAATATGGTTAATATACCATCTAACATAAAACATATTACAGGAAATACTCGTTCTATCGCGAGATGAGCTACAACGTTGACGCACTCGGCGTCGGTGGTAATGTCGAGTCTTCAGTTATTTATTCTCAAGACTCCTTCTTACCGAGATCTGTGAACATGAACGTTACTGCTGAAGTTTTTGGACACAATATTAACGTTTTTGAGGTTGGTACTTTTTAATATCATACATAATTCGTGTATTATTTATGAAAACGATAAAAAGAAGAAACAATAAAAAAGCATAAAACTTTTCTATTCAAGATTGAGAATTATTTATTAACTAATTCAAATGGTAATATCATAAAATGAATTTTAATGTTACCCTCAGGTTGGAGGTCGTCAAGGCAACTTAGACCGTGTGCTGGAACATTTCCTAGGACCAAAGAGCTTTTTGCGTACACAGAAACCCCAAGAAGTATACGATACCATTCGTCAAAAGTTTGATGAATCATACAACAAGGTAGAGAAAAGTGTGCGTGGACGTCGTTCAATCAAGAGCGAAGTGGATAATTTCGACAAACAAGTTAGTATATTAAAATAATAATATGTATATCTATAGATACCATCAAAATCGAATCTAAATTCCTATTTTTTTAATATCATGGATTATGGATCAATGAAATTTAACAAATATTTTAACATTGTAACCTAATATTAACATTTACACTTATTTATTTCAAACTTTTTAGGTAAAAGCAGAATCCATACAGTACAACAATGAATTAGACCTTGATATTTACATTAAACTATTTGGAACTGATGCAGTTTTCCTTTCCCTTGGAGATGGCAAAGGATACGATTTTAACAGTTTCCTTGACGAATCCTTGAAGATGATTAACGAGGGCATGGACAAAATGAAACATTTCCAGGTAAATGTGATTTTAATTAACAGGAAAAGAAATAAATAACAATATAAAAGGAAATAAAAGTTGAGCTAATTTCTTATACTAATAGTTTTTTTTTCGTAAATAGCAAGAGCTCCGCGGACATGTTCTATTCTTGGACGCAGAACTGGCCTACCCCACATCGACTGGTCTTCCTCTTAAACTTGACGCTGTTGGATCTGCAACTGGTCGCTTTGAAGTATCCTCAAGTGTAGACATTCGCCAAATGCTTCGAACCCCTGAAGCTTCTAAAATTGATTTCAAATTGGTACCAAGTACCGATATTGAAGTATCTCTCGTTATGATGGTAGACGCCGAGAGCCTTTCAACTGGTCTCAAAGTAGTGACTAACCTCCACTCTTCGACCGGCGGACACGTCATCTTTAAGGTTATTGAAAATGGCAAAGGATTTGATCTTCAATTGGGTCTTCCCATTGAGAAACAGGAAATTTTGACCGCTTCCAATGAGCTTGTATTCTTTAGCGCTGAAAGGGGACAGATGGAGAAGCTAACTCCAATTAAATCAGAGAAGAATGAATATTCTGGGTGCTTTGATCAACTCTCTGGAATGTTGGGTGTTACTTTCTGTGGAAAACTAACATTACCCTTCTCAATAACTGGTAATTTTTATTAATAATTATATCAAATATAATATTAATAACTTAGTAGACCTTGTATCAAATACAAAAATAAACAAAATGTTTTATTGTTCATAAACATTTATTGTAACTTATTCACTATAAATTCTTGCAGGTCAAAAATCAGACAACGCAATTTCAGCATACTTGACCCGCTTCCCACTCGTAGGATCGTCCAAGGTGAATGTGGTGTTAGAAAAGAATGATATCCGTGGCTACCACATTAAGGGTGTTTTCCATCGCGAGAGTTCTCCCAACCGTCGTTATGGAATGGAACTTTTATTTGATGCTGAAGGTACATGAAAAAAACTTTAAATCTATTTAGCGTGACATTATTAAGTTATAAATATATTGATTGATTTAAAAACTCATCTCATAATTAACATTATTTTCGTAGGAAAAGAAAACCGCCGCACTCAATTTATTGGCGAAATCATAGATAATGATCAAGAAAAAACTATTAAGGCCAGCCTGGACTCTCCAATTAAAAAATTAAATGGACAATTCTCACTTTACACTAAGTCTAGTGAATATGCCTTGATGATGAAAGCCCAGATGGATGAAGCCATCTACTACGGACGTGCTGGAGTCAACATCGCAGGAAACGAGAGGCGTTCAGTCTATAAACCAATTTTGGAATACCAACTTCCTGGGGATAATGGAAAGAAGACCATCCCTGTTGACGGTCAAATCACTAGAGATAAAAACGGTGACAATGTTAAATACACGCTTGATGGTATCAAGGTATATAAATTAAATAATTATTTACTTATTTTTATGTCATTATAATATGCATATTTTTTGGAAAATAATATTAAATCATAAAATTCTTATTTTTTCAGTTCAATATTCCCAACTCTAACGAGCCAGTCAATGTTGAAGGTCACTTTAACAGTGGACAAAAGATAATTGAAACAGACTTAAAGATAAAGAAGGGACAACAAAACTTGTTGTTTAGTGGTTCCGTTAAAGGCAATGACTGCAAGCTCGAGTTCATGAATACTTTAAACCCGTACATCAACTTTAAATTGAGTGGTCACATTGAGAATACGAGTGACGTAAGTAAAAAAACGATCTACTAATTTAAAAAGTAGGTAATTATGACAAGAAATGAATAGTGCACTATTCTTTTTACTCACGATAATACAGTTTAATCTAAAACTCAACAGGCACAATGATGAAAAATTACAATACAATAGTCAAATTTTCATTAATTCCTACATGTTAGTTGATTTAATAGGGCATTTTCCTAATATTTATACATATATTTGTTAGAAAATAATCATATTTTTAAATGTCTAGCAATATTTTAATACGTAATTAATAATATGTGTAACATTGGCACCAGAACCTACACAATGACATCGACCTCTACTACGGCGGAGACTGTCGAAACCCACAAAACCGCGTCACCATCAACCAGCTCTACAAACGACACTATGTTTCTATGGAAGATTATAACATTATCACCAAAAACAAGGGTAGGTTTTCCTTTAATATAATTTATAAGCTGTTAGTTTTACTTTGCTTGACATATCCAGTCAATTCAAAATTATATCCTTGCATTTATTTTTTTATCTATTTCAGTTGAAATCCATGCATTACCAATTAAAGCACAATTAAACATTGAATCTGATCCAAAGAAATTCGATTTGGATGTTGGTGGTGTCTACTTTGATAGAAGCGCTAACTTAAATGTTGATGCTCGAACTCACTTGAAGAAAGCTGGTGATTACCGTGTTAAAATGGTAGTAAACGTTGACAAACAAACAGTAGAAGCATTGGTTAAGAGAGACATTGTTTCTCCCGATAAATCTAATGTAGAAAACTACATTGATTTCAAGAACATTGGCAAATATGAACTATCTGGTGTAGTACTTCATAAACTAAAGGAACATGATACTAATATTGGAGCTGTTGGTCACTTGAAAATTTCAGGAAGTCAAAAAGATGAAGAGATCAAGTAAGTTACAACTTCTTTTCTTATAAAGATTTATATTTTACTAGTAATGTTAGATCTCTTCTCTCTTCTTGACGACTCGTTTGGCTCAGTTGGTAGTGACCCTGTCTTCTGCGCCAGCGGTCGCGGGTTCGAGTCCCGCTGGGGGCATTCATTTGTTGAGTACGAATGTTTGTTCTCCTTTCATGGGTGTTAATATTTATATTATGTATGTATTTAAACTTATATATGTAGTATATCAACTATCTGGTATCTGTAATACAAGCCTCGTAGGTTACCACGGAACTAGATGGCGCTGTTGTAAAAATTGTCCCAACATATTTATTTATTTATTTTATTCTTCTCTATAGAGATGAGTCGCCGTTTGTCCACGTTACTTCCAATGTATTTTAATACATAATATATACATCAATTACTTAAACAGATAAACTTTAAAATTTGCTTATTAAAAGCTTAAGGTGCTCGTTTCCAACTTTTCATCTAATTTAAGATGTTAATAAAACAGCTTATTCCTTTTTACCAGATTCGACGTTGGAGTCATTGAAACCGCCAACCAGTATTCCTCCCACGCGACTATCTCCAGCTCAAAGGGAGAGCTCTTGAACTATCTGCTGAAGTTAAACTGTGGCAACAACCCCAACGGTCAGTTGAAGTTTAATTTGAAAGACGCTATTGCTGCAAACGGACAGTACCAAGTTGCTGATAGTGATGGAAAAGGAAATGGAAACATCATGATTCACTTTAAGAAGGTAAAATATTTAAAATTATTGTTTCTTTAAACGTAGGAAAATATAATATGAAATAATTATTAATAAAAATTATTAAAAATAGGCAAGGCAAATATAGACAAAACAGCGCAGTACCTTTCATCCTCTGTTTATCAAATGATTTTTATTTCTTTTTATTTATTTAAACGATATCAATAAAAAAATGGAATTAGTATTTTTTTTATATTTTCTTATTATGTATATGTATGTTTTCCTCATAATTATTATCAATAATATTTAGAGATTAACCACTTGGTATAGTCTAGTTATCATATATAAACCAACCATAAAATATAATATTTTTCGTGTTATAGGTGGAACGTATAATCAAAGCAGATGTGAAATTCGTCGCTAAAGAACCAGTGTTCAATGCTGAAGTTGACCTTTACTTGAACTTTGAGAAGGACAACAACGACAAAGTACACCTCAGCACAAACAACAAGAAAACTGATAGACTACTTGAGAGCAAGTTAGTATTATTATTGTTGATAACATATACGAATTTTAAATAAAAATATCTTTGGATTGTTTCGCAGATTTATTGACTCTCCCGTGATTGGTGTTAAAAAGCATTCAAAAATTCGGGAACTAAATATAAAAAAATATCTGCGAAAAATTCGAAAATGATACAGTTATTAAAATGGCAAATAATCAAGTATTAACAATATACGCACAAATATTGTACATATATTGTTTTTTTTACTGTTTGTACCTCATATTTTTTAACCTACACAAAACTATTTATCTCAGTCTGTTTTAAAATCCGTACTCCCTCCACAAAACAGTATGTATATTGTGAGAAAATATGACATCTAAAAGGAAATTAAATATTAAAATTTATTTTTATAACAATTAACCAGGAACAAGATCCAGTATGCCGGAAAATCCTCTGAAATTAACATTCACAAGGACGGTCTCTTCACTGGCCTGGGAAAAGATGGTGTTAATGTTGAGGTCGTTCTTCCCGATGAGAGATGCTTGAACTTTAAGGTTGACAGGGATGTCAGTCTTAACGATAACGTAAGTTCCAATATTTTTGTTTTTAATATCTATTGCATTCAGACGAATAGACATAAAAGCTGACGGGAGCTTTTATTGCATTACCATTTCTAAAATCAAACATTTTACATACAGGTATACAAAGGCCACGCCCAGATATTATTCTCCGATGCCACCAAACGCGGAGGACCCGCTTCTACCATTAGCTACAAAGGAAAATTGGCTAAAGCTAACATAGATAAAGAGGAAATCGATTACGAAGGCCAGGTCGAACTGAAACTAAAGGATGGCAAGAATCTTCTTAACACTTTCTCATTTAAGAACATACCAAAAGGAGACAAAAGCGAGATGGCTTTCAAGGTTGGTAAATTTTTGATACATCAGTTAATTTTTATTATTATTTTACCTTTATTTTAACCTTTTCTTCTAATATGCATTGTCAGTAGATAGTTAGTAGATATATTTTAAGTCATATAGTGAATCAATACTTGTAATTACACATCTTATATATTTATCATGATATAATATGGTAGTTTAATTGATTGGCATATTAAAGTACGCAAAAAAAATTTATGAAATTTATTTTACTTACTACTTACCTTTCAGTCTGAAGTCAGCGGCAGCATGTTACCAAAGAGGGCAGTGCTCGACGCAAGTGCAACTTACACTCAGCAAGACCACGTCAAAGAGAACTACCGTGTGAAGGCAAGCTACGGAGACGATCTGGCAGCAGAGCTGGTCGGTGATTTCGAAGCTAATATGCCTGACAAGGGAGAAAAGAAGTAAGTATTTTATGAAGTACGAGACAATTATTTATTATTATTCTGTTTCGTCGCTAAAGAAGAACAAAAAAACAAAATCAAATTGCATATCTAGTATATGAGTAAAGAGATAGTGTCAAATCTGCAAATGCATTTTTAACATTTGAAATGAAAATTGTTCTAACCATTCTCGACATTTCCATTTTAACACATTAAGAAAATTTACAAATTAAGGCACTCAACATGTAACAGTTATTTACTCGTAAAAGAAAAGTAATTAAGATATATATAATAAAGAACTTACGGAGAAATAGAAATTCAACTAACGGAATAACTTCTTGTTTTTCAGATATGTGAACGACTATGCTCTGACACTGCGACTTCCTGTCGAACAAGCTCACGACATTAAATTAGTGTCAACCTTCATGTTTGTACAACCAGAGAACAAAGCTGTAGAGGTAAGAAATAACGTTATATTCTTGATGATATAAACAAATAGACATTTTGTACTTTTACAAAGTAAAGAAAGCATTATGAAGCTACATTTTAGTTTTTTTTTCATTTATTACAAATTAATACCCAAAACGATTAATCGTAAAGAAATACTACTATACTACAATTGAAATACAACAACAGGTAAAAGTGTCATATAATTTTAGCAAGTCATTTAACTTTAATTGACTAAAAAGATACTCTAGATATAGTGTAGTAATACAAGTAGTTTAAATGACCATTTTATCATTTAGGTAACACTCATAGAATCTGTGCAAGTGAACGCTGATCTGTACAAACTGGAGTCAAACGGAAAGTACCAAGAGACTAGTGGAAACAACAAAGTGAAAGTGATCGTCCCACATGTGGAGCCCATCATATTGGATGTCAACTACAAAATTGATGATAACAGTAAGTGAAACATTATTTTTTAAAGGATTGTAAGCAGGCCAATGTTTTTTGTTTTGTGTGTGTGTGTGTTTTTTGCGTTAGGATAAAGTGATGAAAGTTAGCTTTCAAGATCCAACAGATTTAAACATAAAGTTAGTCATTATTTGCTAAAGTGTCAAGTTATTAATTAAACCTCCCTTAAATATAGTGTATAATTGATGTGTATATTTAAGATATGGACAAAAGAATAAATTATTTTTATTTTAACAGAAGACAAGACATCTGGCCTTGTGAACCTCAAGGCTCAATACGGAAAGGGCAAAACCACTTCTCTTTCCCTTCAAGGAGCATCGTCAGCAAACGAAATCGAACTGAAAATCGTGACCAACTCTCCCCAAAATGAAAAACTAAAGAAATTCGAATTAAGCCTACACTCAAAGGTATAACTGACACTTACGTTTTGCGTTCAGTTTACGTACAAACATATATAAATATTATATTCTCGATTAAAATAGTAAAAAATTTTTGTTCAATCATAAAAGCAACATGTGCTAACTACTTGTGTTCCTAACAGAACCCATCTCCAGACACCTACAATGCTATTATTGCGGTGGATGCGGACGGCCGCGAGTACAAGATAGAAGGTCTTACGGTCTACTCGTCCTCACAACCAGTATTTGATCTCAAGTACTCTAGTCCTTCTTCACCTAACGCCAGGTAATGATAATCTACATAATATATTAGCAATTATATTTTAAATGGTATACCTAGTATATTTTAACTAGGCTAAAGCTAGCAACCGAATTGTTTATCTAGTTTTCTCTTAACATTAATATCAGAATAATAATAGATGTCAATTGTTACATACGATTCTAGAGATGTTACATAGAAGTTTTTTAATGTACTTTTTCTGTTTAGGTTCTATTTCAAGGGTGTTCAAGTCCGCTCAAAAGAAGGACGTGGTGAAATGAAAATTGAGAACATCAAAGATTTCAATTTGGACTCTACTGTTGAGTACGACTTTGAAAAAGATTTCGCTATCAAGTACCAGGGTAATTCTGAGAAACTTGGAATGAAGAACTACAAAATGGAAATCACCAGCAAAGACGCGGGAAGTGGAAAGCGATTGGAGTTCCAGGCAGTTAATGACGGCAAAAACGTACTAAGTGGAAGGTAAACATAAATATATTCCATAAAATCTAATTTTAAAAGAGCTTATTACGGTTTGATATATTTTATATATAATTTTTGACTTTTATTTTAATCTCTGAGTAACGAAGTCCACATGTATGCAAATAGCAGCTGCTAGTATAATAATATAAATCACTTAAGCATTAGGACATATTGCAGAAATGAAAAGGGCAAAATGCATAATAATAACATATTATAATAATCGTTTATTTCCAGTACTTCGTTCATTAGTAAACAAGAAGGACCTAAAACCATAATTGAAGGTTCTGGAACTTTGAAGATCAAGGACGAGCAGAAACCCGCCAGCTTTAAATACATTCGCACCATTCTTACTGAAGGAAACGAGCAAGGAATGGAGGTAGTTTATTATAATGATCTAAACGACAATTCAATATACAAATTAAAGTAATTGGCAAAAACATATCTGTAAAAAAATATATAAAATAAAGATCTATCGTTTTTAGACTTTCATCAATTTGGCTTTTGGTGAGCGCAACCACGTCGCCGAGTCGCGCATCACTAATATGGAATACAAAGCATCATATGTCTACTGCGAAGAGAAGAAGCAATGTGCTCACGCTGAAGTTAACTCCAAATTTATTACAAGCAGTAAGTGTTTTAAACTTTAAAACGTTTGGTTATATTAATATAATAACTATAATAAAAAATATAATACATAATAAAGTAATTATGTTGTTAATAATAAGTTTATTACTCGTAAAATAGATAAATGAAGAAAAATTTCTAAAGAATTTCAGTGACTAAAACAAAATTGTGATTCCTGAAAACAAATATAAGATCTATCTATCTTTCTCAGAACCTGGAAGCCTTCAACATCAGTTCAACATGGGCTATGACCTTCGCAAATTAGGCTTGAACACCGAATTCGGTCTCCAAATTAACAACGAATTCTCAGAAAAGAACTTGCCTCAATACGACATGAACCTACACATTAACTGTGAAAGCGACAAATTCCACTTCCACGTCTACAGTCAACCGGAGCATGGCAGTACGTATTACAACATTATGAATTCTATACTCAAACCTATCCTTATGAAAAGGCTTGATATATCTCAAGAATAACTTGGCCAAATTCTATAGTATTCTAGCTATAATCTGTGTAAGCAATAGATACTTCGAAATTATTATTAGCTTCTGAGTTATTTCTAATGTACATTATATTTACCCTAATATTATAAGAATAACGTAAAGAAGAAAGTCTAAAAGTTTAAAATAACTTGTTATGTCTAAACTTATCATCCATCAAGTAATTACTTTTAAAACTAAACAAAATGAATCAATAGATTTCTTTACTACCTAAATTCCTTTCAGAATTCCCAGCGGGTATCGTCTTGACATTCCCTAAAAGAGTCGTAGCAATCGAAGCATTGCTGCAATATCCTACTGACAAGGCTATACCTTTCCCTATCAAAGCTGAGCTTAACATGTATCCAGATAAAAACAGGCCTCAATCTAAAACTTCTTTGAGATTTAACATGGACGCTTCGATGGTTCGCGACGAACGAGGAGAGGTGTCTGCACTTATTGGATTTAGTCATCCTAGAATTGGAAGGGTGAGTTATTTACGTTAGATATTTTAATAATAGTCCTTTTTGTTGTTGCCTCTATATTTACCAAAAATATTTAATATCTGTATCTTTCACGAATGCACTAAGGTGCTAAATAATCATTGATTTATCTTTTTATAGGAAGCATTAGTCAAGTTCCATGGATCAGTTAAGAGGCCTAGCGAAAACAGCATCGTCATCGACACATCTAGTGCCATTTCTCACAGTAGCCTTGGAAACGTGGGTTTTTTTACATTATTTTTAGCTAATTATTGTTAATTAATTTTTTAATGAATTTTTTCTTAACGTTTTAATTTTCCAGGACCGTGAAGTTAAATTCCACTTCGAAGGTAGTCCCACTGCCATTAAACTATTGGTAAGTGCATGTAATTTAAATTTGTAATTTAAGTTTGTCGTACTATTTGTATTTAAAAATAAAGTGTAAGAGAAAGGAAATTATTCGTATTAAAAAAGGAGGAAACGGAAAACTATAAGTATAATATGAAATAGTTAATTAGCTTGTCTTATAAATCAACTTATTTGTTTTATTTTTAGATCGATACTCCAGTCGTTAAAATAATTCAAATAGAAGGAAGTGCGGCTGTTAAAGAAGATATTCAAAATGGAGAACTGAAGTTTAGTCTTCTTGAAGGCAAACCTGTTGAAGTCCACGTACTTGTAAATGATTACAAATACTACGAATTCTCTACCGGTTACAGTGGTAAGAACATTGAATTTTATAATCAAATATTAGAAAAATATATAAGCAAGGGTTTTTTTAAGGTCAAACCACAGACCTATTTTAACTCACGCAACACTTTTCAACACGAAATACGTAATAACTTTCTCTTTTTTTTCTACTCTACCTATGTTATTTTACGAGGGCCAACTTCATTCAAATACGAATAGATTAAGCTTTGTATATTGTAATAAATGTATTAATTAATAATAAAACTTTCTGCAGGTGATTCAGGAAACAAGCTGTCTATAACAGCTCACTTGGACCCTGAGAAACGCGTCGATGCCTCCGTCGATATTGTCCTACCTGGAAAGAAAACACACAACATCGCCCATGGAGCTCTGTTTCTTGAAAACAACTTGATAAAGAGTGACTATGGAATGTCTAAGGATAACTACAACAACTTTGTGGTAGGTTATGATTTATTAAAACCTTGGATAAAAAGAGCAAAATTAATATATAATATTAATAAAAGGGTTCTATGATTAAGTTTAACAAAAAATTATAATCACAATATTTCAATTACAGAAAGCACTGAAGAAAGACATGGTTGACTTACAAAAGCGAGTAAAAGAGGTCGGAGAGAAGTCCAACAACGATTTCAAACAAACAATGAAGAAGGTCGAACCCACTTACAAGAAGTTGAAGGAAGCTTACGAAGCTGACTTAAACAGCTTCCGCAACGACCTTCAGGAGATCATGAAGTCAATGCAAGAGTCTTATGAATCAATGTATGTGTCATAATAATAATAGTGATCTGCCTAATAATGTTAATATATTGAACATCAACCCGTCTTAATTTAATAATTTTCCTGTAATGACGTAGATAAGTACTATTTTATTTCGAAAAAGTGGTAAAACATTGCAAAATTAAAAAGTTGTATAAGGTTTAATGAATCAATAAAAAAATACAGAATAGTTTGTCACTTTAATATTTTTTGTTACAGCCGTCACATTATTCAGGCCTTCTTGAAGATATTTGACGAAATTGTGGACTTAGTTAAGCCAGTAGCTGATCAGATTGCTGAAACTGTCACCTCAATCACCAACAAGGTCATAGAAATGTATGAAAGACAGGTAAATACTGAAACATATAAGATTTAAACCAACATGTTATTGCTTCTATATCTTCTGTTATTCTAAAAAATAGGTATAGCATGTATTAACATGCAAATCATATGCCCATTACATTACATATACTAACATACCAAGCAAATCACACTAACTAGTCCATTTCCAAAAGCAAACCAGACAAACAAACAATCAATTTGTGTTTTTTACTCCTTACTTAACAGCTGGAGCCGCAGCTAAGGGAACTGTACGACAACCTCTCAGCAGTAGTGAAAGAATTTTTCGAAGGTATCATCGACGTAGCTGCCCACTTTTCCGCAATAGCCCTAGACTTCTTCGAGAAGCACAAGGGTGAAATTCGGGAACTCGCTAATGTATTCACTGAAATCGTTAAAGGTATATTTAACTAATATTATGGTTTTATATTTTTTTCTTTTAATTACCATACTTAATTATTTGTTAGTTAATCAAGTGTAGTTCTTTATTTCTTTGAAGTTTCAACTTACAATGCTCAAATCTTATAACAAAAATAAAAGATTTTAACAAAGATAAATCTTTTTTTTAGATCTGACGCGTATCATCGTCGCTCAACTCAAGGAGTGGCGCGGAAAGTCCAACCAGTTCTTCTCTGAGCTTATCGAACAAATCAAGAACATGCCCATCATTGGACTTATCAAAGAAAAGGTGAGCTTGAATAAAATACATATCAGTTATCTAATTATCAATAATATTTAGCTTTAATTTAATTGACTATTTTAATTTATAGAAAGGATCTACTAAATCTGTTGACCAGTTGATTAATAATTTAGTAAGAAACATATTCCCCGAATTTCATATTTAAAATATAATAAGATTTATCTTATGATGTGGTTTTTTGTATATCAGTATCAAGAGTTGGCCGTACCAGAGCAGTTCTTGGGTTTGATGAGGGAGGCACACCAAGCAGTGCGCGCCGTCATGCCTACGGAGGAGATTAAGCTTTTCCTCGATGCTCTCGACAATTACGCGCAAAAGGTTTCTCATTTTTACTTACAATAATAATTAGTGTGAATATTTTATTTTAAACCTAAAACGTTGTGTATTAGAATTTGAAAGTAAAAAAAATCTGTACTTAAAAATAAAGGATATAAAAATTTCTTAACAATAAATGGGCAAGAATATTTTAAATAATTATACCAATGGAACAATATTAACATTCTCATATTAAAATAAACAGAAACTCCGCCAAGAGAAGTTCGACGAAAGCGCAGAACTCCGCACACTATATGAACGCCTCGCGGCCGCGGCTGCGTCGCTGATGCGCCTCGTACGCCAACACGTCGGCCAGATCGGCTTCTCCTACCCGATGATCTCTGAAGTATGTTATTAAATACTTTATTCCTCAAATCAAATCAAATCAAAATATTCTTTATTCAAATAGACTTTTACAAGCTCTTTTGAATCTCCTAAATGTATTAATCTTGAAATTTTTGAACATTCTGCGTATTTATAATTTTTTGTCTATAATAAAATCATTCCTTAGTTGCCTAGTGGTATGCATATACGGCTCACTCCTAACGGCTAACACTCCGTTTAATTTATTTTTTGACGTATTAGGCTAGCCTTCCTGGAGTTACTCCGGTATCCATTCCATCGTTCAGGGGATCAGCAGCCTTGAGCTTCATCACGCAACTGATTGAAGGAGACATACCCAGTCCCTTGAAACTTATCCAAGCCTACAGACCTCGCAGCCTCAACCCTCTCGATGAAATACCATCTAAATGTAAGTATAATGATATAAGAAAGAAGATAGTTTTAAATAAACCCTAAATATTGGGTAATGTTTTTAGACATACAATTTCTTTTTCACTCTTTTCGTTTACATATATACTTGATATTTACTTCTCAATGTTTCTAAGCCATACAAGCCCCATTTTAAAATGATGGACATGTCCATCACTTGAAGAGTATTCACAAACAATATAAAAAACTAGACATAAACAAACCTTCTAACCTGCTAACCCCTTCACAGTGCGCGCAGTCATCGTCAATGGCCAACACATCTTCACATTCGATGGCCGTCACTTGACTTTCCCAGGAACATGCCGCTACGTCCTCGCACACGACCACGTTGACAGGAACTTCACTCTGATCATGCAACTTGCTAACGGTAGTCCTAAATCACTCATCTTGGAAGACAAGAGTGGTGTCACCATCGAACTCAAAGAGAATGGGCAGGTGAGATATTAGATTTGTTATAAATATTTTGTTAATCATTTTATGATTTACTGACAATAGTTTAATATTGCTAGAATCATTGTCAAACGAGATAACTATTCAAATCAAATCAAAATATTTAATTCAGCATAAAAATTGTTACAATTTCTTACTGAACGTCATGAAAGAAGAAACCTCTGACCTGAGAAGAGCTGGCGAAATAAACTCAGCGGGACTAATATTATTTTTTTATATTAATCTCTTTTTATTTGTGGATCATCCAAGTTTTTACTACTCTTACTAGCTCAACATGAGCTCTACTTATTAGCTGTTTTCTTTTTCTGTGCTAAAGAAATCAAAGAAGATCCACTCTATATATTTCTTTTACATGATTTTTACTATTTCTGAATAAATATTATGAATATGTTACCAGGCGGCTTTGAATGGTGCTGCACATGGTTACCCCATCATAGAGGAAGACGTGTTCGCCTTCAGGGAACCCAACGGACGCATCGGCCTCGGCTCGCGCTACGGCCTCATGGCATTCTGTACTAGCAAACTCGAGGTTTGTGAATGATTTCTTACGATTATTTTAAAATAATTTCTATTAAAATTAAAACGTTGTATAATAATGTATGTAAAAATACTGAGTATTAAGAAGAAAATGTCATACTATAATTTTTAAACTTAATTTGTAATTTGAAGTTTTTAGTTACACGTGAGAAATATTTTACTTTATCTATTAGAAACAAAGGAAACACAAGTACTTCATTGACTGTTTATTGCGGACTCCTCGTACAAGTTGAGATTCCCCCTATGTATACAAATTTTGCTAGTACTTCTAACTACATACATCACACCTCTCCACTTAAACTTCAATTTTTAGTAGGTACTTAAAGGCTAAAATTACTTAAACTAACATACTCTTTTATCATTATATAGGTGTGCTACATTGATATAAATGGTTTCTACCTTGGAAAATTGCGTGGTCTTCTTGGAGACGGCAACAACGAGCCTTTCGATGACTTCAGGCTACCAAATGGAAAGGTAAACAAAATATTTTTAGTTTAGTCCATACGCTTTAAAGTTACCAATTGAAATAATTGAATTAATTGCACAATAATCTAAATATCTTTCTTAATAATAATAATCTATTATACACATTGACGACCCGTCTGGCGTCAGCGGTTGCGGGTTCGAGTCCCGCTGAGCATCCAATTGTTGAAAACGAACATTTGTACTCCAGTCATAGATGTTTATTATTATAATATATATGTATTTAAAAATTTATATATGTGTAGTATATCAACTATCTGGTATCCGTAACACAAGCCTCGTAGCTTAACACTGAATTAGATGGTGCTATTGTTATAATGTCACAACATATTTATATTTATTATATATTATATAATAAATGTTTATGCCTAACAGATCGCCACCTCAGAGAGCGACTTCGGTAACGCATACCGTCTAGCTAGTAGCTGCGCCATCGTGAAGACGCCGGAGCACAATCACGCGCAGATGCACCAAACGATGCCACCTGCTTGCGAAACTGTATTCGGAGGCAGTTCACCACTCAGGCCTTTGGCCTTGGTTCTGGATGTTATGCCATTCAGGTAATTAGTAATTCAGTAGTTTTTATAGTGTAGTTTTTGAGTGTAGAGAAAGTTTGTTAAGAAGTTTTACGATGTGTAACTAAATAATATCGAAGCTATTAATTTGCTACTTTTCGGGAATTATAACTGTTTGACATAGGAGTGAGTATATTGCCTTAATTTACGAGTATAATCTATACTAATATTATAAATTTGAAGAGTTTGTGTATTTATTTGGTTGAACATTGGTTAATCTCAGGAACTACTGGTCTGAATTGAAAAATCCTTTTGTGTTGGATAGTCCGTTTATCGAGGAAGGCCTATAGGAAGCCTATAGGCTATATTACATCACGCTGTGACCGAAAGGATCGGAGCATCAATAAATGTTGCAAGAACGGGAAGAGCGTTAGTTCTGCGAGGTACCATACCGCGCGACTCAGAAAGAATTTGGTTTCCGATTTTTAGATCACGTGCGAAGCCGCCACAAATGCTAATATTTTATAAACCTATTGATAATAATACAATATAACCAACTAATTTTAAAACAATCATATTATTATATCCATATATAAATGAAATAAATAACAACACACAAACTTTTTATAATATAACAGACAAGCCTGCGTCCACGCATGTACCGGCTCCGAAGACGCCCTCGCCCAAGCTTGCGACCTCGCGCGAGGCTACGCCGCGCTCGCGCACTCCACGCTGCTGCCCGCCGTCCTCCCGCCGCAGTGCGTGAAGTGCACGGACTCGGACAAGCCGCGTGAAGTCGGCGACGTGTTCGACGTGAAACTACCCGCCAAGCAGGCAGACATTATCGTCTCTGTAGAAGTTACTACTGTAAGTGTGCAAAGAACTGTATCTATTTAGATTGATGTTTGAGACCTCTTTGAGACATTTAATGAGAGTAAAAAAATAAAACCATTTTATATTTCATTTCGAAATGTTGAAATTCACAAGATAAATACGCTAATTTTGGCAGTATTCATATTATTAAATTCAAAATTATCAAATTTAATCCAGAATTTTTAGCAATTTTATACGTATTTAAAAGCTTACGTGTTTATTATAAATAACAATTTATGTTTAGGCCAACGAAAAGAACTACAAGGACATTGTAGTGCCGCTAGTGTCTCAAATCATCGACCAGCTAAAGAGCAAGCGCATCACCGACGTGAAGGTGTACTTATTCGGAGTTACATCTAAATACCCGTACCCTATCCTATACGATACTGATTGTAAGTTACATTTTTAATAGTACCTTATAATACAATAATGTTAATATTGTTGGACCTTCAAAACTCTATATTATTACCACAAATGTTACTAAAAGCATATCGTACATTTTATAAGATTTTTTAATTTCAATTGCCCTTACTTGTGTTATTTATTTATTTTTATTTATTTATTTATGTACCACACAAAAGAAAAAGAAAAATACATAAATATAAAAAGGAGTCTGAAAGAAATCTGAAGGTTTGCATTAGGTACATTGAAACACTTATTTAATTTATTGATATACTCAGTAAGAAGAGACTTAGTAAGAAGTAATAAAATAATATATTATAAAAATATATTTTTATTCTTATTAAAGTGAGGTTAAAGAGCGCTAAGGTGAAGTTCGATGACCAAAGCCGTTACAACTTGATCGAGCATATCAACTTCAAGAACCCATACATCGATAGATACGAGACTACCTTCGTTGATGTCGTCAACAGGCTTAGGATCGCATTTGGTATGTTACCCATATATTTTATTTTTCTTTATTAACTATTCTTTTTTTGTATCACTTATAGTATTAAATTGACAGATTCTTTTTTGAATAAGTAACTGACGGTAACCTTTTAAAAAAGTAAAATAATTAAAAAAGCAACACACTAGCTTTCACAATTGTACTAAATCACACTATATAAACAGTAGGCGCAAAATATTAAAAGTAGCAAAATATATCTTATGCGAACCTAATTGTTCATGTTCAGGACTCCAAAACGTCATAGCTACATACCACTCTATCTTCGATCTTCCTCTGAGACCTGCAGCCGTCAAACACTACATCAGCTCAGTCGGCACCAGGTGCGAGCCACAGCTATTCCTTGTAAGTATATTAAATGATACAATAATTATAATTCTTTATTTTTAATTACTCTCCTGAAAATGCGTCCCGTGACATGACGTCTCTCCCGTTAATTTCTTCGTTCGTTTATTTATATTAGTTGTACAAAGGGATTGAAACGAACCTAAACATTATATCGTAAGATTTAGCTATAATAACATTGATGATACTCAAATTTCAACCGAATTTAAGTTTGACATCGGACATCTCTCCAAACTTCATCCAAATACATTTAGCTGTTTTGGCGTAATTGAGTAACAAACATCCATCCAAACTATCATTTATAATATTAATGGTAGCAGGAACTAGATGACAATGTATTAATCTCATAAGATTTAAGTTTCGATTAATTTATTTGCGCTAACAGTTGAACGCCGTGCGCTCTGTCGTCTTGGGTGAGGCGTTCCAGAAAATGGGTCTGACCCATTCCCTCATCACAGATGTTGATGGCCTTAAGATTGGTGGAGGCAAGTCTGCTGAACAAGTTGTTGGTAAGAATCTAGTGTTTTATTACCATTCAATATTTACAAACTCAAATCAAATCAAATCAAAAAAAAACTTTGTTTAGAATACGTATACTTAAAAGATTCAAATAACTTTATTTAAGATTATACTTGTACACAGATTTGTTAGTTTTAAAATAATGAAAATCTTATTAAGACATTTACTTTTCGTTATTATATATACTAAACTGTTAGTACTATCATCTAACTAGGGTTCATCACTATTACCCTTGTTGAATAATTTTCGGAATTCGCTTCTTACATATTATGTTTTTACCATTTTGTTATTGAATTTAAATTTAATTCTTATTTATTTTTTAGGTTTCTCTAGATCGAGTGTACTGATGCTTGGTGATAAGAAGCAGAAGGACACAGAAACTCTGAGAGCATCTCTGGAGTTGCCTTACGAAGATAATTGCGTTGACTTCACTGAAGAAGTAAGTGAAACTCTGATTATGTATTTTATAGTACAAATTGGTATACTCCAAACATATTTTCCAGTTAAGGTCTTTCTCTATCAATATTCTCCGATTGGTAGACAAAGGTAGAACTTATAAATTTATTAAATATAAACTGCATAAATAAATGCCCCCTGGAAATCGAACCCGCGACCGCTGGCATTGCTGTTTGGGTAGTACTACAACCAGGGTCAAACGTGTCGTCAAATATACTACGGTGTTCTTCATATAACCAATTCCTCTTCCAGACCGGTGGCGTCACATTCTCAGCCAGTAACTTCCGCAAGCTGAACCCTCAACAGCAGAAGCAGTTCATCACGACCGCAGCTTCCTCTGTCACCTCCCGCCTGCTGCAGGACTCTCTCACCTTGCGTTGTTCTTGCGCCGCCACCAGTCCCTTCAGCGTTCGCTCGCTGTGTGCTGTCACTGATAGAAAGGAAGTGGTAAGATTAGCCTTTAAAATATCCTTAACAGATTTTTATAAGATCTTAAAATTTTAATTTTTACATTTTTATCAGTGTCTGGCCTTAACGATTTTATAATACTTAGTTTATAAATTGATAGGAAATTAAAGATTACTCGCAGTCACTCGATAGTGACTGCAAGTAATTTTTAGTGATTGAAATACTTTAAAAAAATAAGTAAATTCAGATTGAAATCAAAAATCTATCAAAAGTATAGTATATATAAAAGAGTAAGTAAGCAAGTAACTTGTATGAAAGAAATAAACTATACAGCCCTTAGCATCTTTAAAAAATATATGTACTTATACTGGTTTTTTTTTATTTACAGGCTCGTAAAAAGAAGTAATTCTACCCATCTGTGATTCTCGCCACATCACCAAATACTCTTAGTTTTTACGCTATCGAGCTTTTAGTGTATTAGGCTAATTACACACTAGAATTTCAAAATTTTTTATTTATATTTTCCATTGTTAAAAGTTAATTTCGCTTGTCACTAGTTTGTAACCAGCCTAATCTCGAATAAGCTCGTATAATATAGATACTGAATAACAATTTATTTATAAATCGCTGTTTCTTATAAAGTTTTAATCAATCGATCGAATTAAGACATTAAAATGTAATAAAAATATATTATTTATATTTTTTTTTCATTTATTTTTTCACCAAAAGATGATGAATTTTTTTCAATAAAAGTTATGGACAGTCATACCATATCATTATAACACTTTCTCTTAGAATAATATCTAACTTCACTAAAAATAAAAAATATTTTATTCCCCATAAATTTTTTATTATTCATATTTTTTTGATCTGCTTAGTTTTTATGACCCCTATTACGATATAGATACCTCAAAAAGCATTGAAAGCACATGTTTATAGAAGTGAGTGTCTCCTACTATTTATAACACTACGAATATGTGCATCCGTCAATTTGCTAATATTTTTATGCATATTTTATATAGTTTTGTTTTTTACTTTTATTAGTTTTTTAGATTCAGTTTACAAACTTCTTTTTTTTACTTTTTAACGACACATTATTATTTTTATAGTATCTAATACTTGTTCCCCGTAGCTTACTATGGAACTAGATAGTGCTGTGTCATATTGTCCCAACATAGTTTATTTTTTCGCAGTCTATTTTGTATTTTCTTCAGTGCTCAGGAACAATCGAAACACATTCCTCATAGCTTACCACGGAACTAGGTGGTGCTGTGTGTAATCATGTTCCAACATATTTTTTTAATCAAAATCGCGAAAGATCCAAACATAAAGTTTCAATAATTGACGTACGACTTAAATCTTAAAAAGTATATAAGTAATGGTGTTAATAAAAACAAATATCAAACCATAAAAATGGTAGTATTTATTAAATGTAGTATCATGTATTAGACCTAACATAAGTTTGGTGAAAAAATCATTATCTTTCGTACTTCAATGCATGTAGAGTTCTCTTGATGACTCACTGGTCAGTGGTCAATGCTCCCGATTAAGATTACACGGGTTCGAATTCTTGAGGCTTAGGTTTATAAAAATACGAATGGAATATATTTTATGAATCCTTGACCCACTATTGTATTGTTTTTTGAATGTTTGTTTCTCTATTAAGCTGAAACTGCTTAACAGATTTGGATAAAATTGTGTATACTGATAGATTATTTCTTGGAGCAGCACAGGCATAACATATGCTTAAACGACGGTAGTTTGTATAAAGTAAAAAAATATATTAAAACTATCTTCTTAATACCATAGAAGGCTTTATCATCACTATACGCATCAGTATTGCTTTTCGATATGGCATACTATAGCCGCCGGGTCGCAGGCGCAACCCCATCGAGAACAATGACCGGCGACCAGTACGTTGGAGAACGCCCATGGCATCTCAAAGCCACAGCTGATACGACTACCGACGACAATTAAATCAAATCAAATCAAAATATTCTTTATTCAAATATACTTTTACAAGCTCTTTTGAATCGTCCTTTTTACATCATCAAAATTAAAAGTCAGTTTGTAAGTCTGTGAGTAAACTACCACCGGCTCGGAATACGAAATACAAAATGTATTTAATTCATGTTCATAATAAAGTTCTCCGACCGTTTCTGGAGAAGGCGGCCAATCTTATTGAGACTAGCCAACTACGCAGGAGATATTATAGTAGTATGTAGACACAAGTTCATTCTCTATTCCTATCACTCTCATACTCCGGTGGGACGACTGTTCGACACGACCAGTGAGAGTGCTCTCTGAGGCACGGGGATGACTCACCGCCAACTTTCCAACTCCGGGCTGTTACTGGTGCTCAGTAAACAGAAAGACTCAATAACTAAACTTGGCCCGACCCGGGACTCGAACTCAGGACCTCTCGATGTATGACCGTATTTGCTAGCCACTTAACAGTAGTACTACACAGTATTTAATTAAGTAATCGGTAAATGTATGATGATACCTGGTTATCTGGGTCAAAATATAGGAAACTTTTTAGTACCTAGGGATTCCCTTCGTATTGAGGGAGCCCCGTGCCCAGCAGTGGGACGATAAAAAAAAGGGCTGATGATGATGATGAAAGCGATAAAGACAAGCACTTTTTGCCTCTATTTCTCAATGTTTTTTATTTTTTTGTGTTAAGCTTTTAACGAGCTTTAATATTATTAATTGGAAACAGTGAAGTTATTTATAGGTAAATTCTTGATATAATATAATATTATGTTTCCTCAAATGTTGAATAATGATTATGGTTTTATTTCGACCACTTGACAAACACTGGCTATAATAAGTAGGTACAAATATTTACCATTTAGTTGAGTCGGTATATGTCTACTTCTAAACTCCCCAAACTTTCTTTCTAGTCTTCTAGATCCATAAGATCCAATTTCACTTCCATACCTTGTGTATGTCTTATAATTAATTTAAATACACATACATCAGTACATATTTAAATAAAATTAAAGTGTCTGTTTTTAATTTCAATCAAAACAGCTTTTCACTAAGTGCTTATAAAAGTATTTTTTAAATTTTTGCCTGTCTGTCTGTTTGTTCTGACTAATCTCTGAAACGGCTGGACCAATTCCGACAGGACTTTCACTCGCAGATAGCTAATGTTATAAGTAGTAACTTAGGCTACTTTTAAATTATAGTAGAAAATAATAAAAACAGTTTAATTTATTTTACGCCCAGTGAAGTTGTTTGCTAGTGATTTATATTATCAATGCTAATAAAGTCGATATTCGAACGTGAACCGATAGAATATCTGACCGCAGTGAGTCAGTGTCCGCAACAGGATAACTCAGTTCTGAACTGGCGACCGAACAAACAAGTTGTTTAGTTGAGAAAAATAAGGTGTGACCCGTTATATTATGTGTTGTGAGATAACCTTTAATATTTATTAAGGTAAGTTTGTTTTTATGGCAATATTTAAATTATTTTCCATAGTTATGTCACTTTTGAAGTCAATTTTAGTTTACTTTTAGTTTTTATGTAGATTTAAGGCTTTGTTTTTATTTGGGTTTGAAGTTAGTGATATTCGTACTATAATTTAATGTGAAATTCTTAAAAGACTCGAGTTAGAGCTCGTTTGATTTCTTCTTACGGTTTTTTATTTAGTTAGTAAAAAACATGTTTTTAGTTCGTTTTAAAATTAAGTATTTATAGGTACTTAAATTCTCTACTTAAATTAAGTTAAAATCACCTTTATTCTATATGTAGATAAGTAAAGCTCTACTTTATTGTTACTTCACATTATATTGTAACTTAACTTTTAATAAATCTGACTTATAAATATACAAAAAAGGGCGCGATATTTTTACTTTACATAGCGCGCATTTTTGTATACGCTTAGAGAGCGATATACTTGTTTATTGTTTTTGTTATTTGGATAAAAGGTGTTATATATACTATACTAGCAACTTACCCTTGCTCTGCTCGCCTTCCCTACTCCCATTCTCTAGATTTAAATGATTATTATATATTTCTTAGGAATCAAATATTCTCCAACAGTAAAAAGTACAGTCATCCTTTCTAGTTATTATTTTTTGATGAGAAGTTTATATAGTAACTAGCGACTCGCCCTCGCTTCGCTTGGGCTCTTCCCTAAAATTAGCACAGGCAAAGCCGCGGGTTCCGCTAGTTATGCTTATAAACCTTCCTCTTGAATCACTCTATCTATTAAAAAAACCGCATCAAAATCCGTTGTGTATTTTTAAAGATTTAAGCATACATAGGGATATAGGGACAGGAAAGAGACTTTGTTTTATACTATGTAGTGATATAAAATAGCGCTATAATCTCAGGAACTACTGGTCGGAATCGAAAAATTCTTTTTGTGTTGGGTAGTCCATTTATCGAGGAAGGCTATACCTATAACACCACGTTACGACCAATAGGAGCGGAGCATCAATGAAAACTACAAAAACGGGAGTAAAATATTTCCTTTGATTTTCAGCATTTAGAACGCGAGCGAAGCCGTAGGAAAGGCTAGTGATTACTACATGAATAAGATTTATCAAAAAATATTCAATTTACAGATTCGGCTCGAATTTCATTATATGTATAGATTATTTTATTTATTTCTAACCGACTTCCG
The DNA here is from genome assembly GCA_905231865.2 of Boloria selene. Classification (NCBI taxonomy): domain Eukaryota; kingdom Metazoa; phylum Arthropoda; class Insecta; order Lepidoptera; family Nymphalidae; genus Boloria; species Boloria selene. Next base: position 676,562 of record HG993156.1, read on the forward strand.
CTAGGATTAGGAGATTATCAATTCGGTCGGTATTTTTTTTTATGTATGTATTAGGAATTTTATTACAACAAGTAATCTGTTTATAATATTAAGTTTTATTTTGTTTAGGGCTTGGCACCAACTTCAAACCTATCAATAGGTAGTGCATACAAATAATAGTAATTTATTTATATTATAGGTATTAGGTTTGCATAAGAGGTGTATTAAATTAAATCTTTATTAAGTTATTTTAAAATTTTTAATATGTTGGGACACTAACACACAGCACCATCTAGTTCCGAGGTAAGCTACGAGGCTTGTATTATGGACACCAGATAGTTGATACACTACATATATATGTATAAAGCTTTTAAATACATACATATTATAAATAATTACACCCATGACTAGAGTACAAACATTCGTGTTTAACAAATGAATGCCCCCCGCGGGACTCGAACCCGCGACCGCTGGCGCAGCAAGCAGGGTCACTACACACTGAGCCAACGTGTCGTCATATTTATGTATGTATTATTAAGAGAGTGGTAGCCCAGTGGTAACGCGCTCGCTTGGATAACCGAGTGATGCGGGTTCAAAGCCGAGGTTCGCGCTTCTGGTATTTTGTTATGCTAATCATTTCTAACATGATAACAACTTATCTTACGGTGAAGGAAAGCATTGTGAGGAAACCTGCATGTCTGAGAGAACCTAGCAAGTTTTCGAAAGACATGACTTGCAGTCCGTAAGCCCGCACTAGGCCTGCGTGGTGGACTATGGCCTGATCCCCCTCGTATTGAAGGAAGGCCCGTGCCCAGTAGTGAGACTTTAAAAAGGGCTGAATACGTATGTAATAGATAGTCATTTCCAATCACCTAACTGTACTTTTGTATTTTATTTCTAAGTATATTTATTTGGAACATAATATATGTACTTATATGTATGTATGTATGTATGTATGTATGTTTTTTTTTTTTTTTTTTTTTTTTTTTTTTTTTTTTTTTTTTTTTTTTTTTTTTTTCCGGAGACGGGAAAAATACAATTACGTATCATAGAGTCAAGGCGTTAGGGACTCCGTATGTCGGGCTCGGTTCTTCGTTTTCCTATACCGACTAAAAAAACCCTTCTCCTCTTCTGTACCTTCATAGTTCCCCGTGGGATTGCCGTTAAGCATTACTTCACGAGGGAAGGATTTAGCTGCCGCTATTTCTGCTCATAGCTAGTTCTTCGCTCTTTCTCGTTGTTGGGTGCGTAGATCTTTCAGCACTTCAGTTACATATGAAGAAGTCGCGTCCCAAGCCTCCTCTGTCTGCAACATTGCAGAGACTATATTGTCTGGCTGGAGTTTAATTCTTATCTTATTTTCCAGCTTCTCTCTAGCAGTCTTATATCGGGGGCATATAAAGAAAATATGTTCTGCATTTTCATTAGCGCCAGTGCACATAGGACATTCTGGAGAATCATCATGTTTGAATCGGTGGAGGTATTCTCGGTAGCATCCGTGTCCAGTGAGCAGCTGTGTGAGATAGTAGTTCGTTTCTCCATGTTTACGATTCAGCCACTCTTCTATCTTAGGTATTAGGCGATAGGTCCATCTTCCTTTTTCTGAGGCTTCCCACAATGTTTGCCATCGGTGAATATTTCTGTCTCTCACCTTTTTCTTTGCTTCAGCAGATGTAGATGCGTCTTCCTTTTTTTGGAGGTAGAGGAATTTACGTTCTTCGGCCAGGATTTCTATTGGCATCATACCAGCAATGACGCATACAGCATCCTCAGAAACAGTGCGGAAGGCACTAGTCACACGCAGTGCGCTTAGTCTGTAAACCGCTGCCAGTTGGCGCCGAGGTTCGTGACTTGAAAGCGCATTTACCCAAATTGGAGCACCATACATAAGCACTGATGTGATCACTGAGCTCAACAGAAGCCTCCTTTTCTGTTTTGGGCCTCCAACATTAGGCATTAATCGTGATAGCACTGATCCGACTGCTGCCGCCTTTGCCGTAGCATGCTCAATATGCTTTTTGAAGTTAAGACGCGTGTCTATCATTATGCCAAGGTAGCGTATAAACGGTTGCGTCGTGATTAGGTGCTGCCCAACTCTCAGTGACATTGTCTCAATTTCCTTCCTACTAGTAATAAGGACTGCTTCCGTTTTATGTTCTGCCAGTTTAAGACCAACATGCTCCATCCATTGCCTTATAACCTCGTAGGTTTGGTCGAACACCCAGTTAATTTCTTCAATGTACTTTGATACGATCACGATAGCTACATCATCTGCGAAGGCAATAAGTCTTGCTTCAGATGGTAAGGTTCGTTTTAATAGCGCATCGTACATTATGTTCCAGAGAAGAGGGCCCAGCACCGAGCCTTGTGGTACTCCTCCGGTAACTTTATATTCCTTAGGACCTACATCGGTGTTGTATATAAGTACTCGGTCTGTAAAGTAGCTCGCCACTATTCTTTGGAGATAATGTGGTACGCTCAAGCTGGCCAGGGCCTCCATAATGACTCCCCACCTCGCTGAGTTGAAGGCATTTTTTATGTCGAGTGTAGCAACTAAGCAGTATTTCTTCGTGCCTCTTTTCCACCTGGTACCGGAGATCGCTTGCTTGGCCGTACTGACAACTTGGTCTATCGCATCTATGGTTGATCGGCATTTCCGAAATCCAAACTGGTTATCAGCCAATTGTGGTTCAATGACCGCCTCAATTCTTCTGTGGACTATGCGCTCTAATATTTTACCGGCAGTGTCCAGCATACATAATGGGCGGTAAGATGATGGCTCAGTCTGTTGTTTGTTTCCTTTGGGAAGAAGCACGAGTCTTTGCAGCTTCCATCTTTTTGGAAAGACGCCTTCTTGGAGACAGTTGTTATATACCTCCATAAACATTCCTGTAGCAATTTTAACAGCCGCTTTAAGCGCCACATTTGGGATTCCGTCTAAGCCAGGAGCCTTGTTGTTTCCGATCCTATTACTTGCTTCCAGAATCTCATCCTGTGTAACGGGTGGTATTATTTCATTTACGACTCTGTTCATAATGGAAGTGTGTTCAGTTTGCTGGGGAAAAAGTACTGTGACTATCTCATGTAATAGCTCTGGATTAGTCGGTGATAATAATGGCTGTTTCTTTAAATGCGACATAACTACCTTGTAGGGTTTTCCCCATGGGTCTTTCTCAATTTCGTTTAAAAGTTCGATCCAGCATCTCTTTTTACTTTCTCTTATGGCCTTTTTTAGTTTCCGACGTGCTTCTTTGTATTTTTCTCTCATAAGTTCAAAGTGGTAATGAGGCTTTTTTCGAGCACGTTGTACCAGTCTTCTACATCGGATGCACTCTTTACGCAACGTTGCAATCACTTCATTCCACCAATAAACCGGAAGAAACTTATTTAGGAGACGCTTCCGTGGCATTGTAGCATCACAGGCCGACACTACTCTTCTGATAATACTGTTTGCTTTTTCTTCAACATTACATCTGCTCTCTATAGGTCTTAAATCTAATGCGGCTTGAAATGTACTAAGGTCGAATGCACTGACCTTCCAGCCTTTTGAGGCAGTTTTAGTTGCTAGCGTCCTTTGAGGTGTATTCGATACTTCCCAGGATAAAGCTTGATGATCACTAGCCGTATAAACATCAGTTACCTTCCAAGTGTTATTCCCTCTTGCAAGCTTTGTACTTATAAAAGTCAGGTCTACAATTGAACTCGCTTCTCCGTTTATAAAGGTCGGTTTATTGCCATTATTAAGCAGTACCACGTCCAAAGACACCATGGTTTTCAGAAGTGCTTGTCCCCTAGCATTTGTCATTTTACTACCCCAATTCACTGCCCACGCGTTGAAGTCACCTGCTATGGCCACAGGGAAGTGGGTTTTTGCATTCTCTGCTAGTTGTTCCAGGTAGTTAGTGAATTCCTCTATTGAGAGACTAGGTGACGCATAGCAGCTGTAAAAGTGAATGTCCCCCAGCCTTGCTCTTATGAAGCCTGCGTTCTTCTCTACCGCTTGAAAAGCGAGTGAGTGACAGGACCATATAGCAACTTTCGCATCCACATCAGTAACGAAATAGGTGTTATTTATGTTTTTATATGGTTCCGAGATCAGGACTAGATCTATCTTCAATTCTCGCACCGTCTGTGCAAGCAAATTATGTGCCGCTTCGCAGTGGTTAAGGTTTATTTGTAGTACCTTCATCTTCGTTTTTTCTGGACCATCTGGATTGCTGCCTTAAATACTGGGCATTTATTACAGCCTGCTATGTGGGCGCAATTTTCTTTCCTGCCATCTTCAATACAAAGGCTGCAGGAAGCGGGTTTGTTACAGTCTGAAATTTTGTGATTTTTTCCTCCACATTTGACGCAAAGCATGGATCTGTCAACTGTGCTTTCGCATTTGTTGGCTAAATGTATGTATGTATGTATGTATGTATGTATGTATGTATGTATGTATGTATGTATGTATGTATGTATGTATGTATGTATTTATATATGTATGTATTTATATATATGTAGCTGCACTTCTGAACCCGCTACTAAATGATATCTTTCACATCCATGGGTTGACTGGAAGAAATCTCTTGTAGGGATAAGTCCACCTTTGCCTATACCTTTTAATATTTAATTTTTTGTAGTATTTTTTAAGTGCAATAAAGAATATAATATATCAAACGTTAAATATAAAGTCTTTACATTTAAATATTTAGCTCCTAGTCTGCATATTTGATTAAATTTAACAGAGGTCATGTGAAGCGAACGGGTAATATGACAATATAAGGTAAATGAGGTTATGATGGTATAAATTTTACGAATCATACGTGACTAGTACTAGTGAGTAATGCGAAATCGCATCATGTTATAATAATACCTTGTGTATTGTTAAACACAGTAAGGCACGTTTTGTTTGTTTAATGTGATTAATCTTTACTATTACTACAGTTATAGAAGGCAGAGGTTGCTCAGAGTCAGTGGTAACGCAATCGTTGGGTTAGGTTAGATTAATTAAATAAACTTAAAACAGTTTGGCACCTTTTTGTCATTGGCTTGTCAACCAATTTTCTTTTTGTTTAGTTTTTTTTTTATGTTAAAAAAGGGGCAAACGGGCAGGAGGCTCACCTGATGGGAAGTGATCACCTCCGCCCATGGACATCTGCAAGCCTGGCTTGCCGGCGTTGCCGGCCTTTCAGGAAAGGTAAAGATGGAGGAGGGAGGGAAATGAAAGGGAGGGGGGAACGAAGGCGGAGGATGATGGGAAGAGGGAGGGGGGAAGGAGAGTGGGCCTCCCGGACTCTCACTCACCGGACAAAACGCGACAGCATAGCTGCCACTTCACGCCGGTCTTCTGTGAGAGAGTGGTACTAATGAACTATACGGGGCGTGCCGGCCCATTCGGCTGCTAACCGTAGATAACAAGCATGGCACTACCACTAATAAAAGTAGTTACTCGTATTGACGAGCTTTTGTGTTCAATATCAAGCTTAGTATCAATAACACATTTTTGGAATGAAATTATTAAAGGTTTAGCGTAAGCGAAGCCGCTTGTTCCGCTAGTGTATTATTCTTTTTGAATCACTTTATCTATTTATAAAAATTTGGTCGATACGCGTGGCGCAGTTTGTAGTGACCCTACGTGCTGCGCCAGCGGTCGCGGGTTCGAGTCCCGCTGGGGGCTTACATTTGTTGAGCACGAATGTTTGTACTCCAGTCATGGGTGTTTATATTTATAATTATAATATGTATGTATTTAAAACTTATATATTATGTGTAGTATATCAACCATCTAGTATCCATAACACAAGGCTCGTGCCTTACCGTGGAACTAGATAGTGCTGTGTGTAAATGTCCCAACAAAAAAAAAACCGCATCATAATCAGTTGCGTATTTTTAAATATCTAAGCATACATAGGGACAGAAGCGAATTTGTTTATACTATGTAGTAACGATTATAGTCGAATATAGTTATTCTAGACAGTAGGTGGTTCTTTAAACGCAGTAAGGATACATTAAATAGGACATTTGAAAAGTTAAAATAAATACTTGTGTAAATAAATAACTCGGCGACAGTCTCGTTTAAGTAGAAGACATTACTGTTATCGTAAACTTATTTATAGTACAATATCATTTATTCTTATAAAGTAAATAGTCAAGTATATAACGATTTAAATTATGTTCTCCACATTATTTTCCTTATACAATATTTATTGTCACATTCCGAACGGATGTTAGAGTTTACAAGTTTTTAATGTATAAAATTAGCGATTTTTACAATGTCCTTTACGTACTTTCTTTGCTTATAAGAATCAGGTTATAGTCCACGCTAGCCAACTACGAATTAGCGGACTGAATTTTAAAAATTTAAAAGCTTGCTTTATAACGTCCCTCTGTTGGGTGTCGGCCTGCCATCAATACAAGGGATATCAGTCCATTGAACCACCGAGTGAAAGTTGATGGACTTAACATACTATTTTTCGAAAACTTCCTAGGTTCTATAAGACATGCAGGTTTCCACACGATTTTTGTTTAACGTAAGACAAGCGGTAACCATATTTTAAATGATTAGCAAATGGACCCGGGAATAGAACTCCCTTCACTCGATTTCTTAAGCAAGCGCGTTACCACTAGACTAAAACTACCATTTGTAAGCAACTAGACGTACGTATTTTTCTTTTAACAAATCCAATCCATAAATTTTGACGACACGTTTGGCGCAGTTTGTAGTGACCCTACTTGCTGCGCCAGCGGTCGTGGGTTCGAGTCTTGCTGGGGGCATTCATTTGTTAAACACGGATGTTTGTACTACAGTCATGGGTGTTAATATTTATAATATGTATGTATTTAAAGTTCATATAGTATAGTATATCAACTATCTGGTATCCGTAACACAAGCCTCGTAACTTACCACTGTGTGTGTCCCAATATATATTTATTTATTTATAAATAATTATAACAATCTTACAAAATATATCCTTTCCCTACACAGGATGGCACCGCTATCCCTGAAGATAGTCCTGGATGAAGGAGCAGTTACTAGGACGTTGATGTTCGATACAACGACCAAAGTCTGGGACGCTCATTGTATCGTTAAAGAGAAGATACTTACATTAGATCCTGATAAAGGTAATGAAACTTAATTTATTTAAACAACTGTACAATACAATGTATATCTATACTAATATTATAAAGCTGAAGAGTTTGTTTGTTTGGTTGAACGCGCTAATCTCAGGGACTACTGGTCCGTATTCAAAAAACATTTTGTGTTGGATAGTCCATTTATTGAGGAATGCTATAAGCTATTTACATCACGCTGTGACCAATAGGAGCGGAGCATCAATGAAAAATGTTACAAAAACGGGAAGGGGAGGGCCTTAGTTTTGCAAGGTAATAACGTGCGACTCAGAAAGAATTTGGTTTACGGTCCTCAGAACGCGTGTGAAGCCGCGGGAAATGCTAGTCTATAATGTAATTTATAAAATCTTAGTCTCTTCCATAGCCATGATTGCTATAAAGCATTTTGATGACACGTCTCAATCTATAGTGAACTTGCTATGTCAGAGGACGCGGGTTCGAGTCCCACTGTGTTCATTAATGTAAGTATGTGATGAGTATGAACGTTTTTACTCCATTTAGCGGTATTTATTTCAGATTATGGCTTCTTCCTTACATCAGCTGATGATGACAATTCTGGCGTATGGCTGAGTAATGATAAAACATTGGAATATTATATGCTTAGAGATGGAGACTCGGTGCAATTTCTCACTAAGATGCGAAATATTAGACTGCGGATGTTAGATGGTGAGTCTACTTATAATAATAAATTAATACAATGTATATATATAATGAAGACGTTGGTAGCCCAGTGGTAACGCGCTCGCTTGGATAACCGTCGCGAGTGATGCGAGTTCGAATCCGGGACTCGCACCTCTTAGATTTTCTAGTGCAAATCTTTTCTATCATAATTACCACTTGTCTTACGGTGAAGGAAAACATCGTGAGGAAACCTGCATGTCTGAGAAAACCTAGCAAGTATTCGAAAGACATGTGGAATTCGCCAACTCGTACTAGGCCAGCGTAGTTGATATAGCCTGATCCCCCTCTTGTTGAAGGGACCAGGAAGGCCCATCAGTGTGACGTTGAAAAGGGTTGAATACAACATACATGATATAACAAACCACAAACAAAATCCCTATCTATAATAGAAATCAGTGATTCAGAAAAAAATAAACTAAAATATCTAACTTTATTACCATAATATCTAATTGAAGTGTTTACTACGAATGTATCACTATTATGTCATCTTTCGACGCGTGCGCTTCTATTATAACTTACTATTGTGTTCACTTTGTGGTAGGTCACGGGTTCAAATCTCACTTGTGTCAAATAAAATTAAATAAATTGTGTGATATTAAAACACAGCACGATCTAGTTCCAAATAAGCTACGTGGTTTGTGTTATGGATAACAAATAGTTAATACACATAATATGCACCTCTTATAAATATTATTAACACTCATACTAGATACATAGTACAAACACTCATACTCAACACGCAAAATATAAATGCCCTCAGCGAGAGTGATAGACCATTAGCACGGCAAGTAGTGTCACTACAAACAGAGCCAAATTAAAACTACACTACTTCGTTTATTGTATAGGCCACTTACACTTAGTGTGACAGACGTAATGAACTTGACTTTTCTCTACCAAATAAATAAATAAATATTTTGGGACAACAGCACCGTCTAGTTCCATAGTAAGATACGAGGCTTGTGTTACGGATACCAAATAGTTGATATACTACACATATTATGTAAATTTGAAATACGTACATATTAAAAATATAAACATCAAACACCCATGACTGGAGTACAAACATTCATACTCAATACGCAAATAAATGCCCTCAACGAGACTCGAACCTGAGACCATTAGCACGGCAAGTAGTGTCACTACAAACAGAACCAACTTAAAATTAAACAAGATTTTTTTTAAACTTAAACTGATGAACTTGACTTTGCTCTACCAAATATGGTAATGTTTAGATTCTTAATAATCCTTTAAAGGGCACTGATTGATAAATCACGTTCAACGTACTCTGTAATCATCGACTTAAGACTTATTCGTATATGAATAAAAAATTCTTAAAATAGAATGACTAACATCTTTGTTCAAAGATCGTGACTTATTGCTAACAATTTTACGAGCGGCTGGGAAGTGACACATCGACTCTCCAAATAAAAGCGATACAATCGTCTTCGTATGAATTACTTAATTATAATTACTAATATCGTATGACAAAAGCTTAAAATATGAAATTATAAGCATCGTACACGAATGTTTGTACTCCAGTCTTTGGTATTTATATTTATAATATGTATGTATTTTATAATCATGTGTAGTATATCAATTATCTGGTATCCGTAACACAAGCCTCGTAGCTTACCACGGAACTAGATAGCGCTGTGTGTAATAATGACCCAACATATTATTTAGTTATACTTAAAACGTACGTAATTTTGTTGCTAGTTGTTGTTTGTTACAACTTCATGTTAACCTTTGAGATGTCCAAGAGCTTAGTCTCTTCCGTGACCAAATTTACTTGTAAACATACAAAAAGCAAAATAAATGCAAAAAAATACCGAAAAGATAATTTCATTTAATAAATTATATACTTGATAAAAAAAGTTAAGGACATTCTTGGAACAACGTTTAGTATCACCAAAATGACTGCTTTCAGAACATCTGTTACAAATGGTCAGTTTAGTCCACAGATTTAGAGTCTACATACTGTGAAAAAGGGTCTCTTTTACCGCCATAAATGTAGCATAAACATGAAATATGTAATGAGTCACTTATTATACTCACACTAGCGACTCGCCCTCGCTTCGCTCGGGCTCTTCCCTAGTTTTAGCATAGGCAAAGCCGCGGGATCCGCTAGTTATGCATATAAACATTCCTCTTGAATCACTCTATCTATTAAAAAACCGCATCATAATCCGTTGCGTACTTTTAAAGATTTAAGCATACATAGGGATATAGGGACAGAGAAAGCGACTTTGTTTTGTACTATGTAGTGATGTCCTATAAATATTATGAATGGTAAAGTTTGGATTGTTTGTTACTCAATCACGCCAGAAAAGCTAACCGGATTTTGATGGAATTTGGCATAGAGATAGATTATGTTCTGGAACTTTAGTGCTAACTAAAGTAACTTTTATTCTGGAAAATGAATGGTTTTGTGGGATAGATTTAATTTTATTTTTCACAATGGTCAGGCAAAACTACTTTTAGGACAAAAAAATGAACGAACTTAATATTACGTTGCTTTAAAAATATTTATCCTAATTTTATTTCCTAAAGTAAAATATGTTATTTACTTGGAAGCTAAAATAAACGTTTGAACCATTCTTCTATATGATAATAAGATCGTTTGTATGTATATTCTGTCTCGTAAAAAACAAATAAAAAATTAATACTTCTTTTAAAATATTTCTACTTCTTTTCTTTAAATATATTTTTTTCTGCTTTGTTATTTTCATTTTTGCTTTTTATACTTTATTCTTTTAGGAAGTGTCAAAACTCTTCAAGTGGACGAATCCAAGATAATTGAACAGCTACTTGTATACATTTGCAGTAAAATCGGCATCACCAATTATGAAGAGTATGGATTAGTAAGTATCATATTATACGATTAGTATAAATTTCTAAAAGGTGTTATACTTTTTAAGAGAAAAAACTACCCCATCTGTTGACCCGGATAACCAGCTATAAATATACCAAGTTTCAACAAAATCCGTACAGTGATTTTCTCGTGATGCTTCACAGAGAAAAAAAAACTAAAAATTATCGATAACAATGACTAAATAATTAAATTTTAACAAAAAATATATTAACTATAGCAAAAACTTCATTAAATGTCGCTTTGGAATTAAATAAATTAATACATAATTATTATAAGTTAATAATTTTAAATAGCCTAATGACGAATCAATAATAGTATACAGTTTCGATCTTCCTCTTTATGCTGTCACAGATGATACAACCACCTTACATTATAGCTTTTATATGAAAAATAAGGGAAGTTAATTAATGTTCAAATGTATTAAATTTTGAAACTAATATTGTATTCAAGTTTATTCAATTAATAAACTTGATCCTTTATTTTAAGTTTATTTAAGAAATAAACAAAATCGTTGTATAGTCATCATATCATTTTATCTTTTAGTGCCGCGAAGAAGACTCACAGAATGTGGAAGAGGCGAAATCCAACACCGGTACATTGACTTTGAAAAAGAAGACAAAGATTAAAGATAAAGATGTCCAGCTTGAACAATTGAGCAAGAAACTGAAAACTGATGATAACGGTAAATATTTAATTTATTTTTTATTATAAAATAGCGACTCACCCTCGCTTCGCTTAAATCATCTAAGCAATTATTTTGACGATCTAGTTTGACAACACGTTTAGCTAAGTATGTACCTGCTGTTCCAGCGGTCACGGGTTCGAAACCTACTGGGGGCATCCATTTGTTGAGCATGAATCTTCGCACTCCAGTTATGTTTTTATTTTCAATATGTATCCGTAACATAAGCATCGTATCTTACTGTGTGTTTTAACTTTATATTCCAGTGGAATGGCTCGACCAGCACAAGACATTGAGAGAGTGTGGAGTCGACTTAAACGAAACGTTACTTTTCAAACGCCGTCTGTTCTACTCAGACCGCAACATAGATTCTCGGGATCCAGTGCAACTGAACTTGCTGTACGTTCAAACTAGAGAGGCTATTTTGACGGGGAAACAAGTTGTTACTGAAGATAAAGGTAAAATATAATCGAAACATATATTAATACGAGCTACTCACTCTCGCTTCGCTCGGGTTCTTGTTTTTTTTTATGGTAAAAAGGGGGCAAACGGGCAGGAGGTTCACCTGATGGAAAGTGATCACCTCCGCCCATGGACATCTGCAAGCCAGGCTTGCAGATGCGTTGCCGGCCTTTCAGAAAAGGGAGGGATGGAGGAGGGAGGGAAGTGGGAGGGAGGGGGGAACGAAGGCGGAGGATGAAAGGAAGAGGGAGGGGGGAAGGAGAGTGGGCCTCCCGGACTCTCACTCACCGGACGAAACGCGACAGCATAGCTTCACGCCGGTCTTCTGTGAGAGAGTGGTACTAATGAACTATACGGGGCGTGCCGGCCCATTCGGTTGCTACCCGAAGGTAACAAGCATGGCACTACCACTTTAAAGGGTTCGTCCCTAGGTTAAGATTTAGCTCAAGCGAAGCCGCGGATTTAGCTAGTAAATGTGTATAAAAACTTTACAAATTATATACTAAAACCTTCCTTGAGAACTACTTTATCCATTAGTGAAAACAGCATGAACATCGGTGCAGTAATTTTTTAGTTTATTGCGAACTTTGTTTTATAATATGTAGTGATACGAAATGTTTAAAATATAATTATTTATGAATATAAGCTTTACTGCAAAATCTTAGTTTTTTGAGGCTGAGTTACAAAGAAACCTATCTTGGTGATTATCCATGACGTAAGCATATGAAAAAAAAATAGAAAATCGGTAAAAAAATAAATTTGAAATTGAATAATAAATAGACTTTCGCATACATTTTTAGTAATACTGAGCAGAATATGCTTATAGACAACTTTAATATGTCATACGCGTACATAATTTGTATTGTTTTGAGTCGAGTCGTTACCTTTTAATTTGACTTTAAAAAGCATCATGGTTTTTGTTACATAACTTTAAAAATTTGTTTTGAAGACTGAAGTGAATTCAAATGTTCTTATTCTGATCATTTCGCAGCATTAAAAAACAAAATTAATTGGGGGTTCCTGAAACGTTAACAAAACCACAGATTATTGTTATTAAAAATAAAACAATGGCTCATATCTTTAAATTATGTACCTTCAAAGCAAATATAGTGATTTTATATATTTTAAACTAATTTCCTTCTTGAGTTCAATAATTTACATGTATCGTGTATAACTGAAATGTAAGCGGAAACTGTTGATTTCAGATGGTATTTATACCAATTATTAATATTTTCCTTGTTTAAAATAATTAATAATTATATTACTGTTTGTTTGTTATATTTTTAACATTACTAAATTAATAATAATGACTATACGCTCACTTTGCTCTTGTGGTTCTTATTTACTACATCACGTGTTTCATTTTTTTGCGTGTTACTGTAATCATTTTTCTTAAATTAAAATAGCTTAAATGACCTCCTTCTAACGTGAGCTACCTGCCAATGAAAGTTTCGTGTAAACTGGTCCAGCAGTTTCAGCGATTAGCCCGGAAAAATAGAGATAGAAAAGCGTTATAATTCATATTATTTTTCCTTATTAGTATCGCAACTTCATATGCAATTATACATTACAGACAGACATTTCAATTATTCTTATCTATATAAAGTATTTATAGTTTAGTTCATTAAAATAGAATTAAAGCATGTTTTTCTTATTTTAGCGGCTGAATTTGCTGGGATTCAATGTCAAATACAGTATGGAGATTTCCTAGAAGAGAAACACAAGCCTGGTTTTATAGAGAAGTGAGTATGTGTTAAAAATGAAAATTAAACATAAAAATATTCATATAATCATCCATGACAAAAGGATAATGTTAAATACTACTGTAGAGAAAAATTCGATTAAACTTATAAACGTCTTTCCTGGACTTTTAGTCCAGTACACGTGGAAATTAGATTGTGTAATTTCGACATGGACTAGACTTTAAATTTACTTTCGGAAAGTTTGTTACATCTAGAAACTTTTGTTGTAACAAACTTTCCGAAAGTAAATTTAAAGTCTAGTCCATGTCAAATGTTAAAAATAATAATTAATAAGTATTAAGGATAAATGTATAAAATTGTATAATGTTTCAGCTTAAAAGAGTTTCTGCCCGAGCAATACGCAAGCTCTTGGAGCGTTGAAAAAAAAATTATAAAAGAGCACCGAAAGCATAACGGACTAAGCCAGATCGAGGCGAAGCACCTTTATACGAAAACCGCACGAGAACTACCGACTTATGGAGTCACATTCTTCTTGGTTAAGGTATTGATTGTAATTTCTGTTATTCTTCTATAACCATTTAAATTATTCTCTCCGCTCAGATTTTTTCATTAGAAACAGCATATTAGACAAATTATAACTACGAGTAAACTATAAATTATTTACATCCTAAAGAAATTAGCTACCGCCTTAAACTATGGTATCAAAAAATATATCATTCAGATTATAGTTATAAAACCAGCATTATAGTTAAGGTTGAAGTTATCAATTTCCGAGTAAGAAATGTACGACATACTCTAAGATACATATGGCATAATATAATCTTATAAACATAAAATATAATACTTCTGCCATTTCTAAATAACTTAAAATTTTAAAAATCTTTGTTACAATTTTTGAAGTATTCTTACCTACCTAGTATACCTTATTTTGTATAGTTTTAGAAATTTATAGTCAATAGAAGCAAGATGAAATTAGTTGAGAGAATAACCATGTCTTAATGCTAAAAATATTATTTATAATATGTATACAGGAAAAACAAAAAGGAAAGAAGAAGCTAGTACCAAGATTGCTGGGAATCAACTCGGAGTCAATCTTACGCCTGGACGAGGAAACAAAAGAGATCCTACAAGTGTGGCTTCTAACTCAAGTGAAATCGTATCGAGCTGGTAGTGAATCCTTCACTTTGAATTTTGGTGACTATAGGTATAGTGTTTTTTGCCATCAATTAGTTTCCAGAATATTACCATTTTACCATTGTTGTAATTACTATTATCAGGATAGTGTGACAGAGCTTTAAAACCTTCTTCTCTTATTGGGATAAAAGAAAGATCAACAATGTTAGGTCATGTACTTTCCTATATTTAAAGATATGCTTGGCTCAGTTCAAAATGATTTTACTTACTTTGCTGTGTCAGTGGTTACGGGTTCTGGTCCTGCTGAGGGCATTCGTTTATGTGATGAGAATATGTGTGTATTTATAGTATGTATGTATTAAAAGTTATTATTATATTATAACCATCTGGTATTCTGTCTTTAATTACGCCATAAATAGAATTCATGAACCAATAATAATACTTGCCTTTTTCCAGAACTTAAAATATTAGTTAACAAATAAGTATATGAAATAAGCAATTAAGAAATTACAATTTGTTCTTTTTAGCGAAAAGGAATATGCAGTGAAGACCAATGATGCTTATCGTATCAGAGACATCTTGCAGGGCTATATCGATATTATTCGCAAACGCTTGGCCGCGCCCTACAACGTGTCTTTTACTGAAGGAGAAGCGATATTCGAAGATATGGTGGAATCATCACGGTAAAATCCCTATTCCTATTAGATATATCTAAAATCGTGTAATGACTGGCTCAGTTTGTTTGTACTTGCTGTACCAGCTGTCTAAGGTCTAGGTTCGAGTCCATTCATTGGTGTGACGAGTTACATATTTTTAATACATAAGTATCTACTTAAGGTAAATAATATGTAATTATGTTATAATTTTGTTTGATATTATAAAAAACTTTCTTTTTTTTATTTAGAGGTACAATAACGCAAACCGTGGTTCCTCGTAAGGTGCAAGAACATTCACTTGTTGGACCGAGTGAAATAATATCTGTTGACCAGAGTGAGTTATAAATATCTTTCTTAATTCTACTTCTTTTTCTCCTTTTTATTTTTGAATTAGTTATCTTTTAATTACTGTTTTATAATTGTTGCAATGGTTCATGAAAATGTTTAAGACATTCCAAAAAGCTTATTGTTGAACATTACATATTATGTCACGATTCACGTGATTATTAAAGAAGAATATAATAATAATGTTCTACGACTGATTCCGGCCATGGCGGCCAATGTCATCGAGACTGGCCAACTGCTCAGGAGATATTATAGTGCAGACACAAGTGCACTCTCTGTTTATACCACTCTTATACTCCGGTGGGATGACTGTTCGACACGACCAGTGAGAGCGGTGGCGCAAGACCGACGCGAAACGTGCTCTCCGAGGCACGGTGGTGACTCACCGCCAACTTCCCAACTCCGGGCTGCTACTGAGGCTTACTAAACAGAAAGACTCAATAATTAAACTTAGCCTAACCCGGTACTCGAACCCGGGACCCCTGGATGCATACATCGACCGTAAATGCTAGCCACTACACCACTGAGACAGTTAAGAATTTTATAAGCAACTTACCTATTTCTAATAATTTTAAGTTATTTTTTTCAGGTTATCAGTCCCAGCAAGGTACTAGAATCGTGACTGTCCATGAGATAATTACAACAACCAGAACAGACAAGACGCAACAAGCAATGGTGAGTAAAATTTTCGTCACTTCCACGCCATCAGTTTATGGCATTGTTATTTTCTATGGGATCTACTACCAGAAATTGGAGTACGTATTTGCACTATCGCTGCATATTTGGAGAAGAACGAAGAAGCTTAATGGGAGTCGTAAAAGCTCTAAGTGCTTAATGAACTACAAGTTGCACTTGCACTATCAATTCACTTTGACTAATCTATTTATCTGGTAAGTGTTTCGTTCCTTTAGATATCCCTTTTGAATTATTTTTAATGTAAGTGCGAGAATTGGACACTCTTCGCAATGCTTATTTTATTACCAATTATTATTATTTTTTGTTGTTTGTTGAAAATATTGTGAATATTATTTAAAGTACTTATTAATAATTAACATAAATTTGTTTCAGCGCGGTGAATTTGGAAGCAGCTCACCGCAGGAGTTCGGCAAGAAGTTAAACCGTCTTAACTCAGAGGCAGTGAAGGCCGTAGTTCTACTCTCAGGTATAACAATTATATTGATATTAGAAAAATATCTAAAATAATGATTACATTTCTAGCTTCAAGTAATTTATCTTGAGTATAAAAATAACATTTTCTGTTTATTTTAGATCCTACCAACGAAAATCTTCAAACTGTTAGAAGGATTGTTGCTGGTTTTGAAGATGATCTTCCCAGTATTATTAAAGGTAAAATCATGAACTAGTGAAGAAAGGAATTTAAAACATTTTAAGAATCATTCTCTCTCTATCAATATATCTTAAATTTATAAGATTTATTTATATGATTTACTTCAAACATAATTATAAAAATTTATCCACGATTGGTGAAGATTTCAAGGATCAATTATTACAAATAATAAAGATACAAAACAATTTTCCTTAAAAGACCTCTTTTTCTCCAGAATTTGTGATAAGATAATCTAGCTAAGCGACCCAAAGTTGATCTTGGCCTTCAACACTAAATACCGCCATTCCTATCAATTCTAAGCACCTTATTCAAAAACTTCGAACTTTGTCAATCCAGCGATACTTAAGACGTCTAAAAGAATGCATCTTGTTCACTCTAATTTCATTACAATATAATATATATATTTAAATTGGATTAGGAGCCAATGAAGCTGCTGCAGGATTAAAAGGAGAAGAATCAAAGAAACTTCTAGACGATTTGGACGAGCTATGCGCCTTTATGAATACATTAGCAGCTACCACTAAACGGAGTGATCTGGTATGTTAAATTTTCATACTAAAGCAAACCTATGTATTGTATGTATTTGGCCTTTTTAATGCCCCACTGTTGGGCATCTCCCTTCAATGTCTTTATACAAAAACATAAATATTTTAGCATGATCCGGATAATTTGATGACGGCTCAAGATGCTGCTAGAAAGATCGCCGAGCTCTCAACTCAAATGTGCTTCTCTCTGGACCCAAAAATTAAAAGATGTAGTAAAATCTTATCTGTAAGTTATTAACCCGTTTACAATTTTTACTAATATTTTAATTTCAGTATTAAAGTATTAAAATAGTACAGTATTTTTAAGTTAAATTGGTCGTTTTTTGTTACTGCTGCGCTCTTAAATCTCGGAACTGTCAGATTATTTAATTTTTTTTCGCCATAGAACTTTAGCAAAAGGGCATTCATAAAATTATTCGAGCAAACCGAACCGCATTGATCGCAGCTGCTGTACGACCATATACTATACAAAACACAAAAGAAACCATACTTAAGTAATTATTGGACTAACAAATTTCATTAATTTTGAAAGCGATCCCGCAAAAGCTTTATCTTGGATGAGAAAACAGAAGCTTCTCTCCGACGAGCTTCGTTCCTCAACGCAACTGACAGTGCGTGTCGGGCAGTGGAAGAAGCGCAAAATGATTTAGATGAAGTAAGATAATATTATTTTCTACATAATTTTAATTATTTAGGATAGATTATAGGAACGGTCTTTGG
Source organism: Boloria selene (assembly GCA_905231865.2). NCBI lineage: Eukaryota > Metazoa > Arthropoda > Insecta > Lepidoptera > Nymphalidae > Boloria > Boloria selene. The sequence continues at coordinate 694,805 of HG993156.1, forward strand.
AAATATCCAGTCTAGACATTGATAGTTAATTTTAAATAGTTAAGGCACTTGACTGTACATCCAATGTGGGATAAATGGATGAAGATTTCAAATAATTATAGTTTTAAAAACATAAATAAATAGAAAAACTAGAAGGAAGCGTTTTACAAAAAGGGAACGATCATAAAATCAGCTAATACCTGTGTATATGTTTATTTGATGAACCTCTCGTGTCATATGTTTTCGCTTGATAGTGTCTCTGTTTTCCTTGTTTGTGTTGAATGTTTGCCTATAGCGTAATAATGATGTCAAAATAATACACACGTGAAAATATGGACGAAGATAAACCCCTTGATTTTCCAAACCACCTTATCAATAACCTAACATTACTACCTGCGAAAACTTAGATTTGTATTTTGTACTTTTAGGAGTATCATGGACCTCGTCTAACTGAAGACCAAATACGAGATTTAGAAAGGAAAACTACTGCTAGAATGGGGAAGTTAAATGCAGCCATCGCTTTACTTATGAATGCTCATGCTGGTAAATTATAAACACATACATATGAGTTAAAATATATATTTATCTTCTTTTTAGTTTCAATTATAATATTAATATTTTACCTGAAAATTTTATAAATATTTCATATAGCTTTTTTAAACTTTTCAGATCCAAGAAACATTGATTACGAAATGGCTGTGAACTCAATGAAAACAATTAATGAAATAATGCCGGGTTTGATCAAAGGTATTTTAAGAATATGTATCTAATATCTTTTTGAATAAATTAATAAAATCGCTAGCTATGTTTATAATAATCTATAGAAAGGTTTTAGCGCCTCTTTATCTCGTAATAGTAACTACATATTCTTCCTTCCTTCCTTCCTCTCAGCCCATACACGTCCACTGCTGGACATAGGCCTCCCCCAAAGATCCCCACGACAACCGGTCTTGCGCCCTCCGTATCCAGTGGGGTCCAGCGACTTTAACCAAGTCGTCGGTCCACCTTGCGGGAGGCCTGCCCACGCTTCGCTTTCCGGTACGTGGCCGCCACTCCAGAACTTTGTGACCCCATCGACCATCCGTTCTTCGAGCGATGTGCCCCGCCCACTGCCACTTGAGCTTGGATATTCGGTTGGCTATGTCGGTGACCTTGGTCCTTCTGCGTATCTCCTCATTTCTGAATCGATCACGCAGGGAAACCCCGAGCATAGCCCTCTCCATTGCTCTCTGTGTGGCCTTGAGCTTTCTTATGAGGCCCATCGTGAGCGGCCACGTTTCTATATTATGAAGGATTAATACAAGTCGTAACGTTTCCTGTGGCTCCGTCTGCTTAATTAATTTATATGTGAACAGAAGAACTCACACTTTATCTCTTAAGCAACAAATATAGCCACAAGTCTAAACTTAACTACGTTATTAACTACATATATTGGTACCATTTTAGATGCTAAACCACTTATTGCGAATGGAGACGAAACCACTAAAAGGAAGATTCGAGATCAAATCATTCAACTGCTTAATGGTACTCGAGCTATATGCATGCTTACTGGATCTGATGATATTAGTGTGAGTATAAGTACTACATTATGATACGGCTTAACTATTTTCCCTTCCTCCAGAAAATAAGAGAGGGATAAGGGATAATTTCTGTACAGAGAAACCTAATAATTCGGCCCCGAGACTTGATCTGAGGACTGCCTCTTGTGCTGCTAATATATAATTATTTTACTAACTAATTTACATTTTGTATACAATTTTAGAAAATGCACGATATCGGAAATGATTACGCTGAAGTATCTAAAAAGCTTATATTTACATTTAATCGACCAAGTCGTGCCAACCCTGAAGGTATTGCTATGCACGATATGGAAAATGAGGTAAGACTTTATTAACTATTACTTAACTATTCATTATTTTCTATAAGATATAAATAATAAAATTATTAAAATCGTACGGTTTTCGATTTCATTGTTCTATAGACGAAAAATTAATTTTATCTCTAAGCTAAAAGTATTGAAACTTAATATTACTAACTAAAACTTCATACTTTTTAATATCATAAAATATTATTAGACATCTGAAATAAAATAATATTTAATTAAAATACTAATAAATATTTTTTCTAATCTAAGATCATGCAGTTGGCCAAAGATGTTGGAGAAAAGGTGTCATCTCTTCTGACTCTTACAAGTGAAGTCGCAAATTACGATCCTGATGATCCTCAAGCTATGGACTTGTGTACCGCAAGTGGCAAATGTGCTGACGCCACCCAAGGACTTTTAGCTTGTACAAAAGTATGTTGTCAACATGTTATTCTTTTCTAGTCCATTTTGGTTCTACTGCAGTCTTAAGAACTATACTATAACTTAATTAATAAATTTATTCATACAGCTTACAGCACCTTTGATCCAAGAACCCCATTGCCAAAGTGCACTGACAGCGGCGGCAGAGAACCTTTCATCATCTGTTCATAATCTAGCATTGTTTGGCAAACCTTTAGTGGAGAAACCTGGAAGACTCGGATTAGCAAAATCATTAGCTGATAAGTCATTTGACCTTGCAAAAGCTTTGGATAAATTGAAGAGTTCCTATGCCCACTTAAATAGTACGTAACTATTTCAGAAAATATATTTATATATAATATATTTTATATAGGTTATAACCTATATAAAATAATACTTTTAAATAAACGTATCTTCAAATATATTTAATTCTCAATTATAAGTTATTCTTTTAGCTGATATGCAAACTGTTGAAGAAGATGATTCAGACATGCAAGAACAAAATCGTCTCAAATTCATAATCAACCCTAAAGTGGCAAAGGATTCTTTAGCGGGTGCCCATAACCAATTACAAGAACTAATAAATACTACAAGCTTAATGGTAATTATAAACAAAGAAAATTTTAAATGTGTTAATCATGTGTAAATCAATTTCTGATTTAATTTTGTCTATTTATTTTTTGCACAGGATCCAATCAATAATAAGAAATCGAGGAACTTAGACGCTCAACGATTATTATCTCAAAAAATGGCTGAATTAAATGCTGCTATTGCATCTTTGTTGCAATCTACGACTGGTAATATAACTTTTTTAATTTTTAATTATATTACATTTCTTATATCTATAGTTATGACCAGACGTACTACGTCTAATAGGTGTAGGTATTCATGTAAATTAGAAAACAACAAATAATATAATTTCTATGGATTATTGGGATATGTTCAGATGTTTCTCGGTCTATGTATGTGCTTAGTATTAGCCTGAAGGGCTTCTTTCCTTTGAAGGTTTTATCGTTAAGAAAGTATCTTTTATTCTTTTTCTTAAAACCTGCCCCAAAATGTAAGTAATTTTGTAAGTTACTGTAGACTCATTTTTTACTATTTCATCTTTTTTTAAGATCCAGAAAAACCTGACATGGACACAGCAATTGCTGCTATTGAAGCAATAACAACATTGACACCGAATATAATTAATGGTAAGAAATGTAAAATTAGTATTTGAAAATCCTTTCCGTAATAAAATAATTCTTATAATCCAAACTTTTTTAGACACAAAAGATTTACAAGGGACTGTTAATGAAAACGAATGGAATAATATAATGAAACATCTCAAAGAAATTCTCGAAACAACTCAAGATATTTGTGCAAAGGCTGAAGATGGAAATATTCAGGTAAAAATCATTTTATTTTATGTTTATTTCGCATTCGGTGTTTTAACGTCTTTCTTCTAAATACGGAGTTCCCTTTAATATAAGGGGCTATAGTCCACCACGCTGGCTAAGTGCGGGTTAGGAACTTCACATGTCATTAGAAAATCTGCTGGGTTCTCTCACATGCAAGTCTCCTTGTGATGTTTTTCTTCATCTTAAAACAAAAATTGCAATCATATTGGAAATTATTATATTTATTTACTAAAAAGATTTCTTAAAACAATACCTTATAATTATTATCCAGGAACTGAACGATGCTGCATCTAAAATGGGGAAATCTTCTGGGAGATTAACATTTGTATTCAATCCTCGCAGTAATTCAAAGAAGAAAGACGAGGTGTGTATTTAAATAGATTAACTTAAAAATATTAAAAATCACAATGGAAGGTGTTAGTAAAATATGTATAATCAGTGAGTACGTACTTACCACTATAACATCCCACATAATACTATGTAAACCAAACATAAGTTTTGTCATAGTAGGTACATACTGTTATTTAACTTACGTTATTTGTTTAGTATTAACTAAATGATTGAAATATATATTTTAGTGATAGAATATGTATTAAGTAAATATACACATATATACTTTATAGTATGTGAAAAATATATTATTAAAAACATTAACTTCTTCACTAAACTAACATGGAGTGGCATAGTAAATATCTTAAAAAGAACAACTTATTTTATTCAACAAAACTATTTTCGTCGAAAGTAGTTTGGTTATCTATTGGATATGGACCTTAAAAAAAATAAACTAGATATATTAATCTTATACTAGATATATTAGATTAATCTTCACCCATATTTTATATAAGAGATTTCAATGTTTATTTAAATATTTTATTATTTAGATTTTAGACTTATCAAAATTAGCGGTTAAAACAGCTTCAGATTTACAACCTAAATTAGAGAATCTTTCTAAATGTATTAATCGAGAAGAAGGTCACTTATTAACATCCACTGGTGCTAAGATGGTAGATGCAGCAGAGGATCTTTTGAAAACTGCGCAGGTAAATTTTTTTTCGTATGTTCCATACATTCAAAAATACTTACGTTCACATTTTCGAGTCTTTCTTCTTCATTGGCATCAAGAGTCGATAGAAAACATTTGCTCAACACGCTTTCAATATAATGCTAGCCATAATTGACAAAAATAATATTTTTGTACCATTAGGCCGTCCATTCTATTATTTTTTAGGTAATAACACCAAGTATTGAAGACTCCAGATGTCAAGCTGCGTTATTATCTGCAATAGATCGCCTTTCAGAACGTGCTCAGCAATTACACAATTCGTTGGAGCTTTTATCGCAGACTTCTCAGCATGGTCAATCTGAAGAAGATATCAAACATGATCTAAAGCACATTCAATCTACTCTTGACAAATTGCAACAAGCTGTACGGGATAAAAGTGGTACTTAACATGACTATATTTAACCCACAATTTAATCGGCAGTTGTCGTACAATATACATATATAATCAAATAATACCGTTTCACTATTTAACTTCATTGTATAATTTACATTTCAATACATTTGTTAGCATAAATCATTCATTTTCCCCATAATGAAAACCTCCAACCTGTACATATTATTATATAAAAAAAATATTTCTTTTAAGAAAACGGAAAAGATAGTCATCATGACGACAAACAACGACTTCATTTTATTGCTGCTTTATCTAGAACTAAGAATGCTGTCAATGATGCAGAGAAGGAGTTAGAACAAGTTAATAATAAACCATTCGTAAAGGTAAGATATCTGCACATATAAATTTAATTTAATTTAAAATTAAATTAAATTTATTTATAATAATAACATAGAAGTGTCGTTTGGAACATTAACATAACAGCTTTTTAATAAATTCCATAATATGTATTACCTGTATAGAGAAATTATAAGATTTGTAACATCTTTCTCTGTCTCTCTGATTATTTGTCCTCGCTAATTTCTAAAACGGCGTGAAAAATTTTGGCGGAACTATCACTGGCAGATTGCTGACGTTATTAAAAGTAACTTAACAAAAATTTAACAAAAAAAATAACATACATATATCTAAATTAAATATCTAAGAGATACTTTCTTCTCAATAAAATTATTTTTTTCAGTCAAAACAAATTGAGAAGCTTAATGTACTAGAACCTAAGAATTTACTCTCTGAGAGATTGGCTCGACTTAATGGCGCAATAGCAAATATGTTGCAAGCAACTTCAGGTAAGACGTTCGAAGATTTTTAAACAATGAAAAATTGATTTGTTAATTAATCTATTCTAGACTCTATTTCTGTTCAACGTTTTCATATTATATATATATTTTATATTTTTTCATATTATATATATTGGGGAAGTACTCGATAAAGGGGAAGTACTCGATAAATTAATAATAGGAAATTTAAGTTCAGACCACTTGGGTCAAAAAATTTCAATAACTAGTAATATTGTTAACACTAAGCAAAATATAAAATGTAGACCGGTCACTAATTATAAAATTAACATTTTTAAAGCGAAAGTTATGCAACAATTACTTCAAGTGGACATGGCAGTAGATAGTCCCAACTCTTATTATAATAAAGTATTTAATATACTGTTAGACTCGTTCAATGACGTATTCAAAGAGCGCACTGTAATTAAGAACCCTAAAATGAAATTTAGCGACTGGGCGACAGTCGGCATATACCGTAGTAGAGACAATTTGTATAAACTATATGGTATGAAGCAGTGGAATCATGACCCAACGTTCTATACTCGGGTAAGAGCTTATTCAAAAATTTTTAAAAAAGTTTGTCAGCAGGCTAAGTCTATATATATTAGAAATAAAATTTTAAATTCTGACAATAAAATTAAAGCCACTTGGGACGTGATTACTCGTACGACTGGCAGATCTAAGCCCGCTAGTGAACCTATCCAATTGTTAATTAATAATGCTACAGTGAGTTCCAATGAAGATGTTGCAAATTCATTTGTAAGTTATTTTTCGAAAATCCCTGAAAAGCTCACATCTTCTTTAAAATCCTCTACTTCAGATGCAATAATTTCTTTGAAAAGTCATACTCCTCACTGTGATCACCAATTTAAATTTTCATATGTAGATGCGAATGAAATAATTAAAATATTTAAAACTATTAATCTTAAAAAAACTGGTGATTTATGGGGCATGTCTGTTAAATTACTTAATACAATAATAACAAACATTGCACCACAATTATCTCTTATATTCAATAAATGTATAGATACTGGAATATTCCCTGATCTTATGAAAATTAGTAAAATAATACCTCTTTTTAAAGATGGTGAAAAAAATGACCCTGGCAATTATAGACCTATTTCTATATTGCCATGTATGAGTAAAATCTTTGAGAAACTTATTTTAAGTCAACTTCTGACTCATTTTAACGCAAATAATATTTTCCATAGTGAACAGTATGGTTTTACTAAAGGCAGATCTACAGCCGATGCGGGGATTGCGCTTCTTAGACATATTTATGACGCTTGGGAAAAATCACAGAATGCAATTGGAGTTTTCTGTGATTTGTCTAAAGCCTTTGATTGTGTGAAACATGAAACTCTTTTGCTTAAATTTGCTCATTACGGTGTTCGTGGTATTGCTCTCGATCTACTTGCTTCTTATCTTACTGATAGAGTTCAGAAGGTCGCAGTAAATAACGTCAACTCTTCTGGTTCTCCTCTTAGAATGGGTGTTCCGCAAGGATCTATCCTAGGTCCATTTTTGTTTTTAGTTTATATTAATGATCTCCCGTTTTATGCCGATAAGTTGTGTGATATTGTACTCTTTGCGGATGATACCTCCTTAATTTTTAAAGTTGATAGAAAGTCAAATAATTACGACGAAGTAAACAGTGCATTATCGCACATACTTCACTGGTTTAACATTAATAATCTGGCTTTAAATCCTAAGAAGACAAAATATATGCAGTTTTTATTACCTAATGTAAAAAGACAGAATTTGAATTTGTATCTCAATAACGACACATTAAATGCGGTAGATTCCACGGTCTTCTTGGGATTGACATTAGATTCGGGTCTGCAATGGGGTCCCCATCTCTCATCTCTTGCGAGTAGACTGAGCTCAGCTGTTTTCGCTGTTAGAAAAGTCAAGCAGCTAACGGACATTGATACTGCCAGACTTGTTTACTTCAGTTATTTCCATAGCATTTTATCTTATGGTATTTTGTTGTGGGGTAATGCAGCGGACATTAAATCGATATTTATTCTACAAAAAAGGGCCATTCGGGCTATTTATAACATAAGCGCTCGTGATACTCTCCGCGGACTTTTTAAAGAAATAGGAATTCTTACGGTTGCTTCGCAATATATATATTGTAACATTATGTTTGTTCGGCAAAATATTAATTGCTATTCAAAGCACAGCGACAAACACAGTATAAATACTAGAAATAAGGATAAACTTGTAACACCCAGTTTTCGCCTACAAAAGGTAAACAGATCGTTTATGGGGCAAGGTGTACGCATGTATAATAAAATTCCACAGTCCATATTGAACTTGCCTTTGAGGCAATTTAAATCAAAAATTAAAAATACGTTATTGAATAAAGCTTATTACACTATAGTGGAATACCTGGTAGATGTAAATGTGTGGGATTAGTGACTTGTTGTGTCTCACGTAGGATAAATAGATAAATTGTAATACAATATTGTTACCAAATATTTTTTTGAAAAGAGCAACTGTTGAGTTTTTCGCCGGTTCTTCTCAGCAGAACAGCTTTCCGAGCCGGTGGTAGTTTACTCACAGACTTACAGACTGACTTTTAATTTTGATAATGTAAAAATGACGATTCAAAAGAGCTTGTACAAGTCTATTTGAATAAAGAATATTTTGATTTGATTTGATTTGATATAGTTTTTTTATTATTTGGCTTATAGATGAACAACCCAATTTGGAAATGGCTGCAGCGGCTCTGAATACTATCTCCAGTCTTACTCCAGACATTATAAAAGGTTAGTTAATTTCTGTGCACAAACTCAAATATTAATATATAAAATCGAAACTAAAAAGAAAAAAAAATAATTTTAATTACTTAGTTATTGTTGGAGTCGGTGCCAGCCAAGGAGATTGTATTAGGATTATTTTGCTTTGGCTGGCACCGACTCCAACAATAACTAAGTAATTAAAATTATTTTTTTTTCTTTTTAGTTTCGATTTGTAGCGTTTTGAAGTCGGTTTTCATTTTTGTTAAAAAATAATTTATTTTAAATTTTTTTGTGGAAATTATTATGTTTAAATAAAATATTGGAAGGCTAACTAAACTACTGCTCCAATAAGTCAGCGAAGTTTTGAAATGAACGACAATAGTCAATCGAGATTTGTCCACGTCTATTTTTCCACGTAACTCGTAGACGTTAATAAGATTTACCTTCTATTATCAATCCACCTAATATCCTGAAGGAGTACGACTATCAGTTCATAAGTACGTATAATATTAAAAGAATTTTCTTTCAACTCCTAACCGTTGAGGATATATACCTTACATCATCACAAATTCTTGAACAGCTTTAGAAAATATATGAAAAGGTAATCAGTGCCGATAAAATTTAAGGGTTGCCCTCGATTTCTCTAGGATCCCATCATCAGATGCTGACTTGGTGACAATGAGAACATCTTGAATGTATACCCTACCGAACAAAAAAGAAATTTTTAAAATCGGCCCACAATTCACGGAGAAATCGGTGAAAACACATAAAAAACAACTGTTGAGGAATTTTACCTTCCATCATCAGCTCATCCACATGAGATGATGATTTTCATACGTAAAAGCTTTATCGGGTTTAGAAAATATATCAAAAACATAATAGGTGCCTGTAAATTTTGAGAGTTGCCTTCGATTTCCCTGGGATCCCATCATCAGATCCTGACTTGGTGACAATGGGACCACCTCGGAACTATACCCTACCAATCAAAAGAAAAATTTTTGAAATCGGCCCACAGACGGCGGAGCAATCGGTGAACATACATAAAAAAAAAAAAAATACATACAACGGAACATATAACCTCCTCCTTTTTTGAATTTTTTTTGAAGTCGGTTAAAAATTCCCGTTTCACGATGTTTAACCGCAGGGAACTCCCCAAACTACTAATCCAATATTCGTTCAATACAAGTTATCGACAAATGGTAAAATTTACAATTTTTCATCTGGGGAGGGATATCGCAGATACGAATTGAGTAACGGATTCTCTACGCTAATAACACTACACAAAAGCCAAAGAAAAAGAATTACAATTTTGACACCAACGCGGGGCCGTGCCTGCTATTCAAAATACAGTTATACGAAATATTTATAGAGAACCTAGTATCTAATGTGTATTACATATGGCATTTACTTTTATAGGAGCTATTAAGTATTTCTTGAAAAAATAATTATTTTGTATTTTGTTGACTCAATTTAGACGCCAATGCTCTACAAGGTTCGGTCAACGATAAATCATGGAATGAGATTATGGAAAGCCTTAAATCTATTTTGGATGCGACTAAAGATATGTGTTCCAGTGATGAAGATCCACAGGTAAGAAACATAGTAAAAAACGAAATTATAATAAAGCCACTAGTGAGATTCTCTTTGGCTCTGCTTAGCAAAACTGACTTCCGGTCTGACGATAAATAAATGAATAAATTTTTACTTTTAATTGGATATGTTTGTATAGGACACTTTAACATCGGAACATCAGAAACCTTTAAAATTACAATTTTTGATGACATAATATTAATATAAAACATTTTACAAAATTTAGGTTACAAGTGAAGCCGCAATGAAGCTTGCCAATTCTGTTGGACGCCTTACATATGTAGTAAACCCACGTAAAAACGTAGGCAAGGAAAATCAAGTAAGGTCTTTTTCAATTATGTTATTGTTGTAACACGTGATACAAAAACACATATTATGTAATTAAGGGGTATGCAACAGACTGCTGTGGTATGGGAAGTGGCTCGAAAGTATATTATACAAAAACGTCTTCAATAAAAAATAAATTTAAAAGGAAAAATTGCAAAAATTTATAGATAAATTGTATCAGCAAAAAAAAGAGAGGGCTGAAATAAAATATGATGGCTATTAGAGGAGAACGGAGCAAGTTTATATGCTGGTATATACTTCGCAAACTCCTCATAGGTGATATTAACAGGTAATAAGAATATTACACAAATTTATTTCATCAACTCGTTACAGATTTTGGATTTATCAAAGAGTGCTGTAGAACAAACGTCAGCAATGTTATCTAATGTTTACCAACTCATAGAAGAAGTTGGCGGAGATGATGGAGAGAAATTGGACAAAGCCGGTGTCAAAGTCGTGGACACTGCACAAATGTTGCTGAAAACAGCTGAGGTATAAATTCATTTCATTGTGAGAAATGAAAATTAGTTAAAAAATTACGTTTCTGACTATACGTTCGTCATTATATTCTACGTTCTATACTTATTTTTTTTATTTTATAATTTCATAGATAACTGCACCAAGTATAGAAGACCATCTTTGTCAGAAAGCATTACTGTCTGCAATAGATCGTCTTTCCGCTAGTGCCAGGAACGTGCAAAGCGCTTGGAAACCTCTATCCGCTTCCCAAAATCATCTTGATCAAAACTTGAAAGAAGTTGAAACCACTTTAGATAAGTTAAGAGAAGCTTGTAAAGATGTCGATGGTACGTAACAAAAATATTTATACTCTAATTTTGCTGATCTAAACATTCATTTTAAAATGATATTTATTAAACACATAATTTATATTATGAACAGTATGCTTAAGAACCTTCACCAAATGATTTATTTTTTCCAATCCTTGTTTTCATTGTCACAAAATATAACTTGTTTTAATTTAAAAAGGACAAGAAAATGAAAGTCAGCAACGAACCCAAGAACTAGAAAAACAACGACTTCATTTCAATACTACCTTGTCAAGAACTAAAGATGCTTTGATCGATGCGGATAAGGAATTAAAGGACTTAATTAACAAACCGTTTGATAAGGTACATATATATTCTATTCAATAGAATATTTTTAGTGAGAAGAAATATTTAAGAAAGAATAATTTTTTTTTCAGTCTAAGCAACTGCAGAAATATGATGTGCCAGCTACTAGGAACTCATTGTCGGAAAGGTTGGCAAAGCTCAATGCTGCAATAGCAAATCTGTTGCAAGCAACTTCAGGTAATATTCATATTACTCGTAATAATAACAGATTGATTTATAAAATAAATTCTAAACAGTGATTACAAATGTTTTGCTGTAAATTTAAAGTGTTTTGAAAATATTTTTGCGTATCATTTATTTTGTGACTTATAGATAACGAAAGACCCGATTTGAAAGCAGCTGCGGCGGCAATAAATACCATCTCTACTGTTACTCCAGATGTTATAAAAGGTAAGTTGATATACTTTGGAATTTCATATATTTTTATATGATGGGACATTATTACAACAGCGCCATCTAGTTCCGTGGTAAGCTACTAGGCTTGTATTATGGATACCAAATAGTTGATATACTACACATATGTATAAATTTTAAATACATACATAATATAAATATTAACACCCATGACTGGAGAACAAACATTCGCGCTCAACAAATGACTGCCCCCAGCAGAACTCGAACTCGCGACCGCTGGCGTAGAAAGTAGGGTAACTACCAACTGAGCCAAACGTGACGTTATATTATATATTGTATCGATTACTTCGATACATAATAAAAACCATTCTATAGCAAATTTTATAGCCTTATGTTGTATGTGTGTTTTCATTTTATGCCACATGATATCAACTTTCAAAGAGTGAGTTTTTGTGTCTTTTAATGATTTATTACTTCATAATTTTACACATTTTAGATGTCAAGACTCTTCAAGGTTCTTTTGAAGATAACTCATGGGCTGAAATCATTGAAAATCTTAAATCTATATTAGATGCCACCAATGATATGTGTTCCAATGAAGAAGATGCACAGGTAAGAAACATAGATAGCGGAAGTACAATTTATAATTTAAAAAATAATTTATTAATTTACAGTAATGTTGTTTTTAATACAACAATGATCAAATTTTTACGTTTTTTAATATTTTTGTACGGAAAAGTTTCCGTATATACAGTGTATGAAGTATAGTGTTATAGAGTTAGAGTGCTATTTATATTTTTTGTTATTTATTAATGGTACTACTTTTAATAACAAAAATTTAAATTAATATAAGGTATTTCTGAATATTCAGGCTACAAGTGAAGCATCAATTAGACTTGCTAATTCTGTTGGACGCCTAATATATGTAGTAAACCCACGTAAAAACGCAAACAAAGAAAATCAGGTAAGTTCTATTTTAAATCAACTTTTAATGTATTACTCAGAGATGACAAAAAAGCATATATATGTAGTTAAGGGGTAAGATTGTTGTGGTTTAAGAATTTATAGCAAAGAATGTGATATATGGCAGTTAAAAAAGAAGATAAGAAAAAGGGGAGTTAATTCAAATATGATAAATGTTATGTTGCCTTTTCCACATAAGTGATATTAATGAAGGTAATTAGATAAATTAATTACATCAACTCATTAGATAAATTACATTTATAGATTTTGGCTTTATCGAAGAGTGCTGTAGATCAAACGTCAGCAATGCTATCTAATGTTTACCGACTCATAGAAGAAGTTGGCGGAGATGATGGAGAGAAATTGGACAAAGCCGGAGTCAAAGTCGTGGACACTGCACAAATGCTGCTAAAAACAGCCGAGGTACCTATACATTATTTTCATTGAATGAAAATTAGTTAAGAAAATAACTTTTAATTTTACTTCTTGCTCAGAATATTCAGTTAGTAACTCAATTCACGATTATCTCCATAAATACATTACGTTCATCATTATAAGATCTCAGAAAAAAACTTGTTTCTTTTATAACTTTTCAGATAACTGCACCAAGTATGAAGGACGATCTGTGTCAGAAAGCATTACTGTCCGCCATAGATCGTCATTCTGACCGAGGGAGGAATTTGCAGAATGCTTGGAAACCTCTAGCCGCGCACCCAAAATATCATCAAGCTGGAGAGGATCTTGATCAAAACTTAAAAGAAGTTGAATCTACTCTAAATAAGTTAAGAGTAGCATGTAAAGATGTCGATGGTACGTATGAAGGATTTTGTTTATCTCATATACTGCTAAAAGAAAATTTATATTTTTAATTATTCTTCTTTCTTTCAAGTTAGGAATGTTCTTTTCTTTTATTAAGTTCTACAGATCTTATATTATTTAAGCTTTGCGGCCTTTATCGAACGAGCGCTTTTAACCACTTTTTGTCATCGTACTATTATTTAACTTGTTTTAACTTTAAAAGAAAAAGAAAACGAAAGTCAGCAACAAACCCAAGAACAGGAGAAACACCGACTATATTTTAATGCTATATTATCAAGAGCTAAGAATACTGCGATCGATGCCGATAAGGAACTAAATGACTTAATGAATAAACCGCGCGATAAGGTAAAATACTCTATTGTCTATTCTATGATTCAAGCATTAAATAAAATATTTTTAATAAATAGAAATATTTATGAAAGTATTATACCTAAATTGTTTTTTAGACTAAACAATTTGAGAAACATAATGTGCCATCAACTAAGAACTTACTGTCGGAAAGGTTGGCAAGACTCAATGCTACAATTGCAAATCTGGTGCAAGCAACTTCAGGTATTCGTATAATGGTCTAAGATCCCACTGCATGATTCTGCAGGTACGCGTTTTTTTGATTAAATTAATTTTAAATGAATGTTGAGGAAGCATTCAATGGATTAGCGACAGGTTGCCAGTAAAAAGTTGGCCGCAATTATCTGTAATTAATTCATGTATAATTAATTTTCTGGTGTAAATTGCAGCTATATGTTTTTTTAATCAATTTTACATAATTTTAAAGGAAATGATGTAAAGAATAGAAAAAAAAATGGTTGCCAGCTCCCAGTCAGCCGCAACGTTAGGGTTGCCAGGTGTAAACAGGTATATTATTGTTAGTTATTTACAATCATTTGTTTTTTTAAAAATAAATATTACAAATTTAAGTTTTATATTACCTGTTCACGATAATGCATGGTTGCCAGTTAAAAAATAGCCGCAACCAGAGGTTTCCATGCTTTCTTTTAATCAACGATTATTCCTCCAGGTAAGTGTGAGTGCAAAAGAATGGATTGTTACGTGATGTAAACAAGAGTACAATGTAGTGTAGATGTAAATCTAGTATTTTTCTTTCATGAAAATAATTTCGCGTGACAAAAGAACAATTTTTATTGAAAAAGTGGTCTACGAAATCTTTGAAGCACTTCGATGATGCTTTATTTGTTCATTCAATGTTCATGTATTAGGTACATTTTCGTTTTTTTTAATGAAGAACTAGTTACTTTCTTTTTATAATAAAATCTTATCAATATCGTACTTAAATCGTAATAATTAAATCAAAATAATAAATATTAGTCAATCAGCGTAATGGAATATAAAATAAATATTGAAAAAATAAAAAACAATTTTTTTATTATTATAAATGAAACTATCTTTTCGGATTTTGTCGCGGATTTATTATGATTTTTGGTTCAAAACAAAAATCATAATAAATCCGCGACAAAATCTGAAAAGATAGTTTCATTTATAATGTCAAACATTCGCGTAAACCTAAGAAAACAATTTTTTTTATACAAATTATGTACCTACTACATAATTTACTTATTCTAAATCTTACAATTGTACAAATATTAACTATATAATATTATATTTAACATAGTTTTGCCCAATAGTTTTCATTTTATGAACATTTTTGTTTGTTTACGTGGATGATGTAATTTTAGTATGTGTGTTTTATATGAGTTTTCATTTACGTTGTTTATAATATATTATTATTATTCCGTTCCCGTTTCTTGGGATTTATATTGTTTAAGGCACGCGGCACGATTTGAAGATACTATGTATTTAATATATGACAATTAAAAGCAACAAAATGTTATAGTTTACTTGATGTAATCTAGAAAAATCCTACTGTAGTTTACAGAACAACCTATTACAGACACTGAAATGTAAAAAATAAAATAAGTAAACTACGTTTCCAAAACCGACTTCCAAAACTAAAAAGTTTAAAATAAATTAATAAAGATTAAATTTCATACACACCTTATACCTTTAATATTAATAAATTACTATTATTTGTATGTGCTACTTATTGATAGGTTTGAAGTCGGTGCCAAGCCCTAAACAAAATAAAACTTAATATTATAAACAGCTTACTTGCTGTAATGAAATACCTACACTAAAGACCAACCTACATAAATAAAGAGCAATGTTCAATGTTCTAGTTCAGTACAGAAAATTAAGGAAAAATAT
The DNA here is from genome assembly GCA_905231865.2 of Boloria selene. Taxonomy (NCBI): domain Eukaryota; kingdom Metazoa; phylum Arthropoda; class Insecta; order Lepidoptera; family Nymphalidae; genus Boloria; species Boloria selene. The sequence continues at coordinate 710,857 of HG993156.1, forward strand.
TAAATATTTGAACAATTGTAAGATTCAAAATGAGTAAATTATGTAGTAGGTACATAATTTGTAAAAAAAATTTTTTTTTAGTTTTTAATTATTTATTTTATGTTCCATTACGCTGATTGACTAATATTTATTATTTTTATTTAATTATTACGATTTAAGTACGATATTGATAAGATTTTATTATAAAAAGAAAGTAACTAGTTCTTCATTAAAAAAAACGAAAATGTACCTAATACATGAACATTGAATGAACAAATAAAGCATCATCGAAGTGCTTCAAAGATTTCGTAGACCACTTTTTCAATAAAAATTGTTCTTTTGTCACGCGAAATTATTTTCATGAAAGAAAAATACTAGATTTACATCTACACTACATTGTACTCTTGTTTACATCACGTAACAATCCATTCTTTTGCACTCACACTTACCTGGAGGAATAATCGTTGCTTAAAAGAAAGCATGGAAACCTCTGGTTGCGGCCATTTTTTAACTGGCAACCATGCATTATCGTAAACAGGTAATATAAAACTTAATTTTGTAATATTTATTTAAAAAAAAACAAATGATTGTAAATAACTAACAATAATATACCTGTTTACACCTGGCAACCCTAACGTTGCGGCTGACTGGGAGCTGGCAACCATTTTTTTTCTATTCTTTACATCATTTCCTTTAAAATTATGTAAAATTGATTAAAAAAACATATAGCTGCAATTTACACCAGAAAATGTATTATACATGAATTAATTACAGGTAATTGCGGCCAACTTTTTACTGGCAACCTGTCGCTAATCCATTGAATGCTTCCTCAACATTCATTTAAAATTAATTTAATCAAAAAAACACGTACCTGCAGAATCATGCAGTGGGATCTTGGAATATAATATTTTATAATAATTTTTTATCTCCTCATTTAAATCGCGCCCTTCTATCTTATACTATTTCCTACACCTTAAGGTTGCCTGGAAGAGATCGCTCTTTTAGCGATAAGGCCGCCTCATGTGCATTCCATCTTTTTTTGTATTATATCTCTTTTTTACTAGGTGTACAATAAAGAATATTATTATTATTATAATTAAAATTACATTATATTTACACAAATCTGATATAACAAAAATATTTTTTTGAAAACGTCAATTTTAGTAATATTGTTTCTCACTTATTTTTTTTCATAATGTCGTTATAGATAATGAAAGACCCAATTTGGAAGCAGTTGCAGCGGCGGTGGAGACTATCTCTAATGTAACTCCAGGTGTTATAGACAGTAAGTTTTGAAAACTGCTTATGAATCATCATCATAAGTTATGATATTTATCGATATTATATTATCATTTTCTATCTCATTATATATTCTTGATGACTATTCATGTTTTTACGAAAAATTTATTCATTCGCCTTCAGGCGCATTAACTTTAATTATGATATTTTAGATGTCAAGACTCTACAAGGTTCTCTTGACGATAAAGCATGGACTGAGATTATGGAAGGTCTGAAATCTATACTGGATGCCACAAAAGATATGTGTTCTAGTAGTGAAGACCCTAAGGTAATAGAAATACTAAAAACACATTGTCAACTTTAATATATTATTCCATGCACAGCGGGCCGGCGGACTTCACATGTCTTTCGAAAACTTGCTAGATCTCTCAGATATGCAGGTTTCTTCACGATGTTTTCCTTCACCGTACGATAAGTGGTAATCATGTTAGAAATGATTAGCATATAAAAATATTATAGGTATGAGGCCCAGATTTTTGAACCCGTGACACTCATTAGGCTACCACTCTAGAGTTCAATATCATAGTAAAATCATAGATTTCATTATATATTGTACACCTGTAAAGCACAGTACTGTGACTTCGGTTATTTTGTAATAAATTTTATATTAAAACTTAAATGATTTTTAGGCTATCACTGATTCGTCAATGAAGCTTGCGAAATCTGTTGGACGCCTCACATATGTGATCAACCCACGCAAAAACGTAGAAAAGGAAAATCAGGTATGGTTTCTTTTAATTTTTAGTAACTAAATATTTCAATACAAATATTTATATTAACTGGAAATTATTTACGACAATACCTCCTTTTTAAATTAAAAAAACACCAAATACCAAAACTCTTAAATGGTTTTATTACTTTTTGGATAGATTTTGGATTTATCAAACAGTGCTGTGAAGAAAACGTCGGGAATGCTGTCTAATGTATACCAACTGATAGAAGATGTTGGAGGAGCCGAGGGAAATAAATTAGACGAAGTTGGAGTTAAAGTCGTCGACTCGGCGCAAATACTATTGAAAACAGCTGAGGTACATAATATGTTGAGACCTAGTATAAATTTAATACATAAAAATATAAAATGAATTAAGCACATATTTTACATGAATAGAATTTAAACACATAATATTATGTATTACTCAAAAGATGATATTGTAACAATTTATTGATTTTAAAATATTGATGTTAGACTACCCTTTTGCGGGACTTGAATTTTCAATCTCGGATTAGGAGGAGGAAGATATCTTCTGAATAAAATACTATCTATATAGCAACTAATGAGAAGAATTTAAAAGCAAAAAAGAGAATAATAAACAGAGAAACCTCTTAACTTGAATTGATTTCCCAACTGAACGCGCTTAGCGCTCAATATGTCGACCAAATCAGTTGTTATGCTGATAGAATTTCCCCTGCAAAGTCTTCTTTTGCTTTTTTTAACTTAACCACCGTAATATTATTTACAAAACCTAAACAATAAACAAAGTTTTAATTCGTTAATTTAATTATTTCCCAGATAACTGCGCCTACTATGGAAAACAGTTTTTGTCAGGAGACATTATTATCAGCCATTGATCGTCTTTCTAACCAAGCGAGGGATTTGCAGAGTGCTTGGAAGCCTCTAGCCTCGACCCCAAAATATCATCAAACTGGGGAACATCTAGACAAAGATTTAAGCGAGGTTCAGTCAACTTTAGATAAGTTAAGAGAAGCTTGCCGAGCGATAGATGGTATGAAAATTTATATAAAATTATTTTGTTAAGAATACCAACATTATAATGAGGGAGAGTAAAGAGTTAGTTTGTTTATTTTAACGCGTCCAGGAACTACTTGTTCGATTAGAATAATTCTCTTTGCACAAGTCTGGTTATTTAATATTTTGAAGGCATGTTTGGCTCAGTTTGCTTTGTCAACGGTTGCGGGTTCGAGTCCCGTTGGAGACACATTGGAATGTGCTGTGTCAGGAACTAGATGATGCTGTGTATTGTCTTATGTCTTACTATATTTTTTAATCATTTTAATAATATAGACTATTTATCTATTCCATTCTGACCGTTAAACCGTACCTAAGGACTAAGCAAGGAAAAGGTGAGAGCTAATTGAACATACTCGTATAATAAAGCTCTTTATTTTGAATATATCATTGAACTTAATATATTTGGATCATTGAATAAGATTTACTGTCTAGAATAGTTATTAGTCTTTTATTTTTTGTTCATAAGATATTTGCACGGTTTTATAATAATTTTAAATTATTAAAAAAATATCAAGACAAAATATTTAGACGAGATTTTTTATTAAAATAATGAACAAGTTTTGTAACAGTATATTTATAATTACTTTTAAAACATAACATAAGAGTGTTTTCATTTAAAATGTTTCCTTAAAGACGATAAGGCTGAGAAAGAAAGTGAAGAACAAAAGAAACAACGACTCCAGTTCGTCTCAACACTATCTAAGGCTCAAAATGCGATGATTCAGGCAGATAAGGAATTAAAAGATGCTGCTTATACTGCATCGAAAGTAAAGGTAAAAAAAGAAAAAATATTTATAACCTTAATAATTTTAATAATTATTACTAATGTATTTATCTTTCTTGGCTTAGTTAATAACTATTTTTGAACAGATTTTTGGACAAAAGTATAAGAAAAGTGATATAATTGTATATACTTATAATAATATTTTGAAAAATTCATAGTTTTAGATTTCATACACTATATATTTGTTAAATAGTTTCTTCAATAAGAATATTAAAAACACTAAAGTCGTTGATCTCAAACTTTTTGCTTCATCTTAATCGAACCGGTTGAAATATTCAAGTTGTATTTAGAGGTCAAGGCTTTTATGTATGTAAAGTCATATTTTTATCATTTTCAGTCTATTGATGACAAAAACAATGCTCCTGCGTTGAGGAATCTTCTATCTCAACGACTAGCAGAATTGAATGCTGCTATAGCCAACTTATTACAAGCAACAGCAGGTGATTAATTTTTTTGTATTAAATTAATTAAATAACTAGTTAAATTAATTAATATTAAAATCACATTCTAAATTACTATCTTATCGTGAAATTGATTTTTATTTATACCTCTATTACCTCACGTTAGTGAATCACTAAACTAATATTTTTACTGAGAAGTAAAAACTTGTATATCGTGATGACATCTTTGTTTTCTAAGAAACGCCCACACTCGAATTACGTACACATACTCGTACATTAGTAAGTCCATTATAGTATTTTAGACAAACAAGTTTTTTTATTACTATTAGATTTTTATGTATTGCCACTTTTAACAGGTCTTTAAAAATGCATTTTTATTTAGATCGCGATAAGCCGGATTATGAAAATGCTGCTGCATCGATAAATACAATCTCCAAATTGACTCCAGCCATCGTTAAAGGTAAAACAGCACAAAGACATGCAAATATTTTTTTATATATGGACATTGAAATATGTGACTTAACGACTGCACTTTCAAAATTCTTATATAACAACTTACTCTCGTTTGCTTACTCTGGTGTGTTTTAAGTGCCTTAACGTTTTTTATAAAAGGAAATACATATATTACTTTAACTCGCTTGAAAAACCAAGTGATGTGGGTTCATATCCCGGTGTTGGCACCTCTTATATCTCCTTCTGTTGTGGGAACCAAACCCAATATGACGATGATGATGATGATATGATATGACCAGTTACGTTTGAAAGAAGCATTGTGAGAAAAGCTGTATATCCTATAGATCCTCGCAAGTATTCCAAAAATATGTAACCCACACCTGGTCAGCGTGGTGGAGAAAGATGCCCTTGCCCGACAAAGGGACATCAAAGAGGGCTTAATAGAAACAATACATAAAACCTATAGAAACAGGCATCTTTACAAATGTTTTTACTGCTTAGTATAAAATTTCATCTAAATCAGTCCAGGCGTTTTAGATTACTGGTGTATGTAGCTGATGGAAATATCGCCACCAATAATAAGGCATCGAGACTTAAAATTAGACAAATCACTTTATTTGTCTCTCTGTTCATCAAAGTATGTTATATCTTATTTATATTTGTTATAATAAAAAAATAATATCAGAACAATGTCTTAGAGTAAAAGTTACTATTAATTAGGATAATAACGCTAAGTCGTTAAATGCAAGAAATTATTAAGAAAAAAATGCATATAGTTTTGAACTGATCCAACCGTATCAATATAGGTAGCGTATAAAAACATATTAAATATATGTTTTCATTTATACTTCTTTTCTAGATGCCAAGGGTCTTCAAGGTTCCGTAGATGATAAGTCATGGAAGGTCATAATGGATAATCTTAAATCCTTAATCGATTCGACAAGTGATCTTTGTGCCAATAGTGAAAATCCACAGGTACACTACTTCTTTATATTATTATCATTCTAAATATTATTATTATGTACACAGAGTACAGTAATTTTAATTTTCTAATGACCTTTTTATAACTTTACTTCACTTTCATTTTTTTTCTTAGCTAGTCCTTTTCCATTTGCTGTTATATTTTAAACGGTTTTATTTAGCTCACCCCGTTTGTTTTATTTATTATTTATTATTTATTATTTATTCTTGGGTCAAATTTAGTAATTCAAATTTCACCCTCTTCCTGTCAACCGATTAATCTGAAATTTTGTATACACTTTGGATTTTGGTGACAATACAATTATGTTTATTCATTATCATTATAAATTCAAGATGGCCGCCGCTACAAAATGGCGGATAATTGTTTAATTATAATATAGTGTTAGTATCTAAGAGTGATATATTGGAAAAAACTTAACAGACTCATATGTACAAATATTATAAGTATGTATGTAGTTACAAACCTACCTTGGCTGACACCGATTCCAAAAATAACAATAACTGTAAATTCATTTCATTTTACTTAGAAGAACTCTAAATAAAATAAAAAAGTAAGTTGATTATTAAGTTGTAGAACAATACGCAATTATTTTTTTTTGTGCATTTGTTTTTGAAAAGGGTTTTTTTTTTTGAAGTCGTTTTTTTTTTGTTAAAATATTTTATACCAAATTAGTACACCACTTTTTAGTAATTTTATAATTTTTTAGGAGTTATCTGATTCATCGACGAAATTCGCGAACTCCGCTGGGCGTCTCACGTATGTGCTCAATCCACGAAAGAATACAAAAAAGGATAATCAGGTATTGTTAATAATTATGATCTTACTAATAATCATATATTTCAGTTTCTTAAAGTTGATTAAATCATAGGTCACTTATCAGATATGCTTTTAAAACTGACTAAAAATAGATTAATTAACTTTATAAATGAAACTATCTTTTCGGATTTTGTCAATTTGAATGCTTTACAGTAATCATGGTCACGGGAGAGACTCATCCGTGACCATGATTGCTGTAAAGAATTCGAAACGTCGTGAGCCAAAAGTCAAAATAAATCCGCGACAAAGTCCGAAAAGATAGTTTCATTTATAATGTCATTCGCATAAACCTACCAAAGTATTAAATTACTGAACTGTGAAAAATATCAAGTCAAATGACTTCATTTTTTTTATTTTCTCTTTATGGACTCTTCGATGAGGATTAAGATGAACAATTGATAGTTGTGAATTCAACGAACATTTGCCGTTGATGCTCGATACTTTTTTACTAAATGTAAGAATAATTAGTAATAATATTCAAATTTTCTTTGCAGATTATAAATTTAGCAAAAAGTGTAGTAGAAGATACTTCAACCTTATTATCGAATGTATATCAACTGACAGAGACTATTGGCGGAAAAGATGGAAAGAAATTAGACACAGCTGGAGTCAAAGTTGTTGAATCTGCAAAAACTTTACTTAAAACTGCAGAGGTAAGCTTTGAAAATAATATTTTCTAAGTGGGAAACAGAACTCAAACATGGAAATCTTGGTATAGGAAACTAACTTCTTATATATTAGACGCCAGGAGCCTTTTTGATTAATATAAATATTCTATTCTATAGCCTTTTTGATTAGTATAATATCTACTTACTGTTTTTATGGAATTGTTATAATTATTAACTAGGCTAAAATTAGAATTTGTGAGGGAAGTCATTTTAAAAGAAAATCTTAAAAATTTTATGTAGTATCTTTTTGCATGTGTTAATTGAACTAAAAACGACACGCTATTTAAAAGATGTAGTTGTTAATTATTAAGCATGATATTTCTTCTAATTCTGATTTTTAAACAGGTTACTGCATCGAATATAGAAGACCCTCGTTGCCAACAAGCACTTCTACGAGCTATCGACCATCTCTCCAAACGAGCTGATGATTTACAGAATACATGGGATTTCTTAACTGAATCTCCTGAGCATCAAAACGCTAGAGGACAACTCAGTGATAATTTGAAGCGGGTTCAAACAACTCTTAAAAATTTAAGGCAGGCGTGTCAAGAAAAGGGTAAGTTATAACTTACTTAATATTATTTGGTAGATGCGTATTTACTACTCGATAACTAAAAAGTAAGAAATTTTGTGATTTTTTCCAAAACTCATCGTATTCATTTTAAATCAGGCTGATGAGTTCAATTATTGGTGTATGTATTGTTTTATTTTAATAAATGATTTTAACAATGATAATTGACTTTTATCTATAAATAAATAGATATATATTAGGACGTTAACTTACAGCACCATTTATTTTGAAGGTAGGTAAACTATGACGCTAATATTGTGGATACCAAAAAGTTGAGAGTCCACACATATATAACTTAAAATACATACATCACTACATAGTATAAAACAAAGTCGCCTTTTCTGTCCCTATATCCCTATATCCCTATGTGCGCTTAAATCTTTAAAACTACGCAACGGATTTTGATGCGGTTTTTTTTAATAGATAGAGTGATTCAAGAGAAAGGTTTATATGCATAACTAGCAGATCCCGCGGCTTTACCTGTGCTAAATCTAGGGAAGAGCCCGAGCGAAGCGAGGGCGAGTCGCTAGTAATATTATAAATATAAATATCCTTGACTGGAGTAAAAACATTTGTGCTCATTACACAAAGGAATTCACCCAGTGGGTCTCGAACCCGCGACCGCTGGTACAGCAAGTACATCACTACAAACTGAGCGTCAAATATATGTAATGCAATCATTATGTAAAAAAATAAAATAAATTAAATTCTCTTTAATTATTTAAATAAAGTAATTAATCATAGTAAATCAAATGTAGAAGATAATTAAGTTTTAGGAACTTTATTTTATTTATTTTCAGACTTAGAATCTGACGAGCAAGAAAAACAGCATCTTGAACTTATTGCTACTCTATCCGATGCTAAAAGGGCTGTAAAAGATGCACAAGATGATTTGAAAAAAGTTAACAATCTACCGGTAAATATAAGCACGCATAATATTAAAAACTTTATATTATTATTTGTTATAACAATTTAGTCCTTCAATATTAAAATTAACAACAAACCCATGTTAATATTTTGTTAATTTGCAATTTAATTTGAAAAAGAGAGATCGCTGAGTTTCTATCGCCAGTTCTTCTCAGGTCAGAGGTTTCTTCTTTCCGAACTGGTGGTAGACTCATAACGTTCAGTAAGAAATTGTAATGCAAACAATTTTTATGCTCAATAAAATATTATGATTTGATTGATTTACAGCCTTCAAACGCTCTGAATAAGAATAATGTTCCGGCTGTGAAAATGATGTTATCTAAAAAATTGGCGCAATTAAACGCAGGAATAGCTGAACTTCTTCAGGCTACTTCAGGTATAATTTATTTATTGAATAGTCCGAAATTAAAACCGAGTAAAGCCAGTTTGGATTCAACTCTCGGGTCTCACACATCTGATATTTTTATGTGCAAATAATTTCTCGATGTTTACCACTTGTCCTAAGTTAAGCTTAAACGTTTGAACTTATCGTTTAAATGTATTTTTAAATTGGACATTAAATAATTTAATTTTTAGATACTGTAAAACCGGACTACAAAGCGGCCGCAAAAGCAATCAATAACATTTCTAGTCTTACTCCTCAAATAGTCAAAGGTAATCCATCTTCCATATTCTTAACAATAATAAGTATGTATATACTACTCGCAATATTATTATAGTAATAACTATTTTAATATTAAATATACTTTTTAGATACCAAGAACCTTCATGGTGCTGTGGAAGATAAATCTTGGAAGACTTTAATTGATAATCTAAAAGCTCTGCTCGATTCGACTAACGAAGTTTGTAACAATGTCGAAGATCCTCAGGTACAGTTCAAATTGTGCCGATATAAAGTACTATCATATTAACTAAGCATTTTTTTTAATCAGATAATATTTTATGAGATTTATGCGAATATTTTGCATTTTGAACCAAACTATTCGGATTTTTCGCGTATTTGTTTCGATTTTTGGTTTCCGAATACTTACATTACAAATATTTGTATTTTGAAATACAATTAATATTGCTCGTCTATGTTAATTATTCCTTTATAACTAAGTCGCACGTAAACAAAAAAAATCTTAAATTTTCCAAACATTAAAACTGCTACTTAACTATAGTACCTACCATATGATTAGATACTACTGGTATGTTTATACAGCATATAAGCTTATTATATTTATCTAAAAATATTTATTAATTCAGGCTTTAAAGAACTCAGCATCGAAATTCGCGAACGCTGCAGGACGACTCACTTACGTCTTCAATCCACATAGCAACGTCAAAAAAGAGAATCAGGTAGAGTATTAAAAACTTGATGAAAAAACGTTAAAGCATGACCGAAATTAGTAAATCTCTTATACGTTAGAAATCAAAGGTTCATTTCCTATAAATGGTAAATATTTTACTAGACAAATATATAAACTTTATAATTTTTTTAATAACATTTATATACCTTTCTCTATACAGTGATCTAACTGTTTAACCATTGGCGTGTAAGTGGTATGCGTTGCTTTTAAGCTTTACTATGCAACTATGTATCTATAGTCTTTACTACATATTATAAAACAAAGTCCTACGCCACGTCTGTCTGTCTGTTCACTATAAGCTCAAAAACTACTGCACCGATTTTCATGCTGTTTTCACCAATGGATAGAATGGTTCTCGAGGAGGATTTAGTATATAACTGGCGAAATCTGCGGCTTCGCTCGCGCTAAATCTATCAAAGCGAGGGTGAGTCGCCAGTCTCTAATTAGAGTTTATTTTATAGATTCAAGATTTATCGAGATGTGCCTTAGAACAGACATCTCTACTTCTGTCCAACGTGTACAACCTAACAGAAAAAGTAGGTGGAGAAGACGCAGAGAGATTGGATCAAGCTGGGGTTAGAGTGGTTGATTCCGCACAAACCCTATTAAGAACTGCTGAAGTAAGCTAACTTTCAAAATAAAGTGTGCTTAGCTTGCTTTATATTTTGATTTTTTATATATTATATTATGGGGAACATAACTAAGTAAAAAAGTGTGTACATTGACAACAAAATATTATATTTTGAATTTTTCATACCCCTGGTGGGACTCGACCCACAATCCCCGGCTTAGGAGGCCGATGCCTTATCCATTAGGCCACAGGGGCTTATAACTTTATAGACTTAAAACTTCTATTCAATTAATTGTTACTTTTTTAAATATTTATTTTCAACTATTGCTTAAGCAAATTTCTTTACAGTCCCCAAAGATTGTAAAATAGTTAAAAAAAACCCTCTGTCCATCTAATTCTTACTAATGACTAAACTTGATGACAGTTTTGGCGCAGTTTGTAGTGACCCTACTTTCTTGCGCCAGCGGTCGCGGGTTCGAGTCCCGCTGGGGGCATTCATTTGTTAAACTCGAATGTTTGTTCTCCAGTCATGGGTGTTTATATTTTGAATATATATGTATTTAAGTTTATATATGTAGTATATCAACTGTCTGATATCCGTAACACAAGCTTTCTTTGTAGCTTACCCCGGAACTAGATGGCAATGTGTGTAATAATGTCCCAACATATTTATTTAATGGTGGTTAATGCTATGAAATAAAAAAAATATCTTTACAGATAACTTCACCTAGTATAAGCGATGTACACTGTCAACATGCTCTACTAGCTTCTATAGACAAGTTAGCTGATAACACGCAAGTCCTTAAAAAGACATGGATGCCATTGGTGCAAGCACCACAATATCATTCCACTGGAAACCAGCTCGATCAGAACGTGAAGATAGTTCACGCTACGTTGGACAAGTTAAGGAAAGCCTGTCAAGATACTGGTATGATATTTTTTGTATACTTAGTTAATTTGATAGTCTTTTAAATATTTTTCTTCTACTCAAAAAGTTACGAAGGATAATTTAAAACTTTGCAAAAGTTTTCAAGGAAATTAAAGTAAACAAAATGTTGCGCTTCTTAAAAATGTTTTCCATACAGATGATTCCAAAGAGGCAAAACCAGATCATTTACTTAAGAGTCTATCCAAAGCGAAAGAAAATATAAAAGTACTAGAGAAGCTATTCTCAGAAGATAACATGGCTCAACGTGCTGCAGAAGCTAGGAGTCAGGTTTGTAGCTTAATTACACTAATTAGAACACTAAGTCTAATTCATTCATATATTTTATTCCAAATATTCCTGTATTAATAATTAACCTCCACTTTATCCGACTCGGGTGAAGGCTAAAGGAGGGTTATGTGTTTGATTTATATGTGTGTTTGTTTCTGTGTTCCCTCGATATACTTTATAATAAGTTTATACGTCATTCGATTAGATTCTTTATAACTCGTAATTTTTTTTCTTTACAATTTATATGTCTTTTTCTAATTGTCGTTTTTTTTATTTGAAATATGTTTAATAATATATATTTGTTCGATTTTAGAATGTTGGAAATGATAAGCCAGTAATGGCGAGACGAATTGATCTCGCACATAAACTTGCGCAGCTGAATGAAGCTGTGGCACGTCTTTTACAGGCTATGTTAGGTAAGTTTTGGTAGAAACAAAGAAAAATCTTTAACATCATTTTTGGCTCAAATTCGAGGCATTTATTTGTGTGAAGAGAATAAATATTTGTACTCCAGTCGTGGAGTGTTTATATTTACAATACGATTGTATTTAAATATTTATTTACATAAACTCAAAAGTCAAGAAAAGAAAGGCGTAGTGGAAATAATGATAACTGGCTATTCAAAATTATAGCTGGTTTAACTTGTAGCTTTATATTCAGTTTACTTATTATTTACAGACCGCGAATCCCCTGACTATAAGAGTGCTGAGATCACCGTTGACGTCATATCGAAGTTAACTCCAGAAATTATTCAAGGTATCCTTATTTTCTTTTTCTTAATACACATTGTTCAATTTACTGAAAAAGTTTTAAATACAGAATTATTGATTAAACTTTATTTATATTAGTATTTAATAGACATTTAATTTAATAACGACAGTATTTGGTTCAGTGATCCTACTTGCTGGGTCAGCAATTTCAGATTCGATTCTAGGTTGGGACAATCATTTGTGCGACGAGCAGTTAGAGCACAAGTTAGAGTATAAAAACGTAATAGAACTTTAGTTTCCACACAGACAATTCATTGTCTGTGAGTTTCCATATATAAATATGATTAATTGGTTTAGGGAAACCCTTCAAATGTTACTCGAATACTCGGTACTATTCATTGTTTTACTCATCTGTTACAAGCCCCTGTGGCCTAATGGATAAGGCATCGGCCTCCTAAGCCGGGGACTGTGGGTTCGAGTCCCACCAGGGGTAAATAGTTTTTTGTTAACATTAATACAACTTTTTACAGAAACAATGGCTTTACAAAGCAATTTAGACGACAATTCCGGCAGAATTATATTCGAAGAGGCTAAAAATATTTGCGATGCAAGTCAGGCGATATGTACTAGTGTGGAAAATAACAGTTTAGAGGCAAGTATCAATGGTTATCTATACACTGTAAACATTGTAAAGTTTTTATTTTTATTTATCATGACATTTTCATTTCCTTCTTACTTAAGTAAGGCCAATTTGCTTTATATTTAATACCTTAGTTTTCTTTTAAGAATCAAGCTTAAACTTTATTAAATTATTGGATAAATATTTACTAACATACTTTTTAAATTTACATTTAAAGATAATATCCTAAAATAAAATGTTTTCTAGGACTTAAACAAATCTGCAATAAAGTACGCACAATCGTCAGGGAAATTGCGATACGTTGTCAGCCCACGTTCTTATCCAAATAAACAAAAAACAGTAAGTTTTATATATTTAAACTTTATTTCTAAACTAGCGAAAAGCGAGAATTTTTAAAGGTTTTATTTCTCTCACGATAATTACACATAGACGGTTATTATTCTTACAGATCTTGGATATCGGTCGCTCGGTGTGTGAAAGAACGTCGCTTATGTTATCTCGAGTGTCTCGACTGGCGGAGAATGTTGGCGGGAACGATGGAGAGAATATGGGTATATATGGTGCAAAACTGGGTGATGCTGCACATGCTTTGTTCACTAACGTTCAGGTATTTATAGTGAATAAATTAAATTTTTATTTAAATTTGTATTACAACCATTTCTGCGTTGTCAATTAAATTAACTTAGCGTCAGTGTGGTCAATCCGTGAGAAACTTACCACCAGCTCGCAAAATTGTTCTACGGAGAAGAACTTTAATTCCATCCATACAACATTTTTGAGAATCTTTGCACCAGTTTTGAAAGAAAAAGTTGTTGAAATTTATCGTTCACCCTCATCTATTTTTCAATAGGTACTGAGTTCATCGATAGAAGATAAAAACTGTCAATCGGCGTTATCAAGCTCAGCTGACAGACTCTCGAAATTTGCTCAAGATCTTGGATCATTGTGGAAACCAGCTATACAGCATCCACAACATCGTCAAATTGGAGAACAATTAACAAGAGATTTAAGTCTTCTAAATTCTGAACTCGATAAACTAAAAGAAATCTGTCACGATAATTCAGGTAAATAAGACCTATAACTGAGTCAATTGCTATACATGAGGATAGTGCATTTCAGACATTATAATTAAATAAATCTAACATTAATTAATTAATTATCACCTTGTTTATTTACAATAAAAGAATTTACAAGTAAACTTAACTATATATACAAAGCAAATGTACATTTTAATATTACTGTACAAGTCGTGTCCGCGTGGAATAGTGGCAAGAATGCTGGCCGCATTCCTCCGCTTAATGGCAATGCCGATTCTTTGGGCGAAAATGAGCCATCTCTCCTGTCACCAGTAGAGGCGATAAGACGAGGTGTTATGTCTTTTAAAAAGTGCTTAGCACTTTGAAATTAAATTAAATTAACTTTTTAATTAATTTCATTTTAGATATTAACCAGCTAGATGTTTCGCAGCAACAAGTAAGCACGAAACCACGAACAAAACCGGTAAGAATGTTTTTCATCATTTTCTTCCTCAGTGAACAGGAATACATCTTAATATTACTACACGTTTTGAAGAAAACACGTAGTCATCGACTTTACAATAATAGCCTACTCTTATTAAAGTTGTCATACATTAATATTCTCTAACCTTCTATATTTTGCATTTATGTATGTATGAATGTTTGTATGTAGTTCTTGTCTTACTAACTATTAGTCTAATATACTGAAATTTGACCTAACAAATGAAGACTTAATAATATGTCAGGTTTTTCCTGTTACCATGAAAAATAATGAATTTAAATCCAAATTTCTCAGAAACCTCCGCCTCGAATGGAAGATCTCGACAATGTGTTAGAAAGTATTCAGAAAACCGTTGCAGCTGATTCAAAGAAAAATAAAGTTGAGCAGCGTTTACTTATAGAAGATACCCCTCTCCGACAACTTGCTTCAAAGATCATGGAATCTGCTAAGGTTTGTATGAAAGCTTAAATAACCGAGCAATATGTACTTTTGAGGTCTTTAATATCCAATATAATATTTTCAAAAAATATATTATAAACTAGAATTATATTTTTTGGAAATTACTTAGCCTTAAATGGGGTACTAAGCCTCAATTCCGTACATCTTTGTTCGTAAATGCTTAAAATAGCCTTCATAAATATTATATATTTTTTTTATTTTTAGGCAAAAGCAGTATCAAATAGCTATTCTCCAAAAGAAAAAGAAAAATATTCCCGTTTCGCGAACGAATTGGCTAATGCTATAAACAAGCTCGATATCACCAACGCGAAATGCCGAGATACACCATTTGTAAGTTTTTTATAACTAAACGTGTATTTTTTTTATTTAGTTGAGTATTTTAACTCTTAAACTTAAAACAATTAAAGGCAAAATCTTTTGACATCTAAAAGATTTTTTTTTAATTTTTTTAATTATATTATATTTACAAAATTTTAAAATTTTAAATGATAAAAAATATTAAAATATCACTGATACCAGTGATCTAAATTACTGGTACCATTTGGAACATCATATGAGTAAAATAAGCTAACGAATAAACTTTTTAGAAGTATATTTTTCTTTTGTATTTCAATTATTATAGGACGCAAAGGATAAAAATGAAAAAGCCTTACAATTAGAGAATGCCATATTAAATTTACAAGTGCTATGCATTCAGTCCCGACAACAAGAAGGCCAACAGAGTAAAATTGTTGATTTAATGGTAAGGAATAAACATCCAATAATTTGCTCGGTTCTGTTATATTTAAATAATTCATTTTGACGATATGTTCGTAATGGTCACAGGTTTGAGTCCTGCTTGAGACATTCGTTTGTGTCAAGACTTTTAAGCTTCATTTTTTCTTTAATTACTACTTTTTTTGCGTGAAACATGTATATTAAAATAATAAGTAAAATACTTCATATTTTTTAAGGAATTTGTCGAAGATGTTACATCTGCTGCTGATGCATTAGCAAATACTGTTAAAGATGTCAAACACAACGAAAAAGACGCGTTACTGGTAATATAAAATAATAATAAAATTTGTTATGTTTCGATTCAATAAAATGAAGTCGATTATATTTGATGTTTTTTTATAGGAAATTAAAAATAAATGCCAAAAAATACAAGACGGTGCAACAAAACTTACACAGCCACAAAACTTGGGAACTGATGGAAATATGTTTGAAGATACGCTTTTAATAGATCAATTTACTAAGGTAAGTTACATTTAGTAATTCATGTATGACTTACGTATGTAATACTTGTGTTTGTTATGTGGTCAAAAATAAAAAAAAATCTCGTCAACAAAGCTACCGTGGAGTGTAGAGGTATAAGGAGAACTAGCAGAGTATGAGTGGCCAATAAGAGTGGTGCTACGGTAGTATCTAAGGATAAATTTCAAAGACAGCGCCAAAAGTTATATTACAAAAAGACACAAAAATAAGCAAGGACTAATTTCCGCTTAGTTTTGGCGAACTTTTTAAACGACATATATGGTGAGAACGGAGTAGTCTCATATGATATAATATATATGATGCAGCTATGCTTATATCATGGTTTTTCGTACGCCAGCACTATTCTAGTGGATTTTCGATCTATTATTTCCCTCTCACAGATGGACACTTTGTCAACTTGTCTCCAATATAAAATTGTACCATATATCTATATACATCTACTCTCCATAATTGCAACAAAAATGATTCTCTTGCTTTCACAATCTGAAATTTACGAAATAAATGTACTGAACTGTTTCTTCTTTGCCTCTTAATTCATATTTTATCTATACAATAAGCAAGACTTAAAAAAAACATTTTCAGAATTGTGATGCTGATATTAAAGAAATTGCTGCAGTAATTAATAATATTGCTGATGAACCTTTAAGGAAAAGCTTACTGCATAAGCTACAAACACTGTCGGATAGCTGTGATCTATTGAGGTTTGTAAAATACTGCATGAAAAATAATTTTATACTTCAGCCCTTTTTAACGTCCCACTGCTGGGGTGGGCCTCCCTCAGTACGAGGGGGATCAGGCCATAGTCCACCGCGCTGGCGTAGTGCGTGTTGACTTCACATGTCTTTCAAAAACTTGCTAGGTTTCTCTCAGACATGCAGGTTTTCTCACTATGTTTTCTTTCACCATAAGACAAATGGTAATCATAATAGAAATGATCCGCATGATATCAGAGGTGCGAGACCCGGATTTGAACCCGCATCACTCGGTTATACAAGCGAGCGCGCTACCGCTCGGCTACCACTACCTTATAGAAAATTTTTATATTTAATCTATACTGTATATAATAAAATTATAACTAAGTTGAAAATGTAAATTAAATATTTTTGAAAAATCTTATTAAAATAATCATAATTATCGATACATATAGTTCTAATAATTTCTTTTTGAATTATTGACGTTACTTAGTTATGTATGTTTTATGACATACTAGTGACCAACCCTCGCTTTGCTCGGGCTCGTTCCTAGAGTTAGCGCAAGTGAAGCAACCCAGAAAGAACAAAGTCGTCAGTCGTCATCTCCATTTGTACCTCTAAAATAATCAGTCTTTCTCTACTATATTATATATGTATTATACATATAATAGTTGATATACTATATATATTATTTTAAATACATGAATATTATAAACACACAAACAGGCAAAACCGCGGGTTCCTCTAGTTATGCATATAAACCTTCCTCTTCAATCCCTCTATCTATTATAAAAAACCGCATCAAAATCCGTTGCGTGGTTTTAAAGATTTAAGCGTACATAGGGATATAGGGACAGTAGTGATAAAAAATTATATTTATATTTCAAGCTTTGCGACAAAAAGCAGCATCTCTAACACTGAAAGCACAACGCTTGAGGAAAGTTTACAAAATCTTGGACTTGTGGAGCAGAAATTAGAAGATATTTTAAAACCTATCGAAGGACCTCAGCCTGTAAGTATTATTCTGATCAAGGTAATCTATACATATAAATAAAATTGAAGTGTTTGTATTTAATTTTAAATGAACAGTTTTTCATTAAATGCATATGAAAGTATACTAGCAACATAAAAACATTTTTTTTTTAATTTGTCTGTATGTCTGTCTGTTTATTCAAGCTCATCTCTGAAACGGCTGGACTGATTTTGACGGGACTTTTACTCGCAGTTAGTTAATTTTATAAGGCGTAACTTAGGCTCCTTATTAACCGACTTCAACCGTGGTGGCACAATCAGTGGTGACGCTCACTCTTCGATAATTGAATATAGCGGGTTCCAATCTAGGTCTCGCACCTCTGGTATACTCATGTGCGAAGGAAAACGTCGTGAAACCGTCATGTCTGAGGGAACCTAGCAAGTTGTCTTACAAATGGATTAATCAATTGCTCATTTCTAGAGTCTTCTATACGATTTTATATGATAAAATTATGCCCGATAATTAATTAGTATGGAGAGACATAAAAACCATTTTTGAAGTAAAACTTCTTTAGAATCGTTGTGATTTCAAACTCGATGAAACGAAAAAATAAGTCCATAGTACCAGGCGCTCAGAGACGGGGAAGAGTTAGCCTTAGTTAGAACTCGCCCACCGCGAGTCAGTGACATTCCTAACTCTGTCTAACTTGTGGATATGACCTTCGCGCCATCTCTCTCTCAACGAGCTTAGAGCTTATTTAGTATAAATATAAACGAGATTTAAAAATTAGTTTGCCAAAGAAGTTTTACTTCTGACATGTGTACTTTGTACACACGCACTTTTATTTATACTCAATATTTTCTATTATACAAGGTACAAGACCCCACAGACAGTCTGCACGCTGTACAAGCGGCACAGTCAGCGCTGGCGGCGGCGGTGGCGGCGTGCAACGAGAACGACCTGCCGCACGCCTTGACGTGCTACGCCGTGCAAATGCGAGGACTCGGTAACCACAAAGATGGAAATTACAAGTAAGTTGTTAAAAATTATTGTAAATGTGAAATAACTAAGGAGAGATTTAAAATTGGATTTGATTTTCTGTACATTTAGTGTATTTTGAAAAATCTTATTAAATTGGAATTATTATGGATACAAAGATAGAGGAAATAGCTTTTGGTTTCTTTTTATAGTAATTTTATTTAAAATGTCAAATATTTGCCTAAGTCTAAAAAAATATTAGGTAAAACTATTAAATTTACACAAGTATTGATCGTATTATATTTTTCCAAGACTAAAAGAACATTTGAAAAAGCTCACTGACATACTGAAGATGCAGATAGCTGCAAAGAACAGACGCGTGGTGACGTGGCAAGAGGATAAAGATGGAGAGCTATCTACTATCACTGAAAATATTTTAGAGGTACCTAACTACATAATATATGTACAACTTAAATACTAGAAAGAATAAAATTAGTAAAAAGAGGGAAGTTAAAAACAAAAACCTTATCTAAATGAAAGTATCTAATTTTATGCTTTGTCCTCCAAAATTTAATATTAAAAGTATAATCAAATAATATATCTTCGAAGACATGTGAAGAACGTTATTAAACTTGGCCAGCGTGGTATACTATAGATTCCCCTCGGTAGAATGGAGGTCCACCCCCAGCTGTAGGATGTTAATAAGGGCTATACAACAATAAATACATATAATCAAAAGTTGTTTTTTAGGAGCTCCAAAGATTTGTTCATGACATAGAAGCGCCAGAAAAAGGAGGAGTCAAATCAAGCGATCCTCTAAAAACTACACAACTTATAAAGAATAGCGACATTAGACGATTGCTTTCGCCAAATAAGGCGCCGGAACTTGGCGATGAGAAGTGAGTATTTATTTATATTAAAATACTATGCTATTTTTTTCTGTTAATACGGTATCTAGACTTTAAAATAATCTTACAAGATTCTTTAAACTGTTTTTGGATATGTCAAACATTCAAGGAAATCTAAGAAAGTATTGCTTTATCATCGTCAAAATAAATCATAAGGTTTTATTATAATTTTTTTGTTTTATTAATTTTATTTAAGTAATAAAAAATATTATTTAAATATTATAATACTATTTTCTAATTAATAACAGGCATTTGAAAGAAAAAATCAATCAGCAAATACAAAAGCTTAACTCTATAACTGGTACGATAGCTCTAAGTGTACACAAGCCTGAATCTTTGGCGAGGAGTCTTCACACTGCGTCTGAGGCCGCTATACAGTTAGCCTCAATTGCACATGGACTGAAGAATCAGGTAGATAAGATAATTTTTACCCATTTAATTTACTTTTGATTCAAATTGGTAGATACTTTGTAGGTATTTTGTTTGGACAATTATAAGCACGAAAATTATTTTAAAAATGAAAGCCAACATAAATTTTTTATTCGTAATTTTAATATTACATCGTGTCCGAAAACGTTCTAATCCAAATCCTAGTAATATTATAAATGTGAGGATAGACGGATGCTTGTTAACCCTACGCGTGAACGACAAAAGAAAAGACGTTGATTCAATTTGGCCCAGAGACAAATTATAGTCTAGAATAGTTATAGACTTTTCATCTTGAAAAATTGTACCGTACATTTTTTCAGAATCAGATCTCGTGGAATATAAATATATAAATTTTATTGCTACGGTCTTTTACAGGATCCTGTTCAAAGTAAGAGAATAGAAAAAGCTGCTCAGGAAATGAGTGTTGCTACATACAATCTTCTAAAGACTGCAGAATCAGTGTCTCATGTAAGAAATCACTTTATATTTTCTAGAAGACATTATTGTTATTTTATCTAAAACTAAATTAAATAAACAGCAATTTAATATGATGAAGTTGAAAAAACTATCTCACGATTTATATTTCCATTTCAGTCATCACATCTGCCAGAATCCAGAAGACGATTATTGGATGCATGTAGATTGCTAAATGATACTCTGAATAACTTAGTAAGTAGTCTTGCAAAAAGAAATAAAATTCTAAATCTTCTGTTTTAGTTTTTTTATTTTTCTTTTCTTTTCTATAGGCTCGAGCAACGACATCTGCAAATTTGCAACGGGATTGTAACGAAATGTCCCGCAATTTGCAACTTCAGCAGAGTTTCCTGACCTCCGAGCATCCTTCTTGCTCGCTCAACTACGCCCAATGTCTCGATGCTTTACAGAGCCAACAAGAAGTTTTAGGTATACTTTTACTCACACTTTAATTTAAAGTAACAATGTTTTTTTTAAGATATTATATATTGGTTATACTTTAAAGATGGAATCATGACAATTGGATTAATTCTACTGGTTTTAATAACAACATACTCTAGGTGTCAAAGTTAGTAGTCTACCTGAGTACTTAATTTCATCAAATTCAACCACCTATTTCGATGTGAAGGATCAACAAACAGACAACAAATTTTATAGTACTGTAAATAAATTACAGTAAAATAAATGTATGTATATAATAAATGTATGTGCTATATTTTACAGAAAAACTTCGGTCTGAAAAGACAATGTCGCGGACAGAATGCAGCAGTGAACTTCGTTTCGTTACATCTGCAATCTGTAACAGCACTGAATCCGCAGCACAAAGTGCTTATCTGGTAATTTTTACTTTACCACCTGTAAATTAGTCATTTAACTCAAACCAAATCAAAATATTTTAATCAGCATAAACATTGTTACAATTTCTTACTGAACGTCATGAGTCTACTATTAGTTCGGAAAGAAGACACCTCTAACCTGAGAAGAACTGGCGAAAGAAACTCAGCGGACCTAATATTTTCTTTATCTCTGTTTTTCAAATTTTATTGCAAATTAATATTAAAAATATATGTTAAAATAGCCTGGCAGCGATCACATCATTCCCAAGGCGTACTGTGTTCTAAAAAGTTAATCGAATAATAGTACACAAACGTTCCTTCACAATTATTTTAAATTTAGCAATAGAAGCTTTTTGAAAATTTTGAATGATCAACTTATTCGCTTTTGTAGTTTTAGAATATATTGTTTTATTTATTATTGTGTTTCTTTTTGCGTTTTAGTTGACACTATCCAATAATGATAAAGAAAGTGTTTCCAAACAAGGAATGGTGGATGTCCGTCGCATCAAAGATTTGGCAGATTCGGTTAACAAAACCTGCCTTCAGATAATTTGCGACGATGGAGAGAAAGTGGTAACTTTTAAAATTAAGTTGGTTTTAAACTTTCATATTGAATCCCTGTTAATTTACAAGTTTTATTTATTATTTAAACTGTTTACTAGAGCTATTTGATGAACTAAAACCAATTATATTTAAATACCAAAACGTTTGAAGACATTTTAATACTAGCTACTGTAATTTTTAGATAAGTGATCAACAAAGCACTCTTAAAAAACAAGTAGATCAGTTGCAAGAAGCTGTAGATGAGGCCTGTACCAAAATGAAAGAAGATCAAAAGGAAGAATTGTCGGCGAACGCTCATCAACTAAAGGCTGCATTAAAGGAACTTAATAATGAGATTAAGACCCACACTTTCGAAGATAATGTAAGTTGAACATATATATTGATAAAGAAATCTCTATTAGGCGAAGAGTTTATAGGATAAAGTGAAGGATTAAGGGCAAATAAGGAAACAAATATTAAACTATTTGTTAAGATTTATTCGGATTACAAAATTACAATCAGAGACGGTCAGCTTAGTGCGGAGTACAACGAGTGAAAAAGACACAGACAAGTCTATTATAAACCAAGTGACATTTACATTGACAATTCATGATAAGTGTTTACGGAGCTAGTTATAATTTCATTGCGTTTACAAAGACTGTTTCTAACACTGGCCCTTAAACCAATAAAATATAACATTTTTTTTTTTTTTTTACATGTTTTCCAATTGTATAAACCTTTTTACACACAGTTTAATTACTTTACTTACATAGGTTTCAACACAAAATGGAACTTCAAAAATATATTTATAAATTTCATACAGTATGCTTATTGTGCTAACAATAACAAAGTTACAAAATTATTATGTTTTACTTTACACAAAGGTTTTGTTAAAATGTCAGCAAGCATATCATTTGTACACAAATATTTTAACATAACAATTTTTTCATTTACACATTGTCTAATAAAGTGATGTCTAACATCAATATGCTTAGTTCTTGAATGATAAAGGGAGTTTTTACACAACTTTAATGCTGACTGATTATCATTATGAATAGTTATGACAATATTCTTGTTTATAATATCCTTTAAAAATTTACGAATAAACAAACCTTCCTTACAGGTGTCTGTCAAGGAAATGTATTCAGCTTCAGTACTAGATAATGCTACTGTTTTTTGTTTACGACTTTCCCAGGAAACTATGGATTTCCCAATGGTAAATACATAACCAGTGTATGACCTACGATCTCCTTCATCGTTCGCCCAGTCAGCATCTGCATATGCCGTGACGTCCAAGCCACCTTTTTGGAAAACTAAACAATAATTTAATGTACCTTTCAAGTAGCGTAAAACCCTTTTCGCTGCCTTCCAATGGATTTCTGAAAAAGTCTCATTGAATTGGCTTAAATAACTAACTGCATGAGCGATGTCTGGTCTACTGCAGACAGCAATATACATAAGACAACCAATCAGACCTCTATAGTCTAGGTTATTGTCTTTTTGATTACCCTTTGGTAGTCTTAGACCTGTTTCCATAGGTGTGGGTGATGGCTTACAATCATCCATTTTATATTTCTGCAGGACTCTTTTAATGTAACTACACTGATCGAGAGTAAATTTATCATTTTTCTTACACAGCTTCATACCAAGAATTTGATTAGCTGGCCCTAGATCTGTAATTTGAAATTCTTTCATTAATTTCTGTTTTACATCCAATTTTTCCTGCAATTTACACCTTGAAAATAAAATTATATCATCCACATAAAGAGCAATTATTATAATTGAATTATTATTAGACTTTATGTATACGCAGGGTTCTGATGATGATCTAATAAAATTTAATCTGTTACATAAAACATTATCAATTTTCTCATACCAAGCTTTTGAAGCCTGTTTCAAGCCATAGATAGCTTTATTTAATTTGTAGACCTTATGTTCTTGACCTTTTATCTGGAAACCCTCAGGTTGTTCCATGAAAACAGTTTCTTTCAAATCACCATTTAGGAATGCTGTTTTTACATCGAGATGCTCAATGTCCATGTTGTATTCAGCTGCCAAAGCTAATAATATTCGTATTGTAGAATATCTAACAACTGGGGAAAAGGTCTCCTCATAGTCTATACCATATTTTTGAGTATGTCCTTTAGCAACCAATCGAGCTCGATATTTTAACAGTTCACCATTCAAACCTCTTTTAATTTTGAAAACCCATTTACATTTTACTGGTTTATGTGATTCTAATCTATCAGTTAAGGTCCAACAATTATTATCAATAAATGATTTGTACTCACTAGTCATTGCTTCTTTCCAATGTTTTGCATCTATCCCTCCGAGTGCCTCTTGCACAGTCTGTGGTGTATCTTCTTCATTACATGTGCTCACCATAAACGATGAAAACGTCCCTCTTGTATCATCATATTCATCATCTGATGATTCCTCAGATGGATCTGGAATATAAGTTTCATCGGCAGGATCACTGGCCTCAGACATGCTCTCGCTCGAGCTCTCAGAATCATTTACTGTGACTATGCTGTGTCTCTGATTGTTAAATAATATAGTGTCATCAGATACATCAGTTTTTTCAATAAATGACTCTGATTGTATGGGAGGTTCAGACAGATTAGTTTGAACATGTGGTTTTTCATCATTTGACACTTTACTTAGTAATTTATTTTCCAAGAAAGTTACATTCCTGGCCTTGATGCAATTTGTGGGAAACTCAGGATCAATCAACCTATATCCTTTTGTTTCTTCACAATAACCAACAAAAATATATCTTTTGCATTTAGAATCTAATTTTTTTCGATTTGAATTCAATGCATATGCAACACAGCCAAATATACGGAAATGTTTTATAGATACCTTTCTATTGCTCCATTTTTCTTCCGGAGTACATCCCATAACTGCTTTTGTGGGACAACGGTTTCTTATATAAACAGCTGTATTAACAGCTTCCGCCCAGAACTTTTGAGCCAGGCTTGCATCCTGCAGCATACACCTTGCTGCTTCCATGATAGTTCGGTTGGCTCGTTCTGCAACACCATTCTGCTGCGGGGAGTGAGGTACTGTTGTTTGGTGTTGTATACCATTGGTTTTTAAAAACATCTGTAAATTTGAATTAATATATTCTCTACCATTGTCGCTCCTGAGTACTTTAATTCTCTTACCTGTCTGGTTCTCAACCAAGACTTTAAAAGATTTAAATTTTTCAAACACTTCACTTTTATTCTTTAAGAAATAGACAAAAGTTTTTCTAGAATAGTCATCTATGAAGAGTAAGAAATATTTTGAGCCACCACAAAGATCTGTGTGTACAAGTTCTAATAGTTCAGTTGCTCTATTATATGATTTTTTAGGAAATGGTAACCTACTTTGTTTACCCTGAATACATGCAACGCAAGGTTCAAAACTAGAATCATTATAAGGAATACCAGAAACCATACCTTGACGGAGGAGTTTCATACTTCTTCTGTTGAGGTGGCCGAGCCGTCGATGCCATACCTTTTCTGATAATTCAGCCGGAATTGGCTCTGTCTCGGACTCCCTTTTACCACACTCAAGTGCTGCATTCACCACCAGATTATCCCTAGCTTCCTGAGGAGTAACTGTAACAGTGCTAGAAGTGGCCGATAGTGTTTCAACAACATTTAATTTATACATGCCATTATCTAGAGTAGCACTAACTATGTGTACCTTTTTGTCATAAACATGACACCCACTGGAGCTGAATACAACTTTGAAACCCTTCTTAACCATAGAACTTACAGATAACAGATTTCCACTTAACCTAGGTACATAATAAACATTACTAATTGTCTTAATTACACCATTTGCTAATTTTATTCTTACAGTTCCTATACCTTCGGTATACAATTTGTCCCCGTTAGCTACTTTCACTTCTAAACTTTTAGTACTCACATACTCACACATTACAGACCTATCACAACACATATGACTCGTAGCACCGCTGTCAATATACCATGAATGTGCTTCAATATTCGCTGATAAGGCTGTAACCAGGGTCTTGGACTCGTTCGTCTTTGTAATGTTCCTAACCTTGGTATGTGTCTTCTTACCAGGCTTCTTTGGACAGTCCTTTATGAAGTGACCAGTCTTGTTACATCGAAAACATTTGGGTTGTTTCCGTGCAGCTGCCAGAGCCGATCCACTCTCACACTTGTCATCACGACGCAGGTTCTCTTGTAACAACTTGCCTTGTACTACCTCGCTGGACAACTTAATGTTGGAATTTTCAATCGCCATGATTAGGGGATCGTAATCCTCAGTTAGTCCGCTTAGCATGATGACTGCGATGAAATCATCATCGAGTGGTGATCCAATATCACTGAGTTGTTGTGAAATATTAACTATTTTGTTGATGTAGCTCTCCATGCTTTGATTTTCTAATTTCGTATTAAACAAAGCTCGCAGTAGTGCAAGTCTCCGACACAAACCTCTATCCTCATATGCCTTCTGAAGATTTGTCCAGGCCTCGTGCGCAGTTTTAGCAGACCTGACGTGTACAAATGCAGCAGGCTGTACAGATAATGCAATGCGGGCGAGCGCCTTTTGTACCTTTTTCGCGTGTTCCGCCTTCGTCGACTCGTGCTCAACAAACTCCCAAAGATCCTCATGAATCAGCACCATTTTCATCATAAACTTCCATGAGTTATAATTTTCGATGCCATTTAGTTTGTCCATGACAAGAGAGGATGTGTTGATACCTGAAGCTGCCATGTTGTCGCGCAACGTGGTGGGATGTCGACGTGAGGTTAACTTTTTTATCTTTTTGCATAAAACGCGAAATATATATAAAAATAATAACCAGGACCGTGCCTGGGCCCATAACCTGAAGGATTAAGGGCAAATAAGGAAACAAATATTAAACTATTTGTTAAGATTTATTCGGATTACAAAATTACAATCAGAGACGGTCAGCTTAGTGCGGAGTACAACGAGTGAAAAAGACACAGACAAGTCTATTATAAACCAAGTGACATTTACATTGACAATTCATGATAAGTGTTTACGGAGCTAGTTATAATTTCATTGCGTTTACAAAGACTGTTTCTAACATAAAGGATACATTTAAATTACTCGTTATTACTATTAGTATAATAACTTTTTCTTTTGTCGGTTAAGGAGAATCGAATTTTACCAAAAACCATAAAACTTATGGATGCAATCAATAAGTTGAACTACACAGTGGGAAGGATTCCACAACCGAATGTGGACAAGGATCCGAAGAAAGCAGCCATGGCGAAGGAGGTCATTGATAATAACAGGTATTTATTATTATGGTATGAGTATTTAATTCACCTAAAAAATTTTGCTTTAAACACTGCCATTGTTAGAATCACCCCCTTCTATTCATCTCCCTTCTGCTCAAAGGCCATAGTCCAAGCTGGCTAAGTGTGGGTTGGCGGACTTCACATTTCTTTTAGAAACTGGTTAGATTTCTTCATACATGCGCATTTTTTCACGGTGTTTTTCCACTGTGAAATAAGTGCAAATTAAGCTTTTCGTCTTATTTTATTTTTATTAGGTGAAATAATAAAAACATGATAATTAGTTTTAGTCGTGACAGAAATCAAGATTTTTCAATAAAAAAAGCTTAGTTGTGAAATTGAAATTTTCACGAATTATTGTTATTTTTTCACAATGTAATCAACCGACACATTTATTAACTTCGAAAATATATAGGTGACCATCAAAAAATATTCTAATTTATCTTGTACCGTTAAAACTTAAAAAAAATATTTATAAAATTTATAAAATAATTGTAAAAATAATTCACATAATCTGTGTGTAATATAATAAAATAATGTTATATTTTATTAGGAATCTACTAAGCAATACATTGATGATGTTAAAGAAGGCTCAGGTTCTATCACAAGAGGACACGATAACTTGGACGAAGATCGGCAGCATCGACGTCATCAAGGCCTTTGAAGCTTTACTAACATGCATCAAGTATGTTGAAGCTTTTTTTAGTACAGTAACTATAATAAGCTTTTTTAGTACAGTAACTATAATAAGCTTTAGTTAACTTCAACCGACTTCTACTTCGTCTCTCACATCAATATTTGCTTAGGCAATTTTCAAACGCTGGTTTTACTTAAGCTGAGTTCGACAAACGAAAAAGCTCTCATACGGAGCTTTTCTGATGACAGAGCTGTAGTATAGAAATTACTTATTTTTAGGATTCTCTAATATTAAGTTTAAGAACTAAAATGTAAAGGTATTATTACAAAAAACCTAAATGACATGATTTCAAGAGAAGAACTTTCTTTTGTATTTACAGAGAGAAAGGCGCTGAAGCTGGGTATATTGAGGCGAACTTGGTACGTATAATTCTATTCAATGTATATTCTTTATTTAAAACTTCCTTGTAGTGCTTATGCACATGCGCATTTATTATACTTATAAATATTAATAATATATTTAATTTCAGGATTCTGAAGTACCTACAAAGAGCTTTATTCAAACACAGTGAGTAAAACGATTCGAATTAATAACTAAATCAAATATTATATAATATATTTATAACAGACGTAGCCTTTTTTAAATTAACGCCTTTTTTCATTCAAGTGTCTAAGTAGTATTTTTAAAAATTCGATTGTATATTCTGTTTATAATTAATATTTTCAATAAATTATAGGGTTGACTTAGCGTATCAATGGCTACGAAGACCAGTGGCTAAGGAAAGCGACAAAAAAGCAGGAGTTGAAGGTGCAGAAAATGTAGTGCGAATGGCGGAACAGGTAAATAACTTAATACTAGTATGTTTGTCTGCCCTTTTTAATGTCCCACTACTGGGCACAGGCCTCCCTCAGTACGAAGTACGAAGGTCATAATCCACCGCGATAGTACGGATTAGGGACTTTACTTATCTTTCGAATCTGTTAGATTTTTCTCATACTTTCAGGTTTCCTCAGGATGTTTTCTTTCAAGCGCTTTTTTCCAAACACATTTTACAATTAGCAATATTTTTCCGAAAATTAACTCGTAGATATTATGTTATTCACTTATAGAAAACAATAAAATTTCGGTATAACGTCTAAGCCCACAAACTTTTTAACTTTTTTTATTTTATTACTAGCAGAAGCCATAGCATGAAAGTATATCATTTTTGACCATAGAGTATATAAATACTAAGTTCCATCAAAATGACACGTTCACATACAAACAAAAAATAATAATAATAATACATAAAAACTTAACTTATAATAGCCCTTTTATAGCAATGTACTTTTTACCTTTTGATAACCTAAAAATCTCCTCCACAATTCAATACTTTCCCAGAATAATAAACTCTATAGAAATGAATGAAATCGATATGTATTGCAGATGTATGATGACCTCAAAGGCAGTGAGAAAGACGAGATGAAGCATGTGATAGTTGAAACTAAGCAACTGCTGAACGATTGTACTGTTAAATATAACAGCGAGAAAGCGAGGTAAGTTGTAGGGATATATTTATTTTCCTAATACTACATTAAAAATAGCTGTTTTTTTGTTAAACCTGGCACTAAATTAAATTTCCTATCCAATATTTTTTTGTATAATGTAGGGTCACTTATGATTTATGATCCATTTAATGAACCAGTTCTTCTGTCTCGGCCGACAACCCCCAAAATATTGGATTAATCAATAAAATGCAAGTTTATAGACAATAAAAGATGCTAAATTTTATTCTCTACAATAATGGTTTCAATAACTTTTACTATAGAGTGCATAGCTTCCAAGATATCGGCCAAAAACTTTGTTTCAAAATTGCACTTGAAGCCCAGTAAGAGAGACTTTATGGTCAGTAAGTGATCCTAAACCTATTTAATAAAAAAAAATCGGATCGGAAATTTAGTGCGAGGTTGGATTCTATTTTTACTGGCCTTAACTTACATTAATCGATGGTCTTAGCTTATGTCTGAATAGAACTTCATCCAAATCAATCAAGCCATTTCAGCAGAAACAGACATACAAGTTTTCAATTTTTAAAAGTGACCCATTATATTTAAAGTACAGATAATTTAATTAAAGTTATATTTTTAACCAGTCTTCTAAGAGAGCGGCTGAAGGAACTGCTGAAGATGTTAGAGCGCGGCGTTGTCACGAGGGTTGTTGAAGATTTCTTAGATGAGGAACCTCTTTCTAACTTGGAAGCTTTGAATAAAGAAAATGGTAAGCGATCTTTATGAAATACAAAAGTTGTATTATTAATTACATAATTAAATATTAGATGGACAGTTATAAACTACACTGTAACTAATGCAAAAAATTAATATAAGACTTTGATTTACTTATTTATTTATTTTATTTTTACTTACTTAGATAAAAACGCGTAATTAGGTTACAAATATTTTCCGATAAGACATCACTTTAGATAAATCGAGCTCAAATTTTGTAAAGTCTTTATAATTATTTTACAAATGCCAGAACTCTTTGTGCGCGTAAATTTTTTAATGTTACAATTAAGTAAGGTAGAATATACATAATATTCAATTTTTATTTTTCTCGCTAATAAAGATATATCCAGGTGCTCCTAAACGGGCTGTATTTTCCCGGAATATGTAGCTGCAATAGAGTGGCCGGCAACATTGCAAGCAATACCAGCCATATTGCAGTACTGTCCCGGCCATATCGGCAATCTTGTTCGGTATGGCCGCGTGTGGTCGATATTGCCGGACGATCGCTGACCGATTTTCTGCGATATTTCCGGACCAGTCCTATTGTTGTTTCGGTCGCTCTCTATAGTTATAGCATAGTGTGTTCTTTTTTTGCGCGACGGAAGCTTGCTGTGAGTGACACCGTGAATAATTGCTATATTCTGTGCTATTGTTGTTTTGTCAGTTGCTACGTTACCTTGCAACACATTGCCCGGCAATACACTTGTGATGGCTCTGCAATTAGTTGCCAATATTGCAGCCCCAAATATTTCCCGTTTAGGAGCATCATTATGATACTAAAACTGTTAATATTGTTACATATGTAAAACTTAACTGTATTAAAACTACTTACTGAGCTAGAGGTCATTTTGACTTTATGCCAAAGCACCTTACTAACAACACAAATGTTTACCTCTAAGAAAAACTTCACTCAATCTGCAAAATGAAACTAATTTTTTTTTACTTAAATTAATCACATATTTTAAAATAAAAATTAAAAACGGAATGTACATTACTGGCTTAGCAAAAGTCTTCGACTACAAAAAAGTATCATACCCCTGGTGGGACTCGAACCCACAGTCCCCGGCTTAGGAGGCCGATGCCTTATCCATTAGGCCACAGGGGCTCTGATAGCAGTGGTAGAATTGTTGATCAGTTTATTTTTAACTATAACTAGAAAAAAAGTAATAAGTACCTATAAAATATTCATATTTTTCGTGTGTGAAATATACCAGTTTTACATATTATGGGCCAATTCAAATCTTTTCTTAATTAATAAACAGAATTGCATGAAAAATAATTTAGATATATTAAGGAAAATTGTTAAAAAATGCTTTAATGTTGTTTAGACGAAAAGAAGCGTAAGTTCTTATTGGAGAAGAAGATAGCAGAGCTTTTAGCCCAACTCGGTAGAGTCACTAAGACGGCTAGGTTTGTGGCCGACACCGGAGTTGTTCCGAGGCAAGAACTATTGAAAACTAGTGATCAGGTAAGTTTTTATAAAAAATTTGTATTAAATTTGGGTCAAATAGTAATATTACAAAGCTTTATATAAATATTAAACACGCACAAGAGCTTTTTTGCATATAAAATTAGATCTAAAGGCAGATTTTTTTAATTACTTAATGAAAATTGGTATTTTAATACCGACGATAAGTGGGTCATATACTAACCTCACAACGTTCATGATTTTTAATAAAAAATAATTATATGTACTCAGGTGGAGCTTCTAGCCCCTGCACTGGTTAAAGCAGCAGAACAAAGGATCCATCGTCCAGATGATCAGGTAATTAATAAAAGTATATACCTAGTTGTTTTAATTATACACTGTATATTCTTTGTGTCTTTTGCTATTGTCCTTTCAATGGAAATCTTGGAACTGTTCTTATACCTAACAGTAACAAAGCAAATCTTTATTGTAGGTACTTTACTGGTCATCTTACTAATAATTTAAAATTTAGATGTTTAGATGTAAAGAATTAGGTGGATATTTGTAAGACAATCACGCTACAACGGCTAAACGGATATAAATGAACTTTGTTTCAGAGATATGGAAAAATTTAGTCCTGTGGGATAGAATTGCTTTTATATTTCAGTAGAGATAATGTTGATTAATAACTACGGATTAATAATGTCTCGACCGATTCCGGCCATGGCGGCCAATCTCAATGAGACTGGTCAACTGCGCAGGAGATATTATAGTGCAGACACAAGTGCACTCTCTATAATTCCTATCACTCTCATACTCCTGTGAGACGACTGTTCGACACGACCAGTGAGAGCTAAGGCGCAACTTATTAATACTGTAATCTACGAATTATGAATACTGTAATAAACTTATTTTTATGAACAAGAATAGCTTTTAAAAAAGAAAATTATATAAATCAATTATTTTTAATAAACTTTACAGGCGGCAATAGCACACTACCAAAAGTTGCTAGCGCAGTATGCAGACTCCTTGTCTCGGGTTCGAGAGCTCTGCGACCGCGCGGTCGACCCCATTGATTTCTCGCAAGCCGCCGGTGAGACTTTATATTATTTTGTTTTACTTTGACGTAATTTTAACTTCCCACTGATGGGCATCAGCTTTTCTTTTTTTTTTCTTTTTATTTTATTCTGAATTAGTGCTTGACTGCGTTACTGATGGTAAGTGGTAACGCAGTCGGAGATGGTAAGTCGCACTAATTCAGTAGCCACCTATTCACTCTTGCCTTGAAGACACCCATATTGTAATCGGACGGAAACCTGACGTTTTAGGCAGGTTTTTTTTCGTTCTTTCATGCTACCTACTCGAACTAGTAGTACGAACAGCACTGTATGTTTTGCGTAGATTCTCTTAGATGGTAAGCAAGTTTTCTAACTCAATGCTTCACTTCAGTGGCAAATGAAAGTTATATTGAAAATGGTTATAAGAATAGCAGACATGTAAGTCCTAGATACTAAACCCACACAATTTTTTTTACCAAGGTAGTATTTACCAAAGCTTTTATATCAGTGAATTAATTAAGTCTTCATATTATTCAAAATCAATTTTAATAGATTATTTTCTTAAAATTGACTTTATTTTTGCTTATAACTTAAAATTTTAATATACTTTTGGTATGTTTAGGAGAAACGATGCATCGTATTAAGGAAGAAACTATGAACGAACCACACAAAAGCGTCCATACATCTAAAATCATTATGACGTAAGTTTTTAGTTTTATAATAATATATGCTTACTATCACGTCTAATTTTAAATTTATCCAATGAGAGTCGTGAAAATACCTACATGCATGATGTATTAACGCACAGTTCAGAATTTCCCCATCAGGACTCGAACCTGTGACCGCTGGTGCAGCACGTGACCCACTACAAACTGAGCCAAACATGTCGTTGAACACCAATTGCAATAATAATATCCCATAAAAATACAAATACTCTCGAAATATTAAAAAAAATTATCTACATGGACAATGAGAATGTAAAGAAAAAAAATTACACTCTAATATTCACTCATTCTTCATTTTACTCATGCACCTTATCTCAAATATTGAAAAAAAACAAAATTGAAGTATAATTTATAATATTTTTAATTTCCAGACTTTGCAATAGAGTAATAGACGTAGGAATGAATTCCCAAAACGTGAAGAAAGATCCAGAACTGAAGAAAACTCTCACAGATATAAAGCGCGCGGTCGACGCCAAGTGCGAGGTTAAGAAAGCCGACTGGAGAGATGTTACTGCTGAGGTATCTTTTGCACTAAGTTTTACACTGCTTTAAATAGATAAGTCTTAGTAAAATTACTGCCAAATTTTCCAGACAGCCCTAAATTTCTTGAACTACCCTTAAGTCGATTGTTGGATACTAATAATTTGGGCCTTTTATAGAAATGAGACAAAATTATAGTTAATTATTACCGTCTTAACATTGACATCTTTTTAATTATGATACATTCATACAATATAAGATCTAAAGACTTTTAACCAAATCTAAGAACGTTGATATTTCAATAAATATTTATATTATAAATGAAACTATCTTTTCGGATTTTGTCGCGGATTTATTATGATTTTTGGTTCCCGATGTTTCGAATGCTTTACAGCAATCATGGTCACGGGAGAGACAAAATCCGAAAAGATAGTTTCATTTATAATGTCAAATATTCGCGTAAACCTAAGAAAGTATTAAATATTTTTATTATTGGAGTAAAACAGAGTTGTTTTTGCAGTTCATGCGAAGAACCGGTGAGGTAGAGTCTGTACTGGGCGGAGAAAATATATTCTTGAAGCAACCTGAACCCGATCAGCCAATTTATGTGAGTAAATCAAATCAAATCAAAATATTCTTTATTGAAATAGACTTTTACAAGCTCTTTTGAATCGTCATTTTTACATTATTAAAATGTATAATGAAACCTGCATGTCTGAGAAAACCTAGCAAGTTTTCGAAAGACATGTGAAATCCACTAACGCGCACTAGGCCAGCGCGGTGCACTATGCCTATATATTTATCTACCAGGCCGCAGCACTAGACCTGCACGCGGCAGTCCGCGACTGGTCCGCGCGAGACAACGACATGGTGGCGGTCGCGAAGCGCATGGCCGTACTCATGGCGAGACTCTCCGACTATATGAACACTGGTATGTTGCAGAAGACTTTCCATTCTAGAGGAAGATTCGAGAAATCTAATGTTCATAGTGTTTCTTAGAAGCCATTCATTTATTAAGTAAGACAATTTAGAGGGGGAGGGGGGTCGACAATTACTATACTCTAAAAAACCACGAAAGGTGTACCTTTAAAATTACAAATAAACATTTAAAAAAATTGTTACTTTGAAAAATAAACATTAAGAAAAACCAAACGTGTATTCATTTTTTCTTATTTTTTCTTATAATAGGGGGGAGGGGTCAACAACTAGCGAAAATAGTCTTACGTAATAAATGAATGGCCCCTAACGTAGTTTGGTAGGTATAGTATGGAGCCGGTCAGAGTTAAAACGGGGTACATGCCCCACTTTTTTTTATTTTTACCACCCCCAAACAATTCAAATTTAAATATCAGATCCCAACTTCATAGGATCCGCTGGGCTAATCACTAGAAAATTTTATCAAAATCGCCTCAGCCGTTTTGGAATCCACAAGCTATATAATGCTTATAATTATAAATTATCTATAAATAATCTTCTTTAATTCAGGTCGAAAGCAAGAATTGATATACACGTCCAACTCTATCGTCAATGAATCGAAGGAAGTCGCAGCTCTTGCGAAGAAAATGGCTTTGGAGTGTTCCGACATCAGAATTAGAAATGTAAGTCTTCTATCTAAATTATTGTTTCAAATAAGGTGTTTTTATTTTTAGCTACGTCTTGATTTCATTTTTATATTATTTGCGTAACGTTAATAAATTCAAAATTTGTATAAAATCAACATTTTTAGTTATCCTTTGATCGTAAACACAAAACAATTAACAAAATAATAATTAAGTAACTTTTTTATTATTTAGAGCCTGAAAGCTTTTTAAGTTATCATACGGTAAAAGGAAAATAGGAACCCTTAGAGTAACATCGTTGTCCGTCACCGTCTGTCTCCATGGGCGTACCCAGCTTTTGGCCTAGGGGGGGGGCAAATCTGAAATTTATTAAACCGGCCCCCGCGCTTGTTTTACTCTACATACCACACAAACACACAAAAACACTACGCGCATCATTAGGTGTATATATTGTGTAGGGGAAACATCCGCAGAATATGCTGCTTTACAGGTAGTCATATAAATTTAATAAATAATAATTTTTTTTCAATTTAACTCATAATGACACATTTATTTCTAGAACTAAAGAGACAAGCGTGATATTTCAAAAAAGTCATTAAAAGTTCTGCTATTCCTTGATAGATGACAAAACTAAAAATTATCACCGCTGTGCCGGTCGGAGTGGGGGGTGTCACGTTATTTTCGTTACGGAATTTCTGGATTCGGTCTCCACGCTCGAGTCCCGCGATAGAAGCTATGCAATAGCTTAGTAATTGACTTTTTGGAACAAAATCGATGCACTTGTTATTTAAATGAATTATACTCCATTTCACAAAAATATATGTAGAGAACTTACTTATTTACTTAATTAAACATATTGTCCCTTTTATTATTGTATATAAAAAAAATATTTTGATTAAATAGACTATGAATATTGGTATTTAATCAAAATTATAGGTGACTGGCGAGCGTGGCGTTTATAAATTATTTTTGGCTTAATATTATTTAATAAATAAATTAAATATTACACATACACAATAAATAATATATAAAATATAAAATAATATTATAAACATACCGGCATATTTAGCGGAACATAAAATAAATGTCAGTATCATATAAGGTTTCTGGCTGGTTTATACGTCATTTAATTTAAAAAGAAATATTTTAAAATTAAGAAAACATTATTCAAATACACCTTATCTGGAGCGAACTTCAAATATTTCTTCCTTCTGAGTTTGATTTAAAATTTCATTGAAATACTGTTTTTTTTTGTTATTTTTTTAAATCGCGTATCTTTTTGGAGTTGAGGACTGAATTATGCCTGACTTAGCCCCAACGGAGATTGCCAGGGCACTCGAAATGCGAAGAAATGGTCAAACTTACAGAGTGATATCCAGAGATCTTCGTCGACCAGTTTCAACGATCCATCGCAATATTCAACGGTTCAGGGAGACCGGTACTTATGTGAGAAGAGCAGGACAAGGCAGAAAAAGACGCACTTCGAGTAGGGTTCATTCGTGATGAAAACAAAAAAGGTCCATAATTAAAAAAAATATGGTTTTATTTTAAAATCTACTGACTACACTTCTTTTGTTATTTAAAGTTTCATTTGTTTTACTTAAAATGAGATCACATTAAGAACAGATTTTGCGAGTAAAGGCTATTTGTGAAAAATAGTACATTTTTGAACTTTTCATGAACCGGGAAAAGTGAAAATTAATATTAAAATAACATTTTATTAAATTATAAAAATGGTGATTAATATCGCTTATTTCCTCCACGTGCTCTTATTAAAGTTTCTACCCGTCTAGGCGTACTGAGAATGATGTTATCGATGGTCTCCTGGAATAGTCTCCGCCATTCCTCAACTACGGCGATTCGCAGTTCACCCACGTTGGCAGGAGCTGGAATTCTGGACTTAACTTTTCCCATCAGCAAGTCCCCGGACCGAGCTTGAGTTACCCGAGCGGTATGCGGCCGAGCTTTATCCTGCATAAAAACAAAATCGTCACCGATATATGGTGCAAACGGTACAACATTTTCTTCTAAAACTTCTCTGATATAGCGGTCTGCAGTCAGACTCCCTCTGTCAATCACTACCAAGTCTGTGCGAGCTCCCAAACAAATGCCCGCCCAAACCATTATTGATCCACCACCGTATGCAACTGTAGTTTCAAAGTTTGTCTGAATGTATCATTCTCCTTTGCGTCTGTATATTCTTTGTCTGCCGTCAATTTGATTTAAGAGAATTCTGCACTTATCACTTAACAATACCTTACTCCATTGGTCCGCGTTCCAAAGTCGATGTTCCTGAGCAAAAGTTAACCTGTTTCTACGATGATTTACCTCGAGCCTTAGAGCCTTGGCGGGCACAAATGAACCCAAACCAGCTTCTTCGAATCTTCTTCGTACCGTACGCTCACTTACGGTTACACCCCGCACTGCTTCTAACTCATGTCGGGCTTGGACGGCTGTCAAACGGGGGTTCCTACGTACACAAAGTCGAATGAAACGATCATCTCTACTCGAAGTGCGTCTTTTTCTGCCTTGTCCTGCTCTTCTCACATAAGTACCGGTCTCCCTGAACCGTT
Organism: Boloria selene; assembly: GCA_905231865.2. Lineage (NCBI taxonomy): Eukaryota > Metazoa > Arthropoda > Insecta > Lepidoptera > Nymphalidae > Boloria > Boloria selene. The sequence continues at coordinate 749,032 of HG993156.1, forward strand.
GGATATTGCGATGGATCGTTGAAACTGGTCGACGAAGATCTCTGGATATCACTCTGTAGGTTTGACCATTTCTTCGCATTTCGAGTGCCCTGGCAATCTCCGTTGGGGCTAAGTCAGGCATAATTCAGTCCTCAACTCCAAAAAGATACACGATTTAAACAAAAATAACAAAAAACAGTATTTCAATGAAATTTTAAATCAAACTCAGAAGGAAGAAATATTTGAAGTTCGCTCCAGATAAGGTGTATTTGAATAAAATTAAAATAATTGCATAAAATGATATGTTCAGTTGTTTTCTTAATTTTAAAATATTTCTTTTTAAATTAAATGACGTATAAACCAGCCAGCAACCTTATATGATACTGATATCAAACGAATTACCTTATTTTATGTTCCGCTAAATATGCCGGTGTGTAATATATAAACCTTCCTCTTGAATCGCTCTATCTATTAAAAACCGCATCAAAATCCGTTGCGTAGTTTTAAAGATCTAAGCATATATAGGGACAGAGACAGACAGCGGGAAGCGACTTTGTTTTATACTATGTAGTGATAGTGCATTCTCTAACGACAAATATTGTTAGAACATAAATATTATGTTATTTGGTATGTGATAAACATGATCTAGATGAGGTACTAAATAAATAAATAAAATAATAGTAAAATATTTTGGTTTCGGTTCACCGGTAAATATTACACTAAATCCAGGGGGGGCAGCTGCCCCCCCCTGCCCCTACCTGGGTACGCCCATGTCTGTCTCTCCAAAATTCAAATTTCAAATCAAATCAAATCAAATCAAAATATTTTATTCAGCATAAATATTGTTACAATTTCTTTCTGAACGTCATGAGTCTACCACCAGTTCGGAAAGAAGAAACCTCTGACCTGAGAAGAAAAGAACTGGCGAAAGAAACTAATATTTTTTTTATCTTAATCTCACTCATTTTAAAATTAAATTGTAAATTAACAATAATTCTATATGTTAAAATAGCCAGGCGGCGATCATTCAAAAACCATATAAACTTAAATTTGAAAAATAACTTTCTTACCACAGAATCTTCTGCAAGTGTGTGACCAGATTCCTACAATCAGTGGTCAGTTGAAGATGTTGACTACTGTCAAAAGTTCCTCTCTAGGTCACCAAGGTATAGTAATAATCTATCAATATTTTATGAAATATATTTTTTTAATTAAATAAATAATAAAATTAAAAAAAATACATAGAATCTATGTATTTCTTAATAATAATATATGATTGTTTCAAAAAAGTACTAAGTAGCAATAAGTTTTTAGTTGCGTCAGATATGTAATAGAAAACAACTGGATTAATGTCAAAAACATACAAACTCTTTAATAATTTCTTTTTTTTCACAGATAGTACAGAAGATAAGGAAGCGATGAACATGTTGGTGGGCAACGCTCAGAATCTCATGACCAGTGTAAGTATAACACGTGCCACGAAAGATGAGACTTGACGAGCGTCAGTAGCGAGGGATTTTCGCACTTAAGTCGTGTCAGTAAGAGTTATCTATAATTAATTTTAAGTCTCATCTTTCGTGGTACGGTCTGTATTTAAGACACTCTTTGTTACTATACAATATCTATGTATTAGGCAAAAACAGTTCAATGTCTTTTTCTACTTTTCATCAAATAATTTTCTTTTCTTTTCGTGGGCTTTAGTGTTACAAAAAATGTGTTGAGCTGTGGCCGCTGGAGGGATAGGGAGTATTTTTTTTGATAGGAAGGGTGATAATGAGTCCAAATGCATGAAATTATTTGTCGGAAACGACGGAGTCAAATGTTATTGAGAACTAAAGTTACAACATTTCAATACAATTGCAAAAAATTAATATACCATTTAAGAATAGAAAACATCCTCTTTCATATAAACTCCATATTTTCTGAATTATTAACCCTTATTTATTTATTTTTTAATTATTTTTATTGAATATAAAATTCCAAAAATTTATTTTTTCCATTCCAGGTCCAAGAAGTCGTGAAGGCTGCTGCGAGTGCATCAGTTAAGATAATGTCCCAAAGAGGATACAGAATGAAGTGGAGAAGAAGGAACTACTATTGATAAAAAGAAGAAATACAAGAAATCTTCTTTAAGAGTTTAAAATAAAAAAAGTCAAAGGTTGTAAAATTATATTTTATGTGCTAAAGGAAATTGTTCTCATAAAATTCTTATACTTCTATTTTTTTACTATTTTATAAAATAAGAACAACATTTGTAACCTTTTAAGGTTTTTAATAAATTTTCCAAACAATACTGTTTTTAATTTACGTTGCCTTAACCACAATATATAGAAGTAAGAAAATTAACAACTTATAATTTTATCAATGTAATCTAGCATAATTATCTATATAAAGTAAACATTCCTTAATAATATTTAAAATTAATATTATGAAATGGTAACATTAATATTAAAGAAAAAGAATAATTCAAAAAAAGTTACTTAATTTAAGCAGTAGCACCCTTTAAGTTTTAACAATTCAAAAAGTAACAGCAACTTCTTTGAAGTGAGTTTAAATAGCGTTTCAATAAAAAATCTTAACAAATCGTTATAGGTACATATAGCACCATGACATACTCCATGAATTACAACAGCAGAGTACAGCTTACAAAAGCTTATATTATATTAATACTAGCAATTCCCGCGGCTCTACCCGCGTTCTGATCAATATTAAAAAATAGGGATGGGTGGTAGAAATCATAAAAAATACAAAAAATTAAAATCTGTTGAGGTTCACCCTTATCTTATTTACTATCTTATCACTTAAGAGAATAAAAAATAGCCTACAACCTATTGTCAGACCTACCAAATACACAAAAAAAATCATAAAAATCGGTCAAGCCGTTTCCGAGGAGTTCGATAACAAACACGACGATGTGACACAAGATTTTTATATACTCATATTAGATAACCTTATAAATATAACATATTAAAGACTTATAAAGTCTAAAAACTATCTTTTACTATCACTGCCCCCGGGTTGGTTGTCTTTATTTACAATTTGTTGCAGTTCGTAATCTTGCACCACTTGGAATATTTTACTCTTTGCCTGGTTCAAGTAATACGGACTGAACCTTCTAAGTGTAGATCCTATGGTTATCAGAAAAACATCTAAAGGATCTGCTGGGTTAAGTTCTTGGAATTCAGTATAGGAAGAAGGATTAGTACCTTCTGGACGTTTCTGGAAGGCCAAATTTGGCTTAGCTTCTCCGTTTTCTCGATATTCTTCACCAAAAGATTCCGTTAGTTCACAATGCGGGGAATCATCGAAGAAGTCCGCGTATTCATCGTTTGGGGTGTTTAAATTGGTTTCTTTGAAGTAGGGAAGCATAAATGACAGTTCTTCCTCGTATTTATAGTTGTAGCTCCTATGGTTTGGGTTCCGAAGGCGATCTCTGATCTTCCGGCGCATCATGTCCCGGATGTTCACCCATCTTGTCTTGCAAATTGTCGCTGTATAAGAAAAAAAATAAGCCTATAATAAGCTTAAAGTATAATTTGATTAAATTAGATTCGATTAGATTTATGAGATATAAATTCCGTCTAGTATTCTCCATTCTATGTGACATTGGCGAAGTAATCTGTGCTCAACTGGCACGCTTTGAAGCCATTAACAAGAGAATTGAATTGAAGTTTCGTCTAGACAATTTTAGGTGGCCATTAAATTACTAAAAGTTCCCCCGATCCTATATCGTGCGGTAAATTGAAATAAGTAAGCTCTCATCACTCATCACTTAGCTGTTCATACAGAAAAAAGTTCCTAAAACAATTTCTGATTCTATAAGTTCCTTAATGACTTTCTCGTAATCGAGAATCCATCGAGACTGAAAAATAAATTTGTATCTTAATAGTATTTTTATGAAAACGAAAGCTTTCTTTACGGCCGGATGCGTGTTATTGAAAATATGTCAAATCTGGAAAACTACACTACACTCGACTCATTACATAAGCTATAATAGATTGCCAAATCTTTTAATATTATAAAATAACGCTAAATACGCCAACTTCAGGAGATAGATTAAATAGAGTCCTTTTCATTCATAAGAAATTATAACAGCTTTCGTTTTTGCCTATAGCTATTGAACCCTAATAAAAAACCATGACAGAGAAAGAGACTGTATAATCTTCAATATGAGTGAGCGAGACGTACTATATTTTGGTTGTCAAATGCCACACGTTGCCATGGTAACGCATAAATAAGCGATTCACGAAAGCATGATTTGGATCCGACTGAGTGCGTCACAGAAACGAAAACTCTCCAGTCTGAGAGATTTCGAATTTTTTTTACTTTTTTTTAGGATTTCAGATTTTAGTAGATAAATGTGCATTAAATTATTAATATTTTTATTACAATTGAAATGTGAGAGTCCGATTACATACATACAGTATATTATGGTCTTATTATTTACTACATAATATTATCTATTTAATACATATTATTGTATTTTTTAATAAATTATTAGCGGTCATTAGAATAAGTAGCGAGAGATCACTGTTCTTTGATTTACTTAGAAAGTATATTCTAAGCCTACTTAATTACAAATTACAATAGTTTTAAATACTCCTTGCTTAATAGCGACAGTTTTAATTTACTTTATTATCTATGGCAGTGAAAACTCGATCTTAATTTTGTCTAATAACTTATACTGTTGGAGATAGGTAGCGGGTTCGAGTCCCACGGTAATTACAGGCAATGCATTTTTAGTCAAGATATTCTTATCAGTTTGCGGTGTTTCGACCAAAACCAAACAAAACAAAAATGTTTAATTTAGCAACCAACGACACGATCATTGATAAAAATATCGTTTATCGAGTACTTAATTCAAATACATCATGAAGAGTTCATTCAACAAAATATTTACTCAATATGCAATAACAAAACATTTAAAATAATCCAATAATATAAAATGCAATATAATAATGTGTTTTGTTCATTACATAAAAATACTTTATTTATATGCAATGCCAAGATAAGTCTTATCAGAACACTCTTGTTCAAAGTCGGTTAATAATTTTACACGACTAGGCATCAATGTTTTACTTAAGTTTATAATGCAACAAAAACATACCAGGTCTGTTTAAAGTATCGCCAATTTTCTGCCAAACCACTTCTCTAGAGTCGAAATCTAAGTACTTTGGATCTTTGGAATTGTAAATTATAGGATTCTCTTTCACTAAAGCTAGTAATTTGAGGTCGAGAGTCTTGTTAAAAGGCAACGGCATGGCGACGCGTGACGGGCGTGAGACGACTGCGATGCGGTGAGATGTTGCCTGTTGAGGAAACATAGCTTCCTAATGGAATATGTTAGTATTAAATAAATTAATATTTCATTTTTAAAATTCGTTCCATTTGTATTGATATTATATATGAAGTAAAGTTTTAGTATTTACAATTTGAAATATAACGTTAATCTTGTTTTTAAAAGGTAAGTAGCATTTACTTACATACTTATTTTGTTATAATTAGTTTACAAACAAAGTTAACTAAGCTACTCGTAATATCATGGAGGTATCTTAATTTGTAAAACTATTCGAGGGAATTTTATTTCTTGAATATGATTTACTAATATTAAACCTCTTAACCACATTGTCTTTTTTATAAACTTGCTTATTCTTATTTATGTATTGATTCTTATAATTTATGTATTGATTTTTAAATTGCTTTAGTTCAACCTTAAAAATATTAAAATAACGAGCGATAACACTTTTTCATATTATAAAAATATTTTATTTTATAACAGGCTTCAACATATTTTATAACATTTTACTTATTCCAAGCAATATAATTTACAATCACAACAAACAATACGAACATTTGTCGTATTTTATCTAAACTGTCCTCCAAGTAGCAACACTGTTCCGACACGAGCGAGGCACGGGACGGCAACATCGCGCGCCGACTTCGACGATCACGACGCTCGACTCTACTGTTATTATTTATTCAACAAGCAAATTAAACCAACTGTGAACTGATATGCATTTACTTACTTTATCTTTAAACATTTTAATTTATATTGATAACTAACAGCGCGACGAACTTTATAGTGTCCGGATTTTATTATACCCATTTTTATTAAAAAAACCTTAAAAAAAGGATCTTGACAAACAGACTGACAACTAAATAGTCCTAATAGGGTTCCGTTTTATCCTTTTGAGGTACGGAACCCTAAAAACATATCCATATCGGTCCAGCACTTATTTTGCTTGCTAACGAATTTAGTGATAGATAATTGTAAATTAAATTATACTTGTGTAAAATATGCAATAAAAATACTTATTGTTTGAAGATTATTAATAACTGTAAGTTTTTTATTTAATTATCTTTAAGTTTTTTATTTACTGACCATAGGGTAAGTTGCAAGTTATAAACATCCATGACTGGAGTACAAATATTTGTGCTCATCAATTAAATAGATGCCCCCAGCGGCACTCGAACCCGCGACCGCTGTCATAGCAAGTTGGGTCACTCCAAACTGATCCCATCGTGACGTGTATTAGTGTAGTATGAGGATATATCATAAACATATGTAATGTAAAATAGCTATATTTACGAAATAAAAACCACAGAGCAGATTTTATAACTATTTCGTGATAAAAACTACTTCAATATTAACTAAGTAGCCGACTTAAAATTAGTGACAGAAACTTATTATTTCCATTGAAAAAAAATATTTTAATAAGCTTAACTAACACAGCACCTTCAAACCAAAGACAAAGGTATTATTTGATTGAGGTACCTACTTTAGGGATTCTAATAAGATATTAACTTTAAAATGTCTCAGTCGCATATTATGCATGAAAATACTGAAAACTATCTGAAAAAAAAATAAATAATAATCTTTCTATGTTGAAAAATGTAATTCATTACATCATTATTCCCGAAGTGAAAATAATATTAGAGGTAATGGTTAACAGCAATATCTACCAAAGGCCAAAGACGGTTATCGACTTGCCCACAGAAATCACCGGCCATAAATAAATCTTGTAGAATAATTTATAGATATTTCAAACGAATAAACACCAGTTCAAAAGTTAAAGGTTAGGTCAGCTATTTATAACTGATGCCTATTTAATTATAATAAACTAACGTTTTTTAACTAAAATAACAACGTCTTCTCCTCATATTTCTATACATAATATAATAAAATTTTTACTCAGGCGAATCTGTACTTTTTGAAAAATCGAATTGAAACAGGTATTATTAAAGGAGAGGAGGCTGAATTTATAGTTTTTAGATTTTTTGTCTGTCTGTCTGATGACAGATTTTGAAGAAAAGTATGAGAACAGCTGGTTATCACAATATAGAATACTTTTAACCGCAGAAAGATAGCTCATTTCTGAAAAATTTATACTGACAGTATGTATGTATTTTAAAGGAATGTTATGTTCTCTTCGACCGATTCCGGCCATGGTGGCCAATCTCATTAAGACAGGGCAACTGCGCAAGACTCTGTGCACTCTCTGTTCCTATCACTCTCATACTCCGGTGAGGCGACTGTTCAACACGACCAGTGACCGGGGGCGGGGTGTAACTGAGGCTTACTAAACAGAAAGACTCAATAAATAAACTTGTTATATAATTTATATTATATAACATCTACGGATTAATTGTTCAGAATACGTGTTGAGCTGCGAGAAATACTAGTTAAGTTAGGTTAGGTTAGGTAGGTGGTTTTCATAATTTTTTTTTTTTAATTTATAGTAGTTGAGAAGGAAATGCATTTATTGGTTAAGTTATAATTACGCAAACAACTCTAGTAAAACTCCCAGTCGGTACGACTTTTTCTACAATCATGTTTTAGTCAAATTACACAAAACCGCAATGAATTATTCATGTAAAGCTCTATAAAAGAAGTTCAATTTCCACTGGCAAAAACTGTACAAAAATCGTACGCACATAGTTACTTATATATACAGTATACTTATTGCGTATTATTTAAATCAGTTATTTAGTAGTTAGGTATGTTGTGTAGATTAAGTTGGGATACCAGTTCGATTCCTGTTTCAGATTTTACAGCTAGATGTTTTTTTTTTTGGCCATTGTACATCAAATATCTAATAATTATTGTGTAAAAAAAAGCCAAGTCAATCTCCTATTGTGCAAACATGCATTAGAATTGTACATAAATTCTAAAGTTTCAATAAAATGGACACAACAAAATATAAATAATACGATAAGCGATTTACGAATACAAGACTAGTTACTTATACGTTATATCTTTAGCTCGTCGAATCGATCGTGGCGTCGCGTCACGTTCATATAAAGCCACTACCATGAGAACTCATTTTTTTATTATTTAATAGCCAACCCAGCTCGCTTCACTGTGCGTAAGTTAAAATAAATTAAACGGTTTTTAAATTTTCTAATAATTTGTTATGTTATATGCTAAGATTGTTAGTTCATAAACTTAGGTATAAAAACATGTTATTCTTAGTAGTAATTTTTTTATCTTTATTAAAAAATCATTTTGTATTATTTTAAACGAAACTTTTAATCTTCTACGTATTTATAATATAGTAATAATACTAAAGTAACATTATCATATAATTAATAATAAATTTAACAACCAAATTGCCATCGACTCTAATAAATATTTCACTAAGTCTAAATCTATTCCATATAAATCGCTTCTGAAGTGGAAACTTTAATTTCGTGTGGTGCGACTTCATTATTGTGTTGTTTTTGTACTATTTGTTGCAGATCATGTTCTTGTACTACAGAAAATATCTTGCTTTTAGCTAGATTTAAATGATAAGGCGAGAAAGTTTTTAAAGTTGCCCCGATGCTTAAAAGGAATGCGTCTATAGGATCGGCAGAATCAAATTCAGCCGGTGGTGCCGACTCATTGAATGTAGAAGTACTTATCGGATCAACTGCTTCCACAAATGTTTCACGCTTTTTCTTCTTTTTCTTAACGCTGGATAAATTAAATTCTTTTTTAATCTTAATCTTTTTGATTGGTTCATTTGAACTGTCATCAGTGGGTGCGTCATCGCATTCGTCGTTTGCTTCATCAATACTTCTGTCATCGGACTCGAATTCTTCATTCTGAATTGTAACATCTTTATAAAAAGGTCGTAAAAACGATATTTCGTTTTCATATTTATACATTTTCGTGCGCCGGTTTTGTTCTAAATTTCTTTTTAAAATTCGTCGATATACGTCACGTATGTTGATCCATCTTACTTTACAGTCAGCCGCTGCAACAAAGTGATTTAAATTAAAAAAAAATTACATAATAATTACTATAGAATAATCAGGAAGTCAAATCTGCACATATTTACACAGAAGTATTAGTAACAGAGTTTAAAAAATAAACAATTTGATTATTATATAATGAACATATTTTATAATTTGATATTGCGTTGAAATATCTCATGTTACTGGAAAAGTACGAAATTTTTTGTCTATAAAGTTATTTTCTTATAAATCAAGTTTAAATCAATTAAGTATTATGAAATTAAGATAATTCAAAACTATTCCTTAAATTATTTGTCTAAAAATCATCATTTATTACTAATAATAAAACTAAATACTTCGATGACTTACAAGTGAGTAAATTTCGAGTTCCAGAAGTAAAGAAAACAAGTAATCGTAAATTATAAAGCCAACTCACCGGGTCTCTTCAACTCGTCGCCGATCTTCTGCCACGCCACCTCCCGCGCATTGAAGTCCATATACTTTACATTATTGTGATCGTACAAAACTGGGTTTTCTCGCACTAATCTTATTAGAGATATATCTAATTTCTCATGGAAAAGCATGTCGTCGTGTCGGACGCGTCGTTTCAGTCTGGTCGCAATCGATTGGAGCTCGCATCCAGTGTTGCTACCACAAATTAATATTATATTTTTTGTTGAACTTGTTACTAATGCTTTTGTTTTATTTCTATGGTAATGGTTGCATTTATTTATACTGTTTATTTTATATAAAATAATAATAGTATTTATATTTTGATATTTTAAAAATATTAGTTTTTAGGCATAATATTATTTCCTCTCAGTTTTTGTGTATGTCATAAATGACAAGTGTCACAACGAACAACATTATCAATATCATCTCTAGGTGGGTCGGTATGCGTATTCCGAATACCGTAACTATTTATCGGTATCATTGCCGATACCAGGTTTTAAAACTATTTATTTTAGTAACTATGTATTGGTTGTACTGAGATCGGTTTGAACGTTTGCGTGGTATTAAAATAACTGTTTAACTTAAGACTGCTATTAAGTAGCTCCTAATTATTGATGATTTATTACCTACTTGAAATATAAACAATTTTGTTTTATTTATAAGGTAGTGAACTTTCCTTTATACTTTATCCAGGCTTAGGACAAATTAGTTTAATATCTTAAATTTTTGAAACTAATTGCAGGCGTAGTATTTATAAGTTCATTTCGATATATACATATTCACTATATACAGTCAATATTTACATAATTACACATAGAACACTCTATTTACAGCTGCCTTTATTTACACTACAAACAAGTCTTTTAATTATTATCATTCTGTTAAATTAATGTTAAAAAAAGTTATTTGCTCAACTTTTGAACCCGTTAGTCTTGTGCGGCGATCACTAATTATTAGTCCAGTTTTACTAAATAGGTACGTGTTCATAGGGTACCGATGTAGCCATGATATTACAATATTTTTTTATTAATTTACATACCTAGATATGGATATGTATAATTATGATTGCGCCACCATTCCATGGGGCAGTTCCAAGATCCATCACCACGGAAAACTGGCAGAATACTCATTTAATAAATAGGTATTTACTTCATTTATCGACTGGTGCCCACATTCTGCTGCTGGCTTACAATGATTTGTAATACGGCCCAAGGCGAAAACTTATCTAATTTTGGTAAATTAGTACTAGTTGATGGTTGTGAAAAATGGTTGTGTATGTTAAAAATAAAAGGAAATTCCAACACCCCAACAGGTACCCCTGAACCTTGGCCTTGACTATTCCTAACGTAATAAATGCATTTATTGATTTTCAATAAATGCATTTATTGCGTTAGGAATAAATGTCAAATATCTTTATAATTTTTAGCATATTTTAGAAACAGTTAAGTGTGGTTAAGTACTTCTCTTAGCTCTCGCACTTGAACCGATCCAGGGTTGGATTTAGTAGTACATATAATTATATTATTTGTACCATTATTATTTATTTCATAGTGTATAGTATGTAGTATCGTTGAATATTATATTATCGCTCTAATTGTTTTAATACTTTACTGATACTGAATAGGTAGTTTATATAAAGTTTTTTCGATTAATATTGGATAACAATTTTATAAGACAAAATTAGTAAAAATAGTAATTTAAAATCTTTGACGTTGGGAACAGAAGGAATATCATAATATAAATAACACATTTTTCAGACAATAACAACCGTTATTATGGCAACTTAATGCTTTATAATATAGATATATTTACTATCCTATCTATTTCTTTATGGTACGTATTTTCTGACCGGGATAACTTGTAATTTTAAAGATGTTTTACGTCAAAAAAACATGAAAAGTCAAACATGGTATAATTTCGGTTAAGTAGTATAATTTTATTTACCACGTAAAATATCTTTTTGAGGGTTTAAATCCAAACCTGTGACCGATCTCCGAGCTCCGTATTCGCATAATTCTCGCGATTGTGTACCAACTTCTAGTCTATAATAGTAATCTATGGTACCAACTACCAAACCAAAACCATACCAAATACCAATAACCATAGAACATATTATAATAACGTTTTTATACCAACTCAAGTATCACAACGTTCCGTTGCAAGAATAAATAGTTTTTATCAGTAAATAGTTATTGAGGCACCTGATACCGTATTTAAGGTATCGCATCAATAAATAGTTATTAAAACTATTTACGTTTTGAAACGCCCACGTCTAATATCATCTATGATCAATATCACAAAAGTCAAAACACCGATTTAACATTCTCTTTGCGATAAGTTTGTATTTTTAAATATATAAACGGCATAAAACTCTAGAGCAAATTTTTAACTTACTAAAATACATTATTTACTGTGAAACGTGATATTTTTACCTTGTTCAAATTCGAAAATCTTCGTACTAATTATAATGTATATCTTCCTAAATAATCTATTGTAAAACATCTACTCAAATCTGCTTTATAATCAAGTATTCTTTGTTTTCTTGATCTTGAGATGTAGGAATATATAGATAGAATATCGATAGAAACATTCTATAATTTATTACAATTTTAAAAGCTGAAGTATTCAATTTAATAAGCTGAAAAAGTAAAACACTAATTTGGTTGTTAATGTTTTCAGTCTAAGTGAGATTCAATATAAACTTGTTAATCACATAATGTGTAGGTAGATCGGGCTGTAAATGAGTTAGGTTAATTAAAGGCAAATTTGTATAAGAATAATTATTTATTTTTTATCATAAATATTGCATTTCCTATTGCTTGTGATCTACTCAGCTATATTATAGTAAGTCTAGTATATCACTCTCACATTTTTAGGCTCATGAGGCTCTACATACTAATGCCATTAAAGCTAAATGGATGAATCTGAATGAGTCTATATAAAAATGTGCTCTACCTCATTAGCTACTGCTTAAGGCGAACAGAAATACCATGATAAATGACTATTAAAAAATATTCACAGCCTATAAATGGACTAATAAAAAAAATGTTAAGAAACCAATGTATGAAAATAAATAAAAAAAAGAAACATTGTAAAATAAAAAGCTTTATTAAAATAAATAAAACTATAATAGGTTAAAATAAGTAAATAAAAGAAGAAGAACAAGAAACAAATATAAAAGACATTTTTCTTATTTATAAATATAAAAAGCAAAATGCTACATCTATAATAATTATTTTCTATAGTGTAACGTCTACATGCACATATAAAAATATTATGTCAAAACACTTATTCCGCTTGATTATTTTGGATGGACACAACCAATTTTTCTTCACATTAGGATTGATCGCTATCTTTTGACAAATTTCATATATATATATGGAAAAAAATAAGTTGAAAACCTATATAAATATACATGTATCCTGTTCTTTATGTTATAGTTTAGTATAAATTATAGACTTAAAAATACAGTTATGATAAAAAATTTAATTAATAGTTAAAGTTGTTATTACCAACACTTCATGTCAATCTATATCCATTAAACAGATTTTAATATCTTCTATGACAATAAAAACTTTTTATCTCTCAATTTTGTGGAAGAAAGGGCCATTCATAAATCACAAAAGACTTTATAGCGGTATAATGGCTTCTAGTATGATCTTACGATAAGCTCATTTCATTTGTGTAGAACTACAAACTGTAATATAAGAATTTTTAAAATAATGTCCGTACAGGAATGAAACTTAAAATTGCATGACTATGAATAACCCCAAATTATGGTTAAGAAATGTAAAAAACATTTGCTTACTTTCATTGAACTAAATGCACAAAGATAAATTATTTTTGTATATATATAATATTTAAGAGTGGTATGCCACTAGTCCAATTTCAATATAGATTTAAACTATATTAATTATCTCATCTTGTCACATACAGAAGGAAAAAAAAACATTTTTTTTTATATATTTAGTTTGCAAAAATGAATAATATAAGTCTTTCCGTTAAATGAAACATGGCTGACATATAATTCTGCTCAGTAATATCAAAGTTTTCAATGGAAAAGTGAAATAATTTTGACCATTAGCATACCACAGTTACGTGTAAATATATTCTTTCTTTTAGTCACCATTTATATTGCTATAAGTAATATGTTTATATAAATATATGTATATAAGATGTATACTACTTAATCTATAATATATAACCTATAAAGCACTAACCGATGGCACTTTCTTTCTAAAATCACACTCATTTTCACAATTAGTTCTAAACTTTCGTTGCAAAATAAAATATAAACAAACATAATATTGTATACTATTGTTATTTAGAGAATACATCTACCGTCTAAAATTATAAAGCTAATATTAATAAGACCAATAATTAGGCAAAATGGTAGAATTATTGCGATGATAATAATAAACATTATTTTTAGGGTTCCGTACCTCAAAAGGTAAAAACGGAACCCTTATAGGATCACTTTGTTGTCCGTCTGTCTGTCTGTCTGTCAAGACCTTTTTTCTCAGGAACGCGTGGAGGTATCAAGCTGAAATTCATATCAAATACTCAAGTCTATGGTCTCTTGGAGCTGTGAAAAAATCAAACTTCTAAGTCAACGCGATCAAAAGATACTCCCGTTTATGCCGCAAATTTTCGACACTCGCAAGGGAATCAAAACCTACAGGGTACTTCCCGTGAACTCAGAATCTTGAAATTTGGTACGAAGCAACGTCTTATAACACAGATAAAGGAAAAATTGCGAAAAGCATAAATTTTTAGTTACATCATATAATAAAAATATTTTTAATAGTTTTAAACTTATTACCCCTTTACTCATACACCGTTCCGTACAGGTTTGTACGGAACCCTCGGTGCGCGAGTCTGACTCGCACTTGTTTTATTTAGGTGTTGAATGCTAAAAGTTGACACGGAGAACCAACTGTCATTATTCCAAATTTCACCAAAACCTTCAAGTCACAAACTTGTCATTATTCTAAATTTTACTTACTTGTGATGTTGTTACAAACAGACAAAAATTCTAAAAACTATTGATTCGACCTTGGTCAATAATAATTATTATTAATTATTATCAACTAAGCCTATTTCAATAAGATATTCCAAAAAATATTCAATGTTTTGAGATTGAATATTTAATAATACATTCATCGAGCCTTGATTCCAATTCACATATTTTCATTGATTCTTATAAAATAACACATACATTGTGATGAAGTTTAAAGGTAAAATAATTTTATAATACACGTTACACTGTATTTCAATAAAAAAGGATAGATATTTTGTCTCTTTCTAAGGTCACATATTGCAGACACAATTTATCTTGTATGTAATGTATAATAAATTTATGATAATGTAAAAGATAATATTAAAATAAAATTTACACATATATATAAATGGAGACCCTTTTTAAGGCCCCACTGCAGGGCAAGGGCCCTCCTTGCTGGCTGAGGATAGAAGGACATGTAAATGGCTTAATAACATTAATACAAATAAAATATACACACACATTTCCTAACAAATATATCTTTAAACATATAACCTCCTCCTTTTTTGAAGTCGGTTAAAAAGTGGCGTCAACATAAGACGTTAAGACATTGTCAAAACACAAAGTCAAAGTTAGGCACAACACATAAAGAACTTTTTTGAACGACACAACCTAAACAAAAGAGATTTTAACAGTGCACAATTCTAAATTCTGCGCTTTTTTGTGTAAGAAAGTTTGTTATTACACAAGCGTAAGAGTTAAATGTTACAATAACAAATTATGTAGAGCTGCCTGCCACAAATCAATGAATGGTTATTTATTTAATATTTACCATGTTGTAAGTAATATTATACCAATATTCCAAAACTTTTTTTATCTGTGTATCTTTATAAAGACCAGGGGCAATACTACATATTTATTTCGTTTTTTGGTCTATTAAGATATTACTTCATTAGGCTTAATGTCGAGACAATGGATGATATTGTGAATTATTAAAATGTACAAAATTAAAAAACTTAGGTCTGGTGGCTTGATAACCCTGAGATTGATTAAGAATTAAACAATAATGTCGTCTTAATTTCGTCCAGTACTATTTATAATTATAGGTTTTATAAACATGACAACTAGTTGAGGCCCCCCAAAAAGTGTTAGGCGAGGGCCCCCCAAATCCGCCCCTGTGCAAGGCAACATTTACTTTTTATGACTGATTTTAGTGAAGTTAAATTATGTGTTTACCAATAAAATATTTTGTGTAGTTTTTGTGATTTTTGTAACTTATTATTTACTCTTTTCTTTAAATCTGGTACCAGGGTGACCGACGCACCCAGCGGAGGCGGTAGGCCCCTTGCTCTGTCCGTATCTTAATCGAGGCTCCTTCTGCTGCTTTCACTGTTTCTTTTACCTGTTAATAATAAAAGAATACACTTAACTTGATATAATACAAAAAAAGTAACATTCGATGGGCATTTTGAGATCACACAAAAATACACAATATGTATGTTTGTGTTGTAATAACATAATATAATATGTTGGGACAATCTTACAATAGCGCCATCCAGTTCCGTGGTAAGCTACTATGCTTGTGTTACGGATACCAGATAGTTGATATACTACATATATAACTTTTAAATACATACATATTATAAATATAAACACCCATGACTGGAGTACAAACATTCGTGCTCAACAAATGAATGCCCCCAGCGGGACTCGAACCCGCGACCGCTAGCCCAGAAAGCAGGGTCACTACCAACTGAGCCAAACGAGTCGTCAAGTCGTCGTTGTGTATAAAACATATGTATATGTATTATGTAATTTCTTTGTGTATATGTGTGATACATCATTTTGTTGCCACTTGACAAGACTGCTCTTCCTCTGGAGAGTATTACAATAGGGTATTCTACTATGTTAGAAAAAGTACTTTAAAATGTTGATTTTCCTAATAAAAAGCGACAATAAAATATATTTCGTCAAAATAAACACGCTTTTTTGCCATAAAATTAAATTTAATTTTAAACATTTTTTATTCCCGCAAAAACGCTGTCGGCCATTTGGTGACGTAATACTGGTAATAAACAACAGTCTTGTATGTAGTACCCATAGCGTATATTACCACAGAACACTTACTCATCAGAACTAACAGTTTATAATAATATGTAGCAACTAGCAATATGCTCTATGCTGACAGTGGTCTGTGGCTGGTTGCCTGACTGACGTCACATCCATAGCAGCTCGAGTTTTAGGTCACGTGATATACAGGTTAAAAATTACGACTTTTAATTTTAATATTATAAATCAATAATGAGCTTTTATGACTCAAAATCAGAATATTTAAGTATATTTCTACATAATCTTTTATTTTTATCAAATTTCATAATTTATTTTTCACCACCGAAAGTTGTACCCTATTGAACAAAAACATGTTGTTTATAAATTATTTTGTATTATTTGTAATAAAGTTAAACTTACACTCTGCATCAAGTTTTGTGCGTTGCCCACCAACATCTCAGTAGCCTCTTGATCTTCTTCACTACCTGTATATTGAATGTATACAGTATGAATATTTATTAATAATTTTAATAGATTATATTATCATGTATATTTTTTTGATTAAGAATAAAGTTTCTTCTGATTTCTTAAATTTGCAATCTCTTCAATTTATAAAACGTATGGGTAAATTTAAGGAATAGAGAAAAATAGCAAAATAATGTAAAATAAATAGAAAATATCAATATCGTTTTTTTAAAACCTTTTAATATTTAAATTACATTGAAACCTGGTTAAGTGAGACATCAAGGGACCTGCAATGTCGTTTCACTTATAGAGGTGTCTCAGATATCCAGGTATAAATAATCTCATTTACAGAGGGTTCCATTGACAGGTTATTTCAGTTATAAAGGTGCGATCAAATAAAACAATGTTATCTCAGTTACAGAGGTTTATGCATATAAAATTTACTCCATGTGTCAGTTATAGAGGTAACTATGATGATAAATCGATAGAACAAATCCCAGATATAGAGGCTTAGCTCGTCCCATTAACAGGGGTAATTCAGTGCCAAAGTGTTGGGACCTCAGCATGAGTTCCAGTTATGGAGGTTTCTCACTTATCCAGGTCCTACTTAACCAAGTTTCACTGTAATTGCCAGTAGAGAAATTGCTCTATCCAACAATTATGATAAATTATATTATATAATATTATGTACGGTGTATATGAATTTATAGTTTTAAATGTTGCTAGTGGAAAGTTAAATATCGTTATATCGATATAAATATGTTAAAATACATAGATATATTTATTACAAAACATTTTAATATTATTATTAGCCTGTAGATAGAAAGCTGAAAGAAGATAGAAATAGTAAGAGGAGCACAGAGATACATTATTGCAATACGAATAGTAGCAGTTACCAAGATATTTAAAGCTATAATAAAAAATATACTATAGTCGTTTAAAAGTGTTTCATATAAAAAACTCAATTTAGTATTTAACTTAGTAGTCTGCTGAAAGAATTTAGTTCAATGACATGTGTGACTTTTCGACAATACAATCTTTCAGATCCACATGTAAGTTAAAAATTTTCTTCTTAAAACCTCTTATACTATGTTATGTGTATATATATTCTATTTTATTATAAGTGATTATTGATTGCATTATTATATCCAAAAGAGGCTTCACTTTTCTTTATATTGACTAAAAAGTCAAATAAAAATGTTCACAATTAAAAAAAAACTATCTGCAAGTATATTCTATAGTTTTGAATAAATCAATAAAAAAACTTTTTTAAATATAGTTTTTTCTGCATCATGATTTCCCCATAACTCATTAATTGTAAACAATACTGGCAACATTTAAAAAACCAAATATAAATACACTTTTAAACAAAAATAGTTTGTATAAGATATAAGAGATTATTAAGCATAGCTGTACCTTTGTAGTCCGGCATACCCACTGGTTGCGACGCGATAAGCATTAACAAAATATCGCTTATTATAGCATTGATATAGCAAAGAAGCCTTTGATATACAAATTAGTTTTAAAATATACTAAATAATATTATATTGATACAATATTAAACTAAAAATATATAAAGCACAGTAATTTTAATGTAATTATTATTTTAATTTTGCAAACAACTGAAAACTCGACTTAAAAATTAAAATACGTACAACAGTACACTAATTTTTATTTTTGTGAAGGAAAATCTAGATCTAAAAGTCAAATTTAAAATACTTCTTTTTGAAGTCGGTTAAATTTCATATTTATTATAAAAATGTTAAATTCCTTAGATAATTAAAAAAATATATAATATAATAGAAAAACATACCTTGTGCACCCAACATGGTCGCTTTGACGGTTGACAGGATTTTGAGCTGTGTACCGATAGTGGGGATTCTCTCGCATACTTGCAGCAAATTCTAATAAACGTCAAAAAAGAAATATATACATGTTTAAATTACGAAAAAAACACTTCTACTTTCTACAATAGTATCATGAGATGTATATGTTTAAATATACATCTCAGGAACTTAATCCTTTAGTGAGTGAAGAAAAAAAATATTAATATCATACAAATTATCAGCACATAATACTTTCTTAGGTTTACGCGAATGTTTGACATTATAAATGAAACTGTCTTTTCGGATTTTGTCTTGTTCTCTCCCCGTGGCCATGATTGCTGTAAAGCATTCGAAACGTCGGGAACCAAAAATCATAATAAAGCCGCGACAAAATCCGAAAAGACAGTTTCATTTATAATTATCAGCACATTTTTTACAAAGCCAACTGACGTCATGACCATAGAGCAATATGGCGTCCACTACGTTCAGCGTTTTATTCGAATTGCGCGCGAAATTTGAAAATGTAAAATTTAAATGCGTTTTTAATAAAAAAAATTTTTTGCAGTTTATTAGCAGTATTCTAATTGAGACACTTTTCAAAAATGGATATTATTTTTTTTATTGTTAATAAGGGGCAAACGAGCAAACGATGCACTTGTTGGTAAGTGGTTATCGCTACCCATAGACACCTGCAACATAGGAGGAGTTGAGAGTGCGTTGTCGATCTTAAAGGAACCTACAGACACGACTCTTACTTATTACATTGACCATTGATACAGTCCTCATATTGAAGGGCCAGCCCCAGCAGTGGGATGCTATTAAGATAATATAAGCTGAATCCCACTGTAATAATTTCACATTAGTTTTATACAACATTTTTAAAGTAATTAATATATAACATCTTACAGTACGAATCCTCTTGTCGGTACATTCCAAGGCAAGTTTCTTGGCGAGGCGAGTCACTTCCTCAGACGCTTCAGCGATAGCTTTGGCTGTTGCAATCAACTCACGTTTACTGCCTGAAAGGAGAAAATAAGAATTATATATTATTATTTATCATTTTGTTGGTTCATCATGCAAAACTATATAAGATTAAAAATCAAAGTAAATTGTAAATTGATCATAGAAATAAAAACTGCTATATTAACATTTAAAAAAAGGGTCTACTCAATCTATTCACGCCATATTATATAGCCTTTTAAGTTAGCTTAGTTACTATTCAGATCGTTTCAATTTTTTTATATAGATTATATCGCCAATACCATGTGGAATGACACGAGGTCTATAATAAGCTACTTCCAAAGCAAAGATGAAACGTTTTGTCTCGTATTTATCTCTTTTTTGAAGTGAAATTTCTTTAGAATCATTGTGATTTCAAACTCGATGAAATGAAAAAATAAGTCAATAGTACCAAGCGCTCAGATACGGGGAAGAGTTAGCCTTAGTTAGATCTCGCCCACCGCGAGTCAGTGATATTTGTAACTCTGTCTAACTCGTGGATGTGACCTTCGCGCCGTCTCCCTTTCTCAACGAGCTTAGACGGGGTTATTTAGTATAAATATAAACGAGATTTAAAAATTAGTGTGCCAAAGAAGTTTTACTTCTGACATGTGTACTTCGTACACACGCACTTTTTTATTTTTAATACAAGAGTGGCAAGACTAATTGACGGTGCCTTTTTTGTTTGTCGAACTATAATGCATACGTGTAAAGTTTTTGGTCTCAACTATATAACTGCATAACATTTTTTTTTAAATCTTTGATATAACTACTCTCAATCTAACAATCAGTTTTAAATATCAACATTCAACATGCATGAAGGTGTTAAGAAAGAAAAATAATTGAAGAGATAATACGCTCTGTGAACCCACAATCAAAAATACAAAACATGAACATTTCAAATTTAAAACAATTACACTAATTAAAAAAAATAAACAGTAGATCTATATTTTTTCTAAAATATAACCACAAACTCATGCTGAATTTTACAATTTAAAAAAAATATTTTTTTACACAGATGATAAAGTAATGACTGATTTTTGTATATAGATATATAAAATTGTATTTCTATAATTTCTATATAAATAACACTAAATAAAATATACGAGCAAGCACTATTTACATTTATATACAACTTACCACTGAGATTCAAAGCCACTTCTATCCATGAAGCAACAGACATACAATATGGTCATAGCTTTTATATATATGCATAATAAATAATGTATATTTAAGTTTATGTCCTAAATAGCCTTAAAAATGAAGTGCGAGTGGACAGCATTATCTAATATATATAAATCACGTGTCACGTTGTTTGTTCCCGATGGACTCCTAAACTACTTAACCGATTTTAATCAAATTTGCACACCGTGTGCAGTTTGATCCAACTTGAAAGATAGGATAGCTTACATCTAAATTAAATTTATATAAATGTGCTATATATACATATAATTAGACATCAAAAGCAACATAATGACCAAATTTGATGAGATGAAAATGTAACAGTAAAAAAGTTTACATTTCATGACACAGATGATTTTATTCACAAAATAAGTATATTTTATTCACATAATATGACTAATTCTTACCTTAAAGAGACGTTTTGCATAATAACATTCTAGTATTTATACTAACGACTTAGCATTACTCTATTTAGATGCCCTTAGGCATCTTTTGTATGATATGCAAGTATCCTCACTTTGAGGGAAATGTTATTAAAATCAATATCCTATGTACTCTAAGTGTATAGTTTAAAGGTATAAACAAATTCAATAGACGTTCCCAGAAAATGTCATGAAAACTATGAATGATGAAAGACTAAGACCTTAGGATATGATATGACAGCAAATGAAAACCCCAAAATATGAAGAGGCGCCCAATTTGGGGCTCGAAAGGACATGGTTCAGTAGGAGATTTCAAAAAGTGAGTTATCATTCATTAAAAGATTCCAGAAAATGGCAACAAAACAGAGATCAAGAATAAACCTCTAAAGTATAACAAGTACTAGCAACTTGTTGTGACAAAGATCAAAGCTTATGTATTTAACACATTACTGCCTCGGTGGTGTAGTGGCTAGCATGTACGGTCATACATCGAGAGGTACTGGGTTCGAGTCCCAGATCGGGCCTAGTTTAATTATTGAGTCTTTCTGTTTAGTAAGCCTCAGTAACAGCTCGGAGTTGGGAACGCCCCTGTGCCTCGGATAGCACATAAAGTCGTCGTTCCTGCGCCTTAGCTCTCACTGGTCGTGTCTCATGTCGTCCCACCGGATTATGAGAGTGATAGGAACAGAGAGTGCACTTGTGTTTGCGCTATAATATCTCCTGCGTAGTTGGCCAGTCTCAATGAGATTGGCCGCCATGGCCAGAGTCGGTCGGAGAACATTATTATTATTTAATATATTAATGTAATTGGTCGTTTAAACTGCGGGGGACTAAGCCCCACTACAAAACAATGACTTCAGAAGCAAGTTTGACGTACCCTTGGAGTCTGATCGCACGAGGTCGGAGAGTCGCGCCATGAGGATGGCCATGCGCTTGGCGGCCGCGATGATCTCGTTGTCCTTGGACGACCACTCGCGCACCGCCTTGTGCAGGTTGTGCGCTGCCACCTGGTGCATATCAAGACTTCGGTTTATTTATATACTCATTGTTAGTTTCGTACCTGGTGCCAAGTATTAACGGGACTATCACTTGGCAGTAGAGGGTGGGGACTAGGAATTATATAAAATGTATTAAATTTGATAATGTACCTATATTTTAAAAGTTGTTCATATTAAATATTGCCATTCAAGCACAAATTATTTCATCTATATCACATACTAGTAGTTCCTGAGATTAACGTGTTCAACCAAACAAAGAAACTCTTCAGTTTGATAATCTATACTAATATTATAAAGCTGAAGAGTTTGTTTGTTTGGTTGAACGCACTAATCTCAGGAACTACTGCTTCGATTTGAAAAATTCTTGGATAGCCCGTTTATCAAGGAAAGCTATAGGCTATATTTCATCACGCTACGCCCAATAGGAGCGGAGCATCAATGCAAAATGTTGCAAATGGGAAGGGCGGGCGGTAGTTCTGGCGGTAGATATATCACAATAATAGTCTAAGTTTCTTTCGCCAGTTCTTCTCAGGTCAGAGGTTTCTCTTTCCGAACTGGTGGAAATTGTAACAATTTTTATGCTGAATAAAATATTTTGATTTGATTTAATATGTCCAACATCCTCACCAATATAGGCTGGCTGGGGTGCGGCTGCCTCTGGAAGATATCCTCCCCCTCGTCGTCCGTGTCGGGCGGGGGCGGGCGCGGGGGCGCGGCGGGCGCGGGCGGCGGCGGGCGCGGGGGCGGCGACAGCTGCAGCCCCGCCAGCGCCGCGGGCAGCGCGGGGGGAGGGGGAGGGGGAGCGTGCTGGCGGGAGAGGGTCTCTTCTACGTTGGCTGCTGCTTGGATTATCTGTGGAGGGTGTGTGAAACAATTATTATTTTTTTAATATATATTTTTTATATATTGGGATGGGTGGGGTGTGATTGTTCAGAATTTGTAGGTAACATAAATTTGTCATGAATTTGTTCCGTTATGTTAAGGAGGTACTGTAGTTTAATTTAGCATCACGGGCTGTTTGGCATCTTGCACCGTCCAATGGTTGGTATTCAACATTTTGAACATTATTATAGTTTTCACCCATGTTACATTGCGAGAACATAGATATAAAAAAATTATCAAGGATAAAAAAAACCAAGATTCATATCAGCACAAAGATAGTAGTGCAGTAAGTAAGTAAGTAAGTAACTCTTTATTGTACACCCGAAAACAGAATAAAATAAACAGAAACACAGAAAAATATAGGAAAAAGTACAAGAGGCGGCCTTATCGCTAAAAGGCGGCCTTATCGCTAAACTCTCTATTTTTTAAACGAGTAGACTCGAGTATACCGACAGTAGACCAACAGAAGACCACAGTAGACCGCGGTCCCTACCTCGTATTAGCACAAAGATAGAAGTGATGTCTATATTTTAAATGAGTAGACTCGAGTAGACCACAGTAGACCGACAAAAGACCGCAGTAAGTCGACAGTAGACTGTCAGTAGACCACAGTAGACCGCGATATCTACCTCAGCGTTGGCCTTCCTCCAAGCTGGCGGCGCGGTGGCGTCAGCTAACGCCACGCGCTTGGCCTGCCGCACGGCGGGCGCGATGGCGGCCTGCAGGCGCGCGTGCGCCGCCGCCAGCGCCGCCGCGAACTCCCCGTCCTCGGTGTTGTCACGCTCCGCGCCGCCCACTAGCAGCACGCGGTTGGCTAGTCTGTGGGACAGGGCGGGGTTTACATCATAACAAGACAAGGAATCCACTCTTTATATTAAAATTATTTTAAATTAAAAAAAACCATTGCTGAGTTTTGAGAAGAGGAATTCTCGGTATATTCAAATGTACTCTAATGTTTTTTACGTGAAGTCATCATCATCATCAGCCCTTTTTAACGACCCACTGCTGGGCACGAGCCTTCCACAGTACAAGGGGGATAAGGTTTTAGTCCACCGCGCTGGCCTAGTGCGTGTTAGCGGACTTCACATGTCTTTCGAAAACTTGCTAGGCTTTCTCAGACATGCAGGTTTCCTCACGATGTTTTCCTTCACCGTAAGACAAGTGGTAATCATGATAGAAATGATTCGCACATGAAAAGATCAGAGATCGGATTTGAACCCGCATCACTCGGTTATCCAAGCAAGCGCATTACCGCTGGGCTACCACTATTACACGAAGTACTAGAAATATAATGTAGTTTATATATTTACTTTTATTCCATACCAAAAGCCTTAAGCCGAACCAATGAAAAATTCAATTTACTTACCTAGCGATAGCAGAAGTGTTGTCGACCATTTTTTGAGAGTCATTATTTCTAATGGCGTCTTCACACAAGTAAGTGTGTTTTTGCATTAATTCACCTAAAAATGAACAAAAAGATAGTGTTAGATTTTTTTGGTTTTGATGCCATTTTATACTTATTCCATTATTATACTTTTGAAATTAATGTTTAATTTTTGCGTATAGGTTCTGCCTTTAACGACTATACTAAATAAAGTCTCGAACACTTCTATAATCTTAAGTCTTTCTCACGTTTTATATGCTTCTCCAGACTATATCTGTGTCAAATTTCATCCATATCCGTTCAGCAATTCTGGCGTGAATAAATAATAAATTTTCCAACTTTCGAATTTTTACATTGATAACATTAGTATGAACTACTGCTTCAACTACTATGTTCTATTAAAATTTTGTTTGCCGAATAAAAAATAAGAAAAAACTTGTGTTACAAATTTTTTGAAAAAAAATCCACATACCCATAAAAAGCTATCATCATGGTGCTAAATCAATTCCAACACATCAAAAAATCACTATCCGGCTCGAAGGACCACTTTGTTCACTACTAACTGCCGACTAGCACTATTTAAATTAAACACCACTAAAGAACGAACACTATTAAAGACAACTAGTACATCGTAAAATTTTAACTAATGTTAACAAATAAAAATCTTGCTTGATTCAGAATTAATACAATGTCCAAGTAACGCCATCTATTGACAGACATTGAAACTGTATCTGACAAAATGAAAGAAAATAAAGCCGTAGTGACGTACCAGCGGTGCGCACGAAGTCTAGTGGGTCCACGGCCTGGTCGCACAGGTCTCGGCAGCGCAGAACCGCCTCAGAGTACTGACTCTTCAGGTTGTTGAAGTGCTCCTCCGCCACCTGACAGGACATATTAACAGCGCCATCTAGTTCCGTGGTAAGCTACGAGGCTTGTGTTACGGATACCAGATAGTTGATAAACTTCATGACTAGACTACAAACATCCGTTCTCAACAAATGAATGCCCCCGGGACTCGAACCAGCGCTGGCCTAGCAAGCATATTTATTGAGCTATTATGAATTTTGTATAATTTTAAGGATTTTTGAATGTCTCGCTGAAACCCTAAATAGTTTCAGAAAAAATATATTATTATATATGTAGTTTTATTAATAACTAAATATGAAATGAAACAAATTAATTTTTAATCTACAAACAGACACTAATATTTATAAGTATAAAGATTAGAGATAAATGTACTCACTTTGCTTTCGGGATAGTGCAGACGGATTTTGCCGGCGCATATCAGTTGCGGAGACAGCTTTTCTACCTGTAACATTTCAATTTATTACTATACATTTAGTTTTTATTTTTTTTTATTTTTAAAAGTCATGCGAACATATAATTCGCGTCATGTAGAAAGAACGCTGGCTGTCAAGTTGCGCAGAGGCGATTTATCGGACAATTTGGTGGTAAGACGCGGGGCGCGGGACGGCGAGGCACGCTTCGCATGCTTTCCGGCTCGCTATTGGTTTGTCAGTTTAAAATACCATCGCGCACACAAAAGTTATTAATTACGAAATGATTTTATACAAAAAATAGTGACAAAATATTTTTGACATATGAGTCGACTAGTATCAAAGGCGGCAATCTGAGCATTTTGAGAAAAAGTAGTTAATGATATGGCGACTCAGATTGATGTGATTAACATCGTTTCCCTTGGAGTATACGGTTCGGAACTGGCAATAAACCATAGTAAAAACAGGTCAAAAACTGACATCAGCATCAAAGCCGGCAATCTGTAAAATTTTGAAATCAAACCCGGCAATCTTACGCTGTCAACCAATCAGAAGCGAGAGTTCATTTGCGTTTCGTAACGGCCGCAGGAACATTTCGTTCTGTGAATTTTAATGTTTTCTACGTGTTTTTGTGACTTAAACTAATATAAAGCAGTGGAAGTAGTATTATGGAAAGCCACCCCCCTTTAGTAATAAATAGTTTTACACGGAAACGCAAGAGGAATCCAGAAAATTGGACAAGAAACCGGGATAAGGAATTGAAGTAAGTTTACCCGTAGGGTTGTCAATTCTTGTCATGTAAAAGGGTATAATACTGTAGTAATATTATTTTTTTTTGTTTTAGAAACTCTGCGAAATCATTACTCGATAGTGTGCAGTCATAATTCGAAAGCACTAAAATGTGCTACTTTAACAATGGCTCATGACATGACATGCGCATATAATTTTAAATTTAGTTTAAGAAAACTCAAAAAACTTTTTAGAGTTACTTAATTTTTTAGTTCATAAGTTAATTATAAAGATTTTATGTAACTGCCAAATGCATTATTTTTTAATTACAATATACTATGCCAAAAAATAAAGAGTCGTTCCATGCTTGTATGACAACCCTAATTCTGGAATAACATCTATAGTATCAAAAACGGTTATCTGTGCCTAACTCAATTTCAAATACGGCATTCTTAAAAAAATAGCATCAAAGCCGGAAATCTTCAAAATTGAAATAGTATTTAAAACTGATATAGAATGATTATTAGGGTAATATAGCATTAATTCATCCTGCTTTTTACCTAAGATCTTATTTAAATAAGTTTTGTAACTACAAACAAGATACAAAACAAACAATCCGTTTTTTTGAATTTACCAACATTTGTCTTCAAGTCACATTGCCACCTTTGATACTAGTCGACTCATATATTGTTTTATAAAGAGAGATTCTGATAATAATGCAGTTAATAATAATAAAAAAATATTAAACGAAATAATTTAATTTTTTGTAAGTAGATTAAACATTCTACACTGAATCAAACATATTTTATTAATTAATAGAATTCTATTTAATGACATTCTATCTAATATATTTTTCAATGTACGTACCAATAATCAATATACATTGTGAGCGAAAGGCTAGTTCAAAAATAAAAGAATTGGCTTAGGAATTTCGTATGCGAATGTACCGATGCGCAAACACACCCCCCACTACTTTCTTCCAGCGTTCTTTTTACATGACGCGAACTGTACGTACGTATGGTTTAGTAGTGCACATGTATGTAATTAATATTTCGATGTGAAGGCGCACTTGGACAGTAAGTAATATAATTGTATTTGTGACATTATTATAAATCCAATATGGTAGACTCCCAAAGATGGCGGATTGTTTTATTATGCCTTCACATGATTGGATAACTTATGAAAGAGTTTGAGCGAATTAATTACAATTAAGCTTGACACAGAAAAGATCTGTAACAAAAGATCAAGTGTACTGTAGGATGGAGCAGAGTAGGGTATTGTAGGGTAGAATAGAAAAGGGAAGGGTAGGGTAGGGCAGAGTAGGCCAGTATAGGGTATGATAGACTAGGGTAGTGTAGGGCAGAATAGACTAGGGTAGGGTAGTCTAGGGTAGGGCAGAGTAGGGTAGGATAGACTAGATTTTTTTTAATTCTAAGACCTCCGACATATGAGAAGGAGACTATTTTAGCTAACACATTCATACTAGTTCTATCTTTTATGCCTCTCGTACTTTCATTCTTCATACTGTATTTTTTGGGTAGGATAGACAAGGGTAGGGTAGTGTAGGGAAGGATAGACTAGGGCAAGATAGACTAGGGTAGGCCAGAATAGACTAGGGTAGACCAGAATAGACTAGGGTAGGCCAGAATAGACTAGGGTAGGGCAGAATAGACTAGGGTAGGGTAGTGTAGTGTATACCTCCTGCGCGCTATGCAGCAGCTGGTCGGCGAGGCGCTTCCGGTGTCCGAGGCCGGCGGCCACGGAGCCGGCGGCGGCGGCAGCACGCGCGCTGAACCCCGCCAGCGCACCCGCACGCACTTGTAGCGTCGCCTCGCGCCCCGCAGTGCCTAGTATACACATAGGTAAAGGAACTCATTATTTTTATATTTGACTAGCTGATACCCGCGACTTCGTCCGCGTTGCTTGATATATTAACAAAGATTTCCGCATGCACGCTACGCCGCTTGCCCCACTACTCCGCGAGGAAACATACATCACTGAACACGCAGTGCATATACAAATCGTTGTTTCATGAAACTTTAATAACTTTTTATTAAATGAAGATATCATTTTTTTTTTGATAAGGGCCAAGTGTCTAAGAAATAAAACTTAGAAAGTTTCATTGAAATCTATCCAGTATCTCTATCATTTTATTTATATAGATAATCTGTGACCGAGCTGTCAAGTTGACCTTTACTTTTTATGGTAATGGCGGGAACGCGATGTACGATTCGTTGAATCAATTGATAACTAAAACTAATATAAGCTTAAGAATTATTTCTTATTTGTTAGATTTATGTGCCACAGTTTTTAGTATTGTTCTTTTATGCTTACACTTTATTATCTATACTAATATTATAAAGCTGAAGAGTTTGTTTGTTTCATTGAACTCAGAAACTACTGGTCTGAATTGAAAAATTATTTTTGTGTTGGATAGTCCGATCATCGAGGAAGACTATAGGCTATATTACATCACGCTTTTACCAATAGGAGCGGAGCTTCAAGGAAAAATATTGCACACGCGCTGCACTATAATATCTCAGTTTGTCAGTTTCAATGAGATTGACCGCCGGAATCGGTCGGAGAACATTATTACTAATTTGTAATATAATTATGTGTACTCTAATGCATGATTACTTGTCTTACAATGAACATAATAAGGTACACTAATATGTATATTCGATGTTATCATATTTCATTATATAGCTTCCTATTTTTTTTGTAGCTGTTATAATAATACTTAGATTTTAGTTTTGTTTCCTTACTTTAGTTTAATATGTGTAAGAAATTTTGTTGTCATACATGACGCTTGCGAGGTGGGCGTTAATAACTGCGACACAGTTTTATACTAATGCAGTTATTATCGTTATATTGTTTCTGTCATACATGTATTAAATATTAAATAAATAAATAAATAAAAAAATAAATAAGACCAGCAGTACCTTCTGGCGCGTTGACGGCGTCGGTGAAGTGCCTTAGCGGCGCCGCCACGTCGATGAAGTCCTCCACCACGCGGTTGACCACCGCGCGCTCTACGCCGCGACGCAGCGCGTGCAGCTTGTCCGTCAGCTCCCTGGAGGTCCACATACACAGTGAGAGAGAGAGAGAAAGAGAGAGAGAGAGGGGGAGAAAGGGAGAACGAGAGAGAGAGATGTGTGTTTACGCGTCTACAGCATGAGGGAATAACAAACTTTTGCTTGTATAATAATAGTGTAATTAGTGATGCCGGAAAATTTATAAATTTTATTATCTTACTTAAAACCAACATATTAATACTTTCTTTTTTTAATTTCTTTTTTTTTAATAGGCTTAATATATAATTTCTATATTTTGCCAGGAGGTATAAACCAATCAATGTTTAAGTGTTTCGGAATTTTTGTATAAGCTTATTCATTTTAAACTCTTGTATAAGACATATCATGTACTTTTGTTTCCTTTATTAGTAGCTTCAATTTAGTTCATTCAATATTTTATTAAATTTAGTTTCACTTATTATTTTTGTATAACATACTTATTTAGCATCCGTCATTTTTGATGACAAATCAGTTTATTTGTAATAGGTCTAATTGTATTCTTACGGTTTTAAGATATATTTTTGTATACAACTGTTTTTGCCTAAATAAATAATTTTTTTTTTTCAATAGGCTTAATACATCATGTTTAGGCTCAATGCCCACTAGTGGGACACTCCAACCCACCTGGTGACGTCCCTGGCGCGGTCGGAGTCCCCGCGTCCGGCGGCGCACAGCTCGGCCAGCTGGTCCGCCAGCCGCTGCACCTCCGCGCACAGCTGCAGCACCTCCGCCTTCTCGCGCCCCACCAGCTTGTCCGCCACCTGACACCAGGGTAATGTTAGTGGCTGACACCAGGGTAAATATTACTGGCTGACACCAGGGTAAATATTACTGGCTAAGACCAGGGTAAATATTACTGGCTGACACCAGGGTAAATATTACTGGCTGAGACCAGGGTAAATATTACTGACTGACACCAGGGTAAATATTACTGGCTGAGACCAGGGTAAAGATTTTACTAATTACTGCATACCATGAACTGTTGTAATAACAATGGTTTATATAATAATATTGTATAATAAAGTAATTTATATTAGTATGTACTCGTAACTATATTAACAGTGGCAACATTGAGAGGATTTTTAGTTTATTATTTTATGTATGGCAACTTTGTTTTTGCTGTTCTTGTGTTTTTGCTGTTCTTGTGTTTTTCATATTTACTTTATGCTTGTTCCTACGAAAGGTTAGCGTCATGTGCCATGTTTGTTTTATGTAAAGAGAAGAATAAAAGTTTTAGTTTTCCATTGTGTGTTATCATTATAATCCTTAACATGAACCACACTATATGGGAAAGGGGAATGGGACTGTTACTCCTTAATACAGGTTATTTTATAACCTAGCAAGGAGTACAGAACTTCACCCACTGGATTGTAACTACCTTGTACAATTTATTATTATTATTATTATATCAGGATGTGTTGAAGGTTCAAGCCCAGCAGTGGGACGTTAAAAAGGCTGAATATATGTCTAACTTAAAATTCAATGTAGCAACTAAGTAAGAGGATATCCCCAACTCACCAGGTGTCCCTGTGACACGATGCTGTTGATGGCCTTCAGTCCCTCTGCGCGGGTCGCAGGGTCTGAGGCCGGGTGCACCAGCCACTTGTGGGCTGCTTCCAGCCTGCGACAGAGGAATTTGTATTCATCAATGCTAATATTATAAAGCTGAAGAGTTTGTTTGTTTGGTTGAACGCGCTAATCTCAGGATCTACTGGTCAGAATTGAAAAATTATTTTTGTGTTGGAGTCCGTTTATCGAGGAAGGTTATAGGCTATATTACATCACGTTACGACTAATAGAAACGTAGCATCAAATAAAAATGTTACAAAAACGGGAAGGGCGTGCGTTAGTTCTGCGAGGTATCATACCGCGCGACTCAGAACGAATTTGGTTTCCGGTCTTTAGAACGGGTGCGAAGCCGCGGGAAATGTTAGTGTAAAATAAATTGCAAAATCAAAGCATACTGCAATGTAAGGGGAGCGGGGCTATTCAATGAAATTATTATTCTTTATAATATATCTTTACAAGACTGTCCTTAATATTTATATGATATACTAGCAATACCCGCGGCTTCGCCCGCGTTCATTTTTTTAATTGCTACTTATCTTTGTTCGATTACTCGCAATCGGTTGATCTGTAGATTGCCTGAAAATGCTCTACAATTACTCTAGCTATTTCAGAACCCATCCTTATTATACTCTCTCCCGCTCTTGGAATCCCCTCCCTCTCCCCATTGCTCGCTGTGCTGCACTTTATTTTATAAGAGCCCTTACATTACCTTAATCCGGCCCTGTAGAAAAAACGTTTTAACGGACTTTTACCAACAATTAACCACATTTCTACCAAATTTAAGGTTCGGAGCACAAAGGTGAAGGACTTACAAATAAAACAACATACAAACTTGCTATAGCCATAAGGCTTCCTCGATTCATCCCTGTCGCAAAATTCATTCTTTGCAGATGTCTACTAACTATTAACTATCTCATTTGCTACAGCCCTAAGACCTCCATAATTCGGCCCTGTAGCAAATAAGTTTATAAGCAGATTTCTACTAACTATAAACTACTTTCCTTCCAAATAGTTTGTAGCACAAAAATAAATTTCAATAAAGAAATTTCATACAAACTTGCGAGAGCCCTTGGACTTTCTTAATCCGGCCCTGTCAAAAAAATCATTCTTAGCGGATTTCTACTAAGTATAAACTAATTTCCTGACAAATAATTGTAGCACAAAAGAAGGAGCTTTATACAACTTGCGAGATCCCTTAGACCTCCTTAATTCGACCCTGTCGCAAAAAACGTTCTTAAGGGACATCAACTAACTTTAAACTACCTCCCTGCCAAATTTAAAGTTTCTAGCACAAAAGATGAAGGACTTTCATACAAACTTGCGAGAGCCCTTAGACCACCTCAATCCGGCCTTGTCGCAAAATCCGTTATGAATGGACATCTACAAATATTAAACTACCTCCTTGCCAAAATTAAAGTTTCTAGCATAAAAAATGAAGGAAATTTCAAAACAACAAAAAATTAAAGTTTATAATTAACAAATAAAAATAGGGGTTGATCGTAGAAAGTTGAAAATTTAGGGTTATATGAATTTTTTAATGTTGTATCATAAAAAAATAAAAAAATTAATAATTTATCTAAAAATTTAAAAAAAAATTAGGGGTGTACTACCCTCAGCCCTAAAGGGGATGAAAAATAGATCTTGTTCGATTCTCAGACCTACCCAATATGCATACAAAATTTCATGAGAATTGGTGCCGTTTCGGAGGAGTTTAACTACAAACACCGCGACACGAGAATTTTATATTTAGATCTAGCGCGAGCGAAGCCGCGGGCTCCGATAGTTATCTACATAAACTGTAGTTAGTGATGAAATAATTTATTTTGATAAGGATTGATAGCATGAGTAAAATAAATGTGTTTAAATGTAGTGGAAAAAAAATTCAAGATTTTTAAATAAAAAAATGCTTGTTGTGCCTCACTCGACATAGATAGGTATAGTGTGTCGCGGACTTTTTTGTAGATATTTATAAGATCTACAATTAATTAGAACATTTTATGGTTCTATCTTTTATAGTTTAGGCAGCGTACGCAAAATAAGTTACTTTTCTGGTTGATTTTTTACACCTTGTGTCTGAAAAACCCAAATATCTTACGGAACCCTATTTTTTCCAAAATAAAATATAGCCTATGTTACTCGTGGACAATGTAGCTTTCGAATGGTGAAAGAATTTTTAAAATCGGTCCAGTAGTTTTTGAGCCTATTCATTACAAACAAACAAACAAACAAACATACAAACAAAGTTTTCCTCTTTATAATATTAGTGTAGATATACTAAACCCCACTACAATATGCTTTTGATGGAATATTTGACGTTTTAATTGAAACTATCTTTCCCGACTTTGTGTATGTTATAATAATTTATGTCAATGGGAGAGAATCATGGTTTGTTGGAAAAGATAGTTTCATTAACTTCATTTAAATTTACAACAAGTAAGCCGCCTTCTTCATTTTAGACCCTACCCTGGTAAAAGCCAACTTACAAAGCATCGATCACCGACGTAGGGTTGCCAGCCTTTGTGTATTCTATAGATTGCATTTCGGAGTGTGCGCAGGAATTACACAGGAATTATTTCCCCCATCCCCTTTCCATTATCGGACGACTCGACGAACGGCTGGTCTCCATCCTTATGTCGTGGACATTCCACCCGTCCAGACATTTATTATACGTACGGCTAAGGATTGGAACAACCTGCCTACGTCAGTGTTTTTGTCTAATTACAATATGGGAGTCTTTAAGGCAAGAGTGAATAGGTGGCTACTGAATTTGTGTGACTTACCATCTCCGACTGCGTTACCACTTACCATCAGGTGGATCGTTATAGTCAAGCGCTAATTCAAATTAAATTAAAGAACTAAAAATTTTGTCATATTATTATAAGACTCCTTGCTAAGCAGTATAATTCGCGCTAATTTCAAACCGATCAGCTCTAACATGTTAATTTTCCATATAATTATGATGATATTATAGACTCACTTAGCCGCTATAGTCTTGCCGCCCTGCTTCTCCGCCTCCCGAACGCCTTCATTGACGACGTCATCTACCTCGTTGATTTGGTTCCTCAGCTCGGAAGCGAGGCCTAGAGCCTGGTACAAAATAACATAGATTATAAAATCTTTATAATGAACATTTACATTTACTTTAAAATATCCAACGTGAATGTAATTTGTGTTATATTATTATATACATATTTATTAGTTAGAAATAAAAAATGATTGTGAAAATTTCTTGTAACAAAATTATAACTTATTGTTATATCATAATAAAATTCAATATATTATGTATAAATCTTAGACATCATGATGACTTATAAATAAGTTTAAATAGTATAGTATACGTTTGATTTAAAAAAATGTTTAAAATAGAGAAAACTTATAGGTTTTTAAGTTAAGTTGGTTCAAGGTACTGATAGTATAGCGTACCTTTGACTCCAAGCCACGCCCGTACTGCCTTTCGTCGCACAACTGATCTGCGTTATTACCCCCAGATCTGAAAATAATAAGGAATTTGTGAATCATTTGTTTATAATTTTTTTTAAATAAAAGTAGTCTTAGTTGCATCATTATAATATAAGCTATTTGCTAGTGAATGTCTCATCAAAATTGGTCCAGGCGTTTAGGACAATAGCAGGAAATAACTTAGAGTTACAAATTTTGAATATTATACTTTTGAAAATATAAGTTAATACTAGTTTCAAAATTTGATTTAACGGAGCGTAATCAAAACTTAAAATTATTGATTTGAAAGAACAAAGATCAATTATTTTTATTGCCTTAAGTATAGGTAATAAGTAACACAAGAGATATTATCACACTTGGTGCATGTAATAAGCAACACAAGAGACAATGGAAAAGCGAAACACGAAATATGGGGCAATGCGTGGGGCTGTATTTGACATGTGGGTTATATTACCATATGGGGTTGTACGTGTCATGTGGGGCTGTGTGAGATTATAAGGGGCTGTTCGTGACACGTGGGACTGTGTAAGATATTATATGGGGCTGTTCACGACATGTGGGACTGTGTAAGATATTATATGGGGCTGTGTGATATATATATATATATATATATATATATATATATATATATATATATATATATATATATATATATATATATGGGGCTGTTCATGCCATGTGGGGCTGTGCTACCTTACGGTGCGGCGCAGCTTGGCGGCGGGCGCGGGCGGCACGTGCTCGGCGGCGCGCTGCGCGGACACCAGCACGGAGCGCAGCGCGCGCTCGCCCGCGCTATTGCGGAGCGCCGTCGGCTCCTGCAACACACATTATTTGTAAAAACGTCCTCTTTCAGGGATCCAACACAAATAAAACACTCGCTTGTACTGTAACACGTATCACTGTATTAAAATTTAGTAAAACAAACTCAAACCAAAAATTGCCCATCGGCTAGCGTCATACTTTCGATGTGTAACTTTGCTAGCGCGTTTTAATTTTACTAGGAACG
Source organism: Boloria selene (assembly GCA_905231865.2). NCBI lineage: Eukaryota > Metazoa > Arthropoda > Insecta > Lepidoptera > Nymphalidae > Boloria > Boloria selene. Next base: position 785,003 of record HG993156.1, read on the forward strand.
CCATCTATTATATACTATATGTAACCTATGACAACTTAACGAATTAGACATATTTAACCATTATTTAGAATATGAAGTCAATATAAAAGACTCAGCACGAAGGTACAAAAAGGAAGGTTATCGATATATTTGAATTTAAAATATTATCATATGGAAACTACACTATATTATATATTAAATTTATGGACTTTATTATCTTTATTTTTATAGTTCTCACCTAAGTAATACCTATAATAATATCCTCTATCCATTTACTGTAAATCCATCATGTGATCTAAACTCCCACATAATTATTCGAAATTTTTATAACATACTAGCATTTCCCGCGGCTTCGCGCTCTAAAGATTGGAAACTATTTTTTTTTAAATCGCGCGGTATGATTCCTCGTAGAACTAACCCTAAGCCTTTCCCGTTTTGCAACATTTTTCATTGATACTACTCTCCTATTAGTCGTAGCGTGATGTAATATTGTAATATAGTCTATAGCCTTCCTTAATAAACGTACCTACTATTCAACTGAAAAAGAATTTCTCAAATCGGACCAGTAGTTCCTGAGATTAGCGCGTTCAACCAAACAAACAAACTCTTCAGTTTTATAATATTAGTCATCATCAGCCCTTTTCAACGTCCCACTGCTGGGCACGGGTCTCCCTCAGTACGAGTGCGTGTTGGCGGACTTCACATGTCTTTCGTAAACTTGTTAGGTATTCTCAGGCATGCAGGTTTCCTCACTATGTTTTCCTTCCCCGTATTAGTATAAATTAATTTTTTTTTTTTGAAAAGAGCAACTGTTGACTTTCTCGCCGGTTCTTCTCAGCAGAACAGCTTTCCGAGCCGGTGGTAGTTTACTCACAGACTTACAGACTGATTTAATTTTGATAATGTAAAAATGACGATTCAAAAGAGCTTGTAAAAGTGTATTTAAATAAAGAATATTTTGATTTGATTATAAACAAAGCAGTGTCTCACGTTGAGAAAGTCGTGTGCGGCGGGCGCCTTGTTATGTATGACGCTCTGAAGCGCCTTCAACACCGCGATGTTGTCCTTCTCCCCGCCGTCCTCTACGTACGACGTCAGCTGAAGCACTCTACACAGAACATACTTAATAAAATAACATTTAAAAAGGAAAAATTGTTCCAATAATAATAATTTAATCGAATATATTTTTTTTTATTTTTATTTAAATTAAAACTTAACTTGAAAGCGTGTAATTTAATAGCTAAATAGCTTAGTCTGATTCCCTATGACCACGGCTGGTCAAAAACCTAGTCGAAACATTGGGAATAAAAAAATTCAATTTTCAAAATAGAATAGATTTTTTTATCATACCGAATAATTTCATGGATCTCATCAGCCATGCGCTGCGCTAAGTAATTCCTATTTTCGGCTGCATCTTCAATACCTTTGCCTCCTACCAAACAAAAATATTTAAAATTATAATTATATACCATCGAACAATATACTAGTAGTTTCATAACTAGTAGAATCATTCTTTTTTTTTATGGTAAAAAGGGGGCAAACGGGCAGGAGGCTCACCTGATGGGAAGTGATCACCTCCGCCCATGGCCATCTGCAAGCCAGGCTTGCAGATGCGTTGCCGGCTTTTCAGGAAAGGGAGGGATGGAGGAGGGAGGGAAGTGGGAGGGAGGGGGGAACGAAGGCGGAGGATGAAGGGAAGAGGGAGGGGGGAAGGAGAGTGGGCCTCCCGGACTCTCACTCACCGGACGAAACGCGATAGCATAGCTGCCACTTCACGCCGGTCTTCTGTGAGAGAGTGGTACTAATGAACTATACGGGGCGTGCCGGCCCATTCGGTTGCTACCCGAAGGTAACAATCATGGCACTACCACTTATCAAAAATCAATTCAAATCAAAAATTCAATCACTTATCAAATGTATTACCAGAAAAAATCAAATACATATGTTTGTTTGAGATGGATAAACTCAAAAACTAGTTGACAAATATTTCCGTTACAAATGAAACTCTCCCGTGACCATGATTGCTGTAAAGCATTCGAAACATCGGGAACCAAAAATCCAAATAAATCCACGACAAAATCCGAAAAGATAGTTTCATTTATAATGTCAAATATTCGCGTAAACCTAAGAAAGTATTATTTCCATTACAAGTATAAAAAATCGGGTATTAAAATTGTATGTATTTGTATACTAGGATTTTCCGCGGATTCGCACGCGTTCTAAAGACTGGAACCCAAATTCTTTCTGAGTCGCGCGGTATGGTATCTTGCAGAACTAACGCACGCCCTTCCCGTTTTTGCAACATTTTTCAGTGATGCTCCGCTCCTATTGACCGTAGCATTATATAATATAGCCTATATTCCGCCATTCCTCGATAAACGGACTATCCAACACAAAAAGAAATTTCCAAATCGAACCAGTAGTTCCTGAGATTAGCGCGTTCAACCAAACAACCAAACAAACAAACTCTTCTGCTTTATAATATTATTATAGATTATAGATTATAAATGATGGAGCTGCCGACCTTCAGCCAGGATGTGTATGTATATCTTCATGGCGCAGATGAGGACGGGCGCGAGTCTCTTCACGCTGTCCAGACAGCGGGTCAGCGTCTCCGCGTGCGGCGGGTGTGTCAGCTCCGACGCGCGGGACGCCACCTGAATACCAGACACCGCTATATTCATAGATATACAGACTGTACCACGAAAGATGAGACTTGACGACACGCGTGGCGCAGTTTGTAGTGCCTTACTTGCTGCGCCAGCGGTCGCGGGTTCGAGTCCCGCTGGGGACATGCATTTGTTGAGCACGAATGTTTGTACTCCAGTCATGTGTGTTTATATTTATAATACGTATGTATTTAAACTTATATATGTGTAGTATATCAACCATCTAGTATCCATAACACAAGGCTCGTACCTTATCGTGGAACTAGATAGTGCTGTGTGTAAATGTCCACTCATATTAATATTAATATTAATTATACATAACTCTTACTAACACGATTTACGGGCGAAAATCCCCCGCTATTGACGCTCGTCAAGTTTCATCTTTCGTGGCACGTGTTATACCCAGCCCCGGATCTAAGGGGGGGCAAACCGGGGCACTCGCCCCGGGCGGCAGATTCATGGGGGCGCCAAATCCTTGAGACATGAATTCGAAATATCGAAAAAATAAGGCTTCTTTTCCTAGAATCTCATAGGTTTTTATAAATTAATCTTAATATAATATGTTTGACAAATCAAATTTTCTATTTCAGTCTCAAGACTAAGCCCTCTATGACATAATCAGCATCCATATCACCGCCAGGCTCGAGCTGAGCGGATGCCATAACTGATGTGGTGCATCAAGTGATGGAATATTTTATGCCATTCTCTGATGTACCCGTTGGTGGCAAAGCTCGCATGCTTGCAAGTATGGTTTAATACCGAATGCACCTTTGCTCGCTTTTCAGCAAAGGTGCATTCGGGTTGCCTTGCCTGGGTTGATGCTCGAGACCGCAAAGCTCCGGATGTAAGATCCAAGAAGAGAGCCTTTAACTTAGCCGCCAAGTCCTACAAAAAGACATTAAAGAAGGTTCGTATTGACGAAATTACACATATTGGCGCAAAGCTTTCTGTTAAACCATCTGGCAGCAGAGCTTTATGGTCCCTTGCTAAAACGGTCGAGACGAACTTCTGTCGGCCCTCACTCCCACCGCTTGTAAAACTTGACGGATCCCTGGCTCATACGGCAATGGAGAAGGCGAATTTGCTTGCCTCTCTTTTTGCTCAAAATTCATGTCTAGACTCTGGCAATGCTACTCCACCTCACTGCGGGATTTCGATGCCTGAAATTCCCATCATTAATAAAAAGGTAAAGAGAGTATTGTGTTGTCTAGATGTGAATAAAGCTTTTGGTCCTGGTGGTATACCAGCGATAGTGCTTAAAACATGTGCTCCCGAGATGTCTCCGATACTGACACCTCTGTACTGCCTTTCTCTTAAGACTGGAATAGTGCCTAAATCCAGGAAGCTTGCCAATGTACAACCCAAGAAAGGTAGCCGCGCCGACCCTGCCAACTATCGTCCAATTTCAATTACCTCCATACTCGGAAAGATTATGGAGCGTGTATTGATCACTCTTCTTTTGGTGTACCTAGAACAGAATAATATCCTCAGTGATCGACAATATGGGTTTCGCCGGAATCGGTCGACTGGAGACCTTTTAGTAGTAGAGTGTATGCTAACCACACCATTGGCGGAGCTCTTGAGCGAAGTGGGCAGGCCATTGCCGTCTCCCTCGACGTCTCAAAGGCCTTTGACAGGGTTTGGCACGCTAGCCTTATATGCAAGCTTTCAGCCTATGGCATATCTCTTGGCCTGATCGGCTGGATTAAGGACTTCCTGAGCGACCGATCACTCAGAGTTGTGGTTGAAGGATATTCATCACAACCCTTAAAGTCCAACTCTGGAGTTCCTCAGGGGTCTGTTATCTCTGCAACCTGCTGCATATTAACGATCTGCTTGTACCTGGTATCTATGGGTACGCAGACAACAGCACTATTGTAGAGAGATACCTTCCGAATGCCCGAGCCTGTAGAGATCTTATTCAATCCGAAAGAGAGGCCATGGTAGAGCGGTTGAATCTCACACTCATGACAGTCTCTACTTGGGGCGATGTCAATCTTGTGAGTTTCAATGCCACCAAATAGGCGTACTTGTTCACCACAAAAAGGAGTCCCTTTATCTTGACTCCTGCTTTCCGAAATGTGCCTCTGGAATACACTGACCGTCTGCAGTTGTTGGGAATGGACATTAGCCCCAACATGAACTACGGGCGGTTCATCGAGTCTAAAGCTAATGTAGTAGCAAGTGGTTGTTAGTTAGCATGTAGTAGTGTATGGTTATATAATGTATGTTCACCAGTTCGACTGGGCAGAAATAAAGCGACAGTCAAGAGCACAAGACGTGTTATTTATTCCCCGAACCTCCCAACCTTATATGGCGACCCTGCCAGTTTTATCGGCGGTCTGCCTGGGAACGGTCGCGGGCCGCGTAAAGCGTTTGAAAAATATGTAGAAAATAAATTAGATTCATATATTATATAAAAAAAAAAATGTGTCGCTCTGAACTAAAAAAAAGACCAAGTATTTATTACACAAGACACCTTAGGAGGCTCAAATTCGGCACATGTTGAGCGAATTCAAAACCATTTATCTGGGATATCCATCGTGCTGATCATAATATGCACACTTTTGGGCTTGGCCCTTTTGTATGGTATATACAAAGTGTATAAGAGGTGCCACACAAGCTGGATGCGGAATGAGATGGTGATGCACAATTTGCGTCGTTCTTTTATGCGGTCACCGGAGCCAGGAGTTCGTGTACCTCGTGTATGCTACGAGTGTCGCCACGAGGAACGCCGGGATACAGCGAACGCGTCGATGTAAAGTGTAGTGTAAAGTGATAAGTGAAAATGTGGACGTAAAGTAGAATGTGAAAAATCAATCTAGGTATAGTTTAAGTTTAAGAAAATTATTAAAAATTGAAAATAGTTTTAAATACACTTAACACCTACTTATATTTTTTTATATAACTGTATTTTAATGTCTAGTGAATTAAGAGTAAAGCATTAAGTGATTGTGATTTAATTAAGGGTTTGTGTGTAGAAATAGAAAGCTAAATTACGCCTATCAGATAACTATGACTCGTGCGAGGCCCTTATAAGTGATATGCGCAACCACCTTTTAACAAAAAAATCTAGCACTTCTATTCATAACGAATTAATGCGAATAAGGCAAAATAGTAGTTCCATGGATAATTATGGTAGTAAAATCGAACAATTATTCGTAGATTTGACGATTTCCCAAGCCGATGGCGACCAAAACGCGCATAAAATTTTACGTCCTATTAATGAAAAAATTGCTATTAAAAGTTTCACAAATGGCTTGCGAAATCGACATCTCAGCACTATTTTGTCAGCGCGTAATTATAGTACATTAAAAGATACAATTAGAGCAGCAAAGGATGAAGAGGCATCCTGTATTCGGCCTAACGAGTGGACCGAACCATCGATTTATTTTGGGAATCGCGGTGGTTCAGGTGCGCGTAAAAATTTACGCGGTAGGTATACACACAATAATGTACCTCGTCAAACATCATACCCGTTGCCAGCCTTAGCAAGAAATAATATGAACTGGAGGAAACCGGTACCCCAGCAGTTTTCGCGTGGAAATCAACAAACCCGCGGGAAAAACGTTAATTACGGTAAGTATTCATACCAGAATCGCGGATCTTTTCGTGGTCATACCCAGCGAATTCATTTTATGACTCCATCAAATCATGTATCGGAAAGTTCTCAAAATGTTGTAATTAACTCTAATAAGCATAGTAATGAAAACAACTTAAAATTTTTTCGAGGCCAATAGTATATTAGGTTGCGAATATAGTAATTGTGTAGAGTTAGCAATAGGTAGCATCAAATGTAGATGGCTTGTAGATACCGGAGCCTCGGTATGTGCGATTAAATATGACACGCTTAGAAAGCTTAATATGTCATTACAAAAGAAACCGATTACAATAAACGGAATTGGAGGCAAATTACGTACCGTGGGATATGTATATTTAACATTGTCTGTAAACGGATTAGAATTTAATAATAAGTTTCATGTTATAGAGCAGTTGCCATCTGAAACTTGTGGGATTTTAGGTATAGATTTCTTACGTAAGTTTAATTGTAGCATAAACTTTGAATTTAATAATATTACACTACATACTATGAATGAATTAGTGACTTTACCATTGTATATGGGAATTTTAGGAAATAATTCTTATTTGAGTATACCTCCGAGATGCGAAAGTATATTTTATATCAACTCGAGTATGAAAGAAGAGTGTGTCGTCTTTCCGAGAGAGTTATGCGAGGGAGTTTTTCTATCTGGCGGAATTGTCAAAGTAAATAACGGGAAAATACCAATAAAGATATTAAATACACGAGAGGATCAGGTCAATCTTAGTTATTTTAGGCCCGAAACCGATAGTTTATTTAATTATTCAATTTGTAAGTTTGATAAAAATCTCAATAATCCCGAACGTGTTCATAAAATGTTAAATTTACTGAATTTAGGTCATTTAAATAAAGAGGAAAAATCTTCTATTATAAATATTTGCGCGAAATTTTCCGACGTATTTTTATTGCCGGGAGATAAATTAACAACTTGTAACTTATACGAACATAATATACAATTAAAACCTAATAGTGACTCAGTGTACGTAAAACAGTATCGATTACCTTATTCTCAAAGAAATGAAATAGAAAATCAAGTCAAAAATATGTTAAAAGATGGAATTATTGAACCCGCTTGTAGTGAGTGGTCTAGTCCTGTACTCCTTGTACCCAAAAAGTCAGAAAATGATGAGAACAGGAGATGGCGCTTAGTTATTGACTTTCGAAAATTAAATAACTGTATTGTAGATGACAAATTTCCGTTACCCAATATTACAGACATATTAGATTCTTTATCAGGAGCAATGTATTTTACCCACCTTGATCTCAATCAAGCTTTTTACCAATTAAGCCTTAACCCATCGAGTAGAAAATATACAGCTTTCACTACACCCTCCGGTCAATATCAGATGACCAGAATGCCAATGGGCTTAAAGACAAGTCCGAGTTCCTTTTCTCGTGCTATTACAATATCTATGGCTGGTTTAAATTACGATAAAGCACTTACTTATTTAGATGACCTTATTTGTTTTGGCCGTAATTTAGATAATCATAATAAAAATTTAATAGAAATATTATCTCGCTTAAGAAAAGTAAATTTAAAGTTAAACCCGAATAAATGTGTTTTTCTAAAAAAAGAACTACTTTATCTTGGTCACGTCGTTACTTCCGAAGGTATTATGCCCGACCCAAAAAAGATATCAGTATTACAAAATTACCCAATTCCTCAAAATGCCAACGATGTAAAAAGACTAGTAGCGTTTGCGAATTACTATCGAAAATTTATACCGAATTTTTCTGAAATCACTTTACCTCTAAACAATTTATGTCGCAAAAATGTTAAATTTCATTGGGATAAAAATTGTAAAACATCTTTTTCAATGCTTAAAAAATCTTTAACTACTCCTCCCATACTTCAGTATCCGAATTTTGACGAAAATCATAAATTTATTCTAAAAACTGACGCATCTGGTTTTGCTATAGGCTCAGTTTTATGTAATCATGACGAACGACCGGTTGCATATGCTAGTCGCACATTAAACAAAGCCGAGAAAAATTATCCTACTATCGAAAAGGAATTATTATCGATAGTATGGGCGGTAAAGTATTTTCGACCTTATTTATATGGACGTGAATTCATTATTGAAACAGATCATAAGCCTCTCGTATATTTATTCCACATGACAAATCCATCGAGTAGACTAATGAAGTTTAGGTTATTGCTTGAGGAATATAAGTTTGTTATCAAGTATGTAAGGGGAGCTGATAATGCAGCTGCAGACGCATTGTCACGCATCCAAATTTCGAGTGAAGATTTGAAAGAAACGAATGAAAGGGTCATATCAGTACTAACAAGAGCGCAAAGAAAGCGGATGGATGAAAAATTAGCGCAAGATAAATGTGACAACCCTGCGGTGGATAAGGTTGCCAGTAACGATTGGACTGATCACCCAAGAGTTGTGGGAACACTTAAAAAACCGAAGGATTGCACAGAATTATTGTTTGTAGACGAAAAAGTATGGAAAAATATAGAAAGAATGAAAGAAAAATTCTATTCTAATTCTAAGTTATTTTGTTTTGTCTCACCAAAGTCAACTATTTATGTAAATCCTTCTTACCGATCATATCGTGCACGAGATGCCTTTGTGAGGGAGTTGGATTACTTATGTAATGAGCGAAAGATAGATCGTCTGTATATAATTAAAAATAATAATAATAATATATTAATTAAAGAGTTAACTCGTATTATAAATGAGACACCAAAAAGGTCCGGACCGCGATTATTAATTTTAAATGGTGTCCATAAAGTCGACGATCATGAGACAAAACGTGTAATATTGAATGACTATCATTTGTTACCAACTAGCGGCCACGCCGGTATAAGGCGAATGATAAATAACATAAAGAAAAGATTCTTTTGGCCGGGATTAGAAAAGGATGTTACTAAATATGTAAATCAATGCGATAAGTGTTTGCGACATAAACACTTAAATAAATATATTAAGGAACCAATGGTCATAACCGACACGGGATATTCCGCTTTTGATAGAGTTTATTTAGATTTAGTAGGGCCCTTATGTAAGGATAGTGATAGTAATGCTTATATACTCACACTACAGTGTGATTTAAGTAAGTATGTAGAAGCGTATCCTCTTGCAAATAAGGATACTATTTCAGTGGCATCGGCTTTCATCAATAATTTTATTTTAAGGTATGGTATTCCTAGGCAAATAATATCTGATCAAGGGACCGAATTTGTTTCAACCGTGATGAAGGAGGTGTGCCGTATTCTCAACATCGAACAGGTAACGTCAACGGCATATCATCACCAATCAATAGGTTCTTTAGAAAACAGCCACAAAAATTTGATGTCATTTCTCAGAATTCAAACAGGTAATGAACCACATAACTGGAGCACTTGGTTACCGTACTGGTGTTTTGGTTATAATAACACTGTACACACGGAAACCAAGTATACTCCATATGAGCTTGTTTTTGGGAAGCTTTGCCGTTTGCCTACTAATTTAACTTTAGATATAGATCCTTTATATAACCCATATGATTATCCACAACAACTTAGATATAGACTTCAAAAATCGCAATATGATGCAAGAAATAATTTAATTTCAAGTAAACAAAGTAGGAAAACAAAATATGATTACTATACAAATTCCATTAAATACAATGCCGGTGATATGATACTCCTTAAGAATGAACAATGTGTAAATAAATTCGATCCTCTTTACATAGGACCATTTAAAGTAATCAAAGAATGTGAACCTAATATAACAATAGATTACAAAGGTAAGCATAAGTTAATACATAAAAATCGCACTAGGCCATATAAAAAAGAATGAAATTGTTATTATTAAGTATTATATTATATACAAATAAACATTACCTACAATTTAAATAATTATTTTAGTGTTTAAGATTTTTTTTATTATGTTATGGGTATATTAATATATTATAAGAAAGTTAATATTTTAAAATAATGTACACCTGTTCTTGATATGTTTTTTTTAATTCGACACAAATTTTTTTTTTTCTGTGAAATACATTTAAATAAATAGTATAATAATTAATTGTAAGAAAAAAAAAGCCATTATACATTTCTTTTTTTTCTTTTTTCGCCAATGGGCGTGTAGTAGTGTATGGTTATATAATGTATGTTCACCAGTTCGACTGGGCAGAAATAAAGCGACAGTCAAGAGCACAAGACGTGTTATTTATTCCCCGAACCTCCCAACCTTATAAGCATCCTCGCTAAGGTCCGACAGTATTTCACGCCGGGACAGCTTCTTAATGTATATAAAGCTCAAGTCCGTTCGTGAGTGGAATACTGTAGTCACATATGGGCTGGTGCTGCGAAATGCCATCTGTCAGCCTTGGACTCGATTGAGAGGCGTGCGCTGAGGTTTATTGGTAAACCTACCCTGGTAAAAGCTAACTCACAAAGCCTCGATCACCGACGTAGGGTTGCCAGCCTTTGCGTAATCTAAAGGTTGCATTTCGGAGAGTGTGCGCAGGAATTACACGAATTAATTCCCCCATACCCTTTCCATCATCGGACGACTCGACGAACGGCTGGTCTCCATCCTTATGTATGGACATTCCATCCGTCCGGACGAATTATTATACGTGCGGTTAAGGACTGGAACAACCTGCCTCGTCAGTGTTTCCGTCCGATTACAATACGGGTGTCTGTCAAGGCAAGAGTGAATAAGTGACTACTGAATTAGTGCGACTTACCATCTTCGATTGCGTAACCACTTACCATTAGGTGGAACGTAGTCAAGCACTAATTCAGAATAAAAAAAACTTTAAAAAGAGATAGTTAAATACTTCGTATTTGGATTCGAAATTTATACTCAATATCTCTGGCCCGCGTCGACTTAGGGACTTATAATTAACTAGGGATCTTTGGAAGATATCATGACGCAGAGACTTAAAATTGACTGGTGATTGGCATATGTCAAGAAACCTAGAAAAATCATTGAAACGCCAGCGACGCCAAATTTTATATAATGTTTCTCAATTTAAAAACGATTGTTTTTCTTCGTATTTGACTTCGATCCAGGTACTCCATAGCTCTAGACCGCGTCGACTCAGGTACTTGAAATTAACTAGGGATCACCAGCACATATCAAGGAACCTAGAAAAATCATCTATGCCCCAGCGACGCCATATTTTATATAATATTTCTCACAAAAATGAAAGTTAGTAGTTATTTGATACTAAAAAAATATTATTTTCATTTATGGTCACAAAAAATTTTTACTTATTATTGACACTAAAGAGAGGGGGCGCCACTATCAAAGTTTTGCCCCGGTTCGAAAAAGTCGTAGATCCGGGGCTGGTTATACCTACATTTATAAAGACAGTGTTGGATAACCGAGTGATGCAGGTTCAAATCCGGGTCCCGCACCTCTGATATTTTCATGTGCGAATCATTTATATAATGATTACCACTTGTCTTACGGTGAAGGAAAACATCGTGAGGAAACCTGCATGTCTGAGATAACCTAGCAAGTTTTCAGAAGACATGTGAAGTTCGCCAACTCGCGCTAGGCCAGCACGGTGAACTATGGCCTAATCCCCCTCATACTGAGGGAGGCCCATGCCCAGCAGTGAGACGTTGAAAGGGGCTGATGATGATATACATTTATTAATATTCAGTAATTAAAAAGATAAAAATTATAGCTTGAAAAATTATTATTCACTGTACAAACTTCCCCCAAAAACAAGAACCTAAACACCCCTCTCCCTCTCCTTTATATACTTAGGGGTTAATACTCAGGATACCACTATTCTATAATGTCCAGAGTCTATTAAATATCTCCATACCAAATGTCATGTTTAAATAGGTTCAAGAGATTAAGAATAAAAGGGTGTAAACAGACAGCCACATCACGAATGGTAGGGGAGGTAGTGTTAGTAGAAAAGTTGATCTAAAAAAGTTGTTTATATAAAGTACTAGAATTACCTCTCTGGCAGCTTTGGATAAAGCTGGTGAAATGTCCCTCAGGAACTGGACCAGATCTTCCATCGTGTCTATAACTTCTGCCACACCCAAATAATCTAATACCTGCAAAAGAAAAACGTATTTGCAAAAAAATAATTTTGTGACATTTTATCTCAAAGAGTTTAAAACAAGACAAGCACTAACTGACTAGCTTTAATGAAAACATGTTGTTATAAGTAAAAACAATAGTTTTACAAGTAATATAAATTAATATAATTCATATTAACTTGTAACAATTTGTAACTTAATTTTAATTGAAAATTTGAATTAAATTTGTTTATTAAAACCACTTTACCTTTTTACATTCCTTTACAATTTTTCGTACTTCAGATTCATCAAAACACAGAAGAAGTGCCGATGTTCCTTGAAGAATACCACGGGAACCTTCGATGAGTTTCTTCCTGAAAGGAGATTTAAAGTGACTCATGCCGTAGTAATAAAAAATACTCGGTTTAAATCAATGTCGCAATAGCCAAACTTCTTATGGCAGAAAAAAATATCAACTCTCAGTAATGCACATGAACAATTATGCACATAGGGACAAACCCGAGCGGATCGAGGTTGACTTGCTAGTTCTAAATAAAATTGTTCTCAATTCGCTCGTAAATTTAAGCATGTTTGAATATTGAAGAAACAACTTCTTTTGAACTAGTAGTCTCTGAAGCTATCTTTCAAAATATATATAATAATACGTTCGTAAATTCATGCACATTGTAGATCCACAAAATACGGCAAATACACAATTAATCAAATAAGTACTTGTTAACCCCAAAACTTTATGACGATAGCGTTGAACAAGAAACCATGCGAAAAAATTTCATAGCTACATTTCACTATAGACCAAATGCAAATTACACCATAACATCCATATTCTTATTAGCTACTAGATCATTAAAAAAAGCAATTTTATCTCACCTAGCAGGTCCTGAATAGGGATCAGCTCGCAACATATCAGAGGCCTGTTGGAGCAGCGTGGCCGCGCCCTCCACTCTCCGCAACGCGCCAGGCATGTCTGCTCGAAGCACTCCATCATCAGACGACTCTATCGTCTCATGCCCGACCTGCGCACCGTTTGGTATTCGACTGGATTTAATTATTTTTTTCCGAGATATCATCATTTTAGTCATAAATAACGTTTATTCAAAACAAGTGTATATGTTTTTAAATGTTATATAACACGAAGTAAATATGTACATCTTCAAGTTCACTATTTTTATATTTATTTTCAAAATAATACTGAAAAATCAAACTGTCTCAAACAGAAAGAGAACAGGCTTCTCAATAGTTTCTTGACAGCTTGTAAAGAATCTTGAAGTGTATTAAAGAAATCCTATTTATTTCTTATGCGTCACATTTACTATTAGAAATTATAAGGGTAAGCGCACATTGAAGTTAATATAAAACACTAAAGATTACCATTGAAGTACGGTATTGAACTAGTTTTCTTCAGAGCAATCTAATTCAAAAGCAGTACAAAAATCATAGGACTCCCACAGTACCTACTAGCAAAAATATATTGTTACTATCTCCCATTATATCGAAGAATAAAAGATATAATCATAATAATAAATAAAATGTTAGGACCTTGATACACAGCATTATTTAGTCCATGGTAAGCTACGGGCTGGTGTAATAGATACCAGATAGTTCATACATTACACATATATAACTATAAATACTTAAATATTATAAATACAAACACTAATCGAAAAATTCGTGCTCATCACAAAGAAATGCCCCCAGCGGGACTCGAACCCGCGACCGCTGGCACAACAAGTACTACTACAAACTGATGTGAACGCGTCGTCAAAAACAGAATAGATTCGTAAAATCATCGTTTTAGTTTTGTCTTGAATTACTGTAAGATCAAATTAAGCAAACATCAATTTTTATCGGTGCTTAATTTACCTATCGGCTTACGTTAATTCTTTTCTAGGCATTACTAGTTCAAACTATTCATATTCGTACATCAATTCATACATCGTTAAATATCGTACTATATTTGCAAAACATATTGAAATATAGTTTCATAATTCACGAAATAATATTTTTATTTTTTTCAATATCAGGTAGTTACATTTTTCTCACCGGTAACTCGCCAACTCATCGTACCGGTTAGGCGAAGCTACTTTGTTTATTCAACAAAACCGTAGGTAACTAGTGAATAATTATCGCTGCGAGTCCCTGCATCGATCGGATGCATCGTTGAACGCACTTTTTCGTAAGCAACATTCCAAGCGTTAGGGTGATAACACACTAAGTGAATAAATACAATTTTTAATTTAATTTTTTTAATTAATTTTTTATTTTTATTTTAAAGTTTTACTCAGTAACTAATTATAACTTAAAATGTCACTTTTAAGTAAACATTCGCGAAAGTCTAGTATTTTGAAAAAGTCTAAATCCAAATCTGAAGATTTCGAATATACTGCACAAGATTTGCCATCTTTGCGTCGAAAGCGGACAACTGCTATTAAACGTTTAAATAAAGCTTTAGAAATCGGTCAATTAGCTATGAGTGACCCCTCTCAAAGCGACTTATTTTTATCTTATCGTCATGACATTAAAAACATAACGGCGGCTTTTGAAGACGCACATGTCAGCATTTTGGAGATTTTAGATGATACTACTGATGCGGATAAATTACAGGAGCAATTTGATGACACATATTACAAAATCGAATCTATTTATCGTAATTTAATTCGAAGTGAAGATGCAAAACGATCGATAAGCGTTTCGTCATCGTTAAATGTTCGGTTACCTAAAATAACACTTCCTAGTTTTTCTGGTAACATCAAGCAATGGCCGGAGTATTTTGATACTTTTAACGCTTTAATTCATAATTCTTCTTCACTTACCGAAACAGAAAAGTTTCACTATTTGGTGTCCTCCCTTAGCGGCGATGCATTGTCAGTAGTTAAAGCATTTCCTTTAACTCATGAACATTATATTAGTGCGTACCAAGCCTTATGCGCTCGATATAAAAACAAACGCGATCTTGCTTTTACTTGTTGGCGCGAAATTCTTAATATTGAATTTAAGTGTAAGGACGCTAAGGAATTTCGTAAGTGTCTCGACACTATTGATGAGAACTTAAGTATCTTGAAAACAATTAATTTACCGGTTCAAGATTGGGATTTCATCATTGTGTATCACATCTTATCAAAACTTAATACAGAAATGCGTCGTAGCTTTGAAGAAAAACATTCCGATATCGAGTTTCCGACTTATAATCAATTAAAACTATTTTTACAATCTAAGTGTGAGGCTTTAATGCGGGATACACATTTCTTGGTATTACCAAAATCGAACACTAAGCTTTTTAAAACCACAAATAAACGCCCCAATGTGTCACACGCCTTAGTGGCTGCAAAAAATGAATCGCTTACGTCTACTACTAATAATAACAAACCTTCGTCTTATACTGAAAGATGTTCGTATTGTAATCAACCGCATTCTATTTTATCGTGTTCCGAGTTTATTAAAAAATCGATAGACGAACGTATTAAAACAGCCGAAGAACAGAAATGGTGTTATAACTGTTTAAAATCTTCTCATCAATTAAAGAATTGTAATTCTTTATTTTCGTGTCGTACATGTAAACGTAAACATCACAGCCTACTCCATCGTGACCGTACCGATAAGCCGCAACAGAGTGTGAACTCAGCAGCCTTATTCTCGAGATCTCCTTCAAGGTCTACCGTGCTGCTTGCAACTGCTATCGTGCAGGTTCAGGATGTTGATGGCAACATGCAATCTTTTCGAGCGCTTTTCGATACTGGTAGCCAAAGTAACTTTATAACAGAGTCGGCAGTTAGACGTTTGCAATTAATACCTAGTCGAACTTCGGCAAGTGTTTGCGGACTCGGAGAAGCTTCTGCTCCTATTAGTGGAGACGTCACGTGTTGTGTAGGCACACAAAATAAAATATGTTTTAAATTAAATATGCACGTAATTCCGAAAATTTGTAGCGATCAACCAATAGCTGAACTAAAATCATCCCGATGGTCTCACATCCAATCGTTAACTTTAGCGGATCCCAGTTTCGATATTCCCGGACCGGTTGACATATTGTTAGCTGCTGATGTTTTCGCCGAGTCGCTGTTAGGTCAGCAAATCAAGGGTAGTCAAAATCAACCTACCGCTTTCAAATCGTTATTCGGTTGGCTTCTCCTTGGAAAAACATATTTAAATTCTAGTGCGGCGTTACTCGCATCTTTATCGTCCAATATCGATACCGAGTTAAATTCATTATTGCATCGATTCTGGGAATTAGACGACGTACCGAAAGTGACTTCCTTGACGCCAGAAGAACAGCTTTGTGAGAAAAAATTTGTAGCAGAGCACTATCGTGATACTTCTGGTAGATATGTTGTCAAATATCCGTTCAAAGATGATTCTGAACCTATTTTTAACGGCTCTCGCGGAGTGGCACTACGACGGTTTTATGCGATTGAAAAAAGACTATCAACAGATCATGAATTATCCTCTCAATACCGCGAATTCATGGATGACTATATCGAGTCCAACCACATGTCACTTGTGCCACTCGATCAAATGGGTACAGGTAAATACTACATCCCACATCATTGTGTTTTACGTCCTGACTCGACTACGACTCGTCTTCGAGTTGTGTTTGACGCATCTGCAAAGGATCGTAACGCTAAATCTTTCAACGATTCTCAATTAATCGGTCCGAAGTTGCAACCTGACATTTTCAAAATTCTTTTACATTTTCGTGAACATCAAATCGTAATCATGGCGGATGTCCGCCAAATGTATCGGCAGATTCTGATTTCGCCTGAACACCGCGAGTATCAACGTATTCTCTGGAGACCGTCGCCTCGCGATGATCTTCGAGAGTATCGTTTGAATACGGTTACTTATGGTGTAGCCTCATCTCCTTATCTCGCTTGCCGTACTTTGCGACAGCTTGCTGACGATGAGGGAGATGCATTTCCACTGGCGAAACAGATCATACTCTCCGATGTGTACGTCGATGATGTTGTCTGCGGCTTTAACGATTTTAACGTTGCTCAGGAAGCCAAGATGCAACTTATCAAACTTTTTAACTTAGGACATTTTCAACTTCGTAAGTGGGTTAGTAATAATCCAAAGCTTTTGTCTGACTTACCCGTTGAATATCACTTACAAGGTTCAATATCGCTTGACCACTCGGAACCCTCACCTTTAAAAGTCCTTGGTCTTAGATGGGACCCTTCATCGGATTCATTTCTCTTTTCGGTACAACCCACACATCAAACTTGCACTAAACGTTCAATTCTAAGCGAACTTGCTCGAATTTTTGATCCTTTAGGCTTTCTTTCACCAATTACAATCCAAGCTAAGTGCTTGATCCAAAAACTTTGGATTCTCGGTGTGAATTGGGATGAAACGCCACCCATCGAAGTCGTCCATTCTTGGGCTTCTTATTCGGATCAACTTCCTAAGCTGGCTCAACTTCGTATACCGCGCAAACTAACCTGCTCGAAGTCCACATCATACGAACTGAACGGATTTTGCGACAGCTCTGAAGTCGCGTATGGTGCTGTTATATACTTACGTGCCACAGATGAAGCTGGAAACATTCAGGTCTTCTTTGTTTGTTCCAAAGCTCGAGTCGTTCCATTGAAGCGAATCCCGCTACCGAGACTGGAGCTTTGTGCTGCAGTGCTGCTGGCTGATCTATATAAATATGTTCATGATACGTACCTTGCGCACATTCCAATCGATTCTGTCTTCTTGTGGTCAGATGCTACTATCGTTTTGTCCTGGCTACGCTCTCATTCCTCACGCTGGACTACTTTTGTAGCAAACCGTGTGAGTCATATCCAGGAAATCACTCCACCAGAATGCTGGCACCACGTTTCCTCCAAGGACAATCCAGCCGATATTTGCTCTCGCGGACTTTTGCCAAATGAAATTCTAAATAATTCCTTATGGTGGGTGGGACCAGAATGGCTTTCAAAATCAAAGGATTCATGGCCGTTGCATGCTGTATCTGTAACTCAGGAGGAGGAAAAGATTATCCAAGCTGAGGCTCGCAAATCAATTGCATTATTGACCGGACAAGGAGCTAATAACGACAATTCTCATTTTTTAACCGCTTTGACACATCGTTTTTCATCGTTACAAAAACTTTTAAACGTTTTATCGTATGTTAATCGTTTTATCAATTCAATTCGAAAGCGCTGTAAATCAAAAGAAAATCTTTTTATAAATAACGTTGAACGTCATAACGCGTTGATGCAATTAGTAAAACACACCCAAAGTCAAGAACTTTCAAATGAAATCTTAAGTTTACAAACAAAAAAACCTGTTATCAAACAGTTTCGTAAACTAAACCCATTCATCGACAATTTCGGTGTCCTCAGGGTGGGCGGCAGACTTTCTCGCTCGGGGCTGGAATACGAACACAAACATCCAGCGCTCTTGCCTTCTGATCATCCGCTAACGTATTTAATTATCGATCACATACATCGTAGTTACTGCCACCCGGGTGTTAACACAACAATTTTTCTTTTATTGCGGCAGTTTTGGGTAGTGTCAGCGAAACGTACGGTGCGTCGCGTTTTGTCAAAATGTATAAGGTGCTATCGACTGCACCCTCAACCGTTACAACCGTTCATGAGCGATTTGCCTGCATATCGTGTAAATCAGGTGAAGCCGTTCTCTGTTGTGGGCGTGGATTACGGCGGACCTTTTCGCATAAAACTAGGTCTACATCGTGGCGCTAAAATCGACAAGGCGTACCTCTGTCTGTTCGTTTGTCTCGCGACAAAGGCGGTTCATTTAGAGGTTGTTTCCACACTGTCAGCGGACGGTTTTATCGCTACTCTTCGGCGTTTTGTGGCACGCCGCGGTCGCTGCAAGACTATTCACGCGGATTGTGGTACCAATTTCGTTGGTGCCCGGAATCAACTGTCTTCCCTTATGGAAAATGCTTCACATGCGGAGCAAATTGAATTCAAATTCAATCCTCCATCAGCTCCCCACTTCGGCGGAGTGTGGGAGATTCAAATTAAAGCGGCCAAAACTCATTTATACCGGGTTGTTGGTGATCAGGTATTAACTTTTGAGGAGTTAACAACACTCTTCGCTCAAATAGAAGCTGTTTTGAATTCGAGACCGCTTTGCCCCGTAAGTGCTGACCCTAACGATTTGACAGCACTAACTCCAGGTCACTTCCTGACCTTAGAACCGCTAACTGCAGTCCCCGATGAGGATCTATCTTCAATTAACGTTAATCGGCTTCATCGGTGGCAGCTGTTACAATCGTTTCACCAAAACTTTTGGTCCAGATGGAAACACGAATATCTCAATTCTTTAACGCAACGCGCCAAATGGACCAAAGATTCGAAACCTTTAGCTGTAGGATCGATGGTCATCATCAAAGATGACAACCGCGCTCCGTTACATTGGACCCTTGGTAGGGTACAGCAGCTTCTTGCTGGAGCTGACGGAGTTATTCGAATTGCAATGGTTAGGACTGCAACCAATAACGTAATTCAGCGGCCTTTGGTTAAGTTGTGCCCTCTGCCACTGGAGGACTAGCTTCCATTGGATCTTGTGTTCTGTAGTTTTAACTTAAGTTACTTTTAGCTTAGTTTACTTTTTTAACTTAGTTTTAACTTGTAGTGTTAACTGTATCGTTTCAAATTTCTTGAGCATTTATCGTTTTCTTATAACTATTAGTATCGCATCGTTCATCATATTCTTTTAGTTTTAGGAAACCAGAAAATACCATAGCTATTTTGGTGGGCGGGATGTTCCGTCATCGTATATTTTTTTTTTACGTTGTAGTCGATGTTCTGCGTGATTAGGTTTATGCAGTAACAAAACGCAGCCCTATAAAGCTGTCATGCGCTCACTGCCCGTGAGTTGAAAATTTTGACGGAAACTGGAGGGCAGTTTTGCAATTAGAGTTACACATTTGAACGCGCCGCGAACGCACGTCGTCTAACTAGACGCGACCGCCACCGCAGTTATCGAGAATTACCGTGAACTACCTTTTAGCATCTTCTCAACTCCACAACTTTGACCTGATGTGCAGAATCCTACTAGCTGGTGTGCCCAATCGATAGTGGAAGTCATCATCGATTCTCTAAGGTACGTGAGTGCATTATATTTTGTTGTTGCGTGCCTATTAACGTCCTGAACATCGATTACATCGGCAGACTATTCCTGGTCTGATCCAAATGTGGCAAGAAGCCACCTATCGTTTCGTTTGTTGAGGTGCGTTTGCTACAAGGAGTTATTAAGGGTACAGTAATGGTAGATTAAATGGATATTTTATAATTCATTCAGTAGTCAGTCAGTGTCATGGGAAGACATCGAGCAGACTAACTTGCGTAATTTATTACACTACGCTAAATTTTAGTAAGACTGTCTCGATACTGAGTAGTGTAAGAAGCTTTTTAGTATTAAATAAAAGCTTAGAAAGTTTCAGTTCAAAGTTTTCTAACCATGTCTTAATTTTTTATCCATAAAATTAAAATGATTACGATTGAATATCTCAGATAGGTGTAAAGTACCATATAATCAGACCACAATTAAAAAGACTATAGTCTTTACGTTTGTGTGTATAAAATTCTTACTCTTTCTCGCTAAAATGACTACACTGATTTGGATGAGATTTTCTAAGCAGATAAACTATGTCTCTGCTATTCATAGTAATGCAATTAAAAAAGGGAGGCACCTATGAGCCGATTTGAAGTAAAACTAGGATAATTTATAAATACGTACCTTAACTAAGTTGTTTACAGCTAGCGACACGGCCTGCACTGGCCGTGCCAGGTCCGGCATGGCGTTGCCATCTTCTGCTTCTTCATGGAGAATCACTAGACGTGAAACCTGGAAAAAAAAGATCGAGATTTATTTTTAATATTTTAAAGAGTAGCTATCGTATGTAGCAACAGTATAAATCAATTTTAAGCATTATAAAACTAAAGTATCTCCTGTAACTGAAATCTCGGGAATCAAAAACCAACATAAATCAGCGAAAAAATTCTAAAAAAATATTTTATTATTTGGTTTTGTTTAAAACTACATTAAATAGTCATTATTATCTATACAGCGGCCGAATTTGTACTTTTTGTCTGTCTTTCTGTCTGTGACCGCATTACCGAGAAAATTTTGATGAAATTTGATATAATGATAACTGATTATCCGGGTCAACATATAGAACAGTTTTTACTATGGGAAAATATTTCGTCTCTGAGAAATTTATACTAACGTACGTGAGGACGAAGGATGAGTCTATACTCTATAGTAATTAGTATTGTAACAAATTATAAAAAATACTTTTGTGAAAGTTCATACACATGTTTGATACTGGAAAAATTAAATTTAAATGAATACTATCATATTAAAATTAGTAAAAAACATCTACTTTGAACGAAATAAATTCTAGATTCCTACACCAAATTTAGATACGATAACTCAACGTCACAAATTACGCTTCTTCAAAATGTCTAAGGGACGACTAAAATACCTTCCATTAAGAGGACTTGCCTGAAACTTATTATCTGCCTCTGTTGCACGAAAATTACTTCAAAAGACCCAGTAAATCTTTTGAAATACTAAATCTTTTTTTCAACTTTGAGAATACAGTTGAACTTTATTAATTTAGCTTTTATCTATATATAATAAAATTTTAATTTACATACAATTTCTTTTTGGAAACTCTTATACAACAGTAAATATTAACTATTATTAAAATTTTATTATAATATGTATATTGTATAGATACAGGGGCAAAATCCATAGTTTATAAAATTTCCATCTATCTGTACTACATCACCAGAAAACGACTAGATTTTGGATTTCGAAGAAATTTAATATGACAATAACTAGTTATCCTGGTCCAAATTACATCAGAAAACAATAACTGTTACAACGTACTAGTGAACGTATTAGTTGCTAACTTTACAAAAAGAATTTTAATAAGGTTTTTTGTGTTTCCTAAACAATTTAAATGTAGCCATTAAATGAAATTATGCATTGAATATAATTAATAGTACCTAAATTAAACATAATAATAATAATTTATAGACTTCTCGAGCGTTGAAGCTAATGAATGAGTCACTTTAGAATAGTGCTGACCCCGCTATCAGCTGAAGACATTCTTTGCAAGTGCATACGATAACTTCTTTACAAATATAAACAAATAACACAATCAATGATTATTGTCGATTCAAAAACTTTCTTAAAATCCGGAGAAACTATTTGTAAAGTTCACTATGCAGTTTAAATCAAATCAAAATATTCTTTATTCAAATAGACTTTTACAAGCTCTTTTGAATCGTCATTTTTTCATTATCAAAATTAAGTCAGTCTGTAAGTCTGAGAGTAAACTACCACCGGCTCGGAAAACTGTTCATCTGACAAGAACCGGCGAGAAACTCAACAGTTGCTCTTTTCAAAAAAATATTTGGTAACAATATTGTATTACAATATTTATCTATTTATCCTATGTGAGACACAACCAGACATTAATCCCACACATTTACATCTACTAAGTATTCCGTTAAAGTGTAATTCAACAACGTATTTTTAATTTTTGATTTAAATTGCTTCAAAGGCAGGTTCAATATGGACTGTGGAGTAAAGTATAAAATAAACAAATTATTAAAGTTATAATTTATAATACTATATCATGGAAAAAATTGTCATGTAGTCATATTTGGGTAGTTGAATATTAGTTTCCTTCAAATTTTAAAATATTTTTATTATTTACATCCAACTAAACTATACCATTTCAAATCATTCAAACATTTCTCTCCCTCAGTACAAAAACGCTGGCGGTTACAGACCACTTATCTGAAGTTGAAATAAGGCACGCTCTCACTTCATATTTTTGGAATAGGCAGACTTGTTTTGATTTTTCTATTATTTTTTCGCTATTCTAAACTAGGTCGACGTGAAAAATGAATTAGCCTATACTTTTTAAATTATTTTATAGGTCAAGTTTTTATTTCGTGGCTTTATCCAGCCTTTTATTTAAGAAAATTCGTAAATTGGGACATCTCAATAATACGAGTATGTATGGTAAATATGTATGTATGGTATCTATTTATGTATTTTTTTCCACAGCTGGACATATGCCTCCCCCAAAGATCCCCACGACAATCGGTCTTATGCCATCCAAATCCAGTGGGATCGTAAGATTTTTCAACCAACCACTCTTCGCTTTACGGTTATTTTATCGCAAAAAATAGTTTTCAAATTGCCTCTACCTTGGAACATCTAGAAAATATTTGATAATAAATAAGCATTGATGATGTAATCGCTGTGCTATTTGCTCTCATATTATAATTAATAACCTAGCGACCATTATGACGTTGTCATTTAAATATACCTACGATATAAACTACTATTGTAGTGCTGATTTCTGAAGATTTCTTTATCAGATCACTACCAAGATGGAAATGAACAGTTTTCTATGAATAAATTTGAAAAGGCTAAATGTTAAAGGTTACAGTTAGCCCACATTATCCCACAGCTGGGCAAAGGCCTCAACTCTACGTTGCCAGGTCTGCGACCTCACTATAATATTAGGAAATGTACAGATAACATATTTATCTATTATTATCACTGTCAGGTACAGTAAACTATTTAGCTGTTTAACTTACAAACTTGGGTCTTATTCAAGATATCACTGCACGATCGTTGAAGAATTAACTACAGTAAAAGGCCCGTTTTTTATTTTTTGAACATGCATTTAATTGATTAATTCGATATTTTGTTTGAATTGTCGGCTGAGACAGAAAAACCAGTTCATTAAATGGACCATAAATCGTAAATAAACAAAAAAGTTTACAGGAAATAAAAGATGCGAAATTTTATTCTCTACAAATAATAGCTTCAGTAACTTTTGCGCTAAAGTGCATAGTTTCAAGATATCGACCAAAAACTTTTTTGAAGATGGTGCTTCAAGCTCCACCTGGATCTGACAGCATTTTGTGATTTTATAATCAGTAAATAACCCTAAGCCTTATAAATAAAAAATGGATCGGAAATTAAAAAAAAATAAAATAGATATTAGAAATTAATAATAATTCTATGTCGTAACGATTTTTGCCATTTAAATACATGTTTCTTTCTCTTCTTTTCCTCCAGAGTGACACCAGTTATATAAAGATGCTTATAGATTTCAATACTAGAAACTAACACCTACATACTTAATGTCTATAACAATATTCGTAATCGTCACCCAAGTTAACCGCAAATCATGTCATGGGCGACAGCTCACTGCGTGCATGCTTAATGTGATACCTCGTAAACACACTTTATAACATAAATAAAACACAAATGAATGTAAGCGAAAATGGACTTATGAAAACCAAAATATATATACAACTTACAAATATTAGTTTTAACTTACCCTCGCTTCCTTGGGTTAATAAATAATAAGGTCTTTTAAAGAGAAATGGTTCTTTTTATTAGTTAACGCGATCACGGGAATAAAGCTCCAAGGTAGAATGATTTTTACGATATCTTCAAAAATCATCTTCTCTTCCTCATGAATCACTGTGTCTATTGGTGAAAACAACATGAAAATTCGTTCAGTAGTTTTTGAGTTTATCGCAAACAGATAGGCAGACCTATGCTAGCAAAAATGTGTCTAAGTCTTTATACGTACATATTTTTTGATATCCCGAAATTAGATGCTAAAAACCCTTTCTAAGAGACTGTGCAAAGGTTGCTATTAAGAGAACCCCAAGCAATCTTCTCATGTTTACTGTTCCTCGGTATGTCTGATGGAATTTTGTGTGTCGTAAAAATTGTTTTACTTAGAAACCCTTCTTATTAGCTTTATATATGCTAGCAATGACTGCCTCGGTGGTGTACTGGCTAGCATGTACGGTCATACATCGTGAGGTCCTGGGTTCAAGTCCCGCGTCGAGCCAAGTTTAACTATTGAGTCTATCTGTTTATTAAGTCTCAGTAAGTCTGGAGTTGCGAAGTTGGCGGTGAGTCGCCCCCGTGCTTCGGAGAACACGTAAAGGTCGGTCCTGCGCTTTAGCTGTCACTGGTCGTGTCGAACAGTCTAAGTGCAACTGATAAATTTGTTGTATACAAGGCATTATTAGTTAAAAAATATAGGTATTTACTTAAAAACTCCATCTTTTAACATTATTCTGGTTTAACTTTACAATTTATTTTATTATCTACACGTATATTTATAAGTATTATATTAATATGCAAAAATCAAAAGAATTCATAGTCATTGATCAGCATTAGTGTTACTGATAAAAAGGTTAAAATGTTGGTGTTTTTGTAATACTAGCGACTCGCCCAACTGGACTCGCTTCGTTCGGGCTCGTCCCTCCCCCTATCTATTAATAAAAACCGCATCAAAATCCGTTGCGTAGTTTTAAAGATCTAAGCATACATAAGGACAGACAGACAGCGGGAAGCGAAGCTAATGCTAAAACAGCTCATTACAGTTTTCTCCTCTAGTTGAAGATATCCTCTAAATCACATCGAAATCGGGACAGCGAATGGATCGTGAAGCGAAACAAAATCATATTCGTCTTTCGCTTTTCGCTTCACAAAAGTAATATGGCCGGATATAGATTACCCCACTTAATCACACTCGAGTTATTTGAGAGCGAGCTTTCGCAAACACGGGGGGAATTTATTAGCAGCATTCTTTACAGCGTGTTTGATGTAAGAAAGAGTGAAGAAAGAGCATGGTGACTACACAAAAAAATGTTTTTACCGACTTCAAAAAAGAATTTTAAAACTTCATCAAATTTAAAAATAAAATATAAGTATCTATGTGTTTTTTGTATAGTTATAACAATATCTTTGTCAATTAGGACTGTCATAAAGTTTCGTCTCACATTTTAAGGAGGGTGTGGAAAATTGTGAATTGCTTGTCGCACTTACTAAGGAATAATTTAATATTTATTGCACTTCTTTGCTCAAGCTAATAATAGTTAATTAGTAAAATGCTATATTATTTATTATACTTATAATAAACAGGCGACTTGTTCACTTCTTCTGTATACTAAATTTTATCAGAAGTGAAGAAGTTATGGACATCCACACGAACATTACCTACCGAAGACATCCTTAGCTACAACTACGGCACTCTTTTCTCTACATTAACTTTTACTTCACAAATACTCCTGCCAAGAGCTTTAAAGTATTAAACATTAAATTACTTTAAATCTAACAAAAGCTTTCTAATCCATGGGGAACTTATTAATCACCCTTAACACACTGTAGTGGCTTCACAATATGTACAGCTAACCTAATTTTTGATGTCTTTCATATTAACGATGTGCATGCCTAGCTAGCACTTTGCCGCTGGCTGGATGCCAGCTTTGCACAGCGATAAGCACACCGTATAAAATATTACAAAAGGTGTTTATTTTATGTCTATACAAACTGAACGACAGCTCTTATTTAAAACAGTGTCTCAAAAGCTATTTCTGTATGTATGTATGTTTGTTGATGTTAAAAGGATGTTACAACTGTACTGTAATCGTGATGATTTCTTGTAGTCTGTATTCAGGCCTTTTTAACGTCGCAGGACTTCATATGCCTTTCAAAAACTTGTTAAGCTCTCTCAAACATGCAACTCACGTTATTTTGTTTTCACCGTAAGACAAGTGGTAATAATGATCAATCATGTTAGAATTGATTCGCACATTAAATTGGAATCCGATTCGAAATATATTTCTGAAGAATATTTCGGTGGAGCGCTTTACGTTGAAGAAATGCAGACAGAATGATGAGAAAAGATGCATAAGATTAGAAAATAAATTATAAAGAATTACAAATAACAATCTCCAACATATCTACTATATTTTGAACTTTACTTACATTCCTACTGTTAGGGTTATTAATATTTAAATCGATTATCGTTTTGCATACTCGTAATTTTGCTAATTTTATTTAAAATTGGTATTAATTATCTGTTTAATTAATATTAATAATCTATTTGAGTAACTGCATTGACTTCTTGATACGGACCAATCAAAATCGCGGAAGCGGATGATTGGTCATACATTAACGCTTGGGGACGCGGGTTGTTGGCGCGAAAAGGAGGTTTGGGGGGAAACGGTGTGGGCGAGTTGCATCATTCTGCTAAGAAGCGTGAAAGGGGAGAGACCCCAAATTGAATAAGGCCTGTAAGCGTATATACTAACAGTAAAGTAACGTAACAATAATTAAAGTGACCAAGAGTTTGATATTATTGGAAACAGTATTTGTTGCAAGTGATTAAAAGGATTATATTCGGCCTGAGAGTTTTCTTCACCCTCATCCCTAGAGTAAGTGTTGCAGGGCAGCTTATACTTCAGAAGCGGGTTGAACGTCGGTTTTAACCGTAAGTACACGCCTTACATGTTATTTTATGTACTCTTATTTAATGCCCAGTTTTAAAACCTCAATTATACCATATTATAGATTTTTTCTTATTTTTATTTATCAATTGTTTATAACCATTTCATTATTGATGATGCATTAATAATGAAATGAATAGCAAAACCTGTGGGAATTTGTGTATTATTTACATCTCATAAAGGACGCTAAAATAGATGATGGCGTCATGATTGTAGAATTTTTCATGAGTTTACTGCATTATCATATTGCATAGGGACGCTAAAATAAAAGATGGCGTCTCGACTATAGAACTTGTTTGTTGCATTACATGTTTTTATAAGGACGCTAAAGTAAAAGATGGCGTCTGATTTTCAGTGACAGACATAATAGCGAATATTTAATTTTTGTTTGTTTCGAATATTAAATTCGGACTATATTAAGAATATATAATTTTTTTTCTTTTTTCTTTTTCTTTTATTTGAAATAAATCACAATTAAAATTGTTATTAATTATTATTTTACAAATGCAGATTGTAAATAAAAGCATGTTGATTACTTTTGATACTTAATTCTTTTTCTAAGTTTCCAGCGGGATATAATATAATGAATATTACTAAAAAAGGACTTAGTTGTATATTTAGGCATGATGCCTGTTCCAATTTGGTAACAATTATATTAGTAGTTTATACTTAAAATCTAACTGTATAAGTATACAAGTTGAAATCAGATTTTTTATTTCATTTATATAAAGGTTATTTCATTGCTATTATTCTAAATTTTCTTTTATCTCCACAATCTTATTATAGCATATAGTAACTATTATAATTTCCTAGACATGTGAAATTAGTTTTGTGGTACTAAAATTAAATATTTTAAAGTATCCAGCAATAACTAAGACTAGATAATTTGTAATGATATCTTAAAATTATTTTACTTTTGTAGTGATTTTAACCCTTTTGTTTGACATTCATTCTCTCCTACCATGTGTAGAAAACTGCTTAATTTGAACATATACTCATCTGAGTTTTATCTGTGAGTTTTAGAATTATGGAGGAGATGTTTGACACCCTCCGGAGCAGACGGGCCAGCGTACGGAGACTGCAGACCCCAAGCGGCGGAACCAGGAGGCACGCTGCTTCGCACAGTCGGAGTCCTCTGAGGCAGAGGAGCTGTCTGCATGTTCGAGATCCCGAAGGAGAACGCGAACGGCGACTTCGTACTGAGGAGCGAAGAAGCTTGCACACTCGACGCGAGCGCGATCACATCGCACTCTCCACTTCAAGGCAACTGGAGCGTTCTGGCGAACGCATTCGTCGGTCGAGGGACCGGCCAATCGAGCAGTGTGACGGCGGACAAACATTAAGGTCACGTAGTCCTTCCCTTACTAGAAAAGATTTTATAGATATTTTCAAATGTTTCAAAGAAAGTCTAGCACCTCGTCCGTATACTAAGGAGGCACACTGTACCCCTAAAATTGATCCCATGAATATCTTGCCTAACTTCGATCCTTCAAAGAAAAACCAACGCGTAGACATATGGCTAAAAAAGGTCAACGAGTGTGCCTCGGTGTACGGATGGGACGATATGACCACTACACATTTTGCCATGCAGAAACTCCAAGGACTGGCCAAAAATTGGTACGAGGGCCTTAATTCGGTTCTGTACAGCTGGTCACAATGGCAGGAAAAACTCGTTAGCGCATTCCCCTTCGAACAGAATTATGGCCAGGCTTTGGAGGATATGCTTAAAAGGAAAAGTCGGTTTAACGAACCTATCGAAATATATTTTTTTGAAAAATTAACTTTACTTAACCAATGCGATATAGTCAATAAGCGAGCCGTGGACTGCCTAATTCACGGGATTAGCGACCGAACATTAAGATCAGGGGCTTTGGCGTTACGTTGTTCCAATCCAGATCAATTATTGCAATATTTAATGAGTAATAAGGATTCGAGAAATTTCGGTGAGCGAAGACCGTTCAATGTTCAAGCCGATGGCGTTTCTAGGTATAGTAAGATCAATTCTAAGCCAGGGACTAAGTTTGGACAGGTCACAGCCTGCTATAATTGTAAGGAAAAGGGACATAGTTTCCTTCACTGTCCTAGGCTTATCGTTAAGTGTAATAGGTGCAATTTACTTGGCCATAATGCGGAAACTTGTACTGTAAACACCAAGACAGACAAGACTGCATCCACAGGTCTCGTAAAGAAAACTATGTGTATCAATGGCATAAACGAGAGGCACGATAGGGTAGATCGCGGTTCCAAGTTCGGAAAAGATGTTCTAGTTAATGGCACTCTATTTAAGGCTTTTGTCGACTTCGGCAGTGATGTAACACTAATAAAGGAAACAGTTGCTAGAAGTTTGGGTGTGAACCACGACGGGGAGCGATCGTTTCTGAAGGGGTTTGGGAATGAAATAGTTCAATCTGTTGGCAAGTTGTCGCTCACCTTAAATGTTGATGGTGTCGAAGCTGAAGTATCATGCAAAGTTGTAACGAATGACCTACTAGAAAAACCTGTGTTGATCGGGCAGTCTTATACCGAACAACCGCACATAGTTGTTTTTAAGGACGCAACCAAACTTCAGTTTATAGACATTAGAAAAGAGTTGCCTTGTTCAGATACTCACTTTGGTACCGAGTCTCCTATAGCTATTAAAACTATCGGCCAGTTAGCCCTAAACGGGCCGGCGTCGGTTAGGGCTAAGGTTGGACTAGGCGTTTCCGGGCTATTCCTTGTGAAGGGCGTTGTAGGTGGTAAACCTAACAAGGAATATATAGTAGACGAAGGACTCTATAGTCTAAACAACGGCCAGGCTTTGATAACAGTCTCTCCAAAGTCCAGTTCCTGTGTCATCCCAGCTAATGTGGTGCTTTGTCGTGCAGAGAAGATTGACATCATAAGAAAAGTCACTACGGAGCCACCAAGGGATTCCACTGTGGTGTATGAAGAACTTGATATAAGTCAGGTCCGAGTAAATGACAATGTGCCCGACTTAATCAAATCGAAGCTTTTAGCAATATTAAATAAATACATTCATTGTTTTGCTACTTCACTCAAGGATTTAGGTTGCACAAACGCGGGCGAGATGAATATAGAACTAAATAGCGAGCGCCCGGTCGTCTACCGTCCGTATAGATTATCGCATCACGAGCGGGAAAAGGTTCGATCCATGATCAAGGACATGTTGGAAGCAGGTATCGTAAGAGAATCTGTGTCGCAATATGCCAGTCCCATTTTGCTAGTGCGTAAAAAAGATGGTACGCATAGGTTGTGCATAGATTATCGAATGCTGAATTCGATAACAGTGAAGGAGAGATACCCGATGCCGATAATTGAAGACGAAATAGCCCGCCTGAGCGGTCAAGCATGTTTTATAACCCTAGATCTTGCCTCCGGGTATTACCAAGTGCCAATCAGAGAAGAATGCAAGCACCTGACTTCGTTTGTTACACCGGATGGTCAATATGAGTTTAATCGCATGCCTTTCGGACTAGCGAACGCGCCAGCAGTGTTTCAGCGGATGATGAATTCGATTCTAGGATCAGCACGTTTCAATAAGGCCACGGCCTACATAGACGATATACTGATTTTTGGCAAGGACGCGGAGGAGTGTTTGCATAGACTGGAAGAGGTGCTACAAGAAATCGACAAGGCAAGGCTCACGCTTAATCTATCCAAGTGCGAATTCCTACGTGACAAGATTGACTACCTAGGCTATGAAATTAGTGCAACCGGCATCAGACCAGGTGAGAGAAAAATACTGAGCGTTGTAAATTTCCCGCGCCCGACGAACGTCCATAACGTGCGTCAATTCCTGGGTTTAGCCAGTTATTTCCGTAAGTTTATTAAGGACTTCGCAGGTATTGCTTCTCCACTTAGTAAGCTCTTAAAAAAAGACGTGTCATGGATGTGGAATAATGAACAGGAAGAGGCATTTCGGACTCTAAAAACCCTATTAGTTGACAGACCGATCCTTGCAATATACGATCCTGATGCCGAAACGGAATTGCACACAGATGCCAGTCGATTAGGGATTGGAGGAATACTGTTACAGCGCTCAGATAGCAGTGGTTTCCACCCGGTAGCGTATTACAGTCGCCAAACCTCACCCGAAGAGAAAAATTTCCACTCGTACGAGCTAGAAACTCTGGCGGTGATATGCTCCTTAAGAAAATTTAGGATATATCTACTGGGGAAGCCATTCAAAATCGTGACGGATTGTAGTGCGTTACGCTCCACATTTACAAAAAGAGACTTAATACCCCGCATAGCGCGTTGGTGGTTGCTACTGCAGGAATTCGATTGCTCCGTGGAATACAGAGCAGGCCTGAAGATGTGTCATGTCGATGCATTATCACGGAATCCCGTGCACGATGTTGAGAGTCTCTGTGACCAATTCCCTGGGGTGATGTCGATAACGGGAGAGGACTGGATGCACACCCTTCAGCAAGGTGACAGCGAGCTACGCCGAATCAGTGATATATTGAGCACTAATATAGACGACAAGGGACTTCAGTACATAAAGGAAAACTATTTGCTTAAAGATAATAAATTATATAGAGTCATGAACAGGGACAAGACCGACTTACGATGGGTAGTCCCGAAGGGAGCTAGATGGCAACTGTGCCGTATGAACCATGATGATATCGGACATTTTGGTATAGAAAAGACCCTCGAAAGAATTAAGAGAAACTATTGGTTTGCTAAAATGTCCAAGTTCGTAAGAAAATACGTTGAATCTTGCATTGAATGCGCCTACACAAAGAAAAATAGGAATGACCACGAGGGCTTACTCCACCCAATTCCGAAGGTAGACAAACCTTTCCATACGGTACACATTGACCATCTAGGACCATTTATCAAGTCAAAAAGAGGCTTTAATTACCTGCTAGTGGGCGTGGATGGGTTCACAAAGTTCTGCTTCATCAAACCTGTCAGAAACACACGTAGTCAGAATACTACCAGAGCTCTCGATGATATTTTTTGTATTTTTAGAAACCCCGATCGCCTGGTTAGTGATCGTAGCAGTAGTTTTACTTCACATAGTTTTAAGAAATTTTGCTCCGAAAAAGGTATAAAACATATCCTTAATGCTGTAGCGAGCCCTAGATCAAACGGCCAAGTCGAGAGGTATAATCGTACAATTCTTGGTGCAATGAAAGCCATGGCCGTCAAGTACGGTGAGAGAAATTGGGATAGCCATATTGGGACCATTCAATGGGGACTGAATAACACAATCCAGAAAACTACAGGGAAAACTCCATCAGAGATATTGTTTGGATGTTGTATGAGCAGTGAAAGGAACCCTAACTTAAATATACTAACAGGGAGGACAGAACAAGGCGACGACATCCACAAGACTCGTGAGGAAGTTAAGGAGAGGATTGATAGCGAGCAGGCTAAACAAAAAGAAGCGTACGATAGGAATAGAAAACCAGCAAGCCAGTACAATATAGGTGATCTCGTTAAGATAACTAAGACTTATTTTAACAACGAAGGACAAAGTAAAAAGCTCATGCCTATGTATGTTGGACCCTATAAGGTGGCCGAAGTACTAGGAAATGATAGGTACAAACTAGCACCTATTCCAGGTATGAATCATGGCGAAACCAAACGACCTACTGTAGT
Source organism: Boloria selene (assembly GCA_905231865.2). NCBI lineage: Eukaryota > Metazoa > Arthropoda > Insecta > Lepidoptera > Nymphalidae > Boloria > Boloria selene. Next base: position 818,186 of record HG993156.1, read on the forward strand.
TGCAGCAGATCGTATGAGGCCATGGATCCATATATCCGCTCTAGAACTGGAGGAACATGAATCTGATTACGAATCAGATTCAGATGATAGCACTAAAAATAATAATGACAAATAGCAGTAATACACTAATGATTATTGTTTCAGCGAATTGATTTGTAGAAACATTTTACTATAGATACTTAACGTTATCATTTCAGAACCCGGCACGAGAATCGATCGGTTCGTGTTTGGCGTTCTCCACTTCCCGGCTGTCACAAGTAATCGAGTTCTTGGACAACGGAATAATGGTTTCAACGTGCCTCATAATCGAGTCTGAGGCGAGCAGACCCAATAATCGAGTGGGAAAGCTCTTTCTAATATATCTCATAATCGAGTTTGAGATCAACACAGTATACCTCATAATCGAGTTTGAGGTCAGCGTATCCCAATAATTGAGTGGGAAAGCTCTTTCTAATATATCTCATAATCGAGTTTGAGATCAGCACAATATACCTCATAATCGAGTTTGAGGTCAGTGTATCCCTACAATCGAGTGGGAACACTATTTTCAGCATGCCTCATAATCGAGTCTGAGGTCGGCACATCCCAACAATCGAGGGGGAAGAGCTACTTCTAGGATGCTTCATAATCGAGTCTGAGGCCAGCACTGTTTTGATCGACATCGCCCATAATTGATCGGGGCCTCTTTCCTTATTTGTTGTTGTTGCTATTTACGTGACTATAAGTAATTGGTTATTAGAGACCTAAGCTAGACAGTCATGTCTCTGAATTATTTAATCCTATGCACAAATTCCTTTAAGCATATCCTACAAGCCAAGAGTCAGGCACGTGATGACGTGAAGGTGGTTTAATATTATATTCTTTTTGTATTGATTTGATTGATTGTATTTTTAATAAGAAAAAGTATATTGATGCATAAGTGTTTAAAACACAAATGTACGTTTAAATGTTTATTTTATGGGTCACTTAAATTAATACATAATTTACATTTTGTGCATAATGTATTGCTTATAAGCTAAAGAAGTGGTCATGAGGGTGTGAGCAAAGCCCAACTTTGATTGTATAATTGTACTCGCGAAGAAGTTACATATACGTCTAGAGCAGATGTAAGCTTAAATATTTATTTAATATTTTGCTACTTAAATATTTCTTTAATACTTTGTTTTGTTGTGTACAACTTACTTTTTCAACATATTTTTATAGGCACAATGGTGTAAGTGATGTTTAAATGTTATTATATAACTATACTTACAAGAAAAATATAGAAATGTCGAAATATAAAGTTAAACACACAAAGATGTGAACCTTATTATATATATACATGTATGAACTTTACTCGTAATATAATTGTTTAATATATTGAATTAGTTTCGTTCTAGAGTCGGCTTACTTGAATGCCTACATGAATTGTTATTTAATTGTAATCGCTAAAAATCAATATATAATAACTCATGATAGTTATTTACTTGTATCCACATTATTTGATAGGAAACTTTATGTCTGTATTGCTTGTATTCCCATATTTACTATCGAGATGTACCTTAGTACTTCTATAAAATGAATTACATATCTTTGATAACAATATTAAGTCATATGTATGTAAACGTAGTAATATATAAATAAATAATATGTATATAAACGTAGTAATATATAAATAAATAATATTGTATATAATGGTAATAAAGAGGGTTGCAACTCGCCACTTCCGATTGTTAGGGTCCCACCCGGGGGTCGTGTGCAGGGACGCACACGATGTCAGGATGGTCGATTGTTAGGGTTATTAATATTTAAATCGATTATCGTTTTGCATACTCGTAATTTTGCTAATTTTATTTAAAATTGGTATTAATTATCTGTTTAATTAATATTAATAATCTATTTGAGTAACTGCATTGACTTCTTGATACGGACCAATCAAAATCGCGGAAGCGGATGATTGGTCATACATTAACGCTTGGGGACGCGGGTTGTTGGCGCGAAAAGGAGGTTTGGGGGGAAACGGTGTGGGCGAGTTGCATCATTCTGCTAAGAAGCGTGAAAGGGGAGAGACCCCAAATTGAATAAGGCCTGTAAGCGTATATACTAACAGTAAAGTAACGTAACAATAATTAAAGTGACCAAGAGTTTGATATTATTGGAAACAGTATTTGTTGCAAGTGATTAAAAGGATTATATTCGGCCTGAGAGTTTTCTTCACCCTCATCCCTAGAGTAAGTGTTGCAGGGCAGCTTATACTACTATTACTTTTTCTGCTTTATTTTCCAATTTTCTTGTTGACATTCGCAATGACGGGAACAACTCTCAAGTACGTTTTGAAATGCGGCCGCTTCTAGTGCATAATTAAAATACAAATCGCTCTATGTACTCATTAAATTATTTTTTTACTGCGACATAAGTATAGTGGCATTTCACTCTTAATAATTAAACACGCTCTGTGTATTTAAAAATACTTATCGCCTAGTGGTCGTAATTCAACCATATAAATAATGATTATTTGAGGAAAACATATACGAAATTATATTTTTTGTTCATTGTTTATATAACAATATACAGTTTTACGATTATCTATCTATTTACTTTAGTTTATTTATTTTAGTTCAGAATTCTTATAACTTAACTGTTTATATTTAACTAGCGACTCGGCCTCGCTTCGCTCGGGCTCTTCCCTAGATTTAGCACAGGTAAAGCCGCGGGATCTGCTAGTTATGCATATAAACCTTCCTCTTGAATCACTCTATCTATTAAAAAAAACCGCATCAAAATCCGTTGCGTAGTTTTAAAAATTTAAGCGCACATAGGGATATAGGGATATAGGGACAGAAAAGGCGACTTTGTTTTATACTATGTAGTGATTATCTAGGTATATAAAAAAACTTGCAAAATCGTGCAATTTTATTTATGATAAAGCTTGTTTAGGACAAGCTAAAAAAATGATAATGAGAAAAATGTACTAAATTGTTTCTTCACATTCTACCACTTCGCTTTATATAGCATATAGTATATTAGGTGGCTTTCGGTATTTATACTTATTATAAGGCCTTAGCCAATAAAAAAGCGTCAAATTAAAATAAAAACCTACTCAAATAAGTCAAAGAATATATTTAAAGCATCCCACGTGTGTAGGTTATCGACAGTTGCGCTTGCGCAGGCGCCACCATATACGGTGCGCGTACGCAACACACCGTATACAGTCTGACACATTCATTCACAAGTTTTTATGCCACATACCATCACGTCATAATCCTATTTTGATCCACATTTACTACTTACAAGAAATCAAGATAGATTTTCTAGTATTGTTACTATGTGTTTTCTACTCACATCATACTTGTAGACAACGGGTGTCATGATCAGAAATGAATGACTTAATATTATTTTCAATATACTTAGTAATGTTCTGTTATTAATTGATGCTAGTAGAAATCTTATACCTATGAAATGGATGTCTGATTGTAAATATAAGCCATAATAATCAAAGTGTTTTAATAACGTTTTAATATTTGAAATATTTTAATTAAATTTTGCTACAGAGCTTTTTGAAACTTGTTAGGTTTTCAAAAGCTTTGTAGTAAAATACCTAAGATATCTACCACTTGAGTATGTTGTACCTATACTTACATAATATCTCTTAGTAGCTTTTGCTACACTAACATTCACATTTTTTTAAATAAGAAAAAAGAAAACAAACAATTAAGGTAATTCTATATGGCTTCAGCCAGTCATCAAAACCGAACGTAAAATTCCATGTCATCATCATTCATCTTGCTAACAGGAAAGTATTAGATTCCGCGAGCTTGCAGCATCCGCAGAGGACATATTCCACTGATCTAATTCTTAAACTAGCTCTAATCAATTGCTTCGACCTAAATACATAGGAAATTAGAATTTCTAATTTGGTAGGTACATCTTTTTAAAATAATCATTATTATCAATTAAAAAGGCCGAATATACATATAAATTTTTAGTATTTTTGTCTATCTGTAAACGCATCACGATTAAACAGCTGGACATATTGAGGCGCAATTATTATATTCTATAAAAAATAACCATGAAAATCGGTTTTCTATTGGCAAAGCAACCAACCGATTCTAAGTCGGTTAAAATCTACAAATTTTAACTCTAAATAATATCTTTAACAATACAATTGCATCAAAAATTAAAATATAAAATCAGCTACAATGTGAAAGAACAAAACGGAATATGGATGAAGGTCACGAATTGGTTTAAGTGTATCTCAATAAACAACATACTAATATAATAAAATAATAATTTGCGTGGAATCTTTGAAGTATGTATCTACTCTGAATAAGAGAGTACTTTTATTGACCTACTAACAACCTTCTATTTATCGTCGAGATGAAAATCATAACTACTACTAGCATTTCCTACGGCTCCGCCCGCGTTCAAAATAAATTCTTAGATTTTATATAATACAACTTATTTTACTGGAGAATAGGTTAGTATAGATTTGTCAGAAAAAAAAAGAAAAATTTTACAGTGAAAAGATTTCATCAAAATCTGACCATTGGTTCTTGTGATGCGGTCAAAGACAGACCGACAGACAAAAATTCTAAAAACTATAGATTCGGTATCTATATATTTTTGTTAATAATGACTATTTCTATTAGATTTACCAAAAAGTATTTAATTATCACCATAAGTATAGAAGTAAATTTAATCTGATTATTTTAAGTTTGTAAAACTTTTTGGCCTTCTGCCTGGTCATACTCTCCCTACAAGGCTTGCCAGCTTTATTGACCATGTTATTTTAAAATTAGACAAAATTCATAACTCAGCTTTTATAGCAATACTAAACACTACAGTCACAGACCATGACCTGGTTACCCTGACTATCTCGCACTCATATAATCAACATAATAATATACCTAAAAAAACGAGAACAATAATAGACTACGATAATGCTTATCATATGCTTGTTTCTTCAGATGCTACTAACTTAAATATCTATAATGATCCTAACCTCTTTGCGAATGCATTGATATGTATGATTAGAGAAACAATTAGATCAAATTCAAAAATAATTGAATTATCAAACAGTAAAAAGGTCCTTAAACCCTGGATAACCGCTGGGGTCTTACGTTGTATAAGACTCAGAAATCACTTGCAAATGAATCTAAGATTAAACCCCGATAATGAAATTCTAAAAATTACCTTCAAACGTTATCGCACCTTCTGTGGTAATTTAATTAGAAAACTAAAACGGAAACATAATAAGGAACGTATAACTAAAACCATGAAACACCCCAGAGACTTATGGCTTACTATAAACGAAGTTACCCATTACAAACAACCTAAAAGGAAAAATGTCGAATTATTAAATATTACACCCCTGCCCCAGACCTCTGTCAATTATGTAAATAATTATTTTGCCAACATTGGCCATGAATTGGCAAAAAATATCAAGATCTGATCCAACGTCAACTAATTACTCCGCATACCTTACTCATTCATCTTCCTTCGTGCTGTTGCATACCGACCCTCAAGAAGTTGATAGTACTCTTATTGTACGGAACTGGACATGGAGGTGAAATAAAACCACCGCGTACGTGGACAACTTGATGAGAAGAGCTTTAATTTTTGCAACTCACACGGCAACAAATATATGATAGTAAAAGTTACAATTAACCGTGGGTAGATTTTCATGTAATTGCTACAAAAAAGCGTCAGGCGCTCCAACATGCCCCCGGACGTTGAAAGAAAATCTTTCAACAAAACTTAGCTTCTATCTACGGGTAACGGGCAAATTTTGTTGAAGGCTCGTCTTATTACTCCAGCAGAAGTCTTGATGTCAGCCACACGAACAATCGCATCTGATCCTGGATGTACGGCAATAATTCTTCCCAATCTCCACTTAAGAGGGGGAAGGTTATCCTCTTTGACCACTACCAAGGAACCCAGCTCCAGCTTATCTCTACAGGAACGCCACTTGGTTCTCTGTTGTAATTCAGAAACAAACTCCTTGCTCCAACGAACCCAGAAATGCTGACGGAGTTGCTCAATCCTCTGGAAACGAGATAAATGATGGACGGAATCGTCCCGGTAGTCACGCTGTGGTAGTGAAATAAGCGGTCGACCAATAAGGAAGTGTCCTGGCATCAGGGGTGTATAGTCTGCAGGATCAGAAGACATTGGCGTTAATGGGCGAGAGTTCAATATCGCCTCAATTTGGATCAGTGTGGTGTTAAGTTCTTCGAAAGTAAGGTTACAATTTCCCAACACTCGCTTGAGATGATACTTCGTCGACTTTACACCAGCTTCCCAGAGTCCGCCAAAATGAGGAGTATACGCGGGGATAAAATGCATTTTAATGCCATCGTTTGCTAAACTTTCACTTAATGAATCAGAATTAAGTTTAAGAAATTTTGAAATTTCGTGATATGCGCCAACGAATGAGGTACCGTTGTCAGAAAAAATATTGATGGGTTTTCCCCTACGCGATATAAATCTATATAAAGCTAATAAATACTTATTAGTACTTAAATCACCTACTAGTTCCAAATGAATAGCCTTAGTAGTAAAACAAATAAATATCGCGATGTACACCTTTACTAGCCTACAACCTCGACCTTGCCGACTAGCGCACATTAATGGGCCAGCGTAATCCACGCCAACACTCTCGAAGGGAAAACCTCCCGAAAGAAGTCGCTGTTGAGGCAAATTTCCCATTAATGGTGTAACTACACTACTTTTTTCCCGACAACAACGCACACAGCTACGATAGCAAGCCTTTGCTAAATTTCGGCCACCTATGGGCCAATATGACTCCCTTATTGAGGCCAATAATAATTGCGGTCCCGCGTGCATCAACTTCTTATGTTCATAATGAAATAACAATTTAGTAAATGTATGAGTAGACTGTATAAGAATAGGGTGTTTTTTATCATATGGAAAATTTGAATTTTCTAAGCGTCCACCGACACGCATTATTTTATTAGAATCTAAATAAACATTATATTTAAGTAATGGGCTTTTTGCAGGTAAACTTTGTTTATTTATAAGTAATTTATACTCTAGAAATGATTCCTCCTGACATTTTATAATAATAACATTTAACGCTTCCTGAAGCTCACCTTCTGATAAAAATTTATTAGTGACATAATTCTTTTGACAGGTTTTAATAAAACGCAATACATACGCTACGCAACGAACAAGTCGTAAATAATTAGAAAATCGTTTAAAATTTATGAAATTGCTGTCAAAATTATTCTCAACTTTAACACTTAACGCAATATGAGCTCGAGTTTCGGGCAATGTGTCAAAATTCAAAGATTTAAGTTTAGACGGCCAGTTGACTGAATCTTTCTTCAAAAAATCAGGACCATACCACCATAATTCTGAACCTTGCAATGTCCTAATATCCACACCACGAGATATCAGATCTGCCGGGTTTTTGTCAGTTGGGACGTGTTGCCAATTACAATTTCCCGCCTTATCCAAAACTTCAGCAACGCGATTACGTACAAATGGCTGAAGCTTGGAAGGCAACATCTGTAGCCATCCCAATACGATGGTCGAGTCAGTCCAAAAATAAACCCTATCGAACTTAACCCGAAGTGAGTTCATGACCTTCTCATAAATTCGAGCTCCTACAACAGCGCCACACAATTCTAACCGAGGAATCGTAGTAGGTTTAATTGGCGCCACACGACTTTTTAGCCATTAATAAACGAACCATGCACTCACCATTACCATTAATAGAACGGACGTAAGCACACGCACCATACGCTCGCTCAGATGCATCCGTGAATATATGTAATTCTAATGCCTTGTATGAAACATTCAATACATGGCGGGGAATCCTAAATTGATTTAAAAGAGGCAAAGATTTGACAATAGCATCCCAGCTTGAAATATATTCCGGAGTTAAAGGTTCATCCCATGAAAGTTTATCTAACCACATATTTTGTAACATCATCTTCATCGAAACGACAAAAGGAGATAATAATCCTAAAGGGTCGAATATGCGAGCAATTGCTGATAGCAGATCGCGCTTGGTGTTACCTTCCGGTATCTTAGAACCTAATAAAAAACCTAGTTCATCAGAACCAGCAAACCAGTCTTATCCTAATAGTTTATTAGGCTCAGCGGATCCCATACTTAGATCTAATGGCGACTGAAAAGATCCAGATATTAATTTAGGTTCATTAGATTTCCATTTTCTAAGTGGCATACAAGCTGAGGCGAGTACATTAGTAACTTCATCACGGATTTGCATTACTTCGTTTAAATCATTACCACCAGTTAGAAGATCATCAACGTAAAAGTCATGCTTTATAATGGTGGCAATCTTATCATCTTTGCACTCCAAACCTAATTGCTTAAGACAGCGCGTTGCAAGAAATGGCGCACTAGCCGTACCGTACGTGACGGTGTTTAATTTAAATACCTTGACAGGCTCATGGATATTTTCACGCCAAACTATCTGCTGCAAGTGCCTATCAGACGGATGGACTACGATCTGTCTATACATCTTTTCAACATCAGCTGACATAACATACCTATGCTGTCGAAACCGAAGAAGTATAGAGAGGAGATCATCCTGAACCGTAGGACCTACCATCTGTAATTCATTAAAAGAAACTCCCGACGAAGTGGGACAACTTGCATTGAAAACCACACGAAGCTTCGTAGTGATACTACATTCGCGTAGTATTCCATGATGTGGTATAAAATAATTAACTGTGTTTAAATTTAATTCCTTATTTTCCGTCATATGACCTAACCTTTCATATTCGGACATGAATTCGTGATATAAATTACTGAAATCGGGCTTAGCTTTTAATTTACGTTCCAGAGAAACCAAACATTTTTTAGCCCTATAAAATGAGTCACCTAGAACAGAAGCATTTTGTTTTAACGGAATACGAACACAGAACCGACCATCCTTTAAGCGTGTAGTATTTTTAGTAAAATGATCCTCACATAATTTTGCTTCTGGCAAATAATCAGAGGACTGCGACTGAATCTCTTCAAGATTCCAAAACCGCATTAAATCTTGACGAATTAAATCTAATTCAGAACCGTTACAAGAACTAGCTCGAGTAAAATTACAATAAATTTTATTTGATAATAATTTACCATCTCTATAGGTAATAGGGCCAGAAACGATCCAACCCAACCTGGTTTCACATAACACAGGCTTCCCTGCACCTAGCCTAATTCTCTGTGAGCCTAACAAGTCCCAAAAGAGATCAGCACCAATCAAAATGTCTATATCTGAGGGCTTGTAAAATGTGGGGTCAGCTAAACAAATATGAGAAGGAATATTAATGTCAGATAAATCTAATTCATAACAGGGCATACTATTTGTTATTAACGGTAACACAAAACAAAATAACCTTGTAATATAATTGCTATTAAGTGACGTCATCTTTACTTGACAAGTACTACCTACGCGGGAAGTCGCGTTATTTATCCCATAAATCGACCTATCTATCTGACTAGTGGTTAAATTGAGTTTTTTACATAGTCGCTCCGTCATGAAACACGATGTACTACCACTATCGAGCACCGCGCGCACAACATGCTCATGATTATTATTATCATATAATTTAACTAAAGCAGTGGACAATAACACGTCACGCTGTTTATGAATGACGCCCTGAGTAGGTAAAATATTCGCAGACAATGCTACGTTACTGGCGTCAGTCTTGACAGCTGCAGCACTTGAAGACGCTGCGGACGTTGATTGAGGCAAAGCTATTTCATTACATTGTTTAAAACCTTTAATATCTGAGATATGAATTAATGTGTTATGCCTTCGCTTACATAACTTACAACCAGGCTTTTTACACGTATTTGCAAAATGACCCTTGCGGAAACAATTGTAACACACTTTATAATTACGTAATAATTTAAAACGAGCTTCATTGCTTAAAGAAAGAAAATGTGAACAGCTACTTAAATTGTGGTCACCTTTGCAGCTTGGACAAGGCTTAGTGATAGAATCAGTGCTAATATTACTAAAACTTTGTGTACTTACCATAGATTTTATTTTAGAATGAGATTTATCAACATTGAAGTTATTTCGAGATAATTCTAAAGTTTCAATTAAATCAGCGCGTGTGCGAATGAATTGAAGGAAAACATCGAAAGTAATCTTACTATCTTTGTCTAAATGTCCCTTAAACTCCTCCCATTCGCGATAAGATTTCTGATCTAACTTGCGAGTAACTAAATATATTAATAAAGTATCCCATTGTTTAACGGGCTCGCCCAAGGATTCTAATGATCGCAAGTTTTTATTTAATTGATCTACTAAACCTTTTAACGCTATAGAAGATTCCTTAGTTATAACTTCAATGTTAAATAACGCTGATACATGATTTTGCACTAATAACCTTTTATTATTAAAACGATCACATATTAAGTCCCATGCCACAGTGTAGTTATTGGCAGAGAATTCAATCGAATTAATTACCGCAGCAGCAGATCCTTCCAAAGAAGCACGTAAATAATGAAATTTATTTATTTTATCAATCTCGTCGTTATTATGGATGAGACTAGTAAAGGTGTCACGGAACTCTAACCAGTTGCTATATGAACCACTAAATTTTGTTAACTGTATAGTAGGCAAATTAATAGGCTTATGAGTAGTGACATGAGTACATTTGGAACTGGCAATCGATTCATTATCTTTATTATATACTTTTAATAATTCTTGAGACCTAGACAAGGTTTTATAATATAATGACTCGAACTCAGAACGCTCAGACAACTGTAACTTCACATCATCAACTAAACATTCTAAACGTAACTGTACCTCATCGTATTGTTCATATAAAGATTCAATCTTGCTCACGCGCAATTGTAATTCGGTAACATCACAGCTACTTAACTTTGTGTCGCTTAATACGTCCAGATAATTTACAAATGCAGTTAAACGACCTTTAAAACTTCCTCGTTTTCTTATTAACTCCCTTTCCTCGGACATACTGGGAAGCGAGTGATGTCGACCTGGAATTTATACAATAACAAGCTTAAGTTTATAAAATACTTAACCTTACAAACGTTAAGGTACCTACATGTCAGCCTACGTGTTACGTAATAAGTTAACAATGTATTTTAATTTGTAATATATAACATACAACTGGGCAATAATTATTAATGTAAATACGTGAAAACAATGAATAATTTGATTATTACAAACTTTTTACCATTAACTTTAATTCTGTCCTTATACTTTAAAAGTTCCTTATAAAACAGACATATATAGGTATATAACTTTAATAAATGAAATCTTTAAGTACACTACGGGTTAATTTATTCAATTTACAATATAATAACTAATTTAACTTGTAATAATATCTAACACTAACTAACAAATTATTTCTAACACATACGAGTACCTACATATGAGTTATAATAATAGTTAACACAGGTAAAATTGTACTAACCTTTTATATAATCTTATAATGAAATTAAATACAACCTGTAGGAGTGTTGGGTGACGATATTATACAAAAATTAACTTAACACCGTTGAAAATGATGTGTACTCGATCCATCCATTACTTCTCAGTACCGGCAAATTCCATATCCAAGTTAATTATTTATTTCCGTCGATAATATAATCGCTGATTAGGATACTTCTATAACTTATTTATCCATATAATTATGTATCCGGCTCGATAAAGGACCATGTACGGAACTGGACATGGAGGTGAAATAAAACCACCGCGTACGTGGACAACTTGATGAGAAGAGCTTTAATTTTTGCAACTCACACGGCAACAAATATATGATAGTAAAAGTTACAATTAACCGTGGGTAGATTTTCATGTAATTGCTACAAAAAAGCGTCAGGCGCTCCAACACTTATGAGCCTAGACTCGGGCAGTGCTCCTGGCTGGGATGGGATACCCACTAAATTTTTGAAGCATACTAGAGATTTCCTAGTACCACTAATTAGCAACCTAACCAATCTATGCTTTGATTCTGGTATCTTTCCCTCAGCATTTAAACGATCCTTAGTTACCCCTGTATACAAAAGTGGAGACAGCACCGAAGTGTGTAATTATAGACCTATCTCCGTACTGACTTCCATCTCAAAAGTCATAGAGAAATTACTAAATAAGAGACTAGTGAGCTACCTAAACAAATACAACATCTTATCTACCTCTCAATATGGTTTTAGGAAAGGCTTGTCAACTCAAGACGCTATATTAACTTTGACTTCCACGATAGTGCAAGACGTAGATAAGAGAAACAAATGTCTCACAGTTTTTATAGACCTGAAAAAAGCCTTCGACACTGTGTCTGTCCCTATTCTTATACGTAGGTTAGAGAAAATTGGCATTCGTGGCACTGCTCTTACTCTCTTTAAAAGTTACCTTCAGGATAGAACACAAATAGTAAAAATAGATAAACATCTAAGTAATGAGGAAATCGTGAGTTACGGGGTACCGCAAGGTAGTGTCCTTGGCCCGACCCTCTTCCTAATATATATAAACGAATTATGTAATCTTCCTGACGCTGGGGGAAGGATAATTTCCTACGCGGACGACACCGCCATCGTCTTTACCGGTAAGACGTGGGATGCTGTGCAAAGGACTGCAGAGAAAGGTCTAGTCAGAGTCCTAAACTGGCTAAATAGTAATTTTTTAACTCTCAATATTCTAAAAACCAACCTCATCTGTTTCACTCCATACCTAAGCTCCCAACCAGGGCAGAACTTTAGCATCAAATTACATAGTTGTGCTGATCAAGACTGGCTTTCATGTGACTGCCCTCCTATACAAAAAGTCAGCTGCACCAAGTACCTTGGCATTATGATTGATCAAAGATTAAGTTGGTCCTATCACATAGAACTAGTTATGGATAGAGTAAGAAAGCTAACCTGGATCTTTAAATCACTCAGACATATCATGACAAAAGAACTTCTTAACAATATTTACATCGCCCTCGTACAATCTGTAATCACCTACTGTATCTCGATCTGGGGTGGTGCTACAAAAACTAATTTCATTAATTTGGAAAGAGTACAGAGGTCCCTTTTAAAGGTAATGTATTTCAAACCCTATAAGTTCCCTACAGTCACCCTCTATAATATAAGTAATCTATTATCAGTTAGAAAGTTATATATACTCAACCTAATTTTACAATGCCATAAGTCACTCCCTTATGATCAACATCTACAAAATAAAAGGAGAAATGATGTAGTTGCTCCATATCATCTTGTCCACACGGTCTTCGCCAAACGGCAATACGCCGCTCAGTCTGCCTTTGTGTATAACAAAATTAACCGTATACTTAAAATTTATCCTATGAAATTGCATTCTTGTAAAAAAGCACTTATACAATGGCTGAGTACCCTTAATTACGAGGAGGTAGAGGACCTCTTAACTAGAATAAGATAACGACCCCACTAACCGCAAACCGTAACCTGCATTGATATACCTATATGTGGACACGTAGATCCGATCCCAAGGAGTTCATGCTTCCGTAGGGCATACAGGCACACAGGCTCACATTCACTCTCATACGCACGCACGCACGCACGCACGCACGCTCACATACACACACACATACACACATACAACACACACACACACACACACACACACACACACACACACACACACACACACACACACACACACACACACACACACACACACACACACACACACACACACACACACACACACACACACACACACACACACACTATATGTAGGTAAATCTGTACTTGCATTCTTAACTAACATGTTGTATTCTTATCGATAAGCTTCTCTTGTTTAAATTTGTTTATATTTTTGTTTAACTTCTTGTTTAAAATTAAATGCAACTGTTATTGGGAACTAGCTTACTAATAACATATTATAAAATAATATTGTAATAAAAAAGACCTAATCATAGATAATGCAAATGGGAAGAAGCGGGCCATTCCCAACACAAGTATCTTCGGATTACTTATTGGGAAGACCCGAATATAATTAACTGTAAAACACGATTAAGAAATAAAAAACTATTTTATTTATTTTTTAAAACGTCTTCTCTACTGAAATGACAATAGAAAGTCTACGAGATCGAAAATTTTAATTGTATGCATTTTTTTCACTATACTTACATTCACTATTCCCTTTATACGACCGTTCCTCGTATGAAGAAGTGCTCGAAATAATTACACTAACAATACTGTACATAGTGTCACGTAACTTGTCTGAGTACCCGAGCTTTCGCTTTCGATACGTAAGCTTTGTCTTTACATTTAAAAAGCTAGTGTGAGCCCATAGGTCGACATATATTATTTTAACAATACTAAAGCTCGTTAGTATTTACAAAAAAAAAACGGTAGACAAACAGAAAAATAAAGAGTACAATGTTTTATATTTGCCTATTTTATTATGGCTTGGGAACGTCGAAATGGAAATCGGAAATCAATAGAGTCAAAAAGAAGTTAACTGTAAATTGACACTGGACCGAAAAGTACCTTTACTTAAACTAAAAGAACCTTAACCGACTTTTTTTAACTTACACTTCTTTCCCCTGGCGGAAAGTAAAATAATTTCGTTGAAAGTTTTGAATTAAATTAAATAATTTTGTTGAGACTCAGGAGATTTCAACGAAATTATTTTAATTGGTAAGCTTTATGCACTTGACTAAACATTTCCTTCATCGAGAATAGAACCATAACCATATATGTATAAGCAATATCAATTAGACGCCACTACTCCAGACGGTCTGCTAACATTGTTCGTATACTATATAAGGCAGCATTGGACGTGTGTACATTTTAGAGCTTTCACTTTCATAGAGCTTTTAGACTCGATAAACATCCGTTACAAGACAGTACGCTCTTAGCTTTTGCATTCATTACTGTAAATTATTGCAGTATGTAACACTTATGACAAACCACATTAAAATCACTCACACTCACACACACAATTATAATCTTCAAGGCAAGAGTGAATAGGTGGCAACTGAATTAGTGCGATTTACTATCTCCGACTGCGTTACCACTTACCGTCAGATGGAAAACATTCAAGCACCAATTCAAAATAAAATAAAAAAAAATCTAGAATCCACATACCTATTTGTTTATATGTTTAAAATTATAGACATGAGGTGAAGAAATCTATGGGAAAACGAGAACTTGTATGAAAGTAATTTTTACAAGTCGAGCTTTAGCTTAGCTTTAAGTTTTATCATTTATTAATGGCATTGAAATGGAGTTGAAAAATATATGTATTTTACTATTGAAACATCCTCAGTTTTATATAAATGACTCAGTCATAGTCAGGTTTAAACACCATTCATTGATGATTCAAAATAGATTCGTAGTAAAAAAGTTAATAATAATAAACCAACTGGTTGCAAATTACATTAACCACAAAATCATAATTCCACTTATTTATTACTATCGTAATATTAAGACGGTTGTTTCGTGTCGGGTCAGTGTCGCTGTCGTTCTTAAAGTAAACTTTATAAAAATTAAAAATATTTTATGTATGTACATAAATTAATTATTATCAATACAGGTAAACTATAGAAATAACTATTTCATAAGTTTTTCCAAAAAATATTTTATGTACAGAATTTTATATTATACTAGCTGACCCGTGCCCACTTTGTTAGGCATAATTTTAATAATCCTTTTTAGTACATAGTGTTTTTAAGTTAGACATATGCTGTCGTTGACTTTTTTGTAGGCATTTTCAAGCTCCACATCTTTTCTCTAGAACTCAAAATATATCTTTCATAGTTAAGGCAGCGTTCGTAGAAACGCTTTCATTCGACCGTTTTTTCTCCGATTCACTTTGCAAAACGGACGTAAAAGCCTTCTTATTTTTCGGTGTTTTATATAGCCTATGACACTCAGCAATAATGTGGCTTTCTATTGGTGAAAGAATTTTTAAAATCGGTTCAGTAGATCCCGAGATTACCCCTTACAATTTAACAAATAAACAAACTTTACTTCTTTATAATATTAGTATAGATTATATTTTATTATACATATATATGCAATATGCGTATGTATTATTTAAGAATTTGTGAGTACTAGAATATAAAGCCTTAAGTTTGTGGAGTTAGTCGATTGGTTTGTGGGAATATTAGGCAGTTTTTGAAGTTAAATCGATGTACGTAAAGCTATTTGGCAAATGTTCAAGACATTCTTTTTGGAAACTTCGCAACAGTAAAAGTAAATATTTAATTTCAATGCAGATATTTTGAGAAAAGTTTTAAAAACATAACGAATAAAGATCCACGAATAACTGATTTGCTTATTTAACATTTTATACTTTACAGTTCTAAACATTATAACATACATATATATGTATTATATAATAAGAATTATTATAAGAAGAACCGTGTCTTACGGTGAAAAAACATCGTGTCTGAGGGAACCTAGCAAGTTTTCAAAGGCCATGTATAGTCCGCAAACCCGCACTTGGCCAGCGGGATGGACTAAAGCCTAAGAAACCGAGCCGAAGAAACTCAACAGTTGCTTTTTTAAAAAAAATATTTGGTAACATTCACATTATTATCATGGTGTAAAACGGAAAAAATCCAGAGTATAAAAATTTAATATACCCGGATCAAAGCTTTTATAAGTATAGACGTAACCGTGGCGCTTGTAAGTGTTAAAATATCGGCGAATCTCAAAAGTGAAATACTTGGTAAATATTCCATTTTAATTTGCCAGTGACGAACGAGGAATGTTTTCATTCCAGGCTATCATAAATGAGCACGTTTTACCACATAATTTAAAAGAATGGGTTTAGAACGCATAGAGTAAAGAAACACTCAATATTATTTATATAGGTCTAGACATAGATAACTATCCCTTCAATTGATGGTAGATCCATTCCCAGCAGTTGGATGCTAAAAAATGTTAAATACTTTAATACATAATCTTTAAGTCATACAGTAAATCAGTTAACTTAGCAGTTGAAAATCTTGTGTGTAATTATCGCATACTTCACTCCTAAATCCACTATCATGACCATTTACCAAAAAAAGTCAACAATTACCATTTATTTATTGATTAACTATATTTACCTAGTGTAGGTATATTAAATGAAAAAAAAAATCACTACTGCATGAGACTATTTCCTACATCCAAATGAACTAAAAGCCCATGATTAAAATATTTTTAATTCGCTAATATTATCTTAAGAACCAAAACCGGTTATTTATGACTGCAGTAGCCTAGCCGGTGTCCTTGAATCCAGACGCAAAGGTAGGGCTGGCGCAGTAATAAGGCGCGCCTACCCTTATACTTGACATTTTGTCAGTCTTAATATCCGATTTATTAAATCGTTTTATCAAAAACATTCTTGTCGCATCGCCAGGGGTGTGATAAAAGTTTTATAATAAAAATGAGACGTTAAATTTAACAAAGATATATTTTTATAGAAGTTTCATGGTTCAAATCAAATCAAAATATTCTTTATTCAAATAGACTTTTACAAGCTCTTTTGAATCGTCATTTTTACGTTATTAAAATTAAGTGTCAGTCTGTGAGTAAACTACCACCGGCTCGGAAAGCTGTTCTGCTAACTGAGAAGAACCGGCGAGAAACTCAACAGTTGCTTTTTTCAAAAAAATATTTGGTAACATTCACATTATTATCATGGTGTAAAACGGAAAAAATCCAGAGTATAAAAATTTTATATACCCGGATCAAAGCTTTTATAAGTATAGACGTTACCGTTGCGCTTATAAGTGTTAAAATATCGGCGAATCTCAAAAGTGAAAAACTTGGTAAATATTTCATTTTAATTTGCCAGTGACGAACGAGGAATGTTTTCATTCCCAGCCTATCATAAATGAGCACGTTTTACCACATAATTTAAAAGAATGGGTTTAGAACGCATAGAGTAAAGAAACACTCTATATTATTTATATAGGTCTAGACATAGATAACTTAAAAATAGTAATTTATTTTATACATAATATGTATGTAGATTTCTCAGATATTCTATAGTAACCCGGATAAACATGAAATTTTATCAATATCTGTCCAATGGTTTTCTTTTAATGCGATCGCCGACGTCTTAAGTCTACAGTCTAACATTCGATAATAATAATGAGTACCTTGAATAAGATTTTCTGAAAAATATTTATGTACAGATGTTAAATACTTTCTGTGAATTTTTATCTATGTATAGATATACATTTGAATAAAATAAATAAATAAATTAAATAAGTAAGTTGGGCCATTATTACACTAATATACCTTATAAGTGAACAGTTGCAATACCTAATGCTGTATCAAATTAAACATATCGACTATATGTACTAAAGGTGAATCACGGTTATAAGAAATACTGCAGTCTGCCAGCGAAGGAAGGGTGTCGGAAAGGGCGTTCCTCCCCTTGTCTAACAAAAGTCATGGCACCCATTATTAGTTGTTCCGGCGTTTGACTTATTGAGTTGTAGGCATTGTTTCGCTGAGTGACAGTGTTGTCAGTTAGAAATTAATGTAAAATATTGTTATTTATATTTCTTTGCATTATCATCAGCCATTATTATATAACTTACATGGTTTTACTATCTCGATATGTTTGTATTAAGTATCATCCACTATTAACTTAACCCAGCTTCGCTTCGGTATGTCCCTTGGTACGTGCACATAGCATTGCTACAGTTTAATTAGACTTAACACTAAACTTAATTACTCACCAAAAATACAATAAATATCTTTTAAAGTTAAACTTATTTGTTGCCACTTTTCCCTTTTACTAAAAATGGGCTAAAGCACTTTTAAAGGTCACTTGGCCATAAAGATATAAAAGTCGCCGCTGTGAAAGGGCTTAGCATTTGCTATGTCAAAACAATATTTTCTTTGTCTATATAAATTGAATGTGACATTCAAATGTTTTATACTTGTCGTCATAATTTATGTTCGATATTTAGTCTTCATTCGATGGTTAATATACCTATCTCTTTACTTAATAGACAATACCTTTATCTCTTTAAAGTTTAAATAGTAAGTTACAAAATCTTGGGAATTGATTTGTTAAAAATTTAGCTTTCGTCTAGGACCGATTGTAGATATACCTTTCTAACTTTTCAAGTGAATGCATATGGGTTGCCAAAATAACTTTTAAAAAATGCAGGTTTTTTAAATCAGGTCAAGGACATATTGCTAGAAATACCTACAAATCAATGTCATATCACCTTAGAAATACGACAGGTCTATGAAGGTATCATAGACATCTGACAGATATCCCCTAATATTACAGTTGCGATCTAATCATCAATACATCGCATTCAACCCTCAAATCATGCAAAACTTAATGGCAGTTTACTTCTATATCCAACTACGCTATCTCAAAGTATATTTAAATAGGTACTAGGTGCTCCCTACTAAATATAAAGTTTATAATACAATATATGAAGGAATTTCATACACTATGCGAGATGGCCCTTAGATGTCTTTAATCCAACCTTTTCACAAAATCCGTTCTTTGCAGATGTCTACAAACTAAAAAATACCTCCCTGCCAAATATCTATCATCTTTATAGGTCAAGCGGTTTTCGATATTTCGTGATGAGCGGATGAGTGAGTGAGTAAGTACCTTTTTCGTTTTGATATATTATTGTTTAGATATCTACTGACTACTACTATATGTAGCAACAATCACAGTAGTGTGACACAACCCCCTGCAGGCCATTACGACATCTCACGAGTGTCACAAAACGACGACGTGACGAGACAAAGGCGTTATTTTCACAAGTACATAATCGCGTGGGTGCTTTACGTTGCGGCCATATGGCGGAGATACTGTCATTGAGATCAGGTGTGTACAAGTCAAGGTGGCAACGATATGGGACAAGTGAACAGTTTGGCTTAAAAAATAATTATTATATTCTACTGATCATGAATTATAGATAAGTAGAATATAATATATTATGTTTCATAATATAGGTACCTAATTTAAATTTTCGGATTTAGTTCCAATTTTACCCTCCGAGATTTTACCCGAGCCTCACCCTCGCTTTGCTCGTGTACGTCACTAGATTTAGATGTTATATACGGAGTTGTCTAACTCTTATTGATAGAGTGTAATAACAAAACACATCTTTTTAGTCATTTTAAATGCTTTCAGTAATAATACACAGGAGAAACCGTAGTTACAGGCAAGAGTGACACACGATGACGAAATCCGAAAAGGAGCACTTGCCCGAAACATCGAGAATTTCGGGAAAAATTGATAGTGTTTAATGTTTTTAGAAAGCGAAATCAGAAACACCATATGTTACTGATTTCGCTTTCTAAAAACATTAAATAAAATAAAACTTAAGGAAATCAAGCGCAATCACGTAATAGACACAGGCGAATTACGAAATTGCAATGGACAGGCTAGATGCGACGCAACTAGAATTTAAATATCTTCACTATTGTTAGCGATTCCCATGAAACGATACAATCCACCTAACTTTATGTGCTTCCGTGATTTTGTAAGTTATAGTTACATACATATTTATTTGTTTTATATCATGTTTGAATAATAATAATCGTCTATTCGGCCTTCATTTTAGACTTGACTATAAGTTTATTAACATTTTATAAGTTCTTTATAAATACAACCTTCATTAATCGAAAAAGAAACAATCATGAATATTAGTTCACCAGCAACTAACCCATGCTTTGCTCGGGTATATCCTTAGGAACGTTCTATCTTATAGCCTTCTTTAATAAACGTGCTCCTTAATGCAGAAGGAATTTTTCAATTCGGATTAATAAGATTAGCGCGTTAAACAAACTTTGCATCTTTACAATATTAGGTAGGTACAGTTTAACAAGTAGTATGGTTTACTGACTGACTTATATAACATACTAATATTATAAAGCTGAAGAGTTTGTTTATTTGTTTGGTTGAACGCGCTAATCTAAGGAACTACGGGCCCGAATTGAATTTTTTTTGTGTTGGATAGTCCGTTTGTCGAGGAAGGCTATAGAGTATAGACTATATTACATCACGCTACGACCAATTTCTTTTGATTTCTAGCCTTTAGGCCGCAGGAAAGGCTAGTATTGCATATTATTATGTTGACCCAGATAACTAGCTATTATAATAACAAATTTCATTAAAATGTGTCATCTCGTGTGCTGTTATAGTGTGTTGTGGGGTGTTAGTCAGTTAAGTAGTAGTCATGACAGGTAAAATAAACACGTCCGTTATACTCGAGTTTCCCCACTTTAATAATATGAAAACGGCCAATGCTCAATACATCGATTTAATGCTGAATAAGGACTTAACATAATATACTTACATACTACACACACTACATCATCCCCCAAAGGGTAAAAAAAAAAAAAAATTATCATATACATTTTTTTTTTTTTTTTATATATATATATACTTATAGTTACTCAATCAAACTAAATAGTTTATCTTATAAGAATACAAATTAAAATTAAAAACTATTTATTCCTTATACAGTTTTGTTCTATTTTTATGAACAGTTACAGTTTTTCCATTCATATTTATTTTTACATTAGGACGCAAATCTTCAATTACAACATACGGTCCTAAGTACAAAGTATCTAATTTACTGCCGGTTTCATTTTTCAATAGCAAGAAATCACCTGGCTTGTAAACAATTGGATTAATTGACTTATCGTAATTATTTTTTCTAGTCTCTTTACTTTTAATTAAATTATTTCTCGCATCATTTTGAGCTTTTTGCAATCGATACTTAAATTCAGATACATAATTATCGAAATTATACAATGGTTCTACTTTTTGACATAAATTACTTGGTATTCTACATAAATGTCCAAAAACTAACTCGTATGGAGTATATTTCGTTTCGCAATGAACAGTAGTATTATATGAAAAACTCCAATATGGTAACCATGAACTCCAAGACGATGGGTGATTATTTGTTTGTATTCGTAAATAAGAACCTAGTACTTTATGTGTACTCTCTAAAGCTCCGATACTTTGATGATGATAGGCTGATGCTATTGTTTGTTTTATATTCAAAAGGTTACACAACTCTGAAATTACTTTAGAAACAAATTCCGTACCTCTATCACTAGCTATTTCTGTTGGAATTCCGTACCGTAAAGTAAAATTTTCAGCAAAAATTTTAGCTACTTCTGTAGTTGTTTTGGTTTTTAAAGGGTAAGCTTCGACATATTTACTCAACTCGCATTGTAGTGTTAAGATATAGCAAAAACCACTATCGTCCCTATCAATAGGACCAACTATATCCAAAAAAAGTTTTTCAAATGATGATGATGCTGTTGTTGTGATAGACAATGGTTCTTTATGAATTTTTGTGTATTTCTGTTTTTGACACTGAGTACATTTACCTACATAAATCTTTACGTCTTTTTCTAATGAAGGCCAGTAATAATATTTTTTAATATTATTTAGCATTCTTCTCACACCTACATGACCACTACTAGGTAATAAATGAAAATCATTCATTATCACTTTCTTTTCGTCACCTGTGAATATTCTTTGTACGTCTTTTACAATACATATTCTAGGTAAATTCTTTTCTTTATTTCTAGAAATATATTTAGCTAACCATTCAATAAATTCTTTATTTTTACGCGTTTTCATTAATATTATTTCTTTTATTTCTAAGTCCTTGCACAAAATTGCCAGTTCTTTCAATAAATCGTCTCGCGAGTATACTGATAAAGAAGATTGGCTTGCAAATATAGTATTCTTACTCTTACAATAACATAAATTTTTTTTACTTGAAATAAGCATGCTTTCATCTCGATTTTTTAATATACTGCGCAGTTTCTGGTCAGGTAAAATAATAAACTCTACATCTGAATCGCATTTCTTAAGTACTTCAGCAATTTTAGGTTGATCAGTCCTACAATCACTAGAAGTAGAAGAATTACTAATCTTGCTCTCATTCTTTCTCGCTTGCGCTCGAGTTAACACACACACCATCTTACTATTCATTTGTTTTAACTCATCTGATGTTATAATTATCCTAGACAAGGCATCTGCCACCACATTATCTCTACCCCTAACATACTCTACTTTAAAGTCATACTCCTCTAATAAAAGTCTAAACTTTGTCAAACGACTCGATGGATTAGTCATATTAAATAAATATAACAACGGTTTATGATCTGTTCTAATAACAAATCTTTTGCCATATAAATAAGGTCTAAAATATTTAATCGACCATACAATGGCTAATAGCTCCTTTTCAATTGTCGCATAATTCAATTCAGCTTTATTCAAACCTCGACTCGCGAATGCAATCGGTTTCTCGTTACCATTACATAGTACGCTCCCTATAGCAAAACCTGAACTATCAGTTTGTAAAATAAACTCGTTTTTTGATGAAAAATCTGGATAATCCAATACAGGTGGATTAGAAAGTAATTTTTTAAGGCGCTCAAACGCGTTGTTACATTCCGGTGTCCATTCGAATTTAACATTTTTTCGACATAATTTATTCAATGGTAAAACTATTTCACCAAAGTTACGAATAAATTTACGGTAATAATTACTAAATGCAACAAAGCGCTTGACGTCATCCGCACATTCCGGTGTCGGGTAGCGTTCAATTACGCGAATCTTTTCAGGGTCCGGTAACATGCCTTCCGCGGATATCACATGTCCTAAGTAAAGTATTTGTCTTTTTAAGAATTCACATTTTAATGGATTTAATTTTAAATTTACTTTTCGTAATCTTGAAAATACAGTCATTAAGTTTTTATTATGTTCGATTAGATTTCTACCGAAAATTATTAAATCGTCCATATAAACAATACATTTTTCATAGTTAAGGCCTGACATTGCTATAGTCATTAATCTACTGAAAGCTGAAGGGCTGATTTTTAACCCCATAGGTAACCTACACATTTGAAACTGTCCCATGCCGGTAGTGAAAGCTGTGTATTTTCTTGACTCATCTTTTAAACTACATTGATAATAACTTTGGCTTAAATCGCAATGGCTAAAATAAAAAGCTCCCGATAAGGAATCTAATATATCTGTTATATTAGGCAGTGGAAACTTATCATCCTGTATCCTTTCATTTAATTGCCTATAATCGACTACTACTCTCCACTGACGTTTCCCGTTTTTATCTTCCTTTTTAGGTACTAACAACAACGGACTGGACCACTCACTACTCGTTTTTTCTATTATCTCATTTTCTAACATCTCATTAATTTGTTTATTAAGTTCGTCTTTTTGTGAAAATGGTATTCTATATTGTTTTTTATAAACAGGCGTTACATTATCCTTTAAATGTATAGATTGCTCATAAATATTTGTTACTGTGAGTTTGTCACCTGGTAAATGAAAAATATCAGAATATTTTGCACATATCTGTTCAATTGACATTTGTTCGTCTTTTCCGAGGTATGAATGTAAATTAAGCATAGAAAATAACTTTCGCACTCGTTCCACACTTACATTTGGTCTTTCAAACTTACAAAAGTCGTAGTTTTGTAATGAATCTATTTCTAGCTCATTTATACTCAATGTTACTTCCTCATCCGTCGTATTCAAAAGTCTTATGGGTATTTTACCGTTTCTTGGCCTAGCTATTACACTTGCTAGAAAAATTCCTTGCCTTATCTCTTTTGGATATATGACACAATCATAATTAACGTGTGTAGGTAAATATTTTATTACCTCACATCGCGGTCCGATTGTTAAATTATGATTATAGTAATGCATTGGTAAGGATACCTTATTCCGACCTACTCTTAAAGATAGTACATCTGTATTATAATCTATGACACCTTTATTTATTTTTAAAAAATCTTGACCTAATATACCTATAGCTTTACATGGTAAATTCCTAAATACGTAGAACTTATGACTAAAATTAAATCCTTCCCATTCTAATGTCAAATAGACAAAACCTTCGGATTTCAAACTACCACCTACGCCATTTATACTTAATTCACTCTTATGTAAAGTTACGTTAGTTAAGCTTAATAATAATTCATATTTAATCGCTGATAAAGAGGCCCCTGTATCTACTAATAATTCTAATTCTAAATTATTTATTTTAAAATTAACCCAATTAATGCTGTCACAAGCTAAAATCTGATTAGGCACGAAAAAACTGACTTAAATTATCGTTTTCCTCACCTTGGTCATTCGAAGTAAAATGATTTAAAGTTCTATCATTAGAATTATTCACATTATTATTACGTTTACCGCGATAATTATGGACATACCTCGATGCACCGCGATTTGCAGAGTAAGCGCGTCCCGCTGCACCGTAACTCGACGCTCCGCGTGAACCGCTTCCGCGCCACGTGCTTTGCTGTCGGTATTGCGACATCGGTCGATTTGAATAATATGTCGAAAAATTTCGACCACGATATCCACGATAGCTGTAGTTAAAATTATTACTACGCCTATTCCTACGATTATTATTATACGAGAAAATCTGATCCTTGTGGTTCAAAGATGAGCCACACTCATCCTCCGCGACTCTGATGGCATCTTTTAAAGAAGTTAAATTACGCGACGCAATTATGGTACTTACTCGTTGGCTTTTTAATCCATCCGAAAAACACTTAATGGCATTTTTCTCATTTAGAGGCTGCAACACCTTATACTTAGTTTGATCCCCGTTAGCCTGGGAAATTGTTAAATCCACAAACAACTTTTCTACTTCATCTCCATATTCCTGAACAGACTTATCACCCTGCTTTACTTTTTGTAACTTCGATTGCAAGGCTGTATCCGATTTTCGAGTGAGCAAATGTGTACGCATATCTTTTAAAAGTAAATTAATAGAACTATAAGAACTTTCTAAACGCATTTTTGCTCCGCTGGATAATCTACTTTTTAAAACAAAATTTATTAACAGCTTTTTATCCTCATCTAAGAGCATCGAATCATACAACTCTATTGAGTCAATAAGATCATTCGTAATTTGTTCGTCATCGGTCATTTTAGGCAAGAGGCTAACTGCCGTTTTTAAACTAAACTTTTCTCCAGACATGTTTTCTATCTCTGACTGACCACTACTACACGAATCAAATTTCTCCTCAAATGATATTATTTTATAATAAGTCTCGTCAATAGAAGCGCATAATAAAATGCATTTCTTAGAAACGTCAGTCGGTAAGCACTTCAATATATCTTTAAATTTTTTATAAATTGCCTTTGCCTCAGAAACCTTTTTTTCAAAATTACTACCTACTCTCCTACTAGGACCTAATTTAATTATATTTTCCTTAAGATATTTCAACTGTTCAAATATAGTAGTTAACTCTAATTCTATTGACATAATCAGAAAAACTTAGTGATTAAAAGCTAATAACAATATTTTAAAGAAATTAATTTTAAAGAATTAACAAATTTAAAGAAAACTTATGTTATTTTTAAAGTCCATAATAGTTTGATATTGTCAATAACATACCGTATAACTACGCACTCACGCACTTTAGGACTATAACACTTTATACTTGCGGCTCGATGTCGTCGCAGCGGTCACGGGCATCTCGGCCACGGCGGCGGTAGCTTACGCGCGACAGGATACGCTCCAAGGCCGCACTCCTCAGCTCCTTCTGGATCCACTGTTTATGGCACCTCTTGTATAAATAGTAGACTCCAATCAGCACCCCCACAATAATGAAACCGCAGATAATTGATAGAAGAATATTATTAGACTTCATGTGCGCCAGGGTTGCTTCTCCGTGATTGTCGCCACCAGACGATGTTTGCGCGATGATAACTTGTTCTTTAACATCCTCTTTACTTTGACCTTTCCCCATGTTCAAATAAGGGTATCGAATGAAGAGAGATATTGAAGAAAAAAAAAATGATGATTCCGCCAGTTCTATGGCAGGGTCGCCATGTGTTGTGGGGTGTTAGTCAGTTAAGTAGTAGTCATGACAGGTAAAATAAACACGTCCGTTATACTCGAGTTTCCCCACTTTAATAATATGAAAACGGCCAATGCTCAATACATCGATTTAATGCTGAATAAGGACTTAACATAATATACTTACATACTACACACACTACAATAGACAAAACACAGGCAAAAATTAAAATATTTAATGTACAGATTCGGCAAAGAATTTAATTTTATATAATCTATACTAATATTATAAAGCTGAAGAGTTTGTTTGTTTGGTTGAACGCGCTAATCTCAGGAATTACTGGTCCGAATTGAAAACTTCTTTTTGTGTTGGATAGTCCGTTTATCGAGAAAGGCGTCCAATAGGGAACGGAGCATCAATGAAAAATACAAAAACGGGAGAAAAATATTTCTTTTGATTTTCAGCCTTTAGAACGCAAGCGGAGCCGCGGGAAAGGCTAGTATAGAATAAAAATATTGCTTAAATTGTTTTTTATAACAGTTTTGTTTAACTACAGTACTTTATACGAACCTGGTAGCAAAGTATTTCACTTGATCCAAA
This sequence comes from Boloria selene, assembly GCA_905231865.2. NCBI lineage: Eukaryota > Metazoa > Arthropoda > Insecta > Lepidoptera > Nymphalidae > Boloria > Boloria selene. The sequence goes on from HG993156.1 coordinate 845,546, forward strand.
TTTTTTTGCGTGCAAAGCTCGGGCAACACGTGACGAATCATAAACAAGATGGATTATCAAAATTTAATTCAGCTTAGTTGCTAGCCGGTCGTATCTCGTTCGCTTAAAACTGCGATTCGCGCACGAAAAAACTACTGGACAGATTCTGATGAAAATTGCAATGATTATTATTGGTTATCCGGGTCAAATATAGGATAAATTAAACTGCGGGAAAATATATAATCACTGAAAAATGTATACAAACCATTAAAACGTATCTAGTCAGTACTAAGTACTCAGTGATGACGAACCCGAGCGGATCGAGGGTAAGTCGTTAATCAATTATAATTTAATTGTAATTAATTTAACTTGTGACATACTTTAGAGACATTATAAGTATAGCATTACGCATTTACACAGTAAAGTAAATAACATTAATATTATTTATGATTTTGTATTAGAAATTGATGAAATGATGAAACATATCAAGCAAAGTTATGGTGCGAAATTTCGAACAAACATCATCAATCTATTCGCCATTTTCTCAATTAAGTCCGTATCCTGACAGCAGTGGAATCGTCTATTTTCAATTATTTAGCACGCGGATATATGCAGTTCTATTCTTGGGCGGTTCCCGGTGAATCCGACCGGTTAGCGAGCGGTCTCAGATAATTGCCCTCGTTGGTGTCCCGACTCTCACGATAGTGAAGTTGAAACGTCCCAGGCAATACCTGAATATTATTATTTCTTTGTAGCCCTTCACTTATCTAACAATAGTTATAGCTGCCTTAGAATAATAGTTTAAATGATACATGAGTCAAATATTACTTTACGTTAAGTCATACGAGTATGACACGCAATTCGCTTAATTCTTCTTTATTAAAGGATAGACCGAACAGATCTTCGACTCTCTTTATCCTCATTCATTTCCAAATGTTACAGAGCCAGTAGTAAAGACATAAAACTGTTTTGTAATAAAGGAAATATAAAAACTAGGTATTAAAAACTGAAAACCCATGGCATTCTCATGGTGAAATAACATGAGCCATTATAATCTATTGATATTATCATTGAAAAATAGCCCAGCGTATTGCGAAAGTTTACAACTCCAGTTTTAAAATTAGGCACCGCTGTTCGGTGGGAAAACGCTGAAAGCAAGAGGCCAGTGGTGAGTCAGAGCTTAAATTTAGCAATGTTATGAACTATACCACCTGCTCTTTGTTTTGAAAAAATGAGTGATGTGATTAATAACTGAATTGACAAGTTTTAGAATGATATTCATAATTCAATGTTATTCATGACATTTTAAAAATATATTTCTTATAATACGTGTTGAAAACATTTCCAGATGTAAATGAAGATATACCCTTATTTAAAAGGATGTAATTATCTCGTCTTCTCTTTTGCTTTATACAGCAATCATCATACCTTTCGAGTATACCTCCACAAAGATTCTAGGAGTATTTTATACTTTTTTTTTTTATCGATATTTTTATGACGCATTTAGCCACGGTGATGGACTATAGACTATTCACCTTTGAGACATCTTAATCCTTCCATTTTTCGTGACCATGATTGCTGTAAAGCATTAGAATCGTCAGGCACGAAAAATCAAATTAAATCAGTGAAAAATTCTGAAAAGATAGTTATATTTATAGATTAACGAGTCCAAAACTAGCACCAGTGTGTTAATTTTGTTAATTACCCTCTCATGGAAGCGCTATTTACTTATTATATACCTAATTGTAGTAAAACTCAAGTTGTTCTCTTTGAATTTAAATCTTTGTTCGGATTTGAACGTTTAATTCTGTTATCCAAGTGAGCGCGTTACCACTGGGCTACAGTGGTAGTTGTATTTATGAAGTTTATTGGCAGTCTGCAACTTCATATTTTAGCATTAATTAGGAGTAATTGAAATAACTTAGAAGGTCAGCATGATCTTACTGCTTCAAACTTTTAATTAGACTGGTGTTTATACTGCAGTGACTTAAAAATAATCAAAATTTATTCTTAAATGTTAATAAAGTTTCTAAATAATAGTAATTAGTAATTATATGTTTATTTAACAATATTAAATTTCAGTTTTTTTGATTCAATATTATGTTGTAGATCAATACTTTTTTTAATTCATTTGTAACTTTACCTGTTTTTAAACAATAGTATAAACGACCTCACAATCGACACACGAAGGGCGTCGCAGAAATAGCGCGGTCAGTTTTAGAGCGGATGTGTCCGCGACCGTTGTAGCTTCATGGCCCTAATTACTGTTGAAACTATAGATATTATGAAATGCTTCTTTATGCTAATGGATGATGTAACTCTTTATATACTGACTTGTTTTTGATGAGCACGTAAAATATTATTGGTAATTGTGTATGGATATAGATATTTTCGAAATGCGTTCTTGTGATAAGACCATAAGAGTTAATTTTATAAGAGCACCCTAAAATGTACTAAGTCCGATGTAATTTTCGTTTACATGGCAATCAGAGTATTCAATGTTTTAGTATACAAGACATTTGACTGTACTAATTTTAATTAATAAAACTTTGAACCCTTCATTATTTTTTTTTACTAAAAGGTATTTTAGGTATTCTTGCTCCTATGGCTTAGCCCTCCCATGGCACGGGATAAGAATGGTAAAAATATGAGATGTTGTATTTCAGATATTAAAGCGGAACTACTGCAATTCATTTTAACAACAAGACAAATATTCAGGAATTCTGGAAAAGTAAAGACTGATAAAAAAATAATGTTGTAGGTTGCTTAACAGTTCAGTTTTTCTCTATTTTTTATTTAAATCAATCTGTCAGACTCAAGTACCAAACTCCAAAGTACTTGATTGCTATTAAACAAATAAGCTATGTTGCGGCACATAAAATATTACCCATTATGCTGATATGACTTCATTTGCCAACAGCTGCCTGGCTTCCTGTCTACACACTAATAAGCAGTTTGTTTTAACTCTTGGCTCTAATATTAAATATACCTGATCAGATTTGATTTTTAAGATAATCAAATGGAACATGGTATATTATTTTTATTATTTATAAGTAACAATTATATTATAGCATCACAATTTCAAGCCTTAGGAATATCTTAATATTTCAAAACAGTTTAGATATTTTCACCATAAATAATTATAGTGTATTCTTTTAACTGCAGTTTAATATATCTATTGTGGCATCCGGATGATGGGATTAAATTTTTTATTATACAGATGCTGATGGGAAGTCTAAATATATAAAAATATTAGGATATGGACAAAAATGTATCTTAAAATTTATTATAAAAGACTAAACTTTACTTTAGCTTTTTGTAATCAAAAAAGTTAATTATCTTATTTAAAAAAGAATAATTTAAGTAAAATAGTGTACATTTACTCAGAAAAAAATAATAATTTATAGTCATTTCTTAATTCATGATTTTGTTCTCATTACATGCCTAATAAATCTAAAACATCTCACTCGTCAGCAGTAAAAATAAGAAACAGTACTGAAGATTCAAGGTACTGTAGTTTATTACATTGTAAAAATAGAATAAAGTAATTTCATAGCAAAGCAACTTGTAGCTAAAATATAAATAGGAGTCATATTTAAGTAGCAGTTTATATTATTGTTAATTTGCAATTATAAATAATATCAAAAATAGAATATCAAAAAAGAGAGAGATTAAGATAAAAAAATAATATTAGTCCTGCTGAGTTTCTTTCAAGTTTTTCTAAGGTTAGAGGATTCTTCTTTCTGAACTGGTAGTAGACTTATGACATTTAGTAAGAAATTGTAATAAATTTTATGCTGAATATAATATTTTAATTTGATTTGATACCAATTCTTTATCAGGAGATAATAACAAAATTATTCAAACACCTAATTATTTGGTGTATTTGTAAGTTTCATATTAAATATTTTTTTAATATTAATAACTTGAGTAAATTTATTAAAATTAACAACACAGAAAGTTACAAATAAATTTTAATGCAGCTCTTCACATTTCTTTCTCAATAAATTTATGAATTTAAATAAACTGTAAATCGCTTTGTAAAACTAAGTTTACATTTCAACCAAGTTAATTCTTAAGCATAACTCCATATAAAAATGTTAGGAATAAACAAACCGGTACTTTAAAACACCTTTAGAATAGTGTCAATGCCAAATATAGTGGTTTCGATATATTCGAGATAACTTTACGACGATGACATAATGCAGGAACGCGATAATGTGAGCAAATATAAACAGTGGGCAAAATTTAGTTTACACCTACATAAAATTAGAATACAAAGTTAAAACACCATATTTCCCTTTTTAATTGTCTTGTTTACATACTTCTAATTATAATATAGTTATAGCACGTTACCAAATAAAACTTCGGCGTTCTGTTTTAAATGAAGTAACTTATTAAATTTATTATCATTGCCTACATAAATATCGAAAGAATATGATTAAAAAGTATATTTAAGATAAAGTTCCAATACTAAAGCAGGTTAATTGGAATAAAATTGAAAGTCAAACTTCTATAAATAGTATGACTCACCTGTTGAGCCACCGGCTCCAAAATGCTTTCAATGATCTTTGTGTGGAAGACCGGCATGATTGTTGTTGCTAGCACATGAATATCATCAGAATGTAACACAACACGGCATTCACGATATTATTAATAACACAAAAAACTCAATGCACAACCGAACAGCGGGATCAACAGAAAAATACTGTGTCAAAAAGATTAAAGAACGACAAAATCCTAACACGATTGACGGCTATCACTGTCGCTATATGGCTGTCACTGTCGCTGTCAATGTTGAATGTCATACTGAAGGTTCGTTCGGTTTAACGATCGCAGTGTTTTCGATATATATTGGACTTTTTTAATTAATACAAAACTACAATTGATAATTACACATGGATTTCACAATATAGTAAATGAAACTGTATATGTATGTTCATATTAGAAAGGGCGACAAAGTGGAAAATAAGTATAAAAAAATTTTGTTAGGTCTCCTCTACACGGAAACTTTCAAAAATATTGCAAGCTTAAAGTGTTTAATAATTAACTATGTAGTGACCACAGTACATAGCTGTCACACATTTACCATACCATAGAACCATATACATACCTTGTAGTGACATATTACCTGTCACACATATACCATACCTCAAGAACCAATTACCTACCATATACATACCTTGTAGTGACACAATACCTGTCACAAATTTACCATACCTCAAGAACCAGTAACCATATACCCAGCCCCGGATCTACGACTTTTTCGAACCGGGGCAAAACTTTGATAATGGCGCCCCCTCTCTTCAGTTTCAACAATAAGTAAAATTTTAAATTGACCATTTATGAAAATATATTTTTTTTTTGTATCAAATACTACTAACTTTCATTTTTGTGAGAAATATTATATAAAATATGGCATCAGTGGGGTATTGATGACTTTTCTGGGTTCCTGACATGTGCTGGTGATCCCTAGTTAATTTCAAGTCCCTGAGTCGACGCAGGCTAGAGCTATTTAGTACCTGGATCGAAGTCAAATACGAAGAAAAACTATCATTTTTAAATTGAGAATGATTATATAAAATATGGCGTCGCTGACGTTTTCATGATTTCTCTGTATTCCTTGACTTATGCTGGTTATCCCTAGTTGATTCGCAAGTCCCTGAGTCGACGCGGCTGGAGCTATGGAGTATCAGCATACAAGTCAAATAGGAAGAAAAACTATCGTTTTTGAAGTGAGAAATATTATATAAAATATAGCGTCGCTCGCGTTTCGATGGTTTTTCTGGATTCTTTGACATGTGCTGGTGATTCCCAGGTCAGTCCCAAGTTCGAGTCCCTAAGTCGACGCTTATTATTAACTAAGGATCTTTGGAAGACATCAAGGAATCTAGAAGAATAATCAAAACGCCACCTTTTCACTCTTGTCTGGAAGACACCCATATTGTAATCGGATGGAAAAACTAACGCAGGCAGGTTGTTTCAGTCCTTAGCCGCTAAAATAAAATACAACCTATAGAATACACAAAGACTGGCAACCCTACGTTAGTGATGGCGGCTTTGTAAGTTGGCGTTTACCATGGTAGGGTAACACCTATAAGGCTCAACGCACGCCTCTTAATCGAGTCCAAGGCTGACAGATGGCATTTCGCAGCACCGGACCATATGCGACTACAGTATTCCACGCACGAACGGGCTTGAGCTATAGATTAAGAAGCTGTTCCAGCGTGAAATACTGTCGGATCTTAGCGAAGATGCCAACTTTCCTTGCTGTTACATTAGTCTTTAAGACTCCATGAACCGCCCGTAGTTCATTTTGGGGTTAATGTCCATTCCTATTAACTGCACACGGTCAGTGTATTCCAGAGGCACATTTCGGAAAGTAGGAATCAAGATAAAAAGACTTCTTTTTGTGGTGAACAGGAACGCCTGTGTTTTGGTGGAATTGAAACTCACAAGATTGGCATGCCCCTAGTAGTGTTCTTTTTTGATTCAACCGTTTTGATCTCTACTGGCCCAAGCACTCAGCAGGTGTCTCTCTTCAACAGTGTTGTCGTCTGTGTACCCATTGATACCGGGTATCAGCAGATCGTTAATATGCAACAGGAACAAGATTGCAGAGAGAACAGAACCCTGACGAACTCCAGAGCTGGTCTTTAAGGGTTGAGATGAATATCCTTCAAGCACAACTCTGAGTGAACGGTTGCTCACGAAGTCCTTTATCCAGCCGATCCAGGACCGGGAGATATATCATAGGTTGAAAGCTTGCTTATAAGGCTAGCGTGCCAAACCCTGTCAAAGGCCTTTGAGGTGATTAAAATTGGACGATAATTGGCAGGGTCAGCACGAATACCTTTCTTGGGCACAGGTTGCACATTGGCAAGCTTCCAGGATTTAGACACTATTCCAGTCTTTAGAGAAAGGCGGTACAGACGCGTCAGTATCGGAGACAACTAGGGAGAGCATGTATTAAGAACTATCGCTGGTATACCATTAGGACCACAAGCTTTATTCACATCCTTATTAGTGATGGGAATTTCAGGCATCGAAATCCTGCAGTGAGGTAAATGTGTTGGACATAGACGTATTAACTAAGGACGAGACACATAAGCTGACGTACCTTTACCGGCCTTGACAGTAATCAGGATATTTTAGGCCTGGCCGTTTGATTTTACGTCAGTCTCAAGCACTTACTTGTCAACAAAACATCTCCCAAAAATGACTAAATGTTCTATTAGATGGTGTAAAAACTAAAGCAGCGGAAGCAGCACTATTTCTTTTCACTTGTAAGTAATATATTTTATTACATTTAATGTTATTTATCACAAAATTTAAGTAAATGTAAAATAAAATTTCGTATTATTCAACTATGTTAAATATAGTCGATATATCTATGTATTGTTGACATCTGACAACCATCATAAAATGGCTGGATTATACCGTTCAAAACAAATGACAGAACCGTCGAGTAAGTCCATTTGACATCGACTAGTGCTTGACAATGTCGAAAAATATATCGAGATTTGACGAAATAACTAAGCGAATAATGGATGTTATTTGTACAGTACAATAACATAAAATACTTTTATCGCAGTATCCTACAATCTGATGACAATAAATTTATAATAATATTTTTATAATTAAATAAAAACATTATAAATGCAAAAATTATAATTAGTATGTGTACTTAATTTTTATTTTATTTTAACACATAAATTACACAAAATTTTAGATTTCCTAGGGATCCTTCTCGAAAGAGAAAAGAAATTCTTAACAAAAAATTTGAAGTCTATAATAACTATAATTGAGTAAAAAGTTCATAACAATGTCCTGCTTATTTTAGTATAATTAAAATATAAATACCGGAAGCTTACCCCACCTTTATTCTCCCTTTGTTTTCTTTGCCTTACAGCTTATTTATGATACGCCTTTTCTTTCCCATTCGAACGTTCTGGGTTTGATTGTCGGCGAAAAATCAAACAATATTTATTATTAATATTTAAAATGTCATTGATGTATGTATTTTATCGACTACGTTCAAGCACTAGCATTAGAGTGAATTTTGATGTATTGTGTCAATTCTTTGTGTGCGTTATACTTCAAATGGTTGAAAGTGTTTTCATGCATTTGTATTTTATGACTGGTCCTTAGGTAATACGTCCATGGTGTTGGAGTAGCATTGCCAGAGTTTAGACATGAATTTTGGGCAAAAAGAGAGGCAAGCAAATTTGCCTTCTCCATTGTCGTATGAGCCAGGGTTCCGTCAGGTTTTATCAGCAGTGGGAGTGAGGTCTGACAGAGCTTTGCGCCAATATGTGTAATTCGGTCAAGACGAGCCTTCTTTTGTAGGACTTGGCGGTTAAGTTAAAGGCTCTCTGTTTTTGGATCTTACATCCGGAGCTATGCGGTCTCGAGCATCAACCCAGACAAGGTAAGCCGAATGCTTACGCTTTTAAGCAAAGATGCTTTCGGTATTAAACCATGGGCGAGCTTTGCCACCAACGGGAACATCAGAGAATGGGATAAAATATTCCATCGCTTGATGCATCACATCAGTTATAGCATCCGCACAGCTCGACGGATTGGAAGAAGAGAAGCAGACCTACCGCCAAGGAAAGAATGCAAAAAAGTTTCGCATCTCATCCCAATCTGCTGACTTCTATTGCCATACTCGTTTAACACCAATAGAGTCTTTACCAGGTGGAGAGTAAGACGACACAGTTTTTACCAGACAGTGGTCAGAGCTACCCAGTGGGGATGAAACATGGATGTTATATCTGTCCGGATCAGTAGTCAGCAGAAGGTTCAGACAATGAGCTGTGTTGTCCGTCTTCTGCTATCGGAACAACCCTTCTTCGTGATGGATGTTATGGTCCCCCAGAAAGTTAAGCTGCGCGGTGGGGTACCGTTGGATAGCCACATCAGCGGCCTCACTAAGATGTTCAAACAATCGAGTTCTCTCCTGGTTACCTGTGTGCGATTGGTAGACACAAGAATACAGGATCTTTTCGATTCCTGTATCTGCGATAACCCAGATCGTAGAGAATGTGGGGTCTTCGAGGTCGCGAAGACGCTGGAAACAGAGGCCATTTCGCAAGCAAACAAACAGACTCCGGCCCGCCAGCTGAAATTATGCTCCAACGTATAACCGGGTATTATTTATAATAGTCCAGGTACGCAGCCCTTAATGGACATAGAATCTGTGTCTCCATCAAAAAGAGCATGTGTGGCTGCGCAGTCTCGAGGTGGAAGTGGACTGATGAGAGATTTGTGTGCAATCCTCTGATATTTAAAAACGTTACTCTTTTTGTGTAAAGCCATGATTGATTCTTTAATTTAAGAGTGAATAGGATTGAGAATGCCAGTTGAATGAGATGATGCACGAGCCTGGCGGGGATATTTATGTCTAGAGACTGCGGGGATTTGTTCGGCTAGGCTCGTATAGATGTGACGGGGACTCCCCTGGCAGAAAGGTCACGAACACTACGCACGCGATCAAAAAAAAATTAGGTACTTGATCTGTTAAGATGCGTTCATAAATCACTTAGTGTGTTCAAAAATTAACTTGGCTTATGGAAGTAGAAAAGTTGGTTTTTAAAACATATTATATTAAGATTACTTAATGAAAACCTATGAGACTCTAGGAAAAGAGGCCTTATTTGTTCGATATTTTGAATTCTCGTCTCAAGGATTTGGCGCCCCTATGAAACTGCCGCCCGGGGCAAGTGCCCCGGTTTGCCCCCCCATAGATCCGGGGCTGCATATACCTTATTACCAATCAACACTGAACCTGTTACCTTACCAGTTTAACATGCCGCATGAAACAGTGAAGCAATCGTCTTGAAAAAGACGTTTTAGACATTCTGCATGAAACAGTAAGCTGTCGTCTTGAAAAAGACGCTTTAGACACTCTGCATGAAACAGTAAGCTGTCGTCTTGAAAAAGACGCTTTAGACATTCTGCATGAAACAGTAAGCTGTCGTCTTGAAAAAGACGCTTTAGACGTTCCGCATGAAACAGTAAGCTGTCGTCTTGAAAAAGACGTTTTAGACATTCCGCATGCAACAAGAAAGCGATCGCCTTGAAAAAGGCGTTGGTTAGTACAGAAGCAGTGAAGAGGCGCGGGCGCAACATGGCGTCGTCACAACGCCGCGCACGCCCGCCATTTCGCTCGCGAAGCAGCAGAGCAAGCAAAGCACCAGCTCCCTCCGCGTTTTTCAATCACAATCACACACGCACTTAATACTTTATAATTCTAATTTAATTTAGCAAAAGGACACGCGACACTGACAATACACTACGGGTCTACGGCGGATGACTACACTCGACGGCGACGCACTGAAAAAAGGCGCGCGCGCGCGCACGCCACTCCTACTTATACCTACGCAGCGAAAGACGCCACGCCGCCCACGCGGGAAATGGCGTCCCGCGCTTTGCGCGCGGTTTTTCTCGACGGCGCGTCGCTATTGGTCGAGCGGTTGCTAACGCTGTCTAGGGTATAGATTATGCCAACATATTTGTATATATATATTTAGGGTGTTAAGTCAATAAAATTCATTCAGTCAGCTGGAGTTTGCATTTTTACTTAAATCTTAGACTCCCCACAAAATTGGTGACCCCTTAGAAGAACACAGAAGGAAGACTGAATCATTTGCAAGAATCTCTAAATTCGTCCACCATGACCACGTCGATGAAGAATAACGACGATTTTTGTGATGCTGAGGGCGTCACGACAGTGAAGAGCGACGTAGCTACGATCTCACTACCGGCAAGATTACCACCATTTTGGCGCCAAAATCCTCGCCTATGGTTTGCACAGTTCGAAGCCGCCGTTGCTGCCAGCAAGCTTGGGGAAGATCAAAAGTTCAACCTCGTCGTCCCGTTACTAGGCAACAGCGACCTAGAGCAAATAGGAGACATTATATTGCATCCACCGGTCACCGGTAAGTACAGCACGCTAAAGGACAGACTAATATCAACATACCAAGAGTCTGATCACCGGCAACTGCAAAAACTACTCAGCGGTCTCGAGCTTGGCGACAATAAGCCAAGCCAGCTATTGCGTAAAATGAAAGATCTTAGTGGCAAGCTCCTTTCGGATGAAGCACTGAAAGTTATGTGGCTTAACCAGCTACCCCCACAAGTGCGCGCCGTGCTCTCAGTCAACACCGAGTCATCGCTCGAAGTGCTAGCCGCGATGGCCGATAAAATGATGGAACATTTTGAACCAACTACAATCGCCGCAGTCTCCACAGCAAACCCTTCGTCAACAAGTACAACAGTCAATGAGGTGCAGATGAACGCGATAACAAACCTTCAAATCAGTATGTTATCAAAACAAATAGAAAAGTTGTCACTCGAAGTCGCCGAACTCCGCAAACATCAATACTCGTCATATCACCGTTCCCGCCAAAACTCATTACATCGTAACCGCTCACGCTCACAATCAAGACAGCGTAATGACAACGCCCGCAAGCCCGGCGATCCCAACTGGTTGTGCCGCTATCATTACAGATTCGGCAATGAGGCACGAAAATGTGTATCGCCGTGTTCAAGAGAAAATCGGGAAAACTAGAACGTGCGTCGATAGTGGCGGGAGTCGATGCAAACCAGACAAGCCACCGCCTATGTGTGATAGATATCAAAAATAGAGAAAAATTTCTTGTCGACACGGGAGCCGACATATCAGTATTAGCCGCTCGTAACAAGAAATACACAAGACCTAACAATACAGGCTATAAACTTTACGCGGCCAACGGTACAGAAATTCGTACCTACGGAGAGCGCACACTCGAGCTCAATCTAGGACTACGAAGAAGTTTTAAGTGGACTTTCGTCGTCGCAAATGTAAAAACATCAATACTGGGTGCAGACTTCCTAGCGCAGCATAGATTATTAGTCGACTTACACAGAAGAAAACTCATCGATCGCGTGACTGAACTTAGTGTAAACGCCATAAAAATTAAAAACAAAGAAGAATCAATTTACATAATCAATCGCGACCATACATATCACGACCTACTGAAGAGATATCCAGATGTGCTTCGACCTATGACACTAAAAACCCCAGCCAAGCATGACGTCACACATCACATAGAGACAACGGGGCCGCCGATCTACTCACGGCCGCGCCCTCTACCGCCCGACAAATATAAAGCGGCAAAAGTCGAATTCGAACGAATGATAGAGATGGGAATATGTAAACCGTCAAAGAGTCCGTGGGCGAGTCCCCTTCACGTAGTAAAGAAGAAAGACGGATCACTTAGAGTTTGTGGCGATTATAGAAGACTCAACGCCGTCACCGTTCCCGACCGATACCCCATTCCACGAATACAAGATTTTACATGGCTACTTCTCCAAAATACTGTTATTTAGTTGATCGCTCTGGTGATTTTTAATTATTAATAATAAAAGAGTTTAATGTGTTTTTTACAAATAAGGAGGCCTATAAAAAACTAATTTTCTTATTGTCTCTCCTTTTCTACCAGCGGTTTATGAGAAATTCATGTTTGAAATTTTGCGTAGCCAGAGCGATCAATATTGATGCCAGAGCAATCAAAGAATATTTTGAATCATAGAAAAACTGTTATATAAATATATAAATTCATATCCATCCACTGACTAAAATATAATATAATCTGTTAAAGCAATCACATGTCAGTCGAAGCCTGTTAAATATACAAGAAATGAAAAAAACTCAAGAAAATAGGATCATTTTTAATAGAAAATCTTAACTAATAGAATCATTTATATATTTATTCATTAAAAATTATCACAATTTCTTTGTTATATGGTACCAATACAATATTTCTAGTTTTAATCTCTTTAATCAAAATTAAATACACTAAATTTAAACTTAAAATATTAAATCAATCTAAAGAAGACTGTGGTCGCGTAATATATTCGCTTTGGGAATAGACTTCTCTTCATTAAAAAAAAATATTTCTTTCCACTTTCCACAAACTGCAGATATATCATTTATATTTGAACCACTTGCACCCTGAATTTCATAACTTTGCAATAAGTTTGTAACATTGCGTAATAATCCCCTAGTGGTTATTGGTTTTGTTAAGTTATCATTATGGATATCGAGCGGCGAATGGTCTGATAAAGCTTCCAAGGGATCACATTCTGTGTTCTCTTCTGCATCCCGATTATCACAAACGATTGGTTGCTCTTGAATTTGAGCTAATTTTGCTAATCTTTTTTTTTCACTATATTTATTAGAGCTTTCCCTACTTTTTTCTCATTAATTTCTGTTGTTTTGAAGTAAAGGCACTAATTGGTACTACTTTGCCTCGTTCTTTTTTTCTTTGATAGCTATCTCTTGATTTAATTAGCCATTGAGCGTAAAGATCAGGATCTCTTCAAATTTTTTCCATACGACGACGCTTGGCCAACTTCTTCTTCTCTCGCTTTTCTTCGATGGATAGTTCCGAGGCATTTTTATGATCTGAAAAAAAGTGGTGCGTGTAGCGAGGATATTTACCAATTTCATACTATAAAGATATTGTGTTGATTTCAAATAAATATTCTATCTGTTTTTGCAACCAGTTAAAAGTTGTGAGCAATATTAAAAAAAAACGTTTTGGAGTTACATATGTATTTACATAAATTTTAGTGATTTGTAATAAATCCACACACATGCAACAAATATAATTTGAACAAGAAATCAATACTCAGATACAAATTTTCTTACAATATTTATCGCTATGGCCACTTTGTCCAGAGCGATCAATGCCATAGCAGTCAATAAAAGTAACATTTTTATAAATTCTGACAAAAGTTTTAACATTAGAAATTCCTTATTTTTACATCATTTTAACATTCTCACTACACACACTTTAGGCTAATCAATTTATATATCAACTTATTAATAATTTAAAAAAATGTGCCATAGCAATCAATAATTTTGAAAACCAAAGCCAGAGTTATCAACGACTTACCTTCGTACATCGAAATTGCGGAAGCGTAGAGCACAACGAACCTTTGTAGCTTTAGGAACACGACTTAGAACACCTAGCTGGGTGGAGAGCGGAGTAGTGGAGTGCATAATTTGGGATTGGCAAATGATTTCATGTTGTTCCAGAGCTATCAACAAAACACGTCGGACACTTCTTTCTTTTTGTATTGAAGCAAAACTAATAAGTGTAATTATATAAAATTAATTTGATACAATAAAAACATTATTTAGTTAATTAATAAACTTTTTTCCAGTCAAAATTCGGTAATAGAAGACAAGTTATGAAACATAATTCTAACAAATCTGGAGTCAGGACACACCAGAGCGATCAATTTTTGACAGTTTACGATTTTTTTTAATGTACTTAAAATAAAGTTAGGCACCATTTTGTAAATATCCAAGGTGTGGAATGGCAAACTACAATGTAAAATAATTTTTAAATAACAAAAATATCTTTAGAAGAAGTGTTTCTCCAGGCAGACGCACTTTTTTTTATCGTTTGGAGAAGTAGCCACATATCAACTCCACGGCAAGAAAATATTCTCAAAATTGGATTTAAAAATGGCATATTTTTGGATACCAATAGCAAAAGAAGATGCACAGAAAACAGCGATAATAACCCCTTTCGGCCTCTTTGAATTCAACTGTATGACGTTCGGCTTAAGAAACTCCGCTCAAACATTTCAACGATTCATGCATGAGGTACTACGAGGACTAGACGACAACGTATTCTGTTACGTCGACGATTTGCTGGTACACTCAAAAAACAAGGAAGAACATCGCCGCCACATAGAACATGTCATTGAACGCCTTAATACCTACGGCGTCAGTCTTAATATCGATAAGTGCGAGTTTGACAAGAAAACCATAGAGTTCCTAGGATACGAAGTGTCATCAGAAGGAATCAAACCTACTCAAGAACGAATTAAAACCATAGTCGAATATCCCAAGCCACTAACAGTGCAAGAACTAAGAAGATTTTTAGGAATGATAAACTTTTATCGTAGTTGTTTACCACATCAAGCCGAGTACCAACATGAATTGAATAAATATCTACATAACAGCAAGAAAAACGACAAAACTCCGATACAATGGTCTCAAGTTGCAGAACAAGCCTTTGAAAAATGCCGACAAAGCATACTCGAGGCAACAACACTCACGCACCCGATTCCTAACGCGCCACTATATTTATTTACCGACGCATCCAATACTAGCATCGGCGCTGTTTTACAACAAAAAGTCGACAACACGTGGAGACCGCTGGCATTCTACTCAAAAACTATGAGCGAGGCGCAGCGACGCTACAGCGTGTACGATCGCGAATTATTAGCAATGTACACCGCAGTGCAACACTTACGACGACTTATAGAGGGCAGTGACTTAACAATATTTACCGATCACAAGCCACTAACTTACGCCCTGACAAGAACGCCGAGTAGCAGCGATACACCACGACGAGAACGCCAGCTTCACTACATTAGCCAGTTTTGTTCGAAGATTAAGTACATTCACGGTGATAAGAACGAAGCAGCTGACGCCTTATCGCGCATTGAAGAAATTGACTTGTCGCACTCTACGATCGACTACAATCAACTCGCTCAAGACCAAGAGAACGATGAAGAACTCAAGATATGCATGTCGAACGCAAGACTCAAGTTCGCGCCTATCACATTGCCCGGAGGTCAACGACCCATCATATGCGAGACATCAACCGGTAACGTTCGTCCATACCTACCAGCGACTTATCGTATGATAGCATTCAAAGCGCAACACGAACTAAGTCACCCTGGTATACGAACAACAAGAAAAATAATGTCTACAAAGTTTTTTTGGCCGTACATGAATAAAGAAATTGGTTTGTGGGCGAAGTCGTGCATTGGATGCCAGCGTGGGAAAGTTCAACGACATGTTATCAGCCCACTCGGCGAGTTTCGGCAATCATCGCGATTCGAACATATTCACGTAGACATCGTGGGACCACTGCCGCCCTCTAACGACTACAGATACATAGTAACAATAATCGACCGCTGCACGAAATGGCCCGAAGCAATTCCTGTGCGTGACGTCACCGCCGACACTGTCGCACAAGCAATCTACGAGGGATGGATATCGCGATTCGGCTGCCCTTTACGTATTACAACGGATCAGGGTCGACAGTTTGAATCATCGTTATTCAACTTACTTATGAAGAAATTCGGCATAACAAGAATACGTACAAGTGCCTATCACCCTCAAGCAAATGGTGAAATTGAACGCTGGCATCGAACCTTGAAGTCCGCGCTTATGGCGCGAGGAGCCAGTGCACACTGGAGCGAGGAACTATCGACTGTCTTACTTGGCCTTCGTACCGCCCTACGTGAAGACACCCAATTGAGCCCAGCCCTCATGACCTACGGATCGACTCTTAGAATACCGTCAGATTTCTTCGTGCCCTCAAAGCTGAAAAATGAAGACGCAGAATTCGTACAGAAACTAACAGAAACAATGTCGACGTTGTCCCCAAGCAGTAAATCTCACTTAAATAACAGAAGCACGTTTGTACACAAGGACTTAGCGACGTGTACCCACGTCTTCGTACGCAACGATACCGTGCGAAGTCCATTGACCCCACCTTACGACGGCCCGTTCAAGGTAATTCAACGTGACAGCAAGCATTTCACCATACAGTTGCCACTACGAACTACAGTTGTCTCAATAGACAGACTCAAGCCAGCGCATCTACTTAATGAAGAGTTTACATCATGCGAAAAACAAAAGGTACCGCGCACAGAGAAAACAATACCGAGCGGCGAGCCGCGGCCATCGACCTCAAGCGCACCGCATGAAACCTACGTCACTCGATCCGGCCGCGCAGTGAAAACCAACGTACGCTTTGCTTAGGGGGGAGTGATGTAGTGACCACAGTACATAGCTGTCACACATTTACCATACCATAGAACCATATACATACCTTGTAGTGACATATTACCTGTCACACATATACCATACCTCAAGAACCAATTACCTACCATATACATACCTTGTAGTGACACAATACCTGTCACAAATTTACCATACCTCAAGAACCAGTAACCATATACCTTATTACCAATCAACACTGAACCTGTTACCTTACCAGTTTAACATGCCGCATGAAACAGTGAAGCAATCGTCTTGAAAAAGACGTTTTAGACATTCTGCATGAAACAGTAAGCTGTCGTCTTGAAAAAGACGCTTTAGACATTCTGCATGAAACAGTAAGCTGTCGTCTTGAAAAAGACGCTTTAGACATTCTGCATGAAACAGTAAGCTGTCGTCTTGAAAAAGACGCTTTAGACGTTCCGCATGAAACAGTAAGCTGTCGTCTTGAAAAAGACGTTTTAGACATTCCGCATGCAACAAGAAAGCGATCGCCTTGAAAAAGGCGTTGGTTAGTACAGAAGCAGTGAAGAGGCGCGGGCGCAACATGGCGTCGTCACAACGCCGCGCACGCCCGCCATTTCGCTCGCGAAGCAGCAGAGCAAGCAAAGCACCAGCTCCCTCCGCGTTTTTCAATCACAATCACACACGCACTTAATACTTTATAATTCTAATTTAATTTAGCAAAAGGACACGCGACCCTGACAATACACTACGGGTCTACGGCGGATGACTACACTCGACGGCGACGCACTGAAAAAAGGCGCGCGCGCGCGCACGCCACTCCTACTTATACCTACGCAGCGAAAGACGCCACGCCGCCCACGCGGGAAATGGCGTCCCGCGCTTTGCGCGCGGTTTTTCTCGACGGCGCGTCGCTATTGGTCGAGCGGTTGCTAACGCTGTCTAGGGTATAGATTATGCCAACATATTTGTATATATATATTTAGGGTGTTAAGTCAATAAAATTCATTCAGTCAGCTGGAGTTTGCATTTTTACTTAAATCTTAGACTCCCCACAAAAACTACATAAATATTATTCATCATTTTATTTATTATAAAGAATATATCACTAAGGGTGGTCGAGTAAATAGAATAATACCTTGAAAGTTCAGTAGATCGTGTATAGAGCGGTTATTGTCATTGACTGGATTTCATTAAATTACTTTATTTGTATTAAATGGATTGTGACTCGTGAAATTAAAAAGACAAGATATAATTTAATATTTTATTATGAGAATCTTATACTTATTAGTTTTATAATATCTATTAAGTCTTTAATACGTGCGAAAAGTAGCATACATACATAGTACATATTTTAATATCGTTTATAAATAAATTCTTAAGCCTTAAAGTTTAGACTATTTTAAATAAAATTATAAATTACTAATTACTTTACAATAACGTTAAAATTATGCTACAAATTGACACCTATTCCGAGTATGTACAATATTCTGTGTAAATATATAACGTATTTACATAGTGTAGTCGAACTAAAGCTCTCCTATAATTAAAAATAAATACAACTATTTCACATGAACGGTACCAAACGTATAAACTTTACTAAAATAAGCTAACATTAACAGTAGAAAACTTAGTTTACTTTGGATAATATCTTATTATTGCAATAATAACAGTTATATTTAGTTGGTGCTGTCGGAAACATGCTGCATAGCGATATTCAGTAAAATTTTGATGATTCAAAGTTAGCCAGACTTAAAGTGTCAATTACATTGCAGTTCGTACCAAACATCAATGATTATAATAACTTGAAAAAGTCGCGCGCGGTTAGACCAAGCGAGCACACGTTTTTAGATAAGATCGTACTCGTCGCGGCAACTTATTCTCAATGTACCCACATCAGTTAATTAAAAATGGATAGTTCTGTTCGTTCAACAGAATCTATTTATGAAAGTAGTAATTTGAGTGGAAATCAGTGTGAGAGTAATAGTTTTATGGAGGGACAACAGGAATGTGAGGTGTCGATGCAAAACATGTCTGATTTGACTGACAAGGCAAGGCGCATGAAGAGAAACCGAAATGAGGGAATGTTACAAAGTGATGCAGAGAGTTCGGAAGATTTTATAATTGTACGAAGGAAAGTAAAGCGAGTAGCACGAAGTAATTCTTATAACGATACAAGGGCATATAAATATGTGGAGGAAAATAAATATGAAGTGTGTTTAACATCGCTCGAGGTACTGCCTAAACAAATTGGATTAGTTAAACTATTGAAATCGGAAAACTTACAAAATATTACGAGAATTAAATACAAAAATCCGTACAAAGTTTTTATTAATTTTGAAACACGAGAAGATGCTGAGAAGATGCTAAGAAGTGAAAAATTTAATGATTTAGGTTGTCGATCTTACTTAACTAATGAAGTAAGCTACTCTTATGGCACAGTTAAATATTTAGAGATTGAGGTAGATGAAAAGGAACTTCTAGAATCATTTACTTGTCAGTCAGAAATCATATCAGTAAGACGACTTAAAAAGCAAGTTAGTAATGGAGAATGGGCTGATAGTGAAACTGTGCGCTTCTGTTTTAAGAGTAGTACTTTACCTGAATATGTTTACGGCTATGGAGGCAGGTTTAAAGTGGAGCCCTATATCTTTCCAGTGACACAATGTTCCAACTGCTGGAAATATGGTCACCTAGCAAAAAATTGCCCAAGAAAGGGGAAGGTGTGTCCCAAATGTGGTGGAAAACATGATAATTGTGATACGTCTATTTATAAATGTATTAACTGCAAAGGTAATCATATATCTTTCTATAAGAGATGTCCAGTTTTTTTTAAGGAAAAAAAGATTCGTAATATAATGAGCCAAGAAAACTGTACCTATAAGAAAGCGCGAATATTATATGCTAATCAAAATAATAACCCCGACATGTCAGTAGCCTTTAATAATGATATAGTAGAAGAAACAACGTCTAGCCAAGGAAGTATATTTGGTGAAAACTATATAACACAACAGGAAGAGGAAGGAGTAAGTCTAATTGCAAATAATGAAGGTACATCCTATGATAAGTCAAAAGAGAATCCATTCCAATTAACTGAAAATACCACACAATATAAAAAGAAGAATAAAAAGCAGAAAAATAAGAAAACTCAAAAACATAAAAATTTTGAAAATCATAATGAGGAAAATAAGAATCAAGAAAATGAGAATAAAAGTGAGGAAAGCAATGAGAACAGCAGTCAAACAAAAAACAGTAATAATTTCGTAAAACTAATTACAAAACTTAAAGACATTGTATTATCTAGTAAGTCAGTTGAAGAAAAAATCATCTTAAGTGTGAAATCCTTATACGAATGCATAAAACTTTTTATTCAGAAGACCTTTACTGATGGAGAGTTTATGAGTAAAATTTTGAATGCATTGTACCATGGATAACGGTACTTACATAAAATATGCCATTAATATTTGTCAATGGAATGCACAGAGTCTAAGGCAGAAAAAACAAGATTTCGAGTTGCTACTAAACAGAGAAAAAATTCATATCTGTATTTTGAGTGAGACGTGGTTGCATCCTGATATAGCTTTACGTTTTAAAGACTATAGTATCTATAGGAGTGATAGATGTAATGCATATGGAGGTGTTGCTATTGTAGTTCATAAATCTATTAAAAGTTGTAGTAACCCCATAGAATTAAGAAACCCGGGAATTGAAATTGTGTCAATAAAAATTCTCAATTGCAAACACTTAGAATTTATAACATCAATATATTGTTCACCTTCTGCTCAAACATCACAATGTGACTGGGATCAACTATTTTCTAAATTTTCGTCTAAATCTATAGTAGCAGGTGATTTTAACGGGCACCATTCTATCTGGTCATGTAAACAAAACACAAGGGGACTTCAAATATACGATACTATATTAGATCACAATTTTATAGCACTTAATAATGGGAATCACACAAGAATTAAATTTGTCAATAATATTTTACAGACATCTTCACCAGATATCACCTTTGTTACATCGGATATTGCAGTTTATTTTAATTGGGAAACTACAAATGAAAATTTGGGCAGTGACCATTTAATTATTAGGTTTAGCTTGGAATTTAAAAGTAAAGTAGATATTTCTAAATGTCGTAATTACAAATTAGCAAATTGGCAAAAATACCAAATTTTATTGAAAAATAGTCTTGGCCACTCCACAGAATATAATAACGTTCAAGAAATGTATGATTATTTTACAGACCAAATGAATAAAGCCGGAGATCAAAGTATACCTTTTAAAAGAGTATGTACTAACCCTAGCCAAGTATTTCATCCAAAAACCTATTGGGATTCTTCATTGTCTCGAGCCATAGCAGAACGGCGTTTGGCTTTAAAAAAATTTAGACGAAATCCTATCCCTGATAACTTCGACAAGCTTACATCAAAAATAGCAGAGGCTCGTCGGTTAACTCGACGTGCTAGAACTAATGATTGGCAAAGTTTCTGTACAAAAATAGACGAAGTGACGGACACTCCTACTATGTGGAACAAAATGTGTTGGATGAAAGGAATAAAACCGAAGTATTCTCAAATAACTGAAAGTAAGAAAAGAGACCTTTTGCATTCCCTGACTCCAGATTATGTAGAACACCCGCAACCTATACTTCATTCAGACAACCAAGCATTGCAGCAGGATTTTTCATTATCAGAGCTACAAAAGTGTCTTAAGAAAAAAGACACAGCTCCAGGGGATGATGGTATTACGTACAGCATGATATACAACTTGCCCAATGAAGGTAAATCCTTTTTACTTCGAATGTATAACTTAATATTCAGCCAATCTCATGTTCCAGAACAATGGCGTAGTATTAAAATAATACCTATACCCAAATATAATTCTAACTCTAATGATTCTCTAAAATTAAGACCTATTTCTCTAATTTCATGCATATGTAAAATATATCATATAATGTTAAAAAAAAGACTAGAGTGTTTTATAGAACAGAATAACGTGATACCATCATCAACAATCGGATTTCGAAAGGGACAATCATGTATGGACTGTTTAACACGTTTTGTTTCAAATATACAGATAGGAATGACAAAAAACATTCCCACCCTTGCTTGTTTCTTGGACATCGAAAATGCCTACAATAATGTTTCTGTTGAGCAACTTATTCTTATCTTGGACAGTCTAAATGTAGGAGCTAAAATTTGTAGTTATTTGTGGCATTTTTTGAGTAAAAGATATCTTAAGATTACAAGTTATAGTGGACAACCTTTAAGTAGGTGGACTAATAGGGGCTTAGCTCAGGGAGACCCAATTTCTCCTCTTCTATTTAATATAGTAACTTCTCAGATATGCATAGGAATTAATAACGTTAATATTTTGCAATATGCCGATGATTTTGTGTTTTACATACAAAATAAAAATCTCATTAGTGGTAAAGCGGATTTACAAACTAGTCTCAATACTGTAGTGATAAAATTAAATCAAATCGGCTTGGATGTTTCGTCTACGAAAACTAAATATTGCATTTTTACTAGAAAGAGAAAAATAGATCAGGTTTCCCTTAATATTAATAATTGTAATATTGAGAGTGTTGATTGTTTTAAATATTTGGGAATGTGGCTTGATAAATCATTACTTTGGAATAAACATATTAATGAAATAAAAGAAAAAACTATGAAAACAATTAATTTATTAAAAATATTAGCAGGAAGCTCATGGGGTGTTCATCCGAAACATTTACGTCGATTATATTTTGCATTGATTCGCAGCCGAATGGATTATGGTAGCTTTTTATATGATAGTGCGGCCAAGACACACTTACTTAAATTAGACCGTGTGCAGAATTCTGCTTTACGTATAATAGGGGGTTTTATCAAAACCACGCCTATTCACGTCATGGAATGTGAACTAAGTATTCCCCCGCTTAATTTTAGACGTCAATTTTTAGCTAGTAAATACTGTCTTAAATCCATGACCTCATACGAAAACAGTACAATTATCATTTTGGAAAAGTTAACGCATGTATGTCAAAACCGTTATTGGCAGAAAAAGAAAAAACCATTACTGGCAAATGTTTACAGCACGCTCAAAGAGGAGAGAATTAAGTCTTGTGATTCTAATACTTTGGAAACTAATATAGATAAAAATATAATATCCACTGAAATAAAAGGCTTTACAGGCTCTAAGTATAATAACATGAATTCTATGTTAAAATACTGTACACTTAACATGCTCGCTGTTGAATATGAAGGGTGGCATAAATTATATACTGATGGGTCGAAAACAACAAACGGTTTAGGAGCAGCTTTTTACGATCCCGGTCACAATGTGAAAGAGAAATATAAAATTACATCAAGTGTCTCAATCATGTCCGCGGAACTTCTTGCAATCTCAGAGGCAATGTCATATGTTAGTAATTACATTAAAAATAAAAACGTAGTCATTTTAGCAGATAGCAAATGTGCGCTGCAGCATTTGGCTCGATGCGCCTCTGGTCAAAGAGGTGTACCGGTAGCCTATGCAATTTTGAGAAAAATTTTACTTCTTATTAATAACGGATTGACTTTGAGATTGCAATGGGTGCCGGCGCACATAGGACTAAGTGGGAACGAGGAGGTTGATAAAATAGCTAAAGAGGCAGTATTGACTGGATCTGAAATATATATTGTACCAGATTTCACAGAAATTTTGATTAAATATAATAATGATATCTTTAACAATTGGATCAAATACTTTAGAGAAGCTTCAAAAGTTAAGGGAGTCTGGTACAATACTATACAAAAAGAACCTCATCGTATACCTTGGTTTATAAATTGTAAACTGCGTAGGGAAGTGATTGTAATGGCGCATAGGCTTCGCTCTGGGCATTTGCCACTGAATAAGTTTAAATTTCTATTGAGGAAGAGCTCGTCAGCTAATTGTAGTACTTGTGATATCGTAGAGGATGTACAACATATTTTAGTGGAGTGCACCCGAAGCGAAGCCTTGCGAAATAATTTAATTAGAAATTATGATTTTAATGTCAAAGATGTTGGTAAATTTAATTGCATACTATCTACTCCTATAACAGAACAAGCTAAATTAGTTTTTCATTATATGCTTAAAATGTTAAAATAAGATTAGTATAGTTGAATATATGTTATTGTGATACAATAGGTCTGGCATAATCTTTAAAGATTCAAAGACCTTTAAATCATATAGAAATAAAAAAAAAAAAAAAAAAAAAAATAACTTGAAAAATGAATTATGAATTAGTAACGGGTCCGAATCTACCACGTTTTCATCTATACAGATCTTATACTTATAAAACTACAAATGGTTGTAACAATTTAATATTTATATATAAACAATAATAAATTGTGCATTGGAATAAATTCAATAAATTTTAAGATTAAACATCTAAAATTCTAATAACTAATACTAATACCTCAACGTTAATTACAATAAAAGCTAACTCTGCTAAAATCGCAAGTGTAGGTAGGTACGAGTACAAAGTCGTACGATTTTAAGAACATTTTTATTTAACTTATATAAAAAGACCCGTAACCGAACTTGATTTATCATCGTCAACTACCTATGATATAATTATAATTACTTATTAATATTTTTTTAAATTACTGGTTTGTCAAGAACATACCTTCACTTTTTAAAAATCATTTTTTTAAATATACCTATGTTAAAAGTAACAGTACTACGTGCTCTCATTAATATAAGATAATATAACAAAATTTATTACAAATCTGTGTTACTTATACAATTACTAAATTCAATTAAATACTTCAAGGATTCACTTATATTCATTCAATTCCATGGCGTCGATTGATAGCGAATGGCGAATGGCGAATGTTCACTTATCATTCCACCATAGTCCAAATTAATTATCCATTAAAGTACATATGAGGGCTCGCACAATTTCAACACCCAATTGACTACCAAATATAGCTACACTTTTCACAAATGCATCACTTTCGTCCCTCTCTATATCACCAAAAGGATTATTGTTCACAGTATATGAAACATGACACAAACTTACAAGTATTCCACTATATCACATTTAATGGATATATTTGGGCAGCTCACCCCATAGCTCAAATTAAGGCCATGGGGCTGGCTTTTATGCCGCTCCGTCAGGAGTTTTTGGAAGATTGGTAATATAGCGCATTCGAACAGTTCTGACTCAGAGCTCGCGGTGTACATCTTCCTCTCCACTGACTCCTGACGCTTGGACTCGCTGCGGGAGTACGTTGCGGACTTGCGCTCTTCACGTTTGTTGGATTCTGGAAATTTCAATTATTATTAATACCATAGTTAAGTTTTTTCTACATGATATAGAAGAAAAAATTATAGATCCTTGGAGATATTTCTTGAATATATTTCATATGCAATAACATGATAACAAAAATTAAATTCATTTGATTGGTCAATTCTAGTTTTACGATTACAAAATACTAACCAGTTTTATGTCTAGATGCGACGTTAGGACTACTTTTATGATGGTCGGGCCTAGTTTGCGCCTGACTTAGTCTCGGGGAGTCCCCGGCACCCTTCGCCCTCTTCAAAGGCTCCGCTTCTTGCCTCAACCTCTTTGACGGCGAGTCTTGTCCTTTACTTACTCTTATCGTATCTGGATCCTGAATTCTTTTCGCAGGGGATTCAGATTTTTTCGAAATCCTTATAATATCTGGATCTGGTTTAAAATCTTTTGTTTCTCTTTGCTCTTCCATTTTTTCTGGTACTAGTTTGGGCAGATCCTCGAGTCTCCGTTGTGTTTGCTCGGCTTTGCTTTCTCTTTCCTCCTGGTATGTCCTCATCTGAAATAGTGAGTGATAATAAGTATCAATGTGATATTTATATGACCAATATCTATCGTTTATTGTTTAACTTTTGAGTGAAAGTGTGTATATTTGTCAAGCCTTCGTGTTGCAATGGATGGATTTGCAGGAAATTTCAAATTCAGATAGTATACTGTAATATCACCTGAGCAGCGGACTGTCTTCTCTTCATTTGTATTTGATGAGGAGGAGTGCTCACTGGTTGAGGGAATTCTGAGCCTCGCCGCTGTTAAAGATATTATATGGTTTAAAAAATATAGCTATGTTCGATTTCACTTGTACCTTCCATTAAAATATAATAAAACTCGGATATAAAATTGGAATTAAAACTGGAATTACATATTTAATATTCAATATACATATATTGTTAATATTATACCTATTACACAAATACTTAACTTACTTTGGATAGTCGATCAGTCATCCGAAGAGTTTCAGAATCTCGGTAGCCCTCCGGCGTCCCAACGCGTCCCGAGCCAACTGCGTATAAGAATTGAAACGAACAATAAATTTATTCAATAATAATTCGTGCAAAAATTATATATCTACGAGTGTATGTATAAATTATTTGTTATCATATATGCATTATCCTATGTACAATGTGCTTTTTAACTCTTGGTAGAACTCACCGTGGTTGATAGAAGCGTTTGATGCCCTTCTATCCATACTTCTTGTGTCACTTTCCCTAAAACATTAAAATTATTAAAACTAAGTATTGTCTTAATTAATAAAAAGTATATCGATTTCAAGAAAATCTCAAGAATAATTTGCTTCTAGGAATTATCGAATTAATATGAGGCTATTCTTAAGACTCTAAAGCTTAATTTTTTAAAAGGAGTTGAGCACCAAAATGAAATGAAATCGTTTTAATACATTATTTACGAAATACCTTTCATATTTCACATCAGTCTATTCTACAGTACAAATACCTAATATATTCTTAAATTTTATTATAATATTATTTTCTTAATATTTATTATCTTTCTAATATTCTTTTGGATACCTATGATGGTGAGGAGACGACTGCTGCTGTCGACTCTTCTCTGAAACACTACGCTGCATTGGAGAGTGAGCGTGACCTGAAATAAAATAAAATTTTCAGGAAATAACAACGTTAAGTACATATAAAAAATGTAAGAAAAATTTCTTATAAAATATTAAAATGCTATAAATCATTATTTAGGAAAAAGATATGTACTGGTCGGTGGTGATTTCTGGCAAGTGTACTGGAATGTGTTTGTATCCCATAAATCGCTTTGTACTACGATGAAATTTTCCTTTTTTCTTTTCTCCGAATCTTTTCGTTGACCTGAAAACGAAGAAAACTATATAATAAAAACAATATTATTCACAGTGTACACTAAAATTATAAAGAGGTAAATTTTGTTAGTTTACATGTAGGGGGTATTCTTCAAAACGATCCGATTCTGAGACCTATCTGTATATTATACGGCCTAGTAATAATATCTAGAGCTTTTTCCATTTCGATAAAAAGTACTGACTGTCAGAAATCCTCCTAGCCAATTGAATTTGAAAAAAAAAAGTGTTATTAGCTTGAATTAGCTAATTAAGCTATTAGGCTAAAGAAGCAGGGATATACCACTTTTTATTGATTAATTTTCTTTTTTAAATATATATTTTTCTACTACTTACACGTCTTCTTCCTCTCCGTAGAAGAGTAATCGTGGTCAATGTCTAAAATATCTTCAAGCTCTTGTTTCGGCTTATAAGGAGGTGGCGGGTCGCGTTCTTGACCTGGAAGAAATTAAAACTTTTTAAAATCTCGACTGAAGTGTGTATTGTCAGGACTACCTACGGAATAAAAATGTAGGATAGGTAAAAAGCGCGCAAAAGATCGTTTGGTTTTCACGCATAAAGAAGCCTAAAATAAGATGGAGCTATGCTTGGAGTTCCTCTGCCAGATCAAATTATAAGAAATGATGCGATACATACTCGTAGAAACACGAAAGAAATCTTTCAGAAGAGCCCTATGCAGAATGTTTTTAACCAGTGATGAAACAGTCACGTATAATATAATATACGAATTAATAATAATTACTTACTCTTTTTTAAATGTTGTAAAATCATAAATCTTAAAAAAACTCTATAAAAATCAGTAACAGCTCGGAGTTTGGAAGTAAAGCATTTTGGATTTTCGTACCCCTTAGACCCTAGGGCTCAGGAATTGAAAGTTCACTTGCGCACTTCTTGTGCACGATAATATTTCCTATCTAACTTCTGCGATGGCTGTCAATGAGATTTGTCACGATGGCCAACATCGGTCATGTATAACATGTAGAACATAATACTTTCTTATGTTTACACGAATTATTGAGAGAGTTTCTCCCGTGACCATGATTGCTGTAAAGCATTCGAAACGTCGGGAACCAAAAATCATAATAAATCCGCGACAAAATCTGAAAAGATAGTTTCATTTATAATGTAGATCATACTCACCAACTCCACTGGTCCTCTCGAGCGGTGGTTCGCGGTGGTCTGCGAGCGCCAGCACGTCTGCGAGCAACGCGCCGGCGCCGCTCGACACGCGGCGGTGAGCACGCGGCGCCGACTTCACCGGCTTGGCCTCTTGCTTGCTTATCTTCTTCTGCGTTTCTGGTGTCTGTTTGGTTTGGCATAGTCAAATAACGACGAGTAATTAATAGATTAATGGCGGAGAAAAATATGTTTTGTGAATATTAAACTTAATTTCACGAAACTCACTTTGTATTCTGGATAAATATTTATTGAGTAAATGTAGAATCCTTCCTATGCAGTTTACACGAGTTTCATGATATCAAGCATCAAAGTTTTAATAAAAGAAATATATATTTCCACATAAGGGTCATACTCAGAAAAAGTGTACATTTGTCATCTTTTCTTGTCCCGCTACTTCATACTTCTATAAATGTCATATTTTACAAACATGATAAAAAAAATTGCCTCTGTTGCTATATTTATCTATTAATAAACTGATTTCTTTAGTATTATATTTATAATTTTCATTGAAACATACTTTTTTTTTAAGATTAATTTTCTTAAGAATCAAGTCTCCATACATTTTTTCAATGTCTCAATGGTCATTGTTTTACTTGTTCAGAGACTGGTTGTTACGAATAATAATAAATTTATCTAACATTGTGTGTACCCATATTACACTTACTAAACTAATCAATTAAATAAAATCAAATTTATTCGTAAATCATAAAAGAAAAAATATATTTGAATAAAATAATGTATGTACCAAAATTATGTTATTTTGATACTCAGGGTGAGTAACGCATAATAAAATTCAGAAGGAATTTATTTAAAAGAGTAAAAATATTTTATCTGTTTTGGCTGTACTAGTAATAACGTTAAAATTGTTATTGCTGCGGCCTTTGTATTTTCATTGTCATAGTTCACTCATGATTTTTTGTCAAACAAATGTTTTTAAAGAAATGTCTCAGGGTAATAAACGACTATTATTTTGGTAAATATTTTATAATTTTGTTTTAATAACTAAATAATTTTGTTATTTTTTGTCTAATATTAATGAAAACACTCTGTGTTTCTTTGCGTAATACGCGGTTTACGTAAAAACCTTCTTTAAAGTTATAATTTCTCAGATTTGATTCTCAGTTGTGTTATATTGCGTGACGTTAGGAAACTGAAAAATTGTTAAGCTTAGTGCATAAAAACAAATAAATAATTATTTTGTGTAGTATTATAAAATATTTTTTTCAGAGCAAAAATTTTAAAATACATGTTGTAGGTAAAATAGTGATATGTATGATGGCAGAGATGGATTTACGCGAATATTTGACTTTAGAAATGAAATTTTATTTCAGTAGACACGCCGAGAAACAAAAAATATAGAGAACGTCTGAAACAAAATCCTACTTTATATATATTTGTTAAAATTCCTTTTAACCATTATTTCATTTTTTTTATTAGCGATATCTGCGGTCAGTCCCTCTTAGACTATAAGCTTACCATTATAGGCTTACCAGCGGTAGCTACCTTTCTAAGTGTCTAAAATCTGGCTCTTGGATATCGTATCGCTTCAAGCGTGTGTAGTAGCTTATATACAGCAGCACAGATAATTTGGTAGGTTTTTTAGGCGGTTTTTATATTTTTGTTTGGCTGTGTTAATCTGGAGTACCTCATGTATCTCGGCGTCCTTGTGTAGCCCTAATTTCATTCAATATTTTTAATTCTATAATTTAGTTAACATCAGTATTGTGGACAAAAGTCGAAGGCGGCCGAACGTAAACGAATTCACATGACGGCAAATCGTCGACACGCATTTGTTTTAAGCCACGCCCCTTTTATTAACTCTTTAACACAATGAATGACACAAGAATAGTTAATAATATGAAGCTCCACCAACCAGAATACGTCAAGCAGGTAGACAACCTGCTGGAGAAGAAATACGCAGTGCAGTGCGACGGCACAGAACATTCGAGTGCTGTACCTACTAATACCTTCAGCAGAGGTGTTAGCCTTTACGACCATCTGCTGGAGGGACCTAATCTGCTAACGTCGCTTATATTGTTCGGCTTTCAAGAACGGCAGGTGGATACCACGCTGGCATACAGGAGATAATCCTTCGGGTGAAGATTCGACCTGAGAATCAGACAGCACGATAGTTTTTGTAGTGGGGCACCGACTAGATGAATTCACCACGCCACTGATAACAAAAAAAACGCATTGTCGCGCCCTCGAGGTTATCACCATTCATATCATATCAGCCATTGCATGACCAACTGTTCTGGGAGCTGGAATTTCTGTAGCGGCTAGAAGAACCATAACCCACTGAAGGGGCATATCTGATAAATCAAATCAAAACTAAATATTTTATTCAGCATAAAAATTATTACAATTTCTTACAGAACGATAAGCTTGGAAAAAAGAAGCCTCTGAATTGAAAAGAACTTGCGAAAGAAACTCAGCGGAACTAATATTATTATTTTAAGTCCATCTCTCTCTCTCTCTCTTTTTCAAATTAAATTGCAAATTAACAATAATTCTATATATTGAAATAGCATGGCGGCGATCACATCACTCCCAAGATATACTGTCTTCTAAAAAATCTTTAACAGAAGAGGAAGGTCTGCTGCACATAACTCAGGAGAAAAAGCTGCACGTTACTGAGGAGGCACTGTCACAAGCAGTTCAAGCAAGACGACGAGTGGCTACCGGATCCTGCACGTTTCTCTTCTCGAAATCCGAGACATTGGTGAGAGCAGCTAGAGTATTGACATTTGAGAACAAGTGTCAACGTTGAGCTACAGGATGAAGCATTGTCACATCAAAGAAGCTGAACGCGGTCAGCTTCAAAGAAGAAATGTTACGGATTAAAGCATCTTGTCCACCACCTAAGACGAGCAGATTATTTCGACTGGATCCAGTACTGGAGGATGATGAGCTGCGTGTAAGAGGCCGTATAGGATCTGGCACCTCGCCCCTCCAGATGAAATGACCTATTATCCTCGATGAAGGCCATTTCATTAGGATACTCCTTGTACTACGAGAACATTGCGCTGGGCTCAACCATTCAATTATTTTGGAATGAACTACTTCGGGCCGATGATAGTGAAGATCGGCAGATATCGAGAGAAGTGGTGGGAAGCGCTGTTCACGTGTCTCAAATCGCGTGCCGTGCATCTGGAGATCGCCCATCACTGTCCACGAGTTCGGCAATCATGGCGCTGAGACGACTGGCAGCTAGAAGAGACGGCCGAACACCATGCACTCAGACAACGCCACGAATTTTAGTGGAGAGTGGGAGGAGGGGACAATTAGTGCTTGACTACGTTCCACCTGATGGTAATCGGTAATGCAGTCGTAGATGGTAAGTCGCACTAATTCAGTAGCCACCTATTCACTCTTGCCTTAAAGACCCCCATATTGTAATCCGACGGAAACACGGACGCAGGCAGGTTGTTCCAATCCTTAGCCGCACGTATGATAAATGGCGAAGCGAAACGCTTCATCTGGATGGATGGAATGTCCACTACATAAGGAGGAAACTAGTCGTTCATCGCGTCGTCCGATGATGGAAAGGGGATGGGGGAATTAAAATATCGTGTAATTCCTGCGCACACTCTCCAAAATATAACCTATAGAATACACAGAGGCTGGCAACTTTACGTCGGTGATCGAGGCTTTATAAGGTCACCAATATCCAAAGTCCAAAGCAGACAGATAGCATTTCGCAGCACCAGCCTATATGTGACCATAGTATTCCACACACGACCGGACTTGAGCTTTATATAAATTAAGAAGCTGTCACGGTGTGAAATATTGTCGGACCTTTACGAGGATGCCAACTTTCCTCTCTGCTACATTAGCCCTAGAGTCGATGAACCGCCCGTAGTTCATGTTGAGGATAATGTCCATCCCCAACAACTGCAGAGGGTCAGTATATTCTAGAGGTACATTTCGGAAAGTAGGAGTTAAGGTAAAAGGACTCCTTTTTGTGATGAACAGACACGCCTGTGTTTTGGTGGCGTTAAAACTCACAAGATTGGCATCGCCCCAAGTGGAGACTGCCTTGAATGTGAGATTCAACTGCTCTACCATGGCCTCTCTTCCGGACTAAATTTGATCTCTACTGGCTGGAGGATTTGGCAGGTATATCTCTACAACTGTGCTGTCGTCTGCGTACCCATGGATACCGGGTGTAAGCAGGTCGTTGATATGAAGCAGGAACAAGATTGCAGAGAGAACAGACCCTGAGGAACCTCTGAGTTGCTCTTTAAGGGTTGTGATGAACAACCCTCAACCACAACTCTGAGTGATCGGTTGCTCAGGAAATCTTTAATCCAGTTGATCAGGCCAGGAGTTATACCATAGGCTGAAAGCTTGCTTACAAGGCTAGCGTGAAAGACCCTGTCAAAGGCCTTTGAGACGTCGAGGGAGACGGCGATCGCCTCCCCGTTTCGCCCAAGAGCCTCGCCACAGGTGTGATTGGCATACACTAGAAGGTCCCCAGTCGACCGATTACGGCGAATTCCATATGGTAAGGTATGCCATTAGTCGATTGTTCAATGCACGCTCCATAATCTTGCAGAGTATGGAGGTGATTGAGATCGGACGATAACTGGCAGGGTCAGCACGGCTACCTTTCTTGGGCACTGGTTGCACGTTGGTAAGCTTCCAGGATTTAGGTACTATTCCAGTCCTAAGAGAAAGGCGGTACAGACGTGTCAGTATCGGAGAAAACTTGGGAGCACATGTTTTAAGCACTATCGCTAGTATACCATCAGGACCACTGGCTTTATTCACATATAGATTAAACAAAACTCTCTTTACCTCCTTTTTTCAGGCATTGAGAACCCGCAGTGAGGTAGATGTGGTAGAATAGCATTGCCAGAGTCTAGACATGAATTTTTTTTTGATTTTCGCATATGCTCCCACACTAGATTCATCACCTGAGGTGAAAGATTGTTTCTATGACCAGCTTACACAAACCATAAATTCGGTTCCTCTTAGTGATCACCTTCACATCATGGGTGATTTTAACGCCAGAGTCGGTCAAGATACCATCGCATGGCCAGACTGCCTTGGTAACCATGGGGTTCGCAAAATAAACGAAAACGGTCAGCGACTGCTCGAATTTTATTCAAATCACCAACTATGTATTACCAACCACATACTTTCTAGGCAAACCCACGCATAAGGTCTCGTGGAAACACCCGCGTTCCGGACATTGGCATCAGCTGGACCAGATCCTGACTCGGAAAAAGGATATTCGCTTCGTTCACCATAAACGTTCATATCAAAGTGCTGATTGTGACAACGACCAATCGCTTGTAGTAACAAAATTGGCTATAATCCGCAGAAGAATTCACTATTCGAAGCCTCCCGGGAGAAAGAGGATCGATCTCGCTCTAACCAGGATTAGCGCTAAAGTTGAGTCCTTTGAAGAGCAAGTATGCTCCGA
Organism: Boloria selene; assembly: GCA_905231865.2. NCBI lineage: Eukaryota > Metazoa > Arthropoda > Insecta > Lepidoptera > Nymphalidae > Boloria > Boloria selene. Next base: position 879,108 of record HG993156.1, read on the forward strand.
GACCTCGTCTTGGGATCAAAGTGTATCACTTCAAGAAGAGTGGGAGCGAGTCAAAAAAACGCTTTCAGAAACTGCAGGCAGAGCTTTCGGATATCAGAAAGCGAAGACTGAGGACTGGTATTTAAGAAACATCGAGCACCTACAGCCTCTTGTCAATTCAAAGCGTCTTGCTGCTTTAAATCACCGCATGAGGCCGTCCCTCGCAACTCGATATAAACTCACAAAAGCGAAGGCGGCACTGCAGCGATCCGCTCGTTTCTTCGCGAACGAGTACTGGCTTGATCTCTGCCAACATATGCAAAGGAGTGCGGATTCGGGCCATTTAGGCGGTGTCTACTCGGGTGTCAAACGATCACTTGGCCCAATTCCTAAAAAGACCGCCCTACTAAAAGAACCCGACGGTACAATCATCAGAGACAGTAGGCGTCAGTTGCAGAGATGGGTGGAGCACAAGAACCGACGGGAAACTCTACAATATCTCCCTATTAAAATCTAGGCGCAATAGAAAAGACCTTTACACTGATAGCCTTTTATATGCAGATGACGCCGCCTTTATCGCTACGTCTTTCCATGAACTTCAAAGTATGATGGATAAGTTCTCTCATGCATGTAACTTGTTCTCTATGTCGATTAACGCCAAAAAAACTGATACTCGGTCAAGGATGCGTATAAAAACCAATAATATTATTGAATGGCACTGCGATGGACGTAGTTGACAGGTTTTGATATCTCGGTTCGACCGTGACAAGCAATCTATCACTTAACCTGGAGATCGACACACGCATCGGTAAAGCGGCGACCATGTTAGAACAGCTTCGTGAAAGGGTGTGGGATAACAAACACCTCACAACTAGGACCAAAATAATGGTATACAAAGCGAGCATCGTCAGCATACTTTGAGGAGCTGAGGCCTGGACTACGTACGCAAAACATGAGCGTAGACTTAACGCTTTCCATACGCGTTGTTTACGCAGTATCCTGGGCATTACATGGAAGGATAGGGTAACTAACCAAGAAGTCCTTTCGAGAACGCAACTTCCCAGCCTCACTGCTTTACTTAAACATAAACGACTTCGGTGGCTGGGACATGTACATCGCATGAATGTCACTAGACTTCCTAGGCAGGTCATGCTGGGTGTTGTAGCGGACGCTAAAAGAAGTGTTGGGCGGCCCTTGCTCCGCTTTACAGAGTGCACCAAGCGTGACTTAGCGTCATTTAACATCGAGCAAAGTGAATGGGAAAAGCTATCGCAGGACAGGGAACAGTGGAGGCTGAGGATTGGGAGCGGAGTGAAGCTTTACGACGAGTCTTGGTTCAACAAGCTTAGCGACGCTAGAGCCAAACGACACCAAAGCGATACAGATCCATCTAATTCATGTGTTCGTCATCATTCGATATATACACCTGCCCTGGTTGCGGTCGGTCCTGCCGCTCCAGAATTGGATTGTACAGTCACCAACGAAAGTGTGCTAAGGAACCATACACTGCTTAAAACATCTGTAATAGATGTAAAGGTCATAAGTAAGTTAGTATCAGTAAAACTACTGAGTGTAGTTCGAAATAGGCCACGCCCTCTTTATATTGTATAAAACTTGGGCGTTTTTTATTTACGGTGTTTGTTTGTATCGACAGCGAGCAAAGCAGTGGAAAGACAGTAGTCTAGCGTTGCCAGAGGAGTGTTAGTGTACATTGTAGTGAAACAAGAGCTTGTAGAGCTCTCAAAGAAACCTAAAGACAAACTCGGACCATCTGTGCCACAACCCGCGTCTATGAAGCATACTCTGCCTTCCGCAACCCCCGTGTATTCTGTAAACCCGCTGCCAACAGCGTCCTCTGCTCCTTCAGAGTGTCAGTGCCTTCACCACATCCTGCGCCTTCAACGCAATATTTGTTACCACTAAGCCGCTAAAAGAGCAGCACTAGAAACATTGACACCGATTTAGACATGACAAGGCGTGGAGTAACCTCACAGCGTCCGTATTTCCTGCGAACTATTATTACGGGAAGTCTGTGGTTCAGCTGTTCGTGGTGGGCACTACATGCACTACGCGTCCAATATAATAATATTTTCAGGATGATGTTGAAACTCCCTCGTTTCTGTAGTGCCTCTGGGATGTTTACCCAATCGCTTACAGATAGTTTCCATGCCATCATCAGAAAAAAGGTAGCTTCGCATGTGACGAAGAATTCGGGGGAGTAGAAATAGCTTCCTAAAAATCGTGGCTGAGGACACGAGAGCACGGAACCACGGGACTTCGGACTGTCCGCAAAGGGAACCAGTACCAGACGCCTCTTTGAGCAATTCTTTGCGGAGAGCAGGGAACTCCTGCGAATTATAGTGGGTACTCCCGCGCATCACAAGGGCAGGAGTCTGGTACGCGTCCTACCCAAAGGCCAATGCCAAATGTATACACCGGTACCAGTGCCGACAACTACCGTATGACCGAACCGCATGGCTACCCAAATCTGGGGTCTACCCAAGGGGGCCTTCATTGCAGACAGATACCACAGTGCCTTCAGGGCAGTCACGAGTCACGACACTCACTTTGGATGAAATAGTCTCATCATTTAAGGCGTTCTATTCTATGAGAAAATAGAAGCCATTTCTGCTACACTCACCTCACTAACAAACTAACAAATGGCTTGTTTAGGTAGAATTAAACCCAATTGGTGTCTACAACACTAACTCACACCAACCTCAGTAGAGGAGGTTAAACAATAATCAAGTCACTTCACACTAGAAAGACACCTTAGATAGAATCCCTAATAAAGTTATTAAACGAATGGAAAGAAGCTATAGTTATAGGTATTCACAAACCAGGGAAAACTCGCAACCTCCTTTTTAGCTACAAACCGATTTCATTACTAAACCGCATAACTAAAATCAACGAAAGAATAATATAAGCCAAACTAAGGGCCATAGCATAGGCCAAAACTCTCATATTTCCTGAACAATTCGGAATGCACCGCTTAACGCAGCACATTCATAGACATTTTAAATTTTTTAATTGATCAGTAGGCACAGGTGTGCTCTTCTCTATAGTAAAGTGAGTTCACATCAAACGAGACTATAATTTGTCAAATCGTTCCTTCCGTTGCAGAGTAGATGGTACATTTCCCACGCCACACCCCATAAGGGCAGTAGTACCGCAGGGCTCAATGCTATGACCATTACTTTATACACTCTACACGATGTGTGTGTCCGAGGCATGAGAATACGAACATCGCCGTCAATGCGGACGACACAGCCATTTATGCTCCGGCAATATGCGCTAATAGAATGGTTTCAAGGCTTCAAAAGGCAGTCATAATCATGGGGCATTGGTTCCGAAAATGGAGTAGTGAGTTAAACCCTGAGAAAAGAGCGGCTGCGTACTTTTAACTAAAACCGATTTACACGCATAGCCGCAGGCAGCCTGGCGCACAGTAGACCTACACAAAGACAACAACTTTCATTAATTAGGTGCTTTGCAACAATATCGATGCACACTGACGAGTTATTAGAAAACGCCGCTAATTACGAACCCGTAGATGACATTACAGATAGGCACAGACGACCAAAAGACGTAATTTAGCCTTTATCTTTAGGAACACACACCGACACCATACACATAATCACCGTTCTCGCCGACGTGAACCTCTTATACAGTCCACGACAATCAGTTTATAATTTTTGTAACTTTAAAATACATTATTTTATTTAATGTAAATAATACATTACATTAATGGAAATAATATTTATTAAACCAAACAATTGTTTCTATACTACGCTTTATGACATCAGTTTTGTTACGAAGATTCTCAGTATCGTTACCTATCAGTTTAGTTACAAATGTCAAATGTACACTTTTTCTGAGTATGACCAATAAATCCTAAAGTTAATCAAAAAAAGTTAATCATGATAAATGTAAAGTATTTAAAAACAAATAGTAATACAAATAGACAGACATTATTTCCCATACCTTATTAACCTTCGGTGTGGCAGCCTTGGTGTACATGGGCTCCTGTACACGCGCCGGCATCGATTTGGACGTGGGTGTGTCGCTCGATTTCAACGCTGGGACGGTTTTAGCTTCGACTTTAGCTACTTCTGATTTAAGCTTTGGGGGTTCTGATGGTTCCTAATTTGGAAATTCTTTATTTAATCAAGTATTATTTATTATACCAAATAGATGAGGAGTTCTAGTAAACTCTATGAAGATGATCTAAACTAAATTTAATATAAGTATTGGTGTGATTGTTAGATCTTAATGAAGCAAAGGCTCCAGGCATTTGTGAGTAATTTGGAAATACATTTTGTACTGGACTTACCTCAGCTGACCACCCATACGGTAACTTCGCAAGTTGATCTTTCTCAGGCACGGCCTTGGAAGACGGGGGACTGGTGTAGTCCAAGTGGTTCTTGAAGGAAACGTTCTTTGTTTGTTCTTTTTTAGGTTCTTTTATTATTTCTTTCACTGGTTCGGGCACTGAAGGTTTTGGTCTGCAAATTATTTTATATTCATATTAACTATATGATGTTATTTTATTTATATACCTTTTGACTTAAGGTCTTCATGGATTTCAACATCAAATTGATCTCATACGGCACCATTAGTATACCTAATTATTATAATTCAATTCGCTATTTCTTAAGCATTACGTGCATTGATATCACAAAAGCTAAATTTCGTAAACTAAGTTTGATTTTTATGACGACAAAGATTTTTATTGGATAAATCTTAGTTCACATATATTCACATTACTTAATTAGATTTTAGCATTCGAAATAGCGAAGTATTCACACGATATATTTACGTATTCATTTTCAGTTCAAAAGACGTGACGTGACAGTCGTGTGAACGCCACGACTTAAAATTGATGCACCATGACTTAAAAATATTTTATCGATAGTTGATGAGATGCTTCTGTTCTTAAGACAGTGGTAGCCCAGCGGTAGCCCGCGTTCGCTTGAATAACCGAGTGATGCGGGTTCAAATCCGGGTCTCGTATATTACCGGTACCTCTGATATTTTTATGTGCGAATCATTTTTATCCTGATTACCACTTGTCTTACGGTGAAGGAAAACATCGTGATGTCTGAGAAAACCTAGCAAGTTTTCGAAAGACATGTGAAGTCCACCAACACGCACTAGGCCAGCGCGGTGGACTATGCCCCCTTCGTACTGAGGGAGGCCCGTGCCCAATAGTGGGACGTTGAAAAGGGCTGATGATAATAAATGCTTTTGTATCGTTAGGAATTACATTAGATGAACAGACAGAAATTTTACGTCTAAAGCCTGTAAAACATACTTCTCAGTGTGAGTTTGCATGCCGATGTACTCGGTCTCGGCGCCGGCGGACGCGCTGAGGCTGCACACGGACGTGATGTCGCTCGTCTCTGCAACGGGGTACAAATCTATACAAAATAAATTACTCGACAATATCGGAATATTTATCTTATACATTATTTTACTAGCTCGCCCTCTCAAAAGCCCTAAGGCACCGCCTTAAACCGAAAATCAATATTGAAATTTTACTTATGATTGTCTCATATGTGATTCTTTTAGAATTTCTATTGTGTATTAATTACCATAGGAAACGGGCCTAGTAATGCGATGGCTAGGGAAATCGAGTGAAACTTCCCGATCTTTCATGTACGAATTAATTCCAATTTCCAACATGACTATTTTACATTTCCGGAATAAAAATAAGCGTGTTTCCCATCACCAGTTTTTGTGTGAAAGAAAATGTGGCCAATATTAATTCTTGATGACTCGATTGGCGCAGTTTGTAGAGACCCTACTTTCTTGCGCTAGCGGTTGCGGGTTCGAGTCAGGCTGGGGGCATTTATTTGTTAAACTCGGATGTTTGCACTCCAGTCATGGGTGTTAATATTTATAATATTGTATGTATATAAACTTATATATGTAGTATATCCGTAACACAAGCTTCCTTCGTAGCTTACCATGGAACTAGATGGAGCTGTGTGTAATAATGTCCCAACATATTTAGTAATTAAATAATTTATTTATTTAATTACTTAAACTGACTGACCGAATTTGGAAAAAACTTTGTACATTGACAAACTATGATCTATGAATGTATTCAAGTGTGGGTAAATCGCTTTTAAGTAGTAAATAATTTATTAACTAACCAGGATGACTCAGATTCTCCCGCGGTACTGGTAGACGAGTTCTTTGAGTAGCAGGAGACTTGGAGTCCCTTGTTGATGATTCCGAACTTACATCATTGCCCAGTTTACTTAACAGCATCTAGGACAAAAAAAGTATGAAGCATAAGATAATATTTAAAAATGAAATTTGAAGTAGCTGGTACTGTGTGTTAATAATGTCCTAACTGTAACTAACTGCCTCACTGGTGTAGTGGCTAGCATGTACGGTCATACATCGAGAGGTCCTGGGTTCGAGTCCCAGGTCGGGTCAAGTTTAATTATTGAGTCTTTCTGTTTAGTAAGCCTCAGTAATAAGCCCGGAGTTGGGAAGTTGGCGGTGAGTCACCCCCGTGCCTCGGAGAGCACGTAAAGCCGTCGGTCCTGCGCCTTAGCTCTCACTGGTCGTGTCGAGTAGTCGTCCCACCGGAGTATGAGAGTGATAGGAATAGAGAGTGCACTTGTGTCTGCGCGTACACTTATGCACTATAATATCTCCCGCGCAGTTGGTCAGTCTCAATGAGATTGGCCGCCATGACCGGAATCGGTCGGAGAACATTATTATTATTATTATTAATGTCCTAACATAAAATATTTATATAAATTAAAAATAAAGGTTGTTTGTAAGAATTTGCTTCTAGCAGTAAGACCACCTTTACAAGGCTTTTTGTCATTCATCTTTTCATCTTAAGTGTAGACTGTAGGTACTCTTCTTAATGGTGTGCAATAAAGTATATCTCTAATATATGTATGTATGTATGAATGTACGTATGTTACATACATCTGTGTATGTATGTATGTATTTTTTTCCGGAGACAGGAAAAATACAAAATTACGTATAATAGATTCAAGGCGTTAGTGACTCCGTATGTCGGGCTCGGTTCTTCGTTTTCCTATACCGACTAAAAAACCCGTCTCCTCTTCTGTACCTTCATAGTTCCCCGTGGGATTGCCGTTAAGCATTACTTTACGAGGGAAGGATTTAGCTGCAGCTATTTCCGCTTATAGCTAGTTGTTCGTTGTTTTTCCCGTTGTTGGGTGCGTAGATCTATCAGCACTTCAGTTATGTATGTATGTATGTATGTATGTATGTATGTATGTATGTATGTATGTATGTATGTATGTATGTATGTATGTATGTATGTATGTATGTATGTATGTATGTATGTATGTATGTATGTATGTATGTATGTATGTATGTATGTATGTATGTATGTATGTATGTATGTTTGTGTATACCTGCAGCTCGTTGTCCTTGGCCTGCAGCGTGCGGCGATAGCGGTTGTTGTACTGGCGCAGCTCCTTGAGCCGGCGCTCGAGCTCGGGCCCCGGCGAGCGGCACTCGTGCGGGGCGGCGGGCCGCAGCGTGGCGCGGATGCGCGCGCCGCCCGCCCCGCCCGAGCCGTTGCGCCGGAGCTCCACCAGCTGGGTTGGTTAACTTTACATATTAATTGAAACTAGATAGGGACCATTCATTTATTACGTAAGACAATTTTGGGGGCGAGGGGGGTCGACCATGTCTTATGTTTTCTTACAAGGGGGTGGGACCTCGATTGTTCTTACGTAAGATCAAAAAAATGTGCAAAGTTAAAATTATACTTTGAAAAAGCGCGGGCAACCGAGCGAAAGGTACCTACTGTACCTTTAAAATTACAAATAAACATTTCAAAAAATGCTTACTTTGAAAAATAAACATTGAAATAAACCTCTCTAAACAGTATTACGTAATAAACGAATGGCCCCATTGGATGATTAGAGGAACCTAGTAATCTAGATGATTAGAGGAAGAGAAAGAGAAAGATAAAGTCTATACGTTTGGTTTGTGTTACAACGATAGTACTTATCAATCTTACCTTAGGAACAAAAACTAGACATAAAGTAGCAGTTGTGCAGAAAATGATGAATATTGCGATCAACACGAACAAGGCGTCTTTATGGTCAGCTAGCACCTGAAAATGGAGAGCAAGTATAAGAAAATCTATTGGATATAATTGAAATTTGTAATTTAGAAAAATAAGAAAGTCCACTTCTAATAATACTTTCTGAGGTTTACACGAATATTTGATATTATAAATGAAACTATCCGGGACAGACTCTCTCCCGTGACCATGATTGCTGTTAAGCATTCGAAACGTCGGAAACCAAAAATCAAAATAAATCCGCGACAAAATCCGAAAAGATGTTTCATTTATAAAGTCCTCTTCTATAAAATTAGGTATAAGTATAGTATGTTTTGACCAAAAACAATACACTAATAAAGAAAATTTACCAAAGCGATTGGAGCACCCATGATGCACATAATGAGCACGTTGTAGACCGACAGTCCGATGTGCTTGGAGTCGTTCAGTGCAGGAATAGACACGTGTCTTGTTTCCCACGCGAGAAAAGCTCCGAAGACCTGATAATGGAAATGCACTCCCTTCAAATTTGCCTCTAGATACGTTTTGACAATTAGTACATCATCATCATCGTGATATACTAAGATTTCTCAGAAATGAGATGAATTCACACATGAAATAGTATTTTATATGTATTTGGACCCAGCTAACGAGATATTATAATAATTCATACCAAACAACAAAATCTGTTAAGTGGATTTCTCATGACGCTAGGACCGAGTTAACTGCGTCAGGCAGACAGATTGATAAAAATTCTAACCGTAGAATTGACCTGTTTATCGATAACAATGACAATTTCAACGAGATTTTCCACAAAATACTTAGATGTATACTATATAGATAACAAAATACATGTAGGTATGTCTAAAGCATGTACTTAATAAAAACATATTTAAATACTAAGCTAAATTACATGATATAAAAATTCCATACCAGTAAAAGTCCTTTGTAAGCGTAAATTACTCCAATGAATATGGGCATCCGCTCAGATTGGCAGTACTCATTCTCTTGTACTATTACGATATCTTCACTTGTAGGATGAGGCTGTAAGACAAATTAAAACTAAGATAATAAATAAATAAAAATCGTAATCGTTAAATTATTAATTATACAGAATGACTCAATAACTAAATTTGACTCAACCCGTGACTCGAACCCAAGACTTCTTGATGTATGGTCATACATGCTAGCCACTACACAACCGAGGCAGGTATGTGAATATATACGTACATACTACGTAGATATTATTTTAGGACATAATACAAAATATACTACTCACATATGCTTCCATCTGCTTAGTTGCTCTATAAAATGGGTCGGAAACCTGCCAAGTCGTCATTATGGCGAAGTCGATGCAAAGCAGAACACCCACCACCATGAATAGCTGATAGTCTTTTATCACCTAAAACAAAAGGTTCTTAATGTGCTTAGTGCTAAAAGAACCTAATTTATCTGTTGTTCAAAAATATTTTTGTATATAAAGTGGTAGTGCCATGCTTGTTACCTTCGGGTAGCAGCCGAATGGGCCGGCACGCCCCGTATAGTACCACTCTCTCACAGAACACCGGCGTGAAGTGGCAGCTATGCTGTCGCGTTTCGTCCGGTGAGTGAGAGTCTGGGAGGCCCACTCTCCTTCCCTCCTCCCTCTCCCTCCCTCACTCTCCCAACCTCCCTCCTTCACTCTCCCAAACTCCCTCCTTCACTCTCCCAACCTCCCTCCCTCTTCCCTTCATCCTCCGGCTTCGTTCCGGCCGGCCGGCAACGCATCTGCAAGCCTGGCTTGCAGATGTCCATGGGCGGAGGTGATCACTTTCCATCAGGTGAGCCTCCTGCCCGTTTGCCCCCTTTTTACCATAAAAAAAAAAAGATATTTTTTTGAAGCTCTCATAAGTTTCCCGGCGCTTGACGGTGAAGAGGGGCGGCAAAGGGGTGCACGTAACGTCACCCCTCTGATGCAGCAGGAGCTAAAGAAATTAAACAGCATGAAGAAGAACCTGTTTTAATTGAAATATCTTCGAAGAAAAGGCTATAAGTAAGACATAAATATAAATTGTAAAGTTAATAATTTACAGATAATTAGTTTGTTAAGAAGCAGAAGCACCGCTCTGGAAATAATTCTGCCAACACCCATGATTGTGCTTTTGCTAAATATTTTTCATCTTTATGCCAATTTTTTTTTCAATTGGTCTTAGCATATAATTATGATCTCTGTGCCACCAAAATCTAATAGTCTGAAAAACAATTAAGTGGGTACCTTTTTATTTAGCTTAACGTCAGTGAAGATGGAGTGAACCCGCCAAGTCTTGGAGAACATTGCCCCAAATGCCAAGCTGAAGCCTGCCATCAGCAGCCAAGCTCTCGCGGTACAGATGTACGGAAACGCGGCTGATGAAATATATCATTATATTAGTTTATGGCTTCCAAGTTGCAATATTAAAATAGTTTTGTGTATTCATAAAAGTTCCTTTGAAATCATAATTGAAGCTTTATTCTTCTTAAAAAAATATTATTCTTAAACAAAGTTCAAGGTTTCCATAAGATATTTGCAATATCATTATATATTATATTATAACTATTTTTTTGGAAACAATAATAGTGCCTTGTTTGGAAAACACATTAAATGCATATAGGTAAACATGAGAGCCAAGGACCCTGAAGATAATAGGAACACTTGTGGGAATAACTAGTTTTATTAGAAAACAGCATCAAAATCAACATTGCTTAGGAAAATGTGAAAAATTTAGGAACGTTCATGAATTAAAAGGGATATTTGGTGAAAAATATTCAAGAAATTATCTAAGTTTGACTTTAGCACTTCAAATGTTTTAGTCAATAATTGTTACCTATAAGTATATAGTAGTCTAGTTCAAACACTAGTATTATGAAAAGCATGCATTAAATAAAATAGCGATAAGCTATTCGCTGTGGTGATTCGAATGATTTAAAATATGAATGCAGAATTGAATTAATTACCCAAAAAGCGAAAACGTCAAAGTACTCACAATCGCTGGAACGTAAAGCTTGAAAAAAATGAAAATATTAAAGCAAAGCATAGGAGTGTAAACCAAAACTTGGAAACATGCTGTCGACTCCGATGACCTAGATACTGCCTAGGCCTTTCTCAGAATCTAAAACAGGGAGGGGTTCCCAAAGTTTGGTTACAGGTTCAATTCTGCACGGGAAGCTAAAGCTGGGGTTGCAAGCTATTACCTCCACGTGGAACTTCCTGAGAAAGACCTAAGAATTAATGAATTCGATGAGATGACGTGCCAGCGGCATGCGAGTTAAAAGTGCTAACTATCAGAGTTTTTTTAACCAGTCAACCAGTAATCAAAATTACCTTTAATCCGAAAGATAGAAAGAACAAAGATATTTATGAATGATCATAAAACACACATATAGGATACATAGATGAATGTTAATGGTATTACCGATGCTGCTGAGGCTGGAGTCCAGTCCGAGGAAGATGACGCTGAGGTACGTGAGCATGCAGCCCACGATGATCAGGTTGTTAAGGTGTGGAGATGACATTTTTATATATCTAAAAGAAAACATTTGCATCTTAATTAAGTATTATAAATTATTAACATATTTTTATTTAATAATTTCTTTTACTCTACATAATTCGTACGATTGTCATATTAATTTGTATACTGTACAGTCGAAAAAAAGTATCACTTTTACGGAATACCTACTTTTTTTTAGTCTTCATTTTTTAAAATATATAATTCACCTTTTTTTGGAGTATACTGTATATACCTGCTCTTTCTCTTTTCAAGTCGATCCAAAATATCTACAAAATAACACACAGTCCTACCTCTGATTCCTGTAGTGTATGTTCATAGCGAGAAAGCCGGTGGCGAGCAAGATACCGAGCACGGAGCACGACACCAACACCGAGTAGATCGTGATGTTCACTTGCGTGTGCTCGATCAGGCGCAGAGTGCGGTCTTTTGGGGGGTTCCTAGGATTTATCAAAAGCTATACTACTCTATAGAAGTAATTAGATCATAAATAAGGTTTATGAACTTCATAGCTAATTTGTCCTGGATACTATTTTCTTCCTTCTGAGGAGTATGAGTCTGTTTTAATTGTAACTGGGCATTTATCCTCGCTTCATTAGGGTTCATAGATGAATCAATAAAAATTTAACATTAACATTCTAAAATATTCAATACAAACAATCAAAACCTACTTTCCAATCCACTTAAAGGGTTCCCCACTGCCGAGATCCAGTCGGTCCCTCTCTGCACAGTACTCTCCCACCTTTACTTCGCCCACCATTTCCCCCTGGAACTGCTTCAGTAAGATTGACGCTTTGCGCTCGTTGTCATAAAATCGTACTGGTCCCTGGGAAATGAAATTTAAATACAATTTTCAGGAATTTCGGCAGAAAATGAGAAAACATTAATTATCTAGAGAAAAGGACTCTTTTGATCTTATCTTAATTTTGCATTCTTTCAAATGTTCAATCAAATTTCATGTTGCGTACTCACAGTAACTCCTTCAAAGGTGACGTTGCTGAGTGCATCTAGGAATAGCTGCTCCCATTCCTTATCCCGATATCTAAAGTCTTGTACTGTCTTCTCTTTGTATTTCAACTTTACTCGATGTGCTACAGTCTGAATAGCAAGTGCCATTGCCCAAATACCTTAAAATTATACATAATATTAGAAAAAAAACCAGCCTCTAGGTTTAAGAACATATCCTTATTTATTGCCTTTAGAGGATCATATTGTAAAAAAGTTTTGTGCACAAAGTTGCTGAACATTTTAGTGCTGGCTTTAGAAGCCGTAAAATGTTTCATATATCTTGTATTTATGTTTATTTTTTATCGTGCGTTAATAGAAAAGCAAGTAATCGAAAGTTTTATAAAGCTTATAATAAACAATAGTAAACAAATATAAAATTTAAACTATAATAACCTACCATCGTAAGTATACCCGTGAAAACGGGAATATTCTACACCTCGTCTTCGGTCGTATTCCACTTGGTAATCTTTAGCTGTCTGAAGTAACAAAATAATCTAATAAGTATTCAAATATTAAAGATTATAGGTAGTTAATTAAGAAGAAAAAAGTAACGAAAATAACTGTATGTTTAAAATAATAAATGCCAAAATTTTTGTCATTTCTTCGAGATTCCCCACAACGAATCAATTGTATATCAGATATATCTGGTGCAAGTGATGATTTAGCATAAGAATAGAGATGTTCGTTTAAATAATAATTGGTCAAGTTATAGCTGGACCTGTCAGAATAAAGGGTTCTGCACATTTTTAGATTTCAACGAAATTTGTAAAATGAAATACATGACAGCACTTACAATGCCAGAGACAGTAGTCTCTCCGGTGGTAGACAACGGTAACAGGTCAGTGAGGATGGTGGTGTCCAAGGCGGTACTCAGTTCGCGGCGGGAGCACGGCGCGCGGCGCGTCCACCACTTGTTGCTGTACGTGCCTAGTAGCAACCATGTGTACGCACGCCCATACATTTCTAACCTAAGGAATGATACATAATAATTATGAAACTATTACAATAAAAGAGAAACTTTACATGCGTAAGTATATATTTGTTTGTCACACTTTATCGCTTAAAAAGCTCAACAGGTTAAGATGAATTTTAGTACATACATAAATTATGATTTATGATACCCACAAAAACTATGGAATATGTAATTCGTGTTGGTTCCTGTTTTTATATATAGGGTTTTAAAATGAAAACTTCTTCTTCTTTTGGGTCATTTAGGCCATTTTAAAATACTTCCAAGCATTTAAAAATACTAAATGGCCCAGTAATTAAAAATATAACACTTAGGTATACTTACTTATAGGCTTCGCAAAATATATTTAAGGCCCAAGTCTCGTTGAAGTTTCCCAGAATTATCCTAACATCCTTCTCTTTCAGTTTGGACAGTGCTGTCTTCACTTCAGTTGCAAAGCTCTGAGTCTCGTCTACTAAAAAGTTTGCCGAATCTAAGTCCGCTAATAAACGATTATGGGCCTGAAATAAAGATTTTTTATGTTAAATTTATTCCTACAAATTATCTAAGTACTAAAGATGTTTAAGCAGTTCCTAGATAAATTAAATCAATTTTAAAGTATATAGACAAATATCATTAGGTATTGATGACTATTATAAGTACATGACTAAGTAAAGACTCCATATTCTTCACTCACCAAAGCATATCGAGGTTCATTCTGGTAGATAGTCCCAACTCTTGTCCAGTTGAAATGTTCCAAGAGCCGAATACGAGGCATATTGAAAGCATTCTCCGAGGGCACGATTCGAAAGAAATTGGGAAAAGCTTCCTTTGTAAACATCGGATGAGTATCAGCGTATGATAGCTAAAATAAATAAATACTAAGTCATGTCTAATTCATATCTCAGTTAAGCTAGAAATTCATTAAATCATACGAATACGGAGCTTGTAAATTCTCTATTCCATTTAAAAATTTGCTTACTAAAATTCCCTTATGTTGAAAATTTTGGACAACTAGACATTCTCTTAGCAGGCTTTAAATAATTATACCCATTTTGAACAAAATGTCAAGCGATTTTTAATGATGCGCAATACTATTGTGGCTACCTGAGTAAGGTGCCAATGCTTCGATGCTTTAGCGATGGGGTCAGTCACGTGCGTGCAGGCGGCGCCGAACAACATCAGCTTGTGGGGACCGCTGTGCATCATGTCAAAAAATGACTTCACACCCACCGCTGCATTGCACTGATAAAGAATATTTAATTTTAGTTTTTAAACCTAACTTCTCAGGAACAGTTACTGCGAAGTCATTTTCAAGGACCTAAGTTAGCGAGTATCAGCTAGGTGTTGGCAAATTTGTAGTAGGAAAGCCCAAGCAGAGATTTTTGGGCTTACTCAAGCGCGGCAGATGAATGCGAAAAAAATATTTAGGGCGTCCCTAGTCTCTACTACCTATTGCTTCTTATTATTTTGGTATCTCGAGTATATTTAAATTTATTTTTCGTTATTTGAACCATTAGGTACATCAAATCATATAATTGTAACTTCGTAGATGTACTATTAGTTATACAATATATACTACACATAAATAAGCCGCTGTAGCTTTATAAAAGTATCGGAGATAATAAAATAAGGTAATGGTAGATTCGCACGATACATTTTATTGCCTTTGTGTAGTAACTATAATGTAGCTTATATGGAAACCTAATCGATTTTCTATAAACCTAAATTCTGATATCATAAACCTTGTAACAAATGATTTTGGTTTTTAGTGCAATGAAACGGTTTCACAAAATTTTGATCCTCCGCGCAGGTTTTTTCCAAATTCCAACGTAAGAAGAAGGTAGGTATTCGATAGAGTTCAAAGTTCTTCTTTACATAATAAACAACTTATCTTACCTATCCTTACAGACTTTTTAATCGTTAGACTCTCACCTCAGTATCATTCCACCACATGTGAAGCCTGTAGTTCCTCAACACGGAGTCGTGTTCATTGACGTGGTCCAGTGCCAGCTTGACGCTTGGCATCACGCCTCGACCTACAGCGGTTTTAGCATATCTTGGTACTTAGCTCTTTAAGAAATTGTATGGATTATGAAATTATTTCTATTTAATGTAAAATGATAGTGTTTAACATATTCAAATTGCAAAGTGTATATTTTTCAAGTCACTCTTATCGGAAAACTTATGTGTTCCCGCACATAATGAAACTTCATTAGAGATCTATGCTTTTTAGATCGATAAGCAGTATTGTAATTATTGAATAAATATCAATATTTTATTACCGAAATACCTACTGGTCCGAAGAACATCTGATCGCTTAAATTATAAACTGGCGATTACGTTTAAGCGTTTATAACGAGGAACTTTTAAACTTTTGGCATATTTCTCAGAGATAAGATAATTTTCCACAGTAAAAAGTATCCTAAAGGTTGAGCAGGACAACCAGTTATCATTTTACTCATCAAAATCTGTTCAGTGGTTTTTTGGTAATGTTTTCCAAGACAGACAGACAGACGAACAGACACAGACAAAAATTCTTAAAACTTATTATTTCTAAAAACTATTCAGGCTCTGTATCGATAATGAGGACTATTTCAATACGATTTTCAAAAAAGTTTATCTAATGTTCTTAACATTCGTTTTAACTCAGAAGATAAATTAGATCTAAGCAATAATTATTTAAATCTTTTAGAAGCATTTTCTAAAGATACCAGTGTTTGAGTTCTCCACTCCCTTCCCGAAGGGGAAGAAGCCAGCGATGTAGACATCCGTCCGACGATTAAGGATCGCATCCAAATTTGGCTTTTGGGGAATCCCCATCACCACACTCAATGAGAGCAGGATGATCAGAGCTATCATTCTGGTGTCTATATAAACAAATTATGATATTCAGAAATAGTTTAAAATAATTTTCGTTTATGGTTTTATTTATAAGTTTATGGTTTTATTTATAAATGAAACTATCTTTTCGGATTTTGTCGCGGATTTATTTAGATTTTTCGTTCCCGACATTTTTAATGCTTTACAGCAAACATAGTCACAGGTGAGACTTATTTATAAGCTCATATACACGATATCATATTGCATTCAGCCTCTTTAAACTTCGAAAGCTGGGCGCGGGCTTTCCATATACCTACCTCTCCTGGACCTAGGACGTAGCCCGTACGTATACGAAACGTATCGGACCATAACCCAGAACTCTATTGATTAGTAGATATTTCAATTATTACACGCATTGTCACTTATTATACAATATCTTTAATACAAAAAAAGCCTTAAAACATTTTATCTTTAAGCTCATCAAGTTTTAACTTTTTAACCGACTTCTAAAAAGGAAGAGGTTATATTATATTATCATACCACTATGAAAACTTTAATGATATACACTCGTAT
The DNA here is from genome assembly GCA_905231865.2 of Boloria selene. NCBI lineage: Eukaryota > Metazoa > Arthropoda > Insecta > Lepidoptera > Nymphalidae > Boloria > Boloria selene. The sequence goes on from HG993156.1 coordinate 896,035, forward strand.
TTATAAGAAGAAATAACTTAGTAATCTACGGTACCTAATATTATAAGTCACAGAAACTTTACCAATCAATAACTATAATAAATATCAACTAGATGTAATCATATTTGGACGGCATTTTATTTGTTTATTTATATAACAATATCCTAAAACAGAAATAGGGTGTATTTAATACATAATAATAACAGGATTTATTAGAATCTACTTCACGTTTCAATGAGAATTTTCATAATCAATTATAGTTCTTAAAAATAACTCACCTGCCATTAGGATTACGAGTGAACTATTAATATTCTATTATATACACGAAATACCACTGTCCGTTCGTCACAAAACCTTCATTGAACTGGTTTTTAGAACACTAGGTATAAATTTGTACTTGTTAGAACTCATTTCATCAGAAAGACGCCTTACTGAAACCACAGTTTCAAGTTGAACAAGATTTAACTACCCTTACATCATTTACACTATAAAATGAACTTTAACACATTATTTTACGGTACATTATGGCTTATCACGTAGACCTTTAAATAAATTGATAACGTCGTATCTAAAATTGGTATAACAAGAGACATTATATTTTACGCAAAAGATATAAGGTTTATTTTAGAATAATCACGATATTACATAAGGTAGAGTTGCGGGAATATAGTTGAGCAAATAGACAGAATTAGGCTTTGCCGGGGCGAATCGATAGAGGGTGGGCTTTCAGGGTAGTGTTGTTATTAACTAATATCGATATAATACTTTCTTAGGTTTACGCGAATATTTGACATTATAAATGAAACTATCTTTTCGGATTTTGTCACAGATTTATTTAGATTTTTGGTTCTTGACGATTCTAAAGCTTTACTGTTTATAGCAATCATGGTAATGGAAGAGACTACCGTATTTGACGTCTTAGAAGTTTATATATTTATTATTTATGTAAATTAAAAAAATATGCCATAAAATATACCTATATAATTTCTCATATACCTATCAAGCTATAAACATTATGATATATAAAAAACGCGTAGAAACTCTATCTTCATAATATTTTGCAATATACGTATCTAAATGTGGGTCATTCTAATTGTTAAATGTAGGTATATCAAATGATTGGTGGCTAGTGTATAAATTAACAATACTACTTTCCTATGTAATGGAATTATATTACTAAAATGAGCGACTCAACTTCGCTTCACTCGAGTTCGTCAGTAGGTTTAGCATCCCTGACACCAATAAAATTTTCTTTTATTGATTTTTTATGGATTTTTCAAATCGGTCCAGCTGTTTTTGAGTAAAATTCGATATATATTAATAGATTTTAATAGATTTTTTTAAAGTAATGGATTATATTATTATTTATTATAAGTAATATATAAAATGTATCGAATAGTCCCATCTCTAAAAACTGGTTTCGTTGCGCATGCGTCTATGTTATCTTAAATCTACGCAGGGCTGGAGCAAAGTCCCAGGACGGTATCATATAAAAAATTCATACTATTTAATTAAAACTTTTATTTGTAAATTATATTTTTATTTATACATATAACATACGTTGAAAGGGCCTGAGAAATTGGTATTATATTGACAATTTTTTTTGACCTATTCTATTGTGTAATTTTCGGTTATTCATAAATTTCAAAAACTTTCAATATTTCTATCGTTTAAAAATAATAAAAACAAATTACTTCTGCATTTTTGATGTCATCATTTAAATTGCCTAATTCACTATAAACAAGCGAAAGTTAGCCGTGTGTTTATTGCAGTAAGATTTAAATTCAATAAATTGTACTTAACATAATTGACATTTCTAATTGGACGTTGCCATGTTAATAATTACGTTCCATTTAAAGCCGTCGTTTTTAGCAATATATTATTAAAATATTAAGCAAAATAATTTAACTATTTTACATTACATTTCAAATTGTATAGAATCTATTTTATAAGAACATAAATCAGACTAATTTTAATTTATAAACATTTAATAAATTACTAAAGCAAAGACAATGTTGCTTCATTTCACGCAGTAACATAGTTATTTGAAAAGTTCCACATAAGCGAAGTAACGCTGACAGCACCGTCAGAATACGTGGCCCGTGGTTCTGTGCGATAGATGTGCATTGTTTATATTTTTTATAATAAAATTTCGCTCGAAAATACACTGGAAGCCGTAAGTATAAATTATTGCATTATTAATGGTTATTTCTGTATAAAAATTTCTATTAACATCATTGTTGATCTACGCAAAATGTATCATAAAAAGTGAGACAGCAGCTGTCAAAGTAATTTCAGATGATTTTTAGGCAATTCTGTTGCATTTAGGTATAATTTAGTTAATTTTTCAATTATTTAAAATTAAGGGTTGTGTAACCACCCCTATATTATAAGGAATTATGTAAAGAAGTTGACAGGTACTCATAATAGTAATTCAGATTAATTACTTGTAATAATGATCACAAACAAGATATTATAGTATACAATTATTAGACTGTCATGCAATGATAAGATTTTTTGCAAATATCAACCTATATTATAGTGTTCCTAAATAAGTGTAATATTCCTATGAAAGAACTGATTTAAGTGACCCATATTCTTTTTTATCGAAAAATATCAAATCAAATGTTTATGGCATATTTTAAAGACTATCATTTTACCTTTCAAATGTTCTTCTGCTATAGCAAGACAATATTTTATTTTTTTATTCATATTCATATCACAATATATTAAAAGTATAAGCGTACGAAAAGTAAACATTGAAATACTTGTCCATTTTAATTTCTCAAGATCAATTGCTATAATGAAGTTATATAATTTATATTTAAATGAAATATTGTAATGAGTTAATTACCAAGTATGGTGTGTCAATTAAGTGATAATTGGGTAGGATAGTTTGCTTTAAAATAAATTATTATAAGATTTCTTTACTTACATTAGATTATCTAATTAGATTTGGAATTGAGTTTTAAAAATGTTTTATGTACTTCTTGCATGGGTGTTTTTAACATGTTCAGTGCCACTAACTTACCCTGAGAGTTTAATGGCACTGCAGGGTGAGTCAGTGGCACAGAATGTATTAAGGTTTAATGTTTAAATTAAATACTTTTTTGATCTGCTTGCTTGTTTGCTTAGTAAATGTGAAAGAAATTGTAAATCTTATTTCTTTATTTGTATCACATGCCAAATAAAAAATAATAACATGTATCTTAAGATTAGACAAGACCTACATCTTTGGCTATAGGTCTTGTGATGATGGTTAAAATATATTTTTAAATATATTTTTTATTCTAAAAGTTAAAAAAAATGTAGAGTTGTTTAAAAGTAATTTAAGGATATTGGAAGGATACAGGTTTATCTTATGTGGGTCAAGCTGTTCAAATTAAATAATTTTTGATGTAATTGAGCAAAGTTGTGACTTTATTGTATTTACTTTTCGATCTGTTTTCTAATGACATTGTATTCAAAAAATTCTATGCTATGACTGACAAATCTACTTCTCTTATGTAAATGTGATATTTAAATTTATCTTTCATTTTTAAATAACAATACAAATGAATACTTGCCAAAAACGATGTCATGATTAAGTAACTTATATATTTTTTCAGAATACTAGGCTTCAATCAAGATGATGAATCCACAGTATCCACCTCCCGGACAAAATAACAATGCACCAAACAATCCATTGGGCTTCCCACCAACATCGCAGGAATATAATGGTGTCCAAAATGCTAATACTTACAACCAAATGCCACCAAATGGGCCCCAGTCAGATGTGTCTCAAAAATTGCAAGGTCTTAATTTAAATGGACAACAAACTCCAAATATCCCATCATCTCAATTGCCTCCTGGACAGTTTCCAACTTCAAATTATGGTCCAACTCCCAATTACAGTGGGCAGTTACCCCCTGGTGTGAAACCTCCATTCCAGCAAGGCAGACCACCTGTAAGCAGTGCACCTCAACAATTTTCACCTATAAATCAAAATTTTTTACCTCCTTCTACCCAAGGGCCTGTGTCACAGGCACAAGGCTTTCCACCAAACCAACAATTTCAATCTCCTAATTCCATGCAGCAAGCACCGCCAAAACCTCAACCAGGTCAAGGCCCGCCACAACAGGGACCACCAGCTTCTATGGCACGGTCTGGACCTACTGATCAATCAAAGCCTGGCATGCTCCCTCAAATGGGACCTCCGCAAGGTTTTCAAGGTCCCCCTGGTATGCAACAACCTCAAATGAGAGGTCCGGAACAACAAGGAATGCAACAACCTGGACCTACATCAAATTTCCCCAATCGTATGCCACAAGGGCCTGGTCAGCAACCACAACCAAGTCAAACGTCAAATTTACCTCCTCAATCTATGTCAGGTCAGGGACCTCCTGCTAATCCACCAAACTTTTCTCAATCTGGACAAATGCCTAGTCCGCCTGGTTTTCCACCTCAAACTAGTATGCCACAACAGCCAAAATTACAGCAATCTACCCAACCTGGTATGCCACCTCAACCAAGCAATATAAACCAATCTGGGCAACCTGGTATACCACCACAGCCAGGTATGAGTCAACCCGGCTTACCACCAAACCAATTACAGCAATCTTCTGGTTTAAGGCAACAAACTGGACTGCCACCTCAACCTAACCAAACCCAACCAGGTTTTAATCAACCTGGAATGTTAACCCAATCTGGCATGCAACCTCAGCCAGGTATGCCGCCGCAACCTGGTATGGCTTTGAATCATGGAATGCCGCCCCAACCTGGCATGTTATCCCAACCCGGTATGCCAAACCAACCTGGTATGCCACCTCAACCTGGTATGTCACAACATCCCAGTATGCCACCTCAACAAGGTGTACCTTCACAACCTGGCCTTCCTCCACAACCAGGTATGCCGCCTCAAACCGGACTACCGCCACAACCTGGCATGCAACCGCAACCTGGTATGCAACCGCAACATGGTATGCCACCTCAACCTGGCATGCAATCACAACCTGGTATGCAACCGCAACCTGGAATGCCACCGCAACCTGGTATGCAGCAATCACAATTTAACAACCAATTTCCCTCTATGCCTGGCTTACCACACATGCCGCCACCTCTAAGCCAACAACCGAGACAGTTTCAAGCACCCCCTGGAAACCAACCAGGGTATGGAGCACCACCTGGACAGCCACCTAACGCACAATATCCTGGTGAGTGTATTTATATATAAAACACATAGTAAAGTCTGATAAAAAATATTACAAAGTTCTTTCAAATGAGCTTTATAATAATTTTTATTAAAGTTTGAAAGAACTGAGTATTTTTAAGTGAAGGAGTTAAATCCACTTGTAAGATTGTGGGACAGACAGGGGAGTGAGATATTAAACAAAGGACGAATAAAATTCTTTGAATTCATAAGTTTTTGATCCTTAGTATATAAATGTAAAAGGTGTTTGATTATTGGTTCATTACAGTTTGTTTTTTTGTAGTGATAATTTAGATCCAACAGGTCTTAAAATCTCTAGTAATAAATAGGATAACATTTACTTTTTTTCCAATAATAAAATGATGATTCCTATCTTCAAGGTATGCCTCCCCAACCCCAGCCACAAGCTGGTTACGGACAAGGCCCCGGATACCCCCCATTCCCTGGACAACAACCCAGCTACAACACGCAGTACCAACAGCAACCACCTCAAAAGAGACTGGATCCAGATCAAATGCCTAGTCCTGTGAGTAGTTTTCAAGCTATATATTGTAATCTTACTTTTTCCCTAATTTGCTCTGGTCTAGGTCTCTTGATACCTAATGTATTAGATAACGCCATGTTTTTTAAAAAAATTATCATATATGACATTTAGATTACCTTCCTCTTGAATCGCTCTATGTATTAAAGAAACCGCATCAAAATCCGTTGCGTAGTTTTAAAGATCTAAGCATACATAGGGACAGACAGACTGCGGGACGACTTTGTTTTATACTATGTAGTCATTAACTTCAGATCAGTTGATTGATATGATTGTTCGTAATATGATTGAAGTTATAGTATACGTTTTTTAGATTAGTTATTTTAGTTGATGGTAAAAATTGGCTCATAAAGTGCTAACAAGTATCAATAATAAATTTTGAACCCTTTTAAACATATTTAAAGGATATTTTTCCTAAACAGATCCAAGTAATGGCCGACGACCAACAAAACCGTGGAGGAGTGTTCGTAACAAACGAAAAAGGACAGGTTCCGCCTCTAGTTACGACGGACTTTATTGTAGACGACAAAGGAAACTCGAGTGAGTATTAAAAACACTATACGTATATTACGTATATATTACTAAACCTTTTATTTTTGCTCGATACTAGCTATTTTGTAAATTTTGTGTATAATGTGTGTTACAACGCCATCTAGTTCCGTGGTGACGAGGCCTGTGTTACAAATATCAGATAGTTGAAAACTACACATGACTAGATTAGGTACAAACATTAGTGCTTAACAAATTAATGTACCCAAAGAGACTCGAACCCATAAAGAAAGTAAGGTCACTACAAATTAAGCCAAACGTGTCGACTATATAATTCCTTTGCGATTAAAATCTTTGTCTCTCTCATAACCATGACTGATGTAAAGCATTCAGAATGTCAATCAAAAATCAAAATAAATCCGCGACAAAATCCGAAAAGATAGTTTTATTTAAAAAATATTCATGATTAAATTTGTATTTTAGGTCCGAGATACATAAGGAGTTCAATGTACAGTGTGCCTGTGACCGCTGACCTTCTCAAGCAGACTTCAATGCCATTCTGTTTAGTTGTAAGTACTATATTTTTTTAAATAAACAAATAAATATGTTGGGACATTATTACACACAGCACCATCTAGTTCCGTGCTAAGCTACGAGGCTTGTGTTACGGACACCAGATAGTAGATATACTACAGTATAGGTTTAAATACATACATGTTATAATTAATATAAACACCCATGACTGGAGTACAAACATCCGAGTTTAACAAATGAATGCCCTCGGCAGGACTCGAACCCGCGACCGCTGGCGCAATAAAGTAGGGTCTGCCAAACGTGTCGTCAAAATTTGGTATCAGGTTAAGCAGTTTCTATTGTGTTGGTGTTACAAAACGGTGAAGGAACAAACATCATGAGGAAATCTGCATATCTGAGAAAACCTGGCAAGTTTTCACAGATGTGTGAAGTCCCCTAACCTGACTAACCGACTGTGGCCTGATCCCCTTCATACTGAATGTACCGTTCCCAGCAGTGGGACTTTAAAAGGCTAGGCACATTATAAAAGAAAGTCCTTTACCGCCTCTGTCTGTCTGCCCTAAAAACTACTGCACCGATTTTCATGCTGTTTTTGCAAATAGATTGATTTTAGGGGTGTGCGAATAATTCGAAATTACGAATTATTCGTTTCAAATCGAATATTTTTTTTTTTTTTTTCTGTGAATTATCATGCAATCAGTCGCTAGACTATGAGCAGATTAGATGAAGGAAGGATGTCATGGAGAGAAGTATTTCTAGTGAATACTTTCTATACTGTCATTATGAGCACACATCAGTTATGTGCCTCCTTTTTAATCTTCGTATGCTCTCTGGAATAGTTAGCTGTAAAGCTAGCGGGTTGGGATGTTTACTTAGTCTAGCCTTATATTTGGAACTGTAGAGCTTAATTTCCTCCTTAACAGTAGCTGTTCATGCCAAGATGTTCATGGAGTTCTGTGATTTTTATAAACCACGGAGAGTTGGATATCTGTTTTAGGATATAGTTCTGAGCCCTTTGAATAATACTATAGTTGGTGTCACATGCTGATCCCCAGAGTTGGATACCATACGTCCATATAGGTTTCAGTATTGTTTGGTATATAAGTAATTTATTGTCTATTGACAGTTTAGAGTTTCTTCCTAGAAGCCAATTGAGATCTCTATATTTAAAGTTTAATTCATCTCGCTTAGTTTGCAGGTGTTTCTTCCAAGTAAGTTTTTGGTCTAGGTGCATTCCGAGATATTTGACTGAATCGTGCTGAGGTAATTGGCTGTTACGAAGAGTAACGGGTGGGCATTTCTCTCTTCGCAGACTGAAGGTCACCTGAACTGATTTCTGGACGTTAGGTCTTATGCGCCATTTAGTCAGCCATACATCTATTTTGTTTAGTGCAGATTGTAATATTGCTGAAGCTTGTATGGGACATGTACTGCAAGCTAGGACGGCAGTGTCATCAGCGAAAGTTGCAACTGTCACTTGGTTGTTCTGTGGTAGGTCGTGAGTGAACAATGTATACAATACTGGGCCCAGTACTGATCCTTGTGGAACTCCTGCTAGGATGGGGTAAAAAGAGGATGTGCATTCATCTTCTTTAACTTGAAAGATCCTTTCACCGAGGTAGGATTCTATGACGGCGTAATATGGAGCAGGTAAGAGGGTTTTGATCTTTGCTAGTAGACCTTTGTGCCATACTTTATCAAATGCTTGGTGAACATCAATAAATGCAGCAGAGCAGTATTGTTTACGCTCAAAGGAAGCTGTGATTACTTTACACACTCGGTGGATTTGCTCGACTGTTCCATGGTGCTTCCGAAAGCCAAATTGGTGGTCTGGAATAATCGACTTTAGCGAGATGACTTCTAGGAGTCTTCTAAGGAATATCTTCTCGAACACTTTAGATGTTATAGGTAGGAGACTTATCGGCCTATAAGAAGTGATTTCGTGTGGCGGTTTTCCTGGCTTGGGGACCATAATGATCTGGGAAACTTTCCAGAGTGCTGGAAAGTATCCAGTCCTTAGAATGCAGTTAAATAAGGTGGATAGGAAGACAAAGGCTTTTTTTGGGAGTTCTTCAAGGATCTTCTTGTCAATTAGATCAAATCCCGGAGCTTTCTTTTCACTCATCTCCTTTATGACTTGGATGATCTCTTTTGGGTTAACAGTTTTAATAGGTAGGTCTAATTGGAAATCTTGGTTTAGGACATCATTGATATCAGATTCGTCAACTAGGTAGTCTGATTCTGTTGTGAATACTTCTGATAGATGTTTCCCAAAGGCTTCGGCTTTTTCTGTTTTAGAACTTGCAAATTGGTTTCCTTGCACTCTAATTGGAGGTTTCTGTGCGTTTGGCTTATTATAGTATTTACAAGCACGATAGAGTGAATAATTAGTTGCTCTAGATGGTGACAATGACTCTAGGAACGCTTCCGACGAGGAATTATTTGATTCAGAGATAGATTCCTTGAGGTCTTTAATTGCTTTATTGAATGCTGCTTTATCTGCTGGGTGTCTACTTGTGTGCCATATTCGTCGGAGTCTCCGTTTTTCAAGTATAAGTTGCTTAATTTCGATCGGAACTGAACTTTTTCTAGGCCTTGGATTAGCAATTTCTGGAGTACATTTCCACGATGCCGATTGGATGACTGTTGTAAAGTGCTTCGTATACGTTTCTATGTCATTATAATTCATAAGGGTTTCTGGTGGTCGAAGATCCTTATGAACGACTTCTCGAAATGCTTCCCAGTCAGTTCGTTTATTGTACAATGACAATGGCCTCATCTGATACTGTATGTTGGAGCTGATGGTTAAAATAACAGGAATATGATTGGACGACCCATCCAATGTAGATGAAATTTTAAAAAATAGACGCGATAGCCCTTTCATTATAAAAAAGTCCAGAACGTCTGGTAGTTTGTTAGGGTCTGTAGGCCAATGAGTTGGTTCTGGAGTAGATATGGTGGTCAGATAGTTAGAATCTACGCATTTTTTTAATTCTCTCCCGCGAGTAGTAATAAGTCGTGATCCCCAGTGTGTGTGTTTCGAGTTCCAATCGCCTCCTGCAACAAAGCGACATCCAAGGCTCTCGAAGTAAGTGCTGAATTGTGTATCTAATATTCTGTGCTTTGGAGGACAATATACAGCCGAAATGGTAAAGTTACCATTCCTATCTGAAATTCCAACAGAGGTAGCTTGTATGTGTTCTGTACAATATTTTGGGAGTTCATAGTGCTTAATGGTGTTTTTTATTCAAATCGAATATTAATGTTCAAAAATAGTAAATACGATACTGAATCTGGTGATAATGAATTTTGATACACGATTTAAAGGAATTTAAATGGAAACAATTGAAAATCCAGAGATATTTCATTAATTCGCCAATTATTATTTGAAAATTTTGGACTTCCAAAAAAATCCAATCGATTATTATTATTCGATTCGATTAGATTCGAACGATATTCGCATACCCATAATTGATTTGATTTGACAGATATCCCCAATGGCGGAGACTGTGGGTTCGGAGCCCGAGCCGCCACTGCTGGACTTCGCGGCCCTGACCGGGTCCCCCACGATGGGCCCCGTGCGCTGTTCACGCTGCAAGGCATACATGTGCCCCAACATGAAGTTCATAGATGCCGGAAGGCACTTCAAGTGTGCCTTCTGTAAAGCTACCACTGAGGGTGAGTTGTACTATAATCTCCATAAGTTGGTATGAAGAGATGTCTGTGTGAGAGAGAAAGGTGCACCTTTGCCTTAATTTTTTTCCTAATTTATACATGTAATAAAATTCTAACTAAGTTGAATTTATAAATTGCATACTTTTTGGAAAATGTTATTGAAATAATCACTTCGATAAAGAAACCGATTTTACATTTTTGTCTTTTGGACTGTCTGTGTGTCTGTGACCACATCACGAGAAAACCACTGGATAGATTTTAATGTAATTTTCTATTATAATAGCTGGTTATCTGGGTAATTTTAGTAATCCACTAATATCAAAAATGTGTTCTTGAAAATTTACGCTGACAATAATTTAAATTCAGTCCATACGTCATTATACGAACTAAAGTTATAGATTATTTATTTATTTATTTATTTGGATTACCAACAGAAATTACAATAATTTTCATGACAATAATTTACATAATAAATTATAAGTATAATTGTATTTCTTTTTAAAGGTAATCACAGCATGCATTATTATTTTAAAAATTGAGTGATAAAAATATTTAAAAATTGAATTTAATTATTTACATACTTAATATTAAAATTGACATTAATAATTTAAAAAAAAACAGAATTATTTAACATTCTTATAATAATTATTATGACATATTTCAGTGCCAATGGAGTACACGCAGTACATAAACAGCATGCAGCAGTACGGGCGCGTGCCGGCTGAGATGGCGCTCGGGACCTACGAGATCGTAGCCACCAAGGAGTACTGTCGGGTGAGCTAGAGTCGACCTTATGCGACTAGGATTAGAGTTGGATTTTGTGTTGTTATACTGATATGTAGTGATAAAATAACGTATACATACATAATATTGTGTTTATGTAAATATAGTATTTATAGTAATAGTTGTTTAAACTTTCTCGTGCTCACGGTATAGCGGCTTTAATGGTAGAGCGGTCGGGCATAAGCCATTGGCGAGAGCGGAAATGTCGCTTACGTATGCCATGATTGTGTTATACAGCGGGTACTACACATGGCTTCAGTACCTTTATCTCTTTTGTTTGTCTATCTAGATAGACCCACCCAGTTACCAAACACCTAAGCAATAATAATTAGTAGGCGTGTTATAAATACACATAAACACGCCTAAAACAGGCAGTGCACGTCTGGATAGCAATCAAACCGGCTGCATTCATCCACATACATAATATTGTGTTTATGTAAATATAGTATTTATAGTAATAGTTGTTTAAACTTTCTCGTGCTCACGGTATAGCGGCTTTAATGGTAGAGCGGTCGGGCATAAGCCATTGGCGAGAGCGGAAATGTCGCTTACGTATGCCATGATTGTGTTATACAGCGGGTACTACACATGGCTTCAGTACCTTTATCTCTTTTGTTTGTCTATCTAGATAGACCCACCCAGTTACCAAACACCTAAGCAATAATTATTAGTAGGCGTGTTATAAATACACATAAACACGCCTAAAACAGGCAGTGCACGTCTGGATAGCAATCAAACCGGCTGCATTCATCCACATACATAATATTGTGTTTATGTAAATATAGTATTTATAGTAATAGTTGTTTAAACTTTCTCGTGCTCACGGTATAGCGGCTTTAATGGTAGAGCGGTCGGGCATAAGCCATTGGCGAGAGCGGAAATGTCGCTTACGTATGCCATGATTGTGTTATACAGCGGGTACTACACATGGCTTCAGTACCTTTATCTCTTTTGTTTGTCTATCTAGATAGACCCACCCAGTTACCAAACACCTAAGCAATAATAATTAGTAGGCGTGTTATAAATACACATAAACACGCCTAAAACAGGCAGTGCACGTCTGGATAGCAATCAAACCGGCTGCATTCATCCACATACATAATATTGTGTTTATGTAAATATAGTATTTATAGTAATAGTTGTTTAAACTTTCTCGTGCTCACGGTATAGCGGCTTTAATGGTAGAGCGGTCGGGCATAAGCCATTGGCGAGAGCGGAAATGTCGCTTACGTATGCCATGATTGTGTTATACAGCGGGTACTACACATGGCTTCAGTACCTTTATCTCTTTTGTTTGTCTATCTAGATAGACCCACCCAGTTACCAAACACCTAAGCAATAATAATTAGTAGGCGTGTTATAAATACACATAAACACGCCTAAAACAGGCAGTGCACGTCTGGATAGCAATCAAACCGGCTGCATTCATCCACATACATAATATTGTGTTTATGTAAATATAGTATTTATAGTAATAGTTGTTTAAACTTTCTCGTGCTCACGGTATAGCGGCTTTAATGGTAGAGCGGTCGGGCATAAGCCATTGGCGAGAGCGGAAATGTCGCTTACGTATGCCATGATTGTGTTATACAGCGGGTACTACACATGGCTTCAGTACCTTTATCTCTTTTGTTTGTCTATCTAGATAGACCCACCCAGTTACCAAACACCTAAGCAATAATAATTAGTAGGCGTGTTATAAATACACATAAACACGCCTAAAACAGGCAGTGCACGTCTGGATAGCAATCAAACCGGCTGCATTCATCCACATACATAATATTGTGTTTATGTAAATATAGTATTTATAGTAATAGTTGTTTAAACTTTCTCGTGCTCACGGTATAGCGGCTTTAATGGTAGAGCGGTCGGGCATAAGCCATTGGCGAGAGCGGAAATGTCGCTTACGTATGCCATGATTGTGTTATACAGCGGGTACTACACATGGCTTCAGTACCTTTATCTCTTTTGTTTGTCTATCTAGATAGACCCACCCAGTTACCAAACACCTAAGCAATAATAATTAGTAGGCGTGTTATAAATACACATAAACACGCCTAAAACAGGCAGTGCACGTCTGGACAGCAATCAAACCGGCTGCATTCATTATTATCATTAATTAGCATCATCTTAGCATCAATTATCATATTATATTTTAATCAATAAACTTAGCAACTATCATACTGTATTTAATTTATCACATTTAGTGTTATCATGAAATAAAATGGAAACAGAGATTATTGTGCAAGTGGCTCACCCTTGATTTGTTCAGGTTCATTCCTAATACCTACTCATAGACGAACCTTAATGTTTTAAGGGTTATTAATTTCTATATAAGTTAATCAAATCTTATCGTGTCTATCTTCACATTGTTTTTATTACGTAAGGTATTTGACGTCTCAGGGGGATATATACTTGTTAAAGACACGGGACACCTTATATAACAGTATATAATCCCCTGAGATGTCAAGTACCTTAGTCTCCCCCGTGACCATGATTGCTGTAAAGCAGTCAAAACGTTTTGAACCAAAAATCCTAATAAATCCGCGATAAAATCCATTTATAATACTTCTAGTAGTTAAGTATAATAATTGCTTAAAGTTTAAAAATGAAACATCAAACTTGAATAAAATCAATTTTAATCTAAATTGTATTTTTCAGAACAACACTCTGCCGAACCCTCCAGCAGTAGTTTTTGTTATTGACGTCTCTTACAACTCCATCAAGAATGGTCTGCTGCAGACCATCTGTGATAATATCATGGATATTCTTCAGGTAAACTAAATATACTCTCTCCTTGGTCATAGGTTCGATTACAGATGGTAATAAACTTTTATAGATTTATGACGTCAAATATTTTATCATGAAACTAAGTTTTCATGGCAATGTTTGTTATGTTAGTTAAGTTGTTAAGTGATGTGACAATAACAACTGACTAAGTTTATTTTATCTTCCAAACTATTATTATTATACCTATCTAAGAAATCTGTTTAATATATTTACTATCTATGTTTTTGTTTCAGACAATGCCAAAAGATGAGCAAACCGGCAAGAGTTACACGCGAGTTGGTTTCATCACCTACAGCACTACGGTCCACTTTTATAACATTAAGGTGTGAAAATTACTGTTGTATACAAAACTGTTAAAACAATGAGTTGATATATTTCTGTAAAAGTCGTTTTTTGACGATTTTGAATAGTGTCATCTATGGAGAAGTTTGAAATGATATATTTTTTAAGAACAATAAAATTGAACTATCTCTATACAAAAACTCATTATTGGATAATACCAAGGGTCTTTGTACTTATTTTAGTACAATCTAGTCAATCAAAATGTCGGCGAAATGCTTTTAAATGATATTTTTAGCTAATGACTAGTCACTTATAAATAATTAGATTTATAATAATTAGGCAAAATATTTGAAAATTGTTTTTTATTCATTTCCTTTAATTTCTTTAAAATCTTTTTTTGGTACAGGGTACACTCGCTCAACCACAGATGTTGTCAGTGGGTGACGTTGGAGATATGTTCGTGCCGCTGCTCGAGGGCTTCTTGGAGAGGCCCGAGGACTCCGGGCAGGTGCTGGAGTCCCTCCTCCAGCAGCTCCCTGTGATGTTCCAGAACAACAAGGAGACGGAGACCATATTGTTGCCTGCTGTACAGGTGTGTGGAATTTTCATATGAAAATAGAAGCAAGTACAGTTTTTGAGACTTAAGCTCAGCTTTTTGCAATATACAGATGGGTACGGCTGATGACGTAGCGCGTTGCGAGTAGTTTAAACTCGTTTTAACTGGTTTTTGATGCTCGGCTATTGGCTTTTAGCTATCACTCACACAAATGCAACTGAGCTTAAGGCGCGAGGACTGTTGCTTGTCTGATCCCCCATTGTATTGCAAGACTTCAGCAATGAATCATGAAAGTAGTAGTAGTCCAAAAGTAAATCTTCATACAAGGTGATCATGCAATAGTCTACCATACTGGTCAAGTACGGGTTGGTGGATTTCCTATGTATTTCGAAAACTTCTAGCCTTAGGTAGAAGAGAACCTATTCTCTCACATTCTGCACGATATTTTTCTTTAACGAAAACTTAACCTAAAGCACTGTTATAATCTAAATATAATTATTTTTAATGTAAATAAGTTAATTGGTAATTCCAGGCAGGTTACGAAGCCCTCAAAGCAGCAGATACGTCTGGACAGCTGTTTGTGTTCCACACGTCTTT
This sequence comes from Boloria selene, assembly GCA_905231865.2. Classification (NCBI taxonomy): domain Eukaryota; kingdom Metazoa; phylum Arthropoda; class Insecta; order Lepidoptera; family Nymphalidae; genus Boloria; species Boloria selene. Next base: position 911,449 of record HG993156.1, read on the forward strand.
GCCCACTTTCAACGCTCCGGGCAAACTCATCAATAGGGAAGACAGAAAGTTATTAGGCACTGATAAGGAGAAACAGATTTTGAGTAAGCCATATTTTTTATTGTAGATATTTTTGATAAAGTAGTTTAGAGGATTTGGACTTCTGGTAAAATTTTATGAGATTTTTTGCAAAGTTCTACAGATTTTTTGCGCGATTATCTCTTAATCATTAGAGATTTCGTTTGGCATTATGCAAAATACTATTATTATTTTCTAAATGTCTAGTGCTGTTGTTGCCCTACTGGCCTTGACAGCGAAATCGGGCCGGAAAGCGGATAGAAGGTCCTGCCTAAAAGTACACACAATTATCGTTCTGTGATTATGTGTACTGTGTCGGTGTGTGTTTTAAAATGTATTATCTATACTAATATTATAAAGCTGAAGAGTTTGTTTGTTTGGTTGAACGCGCTTTTCTTAGGAACTACTGGTCTGAATCGAAAAATTCTTTTTGTATTAGATAGTTCGTTTATCAAGGAAGGCTATAGACTATACTTCACCGCGCTACGACCAATAGGAGCGGAGCATCAATGAAAAATGTTGCAAAAACGGAAGAACGGGCGTTAGTTCTAAGAGGTATAGTAGGTAGGTATAGTATGGTACAGTTCGCGTCACGTAAAAAAAACGCTTGAAAAATGTGGTGGGGGGTGTGTTTGCGCATGGGTACATTCGCACACAAAATTACTAAGCCTATTCTTTTATTTTTGAATTAGCCTTTCGCTTGTGACTTATATATTCGTTATTGGTAGGTACAATGAAAAATATATTAGATAGAATGTCATTAAAAACAATTCTATTAATTAATAAAATATGTTTTATTCATTGCAGAATTTTTACAAAAAAATAAATTAATTCGTTTAATATATATTTCTCATTATTAACTGCATTATTATCAGGCTCTCTCTTTATAAAACAATATGCGTCAAAAATATTTTTATTTTTTTTTATTATATAAAACCATTTCGTAATTAATAACTTTTATGTGCGTGATAGTATTTTGAACTGACAAACCAATAGCTCTCCGGTGCGCATGCGGCGCGTGCCTCTCCCCCCGCGCCCCGCGTCTTACCACCAAATTGTCCGATAAATCGCTTCTGCGCAACTTGACAGCCAGCGTTCTTTTTACATGACGCGAATTATACCATACTGCGCGAGTCAGAAAGGATTTAATTTCCGGTCATTAGAACGCGTGCGAATCCACGGGAAATGCTAGTTAGAGATATAAATTAAGATGTAAGCTATCCTATCTTTCAAGTTGGATCAAACTGCACACGGTGTTCAAATTTGATTAAAATCGGTTAAGTAGTATAGGAGTCCATCGCGAACAAACAACGTGACACGTAATTTATTTATTTATAATATTTATTTATAAATCCTTTATTACACCAAAATAAAAATAAAACAAAAGATACAGTAGATGTGTATATCATACAAAAAAAAGTTTTGATGTAAAGGCGGCCTTATCACTTAGAGTGATTTCTTCCAGGCAACCTATACTATAAGGAAACTCGTGGCATAGTAAAAGAATACAAAGTACGGCATCTTCATACAAACGCACCGCGCGCGGCTTGTATGTGTGCGTCATAGTATCTTTACGTTGCCGCACGCACACTCAAACAATATCTCGAACCGTATATCAGTGCGCCAGTCTAGGCTGACGCCGCACATGTTTCGCGCGTCACGGTTTTTCACTATATGAAAAATGTGTGACATTCGTAGAAGAACTTATTGCTGTGTGTTTGGGTGTCTAAATTCTTCATCGATTCCAGAGTTGTGTTTGTTCAGATTACCTACTGAACAGAAAAGGTAAACAAATCACTTATAGCTATAGTTTGTCCATTTTGTTAATGGTTTTTTGACATCTCGTCGACTGACAAGCTATAGTGACAATATATAGTCAAAAGGACGTAATAATCGATATCTCTTATTTTTTAAATATAAAATAATATTTATTTTTATATTTATTAATATGAAAATAAATATTAATATCGTAAAAATCAAGTGTGGTGGAGAGAACTAAGAGAATCATAATGTCTGATTTGGACCGTGACATTGCATTGCATAATTTATGCACACAAGAGTTAATAATTAATAAAACTGAAGACTCCTCATCGGACAAATCTAAATCTAATATAAATGATGATTGTGACGAATCATGTTAATAAAAGGAATTAAACTGATTAGTTGTTTTATTTGTAGGATTATAATAAGAATAAAGTAAAACTTTACATAATGTTAATTTTGTTGTCTTCCTGATTAAATAACATATTACACCTTATTTAAATATTAACATTGATTTTTTCCGATTATTTGTAATCTGTGGCATAATCGTAGTAATCGTTATGTGTGGCACAGCAGTAAGGGAGCGGTGCCCGTGGATGGGCAGGATGTGATATGATTTTATTAATATACTTTTAATTTTTTTTAATTGTTACTAATAGCATATTTCTGTTTTTGTAAACGCAAGAAATTAAAGGATTTATTTTATTTATTTACACAAATACATTTCGAGATAAATCTAACAAACAAACATTTTTAATACTATTTTCTACTGATATATAATTTAAGCAAGTAACTACAGGCCTACTAAAAATAATCATAAACATGTAGAAACAAAATGCTTTACATTCTTAAATGTATATAAATAATAAATATTTTTTAATAACACACTTCCCGGCCCAATGCCAATTTCTGAGCACTGAATTAAAATTTAGCTACAGTGATAACCCTGTGATAGGCAACTATGGTAACTATGACAGGTAATTATGTCGCGGATTGGGCCGAAGATGCCCTACTTTGTTCTCTTTATACTTTGCTCGTGGGGTTGCAAGGATAAAGGTTGGCGTAAAAAATAAAAATCAATAATCTTAAAAGTTACTAAATATAAATAATATACAAAATAATTTATATAATATATTATAGATATATAGATAGATAGATTAGATAATATATATTTTTGTGGTCAGGTCCGCAGAGCACGGCGTACAACGAGCTGGGGCAGGCGTGCTCGGGCGCGGGCGTGTGCGTGCAGCTGTTCCTCGCGCACAACGCGTACGTGGACGCCGCCACGCTCGGCCAGCTGCCGCGCCTCACCGGCGGCGCCACCTACAAGTACACGTACTTCACTGTGAGTCCCGCTGAGGCCTTGATTGTTTTAGAGTTTTTTACGTCTCATTTAGTCCCGCTGAGGCCTTGATTGTTTTAGTTTTTTTACTTCTCTGTGAGTCCTTCTGAGGCCTTGATTGATTAAGAGTTTTTTACGTCACTGTGAGTCCTACTGAGGCCTTGATTTTTTTATACTTTTTTTTTAACTTCACTGTGAGTCCTTCGATGGTGTTTTTCTTAATTGTTTTCTAGTTATAAAAGAAACTATCTTTTTTGGATTTTGTCACGGGTTTAATTTGATTTTTGGTTCCCGACGTTTTGAATGCTTTACAGTTATCATGGTTACGGGAGAGACTGAGTCTCTCGACAAAATCCGAAAAGATAGTTTCATTTATAATGTCAAATATTCGCGTAAACCTAATAAAGTATTATTTTCTAGTTTTTTACTTCACTATAATTCCTGTGTGAGAAACAGATGTGTCACATCAAAAGGATCTTTGTCTAAAGTTAGATCGCGTAGATGAAAGAAATTCGAACATTGATCTGTCATCACCTGCCTCTGTCACTTCTGCGTAAATAAATGCGTCTCGCCCGCACAGATGCAATGATCACCATCTCTTTCTCTTTCATATAATATATTTTATTTTTTGTTGGTGACTACTGTCAATAGTTAAATAGGTTATTGTACGATATTCTTCCTAGTATAAAAAAAATGTGTGTGTGTACTTATGTACACGCGTTAGAAGTTATATTTCTTTGGCATCATTAAATAATACATACTTATTTTCGCAATTAGCACCCTGAGAAACCTCGAAAATGACACCCATGTCATTGTTGAAAATAAATATCGTGAATACAGTTGCAACTACTCTAAACTGTTGACTGTTAGCTAACTTCTCCCGTGAGAATTTTGGGTCTCGCTGTGTGCGCATCGTAAGGCAGCCCATACACAGTCAATTTAGATCGCGATCCGCGCTCTAACTGCCAGTTTCTATAATCTATCTACCGATAGACCGGTAGATACTTTCATACTATTTTGACACATTAAAAGTTACAACCTGTCAAAATCGTATGAAAGTATCTACCGGTCTATCGGTAGATAGGTTATAGAAACTAGCCGTTAATCAATGATCGCGATCCAGATTGATAATGTACGAAGTTGATTGATGGATTGATACGTAGAATCACAAAATATCTAGAAATTTTGAAATCCTCATCGCGATCCCGTGATCGCGATCAAGATTGAACGTGTAAACGCAGGATCGCGTTTCTTTAGGTGTTATACTTTTTCTCATACAAGTATCTTGTTTTATTACATATGGTGTTATCATTAATAGTAACTCATTGAAAGATTTTTCGTCCATCCTGAAGTAGTTTTTGTAGTCATCATCTTCAGCAGTTAGTTGTATTTCTTTAAGAAGATTTAAATGAGTATACATTTCTCTTTTCTGTAACCACTGTTTAACCCAGCGACTTTTTCGAATCCTTTTCTTCAATGTTAAGGCTAAGACAAGGGATACTATGGTTTTAACTCTATGTAGATCCATGATAACACGTGTTCACGCAGCGATAGGATAACAAGGACTGACGAAATCAAGATTGATCGTGTAGTGCTGTAGCGCAATACATCAATCCGTGATCGCGATCAGAGCTACATGATCGCCATCTAAATTGACTGTGTATGGGCTGCCTAAAATTTCACTCGCATCAATTTTTCATAACGCGCCTAAAGAAGTATAACTTCAATAACAATGTATACCCGGTCTCTCGCAGGCGGAGACGGATGGCGCGCGGCTGGCGTGGGACGTGCGGCGCGCGGTGTGTAGACGGGCGGCCCACGACGCGGTGATGCGAGTGCGCGCGTCCACAGGCGTCCGCGCTACAGACTTCTACGGGCACTTCTTCATGTCTAACACTACTGATGTCGAGCTCGCTGCCATTGGTGAGGACTTTATCTATATATTGATTATCTTCTATCTATATATATCTATATATAAAAATGAAACCCGTTTTCCGTTGTCACGACATAGCATGAAAACGGCTTGACCGATTTGGCTGATTTTTTTTTGTAGTTTTCTAATACTCTGTACAAGGTTCTTACGGAAAAAAATATTAAGAAAATCTCTCAGAAAGATTGAAAAATATACATTTAATTTTGCATAAGTTTCTAATATCAGCCGAAAAGTATTTGCTACTATTGGATGCTTAAAAAAGTGGAAAAATTTTCTTCCCATTAAGACCAAAATTGCCTTAGCAAATTCTCTCATTTTGCCTATAATAGATTATGCTGACGTATGTTATTTAGACCTATCTCAAGAACTTCTGGATAAACTAGAACGCTTACAAAATATTTGCATTAGATTTATATTTGGTCTAAAAAAATACGACCACATATCAGAATACCGGAAAAAACTTGAATGGCTAACTGTTCGGCATCGACGCAATCTCCATGCACTATCTCTTCTCTATTGTATTCTTTTTCACGCTTCTTCTCCATCCTATTTAAAAGAACGTTTTTCTTTCTTTACATCAGCTAATACACCTCTTCGGGTGGAACTTCGATCCCAGGGGGATAACAAATTAATTTATCCTACATGTCATACACAAAGGTACAATAAATCGTTTACAGCAAATTGTGTGGAGCTGTGGAATGAACTACCTTATGATATACGGCATTCACCGTCACTAAACATATTTAAGAGTCTAGTAAAACAATATTATCTATCATTACAAAATTAACTATCTTACCATCATAATTTAAATTTCGGTTATTGTTTTTTATTATTATTATATTTATATATTATGTATTATAATATTATATCATATATATTATATATCATATATATTATTATTTTTTTTATTTAAATTATATTTTTATATTAGTACCTACTATGTATTATAAGCTAGCACTACCCTTCCATTACTTTTGATGTTTTTCTTACGTTAAAGGTTGCCTGTAAGAGATCACTAATAGTGATAAGGCCGCCTTTGCATAGCAATGATATCTTATATTGTTGTCTAGTAATGTAATCTATTTATTTTGTGTGCAATAAAGTATTTTCATTCATTCATTCATTCATATTTAAAAAAAAGCGCGTTACGAATTAGGTCAGCTATACAAAATAAAGTGGTGCATCAAATTTACGCTAAGGCGGTACGAAGTTCGCCGGGTCAGCTAGTCAATAATAAATATGTTGGGACATTATTACAACAGCACCATCTAGTTCCGTGGTGAACAATAATTTCGTGTTTTTTTCGTCTTTTATTAGCACTACAGAATCTAACCGAGACACTTTTTAAAAATTGATTAAATACCCTATTGTGTGCATAGGATGATGTGTTTTTTAATTTTTTTTTGTAGTTATGGAAATATTTATAAAATAGTTCGAGGTTACATTTCAAATTGATTCAGTTGAAAATCAACATAAAAAGACGTAACGTATATATATCATTTTAACTTGTTAAACACAAAGTTGGCAACACTGGTTCTATTTTTATAGACTTTTGTTCTTTGCTTTCATTTAATACCAAATTATGTACCTCACATCTAACCCAACAGATCCAGACAAAGCAATCGGTGTAGAAATCAAGCACGACGACAAGCTGACAGCAGAAGATGGTGTATACATCCAAGCAGCGTTACTGTACACGCACGCCAGCGGGCAGCGCCGTCTGCGCGTGCTTAACTTGGCGTTGGCGGTGGCTCACCAGCTCGCTGACGTGTTCCGGTCTGCTGAACTGGATACTGCTGTCAACTTCTTGACCAAGCAAGGTGAGCTGGTTGGGTGTATGCGTAGTTTGGTCATTGGTTAACTTCAAGGTGGATTGAAAGTGGGATTATTAAATAAGGTGGACCTTATGGTCTATACAATTAGGAGAATTAGGACTATATTTATGTAATTATGTATCTTTATTTTTGTTGATTTAAAAGGTTTTTTTGTATTTGTAACATTAATTTGATAAATTTTTTTTAAATTTTGATTTATGTTACATAAAGTAGAAACTTACTTTTACTACTACTGTACTTTTTCAAAAATAAAGTGAAATAAAATTTAAAAGAAAGAAAAAATCTGAAGTAAAACTTGTTCACTTGTTTTGGTAAACATTTTTATAGATTTTGAATTTGGAAGTTTTATTTAATTTGTACCTTACTCCCAGCGGTATGGGCGTTACGCGAGGCTCCGCCCCGCGCCGTGCGCGAAGGCCTAACCCAGCGCTGCGCGCGCTCGCTGGCCGCCTACCGCCGGCACTGCGCCTCGCCCTCCTCCGCCGGACAGCTGGTGCTGCCAGAGTCCATGAAGTTGCTGCCGTTATACACCAGCTGCGTGCTGCGATCTGATGCCATCGCCGGGGGTCAGAACCGACGAGACTTATTATATAGTCCTATAGTCCTCTCTTTCACACTTTACATTTTAGATGTACATTAGCTGTGTGCTGCTCTCCGACGACTATATTTTCTTCTCTTTCGCACTTTACGTGATCCATGCACGGTTTTATACACATGTCTCGCAACGAAGCCCGCTGGTTAAGTGACAAGTGACTGTAGGCGACTCGGTTTCATTTCTCAATCATTTGGTAAATATTTTTCTCTTCCAAGTATTGTGCTCTTTTATTTTTGTTTTGTAATTTAACTGTTTGTTCGGGTTTGAAAAAATATTCGGGATTCATAACCTGTCAAAATTGACAGAATTTTATTTTGTCTTCGTTGAGCAGCATGCCCATCTATAGTCATGCCTCTGACGGTCGAAGGCAGGAAAATAAAAACATTTATTAAGCCAACATACGCCCGCTGCTGTTGTTTGCAACCTTTGACCGTAGATGCATTTAGCTGTTCTGTACACTGACTCCGACATAAAGATATGACGATATTGTCGTCTCTTTCACTCTTTACATGTTGCATTGACTGTGAAGTATATACTTATGAATTTATACTTTCAGTAATTTTGCTATATTATATTGTAGTTATATTAATACTATTTATCAAACAAAATTATATAATATTGTTTCATAAGAAAGAAATAAACAGGAAAGATATAACATAAGGAAAATATAAGACAGTCTAATTGATCTTTTTATTTTTATAATCTGTAATGTGTAATTTTTCCATAGCATTGATACTGTGACTTCTGCGTAACTATTTATCATCAGCCACAGTCCTAAGACATTTAAAACCTATCAGAGCTATTATTTAATTAAATTTATGTATTTATGTATCTATTTAAGTAGTTTAAAGTGTGTTGCTTTTTTTTCCTATCAGAGCTATTAAATAAATGTATGTATGTATGTCCCAGGTCCGGACATAACGTGCGACGACCGGTCGTGCGCGATGTACCGCGCGCTGACGGCGGACGTGGCGCAGTCCCTCGCCTACACCTACCCGCGGCTACTGCCGCTACACGTGCTACCCGCCACCCCCTCCCCCGCTCCCCTGCGCGCCTCCATCGACAAGATGAGCGACCAGGGCGTCTACCTACTGGGTGAGTGCAGAGAGAGACGGAGAAATGGAGAGAGAGAGAAAGAGAGAGACGCACGCATGCACGCACGAATACGCATGTGTATTATATTATATATATTATATACGTGTATTGTATAGTTATATTGTGTACAAGTGTGTATAATTTTATACTTCACTACCTTTTCCCGCGGCGCCGCTAGCGTTCTATTAAGGCTAAAAATCAAAAGAAGTATTTTTATCTCGTTTTCGCAACATTTTTCATTGATGATTGATAAATTAGAAAAAAAAATTACAACTTATAACAATTTCAATAATCACATCCATGCATGTTATAATCAACACCTTTAAAAACCTTCAATCCCCCAGAAAACGGTGTGCACATGCTAATCTGGATCGGGTCGAACGCCCCAGCGGAGTTCGTGCAAGACGTGTTCGGGGCGCCCCCGCAGCTGGTGGACACGTGCGTGTGCGAGCTGCCCGCGCGGGACTCCCCCGCCTCGCAAGCTGTGCGACACCTGGTGGAGGATGCACGGAAACTGCGACGTAACGCTATGCGGGTAAGTCCAAGGTTCAAATCCAGGTCTCGGACTTTTAATGTTTTCATGTGCGAATCGTTTCTAATATGATTACCACTCGTCTTACGCTGAAGGAAAGCAGAGAGAAAACCTGCATGTTTGAGGCATAAAAATTGTTCAATTCAATTCAATTCTCTTGTTAATGGCTTCAAAGCGTGCCAGTTGAGCACAGATTATTTCGCCAATGTCATGTAGAATGGAGAAGACATCAAAATTGTTACAATTTCTTACTGAACGTCATGAGTCTACCACCAGTTCGGAAAGAAACCTCTGACCTGAGAAGAACTGGCGAAAGGAACTCAGCAGGACTAATATTTTTTTTTATCTTAATCTCATCTCTTTTTTAAATTAAATTGTATATTAACAATAATTCTATATATTGAAATTCGAGTCTCGCACCTCTGATTTTTTCATGTGTGAATCGTTTCCAACATGATTACGACTTGTCTTACGTTAAATGAAAGCATTGTGAAGAAACCTGCATGTCGGAAAGAACCTAACAAGTTTTTGAAAGACTTGTGCAGTCCGCCTACTCGCACTTGGTCAGCGTTATAGAGTATGAACTGTATTGAAGTAGGGTAGTTAAAAATACATATTTTAATAATAGATTATTTATTTATTTTAAGTAACGCATGCATTTTTCTGTTGTTTTGGTTTTTTTCTAGTGTGTGATATGATATTGTAGTGTTATTCAAATAAGGACCGATATAGTGGTATTTTTCATACTCCACAGTTCAACACCATCTATGAACAACTTGCGTAAATATTATGAAAGCATAAAGAATATACTTATTTTTGACTTATTTTTAACTTTTCTGAAAATCTTTTGTTTTATGCCATACTGTTTTAATTGCCTACTTAAATGACTATCTTTGAAGATCTAAGATGATAAAAAAAATTCTAAGTCAATTCATGTAGAGGCATTAAATATTTTGTGGAAAATCTTAATGAAATAGTTAGTATTATCGATACCAAAGATAAATCTATAGATTTTGGGAATTTTATCTGTCTATCTGTAACCAAATCATATGAAAAACTACTGGAGAGATTTTGATGAAATTTGGTATGAAAATGGCTGGTTATCTCAGTCAATATATAGAATACTTTTCATACAGAAATAAATTTTTTTACCAACATCACCAAATTAAACTTAATACCATATGATATTATAGTGCATGGTAAAAGACCCATTCCTCATCTAATATTTATTTGCACCTAATTGATATCACCCATAGAATGAATATCTACCGCTGTTCTAGTCCAATTTGTTTGAATACCGCTACAGTGTCTTTGGCATGCCATAAGATATGGCGGTTTTCACTATCGCTTTAAATGGCACATGTAAATAGCATGGTATATTTCTCGCCCAGCTTACTGTAGTGCACCAGTTCGGCAAACAGGAGTCCGAGCTCAGGAAACTGCTAGTTGAAGACAAGGGTATCCATGGAGAAGAGTCCTATGTGGAAAACCTTATGACTGTACATAAGGCGGTGCAGAAGTTACTGTAGGTTCTATATCTATGGGGCTTTAAAGGGAATTGGCTTTTTTGTTATGGGGTTGCCATTATTACATGGATGATCATATTATTTTTTTATTCTCATAAACTAAGATACCATCACAATTATTCGTCAATAATTTAATAATATTGAAAGTGGATAAAACTTGTTTTTTTGTTACTTATCTGGATTTATTCTTAAAAATCGTATAGAAGCTGCTTTATTTTTATTTTTTTATTGGGCATTGATTTTTTGTGATTTTGAATGAACCTATTTTTCCTTTTTTTTTTCCTTTAATTTTTTTTCCTAACAATTTAAATGCTTTACATGCTGTTTCAAATATGTATTTATCTATAACTGTATTATAAATACTATGGGTTTGCCTCTATTTATATTTATTAAGTGGTATTAGTGGAATAATATGAAAAAAATATTTTTATTTAAAATCAGCGATTAGGGTTTTTTTTTATTGAAACCAGCAAAAAGCAAAAAGCTGTTATGTTGATGTTACAAACAGACACTTCAATTTTAATTTTATTTGTATAAATGGAGAATATTTGCATAAATCTAAGAAAGTATCTATATAAGTAATATTTTAGCTTAAAGAGTGTTGCTTTTTATTCCTGCATGGTAACCAATATTTGATAAAATGCTTGCAATTATTTTTCACACTGCTTTCTCAATAATTATAGATCTCATTAATAAACGTAATAGGTCTAACTAGAAATCATCCAGATAGCCCAAAAGTAACCAAATAAAAATCATCGAAATCGGTCAAGCCAATAGGGAAGAATACCAAACATGTGTCCTATAAATATTGTAAATTTGAAAGTATAGATGGATGTTTGTTACACAAAAACGGCTGAACGTATCTGAATGAAATTTTGCGCAGTGATAGATTGTAGTTTGGAGTAGCACATATGGCACTTTTTGTCCCGGAAAAATATACGGTTTTTGGTATATATTTGTTTTGTTTTCACGAGATTGCTCGTTCCCTTACGAAGGAGGAGTCGCTTAGTACATTTTTATGTACATTGTACATGCTATTTATACTATTTGTATTTATTTTTGTTATGGAAATATTTTAGGATTTGGTTATTTTAATTTGAAAAGTCCGAGTTGGTCCTGTTTACAACAATTCTGTATATATTATTCATATACTGCCAGTTTCTATAACCTATCTACCGATAGACCGGTAGATACTTTCATACGATTTTGACAGGTTGTAACTTTTAACGTGTCAAAATAGTATGAAAGTAACTACCGGTCTATCGGTAGATAGGTTATAGAAACTGGCAGATAGTAGTAGTATATATTAATTATTTGAAAAAAATATTTTTAATTTTAAAATTATAACTATTCATACTGGTCTAACTTAGTCCAATAAACACTATGGCCAGTTTTATAATAATTCTTCTAAAATACAATCTTTAATCTAATGTAAGGAATCTTTATATTAGTTGTTATTAACTGTTAATAATAGTAAAAATAAAAATAAAATCAAAACCAAAAAGTATATACCTACTCTGTTTCTTTTATAATATTGGATAGGAACATATGCCATAATCAACCTCTGTAAATGCTCAGCCATGATACCCATAAAAATACCAGTTCTTTCGAAGAACTCGTACTTCAATTAGATAAATCATTCAGCTTGGGGATCTTGGTCTTTTGGATTTGAAGCCCAAAATAGCTTTGCCGAAATAATTTAACTACATCAAAATTGTTCCAGCTAACGGTGATGCGACAACACGACAAGCTCGAGACGGTGTTACGCCACTTCTTAGTAGAAGACCGTGGAATAGACGGAAGTTCCTCCTACGTTGACTATCTCTGCCATATACACAAGGAGATTCGAGCTCTTCTATAGCATTTGTACTACTATTAACGTGAAACGACGATCTTGTCTATGCTCCTTTGGCATCGTCTGTGCCTTAGGATTGTCTATGACTCGATAAAGACTGTATGCGTAGTAGTGGTTAATACACGTTTATTATCTATGGTTTGTATGGAAAATTTCAAAAAGCAAACGAAAATTCGAGTAGTGAATCAATTATTTAAAAAACAGTCTAATTTAAAGCAATTTTATTTGTTATGACAAAGGATGTGATCAAAACTGGGTTAGTCGGATTTGTGTGAAAACATTAAATTTATTGTTTATCTTGTGTATATCTATAAACAACATGTTGAATGAGTGTCACTTCCGTTAAATTATGATTAATACAACAAAATAAGACAATTTTCAGTATTGTGTGTGTATCAGCCCTTTTCCCTCCCTTCGATATGAGGGGGATCAGATCATAGTCCACTACGCTGGCCCAATATGATCAAGCTATAGTCCTCTATACTGGCCAAGTGCGACCAGAATTGACACTTCTCAACTAAAGTCCAACTTTCAGATCACGATATACAAATTAGTTTTTACTGTACTAGATGTTTTCAAATTCTTTTTACTAATTTAAAAAGTCACTTTCAATGAGGAAGACTTCATCAGCTCGAAAGTTACTCTTGAGAAGAGTCGAAGGAAAATTGTATCTGGCTAGGAAAATTGTAAGTGGCCTTGGTCCGACGTAGACTGCTATTTTAAGTAAATTTACTTAAGTACATATTATTATGCATTTTATTATGTAGCGTTTAATATATAATATTAAACTATGGATAAGATGCGCCACAGATGAGACTTGACGAGCGTCAGTAGCGGGGCGTTCTCGCGGGTAAAGTCTTGTTAATAAGAGTTATGTATAATTAATTGCAATATATATTTAGGGATGTTTCGATGAACTTCGAAATAATGATAAGGTGTAAAGCAATGTTATATTAAAATTATTAGTTATTACCTATAATCGTCTTCTGTGCAAATCATACCTACCATGTGGTTTGTCAAGGTCTCATCTTTCATGGCGCGGTCTATATATACTAACTGCTTTACATATGTATATTTCTAATGCTGTTTGAGATTTTCTATATGAATTTACTTTTTGATGGACTCCCCATAAATTTCTATAGTGTAATATAGTCCATAGATTATAGCAATAAACTGTTGAAATTGTTTATGTTAAAATAATGCTAAAAAATAATCGATTAGATATTTTATTTATCAAATAAGGACTTTTAAACCTAAATTTCTAGGTTTTGCGCTAAAAATTATGTAACTTGTAAAAATGGGGGTTTCGTACACGTATCAAGCTTAAGGTTGTTATGAAAATAATAGCATGAGAACCAAAGAGAGGATTTTTGGATTTAATCAAGCTTCATTCTGTTGAGAGGTACCTCCACCATTTATTAGCTCTCGGGCATTCGATTAAAATATTTATAAATACTTTAATAAAATAGAAGTACTTGAAACCATCAGTTTATAGTATAGTGCACTACTTACATGCTGATTAGAGTCCAATTCAATAGTCTGTCGATTTTCACAAGGCGAAGAAACAATCATTGTCCGTAAAGTTTAAAGATTTCTCTTTTTTCCTCTTGTAGAAATCGGCAGTTTTGAAGATGAATTTATTCAACACGTAATTAGCCCACCACAGCTTCATCTGACGCGCTCGAGTATTTTAACTTGTCAAAATAATTTTCTCCTTTTTGAAAGCAGGTAACCCATCATGGGGTCTTGTTGGCCGTCACCAGACAGGGACTGTGAGATTCCTACCCACTAAAACCCATAGCGGAACCCTTCGCCGCAATGGGGCGTTTACTCCTTGTTTTATTAACCTGTCGCACTTAAGTAAATCCAAAAATCTTCTCTAGGGCTTCCTCCTCCCTATTATAACTTGGTGTAAGGAGTTTAACATTCGTCTCTTAGTCTATAAAGTCGTTTCACAATTCACTATTTTTAAATAATTCCGTATAAATGATAATGAATGGGTGGTGAGGCTTGTTAATCTGTATTCTTGAGATTTATTATAACGGTGTTCATAAATATGTGTATCAGTATGTATGGGACCATCTATCTCGTAAATTTTACTGCCAAGTCAGTTTTTGATGTAGAATTTCCATATTTTGTATCTGTGCCTTTCATTTTTTTTAAAACCTAATAAAGTACTTATTTCAGGATAAGGATATTATAAACTATATCGATATTATTTAATTAGTTTATATTGATATTAAGTAAAGCTACATTATATTTTTAAAATATATTTTTGTCTATAATTATGAACATCCTTATAATGTGTGCTATTTGATTAAAAGATCAATGAGCAGTTAAAACTTATATAAAAAGTATTTTTTTGTGTCAAATTAAATATATTTTTTAGCTTTACATAATTAAAATATTTTTTTAACTGTCAACACTGACCTGATAATTTGTCATTTTCGAAAAACGAACCAAGTTTGAGGAAATTTTTGTTTTATTAAAAAAATATTTTTATTACGAAGTCGATACCTTTATTTGCGAGTCGGCTAACTCCGTGTACTTCTCAAAGGACATTAACGATTATGAATTTGGAAAAGATACGTTTTTAGAGTTTTTTAAAATATATCGTGAGTAAATTTGTTTGTTGTTTCGAATACCTAATAAAGATACGAAGTTAGTTGAGTTCGAATTAAGGTACGGAAATAATATTTTCTTATAACAATATCTGTTTTCATTTGAATCTATAAATGTTACAGTAATTATTAGTAATCGGTCAAACAAAATCTTGATCAGTCAACATTTGCTAGATTTAACAGTAACATTGATGTCAATTGTCTTATAACTCGATAAATTTTTTATTGTTATTCAACTTAATATGGTCACTATTTAGTTTAAAATATTTTGTCAAAAAAATATACTTTTGACTTCTTTTTCCATATAATTTGTTAATATATACATGTTTTTATTTGTGTGTCAGTTTATGAAATATAATGTACGCAGATTAGTTCGATAGGATGTATCTAATTAGTTTTAATTTTCTTAGTTAATCGACAGGTATGTAATGGAGTGTAAATAAAGTATATTGTCTTATTAGACCTTGTAGTTTCATTTAAGAATTTTTCATTTTAAAAAACAAATGAAATATTAAACTTATACATTTTAAAGCCCAGATGCTAAAAATATTGATAGTAATTTTTGTCCGAATATAATGTTTTTTTTTAAATAAATTAAAATTAATAAAAGAGCAATAAATGGCAATACATGTGGTCTAATTTTATATTGACTTGTAATAAGTTTGTAGATAAAATTGAGATTAAAAAATTAGTTGTCAGCTGGATTAACGCCATCTATCATCTTTGTTAGAAAACAAGGATCATCCATTTTTTGGCAATATTGACAATCTGTACATAATTATATCGAAAAGATTTATAAATCTAATTCTGCCTTAACATCTTTGTCTGTTCGTCTGTTGTATCCAGCTTACCTTGAAAATGGTTAGACATATTATGTTGACAGGATCATAACTTGTAAATAGTTATAAGGAGTAAATTAGTTACGAATGAGAAAACTCGAGAGAAGCGAGGGTGAGATGCTAGTATGGCATAAAATTAGTAGGTAATTATGGCTAAAAAAATTAACAATGAAAACACTTTATTTAAAGTAAAAGGTCTAAAGATACAACATAAATAACACTTGTTAAGTACGATCTATCTGTGTAAAAAAGTCTGAACCTGAATAAATATTACTTCCTCTTTCCTAAAGCATTCGTTTCATTTTTCTGAAAGGAAAAGAAATTATAAGAATAAATATCACAACTCAATTACAAAATAGAGAAAGCGCAACATTTAACTTTTGATTTAAAAAATAAAGTATTCTTATTATTTTTCGTTAATTTTGCAATTCTCAAGAGTTGTGAGTTTGAGGTTCATCTAAGATATTTTCAAAAATAGGTTTAAATTTCATATAAGCTCAATTTTGGGTATAACTTGAATATTAGAATCTCTAGAAGTAATGGCAAGCGTTCCGAACTCGTAGAATAATCATAAAAAACAAGACAACAGCGCTATCTATCGAATGCAATTACAGCTGAGAACCATCCTTGTTGGATGGTGGATAAAAATCTTCAAAATCGGTTAAGCAGTTTAAGAAGAGTACCTTAGAACAGGAGCATTAAAAATAACAAAAAATCTTAATACTTTCTTAAATTTAACTCGAATATTTGACATTATAAATAAAACTATCTTCTTTTAAACGGATGTCATGATCATGATTGCTGTCAAGCATTTTAAACGTCGGGAACCAAAAATCAACATAAATCCGCGGCAAAATCCGAAAAGATAGTTTCATTTAGAACAAAAAAGCTTATTAAAATCATGTACAATTATTAACATTATATAGATACCTGTTTCGGATATAAAACTTCAATGATAGGTCCCTTGTAAGTGCACGGCAGACAGTACTCGGGGCTGTCGTGCCTGCGCTTGCAGCACGAGACCAACGCGCAGACCAGTATGAGCAGGAGTACAACGTACCTCTTGTATTGCATTATTAAACTTTACTGTTCACTGAAAATGATTTATTACGTAATTTACCCCACTTTGGTATAAAATATGTTAGTGTATAATTATGTAAAAATTATTTTTTTCTAAATCGAATCAAATATACTTTTACAAGATCTTTGGAAACGTAATTTTAACATTAAGGTACAGTTACACATGTTCATTACTAGCACGAAAGCATGCCGCTACTTAGTAGCATGGTGGTAGCATGTGTGTTGAAACATTGTTAATAATGAGCTGCATGCTTAATTTATTAGTTTGAACAGCATGCTTGTTTTAAGCACGTTAATGAGCATGCCTGCAGTTATGAGCATGTGTAACTATACCCTTATTAAAATATAGACTTTAATGTCAGTCTGTAAATCTGTGAGAAAGCTACTACCGGCTCAGAAGGCTGTTCTGCTGAGAAAAACGGACAAGAAAAACAAACTTTTCAAAAAAAAAAAAAAAAACAATATTGCATATTTTACTATTTATCTTTAAGCCTATAATTTCAGTGACATAAAAGAAAACATAACGTAAATGTCAATGTTGTTTTCAATTAACATACAGCTTTGCTTGTAATCAGTGTATATTATGCAAGACCAGCGATTTAACTTTGAAAGGCTTTACTCGGTTTCCTAAGTGTTATTTTATAATTTTAACTATATAAGGCTAAAATATATTTGTTAAACACTCAAAACCCATTCCTAAACACTTAGCCATATAATCTCCGTCACCACAAGTCATGGTCACCTCACTCACCTTCATTCCAATCTTCGCACGAACTTTGGGTCCTCCGAATTGATTACAGGGTTGACATCCGCCGTCCTTACAATGTCGTCTGTCGCGCTTGCAGCCGCTGGAGAGGTGGAGCACCGACACGACGATGTGCAAACACACTAGCACGAACTCGTTGATATATTCCATTGTGATTACTTAACTTTGTCTAACAAATCAAAATACCTAATTAATTAAAACAAAAAAAAATAATAAACTGCTAAATTGGTTAAGAGACCAGGTATATACATGACATTACTTAAAGTTACAATGCTATTCGATAACCTTATACATACATCACCACGACCTAAACACATTAACTTTTCTTTATTAGCTACAGTCACAAATTCTTTACATTGCCGGGAATTCTGAAACCAATCATTGTCATTGCACATGTGGGCCGTTGCCCACAACAATCCACTGTATATAACTACCCACAATACATTTAACAATGCTTGTTGCACATCGGACTTCTATTTCTTCGAGTTATTAACTGACTTCCTTTCCTTTCTCAATTTGAAACATCTAGACTTGATGTGCCCAGGCTTGTGACAATAATGGCATACAACTTTGTTGGATGTTGACCTCGTGCTTTGCTTTGAGATCAATGCCATATCATTATTTACATCGGTAGCTTTTTTACGCATTTCCTCTTGCAACAGTCTAGTTTTTACAAGGTCACTTGTTAGCAGTTTAGTCATGCTGGCTGACTTAAGACTAGAAACCAGTATTCCGAGGGCAAGCCACTTAACAAAATCTCCGCAATCTCAGCATCCTCCGTGTTCTTTCCGATATCACTTAATTGCTGTATCAGAGTCATGATGCCTTCTATGTAGGCGCTCATACTACTAAAATTGTCAAACTGAGTACGATGAAGCTTTCTAAGCAGCATGTCTCTTCGATAGAAACCTTTATCTTCGAAAACATTAGCTAGAGAGTCCCACGCTTCCTTACACGTTTTCGAATTTCTTACGTACTGCAAACAGCAAGGCTTTATAGCCAGACAAATTCTCGCCAAAGCTCTTTTATCTTTTTCAACATCATTTAATGAGCCATCCACGCATGCATAAAGACCTTCGAATGTCAACGCAATTCTCATTAGAAATTTCCAATTGTTATAATTTTCAACCCCTTCGAGTTTCTCGAAAGACCCATAGCCATAATCGCTCAATTCTGCCATGGCGTGATACTATAGTTACACTCTCTAATCTCTTTGGTGATACCTATATCATATGTGATAAGGATAACTGATAATTGATAATATGTCATATGATATGAAATAGGCCTGTTGATAAATATCGATATATCAAAATATCGATATTTATTACTAATATTTTTTGGACGATATTATATCGATAGTTCGATATTGAAATGGCGATATCGATGTTCGATATTTTTTTTTTATTTTTTTTTCGTAATTTAATTAATCTACTAAATCATTGTAAACTTAATCTACCGTATTTTATTTATTTATTTATTTAACACCAACAAGACATACACTAACAAAAGCAAAATATTATTTATACCAATGTTGCCTTAATTATACGTGTTACACGCAATTATCAATTTTTAAGTTTATTATCGACATTGTCGTGTCCATGTCTATGAGAAACATATATTTAATTTTATTTCAAATTAAAATACCTGGCTGTACATCATATGAGTTGTATTATGTCGTAGGAAGATTGACAAACCATTTTTTTTGCAAAAAACGAATTATTTCTGAAAGACACGGAGTAAGGTAGATGCTATGATATTATTTAGGAATTAATTATATTGAAAAAAGTTAGCTTAGATTAGCTTTTTTTAATCATAAAACTCCAAGTATTTTTTGCGAAATATTTGTTTGTGAAATCTTCCTATGACATCTATAATAATCTATATGTAACAGTTAACAGAACCTATTGATACACAGAATTCATTTAATTTTCATTTCATCATCGTTAGGAAATCTGCAACAGTATTGAAATTATTATCGACAATCATTTTCACTAGACATGTATCAACAAAACATAATACTGAAAAATTAAGTTTTTAACGTCTTGGATAGAAGTTTTGTATTTGTTAGCATTATAAGATGACCAAAGGGGACCATTTATTTTTGCCTTGTGACACGTTCTAAAATAATACAAACAAACAGCCATGTTTTGTTTCACTCACACCTTATGACATGCTAATTGAACTAAATGAGTAAACTATAGATAACTCGGTTTTTATTTTAGCCTGGCTTCCATGCTTTTATTCTTCCAAGGAGTATCTAATACTTTACTTACAATTATCGTTGTTTGTTGTCACTGTCAGCCATAGGCATAGAGTAAAGTAATATACCTTGAATAGAGAGCCTTCTCTACCATTTTTTTTGCCAACACGACAATCAAATGCCTTGAAATTTTGGATTGATAGTAGGCATTTTACTCTAGTGCTATTAGTGAGCTGTTAAATATTTAATTTCTTCTGCTACATCTGTAGCATCTTAATGAGTTGCTTCTACAATCAATTTTTTAGTGCCTAATTATTGTAGTAGCCCAACAGCTACAGGACAAAAAACCATTAACAAAATGGACAAACTATAAAAAAATAATTACTAAGAACTATAACCTAACACTTATATACATTTATAATTTAATTTGTTTAATAAATATACTGGTCTATAAACTGTGTAATCATTTTTGAGCTAACTTACGATTTTTTTTAAATAAAGCCGATAATATATCGAAATATCGATATTTTTTTTTCGATATATTGAACTCCGATATTTAAAAAAATATCAACAGTCCTAGTGTAGGCCCATATTATAACCTATTAAAAAGGTACGTAGATCGATGGTATGGCCGCCAGGAGTTGAATAAAATACGTGGATATAATATCTTCTATATTTAATTATCGAGCAGGCAAGCAAAAGTTACAGCAATAATTTAATACTATAATAGCTAATATACGAATAGAGCGATACGTGACCGGCGACAGACATGAAACACACGGAACAGGCAGAGAGAGTGTGGGGTTGCCAGGTGTAGGTTAAAAAATTAAATAAATATAAAGTATGGCCATCTCCAACAAAACTTAGTTTTGTAGGTAAAGAGGGGCCATACACCAGAATGTTACTTCAATAATCTTTTGTTTTGAAAAGAAAATAGAATGAGTCAAGTTAGAAAAAAAGGCCCATAATCATTTTCGTTATAACAACAATAATTTATGTAATAATTCTATAAACAAACATATTCAACATCACAACTTCTGTTTGCTCAAATTCGTCTCTAGGTACGTTTTAAATTATTTTAGCGGAATCCTAATTATTCTTTGTCTTAAATGAAAGTATTGTAGTAGTATCAGTTATCAATCGGTGAAAGTTCTTTAAAAATCTATAGTATAGAATAATATTGTAATCGTTGTCTCCACTTAAAACATTTTTTTTTCTTTTTTCCATCTGCAATCAGCCTTTTGGCTATAATCAGATATTTTGATGACTGTGTAGCTTGTTTGAGATTTTGCACATCCAATGACATGACATCTCTAATAATTTAAGATAAAGATCTTGGGCAATTTATATTGTGGCTAGCTGAGTTCTTTTCAGGCGAACTACACTATTGGTGGTATCAAGGAGCGATGTGGCTAATGTGTTTTTATGTTTGTCCAGTCTCTGTTTATAACTATTACATGATTTTATGATAAACTTAAAACATAAAGTAGAAAAATCAGTGAAAATACCTACTTTACAAATACTAATCCTCTTACAATACTGTTACGTACTTCTTATCGCACTTAGGTTGGGTTTCGTTGCAAGTGACGTAATTGTGGCGTGTGCAGGCAAAGCAGGACTCGAGGTAGGAGAGGAGCAGGGTCACTATCAGCACTATTACTTCCTGGACGAGATCTTTGTCCATAGCACGGACAAAATGTCTGGAAACATGTAAAAGGAAAATATGTAGAAGGAATAATTCCTTCATTAGGAATACTATTATAATCAACTGCTTCGGTGGTGTAGTGACTAGCATGTACGACTTTACATCCGGGGATTCTGGGTTCGAAGTTCGTGTTAGGCCAAATTTTTGCTTGGTAATTGTTTCAACCGTGCTTTGAAGAGCCGTAAAGACGTCGGTCGGTTGTCTTAACTCTCGCTACTTGTGTCGTGTCAACTACTCGACACTCCTACCAGAATATACTACAAGAACACATACACTTATGCACTATAAAAATTTTATTTTAAAAAAAGCGTGGGGTGCATGGTATCATTTCGATAATATCTTAAAAAGCACCCCACGCTTTTTTTAAAATAAAATTTTATTTTCTATTTTTTAGATCGGTTTTCTATAAAAAGCGTGTTTTTTAGTTTTTTAAACTATTATTTATTTTCTACTTTTTCTAGCAAAAATCATATTTTGCAAATTGAAAAATGGAATAATTTTATCAAATTAGTGTATTGTCATCGGTCCTCAATAAATCTACAAAGTTTGAACGAAATCTGGCCGTTTAAAGTGGGTCAAAATCGCGCCCAAAGAAGTCGGTTACAAACAAACATACAAACATACAAACATACAGGTGAAGCTAATAAAAAGCGTGTAATAACAAAGACTGCGCATTTGACTCGTTTCAATGAAATGGTTCGGGAAGACATTATTATTTGTGGATGTGTATAATTACTTATACATTTTTGTGCCTGATTGTTAGTCCTTCACAGAGGCGGTCTTGAATACAGTTTTGTATACACCCATTGGCACAGATAGCATAATATGTCAACATATATGTACTGATAAGCAACTAGAGACGCTATTGTATGAGTTGATTTAATACAAAAATTATTCTATAGTACAAAATATTAGGTTCTACCAGCAACTATACGACCGACCGACAGTTTTTTCAAAAACAAATAAGAAGTATATACAATATACATGTGTACCTATCGCTTGCAGGCCGGTTTACCAGGTTTGCAAATCACTCGCTTTTTACAGCCACAGACCGCTTGCACCAAAGCTATAAGGAAAACCCACACCACCACTAGATATTGTTTGTTCATCATACGTTAGCAGCCACCATCTGCTGAGATATTCACCAACTTAGTACATTTTCTCAATAACTTTATTTATATATTCAATTAGTAACATTAAATAAAGCAGGGAAACGCGTTCATGTAGGAAACTGAGAGAAGCAAATGTTGAAGAGTTGCTTGATACATCATTCACTTCTTAGATACCATATTATGTACGACAATTAGTCCAATATTTAAATTTATAATAAGTTGTTTTAAGGTTATAATAAATGATTGAAAAGATAACTCGTAGAGAATGAAGTTTTAGCCATCTTATCAAATTTGAAATAATATAATGTAGTACTATAATAAGTAGGTTAAAATTAAATAAAACTTTAAGTTACATGGTACTTACTTATAAATTGTGCATATTTAGTCTTCTGAATTTTAGTTTTGTAAGTTATACTGTAAGTAATGCTTTCCTATAAACTTTCCTTCCACTTGTTAAATTTTGATGTTTATTAGGAGTTCCTGTAAAAGAGAAAGGATGTATGGAGTCTGACCACCAAAAATAATATCTGTAAATGTGAAATAAATTTTATATTAGTTATTAATTTTATATTGGTATATTTAAGCATTAACGAAAGGTGGAACTTGACCCAAAACAATATTTCTCTCTTACGGACAAAAAACCGGAGAAAAAGAAACAAAAAAAGCTTCGAAAAATTTATTTAAATATCATGATGACAAACCATAAAAATATATAAAGTTTACACGGTAATATAAATATAGTTTTCCCATATTTTTTCGTTTTCCAATTCCCTTACCACCAAAGGTTATTTGGACTTATTTTATTTGCGTAAGTTCCGATTCAATTTTATTTTCTTCTATCGTAAGATATTTTGGTTGAAACTGCCCACAAAAAGTGTTATTATCATAGAAATATTCTCACATAGATTTCTAGTTTCTATAAGGGCCTCTTCTGCACGGAGCCCGTCCTGAACAAGTTATGGGTTTCTTGCAGCAAGCATTTCCTAGTGCGAAAACTGTAAATAAGACTATCAGCATCGCGTACAGCATCGTCCAATTAATTTTGGCCATTTTGTACCTAAAATTGTGTACAAAATAAAAAAAATATTAAACATTGAAATAGTAAACGTGAAGCTCTCATTAAAGTAATAAGTATTATAAATCTGTATTTCTATATAAAATTAATTTGTACTTCAAAAGGGATAAGAGAAAATAATTTAATTCGGAATATTTATCAGAGTATTACCACTTACTTCTCTTTACTTCTTGCTGCAAGGTGCAGGTGATCTACACGCAATGTACACTTTTCTAGTGCAGCCTTCTACTCTGGATAGCAATGTGTAGAGCATGGAGAGCAGACACAGGGCACTTTGGATCAGGCCCATGGTCTTTTAGGAACCATTGCGGTCATCTGTGAAAAATCCTACCTTTTGTACCTTTCTAACCATATAAACTCAGTTTTAGTGTGTTTGTTCGAGCCCTTCGGGCAGTTTGGACATGACTTAGGACAAAATACTGCTGAGACTCAAGCAAAGATAGAAAGTTCGTTAACCAATAAATAAATTGTCAGAAAATATTGTTTTGGGTCTTTGTAAGCATTTATGTATGTAATTTATATGAAATAGGTGTTTGAATTCATACTAAAACAATAACAATTCGAACTACACTAAGATATGGACTAAGTCTTAGTCCATATAGTCTTAGTCACTAAGATATACACATGTACTTATAATTTCTAATTTGTCAATAACACTTTTGATTGATAAAACAAAAAGAAAATTCCATGAAAATTATCTCAAACGAAAGCAACGTAATTAAGCGAAAACCTGAATTATACATTTTATAAGTATTAATACTACTAACCTGTGTTTTTGTGTTTTTGTTAACTTTACAGAAATTTTGATTTGACTGATTCGCCAAATGGAACATCTTGCAGTTTGAACTTTGAAATTAAGTGAAAAATATCACAGCTTCCAATATACTAAAAAGGTTTAATTAATAAAAATAGAACGACACTCTTAAACTCCTTAGTTCTTTAGCTTATACTGTTCATGCTATTTCAGTCGAGCTTTTATTGGAATTTGAGTGAAATTGCTGGTTATGTTGCGACATAATACATTACTAAGTTTCTTTGTATTCAGCATTTTTTTAACGTCCCACTGATGGGCACGGGCTTCCCTTCAATACTAGGGGGATTAGGCCATAGTCTACGCTTGCCAAGTGCGGATTGACGGATGTCACATGTCTTTCGAAAACTTGCTAGGTTCTCTCAGACATGCATGTTTCCTCACGATGTTTTCCTTCACCGTAAGACAAGTGGTAATCATGTTAGAAATTATTCGCACTTGAAAATATCAGTGATGCGAGACCCGGAGTGAACGGATGTTATCCAAGCGAGCGTATTACCATTGGGCTACCAATTTCCTCACATAACTAAGTAAATCGAAATAATCGTTTTCAATCATCCTATAAAATCTAATTATTTTATTTAAATTAATAATTTGCTATTTTTACATTATATCGAGCTCTTATTACCTTATTGAGTATAGTGAACTTTTGTTACAACCTAAAAGCAGAATATCAAGTCGTAAGGTTTACGAGCTAGCGCATTCTGGACGAGTTTATTTTGAACGCTGAAACTTGTGATTCGTGGCTTGTGATGATTGATATTGTTTACTACAATAATCCGAAAATCGCAAAACTGCAGTTTACTTTTTTTATTTTGCGCCCGTCGATACATGTATTGTTTAATAGCATTACTAATACATACGAGTACCTATACCAATATTATAAAGCTGAAGAGTTTGTTTGTTTGTTTGGTTGAACGCGCTAATCTCAGGAACTACTGGTTCGATTTGGAAAAATCTTTCTGTGTTGGATAGTCCGTTTATCGAGGAAGGCTATAGGCTATATTACATCACGCGACGACCAATAGAAGCGGAGTATCAATGAAAAATATTGCAAAAACGGGAGAAAAATATATCTTTTGATTTACAGCCTTTAGAACGCGAGCGGAGCCGCGGGAAGGGCTAGTAATATAAAAAAACGAATTCGTGGTAGAATTAGGAGATCTTTGCAATAATTAAAATATGTCCTTTATAAATTAATACATAAATAATCTCGTACCTAGAACCAAAAGCAAGTTAATAAATCTAACTCTAAATCACCAGGAAGTGACATTAGTATAAAAATGTGATAAATATGTGTTTAACATGTCATGTCAGTCTGCACTGGCGTCTCAAACCAATAAAACTTTCATCAGTAGGCAAGTAACGGGCGGACAGGCGACGCGGTTCCCACTGTCATTAAAATTTATTTTCTAATATTAGTTTTCAATTGACATTCTTTCCTGCTTTATTAAGATTTTCACAAATCACACGGCATGAAGCTTTTCGTGTGAAACTTTCACTTTCGCGCAGTAAAAGTAAATTAAAACAAGAAACTTAAATGAAGAAACTTAGTATGTATTTTAATTAATAACTTAATTATTTATCTATGCAAAGGTACTGTATAGATAGGATATATAGTTCGTACACTTCTTTTGCTTTTGCGGTACAAAAATTGATGAATATCCTTTTCACATTTCAATAAGTTTTCCAAAAAAATATCCAATATACAGATTCGACTAAGAATTTTATTATATTACTAGCAAGTCCGAGACGCTTTTTTGAGTGTAAATTAAAATGAATTAAACGATTTTTATATTTTTTTATAAAAGTTTCTCCTTTTTAAACTTAAGTTACTCCTTCTTTGTCTTCTTCACGAGTAAGCCGCTAAATAGATTTTGATGATATTTCGTATGATGATAGCTGGTTATCCGATGCCACATATAGAATACTTTTTAGTACAGAAAAATATATAATTCACTACTAAACTAATGTATTATACATATAAACTTCTAATACCTTCTTGTATCAAAATTCTAAGCGTAAACGCTGAGAAACAACCTTATCTCAGTTTATTTTTTATTGCACTTAAAAGGTCAAAAAGAAAAATACAAAAACAAAAAACTTAGTCTCTATATGACTCGCGATAACTCTATAAGAGATTTCTTCCAGTCAACCTATGGATGTGGAAGAAGATGTCAGCGGGCGATATAGTACATTATTAGTTCTAGAAATAATAATAAATATATACACATACATACAAATATTACATATAATACTATATCATACTGTACATATACCTATGCTGCATAATCTTATACTATGATGAGATGAATAGATACCTTATTATCCCACTGCTGGGCATGTGCTCAATGCATAGAAGAATAAAATAGCCCAACACGCCATTCAAGAACAGGTTGGCACATAACTAAAATGTACATTCAAAATACATCGAGAGCCATAAAGCTCGACGTGCCATATAAATTAAAAGTCAATCATCCAAATTTCAAATGTCTGTACGAATTGCGTCGAATGATTTATTGCACCATAAAAATCTAATTTTTCTATAAATATGTCTAGCGCTGTACGGTAGGTTATAGATTATACACCGTGAGATTAGAAGCTTTCAGAATTAGTGTTGGACAAATTAATTAACGATCGATATTTCGTACGATGACTTACGATACTAGATGACTTTATGGAAATGATAGGAAAGCGTTGGATGTAACCTAAATGCAAAGAAAAGTGGAAGGGCTTAGAGGATAGCAGGTTTACCAGAATAGGCCTGTGGAATAATAATTATAATATTAAATATAATAAAATCATGTAAACTTTATCTATGCAATAAATAAAGCTAAATTTTTATTTCTATTATTTCTTACGATTTATATTCATTGTTGTCATTTTCAATCGAACATAGTAAAATTATTTTTTTGATGAAAAGGCAATGAACATTGGAAAATGATGATTCATCAATGATTTTACGCCATAACTTCTGATTTTAAACGTTCATAGAATTGAAACTAATATTCGAATAATACAGTTCACTATTTCAGACTATAAAAATTGCAATCATAAATATTTCTTCCTTTCTTCAAAATTATTTCGGTTCACGACTTATACATATTTATATCATGACTAAATGCAACTATCGAACTAATCTCGTTCCAGCATCCCTAGCGGACCATCTGGACGCTCACTTGCGTGCGCTTGCGCCGCCACGCGCCCGTTTATTTTTACCGATCGACCATCCAACGATATACATTTCTAAATCATTATAAATAACTATGTATTAAACTATAAATATCACGGGTTCAAATTCTTCTTTAAAAGTACAAGTGACAAAGTGCTTCGGAATGCACGGGACACTTTGGGAACGCATTTTTGGCGTTTTCCTCTAAATGATGATTCAGGGTACAGTGCTTTTAAAAGTGTTTTCAGTTGAAATACACTCAGTTCCGACAGTATTTAGGAAGTGATCGCTGTGTAGTGTTCAGTGAAGTTGTTTGGACTCGAATTAAAAAGGTATTATTATTATAATATTATTTTTATTTTTTTCTAATTATTTTCAATCAATGTTGTGTACAGAATATCTTACAGTTTGCGAAACAAACCATAAATATCTACATATGTTCCAATAAATAAAACTTTACAAACTTTAATATTGAAATATATTACATATTTTGAAAACTTTTAAGGATTATTAATTTCGTGTATAAGTACATAATATTAGTTTATTATAATATATTTATACTTATTATATTATATACGTTTGGTGGACCATAGTTTTAAACAATTTACTCTATTGTTGCAAATTTTAAGGAACTAAATACATATTTTGTAGTAAATGCAAAAATCATAATATTTTCTGCTTTTGCTTGCAATGGAAAGCTATGCGTTATTGCAAGAGTATTTTATATTGAATATATTTGATTTCAGCACGCGGAGAGAGCGTGAGTATCTAGATTTTTTTAGCTCGATCAGTATGAATAGTTCTTAGCAAATCGAACTTAAATTTGATTTTGAATCAGTTTCAACCAACTTCAAAAAGAAGGAGTTCTAAATTCGGTTGTTTTGTTATTATGTTTGTTACCTCAGAACTATGTTATTAACCGGTTTGAGAAATTGTTTCTTGGCAGTTGGCACCGACTCTGTTAATAATTACGTATAGATACTTATTAAGTAATAATAATCAAAAAGTCAGTTATTATTTACATTTTACCATTTTTTCATCCTTTTCTTTGTATGAATGATATTTTACAAAAAGCTAATAATCGAATTTGTTTTGGGATCCATATTTTGTATACGATACAGTAATTATTTAAAAAAATATTTCATGACGATACAGCAATCACAGACTTTTTCGAAGCTACTGTTTTTATAATATGTACCTACCTATAGATTATATATTTATAATAAAACCATCCTAGTGGCAATTTTAACTCAAGCTTGTTTTCATTTTTCTTTTATCATTTCTATATTAAAAATGTGTTATAATGTAATGGTTAAACCGTTATAAGCAGACGCGTACAGATGTTATGTATTTCAATAACAAATCTCATCGTTTATTATTTTTTACCATGGAAATATTCCATGTGATTATTTATATAAGCCATGATATTAATAAGTAAAAACTGCCTTAGTGGTATAGTGGTTAGCGTGTGCGGTTGCATATCTGGCATTATACGGTCCTAAGTTCACGTGCCGGCTCGGGTTAAATTAGGTAATTGAGTCTTTCTGTAAAGGAAGTTGACGGTATTTTACTTCGTACCCAGGATAGCTCGCAAGGTCCTGTGCCGTAACTTGTCGAGTCGAGTATATCTCACCGCAGTATGAGAGTGACAGGAATAGAGAGTGCACTTGTCTTTGTGTACACTTGTGCATTATAATATCTCTTGATCTTGATTTTGCTTAGATTTGGTAGTCTGTCAGTCTGTTTGAAAACCACTAGATAAATGGTCAGATTCGAAGATAGCTTGTTATTTGGATCAACCTACTCATTCTCATCTCTGAGAAATATATATACTACGTACAAATTGACGAACCGAAGTAATCAGTAGTATATTATAGAGTAGAATTGGAAAAAAAACTAGTTTATTGCAGTCGTTCAACCATTTATTATTATTATGTTGGCCCAAATTGTTGTTTTACACAAAATTACTCATAAATATGTAAAATAAATAATCCATAGTAAAAATAATGATCGCTAAAATTTATTCTTATTAGAAGCTGCCAACGTAAAGTACAACATCTGTGAGCTAATTCCAGTTCCTTTCTTATAAGCCGTCACTTGGCTCTCTGGAATTATGAACCTATGCTATTATCTTTTTTTGGTACATTTTTGATCGATTGTATAAAAGGAAAAATAAATACTTTGTTTAATTTATGCAAATATTTGACATTTTAAATGAAACAATCTTTTTGGATTTTGTCGCGGTTTTGTTATATTTACTTTTTTATGCAAACATAGTGTTTTTCGATGCTTGCTAAAAAGTATTTGCATCGGTGAAATTTAAAATATGAAATACTGACTGAAATGACTCCTCACACCACTGGTATTGTTCCTTGAGTACACCGGTTTTTATGGTGAGTATAGATTTCCCAGACAAGTGCCATTTTCCCACAGTAAAGTGTAAACTTTATGGTAATGCGATCAGAAAACAGGCAAAAATTCTCAAAACCATAGTTTCAGACTCTATTAACGTATTGATAATAATTATTTTTTTAAATTAGAATTTCCAAAAAATATTTAGTGAAGAGATTCGAGTCAGAATTTTATTATATGTAATAAGGAACCGTATGTATTCGTATGTATAGAAGAAAACCTTTTAATTTTCTTTAAAACCCTGAATTGTCTAATTTATGTTTAGGCTGATTTCATGTTAAAGACCTGAAACCAAATTCTTTCTAAGTCGCGCGGTATGATACCTCGCAGAACTAACGCCAGCCCTTACCGTTTTAGATGCTTCGCTCCTATTAGTCGTAGTGTGATATAATATAGACTATAGCCTTCCTCGATAAACGGACTATCCAACACAAAAAGAGTTTTTCATATCGAATCATTAGTTGCTGAGATTAGCGCGTTCAACCAAACAAACAAACAAACTCTTTAGCTTTATAATATTAGTATGTTTAATGATGATTGTGCAATGACTCAACACATTTTGTAATGAATTCTAAATGGAGATAGCCTGAATGTTGGATAAAGACTAGAACTTTTTATTAACTTATTCTTACTTATTATTCAGAACATAATATATGAACAAAAAATGTGACCTACATTATTCAGTAAAACGCTGTTTGTAAATTATATAGTTAATAGTAAATTTAATAAATGTAACTCATTATTTCGTGTTTAATATACTTGTTCAATTAGTTTATTCCGGTTAAAAGTTATTTTATAGCGTGTTAATATAATTGATGGTTTACGTTAAATTATTTTAACATGCTTTTAACGCGTGCTTCACTATGACGTAGTGTACTATTTTACACGGTACCTGACCTTTATTTTTATGAACTGGTGACGTACCCTTACTATGTTCTAATGCGTCTTTTTGCCATCACTTAATTTTCGGTAGACACTAAGTAGATAATAGTAACCTTTGTGTTACTTCAACTAATATTCTATCTATATAATTAACCAGTTTCGACATCACTGCGCGACATAACAAACACATAATTTTTCACATTAATAATGATTTAAAAACCCTTAAATGATATTTATTATTTATAATAGGGAGTTATGGCTCAGTAGTAAGACAATCGCGTGTGTAACCGGATGAAGCGGGTTTAAATAAACATTTGCCGAAGGGGAAGCCCGTGACCAGCAGTAGAACATTAAAAAAGGCTAAATGCATATCTTAATAATAGGAATTTTATTTATTAACATATGACTACGTCTAAAGCATCTATTTTAACAGTTGTCATTATGAGTAAAAAGCTTCTATACTATACCTAATAATATTTTAATAACATCACATCTGATGTAGTTAAGAATAAGATAAATAAACTGTTTAATGTCTTATTTTGTAATGTGAAATGTACCGGCTTTTCGTTTTGATTTACTACTTCCCGATATTTCAGTACTATTGCGAGCGCCATTACTCATTAATGTCTAATGGTGAAATTGCTGGAGTTAATTTTACTTAGTTTCTTTTTGAATGGCCAATATATATAGCAGTAAGACATTAATTAACAAAGAATCTAACTATATAAAAGCTAAAGGTCACTCATTACGAAATATCGGAAACCGCTTAGGTAGGTATTTTATAGTTTGTAGACGTCCACTAAGAACGGATTTTACGACAGGGGTGGCACGGCCGGGGGTCTGAGGGCTTTCGCAACTTTGTATGGGAGCCCTTAATTTTTTGTGCAACAAACTTTAAATTTGACAGGGAGCACCTAGACACAAACCCGAGCGAAGCGAAGGTGACTCGCTACTACATTTATCAAGAGTTTCGCTTATAACATATTTATACCTAATATGTTTACAAATGCATATTTTTTTACCATATATTTATTTGTTCATTGGCTTATTACTGTATAAGATATAAAAACATTAAGTGGAAAGGAAATAGTATTAATGACAGTTATAGATCACATTTTTTTAATTATTTTTTGGACTCTTTCAAATCAAAACTTCAGTCATTGATACTTACTAACAATATAGAAAGACATACATTTCAGTAACTTTTTTCCCTCTATTCGTCAACCGAATTTTTTTTCTTAGTAGATATTAACGAGCTTGAATAAAAAAAAACATGATTGTGGTCGAATTTTGAACCCTCGGCGACAAGTGGCATAAATTAATAGGCATGATTTGCATAAATTTTGAAAATGTTCATATTTTAAAGTGAACAATTGAAGTAACAATACTTTGCGACGTAATTGCCACTGTCTACGATATCTACAACTCTATATTTCTGCATATTATACTCTTTAATTTTTTAATAATAGGTTCAATTATTATTCTTTAAATGGTACAGCTTACGCTAAAAATTAACAAAAACTGCAAACGAACTCAATTTTAGTTGCTTAGTGGAATAGGTTAATTCTATAACATTCTGTATTCCTGTAGGTCCTCTACGAAATTCGCGTAGAGCCGCTACACAAAATTCGTAGCTAAATCATAGCGAGTTCTTTCTATCAACACTCAAATTTATTTATTTAAAAATCATTATTTTATATGATACTAGCGACTCGCCCTCGCTTCGCTCGGACTCTTCCCTAGATTTAGCACAGGTAAAGCCGCGGGATCTGCTAGTTATGCATATAAACCTTCCTCTTGAATCACTCTATCTATTAAAAAAACCGCATCAAAATCCGTTGCGTAGTTTTAAAGATTTAAGCGCACATAGGGATATAAGGATATAGGGACAGAAAAGGCGACTTTGTTTATACTATGTAGTGATGATAATATATTACTTCGTTATGAAACATGTCATTCAAAATAACTTTACTTTCATCGTATTTTTCTTTACAGTATTAGAAAAATAGAGATTCGACCTGAAGTTTGAACACGCCCCGCGTGCTACCACACATTTTAAGCGTATTTATTCCATTTTTAAAATAGCATTTACAAGGTATGGTTATCAATTTAGAAACAATCAACAACTACATAATTACAATCCAAAAGTTTTATTATCAATACGTGCATTGCATTTAAAGTATTATGTATTCATATAAAATTTTAATTTCTACTAAACATAAAATTATTTTTAAAGCAGAACCTACAAATAACATTTATTTCTTAAACAACTTCTTACAAAAACATCCTAATAAAGTATTCGTAGCAACTTTAAAAAGTAATTCGAGTATTACACAATAAATCAATTAAGAAGTACTAATCAAATATAAGATCACATAAATCTCAATCCTATCAAGTTAAAACATACATTATTCAAAACAAGGCTTAAAAAACGCAGTGCGTTGCCATTTCGAAAATAATTCATTACGTTCCGAAATGAGGTCAACTTAGCGACTGAAGTTGCAGCGATGCGCACGCCTGTACTCGCCTGAAGTTAGTCACATCTACGTCTGCGCTGTGTACCGCCCAGCCTTCGCCCAGCACGAACATCGCATCTCAAAATTAAAAAAATATATATTAAAAAAATAAAAAATAATAATTTTAAAGGCGTATTAAAGCAAAATGGCGCGCTCTACGCGGTCGCGTAAAAAATTTCTGTGATTACATCAATATGTTTATCGAAGACTGGACTTAAGTGTGGTGTTATTGTGTGGATAGTGTGTACGTGTTTTCTTAATTGATTTTAAACCAACCCTATGTAAGTATATAATGTATTTGTAAAGAAATAAAATTTCTAGATGCATCCTTAATTATATAAATAGTAATAGTGACGCAAATAATATTGTAGCCAAAATATTTCATCAGAACAATTGTCTGACGTCGTTTAATCATTAGATGGGAATGATTTATGTACAGATATCTAATGAGCTTTGGCATTTAATGATAATTTTAATTGAACTATCATTATTTTTTTTAAATGTATTGAAAGTTTGTTAGTTACATTTAACAACAATATTGACACAAAAAATAAAAGAAATCGTCATACTCTATATTTGCTTATTTCGTAATGAAAATGAAACATAGAATGAAACTAAATGTAAAATGAATTAGATAAATTAAAAATATGAAATACTTTTTATATCACATTATATAAACAATATTTATAACAAATAATTGTTATTTACACAATAATTGATGCATTAAGTGATAGGACTATAGGCATACATCCACCTGTTGTAAGTAGGCACTAAGTTTGCGTAAAAATACAAACAGATCTTTAAAAATAAGTGTTACATTATACTATTCGGTAGCTATTTGTTATTTATTATGTTATGTTATCACTTAATAATATTCAGAGTCAATTCTGGAAAAATGATATTAAGGAAAATCTTATTGAAAATGTAATTATTATCGACAAAGAGCCGGAATTTATAGTTTTATTTTTTATTTTTGTCTGACTGTTTGTCTGTTATCATGATATAACAACCACTCGACGCATTTTGATAAAATTAAGGTGATTTTTACAGTGGAATACATATATTTTATCTTTGAAGAATGTATACTAACATACCTATGTAGAGCCAACCTCGAGCGGAGCGCGGTTGATTCGCTAGTATTAATTATACTTTTATTTATATACCTAAATAAGAATAATAAGAATTATTGTTTCTCGCATAAGGAATCTTGTAAAGCATATGTTTGTGCATTGCGAAATACGTACACTGTCTATTGTGACCAGAGTTTTTATTAAGCAACCTATATTATAAAATTTACACGACATTTTAAGAAGTATCAATAAATATTAAGGGCTTTTTAATATTACTTAGTATCATTATGAAAAATTAAGATTATTTTCGTGCAAATATCAAAAATTTTTAGAAACCTTTTCTTACTAAATATTCCTTTAGACGAATTTGCTTGTTTATTTGAAATTTATAGTGTATATACTATTCTTTATTGCACTTAAAAAGCTAAGATTAACTCAAAAAATAAGT
Source organism: Boloria selene (assembly GCA_905231865.2). NCBI lineage: Eukaryota > Metazoa > Arthropoda > Insecta > Lepidoptera > Nymphalidae > Boloria > Boloria selene. The sequence goes on from HG993156.1 coordinate 946,689, forward strand.
ATAACTCTGAGTTATTCAGTTAGTATGTAGTGTCAGTTATATCGCTTGTTAAATTAAGTCAAGATTATTATAACAATACCTAATCGCTTGGTAGTTAAAATTTATAACAAAATTGAGAAAATCAGAATCCTAAATGAAACTATCTTTTCGGGTTTTGTCAATCATGGTCACGGGACAATCTCTCCCGTGACTATGATTGCTGTAAATCATTTGAGAACCAAAAATCAAAATAAATCCGAGACAAAATCCGAAAAGATAGTTTCATTTATAATATCATATACTTGCGTAAACCTAAGAAAGATTAGAATCATTTAACTATTCAAATGTAAAAACACTACTGTTTCCATTTTATATAAATATTAAAGCTCTTCAATAGAACAGCTTTTACTCGTAAACAATAAAAAAATAAAATAAGTTGAGAAACAAGTGAAAACGTACTCGAGTGTTTCGGTTTCGTAAGATAAAAGATAGAACTTGAGTGGCTTGATTGGATTATTCGGTAGAAAGTAACATAATATTGGTTGTTCTTAAAACAGTAGAGCTATTTTGTAAGAACTAGTGTTATATACGTATGTTGAATCTGCCGTTATACTTCACACAATTCATTATCTCCATATTAATATACTGTTTGTTCGTTTTTTTGTTCGTTCTAACTGCAAAAACTACAAAACTGATAGACATGAAACATTTTTCACAGAATGCAGTGTGTTTCGGTGAAAGTATTAGAAACAGATAAAAACTGGGTCTCTGAACTTTATAGAACGCGGGCGAAGCCTGAAAGCCAAATACTAGTGTCTATAATATAAAGGACTTGATCACGGGAAGGTCTAAGAAAAGGCTAGTTAGAATTAGTCTAATAAAAATATCTAATCTACCATTATCAATAGTAATTCAATCTACTATTAATGTTTATCGAGACTATTTAGTTTGCCTGTAGTAAGGGACAGACAGCCAGACATTTTATTAGTTACTATTTGTTTACGTAAGTAGGTAAAACATAATTTTAATTATAACTATACTCACTTTCTTTTTATTCCTACTCAAAAAGAACTAGTTATTTTTCTGAAATGTTACGAGCAATGAATTCTATATAGGTCGACGTTTGAAGTGAATAGACAGTCAAACAAACACTGATTTTCTTTATATCTCATACATAATTTTATCTAACTTAAAAAAGGAATAGATATAATAAAATTACGAAAGTGTGTATTTTTATTTCTTATACTATCGACTCACCCTGGCATCGCTGGGGTTCGTCCCTAGAGCTAGCGCGAGCGAAACCGCGGGTTCCGCTAGTGTATTATACATATAAACCTTCCTCTCAAATCACTCTATCTGTTTAAAAAAACTGCATGAAAATCCGTTGCGTTGTTTTAAAGATCTAAGCATACATATGGACAAACACACAGCGGAAGCGACTTTGTTTTTATACTATCTAGTGATGTATAATTTAGGGATCATTTTTTATGCATAATTCTTGCGATAATTTCGCCAAAAGTAGCCATCTTATATTCCTGCCTCAATTACCTCGCCAGTGAACCCGCAAACAAAACATAAATTGCGTACATTTAAATAAAACTGAATGAAACTTAACAGAAAATAATACAGTAAAAACAAATGTTAAAGAATCAATATCGCTTATCATCGAAAGCTCGCCTGTAATCGTTAACACCTTGCCTCATTTATTGATCTACCCTGATTCTCGTTGATTCGAATGAAGGGATCAATCTTAGTGAGAAGAAAAGACGGCACTTTATCATCGAGCTTCGTACAAATAAATATTTTTTACTGATTGATTGGTTGGAAGTGGAATTATTTCTTGTTTTTATGATATCATCGAGATTTATAAGACAAAAAACACTAAAACTGTTTTTAAGTGGAAGAATATCTTTTAATATATCCAGACATTATTATGTACGATGGCATTTATTACCCATACCTGTAGTAAAGGCGGTCGAAACCAAATATGGAACATGATATTATATTATTAAATGTATTATGTCTTTTATTGATCAGTGAATATAGTATGTACAATGTACATATGTACGTATTTACGATAATATATATTCGTATATATATATGTAGAACTAGCGAGTCAACTCGGATTCGTCCATAGGTCTCCCTTTAGGATAAAACTTTTACAAACTTTGATTGTCTTATTTATATCTAATCTAAAGCCTAAAACATACGTTTCAAGCTTTAAAAACTACGTTAATTCCATACAAACTTTCATCCCCTAGTTCATCCCCTAACAGCCCTTTTTTCGCATTGAAAAGTAACTTATGTTACAGATAGACAGAGTTACTTTCGCATATATAATATAAAAAAGTATATATAATAAAGCAAGTAGTAAAAATAAGGATTATACTATATACATGCATAATAATTTTCATTTTTATCCATATAAGTTCTCTATATAAAAAAAAACAATAATTTGCCAATTAGTTATTTAAATATATAGAATATTAGATATATAATAAAAAATTATAACTTTACTATCAAACATACGAACGAGTTCCAACAATACAAGCATAAGCTCAAGCGACTAATAATGCCGTGTCGAGAGCCCTCCACCTAATGAGAGCGTGGCCCTCGCATCTCTACTGATGCGAGACCTCTTAGATGATATTCTTCACATGCCACAAATATAATCCTAAATTACGACTTTTCTCATACGTATGCAATTAAATTAAATAGCCACTTAATACTAAGATCACTATTTTTAGTAGGTTGGAACCCACATGTGTTTCGAAAACTTGCTAGAGTCTCGCAGACAAGCTTCCTCACCGTTTTTCTTCACCGTAAGACAAGTGGTACCTAATCATATTAGAAATGGTTCCCACATGAAAGTATCAAATGTGCTAAACCCGGATTTGAACCCGCATCACTCGGTTATCCAAGCCAGCGTCTGTTAGGATATTATAAGGTGATTGTCCGTGTGAATATTATTCAAAGTATTTGTTAGCCCGGACGATATTGATTACGCTAGTGGATCTTAAAATAAAATACTAAGTGTTACGATCTGTACACAACTCTGCATCGTCTTTATAGTCATCAGTCGCCTCGAGTAAGCTCGTTGAGGTGTCCTAAGACTTTTGACCTAAATTTAATAAAGCTTAATAAATATTGTTTAATTTTTTTCTTCACATCCTGTACTCCATAAAATCTTTTAAGAGTTTCAAACCTTATCGTATCCGTCGGTAACAATGGATCTGGTTCTATTATCACCCAGGCTATTCTCATTGTGATTCAGCGGTGAAATGTTAAAACTTGTGGTACACAAGCCTTAAAATTATTAAGTCTATTGATATATTAAAGAACATCTTCCAAGTTATTCTTGTCTCTGCTAGCACTATCCCATAACCTGTGCATTTTGTGGTACAATTTACTGAAAAACTATCACGCCTGTAGATTTGTGCTTTAACATAGTAATTTAACTTCATATCTAGATGTGTTATCTATCAAAAAATATAATTTTATAACAATTTGAAAAAATGAACTTTAACAACTGTCTCAAAAGTTATTACCCGTTAGAAAAAAACTATGCGAGCCCTCACAAAGCTCAGCTTTTTGCTAGTATACAAAGGTTATAGGTATATTATACGCCTTTTGAAAAAAATCTTTTTCTCGAATATTGTATATAAAAAAAATGCTTAGTGATTTTGGATTTTGACAGAAGTTATAAAAGCGCTTAGAAAATGGGTTCACTTGAGACACCGAGTGTAGCAGATTTAAATACCGAGTGTGAGACTTTTTTCTGAGTTTTTAATTTTACTAAGATATTCTAAAATTAATCAATATAATTAACTAAAATCAATAAAATTATGACACTTGTGAAAAAACATAGGGTATGCTTTTGGAACACGATAGATTGAAAAGTGGCCGGCCCAGGAATTAGTACAAAAATACTTCATTACTATACTTAAGGTATAGGAGTGTTCGATATATTTGACTAGCGAGCCCAAGCCCAAACACCCTGTCAACAAATGCTTTACAATAAATAGAATGTGTCACCGACCTCGCAGCGTACTGAAAAAAGGATTATATTTTGTTTGTGAAACGATAATTGAATTCTGACTGCGGGAAAATTCTGGTTTTTTTCAATATAATATTATTAAATATATTTAAAGGCAGTGGTAGCCCAGTGGTAAGGTGCTCGTTTAGGGAACCTAGTAAAACGGGTTTAAATCGATTGTCTCGCATATCTTAAATTATCATACATATCATACATACGTGTATGAACCAATGTATTATAAATTATCTTAAATTATAATACATTGGTTCATACACGTATATAATATGTAAGCCCTTTTTAACGTGCCACTGCTGGGCCCTCGAGCAGAAAGGCCCTTCTAATGAGGAGGATCAGGACATAGTTTACCACGCTGACCAAGTAATATTTGGCAAAGTTCACGTCTTTTGATTTAATAGGTTCTCTCAGACTTGAAGATTTTTTCTTTAAGATTCTTTCTTTCTTCTTCAAGATTTTTTATAAAATATTAATAACAGTGTAAATACTGGTGACCAAATTTAATCGCAATGTCAGATATATTCTTAGTCAAGACTCTACATTACATCAGCGTCAGTTAAATAAACTTACCGACATTAGCAAGTTAAGATGACATCGAAAGCTAGAACAATAAAATCGTTATCACTCACTCAAGTCCTTGTGAGGATGCATAAAAAGTGCAATAAAGCTCGCGCCGTACTCCTTGAACCGGGTCACTGAAACACACGGGAGTTGTTTATGGGCGGGCACAATTGGCATAGTTTATTAAAAGTTTTATCGTTTTTTTTAATTTTTATGGCCGACAGACAGTACTTTAATAAAATAATCGATCTTCGTTAAAGTGAATACCATGTACTACTTGTACTTATAAGGTTCGAGACCAAATAGTAAATAGTTGATTTCTGTAAAGATACCGTTATGTCATACAAAATTTTTTTTTTATGGTAAAAAGGGGGCAAACGGGCAGGAGGCTCACCTGATGGAAAGTGATCACCTCCGCCCATGGACATCTGCAAGCCAGGCTTGCAGATGCGTTGCCGGCCTTTCAGGAAAGGGAGGGATGGAGGAGGGAGGGAAGTGGGAGGGAGGGGGGAACGAAGGCGGAGGATGAAGGGAAGAGGGAGGGGGGAAGGAGAGTGGGCCTCCCGGACTCTCACTCACCGGACGAAACGCGACAGCATAGCTGCCACTTCACGCCGGTCTTCTGTGAGAGAGTGGTACTAATGAACTATATGGGGCGTGCCGGCCCATTCAGTTGCTACCCGAAGGTAACAAGCATGGCACTACCATATGTTGTTCCTGCATGAGAAATTAGCTGTCTTACCCAGTTCCTTACCAGTACGTCATTGAAACTCATACGCAGCTAAAAAACTACGTTTCACTAATAATACTTGAGAAAGAAAGTACACTTTGGAAAAGCTTATGGCTATGGATTTCTTTAGCTAACCTAAAGCTAAAGAAAGTTAAAAAATATTTTGTTATCCCGCTGATTTAATTTCGTAAATTTTATCAGGAACTTTTCTCGAACTAATAGATAACTAAGAATCTTTGGAAAATTTGCCAAAAAATCAGTGGAATGTAAATAAATATTTTACAATTGAATTAAATAGGTATAATTCTAAGGGACTACTCACTCTTGCAATCTCTACTTAGCAAACACGCAGGCTGCTTACATACTAATAAAAAGAAACCTTAATGGAAATTTATTTGTTTAGTACCACGTGCTGATATTTCAACATGTTTTCAATCTCGCCCTCCTATACAACAAAAAGTTCTTGGCACGAAGCCATCTTGTGACTACTATTCTTAAAAATCCTTTATGATTAACTTCAAATATATTACTTTATAACATTTTTTGATTTACTTTATATCTAAATCCTTGTCTGAATTTTGATTTGATTTGAATATTTATATACATTGTTTGAGATTTTAAATAAAAAGTTTTATTCACATTATTACAGTTTTTGTGAATTCGAATCGAGAATCAATTGAAATAAAAAAAATTTTTGAATTCATGTAGATATTGGTGGGATTCTGAAACGGATATAGCATCTTAAATAAAAATACAAGTAAGAGTACGTTCACACGAAGCCACGTTTTGTCGAATCTTATTTTCATCGGATCTGGAAAAACCGAATGTTGTATTCACACAGCACATCTTGCATGGCCGTATCCGACAGCCTCGTATCGGGAAAAACCGAATCTACCCCTGCGTGTATCGTATGAACGCATATTGAATGCGCTATACCACTGGATCGGATCTGACATTTTGCAGTACGACCGAATCGGTTTGTAGTCGCAAAATCGGATGTCAACTTCAGCAAGATTCGGTTTTTTTGCCATGTCTTGAAACCGAATGCATGTGTGAACTCATTCATTGAAATACTGATACAACTGAACCGAATCCTGCAAAAAACCGATTCGGTAGAGAAACACTCGACGCCGTGTGAACGTACCGTAATAGACCAATGAAGATAGCCATAATATTAACTCTAGAAACAAAAATTATGCAAATTGTATTATATAAATATTACATACACTGTTGTTGTTTTAGTTATTTATTTTAATTTTCGTATATTTTTTATAATGATAGCAATTAAATTCTATTCAGATTATAAAACTAGAGCAACCCTAATCAGATTTATCTAAATTTATTCTAATTTATAAAGTACCTACTTTAGTGCCACTAATGTGGCAAAATCTTAATCTGTCCCATGACCGAGTTCAAAAGAGAATATAAACTCGCGGAAAAATTGGAAAAACAAGGAAGTTTTATATAAAATTTTTACACTTTATTATTGTACATACCACACCAAATAATTTACGATGATTATAAAAATAATGGTGTAGGAAACCAAAGATCAGTAATGGTCCAAGACTTACTAATAACTCGTTAACGGCTGACTGACAACGAACCGAGATGTAAAATATTTATGTACGAACAGCGGTAAAACTTCAAAGGCAATTGAATGCCCCAGCAAGTGTGAACAGCGCGGAAAATAGATTTACACGAGTGTCAAAATTTTATAATTTTATATAATTATGTGTCAACGATATTTATTGGATGGTTTGTTTGTTTTTATACATTTTTAATATTGATATCACTTTTGGTCTTTGCTATGAAAATTTTATGTAAACTTTGATCGTTTACTGTAAGTCTTACATTAATAAAATAGCTTAATTCGTTATCGATTCACCTAAGCCCCCACAATCTACGGTTACCTTAAAAACGTTGACATTTGTTTAATTATCTTTCCTTGGCCTTTTAACATAAAATGTAATTTTTGTTGTAGGTTATATTATAACATGTTTTTTCATGGCATTTTAATAATCGCTCGCAGTAAAAAGTTACCTATATTACTCTCCAGCTCTTTATATATCTCTACACAAAAAGTTAGACTCTCTGTTTTGGCGTGAAAGAATAATATTAGATTCTTCACGTTTATTAGACTGATACGAAACGAATATTTTTGTCTTTGTAAGATATTGTAATGAGAAACAAGGTATCATGTACTGGTTGGGAAACCTGGGGTTAATTTATTAATCTTAAAATCCTACAATTTTAAAGATAGCCTTTCGGTTGTACGGTAAATATTTTACTTAGAATAGATAAAAATATTTCCTAGTATAGTGTTTTTAATGATAAGAGTTAACTGGCTTTTAATTAAAGCTTCACTTGCGTCGTTTTTTTTTACATACGAGTATGTGTATTACTCCTTCGCTCGGATTCGTCTTTAGATACGTTTTAAGGATTTTTTTCGTTCTATACTAGATAATTTTTTTTAGTTATCCAATAAATTAGTTTTTCTGATTAAACAAGTAAGTAAACTCTTCAACTTTATAATATTATGAAGGATACATAATACGAAATTACGACCCGTATGTTTCCGCACACACCCATAGCTACGTAGCGCCGTATCCTGTTACAAAGAATCAATTTCCCTTGCAAATGCATGAGAGTGAAGGAAGAAGAGCTTTTACTTTGATGCCTCAGATTTCATAAAGAATAAAAATAAGAAAAGCACGCTATATCACTCATTTTATAAGTAACTTGTAGTGTAAAAATTATTTATTTTACAGTGATGACTATTCAGTTTATTATCCTTTATACGAAGGGAATAAGTCTTAACCTCCACTAAGCTGGCCAAATATTAACAGATTCCAAATTTCGTTCGAAACCAGACCGGTTTTTTCAGAATTTTAAATTTTTCAGAATTTCAGGTTTCCTCACAATGTTTTCCGAGTACATTTCAGTAATTACCACGAAAATCTCACAGGTTCTAGAGTCAGGTACATTTTAGATTATTCCAACTTCCAAATCTGTTTCAAATATGTATCTTCATACATATTTGAAACGTAGTAAAACTCTGCTGTATTAATTACTTTTTCTCGTATACATATATTGGTTTTGTTAATAATGTCGTAATACTCGTAAGTATAAATAAAAGTACGTTAATGTCAGTAGCATAATTACCTAGAAAGCCAACAGTCACTAAGAAAAAGAACTAAAAGTGTATCACTGGGTAAGCAGAAAAAAGAACTATGGGACTGACAGTGTTGAAATCGATGGAGTTCGAATCGATGTTTAAATTATTTTAGTACAACTTAAGTTCGTCGTAAAGCTTTAAGCGAACAAAAAAGGAAAAGGTTTTGTCTTTGCCTATTATATAGATAAAACGATTAATGAACGAAGTATGATATATACCTTTAATTGCGTATAATTCTGGGTAGTTTTTCCTCCTGTATTTAGACTTCGCTATTGTCATGACATGAAACACATTTCAGATATAATGGGTACCGATAGCTTTCGAATAATATGCCTGTCACAACAAACACGATAAAAGCTGCGTCCACTTTTGGCTTTTGTATACGAAAACCTCAAGATATTTTGGCAAAATTACTTAGAATAACAATATATAATATATTATATAGCTGAAGAGTTTGTTTGGTTGGTTGGTTGGTTGGTTGTTTGGTTGATTTGAAAAATTCTTTTTCTGTTGGATTGTCCATTTACCGAGGAAGGCTATATTACATCACGCTACGACCAATATGAACGGAGCATCAATGAAAAATGATGCAAAAACGGGAAGGGCGGGTGTTACTTCTGCGAGATACCATACCGCGCGACTCAGTAAGAATTTGGTTTCCGGTCTTTAGAACGCGTACGAAGGTGCGGAAAATGCTAGTACATAATTTAATAAAATTGTAACTTGTTCGAATCTGGACACTAAGAAATATCTGGGAAAATCTTATTGAAATACTAATTACTATCGATGCAGAGGTTAAATGTGTAGTTTTTAGAATTGTTATATACCGTATTTTATAGATATTTTATATGAGTGACCGCATTACGAGAAAACCACTGGACACATTTTGATGAAATTCAACACAAAGGATATTTTTAACTGCCAGTTCTTCTCAGGTCAGGGATTTCTTCTTTCCGAACTGGTGGTAGACTCATGACGTTCATTAAAAAATTGTAACAATTTTTATGCTGAATAAAATATTTTGATTTGATTTCATTTGACTGCAGAAAAGTAAATCCAATTTCTTTAGTTATTGTTAAAATTTACGTATTTAAAATTATATTATAAATATGTTATATGGTGATATACAGTACCAGCTAGTTTCATGGTTTAGATACAAGGCATAATATGTTATGTATACCAGGTACCTATATGATACGCTACACATATGTCTTAGCTTTTAAATATATACATTTGAAATAGGTAGCATCTGAACAAGAAGAAGAACGTTTAATAAATTACATCTTAACACAAGCTAACAACTGTTTCCATAGTAATTTATCTCATTATAGATCTATTGCGTCAATTATACAAATTATATTCGTTGCGCAAGACGTTCATACATATCGCCGTACATTATTACGTCGCTATATTTAAGTCTCAGGAATTATAATAATCGTGTAATCGGCTTTTAGTATTATAACTAACGGAACCCGCTGGTTCGCTTGCCCTAAATCTAGGGACGAACCCGAGTAAAAAAGAAGAATGTACTCAATTAGGATGTACGTTATTATGAGTGTGTTGAAGTTATAATAACCTATTTACGTGGCTCATTCTGTTTAGCATTTACTGTTTCTAGTGATATGTTTATATTCGAGACTAGCGACCGAACGTGTTAACTGGCGGTTTAAAGCACAGCTTTCATCTACAGAATGTCGAGAGTAACATGTGTTCGACGAATACGAACAGTTACCGCTATTAAAACTTGCGGTCTTTAGAGAAATAAGTATTAGTACAATCAATAAAATCTACGTAGTGAATTAATTAAAAAAACCATGAATTAGTTAATCTAATAAAAAATAATTTAATTAATAATTAAATGATTAACATTTTTGTCTTACGGCGAAAGGAATATCGTAGTGCATATGACACTTTTTTGGATAAGTATATAGCTGGTCTTGAATGGTATGGTCTGAAACCCGGTTATTTTGAAAAGGTCTGAAGACTTAAAAAATCTTAATTTCATCGCAACTCACGCAAATGCACAACGTAAACTGCGAAGTGTTCAAACGTGAAATTTTGTACGAGATCCTTCATATCATTTAAGAAGCACTTTAAAGTCAAAAAGTGTTTAATTTGGTGAAAAGTTTGTATAACTTATGACCTTTTTTATAATTTAGACGCGGTGGTTAGTACACTATAAATTCCTTTATTCGTTCAAAAAACTACACTGTACATTATAAAATTAATATTATATATTGAAATCAGACCATACAATTTAAGAAAAATAAAAAATAAAAACCTGCAGTTATTAATGCCTGGAGGCTAGTTAAATTTTAAAGACAAATATCAAACAATTTCAAGACCAACCTGGGACTCGAACCCATGACTTCAACTTCATAATTAATACAAACCTCTGTTAAACTTATCAAAATGGAGTCACTATTTAAGATTAATAAGATTAGACTACAGATTAACCACAAAAAAATATGAAAAATCCTTTTAAACATGAATTTTATGTTTTATTTACATAAATATATTTTCTCAAATAAATATTATAAAACATTTTCTGAAAAGCTGAAACTCTAATTAGTGAACACGAGATAGGAAACGTAAAACTTAATTGAAATTCGCCGCAAGTGTCGAGAGCGGTCTCAACTTAGTTTGTATAACACAGCAAATATTTGGACTAGGTTAAGCGAGCGTTTTGGCGAAAATTTTAAGAAAATAGAAATTCGTGAAGTAATGAAAAGATGTAAATTATCAGATTTTAGAAAACTTACATTGAAAATTACCTGTTAAGAAGAAGTATTATGATATCATACCTTCTATAGTATATAGGTCATGTCAATTTCTTTGAAGAATAGCATTACATACTCGTAGTATAAAACAAAGTCGCTTCCCGCTGTCTTTCTGTCCTTATGTATCTTTGAAACTACGCAATGGATTTTGATGCAGTTTTTCAGTAAATAGAGTGATTCAAGAGGAAGGATTTAGTATAATATAATTTCTAAAGTTTAAGCGAAACCCGTGGCTTCACCCGCGATAATTTAATAAATAGTATATATAATATAAGGTACATAGTTCATATAAACATTGCTAAACTTCGTCTTCTATACAAACTTACTGGCAGATTTCTTGGAAGTGTCAACCTTTACGCAATATCACTGAAAGGTGTTGGGAGCGGATGTGACACTATCTATTTCTATGTAGGGTTTGTTCGTGTCTTAGATAATACATCACATGTAGGATATAGAATATATCACTTGTAACAAAGTAACGTATTGAAGTAATTGTAATCATAGAATACTTATTCTTGTAAGATTTCAATTAGAATGCTTATAATAATGCGAATGTTTGTTATCAGCTTGAATTTGGATGAATGTAGTTAAAATAATAGGCTTAAGGCTTTCTCATAGAAAGATGTAGCTCAGAAAATAAGTAGATAATATAAGGTACATAATAATAATTAAATTTATAAACACTTCAAAAACACGCTTTTGGGCATTCAAATATATGCTTTCTTTAAAATAAGTTCTATATTTACAGTACTAAGCTCCACTATACATAATTTCCAAAATCATCAGTTCAATTTACTTTAGTCAGTCTCTAGCATTTACTTTACGGCAGTATAATTAAATAAAGCTGTTAATTAAATTCAAGAGTTTTCCTCAAATATTGATTCTAATTTAGTACTATTAGAATATCGCACCTCCCGCTCAGTTGGAGGGTGTCAAGTTATTTTAATTGATTCTTGACGGAATCGAACTAGCCTAAATCGATTTCCAAGATTTAGTTATAGAGAAGCGAATATAAGAATGTTAAAGAAACTAATAGGAATACAAATTAAAGTCTGAGGATAGCTATGTTTCTTGCCATATTGAGTTTTAGTATTTTTAACACCTTTGAATTAATATGTTAAATCTGACACTAAAAGTAGAATAAGCAAAATTTTCTAAACTAATACACATATATTTTTTTATATACAAAATGTATAATGTACCAGTATGTTAATATAAATAGGCAAAGACAAAAAGTTAAATACTTTCTTATCCTCTACTTGTTAAACGATTTTTTTTAGTAACTTTCACTTAAGTACTCGATTAAAAAAATTGGAAATAATGTTGCATTTCTCAATTTTTTATAGTGAAATGGTTGAAATTTTACTGTACAACTACTGTGAGATATGCTTAGGGCTCGGAAAAAGTACGAGATCCCAATCTATGTGATAGCCCTGTCACTTTTATTTAATATTAACAACAATGACCGGTCGCGAAATAATTACTGCAAGCCATTTTTATGAAAGGATGAGGGTTAAACCACAAAGATCGATCTTAAACTATAAGGTTAAGTTAAGTTAAGTTAAGATAAGCCAATAGAGCTTATCCGCAACAGAAATAGCGGACATTCTGAACTTTTCTCTTAAAAGTTTTAAGTGAATGATACTAATAGTCAGCCATTACATTCTGTCGTTAACCTACATTCGAAATTAAGACTATTAGGTGTTGATTGAATAAATTGATATAAATTAAATAAGTAAACGCTGTACTTAAAGTTTTGACTTATCTTAGATATTGATTTTGTTAAAGGATGCTGTTCTTTACAAAGTAAACTGAACAGATATTTTAAATAAATTGTCTTTGGACTTGCTGATTTACTCTGTTTTTTTGCTTCCTGATATTTCGAACACTTTATGAATGTATGCAATCAACGCGTTTTTTTAGCAGCTATTTACGAGCCTGAGAAATGTTTGGAAACAATTTTAATATAGATGAGACGTTTGGCTTACTTGTAGCGACCCTACTTACTGTGCCAGCGGACTCTGATTGTAATCCTTGCTGAGGGTATTAATTTGTGCGATGAACACAAATGTAATGGGTTATTACATTGGCTCAAAGTTACATATTATGTATATTGTATAGTGTATTAACCATCTTTAGTCCATAACACAAGCTTCGGCTTACCATAGCACTAAATGGTACTGTGTGTCAATGTCCTTACATATTTTTTAATAGATTTTAGATGGATTAGGTTAATTCATAGGTATAATCTTTTCAAATTATTAATAATAGTTATGGTTTAAGAAAATAATGCTGGGCAAAGCTATAGTTATATTTAACATTAACTAATACCTTTTCTGTGTTTTGAATTCTTGTTACTATATGATTCTAATCTGAACGAAAGTAAACACGTGTACTGGCATAGTAATAACGTAAAGCTTTCAAATCCCATTAATTTCTCCATAAAAGTAATAACATTATCACCACCAATTTTACAAACAAAATGAAAGCTACGGTAAACTCTGCCTAATTAAGTTTCAGCCTTCACGCGATCTACCGGTAATGTCGTCGGGCCTTCAATTACCGGTAATAATCACGTCCTTACAATATTGAATAAGCCACTGATAAATTTACTTTTTAGCTTGAGTTAGTACATTCAATTAACTAAGATTTTCTTATATACTATGTTCAAGAATTAGTACTTAATTGAAATTTTGGTTAAAAACAAGACCTTCCTTCGTGCTTTACCGCAATTCAGCCACCGCCATAATAAGATAAGTTAAAAGTGAGTTCAATATTTTTTTATAAAGTAAATATTCCGTGTAAAAACAATATAGACATGAAAAAGTATTTATTAACCTCAACATACATCGAGAGGTCCTGGGTTCCAGTCGAGTCGGCTAAGTTTAATTATTGAGTATTTTTCTTTACTAAGCCTCAGTAACAGCCCGGAGTTGGGAAGTTGTAGGAACAGAGTTTCTTGAGAGTGCACTTGAGTCTGCGCCGTTCGCGTACACTTGTGTACTATAATATCTCCTGCACAGTCTCGATGAGATTGGCCGCAATGGCCGAAATCGGTCGGAGAACAATTTGAATAACAAAAATAGGTCGGCCGGGACTCGAAACCAGGACATCTCGATGTATGACCGTACATGCTAGCCATTACACCACCGAGGCACTACAGTAGGTTAAAGCTTAAGCAGTAGGTAGGTAAAAAACATAGAATACTTTTCTAGTCTAGGAACCCTTATTTTCTCATGTCTAGTACAACATTTAAAGGTAGCTGGATGGATACAATGGATGAATACTGTTCGACCTCCGCACCACACCCAACTAACACAATAATAACAAAAATGACGCAACAAACGTATGATAGTTATCAATAATATCGCAAGTGAACATAAGCGTATAAAACGTGTGTAAAAGCGTAAAAGTCACCGGGTAAGGCATTAAATTTGAAAAAAAAGTGATATTTTTGCAGAGTTGTATTCTTATTTAACGGATTATTCTTTTTAGTTTTTACTATATAATTTTATTCTGATTAACCAACCATTGACTTTTATAGATACTAAAAGCTAGTTAACCATTTAAAAATAAGATATTTTAATAAAATCACAAACGAACAGTCCGAGGAATTTCATTTATATAAGTATGTAGGATATAACCCAATAACGCTTGGAAACTCGTGCAGTCGGTGACCTCCCGAGCTGCCGACCTATTTGCGCATTCAGTTGCATCTTATAGTTTCACCGAGTTTTTACCGTCTAGATCTGCGGGGAAGGACCTAGTGATAGTCACAAAAGTCACATATTATTAGGTTAATAGTTATTTTTGTACGGTCTGTCGAGAGGTCCTGGGTTCGAGTCCCGCGTCGGGCTAAGTTTAATTATTGAGTCTTTCAGTTTAGTAAGCCTTAGTAACAGCCCGGAGTTGGGAAGTTGGCGGTGAGTTAACCCCGTGCCCCGGAGAGAACGTTAAGCCGTCGGTCCTACGCCTTAACTCTCACTTGTCGAACAGTCGTCCCACCGGAGTATGAGAGTGATAGGAACAGAGAGTGCACTTGTGTGTTGTGTTAGATCTGCGGGGTACGACCTAGTGATGGCACGTGCATGGGATGTATTTCCTTCTGTCGTACAAATCGATTTCATTTGACCTCAAACTAAGTAATAAAGCTATGCAAGCCAGTTAAGCACAATTACTTAGGTAATGTTACGTAGAGTAGAGGACAGGAGAAGTAAATAAAATATAAGAAAATAACTTTATGTTTTGAGTTTATTCGTTGAGTTTCATCGTCATTTCTTCTCAGGATTTAGGCTGTTTGTTTTCGAACTGTATGAGGTTTAGTAAGAATTATAATAATTTAATACGAATAATGATGAATTAATACGTAATATCCGGCCTTGTACATTTTGTGACAAGACCGGATTAAGGGGGTCTAAAGGCTCTCGCAAGTTTGTATAAAAGTCCTTCATTTTTTTGCTACAAACTTTAAACTAGGCCGGAAGCATCTAGGGACGAACCAGAACAAAGCAAGGGTGAGTCACTAGTTGCTTATACTTACACCGTAGTACGCTAATAGGGTAGTAACTACGGGCATGGCGATTCATATTATAAAATAGTCAATTGTAATACCTTTTTAAATTTCAATAATTCGTATTATTCACGATCCGCTTCTTATCTTTTAACTAGAGTCAGATATTTATTTGCAGATAGATTAATGGAACGTAATAATATTTTTTTGAAAATTTGTAGAGACATGAAGGTATGAAAAATTTAATTTGAAGTTGGACAAAAATTATACATCGAATGTTATGTCTTGTAATGCTGGCTGACCTCACGACCTACATGCGTATTCAATTACAGCTTCAGTGAGGACTGAGGACTGAGGACACCCATACTAAGCTGTTTAAAACATTCAGTAATAAAAATATATTTATTTGTTCGCACTCTTATTAAAATTTACTGAATTTTTTATATATAATACTATTTTCATGATAAACTCTAGCGTATAATTGTTTAGGTTTTAATTTTATTTTCGGGGTAGAGCTTTTGCATCGCAATTGCTAAAAAAGGTCATTAGTACTTTAAATTACTAATCTATAAAATTTATACTTGATAACAACAGAGAGTACTAGTAGCAACTAGTTTTATATACATGCATACATGTGTATGTATGTATATATATTTTCGAAGTAGAAGGAGGAATTATGAAGTGTCTTGTCGTATAAGTTATAACTTATATACCGTATACACACGAAGACATTTAACGCGCTATAGATGCCTTAAAATCAAGTAAATTAACTATAAAAAAGTAGTTACATTGTAATTCAAAGCTCTACGTGACTTTTTTACTTATATATTATATCATACTGTAAGTTCATAAATATTTAGCATATAAATTCTTTTTGCAATTTATTTTTTGAAATAATACTTATTCGCATTTTTGCATTCAAACAACGACTGCTTCAACTAATTAGAATAAAGTCTGTAGTGTACCGCTTGACATTGACATTATTTTTTTTTGAGCGAAATAATAAAAATATAAATCCATTAACTATGTAATTAAATTGATTTAATTCATATTCTATAGTAGTATTTCGATTTCATTATTTAGCCTAATAATGAAAACTTTATTATATCAATACTTTTTCCGCAGTGAAAAGTTTCCCAGATTTTAACCCGGATACTACCAGCTATCATCATTCCGATTTTAAATCTGTCCAGTAGTTTTTTCGTAATGCTGTGACAGTTCCAAGAAATAATGATTCAGCCTCTGCATCGATAATAATAATTATAGACATATTTCTAGAAAATTCTCTATTTTCACTTAAAATTTAGAATGAACAAGAGAATTTTACATAAGAATTTCATTAAATATAGAGTTTTCACGTAAAGTCCTCTTGAATAAAATGTATACGAATATCAATGAAAGAAACCAAAGCTTAGATTTAGATAAGGTGTATAAAGGCGCGATCTTAAGAACAATTAATACGATGAATGCAACGACGGGCGGTTGATCTATTTTTGAGCCTCATATAGGTCATGCGGCGGCAATTGGAGTGCAATTGTATGTACTATTAATATCTGTACAGCAAATAATTGTAGTCTGCTCTTTATTTTACCTTTAATTTATGACAAAGCCTTGCTTAATTCTGTTGCAATGTCTACAATATCTCATGGCATATCCTACTAATATCATAAATGTAAAGGTATGTGTATATTATAGATTGATAGATGTTTGCTACGAAATAATGCCAGAAAAGCTGAACGGATCCGGATGAAATTTGACATAGTGATAGGTTATAGTTCAGAAGGGACATAGGTCATAAGTTACTTTTAAGCCGAAAAATTTACGATATCAGATTTTTTTATAAAACATATATACTTTTATAAAAGTTTAAAATGTAAGTATCTACTTCACTTGTTAATTAATGGGTATTTTGTTTACATTTACTATAACATTGTATAATGTGTTCGTGCTGTGACTCTGGAGAAGGGTCGAGTCTCGTTCAATACCAAAATACCAGAAAATTGCTCTAGTCGTTTATCAATAGATACTAATATTATAAAGAGACAGAGTTTGTTTGTTTGTACTAATCTAAGGAACTACTAATCAAATTAAATAAAATCTATATATATTATATAGTCCGTTATATTATTTTTATTTTGAAGGAAAGTTAATTAATAAACTTTAACTTTTTTATTTTCTAATTGCTCTATATTTTAAAAAATCAACTGAAAGAAAAATATAACTATAACGAGAGAGAAAAATCTGCTTCGCGTGTAATTGTCTGTGTCGAAATCTACACGTTCTCAAAATTTGGCAGTCACTACGCAATAAATAGGCCGTTGTAATTCTTTTATCAGCTAGTCCACCGTATTAACCTTTTGGCTAACGGCTGAAGCTGTATGTACAATGTAGTATACTGTATAGTAGTAGTATTGTGCTGTGTTGCTAACACAAATTCAAACCCAAATAATCGGCATCAAATGCATATCTCACTTTCAACATGATTATCACTTAATTTTCTTAAGTTATTGCGATAAATGATAACATCATGAAGTGCCGTGTATATAAGAAATAACTTGTATTGGTCTAAGAGCCGGTGGAAGATCGACCTTCACCGACCTGATAACCAGATGAGACATATTTTTTATTAAATATAATTTATAAACAAATATGCCTATAATTACTTGCCTATCTGAAAGTGCTCATGGCTATTTTTAATTAAATTAACTTTAATCGATTTTTTTTTTCATCACTTTCATTCTTTTGATAACCAAATGAATTTTATTTCACTGTTAGTTTTTAACACACAGAATATGCCTCAGTAGGCTTGCCTACTCATTTTTGTGTATAGCTACCAAAGCCGATGTAAACAGGTAAGTCAATATAGGTGACTCTATTGTTCTGCTAACTTATCGAAAGTTATATCAAATTTTAGATTATTTTATTACAAAATCAGTCATATAGACTTGCCTGCAAAAAATCATACTTAAAGCACTGTTGCCCAGCTAAAAATAGCCATGAGCACTTTCAGATAGGCAAGTAATTATAGGCATATTTGTTTATAAATTATATTCGATAAAAAATATGTTTCATCTGGTTATCAGATCGGTGAAGGTCGATCTTCCACGGTCTCCTCTACTATATCTGAAAGGTTTATAAAGCCTTATTTAACTTCTTGAATGTTTATATTTAATACTAGTGACTCACCCTCGCTTTGCCCGGGTTCGTTCCTAGGTATAGCGTCAGCCAAGCTACGGGTGCCGCTTGTTAAAATAAATGAAATCTCAACCTGCTTTTTTGAAGTCGGTTAAAAAGCAGCCTGAGTAACGCCTTATAATATTAGCTATCTGCGAGTGAAAGTCCCGTCAAAATTCGTCCGTTTCTGAGATTACCCGGAACAAACAGACAGATAGACAGACAAATATATTTTTTGGTGCTATTATCGTAAAAACTTTCATATGGATCTAGTAAAAAGCTGTTAATTTGAAATTAAAAACAGACACTATCTAAAACTGTATTGTACTGTACTTTATAAACGTTGGGAAATGCATTAGCCATTAGCAGTTTATTTGTAAGCGCTAATGCTGAGGGGTGTAGCAATAACGTCTACGCATTCGACCTTAACCTTCGTACTGGTGAAAATTATATTACACCGCCTTTATCTATTTGGCTATCATAAAAATATTTAAAAATGTCTATTAATTAGATTTGTCTATTAATTAGATTAAATTTAATACATTAAAATATTATACAATTAAAACATTAAAATATGATTACCCAAAGCACGTTCAAGTTTGATGAAAATTTAAATTTAAGCAAATGAATAACGTAGGCATTGTTGAAAACTTTATATGACGTTATTCAAATTAAATAGCTATATACATACCCCTAAAACGTTACTAATTACAATCAAAATATAAACTTTGTAATTAAAAAGTAGATTTTGAAATTTCTCATACTAAATAGGTATTTCATCACAATTCTTATGCAAGTTAAGACAAGTATATATCACGCCTCATTTTGATTTATTTCTAACATTGACGAAACGTTTAGTTCAGTTGGTAGTAACCCCACTTGTTGTGCCAGCGGTTCAGGTTCGATTCCCGCTTGTCTCATTTATAAAATGTAGGCAAATATAAATAGGAATAGTCACCAGCAAATTTAAAGTATTAACTAAATAAGTCCTATAAATTTTTCTATTTAGATTATATAATAAAAAAACCTCTGCTTCACTATAATTTTGTATAAAAATGCCATTTCAGATATAATCAATAGTTATTAAGTTTTAACGTTACCCGTCTCAGTATGACGTTTATAGCAACGCTTAACGTTTATGATACTCTCAAGGACTATTCTTATTGAGACTTGAGTAAACCTACTAAATGCTAGAATTCCTTATATTATGTGACTAACGATTCAGCTTTACCAAGGTTACGTAGGTAAGGATTTTGTGGAATCCTAAATATGTTTTCAAACTAAGAGTCTATATTACTCTATGTAAAATCAGCTATCAGCCAGTAAAAGTTCATCAAAATCAGTCCAGCCGTTTTGAAGATTCACTAGATGAAACAGTCAAAAAAATTGTGTTTTTCTTATACATAAGTACAAAGTACATAATATAATATCTGTATAAATTTAATCGAGTTCCCTCGTGATTTTTTCTCTTTCTATGAATGATTTTTCTGTGCTAATAATATTTACACTATATATAAGAGAAGCCAGTAAACCTGTCGGGCGTCGCAGGAAGGCTTGAGCACTAGACCTCGATTTCCGACGATTGTGAATGTAACCTAGGACATCGTCCTAGAATAGGCGACAGACCTGAGAGATTTCGCTAAGGTTTCTCAAAATCTACTTATTGTACATTTTTTTTGCCCTTTTTAAACGTCCACGAGCTTCCCTTCAATACGAAGGGAATCAGACCAGCTCACCACGCTGACCGAGCTGACCTTCATTATTATATAATGTATCTATACTTAATATATTTTTTTATTGTTTCAGGGGACCAACCAGCAACATTGTCAAACTAATATAGCCTCAATTAAATTAACCAATTAAATCCCTTAATTCTCACATAAAACAGACTGCCTTAAGCTCCAAAATACCCATGTAATAAATTTTCTAAATTAGATAGAACCGTATTTGCAATTAGAATAGCGATTGAGTTGGATAGGCGTATGGAATTGATACCGGATGCAAGTTTGATTCTCCGGTTGAGAAGATCGAATATAAATAGGTAAGTAAACTTTTATGTTTTTTTTAAAGTTATGCATTCATATATTATAATATTACCCATAAATAAATAAATATATATATATACAAAAACTGTCAAGAACATTCAGAAGAAATACTTACTTTGCATATCAGACAAATGGACAGACTGAGATAGATACAATTAATTATCATAGAAATAAGAAGTCGTTCTTTTATCTACAAATGATAATAAAAAGAGAACTTAAAAGAAACAAAAAATATCATCAAATCGCATCAAAGTGTCTAGCTTGTATTTCATACCCAAATAGTTACAATAGCACGGAAATAGTTTTTATTTCCTCTCCCTTTTTGTATTGCAGACATCGCATCTGTCATTTAAATCGACGGAATAAATCAAAAAACTTGTGATCCCTCCGCAACTGCGAAGTTCATGAGTGATCAGTGATATTTTAACAGAACAAAATACATAAATAAATAAATATGTTGGGACATTATTACACACAGTGCTATCTAGTTCCGTGTTAAGCTACGTGTATATACATATTATGAATATAAACATCTATGATTTGAGTACAAAATTCGTGCTTAAAAATGAATGCTCCCTTTAAAAGTGGTAGTGCCATGCTTGTTACCTTCGGGTAGCAACCGAATGGGCCGGCACGCCCCCTATAGTTCATTAGTACCACTCTCTCACAGAAGACCGGCGTGAAGTGGCAGCTATGCTGTCGCGTTTCGTCCGGTGAGTGAGAGTCCGGGAGGCCCACTCTCCTTCCCCCCT
The DNA here is from genome assembly GCA_905231865.2 of Boloria selene. NCBI lineage: Eukaryota > Metazoa > Arthropoda > Insecta > Lepidoptera > Nymphalidae > Boloria > Boloria selene. The sequence continues at coordinate 968,446 of HG993156.1, forward strand.
CCCTCTTCCCTCCCTCCTCCATCCCTCCCTTTCCTGAAAGGCCGGCAACGCAAGCCTGGCTTGCAGATGTCCATGGGCGGAGGTGATCACTTTCCATCAGGTGAGCCTCCTGCCCGTTTGCCCCCTTTTTACCATAAAAAAAAAAAGTGAGACTCGAAAGTAAGGTCACTACAAAAATATCGTCGTCGAGGTACATATAAAGCATACAAAAAGCAGAGAAAAAATCTGGAGTTACTTATAATATATCATACACCAGTACTTTAACAACCCTTTTTTAAAAATCAACCTGTCTTTCTGTTTGTTCGAGGTAATCTAATCTTTGGAACAACTTACCCGATTCTAGACTTTTACTGAAAATAGAAATACTTAGTTTTCCAACACGAAAATCTAAAAGCCTTAAAAATATATGATCAGCTGTTGAATGTTGTAAGAAATTTGAGGGTGACGAAGCAGATGTGGCTATCCTTACTAGGTATGATTAGAAATGAATAAATCAATAATAAATTAAAGTTACTTTCTCTCAGATTTTGCTTTTTGGATATTTTTAATCGTTATATGAAGGAGATGTACATGTAAAAGTCCATTTCTAAATTAAACAAGCCAAGTAAAATTCAACAATCATACGAATATTTAACTTCGTAGAGTTAATAGAAAACTAATAATAAAAAATGTCTTTGACAATATCATAAGATATTTAATTTCACAACTTAAGCTAACCGCCATGAAACGTCCCGTCTCCACTGATCACAGTGATCAGTGACGCACACTCTCTAGTGGCCACTTGTAATATAACACAGACTGTATAGTGTATAGTATTGCTTGATTCGCGTCGATCTTTAATATTACCAAGATGTTACCAGAATTAAATAAAAAGAATGTACGTCACACTACTTATATTATAAATATGTTGGGACATTGTTACACACAGCACCATTCAGTTCTGTGTAAGCTAGAAAGGAAGCTTGTGTTACGGATACCAGATAGTTGATATACTACATATTATACAAGTTTAAATATATACATATTATAAATATAAGCACCCATGACTGCAGTACAAACATCTAAGTTTAACAAATAATTGCCCCCAGCGGGACTAGAACCCGCGACCGCTGGTGCATGACAGTAGGGTCACTACAAACTGCAGTAAACGTGTCGTCAGTTATTGATGCAAAATTGTTGTATGTGTTTTTTAGCTACATTGACTAAGTTTTTTTTAAAAAACCCTCCCCCGTCTTAATGGACATCGCGTAACACACCTCTGGCTTGCCGGACGCTACTGAGACACCCTAAAATTTTAAAAATTGACTTTTTGATGTAAGTACCGTATACACTTTTCCATATACTATAGTTTAGTGGAAAAACTATTAATTTGAAATTAAAAACAGACAATTCAATTTCATATTTTCTAATGAGTTGCCCTCGCTTCGTTGGGGCTCGTCCCTCTAGATTAGATTTATCGCGAGCGAAGCTACGGGTTCCACTAGTTATACATATAAATTACTCTATCGTTTAAAGAAACCGCATTAAAATCCGTTGCGTAGTTTTAAAGCATAAATAAGGACAGACAGACAGCGGGACGGCGTTGTTTTATAATATGTAGTGTTTTTATTGTATTTTTTAAATTTTATGGACTACACGTTGTATAGAAGAAGAAAATATAAGATAGTATAAATATTTTGAGGCTGCTTATCTTATAAAATGTTGTCGATAGAATCCCATACACGAGCATGGTCAGCCCTGACTGAACATTAGCTCCACATCGTAATTGATGCTCAGCAGACCGCAAAAAGGTCACATGCGCCCATCATTTGAGTTGAGACGCTTAACCAAAGGCCGTAATATTAAGATTTATGATCAAAGCCATCTTCTTTCGTTACTTTTATAAGAAATAACAAGTAGATGGTTAGCATGACTAGGTATACTTCCCGACTACACTTAAAATATTATATGCGTGTAAAATTGTGGAGTATAGGGATGAAATTCTCCTCTAATAAATTGGTAAGATTCCTCTGGATATAAATATTTTATAGTGTAGTGTCCGTAGTAGGGTCGTCCTTTACCCATCTGCTTATCATACGAAAAGCATGTTTATTAAATAAAAGAATTTGCTTTTTCCCTTTACCCGGGGGTTGCGGTTAGCGTTCTTGTATAATAATCAAGTACAAAAAACTTAAAAATAGTATTTTATTCAATTCTTTACACATTTAGTAAAAATTGTGTTTAACAAAAAATACTTAGAAACATCTACCTACATTAAGATAATTTATAGAGCGAATGCTCCTTCCATTGTTGCAGATGCCATTTCCTTTTAAACTTCAGTGACATATATGGAATGCCGTCCTTATTTTTTATTTTTGTAATTTTATATTAGTTTTTTGACATCTGAATTGATAGTATTGGAAATGTTGGAGTAGCACGTAATATGTTAACATCAATTAGCATATCTCTCGGACTCATGTGTCTTTTAATTTGCTAAGTTCTCTCAGACATGCAACTATTTTCGGCAAGAGAGGTGTGAGATTCCTGACATTCGAACTCGCTTCACTGAATTTTAACTTTTTTCTACCATTATAAAATTATAAGAGTATAATGTTTGCTTTTTGGCTACGGTACCCTAAAGTATAATTAATCAGTACAATCAGTTCCAAAAACACCATCAAATTTAGTACCTTCTATTCCAAGTCTGTTAAAAGACCCGAGTTAATATTTCGGTTAGTGGCTGGAGCCAGACAACCATTACCACAAACAAGTCAATATCGATACAACAAATTGATTCTATCGCGTGTTGAACGATATCGCTAACGTATACTAGTATAACAATGCCCAATATAAGAGTATTTTATACTGCTTAACTATACTTGTTTAGTGTTGATCGAAAAGCTTTTTGTTATTTTTGACAGTTGAAACAAAAAGAATTTAAAAGAAGGGAGTTAGGTATACGTTTAAACTTCTACGACATCGTAGCGCCATAGCGGATAAACAGATGTTAATTTTTGTTTTATTTGAAATGTGACATGATCGAGAGTATTCTTAGTTATAAATGAAGAAAATTTTGGATGATGAAAGGATATGTGTAAGTTCAACAGATCTAATTGCTTCGAAATTACTTGAATGAAATTGAAATATTGTAGTAACCTTGGCCTGATGCTGCTACAGTCACCTGGAATTTGCTGAACCCCTATTTACTACCTATCGTCTAATAAAAATATGCTTATATTATGTGCGGATGCGTCCATCCGCCCATAAATCCGGTTTTGTGTATTTAACTATTTAAAATTTAAGGGTAAGCTTTACTTATGTTTACATGTAAGAAGCCATTGGAAAAAAGACCCATATCATAGAATATTTACGAACTGTAGTACAAATACTATTTCGTTTAATTCGTGAATGCGCTATAGGTAAAAAGTAATTTAAATTTCATTTTTGCCAGCTAGCAGAATTGACTATAATAGAAAAGACACGATAGTCGCTGATGTATGTATATTTGTTAATATTTAAATATATTTTATCGTAATTCGAATGCCAGACTTGACTTAAATGTCATAACATTTTACGGTAACGCCTCAGTGTTGGCATATTTTTTTCACAAAATGTAATGTAAAATCGAATTTTCCTTACATTACGTTTATAAATAAGTAATTTTGAAATTATTTCAGTTGAAATGTCATGTCTCGCCAATATATGGACTGTATTATGACTCAAATAATACATGCGTATAGATGTTTGACGGCCACAAATGACAAGCCTATGATAGGATACAAGTAGTATTTGTTTCAATCTAGAGGGAGCTTGCTCGGTTCATTGATTCCAACGTGGACTAAGCGATTGATATTTTTTCTTTGTAATCTGTTATATTAAAACCTATTGAATGAACGTAAATCGAAGGCGATGTGATATAATACTACTATCTAGAATAGATCGCCACAAAAATAAAACATACTTATATCCCTAAGCAAAATAAAAATCCCGAGCAAAACAAAGGTAAAGGCTCGTACCTTACCGTGGAACTAGATAGTGCTGTGTGTAAATGTCCCAACATAAAAATAAAAAAAAATAAAAAAAGTAGTTGAAAAAAAAACAAGAAGTAGCGTAAAGCAACACAGATTATAGTTGAATAGCAAATGTATAATTTATTTTTATTTCAATGAGTCGGCGAAACGAAAACCAATTACAACAAACATACTGTTTACATTACGAAATAATAGTTTTATAGTCAGGCCGTAAATTGTAATGATATAGTTAATTCGGTTAAATAAGTTTTAGTTGTTGTTATAAACATTTACACACGTACCATTTACTTTAAAACTAAGTATTTGCCCGTGGCTTTGCTCGTGCAAAGTTTTATTTTTGGACAATTTACTCACAGTTTCTTTTTATATACACAGTTAACTTAATAACTCAAATTGAACTAAATATCCACCAGAGCTAAAATTATGTTAATGTAATGTCATTGTAGCTTTTAAGTTAAAAAGTAATTATTGCCCCCTCGTCTGAGAGGCGGTTCCAGTAACTTTATTACTACGCCGTCAACAAAAATAATATTTGCATTAACTGAAAGTTACTTCTAAATTTCTATTTAAAATCCATAACAACTAATAACTTACCCTCACTATAACTAGTGAATTACTTGATTTTTTAACCAACTTCATACTAGCTACCCTCGGATGCATCCCTTACTAATCTACGACTATGTGTTGCAATTTTTTTCAATTTTCTTTCAAATCCATATAGCTGTTTCGAAGTGAATATATTGGGATATTAACAGACAGCACCATCTAGTTCTATGGTAACGAGCCTTGTTATTACATAATACTATCAAGATACTAGATAGTTGATACACTACACATAAACCTTTAACTTTAAATACGAGTACATACATATTATAAATATACCCACGACTGGATTTGTATTGATCACACAAAATGCCTCCAGCGGGACTCAAACCCACTACCGCCGATACAGCTAATAGCGTCACTACAAACTAAGCCAAGCGTGTCGTGAAAGAACAACATAAGTTCAAGGTTTTGTCTTCTTCTGCCTGGCATTAATCCCGGCCATTGTTGCCAGGGTCTGATTTCCGACTAAGCCTACTCCACTTTGCACGATCTTTAGTGTCCTCCAGGATAAGTCCGTTTGTATATATTATAATATACGAAAATAGTATAATTAACGTAAAAATAATCTCGTATGTAGTTCCTGTAGTATTTTTCTTGAAACCAGAAATGTTTTCAGTAATTATTTTGGTTGAAATTCAAAAAGTTTTAAATCAACAGTCTTACACTTTTGGATCCAGTTTCGAGTATGATTCATGTGGGCATTGCGTTAGTGGCCTACATTCAGCTCTTCTTGTGTATACTGCATCGACAAATAAAACGCGTATGTTATAGTCCGAGAGACCACTTATGAAATAAGTAAAAGTTCAAAAGTTATATTACCATTGAGTGATTTAAATGTTATTGTTATAAAAATGAGCTTAGTGAAAAGTGGTTATGAATAACTTTAATTGAAGTTATTTTTAAATCAAATGGCGTGCATAATTAAATATGAGATGAAACGAATCCTGAAATATTTATAGGTCAAGATTATTGAAAAACATTAGAAACAAAGAATCAAATCAAACGAATAAGTAAATCCGTGACGAAATTCAGTTAATCAGCTGTCGTCTATGGATCTGGGAGCACGGTAGTGCCCCCGCCAAGACGAGCCAAGCGAAGCGCACGGGCACTACCTACCTTTTCTCGAAGCGCTTCGTCGTTTTTTTGAACCCTCATAACTTGGGTTTGGATTATGCTAGATCAACAAAATTTTCGGGATATATTGTCAATAGCGGATTTATTGAACATATTAAGTTTTAATTACATTAGCTTTTATACTTCAGATTTTATTTATATCTAAAAAACGCTGATTTCGTCACTGACTCACTGATGATCATCAAAATTCTTAAGGTATTTCCTAATGTCCTAGAAAGCTGAAATTTTGTATGTAAGCTAGTATTAGCACACAAACAACAAAAAAATTATAAAACTTGTAACTTTCATCCCCCAACCCCTTAAACTAGGGGATGGGAGTTTGTATGAGACCTGTAATTTTAAATTAAATTTTGATGACGCTAGACCTCTAGCGTCATCAAAATTTAATTTATCTAATCTAATAATCTAAAACTTGGTGCCCCCAGATATATATATGTATAGGTACTCCTTGTTAAAAAAAAATTTAATCGACATATATCGTCTCCTGCCTCTTACGTCCACACAGTAGCTAAAAATAAAAAAAAATTGTCCTTGACAGCGAGCGCGTCGATTGTCGATTGTCTTGTTTTGTTGATTGTCGATTGTCTTAGACATATATCTTAGGCATCTCTGATGTGCAAGAAATACACCCCAAAAAAAGAAGAAAAAAATAAAAAAATATTTTGTTACAAACAACTTACAAAAAGAAATGAAATCCCACCAAAAACATTTTCATGTAAAATGTTGCCAAGACGAGCCCATATGACTCGCACTGTCAAAAAGTTATCAGATCTCATGTAGAGCCAAGCTTCTAACACTACACGCCCTAACTCTACAAGGCCTAACTTCACAAACTCTACACCTTAGTCAAAATATGTGGCTTGGCCGTTCGTTACTACAAGAACTATTGTATAACACAAAAGTAATGAACAGTGAATTAATTTTTCACCTTACGCCGATGTGAATGTAGCGAAATGGCCAAACCACATATTTTGACTAAGGTGTAGAGTTTGTGAAGTTAGGCCTTGTAGAGTTAGGGCGTGTATAACATTTTCTGTGAGTATAAGTATGCCACGTCGTAGTCTATTATAGGGGTCAAATAAGAGTGAAACAAAAGTGATTTAAAATGCAAAATATCTATTATAATAACTCCAAAAATAATCTATCCAGTTCTTTCAATAACTACTATGTATCTGCACTAAAATAGTATAAGTGCTTTTATGTACTTTTAACTTTGTTATTTCAGTTTCCTCCCGGACTAGAAAACTTCTAAAGTTTCTTATACTTCTTGTATTCTTAAGGACTAGCATTCACAATTGTAAAGTGATCCTCGATAACTATTGGTTTCTACTTTATCATCAAACCAATAAAGTTAAACTACGAGTAAATTATTAAAAATAAACTTGCAATCTTATTTTACCCTATATCATATATGTTATGTATTACATTACATATGTAATATAAAAGGTTCTACTTATTTCTCATAAGAATACAGTGTCTTTGTAACGACCGTTTTTTTATAACGTTACCAAAAGTTTTAACATATTTATTCTCTACATTTTTTGAAACATCTGTTTATTTATTAGACTGTAAAACTTCATTCAGGCATTAAATCTCTAACATTTATCTCGCTTTGCGAGCTAGTAATATGAGCAATTTAGCAATATCATTCAGTTCTGTTAGTGTAAACCGAGTTTAAAAGGAATCGTTGCATAAGATTTGTATAAATATTATGACTTGACGTGTCGGAAGCGCGGAATTACAAAGTATATCGGTTTCAACTGTTATACACATTGTACGTAGATTATATGATATTAGTACTTATATCATTGAAAGTTATCTTCCGCCTACATATAATATGATGATATAATATGATCACCGTGTTCACAATCTTGATTAAAGCAACACTTTCTATAATTTGGAAAAGCAATTTCGCATATCACCTACATACACAGTTGTTATGTGTGATGCACCAGCTCGAAACCGAATATTACCCACTAAAATCCAACAGAACCCATCTTAATTTGACGTCGCAGCATAGCTTATCACGATGCCCTGACGGCAGTCCTGGCGAAGCAGACCACGCAGCCAAGTAGTTAGAGCAATCCGCATGGCACACCAGCCACCGAGAAGGACTTAGACCCAGTGCCTTTCTTGGCTTGGCATCCAGCTGGATTGCTGGTCGCTAATGAGCGAGAGAAATAATTCACCACTATAAGGTAAACGCACATAGGGTGTAAACAAAAAGTGTACCGGGTTGAAGCTAGTATTACCTATATATACCCAAGTTGCCTTGACTCAGATGCGATGACCCGAGCCGTCTAAAACCATGAATCGCTATAAACATTTGATGGTCTTACAATATCATTACGCTACATTTAAACTGGCAATAATTTTGAATTGATATCAGTAAAATCCATAATAATGTTTTATGCGAAAGTGGATAAGACTTTCTGTTTATTTATCCAATATTATTAGGTAATGTAGTAGTTATTTTAACAGTTTTTCGACCCTAAATCTCTCTGGGACACTGAACTCTATATTAGGTCCTTATAGAATCTTTAAAAGTAACTCACTAGTTTTAAAGTTTACGGACAGACAAGCGAACAATCAAATGTATGATACACTCTCAAATATTGTTTTTGAAGTTACATTGTTTGAATAATACAAAAATAATATTAGTTACATAGGTATATAAAAATAAGTGTATGTAGTTGTATAAAGGATGTTTTAATATTTTTATAGAATTTGTTTTTGCGAATATATACACGATAAACTTCAGCTATTTTTAAATACAAGTAGGCGTTTCATGAAGAGTGCCTGTAAAATATAACATTCATAAAATCTTTACGAATTTATTTCTTACCGGCTTAGTTAGTATCTAACAAATACTATAATAATACTATACTTAGTATAAAAAATAAACATATTTAATAGTTTATAAGCAATATTAGTAGCTTTTTTGCAAGCTTGGGACACGTTTGATGAAAAACTCAACGGCGCTATCACTCTTTGATGATCGCTCCCCACTTGACCCCCTCGAAGACACTTGCTAATTAGCGAAATCAAATGAAAGCTTTGTTTCAAAACTTATTAAATAACCAACTTTTACTCGTTTCGAAAACAGCTCTCCTTACTCTTTTTGTTCATAAACAAATTTAAAATATATATACGAGTTTATATTTTTATAATATTGCGCGTTTGGAACAATGTGAGATTTTGCATACTAAAAATTTCTATGAATAGAGATTGTGAAAAGCTAAAAATGTATACTTATTCACTTAATTTTTCCCACGGATCCCCTCAAGTAGTTTATTTGAAGACGTGAATCAACGAAGGTGATATGTCGTATTTTCACTGCTTTATACATATTTGTCGGTGTATAAGCAGTTTTAAGTCTTAAAACAGCCATATTAATAACTATTAAAATATTGACTATAAAAATGTCAATAATGGTAACACTAATTAATTTAAGTTTAACACAAGTAAACCCTCGTAGTAAAAGCTTGTATACGGTAAATACCGATGATTACAATGCAGACTGTATAACCAAGACGCAAATGTCCCAGTCTAGACGTATTCAGCAATAACGAACTATTTAATCTTATAGAACAAAGCAAACTTTTTTCTTCGACACTTTTCTACTTTAGCGAAAGATTTGCATATAAATGTCTTTATGAATTTTTATTTTTTACGGACTTAAAAAATATTTATCTCTTTGATTAATTTGTTTAAAGTATAAATTGTATCCTTTTAAAGTTACACATGTTGTGTTGCTATAACAATGTTTGGAAACAAACTCACTAACTTACTCATTTTATTACAAACTATATTTTAATTTTTAATTATATCAATAAGTAATCATAATTAATGATTAAATTCTAAATGAGTCGAATCTGTACATCATAATTTACAGAAAAATCTTATTGAAATAATCATCATTATCGATACAGAGACTCAATTTTGATTTTTTGAATTATTGTATTTTTTTTATGGTAAAAAGGGGGCAAACGGGCTATCACCTGATGGGAAGTGATCACCTCCGCCCATGGACATTTGCAATACTGCAAGGCTTGCAGATGCGTTGCCGGCCTTTCAGGAAAGGAAGGGGGAAGAGGGAGGGAAAGGGAGTGAAGGGGGAGGGGGGAACGAAAACGGAGAATGAAGGGAAAAGGGAGGTAGGGAGAGGGAGGAGGGAAGGAGAGTGGGCCTCCCGGACTCTCACCGGACGAAACGCGACAGCATAGCTGCCACTTCACGCCGGTCTTTTGTGAGAGAGTGGTACCATACGGGGCGAGCCGGCCTATTCGGCTGCTACCAGAAGGTAACAAGCGTGGCACTACCACTTTATAGTCGTATTGTATGTCTGTCTGTGACGGCATCACAAGAAAACCACTGGACAGGTTCTTATGAAATTTGGTATGATGATAGCTTGTTATTCGGTTCAACATGTACTTTTTACTGTGGTGTTTATAAAATGAACGGGATACAATTAAATTTCTTTAGATCCACTCCACATTGCTGTTTAGTTGTAGTAGTACTATGATGTAATAATCGTACCTAGCATGTATATTGTTTATAGTAAATATCGATCGTGTCTGCCATAACTGGAATGTTTAAAAATTCTCAGTCAGTATTTTGTAAGAACTTTTCTGTAACTCGATAGCTGAATCTGCGATCATACTTCATACAATAATTTATACGTAGTAGAGTCGCGGATTCGATACTCTCAACTCTGTGTGGGAGGAGAGTAATTTAAAAACTTTATAGAAGTGACAAGCTTCATCGTAATTACATAAGGTTATAGGGTTCATCCTGTTGATAGAGTATGAAAGAAAATGTTGAAACTTTTAATGCTTTTGATTTTGCGTAGGATATATTAAAATTGTTGTTGTTGTGTTATTTCCTTACATTCATCAGTGTTTCATAATGATAGCAATGTAGAGTCACATCTTGAGAGTTCAAGATAGAGAACATTTTGGAAAATAAGTTTTCTATCCGCCTAAAACAAAAATCGATCAAAATAAATAATAATATAGTATTTAACATTTTTGATGAGGAACAAGTGTTCAGTTCCGCGTTATGATTCATCTTTCAGATTACAATGTTTCTGATAAGTGTATATTTGGACATCCCTCAATGTCGATAAACGTTTAAGAGAATTTTAAAAGCTTGCGCTGATTTAATGAATCTGTTGCTATATATATAAATCTTTTCAAAGTTTACATTATCTTGATTTTTATATAACAGAATATTTCAATTTAGTACATGACTATAACACTTTCGGTTTATTTTGGTTGTGTAGAGTACCAAAGTGTATCATAAAATGTATGGTAAGTGAAGTCGAATTTTAATTTACAAGTGAGACTTTTTGACAGATTTATAAAAATGGTGGTATGCACTTGGACTTAATTTTTTGTGTATCTGCGTGATACTTTAAGAGTTGTCTTGTTAAATTTTTGTTCTACTAGATTGAATAGTGAAAGAAATAGAGATTGTTCGTATTTGCACACACATGAACTATACTTAGTGTAGTTTCAGTAAGCGACTTTTTTAGATTTACGCGATTAAATCGCGATAATTGGAAATGACAGTTTTATTTAAAAAGGATCAATGAGTATAGCCATCATTACTAAAACCGGTCAGTACAGTAATATCCTAACACGATCAATGAAACTTTACGTGAATGTTCTTCTATTGATTCCGTAAAACCCACGTCTTCTAAACAATCGCATGAAATGACGCATAAACTTCAAAGCTTTTGATATTTACAAAGTTTCCTTAATTTAACTCTTTGTAGCGAGATGTTGATAGATTAGAAATAAATTGAATTTTAAACAAAGTTGTTGTCTGCGTATTTATTGCATCAGCACAATACTCGTATGAATGTATTAACTATGTTACTACATAAAGTTGAAGAATTCGTTAGTTTATGTATTTTTCTTTGTGCTTATTTCTGAAATTATAATTATCACAGTAATTTACAATTTTAAAAGCTCGTTTTAAAATCTATTTACTTAGGTACTTTATAGGCTACTTAGTGTCAAAATAATATCATAATTTGATAAATCAAAAGAAAAAAGTCATCGAAGTAATAAAAAATATTAACAGCAATTTTGCAATTGTCAAAATTTTAAATATTGCTTATTTTCCACGTTGTAAAACTGTGAGCGAAATCTAGTAAATGTGAAGACGAATAAAGTATACCGTATTAAACATATTGTACTCTCGAGTGCGGCCGTCTCTATCTTAAAATAGCTTTATAATCCATATTTATGGAAAGTCGTTTCGACATACAGCACTTTCTAGAAAAGTAATATTTATTATGAGAGCAATTTTAAACCTTAGTAATATTTTAATGAGTTTAGAAAACAATAAAAAATACTGTTGAATACAGTTTTTAGATAATATCATGAGAAATTGTGGAGTTATCGCAAAAAATAAATCTGCGCCCTACGCTATCAACCGGTAAAGCTTCTGTTAAAAAAGCTTAACCTTAAATTTAGTTTTACTAAGAAGAAAATTGTGTGGTGGATTACATGAATTTTGAAGTAAACCGATATCGTATAACTTATTCTTGATTGTAAAAACAATTTCAAGTTGTATTTGCAAGATAGATTAGGCCCGATCTGGCCAAATAGTATTGCACGTAACTTCTACTCATGGACGCATTGTTCTAAGATTTAAGTTTGCATGAATATTATAACTTAACAGATTAAATAATTTTGTGAAAAATTTCATCTTCCGTAAACCTAGTTATGTAGAGAAGTCGTAGTTTCCGTATTAAAAGTCACGGAATTTTTTTTTTATTATTTTCAGCCAGTTTTAACAACTGTATCGATCTAAGTATAATTTATATATAAAACGGATAGTTTGTGCAAACTTTGGTTTAAACTAAAGCCTATTTTAATGACGCACTAAACTTGCATAATATAGTTTTCAAAACGCTTTAACGTACCATCATCACAGGATATAACACTGAAAGTTTATAAATTAATATGAATTTCAACACGAACGAAAACACTTTGTACGTAAGCTAACTCTTAAATGCAAGAAGCTTATGAGTCATAATGATATTTATTGTTACTTAGTGGTAGTACTGTGGCTGGCTTATTACATTACTAGAGGTGCGGGAGCCGAACCCGCAACATTTGGTTTTTCAATTGAAGACATTACTACGCTACCACTGTTTTCTTATGACTTATTTATTAATCGCCGTAAATTTCAGAAATAGGTACTTACCGCCCATGTAACAATTGAGTTTGTTTTATTATTATCGTTGAGTATTTTGTAGGCAATATAAACAATACATGTTCTGAATGTCGGCGGAATCCAGTGCGTGGGAATCATTTGAGTACATCCGCTTAGTGAGAAATCATAACTTTAAATTTATTAAGAAAATCAATTGCAATTTAAAAATATTTTGTCTATGATTTCAAAATAGCTGTTCGGTATTGAGATTTGAGCCGCCATTTGTGTTATAGCAAATTTTGAATAATTATTCGATAAAAATGTTTTATGTCTGTTTTTAAAAATTCTACCCTTGGTCACTGGTAAGTGGTATGAATACTGGTTTTAGAATTCTGGCGAGTGTGAAATTGTTCTATTAACCATGGAACATCACATGAAAAAAAAATTATAATGAACTTAACTTACACTTTAAATCCTTATCTTTTTTTTAATATACCTACTCCAATTTAATTCAGTTTACGCAATTTTTTTCACTTTACTTACAACTGAAAACTTTAAAATTCATTTACCCAAATACACAGTTATATTCAGTGTAATACCTAAACATTAAATATTATTACAAACGAATATGAGAGAATTGAATAGGTAGGTATATTTAGAATTATAAAGAATCGCTTTAAAATTAGTACAATTGAAGACCTCAATAAATCAAATGTGACGTTTATGAAGAAGCGGCACATGTTCCCGCCAAAAGGTGACATTACGCCATTTATCATGTTTTCGCATATTTTTATGCGACACTGATTTAACCGCATTCAGCCAGTTACCTAAAAATAGGTCAAGTCCACGTAATATTATTTTACCATAGCAATTTTTAATCATCATTATTTATTTATTCATATACTTTTTATCGTGTTCGTATAAAAATATTATAAAGACAATTATAGTTAGCTATCAATTTGATATTTTATATGATACTTTACAGTTATATAAGTAACAAAAACGAAATTTACATTATAAAGCAATAACCCATTCACGTTTTAGTTGTTTTACTTTTTACGCTTACAAACACTAAATATGCCTCCCATAACGTATAAACGTACCATGTAAATGAGCCCTAGACACGCGATGGGTAATTAAAGTTTCAGAAATAGCTGGCCCACCCTTATTAGTCATACCAAAAATAGATAGTAGTAAAATTGGAATAAAATACTTTTTTTTTAAATATCTTAATAAAGCCATTCTTAATTCCACAATTAATTAAACATTAACAAAACAAATCGATCAGTTTCTTTCCTTCGATTTAATTTACTTGAACACAATATTCTCTCAATTTTAGCTCGACTCTTAACGGCATTAAAGTTTGCAAAGTAAATGGGCAAGAAAAGCTTCAGGCGTAACATATTTTATTAAACAATACAATGTCTTCTATGTTTTATAATAATGATAATGGCTAAAGCTACAAGATATATTACGGTATATATGTATAGAAAATTTGGTAAATATAATCAATTCTTACATATTATAGTCATAATATGGTATAGGTGTAGCAATAAAATAAATTACAATTTCCCACTAACACTTATTGTGACAAACGAAATAATCCGGTGACCTACATTCGCTAGGTATTAGTCACTACGTAATTTAGATTAACGGCTTATTTTTCTACAAGACAGCTATGACTTAGCCCGCGACTGTCTTTCTTTTATATACCTTCCTTCATTGAATTAAAAATTGAACTTGATCGAAAAGTACGAGTTCAATTTAGTTTATTCCTTTATTAATAAATATGTTGGGACATTATTACATAAAGCGCAATCTAGTTCCGTGGTAAGATTTTAACGAGGCTTTTGTTACGGATACCAGATAGTTGATACACTATATACATATTATAAATATGTATCTATAAGCAACCATGACTGAAGTAAGAACATTCGTGCTCAAAAAATGATTGCTCCCAGCAGGACTTGAACCCGCGACCGCTGGCAAAGCAAGTAAGGCCACTACCGATATTAAGAACTGTTACTTTCGCCATGGCCATGAGTTACCATAGCGCCAATTGCGTAATAGCCCCGTTTTATCTTTTCGACATTCCGTTTTATATTATAATAATATTATCAATACCAAGAAAGCTTATACACTGATCTTACGCACTTTCATGAAACTCAACATAGTTTAGTATGTTTTACACGTAGAAGTTAATAGAAATAACAAAAAAGACGCGAGTCAATCGACTAAAGTTGAAAGTGAATCAGACCTTTGCCTTTGTCATAGACAAAACTTTCACGATTGTACATTTTTGTGCAAAAGCGCGTCATTTACAGGAAATATAAGCTTTTATCCCAAAAATGTTTTTCGAATTTATGCGTCGAATAATATAATGTGTTCGACCTAATTCCTAGATATTAGTCACAAACAATGATTGATATGACTTGTGAAACTAATGGCGTATTCCGCTTACGACTAGTCGTTTCACTGTTGATTAATGCAGCAATTTGCAATCGAGAGTGTTTCCATTTGTTAAATACGAGAACAAATTTAACATAATATTTACTTCGAGATAATTTAATAACACATATTTGTATGACTAGAAGAAACGTGGTGCAAAACATATAGCAAATATTTTGATTTGGCCGTGATTTCACTAAACCTTCAAACGACTAAAATAATATTTTTCAGCATGGAATTAATCACTACATAGTATAAAACAAAGTCGCTTTCTCTGTCCCTATATCTCTATGTATGCTTAAGTCTTTAAAACTACGCAACGGATTTTGATGCGGTTTTTTTTAATAGATAGAGTGATTCAAGAGGAAGGTTTATATGCTTAACTAGCAGATCCCGTGGCTTTGCCTGTGCTAAATCTAGAGAAGAGCCCGCGCGAAGCGAGGGCGAGTCGCTAGTTATATTATATAAAAAGCCTTTTCAAGAACGAAATATAATCTCTTGATTCCACTTAAGCCTCTTCAAACGACTTAAATTATGTACAGAGTATCAATATAATTCATATTTATCGGCAATGAATTATTATTAATAATAGAAATAATATTTTAAGTCTTTGGAGTAGGCAAAAAAGATATTATTTTATAAAGTTCTCGTACCAGATATCGATTGATGGAATGAATTTTTATACCGTGAATCAGATTTTACAACTGTTTATATATGAAGATATTACGTCGCACATTTTTTCACAATAACCTGGTAATTATAATCGCTATAGTTAGAAATGTAATGGTTTTGAACTTTCATACAACTACTTAGTACTGTACTGCATATCCTTTACCGACAATTTGAAAGTTAAGCCTTAGTTCTGAGAAGAATATGGATAGAAAAAGTATATCTATTAAGAATCTAGATTCTAGACGCTAGCTATACATAATTTGAGTCTCTCTTCCTCACTGCATTCAGCATACTAATGAGTTCAAAGAAATAAAGTATGCTCTGAATACCTATAAGTATCTTTTAACCTCATTAGCAGAGCATCGATGTTGTGACAATCTCTTGAAGTATACGAAGTATTGAATAAAATACAATACGTAATTAAATGTCGATGGAATAAGCGTTAAAATTTGTATGCCGAGAAGAGTTCAACTAGAATGTTTTTATCTAATTGGCTCAAATTGGCGTTTTTTGTTTTGCAGGTTTTGGATATTGTTCAAATCTTTTGTTTTTAATTACTTAAATAAACATGCAAAAAGAATTTAAGAATGTAGAATGGTAGTATTCGTCTTAACTAGGTCGAATCAAGTATAATTAAACCCCTTATAACGTTCGTCCGTTACTGCTAAGCAAAAACCCCCATCATATCTCGCCATAATCCATAACACGGCATCATTTCTTATGATTTTGATGGCAAAATAAAAATTTGTTTCCTGTGAAAACCTTTATTATAATCTACGTCGTTATTCGTTAAATCTTCTTCTTACCTAGTCATATGTATATAACAAAAATAAAATAACTTTACATTATATATCATAATTTACATTATATATATGACATAATAATACTTTATATGACATAATTGACCTCCGCTCACTTAATCACAAATATTTACTTCTAAGGACTTCGTTAAGGGATCTTGCTGAAATTTCTAACCACACCGATAATAATTTAATGGGACCTTTCCAGAAATAGACGAAGACGTAACCGTCGAAGCTACAGTAAAGTCTTTAGGCAAAAGGAGTTTAATTGTTAATAATAACATTAACAGTATAATCTTCAAAAACTTATTACACGTACTCGTATAATAAATTTTTAACTCCGTGAAAAAAGAAATAATCATAATTATCGATACGTAGGCCAATATTCTATAGTTTTTAGCTTTTTTGTCTGTATGACTTTCTGTCTGTGACCGCATCACAAGATTACCACTGTAAGTATTTTGATGATAGCTTTTCTAGGTTGATGACTCTGGCGGGACTCGAACCGGCAGCTACTGGCACAGATAGTAGGGCCACTATAAACTAGCCAAACGTGTCATAATGTATGTTTATAACACGCGGTCTTGCCAATTTATCCATAAAGGCGTCGTAAAATAGATACAACCCATGTCTCGAACGGCGAAGGGCGAACCAGCTATTAATATCAAATTATGAACTATTGAACTCTAAACACTTGAGGTTTTGTTTATATATTACATAAATGCTAGTTCGCTTTAAATAATATATTTGGTTTTTTCTAAGGATTTAGAGAGAGTAAAGACAATTTGTCTCCTTACGTTCTTTCGTACCACTAGCATCAAAAGTGTAGAAGAGCTATTGAATATCAACCTAGACAAGTATTAGACCAGTGTCGATAATTTCTTGAGACCAAAAAAATTATAGTAAGATGAATGGAAAAGGAAGGGAATATGACTATGAAAGTAAAAGAATATTTTTGTTTCACTTTTTACTATTTTCATCGGTTTTGGCACTGGACTATATATACAGATGCCATTATTTAGATTGTAAGGCCTTTTTATGATCTAATACATATTTTAACTGACTGATTTTGTAGTTTAAATACTATTGTAGGGGCTTTAATACATAATTATAAAAAGGTCCTCAAAAACTTTTCATTCCATTGCTCTCATTCGTGTACGCTCAGAGTTAATTTAACCACTTCACTACCCTTAAAGAGGGTTGAAATTGAAATGAGTTTTTGACCAAATAGACAGATAGACAAGATTAACAAAACAATATTATATAAATACATAATAACTGTTGACGAAATGAGTAAATATCCTCGCTAAAAACACAGTTGTGTGCTTAAAAGTTTTATAAAAACTAGCTTTATCAACTACTGGAGCATATAAAATACAGAGCCAACTTTACTGAGCTTTTAAACAAACATAATCTACCTTTCTATTAAAATACCCATAGCTTATTTCATAAAGCTCTTAAAACTAACTTTTATCTTAAATAGCGGTTAAAGTCAGTTATAGTTCTTATGGAAAAATGAAATGGAAGTTAAATATAAGAATTAGTTCACATTTTAATTATTTCGTATACAATATCCATTGTTATTCCGGATACAATTAATACATAGTACTTTAAAGTATTTTTGAGACACTTTTGTTTGTGACTTTTCACATAAAACTTAACTTAGCTAGGGACTTCACCTGGGCACATCCCTAGCAGTTACCAGGTCAGAAACGCTTTTTTTTAAATTCTTTAAGAATCTTTTATTGGTTTTAATATATTTATTTTCATACGTCATTGATTTTCGTGCTAGAACACAAAGTATTTTCAGAGCTAAAATTAACCCTATACTCGTATATAGCGCTGCAAACTTCTCTATTTTGCAGTTAAAGTCTTACTTCTATCAGTTAAGCCGTTTCAAAGATTACGCGAATAAACAGAAAGATAGACATACGGATGGATTTTTTTAAAACGGTTGTTTAAGTACTGATATCATATAAATAACTATGTACTTGAGAAGACATAGCTATACAGAAATCACAGACAGTTTAACTTTATTTATATGTATAAATATAATTAATATCGTATGATAATCAGTACATTTTATTAATTCGATTTAAAATATGTTCTTCTCATTAATTCACAACACATTTTGCTATTTAAAGTAATTCAAACGAGTGTAATTGTGCGTGTGCACTAATTCTTATCTCGCGTATTCTTATTTGTAGGGAAATATTACGAACCTGTTGCGGATAAGTAAATAAATGTTGTGTAAAAATTCTATATAATACAGGAAAATTTCAGCGTAAATTAAAATATAGTCTGCGTAATAGCACCGCCATCATGAGTTATTAGTACGCCATAATTTGTAGCTGTTGATTAATTGCCTAATACTCGTACATAATATTATTATATTCTAATATTACCTAGAAATGTCCTATAATATAATAATGTGACAGAGAGTGGTGGCCCAGCGGTAACGCGGTCACTTGGATATCCGAGTGATGCGGGTTCGAATCCGGGTCTCGCACCTCTGATATTTTCATTTGCGAATCATTTATATCATGATTACCACTTGTCTTACGGTGAAGGAAAACATCGTGAGGAAACCTGCATGTCTGAGAAAACCTAACAAGTTTTCGAAAGACATGTGAAGTCCGCCAACTCGCACTAGGCCAGCGCGGTGGACTATGGCCTGATCCCCCTCGTACTGAGGGAAGCCTGTGCCCAGCAGTGGACGTTAATAAGGGCTGATGATGATGATGATGATGTCCTATAATAATTCTAAACTCTATAAAATTTTTAGGTCAAGATGAATACAACGGAAGGCGGCGAAGAGGCCGCAACAACACCTGCCAACCCACCAGAAGGTCCTCTCATCCCCGTGCCGGTGCCCCCCCGTAAGCCCCCGCGAAGGGGGCCCAAAGTTCAACAAGAAAGGCCTAAACGAGCACTCTTCTGCCTCACGTTAAAGAACCCGCTAAGAAAACTGTGTATTGATATTGTTGAGTGGAAGTATCCTTTTTATACAAAATAAGAACAAACAGTAACTATTTAGTGCATTTAATACATATTTTAAGATTTTTATTATAAGTTATTTTTACTCAAAATAGAGTTAAGTCTCTCTTTCTCTCTTTTTCTCTGTCTTAACAAATAAATATTATATTGAAAATCTGTCATCTTTGAGCAATTTCTATATCGAGTATAATACGTTCTGAAATTTTAAAGCGTTATTTGAAGTTTTGCCTTTTTACAATCTTGTTTAGAGAGGCTTTTCCTAATAAATAATTTACGAGTTGTACAGCGAACTATAGAATCTTTCGCCCGATATTACTCATTGCTTTTTATACACATCTTTGATTAATAAAAACGAAAATGACTCATATTATTTATTGAACAAACATTTTAGTACCATCTTTCCATATTAAAGCTAATATTCGTCCAAATATTGAAAAATGCAGTACCTGGTTCGATGGCACGCGGCCAACAAACCAAGCGTGATGCAAACTCTTCAATCATACTTCCGGATTGCCAACTTTGCAACAAACAGTCTCTGGGAAAACAAATTTGAATTCTAAAATATTTTATCGAATCCCATTTGAGCTTTAAATTTTCGTATTTTTAAATATCAAGTTGACATCTGATCTGATATTCCTCGAGGTCACTAAAGTGCTGACAGTGGGAGCTGAGCACGAGGCAGCTACTTGCTTTTGTAAAAAACAGAACACATTTTAATATGAGAATTATTTATGTGTTTCTTTGATATCATTTTATTTAATTTTCTGAATGTTGAAAATATTTTTATTCTATTTATATTATCATCTTTACTACATATATTACACTAGTATTTTTAAAGACCAGAAAACAAATTCCTAGGTTTTACAATTACTACATCATATAATATTATATAGGCTTCCGCAATAGATGAACTCCAATCCAATACTAAAAAAATTATCGAACCAGTAGTTCCTGAGATTACCGCGTTCAACCAAACAAACTCATAAGCTTTCTATCGTTAATAAAGTATAGAAGTGGTATTGTGTCATCGATAACAAAGTGATAGAGTTCTAAGAAAGTTTGGCTTATTAATTAACAAAATTGTTCCTTCTAAGGTCTACCACATTATTATAAACGTAGCTTCCATGATCGCAGTATTTTATAAATAAACGTGACGTAATTTTCAGTGTAGGTAGCTTATACATAGATACATACATATTATATTGGTTTCCTAAATATATAACTATTTATCAATCGAAGAAAAATTAATTGCATAAAAAATATTCCTCAAAGTTTTTACTCAAGTACCAGAGTACGCTTTATACACGCCTAGATATAAAACAATTTAATCTCAATAAATACTTTAAAATGCCATTTCTCTCTGCCCACTGCAAAGATAAATATGTTTCATTAACTTAAAGAGCTAATAACACTCAGTTGAAATAAGGAGTGACAGATGGCTTAAGCATTCTCCAGCATCAGTCCACAATTTCAAAATGAATTCTAACACCATGAAACTCCATATTTTTGATCGAAAACCAAATTTCAGAACGATAAACTAGGGTCTAGTTAACACACAAAAGAACGAATTACTTTAATTCAAGAATAAATAAAACCCAGTGAATTGGGTAGCTGGCTGGCTTCACGCCAAACAATACGGGTGGATGAATGAAAGAACAAATATTTGGAGATTGCCCTTCAGGAAATACCTCGCTGTTTCAATGAAAATGCGAATATCAAACGAAATGATTGTACTACTTTGGTTTTTATAGAAGAAACGAATTTTGAATCGTAAAAAATCTTTGTAACAAATCTCAGCTGTTTAAAATAATAGATTCAGTTTAGAATATTTTGGTTTTGCAATAACATTTTACATTACATTGTTAATAAAACTATATATATGAATCCTTATCTATTTTTCTCGGATTTATGTTAAATTAATTTTCCGTAAAACATCAAATATTCACGTAGATTTAAGTTTATGATATTTCAGTCATAGTTTCTTCCTTCTTAATTTTAATAAAACTAAAATTAAATATATGAATTCTCTTAGAAGACAAATAGATAAGCCTCATTTCCATAGACTATAGTCTACATATAAATATTATGTGCCTTTTAAACCAAGAAAACACAGTTTTTTCACTTACAAATAAAAAAAAATTCTGTCTTAAAAATGAAAAGTGATGCTCGATGTACTTTAAAAGTAGCTTGGAATCGTATCACATCCTCCCAGCTCTATCTTCAGATAAGGTTGATGTTATGAAATGCACAATCATCTCGATACAACATATCTACTTAAAAGCTCCGAATTGAAGAAGGTTAACATTTTTCATCTTCCAAGATCAGAGTGGAAAGAAAATAGTAGAGGAGACCGTGGAAGATCGACCTTCACTGATCTGATAACCAGATGAGACATATTTTTTATCGAATATAATTTATAAACAAATATGCCTATAATTACTTGCCTATCTGAAAGTGCTCATGGCTATTTTTAGCTAGGCAACAGTGCTTTAAGTATGATTTTTTGCAGGCAAGTCTATATGACTGATTTTGTAATAAAATGATCTAAAATTTGATATAACTTTCGATAAGTTAGCAGAACGATGGAGTCACCTATATTGACTTACCTGTTCACATCGGCTTGCCAGGTAGATACACAAAAATGAGTAGGCAAACCTACTGAGGCATATTCTCAATTCTGTGTGTTAAAAACTAACAGTGAAATAAAATTCATTTGGTTATCAAAAGAATGAAAGTGATGAAAAAAAAATCGATTAAAGTTAATTTAATTTAAAATTTTCAAGATATTGACAAACTAAATTATGCCCAAATGGCATGTCTACGAGCTTTAACAAAAAATGTAATTGAAAATATGAATTTGAAATCACACACCACATAGCTTGAAAGCAAAGTAAAATCCAAATTGAGTTAAGAATGTTCATTACATCGGCTAAATCAACGTTATTTACGCCGGTTTGAACGTTTTTTCAGTATTACAGCTAATTGAGTAGCAAATTGCTGTTAATATAAACATACAAACCCGAAGTAATTAGATTAGTCACGGTAGCTTGGCATTCGACGCGATATCGCGAGTTAACGCCTTCGACACAATGATTATAATTTTATATATAGCATCTACCGACTCACTTAGAATGTAAAAGAAAATAAAATTATTTTTTAAGTTTTTCTTGAAAGAATCTTTTATTAAACTGCTGAGATGTTAGATTCACTGGGTCGATTTTTGTATTGGCCGAATTATTCCGTTACGTTAGTAAAAATTACGTATCACGTTTTACTTATTAGAACCTTACAGTTAGCCCAAATCATCCCACTGGAGGATTTTCATTGGAGAATTTATCTAGTTCATCTCGATCATCCTTATAACTATAAGGGTAATTATTTAACTGTTAAAAAATAGCTGATCTGTATTGTACAAAGAGGTTTTTAACACATTTAAAAGCATTTCAGGCACATTTCTACAATACGATTTTTGCGGAAATAGTGAAACAATTTTCATTTTAAAAATAAGTATATGTATGTTAAAATAGGTAAGTTATATATAGTAAATTTATTGTTAAGGTATTCACGGTTTATATTATTTTTTATTTTGTTCTATGAAGGTTTCTGCTTTCACTCCGGACCCTCAAACTCGTGTTCGTATAATACGTAAAATGTGCTTGTAAACAGCAGGGGCTCTTAAAAACGTGAGTTCAAAAACTTTAAAAAGGCTCTCATTGGCTTCATAACTCATCTCTCCTTGATGGACTTAAGCAAAACCAGGTTATTTTCAATTTTCTCAGGTAGTAGTTAGATAGACTTAAATTATCCCCAAAACGAATACGTTACTTAATGAAATAATATTTTTAAAACACATAACTTGTAACAATATACAGGTTTTACAACAAGAGTCTACTATTCGAGTAGGTTTCAATTCAATCCAATATGACCGTAACTCAGAATGCAGACCGTTCGAGTGGATGATCCTGACAACGATATTTGCCAACTGCATCGCGCTCGCCGTCTACACCCCCTACCCGGCGAGCGACTCCAACTACACCAACTGGGTTTTAGTATGTACTTGTTATTCCACTTTCATATAAAGATTAATGGTTGAATTTTGATAATAATAGATATATGTATGTTTTAAATAAATATAGTTAAATATGTTGGGACTTGTGTTATGAATGCCAGACGATTGATAGACTTCATACCGATAAATACTAACTTCAAACTTGAACGCAAAGTTTTATTGTTATTGTTTTTATGGCAATATTTTTTTTTAATTTTAAATATGTACATGTATTTGTATTAGAGATATAAATACCCATGCTGGAGTACGAACAACAAGTAGAGTCGCTACAAACTGAGGCAAACGTGTCGTCAATGGTAAACGAATAGATCGTGAGGTTTGTGTGTCTGAGTGAATATTGGAGGTTTAGACAAGAGGTCAATCTACAATCTTTGGACTAAATCCTTATGTCATAGAATCATAATATGTATATCTTTTCTAATTATTTTGTATGCCCCAAGTGTTGAAGATATGTGAAGTTTCCTAATTTGAAGAGCAATTTTTGCTTTGAGCAATGATAAAGGGATTGAACACAATACTTTGCTGTCCTATACAATAACAATCTATTTTATGTTTAACTAGCGACTCGCACTCGCTTCGCTCGGGCTCGTCCCTAGAAGCCGCGGATTCCGCTATATACTAAGACCTTCCTCTTGAATCACTCTATCTAATAAAAAAACCGCACCAAAATCCTTTTCGTAGCTTTAAAGATCTAAGCATACATAGGGACAGACAGACAGCGGGAAGTGACATTGTTTTATACTATATAGTGATATACAAACGTCTTAAATACATCGCGTTCGATGTCTATATTTCGGCAGGTTGTTAGCTTAATATTCAAATATCACCAAGTGCGATCCATGTTATTGGATTATTGGTTATTGATAACTGTTATGATATGATGGTCCACTCTCAGATATAGACTGATGTTTGAACTTTGATATTGGTTTACTGATTAGCTCCATTGAAACTATCGACGTTATATGAGAATCAATTATAAATAATTTAATTTTGACGACACGTTTGACTTACTCTGTAGCGGGATTGCGGTTGCGGGTTCGAGTCCCGCAGGGGGTATTAGTCTTGCTCCAGTATTAGTGTTTATGTTTATTTATAATATTATGTAACGCAAGCCTCGTAGCTTATCATGTAACTAGATGGTGCTGTGTGTTAATGTAAAAATCTGTTTGCAGGAGAAAATCGAATATATCTTCTTGGTTATTTTCACGGGGGAGTGTGTGATGAAGATCATAGCGTATGGTTTCGTAATGCACCCGGGCTCGTATCTCCGGAACGGGTGGAATTTACTCGATTTCACCATAGTAGTAATAGGGTAAGTTTGATTTTTTCCTTATTGTTATGTTTATAATATATAACTAGCTACGTAAAAAGTGATATTCTCATTTTAATTTTATTGATAACTATAACTACTAAGTTATAAGAAAATTTTACTTACGTCTTGAAAATTAGTTAATTACTCATACAACACCCTTTAGGAGCAATACAAGTAATGTGTTTCTTAAAACCTCACTCCGAGACCCGAGTTTTACTAAAATTAAAATAAAGATATTAAATCAGTTTCCTTTCAAGTGCTTATCAAAAAGCGGTGCTTATCATTTTATTGTATAGATACTAGTAGAGTTAGTTATATTATCATCAAAATAATTATATCCAATTTTTACTAGTATTATCTGAATATTTTATATATAAAGGCTTGCGACTTGTTTAAGTTACATGTACATTTCTACAAAGTAGGTTGCCTTTGAACGACCGTTTTGGGACGGCCTGAATAAGTTAGGAGCGTCACGTTGATATGTAACATCTGCCGGGGAAAGTGTTGATTTCAAGACAGACAATTGTTGACGTTTCAAATGAACATGCAGATTTAGAT
This sequence comes from Boloria selene, assembly GCA_905231865.2. Taxonomy (NCBI): domain Eukaryota; kingdom Metazoa; phylum Arthropoda; class Insecta; order Lepidoptera; family Nymphalidae; genus Boloria; species Boloria selene. The sequence continues at coordinate 994,222 of HG993156.1, forward strand.
TGCTTAGGACTAGATTTAATAGAATAGTTAATATTAGTTCCTCTTTCTCAAATGAACCAAAACTTTGAAGTGAACTTCGAAATGAGGTTAATGATATTTTTTATAGCAAGACTAGCGACTCATCCTTGTTTTGCTTGTATTCGTAATATACAAAAACAAACGTATCCGACGGAAAACGTTTATTTTCCATCATAAAAATTGCTATAGTATCTATCTCTGTGCCTATTATCCAGATCCATTCAACCGTTCTGGCGTGATCGAGTAGCAAACAACCATCCATCATGACTTACACATTTATAATATTAAGGGATTATATACTACTACCTTTACCCGCGGCTTTGCCCGCTTTCATTTTTTTAATTGCTAATCAACCTCATTGGTTTGATCTGTAGGATGCCTGAAAGTTTCTTCAAAATTACTCTAGCTATTTCAGAACCCATTGTTAATACAAACAATTTTTTAATTTTTCGTTAAAAGTAATTTTTTTAATACTACTGTTACTTCTAATACCTCCAAGAATATGTGTACAAAGTTTCATGATGATCGGTTGAGTAGTTTTCGCGTGAAAGCGTAACAAACAAACTTACATTCACATTTATAATATTAAGTAAGTACTATCAGACACGTTATATGGGACCAATATTTGTTCGAAGTAGATGTAAATTTTTTCCTAGAAAATATTTGTCTTAAAACTAAATCCTGGCAATGGAAACCGTCTCTACGTCTCTCTATATTGGAACCACTCAGCAAAAGTGCTCTTACCATACGACACTTAAAATATACTTGTCCAACCAATCCTTCAAAAATTCTAATGCAAATAGTTTATAACCAATAAGATTATTTAATCGTTGAAGGTATTTATAAATTATAAAACGTGGTATATAATTATTAAAATATTATTTTCTTGATTTTTCCATTAATTGATTTAGATTTTTCGATCCCAGCGTTTCAAATACCTTACAGCAATTCATGGTCTCCGCAAAGACATAGGACTCCTTTTTATCTAGTACATGCATTTTTCGCCGGTTTCAGTCTATCTATGTTTTTAGTCTATCACTACTTTTTAATCTATTACTTGTATATCTAGTTCTAGTTTTTTGATTTTCACAAATATCTTTGTTTCCAGCATGGTGAGCACGGTACTGTCGAGCATATTTAAGGACGCGTTCGACGTGAAAGCTCTCAGGGCGTTCAGGGTGTTACGACCCTTGAGGCTCGTGTCCGGTGTACCGAGTAAGTACTGAAACGTGTATATTTAATGTTTTTAATAAAGTCTAGAACTTTTCATATATAATATTTTTTTACATATATGTTAATCTCCCACCTTGTTTATAAATATGTTAATGCATTTTTCTTTGTTTTGTTTGTCTGTATTTTTAAGTGCTTGGCAGTCAATATATGGAAAGTAGGCCAGCATTTGGACGTGTAAAAGTGCTGATTTTTAAAATTAATTGAAAAAATTATAAGGGCTTGATAGGCATACATACATACATAAGTTTAATTATTTATAGAAAATCCTATTTAAAATTTAGATATTTATGCAACGTAACTTAAATCGACAGAATCAAATAACAAAGTTAGATTATTACTCGTTTTAATGACAATGACTTAAACTGTATAGATTAGACGAAAACTTAACTTTTCCTCAAGTATTAAAATAAAGGTTAAAAATCTTAAAAACTGTTTCAGTCATAATTAATTAACTTAAAAATGTAATATATGTGAATTAAAATAAGCACCGTGTGATGTAAAAGCTGTATGAAGTTCCGTAAATAAAATTCGCTAAGAGTAATTATGAAGAGGTCTGGAGACTCTAAATTAACAAACTTTACTAAAATGTTGTAATAAAATACACTACAAAATATATACAAAAATGAGCTTTTTAGATTTTGATTTATTTAATAAATAGCACGAATAATGTATGAATTCTGTTTAAATGAAAAGTAAAGTTTCCATTCGCTTCAATAGGGTACTTCATGTTATTTTTTTTAAATCACACGAAATTATTATATAAAAAAATTTTGTCTCTCTCTCTCGATAACATGATTGCTGTAAAGCATTTATGCAAGAAAAGCTAGCTTAGCTAACTCAACTTATGACTCGAACCCACGACCTCTTAGTCTATAGTCATCGTATGCTATTCACTAGGCCATCAAAAATTTGCTAGGTTTCGCAATACAATGTTAGTGCCTATAATAATATCTATAAAGAGCCCTACTTTTCCACGGATAAATTGTTGGTCATTGATCTAATTCAGAGCTAATATTATACAATAATAGAGTAATGCGCTACATAAAACGCATATTTGTATCAATTTATGCTGCGAACCCAGCATCAATTGGCTTTCAATATTTATTACTCAGAATACGTATAGTCTGTATAAATTAATGAACATATTGGATGGTTAAACTACCAAAATGAAACTGTTCTATCTGATGTATTAAAACACTATATCTAAAAATAACGTTGTATTACCAATACATTTTCACCATGGATAAGTTTTTTTTTAATTTGAATATGAATACTACAGCAACGCTTATTATAGCAGAGATCTAGCACTGTTTCCTGAAAGTCTTCCTAGATCAGTAACTGCTATATTTATTGATGTGTTTTAATTATTGTAAAAGAAAAACGTTTTTGTCTAATAAACGTAAAATAAAAATAAACGAATGGTTGGTTTGGTTTTGTTTATTTTAAATTCATTACTTGGATCCAACTTACGAATTTTTGGAACGATTCATGGCTTATTCGCATCCTTACTATGAATTCATGTAATACTAAGAAATATGTCTTTATATCTTCAGAGTTTCATTAATTATTGTACTCTTACTTAATTTAACTATAATTACTTTTCATAATGAAATATTTTGTTCCAGGTTTGCAAATCGTCTTAAATTCCATTTTGAAGGCAATGGTGCCGTTGTTACACATAGCACTGCTCGTCATCTTCGTCATCATCATCTACGCGATCATCGGCCTCGAGCTGTTCTCGGGGAAGATGCATAAGTCCTGCTATAATAAGCTGACAGGTTAATATTTTGAAATTTAAGTCATTTATATCGAATTCGATTTTTTCTTCATTATTATCGCGTAGCTACAACAAAATGTTTTTATCTATACTAATAAATTGCTAAATTTTTTTTTATAAGATAATCTTTTATTATCTCTTAACTCCTTTGATTTCAAACAACATTTTGAATTTATTACTAATTTATTTAGAAAATTCTTAAACGATAACATTAACATACACTTACTCGTAAACTAAAAGCGCAATGTATTTATAGTATTCGTAATAAAATTTAAAAATATTGATTTTTTAACAAATTTATTGAGAAAATACTTAAACAGTATTCACTTACTCGTAAACTAAAAGCGCAATGTATTTTTAGTATTTTTACGACACGCGTGGCGCAGTTTGTAGTAACCCTACTTGCTGCGCCAGCGGTCGCGGGTTCGAGTCCCGCTGGGGGCATACATTTCTGAGCACGAATGTTTGTACTCCAGTCATGGGTGTTTATATTTATAATATGTATGTATTTAAACTTATATATGTGTAGTATATCAACCATCTAGTATCCATAACACAAGGCTCGTACCTTACCGTGGAACTAGATAGTGATGTGTGTAAATGTCCCAACATATTTATTTATTTATTTATAGTATTCGTAATAAAATTCAAAAATATGTTTGTACGAAGACGAGATCATGGACAACCCGCACCCGTGCGACGTGGACAACGGGTTCAACTGCTCCAGCCTCGGCGAGCACATGGAGTGCCGCGAGGGATGGATCGGCCCCAACTTCGGCATCACCAACTTCGACAACTTCGGCCTCTCCATGCTCACCGTGTTCCAGTGCATCACGCTCGAGGGCTGGACCGATGTTATGTACAATGTGAGACCAGACTCTTATTACATTTTGATTAACTGTTAATGTATTACTTATTTTATTTATTTAATTATAATCTATGAAACTTAGAACGTTATGATAAACCAATTATTTTTTTATTTGTTAATTTATAAGACCAGTTTAACAAAAATTAAACCTAATTTATTGTTACTATACTAAAAATATACCTGAGTTTACCCATTTGTTTTGAAAGAATTGAATTCATTTCGAAAAAAATACAGAAACGTTATCAAGTTTTCTTATAAAAGCTCTGGTTCTTTCCGTTTGAATTACATAATATGAGATTCTATATGGTGAATAGCTTATTTCAATACGTGACTAAAGTGTAAAGGTGCTCATGCTCCGCTAGTCTAGCGTAAATGCACCTTTACAAAAAATGAACTTATCAAAAATATATGTAATTTATTGTTTAATTTGTAATCCTAGATACAAGACGCAATGGGCAACAGTTGGGAGTGGATCTACTTCGTGTCGATGGTTATATTGGGCGCTTTTTTCGTTATGAATCTAATTCTCGGTGTGTTGTCTGGGTGAGTGCTTGTAGTAAGAGAGACTTAAGAAATATTTCTTACTTACTTTTATATTCCTAGTAACACTAAAGTCGAAATAAACCTTAAAGATTCTTTGTAAATTCTTTTTTTCAGAGAGTTCTCAAAAGAAAGAGAAAAAGCGAAAAACAGAGGAGATTTCCAAAAGCTAAGGGAAAAGCAGCAGTTGGAAGAAGACTTGAAAGGCTACCTGGACTGGATCACGCAGGCCGAGTACTTGGAGCCGCTGGCCGACCAGCACGACCCCGTCGACCTCAAGGGGGACTATGGGATTGGGATAGGTATTTTATTTATTTAACACGTGTATTAGGAACTTCCATTATAAATAAAAGTATCGCGACAGTCCGAATGAACACATCTGTATTAATCCCATTCCCAAACACCAGAGATAATGTCACTGCTATATATTAGATACGCAAACACTACACCATACTTAGTGTTGTGTGTTTGTGTGCGTATCTGCGTATGTGAGTATGTAATTTAATGTGATATGAACATTAAGACTTTTTACGTACCTTCATTGTCGGTTGTTTCTATCATCTTCTCTGTGGTTGTTTCCATGTTTATAATAAGTATATCATACGCGTAGTTCCTGCCATACAAATATATTTTTTAAACATATTTCAGTCTAAGGCTAAGAAAGTTCTAATAAATCATACAACTAAATAATTACAGGTCAAAATCAAAGCGACCATGACTCCACGGACCACCTCGGCATCGAGCCCGTGGAGCAACAGAAGGTGCCCATCGGGAAAATGTGGAAGAAAGATTTTGATAAGGTGATAAAAATAACAATTTTTAAATCCTAAGAAATACGATTATCTTAATATATAATATTCTTTTGTCACGATGACGATCCAAGATAAAATCTTAAACCACTTATCCGAATTTAACAATATCAAGCTTTCCACAATCAAAACATATGATAGATTTTACGTATTTTTTTTTGCTTTGGGAAATTAATGAACGTATACCTGAAGGAAACAGGTGATTATGTGGGACTCACCGGCAAGCCAGTACTACCCACTAAAACCCAAGCACCCATCCCGTCCTAATGGGACGTCGCAGATTCGCTTGCGCATTCTACTACGACGCCCCGACAGGTCTGCCGAAGCAGACCACATAGCTAAGAAGGTTGCTCCACAGTCCACTCTGCTCTCAGAGATATAAATACATGCAAAAACAATAAAACGGATTTCTTCTGTCTTATTTATTTATTTATTAAGGATCTCCAACAGTAGTACATAACAAAAGAATATAAAAAATAATTGATATTTGAATTTTCATTGCTTAATATGTACCTCCAATTACTGGAGAACACATCATGCACCAGAAAAGTGTTGACACCTACTTATTCATAAATAGCACTTTATAGCATAAATAAACTACAAAATGGTAAAGATTGGTTGTGTCCCGCAGGTGAACCGGCGCATGAAGCGCGCGTGTCGCCGCGCCGTGAAGTCGCAGACCTTCTACTGGCTCATCATCGTGCTCGTCTTCCTCAACACCGTCGTGCTCGCCAGCGAACACTACCAGTCAGTTATTATTACTTCATCACTTGGTGAACAGAAAATTTTATTTAAAGTCCGTCCGGCGGTTTTATGCCTAATGAATAGAAAAGATACACAAACCCGTATACTTAATAATTTATTACAGAGTTTGCCTTTATTCCGTGTGTATGTGAAACAAATGATAATGATCTCCGACCGATTCCGGCCATGGCGGTCAATCTCATTGAGATTGGCCAACTGCGCAGGAAATATTATAGTGCAGCGCGTGTACGCGCAGACACAAGTGCACTCTCTATTCCTATCACTCTCATACTCCGGTCGGACGACTGTTCGACACGACCAGTGAGAGCTAAGGCGCAGGACCGACGGCTTTACGTGCTCTCTGAGGCACGAGTTTGTGAAACAAATGACATAATAGTTAGCATAGCTACAACAAAGTTGTCTTGTAATAGTACATATCTGTGGTCTAATATTATAAAGAGGAAGTATGTTTGTAACGAATCGGTTAAAAAAGTACTGGACCGATTTTAAAAATTCTTTCACCATTTGAATGCTACATTATCACTGATTAATATAAGCTATTTTAATTGTAAAAAAAATAAGTTTTTGTCAAAAAAAATTATAACTATTAAAAAAATTAACATTAACAACTGTCTTTAAAATTATTACCCGTTAGAAAAACTACGCGAGCCCTCACAAAGCTCAGCTTTTTGCTAGTTAATATGATAATTCTTTAAGAAGTCTATAGATTTTGCTTTAAGAATTATAATACTTCTGTCCGATGTCCGCAGACAGCCGCCGTGGCTCGACTACTTCCAAGAGTACGGGAATGCGATCTTTGTGGCACTCTTCACTCTCGAGATGTTGGTCAAGATGTACAGCTTAGGGTTACAGGTGAGACGTCTAGTAGAAAATAATATAAAATTTTTGGTGAGTCTAAAGGTATACTTTTAATATAGCCTACAAGATCAACAGTCTATTCAATCAATCAAATCAAAATATTCTTTATTCAAATAGACTTTTACAAGCTCTTTTGAATCGTCATTTTTACATTATCAAAATTAAAAGTCAGTCTGTAAGTCTGTGAGTAAGCTACCACTGCACCGGCTCGGAAAGCTGTTCTGCTGAGAAGAACCGGCGAGAAACTCAACAGTTGCTCTTTCCAAAAAAATATTTGGTAACAATTTTCGTATTTATTTTCGTATTTCGTATTTTCGTATATGTATACACACAACTTTTATTTCTTGGAAAAAAACCAAACCTGCGTATTCTGGCGAAAATTAAGTTAACTTATTTATGACAAGTATAATGAGTAATACGTGTAATACAGAATTTCAAATATAGATAACGTAAAAACAAATGAACATTCCATACCCTCTATATATTCATATAACCCTCTTTCACAAAACTTCAAGACATTCCCTCATTATAAATGTCATCACCAAGAAACTCACACTGTCGCCATTGTTGCCAGGGCTACTTCGTGTCGTTGTTCAACCGCTTCGACTGCTTCGTGGTGGTGGGCTCCATCAGCGAGATGGTGCTGACGAAGACCGAGCTGATGCCGCCGCTGGGAGTCTCGGTGCTGCGCTGCGTGCGCCTACTGAGGGTCTTCAAGGTCACCAAGTATGTATTGAACTATCTTCTCTTGGGACTTAACTCATATTACTCTACCTAAACTTCTTCTTTTCTAATCTGAAATAATTGGTCCTTTGAGCCGGAGTGTTTGGATTACGTAAAATATATATCTCATAATATCATCAGCATCACAACAAGTTACGATAGTTCAGCCATAAATATTAACAATATATTTTTTATAAATATTATAATTGACGAACTGTCCGCGCGTTTGAAAAATTTAAAACACACTTGGTACTACCAGGTACTGGCGGTCGCTGTCCAATTTGGTAGCGTCGTTGCTGAACTCGATTCAATCAATCGCCTCGCTGCTGCTGCTGCTGTTTCTCTTCATCATGATCTTCGCTTTATTGGGAATGCAGGTTTGTTGTAAAAGAGACCTAAGCTAACATAATCTGTTATCACGTCTGTATGCATAGATACGATCCACTCAAACACATGCAACAAAAACAGGGAAAGTATAGTTCGAATAATTATGAAATTGTAGTTTTGGATATACTATATAGATTATAATTGCATATTATAATCGCAAAACTATTTTAATTTTTATATTATTTAAAAGTACTATCCAATCCAATTCACTTATTAATGATGTAAAATGTGCCGACATAACTTCGACAATGTCAAGTAAAATAGAAGACACCAAAAAGATTAAAAGAGCATTACATTCTAACAATAATTTATTTTTGATACACTTTTAAGTGATGGCTATAGTTAATATAGCTATTACTAACGTGCATTCACCTTGTCGTCGTGGGGGATAGTACTGGCTTGCCGGTGAATTCCGCATAACCACCTATTTTCTACAGGTCGTATGCTTCAATGCATTTTCCAAGAATAAAATAAACCTATTAAATTACACCCTGAATATAATGCTTTAATAAGCAAATTACATTTTGTTGGTGGTAGGTGTTCGGTGGCAAGTTCAACTACGACCCTGAGGAGGAGAAGGATCGGCACAACTTCGATTGTTTTTGGCAAGCGTTGCTTACCGTATTTCAGGTACATATATATTTTTTACATTTAACCTTGAAAAAGGCAAAAAAGACATCTTTATGTAATTTTATAATTCCAATAATAAAATAACGCAAAAACACCACACAGTTGGAATTCAAAAAATCTAGTGAAACTCCTTATACATAACACTAGCTTAGATATTACTATAACCTTTTGTCACATTACTTAATTTGCTTTAAATATTAAATTCAAAAAAATCAACATTCATTTAATCCGTCGGAACTTGAACCCGCGATCTCCGGTACAGCAACTATTGACACTATAAACCGATCCAAAATCATCATCAGATGATGTGAAGTATCATTTATAATATTTGGAGTCGTGTCCAGATCCTGACGGGCGAGGACTGGAACGCGGTGATGTACGAGGGCATCAAGGCGTACGGCGGTGTCGGCACCTTCGGCATTCTTGCCTGCATCTACTTCATCATTCTCTTCATCTGCGGCAACTGTATCCTTGAAAATGCTACTACTTCTAAATTCTGCTGCTAAAAGTACACCTAAATTCTATATGTTAGAGAATAATGAATAATAATTAGTTGTATTGCCATGTTCGTTAATTCATACTACATGAATGAGGGTAGTTGAAAGACTGTAGCTGTACTTGACAATAGTGTTTGACACATTTCATTGTAAATGTTATAAAGCGTGAGTCAATAGCGCGAGTGGGTCTACTTTACCGTGGACACTCGACTGTGCCGCACGAGCACATTGACCATGTCAGAAGTATATTGTGACAGTGTAATATTAAATCCATCGCCATCCCTAAATAAAGTTTATTGTTATAAATGGAAATCTGTTTCATGGACATGTTTTTTTCATGTCTTTTTTCACGAGAAAAAGTATTGACGACTAATTTTTATAAAAGTGATAAGATTAAATTAGCAAATAAAATTAGTGCGACTCACCATCTCCGACTGCGTTACCACTTACCATCAGGTGGAACGCAGTCAAGCACTAATTCTGAATTAAAAAAATCTCCTTTAGTCGAAAAGTTTCTAAATAACATTCAAGTGAAAGATTTTGACCATTTGAAATTACCCTATTTTACCACATGCCATACATTTCTTTAGTCGTAAACCAGATATCCTTCTAAACGTGTTCTTGGCCATCGCCGTCGACAACTTGGCTGATGCTGAATCTTTGACCAATATAGAAAAGGAAGAAGGAGTGAGTAGTTTGAGAAGATTATTTTTAATTTTAGCAATTATAAAGTACATGAATCAAATAGAAGAAATAACAATATTAAACGACACTAATTAACTTTTTCAGTGTTCTCTAGTCTATATTGTATCAGAACAAGAATTTCACTTTTCGAAATATTTAAAAATATAATAATTTGAAAAAGAGAGATAAAAAAAATATTAGTCCCGCTGAGTTCTTCTCAGGGGTTTCTTCTTTCCGAACTGGTGGTAGACTCATGACGTTCAGTAAGAAATTGTAACAATTTGTATGCTGAATAAAATATTTTGATTTTGAAAAAATATATAATTTAATTAAACATATCCAGCAAGCTGCAGACGAGAATCAAGGAGAGGAACAAGTGGAAATTGAAGGCGTGCTCGCCGACACTGACGACGAGTACGTCCACGACGATGATGTCTACACCAGTGATAAGTACGCAATATATATCTAATTTGAAAGGCCTTTTAATATTTTGAAAGTATGGTATCTAAAGTTTGAATATTATATTATGTTGTAATTATCTTTTCGGGCTTTTTAACGGAAATTTTTGGTTATCAATATTTATGCAGTAGTGGTATTAATACAGTTTGTGGGTGTGGGTGGGTACTTCCTGACGTTAAACCTAACATAACCATGACTGCTGTAAAATATTGGAAAATTTTAAAAGGTCTAAATAAACCTTCGAAAATATACAAAAATTATTTAAAATTACGAATATTCGCATTATTATAAGAAAAAAATAGAGATATGTATATCTTTTCCTCTCTTATCATCGCCCGCCATATTGGTTTTGTAAGTGAGTGTGATTAAATTAAAAAATGAAGTTTGTATGATTTAAGACAAAAAAATATGATTGTTATTATTTAATTAGTTCTGAAAGAGAATATGAAGGAGAAGAAACTGGATCAGAAGGCGGGCAGCAAGACGAAATAGATGAGGAAATAGAAGAACCAGGTATTGATGAAGAAAACGAGGAAAGAATTGAAGAAGAACAAGAGAGAGACGAAATGGAGAGTCATCAGAGAAATCATATTGGTGAGATTAATCTTAAGTATCCTATAAAATTTGTGCTATATCTTTAGTAAGATTTTTTATTTATATCATTTTGACACTGAATATGAAATTAAGATAAAAATATTATAAATGTCTTTTTTTTGAATAAACGTATGTATATTAAAATCTTACACAGACACACACATTGGTACATAAATCAGTTATTCTTTATCATAAAAAGTAAACTCTGCGTGACCATGTGTAATAAAAATGAATTTAGTGAATCAACCAAAGTATCTTAAGGGGAAACAATTCCGGTCAAAATTAACAACAATCTCTAGCAAGATTATTTAGCACTAATCAAATAGAGATGAGTGCAAAATAATTGTGCGATGAGAGAGTCGCGAGGCTAACGCAGCAGACAGTGAGCGCAGAGCTGTCGGACGCGCCGCGCTTGCGCCGGAAGCCGACCACGTCGTCGGCGCGGCCGCGGCGCCTGTCCGAGGTCGACATCCGGGACTCGGCCAAGCCCATCCCCGATTCTTCCTCCTTCTTCATATTTTCCAAACACAACAGGTCAGCGACGGCCCGGCGCTTCTGTTAGATGTTTTCTTCTCTGCCTTTCTTTTTGTTTCTTATTGCTCCGGTGACCACTGTTTTTTTTAACTTGGACCAACCGGACCACTTTCTTTTCAGTATTTATGCCTTTAACATAATCAGTTTTAATACTTTGAGCTGTTCGTTTTATGTTATATTGTACTTAATTTACTCTCACATTTTATAGCTAATCACTTCTGTTATTTGCATTTAATTTTAATTTTTAAAATGTAGGCGTCAGGGACGTCACGATTCGGCATGAACACGTACTATTTTAATTAGGTGGGAAGGTTATTTATAAGTCATTGTACCTAGAATTGAATGATAGGAATATCATATCTTTCTATCACAAAGATGGCGGCGATTACGAAGAGGAGGGAACGCTCGTAACCGCTAGACCGAGGCGGATCTCTGAACTGAATATGCCAAATCAGACGCCGCCAATACCGAACGCTAGTAGTTTCTTCATATTCTCACCAACAAACAGGTGATCGGTCGCTCGGTACCCGTGACTCATTGTGCTATTGGCGTATCCCCATTGGTTCACCTCCGCCCATTTTGTCTATGTCTATATGTATCATTTCACCTTCTCTGCACGAGTACTGTCCTCGACCCTTTTAAAATTAAAATTATACAAAATTTTTGCAATGAGATTACAGGGTACCTTTAAATTCCGATGTTAGCAGTTAGGTTTGATTGTAGTATTCAGCTTTCCTGACTAGAAGCATGTAATAGAGGACAGTGACCATAGAAGTAAAATTTAGAAGATTTAGATCATAGATATTTTCGTATTTGGACATGCCGAACGTTAAAGCATGTTTTAGTTCATAGGTGCTATTATAAAAGCATGTGCTCTTTTTATTTTTTATTTTAAATATAATTTTTAATATTGCATGAATTAGCTTTGTTTGTATTAGTTTCTAAATAACAAAATAGAAGTATAAAAATTGGTGTGTTATAACGTATCATTTCTGTCGCTGTGTGTTGAATTTTTGATTAGTTTTTTTTATATTTCTTAAGAATAAATATCCATTTCAGTGTTTAAAAATCAAAGATATTGTATGAATATTGCCTCATTTTATTATACTGAAGTTAAAGCGAAATCTATAGTTTGTCTAAAATATCAGGTTTCGGGTATTCTGCTACAAGATGTCGTCTTCGTCAACTTTCGGGAACATCATCCTGGTGTGCATCATGTTCTCGTCTGCTATGTTAGCTGCAGAGGACCCACTGGATGCTGCCCAAAAAGGCTTTCGAAATTGGGTGAATATTATTTTTATTTAAAACACATTACTTTAAATCTTTCAGTTGGTACTAGTGATGTCAAAGAGTGACGAGAGATGGACAAAATGCGAAATAAGTGCAGTAGAAAACTGAAGAAAAGATAGATAAATTGTGTCAGATAAGATATGTAGAAGAGTAACAGGTAGTGAACGAAAAAGTCATGAACAATTAGCGCCACAACATATTTCAGAACGGATCTGCCCATTTTCATTACAGATGTCTCTTCCTAATATTTAGTATTTAACATTAATAGTTTGTTTCTTCAGCGAGTTATAATGGCTGGTTGGATTGAGATAAAATCTAGTATACAATTAGACTATGACTGATATAACACAAACTTAATTTGTTTCTTAGTTAATAGATATATTTCTTAATAGCAATTAAAGAGAAAAAATTGAAAATCATCTCTTTACAATCCCACTAGCTACTAAGCCAGTTCGACATGTTCTTCACGGGTATCTTCACGCTGGAGCTATTCCTGAAGCTGGTGACGTACGGGCTGGTGCTGCACCGCGGCGCCTTCCTGCGCTCCGCCTTCAACGTGCTGGACATGCTCGTCGTCTGCGTCTCTCTCATATCTATGAGCTTTAAGTACGTGCCTTCAATTCTTATTATATCTCACCCTTAATACTTTTCAACTAATTTAACTTTAAAATCAATCAAATTGCAATTTTTCAATCATATCATTTTTCAAATTCTATGACCCCGAAGTTTCGTAGAAACTTGAATTGATTATTTTACTTTATTATGCGATAGCAAGTCGCTTAATTTTTTTCTCGTAATAGGTCTGGGAGTATATCTGTTGTGAAAATATTGCGAGTATTCAGGGTTCTGAGGCCTCTCAGGGCTATCAACAGGGCCAAAGGCCTTAAGGTCAGTTATATAAATTGTCCATCTTAAATATATTCAATTATCAATTAATTAAAATACTAAGTACCTATTAAGAAATTTTAAATAATGATATTTTAAATAAAACTATCTTTCAGCTATTGTCACAGATTTTTGTTAGTTTTTTATTTCATACGTCGTTTAACGGCAATCATGGGCCGCAGAGAGACATATTTGTTCAAAGACAGTTTTATTTAAAACGTCAAATATTCGCGTAAATAAAAAAAAATTATGATAACCGCAAGTGAATATTGAAAGTAATTTTTCCCTGATTATAGCACGTTGTTCAGTGCGTGATCGTTGCCATCAAAACGATCGGCAACATTTTGTTGGTAACGTCCTTGCTACAGTTCATGTTCGCGGTCATGGGAGTGCAAATGTTCAAGGTAGGGGGCAGCGCCCGCGGAGTGACCACACTTTACTCTCTCCTAAACTTACACCTTTGGGTAACTTGTCGAGTCTTGTCTCTCGTCTCAATCTGACTCTTCTCACTCATTTCTCACGATTCTTTTCTTTTCTTATTTATATATGTATATTGTATATTATTGTGCTTTGCTTTGTGCTTTGTTTTCTTCGCTCCATCACTTGCTAACACGCCCTTGTACCTATATCTAAATCTAACACCTTCTGACTTTCCTTATTTAATTATTTGTTTATTATGTTCTGTACTTTCACTATCGCTATGGGAACCAAAATTGGGAATCTGAAAATTCGAAGAAAAGCAAAAAGTATATAATTAATTGGCATGATTCTTTAAGTTGACGAAATATAAAAAAATAAGCTTCGATAAAACAAATGTTGTATCATATTAGTTAAAATATAAAGTATCACTAACATCGATGTAGCATGAGTAGATCGACCCAAAGGTGTAGATTGATAATCCAAATCATCTAGAGGACTAATGACATAGATAACCATACCCCCTACCTTGGCGTTGTCGCCGACCCCATCTGGAAACGTCTAACAAATTACAATATATTCTTAACAAAGTACGTAGAACCCCGTGTTCAATACCCCATAATAAAATGTTTGCTTTCCCATATGTCCCGACGCCGCGGCCGCCCGGACTGGACACTGCACTAACTGCACGCCCCTCCATACAGTATGTAGTTAAATGTGTGATAGTAGCCATTAAGACTATAGGAAACATAATGCTAGTTACGTATTTGTTACAATTTATGTTCGCTGTCGTCGGTGTACAGTTGTTTAAGGTGAGCCACTGATACTTATTTCTATATTTCTACTTCTTACGTGTTAGTTTGCTAATTAAAGTTAAATTGGCTATCGGTTTTTGCTAATGTATTACCTTAATTTGCAAGTCGGTTAACAGTATTTAAGTGCACTTCTCAAGGGACACAAACATCACTTTATCGATGATAATATGGCGATAGACTTGTGAATTTAAGGTATCGATGTACCGATTATGTGATATCTTTTAATTCAATGGCTTATAATTAAATGATTGGCAATGTTTTTGATTGTGACGATATTGAAAATATAATTTAATGTAATAAGAGCGTAGTAATGTATTCGAAATTGATGGAAAAAAGACACTTTGCCAAGAAGAAAGAAAGTCAATATCGATTTATTACTTCGTTAGTTATCTTTATTGTATTTATTGTATGTAACAAAATATACATCGCTGACGTACCTACATTCAATACTAAAAGAGTCAATTCGATTTCAAACATTACATTAAAGCATGTGCTATAAAACCTAAGCATGATACCTAAAAGGTAACTTATCAAAATAATTGTAAATAGTGTGGTATTTGATGCTGTTTGTGTCAGATCATGAGAAATGGGTTTCAGTAACAGCTCCAGCAACTTGTTCCGTTTGACTGCTTTCGTTACGTCTAAAACTTTTTTTCTAATTTTTCTTGTCTAATCACATAAGTTTTGTTCCAGGGTAAATTTTTTAGATGTAATGATATTTCAAAAATGACTCAAGATGAGTGTCAGTAAGTATTATTGCTGATATAATTTGTTGATACTCCTTTGAAAGATTTACTTAAATCGATTTTTATTTCAGGGGGACTTATTTAGTGTTCGAAAACCCTAATTATGTAGTTAGAGATAGAGTTTGGAAGAGGAATGACTTTCATTTCGATAATGTTATGAAAGGGATGCTAACTCTTTTCACTGTATCTACCTTTGAGGGATGGCCAGGGTGAGTTTGATTTGAACTAAACATTATAGGTATTATTCGATACTAATAATAAATCGAAGCCTCGATCAGTAACACGACTGCAAAGATTTCTTAATAGTTTCTTTCTTAATTAATTTATTATTTATAGATATTTATTAGATTTATTAGATTTATATTAATTAGATTTCTTAATTATTAGGTCTTAGAAGGCGTGAATTGTTTCCTTAAACTAAAGGGTAATTCTAGTGATATAGGAGTAACTGAATACAACATCAATAATGTAAAGATTGTTATAGTACCTTGAAATCAGCTCAACTCATAGCCGGGGTTTGTAGAAGTATAATTCAAAGTGGTTTAAGGTTGTTCATAAATGCAGAACCAATTACTATGAAACTCTGAGATATTTGTATAAGAATAGACATAGGCTATCTTTCAACCCCTTCCCGCTTGCCAAGCGAGGATCCGGAACAAAAACCAGTATATAAATATATAAATTGATAATAATTTGCAGGTTATTGTACGTGTCTATAGACTCGAACGCCGAGGATCGTGGTCCCATCACTAACTTCCGTCCAATCGTAGCAGCATACTATATTATTTATATTATTATAATTGCCTTCTTTATGGTAAGTCACCTGACTTGTATAAACGATTGTACTGCAACATATTTATTTATTATTTTTCCAAAGCCAAGTATTATTTTTCCATATAAACAAAATAGAGTAAAAATATACCAGCGGTAACGCTATCGCTTGGATAACCGAGTGATGCGGGTTCGTATCCGCGATTATTTTCATGTGCGAATCATTTATACCATGATTACCACTTGTCTTACGGTGAAGGAAAACATCGTGAGGAAACCTGCATGTCTGAGAGAACCTAGCAAGTTTTCGAAAGACATGTGACGTCCGCCAACTCGCACTAGACCAGTGCGGTGGACTATGGTCTGGTCCCCCTCGTAGTGACGGAGGCCCGTGCACAGCAGTGGGACGTTAAAAGGGGCTGATGATGATGATGATGATGATCATACTCAATTATACCTAATCTTAATTATTTCTTGATAAAGTATATCTAAAAACAACACGCGTAATTTAATTATTTATGAAAACTTTTTTCACCAATATCTCGAGTTAGCGATAGTTAATTTATCGATTCTGGCCGCTTAATTATTTCGACATCGATACCATTTACGATTACGATTTAGCGACACGAATCGATAATAATATGTATTTTTTTGTATGAATTTCTAAGTATGCAAAAAGAGTAATTGATTTAATTTACCATTTTGTTTTTAGGTAAACATATTCGTCGGTTTCGTCATAGTGACATTCCAGAACGAGGGTGAGCAGGAGTACAAAAACTGTGAACTGGATAAGAACCAAAGAAACTGTATAGAATTCGCTCTTAAAGCTAAGCCTATTAGAAGGTATGAATTTTTGTTGATTTGAAATATTATTTAGAAAAATAATGTTCAATATTTATAAATCAATATCAGTCATTTAAAAAAAACATAAATGTATCATTATTATTTATTTTTTCAAACTCCAATATCATGTTACAAATCTAAACCTTAATCTAAATCTCTATTTAGGGTAAGGTTTAGATTTGTCCTGAAAGTGGACAGAAGCGGCCAATAACTGTCTACTGCTGCAAAAAACACTCAGTCCAAGGGTTCCCTGTATCACAGGTACATCCCGAAGCACCGCATCCAGTACAAGGTGTGGTGGTTCGTGACGTCACAGCCCTTCGAGTACGCCATCTTCGTGCTGATCATGATTAACACCATCACGCTGGCGATGAAGTACCACAACCAGTCGCCGGAGTACAGCAAGGTGCTGGACATGCTCAACATGATCTTCACGGCCGTCTTCGCGCTCGAGTTCATATTCAAACTCGCTGCTTTTAGGTTTAAGGTACGTCGGACTTTTTAGCGTAGATTTTTTTTATTTGTATTAAATCTGTTTTTTTCGTGCTTTATAACATTGATATTACTTATTACTAGCATTTTTGATTTTTCCGTGACTTTTTAATTTAAGCTTTCACATTTTAAGGTTTGAAAAGAAGTAATTTATGAAGATCTTACATATTTTAACATACGAAATAAAGTTTCCTACATTTCAGAACTACTTCGGCGACGCGTGGAACACCTTCGATTTCATCATCGTTCTGGGCAGCATCATCGACATCGTTGTCTCACAAGTAAACGAACTCAAGAATCAGGTAAAATCACTCCGCACGCTTCCAGTGATATTCTATTATACTATATTATATAGTTAATAACACACTTACACTGCCTAAGTTTAAAATCCATACCGTTGAATCTTTTTGTTTAAACTTTTAATTGAAAAAATAGTGTTTAACTTCATTACTAATTTTGACTATGATTTGGACAACATTTTTGTTCTTTATTTTTTTATTTAAAAATAAAAAAATTATTGCCTTTAATAATGATAGAAGTAAAATACTAAAGTCCTGGATTTAGGGGTTTATATGGATATTTAAATCTAGACACTGTAGTTACTGTCCCGAGCATGGACATAGATGTTGTAATAACAGCAAGCTCTCACATAGCGTCTATAGATCATTGAAGCCTACTGTTTCTTTCAGGGAAGTGGTCTGCCAAAAGCCCACGTTGTGAAGGTGAGTGCACGCTTATGCGATAAGAGATGATGATGATGATGAGAGATGATGATAGTAATAGATAATGATGATAATTATCGGTCATGTGCTCTGTAGCAAACAAGAAAATATAGTGTAAAAATATTTTCAAGTACTTTTCGCCATTTAGTTGTAATGGCCATGTTATGTTTTTATAATATAGTGTGAGCACTGTAATGAATATTAACAAAAATATTACATAATTATACATAGGTAAATAGCATTTAATACAATAAAATCGTTATTTATCACTTAAAAATAGGAAACGGAATAATAAGTGCGTGTAAAAGACGCGGTTGAAGTAAAACTAATTTGGCGCTGGCAGATATCGCAATGAATAATATATCTTAATATACTATACGCAACCCTCAGTCACGTCTAAAGAAGTTTTTCTTTAAAAATAGAACAAATAATATTAATAATAGACATCTAAATAAACTCGATGAAAACGAATTAGATGTAAGTAAATGTAAAATTGTATGTATACCTACTTTCACAGTTGGTTCCACTAATAATAAAGCTTTAGATGTTGTCGAGCAAATTAATGATGAGGTTAGCTTTTGATGTACAGTACTGCATCTGGGACAGTAACCTGCAATATATCTATATATACGTATATGTATCCAAGAACAAAATAGAGCAAAAGCACACAGCACATTACACATAGAACCTACATGAGACCAATAGAATGTTGATTTTTTTATATTAGACACTGTACATACACATAAATTAAAGGAATAGGAAGCACCAGACAGTAAGCACTAAGTAATAGATGAAGTTATTGAATATAAATTCATTGAAACAGCTAATAATATTGAATATAAGAAGTATAATATTCTTTATATTTATAGGCGTATAGAATACTAACTCTGCTTAAATATACAATACAAATCACAGAATACAGAAATCACAACTAAATCGAATAAAATTTTATAAAAATCTATAAATTTTGCGTTACTTATATCTAATATCAACATTACTGATACAGGAAAGTTCGATCCCTTCCATCAATTTCTTCCGACTGTTCCGAGTAATGAGGCTCGTGAAGTTGCTTTCCCGCGGGGAAGGCATCCGGACGCTTCTCTGGACCTTCATCAAGTCCTTCCAAGCCTTGCCTTACGTCGCGCTGCTCATTTTAATGCTGTTTTTTATCTATGCAGTGGTTGGGATGCAAGTGAGTATTTTTCACTTTTACAGATATTTAATTCTTGATAAGTTATTTTTTTCTTAAATAATTATCAGAACCAAAAATAAATGTTTAAAATATTTTTTCTGTTTTCTTATAGGTTTTTGGGAAGATAGCGATAGATGATGACACACCTATCACTAGGAACAATCATTTTCAGACTTTTCCACAAGCTATTTTAGTGTTATTTCGATCAGCAACGGGTAAGTTGACTTGGTTTGCTTCTTTAAGTTTTTTTACAGTCAGATAATAAGTGCGGACCTCATGTCAATGGCTCACTCGAATTTCGATAAAATACCGGAATTCCTCTGCTTTCTCTCTGTTTTTCTTTAAAGTATTAGCAAGTAAAATTCTCAAACCCTGATTGCGTTGAATGGAATACTGTCGCTTATTTTTCATAAGTTTTAATAAATCTAGGCCTAATTTTCCTCGATATAGATTGTGTTAAATTAATATGTATTTTTTTCAAAATACCTATTTTTTTATACATTACTAAAATTATGAAATCACGTTGAAACATCTATCACGAGACCGAGCAATTTAAAAATTTTGTGTTTTTTTTATACCCTAGACATTGAAAATCCCTAAGGCTATCTAATAATAATACGCTACGGAGCGTTCCTTAGTTACAATCCACATATTTTTTTTGTTGTTAATATCTGCGATCAGTCGCCAAACTATAAACAGATAGGTTCAGTGGAAAGAAGTCAATCCAGATTTAAAATAAAGTACGTAAGCTACAGCAACTGTCCCGCAGGCGAGGCGTGGCAGGACATCATGATGGGAGTGTCGCCGGAGCCGGAAGTGCGCTGCGACCGCAACTACGACGAGGAGGGGGAGGACGACGCCGGCTCCTGCGGCTCCGTGCTCGCCTTCCCCTACTTCATCTCCTTCTACGTGCTCTGCTCCTTCCTCGTGAGTACTTTCTCTCTCTCTCTCTCTTTCGGACAAAGAGTTAAATGTGAAAAAGAAATAGTAATTGGTAATTCTCATTTACTTTTTACTGCGGGAAGATATCTAACTTCTGCGAAATCTTAACTAATTTTATTTATTTTTTTCTCTAGTTTGTTCTTTTTTATATAGCTGGACAATAACTATTGAAACTTATTTTTTGCTTCTTCTTTCAGATCATTAACCTTTTCGTCGCTGTCATTATGGATAACTTCGATTACTTAACCAGAGACTGGTCAATATTGGGACCACACCACTTAGATGAATTTATAAGGTAATATTTTTGTTTTGAAAGGAAGTATTTAGAACGTAGACCTTGTGATTGTAAAACTTAAAAGGGAAAAATCAATGTATTTCAAGTATCAATGTATAAGAAAGTAAAGTTAATTTCTATGATATAACTTATTAATTGATCCATACATTTTCACTTTTACCAGCGACTCACACTCGCTTTACTCGGATTTAAGGATTAGTGCTTCCCATACATAAAATAAACTTTTGTGAAGTTTGTAATCTTTCAGTTTTTTTTTACAAATTTTTAAACTTAAACCACACTTGACAATCCCCCAACTAAACTTGAAGACGCACCTAAGCGATACGAGGATAATTCGCTAGTTAAAAATAAACTTTATTCTCCATTATGAAAATATGCTCCAGTATCCTAAGCTTCCAGAAAGTTAAGTTACATTATAATATTTTTTATATACAATATTCTTTTGCAGATTATGGAGTGAATATGATCCTGACGCAAAGGGACGGATAAAACACTTAGATGTAGTTACATTGTTAAGAAAAATTAGTCCGCCATTAGGTAAGATAATTTTGGTTAAGTAATTTTTATCGAAGAGTACCTATATAATAAATAAAAATGTTGAAAATGTTTTAAATTTTAACAAATCGTTAATGTATAGCTGACAAATGTGTTATTCCAGGCCATAATATGTAAATTTAAAATTTAATGTTAATTTTTACCTCTAGGTACTACATTTAATCTGTTAAGCCGTTATAGCGTGAAAGCTATATAATTATTGACGTATCTAAATGTATTTCTGTTGAGGAAGTTCCAAGAACGGTCCATTCTTGATGGTGTTCCACCATCTTTCTAAATCTGGACCGTTAGAAATTGACGGTGTTTCATGCTAACATGTATGCGTGTACTATACTGGCATATCAGTGTTATGTATCAACTATCTGGAATCCATAGCATAAGCCTTGTATGTTACCATGGAACTAGTTGCTCCACCATATTTATTTTTTGTGATCACAGATGATTATGATGATGATATTATTGTTATTGTCGCCAGGTTTCGGAAAGCTGTGCCCGCACCGCGTGGCGTGCAAGCGACTGGTGTCTATGAACATGCCGCTGAACTCGGACGGGACGGTGCTCTTCAACGCCACGCTCTTCGCCGTCGTGCGCACTTCCCTCAAGATCAAAACCGATGGTGACTCATATATAATTTTATTTATTTTCAGCTTAAGTCCTTCACGAAAGCCTTCTCCATAAGAACGCTGGTCGTCGCAATTTCGAGCAACTCATCGATATCCATATCTACTACTTGTCGTTGTTCTTTGATGTAAATTGCCAGCTCAAGTTTAAATGATAGGTTGAATAGAACCATAAATATCTGGTTTCAACCCAAATAATCCCCCATTTATCACCGTCAGAATAATGACCTCAAAATGATCGATTTTAATCTGTATTATCGAACTACCCTCGCAGGCAATATAGATGACTGCAACACCGAGCTGAGAGCAGTCATCAAGAAGATCTGGAAGCGTACGTCCCCCAAGCTGCTGGACCAGGTGGTGCCGCCTCCCGGAGACCCCAACGAGATCACCGTCGGCAAGTTCTACGCCACCTTCCTCATACAGGACTACTTCAGGAGGTATGGTGACTAGATATTGACAATACAAATTAATATAATTTAATGTATACTTAGCTTAGTTAAATTGAACAGTATTTTTTTACTAATATTTAAAAGAAAATATTACTTCAATATTTTGAATAAGAGAGTAGAGTCGCATATTAATCATGTGATTTTAGTGTTTAAGTAGATGTTACTATTTTAAGATTGTTATATTATTTTAAAATGTTTTAATAAATACTATTTAATGACAGGTTCATTAAAAGATGTACAGGTGAAGTGACAGATTTGGTCTATGACCAACTAACACTACTTTACAAAAAAAATATGTATAGTAATATGTTTTATTTTAATAATTAATATTATTTATCTTTTTATATTAAGTTCGGTGTAACACTGACACTATGTTTCTGTTCCATAGGAATCACGCGTAAGTAACGCATCTAAAACGTATGTTGTTTAGGAGAGAGAATGTTACCCTTTAGTGTTTTATCAAAGCTCAAAGATAGATAGTTATCGAATCAAAAGATAGCAGGTTCAATTCTAGCTGTTTTCGATTGCACCCCGCATGGTCCTTCGAGACTTAGGCCCGATCCTCACTATAATGCCTTTCACAGTTCGTTCTCGGTCTGATTTCGATCTGGTGAAATATTATCAGGCAATAAATTTATGTATGCATTCATTCTATCGTTAATAGTCAAGTTTCACTCCATCACATCCAGTCACGATCAATTTCGTAGAAATTTTACTTTAATGTACTCGACAGAACTAAAAAAACCTTTATCATTATAGAATAGTCAATTAAGTCGTATTGTATAATTTAAACATAACATAACTTTAACGGACCGAAATCGGCCTGAGAACAAACTGTGAGTGGCATTATAGTGAGGATCGGCCCTTAATATTCCATAAACATTAAACGTTTTGAAATATTCTTTCAAAGTACCCACATCACAGTCTAATCACGACATTGAGCATGCATTGACAAAGAGCTCATTTAATCGTCTTGACCCACCCAATATCCGAATATTAATGTTGTGTTTTTGTGTTTTGTCCGCGTTTATAAACAGACATTTATAATAAATATTCGATACATAGCCACATCAAAGATTTTGAAGAGTTTCGAAGTTTACAATATATTTAGAAGACGATAGAAGAATCAAGTAGCTAAAAATGATACAATAGAATAGATCATTGGATATAAATTAGAGTAAATCGTAAAAATTGTAATAAATTTTAGTACATCGCAATAGAATAGTTAAAAAATAGTTGCACTCACAAGACATCGTATTTGAATCTGTGGCTCCAAAATTTCACTTATTAAAAGCGTAGCTACTGTACATATGCTGTATAGCGATATGTAGAGAAGTAGCCGGAGTAGCACTGAGCGTGGTTGTGCGAAGGTTCAAGAAGCGCAAGGAGCAGGAGCAGCGTGCGGAGGCGGGCGGGGGCGGGGGCGTGGGCGGGGGCGGGGGCGGCGCGGGGGCGGGCGCGGCCACGCTGCAGGCGGGGCTGCGCACGCTGCACGACGCCGGGCCCGAGCTGCGCCGCGCCATCTCCGGCGCGCTCGACGCCGCGCCGCAGGACGCGGACGTGCCCATGCACCGGGTGAGATACATCATACAATACTGAGTCAAATCTTCTTCTTCTTCTTCTCTTGATAATGGTTGTAATCGTCAATTAACTTAAGGTTTTACTACGTGTACCAGTTCTTGCTAACCTAATACACTATTAGATAGGTAATTGATAAATGCTAAAATTACCACTTGATAGGTAATACGCGAACTAACTTGATTTATATGAATTAAATAAAATAATGAAAGCGCATGTCGTGAGAAATGATAAGTTGCAATATGTTGCAATATGTACGGTTGCACCGTACACTACGATTGATCTGAAGCCCAAATTCAAGGCTGACATTTTCTATAGTTTGTGGTGAGTTCTTGCAGAGACTATAGGCTATAGGTTTGGTTACAAAGAGGGTGATATAATCTTATATTATAAGATCGAGATTTTCACACCTACAAACTCTCTCCTTCTTTCCGACTCCATTCTCATTATTTTCTTTATGTAGATATTAAATAGAAGTTGGGAGATGATACATCCTTGACGAACGCCAGCACAGCAAGGATGAAAGGGTAACGATAACTTGTCGTTCGTTTTTACGGATGCAGTACCATCCTCATGCTGACGCCTGAGCAGTTGTACCAGATGTTTTGATATAACGATTTTTAACAGGGTGTCCTAGAGTTTAGGATATTTAAAGGAATGAAATTAAAATTTTATTGTACTTACAGAGAAATCACTCGCTGTTCGGTGGAGTATGGTCCAGCATCCGCAGACACGGTCCCAACAGACACTTCCACAGGCCTCGGAAACATGGGGAAGGCCCACCAGGTATCTATTTCTGGATTAGTGTCTCGTGGGTCTCTTAAAGTTAAAGACTACGACACAATGTCAGACATAAATTTCTATAGTGTTCACACTTTTAGGAAGTTTTAGTTTACCAAATAGTAAAGTCTTAAAATCATTATAAAACATGCCTCCTCGAAAACACTTCGAAAAATGTTCGACAAAACTTTTCAAGCCCACAAGATACGTGTTCATAACTTTTTCACACACCATTGAAACCAGAGACACTCGATGTATACACTGAGTGACTGTAGTGTCTAAGATGAAGCTGGGTGTAAGATATTGATATAATTTTTAATTTTTCTTCAGAAGCCGTCGGCAATCACTTGAGTTCGATGATGCAGCGCGAGTACGGAGTCGGACCATTGCCGATGGCGCCAATCGCTCCCAATTTGTAAGTGTACTTTCATTATACTTACTTTACTTTTAACTAAAATAGAGTGTAGAATCATCAAAATGTCGGTTTAGGCTATCAAAATTTGAAATATTATTACATTTATGATTTACAGTTTATCTTGTTTTTGCAAGATGTTTAACAGTTCGGTTGTATTGAAGAAGTTATGATTGATTTGATTTTTGAATTAATATTAATCAAATTATTTTTCCGGATAGAGCCAACGGTCAGCCGAAAGAGCAAATACCACTAAGACCTCTGATATTCAACGGGGAGTCGGAAAAAATATACCAAGTTTTAGAGTAAGTATAATCTACTTACTATCACTTGCAACATCACGCTCATGGTAGCTTAATGTTTAATACATTCATATACGTTTCGAATAGTCAATAAACCTGTCTCGCCTTATTGCAGAGCTACAACAAACGATCTTAAGAACGCTATTTACAAAGGTAGTTAAAGTGTGAACGAGTGGTTTGACAAACACACACCCATCTCCACCATTAACGACTAACCTCACTCACCCATTCGCCTAGCGTGACTAACACTAACTGACTAACTCCCGCGGCGACAGCAGCCAGAAGTCCAACTACCCGGAGATGCTCGGGCAGATCGGCCTCGCGTTCGGCTGCGTGAACTACCTGTCGGCGCCCGCGGCCTCGGGTCCGGCGCCGGCCTCGGCCTCGTCGCGGCAGCGCGTGAGGCCCGCGGCCTCGCCCGAGGCCCGCGCCGAGGCCCGCGCCGACACCATCGCGCCCAAGATCTCCGCGCGGCTGGCGGCGGCGTGCGCGCCGGCGGAGTCGCGGCCCATGACGCTGTACGGATACAACGCGGCGGCGCGACTGCCCTTCGCGTTCTCGCACGCGCGCGAGCGCCGCAGCCTGCGCGCGCCGCCGCCCGCCCCCCGCGCCGCAGGTCGGATGGTCCGCAGCGCGTCCTCGGGCGCCGCCCCCGCCCCCGCCCATGCGACCGCCCACGCGCCCGCCCCCGCCTTAGCGCCCGCCCACGCGCCCGCCCAAGCGCACGCGCACGCCGCGCTTGTAGAAGGTCTGCACGCGGGAAGTTTCCTTCTTATTGGCTAGTCAGAATTGATTATTGTTCAGATTGATAAGTTTTAGATTTATTGAGATTTGTGTTCAATTTTTTATACGAGTATTTGATGAATATTTGTGTTATTTTGTTAAAGAATTTAAACTTCAATAGTTTTTATAAAAGATTCAATTATTTGGCTACTACTATCTTGTGTGTTCGTAGATATTGGTACAAATATATGTGATATGATATGATTGATAGTTAATAGTTACTATTACAATTTTTATATACCTAAACAAAATGATAAACTTTTACTGAGTTGTATTAGGTAACGCGGGATACGAAGGAAACTTTCTCATAACAAGCATCATGCACTAACGACTCAAGCTTCTCAGAAATTAAGTGCCAATAAAAGGATATGACGATGCAATGAAATGGTATAAAACGCAAATGAAACACAACTCTCACATCGCAAACTGCATTTCATTTCGACCACCATCGACACAAAACACTTCTACACCAGTTTTTGCACATTTTGAAATAATTATAACAAGAATGACCTTGAGCTTTCAATACACAAGCGAAACAATCTGAATAACCACAAGCAAACAAAAGTTAATCAAAATAAGCATAGTAAATTCAAACGGCATGAACTAACGCATCATTCGAGCGGCTGAAAGCGCATTTAGTATAGAATAAATAATGGTAGCAATAGATAATGTTGAGGACTTGCACGATTGTTAAATATCACAAATTTTCACGAGAACTCATCGATGATTAGTTAGAGCCGATCCTCACTAAAATGCCGTTCTCGGTTCTTTTTCAGTCCGATCTCGGTCTGGTAAATATCATGTTTACATTATACAATCTGACTCAGTTCATGATTTATTAATGATGAAGAAAACTTCTTACAGTAGTGTTGAATGGATTGGAGTGGAGAAAATTTCTTCGAGATTGATTGTTATTGTAATAAAATGAAGCAAAACTTGAAATTTCTTACTTGATAATATTTTACCAAACCGAATCGGACCGAGAATAAACTGTGTTATAGTGAGGATCTGGTCTTTTAAAGTGTATAGTTGCAACCGCTTTGGAGTGCAGATTTCACAGCTAACACAAGCTTAACAAATTAGTACTAACTGTATATAATGTAAACGATAGTACGTAGTGCCTGAAATAGACGGGTTGGGGCAATGGCTAGTGTTGATTGATAGATAAGATTTTAGTCAATAATATAATCCAAGTTTTGTTCAGAGAATAGTCAATAATTTTTGTGATTAAATCTTTTTTGAGACTTTTAAGACATATCTTATTTACTTCGTCTAATGAAAATTTTTCAAGGATATCTTTAAGGTTTTGGATTCCAAGTTTTCAAATGCTTTATAACAACCTCGGTCACAGGAGGTAAACCTTTAATACGTCTAAAACTTTAGCCTCTCATGTGACCATAATTGCTGTAATGCACCCGCAAAGCTAGGAAATAAAAATCGAATTAAATCAACGGAAAAATCCGATAGTTTTGTTTGACATATTCGCGTAAATCCAAGAAAGTTAGCCTCTCATGTGACCAGAATTGCTGTAAAGCAAAGCTAGGAATTGAAAATCGAATTAAATCCGCGGAAAATTCCGATAGTTTTGTTAGACATATTCACGTAAATCCAAGAAAGTTTTGAGTAGAAAAGTAATCATAGTGGCCAATAAGCCTGATACGAAAAATCCGATAGCTTTGTTTGACATATTCACGTAAATCCAAGAAAGTTTTGGATAGAAAAGTATTCATAGTGGCCAACAAGCCGCAAACTGACGTTGGTTCTGCGCAGGCGGCGCTAGCGCGCGCGGCGTGGTGTCGCTGCCGGGGAGTCCCCGCGCCGGCGCCGTGCCCGTGCTCGGCTCCGCGGAGAGCCTCGTGTCCAGGGTATGGGGATTCATCATTTCTTACAATAACTATCATTATTATTTTGAGACCTATATTTCTTTGTACCTAATATTTGCAAGGAATAAAAGATGTTGCAGCCATTTGGATGAAATTTAACATAGTTAAGTGTTAAATTTCATCCAATTTGTTGATTGAAAAATGGTTGGTTGAAAAAGCCAATACCAAAAGGAAAAGTGAAAAGACATGTCGTGAAAAACTTAGTATTTAGTTTAAATGAATAAAATAAATGTTCTTTAAGCCTAAAAGTTTTATAGTTTCACAAATGAGGAGTGGCAAAATGTGTGAATTAACTTTTAATTATTCGGTAACTCCAATCTTGAACTCATTAAGAATTTACATGGTGTATGCGAAACTCCAACATCTTGTAGTGATATATTCAGTGTATACGAAAACATGCGATGTATAAAATTGACTGACATTTTTACTTTTTAACAGGTCCTAGCTGAACAAGGATTAGCAAAATATTGTGACCCGGAATTCGTGAGGAATACTTCGAGGGAAATGCAAGAGGCACTAGACATGACTCAAGAGCAGATGGACAGGTAACGAGGAGAATTTTTTATTTTATTTTAGTAAAATCATTAAAACTGTTTAACAGTAAATCAAAATCTCCTATCGAATAACGATAGTTCGGATTATCCTTACGGGATAACCCGGACTATTATTATTCAAATTTCAATTTCTTTTTATGGGATCAGTGATTTATGTGTGATCTGTGATTTATCAAAATTAAACCACGGTTCGTAATTATTTATAGTACTCGTAGTAATAAAATTGGATTTTTCCAGAGCGGCGCACCAACTTATGATAAAGGAGAGGGACTTGAAGCAAGCTCAAAACCAACAACCCCCCGTTGTAAGTATTCAATTCGCGTAGAAAAGTTAATTTCACCACCTCAGATTGAGAAATACATAATTTATATTCCTGCCCTAAAAGGTTATTCTCATGATTAACGTTATGTGTACTTAATTCCATAACCCAAGTAGATATGGATAGTTCTCAGATATATTTGGACCCGGTAGGTGTACGTTGTTGTTGACAATAGTTTTTTTTTTTATTTTACAACCAAACGAAGGCAACGTCTACCTACGGGGTCTAACTATTAATAAGCATATTTTAATAGAAACTTTGTACCTAAGACATGATCGCGGGTTCGACTCCCACTGATGATAATAGTGGTTTAAGTATGTATGTGACTCTTATGTTTATTATGGAATATGAAGTATGTAAATAAGTAAGGTATATCGAATACAGATTGGTAATAATTGGAACGGATATTTCAAAATTGAACAAAAATAAAACGGGTGGTGAAATTAACTAACAAAGTACCGTAGTGCGATCCCTCACCGACTACGAGAGTACAATGGAGGTGTAGGGCAATATCTGGGATGACGCAGGGCGGGTCGCTGGGCGGGTCGCTGGGCGGGACGCTGGGCGGGACGCTGGGCGGGTCGCTGGGCGGGACGCTGGGCGGGACGCTGGGCGCGTTATAGCAGCGCCGGCGCGCGCGCGGCGCCGCCCCGTGCTCGTATAGGCGTCTAACTCTGCGCGTGCTCGACTTCGCACTTTGACTAATGCTCAAGCCTTTTGGCGGACACGACCACACTACTAGTTGCTAGTTAGATACCCCGACTGATATAATACTGCCACGAATTGACAAATTTGCCTGTTTTCATTACTATTTTTCTTCAATTCAATTCAATTCTCTTGTTAATGGCTTCAAAGCGTGCCAGTTGAGCACAGATTATTTCGCCAGTGTCACGTAGAATGGAGTAGACACAAAGGAGATTGGTCGGTGACATAGAGTCAATAAGTTTATTTAAATTATGATAGTATAAGGGAAGTAAATCCTTATTAAACCTACAACAAAAGACAGCACAGTTACAAACTATTTTTCGTATTAATTGATTTTTAAATTGCAACACGATTCGTGACAGCACTTCATATTCGGTCGGTTAATTTCAATGACTGTCACAGTCACAGTGAGATCTGTAGTACTGTAGATTTTATAGTTATATTATAGACTTTAGTGTTCGTCTTATTACAGTCCTCGAGGCATAAGCTCAGCTTTGCATTTGTGTGAGTGCAGTGTACGGATAGGCACGACGATACGGATAAACGTTGCGAGATTGGTTTAAGCCTGTTTTAACTAGTTTTTGATGCGTTTTAGCTATCACTCAACAAATGCAAAGCTGAGCTTATGCCTCAAGAACTGTACAGATGTAGCCTTCTGTTTATTGTATTTCGGAATTGTTATACGATTGTACCTTTAATTCTTAATATTTAATTACAATTTTTCTGAGTAAATAAATTTTAATAATTATAATATGGCATTCGAATTTTCGAGAGAGACCTACTTTTTGTACAAATGTTAGGGATAATTTTTAATTTGTTGTTTATTATGGATGTCTTAAATAAATTATAGTTATAGATAAAGCGACATTGAGTGACAGACAATGACAACTTTTTTAGTTAATAATATTTTATAGCTATATTTAACTTTATCTTATGTTCGAGTCCACGTTGACAAGATATCGATAAGTTAAACAAACTTACATACAACACTAGATCTTTATCGATATTCTGTCTGTCGGCTCAAATTGTAATAAATTAAAAACTTAAAAATTTAAAGTTTGTTCGAGCTTTAAGAATGTTCTTTAAATGTAAAAAATTGTGTGAAAGTTTATTGAAATTCCAGTATTAATAGTAATTACTAGTTCGTAAGTAGACGATTCCTTTGTGAAAATGGACCATTTGATATATCTACTTTTAATTTGGCATTGAAACCTGACTGAACAATTCGCTAGTTTTCGTGATAGAGAATCTAATTTTATTCGTCAAATTTTCTACCAATTATATTCAACACAATTTTTGCATTTACACTCACGTATCTTTAATGAAACAGATTTCTTACATAAGAGTGACAATACCGCACTTTTAAAGACTTGACAAACTTTACAATTTAGTATACTAAGTCATTCTAAAAGGTCTGCGGACTTTCAGGAATTGATATAAGTAGTCTGACTTTCCACAATCAATGGATTTAATTTCATTATAAGGATATTATGATGCATGTAAGACCTATCAACTTATCTGTGTAGTCGCAGAACGAGAAACTACGGTCGCCATATTGGAAATATTATATTCTACTGTCGTTTCAGTTCGAGCTAGCGTTATTTTAACTTACATTTCCCCTGGTTACAGCCGATTTTCTATATTATCAAAGGCCGATGTTTGTTATACCAGTTACTAGATTATTATCAGTTAAATAGAGAGATAAGAAGTGTGTTTTCATTTGTAGTTTGTATAAATATCATTTCAATTTCAAAGAAATCATAGCAAAAGTACTACTTATCCGTCGTATATTTCACTTGGCGATGAAAAATCTGCCCTAAACCACATGTAAACATGCTAATGTTTAATGATTATTATTTTTTTTTAATTTGATTATTATTTTGAGATGTGAATACTGAAACGTCAGTAGCGACACCTGTTAGGGGTCATTCATTTATTACATAAGACTATTTTTCTAGTTTTTGACCCCTCCCTATTTTTTTGATCTTACTTAATAACTATCGAGACTCCATCCCACCCCCTTGTAAGAAAACATAAGACATGGTCGACCCCCCTCCCCCCTAAATTGTCTTACGTAATAAATTAAAGTGGCCATCCTTAGCAGATATGTTGGTGGTCTATACTTCAATCGCATTCGAAATCATAACAAACGCATAGCGATATCGCTATTTCATCGACTATCGCCGCCAGTCATTTTCTTAAAAGACAGTAGACAATTAATAGGATCTATATATTTAATAGGAAACGGCATTTATGACGAGACACGAGACGAATTTCAACAGTTTCTATTGATTTCATCGTCATTTTTAAATCAAGAGGCACCAGTACCAAAAACGAATAGAAATCCACCACCTTAAACTTACTAACGCCTTATTTTCCTTTAAACTTACATATAAATAATTGTCCTTAGGATAAAAATCTTCCTAATCATCGATTATCACATAACGCACAAGTCAAAAAATGGAAGCTCAATTGCATAAAAAACAGACCAAATATTTTTAATACGAAAACAAGTAATATTTTGTTTATATTAAATAGGTGTTCGTTTTTGGTACTCAATGGACATTTCGTAACGTAGCGTAGGGATTCCCCGAATAAGTGCCCTTTTACTCTCAACATACTTAGAATAGAAGCGAATCCTCCCGAACAATCACAAACCACATTCCTCTAGGATTAAGGAACATTCTACTGCATATACTGCAGCTTTCATTTTTCTACTCTATGATTAAGATCTACGGAAATTATTGTGATTTAAAATTCTAAATTTTATAGTAACCTCGCCAACGAAACAAACTTGTATCATCCATCATTCTTTTTTTATTTTAATCGTTAAAAGAAAAATTATACTTCCGGATCCTACTTCTACTTCTTATTTACCTATCTAGTGCCAATTGTACATTTTTAAATTATACTACTTTTTTTAATATATATACATTTGAGAATAAATATATATTTTTTCCTGTGTCGTGTCTTATATGCATGTAGTTTATGTTACTCATTTAGATATAAAGCGATGAAAATTCTAAATATTGTTACAGCTATATTATTGAGTCAAAACAAAGTATAAACCATTGTAAAATGTTTAAATGTTCGAAATAAAATGTAAATAATGTACAAATTATGAAATCTGTATTCTAAATTTTGTCTTTTTAAGTAAATTTTTTATATTCTAGCTTCGCAGCTAGTCGTAACGGACTTTTGACTGTACATATTTGTGTAAATAAAAATTATAAATAAAAAATATATTTATTCCGTCAGTCGTAAAATTGAAGCATTAATTATTGTCTATTTATTGTTTAAAAAACATTGTAAAATTGTTTTCATATAAATTAAAAATGTGAAAATTATACCTTGTTTTATTTACCTTTTAGAGGTCCTAACCATATACCTAACTAAAACAGAACACTCGTGACGTCTCCAACCACCGTCTACCCGTAGGTATGTTTCATGTATTGGATGGAAAATTTATAACTCAAGAACGGTAGGATTGATTTTTATGATCAATCATAGTATAAAGAGAGAGAACAAAGTAGGGCAACTTCGGCCCAATCCGCGATATAACTACCTGTCATAGTTACCATAGTTGCCTGTCACAGAGTTGTCACTGTAGCTAAATTTTTATTCAGAGCTCAGAAATTGGCATTGGGCCGGGAAGTGTGTTATTAAAAAAATATTTATTATTTATATACATTTAAGAATGTAAAACATTTTGTTTCTACATGTTTATGATTATTTTTATTAGGCCTTTAGTTACTTGCTTAACTGATATATCAGTAGAAAATAGTATTAAAAATGTTTGTTTGTTAGATTTATCTCGAAATTTATTTGTATAAATAAATAAAATAAATCCTTTAATTTCTTGCTTTTACAAAAACATAAATATGCTATTAGTAACAATTAAAAAAATTTAAAAGTATAATATATGAATAAAATCATATCACATCCTATTAAAATAATAAACTAATACAACAAAAATAAAAGTACCAACATAAGTATTTCATCATCAAGTATAAATTATATGCTATAGTTTGTCCATTTTATTAATGTTTTTTTGACAGCTCACGCCCACAAAGTTTCGTATTTAATGGTTAGCCATTAAAGTTAAAATGCCATACAAATAATATTGTACTTCATGGACGGACACCGCCCCCATACTGCTGTGCCACACAACGATTACTACGATTGTGCCACGGATTACAAATAATCGATAGAAATCAATGTTAATATTTAAATAAGGTGTAATATGTTATTTAATCAGGAAGACAACAAAATTTTAAGGTAGAAACCATTAAATGAAAACATTAACATTAAGTAAAGTTTTACTTTCTTCTTATTATAATCATACAAATAAAACAACTAAAATAGTTTAATTCCTTTTATTAACATGATTCGTCACAATCATCATTTATATTAGATTTGTCCGATGAGGAGTCTTCAGTTATATTAATTATTAACTCTTGTGTGCATAAATTATCATATGCAATGTCACGGTCCAAATCAGACATTATGATTCTCTTAGTTCTCTCTACCACACTTGATTTTTACGATAGGAATATTTATTTTCATATTATTAAATATAAATATAAATATTATTTTATGTTAAAAAAAATAAGAGATATCGATTATTACGTCCTTTTGACATCACTATAGCTTGTCAGTCGTCGAGCTGTCAAAAAACCATTAACAAAATGGACAAACTATAGAATAAGTGATTTGTTTACCTTTTCTGTTCAGTAGGTAATCTGAACAAAGACAACTCTGGAATCGATGAAGAATTTAGGCACCCAAACACACAGCAATAAGTTCTTCTACGAATATCACACATTTTTCATATAGTGAAAAACCGTGACGCGCGAAACTTGTGCGGCGTCAGCCTTGACTGGCGCATTGATAATCGGTTCGAGATATTGTTTGAGTGTGCGTGCGGCAACGTAAAGATACTATGACGCACACATACAAGCCGCACACGGTGCGTTTGTATGAAGTAGCCTTACTTTCTCTCTTTATACTATGGATCAATGATTTGTTTCATTTGTTTCCGCCTCCAATAGCAGAAAAACTATGACATTAAAAATTGGAAATAACATAGCTAACATTTTTGCTTTTTACACATACTAATTTATTTAAAATGGACCTATGAATTGATCCGAGCAAAGGGAGAGTAAGTTGTTATTATTATTATATTATAAATATGTATATAAAGTAATCATCTGTCAGTCTGTTACATTTCTGCACTTAAGCCACTGAACTAATTTAATGAATTTTGGTACAGAGGTCAATGGTACTTCAGAAAAGGACTGAATATTTAACTTGTTTAATCCATACTCGTAATACACAAAGCAAAAAATTAATGAAGTATGCAAATACAATAAAATATCAAGTCTTAGACAAACTTACTTTTCCATCAATTATAGGCTGATTAACATAGTTTTTTTCAAAAATTATTCAAAAAAACTAACAAGGCAATAAATAAAGACTACAATAACCACAGACAGAAAACCATTGAAAAAAACCTTAGAACATACAGAAGTACGAAGCGCTCGGTTAAAGAACTAACACAACATAAAACATGGATAAAAAATCTGAATGACAACCAAAAAGAAACAAAAACCCGAAAAGATGTGCTTAAATGTGCAACAGCTTTCTACTCAAAACTTTATAAAGGACCAATAGAGGACCTGGACAGCGAAGATGAAAAAGAAAAAGAAGGAATTATTACTAGTGTAACCATAGACCCAATTAATGATAAGGAAACACTACAACATATAAAAAAGCTAAAAAATGACAAAAGTCCAGGGCCGGACAACATCAAAAATGAAGCTTTGAAACATGGAGCCCCACTATTGCTTACATTCATCACAAAATTGTTCAACTTAATCCTTGTTACGGGAATTATTCCTCAACAGTGGCATAAATCAGATATAATCCTACTTTATAAAAAGGGTGATCCACTTAATATCTCTAACTATAGACCCATCAGTTTACTTTCAAGCTTGTACAAACTATTTACATCAATAATACTAAGTCGGATATCACCACAAATAGATAATTTACAACCAGTAGAACAAGCGGGGTTTAGATCAGGATTCTCCACTATCGACCACATCCAAACCATTGAACAAACAATAGAAAAATACATGGAGTTTAAGATGCCAATCTATATTGCTTTTATTGATTTTGAAAAAGCATTCGATAGTATAACACACAAATCAATATGGAAGGCATTAGAAGAATGCAAAATCAGCCAGAAATATATAAATATAATTAAGAACATTTACTCCAACTGTACAAGCAGAGTAAAACTGGAAAGGAAAGGCGAGGAATTCCCAATCGGTAGAGGTGTCAGGCAGGGGGATCCTCTGTCACCTAAGTTGTTTATAGCCGTACTTGAAAGTATTTTTTGCCACCTAAACTGGAAGGACAAAGGAATTAGAATACAAAACCAATATTTGAGCCACATTAGATTTGCCGATGATATTGCAATCTTCGCTAACTCTGCTACAGAACTAGAAGAAATGATCTACCTGTTTGCACAGAAAAGCAGTAAAGTCGGCCTTAACATACACATAAGCAAAACAAAAATAATGACAAATTCTGTTGCGAAACCAATCAAAGTAAACAATCAAAATATAGATTATGCTGATTCATATATATATCTAGGAAAACAAATATCGTTTAAAGAAAACAACAATGAAGAGGAAGTAGAGAGACGAATCAATACAACCTGGAGAAAGTTTTGGGCACAAAAAGAGATCTTAAAAGGACCCTACAGTTTAAACCTCAAAAAGATAGTACTGGATACCAACCTTTTACCTTGCTTAACATATGGCAGCCAAACCTGGGTGTATACAAGCAAAGTCAAAAACAAAATAACAACATGCCAGAGATCAATGGAGAGGAGCATTCTAAAACTTAAAAGGATAGATAAAATCAGAAGCACTGAAATAAGAAGCAAGACAAAAGTCATAGATGCTCTAAACTTTGCTATGAAATCAAAATGGAAATGGGCTGGACATATTGCCAGATATAAAGATAAGAGATGGACACTAAGAACAACAACATGGAAGGGACCAATAGGAAAACGTAGGGTGGGAAAACCAAAGAAAAGATGGTCAGACGATATAAAAGAAATAGCTGGACCAGAATGGATAAATATTGCCAAGGACAGAGAAAAATGGAAGAGCTTGGAGAAGGCCTATACCCAAAAGGGATCTGTTAGTATGTAAGATGTATAAATGTTAAAATGAAAAACCTGTATAACAGAAAAAATAAAGGCTTTATTATTATTTATATAACATAGTTTGCTATTATTATGTAAATAAAACTAATTAAAATATTATTTGAATAATTTATTTAACAAATTTTATTATTATTTATCTATTAAAGTCCCTCTTACTCGTTTTTCTGCAACATTCTGAGCTGGTGTTTCAGCTTGCCTCTTATTCATACCCTTTCTTTCTAGTTGCTTTTCGATGATTCTTGCATTGTTTGCATAACTGTCTGCAACCTCTCTAGCCTCAATCTCATCCTCTTCTTCATCAATTGTGGACACTGTCACTGAACTGAATTTACCCATGTGTTTCGTATGTTTCGTCACCATAATTTTCTTAGGTTGTGATAATGCCACTTGTTTGGATATATCAGCCAGTGAACCCTCAGCTGACTGCACTAGTGCCCCATTCATAATGAAAACCACATTACTGTTCTGATCGTGTTTGTAATATAAAGGTATACCACATTTTCTACACTTCTGTCTAAATTGTCTTTCAATACCTTTGTCACGTTTTAAATGGACTGTTTCATCTTGATCTGACGTCAGTTTATGTGCGTGTTTGGAACCATCTATTACTCTGGCCCCGTCAGTGGGCCTTAGTGGTAATCTGTCTAAAGTGCAATCCAAAATAAGGGACATTTGACCACAAAGGCAGTAATAAATGTGGAGAGGTTTAGTTTCATTGTACTCTTCTTGATCCTTTGTGTCAGAGCACACAATACTTCTTGACACTACTTTCGGCATTGTAAAAGTGATGTATTAATTAAAATCAGATCAGGCTTTTTCGGTGAAAACAAAATTGTTTTACTTTAAGTCTTCCTGTATTTTTGACTTTTGTCAGCAACAAATGTCATTTAATATTTTGATTTTTGACAAACAAAAGTATATTACTTTACTCTATGACTATGTCATAGATGCTCTATGTTTTTGACGAAGTATTTAATAATGTTGCCATCAGCCAACAGGTGAAATTACAGATAATATATTCCAATAAATTTGCATTCGTACTTTTTGTCATTAACTTTTATGTAGCTAGTTCTGTACCTAGTATGAAAACAATTTCAAAAACACTCATTTTTTTCTATTTTAGAACGGCAAACAAACGTTTTTAAAGCTTTAGGATTTGAAAGCATGTGTATTCCCACCTTTAGAGCAACAAACTGACACTGTGCAGAAATAACGTATAAATTCTATAGTCTATGATTAGTATCATTTTCTGTCAACTTCACATCGATTGTCTTTTATTCTGCCGATTTGTGTTTCACGGCACATGTTCATCGATTTTCGTGAAAGTTTAAAAAATAGTGTATATTCGTAATTAAAATGGGTGCTATAGCCAGTAGGTACCGTGTCTCGAATACAGCTCTCAGTAGCACTGATGTACAAAATATTGAAAATGCAAACAAACGCGAAAATCCCGGGACTTTGGAGGAACTGCACAAAAAGACCAAAGGTAAGCTTTACAAAGGTTTAATATTATCGAATAAGTGCACATAATGTAAAACGACCACAATAGTATGTTTATTAAATGTTGTTTTCATTTCTTCATTCAGAAATACATAAAAATATTTATGTAGTCTAGCCGAAAAAGTTTGGTTAACTGTGATGTAATACAATGATTTTCATGAGTATTGTCGCCAATTTGTATGTTAGTTATAATATATAATGTCTCAGTTAATATTTATATAATATTTTAATCATAATCAATTAAAATAGTGTTGTAAAAAATACACAGAAATTTCAAATAAATGAGTAACAAATGCTTGCTGATAAGACAATTTTAATCAACTATCTCGTCAAAAACTAGAGTACATAATTTAAAATTTAAACCTATTATTTTTAGCTATATTAATATGCAATATTGTTGTCATTCCTTAATTATTTTTTTTATTATCATTATCAATGTATATAATATATCAGAATGATATTTTTATTTTATTTTCATAAGAGTGTCACACACTTTGTATTTTTTTAAAGTAACATGTGTACATGTTACTTTAAAAAAATACAAAGTTATTATAAAACACAATAATTATGTGTGCTCCTTCAATTATAGGAGACTACAGCTTGCTTATTTTTATATTGTGACTAAGTAAACAAAAATTAAAATGAAAACAAAAATAACTAAATTAAAGTAATAAACGAAAGAAAAAATATTTTAGTTAACATAAATATATTAATCAATTTGCAGAGGTAATGCCAGTAAACTTTGAAGGTGGTAAGCTTATGGTCAACAAAGGAATTTCAAATCATTTTCAGGTAATTGTTAGATTATTTTTTTTAAGTATTATTATTTTTCAAACATCAGACACATTGTCACAGGTTTCGATAAATTACAAAATATTATGTTCATATATACTTTAATCCTTTAATGAATTATTGACTTCAAGTAAATATATCTGCAATCTTTTTAGATGTCCCACACACTAACAATGAGTTCAATGCAAAATGGATATAAACTAGGAGGAACTTATATTGGTACAAAACAAATATCTCCAACGGAAGCATTTCCAGTTATTCTAGGAGATGTGGATCCTGCCGGGAATGTTAATGTTAATCTTATACACCAGCTCACACCAGAAATTAGATTTAAAGGAGCGGCACAGGTTTGTTTGGTTTAATTTTTAGAACCTTTTAAGGCTTTCATTAATAAAAAATGGGTTTCATTAATTAAAAAAATTAACATTTTTAGGTTCAAGAATGCAAGTTGACAGCAACACAAGGCACAGTTGAGTACAAAGGCTCAGATTACACACTGGCTTTTGCTGTCGGAAAGCCTGACTTAAGTGAAAAGTCATCAGTTTATGTTGGACATTACCTACAGGTAATCAACATTTAAAATACTTAAATATCTAATTCTCTATAAATATATATAATTTTCCGTACAACTTCATTCCCTAATGTAAG
Organism: Boloria selene; assembly: GCA_905231865.2. Lineage (NCBI taxonomy): Eukaryota > Metazoa > Arthropoda > Insecta > Lepidoptera > Nymphalidae > Boloria > Boloria selene. Next base: position 1,034,131 of record HG993156.1, read on the forward strand.
GAATCTTTAATAGCTGTAATAAATGTATATAATCTAAATTCACTCATCATTGAAAACCTCTTGACTTATAAAAATAAATTTGGCAGGGCAGTAATTTGTAGTTATTTAGGCCAGAATAAGGAGGCCTAAGGACTAGCAAGTTTGCATGAAAGTTCTTTTTATTTCTACAAACTTTAGATATAGCACCTAGGGACAAACTCTAGCTGCTAAGAAAATGTGAGTCGCCAGGATGATTTTTGTAACCTGATAGTCTTTTAAGTAATTCCCTTCCACAACTTCTAAGCTTAACTCAGCTATTCAAAACAAGTAAAGAAAATAAATATTATCTTTTGTAATGTGTAATGTATAACAATATCTACGGTCATGTTTCCAGGCAGTGACCCGCAGACTGACGTTGGGAGCTGAGCTGGTGTATCAGACCAGCCCACGCATCCCCGGCGGTGAGGTGGCCGTCGCGTCCGCCGCCGCACGGTATACTATGGACGGTATGGATTAACTATGTATATGTTTATTTAGTTTTAATCATTTTTTTAAAAAGAAAATAAATTTAAAATTAAACCAATTTCCAAAAAGTAGAATACTACAAACTGTTGCTCAGTTTTTGAGGATCCTGGACTTAACTTTTGCTTTTATGTCATAATGCCACTAATTAGCAATGGAAAACTAATTTTATAAATAACTAGCGACTCGCCCTCGCTTCGCTCGGGCTCTTCCCTAGATTTAGCACAGGTAAAGCCGCGGGATCTGCTAGTTATGCATATAAACCTTCCTCTTGAATCACTCTATCTATTAAAAAAAACCGCATAAAAATCCGTTGCGTAGTTTTAAAGATTTAAGCGCACATTTTAAAGATTTAAGCGCACATAGGGATATAGGGATATAGGGACAGAAAAGGCGACTTTGTTTTATACTTTGTAGTGATTTCCATAATGAATCCAAATGTAACCTGCTTTAAAATCGAATTTTGATAACAACCCACAACATTTTAATATTAATGATTATGTTAATGAAATTGTAGCATTCATAGAACGGTTTTCATGGAAACAGATGTGTGTATGTAATGAATACTAAATTTCACATCTACATCATTTTTTTTTTTATTCTTTATTTATAACTAGCGACTCGCCCTCGCTTCGCTCGGGCTCTTCCCTAGATTTAGCATAGCCGCGAGATCCGCTTGTTATGCATATAAACCTTCCTCTTGAATCACTCTATCTATTAAAAAAAACCGCATCAAAATCCGTTGCGTAGTTTTAAAGATTTAAGCATACATAGGGACATAGGGACAGAGAAAGCGACTTTGTTTTATACTATGTAGTGAAGCCATACCTATATAAGGTTAAGTCAGCACATCTACATCATTCTAGTCCAACATTTAGATGGTCAGACCAAATTTTTTGACTAATCCTGACTGTTTTTTACTATCTCAATAATTAACATGACTTATACTAATCCCCTATATCCATCTTCTAGATTCTGAAGTGTCAGCAACACTGGGAGCGGCCAGCTTCCATGTGTGCTACTTCAAACAAGCTAGTGAACAAGTACAGGTACTTTTTTGTTATGCATAGTTTAATTACAAACTAATTGGTAAGATTAATGTCCAATTTTTATTGCCAATGATTGTGAATTGTTAAATACATAATATTTTGACTAAACATAAACATACTTGAAGAATAGGGATAAGTAGGGATACTATTATCATTGGTACAATAATTTGTAAGTGTGTTTATTTGATATGGTTTAGGGATACTTTAACAGTGAAGAGTTTCAAGATAATTGTAGAATAATATTTATTTCAGGTGGTAGCCGAGATGGAAACATCCTTCCGAGGAATGGAGTCAACGGGCACTATCGGCTACCAAGTTACTATTCCAAAGGCAGAACTTGTGTTCAGAGGTATGTATTATTTTATATAACCATTTTACAGCTACAAGTGCCAGTAAAATATTTGAGGTTTACACTCAAACTTTTTTTTTTGAATCCCTTATGTTAGGGTTGGCTAAAGCATTTCACATGAGATATTGTCTGTTGAAAATAAATAATGATTTGTTTTCAGTGTTAATATGTCTAATATTTGTTAGCATACCCTTTATAATCTGTACATTTTTTTAAATTTAAATATCAATGTTTAATATAATCTGTACTAATAAGAAAGAAATAATTTATGAATTAATAATTATTTATTAATTTTATTAATATGTGTAAGCATAGTCTTCACAGTTTTTACATTTCTTTAATAATATTATTTGAATTTACAGAGCAATAATAAAAGTTAACATCGATGCAACACAGCTAATGGAAACATTGACAGCTGTCACTTTTGATTACTATAAATATAGGAGAGGTGTCAATCAGAGGGCAGTACGTTAACGACCACGGTGATAGCATGAGCTATGCCCCGGTGTGATATTTCGATTATTGTGTATTATTTGTAAAAGTATAATCATTTATGTGTGTTAATAAACAAAAAGTGATAAGTGAGTCTTTTATTCTGAGTGGTATTCCAACAAATCAGAAGTGGTGGATCAGCTCACATTGGTATGTACTCTTTGTTATTTTAAAATAATTTTACAAAACGAAGTCGGACAAAGTAAAATATTTATCAGTTTATGTTCACTTTGAAATAACAATTATTAATCTACATAATGTTACTGTCCTTACTCAACATCATTTGTCAATCTACCCTCATTTTATATTTTTTTTTCTTAATTATATTATCGGTTTAAAATATCATTATCATGATATTAATGATCATAAATATATTAAACAAAATAAATTGAGAATATTAGCATTACTGTTGTTTTTTTTTTCATTTATTTGAAGGATTTAAACGTGTCTTATATCCTAAGTAAAATAATTATAAATTTTCTTTAGACATTCATGACTAAATTAAATGTTATTATTATTATCAATTGGATTTTTCAAAGTAATAGTATTTATATTGAATAGATTGCACTATAATGAATTTACTACTATAATATATTTTATGATATTGTGCTTAATGTTTTTCTTTATAGTTGTAATATTTGTTTTATGATAATTTAACTTAATAAATTATTTCTTATAAAAAAAAAAAAAAACTACAAGCCCACGTAGCATATGTTACATACATAATACGTTGGGAATCACGCGTCCGTTCATCGGAGATGGTTAAGAAATATTATACAAAGAAGAAGTGAAGTAGCTCATAATAATGCGAAGATAGAAGCCATTCATCACATCGAAAACTCAGAGAGAATGCCAAGGCATAAAGAGTTACCCGTTCCAGTTAAGTGTTGAGATTTAGTTAACGAGATTGAGCTCAACGTGCAGTACCATTGCCAAAAAAAAAAAGAGAAAAGTGAAAATCGAAACGAAATCCAGTTAGACGCATTCAGGTAGCGCTATCGTCCAAATTCACAAGTTCGAATCTAGGACCGTATAACTTGATGGATAGATTCATCGATACACCCAGTAGTCATACACAGAACACGATTGGTGGTTCAAGTAAATGATACCTACGAGTAGTTTCAACCATAGCCATGAAACTCGATACATTAAATAGATCAAAAGGTTAAGGAGACGGCCGTTACGTTTAAATAGAGTGGCGGTTTTCTATGCCCTGCTCAAGATGTCTGGATTGGCACGAAGTTGATATGAAGGTTTATCCTCATTTGAATGCCTACAGAAAGCGTGGCAGAGAAAAAATATTACTAAATTTACTTTAGTACAGATCTTAATTAGTTGACAGATTGAAATTTTGGCAATAGGGAGCCGTAGTGAGGATACACTTGGAGACTACTTTTGTGAGAAATCCAGTCTAGTCAACTCGTGTAATGTAAGCGGAAAGGAAATATTACAACAAGGAATTTACACTAAAATTTCAAGTGAGGCAAAAAAAAAAGAGCATTAGATTAAGGCACTTGGCTCATTATATTGCAAACGCACTGAAATGACTGACACTCTTAAACGTTAAAAAAAAGTGACAATAATGCAGTTAACAAGGTTCTGCGTATCACGACCCAAGATGAGGTTTATAAGATACATACACAATATTATACTGGTAATCAGTGCACTATTAAAAAAAAAAAAAATTGGTTATTCTGAGCAATTGACTCTCACAGTAGAACAGACGGATGAATGCACTTATCAAAGGGTTTGCCTCTGGGAGTTTACGTCGCTTAGGAATGGTCGAGAATCGAGCTCAATATTTCTCTGGATTTTATATAGGTTTAAAATTGAGGCCGTTTAGTATTACCGAATGCATTTTTAAATAAATTTGCTATTTAGATAAGAAACATCACGAATGAAAATAGATATACAAATATTAGTTTAATTTTGTCCTCCGATGAGGCAGAAATGGATAGAATAAATATAATGCACACTTCATCGCCGTGAGACACATACCGGTAAAGATAGTGATGAAAACTACACTAGATATGTTTATTTACTGGAAAATACATAATTTAAAGAGAGAAAACACACTAATTACTACTTGGCGTACTTTTCGTTAAAGAAAGGAAAACTTTTAGCTTGTGATCATATGTTATGTACAAGAATATTATATTTTAAAAAGGCTTTCAACTGAATTGACGATGAGACTAATGAATCTCGATAAGAATCCTGACAAGCCTACGAGTATAAACGGAAAAGTTACATATTGAAGAAAGTCTAACGAAATATCAAGAACAATAGGTGTTGGACTTACTTAACGAATTAAGAAAATGTGTGGCATTAAGTCTGAATGAAACGAGAAAAATCAATATAACTAAGATACATATTGGATTGCACGAAGTGGTAGTAGTTTACAAACCTTATAGACTACAGCGAGAGATATATGAATAGCTATACCAATTATAAAAATGAAATAATAAAATATGCTTCCCAATAGTCCCAGTTCAAAAGAACAAAGGTGAACGCCGATTATGTTCTGATTATCAGGGGTTGAACAAGAGAACATTAAAAGACGATTGTTAGCTAGTTTATCTCAGTGGTGAGGTTTATATTACCAGTCTAGATCCTAATCCGGTTATTATCAAATATGCAAGTCAGAAGAGCACTTAACAGCACTTGTGACGCCAGAAGAGCACTATGAATTTACGCTGATGTTTGTTATGCACCAGCTGTGTATATAATAAATGAACTCCTCGGAAAAGATAGGTATGATTTGGCAATTCGATAGATGGGTAGCCTTCTATCTCCTGCTTCTGCCACTGATAAAGAAACAGCCCGACCACTTGGTATATGAAGGAAGTATTACGACTGGGTAGTAAGAAGGCGAATGCTGTATCCTAAATTGCTACACCTATGAATTAGTTTTACCAATTGAGGTAGTTTGTATAGTTAGTACATTTTCTTGGAGATTTATCTCTGGATTGCTAGCATAGCAAAACTATTTACGAATCTTATGAAGACTTATTAGTCTTCAAATCCATCTTCGAAATTGGGATGACATTCATCGCAGCGCTGCATTATCCGAAGTACATTGCAGAAGCGCAATGTTACGCAAGTAAAACTATGTGTGGGTGATATTTTCATGCAGAGACCCGATGGGAAAACCCTATTAAAACCTGTTGCATACTACAGCAAAAAGACAACCAAGGAAGTTCTTTCAGTAAGGAAGTTTCGTACATATTTTGTTGTTGATGCGCAGTCTGCATGGCATTACATGTGTATGCTTTGGGCTGCCGAACGAATGCCTTCAAGTCACAAACTGTGAACATTCCGAAGATACACGTATAATGAGTTACAAGTACCGAATAGTTACAAGCGGTGCAAATACTTACAGTTATCTTATTATAATAAATAAATATCATAAAGGATAAAAGAATAAATATATGAATAGATTGAAATAGGTTTTCTTTACTATAGCCACAATGAATCAGGACATCGCGATAGGATTGATATAACTTTAGGTAAAGTTTTCTGTCCTAAAATGAGTATATTTGTACAAGAATACTATGTATCCGCATGCTTCAGTTGCACATACAACAAATCGTCTACAATGGAAAATATTTTTGCATCCAAACATAAAGCTAACACAGTTCCGTTTCTCACTTTACAATGGACCATGTAGAACAATTTCTTATAGATGAAAGTGGAAATATGTATATTTTGAGAATAATTGATGGACTTAGCGTATTTATATTCATTAAAACTCTTCGGAATCTTAAAGCAAGACAACTTAAACATTTTGAAAGATATACAATTAGAAGAGAGGATACTTAGAAAGAGGAATTAGTCTTACGTTGTCAATACTTAAAAATATATATGTAAAAGAAATTGAAACCAAACATGTTGTGAACGCTGTCGCAACCCCCTGAACAAATAGATAAATAGAGAGATATAACTGAACTTCTCGTATATTGGAATCACAAGCGGCATCCCAGTAATCCAATCAAAGTTTGGACGAAAAGGTTTGAGACAATCACCCAAACAAAGTGCAGTGGAGTTTTAATAACACTAACGGAGATTACTAAATAGTACATCCAAAATAGTTTTCGACCGTAAGATCGTGAGTCTGGAAGAGGCACCTATCCTAAACATCACTCAAGATTGTTCAGAAAATTCCAAAACAACAACAGGACAGATTGTTGTTACGAACACTGAGAAAAGTCAGACTGCTTTGAAAGAATGAACATGTAATCAACAATAACATGAAAAAAAATATTTGCTCTCAATGATCGTTCTGATTACAAATCATTGTTGTTGAAATAAAAATTATTAGTACTGACGGGGTTACAAAACCTAAATACAAAAGTTTATAACAAAAATATAAAATATAATACAAAAGTTTACTACGCGAATGCGTTCAAAAGATATCATTTACTTTATCATTCAAAAGTGATAATAGAAAGATAGATCAAAAACGAGAGACGATATTGATATCGAAAACTAAGGGTTCCCTGAATTTATATATATTTTAACGAAATCAAAAAAAAAGGGACTTTGAACCCTTTATAATATCGTAAAGGGTCATGTTATGTTAGCGGAAAAAAAAAGGTCCTCCCTATCGACTAGTGGTATCATAACCAACCGATGCCCTGATGATGCTGCCATGCGTATGGAATAACGCAGATGGGAATAATTATGTGTAAATGGTATATTATACTTAACTACACAGATACGATGCTTTTTATGTCTATCATATATATATGTAATTATAAGTGAAATATGCCGCTGTATGCGGTGATTACTAGGAATAATTGTATGAAATTTGCCCATAAATGGGGTGATCAGTTGTTTAAACTCTAGGTCATATGAAGTGAGACATTCTGCTGAATGCAGTGATCACTAATTATAAGTGAGACATTCTGCTATATGCAGTGATCACGAAAGATTTAAGTGAGACATTCTGCTAAATGCAGTTATCACGAAAGATTTAAGTGAGACATTCTGCTATATGCAGTGATCACGAAAGATTTAAGTGAGACATTCTGCTATATGCAGTGATCACGAAAGATTTAAGTGAGACATTCTGCTGAATGCAGTGATCACGAAAGATTTAAGTGAGACATTCTGCTGAATGCAGTGATCCCGAAAGATTTAAGTGAGACATGCTGCTATATGCAGTGATCACGAAAGATTTAAGTAAGACATGCTGCTATATGCAGTGATCACGAAAGATTTAAGTGAGACATTCTGCTATATGCAGTGATCACGAAAGATTTAAGTGAGACATTCTGCTATATGCAGTGATCACGAAAGATTTAAGTGAAACATTCTGCTGAATGCAGTGATCACTAATTATAAGTGTTGTGGATGAAGAACGATGATGGCCGAGCGTGCACGACGGCACGCGAGAGCGAGACAGCAGCGACGACACCCGACGGCGAGGCAGCGACGACAGCTACTGAAGAAGCAACAATAAAGAAAACAAGCGAATACAAGTGAAATTAGTGTTTCATTGAAGAACCCCCATACAGTCCATGACAATAAGTGAGACATTCTGCTGAATGCAGTGATCACGAAAGATTTAAGTGAGACATTCTGCTGAATGCAGTGATCACGAAAGATTTAAGTGAGACATTCTGCTGAATGCAGTGATCACGAAAGATTTAAGTGAGACATTCTGCTATATGCAGTGATCACGAAAGATTTAAGTGAGACATTCTGCTGAATGCAGTGATCACTAATTATAAGTGAGACATGCTCTCTGTGAGCTCTCAATGAGGTGTGCTGCTTAACCGATAATGATTATTAAAATCAATAAGTGAAATATGCCGCTGTATGCGGCGATCACTAGAAATAACTAAGTAAACTTTCCTATGTCTATATGGGGTGATAATCGTTTAAGTTATAAGAAGTGAGACATTCCGCCGAATAAATTGTTAAATACTGACAAGTGAATTATGCTGTCATACATTGCAACGACATCTTTTTAATATATCACTATATGTATCACTGAATATTACGGTGTCCCAGTAAAATTCCAGCTGCGTCAATCATCTGAGAGTGCACAGTACATCAAAATCAAAATTCTATATCATGATTTAAATCTACTAATGAGAAAGCAGGAATTGTTATATAATTCTTATTGTTTATATTACTTCTCTTGTTGAGTTATATTATGTTATTCTGTTTTATTATGTTTGATTTATCTTACATTATTATGTTTCATTTTTTTTTTGCTTTCTTTTCGGATGGCCGAGCCGGAATGGGGACATTCCGTTCACAGGACGGCCGTCTGTTAGCATACCCTTTATAATCTGTACATTTTTTTAAATTTAAATATCAATGTTTAATATAATCTGTACTAATAAGAAAGAAATAATTTATGAATTAATTATTATTTATTAATTTTATTAATATGTGTAAGCATAGTCTTCACAGTTTTTACATTTCTTTAATAATATTATTTGAATTTACAGAGCAATAATAAAAGTTAACATCGATGCAACACAGCTAATGGAAACATTGACAGCTGTCACTTTTGATTACTATAAATATAGGAGAGGTGTCAATCAGAGGGCAGTACGTTAACGACCACGGTGATAGCATGAGCTATGCCCCGGTGTGATATTTCGATTATTGTGTATTATTTGTAAAAGTATAATCATTTATGTGTGTTAATAAACAAAAAGTGATAAGTGAGTCTTTTATTCTGAGTGGTATTCCAACATATTATAAGTTAATGATTTTAGATAAAACTTTTAAGTATTTGTCACTTAGAGGATAAATGAAATCTTCGATTTAATAATAACGTTTATTATTCATACTCTGAATAATACTACAATATTATATTTCACTAACACAAATACTACACACATAGATGTAAACCCCTACAAACTTTTTTACTAGTTTTAATAAGTCCTGAATCAATAATTAAATTAAATTGTAAAATATTCTGTACAATGTAATGATAGACAAGTTAATAAAAGAAAATTTTTATAACATTTTTTAATCATTTCCAGGTATGATAGACTCCAATTGGAATATTGGAGCTGTGTTAGAGAAGAAGCTGCAACCCTTGCCATTCACATTTGCCCTCTCGGGGATGGCCAACCAGGCCAAGCAACAGTTCAAGTTTGGCTGCGGCCTCATCATCGGCTAGTGTCAGTGATAGTGTTTATACAGTGTAGTGATGCAAAGTGATATAGTGAATTCAAGATTAAAGGCAATATAAGGTATATTTTCTTTATTTCTTACAAAATATTGGCATTAAGGGACAGTTTCCATTATAATAATGGCAGTTTTTAAACTTTGGTGTTGTCGAATTAGTTTGTGGTTAAAGACAAAAACTACAGAAATCTATTACTTATTGTATTTTGCCTATTTATTGTAATAAATTTTTATATATGGTATAGTTTGCATGTCAGTTTGTATCTAAGACTTGATTCATAGTTCATTCATCTGCACTTTAAAAAGGTAAAGTTAGTACACATATTTTAATACCAAAATCCTCATCTTAAACTCAAAAAATACTCTATACAAATAGAAATAACAATTTTTCTATGTAATAAATATTTCAATAGAGCTTTAAGACAAAGTCATTCATTTATGACTTATTTTATATATGTTTTAGTATATATAATATTTTAATTTAATAAATATAAGAACTTGGTTTCCGGTCTCTAGGACGCCGGCGGAGCAATGCGAACTGCTACTATATAATATTTAAATAGTAAATATGAACCAATTTGTAATAATTATGCAATTGATATTGAATCTAATACTAGGATTTTCTATTTTACAAGCATATCATACTACTTTTGTACTAAATAAACTAATATTATAATAAATATTAATTTGTCCTTCTGTTTATTACATAAATCATTAATTTTTAATAAATTATGTAACTGCTAAGGTACCAAAGATATCCCATTTTTGAACAAATACATACATAACAATATTTTTTTTAATTTCTCACAGCTCTTTTTTTTCAACAGATTAAAAAAACAATTAAATGTAGAATTATATTGAAATGCTTTTCTTAATACTGTGAATCCAGTCTTTTTGTGGAATTAAATTATCATTGGCCAACGTCGAACGTGACTCTTCTAATCGACTTGAGTTTGGCGAAATAATTTGTGCTTAACTAGCAAGCATTGAAGCCAAAAAACCAAAGAGTTGAATTGAATTGAAATGCTTTTCTTGTTATTCTATATCACAATGCATCGCTGCATTGAATTAGGCAGTAATGTATGGAATCAGTGTTTAGTTACTTGTATTTTGGATTCACTTTCAAGTTTTACTGAATATTTGTATCAAAATAAATACAAAATGTTTGACTTGTGTTAGAGATGAAGCCAGTTGTAGCCCAGTGGTAACATGCTCGCTTGAATAACCAAGTGATGAGGTTCAAACATGATTACTACTTGTATGGTGAAGGAAAACATTGTGAGGAAACCTGCATGTCTGAGAAAACTTAGCAAGTTTTCCAAAAAAAGCTACAATACATACAATAATATAGATTATATGTACTCGAATTGTTAACATTTCATTTATATACTGCAAGCAACTAACTACTAAAGAAGAAATGACTCGGCTTATTAAGGCTGGTAAGGCTAAGTGACATTTAAAAATAAAAGGTTTCATATTGAATTTATTTTTTTAAGTAAATCCAAAATACAAATTACTATATTTAGTTATTATAAATATTTGAATCCTAAATATCACAAAGAGTATGAATGAAAAAGTTACTATTTTCAAGATTTTTCAATTTGTTTATGCTGTAGTGTTTAGATTAAATCTTAAATTATACTTCTTGTATAGACAATAAATTTATGCAACTTTGTCAAAAGTAATGTTTCTTATTTTATCTTCTTCTTAATACATAAAATTCTTTTATTGTTTTCTAACTATTTTTTTATAAACGTGTGAATTGTTCCAACTTAAAGGGTTATCCCATTAGTTTTCATCATGCCTCATTAGTTGAGTGGTTGCGATGTTTGGTCATAGATCCTAAAACTGGTTACTGATAGTAAATCATTCTCTTACCAAAGTGCTATTCTATGAGTAAAAATTATGAAAAATAACCATGGAAGACAAGAATGAATGGAGAATCCAAACTGCCACTATCCTGCACAAGAATCATAATTCCCTATGCAGATGGACTAAAATCATTGAGAAAAATCAAAGAAAAATAATTAATATTCATTACAGCTATATAAATAGGAAAATGTGAAAATGGTAGCTTTTAATGTTTCCTTGATATGTATTATTTTTATAATGTTTCTCGCTACTTCTACCAGAATAGCATTTATGACTGACACTTTAGGGCCTTTGCATCTGCATTTTAAATACCATTTATGTACCATATATTTTTTTATTGCCTTAATCATAGAAGTTGGTAACACTTTGCTCTTTAAATGAAGCTATTATGTATTTATAGTCCTTATTAGTTATAAATGTGTGTGTGTTTGTTGATATGTCCTTCTGTAACACCGCAACTGTTCGACCAATGGTTTTTTTCTCATAATTTCTTTAGATTGACAAAAGCTGCTTTATATTTTTTTTTATTAACCATATATTTTGAATATGTGATGAAATTACATAGAATTACTATGAGAATAGTATGTTTTATATAATCTACATCTGACTAGGTTTTATAATTAAAGACATGGATGAAGGTGATAATATGTCGTATAACTAATTTCAAGAAAATTGAGTTTAGGTCGTGTAATGTATAAGTGTATGTATATAAAATGGCTGGCCTGAACTATAAGAGTTATAAATATGGCTGCTTTAAAATTTTAAACTGTTCTTACATCTAAAATACTGTATAAAATAGCGAAAATTCGAAAATGGGATATATCACCTCCATTCATTTACGTCTTCAATTGATTATGCTCACTGTTTCAGGGAATTCTCTTGCTCATTGCTTCAACTTTATGTATACTTTAAGTATTAGGTATGTCCCCTAGAGTGCAGTCTGCAAGACGTCCGCAGTGAGTGTGTGTAGATAGATGGTGACTGTACATAGCCTGTTGTTGAACTTAATTTTTAATAGAGTTATGTTAATAAATCATGTGGGCTTTTATTTTTCACCTTTCCTTTTTTTATATTGAAATTCTATGATACTTTTCACTTTGAAAATGTCCTCATCTCTGTCAAATGTGAACCAATTTTTACTAAACTTTGCTTAATGATAATTTGACTCTCTGATCAACATTTAAGATACCTTTTACTGCATTTATGGATCATCAATAATTTCTCAAGGAATATAAAAAATACATACTTTACTCTATGTAGATAATTTATATTATGTATATATTATGGAACTAGAAAAAAAATAAAAAACAAGTATAGTTTAAAAATAACGTAAGTTTATTACATGTAATGAAATAAAAATATACTATAAACTTTTATTCTTTTACATGTAACTGATTTCACATCCAGCCATAAACATCTTATTAGAATCAATTTGGTACAACCGATTGACGATTCGAGTAACAATAGTGATGGGACATCGATTCTTCGTCACAACACTATTGTTTTGGCTAACACTTTCAAATGCACGAATAGGGAAATATTAACAGGTTAAAAAGGAGTCAATGGATAAAAAAATTACAATGCATTTGAAAATTTTCACCACGAAACACTAAACATTAAGTGATGTGCGATTATGAATGCTTATACACAGATTATAAAGGGAAAGTGAAGTTATGAAAAATCGATTAGTACTAGTTTAGAATATGGGTATCGATTAGTAATCATTCATAATAGCTCATCGGCACGCGATACCCGAAGCTGGGTGGAATTAAAACTCGAATAAATCCAAGAAATACATCCAAAAAAATTAACCCAACTTTTAACTTAGAAAAACCGTTAATTTCCTTATACCAAAATATATTATTATGGCTTGTTATCATTCGAAGTTACATATAAGTTCTATATATAATATTTTTCGTGTTAAATTCTATCATAACCTAGACTTAATTATACGACGATTGCAACACTTTTAGGATCGCAAAATGTCATTTTTAGAGATCTGAATCTTATTCGTTTGTAATGCTGTTCTGAAAAAAAAACAAAGTTCAGAAACAACGGAACTTTGGATTTCTACATTATTAGAAGTACCATTAAAAGGGAGCCAAAACCTGAGTAGCAAAAAGTTGCCTCAGAGTCATCAAAAATAATAATGCTACATATTTGGTTATGGACTGCGAACTGAGAATGCATTGAGAACATTTAATTATTCAAAGTAAAAAGAAACTTGTAATATATTATTGTCAATATATAAATAAATAATTGATTTTAAAATAAGTAATATAAGAATTCATAATAAACAAGTCCGTGGAGTAAAACCATTGTGCTAAAGCAGATTGCCTGCAATTATACTAAGTACAGATAACTCTCAAGTTTAGAAACAAATTAATGTTATCCTCTTGTGATTGATCACAGTATGACATTAAAACAACAGCTAGACCAACGATTATTAATAATTATGATCAAAAAATAGGTCTCGATTAATACCTTGTATTTTTTGTAATTCTTTGAAATTTCACCTTTTAATAGTGTTATGTTATTAATGTCCTTGTGTAAAATTATAAATTAAATTTTTGATCATTTAAAATTATTAATAATCGTTCAATCCTAATCATTACCAAAATTTCCATTCCCGACTCATCTTTAGTGTTGCCATATACAAACTACAAAGCATGTAGTTATAGGGAGATGGACGAACAGACAAGACACAATTAATAAAAAAAATTACCACTAATGAAAATATTAAATACCTATGAGATATAGCGATGACTGTAGTCCGACAACGGGCTCATAAGTTGGTTTATGCTATGGGGACAGATTAAAAAGATATTTACAAAATCACTCATCCGCTGTGTTGCCAGTACATTAGTAATAGTGTAAAATATTAAGTTACTTTTTATAATTAAAATATATTTAAGCATTTTTATTACAATACTCAGAATATTTCGAATATAGATAATAAATGTCCATACAATGAACCTACATCAATTTTCCATCGAGCTTCCCATAACGCTAATCAACATCACTCTTACAATATTCCTTAAGCGTAAATTAACGGACTTTAGACACTTTAAAAAGTATTAAAAGTGAAGGAAATACCACATTACATCATTATTTTTACGGCAGTGACATGGAGTCCAAACATACAAGCCATAGACAATTTTTAAACTTTCCAATATGATATTATTTTTTAAAGCACTTTTGCCATAATGTATTCTGAGCATTTACGATCTAGAATCCTAAAAATTGGCATATTATGGTCCATAGATTAAACAGATTGTAGACAGCGGACAGTACACTACTTAACTGGCGACACTCTGTGATCGACATTATGTTACTACCTCGTTTTAATTTTCCCACAATACAACTAAAAAATTTAAAACTTATTGATCTAACGTCAGAAGATAAAAACTAATAAACTCATTTCTAAAGATATGTAAAGATTTGTTAAATTTTTACGTTACATTTTTGAATTTTTTAAGTTTTTTTTTAATATAACTGTATGAGGTAGTAAGATAATTTCTGTTTGTTTATGGGCGCCCTGCCTTAATAGCGATGTAAGAAATATAGTGAATTATTTTACATTGAGGGTATCCATGTTTTTATATTATAACAATAGTCTATGACAAATTCTTACAAGTTAACATTTTCAATCCACATTCAATTAATATTAGTTTAATGGGGACTTACGAACATTTACCATCGAAAATATAAAAAAATATTTTTATCACGCGGAAAGTGAACGCACAACCATAACTAGATACCATTCAAAATAACTATTAATTTAATTTTGGCATATTTAAGCAAAATTCAGTTTAAAAACTATTCAAAATTACACAGTCTGCCATACATTTTAATTTGACTTACAAAAATTCAATCAATTATTTATCAAAGACCAATCGTAAAAGAATTATTACTATAACTAAAATAATAGTTAGATTTGACCCAAAAATATTCTAGACCATCCAATACAACGCGACTAAAAAAAGAAGTACAGCAGACAAACATCCATAGACAACACCAAAAAAAAAAGAAATCAACCCTCAATCAACCGTAACAAAAAAAGTGACAGTGACAGTGACAGCAACTGAAATGACAGAAAAAATAACCTACAAAACCCGATGCAAACGTCCAGGGCGCCCCAAAATTTGAAAAAACATTCAGCACACGTATTCCGTGCGTTATAACTCCATGTCGTGAGCTTCGTCGTCGCTGAACTCGGACATGGACGATTCTGTGTCGGAATTGGCGCCATTTTGTTTCGACGCGGCGCCGACGCCCGTAATGGCGTCCCCATCTAACAGGGCCTCTTCCGTTGCGAATCTGCGGACGTAGTCTGGAAGGAGAGGGTAGTATCTATTAATGTTTAATTTAAATTATATAAGTTCCGGTTATAATCTGCCTGTGTACTCATTTTCATCTAAATCCATCAAGCTCTTTAGATAAAAAGGCCACACCCTATATTTATAGTAAGCCGATCCCTTATAAATATTATATAACTGCCTCGGTGGTTATATGGCTAGCTAATACGGTTTGGTGGTCCTGAGTTTGAATCCGGGTCGGGTCAAGTTAAAATACTGAGTTTTACTTATTTATTTAGGATATTGTATAAGAAAAATACTTAACCTGAGAGAAGACAGGGTGAGTCGCTAGTTGAAAATATTAATGGGACCAATTAATAATAACAAATCCCATTCCGAAGTTATATTAAACAGTGTTGCCATATAAAACCTACAAAGCATTTGAAAGAGCTTTCTTTATATATCGTTCCAAATTAGTGCTTGACTACGATCCACCTGATGGTAAGTGGTAACGCAGTCGGAGATTGTATGTCGCACTAATTCAGTAGCCACCTATTCACTCTTGCCTTGAAGACACCCATACTGTAATCGGGCGGAAACACCGACGCAGGCAGGTTGTTCCAATCCTTAGCCGCACGTATAATAAATATTCGGACGGGTGGAATGTCCACGACATAATGATGGAGACCAGCCGTTCGTTGCGTCGTCCGATGATGGAAAGGGGATGGGGGGCTTACCTGACACCTTCTTTTTGTACTCCTCCGGCTTGTGCAGGTACATGGCGGCCGCGTCGCCGTTGAGGGGGTCGATGGGGTTGGGGTACGTGAGCAACTGAGGCAGGAATGACTCGAATATGTTCGATAAGTCTGGAATTTTATTTATAAAAGTATTTAATGTATGGGTTTTGAGGGAGAGTAACGAAGCGCTATCTAGTTTCATGATAAGCTACGAGGTTTCGAACCCGCGACCGCTGGCACAGCACACAAACTGAGCCAGAAGTGTTGTCAAATCAAACAGTCAGTTCTATTAGCATTACTCCTCTTTATTTTACTCTTTTAATAGGTATCAGTGAATTTTTAACCTTAAGACAAAAGATACAGATAAATAAGATAAAAGTGGCTGATTGTTATGTCAAAAAACATCTTTATACAAATTCCATATAAAATTATATATAGTACTATGATTAAAAAAAACATTATATTTTTTTCCGTCAGTGTGAACAGAAGTCCCTTCATATTCAGCCCTTTTTAATGTCCCACTGCTGGGCACGGGCCTCCCTTTAATACGAGGGGTACCAGGCCATAGTTCACCTCACGCTGGCCAAGTGCGTGATGGCGGACTTCACATGTCTATCGAAAACTTGCTAGGTTCTCTTAGACATGCAGGTTTCCTCAAGATGTTTTCCTTCACCGTAAGACAAGTGGTAATCATATTAGAAATGATTCACACATGAAAATATCAGAGATGCGAGAACCGGATTTGAACCCGCTCCTCTCGGTTATCTAAGCGACTGTGTTAGGTACTACTGAGTTACCACTACCTGGAAGAAGGCAATATTTACCATATAAAGCAGTCCAGGCCTGATTGATAACGTCAAGACATACGGTGCCGGAGACCTCGTCGATGTTGGGATGGTATACTTTGTTCATGAAGCCTATGGATGGCGACTTGAAGGGGTAGTGGTCGGGCAAGTGCACTCGCACGCGCCACACACCACCTTCATAGGGGGCTGGAAACGTTTATAGATAGTTACATATATTATTATATGTGACTAGCATTTCCCGCGGCTTTGCACGCGTTCTAAATACCGGAAACCAAATTTTTTCATAGTCGCGCGTTTGCAACATTTCCCGATTTTGCAACATTTTTCATTGATGCTGATCATTGATTTATCGGTCGTAGCGTGATGTACGAATTGTGTAATACAGCCTTCCTCGATAAACAGACTATCCAACACATAAAGAGTTTTTCAAATAGAACCAGTCTTTTCTGAGATTAGCGCGTTAGCGATTAGCCAAACAACCAAACAAACTCTTCAGCTTTATAATATTAGTATAGATTATTGCTATAAATATTCGTTGTATGGTGTTAAGTTATAGGAGGAACCTTATCATTATCGTGGCATATCTAAAAATAATAATTGTTACATAATAAAATAATAACTAAGCGAAATCTGTACAGGAAATATTTTTCAAAAACAATGACTGTATTGTGTATACAATATAAACCACAAATCAATTACAATAGTTTTTTAAATTGTTGTCTGTTTCTCGTGTGTTTGTTTATATTCAGATATAAGCGTTTCAGGTATAAAGAGTACTTTTTACAACCGATGTTAACTAAATTTTGTGATAACTCATAACTAGTGTCAACATTTAGGTTGTTTTTACTACAGGAAAAATCTTTTATTCTCATGAGAAAACACAATAATTCTTCTATAGAGCCGTCCTTAGAAAAGAAGGCGGAAATTTAAATAGGGAATCAATCATTGGATTTGTTCGAAATCCTTACACTGACAGAATAATTTATTAATAATAGTACTTAATTACTTAAATTATAATTAATATAAATAAATAGGCTAATGTCAAAATATTTTCTATGGAAAGAGAACGATGGTCAATGGTGTCCCTTAAGACAACCACCTCATCTAAAATGTAAGAGAAATCCGCACCAGTTAACTAAGAAAGGAATGGAGGCTCTATTCTCAAATTATTTTTAGTTTAAATAGGTATTGTAAGTGCACAAGTATCACCCGCCATCGTGCGTAACCCCGGGAGGTGGGACTACCCCCTCTCCCCCTAGCTACGCCTCTGGCTGAGTGTCGTAGGTTCGATACCCGGATCAACGACCTCTACCTATAGGATTGTCTTTATTCTGCCAAGACTAGAGAACAGAATGTGTTATCACTGTTCTTTCTTAATAAAAGTCAAAGGTTGAATCAGCGTGATCAGTTATTTTTAATAAAATATATTATTTAAATACATATAATAAAATTGTAAACGAATTAATCTGTAAATTGATTATTATTTGGAAAATCTTATTAAAAAATCATTATTATTTATCGATGCAGGGGCCGAATCTATTGCGATGAACTTTTATTTTATAATTATGTACAATTTGTTCTTTGTTTAATTGGAACAGTTATTGTAACTTTTGTTAATTTCTATTGTAACTATTCCCTCTATTTACACGTTTATGGAGAGACAGAATTGTGCAACTTTGATCTATATGACCACCGTGAAACGTCAACATTCGCCCTGCAGCCAACGACCTCGTAAGCATATTCCTTGACCGCGGAAATCGAATCCACGGCCTTCATTGAAGCAGACAAAGTCAACTGGATAAAAGAAAAATAATTTATTTTTCCGTTTACTTAAATCAAATTAAACAAGAGCCATTAAAACTCTTTACGGGTTTCCTTCCGGTAGAAAATGTAAATAACCAAGATAAGTACCTACCTAAATTATCTTATCTGTTGAATGACTTACATAAAATACTATTAGTACCTTTATGGTTTTATATTGTAAGTAATCAACCCTTTCTAACGTCCCACTTTAGGGCACGGGCCTCCCTTTAATACAACGGGGAGCAAGCCGAAGTCCAACACGCGGGACAAGTGTGGGTTGGCGGAATTCACATGTCTTTAGAAATTCTGTTAGGTTCTCTCAGCAGATTTCCTCACGATGTTTTCCTTCACCGTAATCATGTCATCGTCACGCGGTAATCATTTTAGAAATAATTCGCACATGAAAATATCAGAGGTCAAACCCGGATTTGAACCCGCTTCACTCTGTTATCCAAACGAGCACGTCACTACTGGGCTACCACTGCCTATGGTTTTACATACTAATAATAGACATTCGACCTAAATTTTTATGGCACTTATTTCAAACGACTATCTTTAGGAAGGAAAACCACGGTTAGATAAGTCATTGGGAACCGCCGGCCGTTGTTGACAATAAAATTTATCTATACAGATAAAATTAAGCTTTCTTAGGTTTACGCGAATATTTGACATTATAAATGAAACTATGGTCACGGGACCATGATTCGAAATGACCATGTAAAGCATTCGAAACGTCGGAAACCAAAAATCATAATAAATCCGCGACAAAATCCGACTATTTGTAATGTCAAAACAAATTTTTACTGAATACAAATCTCCGAAACGGCTGGACCTAATTTGACGGAACTTTCACTGGCATATATTAGGTGTTATAATTTACTACTTAATACTATAAACAGTTCAAATCTAAGATATGCCGATGATACTACTCTCCTAGCGTCAACCAAAGACGAAATCGTGAATCTTCTTCATCGTTTAGAGAGCACAGCGCTGGATTTTGGTCTTGCAATTAACCGCGATAAGACCAAAATGATGATTGTGGACCGTGCTGCCAACAACCAACCAGACGTGCAAAACATAGCGGGTTGCGAAGTAGTCAAGAGCTACGTATACCTAGGCTCCACGATCACCAACATTGGAGGCTGTGAAGATGAAATCCAAAGGCGTTGCGCCATGACTAGATCCTCAGTGGAAAAACTCACAAAGATCTGGAAGGACCGCAGAATAACCAGAAACACAAAGGTGAGACTGATGAGATGCCTGGTCTTTCCAATCTTTCTATACGGAGCTGAGACGTGGACGCTGAGGACTCAAGACCGCCGCAAGATTGACGCACTAGAAATGTGGTGTTGGAGACGAATGCTCCGAATCCCATGGACCGCGCACCGAACCAACGTTTCAATCCTAAAAGAACTGAATATCAAAGTGAGGTTATCGTCGTCTGTGCAAATACGAATCCTAAAGTTCTTCGGACATATCACCCGTAACGAAGACTCTATGGAACGTTTGGTGGTGCAAGGTAAAGTCGAGGGTAAAAGATGTCGTGGGCGCTGTCAAACACGATGGACTGACCTCATAAAAGCTGTAACACACTCCAGCATAAATGATAACACCCAAGCCGCCAAACATAGAGATACATGGCGTCGCATCACGAGAGAGGCGGTGACGCAAGATTCGACCGAAACATGACCACGACCACTCTGTAAAGAGTGAACGACTGAGAAGAAAAGAACTATAAACAGTAATAGGCTAGCTTTATTTAAAAAAAAATAAACGGGCAGACAATAACTTTAAAAAAATGTTTTTTTTTTATTTTTTTTCCAAATTTATTTCTCGGTATAGATTTATATTATATGTGATGTTATGTTTATAAAATTATATTCGAAAACTTTAAAAAATATTTAAATTTTAAGATTACAAAATTTATTTGTTACTAAATTTTTTTTTAAGAAAACAAATACAGATTGTTAATTACGTTTCATGAATAACAATGAGCGCTTTTGTTAAAAAAATTGTTTATGGGATTAACATGTTTACAAATACCTCCGAACTACGCAATTCGAACATTTGCGTAATATAATCTATTTATAAAAAAAATTTATATAACATTATCAGGAAATATCTATGTTTAATTTCGCTTATAGAACTGAGTGTATTTAGCCCTTTCTACAAACCAGATGCTGGGAACGGTTTCCTTCGATACAGAGGATCGTCGGGTTGGGTAGTACGAACACGACTTGTAGGTGCGTTCATTATTTGTTGTCTGTTGACATTACGCTATGTAATTTGGCGATGGATATAAATTGCACAGGTTAAAAAACACTAAGTTACTTACTAAAAATAAAAATAAAAACAGAATTTTAAGGTGACGACGGTATCTATTACTTAATAATAAATGCGTAGAAATAAAATGACGTAGAGTTAAAAACCATAGAAAACAACCGAATTGAAAACATCCTTTTTGAAATTCGCCTATTATGTAGTATGAAACACTCTAATTTATGACTACCAAAACTACAAATAAATAATAGAAACATATAGAAATATTTAATATACGAATAAAAAGAATGATAAAAATTTTACATTAAACATTACGAGTTACATACATTATAAATATAAAGATAAAAAGTATAATAAATGTATGGCAGCAGTGAACATCAAAAACCAAGGTCATTAAACTCAGCCTATGTCAAACCCGGGACACATCTAACGATCCCGAATTTTTAATGCTGATTTTCAATAACAAAAAAAATGTTTTTAATGTATTACAATATACATTTAAAAAAGTATTTTATTTTAGATTTTTTTTATTTAAGGTAAAAGCTTAGGTATATTAAATTAAAAAAATAAAGTCGTATATGTACTCACTGCCAGGAGGTCCAAAGAACTTAACGCAGAACTCGTTCAGGCCACCAAGAATTGTGACCTCATGCTTACTTTCAATGCTAATTGAAACAGTTTAGGAAAATTATGTTGTAATTATATTATAAATACACAAGGCTTCATAATGACTATTTCTATAATAATATCATATGATATCAAGATAGCAACACTATTAAAGTAAAGAAAATTTTCAGAGTGGTTTTGTATATAACAAGTAGAAAATGTGTCACATCTAGGAATTACAGCCTTACAATTTACGATATAAAGCCTAAAAAACAGTTAAAAGTATTTATTTAGTCACGATTGCTAGTCTTCTACATTTTCTAAAACTACTATGCGAGTTAGTTTGAATAAAATAATGTTTTAACATGATTTGTGAGTTCACTTATCAGCACTCAATTACCTACCTATTTTATAATAAACTAGCCTTTCCTCCTATTGGTCGTAGCGTACTGTTATATAGCCTATAGCCTTCCTCGATAAACGGACTATCCAACACAGAAAGATTTTTTTTAATTTGATCAGTACTTCCTGAGATTAGCACGTTGAAACAAACAAACTCTTCAGCTTTATAATATTAGTATAGATAGCATAGATAAATATCAATCTATTTGACTCAAGAAAACATTATACCTACTTGATATTAATATCTTGTAAATAATATAATTATTAGAAAGAAACATCTGCAATGATCATTTGAAACACAGTCATCAACATGTTGTTAGACATTAAGAATTTCTCTTTGTAATGACATCCTCTAATGTGAGTTTGATTAAAGTAAACATATAGCTAGCCTATGATTGAAATTACATAGCTACAAGCTGGCTTCACACATAGCATGATACATGCGTACACTTGTAATAAAAATGAACAATCTTACTATATAAATGGGAAAATTCTGATGGATGGATGATTGTTAATCAATCAGACCAAAAGCAGCTGTATGATTATGACGGTAATTTGGCATAGAGATAGGATAGTTTTTTTTTACAAGAGACTTTACCAACCCAAGCAAAGTGAGGGGGAGTTGTTAAAGCACTTAATTATGATAATGAAATACTTGTATAGTTATTTCAATAAATGACACTTGTACTGCTACTTCAATTACTCTGACATTAGTAACTAAGCTATGGTGTAATGTAGGTATATAAATTTATAATATAGGGAATCCCTGAGTAAATAGGTATTCAGTATTGTAAAAAGCCAATTAAAAAAAATATGATTCATAGACAAAATTTTGGTATATTTTCTAATAATAATCTTAGAATTAAATGAAAATATTTTTAAACACATGCCAGTTTGTGGATTGTCATATTTGTGATAACACTTCTTATCAAAATGTGTTGACACAGTGTGGGAAATGTGTGTTTTACTCATTTATTTTTTATGACTTGGCATGTATTATATTTTGCACATACAAAATTTAAATAAAAATAGACTATTAATTAAATAAAATTAATTAAATCTTATGTCATGGTAATTAAAATATTGATTAAGATGTAGGTATCTATAGGACAGGTGTGTTAAATGTAAACTTATAAATTATTTAAAATATGAAAACTACTATGACTCATAGATAATATTATCTAGAATCGTCTGATGTTATTAAATATATGTACATACTTGAGTACTTAGTGTTAGTACCTAACTTTAACTATTATAATGTTGATCAATATGTAATAATTAAGTCTATCAATCTTATATCTGAATGATGCAAATCTGTCTAAAAATTACTTATCTATTTACAATATTAAATTTAATTATTAAAATGATATTATATTATAAATTGGTATAATATATTTTACATTATTTTTATTATCTCTTATATAAATTATGAAATGCTATTTGTGTCTGTTGAAGTTACTAGCATTTGGCAAAATACCAAAAGTATTATTTTGACTGAAACAAACTCAATATTTAATGAAGAATTTATAATTATTGTATCTTATAATTTGTATTTGACGTCATAAAGGACTTTTTTAACAATGGAACAATAACATGCAACCTTTGCATACTAATAAAAAAATGTATTGATTATTATATCACATCTGTTTATTCTTTTATCAAAGAGAATAAATTATGGTTTACTCAGTTAATTGCTAATACGAACGAAGTGAAAAAAATACGCAATTGAGACCGTGGCCTACATACAAATTACGAAATATTACAATCTAAATACACGGAAGAACACCGTTCGCTAACGTATCGTGCTTTATCTACGTGTTATATATAGATACATTGGCCCACGGACCTACACAAAGCACCGTTGATCAGCCCTTTAAAACTAATTTTCCAAATAAAAATACATCATATAAGTTTAAACGAGAAATCTTTAACGTCGATAGATCAAAGCGTTAATACACAAATGGCTTGTATCGATTTTATATTGAGTCGTGACAATCAGCTGATGGCCCTTCAGCTACCTACTTATTTACATGGTGGCCCAACGCAGTACCTGCTTTGTATGGAATATAACAAAGGATACAGTTTTATGACGTCCGTGTCCATGCGACGTTTCCCAGCGCTCGGTGACGACATCTTCGTGATCTATTACTAATAAATCACTGTATCGAACACGAACACTAGCACAAACCCACACTGGACGCAGCGAGATAAATTTTTCGTCCACCAACAGCAGTCAGAAAAATAACATTGTAGAAAAACAATGGACACACACCATAGACTAAAATTTCGAAGGTGATGTGTAATGAACTGTGTGTTGTCATTTAAAAACACATAAGTGTGTTTAAATAATATTTTAATAAAATTGTTCTAGCACATTCCTATATTATATTTGCATGAAAAATATTTGAAAAAAATATTTGCTTAGTACTATGTAATTCGTATCTCAAAATATAATTAAAAGAGGTTGTAAAGTGTTAAGAAAAATATCAATATTAGTACGATTTATTTGTAAAGCCACGTTTTTAATACATTTTGGAAGTATAAACATAAATTAATCATTAGCGTAACTTTATTATATTTATAATTATTTATTATTTACATTTAAATGACCACAAACAATAGCTCATTAGGAAAGTATTATGCGTCAAAATAAAAAAAATCCAGACTTTGTCTACGCCCTATCGTATGAAACTTCGCGTGTGTGACCCGTGGAACATTATTTATAATTTGATCTAATTATAGATTTATTTTACTTATTGCATCCCAAAGTTAGTTAGAAAAGTGCGCGTAAGTGCGGTGAATCTGTACCAGTGCATGAGAATAGCAAAAACATGTGTTTCGATGTGAATATATCTTGGTGATTTACCAGAAGATAGATGTCAACAAATTGTAATTATTTCTTGCAACGAATGGCAAAGTGTTGTTAGATTACTCCAGGAATTTGCGGAAACGTTGTTGAGATTATTAAATTGTATGCATGAGTCTGGGAGCTGTGATATCGACAGTGTAATGAACTTGATTCTACTTCCGGTGTTTTCGTGATGGTGTATCGGTAATCGTGATCAGTCTCGTACATTTAAACGGCGGGATGGCGAACCCTACTATCGGGGCCTCGTTTGATCATAATGATATGACCAGGTAAATAATAATACAATCTGATCTAGACTAATAAGAAAATCTAGCTTACTACTAAAAGAAACAATATTATTGTTCAATATACATTCATAATCAGGGTTAAACACCTTTATAAAAAGCAAAGTTAAATGCAGTTCATTATTTCATATTATATTTATAAATTGTATCTATTTTAAATAAACTGAATACATTTTAGAACAGCAGATCAAGGTTTAGAGAATCTTACAAGAGTTATACTGTTCAACAAATTATTTAAAAGTAATGTAACTCATATAGTCCAAACAATTAGCAGTTGCTTTAAAATCCCATCATGTTGATTATTTTAATCACTTGAAAATCATAACAAAAATGTTTAGTTAATTATTAATACTGCAAATTTGTCTTTAATGTCTGAATTTGTTGTTACAACACATGGAACATGAGATGAACTTTGTTACCATTTTGTTCATGTTACAAGACTTGTTAATAAATTAAAAATGTAAATAATATAATGTAGCATTAATAATTCCAACAACCTATATTATATATACTAGGCCTTCTAAAAGTAACAAATTGGTACAAACTATTATGTATACCATTATCTATACTTTTCCTTACTGAAGTTAAGTAACCTATTATTAAAGAAAATTTACATAAACTAGTTACAATAATATATAACTTTTTATTTTAATACTTATATTCTACTTAAATTAATTTAATAACTGAATACATAAATGATATTAGACAAAAAAATATTATTAAAAGAAAATTTTAATATTAATATATGATAAATATATTATATTAAATAATAGTAACCTTCTAACTTTTACTGTGTACATACTAATGTATTTAGTATTGCACTCTTTCAATTTTAATATTATCACAAAATTATTCCCCAACTTTTGTATGAAATAACATATCAAACAGTACAGTAACAGTAGTAGGTATGTGAGTAATTACGCTTCTGTTTATTGTAATTCTAATAACAGATTGTAGTTTCAGTGATGTTTTATGACTGTCCTGATTTTGAAAGGTGGGTTAACTGCCTTGTTACACTGACACAAATAATATTTCATACAAGATGTTATTCATTATTTGTTTTACTATGGAGTATAGGATAAATTTTTGTAATAATGTGAAAAACCATTTGATTTATTATAGAGCCAAATTTGGTATTTCAGATGTTAAATTAAATATAGAGCGTTTTTCATATAAAAAACAAACATTTATTAATGTCAAGTTATTATATATATTTGTAGTGTTTGTTCAGAATATTTGTGCATGCACAAATATTCTGAACAAACACTACAAACTACATATCGTTAAGTTTTGTATAATATCTGCTAATAATGGATGGCAATCAAAGGTAATATGAAAAATATTTTGTTTTTGGAAAAAATCAAAACAGATATTATGTTAAAATAAAACCAATAGAACAATATTATTATCTATATTCAATGTATAAAATATTTTTTCAGCTGGTATTTCGGTGGTCTGTCAAGAGCGGAGGCATCTAAACTGCTGCTCAATGAGACTGAAAGTGGAGTATTCCTTGTCCGGGACTCTAAGACTATACATGGCGATTATGTGCTGTGTGTCAGGTTTGTTTATTTTTTTACATACCATTATATTTATTCTACTAATTAATAACTTTCTGGCCTATCTTTTTATAAAATACTAGTATTTCCCACGGCTTCGCACGCGTTTTAAAGACAAGAAACTAAATTTTTTCTGAGTCTCGCGGTATGGTACCTCGCAGAACTAATGCCCACCCTTCCCATTTTACATTGATGCTCCACTTCTATTGGTCACAGCGTGATGTAATATAGCTTATAGCCTTTCTCGATAAACGGACTATCGAACACAAAATGAATTTTTCAATTAGTACCAGTAGTCTCTGAGTTTAGCGCGAACAAACAAACATACAAACTCTTCAGCTTTATAACATTAGTATAGATGATAATGGTAGTATGATAATATTTTATTGCTTTTTCCACTTGCAGAGAAGACGACAGAGTATCCCACTACATAATAAACCGAGTGGTGTCAGCAGATGGTACAACCAGGTTCAGGATTGGGACCCAGCTATTCGCTGACATGCCAGCACTGCTAGCCTTCTACCGGCTTCACTACTTGGATACGACGCCGCTAGTGAGGCCGCTACCGCAAGCGAGTGCGCAGGCCACGCCGGCCGCCACCCCCCACTTGTACCACGTGTTGGAAGTTGTTATAGCCAAGTTCGATTTTGTTGGTAGTGTAAGTATCGCAAATTTATTATTTTTACTATTTTGGTGATATTTAGAGTGCGTAACGAAAATGTGTTGGGATCCTTCAAAGTGTCTCCGGTGACAGAGAAACTCAAAGAGGGCAGACTCAGGTAGTACAGCCATGTGATGAGGCGAGATGAAAACTACTCAATAAAAAGAGTACTAAAACATCGGTACCAGGAAAAAAGGCAGAGGCAGACCATCAGCCACATGGCTATCCACTGTTGATAATCCAGAACAGGTTACACTGGCGCAGATGCACGAGAAAGCCCGACACCAAATAAAGTTGGGAATGAGGCAGAAAGAAGAATTTATAAGAAGGTGATATTTTGTTTAGGTGTTTGCCCCTTCGGGTGCTTGAAACAAAGTTGTTTCTAATAAAAGCAGGTTCATGCCAGTGAAAGTCCCGTCATATCGGTCCACCCGTTTTGGAGTTGGAATACAAAAAATTTTTCTTTTTTAATTTGAATGAAGAAGATATAATAGTGTTTGTGAAAAATGCACTCCCATTCAGTTAATTATCACAAATATTTGTGTTTAGCGATATTCGAATCCGCTACTTTTGGCGTCAAGCCAACTGCTCTATGTACGTCAAATAACTGTCATGTGATGTTTTGTTAATCATAAAAATTGGCGTAGTGATGTTCTAACATCATTTTTGACCCACGTTTAAAAGGACGAGTTGCTCGTTCTGTCTGTATATTTCATACCTTAGGCTTTTCTAGGATTTCTGCTTCGATTAAATAGATTTTCATAATGTTTTTTTTTAATTCACTCGCTTGAAAAATAGTACAGCGGATCGAAATTTCGGGTCTCACACACAGGTCCTTAACTGAAATCGTGACTGATTAAACTTAAAATGCATTCTTAAGATATGTATAGTTTCAATTTAACTAATCCTTCTCACATAGACATTGTCTTTATTTTTTCTTTTAAACTTAACTAGGGCGTTTTACTGAATATAATGTTTCTAAATACCCATTATGTGATCTAGTTTTCTACGAGGAAGTGAACTCATAACTCCCAAAATAGATGACTTAACTATGGCACTGGGTTGATAGCGATGACTAAATATCTAATAGACGCATTCCTGATTATAAATAAATTTTAAACGAGTTACTATACCGTTGGTAGTTTTTTTTTACGAGCTAGTAGTAATAGGTTGTAGCCGAGTGCCCAGTGGTTACGTGATCGCTTGGGAAACTGAGTGATGCGGGTTAAAATCCCGGATCTCGCACCTCTGATATTTTCAAAAACATGTTCTTTTAGAAGTTTGTTTCTAAAAAAATTCACCAGACTTTGTAATTAGAAAAGTAAATTCTTTTACAAGTTTATATAGCAATACAGCTAATTTTCAATAATGATCAATTACTGTTAGTCTATACCTACATATAAATAAAATTGGAGTATCTGTTTTTATTTTCAAATTAACCGCTTTTCACTAAATGCATATGAAAGTACATTATACGAGCAGCAAAAAAAACAATTTTTAAAATATTGGTCTGTTTGTTCCGGCTAATCTCTTTCACTCGCAGATAGCTAATATATTATAAGGTAACTAGGGCTACTTTTTAAGCGACTTCAAAAAAGGAGTTAGAAATTTTATTTATTTTAACTAGCGAACGGCACGAACCCGAGCAAAGCGGGAGTGACTGGCTAGTTTTGTAAATAATACTACATTTTGTTTATATATAAAGTAATAATTGTCGTGATAAAAAATTATATAGTTCTTCGACAGTGTTTTTTGTTGGAAAGATTTGTTTGCAGTTACTTTTAGATTGAAGCTCGATAAATGTTTAGTTTCGCTTTTTAATAGGAGTGTGCTCACTACATAATGTATGTAAACTAGTGAAGATACGTGGCTTCGCTAGTATGAAACTGATATACGTAATTCTTTACCTAATTTAAAAAAAAGGTTAACATTTCGCCTATTCTATATTTTTTCGTTTGTAATAGATCGTAGCTGTTTCCATAACTGACTAGCGACTCACGCAGGCTTCGCTAGGTTTCATTTCTACGTACTTTTGTTCATACATTTCTCAGAGATGAGATGTTATCCCGCTGTAGATAGTATATCCTATATATTGACCCGCATCACCACCTATCATCATAGGGGCCATTCATTTATTACGTAAGATTGTTTTCGCTAGTTTTTGACCCCCTCCCCCCCTATTATAAGAAACAATAAGAATAGGCCGACCCCCTCTGTTTAATATTTATTACGTAAGAGTCTAAAAGAAAAAATGAATACACGTTTGGTTTATTTTAATATTTTTCAAAGTAACATTTTTTAGAAATGTTTATTTGTAATTTCAAACCTTTCGTGCGGTTGCACGCGCTTTTTCAAAGTATAATTTTAACTTTGCGCATTTTTTTCATCTTATGTAAGAACTATCGAGACTCCCTCCCACCCCCTTGTAAGAAAACATAAGACATGGTAAGAAAACACTCGCGTAATAAACATTTATTCTATTTACACAATACACGTACCAAATATGCACAAAATGCCTTCATTTATCGTTCCTGCAACGCTTACAATAATGAATTCCTCTCATTTGACTATTTCGCAGAATCCCTACATAACATATTAAAAAAGATTAAGAAAATGCATTAGTTTTAATTTTAATTTCATTTCTAAATCATTTTTAAACATATTAATTATATTTATTTTTTTTTTGGAATGTCATATCAATAAATTTATATTTGGTTAAATTTTAAGTAATATTATATTCTATAATTGTTTTTATTAATTGATAATGTTCAAAATATTATATTATTTTTATTTATCATTGTCATGGTTTTATCATGTAAAAAATTGTTATCATATTATGCATATTTAAATTTTGTTATTATTTGTGCTTGCTTGCATGTATGAAAATATTAATTTGTGGAAACTTGATTGGTCAATGTATTATTATTATTTTGCTTTGTACTTGTATGTATTTTATTGAACTGTTTGTTTCCCTAATAAATAAATAAATAAATGGTCGACCCCCTCCCTCCCTAAATTGCCTTATTTAATAAATGAATGGCCCCATACCAAATTTCATCAAAATCCGTCCAGTTGTTTTCTTGTTCGTAGTTCTCAGACATACAGACAATTTTAAAAACTAGATTAGAGTAAATTTGAATTTTATTATATGTATAGATTAAAATAAGTCGGGGACTTTTCCTAGCATTACATTCCTGAATACCATAGCATTAGAAAAAGAAGACATACATACATGACGTATATAATGTGATTCATATATTTCTGAACACTTGGTTCAAAAACCACAATGACGTAGAAAGCGTGCAGTCCGTTAATGTGTAAAATTATTATGAATAATTACAAAATATAATAGAATGGAATGTCTCAAAAAATTCCCTATTATGTACATTTAAACTAATGATGTCCTCCCGACCGATTCCGGCCACGGCGGCCAATCTCATTGAGACTAGCCATCTGCGCGGGAGATATTATAGTGCACGAGTGTATGCGCAGACATAAGTGCACTCTCTATTCCTATCACTCTCATACTCCGGTGGGATGACTACTCGAAACGACCAGTGAGAGCTAAGGTGCAGGATCGACGGCTTTACGTGCTCTCCGAGGCACGGGGGTGAAACACCGCCAACTTCCCAATTTTGGGCTGTTTCTGAGGCTTCCGAAACAGAAAGACTCAAAAACTAACTTGGCCCGACCCGGGACTCGAACTACACCACCGAGTAAACTAATAACTTCGCAATGATTATAAGTAGGTTTATCTATATGAATCTTGAGGTTTTAGACATTTTGTAATTTGTATGTCTTTCTGTGATTGCATATCGAGTAAACCACTGGACATATTTTGGTGTAATTTGGTGTAATGATAGCTTGTTATTCGAGTCATCATATAGGATACTTTTTACTGTTGGGAAATATCTCATTTCTGAAAAATCTCAACTAAACGGTTTAGTGCATCTTGGGACGAACCCGAACGAAGATATGATGAGTTACTAGTGGGCTGTTATTTTATAATATTCGAATACAAATTTTAATATTGTCTATTTCTTACACCTAAGGAAAAAGCTGTTTTAGTGATAAAGCCGCCTCTAGTGCATGTTCCTGTTATTATGTTATATCTGTCTTTTTCTTCTGTACATCTATACTAATATTATAAAGCTGAAGAGTTTGTTTGATTGTTTGGTTGGTTGGTTGAACGCGGTAATCTCAGAAACTACTGGACCGATTTCAAAAATTCTTTTTGTGTTGGTTAGTCCGTTACCGCTATATTACATCACGCTACAACATTATACATAAAGAGCGGAGCATCAATGAAAAATGTTGCAAAAACGGGAAGGATGGACGTTAGTCCAGCGAGGTACCATACCACGCGACTCAGAAAAAAATTGATTTCCGGTCATTAGAACTGCTAGTATTAAATAATATTTATGACTATTACATTTGCAGGACGCAGACGACCTGCCCTTCTGTCGCGGGGAGAAGCTGATGGTGATCAACCGGGACGAGGAGCAGTGGTGGACTGCCAGGAACGCGCAGGGCCGCATCGGCTCCATCCCCGTGCCCTATGTGCAGAGGGTACGTTAGTTATGTTGTTTGTGGTTTTTTTTATGGGACAAAGGGGGCAAACGAGCAGGAGGGTCACCTGATGGAAAGTGATCACCGCCGCCCATGGACATATGCAATACCGCAGGGCTTGCATATGCGTTGCCGGACTTTCAGGAAAGTGAGGGAGGTAGGATGGAGGGAGGAGGGACGGAGAAGAGATGGAGAGAGGAGAGAGGGAGGATGGAGGGAGGAGGGAGGGATGGGGAGTGGGTCACCCGGACTCTCACTTACCAGACAAAACGGGACTGCTTTCGAGCTGTCTGATGTGGCAGCTCAAAAGCGTCGGGCTTCTGTGAGAGAGTGGTATATATAAACTACTATATACGGGGCGTGCCGGCCCATTCGGCTGCTACCCAAAGGTAACAAGCATGGCACTACTTTCTTGCGCCAACGGTCACGGGTTCAAGTCCCGCTGGGGGCATTCATTTGTTAACCTCGAATGCTTGTACTCCAGTCATGGGTGTTTATATTTATATAATATTCTTTATTGCACTTTAAGAAACATACAGTAATTTTAAAAAACAATTAAGAGTTTGCAAAGGTGGACTTATCTCTAAAAGAGATCTCTTCCAGCCAACCCATGGAAGTAAGAGATAGTGGTTAAGAGAACGGGCCAAACACGTGCAAATGTGATAGAATATATTTAAATAATTATCAATACCATACATATACTAAACAGATAAATAAACATACATACATATTATGTTTATAGATATAATAAACAATATACTTATATAATACATACAATATATCATACACATATACTTATGTTTATATATACATATATACACACATACATAATATATATATATATACTGTATAACAATTAAGGTGCGATTTGCGTCAAAAGGTACTGTTTAAGATTCTTTTTAAAGGCAGTTATTGAGGGGCTTCGTTGAATTTGCTTAGGTAGTTTGTTCCAAAGCGATGTGGCATACACTGAAAAAGAATGTGATAAAAACTTCGTCTTGCTCTTTGGTATGTCTAGCATTGGCGTGACGCCAGATCGCCTAGAACGTGAGGGGAGTGGGAGAATTTGGATTCGAGAACGGAGATAGGAAGGTGATTTAGGGTCATTAAGGATGTTAAAAAGGAACGAAAGGATGTGTATGTTAAAAAGGAACGAAAGGATGTGTATATTTATAATATGTATGTATTTAAAACTTGTATATGTAGTGTAACTGTCTGGTATCCGTAACACAGGCTTCCTTCGTAGCTTACCACGGAACTAAATGGCGCGTGTATATATGTGTAATAATGTCCCAACATATTTATTATTATTTATTTATTTATAGGTCCTAGGATTGAATCTCGACTTAAGACACTTATTGTGAACTCTTTCATACTCTGGATAAGGTGTCACTTATTTAAAATAACTAATTACATATTAACTGTTAGTATATATTTTTCCTATATATTGACCTGGATGGAATTTTGTCCACTGATTTTCTGATGATGCAATCACTGACACAAAATGAAGGAAATATAAAAATAAAAAAAACTATAGATATTAGATTTGTTATACAGTTAATATATCATAATCGTGTAATATATGTATAATAATCGTTTATTATGTATAAAAACCACTTTATTTAGATTTTCCAAAAAATATTCAATTTACAGATTCAAATGTTATTATACATGTGTAAATCATACTTTTATTATTCCAAGTTTAACGACGACGTAATATTTTTATTTTTAAACGGAAATTGAAGTAGTAATTACGTTAGAAACTACTGTTTGTAAGATATAAGTATGCTCTCTATTTCAGTTACTAGACCCGTCGGGTGTGCCCTACCCGCCCACGGAGGCGCTGAGCCAGTTAGAGCCGCCCAGCCCGCCCAGCAACAAGCAGCCGCAGAAGGGCACTAACATGCAGGTATGGATCCAGTGTTGCTATAACATATATTTTTCGATTGTTTCCTCACTTTTGTGGAGATATTGTTCGTAATCAATGATGAAAATGAGGTCATAATCTTAGCCTTTTATTATTTAAACACAATTAAACTTAGATTTTCAATCTTAGTTTCATCTGAATGGGTGCACAACTTATACCAACTTGACAACTAGCTTCCCTCAAGGCGGCTGATCCCAAATTATTAGCATCTAGTTATTATGATATGTATTTTTGCATGCAATGTAGAAATAACGCGGGTTTGAATACCGCGTCTCGCACTTTTGATATTTATATGTGCTAATCATTTCTATCATGATTTTTAAAAATGATTAGCACATATATTGTGAGTAAACTTGTCTTACGATGATGCAAAACTTCGTGAGGAAGCTTGCATGTCTGAGAGAACCTAGCAAGTTTTCGTAAGACATGTGACGTCCGCCAACACGCACTAGGCCAGCGCGGTGAACTATGGCCTGTTCCCCCTCGTATTAAACGCCCACGCCCAGCAGTGGGACTGTAAATGTATGGTTATTTGTGTTATTATGTTATTGTATATTGTGTTACAGCGTTCACTGCCGGCGCTGGCGCGCGTGCGGCAGTCGCGTGTGCCCAACGCGTACGACAAGACTGCGCTCAAGCTACAGGAGGGCGACATACTCAAGGTGATTTATATATACATACACATACTAGCAAACCCGGCCCGCTTCGCTGGGCGTAAGTTAGAATAAATTAAACGGTTTTTATATATATTTTAATAAAATAAAAATACTACTCCTTATTACATTTTGGCCACGCGCCATCTATAATCTAGAAATAGAAATACGGCGCCATCTACCGGATATCTGTGCAACTTAGATGCCAAACCGCCATCTATTAGGATTTTGTAGAACTAACCGATAAATACACGCTAAAGTCGTATAATAAACATTTAATGTGAAATAAAATAACATTGCGACTATAAATTTAGATTTAAGCTATCCTATCTTTCAAGTTGGATCAAACTGCACACGGTGTGCAAATTTGATTTAAATCGGTTTAGTAGTTTAGGAGTCCATCGCGAACAAACAACGTGACACGTGATTTATATTAGATAGTAACATTATAACTTAGTCGAATGTATAATTCGCGTCATGTAAAAAGAACGCTGGCTGTCAAGTTGCGCAGAGGCGATATATCGGGCAATTTATTATAATATATACATAATTAGTATATTTTATTTTAATTAGCATAATTTATTAATTGTTAATCTTGTTCAATATACTTTCAGGTGACAAAAATGAACATAAACGGTCAATGGGAGGGCGAACTCAATGGCAAAGTGGGGCACTTTCCCTTCACATATGTGGAATTTCTCGACGACCTACCCAGCTAAATACACCGAATATCTACATCAGTCCATAGACAAATCGATTTTTTACACTCGATATCGATATAGTTCGTTTCAACGAATAGTACTTATGGCGTTATGTTGGCTCTCCTGTCTGTCAAAGTCATATCCAAAAGTTGTTTTATTATAATGAGTGAAATTTGCATAGTTATTAGAAAGCAATAATCGAATAATTTGTAAATAAATATATAAGAAACTAACTAAAAAACATACTTAAAATCACCCTTACTTTGAGGTAGGTTATTATAGGTAATGTGCATGCAGCACTGCAAAATAACGCCAAAGGTACTATATGTTGAAACGAACTATAGCAGACAACTAAATGTATGACAATGACATTTCTGACAAGTGATATAACGCATAGATATATTATTTCTATAGTTTTTAGTTGTCTATTATCGATAGCGACTGTAGAATCTCGTTTTGTCTAAGCTTAGAGTGCAAAAAGTAATTTATATCAATAAAAAATTTACTGACATCAATTTTTAATTAACTTTTTGCACCTTTTGATATGTGACAAGTGTAATATATGAAATAAATTATAAATTTTAAAGAGACGTGATATTGTTATCTGCACAAAAATGGACGACTTCATCTTCATTTGTTTTATTAAGTTTGTGTCACACTTATTTAACTATTGATAGTAAGATATTGGAATTGAGAATATGTATAGCTTATACGGTTTTTTTATTTACATATCTGTGTATTACTATATAATATATAATGCTAATTTTTAAATTCTACCAAGAGTTAAAAATTTAATTAAAGCAGTCATAGTAAAAGAAATTGAACTGAACACTAGGTTTTTATATACTAATGGTATTATTTCCATACAGTGACTCAGAAATATTCTGTAACAGGCTAAAAGTAATTACCGACAATATTTCAAGTTTTTTTTTCTCTTCTACTATTTCTAGAAAATATCACGTCGATATGTGGATCAACACTTCAACGCATATATAACACCAGCAAGGCTTATTTTTTGTATATAAATAACCCGTAAATGCAATAATATAATAAAATATTACATATTATATGGATAAAGGAATTAATAATTATATATATTTTTATATATAAGTGTGATACAACTTATCGATTTGAGCCCACCGATACGGGCTATGGTATAACTAATACTATTAAAAATATCAGCTTGTCTTAAACTACGCTATCTCATACAAAATTACGCACAAGCCATAAATAAAACTGCTTTTAAATACTTTGCACTAACTATGACTAATAAAGACCAATCTTCAATTTTTATATATTTTTATCTACGCTTTTTTAACATTTTCATAGACTAAGAACTACACTTTTTCTATCTTTCTAGCTTCAAACTCGCTCATACTTGAATTGAAATGGATATCTATATCATAAAGGTCAGATGGTTCACTTTAGTTAGAAGTAAGATATATAATTGCATTTATAAGACATTAAATGAATGAAACTGGGCATATTTATTAATTTAATACCATAAATAAAATATGGCGGTTAAATATACAATGTGAAGGGACTATTCTTTGTTTACTTACAGCCCAAAGAACTTCATCCTTGAAAATATATTTAATAAAGTTGTTGGTTTATAGTTCATGATTTAACAATACCAAAAGGAACTCTAAGTTTCACTTAAATTATATCTGATCCTAATCTTTAAAATATATGCCGTAAATTTAAAACAATAAGGGCGCGTACAAACACTTAAAGTAAAATGTCCCACCTGATAATGTTGTTCCATACTAAGGAATTGACAAAGTTACATCGAAATAGTTATAACTGCTTTATACAAGTTTACATTTTTCACTGTTATATCTATAATTGTTGTAGAATACTCTGATAATGCTAGTTGATAATTGAGATTAAGGATTGCATTATATAAAGTTAAAACGTGAGATGAGAGAGTCAACAATCACCATTTATCTTTTTGCTTTACACATTTAATAATATTTAGAATGACACCGTTTTTGAATTTAATGAAACACGCTCACATTTTCCATACACAAAGGGTCTCATAGCATAAGTTTTACTGCAAATGCAATATTCTGTTTGTTGATATAAATATTTTAAGATTTATAGGCTTAGCTTTTATAAACTCTAATTTTTGGAGGTTATTTATGAAATTCCGTTCGCGCCATAATCATTCTATATCATAACCATAGTGTACTTGCATTTTTAATATACTAATTTTTAACTGGCAAAAGTTTAACACTATTCAGCCATATTTCCGACTTAAAAGCACAAATATTATTTTTCTTCTAAATTAAATAATATTTTAATTTAGCGTTAATCTAATAATGTATTTAAAATACATTCACAGCACAATATCGCTGTTGCGTTACATTTCGCCATAAGACTTGTTTGAAGAACATGGAATTCTTCTGATATATTATAGTCAATATTTTTATAATTATTGCTGGTGCAAAAAAGTATTTAGATTAGTACTAACCAATGACTGGACAAGTATAATGACATTTTTAGACATCAAATTTAATTTTTAACAATACACATATAATTACAGTAGTGACTTGTTTTTGTTACTAATACCAAATAATAAGTTTTTTTAAACAAAATGTCCTTTTACTTGGCCAGTAAAAAGTATTGATAAAATTGCTCTTCATAAAATATGTACCTAATATTACCTGTCTGACCGAAAAGAAATACCAAATGTTATTCATTGTATAAAATCGCTAAGTAAATATATTTTGAGATTACGAATCGTATAATGTATGTATTGTAAACTTTAAGGCGCGTAAATCAAAATTTGTCTAATTTTTTTATAATGTTATGTGTAACATTTTAGTAATAATAAAATTTAGGAAAGAGTACTTCATTTGTTTTTTTTTTTTAATATTCCCTATTTTTATTTTTTTAATTATCAATCTGTATGTTCTGCTTATATCTACACTCAATATATTAGTCGCATGGATTGTTATTTTTTATTAGACAGTACAGTTGTTGTTAGCTGGTCAAAGCGCGGTGTCCATATTGTTATATGTATATGTGTTTAACCCGCAAGATAAATTCATAAAGCGACGAAATGCTGATAAAAGACGTAAGAAAACATAAACATTTAATAAATACGTCTTAATCGGTGATAGTGCTACATGCATTTGCATCCCGTAGGGATATTGTTCTGTGATTTGCAGCAAGGATGAGGTGATCCTATCGCTCACATTTACAAAAACACCAAAGAGAATGTAATAAACACACGACTAATATGCAAGAACAGGAGCTGTTCCTCGATTAATAAAGAATTCTTTCCTGATAAAAGTTCTAGTATGGGAAGTTAGGTAATAAGTCTTAATTTTCTGACTTCCTACTTAAAATTTTAATTTATGAAGATTTGTAACTCAATTAAACCTTAATAATGGACAAATTTAAGCTATAATCTATAGTCTATACATGTAAATAAAACTAAAGTGTCTGTTTTACGTAACGTATATACGATACTATAAAAAACCAATTTTTAAAAATTTTGTCTGTCTGTTTGTTTCGGGTAATCTCTGAAACAGCTGGACCGATTTTGACGGGACTTGTGAGTTGTGAGTGCAATGCACTCGCAGATAGATAATTACCAGTATATAAGTGTATAATCTATGTACTTGTAGATAATGTTACAATGTGCGCCAATACAACAAACGAAATTCCGTTCCGAAACGAGATGCGTTCCGTTTCATAACTAATTTTTGTTGATGAAAAAAAATATTTTTGCTACTTCCTTAAAGTAACGTAAAAGTAACATTTTGAGTCGTATAACATGTAGGTAACATGAGGTAGTGAATAGTAACGTAAAATGTTACAAAAGTAACATTCTGGCAACGCTGGTTACAAGACTAGGCAATTGTTTATCCGACTTCAAAAAAGGCCAAGGTAGGAATTTTAATTATTTTAACTAGCAGCACCCGTGGCTTCAGTGACGCTAAACATACATATAATTTATGACTTTCATAAGGAAATTACTACATTTCGCCAAGCAAATAGTAGAAATAGAGACCAATGAAAGTTCTATCGAAATTTAGTCAATAATCAATATATACCTCATAAAAGATAGCTTGATCTCTGCGACATATGTCAAATTGACATTCCTAGGGCTGTCAGGATAAAAAAAATCGTCGATAGAAATTATCAACGTTTCTTACTATTATCAATGCTAATGTAACATATATTATATAATTGGGTTTAATATAATTACTAAATTAAACGAATATTTTAATATAAAATGCATTTATTCTTCTAAAGGAGTACACCCCAAATCAATATACGAATCAGTTTCTGAATCGCTAAAACAATCTTGTAGGTTTATTATAAACTCTTGTTCGCAAATATTATCAAATCGAACGTCCCGCTCATTAAATATACATTAAAATTAAAAGAAAGAAAGATTAATTTTAAATTAAGTTTCATTTAAAATATCGAAAGTCTGTGGTTGCGATAAATCATCGCTCATCGCTAATTAGGTCGGCATGTCCATAAAGTATGACATTGACAGGTACTGTCTGTAATAATACGAAATTCAGGACTTCATAGGCTTGATTTTACTGACAGCTGTCGCAGAGATCAAGCTATCTTTTATGAGGTAGGTATAGTGACTGTGATTGAATAACGAGAATAATAGATCGAAGAATAATGACTATCTACTAATATAGTAGATTAAACATACCTAATGTTTTATATATTTGCGCTTCATTTTACACTCGAGTAAACCCTTGCTTATTTATTATTTTTACAAAATAACCATTTTATTATGAGTTATAATATTTTTTTGTATAAAACCTGAATAAAAAATCTTTATTATTTTAATATTTTATTAAAAAAAGAAAAGTCATTTAAAACAATATTGCATGCTTGCAACACAGAGAGATTCGGTAGTTTGACATTTTGGCTCAGATTTGGGATTATCGGCTAATTTGTAGATTCTCGTAATAATTATCTCCTCTTTCAATACTCAATAGTGAAATTGTCTTTATCATCATTAAGAAGACATGATATTAAGTTTGAAATTATTATCAATGTCCGTTCGGTGACAGCTATATCACAAATGTTTTATAGTAATGCGGTGGAAGCCATACATACATCGTCACCTACAGTTATTGCGCCAGTGAACGGTTTACGGTACTTGTTCTTAATCACGTTTACGTATACAAGTTATGAATAAAGATATACCATTATTTTTTTACAAAACAAATTTATTTCAAGAGTTGGCATAACAATGTACGTACAGTTTTAACTTTTTTATTATATCCATCGATTTCTACGCTTTTATACATATTAAAGATAAACAACTTCTATCAAGTAATCTTGTGATTTGTATGACTGTTACTAAAGTAAACATTGTTGTGATGGTTATATAAAACGATTGATTTGTCATTAAAAATATGAATATGGAGACTTTTGTTGAAATAAAAGTTGAGCCAGAGGATCCAGAGTTTGAGGTGGAAGTAAACTTAAAACCAGAATTAAACAAAGAACTCCATCATACTGATAATGATCCTTCATACAATTTTGTTGGAATAAAGCAGGAACTACCAGAAATAGATATCAAAATAGAACCTGAAGATAACTATGAAACTTCCTATGAAAATAATGAAGATCATGAACATATATTACCAGATATATCTGTGGAAATTGGCCCACCTACATATTATGACAATTCAAGAGGTAATTTTAGTCCTTATTTCATTTTTAATTTTTATATATGAAAATGCTTTTATATTCTAGCTATCAATCAATATAGATAAGATTTTTTAATGTAGTGTTTACAGGTAATAGCAATTAGTTTTTTGTTACTTAAACAACATTTAATATAATACAACAGTGATTATTTAAGATGGAGTGGCCTTACCTTTTTCTACCTCAAGACCTAGAAATAGAGGGAAAAATAAAGATGGCGACTCTGATGATGAATATTTACCTTCAAAAACAAAAAAGAAAGTAAGTGGATATACCTCTCTTTCCTTTTAATGTAAAAGAAAAGAAATGAAAATGAAGAAAATTTAAAAAATAATGATACTATAAATAGACAGTAAAAAAGACTTAGTAGTTTTAAAGATAATTTATATATTTTGGTACATATCTTTAACTTTATTATCACTATATACTGAATGTCTTTCCTGCCACCCGAATCCTCTTGCTTCTGGATTGAAACAATTGATGTCAACATTGTTAAAAGATTGAAGAGAAACCATGTCCTTTGAGTAGACAGCGGGACATTCGCTCCGCTGCTCTGATACTTACTTCTTATGACTAAACCTATCTGCTCATAGTCTGGCGACTTATCGCAGATATTAACCACAAAAAAATCTTTTAATTAAAATAGTACTGTTCATCTTCTTATATTTTAAGACACTATACAGACACTTTTAATGATTGTTATTAAACTCGGACATTGATTTCGGAAATTACCTTGGGCCTAAAATTTTCTTCTTTAAGTGTATTAGCTTTTTTCTTGTGAATATTTTTTACCTTTACTTTCACAATGCAACTGTATTTGAGATAAAGAGGCCTTTAGACTGTGCATATTATTAAAACAAAAATGTGTTGGGATATTTAGTTCCATGGTAAGCTTCAAGGCTTGTGACATTGATACTAGATAGTACATTCTTTAATGAATATAAATACCCAAGACTGAAGTACAAATATTTGTACTCAACAAATGAATGCAAGTCACTTCAAACAGCTGAATGTATCATTAAAAAACTTTACATATGAAATTTAATAAACTGACCAATACTAAAGCTTATTACTAATTTAGAATTTTCATTAATTTATTCAATACAAATATTTTAAATAGAAAAAAATATATTTCATTAGACTTTTAATTTTTTTCCAAGTTGCATCACATAATTACGCATTCACTACAATAATATTGTTAAACAAAGACAAGTTTAGTTTTTTAAACATAGTTGATTAATCAAAAATTTGCTTTGAGAAGGGTTTCATTTATAAAATCATATTAAAAGCAGGTGCTTAAAATGTTATTCAACTTTTTTTTCAGAAAAAAGAGCCTAATGTGAAACCTATATTCAAGGGAAAACCTAAATGTGGGCGTAAGTAGTATTAAGATTATAATAGTAGTGTTATAAAATTAGTTATCCTTACACTTCCTACCCTGACTTATCCTTAGAAAAAAATATTATTTTATGGCTATTGCTCGGTTCTATTTTAATGTACAATATGATAAAGTGATTTAACCTTAGTAGATTTCATTAAACGGTTTTAAGTTTAAAATATTTGGTATATTAATAAATGGCAGATTTTTTTTGTTTGCACTAACTGCAAAAACTACAAATAGACATGGTACTTATGTCATAGAAATTAATTGAAGAAATTAAAATTAGGATGCAGTGTTTCAGCGAAGGTTCTAGTATATACTAATGTAACATATAAGAACTTGGTTTTGGTTAGCTTTAATATTTTACCTTTCCTTCACTGTAAGACAAGTGGTAATCATGATAAAAATGATTCGCAAATAAAAATATAAGAGGTGCGAGACCCAGATTTGAACCCGCATCACTCGGTTATCCAAGTGAGAGCTTTACCACTTGGTTACCACTGTCTTACCTAACCTGTATTACAGACAAATAAACAAACATTTTAATAATAATACATTTTTTCCTTTCAGCCGATGACCAAAAGTATTCAGACGAGATAACGAAGCACATAGAAATAGTGACTATAGATGAACCGGCGCGTCTGTTGGAGCATCACTCACTGTTCTCTAGCAGACGGCACATGAACTACACGTGCGAGCCCTGTGCCCTTGGCTTCGTGGTCGAGGAGGCCTACCATATGCACATGAAGATTCATTCACCCGTATGTCTTGAGATATATCGTCGCTGTAGAATAAATACCTCGTATGTCAATGCATATTTTTTTTGGTACAAATTAATTAAAAACCACGTATTTTATATTACGACGAAACCGTAAACCTAATATTACTAGTGCCATATTTTAAGTAAAACGAAAACCCCTCTTGATTAATAAACATTGACAAACTGAACCTTTTTTTTCGTTTCCTGTAAAGTTTGGATTTTTGGACATACGAGGTTATCGTTCTACAGCGACGATACGATCTTTTTACTTTGGACGGAGTTAGAAACGACTTAAACCAAATAAAGTCTGTTTTGAATTTAGATTATAATTTCTGCTAAGTTTAATTTGGAACATTTTGAAATATATTCACGTGTAGGCCAATTTATATTGTTACTAGCATTTCCCGCGGCTCCACCCGCGTTTTAAAGACCCGAAACTAAATTTTGTATCTAAACTAAATGACTATAACAATAAAAATTTCCAAAAAATATTCAATGTACATATTCGACTAAGTTAGTTAGTTATTTTATTATATGTATAGAAGTATAGATATTGTAAAGTTGAATTACCAACTGAAATATTTTTTTACTATATAAACTAGTTTAATTAGTTATTACAGAGGTTATTAAAAAAGTTTAAAGGTAGAGCTAAACCTATGTTTATGATGCTTAGTCCCCATCATTATAAAATCATTTTTGATCATTATATGGCTTGAGCTCTTTTTTCTATACTACATCCATTTATTTTGATGTAGCAAAATATTTCATTAGATTTGCCTCAGGTTTGGTGGTTTTGGTTAACTCTGAATAGGCCGGTCTGGAATCTGGCTTAGTGGCCATTTGCTAGCATGTCAGGTTGCAAATCCGTAGGTCAGGACGTCAAGTCCCAAGTCGGTAATGTAATTGGATTTTTTCTATCAATAAATATCAGTAACGGTCCGATTTTAGAAAAAAGTTGTTCCATCCAGTGCCTTGTTGAAGATCAGATAAATTATAAGTACAGTTCGCGTCACGTAAAAAGAACGCTGGAAGAAAGTGGTGGGGGGTGTGTTTGCGCATCGGTACATTCGCAT
This sequence comes from Boloria selene, assembly GCA_905231865.2. Classification (NCBI taxonomy): domain Eukaryota; kingdom Metazoa; phylum Arthropoda; class Insecta; order Lepidoptera; family Nymphalidae; genus Boloria; species Boloria selene. The sequence goes on from HG993156.1 coordinate 1,078,612, forward strand.
ACGAAATTCCTAAGTCTATTCTTTTATTGTTGAACTAGACTTTCGCTCACGATGTATATTGATTATTGGTAGATACATTGAAAAATACATTAGATAGTATGTCATTAAATAGAATTCTATTAATTAATAAAATATGTTTGATTCAGTGTAGAATGTTAATTTACTAAGAAAAAATTAATTAATTCGTTTAATATATATTTTTAATTATTTACTGCAATATTATCAGATTCTCTCTTTATAAAACAATATAGGTCAAAAATATTTTTGCACACTTTTTTATATAAAATCATTTCGTAATTAATAAATTTTGTGTGCGCGATGGTATTTTGAACTGACAAACCAATAGCGAGCTGGAAAGCATGCGGTGCGTGCCTTGACGTCCCGCACCCCGCGTCTTACCACCAAATTGTCCGATAAATCGCCTCTGCGCAACTTGACAACCAGCGTTCTTTTTACATGACGCGAATTATACTTTTATCTATTCATTTGTAAGAGAATATTTAGGGCATTATATATTTAATCTATATTTTATATGAATGCTTCGGTATTTCAGGAGAATGGTGCCCACCAATGCGACATATGCCAGGCTCGCGTGAAGACTGCCGACGTACTGTACCGCCACAAGCTACGCCACTACCGACGGTATATTTTTTATTATATTTTTTTTATGGTAAAAAGGGGGCAAACGGGCAGGAGGCTCACCTGATGGGAAGTGATCACCTCCGCCCATGGACATCTGCAAGCCAGGCTTGCAGATGCGTTGCCGGCCTTTCAGGAAAGGGAAAGATGGAGGAGGGAGGGGGGAACGAAGGCGGAGGATGAAGGGAAGAGGGAGGGGGAAGGAGAGTGGGCCTTCCGGACTCTCACTCACCGGACGAAACGCGACAGCATAGCTGCCACTTCACGCCGGTCTTCTGTGAGAGAGTGGTACTAATGAACTATACGGGGCGTGCCGGCCCATTCGGTTGCTACCCGAAGGTAACAAGCATGGCACTACCACTTTATATTTATATTATATATTGTAAGGGTATTTTATGCAATTTCATAAATAAGTAACAATCATCAAAAAAATTGGTCAATCTTTTAACCGGTTTTTGTTATTGATCCGGATTTTTCTGGTTTGTGCTTAAAAAATTAAAATGACTGTCTGGTCAACCATTATTAATTATATTTTTTTAAATTATATTCTTTTAAAATTATTATTGCATAATGGGCATTCATTTATGTTTATAATTCAACTATACTACTGGTATCCGTAACACAAGCTTACCATGGAACTAGATGGCGCTGTGCGTTAAAGTTACAATATATTTGTGTTTAACGAACGCCTAATGCCTACAAATATTTATATATATTACAAATAAACAGGTATCGATGCGCCATCTGTCTTCTGCAGCTACGAGACAAGGACACGGTGGCGGCGCACGTGATGCGCGAGCACATCGGTGCTGCCTTCATATGTACTCACTGTGGGAGAGACTTTAAGTGAGTAGTTTCATAGTACATATGTACCTACTTTCTTAGGTTTACGCGAATATTTGACATTATAAATGAAACTATCTTTTCGGATTTTGTTGCGGATTTATTATGATTTTTGGGTTCCCGACGTTTCGAATGCTTTACAGCAATCACGGCTATAATGAGTAGTTTCAGATATTTTTATAGTATTTTAGGTGTTTTTGCCAGTTTTTTCAGGTCTGAAGATCTTTTTCCGAACTGGTAGTAGACTCATGATGGTTAGAACAAAAGGTCCCAGGTCCATTTTATTCGAGTTTGTAATTATGAGTCAATTTATTCTGTAACAGTTGTAGCTAATTGGTATATAGCTTATATAAGCTAGAGCCTTTTCCGTGGCTCCGCTCGCGTTCTAAACTCTAAAGGATGAAAATCAAAAGAAATATTTGAAATATTTTCTCACGTTTTTGCAACATTTTTCATTAATGTTGGCTCCTATTGGCCGTAGCGTGACGTAATGTAGCCTATAGCCTTCCTCGATAAACGAACTACACTAAACTACACAAAAAGAATTTTTCAATTCGGACTAGTATTTTAGATGTTCGAGGTTCCTGAGATTACCGCGTTCAACCAAACAAACAAACTCTTCAACGTTATAATATTAGTATAGATAAATATAATATTAAGTTAATAGTTTTTAAGTAAGTAAATAGCTACAATGTAGGGAACAATGAATATGATGATGATAAGGTTATGTATATCTACGAAGATTATTAAGAAATGTATTATTTCCAGACGCCCCCAGTACCTGAAAAGGCATGTGGAACAAATGCACACCCGCCCCCTGCACCTGGAGTGTCCGGTGTGCGGACGGGTGTTCTACGAGAGGGGCTGGTATAGATGTCATGTTCGGTGAGTTGTAGTTCTGTGGATTTTTGACTTGATATTGTTAATATTATATATATTTAAACGATAATTTTTCAAAATAGTATAATAGCAGTGTATAGGGGGGCATTCGTTACGTCAGGAGTTTAGAAGGGGGGAGGGGGTCGAGCGAAACTTAACTCTAATTTCACGTGGTGGAGAAGCGAATATCACAATATTTTTTATTCTCAAGAAATGTAATGTAAATTTGCGAGAAAACTGGGTAGAATTACGACATCTTACCAAGGGTTGGGGATCGCAAAATCGCCAACATTGTCTCTCGTTATTAATGAAGGTTAATTATATAATTGAAGGAAAATTGTTTTCGTTCTTAGTCCTTTAAAAAACCTCTGATATTTTCATGTGCGATTCATTTCTACCATGATTACCTCTTGTTTTACGGTGAAGGAAAACATCGTGAGGAAACCTGCATGTCTGAGAAAATTTAGCAAGTTTTCGAAAGACATGTAAAGTCTGCCAACACGCACTGGGCCAGCGCGGTGGACTATGGCCTGATCCCCCTCGTACATGAGAGAGGCCCGTGCCCAGCAGTGGGACGTTAAAAGGGCTGATGATGATGTAACATTCCAGAACGCACAACGAGGAGGTGCGCAAGAACGTCGACCGCAAGGCGATATGCTCCGAGTGCGGGCGCGAGTTCCGCAACAAGTCGTACCTGGTGCGGCACCTCCACACGCACGAGGACCGTCGCCGCGCCGCCTGCCCGCATCCGACCTGCGCGCGCGCCTTCAAGAACGCAGAGGTGCTGCGCGTGCACCTCCGCCAGCACCACGCGCAGGACCGTCTGTGAGTACACTACTCTATGCCACAGTGCACTACTCTATGCCTGCCCGCACCCGACCTGCGCGCGCGCCTTCAAGAACGCAGAGGTGCTGCGCGTGCACCTCCGCCAGCACCACGCGCAGGACCGTCTGTGAGTACACTACTCTATGCCACAGTGCACTACTCTATGCCTGCCCGCACCCGACCTGCGCGCGCGCCTTCAAGAACGCAGAGGTGCTGCGCGTGCACCTCCGCCAGCACCACGCGCAGGACCGTCTGTGAGTACACTACTCTATGCCACAGTGCACTACTCTATGCCTGCCCGCACCCGACCTGCGCGCGCGCCTTCAAGAACGCAGAGGTGCTGCGCGTGCACCTCCGCCAGCACCACGCGCAGGACCGTCTGTGAGTACACTACTCTATGCCACAGTGCACTACTCTATGCCTGCCCGCACCCGACCTGCGCGCGCGCCTTCAAGAACGCAGAGGTGCTGCGCGTGCACCTCCGCCAGCACCACGCGCAGGACCGTCTGTGAGTACACTACTCTATGCCACAGTGCACTACTCTATGCCTGCCCGCACCCGACCTGCGCGCGCGCCTTCAAGAACGCAGAGGTGCTGCGCGTGCACCTCCGCCAGCACCACGCGCAGGACCGTCTGTGAGTACACTACTCTATGCCACAGTGCACTACTCTATGCCTGCCCGCACCCGACCTGCGCGCGCGCCTTCAAGAACGCAGAGGTGCTGCGCGTGCACCTCCGCCAGCACCACGCGCAGGACCGTCTGTGAGTACACTACTCTATGCCACAGTGCACTACTCTATGCCTGCCCGCACCCGACCTGCGCGCGCGCCTTCAAGAACGCAGAGGTGCTGCGCGTGCACCTCCGCCAGCACCACGCGCAGGACCGTCTGTGAGTACACTACTCTATGCCACAGTGCACTACTCTGTGCCACGATATACTACTCTGCCACAGTATTCTACTCTGTGCTGCTTTTGCAGCTCTGTGTCACATTTATGTGCTCTGTCACACACCCACACACAAGCACATGTCATGCATGTCTTCAAGAAATTCTAGTAGTTAGTACGCAGAGATGCATCTGCGGCAGCACCACGCGCAGTACTGTCTGTGAGTACATTACGCTGTGCTGCTCACGCTGCTCTGTGTCACAGTACACTGCTTTATGTCACACTTATATGCTCTGCGGAGAGCCTTATAACCTCCCGTGACCATGATTGCTGTAAATCATTCGAAACGTCATGAAACAAAAATCGAAATGAATCCGCGACAAAATCCGAAAAGATAGTTTCATTTAAAATGGTTAAACTTGTTTTATTTTTTCAGAAGTGAAGATGGCACTGTCATACCGAATCTCACAGGGCGTAGCTATGCTGGTCCAATGCGAGAGAAGGGGTAAGTTTTAATGTTCACATTGAAGTATACTTGCTAAGGTTTTTGTACTTTATCGTTGTATGGACAATAAAGATTTTTAGCAAATGGTATTGGCAATATTCTTTTTATTATATACTGACGTTATATTCTGTCTGATATATTAATACCTATTAGGGTGGCGCAAAAAAACCGCGTCTCGCATGCTAAAATGTTAGTTTTTGATGTTTTAAAAGCCCTCTCCAACGGACAGCTCAAAAAAAATTTTTAAGAGGTCGCTCCAATTTTTTTTTTAATTTCGAAAGTCAAAAACAGAATTTTTATTTTTTTTTTTAATTTTTACTGTAGGTTTCTTCGAGCGACCTTTTAATATTAAAATTAAAATTCATCTCGTGGTGTATTTTTTATCGATTACTGTACTAAATAAAATAAAAATGTATGGAATTTTAATTTGAATATCAATGAGGTCGCTCAAAAATTCTAAAGTAATGCACTAATAAATTAAAAAAAAAAATATGAGCTACCTTTTAAAATTTAAATTTTGAACTGAAACATATTTTTTGTGGTCTATAAAATAATACTATAACGAGAAAAATAAATTAAAATACATAATATAATGTATGTGTGTGTGTGCCCACAGTGCGCAGTGCAACACGACGTGCCTGCAGTGCGGGCGGGTACTCACCACTCGCGCTATGCTGATGCGTCACACGCAGCGTATGCACACCGACCACACGCGCAAGTGAGTACTGGGGGAGGTGGGGGGATTATGACCTTGACTGATGCCCAAAGTGTCCCTGGGAGAAGTGGGGGGGATTATGACCTTATTACTTATATGGTTTTTATGGAAGCCAAATTTACTGAAACTAGACAATTGTTTAGGTTATGTTATTTATTATCTGCGTGTGAACAGATTCCAATGCGACTACTGTTATAAACAATGGTACTTCACAAAAGCTTATAATGTGTGTATGTATGTGTGTGAACAGATTATAATGTGTGTATGTATGTGTGAACAGATTCCAATGCGACTACTGTAAAAAGTGGTACTTCACAAAAGCGGAAGTCCGGTCCCACATCGAGTGGACGCACCTCCAGCAGCGCCGCCACGCGTGCGCGTGCGGCCGCGTGTTCCGCACCCCCGCCCGCCTGCGCGCGCACGCCTGCTCCGCACACCTGCGCATACCGCCGCCGCGGGATAAGAACTGCCCTATCTGTGGCAAGTCGTTTGCGGTGAGTGCTCTGGTGATTGCTACTCTGTGGATAGGTACGCTACTCTACTCTTTGGAACACTACACAGTCACATACTACTCTGTGGCACTGGCACGATATATTTAGTGTCACTACACCAATCTCCATTTCAGCTTCCCATATTATATTATACTTGGGGCAACTCTCAGCACAGTACAAAATAACGCAGTTATATTGATATTGTTGAAATTGTAAACACATAATTTTGAAGAAAGCAAGAGCTGAGTTTCTCGCCGGTTCTTCTCAGTATCAGTTGCATTCCGAACCGGTAGTAGCTTTAGACAGACTATAATTTAACTCTATAGTCTCAAATCCCTATAATACAGACATACCAGCTGACATACTAAATGACAACGTCTGTCACGTCACATATTTATTTATTTTTAATATATATTACAGAATCGTCAAGTCCTCACCCGTCACATTCGAGGCCACTCCGGAGAGACCTACCCCTGTACAGAATGTGGGCAGAAGTTCAAAACTCAATCCTACGTGAAAGTTCACTACAAAATAAAACACCTCAACATGACTCGTGCTGAGATTAAAGCTCAAACCAAAAGAAAATTAATAATGGTGAATAATGCCGATGAAATAATGAATGCGAAGGTCAAAAAAGTTAAAAATAAAACCAATGAAGACCCCTTGAATGTGGGCAATGAGGAGTTAGAAGTTAAGAAGGAACCAGATTTGGAAATACCCTCCTTTGAAACGTTTCTAGGGATACCGCGCGAGTATTGATGTAGCTAATGGTTTGTGTGCATGTGACGTTATTTTGGTTGTCGTGGAAAGATCTTTGATAGTGGGTTCGATTTTGATTTTAGTTTATTTACGAGACAATCGGCCATGGGTATGGCCAATGGTAATCTCTTAGGAAATGAATTGAGACTGGTTCAAACCTCGAGTAGCACCTATGGTTTTTTGTGGGACATTAAAACTTGCTAAATACAATATGAAACTAAAGTTAGAAAATATTTAGGTATAGAAAAAACTTATATTAAAGATGAATGCAGTTTTAGTAAATTATAATTTTTTTTAAGAATTAAAATGCATTTTAAATAATTTGTTTCATACAAAAAGAACGCTGGGTGTCAAGAGGCGATTTATCGGCCAATTTGATGGTAAGCTTTTCGTCTCGCTATTGGTTCGTCAGTTCAAAATACCATCGCGCACACAAAGATTTTAATTACGAAATGGTTTTATATAAAAAAACTAGCTGACCCGGCGAACTCTGTTCCGCCAGAATACAAATTACTGATTATTGATTTCTGACAAAATTTATAACTATCAAATTTTCAACCATACTTAACCATAGACAAAATTACGTTTGCCTGTCATTTTTTATAGTGACTTATATTCTCTTTGACGTATTATGTCACGTCACACGGAAACGCGGTCGAACGGGATAAAAAGTATCCAATTTCCATCTCTTATATATCATCTATATCATCTTAGAACCACTAAGCTACCTCCCCACAAATTTTCAAGCAAATCGGTTCAGCCGTTCTTGAGTTATAAATAGTGTAACTATCACGACTTTCTTTTATATATAGAGATAGAAAGAGAGAAAAAATGTTTGACGTACCAAGAGCGGGAGAGGGGCGCGCTCATATATAGAATAGGTAGCCGCGCGGGTCAGGAGTATATTAACTATAGCTTCTGAAATTGAATGGAGTAATTTTGGAGAATTTTCAGGCAATCTACAGATCAACTCAGCGAGTAAACGAATGAAGATTATTAGCGATTAAAAACATGAACACGGGCGAAGACGCGGGTACTGCTAGTAACGTATATTTTTTAGAAATAAGATATTTTCCCGTAGTAAAAAGTATCCTATATAATATTGAGCTGAATAACCAACCGACTATCATTATACCAATTTTCATCAAAATCCTCAAATTTCATCAAAGGTTTAATTTTGATTAAAATATTATAAGTAAATATTATATTATATATAAATATTATAACTATCTTTTCGAATTTTGTCGCGGATTTATAATGATTTTTGGTACCTGACGTTTCGAATGCTTTACAGCAATCATGGTCACGGGAGAGATCCGCGACAAAATCCGAAAAGATAGTTTCATTTATAATGTAAAGTATTCGCGTAAACCTAAGAAAGTATTATTTGATTAAAATAGAATAATAATGATGCTTTAGATATGAACCCCGCGTCAGTTCTCAAGCCGCGCTCTAGATGTCGCTGCCACGTTAGAATTCAAGCTATGGTTTGGTTCATTCGATTCTAATAATATATGATTTGTTATGAAGAGTTCATATTAAGGGTTTTAGATTATTTTTTATTCGTTATAACGACGTGAATTTTTGACGCTCTACTTTTAAAGAGCTTAGATGGACGTAATTTGTAATTTAAATTTTAATACCGATACTAGTGAATCTCCCACGCTTCGCTCGGGTCATCCCTAAGGGCCTAATAAAGCGTGAGCGAAGCCGCAGGTTTTGCTTGTATACTCTATACCTACACATAATAATTTTTTTACTGATTTGAATCTATTAATAATCTAAACATTAAATAATTTCGGAAAATTTCGGAAAATCTTATTAAACCGCGAAAACGTGTTTTGTTTAAATGTTATTATCAAATATATAAAATTGAAGTGTCTCTTTACACTAAATGTACAGTTCTCGAGGCATTAGCTCAGCTTTGCATTTGTGTGAGTGATAGCTAAAAGCCAATAGCCGCGCATCAAAAACCAGTTAAAACGGGTTTAAACCACAGTTTGACAGGACTTTCCCTTTCAGATAACTCATGTTATAAAAAACTTGGGCTACTTTTTATTTTCTTAGAAAATTATAAAACTGTTTAATTTACTTTAACTTTCGCTGCTTTCCAGCTGGGTTTGCTAGTTGTTTTATGAAGAGAGAGTCTGATAATAATACAGTTAATAATTTAAAAAAAAATATCTTAACGAATTAATTATTTTTTTTGTAAATGCATTAAATATTCGAATTCTAAATAATAGAATTCTATTTAACGAAAATCTATATAATATATTTTTCAATGCACCTACCAATAAGCAATATACGTCGCGAGCGAAAGTAGCTCTCCAAAAATAATAGAATAGGCTTAGTAATTTCGTGTGCGAATGTACCCATGTGCAAACACTCCCCCCCCCCCCCCCCCCTTTCTTCCAGCGTTCTTTTTTAAGTGACGCGAACTGTAATAAATCATATTATTTGTTTTGGACGATAATAATTAAATTGTGGAGCATTTTTAAAGTACATAATATAATATTTTTTTTATGAGCACCATACATTTTTTCAACTAGCACTAGTTTTCGCCCGTGACTTTACGGCGTCTTATTTTTTGGAGTTATACTATATTTTTTCTAATTACATCAGAGTCTTTCTACGACAACCAAATTAAATTAGAATTATCATTAAAGGGTATCGATTTATTTATAAATAAATTAAGTTATATGCTTAACGGGTAAACGAATGGCTGCTATAGAACACTTAAATACAGGTCAGAGCTAAAATGGCCTAACTAAAAATTTAATTTTTATTATTTATTAAAATACTTACAAATATTACAAAAATGATTTAAGTATATTAAAATAGTTATCTCTTTTAGTTTATAAATGTAAACTAGTCTTTTGTTTCTAGCGAGAGTTATAGTTCTTTTTCTTATTTAAACGATATTGTTTGATTTCAATGAATATCTTACGAGAGTTGATAGTTTTAACATAACCCTGCAACAAAATAATGATAACCGCGTATTCGTGAGAGACGAGTGACGCCGGTAGTTTTATTTTCCAGCCATAAGAACGCGAGCGAAGCCGCGGGAAAGGCTAGTTATATAATATCTCTTTGCTTTGGTTATACTTTGTATTAAAAATTAAACTCTAAAGTTAGGCCACTTTTGCTCCGACCAAATCAATTGCCTTTAAACATTGCCACTGCCAGACAAACGTTAAAAAAATAAATACAAGCAATAAAACGAAGTGATTTTAAGTAAAACATAAGTAATTAAAATTTAAATTAGGCTGTTAATATAATAAAATATGTCGACTAGACGACTAGTGAAATTGTGAATAAACTCTTATTTTATTAGAATAACGATAGTAGTTTTTAATTTTACCTGTTTTAGGGCTTATATAAAAACCGGTAAAGTGCAAGACGGAATTGCACAAGGTGGGTTCCGTACTATCTTACAAGGTACAACACTACCTTTCCTTTTTTTTTGCATGGCGTCGCATGCCATTTTGAAGTTCGCCATCTTGGTTTTTTATTATTTTTATTACAGCGGAATAAAAATACTGCAAATTTTTTAACTTCTTAGTACATGAACCGTTGTGGGATACAACTCACGTACAGGCGGACGGACGGACAAGGAAGGCTTTATAATTGGATCCTGTTGGGACCCTTCTGGTACGGAACCCTTAAAAATTGTATTACGAGAGTCGAACTGGCTACTTTTGGCCCAATACTTAAATAGATATAAATATGACTCTTTAATTATTTATTGTAAACGTTGTGATAAATTTTAGATTCTAGGAACAAAGTTATTTAAACGTAAAGTAAATTAATTTTCAAACCCATTCAAATGTTGCCACCATATTTTTATTGTATATACTACTATATCTTACTTTATTTAAACGTTTTTAAGTTTTTTTCTTTTAAATGCACACGAAATTTCAGACGAGCATAATAAAACCCATTAATTTATATTGTGACTATGAAAATTAAATAAAACTAATCTTAAAGATTTTTCCTGTTTTTTTTAAAAAGTCTGCCAACATTAAAATCTTCATGTTCAAAGTATTTTGCCAATACTCATTTATTTATGTACCTCCGTTTAAAAAGAAATGGAATGTTGGCAATACCATGAAGATTCGTGTCTTTTGTTTTAATTATGTCACTAGAGTTTGAATATTATATTGTAATTATCACAAATTAAGTTCTATTTTTTTGTACTACATAGTTTATTAGTCAAATTGATTGTTAAAAAGTAAACGTATGTCTAATATGTGTATTGTTTTAGTGCAGATGCAAATTGAAGACGTGAATTGATAAAGATCGAAGGTGATGTTGCTTTTTCATTCGAATGTCGGGGTTACGGGTGTTTAAACAGTTTCGCACCTTAAAATCGCCATATTTATGACTATTATAGTCTAATGCATGCCTTTTGACCGCCATTTTATACATTCACTTATATGAATAAATCTTTAAATTTAAATATCGAAATTAAAGTTTTGCGTCATGTCATCTTCATTCATACATAATTTGGATTTCTCACTTGTTCTTATAGTAAGAACAGAGATAGAGATATTGGCTGTCTCTTTCTACTCTTCTGTAAAACGCTAAAATATAGCAGTATAGATATATATACATCTAACATCACAATATGATATGTTAATGATCTCTAAGAAATAGTAAGAATTTTGTTATTTGTTTGAATTACGAAGAAATATGTATTATAAGGGTCAATTTTTATATAATAATAAAATTAATATTAATTATTATACTGTATGGTGTTTCTTATTTATTACCAATTCATAAAGGGCTCGTCGTAAGAAAAGTTTTACAAAAATAATGAAAATCTCTGCTATCCTGACTAGCAACACCGCAGTGTAGCTTTGAATTTGTATTTTACAGTCCGTTACATCCATACTTTGTAGTAATGGGGGACGCAGTAGCGACCGGCAATCCGGCCGGGCGCGATGCAAAAAAGCGGGAGGTGGCCCACTTCGGTGGGCGATGTGTCATGCTGATTGATTCATGCACTTCTCTAATAGTAAAGTGGACTGTAGAGTTACCTTGAGGCTGTGTGGTCTGCTTCAGTAGACGTCGGTTTTTTTTATGGTACAAAGGGGGCAAACGGGCAGGAGGCTCACCTGTTGGGAAGTGATCACCTCCGCCCATGGACATCCGCAACACTGCAGGGGTTGCAGATGTGTTGCCGGCCTTTCAGGAAAGGGAGGGAGGGAGGAGGGATGGGGAGTGGGCCTCCCGGACTAAAAAATGCGTAAGCGATCCAGCGACTCCCTACTAAGACAGAGGTGGGCTTGTTGGGTGTTAATGGCTTTTAGTCGGTGAGACCCACGTAAATATGCGTAAATGCATTTTCCAACATTAAAAAAGGATAATCTTGGTTCTTCGAGAGGCGGGAACGCTCGAGATATCTTCGCAACGTCCTTGTAGTAACCTTCAAAATGGTAGGTATCTGTATTAACCCTGTAACTTTTATAATCTGACATTTTAATAAATAACTGAATTTGTACACCTGACTGCAACGTGCAATTATATCGCATCCAATTATTCCAATATGTATTGTAACTATGCAAAGTACAGTAGTGTTTAAGTTACGTGAAAAAAAAACATCGTGAAAAATCGTGCATGTCTGTAAGTTTCCGAGAGACATGAAGTCCGCCAACCTACACTAGGCCAACGTGATGTAGGATGTACTATTGTACCTGATCCCCTCGTAATTGAAGGGAGGCTCGTGCCCAGCAGTGGGCCTTAAAAAAATAAATGTAGATGAGGCAGCCCAGACGTAGCTTCAGTTATCCATGCTTATCCAACCATAGAGGCAAGCAGGAAGACTATATGACTAGGAGAGCTATACAGGCAGATCGACGCGTTGGGTTAAGGAAGTTGTTAGTAGAAAATTGTGTCTTTTAAATTAAATTTTGATAGGTTTTAACGAAAAACAAAAAGTAAACATAAAAAAAATATTTATTTAGAAAATAAATCTCAAAACAAATCAAGTTCTTCGAACATAAATTTAAACACGCTACTTTTTTTTAGATATAGTAACTTTTTCAAAATCAAAAAAAAACTTTTTTCCTTTAAAACAAAACCTTTAAATATTCTTCAGATGTAATTGTACATAAATAATTCTTTCCTTAATTAAAAACTGCCTCGTTAAAAGCGACTCGGCCTTGCTATGCTTCGGTTCAACTCTACTTACGGTAAATTTAAATATCTTTTATTTTATAAATGAAACTGGAGAGGGAGAGACTGTCTCTCCCGTGACCATGATTGCTGTAAAGCATTCGAAACGTCGGGAACCAAAAATCATAATAAATCCGCGACAAAATCCGAAAAGATAGTTTCATTTATAATGTCAAGTATTCGCGTAAACCTAAGAAAGTACTATCTTTTATTTTATTACTTTTCTACATACTTATTTAATGTACATATTAGACTCAAGATGTAATTATCATAAGAATGTAAAAGTTTTAATTTTGGTATACTTTTTCTATATATATATATAATAAAGTTCTAACTGAGTAGAATCTATATGTTGATTATTCTTTAAAAAGTCTATGTTCCATGCTGCTTATTCTGTGGCTTCTAGGCGTGCCATTTAGGCACAAATTGAAAAAAAAAATAGTTGCATTTACACACGCAGTGTACAAAGTACACATGTCAGAAGTAAAACTTTTTTGGCAAAGTAATTTATATTTATACTAAATAACCCCGTCTAAGCTCGTTGAAAGAGGGAGATGGCGCGAAGGTCACACCCACAATTTAAACAGAGTTAGAAATGTCACTGACTCGCGGTGGGCGAGATCTAACTAAGGTTAACTCTTCCCCGTCTCTGAGCGCCTGGTACTATGGACTTATTTTTTCGTTTCATCGGTTCTAAAGAAGTTTCACTTCAAAAATATCGAAATCATCTCTATTTGCGATGTTGAGGCCGAAACTACAGTTTTTAGAGTCTTTGTCTGTCTGTCTGTGCGTGACGGTGTCACGAGAAAACCATTGAACTAATTTTGATAAAATTTAGTAAGATGATAGTTACATACTTTTTACTGCAAGAAAACATCTAATTATTGAGAAATCTGAACAAAACGTTAAAACGTAATAGTCTCCAAAATTATATAGTAATACATAAATAAAAAAGAGAAAACCTATGAAGTTAATATATCTCTGAACTCTCATCCCATATATTCTGAATGGTAGGTGCAATTGGCATAAATTCATCAATACATTGTAGAGCATCGCTCAGACAAGGAAAAGAACTATTTAACGAAATATCACTTACACTTCTATCGATAGGAACTATTACCCCATTATTTTCACCAGCTTCATTTATTACTTCTGTGGGTTCATTACTAAAGCCTGTGCTTGTGATAAATCTGATGGTAATCTCACCTAGTGAAAAGTGTATCTGACGTCTACGAGTCATAATTTTAGGTACATCGTCCATTGGTATGCTTAACTTTAGAAATATTCCAGAGGGGCTGTGTGTTGTAGTCCGTTCAAAGCTGCACAGACTCCACAATTTCATATCACACCAACGATTTTGTGCAATAAGAATGTTTTGTAGAAGCTCTATATCTCTATCATAATCTGGCACAAATAAAGCTACTTTTACTTTTCCTGGTATATCTCTCTGATCTATCACAGTGAGATTGCATCCTTCTATTGGTAAATGCAACTTTGAAATAATATCTGTTAGCCATGTTAATGTTTCATCATCGACACACCAAAGCTTAAGCACACCTTCACTATAACATGGGTTTTTGTCGAAGACAGGACATATATTTGCACTAGCTGGTTGAGCGCAAGAGGCCAAAATAATTTTGTGTAGCTCATCCTTTATATAATTTGCCTCCTCTTGTGTAAGGTCTCTTTTGGATTTGGTAGATACAGCTATATTTAAATGTGCCTGAGAACTAGTCCAGTTACTTTGGTTTGTTGTACATATAGAGTTTGCGTATAGCTTTTTGATGATATCTTGGGTGTTGGTACTATCATGTCTGGGACGCTTCCTTGTATTTGCTGGAATGTTCTTGATTTCAGGTCCAGTCCCTCCATTTTGGTTACTTATCATAGTTTCTAAGTTATGTTGTACAGTGACACCTTGTTTCATTTCAAAGTCAGTAATGCCAGACAAATTGTCAACAAAAAACGTATGATTTTCCTCACTAAAGATGCGAGTTTGGCCATGCAAGCGGTAGGGGTCTAAGCTAACATCAATTCCAAAGTCACAAAATATTTTTATATCTGAAACGGAATGATAATAACAGTTTTTTTGGTAAAATCTATAGGCTTAATATTGCAAGTTTGAAATAGCTCACCCTGGCTATGCTTGGGTTTGTCCCCAGATAGATTTTATCTGTTAATATAGATTTATCAGAAATGAGAAATTTTTCCACTGTAAAAAGAATTTTATATCCACCTGAATAATAAGCTATCATTATAACAAATCTCATCAAAATCTGTCCAGTGTCTCCTGATTTGGTTAATAAAGACAGGCAAACATTCTAAAAACTAAGCAACTCATATCACTATTAAGAGTGAATATTAAACTTGTCCTAAATCCTTTAATATAGATTAATATTGAAAAGTTACCTTTCATATTCAGGATACTTTTATGTAAATTTTTCATAGCAATAAAGCCAGCTCTAGACACTGCATATGGTGAGCTTCCCCACTCTGCCTCATAGCTCCCCTGTTTAGTTGCTTTTATGTACATATGCATCCACAACTGGATCTTGTGAAAAGTCAACTTTAAATCTTCAAAACGAAGTTGTAATTTATGTGGAATAATATGATGATAGTTGTATTTTAGTGTACAGTAAATCACAGTAGCACCATTTCGCAATATGGGAAACAGTTCAGCACATATGGTCATAACAGCCAAGCAATTAAAATACGCTGCTGTTCTAGCTTGAATATGCACTGGGATATTCGAATTAAAATCACAACTGTATGTAGCAGTATTAATCAATACATCTATACCTCCATAAATGCGTTCTATATCATTTCGCATATTACAGGCCTTTTTGGACAATTTATCTAGATTTTTAAAATTGGCATCTAGATGGTTTACAAGGAGGCCTCTTTGTTTAAGTGCAGCGACGTTTTTTACTTGTAACCGGCCTTGTGATACAATGTACACAGTTCCTTTACAATGATTTGCAACCGGGGCGAAACCATCCCCCACCTGACCAATTATAACGGTAACTAAAGAACTCATTATTGAAATAAGCTGAAGAAAACTATAACAACTACATAACGATTAACGACAGTAAAATAACAGAAATATAAAGCCTTAATTTAAAGTGTCTTGTTAAAATTAAACCTACCCGCTTTTTCCTAACTTCAAAAAATGATTGCAGTAACCATAGATGAATAATAAACGCAGTAACTTGATAGAATGAGTAACGATTAAGAACATTTTCAGAATTCAGGTTTAAAATTACATTCAAATAATATTTTTTTAGTACTTAAGCCGTAGATAGAGCATACTCTGTCTACGATTTAAGCTGAAAGTCTAAACCCCCATATATAAGTTACTTTATGGTCTAAACTGAAAGTGTAAAACTAAAACGAAAGAAAAAAAAAGTAGTAATTATGCAGTCTACACACTACACAAAGTCGCAACTATTATAAAATTAATCATTTTTTGTAAATATTTTTTTTATTATTATATTTTTATTTTTTACATTTCTTTTATTATATTTTATAATAATAACCCGGATAATATAGGCAATATACATTTTTAATTTTTTTATATGCTGAACAATTCTGTCATACATGATTATTGAATGACTTTAAACGCGACAGAAACTCTTAAAAGACATATTTTCTCCCGTTTTTGCAACATTTTTCATTGATGCTCCTATTGGTCGTAGCGTGATGTAATATAGCATATCACCTCTATAAACGGACTATCTAACACAAAAAGAATTTTCCAATTCAGACCAGTAGTTCCTGAGATTAGCGCGTTCAACGAAACAATCAAACAAACAAACTCTCCAACTTTATAACATTAGTATAGATGAGAAATAAAAAAACATATACTTTTAAATATAAAACCTTTATTTTTCAAAAATAGTTAACTAAGTTATTAAACTTTAGGAACATAAGTTTTACTTATATCATATTCAAAGCAAGAAGTCTATCAATTTCAAAACAATACAGTGTAATGTGCATTGACTATCATTATTTAAATTGAAGTTAAACTGCAAAAGTAAATTTGAAGGTGATGAAATCTTACATCTAATATAATGAAGAAACTGTATAAGAAATATGGTATATATTTTCACAGATGAAGCACTAAAAATCTCTATAAAAACTTGTCTTGTAAACTTAAAAATAAGTAAATCCTTCAAAAAATATAACTTCATATCACCAGGTATTTTCAAAAATATAGCTATCACATTTTTTTATGTAGGTATCAATTTCTAACGTCATAGATACTTTTAATATTTTTATTCAGGTTTATCTCCATTCCAGCTAACAATTCTTTTGTCAAACCACACATATTCTCCTCTGACTGAGTCTGGGGCGTCCAAAGCTAAGAAAAGTGGTGCTTGAGCCCCTTCATCTATCGATAGCACACCTTTGTGAGAAGACATATCAGTATCCACATAGCCAGGGTGAACAGCATTAACTTTTATATCTGAAATATTTTATTTTATATTTAAATACATTGTTATACTGTAAGATACAACTAATAAAGAAATGACTTGGGAACAAGTAGGTATTTCATTATTGTAGCTATATGTAAAAACTAAAAATGCTTACTACTTAATATTGTACCAATGTAGATTTTGTAAATTGTTTTAATTTAATAATGTTGATGTGAAACTATTTAATGAATTGATTCTCTAACAAAGATATGAGAGATAGTACTAATAATATTCTAATATTCATTAGCTAGTTCTTTTAACACTTACCTCTATCATTGAGCAATCTCTGCTGTATCTTAGTTAACGCTGTTAAGCCAACTTTAGAAACAACATATGATGAGTTTCCCCATTCTGCTGCATGAGTGCCTTCTTTAGCTGCTTCAATATACTGATTCATCAAATAAGACAGTTCTGGAATGGTCAAATTAGGGTTTTGGAAGCGTTTTCTTAGTGTCTCGCTAGGAATAAGGCTCAAGTGACCACATGAACTAGAAATGTTAACGACACGACCACCATCACGAATAATAGGGAATAAAATTTCACATGTCGATAGCACTGAGAAGTAATTGACAAACAGCGTTTGTTCTGCTTGAACTGCTACTGGTTCCGGTGCTTTGGTTTTAAAAGCTATAGCGGCGTTATTAACCAGAATATCTATAGATCCATATTTTTCTTTTAAATAGTCCCGAAATGTTGTAATGCTCTGCTTATCTGTTATGTCTAATTGATGATAGTGTGGATGTAAGCCTTCTTGGTTGAGAGCGGCGACTGCAG
Organism: Boloria selene; assembly: GCA_905231865.2. NCBI lineage: Eukaryota > Metazoa > Arthropoda > Insecta > Lepidoptera > Nymphalidae > Boloria > Boloria selene. The sequence goes on from HG993156.1 coordinate 1,096,579, forward strand.
CGGCTCCTCGCGTTTCATCCCGCGATGTGAGGTACACTATTCCTTCAAATCGTTTACAAAGGCCTCGGACTATCGCAAAACCAATACCTTTATTAGAACCGGTCACGACAGCTATTTTTGTCATTTTTAAATAATAAATTGTATTTTTTAATCAGGGTTAATTTGAAATATAAAATATTATCTACACGATGACAGAATCACAGAGCTTATCTTAATTCTTATCTCGTAAAGTACTTATCTTACTCTTATCAATATACCTTTGGCTGCGTTCCACTAAGCGCCCACAACGACCAAAATGCTCCTTTAGTCGTTCCACATAACGACCGCGGTCGTTGTGGTCGCGGCGAAAACGTCACTTATGACGTCATAACTTACGCTCACGCGAAGCTCGCGACGACCCGTCTACAAAGGTGGGTCGTCGTGATCGTTGAGATAAGTGTTCTGTGGTTGAGAAAATTAGCGGCGTTTTCAAAAATCAAAAATGGCGACCGTGCTTACGTTATTTCATGCGGAAAGAAATATTTTAGTAGAAGTGAATGTTTCTGCAGTGGATACTAAATACACCACTAATATTAAATATAAAAAATTAAATTATAAATTTTTTCAATATAAATCGATTTAAACAATAATTAATTAAGCTTATTTTCAAGGATTACAGATTATAACCTAACCTCTAAATCTTTAGCATTCTTTTTTTAACTCGCCGTTTCTATTATTTACCTCCACGCTTAAAACGCTCTATAATCCATTCCACTTGAGTTTACGACAGTAACGCTCACAAGCAAGTGGAACGGGAAAAACTACGGTCGTGAGCGTGATCGTTGTGAACGCTTAGTGGAACGTAGCATTTGTATTTTGTAAAGTACTATAAGATTATATATATCAGGCGCGGTCCGAAGGGGGGGGTCACAGGGGACATGACCCCCCCCAAAATCTAAGGTCAAATTGAAAAATCTCAAAAATTTGCCAAATAATTAAAGGAAATTTCTAGCTATCGCCTTACAGCGATAAATTTATAGTTTGCTGACATCTAGTGGTTTTTTTTGAACATGATGAAACATGTTAGAAGAGCGATTAAATAGCTCTTCTAAACATTCACCCGGAAATAGTACTAGAATAGACGTCTCAAATATTATCACCCGATTCGAAAATACAAAAAGACGACTTCCATTTGTTTTATAAGTAATGTATAAAACCGACTTCAAAACGTTACAAATCGAAACTAAAAACAGAAAAATAATTTTAATTACTTAGTTATTGTTGGAGTCGGTGCCAGCCAAGAAGGACAGTTTTATCCTGCCTTTGCAATGAACTTTCGAACAGATATTTTGATTATATTTACAAATTGATACATTCATTAAATTGTATTAAGATTATTTTGATTTGGCTGGCACTGACTCCAACAATAACTAAGTAATTAAAATTATTTTTCTGTTTTTAGTTTCGATTTGTAACGTTTTGTTAAAAAATAATTTATATTTAATTTTTTTGTAGAAATTAGATATGTATTTTGTTTAAATATAATATTGGTAGGCTAACTAAACTACTGCTCCAATAAGTCAGCAAAGTTTTGGAGTGTACGACAATAGTCAATCGAGATTTGTCGTCTATTTTTCCACGTAACTCCTAGACGTTAATAAGATGTATCTTCTATTATCAGATCAACCTAATATCTTGAAGGAATGCGACAATCGGTTCATAAGTACGTATAATTTTTAGTTGCCCTGGATTTCCTTAGGATCCCATCATCAGGTCCTGACTTGGTGATAATGCGAATATCTTGGAAGTTTACCCTACCGAACAAAAAAAATTGTAATCCGCCAACATTTGACACAGAAATTAATGAACAAACATAAAAAGAACCGTCGAGAAATTGTACCTTCCATCATCAGCTCATCCACATGAAATAATGATTTTCAGACACAAATGCTTGAACATCTTTAGAAAATATATCAAAAACTTAAAATTATTTTTAATTTTTTTTAAAATTACTAAAAATTTTTGAAATCGGCCCACAGACGGCGGAGAAATCGGTGAACATACATAAAAAAATATATACCTACAATGGAACATATAACCTCCTCCTTTTTTGAAGTCGGTTAAAAAAAATTGTTTCTTGTGCAATAATGTGTATTGAGTGACCCCCTCCAAAATTTCAGGCTGCGACCGCGCCTGATATATATAGCAATATTGAATCAGCGTTAGCAACTTGAAGTGGACTAACTATCGTACCATGGGGCGTAAAATTATCGTACATGGATCGAAATTATCGTATTTTTTAGGATAATGTCTATTATAGATAAATAAATCATATAAATTGTAATATTGATATGCATGCAAGTACTCTATAGTTTATCTTTTTTAAACCACCGCTGTCAAATCAACAGAACACTGAAACCCAAATGTTTTACACGTGGTATACAGACCTGCGTACGATAATAATATGCTATCATACATCGTACGTAGGCACATTTAAGGCAAAATTATCGTATGTGTACTTATATCATATAATTATCGTACGGTTCCGAACGCTGTATTGAATATAGAGTAATCTATGACCAGGGGCGGATCTTGAATTTGTGGGGCCCTGGGCTAATACTGCTTAGGGGCCCTACCTAATTACTCAACCAATTGCCATTTTGTCAAAAAAACTGTTTTCTGTAGTGATGTAGGTATATATAATATATATGTTATGTACAGGACAAAATATTTTATTTATTTATTAAAACATTATTTACCTATTGCAAAATAAATTGACAAATATGAATGGTAATGTTATATTAATTATAAAGCAACCTTTCTGCATTTTTGTGCTGCAAATTCTTTTATTTGGTCATCGCAATGTAAGTCCTTTGTTAAATCGCAATTTATGGAAAGAACTGATAAATGATATAGTTGTACTGTATTTGTTTTCTATATATGACATCCTGGAGAAAGAGCGGTCCGCTTCACAGCTAGTGATCGGCATCGTTAAATTTTTTTAAAGATGGTATAGCACTTTGGGAAAACCTCAACAAGTTTCTTTTCATAAATTAGCCAAAAAATTTCACTGCAAGAGTGTTAGACTATGTCTTAGACTGCAGTAAGGAAGATTTTAACTGAATGCACTCATTCACTAAATGTTCGTCTACGTTATTTAGATAATCTATATAAATAAAATGATAGAGGTCTGCAGTTGTGCGCGCATCACGGAAAAACTACTGGATAGATTTCAATGAAACTTTCTAAGTTTTATTTCTTAGACACTTGGCTCTTATAAAAAAAAAATGATTGCAATATCTTCATTTAATAAAAAGTTATTAAAATTTTCATAATGCCATCATAATTACTTTATAAAGCTCTGACAGCATCATAGTGACAAGACCATCTGGTCTGGCTTAAACTTTTTACCGTAAATTTTAATTTTGTTTGTAACTACTTCATATTATTTTAACAAATATTATAAAATAATATAATAATTGTAATTATAGTAGCTAAAAATAAGTTAATAATATTGCCATATCTATACTAATATTATAAAGAAGTAAAGTTTGTTTATTTGTTAAATTGTAAGGGGTAATCTCGGGATCTACTGAACCGATTTTAAAAATTCTTTCATCAATAGAAAGCCACATTATTGCTGAGTGTCATAGGTTATATAAAAAACCGAAAAATAAAAAGGCTTATACGAGGTAGTCCGTTTTGCAAAGTGAATCGGAGAAAAAACGGTCGAATGAAAGCGTTTCTTACGAACGCTGCCTTAACTATGAAATATATATTTTTGAGTTCTAGAGAAAAGATGTGGAGCTTGAAAATGCCTACAAAAAAGTCAACGACAGCATATGTCTAACTTAAACAATCTGTACTAAAAAAGGATTATTAACATTATGCCTAACGAAGTGGGCACGGGTCAGCTAGTTTATAATATAATTAAAAATTTTAAATTTTTAAATGTTTAGAATTAAAATGTATAATTTTCTAAGGTACTTTGATGCCATTTTGAATTTTTGTAAATTGTGGGTAGGCACTGTCTGTAACAAGTATTATAACCCGCTGCAGACGTAAAAAATTTACGGTAAAATACCTTAGTCTCTCGCGTGATGATTGCTGTTAAGCATCCGAAACGTCGGGATCCAAAAATCCAAATAAATCCGCGACAAAATCCGAAAAGGTAATTTCATTTATAAAGTCATGTTTTATAATTCTTTTTACTTACCTACTGCCTACTAAAAGCAGTAAGTCTACTTATACAGAATACTTTCAATTTTAGTAAATTAAAAGAAAGCTCCGGTCCTTATAACTTTTAAGTTATCTATCACTTAGTAAACTAAACACATTTCTAACAATAACAAAGTCAATTCGTTAATATAGTCGACGCATAAGTGCCGAAAAATAACAAAATTGCGTCGGGCGATAAGCGGAGGGAAGTCCCCAGTAATAGACAATACACGGAATACACCGACCGAACAAGCGACGGGGAATTCCCCGTTCCGTTATATAGATGTGGTACACGGGTTGATTGATCGCAGTGTTGCCAACCTTATGATCGGATTTTTATTTAATTCTAGATAATTTTTATTATTGACAATATGGTCTATTGTTTTCAGTTCGGCTGGGGGCCCTCTGTATCCACGGGGCCCTGGGCTGCAGCCCAAACAGCCTTTAAGTAGATCCGCCCCTGTCTATGACTATAAGTAATGATTTATGATAATGATAAATGAAGTACATAGAGTATATTGATAATACATACATATGCTACGTTCCACTAAGCGTTCACAACGATCACGCTCACGACCGTAGTTTTTCCCGTTCCACTTGCTTGTGAGCGTTACTGTCGTAAACTCAAGTGGAATGGATTATAGAGCGTTTTGAGCGTGGAGGTGAATAATACAAACGGCGAGTTAAAAAAAGAATGCAAAAGATTTAGAGGTTAGGTTATAATCTGTAAGCCTTGAAAATAAACTTAATTAATTATTGTTTAAATCGATTTATATTGAAAAAAATTATAATTTAATTTTTTATATTCAATATTAGTGGTGTATTTAGCATCCGCTGCAGAAACATTTACTTCTACTAAAATATTTCTTTCCGCATGAAATAACGTAAGCACGGTCGCCATTTTTGATTTTTGAAAACGCCGCTAATTTTCTCAACGATCACGACGACCCACCTTTTTAGATGGGTCGTCGCGAGCACAGAACAATAATACCCTACGGTCGCGAGCTTCGCGTGAGCGTAAGTCATGACGTCATGAGTGACGTTTTCGCCGCGACCACAACGTTAAAAGTATAATATTACTTTTCTCTATGCCACAACGACCGCGGTCGTTATGTGGAACGACTAAAGGAGCATTTTGGTCGTTGTGGGCGCTTAGTGGAACGCAGCCATAATACATATATAATGAAGTGTCAGAACAACTCCTAAAATCAAGATTCAAGATAAGATACCCCTAAATGCTATTTTCAAACAAAAAAAAACCTATTGAATATTTATATAATATATTAGACTATTGAAATGTAAAAAAATAATCTCGTTTTAGTGATGTACGAAATATTTTTTTGCTTTTGCTCCCTTAAAATATCTCTAAATTCTTTTTGACCCTAAAAATGGCTCTGTATGTTTATTTCCACCCTAAATTTAGGACTAAAAGCCGAAGCCCTAAGTTGGGAACTCCTTAATAAGTAGTAAATACTAAATAGTAATGTTTATTGTTTGGTAATGTTACAGATAGGGTTGCCCACTGTTAACTGTGTTACGATTTACTTATCGCTTTTCTAAGTAAGGAAAAAATAAAGTATTAGTAAGAAAAAAAACGAGTTTTCAAAATTTGATTTACATATTTATTGTTTCTTCTCATTTATTTTACTGAAATATGAAGTAGCGGGACAAAAAAAGATAACAAATTAACAACTTTTTAGAGTATGAGCCAGAAATGATTCGCAGTTCGGCGTAGGTACATGAAAATATTAGGGTTGCGATATCTTTATCGAGATCGGGAAAGAGAGTTTTCTATTATGATTGTATATCTTTATAACTTCATGTTATTTTTGAATTTAATGTAATTTAGCTACTTCAATTTTAATTTACATATATTACCGAAATACTGTTTATATTTTTAGTAGAATGCAGAATACTCATGATGTTTCGTTTATTTCGTTCATGATGTGTTGCTTAATATTTAACTTTTAAAATAATCAAAATACAATTTGTTATTTACCATTTTAATTTTCTTAAAACTATATTCAAATTAATAAATTATTTGACCGTATACGTACGCGTGTGACAGCCCTGACAGATTTACAACTCCGAGTTGTAAGGCGCTGTAGGTGTTTTTTTTTAATGGTACAAAGGGGGCAAACAGGCAGGAGGCTCACCAGTTGGGAAGTGATCACCTCCACCCATGGACATCTGCAACACTGCAGGGCCTGCAGATGCGTTGAGGAGGGAGGTAGGAGGGATGGGGAGACCCCCCCCCGGACGAAACGCGATAGCATAGCTGCCACTTCACGCCGGTATTCTGTGAGCTCCTGAGTATAAGTGTTCTGTGTCTGTGAGAGAGTGGTACTATACGTTGTTGAATGGTAATCTCAGATTATGCATACAAACTATTTTGATATCAACTGTGACCTGTTTGGTTTATTATGTTTGAATTATTTTAAGTTTGGAATGTTAGTTTTATTAGTAAAAATTGTATTATGTCATATATTATATAAATTCCGTAAGAAGCTCTCAAAGCAGTAACATGTTTTAGTAATCTAACATAATTTTGTATTTCTATATTAATTTTGTAATGACTCCTTTCTATCAGAAATAGATTCAAAATGTTAAAGTATTAATAAATATTCCTATTCAGTCTTTAAGTGTCTTTTTAGTATCAAAGTTGTCATATTAGCCACATCTACCGTTCAAGATACGTACCGAACCATTCGGCTGCTACCCGTAGCCGAGAAGTGGGGCGCAACGGCTTTTTGTAGGCTATTTTTAGGGGTGCTCGTTATTCTAGATAGGTGAAAAAATAACCTACTATTTATAAATAGCATGCTATTTATAATAACCACATCGCCTGTTATTTATTTCCAGAGGCAAGCGCTATAGCTATTTTTTAATTTATTTTTATTTCATATAATATGACCACAACAAAGAGAATGTAATCACTATGGACGACAACTGCCGCGCTTGACACTTCGTGCTAGCCGTATAATATTTTTGTCACGAGTCGTGTGCGCTAAATTATGCGAAAATATATAACGTATAAATATATTATAGCGTAAAAAATAATAGGCATTTTAAAAATTAGCGTATTTTTATAACTCTTTATCAATATATAGCCGTTTCGTCCACCGCTACAGTTATAACAGGTTATCAACAGATAGCAGTTTCGCCCACCTCTGCCGTAGGTAACAAGCGTGGCACCACCACTATAACCAAAACAAAAGTATAGGCGAGTGAAGGATGTCTGGTATAACTATATAACCTGGAAAACTTGCTATCATCATATTAAATTTCATTTGTCCAGTGGTTTTCTCATGACACGGACAGCAAACATACAGACAGACAAAAACTCTAACAACTATAAATTCGACTTGTGTATCGATAATAATAACTATTTAAATTTGATTTACCAAAAAAATATTCTGACGGTCAGAATTAGATTTTGGGTCCCGGGACTTTAAAATTGCCAGAAACTCCCAATCCTAGTTAGAATTTTATTAGTAGGTACTTATTAGTAGTCTTCCTTATAAAAATAAAAATCTTAAAGAAATAACTAGAAACTTTTCCTGCAAAACAAAAGAACAAAAATAAATTAGCACAATGGAATGAAAGGGAGTTTCAGATTAAAGGGCTAATGCAAAGTAGATTCTAGGAGACTTTAAAAAAAAAAAACAAAACAAAAGTTTAATATTATTTATTTATTTAAGGCACTTATTCTATTATTTTAAAATACAAATATATAGAGGAAATATATTTAAAAAACTTTAAACAGAAGAAACAATTTGACAGCAATCCTAACTAATGAACGGTTGGTATATAATTGACACATTGTAACCTATAACATTTAAACTATCAAGTCTTATTAAACTATTAATTCATATGTTAAGAGGGAAGACTAGAGGATGTGGGAGGGAGGACCTGGAGGAAGATAATAAAGGAGTTGTGTATATGGGAGGTGGATGGGGAGGGATATGGTAGAGGAAGGAATTTGGTGGGTGGGAATGGTTTAAGGTGGACAATTGAAGGGAGCCAAATCATAACATTTTAAGTACTTTGATTTCCGTTAAAAATGTTTTTAAGTCTCTGAAAAATTAATTTCCTGGTAATTCTAACTTTATAGTTTGGCACCCCTTTTTATTATAACAAAATTAAAGCTAGTGCTATAGTCTTTGACAATCATTTTTCAGTCATCGTCAATTACTAATAAAAATATTTCAACTTAACATACCTTAAAATTACAAAAATATATATTTCTTAAATCATACAGATTATATTTAAAATTTGTTAATTATTAAAAAAATATTTTTAAAACTCGTCATTTAATAAGATCATAATTTACATACTTATGTATTAACCATTATCTGAAGAATTGTAAGACCCACATTATATGGGGATTTTTTTTAAGTAAACAGATATTTTAAACTTTGACACATTTTAAAACTATCATGTAACTTAAGTACAAACGATTTATTTCCGCATTGTATGTACAATACACATTGGTATTAACCCATTAGGTTACCACAACCTAATGGGCTATTAATCATACAGGATCTTTAACCCATTCAGTGCCAGTGACCCACGACGTGGGTTCATTTATGTCGCATTTGCGGGCCCGAGAACCCACGTAGTGGGCTCTTTATAAATGTAGCTCATTCTTCGTAAATACGTCGTTATACGATTACAAAATGAACTGAACTAATTATTTTAACACGTTCTTTCTAATATATCCATTGGTTTCAAGATTTAGCAAATTATTTTTTTAATAAAATTCAACCAATTTCATACGACGTATTTCAGAGGTGAGTAACCGTTGTATATAATTATTATAATATCGATTTCATTTTTGTTAGTAATATCAGGAAAAACAAAGATATTGTAATAATATGTTATAAAAACCGGCATTTTGATAAATTATATAATAAATTTGTCGATAGAATGGGTGGATCCTTCTTTTTATAATTACACTTTTAGATATTGAAAGAGATTAGTCTTATATCGGGATGTTTATAGATAGCTATATAAAAGAACTAATTAGAACAAAATTACGATGTACATAAAAATATCCATAAAAATTATTAATATTTTTAAATAAAAAATATCAATATCATGGTTTGCTATCAAATAGTAAACAAATTCTATTCCCAGAAAGTAATCTTATGGAAATACCAATTTTACTATGTTGGTCCATGGTGAACTTCAAAACTACTTATCCGATCTTGACGAAATTATTTTTTAAATATGTGATTTGTTCCAACTTAAAAGATAGATCAGTTTTTATCACTATTAGCCCCTCGTCTGTGTAAACACAAGGATCCTTGCGCCCCCTGTTGTCTGTGTAGACAAGGATCCTCTTTTACGGTACCTTTGCCATTTTACACTCAATTTTTAATGGTATGACGTTAATGTTGGGGCTAAAATGTAATTAAATGTTAACACGAGTAGTAAAATAATTAAACCACCCGCTCCACCCGCGATTGAAACTGTTTTTGGATATGTATTTATGGGTACTATTCCCACCGCTACGAATGATCAACGCTTGCAAACCAGTCAATCCGCTTCATTTTTAATTTATGATGATAACGCATTATTAAATAAAACGCTTCATAAATTTTGGGAGCTCGAAGAGACCCCCACGCAAATAATTTTAAGTAAGCAGGACGAAGAATGTGAAAATTTGTTTTCCGTTACTATATCACGTGATTCGTCCGGTCGTTATTGCACCGTTTTGCCCTTTTGTTAGGTAATTCGCGTGCCATGGCACAACGCAGATTTTTATTACTAGAACGAAAATTTCAGTCTAACAATGAACTTCGCATTAGTTATAATAATATTTTTAAGGAATATATCGAGAAAGGGTATATTTCAGAAACGCGATCCGACCGCTTAGAGGAAGGATATTTCATACCGCACCACGCTGTCATAAGACATGATAAAGATACTACAAAAATTCGCCCAGTGTTAGACGCAAGCGCGAAATGCCATAATGGTGTTTCCAAAGAATATACTACTCTCTACCGAGAGGGTGTTTCTTTGAATGATATTCTACACGCAGGCCCTAATTTGCAGGCGGATATATTTATAATATTGTTAAATTTTCGCTTGTTTCCGATCGCTATAACCGCAGACATTTTCGATTTTGATTTAATAAATACTGTTTTTGACCGATACAAGCATTTGAAAATCAAACAACATAACGCGTAGTACTATGTTATTATCACAAGGAAAGGGAAACTACGAGTACCTACATGGAAAACATGAGTAAATTTTCCTGTTTTCTTGTTTGTTGCTCAATATAAAATATTTTCTTACAAATTTATGTAATTTCATACCTTTTTTTCATATTCAAAGATAAGTTAATAGTTCATGAAGCTTGTACATTAAAAACATTAGCGTTTTTTTACTTTTTGGGATTTACTAACGCAAAGGAGAAGTATACATTATTTTAAAAGAAATTTTATACTTTTTTTATTAAAAATCGTAGTAATAAATTGTATTTTGACAGATAATAATTAATATAATGACATAGTCAATACTAAACGCACACATAGATAGAAATGTACATGGCCGGTGCTCTGTCTGTACACGGCTGTCATTGAATGGGCTTGCTACAGCGTGTTCTAAATTTACGTAGTTGTTTGATATTAAATAAATAAATAAATATAGGTTGGACAGCTGTTAATTGTCTAATAAATAATAATATAAAAAAGCTCTGGCTTTACAATAAAATATTTCTTTTCATACATTATTTGTAAATTAATTTGACTTTTAAAAGCTTAGCAACATATATCATAAGTAGCAATCTCTAATACTGCCCTAAATTTTTACACATGTGAACAGTTCGCGTTACGTAAAAAGAACGCTGGAAGAAAGTGGTGGGGGGTGTGTTTGCGCATGGGTACATTCGCATACGAAATTATTATTTTATTTTTGAACTAGCCTTTCGCTCGCGACGTATATTGGTTATTGGCAGATACATTGAAAAATATATTAGATTGAATGTCACTTACTAGAATTATATTAATTAAAAAAATATCTTTGATGTGTGTCAGTGTAGTATGTTTAATTTACTTACAAAAAATATAATTAATTAATTTAAAATATTTTTTAAAATGATTACCTGCATTATTATCAGACTCTCTCTTTATAAAATAATATACGTCAAAAATAGTTTTTCTATATTTTTTATATAAAACCATTTCGTAATTAATAACTTTTGTGTGCGCGATGGTATTTTGAACTGACGAACCAACAGCGAGCCGGAAAGCATGCGGCGAGTGCCTCGCCGTCCCGCGCCCCGCGTCCTACCATTAAATTCGCCTATAAATCGCCTCTGCGCAACATGACAGCCAGCGTTCTTTTTACATGACGCGAATTATACTTTGTTTAGCCTACGTCAGTTCCACGTTGTACGTCATGCTAATCTTTGTTCCATTTCAACGTGAAAGAAAGACAAACTTAAAACTAACACATTTTGCCATTTAAAATATTAGTACGGATTCAATTTATGTAATAATAATTGCAAGGAGTCTTTATTTCATTATTGTCTTACCTTTTGTTGACTATGATTATTGACAATGTTGATGATTTTTTTTAAAGGAAGAATGTTTTTCAACAACATACGTAGTTTACTACCGTACTTTAAAAATTACTTTACTAAAACTATTTATAAAAAAAAACAAATAATTTACCTAAATACTTAAGGCCCTTCAATAAAATGAAACATTCTGTGAATAATCAAGGATGACAATCAATGACAATAATATAGTAGGAGAGCTAGCGAACTATCCGACTAACTCGTTTTTGATGAATAAATTACTGTACTACTTATATTGTATTTTAATATTTTACCTTCATTCTTCATACGGTTAAAAAGAGTTAGAGTAATTAATTTGCATAATAAATAATTATTAATATAAATAAAAATTTATACTTCACATATAACCCTGTAAAATGTCTAGCAGACTCCTGCAAACGCTACAATATTCAGGCTGCTTGCATATACTTTTAAAAAAAATTAAAGTACATGCCCACAAAACATTAGCCTTGTGGGAGCATTACTACTTATTACAATACCGATGTTAACTTTGCTAGTCTGGTACCTACATTCACTTTCAGTCATTTTTATACACTTAAACTTATAAAAATTACAACATAATAAAATTGTAGTTTTACGGGAGTAGACTAAGAAATTTTTTCTTTATAAAAAGTGCCTGCCAGAATGGTAACGCACCTACATTTACCGATAATCTTTTTATTCTTCCTGCCCTTATTCCACGCTATATGGGGTCGGCACAACATGTCTTATTCTTTCACTCTCCTCTGTCATTTGTCAACGTGACGTCCACCCCTTTTACATGTATTTATTTCATAATCAATCCATCTCTTTTTCGGTCTTTCTCTACTCTTTTTTTCCTCCTACATAGATATTCAACATTCTCCTTATTATATGACTTTCTTCCCTCCGCATAAAATGCCCTTGCCAATCCAGCCTATTACCCCTCATTTTTACTATCCCCTTATATAATCATTCCTTAGCTAGTCACACATACATCCATTTCATCATTCGCATTTTGGTCCCATGCACTTTGTTTCATTCATTCCTTTCGTCGCTCAACATGACTCTGAGAAATGTCGCCAATTCATCCATCCCTCATTCAAATTCTAATTCTATTATTAATGTCTCGCTCAATATTGCCGTCATTTTGAACGAATGAACCAAGGAACTGGAAAACGAAGCAGACCGCTAGGTGTAAACCATTTAAAGCATTCAGAGAAACACGAGAGGCCACCAAAATCACAGAACAGCAACACTCCCCAATAATAAAAAAATAAATATATTTTATTAGCATTGCAAATTTAGTTATAAACAGTTAGTCTAATAGTTTATTAGCTCTTAGACTAATACTTACGCACACATGCAATGAAGTATTATTGTCAAGACAGTGAAAATATAAAAATTACGATGTTATATTTTGATATTCTGTGTATTTCGTATCTGGGTCATTCTCATTTTCACACTTCAAAAATCAGTTAAAAGGCCCCATGAAAATTTTATCACAATATGTTTTTCAAATTTGTAGAAAATTTTATACTAAGCTTAAGCTTCGTAGCTTAAATCTTCCTATGGGTATTAAGGACGGAAGGATACGTTTTATAATAGAAAATATTTATTTCTTTAGTATGCTAATTTCATAGAAAACATATTTTGGTTCGGACAGGAGCAGACCAGCAGAGAGAGGTTTCGCAAAAGTTAGCTCTATGTAACTATCTGTTCGTTCGTTTTATATTTACTTTTTAAAGTATTTTAACATTTTTACGTAGTGACATAGCTTAGAACCATTTTTAAACCGCAGACTAGAATGACCCATCTACACACTATCAGTGTGCTATATTTTTGGAAATCTTAGCTCATTAGCATTAGCATGATATACGAAATATAAATAAAAAAAGTATAATATTGTTTTCATAAGGCAAAAAAGTGATTAAGTAGTGTACTCAAATGTCTATATAATAAAATCAGTTAGTCATGAGTTGTTAAAATAAGATCTTAAGTATTCACTAGCTATATCTGGCTAACAAAAGCAGTAACAATATAAACATGTGTACAGTGCTTGTAGGTACTTAGAATTTCAAGTTCGAATGAAATTGCAATGACGGAAAGTATATTTTAACGATATTCTCAAAAACATAAGTATAAATCAGCACTACATAGTTAATGAGAAAATAAGAAAAGTCTGGCGGGGCTGGGGCCTGCCACCTGGGATCTTTGTCGACTGTGGCATGCGTGAATAGAAATCTCCCGCAACCCGAATGGGATTATTAATATTTATTAATATTCAATTTTATTGACTAGTTTTAGTTGTTTATGTATCTATATTCCCATTGATTTAACAGTTTACAACGTGAAAAATAATAATTACATTATAATAATATAAAATAAATATAATAAAGTCGTTTTTTTTACTAATAATTTCATTGAGTTTATTTTATTAATTTTATGAAATAAACACGAATGTTGTACACCTCTGTCATTGGAATGAGAATTGTTTTTAACGTCAAAGTTATACGCAGAGCGCATTCCCCATGCCGAAGACCCCGCTCGTGGGTTCACTAGTAATATGTATGGCGGCATGACGTTTGAGTTGTAATGAAAGTGCGGTGGAGACGAATGGGTTAAGGCATTAATTTCATAACTCTATTGAGTTGTACCCCACTTAATATGAGCCAAAAATTACAATCAGTACTAATATAGAACAGCATGTTATTAGTGACACTGTGTCTTTCTTTATCAATGAGTAAATATAACGTAGAAACTCTTTCTTTTTGGAAGTCGGTTAAAAGGTCCAACACCACAGCCTAATAATCTATACAGTTGTGTAACGAAGGAAGACTATAGTACGTCAACGCGAGGAGCAATCATACATACTCTTATATGAAAGTCGGGTATTAACTTTAAGGTTGACATCTTACGATAACTGAAACCTACTACTAAAAAAATAGCTTCACAACTCTCACATTTAATTGAGAATTTTCTTCAAATCGAACGCAACAACTTGTATGAATTTTTAAAAATGTAATTTAAAATGGCAATAACCAATAATAAAAATCATATCCCATGGGATAACACACAAACAGCACCAAAGATAATAACATTATAATATTATAAATGAAACTATCTAATAATTATCACGGGATCTCTCCCGTGACCATGATTGCTGTAAAGCATTCGAAACGTCGGGAACCAAAAATCATATAAATCCGCGACAAAATCCGAAAAGATAGTTTCATTTATAATGTCAAGTATTCGCGTAAACCTAAGAAAGTATTAATATTATAATACCTAATACCTAGCGTTCAGCATTAAGCAGGTATGGGAGTACATCATCAATACTGACATCTCCGACGAAGCTCACAAAGAAGACATCCTCTATGAATGAGGCAGAGAAGCCTCTGAGAGGGGCCAGCTGCAGGAGGAGGGCGGCTGCTCGCTCTCCAGCTGGTGCTGCGAGGGACCGAAGTACTCTGGACTGGTACTCTTGTAGCTTACGTGTTAGGAACTCCGGTGCACCATCTGTTGAGAAAGGACATTGTTCATAATGGTATTGCATTATCTATATTAATATTATAAAGCTGAAGAGTTTGTTTGTTTGTTTGTTTGGTTGAACGCGTTAATCTCAGGAACTACTGGTTTGAATTCAAAAATTCTTTTTGTGTTGGGTAGTCCATTTAACGAGGAAGGCTATAGGTTATATTACATCATACTACGACCAATAGGAGTAGAGCATCAACAAAAAACGATGCAAAAACACGGGAGAACAATATTTCTTTTGATTTTCAGCCTTTAGCACGTGAGCGGAGCCGCGGGAAAGGCTAGTGTATTATAAAACTCTAAGACAATTATATTTTGAAAAATTTTGATTGATATAATCGATCGATATACTGATAGAGGCATAATTTATAGTTTTTAGAATTCTTCTGTCTGTATATGCATCAAGAGAAAACCACTGGTTAGATATTGATGAAATTTCGTATGACAATAGCTGGTTATGTGTCAACATAAAGCTTACTTTTCACTGTACGAAAATACCTAATTTCTGAGAAATCTCAACTAACCGATAAACCAAAATACTATACAGTCCTCGCGCCTTAAGTTCAGCTGTACAGCTTTACCACAGAGGCTTGTGGGGTAGCGCGTTTATATTATACACGTTTATTATGATTTTCAAACGCAGCTATTGATATTTGGCTGTCATTCACAAGAACAATGCAGCCTTATTTTTCATTAACAAAACCCAGCTCCTCAACACCCATGCGAGCCTGGTACCCCTCCCCGCAACATACCAGGCGAGAACAGGCACAGCGCGCGACAATACCCAGTAGGGGTGTGCGAATATCGTTCGAATCGAATCGAATAATTCGAATTATTCGAAATTCTACGAATAATTCGAAAATTTTCGAATAATTCACGAATTAATGAAATATCTATGGATTTTCAATTATTTCCATTTAAATACCTTTAAATCGTGTAACAAAATATTCTACCTACGATTAATATATATAATTCAAAAAACATACTATTTGTTCTATTTGTGTAACTATATTTCATGGTTTGAATAAAATGTATATCGACTGTTAAATTTATATTTGAATATTGAAAATTAGAAACCCCGAATTCAAAATACTCGAAAATTCGCTAATAACATGATAGTTTACGAATAATTCGGAAAAAATTAAAAATATTCAAAAAAAAATTCGAATTATACGGAAACTTTCGAATTTCTAATTAAATATTCGATTCGAAACGAATAAATTGTAAGTTCAAATTAATCGCACACCCCTAAAACCCAGCTCCTCATCACCCATGCGCGCCTGGTACCTCACCCCGCTACATACCAGGCGAGAACAGGCACAGCGCGCGACAATACCCAATACCCAGCTTCCTCATCACCCATGCGAGCCTGGTACCTCACCCCGCTACATACCAGGCGAGAACAGGCACAGCGCGCGACAATACCCAATACCCAGCTCCTCATCACCCATGCGCGCCTGGTACCTCACCCCGCTACATACCAGGCGAGAACAGGCACAGCGCGCGACAATACCCAATACCCAGCTTCCTCATCACCCATGCGAGCCTGGTACCTCACCCCGCTACATACCAGGCGAGAACAGGCACAGCGCGCGACAATACCCAATACCCAGCTTCCTCATCACCCATGCGAGCCTGGTACCTCACCCCGCTACATACCAGGCGAGAACAGGCACAGCGCGCGACAATACCCAATACCCAGCTCCTCATCACCCATGCGCGCCTGGTACCTCACCCCGCTACATACCAGGCGAGAACAGGCACAGCGCGCGGAGGTGGGCGTGCTCTCGCTCCGACACGTGCAGCTGGTCCATCGTCGCCAGGAACTGGTGCAGGCGTCGCAGCGTACCAGACACCTCCGCCACGCGCTCGTCCGAGTAGTCCGATATTGTTATCTGTTGGTATATTATCATCATCATCATCATCAACCCTTTTTAATGTCCCACTGCTGGGCACGGGCCTCCCTCAGTACGAGGGGGATCAGGCCATAGTCCACCGTGCTGGCCTAGTGCGAGTTGGCGGACTTCACATGCCTTTCGAAAACTTGTTAGGTTTTCTCAGACATGCACGTTGTCTCACAATGTTTTCTTTCACTGTAATCATGACATAAATTATCCGCACATGAAAATCCGCATCACATGTGAGAGGTGGGATTTGAACCCGCGTTCTCCCTTTTACATGATATTTATGCTACAATTGTAAAAAATTATACAATTTCGAATTTATTTTCTTTCTATATTATAATTTAAAGCAAAGTAATGTATTTAAATCATTAAAATCAACTTGCTTCTTATATGAAATCACTACATAGTATAAAACAAAGTCGCCTTTTTTGTCCCTATATCCCTATGTGCGCTTAAATCTTTAAAGGAAGAGCCCGAACGAAGCGAGGGCGAGTCGCTAGTAGGTAATAAAACGAAGGCATACCTCAGGATGTGTTACATCAGGAGTCGGTTCAGGCTGATGCCTTGTTTCAGCTCGTTCCCTTAGTTCAGATTGTAAGTGGTTGTACATCATTGGGAGTAGAGTGGAAAGTTCCAGAGCTTGTGACCAGCGGGAGAGCCCCAACACGAAGAGCTCAGGCCAGCACTTACGGAGAAGGGTCACTTGGATTTCGAATCTGTTGGTTGTTATTAAATTAAAATTAATAATAATTTTAGTAGCAAACCCGGCCTGGACTGGACTTATATAAATTTAACGGTTTTTATAATTTTATTAAGAAAAATAGTCTAAGTTATTCTTTACAATATTAGCTATCTTCAACTGAAAGTTGGTCCAGATGTGATTCGTGGGTGTGACCTTGGCGCCATCTCTCTCTCTCAACGAGCTTAGACGGGGTTATTTAGTATAATGAATATAAACGAGATTTAAAAATTAGTTTGCCAAAGAAGTTTTACTTCTGACATGTGTACTTTGTACACACGCATTTTTTTTTAATATGTATATATTTAAAGTTATATTATGTGTAGTGTATCAACTATCTGGTTTACATAACACAAGCCTCGTCAGTAAACTAGATGGCGGTATGTGTTAATGTCCTAACATATTAATCATCCCTCTCGTTCTCACACAACACGTCACTATCTCCATCTCAGTCACACTCACGTCTGCGCAGCCACGACGGGCAGGGACAGCGTCCAACGCGCTAAGCGCTCTCTAACACATCAGATCATCTCCATCCTACTCGCACTCATGTCTGCGCAGTGACGACGGGCAGGGACAGCGTCCAACGCGCTAAGGCAGCCAGCAGCCGGGCGGCGGCCTCGTAAATACATACATATATAAAAAAATTGAAAGTGCGTGTGTACAAAGTACACAATATGTCAGAAGTAAAACTTCTTTGGCAAACTAAATTTTAAATCTCGTTTATATTTATACTAAATAACCCCATCTAAGCTCGTTGAGAGAGGGAGATGGCGCGAAGGTCACACCCACGAGTTAGACCGAGTTAGAAATGTCACTGACTCGCGGTGGGCGAGATCTAACTAAGGCTAACTCTTCCCCGTCTCTGAGTGCCTGGTACTATGGACTTATTTTATCGTTTCATCGAGTTTGAAATCACAACGATTCTAAAGAAGTTTCACTTCAATAAACATATTAATCATCCCTCTCGCTCTAACACGTCACTATGTCCCAACAAATATATCATCCCTTTCGCTCTCACACAACACGTCACTATCTCCATCCCAGTCGCACTCACGTCTGCGCAGCCACGACGGGTAGAGACAGCGTCCATCGCGCTAAGGCAGCCAGCAGCCGGGCGGCGGCCTCGCACGCGGCGTGCAGACGTAGCGGCGGCGGCGGGCAGCCTGCCGGAAGGGAGAGTGGTAGTTGGAGGCTCTCCGCTGTTAGTATGCATGCTTCCTCTGCTGATATAAACAAATATGTTACAAGTTGTAGTAACCATACCATATTCTTGCACCAGCAGTCGCGGGTTCGAGTCCCGCTGGGGGCATTCATTTGTTAAGCTCGAATGTCTGTACTCCAGTCATGGGTGTTTATATTTGAATAAAGAAATTATTATTATTATTATATATAAAGTAGAGATGCGCCGAGTAGCACTTTTGCCTAGTAACGAGTACCGAGTTTTACTCGGTTAAATTTTTTTCCAACCGAGTACTCGGCCGAGTAACTCGGTTCAATCAAATTCCACGATTAGCAAGAGTGTTTCTATGTGCACCTGCAAGCACCGTGTATAGCGAGCGTTTATTTTCGGAGGCCGATAACGTCTATGAAGGAAAAAGGAATAGGCTGTTACCAGAACGTGCAGAGAGCCTTGTGTTCCTGCATCATAATTTACCTTTATTAAATTTTAAATATTGATTTTATCATTAACGATCTCCAAATTTTGTCTCATTACTACTCACTCATTATCATAATTGAGATTTTCAAAGATTTCCTAAATTAGTTATAAATACTTTTTGATTATATAACACTGCTGTTTTAATTATGGCTGGTGCTAGTCGTCCGATAATCGTATTAATAAAAAATATATTATTCGTCCGACTATTGTCGGTTTGAACGAATATCTATCACTCCTTTGATTTCTAATATAAAATAAGCGATTTTTATGTGCAGGATATACCTATGCCAAAATTTTAAAAAAAATAACCTTAACCTACCGAGCTGATAATTTATTATTAAGATCTCACCCACTTTTAATAAGTCCAAGAGTTTTTATATGTAAGAGAGCTGGCTCTATAGAGCGTTCGTCCTATGAAATTTACGTTACTAACACTCCCTGAGAGTATGTACCTACATCAAAACAATGTACAAGAACATGGTATTTTGTAAAAAGTTCTATAGAAACGTCCGCAATTGCATTCACGAGTATGTTAAAACATAAAAAACAAATTGATTTCTCTTTGAGCCATTTAAGAAGCAAAAAAGTCTCAGTCGCGATATATCAAACACCAATTGTCGGACGAATAATATTTAATTTATTCGTCCGCTTATCGGATGAATAGACACTTCATTTAATTATATCTACCTAAATAAATATATTGCTTTACTTAAACCGAGTATACTCGGCATTAAAACCGAGTTATTCGGCCGAGTACGAGTATCAAAATAACCGCCGAGTACGCCGAGTACTCGGCCCATCTCTAATATAAAGGTTGTACAGTCCTCGCGCCTTAAGCTCAGCTTTGCATTTGTTGCGTGCAAAGTACAGATGGGTATGGCCGATGACGTAGCGCGTTGCGAGTGGTTTAAACGCGTTTTAACTGGTTTTTGATGCGCGGCTATTGGCTTTTAGCTATCACTCACACAAATGCAAAACTCAGCTTACGTCTCGAGAACTGTAGCTGTCGCTTGAATAAGGAGTGATGCGGGTCCAAATTCGAGTCTCGCACCTCTGATATTTGCGAATTATTTCTATCATGATTACCACTGTCTTATGGTGAAGGAAAACATCGTGAGGAGACCTGCATGTTTGAGAAAACCAAGCAAGTTTTCGTAAGACCTGTGAAGTTTGCCAACACTCCCAGAGAGGCCCTCGCCCAGCAGTGGGACGTTAAAAAAAAAGGGCTGACGATGACGATAAGATTCAGATTTTTAATTTGTTTTATATATACCATCATTTTGGGGTGTCTCAGCAGCGTGCAAAGCTCCTAAAGGCACTTCTGGCGGCGTCGCACCGTATGCAGACTGTAGGTATTCGTTAATTGCTCCTAGAAAAATAAAGATGGACGTATAAAATATAATTGTATAGAAAAAATTAATTTTTTTTTTTAAATAACAAAATCATGAGACACGCTATTTAAATATTTGTTTAAATATTTATTATTTATTGTATTTATATATTTATTTATATTTATTGACATAAATTATTGTAAATATATATTAAATCATACTAATATTATCTGTACACAGCTTTTGCAGCTCTTCAAATTCAATATTTATAACATTTATTGCTAAAATAACATACCAAACTGTCCCATTTTGAACAAATTCTTAGCAAGCTGTGTTTGCAGCATCAGCTGTTGTCGTCTAGCGCCCTCCACATCGCCAGGAGTCCCGGCACCCAGGTACGGAGATACTGTTGAAAGTACATACATTTGATTAGTTTTGTACACTAAAAGAAATCCTTTATCCTAAACCTTGTCCTAGAATTCCATAGGAAAGAGGATGACATAACAATATATGTATGTTGTTAAGATATCAAATTATAAAATTACCTGTAAGTTTCATTAATACTTTTTACTAAAAATGGCCTGTATGAGATTGTTAATCATAATAAACCATCTTTGTATAAGACTCATTTTTGTCATTTTTTGTATAATTCTTGTGTGTGTGACACACACACACACAAGAATTATGTGTGTGTATTCTTGTTGATGCAATAAAATATTTATGTATCTACCTTTACCCTTTTATATGTATTTTTATATATTTAGGGATTTTATGATTTTTTTATGATTTGATTATCATACATAGTCTTTATTATTCCAGAATCAATAAAAGACAACTTAAAGCAGTGTTAAAAACAATTCAAGGCTATTTTGTGATATACCTGGATTTCCTTTATTGAACGCAACAGCAGCAGCCAAAGCAAAGTTGAGAGCGGGAGCAGCTGGAGATACTGCACCAAAGGCATCGTTTGGCTCCTCTTTTGGATTAATCTGTACATGATAATATAGTAATAAAAGAATAAGCTCATAAAAAATTAGTATTAAATTAAAATATAGTAAATGTTAGATTTTTGATTATCTTTTTATTTTACTCTACAAAAATCACAATGACATTTACCCTTCCTTATTTTCTAGTCAGAAGAGTACATACAAAATTCAACATTTAATTTCAACTTCAAATACAATATCATGCAATAATAATTCATCAATCTAATGTAAGACTTATTATTTTCGAATTTTTTGAAGTATCAATGCAAATCTAAAAAAAAAAATAATTACTATGTAAAACTAATTTTTAGTACTAAAAACCAATTAATTAACATACCTGTGCGTTCTGTGCTTGTCCTGCGAGTCCCAATAGCTTGGAATATGCAGCTTGTCGCTCATGCACATCTCTCGCTTCACCCTTCACTTTATCCACTATCGGCTTCCTTTCATGTTGAACCGCTGTCCATACAGAGCAAGAATTACTGCTCGTCGAGTGCTTTTATTTAATTTTATATACAAATACAAATGCTTTTATTGCTGATAAAAATTTTTGTTTTTTTAGAGCTAATTATTGAAATGGCACATCAGTATCAGTGTGATCTGTTTACACCGGTTTTCACATTTAGATGAAATTTGTAGAAAGATAGTTTAAGACTTTGAAATGGACCTTTTAATATAGCTACAGTAGAACCAGATGTGGTGCAAATATTTAATAAATAAATAATTATTAGTATAATATAATGTTTATCTATATTAATATTATAAAGCTGAAGAGTTTGTTTGTTTGGTTGAACAAGTTAATCTCAGGAACTACTGGTCCGAATTGAAAAATTCTTTTTGTGTTGGATAGTCCATCCATTGAGGAAGGCTATAGGCTATACTACATCACGCTATGACCTATAGGAGCGGAGCATCAATGAAAAATGTTGCAAAAACAGAAGTCAAATATATCTTTTGATTTTCAGTTGCATTTAGAATGCGAGCGGAGCAGCGGGAATGGCTAGTTGATTAATATTTTAAACCTCGCTGATACTCACAGTCGCTTCTCATACCACACGCCAAGCACTTCTGTAGTCTGCAGTACTGGCATCTGTTACGGTGATGCTTTGTCACTTCACAGTTCATGCTACCCCTACACTGATACCCTAATTTCTTTCTTATTGACCGCTTAAAGAAACCTTTGCAGCCTGGAAAATATTTATATGGGTTTTATTAATACCCCATTAAGTGATTTGAGCAAATAAGTATATTATAACACTAAAAATTATCATGTTCAAAGAAAAAATATATGACATGTTTGTTAGTAATTAAAATATCTAGAAATTGTTGTAATTTTTTAAATAGAAGTGGTTATTTAAAATAAATTATTATAGTTATTATTTTCTTGCATAATTTGAAACTAATTTTAATAATGAATTGAAGTTATATTTACCTTCACAGCTAATAGCCCCATAATGTCTCCCGGAAGCCCTATCACCACATACAATACACAGCTCCAAACCACCAACTTCATTACCAGCACTGTACTTCATTTCCATTTGATCTTGTGCCTCCATATTGACTGAAATCAATGTGAAAAAAGATATAAGAAAGTGTTAAAGGCCTTTATTATCTATAAAGGTACAACATTAATTGTAACTTAACAAAATCTGTTTAAAAAAAACATTGAATTTAGTAAAACTTGTAATGTAAATTTAGGTATTCTGCCATATGATATAATCAAAACATGTGAGAATTCTTATTTTAGAATGCTAAATCATTAATAATACACATTTTTCTAAAACTGTTTCACTATCCAACATGCACTGATGTTTTTTATTTTTTTATGGATAAATAATCATAATAGCAGAACATGGCAATCTTAATTTGTCACTAAGATAACTTACAAATTGCCTTTCACTTTGATTATTTTAAAAGTACTGGGCATTTAGAGCAAGTAGTACGTAGGCGGAAGACTGAACTCAATGAAAAAATGAGATCGTGATGATCACTGTTGTAGAAAAATTTGGCCTTAGCAGATTGTTTATAGAACAGTTACATGTTCTTACCTTTTATAGTTCACAAACAAATTATTTTCTTCAAATATACGATACTAATAAACGTGAAATTGGATAAATCATCTATTTCACGTTTCTCAATCTAAAATATACTTTAAAGTAACAAATAAATAAAAATGAAATAAATAAACACGTTACATGCCAAAATGAAAACTGTAAAATTGAGAACGACGATAGCGAACGCTGACAATGATAAACAAAGATGGCCGACGCGACTATGACAGTGCAGTGTAGTGTAGCCAACTATGGAAGAGGAAGTTTTATAAATAAACTTATTGACTCTATGTTACCGACCAATCTCCTTCGTGTCCTCTCCATTCTACGTGATAATGGCGAAATAATCTGTGCTCAACTGGCACGCTTTGAAGCCATTAACAAATTAAGAATTGAATTGAAGTTCCTCTCTCGTTTGGTTAGCAAAGTTAAGTTTTTTTGGCGAAAATACAGTCAGGTTAATTTTAATGTATGGATGCGCAGCAGCATAAGTAAATATAATTGAATAAAAACACAAAAGTCATTAATTGAAAAATCTAATTTTATTAATTAAATATTAATAGACGTAAGCTATTTTACTATTGCAACATTGATATGTCATTATCACACCTTCCTAAGATGTCAATTGTCAAGTTTTATGTCAAACTTGCTCAACCTCATGTGTTTGTGATTATTAGTAATAACCAAATTTTTTCTATAAATGTTTTCTAAATAAATTATCATTATAAATAATGACTAGCACTGAGATGGAGAATATAATTGAAAAATTCACTGCATTAACTGAAAAACCAGTGAAATATTTGGAAGTGCAAAAGAATATAAAGGAGGATATTCAGAACTTAGTTAAATCACTCTATGATATTACAAAATCGCAAGAACAAAGTGGTAAGTCCAAAACAAATCAAGCATTATCAGAGATAATTGTAAAAGATTTCGATGAAGAACAAATATGGCAGCAAATTGAACTCCAAAATTCACAGTGCTGGGATCATCTAGTATGGGAAGTAGCTAACTGTATATCTACTAAAAATGATTTGACATTCCCAGTTAACATTGTTGAAGATGATAATATGGAGGTTTCAAATAATGAGGAGGAGATAGAGGAGGCTATTCCTGAAAATATATCAGCTACAGACAACTTTGAAAAGAAAAGTAAAACAAAGATTAAAAAACATGACAATAAAGTAAATTCTAGAATCAATACAAAAACATCTATAGTAGATGACAAATTTTTCAAATTGCAAGACATGGAAAATTTTTTAATAAATGAAGAGAAGGTGGAGGAAAAAGGAAAGAAAGATACAGAAGATGATGAAGGATCCATAGATATGTTTGAAGAGATAGATAGCGAAGGATTAGAGGATGAAGGTGGCAAGGAAATGATGTATTCAGATTTTTTTAATGATGATAATGGTGATGAATATAATGAAAGTAATGAAAATAATGATATCAATGAAGAAAATGAAGCTACAATTAGTGATAAAAAAGTTAGATTTGCAGAACCTGAATCTGATGAAGAAAGTCAGTCAGATGGTGAAGATGCACATGTGGATAAGAAAGTCAGATTTGCACAAACAGATTCTGATGACACTGATTCTGATGATAGCACAGAACCGATCTCCAATAAGCAAATCAACGGAGACAGTGAAAAAGATGAAAAGAAATCAGAGTTTGAGATGAGACAACAAAGATTAAAACAACAAATATCTAAATTAGAGGAAAAAACCCTTACTGAAGCTCCTTGGCAATTAAAAGGAGAAATTGATGCAAGTAAGAGACCTCAAAATTCACTACTTGAAGAAGTTTTGGACTTTGATCTCACAACGAGGCCACCCCCTACAATTACTGAACAAACAACTGTCACTTTAGAAGGTTTGATAAAACAGAGGATAAAAGATAAGGCCTGGGATGATGTTGTGAGAAAAGAGAAACCGGTAGATGATCAGCTGCTGTTTAAGAAGACCGAAGTACTTGACCACTCAAAGAGCAAGCTAAGTTTAGCCCAAGTTTATGAAACTGAATATTTAAAACAAAAACAAGCTCAATCAGGAGATGTTGATGAAGAAAAAGAACCTGAGAGTCATACTGAAATTTGTAATGCTATGAGTAAGCTGTTTGCTCAACTAGATGCATTATGCCACTATCATTACACTCCTAAACCACCTCAAGCGGAAGTCAAAATTGTAAGTAATACTCCAGCTATATCTATGGAAGAAGTAGCACCAGTAGCTACAAGTGATGCTGCATTGCTAGCTCCTGAAGAAGTTAAGAGGAAACGTAAAGGAGAGTTGATGAGTAAAGAAGAAAGAACACAAACAGACAAAAATAGAGAAAGAAGGAAAAAGAAGGTCTTACAACGCAAGAAGGGACATCCTACTGATGTAACAAATCACAGAAATACAACAAAAGGCTCTGAGAGTAATGACAAAACCTTGAAAACCTCGAAAGCTTTCTTCCAACAATTAAATGACGATTCAAATAGTTTAATTAAATCTAAGAAAAAGAATGTAAAAAATAAGTAATAAATTGTTTATTCTTGTGTGTTTATTACTTAAGTTTTTTTAATGCATTTGATCCATACTAATATATTTTGTTGGTTTTTTCATTTAAATTATTTGGTGGAATATAAGCATATTAGGAGATTTTAGTTATGTTTAACTTTGTGGCCTATTTATTGAGGAAGGTTATCCAAATAACTATAATCCATACAACTAAGGTATAGTGCAATATTTTTGAAACCTAAATAAAATTATATGAGTTTATTCATCATATTAAGTAAAAATAACATTTAGTAGATTTATAATAATCTTCCTTATTAAACTTAATGTAATAGGAGCCGTTAAATGTAAATATTATATTGGCATTTAAATATTTGATCCCTGACATTTTCATTTTAATATAATATAATACTTATTAATTTTAATTTTAATTGCATTTAAAATACACGAGTAAAAAGCTGAGCTTTGTGAGAGCTCGCGTAGTTTTTCTAACAAGCAATAATTTTTAAGACAGTTTTTAATTTTTTATATACTATGTATGAAAGTTACTCTCCCTCGCTTCGCTCAAGTTCATCCCTAGGTTTAGCGTCACGGTACGCCACAAGTTCAGCAGTTAAAATAAATACAATTTCTAAAGTTACGCCTTTTTAACCGACTTCAAAAAAGGAGGAGGTTATATGTTCCGTTGTATGTATTTTTTTTTTATGTATGTTCACCGATTACTCCGCCGTCTGTGGGCCGATTTCAAAAATTTTTCTTTTGATTGGTAGGGTATAGTTCCGAGGTGGTCCCATTGTCACCAAGTCAGGATCTGATGATGGGATCCCAGGGAAATCGAAGGCAACTCTCAAAATTTACAGGCACCTATTATGTTTTTGATATATTTTCTAAGCCCGATAAAGCTTTTACGTATGAAAATCATCATCTCATGTGGATGAGCTGATGATGGAAGGTAAAATTCCTCAACAGTTGTTTTTTATGTGTTTTCACCGATTTCTCCGTGAATTGTGGGCCGATTTTAAAAATTTCTTTTTTGTTCGGTAGGGTATACATTCAAGATGTTCTCATTGTCACCAAGTCAGCATCTGATGATGGGATCCTAGAGAAATCGAGGGCAACCCTTAAATTTTATCGGCACTGATTAGCTTTTTCATATATTTTCTAAAGCTGTTCAAGAATTTGTGATGATGTAAGGTATATATCCTCAACGGTTAGGAGTTGAAAGAAAATTCTTTTAATATTATACGTACTTATGACCTGATAGTCGTATTCCTTCAGGATATTAGGTGGATTGATAATAGAAGGTAAATCTTATTAACGTCTACGAGTTACGTGGAAAAATAGACGTGGACAAATCTCGATTGACTATTGTCGTTCATTTCAAAACTTCGCTGACTTATTGGAGCAGTAGTTTAGTTAGCCTTCCAATATTTTATTTAAACATAATAATTTCCACAAAAAATTTAAAATAAATTATTTTTTAACAAAAATGAAAACCGACTTCAAAACGCTACAAATCGAAACTAAAAAGAAAAAAAAAATTTAATTACTTAGTTATTGTTGGAGTCGGTGGAGCGGTTGGAGCAACAATACATGAAACGATCCCTTGGGAGTCTTAGAGCATTGCAAGAAGCTACTAAGAAACCCCAGGATTAGTTAAGACCCCGAACGAAATCAGATTCTTATATAATAAAAATGTTTAATAATCTATACATCTATAGTCTACATATTCTATATAAATAAAATGATAGAGGTCTGCAGTTGTGCGCGCATCACGGAAAAACTACTGGATAGATTTCAATGAAACTTTAAGTTTTAATTCTTAGATACTTGGCCCTTATCAAAAAAAATTATTGCGATGTCTTCATTTAATAAAAAGTTATTAAAGTTTCAAGAAACAACGATTTGTATATGCACTGCGTGTTCAGTGATGTATGTTTCCTTCTCGCGGAGTAGTGGGGCAAGCGGCGTAGCGCGCATGCGGACAACTTTGTTAATATTTCAAGCAACGCGGACGTAGTCGCGAGTATCAGCTAGTTTATGATAAAATTCTAACAGAGTCAAATCTGTAAATTAAATATTTTTTGGAAAATCTAATTAAAATAGACACTATTATCGATATAGAGGCAAAATATATTGTTAGAACTTTTATCTGTCTGTCTGTATGTCTGTGACCACACCACGAGAAAACCACTGGACGATTTGGATGAAATTTGGTAATTGGTATAATGATAGCTGGTTAATCGGGTCGGTTGGTACATAGGATACTTTCTATTGCGGGAAAAAAAATTCATTGCTGAGAAATCTCAACGAACCGTTACAAACCGACTATAAAACATGACACGGTATTAGATATATGAAATCTATTTTATTTCCCGTTTTTAGAACGTGGGTGGAAATTCTAGTAAATTATATCAATTAGGTATTTATTGATATATTTTTTATAAATAAAACCATAAATGGTTCCTATACGTTATTTTTTTTATTTAACATGAATTTATAAAGTTTATAAACATTTTCAAGTTTCCATATTTTAAAGCTTTATTTTCACAAGGTTTCTTAGACCACAGAATACATCATAGCCTTTAAGTACATTTGCAACAAATTTGTTAATGCACAAAAAATATTTTTAACCGGGACCCTAAATCGAAAAGCCTTTTGGTTTCCGGTAATGATCAAAACCGGTTTAAAAATTAAACCTAAAGTCCTTATTTCTACATTAAGTTTAATTTAGCTAAGACAATCAAGTACCTAGTATTAAAAATGAAACTATCTTTTTGAATTTTGTCGCGGATTTATTATGATTTTTGGTTTCCGACGTTTCGAATGCTTTACAGCAATCATGATCACGGGAGAGACCAACAATCATAATAAATCCGCGACAAAATCCGAAAAGATAGTTTCATTTATAATGTCAAATATTAGCGTAAACCTAAGAAAGTATTACCTAAGTAGTATTAACTTATACTTTAAAGTTTAGCCCAAAGCCGCACTAGTATCGTAAGCATGGTATTTTGTTAATAACAAAAGCGATTCTCTTCAGACGTTAGGTCCGTCATTAAAATAGATAGTTGTGTGTAATCTTACAAAAGTGCGATTAGCCGTCGGGACTCGGGTCGCGCCGCAAACGGCGTTGGCGTTGGTACGGCGTAATTAGCGAGGAAAAACTCGGCGATATGGCGCGAAACGAATCTGTATTTGAGGATTGGTAAATGTGGAGGCGGTATTAATATTTGTCTATTGTTGAATGTGGCTTGAAAATTCCAATTTAAAGTAGACTATTTTTGGTCGTTGTTTTTTTAAATTTGTGTTCATTATCGTGCGTGACTTTGGGGTGTAAGACAGATAATCTATAACTTATAAGAGATAAATAATTTTAAAGAGTTAAAGTTTTCACTTTTCAAGTTAGCAAAACGTGAAGTCCGAGTACTTAATACTTATTTTTTCTGTCAAAAAAGTTTCAATACTGTCGGCCTTGTGTGTATCTATCTTGCAATGTTTTTTATTAATTATTTTTTAATGATGATGACTCGTCAATTAATGTAGGGAATTTTAGAGATCCTTAATATGATTTCGTTTAGTATTTAGTATTATTTTCTTTCATTCTTAATAATATTTTTTAATCTAAATTCCGAATTGATCTTACAAAAAACATATAAGGGTGCATCTGGACTTCGTAGCTCCGAGCTCACGTCTATAGCAGTTAGTGCCCGCCTAGGAAGTTACATAACGACGCCGTTACTTTTTAGCTTCAGAGTCCAAATGCTAAATGCCTATGCACTTCTATATGACTGTACTGTGGTTTGTTAGAATACAATATATGTAAATGTATTTACTTTTTAATCTTATAATGGCTGAATTTATTTTATATTTTAGCTGTTACGGTTTATTTGAGGATGCAATAAGTAAATGAAGAATAGGTACTATCTTTATATATCTAATCTACAAAATACTTATCAATAAAAAATAACATAAGTTCATAAAAACAAAACTTGAAAAACAGACTTGTATGACAGTTTTCAGATCTTTTTTAATTCTATCTTTAAAAGGTTAAAGTATAAAAAAATATATAATCTACTCTCGGATGATAATCTGAAACCGGAAACTGTTAACTTAATATACTTAATTATTATGGTTAAATTGTATCTATAGGTAACAGCCAGTATAGTATTGTCACCGTCGGTGACTGTGACTCACCCGACTTGATATTAGAGGAAACGTAGAGCTTATAGTTTTATCGAATGTTTTCAGTTCTTGTATCACTACACATTATAAAACAAAATGGCACGCTACGTTTGTATGTATGTATTGTTGCATGTATATTTGCAATAAACTCAAAAACTGCTGCACTAATTTTCATACGTTTTTCACCAAAAGATGGTGTTATTCACGCGGAAAGTTTAGTATACTAATTCACCTAGGTTTTATTTCGCTGAAATATTTAGATGATTGTGGAAGTTGTTGTAAAGGACGTGCTGATACGTAGCTTTAAAGGCGTGCGCGGTGCACGCCAATTGTTGCCACGCGGTTAGCTAATTAAGTCACGAAAATAATAATTTATTACAGAATAATTCCTCTTAAGAAGATCTTATTAAACTGTAGCAACGCTATGTGCACGTACCTTTATATTGTTTGGGGATAAGAAATTAAAAAAAATCTTGTATTTCTCATGTTATATAAGGCACTTCAAATATAAAATTAAAAAACTAAAGACCCAGATCTACTTCATATCTTAATAAAAAATAGCAATATGTTGCAAGTGCGCTGGAGAGCAAACATTAGGCGTCTATTCCGTCAATTATTGCATTTATTGACCGGCTCTTCGCAATTTTCCATTTCGCAACACCCATTTTGTCCCCAATTAGATTTTTGTAACTGTTTGCAATCATGCCGATATTTGACTTTGGGTTTTAGGGTTCCGTGACTGAAGGTCAATTCTGGACAAGCCAGTATTACTCACTAAATCTAATAAAACCTTACT
The DNA here is from genome assembly GCA_905231865.2 of Boloria selene. Lineage (NCBI taxonomy): Eukaryota > Metazoa > Arthropoda > Insecta > Lepidoptera > Nymphalidae > Boloria > Boloria selene. The sequence goes on from HG993156.1 coordinate 1,128,009, forward strand.
CCATCTAAATAACAGGATCGCTTACGCATTCAACCACGACTCCCCATCGGTCCGGCAGGTCTGCCGAATCAGACTACACAGCTGCGGGGTTGCAGTTGCACAGTTCAGTCTGCTATTAGAGAATTACCGGCCATGTCATTATGCGTTTTAGGATTCCCATCCAGTTGGTTTGCCAGACGCTGTGGGGCTAATGGGCCCCACGACAAGGTAAACGCCACGTTTGGGGGTGATCCTTGTGGGGGGCTTTGGGCTAACTATGTATCTAGATAATAAAAAAAAAAAGTAATAATAAATAATATTTTTTTTAATGAATGAATACTTTATTGCTACATAAAGAAGGGAAGATACAAAAAAAGGAGATGCACAGCAGGCGGTCATCGCTAAAAGCGATCTTTTCAGGCAACCTTAAGATAGTAGAGTCAGTGAGTATACAAAATAGTAGACGGTGAATAACATATAAACATATACGAATTTCTAATTGTTTTAAAGCTACAATACGATAACGTCGACACCCCAAATATTCAGCACCGTTTACACCATAAAGTAATAAATAAAGTAAATTTAACAGTAGTCTGGATCGCGGTGGTAATCCGCGTCAGTCGCGCACTCGGTCACATGTTTATAATTTGTGCAATTACCACGCTCGAGACTACTGCGCGTAGAGCTTCGAAGTTTTAGATACACTAACAATATGGTGATTCAACCCCATTTTAACGTACCAGGGCTGGGGATGGGTCTCCCTTAAATTTGAAGGGGATAAAGTCATAGTCCGTTCGTGGGTTGGCGGACTTCACATGTCTTTTGTTAATTATAATGGTTTTTACCTATTTTTGTGTACACGGATTACATCAAATGTGTAAAACAAAGTAAGTATATAGGGATGGGAAATAAAAATGAATACACGTATTTTTTAGTAATTTTTGACTGAGATCAAAAACTATTTTACTCTATCATAAGTGAAAATCATATCAATTAATAACTTTGTTGACGTATTACGCTTACACCAACACACATTTTTTCCATAATAATATTGACAACTAGGGAACTAGCATTAACTTTTTGTGTTCCACAAATGAAAGCCATAGTAAATATTGTATCTATTTCATCATCATCATCAGCCTTTTTTTAACGTCCCACTGCTGGGCACGGGCCTCCCTCCACATAGTCCACCGCGCTGACTCAATGCGTGTTGGCGGACTTCACATGTCTTTCGAAAAACTTGATAGGTTTTTCTAAGACACGCAGTTTTCCTCACGATATTTTCCTTCACCGTAAGGCAAGTGGTAATCATAATAGAAAATGATTCACACATGAAAATATCAGAGGTACGAGACCCGGATTTGAACCCGCATCACTCGGTTATTCAAGCGAGTGCTTTACCGCTGGGCTACCACTGCCTTACTATATAATACCTATTTAGTATTTAATATTAATAAATATGAAACATCACATCTGTTATCTTTATAGCTCAATCCAAAAGCCACCAATGGTGCGCTGCAGCGCGCAGACAAATAAATTCAGAGGCGCGATAAGCGTAGTATAAATCAGTAGGGAAAAAACACTGTGCACGGCCTTTATGATAGTAGGCTGTGGTCTTTAAGAGATAAGATAGAGTTGGTAAAATGTCTTATTTGTTAAGATTGAATGGGAGGGGCCCTTTGTTAATAATATAACTCAGAGTTGGTTATAGATTTTCTTTGTACGCTACGTGTGGCGCAGTTGGTAGTGACCCTACTTACGTGCGCCAAAGGTCGCTGGTTGAATTCCCACTGGGGCCTTCATTTGTTAAACTCGGATGTTTGTACTTTAGTCATGGGTATTTATATTTATAATATGTATGTATTTAAAAATAAGTTATATTTGAAGTATATCAACTATCTGGTATTTGTAACATAAGCTTCTTTCGTAGCTTACCACGGAACTAGATGGCGCTGTGTGTAATATTAGATTCTATGTAGAAGTAGATGTAATGAACAATTTAATTGTCTTAAAGAGTGGTACTGGGTTCTGGCGATAGATTGATCGACTTAATGACTTGCCTCTGAGTTCTCCTCTCTCGTGTTTATTAGCTTAGATACGATAATTTTTAAGTATGTATTATATAGATATACTAGCAATTCCCGCGGCTCCGCCTGCGTTATAATTACTATTAAAATAGGGATTGGCGATAGACGGTTGAAAATTTAGGGTTATAAGTTTTTTGATGCCAAATCATAAAAAAAATAAAATTGAGTAAAATAATAAAAATAAAAATCTGGAATGCAACCTACCAAATATTATACAGAAAAAAAACCATAAAAATTGGTTAAGCCGTTTCGGAGGAGATCGATAACAAACATTGTGACACGAGATTTTTAATTATATAAAAATATATGTTGAGAATTCGTAATTTTTAGTTTGTTTTACTTAAATAAACAAATTTGTTGTGACATTCACACTCATCAACATCTAGTTCCGAGGTAAACTACGAGTTAAATATAGGCAAACTAAATGCAATATAATTAGTTTTCAAACTTTAATAATGAAATGATAACGTTTAATAATAGTAATATTTTTATTTTTTTAAATAATTATTTATCAATTACATAAACCAAACCTGAAAGGCACCCTAGAACTTACCATCACTACGATAAGTAAGTTTTAATAAACAAGCTTTTTAAAGCTTCTTTAATGGCTTTCGTCGTATATTGTGTTCCTCTAGGGCTTTAAGCACAGAATAAACAGAATTTATCGTTTCTGACAATTTTGTATTTTCATTTGTTAATTTAAAACAAATCGGACGAGTAGAAAGCTGACTCTCGTACTACTAATGAGGATAATTTGTTATATTTACACTTCATCAATATTAGTTAGTTATATTAGTATAGTTAAAGCTTATGTTATCACATAACACATGAATAATAAAATTACTAAGTTAACAAAGCGTGGAACCAAAATTATCAAAGACAAACTGTTATGCCTAACTACATTGTGTTATTTCCCTTATCTATATTTAACATTGTCTAGTAAATAAATAAGGTCAAGTTTGATATAAAAAAATAAAAGGAATTTAAAGTGACGTAACCGTAAATCGTATCTATCATATCATATCTTCTAAAGTAGTATACTAAAGTTAGCCCGACGCGGGACTCGAGGTCAAGACCTCTTGATTGCAACCCACAACACCCAACAGCCACTAAGCCACTGAGGCAGTCTTAAAAGTAAATTTTTAATAAAATAACTAAATAAGCTTTGAAAAATAAATTGATTTAATAAATATACAGCTAACTACCTCGCACTTCTTAACACTGTTATGGTCCAGTCAAATAAGGTCTAAAATCGGCAAAAAGCTTTGCAATTTTGATATAATGTAGTTTAAATGATATAAAAACAATGTATAATGTGGGTTCAGCGACTGCAACCCCGCCAGGGTGGAAAAAATATCAAAAGGGTTTTTTTCGAAATTTATTGGTTAACTATTGAAATATGTAGTATTCTAAAAACTATAATAAATATTAGTGAGAAAGTAGTCGGCACGGTCAACTTGCCGTAGCTATGTCTTCGCTACGAAAGTTCGTAGACGTTTCCTTGAAGTGTGAAACACATCTAAACATTATTTTAAAATATTCTGTACAAATTTGACTCTAGGTACAATAAATATTTCTATAATACAATAAATATAAATTTAATTAATTACTTAATGAAATAGTCATTATTATCGATATCGAGGTCAATTTATATTTTTTAGTATTAAATACTGCCTGTCCGTTTGTCTGTGACCGCACCATTAGAAAACTACTGGTCGTACATTGATGAAAATTAGTATGATGACAGCTGGTTATTCGGGTTAACGTATAGAATACTTTTAATTGTAGAAAATATCTCTACGAGAAATGTACATTAACGTATGTAGGGACGAACGGTTAAACGAAAGGGTTAGTCGTTAGTTTATAATAATACTTACAGTCCGTATATCGAAAAATTATCTATATATAGTCTATCTATACATTTGTTTATTATTTCTTAGGAAATATAATATATAATGTATACAAAATATTGTAAATAATATGTTAATCACTGCTGTGCTATTTCGTGTTAGTAATGTTGAATATATTTGAATGTATGTAATTATATTCTTTATTGCACATTAAGTGGTAGTGCCATGCTTGTTGCCTTCGGGTTGCAACCAAATGGGCCGGCACGCCCCGTATAGTTCATTAGTACCACTCTCTCACAGAAGACCGGCGTGAAGTGGCAGCTATGCTGTCGCGTTTCTTCCGGTGAGTGAGAGCCCGGGAGGACCACTCTCCTTCCCCCTCCCTCTTCCCTTCATCCTCCGCCTTCGTTCCCCCCTCCCTCCCACTTCCCTCCCTCCTCCATCTCTCCCTTTCCTGAAAGGCCGGCAACGCATCTGCAAGCCTGGCTTGCAGATGTTCATGGGCGGAGGTGATCACTTCCCATCAGGTGAGCCTCCTGCCCGTTTGCCCCCTTTTTACTATAAAAAAAAAAACAAAAAACAACTTTAGTTTGTAACGGTGGACTTATCTCTATAAGAGATTTCTTCCAGCCAAAAATGTATGTATGTATCTAAACTAAGTAAGTAAGAACTAACATAAAGGATAAGCACTATGTATACTAACAAATATTTAATGAGTCTAAATTACTTGAAATATAATTAATTATTATTATATTATATTAAATGTACACAAAATTATAACTGCAAAAGACAAAAAAAAAATCAAATTAATTGAATTTGTTATTTAATTTCTTCTTTATTACATTTAAAAGCACATTTATTATGTAAATTCTCTCAATATATCAAATTAAGCGATTCTAGATGAAACTTTTGGGAAGATTTTTAAGTTTAACCGGTGTAACACTGATAGGTAATGTGTTTGCGTCACTGGAATAAACGATAAATTGCAAAGTTTGCACTGCACCGCTACATCAAAAGATAATCTCGTGTGAAGAAGGCTTTAGAATATGTAGACACACCAGTTTAAATACTTATGTGTACTAATATTGTTATGTTATGTTCAAAAAGAATATTATGAACTATCTATTAGGCAAAAAATGATGAAAAATTTGTAAAATAATAAAGTGTTTTGATATTTTTTAATCGAATCAAACCTAATTTTGAAGGTTATTGTACATTTCTCAGAAATCAGATATTCCGGAAGTAAAATCCTATACCTGGATAACAATCTAACATTATACCAAATTTCGTCAAAATATGTCCAGTAGTTTTCTCGTGATGTGGTCATAGACAGACAGACAGACAAAAATTATAAAAACCATAGATTCGGCCCCAGTATCAATAATATATTATAATAACTATTTCAATTACATTTCCAAAAAAATCTTCAATATAAAATCAACTGAGTTAGGACTAATACATGAGATATACCAGCCCACTTCTACCACTTTCCAATTCCCGCAGCAGGCTCGGTCCGCGAGGTTACATCTAATATAAATTCCTATCCAATATTCACAAATTCTCGGCCATTTTAATGCGGACCAAATTGCAATCTTCTGCTCCGTGTCGCCGCGTTAAATAAAAGTAGGGGGTTATATCTTCACCTTAAGTGAAAGGCTTTTGAACAAATTTTTAGATGAATTTTTAGACTGATGTATAGCATTTTAGCAAAAAGAACGTTATTAGATATTTTTGTGGTTTCTTTTTTAGTTTGTGTGAGTTTAATGTAGGTTTGTCATCTTAAATACGAAAAATTAGTAATATTTCTATCGGTCAATTGCTTGAAAAACCAAAGAATATTAATTGAATAATTAGTCCAGTAATTAGTTCACAGACGTGATAATTAATTTCCTATGTGTATAAATCTATAGGCAACCCCGTTCTAAAAACTGCATGAAAATCCGCACAAGACTTTCTAAAATTACTGCAAAAAAAAAAAAACAACTCATTATTATTATTTATTAAACTTTTTGGTACTTATAAAATGCTTATTCTCTCATTTTAGTCTAGAGAAACCATGATTGTTTGCAGGTGTATAGAAAATAGCCCACCAAAGATTCATCACAATCGGATCAATGGTTAAGGAACACACAGCGGACATACATACATTTCTATTTACAAATCTATTATAAATAGCTTTCCAAAAACGAGGCGTTTGCGTAAAGATGTAACAAATATACTTTCATATAATATTCTTTTTTTTTCAAATTCAAAATATTTTATTCACCATTAAATTATTACAATTTTTTACCAAACGTCATGAGTCTACCACCAGTTCGGAAAGAAGAAGCCTTTGACCTGAGAAGAACTGGCGAAAGAAACTCAGCGGGATTAATATTTATTTTGTTTTTTTTTATTAAATTGAAATTACAACAATTCTATAGGTCAACACAGCCTGGCGGCGATCTCATCATTCTCAAGGCATACTGTCTTCTAAAAAATCGTTAATCGAATAATATCCTTTACTATTACTACAAAAACGTTCTTTCACATTTTTTTTAAATTTGGCAATGGAAGCTTTTCGTACCTTTTCTGGGATCCTGTTGTATACATACCTACTTTCCTATCTTTAAGTTAAAGTAGGGGTGTGTGAATATTTTTCGAATCGAATCGTATATATCGAATTATTTGAAATTCTACGATTAATTCAAAAAAGCTCGAATAATACGAAGAATTTTGAATAATTCGAAAGTTTTCGAATAATTCGCGAATTAATGAAATATCTCTGGATTTTCAATTGTTTCCATTTAAATTCCTCAATCGTGCACCAAAATATTCTACTTACGAATAATATAAAATTAAAAAAAAAACACTATACTAATTGTTCTATTTGTGTAACTAAAACAAATTGTTATATTTCATGGTTTGAATAAAATGTATATTGACTGTTAAATTTATATTTGAATATTGAAAATAAGAAACCCTGAATTCAAAATACTCGGAAATTCGCTAATAACATGATAGTTTACGAATGTTTCGGAAAAAAATCGAATTATTCGAAAAAATCGAATTATTCGGGAACTTTCGAATAATTCGAATTTTCGAACTATTCAATTCGAGTTTCGAGTCGAATATTAATGTTCGATTCGGAACGAATATTTCGTAAGTTCGAATTATTCGCACACCCCTATTTAAAAGTGTTGTAAAATAAGGATGATATTACCCATTTAAATATAATATTATACACAAATATATAAAAGCTATAAACGTAGGGTGTAATTTACAGCAATTTCCAAATAGTCATAACCGATACGTCCGCAATAGATAGCGGTCTATCGCGGAACATAACGCGGACAGGGAGTTATTCACACGCCCGGGGCACGAGCATGAGTGTTATTTAATCATCGTGTATTTTTATGTATTATATTATAATATTTATTTTTAATACTTACTTGTACTAGCGACTTAACTCGCTTTGCTCAGGTTTATTCTTATATATTTGACAATTGCTGTAGATTTCACTGAAATGATATATTTTATCAGCTTTTTTCCAATAAACCTTTCTATTCAATCACTCTATCTATTGATGAAAACTGCATTAAAGTCTGTTGCGCAGCTTAAAAGATCTAAACATTACAAATGGAACTATCTTTTCGGATTTTGTCACAGATTTATTTTGATTTTTGGTTTCCGACGCTTCGAATGCTTTACAGCAATCATGGTCATGGGAGAGACCAAGGTGTTTGACGTCTCAGAGGTTTAAATACTTGTTACAGACAGTGCCTACCACCAATTTACAAAAATTCAAAAATGGCACCAAAGTACCTTATAAATTATATATCATATATTTTATGATAGAGATATTATAGATCTAAACGTACAAACGCGGGAAGCGACTTTGTTTTATACTATGTGAAGAAGATATCAACTTCTCTCCGCTCGAATCCCTACGTACGTTAGCATACAGTATTTCTTAAACATGAGGCATTTTCTCGCAGATATATACTATATGATTATTTATTAAATTCGGATAACCAGCAATCATCATACCAAACAATAAAATCTATACAGTGATCTTCTCGTAAAATGGTCCCCAACTATTTTTATTTCTATGCTCATTAGAATTAAAAAATATTGAGATGTGTCGTGAGATTCAAAATTTGTAATGTCCTTTAAAACAAAAAATATCTAAACAAAAACTCTACTTGCCGTGTTCAATTATAAGTACGAGTATAATCCATCAAATTAATCAAAATAGGTCAAGCCGTTATACTCAAAAATATTAAAAACACATGTACTGAAACTTTATATCCAAAAATGAGTATCTTATTTAATAGATATATCATATTAATTATGTATATCCTAACATATATAATACTAGCGAGTCAGCCCCGCTTTGCTCGGGTTCGTCCCAAGATATAGCGCGAGAGAAGCCGCGGGTTTCACTAGTTATACATATAAATCTTCCTTTTAAATCACTCTATCTATTAAAATAAGGCATCAAAATTCGATAAGTTTTAAAGATCTAAGCATACATAGTGACAGACAGACAGCGGGAAGGGACTTTGTTTTACACTATGTAGTGATTTTATAACATATTTTCATTTCGCAATCCAATAACTTATAGCCAACATCGTCATTTACAGCAATTCTCAAACAACCAATAGATAGCGCACGTTCCCGAGCTATCGCGGGACATAAAGTCGGACAGGCGAAATTAAAAAGACAAACTGCATCGACGCCGCGGGCGAGATACTGGCCTTTTATTTTCATTCGTAATTAGTTGGGAAGTAATACTGTAAGGTTTTAACCGATTTTTATTAAAGATTTTTGTGGGAGCTTTTAAAGTACTGGAAATGTGTGCTGGGAATTTTTCCTTTTATGGGTTTTCGTTTAGTTTATGGTGTAGGTTGTGTATATGGATTTTTATGGGGTTATAGTTATAATATATAACACAAAAATGTTTGATTGTACTAGGTAAAAGAAAAAAATTATAATAAAGCTTTAGGAAGTGGTAGCTCAGTGGATACGCGTTGGATAGAGCAACTGAGTGACGCGCTTTCAAACCCTGAGTCTCGCAACTCTGATATTATCTGATATTAACATGATTACTACTAGTCTTACGTTGAAAGAAAATATCGTCAGGTAATTTGCATTTTTCACAGAACCTAAAAAGTTTCCGAAAGCTTGGCCAGCGAGGTGCATGGCCTGATCCCCCTCATATTGAAGGGAGGCCCGTACCCAGCAGTGGGTCATTAAAAAGGGCTGAATACTAGAAACATACACTTAGTTGTCATTTATGTATATAAAGCCCCTGCATCGCTTTCGCTACCAATAGTTTGAAACTCCCACATGCAACTCGTAGTTATATGGAATTTTACAGTGTAGATAGCTGTATATAGCTACAGATCTGCTGAATCGATAGAAATGAAATTGTATAAATTTTGTTTTATATCTTTAAACACTTACTTTACATTACGTAACTAGTATTCAAACAAACAGACAGACGTGAGACTTTTTGATTTATCTTCACAAATTATACCATTGTTAGATTAAATCTTTGACCCGATCCTCCTGTGTAAATGTAAGATCTTACATACTCGAACCCGCGACCGCTGGCGCAAGAAAGTAGGGTCACTACAAACTGCGCCAAACATCTATCTTAATCATATCACTAATAACATTACAACGGTTAGCCATCCACTAAATAACAACATTTATAGTCACTTAACCAATACCCTTATATATCTATTGTAGATTTCATTTTTGCTTAGTTCTGCAATTTAGAAACTTTTATTATTCTTCGCGTACGCTCAAGGAACGTGTAGTGAAAATCAAATCTGTATTTAAGCCGAGTGCACACGAGCAAGTGAATAATTTAGCCGGTCTGTTCCGGGCCTAATATAATATACGACCCTGGATTTTGAGTCTCTTAGTTGTGTTATATTAGATTTACTGCTCTGTGATTATTCACAGAGCAATTAGGTGATAGAGACGTGAGAAATATGTATTAATTTATGATAAATATTTTTACTATAGCTATAAGTGTGTATAAAAGTATGTTAAATGTAGTAAAGGAAACAAAACAAATATAAAAAGCGGAGTTAGAAAATGCTTTAAATTGCTTAGACCCAATGACGACATTAAGTAAATTTTTTTTTTTTTTTAATTTATTTATTTTAGGTCGCTTTTTAACATCTAAGGTCATTAGCGACCACATTTGACATACATAGTTATCACATACAGTTTATATAAGTTTGTACATATTTATCATTTTCAAAAACTTTAGTACGCTATGACAACCATTTTGATTTAAACAATCTTTTAAATCATTGGGAACATTACATAATCGTTTCTCATTACTAAACGCTAGACATTCTACCAAAATATGGAATATTGTTAAATCTAGACCACACTTGCATTTGTTTCTGTTAGTCTTAGTTATAAGGTGAATATGTGTAATGTTGGTATGACCAATACGCAATCTTGTAATAACTACTTGATCTTTCCTACACTTAAATGATAGGGGTGATTTGTCAAAGATTGAATTTCTAACTTTAAATAATGTTGATGTATTTCCTGCCTTCCAAGATGTATCCCAGTTCATTTTAATTGTATGCTTTATATGCTTATGTAATTCACTGTGAGCGGTTTTAGCTATATTGGAAATATCATTTTCATTAGTTGCATTTCTAGCTTCTCTATCAGCTTCCTCATTACCGCCAATACCCTGATGACTTGGGATCCATATAATTTCGAATTTATAACCATTTTCTATGAGATTAATCATTTTTTGTTTAATTTCTATAATAAGAGAGTTAATATTTTTTGGATTTTGTAACGCTGTTAGGCATGATTTTGAATCTGAATAAATTATATATTTCACTACATTAGATTGCATATGTATTAAATCTAAAGCTTTAAGGATAGCTGTTGCTTCACAACTAAAAACTGAATAATAATTCCAAAGCCTATACCGGTAAGATAAATTTCCAGTTACCACTGAGCAACCTGATCTTCCATTCAAAACTGACCCATCAGTATAAAAACTTATGTGATCTTTATATCTATGATTAATTTCATTAAATAATGTTTTATATGTGCTTGGTGCGGTATGATCTTTATGGTATTTAGTTAGCTCTAGATTAATAGGAAATTTGCAGGTTTTCCAGGGCGCACAGGTAATTGACCTCTTTGTGAGTATAGGCGGCACAGTAATGTTTAATTGATTTAAATATTTGGCTGCCCTAATACGTAAAGGTTTCGATAGGTTATTTTGAAATTCATACTCAGCATCGACTGCAGAAGTTTTAGTAAAGCACTCATATGTTGAAGTGTCAGGTTGAGACAATATATTTATAGCGTATACGGTTACTAGTTGCTTTCGTCTTATTTCTAATGGCATTTCTCCCGCTTCAACTAAAATACTCCGAATTGGACTAGTCTTAAATGCACCAATACATAATCGAAGTGCAGTATTTTGAATGCTTTCTAATGAATTTAATGTACGTTCTTTTGCAGAATCATAAATAATAGAACCGTAATCTATTTTTTGTCGAATTAAGGCATGATACGTATTTATTAGACAATTTCTATCAGATCCCCAAGCAGTTGATGATAATATTTTAATTATATTTAATCTTTTATAACATTCTGATTTAAGTTTATTAATATGAGTAATCCAAGACATTTTTTTATCAATTGTTAAACCTAAAATTTTTAAGTTATTTACTTCTTTTATATTATGTTCATTTAGTTTTAATTGTATGTTATTAGTTTTACTTTTCTTATTCTTTAGAACAATATATTCTGTTTTAGTTTTTGAAAACTTAAATCCTGATTCTTTAGACCATTCTTGGAGACTGTAAAGTGTATTTTGGATTAACTTTAATGTAGGTTGTAATGTTCTACCAGTACAAGTTATAGTTAAATCGTCGGCAAATAAGAAACCCTTTACAGGTTTTTTAATATACGAAAGGACACGGTTTATTGCAATTAAAAAAAGAATTACACTTAGCACAGAGCCTTGAGGAAGACCGTTTTCTATAGAATTAGACTCAGATAATTTATCATTAATTCTAACTTTGATCGACCTATCTGAAAGAAAGTTTCTTACAAATGCTAGAATGTTCCCTTTAACTCCAATATCTTGTAGTAGTTGAAGAACTCTGTGTTTCCAGACCATTTCATAAGCTTTTTCTATGTCTAGGGCCACAATCACAGTATAATTATTATTTGCAAAGCCATCAAGAACCTCACTTTCGATATTCATTAAGTGGTCTGTTGTTGAACGGAACTGACGGAAACCGTATTGGAATGGTGAGAGATGTTTATTTGATTCTAAATACCACCTAATTCTTTTACTAATAATTTTTTCAAGTATTTTACAAAGGTTACATGTTAAAGAGATTGGTCTATAATTTGTGGTCAAACTTGATACTTTTCCAGGTTTTAAAATAGGTACAACTAAAGCTTCATTCCAGGCACATGGGAAAACCTGTTTCTTCCAAATGTAATTGTATAATTTAAGTAAGTATTCTAGTCCAGACATGGGTAAATTTTTAATTATAGTATTGGAAATATTGTCTGGACCCGGACTAGAGTTACCTAGTTGAGACAAGACTAATAATAATTCATGCATTTGGATGTCTTTATTAATTGGATTAGAGTTATCTAAAACATCAAGATTAGAATCGGCAGACTCACAACTTCTTTTATACTTAATAAATTGATCATCATAATTACTTGAGCTAGAGTTAGTTGCAAAGGATTCTGCTAGTAGTTGAGAAGTTACTGATGGATCATATATGAATGTGCCATCCGAGTTTTGAATTATAATATTATTAAATCTAATTTTATTATGATTAAGTATTTGTAATTTTTTCCACATATCCCCTGTGAGTGTTCTATTGTTAATTGATGCCACCCAATTTTCCCAATACCTCTTCCTGCTCTCTTTGAGAAGTCTTCGGCAGTAGGCTCTCTTTTTTTTATATTCAATTTTATATACCGAATTAGGATCGTTTCTAGCAAATTTTTTAAATAATTTTAGCGCTTTTTTGGTTTCTCTGATTGCATTTTTACATTCATCGTTCCACCACGGTAAGTTATATTTTCTTAAAGTACCTGATGTTTTAGGTATTGATTTATTAGCTGCCGCAAGAATCATATTTGTGAAATTTTCCAAAATGTTGTTGATCGGATAGTCAAAAGTAGTATCTAAATTTATTAAACTAGGAATATTTTCTTTAATATCTTCAGTAAATTGTAACCAGTTGGCTTTATCAAACTTCCATTTTTTTGGTAATTTAATATCTCTAGGTATGTTATGAAAAGGTTGAGATTTAATTGAAATTGGAAAATGGTCACTATCGTAAAGATCTTCTAAAACATTCCATTCAAAATATGATGATATATCTTGTGAAGCCAAAGTTAAATCTATACAACTTGAGTGACCGGAGTTACTACTAAAGTGAGTTGGTTGACCATTGTTTAATACTAGTACATTATCGTGATTATCAAGCCATTCAGCTATTATTTTACCTCTGGTGTCACATTTGTCAGAGCCCCAATAAAAATGGTGACTGTTAAAATCTCCTAAAACTATAAAAGGTCTTGGCAACTGATTTATTAATTCATTAAATTCTTCAATATTAAGTTGGTTACTATTAGGGAGGTAAATGTTACATATTGTCATAGATAAGGGAAATTTAATTTGTATCGCTACCGCTTCTAAGTTTGAGTTTATCTGTAATTCTTTAGCAATTGTGAAGGATTTAATGAAAATAGCTACTCCGCCACTAGCTCTGTTATAATTTGATCGGTTTTTATAGAAATAGTCATACCCTACCATAGAAGCGCAATAATTCGAGGTAAAATTTGTTTCTTGGAAACAAATGCAAGTAGGACGTAAAAGGTTAGTTAAAATTTTAATGTTTTCTAGACGTTTGAAATATCCGTTAACATTCCATTGCAAAAAATCCATATCTTTATAATAATAAGAAATACAAAAAAAAAAAAAAAATTATATGTGTATATGTCTGTATTAACTAAACGTATATACGTACTTATTTATCTTTGTTTGTATTAGATATAGAAGATACATTGGCTATTTCATATAATTTTCTAGATAAGCGGGAGCATCTGTTTTTTAAGCTTTTGTTCATTTTACAATGCAATTTGTTACACATTTTAATTAGATCTGTGATATTATCGGTATAAGAATATGCTAATTCTTTTATATTTTGCTTACCCCGTGAATTATCCAACAAACTAATAAATTGATCTAAATTAATGGGAAAACTAATCCCTTCACTTAATTCTGATATATTAATTTCTATATCCTTCCAAACTTCTTCTTCTGTTCTAGAGTCCTTCTTCAACTTCTTTTTTGAATTTATTTTTCCTTCTTCTTCCAAAGAAACATTGCTACCTGTGTCATCAGATTCCAATTCCATTGTACGATTATGCTCTTCCATGGAGTTAATTCTTATTAAATCTTGTTTCGAAGATTCACTGGTGGTTGGTGAACGGGTTCGTTTTTTCCCTTTTAAATTGTTAGACGATGGTTCTAGAAAATTGTCACTCATCAGTGGGTTAGGTTGCTGGTTGGTTACAAGATCATTGATTGTATTTGCGTCATTAGTATCGTCCCTCACCTGATTATCCATTGATTGAGAGTAAGTTTGGGACTTTTCTAAGGTTTGTGAACAGTTTTTAGCTAAATGACCCATTGTGTTACATACAAAACATTTTAATGCATCCGTAGAAATATAAATCCAGTAATTAGTCCCTTCAAAGGTTAGTTGAAATGATTCCGGTAGTCGCGCTTCGTCATCTGGGCTTATATATAGTTGTCTTCTAAAACTTAAGATATGGGAGAAACCTGGGTCAGCTATTCCTACTTTCATAAAGGTGATAGGTGACGTGACGTTAATGCATAGTTCCTTAAATTTTTCTTCAATCACATAGTTAGGTATCACGGGACAAACATTTGATAAAACTATTCTTTTGTTTCTAGTAATTAGCGGTTTGATCTCAAGAACATATTTTTGTATAAATACCTTTTTCTTTTCTTCTATTAAAATGTCAGCTGTTTTCTTTGAATCTAAATATATACAAATACGTGCATTCGATATCCGAGATATGAATCTGATAGATGTTGCAGGTATAAGGGTAGATATGGCAATGAGGTACTCCCTGAGTGCTATTCCATCGATTGAATCAAGGATTATGGCTTGGTCTTTCTTGGGAAAACATGTTGATGATGTTACATTAGCGTAACTTACAGTATTAGGTGTTGATTGTGACTTTGTAGGTGGTTGTGGGGTTGTAGGTACTTGAGACATTGAGGGGTTTGTATACGTTGGGGCTTGATACATTTTTAAGCAAGGGATAATTTCCTGTTGCCAGGAAAAACCCCTTGTTTACGGTTTTCCACTAAGTAGTTAGGTTTTGTCACACTACGCGTAAAATAATACACGACGATGAGTCGGGCGAAGTGAGACACGCGCGTCCGCTGTGACTACCCGCGTGGAACTATTAAGTAAATTGTTTTAAATATTTAATGAATATTTTATTTTAAGTTATCAATTATTACTCTGGTGTGAATAATGCTTTCTTTATTTTTTCTCAACGTTATTTGCAGTACCATCTATTGAGATATTTGATGCAAAGTTTTCGACACATCGGGAATCAAAAACCAAAAGAAAACATCCGACGAAATAGTTTTATTTAAATTGTAAAATATTTTCTATAAACTAAGAAAAGACTAAGTAATTTTAATTTCAAGGTATTGTTCAAAGTATTGTTTCATTTAAATTGGAAAGCTGAATATTTTTGAGTGATGACACGTTTGACTGCGTTTTGTAGTGACCCTACACTGCACCTACTCATGCTGCTACTGACAGGTTTGGGTTCCGCTGGAGGCATTAGTTTGTGTATTGAGCTAGTATGCTAAATGGCACTACAAGCTGAACTAGAAAGGCCTTGGGTTTCGTACAAAATTCAAAATCCCACCATAAGAAGAAATAAATTTATATTATTTAATCAATAGCGTAGTCTTTTCAGTCATTAAAAAGGACTCAAACGAAAGTGAATTACCTATATAATTTTACATTTTTGTAAGAATGTGCCACATTGTCTAAAGTTTAACAATATACGGTCAATTTATATAAGCCTTGAAAATCTAACAACCCAATTTACTTCAATTCTCCGTAGCTTCTGCCAAATTCTACTCTACGTCACAAAACTACTGGCGTAATATTCTTGCTCTTTACATCCCTAGTACTAATCAGCTTCGAATAAATTATTATCAGTACTTAACTCAATGCGCTAAGTGCAGCCGCATTCATATATCCTTCTAGTTAATTAATTGTATGAAAATAATAGATGTCGGTGCATGAGTCGTTTGTTTCGGTGAGGCAAATTAAAACCGTTGATTTATTTTTACCTTATTTGTTAGAATGTATGGAGTTTGTATTTTTACATCAGTCAAGAAGTTATAAGAAATTAAAAAAAAACGGATACGAGCGAGTTTCACACGTACAGTGACTGTTCCGTAACATTTATTTGAATTAAAAAAATGTTATACTGTCGTTATTTATTAATTATCGACATTTATAATTTTCGTGAAACTTGTAGCAAAAGCAAAATTTAATATGTTTTGCCGATCGAAAATACTTGTATATCTCAAAACCTTCTCAACGTATCATTTTTAAAATAATAATTTAAACGCTTGATTTTTCCTATTTGTCAAGAAGTTCTTCGATACTTTAAAGCTAGAGAGGAGTAAGAAAGTTAATTAAGTGCACATAATCTTTACGACTATAGAAGCTCGTTATTTGACACTTCTGGCTTAAAAAAGACACAAGACATTTTAAACACATATTATTAATATCTGATTCTTCTTTTTAGTAGACATAAATTGATAAAATTGAGGGAATATAAGAGAATAATTATATAAGTTAAATATGGCAATCAGTAAAAACGTGAACGTGAATATTGTCTTCAGAATCTCATAATAAGAATTAAAGCAGTATGAGAAGATCCATCTTGAATTAGCTAAGATACTACTGCATCTAAAAAAGTGGAACGTTGAAGTATATGAATGTTATAGAAGATCTCTTCGTATCTAGTGGTGGGCTTAACCTAGTAGTTTGCAAATTCAAGGCATTATTCTTCTCTCTACATAGTGATGGAATTGACACCCCTTCAACTTAACCATGAAAGCTTTAAGATAGAGTCTATTGTAAGAATAAATAAATATTTATGTTCCTTCAAAATAAACTATTCATAAAATACGACATTTGAGTCAATAGGATCTAATAAAAAGTTAGTCAAATTGAAAAACTAAGATACTTTTCAGTATTCCAGTTCAACACTTATCTTATCTACATCTTCATCATTTACTAAGATTATAATAACACAGTTGTTTGGTTCAGTTTGTGTTAATCACTTTACCGATACATTATTGTCTCAAATCATAATCGAACTAACGTCCATCTTATTATAATTACCACTGAACGTGACGGTAAAAAACATAAATAATGAATAGCCTAAAAAACTATGTAGCAATTTGAAATAACCAATAGATAGCCCCTTTCCCGAGCTATCGCAGAACATAAAGCCGGACATGCGAAATTAAAAAGAGTAATTGCATCGATGCCGCGGGCGGGCGGCGGTTTTTTGTTTCGGGAAACCGATATTACAAGTTTTTAGAGCAATGTGAAATAGAAGTTATATTGAAAATTAAATTTAAAACCTTTAGGAAATAAATAATAGGTTTGTGTTATCCTATTATTGTAATGATTTTTAGACTATGACAGTAGTTTTTATAGTTCGAATCCAATCTGTAAATTAAATATTATTAAGAAACATTAATAAAATATTCTTGATTGTCGATAAATGTCTGAATAATAAGTGACTGAAATAGCGACAAAACAACTAGACGAATGTTGATGATATTAGGTATAACGATAGCTGGTAGCATGGGTCAACATATAAGATATTTTTTACGGCGGGAAATTTTATCACCTCTGAGAAGTATATTACACTAGCATTTCCCGCGGCTTCGCACGCGTTTTAAAGACCGGAAAACAAATTCTTTCTGAGTCGCGCGGTATGGTACCTCGTAGAACTAACGCCCGACCTTCCCGTTTTTGCAACATTTTTCATTGATGCTCCGCTCCCATTACTCATAGCGTGATAGCCTTTCTCGATAAACGGAATATCTATACAGAAAGACTCAATGACTAAACTTGGCCCAACCCGGGACTCGAACCCTCTGGGTGTGCGACCGTACATGCTAAGCACTACACCACCGAGACTTTTTTTTAATAATAACTAGTCCAGACATATTAAGCACTAAAAGAAAGCATAGGTGAAAAGGATACTTAACCGATTTATCTTTACCTCTTTAAAAACAAATAATTTTTTATTAGCAATTTAAAAGTTCAATCAAAAATAGCTCAGTACATTATACATTGATCCCTCGTAGGACTCGTTCTCATATAATTCTTAATAGTCGGGCCACGATGCAATTGCTTCATGGTTTGAATATTAATGTTAAGAATGTATGGCATTTATGAAGACCACGCGAAAATTTACGTTTATGCATGCAATGCGAAAGAACAAAAATTTATCCTTTTACTTGGATTTTATTCATTAATTTTATATCGTAATGTTGTTGTTGTTTGTTTTTAAAATTTATTCCCAATAGGTAAAGACAAATGACTATTTATTTCGTAATGTTTTTAATATTTTTTTTACATATGAGATATACGCTCGAGTATATACATATATGTATGTCAAAGTTTATTCTTAACAAATCTAAACAAATCAAATTCTGAGTAAAATCTGTTTAAATATTATTTATTTTGGAAACAAACGGTGTTACGAAAAATATTGAAAAACAAACAATTAATAGAACACCAATAAACGTTTCCATTGTTAAAATAACACTTAGATATAAAACTTAGATAAAAAATAACACTAGATATAGATGCAAAATATTACAAATGACAATAAAAAAAAGACTAACAAATTCAATAGAGAGAGAGATATAATTATTTGGTAAATCTTATCGAAATTATCGATACAGAGGCCAAATGCATAGTTTTTAGGTTTTTTCTATCCGTCTTGTCTTTGACCGCATCACCAAAATAACACTGAAAACATTTTGTAGGATACTTTTTACTGAAGAAAAGTATCTCATCTCTGAGAAATGTTTACTAACGTACATAGCAAGGGTGAGAAATTACAACAACTACTAACTACTTGTTATCTTCAATAACCATGATTTAAATATAACCAGGGAATCGCTCACGCGAGCAAAGGCGCGGGTACCGCTAGTAAATGTTTACATAAACTTGACAATTTATTTACTAAAACCTTCCTCTTGGATCACTCTATTTATTAAAAAAAACCGCATCAAAATCTGTTGCGTAGTTTTATAGATCTAAGCATACGTAGGGATAGAGAGCGATCGACTTTCTTTTTAATGTAGGTATTATGTAGTGATCTAGCAATATCTCAATACAGTTCTCTTTTATATATTTCAACGGAACTACCTAATGTGTTAGAATATACAGAACTTAAAAATAAGTCTTTGGTCATATTACTATGAATCATAAAAACAACGTGGATTCTTATATCACTACCTATTATAAAACAAAGTCCTCCGCCGCGTCTGTCTGTTCGCGATAAACTCAAAAACTACTGCACCGATTTTCATGCTGTTTTCACTAATGGATAGAGTGGTTCTCGAGGAATGTTTAAGTAGGTACATTATTTGTCTGTCAAGTTTTTGTATACATTTATTAGCGGATCCTGCGGCTTTGATCGCGCAAAAATAGGGCCGAGCCCGAGAGGAATGAGGGCGAGTCACTAGTATTAAATAAAATGGGAATATGCTTACAAGAATCAACTATTTGTAATTGTAAAAGTAATATTTATAAAATATAAAAGTATATTGTTCAAATTTTAACAATCATTTATAACATATATATTTAAACGTTATAATATTCTAAGATATTCTCCATAACTAACTTTTATTCACAGAAAAATTAGTTACAAAACACCTTCTCTATTCTTACTTATAAATAACATAGCTGATATATATATTCCTGAATATTCATTTATTTTACTTAAATATAATTGCGACAACAAATAGTCAAATAATCTTGTCAGAAAACAAAACCAATTAAAAATTAATTCCTTTAAAAATGACTATCGAACTTTTTATTTTTTCATTGAAGAACCCATTTCAAAGTTTGTTAAGTATCTGCAGTAAAAATCATAAACCATGTTACAGCAATGCAATAAGATAAGACGTGCTTTAATTTCGACAGTAATTTCCAAACGTGCAGCTCTATATTCTAATTTTAGTACTACAGACCAATTAGTGGTACAATTAATTAACTCCAATGGGGAATCGAACTTGCGATTATTGCGCAAGGCGCAGCAATACGCATCTGCATCATACCATTAACGTATGTACGAGTATGTTCTATTTTTGGAATCGACTTCCAAATACACTGTTATTGTTAGATATAATGTAGAGGTTGTGTCATGGAGAAATAGAATTACTAATGTGTATTCGAAACGAAATGTGATTTTTTATATAATATAAAAAAAATAATTAAAAAATCGTGTGTTTATAAAAACTAATAAAAAATAAGCTTAGACATAAAATATTAAATCCTTTTTATAAACATTTTATATGTTACAAAAACTTGAAATATTAGATTAGCCGAGTAAAAAAAACTGCCCAACGCTACGATCCGCCCAAGATGTGTTTTCAACGCGCACACACACACACACTAACTCACACATGTGCAATACGTGACATTTATAGACGCGTCAGCTGAAAAGTATTTGCAAGCGAAAATCACCCGTAACACAATAAAAATAGGAGCGCATACTTTTGCTAGTGAGTTCGATAAATTAGGATATTTCAAAAGTCGAATACAACACTTGAACGTTTATTAGAGTTGAGCAATTTTTTTCTTTATATAAAGGGATTAAAGTCGAATATTATGTGACTGTGTATAAAAGATATGTCATGTCTATGTTCCGAATGCGAAAGAGCTTTCCGAATAGTGCCGAGCGCGTACCGATCGAGTCCGAGCGGCGCCGAGACGCAGCGAGCGCCGAATGCATTACGACGCTGTTAGGGCTGGTGGGGCGGAAAATGTTTTTTAATGTTACGGTGTAAAAATAAAATATTTTTATTTCACTGAAATATTTTATTTTTTACTCTTAACTATTACTACTACTAGTAGTTGTATTTTCATAACATGGTAATTTATAATGTTCAATTAAAACGGACAAATCAGCGCTGTATATCGTTAGATATTGATAATTAATTAATCAGTTATATTAATAGTTTAAATGACGCAGCTTATTGTAGTCCAGCACGGACTACAATAAGCTGCGTCATTCAGAACATGGGTTATAATTTAAATTGATTATCTTAAGAAGGTGACGTTAGTCTAGTACATGTCTATTTTAATCATGAGATCAAAATAGTTTACCAATCAAATCTGTTTTATATATAGATGATTTATTCGTCATCGTGTGCTAATGGGGCATTCTTCTTTATTAATAAATCATTGTAATGTGTTTTTAACACTTTTGTTTGCGCTGATGTTTTATTCAAATATTATTTCTTACTTTTTCTTATTTATTTCTTTATTTCATTATAAAAACAACAAAAAAGAAATCATATTAGGTATATTTAAAAGGGTATAAAAACGACTAGCTTAAACTTCTTAAAATATCAATAACCTTACTCTCACCAAAAAACATAAAAATAAAAAATATAAGAATGCATACATTAATTTCCTACCCGGAAAACCCGCACAACCCTAACCAAGAGGGGAGGGGAACGGGGCAAGCAACCAGCGTCAGTCGGACGCGGCGCGCCGCGCAGCTCGCTCGCGATGCGCGCCTTTTAGCGTATTATGTTCCTACCCGACCTCCCGCGAGCCTGCATGGTGGACGACGTAGCGACGTACCTGCAAGCGCCCTCCTCGGGACAGGTGCAAATATATTAACAACGCCCATATGTAATTAACAATGATCATATTAACAGATGTTGTGAGCTAATGTCGCTTACGGCCGCGACCGCCGCCCGAGTATTTTCGGCACGTGAAAAAAAAAATAACTGTCATCTGTCAAATTTACGCGCGAAGTCATTTTTTTGATTATAATCACAGTTTTATTGGTGAATGTGTTTGTGTATAGTTTGTAAACAGATCGATACGAATAAACAGGCCGAAGTTAGCTTTTGGTAAGCTCCGGGCGCGATGTTTTCCCCGAAGTTACGTTTGTTTTTCACATCGGATCAACGTAAAATATGCGACTTTATTGCTGACGGTAATTTACATTCGATCTAAATAAAATAACATGAATACAAAACAGCACTTTATAACGAGTAAGAGGTATAAATTCAAATAATTGAGTTTACTAAAAAGCTTATTTTTAAATTTAAAAAGAGAAATGTACTCTGAAAAAAAAACACTAAATAAAATTACATAAAAGATATATATAATAATAAATGAAAATACATAAAAGAATATAAAACATAAAACATTAGAATTAGAAACTGTTTTTCTTTATATAAATGTGTAAAATATAAATATATAAAAGTCAAACTCTATGTAAATAACGCCTGTGTTACAGCTATTCAAAAAATAACCTCTACGAAAGCTCTACTCCCGTAGTAGTAAATAATAATAATTGCTTCAACGTCAATTTGCAAAGTAAACTAAGAACTTCAGAAAGTATTTTTACAAAAAAACATTACGTATTATAAGAATAATACAATTTTTAAGTATAGTATTTTCCGTTTAATGTTAATAAATCTTAACAAACGATCACAGAAAACCGTCGTTTTTATTGTTTCTATTATTTGACATTATGCTGAGTTCGTTTTTATTTTTTTACTACACCATTTGTATAAATGATAGCACAATTATGTAAAGTAGGGTAATAGCTTTTTATAATGAACATTTTCATGAACTTATTTCGATGTAATGGCAAAACCTAGCATTTTTAATGTACGCAGAGACTATCTTCTACAATATTTTCAAGTATAAGTAACAACTGTTTTTATTTTAACGTATTAATTTCAAAATATAATCAGTCACAAAAAAAAATCAATATAGTACACGTAAGTATTTTTTTTTCTATCAGCTTGTAATAGAAAGCAAAGAAATACAACGTAAAGCCTAAAAGCTCATCTAATAGTGGATTAACATCCCCCATAATGAAGTACATGTACTTTTAAGGTTATGCTAAACTAGCCCTTATTGGATTAATAGATTGTAGTTGCTTATAAAAAAAGGGATCGCATTTTAGGTTTGATTTTTCCTTGGTGAAATATCTACGAATTTTCATACATGTGTAAATTTAGAGTAAATCGATATTGCGTACCACGTGCTTATTCAAACGTGCCAGTATAGTATTTTTTCATATAAAAGTCGTGTACGTTATTTCTCGTAGCCACATATTTTTATAACATTAAATTTACTTCGTTGTGTATGTTTTAAGCTAAATATAATATACTCGTAATATAATAAAAAAATACTTTAGAAGATTCCAGAAAATTCCAAACCATGAATCAGATTATTTTCATCGAAACGAAATATGGGTATTTTAATAGAAATTTATATTATTTCTATAGTAAAAATATAAAATCGTATATTTTTACACAAAAAACAAATCAAAATTTAAGTTTTATTTAAAAGCTCACAACAAGCTTTTTTTTGTTAAAAAAGCTATCCTGTAGTAAATATAAATCAATAGGGTGAGTAACTGCACTACGCCATAGTGCCGTGCTCTGCAGTGTCAGAATTCTTATAGGATTTTCTTATAGAAATTCAGTCTATCTCGCGTTTTCATGGGGATGGGGTGGGTGTTATGGTTTTTGCTTATTGACTTCTATTTTATGTATTATTTTATGTACATATCGTATATATTTTTATGTTACAATGAACGTATGTACATATTAATCAATTTCATATGTATACTTATATACTTAGTACGTATAAAGTTATATATAATGTTTTATAATAAATAAAAAAACGATTGTATCTAACTAATGATGGTTAAAAATATTAATAAAATTAATTTATTATGATTAATTTAGTTTTAGCTTCATTAGATAGTCTTAAGCTGTAACAATGTCGCACTTTCGTTTAAAATAAAAAAAAAAATCCATATTTATTAACTAATTAAACATATAATAATATAGTTTATTATATAATAATATAAAAAGAATATATTTGCTTTAAATACGTATGCATAATTATAAGTAGTTACAAAAACAAAAGAGAACGTGATTTAACGCGTACTTTAGCGTGTCGAAAGTTATGTCATTGTAAATAATTTTCAAACGATTTAAACAAATTTATATCCTATCAGTTGGATAGTTTGATGGCGGGGTGTTTGCCAAAGCACGCTCTATATAAATTACGTGTTAAAATTATATATGACTATACTTTCTGTATCGGATGTTAAAAAGAAATTAATAGGTCATAAAAAAATTAAAATAGTTTATTTAGGTTTATAATCCGATTTTATGTAGGAAAGTTAATAAAAATTGATAATTTAGTCGAAATTATTATAATATTAAATTATTTATATAAAAAAACTAAGTTTTCATATAATAATATAATATATTATGCGAAATAACTAATTTTCATATATCTATATAAGTAAAAAATAAATGTTGCTAAAGGCAAAACTCGAGAATAGCCTAACCAATTCTTCAAAAATTTTTTGTATGTTCCTTAAGGCACACGGAAGGTTTTAATAATAATAATAAAGAAAAATTCAAAGTATGTTAAAATTATAAATGAAACTATCTTTTCGGATTTTGTCGCGGATTTATTATGATTTTTGGTTCCCGACGTTTCGAATGCCTTACAGCAATCATGGTCACGGGAGAGACTAGGTATTTGACGTCTCAGGGGTTTATATACTTGTTACAGACAGTGTCTACCCACAATTTACAAAAAAAGTTTGTAAAAAACTTATACTAAAGGGGGTACTTATACTTATACCTAGGGACAAACGCGAGCGAAGCGAGGCTTATTTACTAGTTATATATATATTAATATATGTTTTACTTGGTATTTTAAGTAATCATTTCATTTTCAACAAAGCAATAAATAATAGCTTCTTAAAAATAACAAAAACTTTTTCCACAGTCAACAAGGTTTCGTGTCTATTTTTCTCAAGTGAACGTCACCAAATTATTTCTTAGAATGTCATTTTGAATTCTAAAAGCTATGAAATAACAACGTATATGACAATAATAGAATTTTATACATCAGTCATATCAAATAACCGTTTGTAAATACTTTTTATTATTATACGACTGCTCTAATAAGTTTACTTACTTCTTGTGACCAATTAATCTCTACCACCTTTTTAAATTTACATTTGATATAATACTTTCTTAGGTTTACGCGAATATTTGACATTATAAATGAAACTATCTTTTCGGATTTTGTCTCGTGATGAGTCACTCCCGTGACCACGATTGCTGTAAAGGATTCGAAACGTCGGGAACCGAAAATCAAAATAAATCCGACAAACAAACGACAAAATTCGAAAAGATTTTATAATTGATTTTGTAGGCCATTTTGTAGTACATTTTGAATCTTGCAAATATTCTACAAAACGTGCTTTATACAAGAGCCTATAAGTTGAATTGAAAGAAAATTCAACGTATAGAATACGTTAAAAAGTAGTTTTCTACAATGTGAATATGCTTACTAAACTTGCTAGCGATAGGAATAATACAAATGCAAAGGTACACGAAAGTATACGCTCTAGCGCGTGCCAGAGCTAACTCTACAACTCTAACTATAATACTAGATACCTACTAAGATATTTGATACTTTAAAATTTTACTCGCTTAAAACAAAATTATTATTTTAAAATCTATTGAAAGTTAATTTAACTGATATCATTAATAGTAGAGAAAGAAATTATGTTTTCTAGGAGTAAATCGTAGAAATTTTCTATATCTTTATTGTTAAGAATGTCACTACATAGTATAAAACAAAGTCGCTTCCCGCTGTCTATCTGTCTCTATGAATGCTTAGATCTGTAAAACTACGCAACGGATTTTGATGCGGTTCTTTTATTAGATAGAGTGATTGAAGAGGAAGGTTTATATGTATAATACACTAGCAGAACCCGTGGCTTCGCTCGCGCTAGCTCTAGGGACGAACCCAAGCGATGCGAGGGTGAGTCGCTAATCAAGAATAATACGATAAACACTATTCTTTTCTATAGATAATTAAACGTTATTAAATGCTGTACAGCATTTAGCAGTTAGTTTCGTTTAACGTATACTTTGTGAAAAGATTTAAGTATGGAATGTTTGAAGCAAAATTATTCAATTCTTTGCTTATATATTTCCGTATAATTTTGCGAACCAAAAGTACGTATAATTTTTAACTAAAATATAATATATAAATTCTATATAAATTATTTAGGCCCATTAGCTTTTGATGGGGATACACAGTTAACCTAGAAAAATGATTTTAAAGAAAGAGAAAACGGAAAGCTCCTTCTGGATCAACTTAAAGTAAATGAAAATGTTAAGGAGAAAATAGCCCCCACAGCTACTTTATTTATCATTTAAAAACTTTATTGCATACGAAAGTATTAAAAGAAGATACATCAAAAAGAAATACATTATTTTATCAAAGTATTTGGTTTATTTTTTTATAGTAAGCTATTATTACAATTATTATATTAGTTTTGTTGTATGTATTAGTTAATTATTGAACCCTACTTTATTATCTGTAGATTATTTTGTATTTATAAAACTATGCATTATCTATGTCAACTGTCACTTGACATATCGCTTTCTCTTAAAAATAAAGCCTCGGTACGTTCCACTCTTGCTGTTATTAATTTATCTCTTTATCTCTAATTATCTCAAACATCACATCAGGTTATGGGCCCAGATCACCTGATTTCTATCGAATTATTGAGATAAGTGCAAGTATTAATCAAAATACAAAGTAAATTCAGAAAACAGTAATTCCGTATATAACCTTAGTCAACACGAGGTGTTTCGTGACACAATTTCTTCATCAGCAAAATGTCTTCAACAAGTAATATGGCACTGATTGAAAAGCTGACCGGAAGAGAAAACTATCCAACGTGGAGATTTGCCGTTCAAACATATCTTGAGCACGAGGAGTTATGGCATTGTGTTACAGAAGAAAAGGTCGATGTTAAGCAAGATACGAAAGCTAAGTCAAAAATTGTTTTATTAGTACACCCCATCAACTATGTACACATACAAGAGGCCAGAACTGCCAAAGAGGTGTGGCATAACTTATCTAAAGCTTTCGATGACAAAGGGTTGACACGCAGAGTTGGCTTATTAAGAGATATGATTACAACGACGCTAGAAACATGTCAAGGCATTGAAGATTATATTAGCATATTAATATCTACTGCTCACAAATTAAGAAATATAGGTTTCAATGTAAATGATGAATGGTTGGGAACTTTATTACTGGCTGGTTTACCTGAGGTCTATCAACCTATGATAATGGCTCTTGAAAGCTCCGGTGTGGCAATAACAGCTGATTCTGTAAAAACTAAACTGCTTCAAGATGTGAGAAGTTCTGAAACAAATGCTTTATATGTTAAAAACAAAGGCAATCGGTTGCAGTATGCCAAACAAGCTTCGGAGAAGACATCTCAGAGTAAAAGCAAAGGCCCTAGATGTTTTATATGTAATAAATATGGACACATAAGCAAATATTGTAAAAATAAGAAACAAAAGTCACAACAAAATACAAACTATGTCGCTGTATTTTCTGCAACTACAAGCAATGAAAAAGGCTGGTATATAGATTCTGGAGCATCAATGCACATGACTATGCACAGTGACTGGCTCTATGATAAAATCCCACCTCCAATTAGCACTATAAAAGTGGCAAATGGTGAAAAACTTTTAGTAGAAGCTTGTGGAAAAATAAATTTAAATGTTGCTGACAGTAATGGGAAGATAAATACAATCCAAGTGCAGAATGTACTTTATGTTCCTGGTCTAGCCACCAATCTTCTCTCAGTTACTCAGATGATTAAAAATGGATGTCATATACAGTTTGATGAGAAAGGTTGCAAGATATTAAACAGAAATAAAGAACAAGTGGCTTCGGCAAAGATGATGAATAATATGTACCGGCTAAATACTAACAGTATTCCAGCATACATATCCGCATCAAAAGATAATGATTGTTATCTATGGCATCAAAGAATGGCCCATTTAAACTTTGAAGATTTAGATAAATTAACAGAATCTGCAGGCATTAAGTTAGAAAATAAAGACAAGATTCTATGTATTCCATGCCAAGAAGGGAAACAATCAAGAAAACCATTTCCTTCTAAAGGATCTAGAGCACAAGTGAAGCTTGAGGTCATTCACTCTGACATTTGTGGCCCAATGGAAGTATCATCTCTTGGAGGAGCTCGCTACTTTGCCACCTTCATTGATGATTTCACCAGAAAAGTATTTGTATATATATTAAATAAAAAATGTGATGTATTTGAAAAATTTAAAGAATTTAAAGCTTTAGTGGAGAACCAAATGAATTTAAAAATAAAAACTCTACGAACAGATAATGGTAGAGAATATTTGAGCAATGATTTTTGCAGTTTTCTCAAGAAGTCTGGAATTTCACATCAAACCACTACTCCCTACACTCCACAACAAAACGGTCTAGCGGAGAGAATGAACCGGACTTTGCTAGAAAGAGCTAGATGTATGCTTATAAATGCTAAACTACAAAAATATTATTGGGCAGAAGCTGTATCGACTGCTGCTTATATTACTAACCGATGCCCAACAAAAGCTCTAGCATTTATGACACCAGAAGAGAAATGGAGTGGTAAAAAGCCAGACATTACTCATATGAAAATTTTTGGTTGTGAAGCAATGGTGCATGTTCCAAAAGAGAAAACAAAGAAGTGGGACTCAAAGGCAAACAAAATGTTATTTATAGGTTATAGTGAACAGACCAAAGGATACAGACTTTTTGATCCTAAAACTAGAAAAGTTGTAATAAGCCGAGATGTGGTCTTTCTTGAAAACTCAGTTAAAAGAGATTACTCACTTGTACCACTTTCAGAGACTGTCTTGGATTCATATGACAACAGTGACGACTCGGAAACCAAGAAAATCATACTGAAACAGTCTGAGACAACTGAAGACGGATCAAATGAAGATTTTTACTCTGATGATGAATCTCTGTATGTACCTGAAGAAACTATAGATCCATCTGAGTTAACAAATGTCACAACAAGAACTAAAGCAAGATTATACAGAATGCAAGCTAATAAAGAAGAAGAAGCAATTACTTACAAATGTACAAATGAAATTGTAAGTGAACAGGATGTTCCACTTACATACAGTGAAGCATTATCTTCTGATAACCCAAATGCTGCAAAATGGAAAGAGTCCACTGAAGAGGAGCTAAAGGCACATGCAAAGAATAAAACATGGCAATTGATTGAAAAGCCTGAAGGAGTGCGGATAATAGGCTGTAAATGGGTCTTCAGAATAAAAGACGAGCCATCTGGTCCCCTCTACAAGTCAAGATTGTGTGCTAAAGGATGTAGTCAAAGGGAAGGTGTTGACTACAAGGAGATATATGCTCCTACTGTAAGATATGATTCAGTACGTATTCTACTTTCAGAAGCAGCTCAACACAACTTGCATATCGTGCAATTTGATGTCAAAACTGCATTTTTGTATGGAGATATTAAAGAAGATATTTACATGACACCACCTGAAGGTTTGGATGCTCCTTATAATATGGTATGTAAACTTAATCGTTCACTTTATGGTCTTAAGCAAGCCCCAAGGTGCTGGAATCAAAAATTTGACACTTTGCTTAAGAAATTTGGTTTTAAAAGCTGTTATAAAGACAGGTGTGTCTATGTTGGAAAAGTAAATGACAATAAGGTATATTTACTCCTATATGTAGATGATGGACTTCTTATTTCAAAATCAAATGATACACTTAATAAACTTATGTGTGATTTAAAGAATAATTTTGAAATTAAAAAGTGTGATTCAAAGAATTTTGTAGGACTACAAATTGAAAGATATGAAGAAAGTATTTTCATTCATCAAACAAAATACACTGAGAAACTTCTATCCAAATTTAATATGCAAAATGCTAACTGTAATAATATTCCAGTTAATCCTCACACTACACTGGAGAAGAATGCAGAGACTCCTGATAAGAAGATTCCATACAGAGAGGCAGTAGGCTCACTGATGCATCTGGCAGTGGTAAGCAGGCCCGATATAATGTATGGAGTCAGTCTGGTGAGTAGATA
Organism: Boloria selene; assembly: GCA_905231865.2. Classification (NCBI taxonomy): domain Eukaryota; kingdom Metazoa; phylum Arthropoda; class Insecta; order Lepidoptera; family Nymphalidae; genus Boloria; species Boloria selene. The sequence continues at coordinate 1,158,292 of HG993156.1, forward strand.
CCTTGATTGTTACGATCACACTCATTGGAATGTTATCAAGAAAATACTGAAGTATTTAAAAGAAACTAAAGATTATGGTTTATGGTATTCAAAATCACAATTGAACACAGTAGAAGGTTACTGTGATGCTGATTATGCTAAAGACACCTCCACAAGAAAGTCTTTAACTGGATATGTGTTTATCAAAAATGGAGCTGCTATAACATGGGCAACTCAGCGACAACAAAGTGTTGCTTTGTCCACCACTGAAGCGGAATTTATGGCCGCTTGTTCTGCAGCAAAAGAGGCTATGTGGTTAAAAGGACTCTTAGTGGATATTGGTGAATTTAATCAGGACTCAATATGTTTGAATATAGACAATCAAAGTGCAATTTATTTAATTAAAAATGTTGATTATCATAAGCGTTGTAAACATATAGAAGTGCAATATAATTTTGTAAAAGATAAATATGCAGAGAAACAAATTGATTTGAATTATGTATGTACAAATGAACAATTTGCTGATGTATTCACTAAAGCTCTTCCTAAAGATAAGTTTCAGTATTTTAGAAAAAGAATTGGTGTTCTGAAATTAAAATAGTAACTATATCTTAACTATATTTGTAAAACATTATTTTTAAATATTTTTGTTTAAGTGAGGAGAGCTTGTTAAATTGCTTTAAGTCTTAAAATGTATAATCATTTTGAAAAATTAATTTTTTTTGAAAGGGTTCAAATTAGGTGGGAGTGTTGTATGTATTAGTTAATTATTGAACCCTACTTTATTATCTGTAGATTATTTTGTATTTATAAAACTATGCATTATCTATGTCAACTGTCACTTGACATATCGCTTTCTCTTAAAAATAAAGCCTCGGTACGTTCCACTCTTGCTGTTATTAATTTATCTCTTTATCTCTAATTATCTCAAACATCACATCAAGTTTTGATTTCAGTTACAGGAATAATGAAAAAGTTTATCTCTTACAAACAAACTAAAAACTATGATGGAAAAAGTTTTAGATTAGTTTATAAATTTCTTCTGAAAAAGTCATCGCTATTTAGGAAAGCGTGCACATATTTCATACGATTAGAAGAATTAAATTGGCTCACTAATTTATTATTGGGCTAACTACATTTGTAAAGCAAAAGCCTAAAAAACATAGTAATTTTGTTTAACATCTATATTATACTAGCAGACTCGACCACACGTAGCACTCTCACGAAATAGTTTTTCTTTACCTTAGGGGTAGAATTTGCAGCTGAGAGTAGCGGTTCTGTCACCGGAACGACTTCCCGGATATGAAAATCGTTCGTTTTTCAATAAAAAAAACTATTAGAATAAAAACTATCCTATTTTTTAAGTTTAAGATAAAATACGTTAAAATCGGATAAGAAGTGTGACACGGAAATCTTATATATTAATATTTTTAGCCTATTTACAAAATATTAGTTCGAAAGATCATATTCTAAATAGTATTCATATTTTAGTTTGCCCTTATTTAATTATCTTAGGATTATTTTAGCGTCAAATTTTATTATTACTGATTATATTATGTAGTGAAATTTTAACTTTGTTCGTGAAAAAAGTTTCGGAGATTTTAGCAGTAGAACTTACATACTCTATGCACCTAAAGGGTTTTGATTTCTTATAATAATACATACGGAATTCTAAAACGAATTTCTTTAAAGGACACTAAAAGCAAATAGCATTAAACAGTTCTGCACAATAGAATTTAGCTAAAATTTCATTTCAACGCTCTGCTGGTCGCTTAGTGTCTTGCAACCCCAGCACTACGTCTGGATAAGATTGTTTAGATTTTTGTTTACTTTGAATTTAAAATATGTGAAGCTTATCGAACATTTTGTTACATTTCACTATGCATTCCTTTTTAACGTACATACATATATATTGTTCTTCTTCCGGCTTTTTATTATTTGACAACTAAATATATTGTCTTACGAATAAAGTTATTCTCTAGTACTAAGCTTATAAATCTGATATTTTGATAGATTATTCTTTCAGATCTTTTTATTCTTTTTTATTCTGATCTTTATTATGTGTAGTAAATTGATGTTAATTAGTTAAGAGTTATGTCTAAAAGGCCTATACACTCTTTCATACTATTTTCATCTCTACAAAGTGAAACAATGTAGACAGGCTTTTACGATAGTTAATATGATGTTTTTAAATTTAGTTTAAAAAAATCTGAAGCCTCTGATATATCATCATTTATCAATGTACCATGATATGATGGTCAGCTTTAACCGTACATACAGACTGAAGCAAGTTTAATAATATATAATGTAATATAAATAAGTTTCTTTTAAATAAAATAGTAAGGTAAATAAAAAGCAGGCTCTTTCAATGCGCCGCAAAACGCTAACGTTTAGCAACTAAGCACTACGCTACTTGAACAGGACTATGCATTTTGTTTAGTTTGAATAAAATTTTTCAAGGCAACTTTGAATAAGCTATTATGGTTCTTACTTCGGTTGGTTTCAAATATTCTATTCTAAGGATAGAGCTTTTATTTAAGCTGTCTGTTTCCACGTTATGTACATAAGTATGACTTTAAAAGTAATTGTGCTATAAGGTAAGGTCTAAGGAACTAAAGTTATTGATACTTAACTAATTAATAAGGTTGTATAGAAATATTTCGGTTAAAGATAAGCCATAGGGTTGTAGGATAGTTCATGAAAATGTTCTTTATTTAGTTTATATTGTTTTTATATTAATATTTTATTTATAGTTTTTTATTTATAGTTTGTAACGATGGTAAAAAATTAAATGACGTGTCTAGCATTTTTCTGGAAAATGATCGACCTACATAAAAATACAATAATAAATATAAATTAAATTAAACTTAAAAAAATCTATACAAATCTTAAAGTTATCTTTGAAACGCAAAAATAATAATCGACGCAAAAATGACAAATACAACTAAAATAATCTAACAACAGCTGATATATTTATGTAAATCACGATTTTTTTAAATCTATAAGTCATGAAAAATGTGGATCTCATACAAAAATGTTTTAAAATTTAAAAAAAAAGCCAAAAATACCCGGCCGGTAGTCGCTCGGCGCCCGCGCATCGGTGTTTTAAAAAATATACTCGATGTTACCCCCGCCCCCCTCTCGTGTTGTTTTTTTCTCTTTCTATCACCCTTTCTTGCCACTTTCGGTGTTTGGATGTTTTCACTAACTGTTAATGTTGATGTTAAGTTAATTGTTCTAAGATTTTAACCAACGATTAAATATAGTTTAAATAAATTAGTTAAATTATAATTAAATTGCTCATATTTTTTTACTATATGAATTATTGTTTTTAATAATATGGGAAACGTTCGGTTAAAGTCTAACTACTAACAATTAGCTTTGTTGTACTTATATATTAGTTATTATTTAAAAATCTTGTGCAAATCATTTTATAAATTTTAATTTTGAGTGAAAATTTTTATTCTTTAACGAGACAATGATTTACGCAAGAAACCTGTTTGTATATAATTTATGTGGATTTTGTTTTTTTTTTAATTTGACTAGAATTACGAGCATAAGCATATTATATTCCATCGTTGACAGTTACTTCATTTTAATACAGATAATAAATTCCATAAAGTTGAATATAAAAATTGCATAAAGTTAAACAGAAAACCGATATTTCTAGTCGAATTTTCGAATTTTGTAAATGTGCATGATTCCTGCACTACCCTACAGCAAGAATGTTATGCACGTACCCTTTTAATTTTTTCTATTTTTTTTTAAATCAAAGGCAAAGGGAATTCCATTAGCGAATTGGTGTTTTTGGTATTGATGAAAAACTGTGGTTTAAGCTCTGATGGACAATCAATTATCGCTATGGATGGTTAATTTAATTATGTAATAGCTATCAGCTTACCGCCGGTTCGTTTATTATAGTCGTATAGCAGACTCGTAGCGTCTGCCTACGATAATGAAATTCAATGAATATGTACAGACAAACTTTATTAAAGGTAAGTTTAGTTTTTCTATATATATAAATTGTTTATAAATATGCCGTATAAAGCGAAATTTCAATTTCGTTTTGTAGTATTTTTTAATTAAACGTTGGTTTTCGGAATATTTTGGGTTGGAATATTTTTTTTTCTTTAGGATTTGGAACTATAAAGATGACTATGAACTATGCTATACTATTTTTTCTAATATTTGCATTTTTGTTGTCATAGTTAGGCACTCATTCTTATAAGATTAAATTGCAAGTGAACTATTTTGAACCAAGAAGCAAATTATGATCGAACATAATATTTTAATTCTTAATATCTTAATACAAGTATAAAATCTCTAAGTTTTTTAAACAATTTCTATTTAACTGAGTAAGTCGATTTATTCTTGATACTTTTCAAGCAACATTTATTGAAGAGTAAGAGTAAGAAGTTATTGTGTTATACACACAAAAACATACATACAAGTGTTGAGTATCCTCTCCTTTTGAAGTTGGTGAAATACAACAGATACAACAAAATACTTTTCATACTTTTTACGGCATTTTACTTTCTTTAAAAATCACATTTTTATATTAAAGGATTTATTTTTTGTATATTAAAATAATTATTGCTATTATTTACGACGAATTGAATACCACTTTTTATAGTCGGTCAAATAACAAACATAAATTGTAGTGACATATTAGTTCAATCTAATTAGATCTGACTCAGTGTTGGAGGCTAAATCCGTCTCTCATAATACAACGATTCATTTTTACGATTATAGAGCGATATAATGCGACGCTCTCGTTTAGAAGTGAAGTCCGGAAAACTCCATGAAATTAGGCATTCAGATATGTTAAAGAGACTCAAGATAAATAATAATAAGAAGAATAATATACTAATACTATCAAGTCACTCAACTTCGTCCCTACTTTCTAGGCTCTCTAGGTTCTCTAGATTCTCTAGGTCTCTTCTAGGTTAACGGTTATGGATTATCAGATATGAGATATTTTCCAACGGTAACATTCTGACCCGAATATCTAGCTATCATGGTACCAAACATCAAAATCTATCTAGAGGCTTTCTTGAGATGCAGTCAGTCAGTCGCATCACGAGAAAACCTCTGGATTTTGTTGATCGGGGTCAACATAGGACTCTTATTAGTGCGAGATAATACTTAATCTTTGAGAAATGTATCATAATGCTATTTTATAAAAGTGCTATTCTCACACACAGTTTTTTCTGACTTCAAATACAGTTATTAATTTTTTAATGATAGGTAAAGTAATTTTTATTCGAATTAAAAATAGCCTATAGCATTAGGTTATATAGCTGCTTATTACGATGGAAAAATTTCAGAATCGGTACAATAGTTTCTGAGATTGTCCCTAAATACAATTCATACAATCTAAACACTTTATTCTCATATTTATGTAGAAAATATTTTAATATCCCGTTCTTTACTTACTTCTTTTTCTTTCTCTTACTTTCTCTCTACCCATAGGTTGCCTTTTATAGATCGCTCTCTAGCTATTAAGGTCGCCTATTGTACAATTTCTTTTAAATATGTTTAAGCTATATGTAATGTAAAATATTGCTTGGTAAACGAGAAATTTAGATTTAAAGTTTGGCTCAGTTTACAGTGACCTTACTTGATGCGCCAGCGGTCGCGTGTTCGAGTCCCGTTGGGGGCAAACATTTGTTGAGCACGAATGTTTGTACTCCAGTCATGGGTTTGGGTTGGGTTTATATTTAAAATATGTATTTATTTAAAGTTACATTATATGTGTAGTATATCAACTATCTGATATCCGTAACACAAGCCTTTTAGCTTAACATGGAACTAGATAGCGTTGTGTGTAATAATGTCCCAACATATATTATAATATATTTATATTTGGGACAAACATTAAAAAATGGTACTACATAAATTCTCATAACCATACAGACGACACTCGTGGCGCAGTTTGTAGTGACCCTACTTGCTGCGCCAGCGGTCACGTGTTCGATTCCCGTTGGGGGCAAACATTTGTTGAGCACGAATGTTTGTACTCCAGTCACAGGTGCTTATATTTAAAATATGTATTTATTTAAAGTTACATAATATGTGTAGTATATCAACTATCTGGTATCCGTATGTGTTACCTCCATAACCATTTTAAACACAGTGCTATCTTGTTCCGTGTTAGCCTCGTAGCTTAACACGGAACAAGATAGCACTGTGTTTAAAATGTCCCAACATAATATATGTTTGGGATATACATTTAAAAATGCTTCATACATTCTTATGACCATACAGTAGGAAGTAGAAAATGAAGTTAGTTGAACTTCAATATGATTCATTTGCTTAGATTTATATCAATTAAGCTTTAATATACGAGTTAAGCTTTACTGCCTTGCCGAAGCTTACGTGCCCACAATGAGTGCGATAACTAAGAAGTCCACAGCACAACCTGTCAGCTGATATCTGAAGAAATAAAATATATCTTGAATGTAGGCGGCCTAGTTATAATCTATTAAGTATTAGCTGACCCGTGCCCACTTCGTTGGGCATAATGTTAATAATCCTTTTTTAGTACAGAGTGCTTAAATAATTTAAATTATTTTATTAATATTAAAAATAAAAATTAAATTATCTATACTAAATACTAATATTAAAAAAACTACTTTTTGTCACTTAAATATAAAAGTTAGACATATGCTGTCGTTGACTTTTTTGTAGGCATTTTTAAGCTCCACATCTTTTCTCTAGAACTCAAAAATATATCTTTCATAGTTAAGGCAGCGTTCGTAAGAAACGCTTTCATTCGACCGTTTTTTCTCCGATTCACTTTGGAAAACGGACTACCACGTAAATTTTATTTTTATTTTTCGGTTCTTTATATAACCTATGACACTCAGCAATAATGTGGCTTTCTATTGGTGAGAGAATTTTTCAAATCGGTTCAGTAGATCCCGAGATTACCCCTTACAACTTAACAAATAAACAAACTTTACTTCTTTATAATATTAGTATAGATAGTATAGATTCATTTTATGTAGATTATCGTGAAAATTATAAGGAATCTTGCTTAACTTGTGTATTGAAGATAGAATGTTAACTTGTAACGATGAAAGTTGTTCAATAACTGTAGAGCTATCGTTGATTACTTGTGATGTAAGTTATAACGATTTTTATGTTGTTTCAGTACAAAATTTAGTTTTTTGTGATTTTCATTAACATCTTGAAAATTTAAAAGTATATTAGATACTGTTTCTGATCGAACTTTATCTTTTAAAAGTATACTTTTTTAATTTAACTGAATCGGTTTACAATACCTTTGGTTCAGTTTGAAGTGACACTAGTTGCAGTGCTAGCAGTTGCGGGTTTAAGTCCAGCTTGAGGCATTAATTTGTATGATGATCATGAATGTGTGTACTGGATGTTCATATTTATGATATGTATTTAAAGTCATATTTCTCTAGTGTATCAACTATCGTCTATCTGGTATCCGTATCACAAGCCTCGAAGCTTACGATTGAACTAGATGATGTTGTGTGTTAATTCCGCCTCAGTTGTGATCTCTATATCAAGGTTGGGCGAAAATTCATATCAAGATGGACAAGTATTATAATTGTGAAAGCTTGTTTTGTCGGGTATCCTTTGGCATGTATCCACAAGAAAGCTAGGGCCGATGTGATTTTTTGCATAGCAATAGTTCGTGAGTCGGAGAACCTTAGGACTGTAAATTCTGGTGTGCTAAGTAGTTCTATAGTAGTGATAGATAATTACCATTTTCTTATATGTACACAATAAAATACACTATAAACCAACACATGTCTAGGACCATTTTTTTATCGACATCGTTTGATGCAAAGCTTTTGCCTAACTGTAGGACATTAAAAAAGACAGTATATATATTATTTTACATATAATTTCATATAAATTTGCATCAAGAAATAGTTACTAGAAAAGTACTCGAGCGTGTTTAGTCTATTTTTAAATGGATAATAAACTCTAAAAGATACTTATTACAAAAAAGTATCTTTACAAAATGACTACTTCTTGTACTTTAAACTTTAAAATATATATTCGATGTTTAGGCCCTCATATATTTTTGATGAATGACATTGACAGTGACCAGAGTCAAGGCTGGTTCTTACATTAGTTGCCAGGAGTTGGCAAATGCTTCGTAGTAAATAAGAAATTTCACAATGGCGAAAATATTTCTTAACTAGTATTGTTCTCTTTAACGTAACGGGTGTATTATTTTATGTTTTTTACATCTTTTTGATGTTTGTGTGAAGATTTTCGTTTTAAAAAGTAATTGGTTGTTTTTTCCGATGAATATTGTTGTTAATTTTGATTATAAACTTTTTTCTTTGCTTGAATTTTAAATATCTTTTTTTGTTTGTTTGAATCTGCAGTTCTCAAATGTATCTAACTTGTAGTCTTCTTATTTAGGAGGACTATATATGCACCATACTATGATAGAAGCGAAGTTGTTGCATGGTTAGCACATGAATAGAGCCATCCTAAAATAGTAGTGAAATGTAAAATATCAAAACACTAGTGCACTCTTATTGCTCATAAAGTGCGTAGTACAAAATTTCATGGTTTTTCCTTTGAAAATGACGATCTTCCATACAAAGTTTCCCTATTTCAACCATTTGAAGCCTTTTTTTGCAATAAAAAATAGACTGTCCCAATCCCCAGTCTATCTTTGTACTATATATCATCTAAATCGGTTCAGTGATTTAGGCGTGAAAGCGTAACAGAGACAAACAGATAGAGTTAATTTCGCATTTAATATAAGTAGGGATTTAAATTAAAAGTTAAAAATAATATTACTCATAAGTAAGTTTCAGGGATCTTAATATTTGTTTAACTTGAAGCTCGGAAGAGACATCAAAATCAGTTCAAACGTTGTTTCAATACTTAGCGGGCGAAGTTGGCAAGTTTCGAAGTTCAAGATGGAATCAATGCAGGGAAACTTTGTGTCTACAGAATACGTATTATACATGCTGTTTAACACCTCGTCTGTTGATTTAAGATATTCTATCGACATATCCATCTTTGCTTTATTATCTTTGCTTTTACGTTTGGCGCAGTTTGTAGTGACCATACTTTCTTGTCTAATGTCCCAACTTATGCAGTACGTTATCTCACAGAACAGATACAGTTGTATCTTTTGTTACACAATTTCTACGTAAAGTTCGACCGTTTGCGATATTAATTTTCAATAGGTAAATCAAACAAAAGCTACATTCATTAATTATTATTATCGTAAGAATATCATCATCATATAAATTTGCAGGTGTTTACTATTGGACAAACTCTTCATGGTTTTTTCTTCTAAGGGCATACTACCATAATGTTTAAGTTATAAAAATTATGATCGTTTTATTATATTTTATTTTAATTATGATTTTTGAGTACCACCAAAAATCAATCTAATGATCTAATGATAAAAAATAAAAGCCTATATATACACACACGTAACTAGCCTCTTCGAATGTTTTGCTAGTTTAGATCTATTTTTATTATTATTATGCATTATCCACTAAATTTATATATTTTGGAGTGAAGACAAACAAACATACACACATACCAAAATTTTACTTTCATAATAGTAAGTTTAATAAATAATCAAGAGAAAAATGTAGGAAACGAGTTTTCTATTTGCTGCAAGTTGCCTTTACGTATCTCAGAGTGTAAGCGACAGATTGCGATAAGTACACAGTATCGATATAAGCTACCCTTGCACTGATAACGTCACAATACCTATACTCTTATCTTCAGACAGAAAAGATGATTTTTTTATAAATGGTGTCTTAGGTAGACTATAAAACTTATGTACTAGAAAAGTTTGTTTGATTTTAAAGAACATGTTTAGCTCAGTTTGTACTTACTATGACTGAAGTCGCAGGTTCAAGCCCAGCTGGAGGCATTCATTTGTGTGATGAATGTTTGTACCATACATTATGTATCATCTATCTGGTATCCATAGCACCCGTCACATGTGATTAAAGTAGAAATATAGAAATCAAAACTACAGAAAACTCGGAAAATTCTAGTACTACTTAGTTTGTATGGGAATTATTAACCGTTATAACTTACCTAAGAGCAAAATGAAGCGAAGCGAGGGTGCGTCGCTAACATATTACACATTCAAGATTTTCATGATTATGAACATATCGATGTATTGATTGATTTGTATATAATATTGATCATTATCGATTATATTGATTATATATTATTGATTATTATCTACGCACGTGATGGTGGGTTGTATATCCTAACTGTTCCTGAGAAAAACCTATTTGTCATCAAATAAATACACCTTCAAATAACTTTAACTATTAATAGACTGAAGTAGTGACAATAAAACTTTATCTTTGGATAGGCTTCCCATATTTAGTCAAAAATTATGGGGAAAGTTCGAAAAGTCGTAAAGCTTAGACTTCAATAAGTGTTTGGGAAGCGGCTATTAATATGATGTACTATTTTTATTGTTCTTAAAGGAATTGATTTGCTAATATTCTTGAATTTATTTACTACAAGCAATACGCGCGGCTTCACCCGTGTTCATTTTTTTATTCGCTACTAAACTTCTCCAAAATTACTCCAGCTTTTTTCTTTCAATTTTTTTTTTCTTACCATAATTCAATTAAAATAGCCTATATTAATCAGTGATAATGTAGCATTCAAATGGTGAAAGAATTTTTAAAATCGGTCCAGTACTTTTTGAGCCAATTCGTTACAAATATACTTACATACGTAAACCTTTCCTCTTTATAATATTAGTATAAAAATATACCTATAATAAAATAGTAAGTGAATCGAATTTGTACATTAATATATATTTTTTGAAAAATCTTATTGAAATAATCATTATTAATCATACAGAGGTCGAAACTTATTCTTAGTTTTTAGACTTTGTCTGTCTGTCTGTCTGTCTGTCTGTCTGTCTGGCTGTATGTATGTGTGTCAGACTGTGACCTCATCCCGAGAATTTTGATAAGATGATTGATGATGAAGACGTGACAGATTTTGATAAGATTTTTTTCGTAGGATGAGAATTTTTTATAGGTTATTCGGGACATTATATAGAAAACTTTTTATTGCGGAAAAATAGGGAAGAACAGTACGTCTCCCAACGGATTTCCTTTTTAATGGTTTTAATTTACGAGTTTAGCCGTTTAGAAACATATTCATATTCATATAATATAAGGTCCTACAAATTTCAATACTGAATATATACTACATGAAATCTTTTAAGAATCATCCTACAACGATCTATGCCGGTTCATAAGGATACTTCAGTTACAGATTTCATGATATGTTATCTCCATCTCCCTTATATCGGCTACTTATTCTTCCCATGACTCCCTTTGTAGATGTGTAGATTTGTAGATTAGAGGCCACGTTAGTTTAGTGGTTATGCGAGGTTAGTAGTGGGATCAAATATTATTCTGAATTTTGAGGTTTTTAATTAAATAATAATGATAAAATTTAAAACACAGATATTCACTTGGAATAGTACAGGCTCTAAGAGATCTAGGAACGCATTTGAGTGCAGACAGTAAAAGGCATTTATATCAGATCTAATTAAATAAAAATATTCTTTACTCAAATGAATGAAATTTTGAATCGTCACTTTTACATTATAAAATTGAATTTTAATTAAATGTCAGTCAGTAAGTCTGTGAGTAGTCGGTACATGCCCAGCAGTAGGACATTAAGAAGGGCTGAATACGGTAGACAAAGCCATATATTAGAAATAGTATAGTTATTTTATTGTGCAATTTTCACTGTCTATATTGAGCTATAATAACTCTTGTATCCGACGTTAACTTGCGGTTGTAAATATTTTGGTTAGGGATTAAGTAGCTTAGAATATTTCGTAGGAAAATACACTCAGAAAATAAACTTATGGAATATTACAACCGTTATTAATAGATTTTACTATCAATTGGTTGGTTTTGATGATTTAAATTTTGCTATGGATAATTTTATAATATTAATCATAATGTATTAATTTGGTGAACTTATGAATTAGTGTATATTTCATAGAATAAATGAACTTTTTCCTTAAAAATATTCTTTTTTAACAGGTTTTTTTTTCAGTTAAATAGACTAAATGTTAGTAGTTATCAATAAAATAACATACTCTACGAAAAAGCTGCGTTTCCTAGATTTTGTTTGATACAGAAAATAATATTTGTACTTTTATATTTTATATATTTTCATGCTATAAAGTTAGGTATGGAAAATATTAAGTGTCAAAAATTTTCGCCGAATTTTTGCCTATTACTAACAATAGAGGCTTTTTATTAATACTTTTAAGCTGTTCATATTCTATTGTATTTGGTATGAAATGGTACTAATGTATACTTAAATATTTTAAAATATCTTATTGATGTTTCCTTATGAAATTTCCATAATGAATACGAGAGATGTTTTATATTTTATATATACAAGTTAAAACAATCAGAATGTTTAACTACGCTTTGCTAAATACTGTTTACGATTTTACTCAAATTAGGTTGTTAGTATATTGCACTTCTCGATTGAATTTAATGTATGGACTTTTCGACCTACCATTATATATATTTTAACTAGCCGTTTGACCCGATTTTCGAACAGTTACAAACTTTATAAGTGGAATCTTGATTCTATCAACACGATTTATGTGTATTTAAAAGTGTCTTCCCTCAAAAGAATTTTATATATAAATCTTTTGTTGTAATAAAGATTTTAAGATCTGAAAATTTCTAAGAATTTTGTTAGAGGCAGTAAAAGAGAGAAAATGACAATATTTCTCAACATATCGGTCCATTTTTCCGATAATAGAACGTGTCTCGTTCAGCACGGCGGCGGCGGCGTTGCGCAAACGCTAAAGCCCAGAACTAAAACAGCTCGTCTATATTTAGTTCTGCAACACTGCATCGCATCGTGTCAAGCCCATAGAAAACATTAACACCGTTAGCCGTTATATATGGCCACCGCATACTCCCAGCCAGATTTTCGGCAACACAAATTGCTGTATAATATTCAATTAGGTCGGCTATATTGATGGTGGGTCGCCGGCAATTTCGGTCGGCGCATCTGCCGCCGGACACGCGCACGGTAATATACGATTAGTTTTCCGATGCTATCGAGCCCATTATGCGATAGGGCAGTGCCGATCCGCTCCGCTCGATCCCTCAAGGTGCGTCGGGGACGAGACTAAATATAACCGAGCACGCGGGCGTCTCGACAATTTTTCTCGGTCCGACCGCCGTACGCGTCCGGCGAACTGCCAAACCTACGTCACACCTCCATTACCTCATAAACGATAAACTTTAGGAAAGGACTTTAAAATTAGCAAGGACGCCGCTTCGGAACGACGGTTATATTTCGGTGCGACACCGGAGCTTGAGCGTTACGCAAGCTCGCATCGAAGATGGCGGCTGAAGCGCGGCAGAACGCGGGAGAGAAGAGATGAGCTGTCACGGGATATTTATGAAATTCAAACTAAAATAGACACAGTAGTGGCTACGGACGAGTCACCTTGACGGAGCGTTATATAATGGACGCGTGCGAATCGATCGAGCGGGTTGAAATCGATTTCCAAAATATTGAAAATTCCACGCAATCGATGACGTATCGACGAGTGACGCGGTTTAGTGTTGCCACTCCTCCGTTCGGCTAATAAATTTATTGTTTGGCATGTAAACGGATGCGTTCGAGCCAAGAAATTACAGCGTTCGGTAAAAAAAATATTGAATGAACCGACGGAATGATGGCGCAGTCTAATCGGGAGCGCCTTGCAGCTTGCCAAACACTATCGTGTTTATAGTTCAACACTTGCACATTTTTTTGATTATGGATTGTTTACTAGCAATACTAGCCGCTTCCGCGCCCCCGCATCGAGAACGCCGACTTTTGTTCTTGAGATTTTTTATCGGACTTTTAATTACTTCTTTCTTCCTAATGACGTCGGGGGCTATTGAAACAGGCGGCACTTAAGTGTAGACGTGACTTTCCTTTCTTTATTTGCAGAAGTGCATTTTTGTCTAATTTTAATAAAGGGCAATGCGGAGCTGAATCGTACTCGGGCTGATTGCTATTCCGTAGGTGTATTAAGGACGGCGTAGAATTTCAAGTGTTTTCTCCGAGTGTGATCTATGTGATGAATTAATGATCAATATATGATTTGAATGTATTCTGCGTCTGGCGCCATTTTCATCTGTCTTTCATGTAACTAGCAATGTCTTATTAATAAAGATTTATAGTCGGATACCATTAGGTAATCATAATTTTATTGCTTTGTTGGGATATCGATAATCTATTCCCGGAACCGGTACATCACTATCGACATGCTATACAGTGTTTATACAAACCGCGCACAGCAAATTATCGAGGCGATATTGTCATAACTCGGCGTCACTAGTGCATTTATCAGTCTATACATTAAACCAATATTCAAACATACGAGCCCAATATCTTACCCTAAGCCCCGACAACAGTGAGCTAACTTACTCGAGGATTAGTGATGTGGGTAGTTGTAATCCCGTAGTATCCCGGGACAGCACCGGGATGTATTTGCATACGATTGCCGTTAAACGTCATCCGTTGGTGTTCGAGACGTCGTCGTCTTAGCAGGATTTGGAGTTAGACTGTACGTGAATAATTTTCGCCGATTTTCGAGCTTGATTGCGGGATTTGCATGATTTTGGTGCTCAACTACTTCTATTACACTAATGGCCGCATTCTAAGTTATCTTCACGTTTTCAAGTGCAAGTTACATGATTGCGATCGTGAGGTACAGTTTGTTCGAGTTATCTTCTAGTGATTGCGGCGGAACGTGTTATAATATAAATGTAGAGCAAATGTAGAATTCGTTTAATAAGTGGACTCTTTCATACTTTTAATTACAAACTAGACACTCACTCTTGTTCCGTTCGGGACACTAGGTACAATTAAATAATTAGTATAGAATTCTCAGCAACTAATTATTTTTTAAAAGTAAAAAGTATAATATATACTGACCCGGATACTCAGCTATCATCATACAAAATTTCATCAAAATCGGTCAAAACTATGGTTTCGGCGTCTGTTTAGATAATAATGATAATTTCGATAAGATATTTCAAAAAAAATATTTCATCGTTATTCGTCATTATAATGTAGGAATAGATAAATTGCAAATAAAGATGTAATTTTCTAAGTTGTCAAAGAAAACAACAAGCTTGTTATTATAGAGATATTACATAGCCATATTAAAACAATCCAAATTATATTTCAAGGAAAACGAAACAAAACAAAAGAATTAATAACCGATGACCCTAAAATATCGCGAAAAAAACGTCATTCGGTCGTTACGCAATGACACACCAGTAAACAATAGCAATTACTATGCACGTATTAACATAACATTTATTATACAACAAGGCTGGCCATTGTAGAGAAAAAAATTGTCAATCGTGATTAGAATGGTACGCAACCGGTGCATCGGCCTCTACTCACCTTGTATGACGCGGGGGGAATATAAAGCGGTGCAAGCTTTTGTTGATCCGCGTTTTTGAATAGCGGTACACGGATCCCGGAATGGTCACATCACTAATTTTTTTTTTTGATTTTTCATCCCCATTTCTTTGAGTATCTGTATTTAAAACAAAAAGTTAAAATTAGCGATACGCGTGGTAGTTCTTAAAACCATGCCTTTTACTTATAGTGTGTAGAGTATAATGTACTCAAATAATAGTTTCTTATATTACGCGAATATTTAACATTTTTAAATAAAATTTCTGTAAAGCTTCAGCATCGTAAAAACAACGGATGCTAAAAATCTAAATAAAGCGACGGAAAAGCCGAAAACATTGTCTTCTCCGTGACTATGACAGCCGTGAAGCATTTAAGACCTTGGCAACCAAAACTTATAATTAATCCACTAAGAAGTCCAAAAATATAGTTTTACTAGCATTTCCTGCGACTCCGCCCACGTTCTTAAGATAAAAGGTTTTTTATTCGAACAAGTAGTTTCTGAGATTAGCGCGTTAAACCATAGAAACTCTTCAGCTTTATAATAATATTATAAACTATCTCCTTAAACAAATTGTATTATTTTCGTTAATCGTAGTAGAAAACAAAATATCGGTCTGACTTACCCTATCGGCTAGTCCCTTGAAGAGAGGCCGCCGCCCAGCAGTTCTTTATAAGGGATGACTACAATTCATACAACTTAAATCTGACGTACTTTGACCACGTATCATAACTTTTAAATTTGTCATTTACATATTTTTTTTGTCTTTTTAAAAGCTTTAAGTTATGACATTTAGGTAATATATATTATTTCTCCATAGATTCGATTCTTATTTATGTACCTAAGTTTATATCTATCTTTTTGTGGTAAATAAATTATAACGATAATTATAATAATATTAGTAAATAAATACTATTTTGTATTCATATGATAAAAGTTAATATAATCCTTAGTTTACAAAGTAATTTGTAGTGCGTACACTAAAAAGAGAAATAAAAATGCACAAAGTACGTACAAGATTTTTCCAGGCAAACTTTACTTGTAAGAAATAATACTTGTATAAATTAAACAATTTAATTTAATATATAACTTATTAAATACACACACACTATTAATAGATATAAAATATAGGAATAGTTCAGTAGTAATTGAAAACAAATACAAAAATCGCTCAACTAAATTAATTGTTAGTGAAATCGCTCCCGACTCTATAATCTTTTGATCCGCTTAGTCTAACGTACACTGAGCCTTTGATTGTATAGCTTTGGATATTTCAGATAAAAAACTATGTATACTATAATATTTATATTATATTTTATTATTATACATATAAGTTTTACAATAATTATAATTATTAATTAATGTTGTTACTATAATTTGTATTAGTAACTCACGCTCTAGCTCAGTTCAGATTCGTCGTTATTGAAAAAAAGTTAATCCCTTGCTCTATGACAAATAATAATTAATAGTTTTTAGGTTTTTTCTCTGTTTATCTGTCTGGAAACCATCAAAAAACACTGGTTAGGTTCTGATGAAATCATCATATTATGATAGCTGGTCGTCACATAGGATACTTTTTTGTGTGGGAAAATGTCTAGGCTCTGAGAAATCTATAGTAACCGTCGACCCATACATAGGGAAGAACACGAGTGGAGCGAGGGCGAATCTATACGAGTATGTCAATTATAAGTAAGTAAATTAAAATATAATTTTCCCTCATCTCTGTCAACAACTTTTCTTTTTTGTTAACTAAAATTGTTAAATTAAGCTTTAGCGTTATCAATAAAAAAAGTTAAGCGGTTATTTTATTTAATAAACTCGTAAATTAAAAAAAAACTATTCATATATTAAAGTTATGAGCCGATTATATGATCGAACTTCAACTACTGTATATACATGAAAATGAAACCCCATAATTCAAATTATCTATTAATAATCTATTACTTAACATAAACCCCATCAAAATCAATACTTCTCAATATTTTCGTTACACCCCTTAAACTCATTACCCTCCCTCCAGTCAATCGTAAGTGATGTCCCATTAGAGCGTTCTAAGTTTCCACTTAGTTAAGTAAAGAAGTCGGGCTTAAGCTGACTTATATTTGAGCTTCTGTGTTTCCTCATCAGCTAATGCAGATTGAACATTTCGCTAAAATATACTATGTAGATAGACATTTATACGGCTTTCCTGAAGGACTTTTTTCCGTTATATGAGTGAATATTTTTTATTATTATAACTACATAGTATAAAACAAAGTCGCTTCCCGCTGTCTTTCCCTATGTATGCTTAGATCTTTAAAACTACGCAACGGATTTTGATGCGGTTTTTTTTAATAGGTAGAGTGATTAAAGAGGAAGGTTTTAGTATATAATTTGTCAAGTTTATGTATACTAGCGGAAACCGCGGCTTCTCTCGCGCTAAATGTGTTGTCTGTATAAATATGAAAACGCTTATGCGTAATGTAAAAATAAGTATTATTAGTATATTATTATTAGTCTAGACTAGTATTTGTTTAAAATATATTGGTATCTGTATAGGCTATAATGTACATCTGAGTAATGCTCGATCAAATAAACTGTCTTACTTTTAGAATTTTATTTACTTCACTAGCGACTTACCCTCGCTTTAAACAGGCGCGCCCTTTGGTGCCTAACTCCTGGTCTTGATCAATGTACTAACTTCATCCAACCAAGTCGAGGTACATACATACATACTACATACATACATACATACACATACATCATAGCCGTTATTATTAGCTGTAGAAGTCTTGCAAAAAATATTTCAACATCAAAGTTGAAGAAGGATTTTTTTTATATTCAGCCCTTGTGAGGATAAAATAAGGGATGAAAGTATATCAAGCTACAAGTATACCTATACAGTTAATGGCTCGGAATAAAACATACGAGTAGGCACCTAAAGACACCCTAGCGAGGGTAAGTCACTGTCTACACATAGGTATAAAAAATTCTAACCGAGTCGAATCTATAAAATAAATATTTTTTGGAAAATCTTATTGAAATAATCATTATTATCGATACAGATGTCTAATATATAAATTAAAGAATTTTTGTCTATCTGTCTGTGACCATCACGATAAAACTACTTCATAGATATTGATGATATTTGATATGATGATAGCTGGTTATCCGGTTCAACATAATATAGAATACTTAATATTACGGGAAAGTATCTAATTTCTCAGAAAACTAATTTATAAAGGGGATATAAGTGTTTCAATGAAATCTAGGACTATAATTATTTCTTTTCTAACCTTGAAATTTCATTTAGTTAGTTGCCAAATAATTCAGGAGTTTCTCTAACTCATGACTCACGACATGTCTCGATGCTGTTGGCTAACGATTTAGACCAACGTTACGGGATTGCTTTTGTAAGTTTTCGACGGGTCGTAAATAAGAAATTACTAATATTTTCAATTTAATTAAATTTTCTACATTGATGAAAAATGTATATAGAGTAAATTTTGTTTTTGTTTGTTGGATATTTGGGGTATCTATAGAGTTTTATCCGTATAAAAGTAATCCAAATCGGTTCAGCCACTTTTCATACAAATTTTCACATTTATTTTATCCTATTATTATCCAATAAAATAGCAAATTTTGTCATATTATGTGTTGTTTAAAATAATCTTTTTTTCTAAGGGTAATGCATTGTACCATTCTCACTATTGGGCATGGTTTACCTTTATAAGAGAGGAGGTAATACCATAGTATTTATAGTGATAAAATAAATTGGTAACTATATAAACAAAAACGTAAAAATGTACGTTTGGTCAATTAACACTTGGTAGTAAGTATTATTATTTAAAAACAAATTAAATACCTAAAAATATTTATATTACATACATTTTCTTTGGTTTTTTCCCTCTATGTGACATTGGTAACCTAAATCTTACTCAAATGGCATGCCATTAAGTCATTAAAACTCACTTTTTATAACAAATCTAATACCTTTTAAAAAATAATAAAAATTAATTTTAAGTTTTCATAAGACAACTTTTCCACCCATTATTTAGGAGATTAATTTAACCCGAATAGTCACTTTAACAGTTTAATTACTTTACCCGTAACTTAACACCCGGACACAAACATTCAAAGTTTAAGTGCGGTTCCCGGATGTCTTGGGGTACTGATGTATGCCAGGAGGCACGTACATACGGAGAGGAATTCTAATAAAGCTGATGTGTTTTAATGCGATTGCTGTCGCTTCTTGAAAGCAGATTTTATCTGTTCTACTCTGTGCTATTTTGACATATGTTTTTGCGGGATTTGATTATTATACGGCTAATGGTTTAATTTTAATAACATTTGCCATACAATAACTAACTAATGTAAGTAATAGTTTTTATATTTTCTTGGCTTTTCTTTCTGTTTTTGAAAATATATTGTGTATTGTTTCATTAAAAAGTTAAGACTCTATAGAAAGCTCTCAAAGGTGCAACGAAAAAAGCTTTTTTAAAACTTAAGCTTTTAATAAATTATTTAATAAAACTTAGTAATTATAACGAGAAACCAGTTAAAATAATATTTTATTTTTGACCTAAACTACATATGTAGATTGCAAAATACGTATAAATATTTAGTATATGGGCGGGCTACCTTTTTATCAAAGCAAGCGAGGTTGTTGGCGGAATTTAGTTATCTCTCGTCAATTTAATAGAATTAACTATTGGGATTGGTCGGACATGGCACGGGAGATTCCGTGACCATATTTACTATAAAGAAATCAAACGTCGGAAACTAACAAAATATAACCTAAAAATAGTAAAGATAGTTTTATTTTAAATCTAAATATATAAAAGCGAAAGGTCACTCAATCACTCATCAAATAAAATTGAAAACCGTTTGACATAATATAAAATGGGAGGTAGTTTATAGTAGATTCATCTAAAAACGAATTTTGCAACAGGGCTGGATTTTTTTGTGCTACAAACTTGAACTGAAATGAAGAATCGAATTCACCATTTACCAGAAGGTCTAGGAGATCTCAAGTGTTTAATAGCCATTTTCCTTATTCTAAATTGTTTTACATAGAAATCTATTGAAATGCACGGTTTGTAAAACGTGTATAAATATAATATCTATCGTGTTGCATTAGAGTTGTAGCGCTGATATAGCTAAGCTCTTATGAGGAAGGTCGCTGAGTGCATGTGTATTAGGGTGGAGCGAAAAAAATTTTTTTTTAATTTCGTTATTCCTGTGTTACCAATGGATGTTCTACATTATCAGAGATCTTAAAACTTAATTTTAAGTTTCTATGTCACCATCTTAAGGTGGCGCATCAGATTTTAATTTTTAAGAATAGTACAAATTTCAGCTTTATCTAAAGATTTTATTTAAGCTAAATTTTGTGCCAAAACTTTTATGCAATAGCTTTAAAATAATAACACGACTTCTAACCAAATAATAAAAAAATAATAGGCATCAAAAGTGAGTTTTAACTTTCGAAATCAGAAGCTTAGCACAGACTCTGATTTTTGCCTAAAAAACGTTGTGTCGCATATTGGTATATCTTGCCTTGACTTTATGCTAGAACGAATAAATCCTCTCTGGCTTCTGATAAATAATCAGATGCCGAAGCCTCAGTTACAAGCTTGACGTAACGTTTCACCTGAGTGTGGCAAGGATACTTTTCAATTTTAAATAAATTACCACCTGAGGAGATCATGTCTGGAATTATCGCGTCACTATATTTCATAGTTTTTGGAGGTTCTGTCATTTTTTATTTTACTAGTTAATTAATCATAATTGTTCAATGCATTAAATTTAATATTTGCAAACTGAAACTCTCGGTTTTCTTTCCCTTACACTCGTTTCTTGACTTTAAAACTCTACGGAGAGCCAGTTCTCTTATGTGTGATTCGTGATCTTGTTACATAGCCAAAAGTCAGTTTTCCGGATGTACAAACAAGGAATTTCTCTATATAGTTGTTATAGCAATGCTTTTCAGGTCTTCTGGAAAATACAAACTTATTTTAATCATGTTAAAGATATGAACTCGATGTTTGCAAAACAGTCTTGACTTAATATCAAACCAGGATCGTGCGTAGACTTTCGTTAATAAAGTGGCTAGTTCTTTTAAAGATTTTGTGAGTTTAGCTGTCCCAATTTATGAACGAAGTATCCTATTAGAGCAAGCCAAGCACCGAGAATGTGCGAGTCCAGTCTAGAGTCCAGAATCTTCATTGACTACGTTTAGTAAGACTGTACCAGTAAAAATTGCTGATATTATATCTGCATGTCTGTTTTCTTGTTTCATTATAAATAAATAAATAAATAAATTATGCATTTCTTTACACTCTTGTACTTATTGTATTATGAAATCAATCTTGCAACGATTTGTTGATGACTTTTAGTGGGAATAGATGCTTTATTCCAATTTAATCAATGATGGTGGCGAACATTTCACTCAAGTATTTTACAGCAGGGTCTTTACCATCATTCAGTTCTAGCATCTTATTTCTTGACCACAAATAATATTTTATAATGAATTAATACGTTGGTAACACATTAATAATTAGTTTTATTGGATTACCAAACAAAGAGCACCCGCAAGTCTTTTCGAGTTTTTGGTATTTTACAGACGAAATTTAACAACAACTCCACTTTTAACACTTGTCCTTAGTTCTTATTGACGAGTGATTTTTAGAATATAGCGTAAATATACTAAAGATAACACCCGATAGTTATTAGAATATAAGTTTTATGACATATAGTTACAAAAACACATTAACTTACGGGTACACCTTAGAAGTTAAATTTTATTGTTTTTGCAAATTACCCTCGTAGTGCGCCACCTTAAAATAAAGTCGTAGACTTTTGATTTTTGGTACTAATAAATCTTTTACATACCATCAACGATTGATGATACAGGAGAATTAAAATTTTGAAAAAAAAAAAATTTGGTCAAATTCACTCCACCCTAATGTGTATGGCCCTAGTGAAAGCGGCGAGTTCTAAAAAAATTAAATATAAATATTGTTATTTTTTTTATTGATTGCATATAAAAAGTATTGTCTTACTCTATAGTTAGCTACGAGGCTTGTGTTATGGATACCAGATAGTTGATACACACAACCATTACATAGCCGAAACAAGCAGACAGAAGGATAAATAAAAAAATAAATAAAAGTACGTGTGTACAAAATACACATGTCAGAAGTAAAACTTCTTTGGCAAACTAATTTTTAAATCTCGTTTATATTTATACTAAATAACCCCGTTAAGCTCGTTGAGAGAGGGAGATGGCGCGAAAGTCACGCCCACGAGTTAGACAGAGTTAGACATTTCACTGACTCGCGGTGGGCGAGATCTAACTAAGGCTAACTCTTCCCCGTCTCTGAGCGCCTGGTACTATGGACTTATTTTTTCGTTTCATCGAGTTTGAAATCACAACGATTCTAAAGAAGTTTCACTTCAAAAATAATACTCGTACTCGTATATAATTTTATATGTATTTGGTAAAAAATGTTATGTTGATATTAGAAACAGATACTTTAATTAAATTTATGTGAATAGAATAGATATAAAGATAAAATGAACGTTATGTAATATGAAACAAACGAACATAATTTACTTCACAATTTTATGAATAATTAAATAAATTATTTTTTATTTAATAAAGACTATGGAATTATTAACTGTAAATTACTTTGTTAATAAATAAAATTCAGTCATTTTTAACTTTCTACTGCTCGGTACGGGCTTCAATATTAATATTATTATAAGCTTCAATATGAGGAGTATCAGGCGATAGTCCACCGCTTAGAGTATGGGGCGACGGACTTCACAAGTCTTTCAAAAACTTGCTAGGTTCTTTCAGACATGCAGGTTTCCTCACGTTTTTCTTCATGTTAAGACATGTGGTAATATAGATCAACATTATTCGCACGTGAAAATATCAGAGTTTCAGGACCCGGTTTGGATCCCGCTTCACTCGGTTTACCAAACGAGCGCGTTACCACTGGGCTGCTACTGCCTGTGTTAGTTAATAGTTCGATATAATCACTACATAGTATAAAATAAAGTCGCTTTCTCTGTCCCTATATCCCTTTGTACGCTTAAATCTTTAAAAGTACGCAACGGATTTTGATGCGGTTTTTTTAATAGATAGAGTGATTCAAGAGGAAGGTTTATATGTGTAACTAGCGGAACCCCGCGGCTTCACTCGCGCTAAATCTAGGGACGAGGCCGAGCGAAGCGAGGGCGACTCGCTAGTAAGTAATAAGAAGATGACACATTATAATATTTTATTAATATCTACACAAATTATGTATTAGTACGTATGTACATGTCTTATTTATGCGACTCGAGCTGCATCAGAAATAGATTGGCCTTTGTATTAGCGGACATTGTATGAAGTGAGTTCTAACATATGCCTTTAGACTGTTGCAGTTTTGATTTTAGTTTCATAAAAAAAGTATTTTAATTAAAATGCATGAATATACGTATAGATAAATAAGAATAAAATTTTTTTTTTGTGTGTCTGTTTGTCTGACCGCGTGCCTGTTTGTTATGGTTAATCTCCGAAAAAGATGGCTGGTTTTGACAGGATTTTTACAGAAGATAGCTGATGTTATACGGAGTTAAAAAATATTTTATGTTTCACTCAAAAATCGTAAAAACATAGCTGGTTAATATTTAAATCGTATTATATAAAACAGTAAACAAAGACAAATGTTTTTTAACTTCTAACCTCCATCGAATGCCTGAGCCAATCATATTTGTATTTGAAGTTTGCTTCCTAGAAGTACTCCAGCGAATTCAAAATAATATCTCAAATCGCCATCTCTGGTACAAAAATAAAGACCAAATCTTCAAAAATGCATTCTCATATCATTTTTAATTGTGTACTAAATACTTGTCTAAGGAGAAAGTTTTATGAGCAACTAGATATAAATTGAGAGTGAACGAAGTCGCGGGTTCCGCTAGTATATCGTTATAGCTTATGTGATATTTTGATGTGTAAGCTATATTCTTGTGAAGTTTCATCATAAACCATTCAGTAGTTTTTGCGTGAAAGAGTAACAAACATAGATCCATACATTCTTACAAACTTTCGCTTTCTATAAATAATAAAATGAAAATATTTAGAATCTGTTCATTAAATTTCTTTGGAAAATCTTATTGAAACAGTCATTTTTAGTGGCACTGAGACCGGATATAGTTTTCAGAATCTTTGTCTATATCCGTCAATCTGTCTGTCTCGGTCTGTCTGGGAACGTTTAAGAAAACTACTGGACAGATTTTCGAAAACCGGATATCGGATTCTTTTTACTGGGGAAAACATATAATTGCGACGATTCGTGACGACACGTTTGGCTTAGTGTCAACTTTCTGCAGCAGCGATTGCGGGTTCGAGTTCCGCTGGGGACACTTTGTTGAGCACGGATGTTTGTACTCCAGTCATGGGTATTTTTATTTATAATATGAATGTATTTAAAATTTATATATGTGTAGTATATCAACTACCTGGTATCCGTAACACATGCCTAGTAGCTTACCGCGGAATTAAATGGTGCTGTTGTAATATTGTCTTAACATATAATTAAAAATATTATTAATATTATTGTTGAGAAACCTAAGGTAAGCCGCTTAAACGTACCTAGGGACGGACCCGAGCAGAGCAAGGTTGAGAATCTAGTTCATTACATAAAATGGATATTTGATCTATCGTTTTAGTAATATAAATCAAATAGATAAACAGACGTAATTCCATGTTTATTATTTAAGTATTTAATGCGCTTTAAAGAGTCTTGTCTATAGAAGATAATTTTAGTTGAAATAATATCAAACTGTAATGGGACTGGAATATTTGATACCAAGCTCTTATGAGAAAGGTTGACTCGAGTGCAGTTCGATGCATGGTCTTAGTGGCAGCGATTTCTAATATTTATCTATACATATAAATAAAACTGAAGTGACTGTTTGTAATATAAAATATTTATTTACTAAATGCATGTACACGATACATAAATAAAACCACAAGTTACAATATTTTTGTCTGTCTGTTAGTTTGTTCCGGCTAATTTTGACGGGACTTTCAATGGCATATTTTAGAAAAACGGACCCTCCGTTCATATTAATTTAAGCATACCTAAGGACGATGCCTAGTGAAGCGAGGGCAAGTCGCTTGTGTATTTTAATAATTAAATGTTATTATATATAAAAACTGTATTTTTTGGTATACTGTATTTGTATTATGGAAATAACTTAGATTATGGGAATAAATAATTTCAAAAACGATATTGTTGATGGGATGGAAAAAGCTACAGAAATGAACGTTTAATCTATAAACTCTAAATCCATTTAAGTAATGTATCTTAGTTTTATGCAGAAGAAAAATATATTTTTATCAACCTGTATATGTTGGGACATTATTACACACAGCGCCATCTAGTTCCGTGGTAAGCTACGAAGGAAGTTTGTGTTACGGATACCAGATAGTTGATATACTATATATAAGTTTAAATATATATATTATAAACACCCATGAATTGAGTACGAACAACCAAGTTTAACAAATAAATTCCCCCAGCGGGATTCGAACCCGCGACCGCTGGCGCAAGAAAGTAGGGTCACTACAAACTGCCGGAATTGTCGTCATATGCAATGCAAACGTATTAAAATTAAATAAAACAAAAACAATAATAGTGAAATAAAAAAAAAACTACGTCAAAATATCGACATATTTTCGTAACTAACTATAAATACAAACCGCTATCACTACAAATGCGCGTTTAGTTCTTGAAACTATTTTCTATTTCTGCGCAAACCGTTCAGCTGCCGTTGGACTTCAACTTGTTGGTAAAATGATATAAATACACCTTCACTAGGATAATGCTTTGATTGGATTTTAACTACGTTTGAATATAGGGCAGTTTCTGGGATGTCTGGTGTATAGTTGACTAGTTTATGTATTTGGCTTTGTCTGTATTAGTCCATGTCTAAAGTTTCGAACAAAGTACTTACTGTTTGTAAAATATTTTTTTAAATATTTAATTTTTATGAAACGATCAAAACACGTTATTTTATGTTGTTTTTATGTGCCACATAAAACAGTGCTCACTTATAATCCAAAATTATGCCTTTTTAATATGTACTCGTATATGTCGCATTTAATATATACTAGCGACATATCCCCGCTTTGCTCAGGTCCGTCGCTACGTAACGTTACGTTTGCAACGAT
The DNA here is from genome assembly GCA_905231865.2 of Boloria selene. Classification (NCBI taxonomy): domain Eukaryota; kingdom Metazoa; phylum Arthropoda; class Insecta; order Lepidoptera; family Nymphalidae; genus Boloria; species Boloria selene. Next base: position 1,184,958 of record HG993156.1, read on the forward strand.
TTATGTACATTACTCCGATGAGATAACATTTTATAATAATATATGTTGGGACATTTTTTACAACAGCGCCATCTAGTTCCGTGGTAAGCTACGAGGCTTGTATTACGGATACCAGATAGTTGATATACTACATATTTATATTTTTTTAAATACATACATAATATAAATATTAACACCCATGACTGGAGAACAAACATTCATGCTCAACAAATGAATGCCCCCAGCGGGACTCGAACCCGCGACCGCTGGCGCAGAAATTTGAGTAGTAAAAAGTATCCTATATGTAGACCCGAATAACCAGCATACCATTTAATCAAAATATGTACAGTGATTTTCTTGTAATGCAGTCGCAGATAGACAGAAGGTAAAATTTTAAAACTATAGATTAGTTTTTTCTTTGTCTCGTGCCATGACCAGTATTGCTGTAAAGCATTCAAAATGTCAGAAACCAAAAAATAAATTAAACCCGCGACAAAATCCGAAAAGATAGTTTCATTATTTATTATGTTGTTTACAGTACAGATTCTACTCAAAATCATATGCTTTTTATTAAAAGTAACATTTTTTCGTTTATTTACGAATAATTCAACTATTAGAAACTTTATTCACTTCAATTTTATATTAAGTTTTGATAGTTACATTTGAATATATAAAAAATAAAATCAAGGCCGTCCATGTGTTCATTGCGTAAAAAGTTCTTTGATGGTCAGTTAGCGGATTGATTTCCGAGGTGTTTTTACAGCGGCCAGCGGGCTTTACGACCGACCTGTCGTAAAGTTTGTATTCTTTCAGGGCGCGCTACATTTTTGTATTTTTCAATTTTAGGACCTTTGAACTATCTCGTGACCTCGATTCTTTTCGCGAGAGGAGTTGATTACTTAATCAGTCATAGTATTATTTTTGGATAACAGGAATAGATTTCGTGCGAGAAAATTTAATGTGATGAAATATTTATTCATTAGAGGATTTGAATGTTTTTGAATTGTTATCATATTTCTTTTCATTTGATTGATGATTGATTGATTTGATTGAGTGTTTCAACTATCTGGTAACCACTACAAGGCTCGTAGCTTACCATGGAACTAGATGGTGCTATGTGTTAATATCCCATTAAAAATGACTTTAAAAATATGAAGTATAAATGACTTTTGAAAGTCCTGTACCTATAGTTTTTGCAAGTAGAATTAGTTGGCACATTACAAGCCCCCGACATAAAATATTAACATTTCCTATTTACTTTGTTGGTTGTAATGTAGCGAATTTGTGTTCAAATGGGCTTTATAGAAATTCTTCGTTCAAAAGCTGCGGGTATTAGCATTCCCGATGCGTGGAGGCTAACTACCTAAATGCATATAATCGAATTTAGCATTCAGTTTGCAACAATGGGATTTATTGTAGAATTACGTGTCCTGTCCGCGAAGTGAACTTGTTGAACGCGTGGTTTTTTTCATGGCGTATACCTCGCGTAGCGTAATTTTGGCCAACGTTCCTGTGACGTCGCCGACCTAGTTAGTATCGCCAAGCCGTACCACGGCCAAGTCCACCCGGGCATCCCCGGTGAACCAACGCCAATATCTATAAAATAAATTCGGATGAGATGAAAAAATAATGGAGGAATCGGATTTGCCGCCAAAATGTTCGGGGTGAATGCACTCCAGCGTTTTGGCAGTGACGGTTGGAAGTTTTCCTAATAGTGTTAGTGATAAGAGATCGTTTACAAACATGCTAGGTGAAAGGACTTTCTGTTTTCTTTTATAGTGATAAGTTTTATATAAAAATATTCGATATATCTATTTTTTTGCGAACACTTGTTAATCAATCATCAAGCCTTCCGATCGAAACTTTGATACATTATTATTATTATATAGCGAAACATAGAATTTTTCATAGACACGATAGCATTCACGCTAATATTAAACAAACGTTCTATGAAAATATTAAACATTCCATATTAACTTTTGTCAAGAAAAATCGATTAAAGTAGAAAATAAAAAATTTAAAGACGGCCTTTGTCCAGCTGTTCATATTTTTAGTGGAGATGAAATTTTCTATATGTACTATCTTGAAAAGTAATTAGTAATAGTATTTAAAAGAATGAGCAAAGCAAGAAAACATTGATGCGTTGTGCTTTATTCGTGTAGTCATTGTTAACGGAATATGACATCTTAAAGTTGTTCGACAAGATGCCAACACTCAATACGGAATGATTCATTTGACCAACATTACTAAGTTATTCTTTTACACTAGAGACTTCCCCTTGCTCCACTTGGGTTCGTCCGTTTGTTCGTATGTCGTCATCTGGGTTTCTCAGAATTGAGATATTTCTCACATGACCCGAATAACCAGTTATCTTCATACTAAACTTCATCAAAATCTGCCCAGTTTTCTGATGACGGTGATAGACAAATAAACAGAAAAAATCTAAAAACTTTAGATTAGACCTTTGTATCGATAAATGCTATTATGATAGGAATTTTCAAAACAATATTGTAAATAGGTTCTGTACCTAATACCTATCGATTCAGTTAGAAATTTATTATAGTATAGATATCATCTAGGTGAAATGAAAATAAAATTCTTATTAGTACTAAGTATATAAGCTTTAAAGATTAAGCTTATTAGCTTTTCTCAAATTAAGTGGGAACTGGAAAAGTTTAATCAAAAAATAATTTGTCTTCCTTTATTGTGTTAGTAATATATTTAATCGATCAATTGACGCAAATTCTACACATGTAAAGTCTAGAAATATTGAATAAACTTAGAGTTAAATAAATCTGGAGCGGAAAGTATATTCAATTCTTTGACTGAAATTTCATGATTATTTTCGAATACGTTTCTAACTTTAGCAGTTGCCAACTCCTGTTTAGAATATGCTCTTCAAACGCGAAGCTCGCACTTTTTCGATAGTTTTACGACGCAATCTTTAGCCCCTCTATTTAATGCGTGTTTGTGTTTCTAATAAAATGCATCGTGTATTCAATGTAAAGGATGTTTATATATATAATTTTCATTTCTTAATAAGCGATATTTCTTCTTGTTTCCTGTAGATTTTTACAAAATTTACGTATTGTGGACTAATATTTTATCCTATGGTACATAAATTTCATGTAACTAAACGCGGTATATTATTGAAATTTTCTCTATGTAATGTTCAATATTTATTTATATATTATAGTGTTTTCTATTAATGTCGTGAATTATTGTAAAAAAATATTTTACTTTAAGTGTTATTCTTTGTATTAATATTACCTTTTATTGAGTTTCTTTTTGTTTTGAGTAACGTTTACTGTCGTTTTTGATACGTATTTGATACATATAAATATATAAAATAAAAATCATCCGAAACCTTAGCCCTGAAACCTAGACCTACTAAAAGGAAGATAACAATCTTTCAATATTTTCTAACTGTCCCTAGATCAAAACCGATTACATTGTCTAAGCTTACACTCTCCTTCATATACGAGTATGTTATTATAATTGGGAAATCTATATGTGTATTAATCTTAATAATTTTTAATATTTTATATTACATCATTTCATCGACGATTTTTTTGCATAGAGACAGTCAAATTGCTAGAAAGTGAAAACTTTCTTGCAAGATCATTGATAAGAGTGAACTCCTTTGAAAACGTTACTTCAGACACACGAACAAAATGAGGACAACTCACTAGTTTGTAAGGAAATCCTTGAACTACCTAATGAACCAGTACAATCACCTCAACATATGGTCAAGTTACTGGCAAGTTTGCCACGTGGCTTCAGGTGCCAACACTGCTTGGCAGAGCGGCGGTTCGTCTAGCGTCCTCGCCAATTCGATGTTTTGACTGGATCTTTTGTTTATACGTTAGAACGCTTGGTATTTTCCATATTTCATTGAGGTGTTGTGTGGGTGTTCGTAGTAAGCTTCGTATATTGAAATGATATGAAAATGGGAAATTTTATAGCGAATGAACCAGTTTTATGGAGTTTTGATGGCGAGGTTCGATTTGGACTCAGTTTTCAGCTGGTTTTATGTTCGTTTTATATTGCATGAGTAAAAATAAATTTAAAATAACTATATAATTATATTGCTTTAGTTAAGAATCTCTTAAGATAAAGTATTAATATCCCTCTATATTGCCAGTTTTTAATTATACTAATTTTTATACACTTTAAATAGGCATTCGATTTTCATTTTAATACGTCATCATTTTTTAAATTATTAATCGATACAGATAAATAAAACTATACTGTCTGATTGTAATGTTAAAGCAACAGCTTTTTACTAAATTCATTTAGAACTATTTACGATACTTATAGTGATGTTATAAGGAGTAACTTAATCTACTTTGATTATAGGAAAACAATAAGGGTATCGTTTAAAAACAATTAAAACATACCCGAGAGGCTGAGCGAAGAAACGGTAACTCGCTAGTAGTATTTAAAAATTTCCTATCTATTCAATGTGTATCTACAAGTATAACGTATGTGATATCGCGTCATTAACTTTCATTGGAGTCATAGCAAGTAAATGTTAGGTAATTTAAACAAATCCTTAACGTTTTATGCTAATTTTCTAACACGACCTTACCGTATGCACTTCTCTGAATGCAACGCCTCTTTCCAAGAATTTATTCTCCTCACTCATTGAATGACAAACAATACAATTGGTTTTACGATTTTTTACAGTTACAAGTATTTTTGCTTTACAACCAAATTCCATATAAATCAAGTCGACACCTTTGCATATATTATGTTATGAATCAAGAATCAACAACAATAGCCTCCTTACTCGATGCATACGTGATTAGCTCGAATTTTACTTATGACACACAAATGACTTGTCCGATTTTATTAGCAGCTTTATATTATTAGACCCTATACTTTGTCGCTAAATTAACATATATGTAGCCGTATTATAATATTGATAATTATAATCAGCCAAAAATTAAATACTATGTAGATTTGTATTTTAATAGCATAAATACTTATTTTCCCGAAACCTTAAGGAGTGTCTATTAAAAAAAAGACGAGAAAACATTCAATATTATTTTATATAATCTTACCTTCACTTCATGTTATAAGACAAAGTCCTCCAGTCTGTCTGTTTGCGATAAACGCAAAAAACTACGGAACCGATTTTCATGCTTTTTCACCAATGGAATGGTTTTCGAAGAAGGTTTTAGTATATATAACTTGTCAAGTTTTTGTTACATTTACTAACGGAACATGCGGCTTTACGTGCGAAAATATTATGCGAAAGTTAAGATGTTTGGATTGAAGTTTGCTACTCTATTACGATAGGACGTTTGAACGGATCTAGATGTATTTTAGCACAGAGATATTCGTAGATAATAATTTGGAATAGCATATACTTTATTTCGAAAAATGCTAGTTTTCCATAATACAGATTTGTTTTTGTTTTTCACTTGGGACAATCCCAGGCGAAGTGAGGGTGATTCGTTAGTATATTGTAAAATATAACGGATGTTTTCTTTTACCTCGTTGAGCTAATAAAATTATTTGTGTGTAGTATGATGTCGATTCCGAGTAAAGTTATCTATTTTTGAAAGTTTCTAAATTTATCCACATCTCTGTATCTACATGTCATATTATTATGATTTAGGACTTACTTATTGCTCGAAGGGAGTTGATACGTGAGTGCTTCTTAGAACTCAGTTGACATATGGGAAGATTTCCTGAGCGAGTTTTGTAATAGTTACTGGCTTTAAGCATAATAATATTAATAAATACACAAATATATCGAAGTCAATATAATTTGTGAACTGTTTTGGGGTTCGTAAATAAAGTAACAAGTTTTTTCATATTTAATACACACACATACACGCACATACATAAACTCACACACGCATATACACTCACATATCTCAAAACCAAAGCAATTATAATTAAACTACCATTTTTCAGCAATTAAAGCTCTATAAAAGTAACAAGCATAGTTCGTAGAGTTCCAAGAAGAATATGTGATCGTTCAACGTAGAGATAGACATCGGTATTGTTTTATATGCATTGTAAAGCTTAGTAACCATCACGGTATAGAAAGTATCTATGGGAAACCCCACTCTACCAAACTTCCTACTTGTATTGAATGTTTTAAAATAATGTGTATTTTACATACAGTAAAAACACCAATTCGTATCAAATAAATGGATTTTTCAGTGCCTTTGATGATTTATGTTTCTTATTTTATGAATGCTTTGAATGTAAATATATGTTCGAGTGCAAGAACAATAGATGTAATTGTATATTTTAACAATGTGTTATTAATATATTTTTCAAAATAGAAATAGTCAATGTGTCAAGAATTTCTTGTGTGAATTAAAAAAAGTAATAGAAAAAAAGTTTTTAATGAATACCCCACATTGGGCGCCATATTTGCATTTTCAATTAACCTCTTTAAATGTTGTCGATTGTTTGAATGTTTCCAGGACGAGTTCCATCCGTTCATAGAGGCCCTGATGCCTTTTGTAAAGTCCTTTTCGTACACGTGGTTCAATTTACAAGCGGCCAAAAGGAAATATTACAAAAAACACGAAAAACGGATGAGTCTTGAGGAGGAGCGACACACTAAGTATGAATTACAGGTAAATATTTTTTTAATTTTTTATACAATAAAGTGTTTTTGTTTGACTTAGATAACATAATGAAGAATTCATCCGTTTTGGCTCAGTATTTCAGACTTGTAAGATTCGAAAAACTTATGATATAGAAGATACTAATAAGTAAAATACGTTTAAATCGCGATTGTTTCTATAATTAGTTTTTAAACATCTGATTCGCCTTAAGGTATTGTTTTCAAAATGTAAGATTCATTTCAACTTAAAAAATGATAGGATAGATAGGATACGATCATTTACTTTTTTATTTTTAAATTAACAATTTTTATATATTCATTTAATAGGGTATGAATATCAAGTAAAAGATGTTATACTAATTAAAAAAATAATTGATTAAATTTACTTTAATTATATATAATGTGTATACTATTGAGAATATATATTTTAAATTAAAACAGATAATTTTCTCTGACCATATTTCAGAGGGGACATTGTCCGTGACTTTTATTATAAAATAGAAATATTACACATTTACAAACTGTAGTTCCGAGTACATCGCAATTTTTGTTTGGGAGGGAAATGCAAAGCTTTGTATTATACTAGTTATATCTCACGCCCAGAAAATGAATTTGCCGGACATGCGTTGTCCACTAACAACTCTTTTTGCTTTAAAAATGACAAAATTTTATATTTTTGCTGCTTTACATGTATTTTAGTATTTAAAATTCAGAATCTGTGGAATACGTTTGTACAGTTTTTGAAATACGTTCAGAAAAATGTCAGACTGTTCTACAAATAAGTTAAATATTTAAAAGTATTTTTTACATAACTATTATAAAGTAGAGAATCACTTTTGATCTTCTGAAATTTTTCATAGATTAGTTTTAATCTATGACTAGTACAGATTACTCAGAAAAAAGATGTTTTTCTGACCCAGATATCATAATTCTAAATTTAATTAAAATCTGTACAGTGGTTTTCATATAATGCGATCACAGATATACAGACAAATGGAGGGTGATTCTAAAAACTATTAATTCTGCCACCGTATCGATAAAAATAAGAATTTTTAAAAAAGTATTTAGTGGCAAAAATACAGATACGACTTAAGTTGGAATTCTATTATATGTATAGATAAATATCTATATATACAATAAAATCATACAGTAATCTGTAAGAAAATAAGCCACTCCATATTAACAACAATAGTAAACTGAAGGAATATTTGATAGCCTTGCACGCTTCCTCGAGATATTTCTCAACCACAGACGTGATAAATGTACGCATAGAAACTTTTTGGATAAACTCATACATATTCGTCTCGGTCTATTCTTATTGATTCGCATCTGAACAAAGGTTACAAAAGATATAGAGTAGTAAGGAAATAATATATTAATAGAATGGCTTTATTATAGGGTAACATGAGATTTTTTTTTTTTATTCAACCCAGTCGAGTAAGCCCAATGTTTGTGATAAATATTGATTTTTTTGTGTATTTTAGAGAGTACAAGTCAATCAAGTGTACAAAATAATCTATTTTCTGAATATTAATTAATTAATAAATATTATAACTAGCGAATCACCTTTGCTGCGTTCGGATTCGTTGTAAATTCCGAGAACAATATTTTTTTGTAGTACGTAATTTTTTTAATAAGGTATCCTAAATGTTGACCTCGATAACCAGCTAACATAATACCAAATTTTACCAAAATCGGTCCAGTTTTTTTTCTCGTGTTGAAGATATTCAATTTTATAACTTTTTTTTGTGCCGAATATACTGGTTGCACCATTGGTAAATGTCATAAAGCTTACGTGGCATGCTAACATGTTAAAATACCAAAATGTTAGGTACATTTTGGTATTAACAAAATGTATTTGGTATTAACAAAAAATACATAATGTAGAAAATTTAATAAAAATAGACCCACAAACTCTCCATCTTCAAAAATTTTCCAACAAAAACATGACTTAACAGATTTTCGATGCGGAAGATACAAAACAAAGATGTCTGCATTTCCAGGCAGTCGCAATGCGTCTATCGGCAAAGATATTCTGAATGTAGGATTCCAACGTCGCAACTCATGATTTAAAGGCTAATTCACAAAATTAGTATTTAGTCCAGGCAGCATTTTACTTTAGTATTATTTGTTTTTACATTGAATTGTAGAATAGAGTCGGTTAGTAGTTACTTATATAAAGTGGTCATAATTTTGTGTACTATGAATAAAGTAATGGGTGCATTTTTGAAAACTTAGCAGTTTAAAATGTAGAGCTTTGGTTTATATCTGCAGTGTAAATCATTTCGATGGGCCACGAGGAATTGTTTGTTTGAAATAGTGGATTTCTGTAGAAATCATATGTAATTAGATTAAATATATATGGCTAAGTTTATTTTATTTATGTTAATGAGGAACTTTTAAGAAACAAGATTATAGTAGCTAAAACCTTGTAAATGTATATCTATAATTATAAAATTATCGAATGTCGGTCTTACGTATTTCCTATATTAAACCTAAGCTGTCAGCTAAGCTAAGGCTCTTAACAAATGGACCGTTTAATGAGAGTACATGAATAACATGAGGTGATTAATTACTTGAACTAAATGAAGGATAAAAGCGTCATGTGTTATTATCAGGGTTTATAATATGGGTGTATAATATTCTATACGTAGCCTATAGTTTATTTTATAATAAATTATTCTAAGATTTAAGCTATAGTTATATTACGACATGTTTGAGTCAGTTTGTAGTGACACCTACTTGCTATCCCAGCGGTCGCAGATTCGAGACTAGCTAGGGACATTTATTTGTGTGTGAGCACGAATGTTTGTACACAAGTCGGACTCGTATGTTTATATTTATAATATGTATGTATTTAAAGTTAAAGACAGTACCTACCTAGAAAAATTTACAATGATTTCAAAAATACGAGGTACAAAAGCACACTTTGACGACACGCGTGGCGCAGTTTGTAGTGACCCTACTTTGGTCGCGGGTTCGAGTCCCGCTGGGGGCAGACATTTGTTGTGCACGAATGTTTGTACTCCAGTCATGGATGTTTATATTTATAATATGTATGTATTTAAACTTATATATGTGTAGTATATCAACCATCTAGTATCCATAACACAAGGCTCGTACCTTACCGTGGAACTAGATAGTGCTGTGTGTAAATGTCCCAAAAAAAAAAAGCTCTTTATAATATTATAATATGTTAAGTTAATTTTTTAAGTTTTGAGTGATTGAATGTGACTAAATTGAAAGATATGTGGAATTAAAAATATTTCAGAGAGTAAATCAGTTCCACAGTAATTGTAATAATAAAATAGGGTTGAAAGTGCAATAAGGGCTATAGTACAAGGGCGCTGCCCTCACCGTAGCATCACAGAACGTCACTCTCCATTTTCTCTTACTCAGATGCCTTTGCCGCAATGCGATATTCTTATATATTATAGTTTACTGGTAATTCCCGCGGCTCCGCCCGCGTGCTAATCACTATTAATAAATAGGGATTGGTGGTAAAGGATAAAAATTTGGGGTCTAAGTATGTTTTGATGCTAAATCATAAAAAAGTAAAAAATAAAAATTTGGTCTCAAATAAAAATATCTGGAGAAATATCCTTATCACTTAGGGGAATAAAAATATAGCCAACGACTTGTCCTCAGACCTACCAAGTGTACACAAAAAAATCATGAAAATCGGTCAATTACTATTAATTAATAAAGTTATATTCGTTGTATAATCGATGTAACATGAATACAAAAAGAGAAAAGATTTGCAAAGTGCAGGATTAAGAGTTTAGGTGTAAGAAATAATACTTGTTTGGCTCAGTTTGTAGTGACTCTACAAGTAGGTACTTGCTGTGCCGGCGGTCGCGGGTTTGATTCCCGCTGGGTGCATTCATTTGTGTAATGATCACGAATGTTTGTATGGGTGTTTATATTTATAATATACTAGCTGACCCGGCGAACTCTGTTCCGCCAGAATACAAATTACTGATTATTGATTTCTGACAAAATTTATAATTATCAAATTTTCAACCATATTAAGTACCTATGGGACCCATAGATAAAATTAAGTTTAGCAGTCATTTTCGCGTTGTTATACCACGTTCTATAGTGACTTGTATTTCCTTTCACGTATTATGTCACGTCACACGGGAACGCGGTCGAACGGGACAAAAAGTCTTACTATATCTAAATCCTATGTCCTTTTCCTGGTTCTAAGCTACCTGCCCACCAATTTTCAGCCAAATCGGTTCAGCCGTTCTTGAGTTATAAATGGTGTAACTAACACAACTTTCTTTTATATATAGATATAGATATGTATTTAAATGTATATTATGTATGCTTAATGACAAGCTTCGGAGCTAAACTAGGAAGTACTAATCTGGTGTTACTGCCCCAAATAAATAAAATATCTTACATAATACATTAATAAAGATCTTGAAATGAGAAATACAATATATTGTATTGACTTACGCACGTATGGACCATGTTTTGCTCCTAAGACAATTTCGATAATCCATATAATAGCAAAACGTGAAGCACACTAATGAAATCCATGACTATGTGACGTGTAGATATATCTTTTCCAAATATTGCAGTAGCTTACATATTATTATGTAAAATGCCATCTTATGTAAATCAATAGGTGTAATGATCTTGTAGGTATAAATGAAATGTATTTAGCTTTTGGTGTGTCAACAAGCTCATTTAAGCATTTCACTGGCACGTGCTTCTTTTATATGTAAGGAGTATCAGACAATAATCCATCACGTTGACCTGTGGACTTCACATATTTCTAAAACTACATAGGTTCTTTTTTTTTTTTTTTTTTTTTTTTATATCAATCTGAATTAGTGCTTGACTACGTTCCACCTGATGGAAAGTGGTAACGCAGTCGTAGATGGTAAGTCGCACTAATTCAGTAGCCACCTATTCACTCTTGCCTTGAAGACACCCATATTGTAATCGGACGGAAACACGGAGGCAGGCAGATTGTTCCAATCCTTAGCCGCACGTATAATAAATGACGAAGCGAAACGCTTCGTGCGGACGGATGGAATGTCCACGACATAAGGATGGAAACCAGCCGTTCGTCGCGTCGTCCGATGATGGAAAGGGGATGGGGGAATTAAATCATGTAATTCCTGCGCACACTCTCCAAAATGTAACCTATAGAATACACAGAGGCTGGCAACTTTACGTCGGTGATCGAGGCTTTGTAGGTTGGCATTTACCAGCGTAGGGTCACCAATAATCCTCTGCGCACGCCTCTCAATCGAGTCCAAAGCAGACAGATGGCATTTCGCAGCACCAGCCCATATGTGACTACAGTATTCCACACACGACCGGACTTGAGCTTTATATAAATCAAGGAGCTGTCCCGGTGTGAAATACTGTCGGACCTTTGCGAGGATGCCAACTTTCCTCGCTGCTACATTGGCCTTAGACTCGATGAACCGCCCGTAGTTCATGTTGGAACTAATGTCCATCCCCAACAACTGCAGACGGTCAGTGTATTCCAGAGGCACATTTTGGAAAGTAGGAGTCAAGGTAAAAGGACTCCTTTTCGCGGTGAACAGACACGCCTGTGTTTTGGTGGCGTTGAAACTCACAAGATTGGCATCGCCCCAAGTGGAGACTGCCTTGAGTGTGAGATTCAAACGCTCTACCATGGCCTCTCTTTCAGACTGAATTTGATCTCTACTGGCCCGAGCACTCGGCAGGTATCTCTCTACAACAGTGCTGTCGTCTGCGTACCCATAGATACCGGGTATAAGCAGATCGTTAATATGCAGCAGGAACAAGGTTGCAGAGAGAACAGATCCCTGAGGAACTCCAGAGTTGATCTTTAAGGGTTCTGATGAACAGCCTTCTACTACAACTCTGAGTGATCGGTCTCTCAGGAAGTCATTTATCCAGCCGATCAGGCCAGGAGATATGCCATAGGCTGAAAGCTTGCTTATAAGGCTAGCGTGCCAAACCCTGTCAAAGGCTTTTGAGACATCGAGGGAGACAGCAATCGCCTCCCCACTTCGCTCAAGAGCTTCGCCAATGGTGTGGTTGGCATACACTAGAAGGTCCCCAGTCGACCGATTCCGGCGAAACCCATATTGCCGATCACTGAGGAGATCATTCTGTTCAAGGTATGCCATTAGTCGATTGTTCAATACACGCTCCATAATCTTGCAGAGTATGGAGGTGATTGAGATCGGACGATAATTGGCAGGGTCAGCACGGCTACCTTTCTTGGGCACTGGTTGCACGTTGGCAAGCTTCCAGGATTTAGGTACTATTCCAGTCTTAAGAGAAAGGCGGTACAGACGTGTCAGTATCGGAGACAACTCGGGAGCACATGTTTTAAGCACTATCGCTGGTATACCATCAGGACCACTGGCTTTATTCACATCTAGACGACACAAAACTCTCTTTACCTCCTTGTTGGTTATGGAGATTTCAGGCATTGAGATCCCGCAGTGAGGTATATGTGGTGGAATAGCATTGCCAGTGTCTAGACATGAATTTTGGGCAAAAAGGGAGGCAAGTAAAGACGCCTTTTCCTTTGCCGTATGAGCCAGGGATCCATCAGATTTTACCAGCGGAGGCAGTGAGGGACGACAGAAGTTCGTCTCTACCGCTTTCGCAAGGGACCAAAAAGCTCTGCTGCCAGATGGTTGGGCAGAGAGCTTTGTGCCAAAATGTGCAATTCGGTCAAGACGAGCCTTCTTTAATGTCTTTTTGTAGGACTTGGCGGCTAAGTTAAAGGCTCTCTTCTTTGATCTTACATCCGGAGTTTTGCGGTCTCGAGCATCAACCCAGGCAAGGTAGGCCGAATGCTTACGCTTTTCAGCAAAGGTACATTCGGCATTAAACCATGGGCGAGCTTTGCCACCGACGTGTACATCAGAGAACGGAATAAAATATTCCATTATCATCTTTCAGAAGTTTCTTCAGGATGGGTTCCTTCATCGCCTGGAACGCGGTAATCATGTTGAAATTTAATTCGTAAAATATGAGAATATTAGAGGTGCGAGGGCTGAGATTTACGCACGCTTCATGTTTGCTTGGTTTTATAAGCAAACGCGGTAACAACTGCTGTTCAGAATTACCGTTAAAAATATTACTTAAAAAAACAATCTGCGAGTTTTCCGACAAAGTAATATTATAACATTTAAAATTCAACAACAGAATATAACCAATCTTCTAAAAATTCCAGAACGAAAAAGCAGAAGTGAAACAGAAATGGGCGTCTCGGTTACTCGGGAAGCTACGCAAGGACATCACGCAGGACTGCCGCGAGGACTTCGTGCTGAGTATCACGGGCAAGAGGCCGGCGGTGTGCGTGCTGTCCAACCCCGACCAGAAGGGCAAGATGAGGAGGATAGACTGCTTGAGACAAGCTGATAAGGTGAGGGTAATGTAGAACTGGAGACAAAAAACAAATATGTGCAAGCGTTTCCTAAGTATCTTAGTATAATTAAAAAGTGTGAGCTTTTTCTAAATTATAAATATATGAAGTAAATAAGACAATATCGTTTAAGTGTCTTAAATCCAGACGATAGTGTGTATTGTAAACATGTTTCGAGTTATCATTATTCATTACATCGACTGAAAATGTTTTAAAATTTTCTTATTTGTCACGGCGAGGACTAGAAGAGCAAAGTTTACTTACTATTTCAAATTATGGAATAGTAGGAACTACATATACACTAAAACGCTAAAATCTGACGATATTCTTACATTTGCATCCCATAGATCCCCTAAAAATTAATATTTTAAGCCTTAGCAAGACACTTGCATACGAGACTACGAGCCTTAAACAAGAACTAGAAAGAATTTGATTGTTTCAGGCTACTGTTGTAAATGCGAAAGTTTTTATATCCACGTACCTTCGTTACTTGTTTGTACTAAACGGCTGGATTTGATTGAAATTTCATTCATAAATGGATAACCGTAAGGCACTTAGGACTTAGGTCAGTCCCTAATATAATTAATATTTTTCGTCCAAAATTCTTTCCAGGTGTGGCGTCTAGATCTAGTAATGGTGATCCTATTCAAAGCTATACCATTAGAAAGCACAGATGGGGAGCGTTTAGAAAAGCATCCAGAATGCACGCAACCAGGGCTGTGTGTGAACCCCTACCACATCAACGTGTCAGTCCGAGAACTAGACTTGTATCTCGCGAACTTCATCAACAGCTATGGTAATGGGAGCGACGGTCTGCCAGGTCTCTCGCTCAGTGATATTTGTATTGCTTTTATGGTTCTTTTTATGCTTGTGCTGATGATTTTGGAGAAATTTTTGAATATTCTGATATTCTAGACTTACATGACATTTAATTTAATTTATATATTTTAATAATGTAAAAATTACGATTTAAAAAAGCTTGTAAAAGTCTATTTGAATAAATATTATTTTGTTTTGTTTTGATTTCGAAAAAATCTGTTTCTTCTAGAATGGTAAATGCTTGGTCTTATGATAATTTTTGAATTTGTTTTCTTTAGTATAGATATTTATTTTATCGTAATTTATTAAAGGAAAAATATTTTCCTTGGTGTCTGAAGTCATCAACGCTTGCATAGTTTTTGTTAGCTTTATTTTTGTTCCCGCACTATACTAATCTAATTTTTAAAAGCTTATAAAAATGAAGGATTCATTTGCAGTAGTGCGAATTATTCACGATATATAATTTCTTATATGTCGAAGATAAATTTCTTTAGCTTTTAAAAGAAAAAACAAGATAAACGACTTTAATACTCTCTAGTAGTAGAAAGTACTCATTGTCTATACCAATAGTTAATAAATAGCTCAAGAAATTTCTCTCTTGATACACAATCTATTTAAATTGACTTCAAACATAGGGATGTCCATATAAAGGTTCACAACTGTAACTAAAAAATTTTACCTATAAGGGTAGTAAAATTTTTGTTTAAAGAATATTCATTCATATTATTGAAGTTAGTTTAATTCATATATATGTATTATTCGTAT
This sequence comes from Boloria selene, assembly GCA_905231865.2. Taxonomy (NCBI): domain Eukaryota; kingdom Metazoa; phylum Arthropoda; class Insecta; order Lepidoptera; family Nymphalidae; genus Boloria; species Boloria selene. The sequence goes on from HG993156.1 coordinate 1,200,512, forward strand.
TTTTTGGAAATTATAAGGGTTGTTAGAATTAGTAGTCGTATTTAAAGTAGTACATATAATCGATATGTTTCAGATATTCTAAGCGGATCTCTCTCGCCACATCCCACTAGGGACAAAGAGAATGAACACGAGGCTAAAAACAAAGGTAACCTCGTGTCGGTGTCGTGTCGTGTCCGTAGACTAAGAATGGTGTTTCGTATTGAAATGCTAGCTTAAGATTTTGCGAAAGATTACTTTTTTTATTACCATAACATATTTTTCAGATTGGTTAATTTAAAATATTATAAATTGCCTATATTTGCATTTTAACTAGCGGAAAGCTTAAAAATTATTTCTTCTTCTTTAATGTTATTGTATTAAAGCAGATTGACTACTATGTTATAAAACAAAAACGAACACATAAATGATACGTTGGGAACAGAGATCACCATAGTAGTTTTGTGGTAAGCTCCGAGGTTATAAATATAAACACCCATGACTGGAGTACAAACGTTAGTGCTAATCACACAAATGAATGCTCCCAGCGGGACTCGAACTAACGACCGTTGGTACAGCCAATAGGGCCACTACAAACTGAGCAAACCGTAATGTCAAAATAAATAAGCTAGCATTTCATTCATATAGAAGATATTATTCTGAAGACAAACGTTATTTTTTATTTCGCTTTCTATGTGACATTTTTGCGAATGATTTTATTTATTTTTTTAATAAAAAAATATTTGTTTTTATCTGTATAATATGGGTTGGCCATATTTAATTTTGGAACTATTGAATCGATATTAAAAATTAGCATATACCTAATACGAAAGAAAAAGTCTTAGAAAATTGCTTAAATTCATTCATTAAAGTAATATAAATCGTATAGAATTTCGAATAAAGTAATTTAAAATGTCGTAGGTATGTAGTAAAAGACGTGAAAATTATTAATGTTTTTTTCAATTTTTTTTCCTTATAAGAAAAAAATATAGCTACAGTTTTTGTTGCTTTACAATAAACACCATTCTTAGTCAGTAAAATTGTGAGTTTTTGATTGGTTTTGCACAATTGTGGTCACCATTTTAGATTTGTGCATCTGGATTTGAACCTGTACTCGCTTGCACCTCATGCTTACTTCGTGTTGGAATTTGATGTTGCTCGTTTGTTGTACTGTAGTCGGTGTTCCTTCTCTTTCTCACTATTTTAATGTGCGTAAAAAGCGAACTAAAAATATGGTAATAAAATTACGTTGGAACATAGTATAGAATATAGAATAAAAATATATACAGTAAGCTCCTTGATTTTACCGAAATGTTGCCATAGAGTTCCCATAGAGTCCCTAGAGTCTCTCACGTACGCCCTTGCATTCCCATATTTTTGTAAGGACACCTTTCCCGTCTTTTCCTGCCTAGAGATCCTCATTAGACGATTTTATGGATCCTGATAACAATTTACTGTAGAAGACATACATACATGTTTATTACTTACTACGACTTGTTCAGAAAGCTTCGACTGTTTCTACTACGTATCATACTATGTTCCTTCGTCAACATGTTTCCTTCATAGTTCGCTTTTCACGCAATAGGATTTTGGTGTTCTATTTTAACTTGTAACTATTAACAACTTTTTGTAGTTATTATAAATTTTAGAACGTGATATCATTTTGGTATAAAATTTAAAAAGTTTTAGTAAAAATCTTAATATTTCTATTCTATTTCTAAAAAACATATTAAAATTATATACTTTTGTTAATATAATAAACAATTGCAATATAAATTAATTTTCTTAAATAAAATAACACGTAAGGCGGAGTTCTTTTTAAACCGCTCTTCTAGATAAAGCTGTCAAAAGTTACATTACAAGGTTATGAATTGGTGGTATTTTAAAAGTGCATTTAGAATTTAGGTTACAAACTTCAAGAGGTCATTGGTTATTAATGACGTATACCGCTGTTATAACATTCTATTTTTAACCGAGTAAATTATTCTATTTAGTAAAGTGCTTACAAAGAACTTAGAAATATTACCATGTTATGATAATGATATTTAAAATTTTAGATATTTATTTATATGTATATTTTATTTAATTGCGTCTCAAAACTATGACTTAGTTCCGAGACAATTCATGTGCGATTATTAGTATAATTACCATGAGCTTTCATGGCGTAGGAAGTCATTTGAGTAAGCCCAAGGGGGACCAAGTAGTTCCCATAAAGACATATGACATCAGCAATTACACATCCAGAAGAAGCCCAGCAATGGGATCTTAATATTTCTGAAATATAAGCCGTATATATAATGATTTATCCTAAGTAATTTTATGCACTTTTAAAATAACAAATTCGTAGATGACTGTACTTACATAGAAAATGAGAATGTCTGTCCGTCACCAACATTGTGTAAATTCACCCTGTGTTTTCTGATTTATCTAGTGATAGTCTGGTCCTGATTTTTTGGTATGGGATTGCAATTGTTTTTTTATAATATATCGAATGGGTTACAGGATATACCCATAATCCATACAACGGTGTTATTTGCAACGATATCATTCTAGCGACCGGTGTCTTCTCTTCGAAGGAACTATGGAAGTTGTCGAAAGGTAATTGAAAATGCTTTTAGATTTTTTTTTGTTTTTGTGTATGTTATTATTGTGTTTTTATTGTGCTATGTGAAATAGGGTTGTCAACTGTAAGGCACAAATCTGAAATTTGTTATTTTAAAGTTATGTACAGACTATACAAAATAATTATTGTATGCATAATTGCTTTGTATAATCTTATTTGGTGACCACATTTGCATGCTTCGTGTGTACAGTTTTATCAGTATTTGAGTATGTTTATATTTATATATGTTTGGTAAATCGGGGTGTTGACAACCCTAATATTAATAATTATTTGTCATTAATTTAACATTTGTGAAATGCTTACAAAATATTTTTCTATTCTGAATAGAATTACTTAATTACTGTAAAACATTTAATTGAAAAGGAATAAACATATATGACATGTATTTTTAACTATTATAGAAATAACTATAATATCGTCACCGAGTGGGTGACCCATTCACTTCGACAATTTTTTTAATGATTTCTACTCTATCATACTTTCAAATAATTAAAGCTTTCTTTTACTTTAAAGTTACTATTTGGGATAAGTTTACATAGTTTTTGCACGTGACTCTATCAGTCTTCATATGAAAGTGCAGAATCTGTATATAAAATATACTGTATTATAAATCTATATCAGTTATATCAAAAAACCAGCGTCAGTGAGTGTAGTTATAAGGTATTCTGAGAAAAACGGATTAGCTGATTATAATACCAATTAATAGTAAAATCGCTGACTTCTGGGTAATTCCATGATGCGTGCTTCTGGGTAATTGCATGATGATAGCGTATGTCATCGCTGTAGAATGAAAACCTCGTATGTCCAGAGATCCAAACTTTACAGGAAACGAAAAAAAAAATGTTCATTTTGTCAATGTTTTTCAAACAAGATTTTTTCGTTTTACTCCAAATATGGCACTAGTCATGTATTGAGTTTACGGTTTCGCCGTAATATAAAATATGTAATTTTCATTGGATTTTTACAAAAAAATGCATTTTTGACATACGAGGTATTCATTCTACAGCGACGATGTACTTAATTTATATATAAATAACTAGCGACTCGCCCTCGCTTCGCTCGGGCTCTTCCCTAGTTTAAGCACAGGCAAAGCCGCGAGATCTGCTACTTATGCATATAAACCTTCCTCTTGAATCACTCTATCTATTAAAAAAACCCACATCAAAATCCGTTGCGTAGTTTTAAAGATTTAAGCATACATAGGGATTTAGGGACAGAGAAAGTGACTTTGTTTTATACTATGTAGTGATACAATATTATCCCACAGCGTCTATCCTCCAAGAGACGGGGTCGGAGTCTCCGGGCGGGTCTGGCATCAAGCTGGAGTCTGCGTACTACGGGTACAATAGCCCTGCGCCCTTCGAGCCGCCCGCGGACCGCGGCACGCCCTCCGCCATGCTGGTCGGACAGTGCTTCAGTGAGTAACTTAAAATTATTTACTTTTTAAACGACTTTAAAGAGGTTTAAAGAACAAAGTAAGGAGTTATAATAGTAATGTTGTGAATGAGACGCGATAATTTTACTTATGAAACAATAATTTGATTTTTTTTATAATTATAATTAAAAGTTCAAGAAGGATTGATTCTGATGGTCTTTGCTTAAGTTAGTAGTTAGGGGCAAAAAAATAAATAACATGCATATAGAAAATCTTACTCTACAATTCATCGAAAATTTAAATCATACTTTAATACGAACGAATATCTATACTAATATTATAAACGCGAAAGTTTGTAAGTAAGGATGGATGGATGTTTGTTACTAATTCACGTGAAAACTAATTAATGGATTTTAATGAAATTTTAAAATAATATGGCTTATACATCAGAATAACACACTACTACTACAATTTATAAAGACATTCTGTGAATTGTCTAAAATATGATGATAAGTGTCAAGTAAGTAGTAAAAAGTCTACCATCTGCGAGGTATTCTGGCGTGCGCTGCCAAAACCGCTAGAGTTACACACATGTAATGCATGATGGAAATGTTTAGCTTAAAAAAGCGACTCATCTCACTTCGCTTGGGTTCATCCTTAGATTTAGCGCGAGCGAAGCCGCGGGTTCCACTAGTTTCTAATAATCAAATTAAAAATCAAAACATTATCTATTCTGTTCTATTTAGCTTAAATTTTCTTTCTAACATCTAATAATATAATAATCTTAAATGATTACAAGTATAATGCATACATAAATTTGCAAGTACCCACTAAACAAAGGCCCAATACAAATTAAAACCTGTTTAGTATTCAGGGGCTGTACGATGTTCGTACACGGCTCTCCTTCTAAATGCGGTGCAAGATTATAATGTGAATCATCGATTTTATTATGTTTAAGGTTCATTGTTGCGGTCACTGACTTGGTTTTTCTTTATTAATATTTATTGTAACGTTATTTTTATTACTTTGTAAATGGCTTTGAAATAAACATATGGAGTAGTTGTCATAGACAGTGATAGCCTAGTGGTAATGAGCTCGCTTGGATAACCGAATGCGGGTTCGAAACCGGAAACCTCTCATATTTAATATTTTCATGTGCGGTTCTTTTCTAACATGATTACCAATTGTCTTACGGTGAAGAAAAACATCATGAAGTAACCTGCAAGTTTAAGAGAACTAAGAGAACCTAGCAAGATTTCGAAATCCACACTTTGACAGCCTGGTGGACTATAGCCTGATCCCATTCGTAATATATACAACGTATATAGTTAAAGTAGTGATTCATCCTCGTTCCTCTTAGGTTCATTCCCTAAATATATTCGAAATTATTATAGATTTCTCACAGATGTGATAACTTACATCAAAATCTGTCTAGTAGTTTTCTCGTGATATGGTCACAGACAAACAGAGAAATAGACAAAAATTCTAAAAGTTATAGTAAATTTGTTCTCTGTATCGTTATGTAATGATTACTTATTTCAGTGTGATTTTCAAAAAAAAAAAAATGTTTTCGACTAAGTTAGGATTTTATTATAAATATAGATTAAAATATCCTTTTAGGTTTAAAGTCAGTCAGATTCCCTTCAACTGTCGTGAATTTTCTGTGTAAAACTACCATTGATGAAATTATACTTTCTCAAACTTCTATTTCGTAAGTTTATTACTTCAAACATTAACGAATGAAATTAACTCTGTAAACATATAAACTTTATAGGGTTTATAGGGTAGTAGTACCATAGCAAAATTATAAGTTTTTTTAATATTTTTCCAGGTATCCCCCACAGTTCTGCGGGTCTAAGCTCAGCTCAAGCGCCGCTAGTACCATCTAACACCATCTTCTACCAACACCCTCCCCCCACGGAAACTCATCCCACTGGTAAAAATTATTGAAACTACTTTTTAACGGTTTTAATCAATGACGTATTATAAATAGACGCGTCATGCATGAACATCACGGCGGTCGAAAACAGCGTAAATACTGTCGGTAGCTAGATAGCTACTTAGACGCACGAAGAAAAGGAAAGAAAATTAAACGTCATCTACGGAATTTTTGTTGTTAGAGAGATAAATATATTTCTTTAATTCCGTTGTCATTAGAAGGCATCGAAAAAAATAAAATAAAATACATTTTCCTTGATACTTACGCATGAAATGATACTTTTCTATCTTTCACAGTTAAATTATAGTTTTTACATGTCCTAAAAACACAGGACGGCATTTTTTTCGTTATTTGAGGAAGTTATACACAAAAGTTATTTTAATGTCACGTACTGCCGCGGCACTGGTTGGTACGCGACTAAATGAAAGTCCGGCAATTGCTTTGCATTCATGTTGCCACTACAGAGCGCGGGCAACGTATCTATAGTTTTATATATCATTGGTTTTAATTCGTATTCCACTTCCAGTACTTTCAAAAGTCAAGGTAGAATTCTTCAGAAGAATTTAAAATGTTATGACAAATACTGTACTGGGTAAGTATTACAAAATAATCCGTTAAGAAGTAGTTTCACTTATAGGAAACTAGCGATTTACCCTCGAATCGCTTCTTGTTCTTAGTACAAATATATTGATATTTGATCTATAAATAGATCCATGATATGACTCATCTTTAACTAGTTTTGATTGTGACCGTATAAAGTAATTTCTTTTTAACCATTCCGAAACTTTTGTTGCTTCTAGACGACGTTAAGTTACAGAGTTTATATGTTCCATGCAAGTGATACAAGTTAAGAGAATAATAACATTAATAAACTGAGCTTTTCCTATAACTGTTGCATTTGAAGTTTGTCGAAAAAGTAATATTACTATTAAAAAAGTCTTTTAGTGATTTACTTTCTGGTCATAATATTAACAAATCATCTTAGATATACGTTTTTACTTAAATCGTTCAACTCAACCGTTTCTGCATAAAAAAATTATATAGTAGTCCACTTATAACCCGAAAATTCTCTTCTCAGCATCAGACGCACTAACAAGCCAACATTCGAGTGGGAAGTACGACAGCGCGCCGCAGGACTCGCTCGGGGACTTCGTCACCTTCGTGTGCCAAGAACCCACAGACGTTCAACAGTTACAGGTATTTAATTCTATACTTATATTATAAAGCAGAAGAGTTTGTTTGTTTATTCGTTTGTTTGGTTGAACGCGGTAATCTCAGGAATTACTGGTTCGATTTAAAAAAATCTTTTTGGTATGGATAGTCCGTTTATTGAGGAAGGCTATATCACATCACCAATAAGAGCGGAGCATCGATGATGAAAAATGTTGCAAAATCGGGAAGGACGGGCGTTAGTTCTGCGATGTACATACAGCGCGACTCAAAGAAATTGGTTTCCGGTCTTTAGAAGCCGCGGGAAATGCTAGTCATAAATAAATTGAAAAAAAAATATTTTTTTTTTAAATCTTAGTCAACGGCCACAGATCCGGAGATCCTAGGTCCGGACAAATCCAGATATGATTATTTACTAAGCCTTATTGGTAAAAATGCAGCTTATTTTCTTTGGGATTAATAAGTTTAGTTTAGAAATGTTCTACAGCATCACTAAATATTATAAAACATAGTTCTTCGCCGCGTCTATCTGTCTGTCTGTTCGCGATAAACTCAAAAACTATTGCACCGATTTTTATGCTGTTTTCTTCAATGGATAGAGTGGTTCTCGAGGAAGGTTTTAGTATATAATTTGTTTGCAATTTAAAATAATTTAAGCTTCACACTTTTGAATTTAATATAGATTGTAATAATTATACAGCGATATTTATCAAAATATCTTCAATTTCATATAAATTTCATGAGTATTATAAAAATTTTACTTCATATGTTTACAGGTGCACAGTCTGTCGAGAAGTCCAAAGCCGTACTTCAGCAGCTCAATGCTGCCGCCACCTCCACTACCGCCCATGGCCAGGCCTGTTACCATTATAAGATCTACTGGTACGTGTTATACGAGTATGTATAGCGTTATTATTTTATTTACTGATACTACAATTTAAATATAAGTACTGAAAGTATAACATATAAAAAATCAGCTATGTAGAAATCAGAAATGTAACGAAAAATCTGGATTCTAATCAAAATTTTTTCTTCTGTATTCCATGTCGATAAAATATATAATATTTTATTTTATAATGCTTGAATTTACGGGATTTTATTGATTTCATGAAAAAAATGATATACCGATATTAAAGGCTTATATGAGTGTCCAATATTTTTAAATGTGATCTTATAGTATAAAGAAAGCTGTACTAATATTATAAAGCAGAAGAGTTTGTTTGTTTGTTTGTTTGTTTGTTTGTTTGTTTGTTTGTTTGTTTGTTTGTTTGTTTGTTTGTTTGTTTGTTTGTTTGGTTGAACGTGCTAATCTCAGAAACTACTAGTTCGATTTAAAAAATTCTTTTTGTAATGGATAGTTCGTTTATCGAAGAAGGCTATGGGCTATATTATATCACGCTGCGACTAATAGGAGCGTAGCATCAAAAAAAAAAATGTTGCGAAAACGGGAAGGGCGGGCGTTAGTTCTGCGAGGTATCATACTTTCTTTAATTTGGTTTCCGGCCCGCAGAACGTGTGCGAAGTCGCGGGAAATGCTAGTAATAGTATAAAGTGTAAGTTGAATGTGCTCTTTAAAAATATAATGATTATAGTAGTGTTATTACCTCGCTGCAGACTCGGCCATAAATCATTTGAGTGTTTCGATCTCTTTCCCACTCACGGGCCTTATGGCATGGCTCCCTGTCCTCCTGTACTGCAGTCGATGAGTGATATCGATAGTTGTTTTTTTGTATCTTTATAAATGGGTGATAGAAATAAAAACACGTTATTATTTTCCACATGAACGATGAACTCTTCGCATAAATGTGCTTTTCTCAAGTCTTCATCTTGAAGCAATTCTGCATGCTCCACACATTTTTGCCAATTTTCAACAGAGACATTGGAGACGTTATCGATAACGGCCTTGCGCGCGCGCAACTAGCACACATCTCTAGTCAGATTATGATTTATGGCCGAGTCTGCAGCGAGGTAATAACACTACTATAGTAAAATATAATATATAAAACCCCATGTTTTCAGCGAGTGAAATGAGTGGAGTGAACGTGAACGTGGGCGGCGGCTCGCCGTCGTCGCCGGAGGTGCGGTCGCCGCCCGCGTCCCCGCGCCGCCGCTCGCCACACTACCGCGACTGCCACCCCCCTATATCACACTTCAACCACTTTCACACACAGCCTCAACAAGTAAGTCTTAATGAACATTCTATTCTAGATATTCTATAGGTACATAAAATAGAAGCTTTAGTTCAATTTTCTTGTAAATGGCTTCAAAGGATGCCAGATTGCTTCGCCAAAGTCACACAGAGTGTAGAAGATACGTCTAATTAATGTAATAATTAATAATAATGTTCTCCGGCCATGGCGGCCAATCTCATTGAGACTAGCCAACTGCGCAGCAGATATTGCAGTGCAGACACAAGTGCACTCTCTATTCCTATCACTCCCATACTCCGGTGGGACGACATGAGACACGATCAGTGAGAGCGGCGGCGCAGAACCGACAGTTTTACGTGCTCTCCGAAGAACGGGGGTGACACACACCGCCAACTTCCCAACTCCGAACTATTATTGAGGCTTACTAAACAGAAAGACTCAATAATTAAACTTGACCCGACCTGGAACTCGAACCCAGGACCACCGAGGCAGTATTAGTATAATAATTATTAGTGACGTTTCAGGGTACTTCAGTATAGGGTAATACAAGGAGTATTACTTACTTCACCACATCATTGTATAATACCTTTGATATTTCATAAACTTTTGTTTCTCTTCACCATAGGTGAAGTGCATTAAGAATAAGTATTTTAAATTAATTTAAAAAAGTAAGGATTTTTTAGACTACATTAAATTCGATCTCGCTCACGTATGATTTTTTTTACCCAGAATCCAAGGAGATACTATTAATATTAACAATATCTAATGTATTTGCAGGTGTTTAGTTACGGACCAATGGGGGGAACTTCGCCCCCGGGTGGGCTCGGACTCTACGCGCCACGAGCTCCGCCAAGAGCACCTCCTAGGTAATTCTCCAATATAATGTATGTTTAATGCCATCTGCTTTTGTCTCAGGAATTCTATTAATATTATCAAATCAAACTCTATAATTTAAGAAAGGAAACTCCTAACAGATAGATTTGAAGTAAAGCTAGATAGCTTATTACAAATCATTTTATAGTTTTTTTTATTACAAATAACAATTATCCAAATTTTTATCAGTTTTTTTCATGCATCAATGTTATTGAGTGATGCTTGATTTGATAGTGGCATCCACCTTCACAGTAGTAAGGCAGATCTAGTGGCAATTAGGTTTTAACACCTCTAACATTTTCTATTCTTAAAGATTTATTTGAGAAATATGCTACTGAAACTTTGATGTTAATTTTTTTCTTCATTTAATTACAAATATTTCAGGTGGAACGCTCCATTCCCAACTCTAGAGGAAGAATTTAATATAATGACAGCACCAGCGGGACCTGACCACGTCGTGCTATTAGACGATGGTAATTTTATATTATAGTTTCTATTTATGTCAAAAAAATGCAAATTCCATAATAAAAATTGGCGTCCAAAATGGGACAACAAAAAGTCTTAATATTCAAGTACTAAACATGATTTGACCTCTGTATTAAGTAAATACATGTCATGGTGAAAATTTCGTACATTTATAATGTATATAATATACAAGAATGTAGAAAGTCCACTTATAAAAAACATATGGGAAAATCATAATTCGGAAGTCTTCTACATTCCAGAACGGTTCTTCCAATCGAACGTGATTACATCCGACGCGCCGATGGACACCGGCGCGAGCGTCGCGCAGGCTGTCGATGACGACATCGCACCCGACAAACCCGCGCCCGACCTGCGCTCGCCGTGATCCTTGCACGCGTCCGACACGTCCGTCCCGCCCGACGGCTCGGACGCTACTGTGCTCAGGTGGACCCCCGCGCCTCTCCCCCATTGGCGCCCGGTCACGCATCGGACTGTTTAAACGTTCGAAATTCAAATTCGTAGTGTTCGTAATTTTTTTTTAATTTCAAATGTGATTTGAATCAAGCATCGAACTGTTTTAATGTTCGAAATTCAAATTCATGGTGTTCGAAATTGGATTGTTTTTTTTTTGGAATTGTGATTTGGATGGAAAGTCCGGTTGAATGGTGGGATTTAGTTTATGTCATTTTTTTGTTGTTTATTGGCAAATGATACAGTTTACAGCTTTTAATATGTTTGGGTTTTAGGAATTGACAGTTATCTGTTGAATTTTTTTTCCTAAATATATTATGAAATGTAATGTAAAAGACAATAATAATTGCTAAAACTTTATCGAACTTTGAATTTATAGTTATTAGTTGCCATTAATTTATACCTTGAAAAAGTAAGTACTGTTTGCAACATAAATTTTAGTTATTCTATGGAAGTTTTTTGTATAAAAACTTTTTAAATTATACTTTTTTATTACAGTGTATTTCGCATTATGTCAATATATAACTGTCAATGTTAAAACTGATATACTTATGAATGTTACAAATATTTTATACTAAAATTTTTCAAGTTTAATTTCAATTGATAGCAGTGCATCGCTATTTTGTTGCGAAAGAAAGTTATTGATAATTCTTTATTTCAACATTTTAATTTAAAAGTAGACAAATTTCTATTATTTATATAACTATTACCAATCATTTGTTTAATTCTACTTACGATGCTTATATTTTATATAAAATTTATATATTTTTAAGAATTTTAATAATTCTATCACACCATTTGGACTTGGAATTTGGGCGGTGTAAATATTATTGGACTCGGCAATGGTTGTAGTTGAATTTAAATTTGGAATTTTCTATTGATTGACGGCGTTCTGACGGCGTTCTTACTCTAGCGACGTTTTTCTAACGTTTTTGCGGCGTTCATGTGACGTTCTTGCGATATTCATTTGACTTTATCGTGACATTTGTGACGTTTTTATTAAGACGTTTACGCGATGACTTTGTTACAACGTCATTTTAGACACCGTCAACCAATATTTCCGTTATAGGTGATAACTCAATACTCCAATATATGTAAAAATATGACATTACGAAAAATAAAAAACAACATATTATATTCTAATATTTTTATAGAATATAAATTGAGTATAATATGATCGAGCCTTCCAGTAATTTAGTGAATTATATTAATAATATCGCAGCTTATAAATTATTCTTTGCTGACCTTTAAGGCAGTTAGCGATAAAACGTGGCTTCCATAGCGTCGAAAAATGTTAGATTGAAAGTGATATATAAGTTGTTTTTTGTTTTATTGTTGTGCGTTTTGTATTGAAAAAAAAATAAAAGTTAAAATTTAGATATTAAGCGTAATGAAAATGGTCTACAGAGATTTTTTTAACTTATTGAACGAATATTTAAGAAAGACGAGCCTTGCTTATAATAGTTTAGTTGTATAGAAAGCCAAGTGCTGTCAACTGAATTGCCTTTTCGATCCGAAATTTCAATACATAAAATCTCGATAATATAGTTTAAAAATTTAGTTTTTGCTTCATTAGTCATATTTAATTATTGTAATTGATATAAACAGATAACTAATATAAAATAAGATCGCCTTGTGTTGTCAATTATGAGAATTCGAATCGAAAGCAATAGTAGTTGATTATGTAGTTAACTCGACAATGGTCGGACATTTTATAGGTGCCTTTTATAAATCGTATATAATTACGTAATAGGGACTGTGTAAGTTTTCTTTTTCAAATCCATCCACTCAAAATAACCGTGGACTCATTGAAATATTTTGGAGCCAAAGAGGTCAGAGCTGAAGTGAAACTTTTTGGTTGCAAAATATACTTTTTTTTTCTAATCAAATTTTTAGCAATCCATGGCCATACGAGAAAAACTAGTCATTAGAGTTACAATGTAAATTTATTGTACTTAAAGAAAAAAATATTTACATATATACCCTTATTTTTATTAAGGGATGAGAACTAAATTTGTGGCCAAATTACACTTAATGAGATCCAAATATATATACACGTTTTATAGAATTAGACTAGGGTTTATCTTTCAGTTTTTTTACTTTGACGTTAAAACTTTTTATGTTTTACTTCATTGTCTTGCGATGGATTAAAAAAAATGGCTTAATATATTCAGTACTTAAAGTAGAACAATTTGTAATAATTAATTTGTATTTTATAAGGTAAAAAAACTAACAAATTTTAAATTTATCAATACTTTTCTTACCTACTTCTTCTACTATATATTTTTCACTACTTTAAATCGCAAGACATTGACGTAAAATATTAACAAACATCCTTTAAAGTTATATTGTACGTTTAACTTTTGTTCTAAAATTTTAAAATTGCGTTCTAGAATTTTCATTTGAAATTTAATTTCATTTGCATTATCCACGTAATAAATATAAGTCTTAGACAAATGACTTTCTACAAAAGTTATCGTTAGTAAAAAAATACTAAACATTTATATATTTCTTTCTTTATTGCAACGCATTTTCGTTTCATAGAGTTTCAAATCACAACGATTCATAAAAAGATTCACTTCAAAAAACTGAAAATTTATAAGGAATCATATATTTTGACCACGTGATATAACGATTCTATGTGTCACCTCAATACTGTCCCCGTTTTCTATTAACGATAGCGATTGTAGAAAGCCATCTCGTCTAATCTCGTAGATTAGAGATAGGTAACGTAGCAATAAATGACGAGCAATAAATGAACAAAAATATATAAATACAGCTTTAGTGAAGCTAGTTATTGGTACTGAGGTAGAGATTCAACTAACGGTCGACTCGCGATATTTTTTCTATAGACACTATGCCAGAGAACTGAGTTCTATAAATTAAGCAGTTTGGTACAATTAAAATAGGTAACTTAATATATACAGCTATAGTACGACTAGGGCGGAGTTAGTCAATTGCTAGCGATAGATATAATATAAATTAAATAGTCATCAAGGCTTAAACAAACAAACCAACCGACCGACGGCACAACCTTGTAGCGACGGCCGATGACGAATTTAAAAGTTCATTGGTGCAGAAAATTCTTGACTGTGATTAAATTGTTCATTGGGACGTGTCTTATATTGAAATAGTCGTTTAGTATGATTGGCGTACACCCTCGGTGTAGACGTTAGTATTCGTACATTGTTGACACGACGTTGTACGTAATGCATTTGTTTAATACAAATATAAGGAATTAATCAAGTTTAAAGATGAGAGGTAAAGTTTTTTATTGACAGCGTCAGTAGATCAGTAGTGTTTTTATTAATAGCTTTGCAATAGCTGGTGTGTTTGCGACAAACATGCTATGTACGATGCCAAATTTAAAGTGATCGCTTGAAATTACTGAATCGATTATGATAAAGTTATAGATGGACGCGTTATATTTATCGGCTTTTGATAATGATGACTGCCTGCTTGGATTCGAATATAATATATTGATAGAGTGTTTGTCGCAACACAGTGTTGTTCTAAAATTTGATTAGCACCTTTATTACTATATGGAGTAATAATTGGAAGCCTAAACATTATGTGCCTTAGATACAACAATATTGTATATTTATGATGCGTTCTATACAACGTGCTAACTAGTAATAAATGATTATTGTTATTTTCAAAGCCTTTTCCCCGTAACTTCATTGTTAGAATTGTTTTACGCAAAGGCTTTATATGGATCTCTTTCTCGATTCTTTATATCCCAATCGCTGATTTACTGTCTTTTTAAATTTCTCCTCCCGTCTCCAGTCGCAAGTATACTTCGTATATTTGAGACATCCCTGGGCCAGCTAGAAGTTGCATCTAGTATGCAAGATTGACCCCTCATCTTAACAATTATTGTACGATTAAGTAAGCTTTGATGCGTAGTTTCGCTGAAATATAAATACTTCTAATATATTGTATAATTTTAGTACTTACCTACATTATACCCACTTACGTACCTATTATGTACTTTACAGGCATGTATATCTTAATCTTCGCGAATTTTCGATTAGGCTCGCTTTTTGTTTGAATCTGTAGTTACGATCCTTAAATTCTTGCGATGCTTTTTAATATCTATCGAAAAGTTCAAATGTTTTGTAATTTATAATCACGTTTTGTTTCTACCTAATATAATTATATGATAATGTAACAAAAATCCGTCTTAATTAAGTTTCTTTGGATTTCTGAATAACATACGTAAATATAATAAATGTAAAGATAATTATTATTAACCAATAGAAAAATACTTCTAGTGACGAGATTCTTAGTTCATCGAATTTGATGTGCAATTATAAATTATTTAGCGAATTTATTAATTATTTTATTGTAGTAGTATATTATTTGATTGTCCACATCATGGTTCTCTGTAAATATCTAATGATACCTGTTTATAATTTTTGTATTTGTATTAAAGTAGTACAAGTTTAAGAGTTATTTGTCCCTTTTTTACATTTTTCTATAGTTTTTTTTATTTTTTTTTGTGTTTTAAAGTCTTCAAATCCAATGGTACGCACTTTCAAGCTGACTGTGAAACCAAACGCGACGTACCATTTGATTTCAACGATAACTAAAGATAGACTTGTAAAAATGTTATAACATGTATTTTTAACCTATACATAGTAAGATATTTATAGAATTTTAGTCGTTTAATTATTTCGAACGACTTGTTATAAAGAAAATTGGTGCTTACAGCTTAAACAAAATATGATCGGTATTCGTGCCGAGTGTGTATTGTCATGAGGGTTCGGAGCATTCGACATAGCATGCGTTGTTATCCCGACTTTGCCTGCGGAATCATTTACATTTAATCGACAGCGTTACGACAATATTAGCCATAGTTTGTAAAACGTCAATTTAAATATATATAATTTTTTTAATAATAATAATACTTTGTTAAATACGTCCGTACAAGGTTATCATTGAACGCCCAATGGGAAACGATTCCGCACAAAATGACGGGCACTTATAATAATGTAGGTAAACTTTGCTCAATAACGATGAAAACTGAAAGTGTTACAGTTGATGCAATACAAAGAAACAAACATAGTTGAGTTTTATTTAATACCTCTACCGATCTTCTTTTAGAAATATTTGAAATGATTAAAATAAGTTATCAAAATGCAGCACGAACCTACTACCTTTATGATAAGAATTTTCCCCGTAATCATAAAAATTAATACCTCTAACGGGATTCGAACTCGTGACCACCAAATAGTGTTACTACATACTGAGCAAGCCGTGTCGTCGATGTAACCATATATGTTCTATAGAGATAGTTCAGTATTTACAGTATTATTGATCTTTATATAATGTAGATATGAAGACAGGCAAGGCAGCTCCGTGAAGCGAAGCGAGTGATGCGGGTTCGAATACCGCACCTCTGCGAAAACAACTTCTTTTTCTAAATCTTATGAAAATAAAATAAAAAAAAATAAAATAAATCCATATACTGTGTGTGAATGTGTTCTACATATAAGGAAAAAACAATTTTTAAAATATCTGTCTGTCTGATTATTCCGGATGATCTTCGAAATGACCTATGTCCTTGTGTTTGACCTATTTGTGACAACACAGTTTTCTCAGTTTGTAGTGACCCTACTTGCTGCGTCAGCGGTCGCAGGTTCGAGTCACACTGGGGACATTTTATAAAAAAAAGCCTCGTAGCTTACCACTTAACTAGATGGTGCTGTGTGTAATAATGTCCCAACATATATTTTTTATAGTACTTTCACTGGCAAGTGGCAGATAGCTAATGTCTTAAAAATGGAAAGGCGTACTTAGTTAATTAGATTTCCGCTCAAAAATCTTATAACCACCCGAGCGAAACGAGATTATATCGCTAGTTATCATCATAAAATCAATAGCTAATTTTCGCTAAGTCTTCATGAATAGGACCTTTCTATAAATAAGTCCTGTTCCTATTGGTGAAAATTGTAAGGAGGTTGTTACACAAAGGTGAAGGTGAGTCGCAAAGAATAAACAAAATAAACGCGGCGGGGACTTTCCTTTTTTTTAGGTATTATATTTTGAGATTAAAATATCTGCTTTATGAAATACTAACTTTTCTCGCGGCTTCGCTCGCGTCCTAAAGGCTGAAGAAAAGAAATATTTTTTTCTCGCGTTTTTGCAACATTTCTTATTGATGCTCCGCTCCCACGTGATGTAATATAACCTATAGCCTTCCTCGATAAACGGACTATCCATTATAAAAAGAATTTTTCAATTCGGACCAGTGGTTCCAAAGATTAGAGCGTTCAACCAAACAAACAAACTCTTCAGTTTTATAATATTAGTATAGATACGGCAATTTTTTTGAACTTATCTACAATTTTAAATCTATTTTTATTTAAAGTGATGAATATTCGAGTAAATGTAAATATGTCTTATTTCCAAAATGTCATAGATAGATACATAAAACAGTCATTTATTTGAATTAAATAATAACTATTATCAGTTAGCCCATTGGTAATGCTCACTTGCGTAACCGAGTGAAGTATATTATACATATAAACCTTCCCCTCTAATTACTCTAACTATCAAAAAACCGCATCAAAATCCGTTTTGATGTTTTAAAGAACTAAGCATACATTGGGACACACAGATAGCGGGAAGCGACTTTGTTTTATACTATGTAGTAGTGATACCTATATATGTGAATTATTTCTTAGGGGTCGTCCATAAATCACGTGATGTTTTTAAGCAACTTTTTAGACCCCCCCTCCCCCATGGTGATACGTGGTGAGGTTTAAGATTATACCCCCCCCCCCCCCACTCAAAATCACGTGTATTTTTTTACAAAATACCTTAAAAAATCTGAATATTATTTTTAAATAAAGGTTAACAGGTATAATCTAATATAATTTTGGTAAATTATATTAGATTATACCTGATAAGAATAAATGACAAAATAATAATCGTGAAATTTTACTATTGTACCTGAAGCAAATATTGGCTCTCTCACACATGCTCGCTATACTACTGCGGAGAAGGAAGTCATAGAATAAAGCACTGTCATTCTACTCGACATACGACATACTCTACTCAGATGTCATGGCTGTCAATAACCTTATTATTTCACACTTATGTGTGGACTTCTGCAGCCTTTTTTAAAAGTATTTTTTTTCAAGATCTGTTGTCCTTCCTTGTACATCAAGTTGGGTTCCATAAGAATCATGTGGAAGTATGAGTCTAGCCTATGTGACTGGGAGTGACGCATAATATACTTACTGGCTACTGCTCCTTTTTCCGTAGTTTTTTGTGCACTAGCACCTACAGAATCCTTACGACTCGACTAAAATCCTGCCTGAATTTTCTTTTTTCTCATTAACAAAATCAATGGGATTAGGTGGTTTATGTAGGTCTTTGACTGTATGCATACCCTCTAGTTTCGGCCGACGGTCAATTAACTTTGAGCACTAGGTACATCACCCGGTGCTAAAGTTAAGTCAAAATAGTATTCACTTTTCTTAAACTTTCAGAGATATTCACATAATATGTAAATAGATTTTTGATTTTTTGAAAATAATTTAGAGTTTTTGAGAATATCATTAAAAATGTATAATTCGACCGTCTGTAACTTATAACTACTACTATAACAATGTAACGTTACTTATAGTTTATGTATGTCTTAATTTTTATACATGATATTAATGGAAGTATGTCAATACTTTTTATAAGCAATCCAAAGCAATTATGACCAATCGGTTCATCACTTCCATTCTTACTAATAGCGACGCTTCGTGTGTCTGGGGGAATGTTTGGCCCATCCTATTGGCCTCATCATCTATTATAAAGAATTTATAATACACAATTTTTTAAAGCATAGCATAGCTTTTAATAGTGCCATTTCTTGCAATAGTAGTTCCCGTACAGGTCTTTTTTCAGAGAAGTTTTGGAGGTGACTAGGCTTATTATTATAAAAGTTCGGCGATTGTCGCGGCGCACGGGATAATCCCAACGGTGAGTAAAAAAAAAATCACGTGATAACTCACTACACCCCCCCTCCCTCCTGGTGATATTTCGTGATTTTTTCCGAACCCCCTCCCCCCCATTCAAACATCACGTGATTTATGGACGACCCCTTATATGATTACTACTTGTAAAATATCGTGAGGAAACCTGCATGTTTGAAAAAACCTAGGAAGTTTTCGAAATACATGTGAAGTTCGCCAACACGCACTAGGCCAGCACGGTGGACTATGGCCTGATCCCCTTCGTACTAAGGGAGGCCCGTGCCCAGCAGTCCCGTCGTACCGTTAAAAAGGGCTGATGACAGAAAGTTTACGAAACACATGTGAAGTCCTCGAACCCGCACATGAAGAGCGTGGTGGACTACGAGTATGGGCAGATCCACCTAGTATTGAAGGGAGGTCCGTGCCCAGCAGTGGGACGTTAAAAAGGGCTGAATAAACAAACATAGCCATTTAAATATTTGACCACTACAGTATTTTTTAAATAACCTAACATTGGAGGAGAGCAAGCTCTTTGATAACTTAGGGGATGCAACCCCTCAAATAGGCACCCTATTACATTCTGATTTACTTCTGTTCATAGAGCGCGTTTTAAATAACTTTTAATAATAAGGACTCCTTATTCATTTGTATCAGACTTTAATGAAAGATATTTTAACCAACTTTGGAAAAGAGACGTGCGACTGGATTTATATATTATTTTTTAGTATTTATTAAATTGACTTAAAATGATGTTGTTAAGAATTCGACAATAGCTCTAAGTTTATATTTTTAGTAGTAGTAAATTGATTTGGGAAATTCATCGATAGGAGTACAAACCTATAATAAATGAATCTGTACATATTTTTTTTGGAATTAGTTATTATTATTTATTCAATGTTCGAATCTATAGTATTTGGTTTTTTATCTGTCTGTCTGTCTGTATGCATCTTGAGAATATTATTAGACAGATTTTGATGAAATTTGGTACGATTATATGCTGATATGATTGATGATTGATTGATGATGATGGTAGCTGGTTATCCGGGTTAATTGAATCGTATCGTAATGTAAAAATGACGATTCAAAAGAGCTTGTAAAAGTATATTTGAATAAAGAATATTTTGATTTGATTTGAATATAATATATGATATTTTTTTACTACGGGAAAATATTATGTGCTTTCTGAGAAATCTATACCAACCGTTGAATGGTACCTAGGGACGATCTCGAGCAGAGCGAGGGAGATTCGCTAGTCTATTATATATACCTATATTCATCTATTACATATAAATTCAGTTTCTATGTACATCTTTATGTCAGTTAAAACGGCTGGACGAATTCTCATAAAACTTAGTACAAAAATAGTATCTATTGTAAAGCGAAGTGGGGTTAAGTAGCGGCCTATGTACCTTTGTTAAGGCGTATATTATGATCTTTATAATTATTATTTTCGGTACAAGCCCTCTTTAAGTAAGAGGATCGATTTATACGTGGGTGGGTCACGTTTTGTGATTTTCCATTTAGATCAGACTAACGACGAGCGACGCATATCTGGAAGTTGCGACCGCGGAGATAGAAGTGAAAAATCTACTCCTCATAGACTACAGGTAAAAAAATGTTTAATACTATCGCTTAACACAATTTATTTTATACAAGTGAAACCCGCGGCTTCGCTCGCGCTCAATCTAGGGATGAACCCGAGCGAAGTGAAGGTGAGTCGCTTGTTTAAGACAAAAAATTCCATCATACATTACATATGTGTAACTCTAGCGGTTTTGGCAGCGCACGCAGTTAGTAGATTTTTTACTACTTACTTGACACTTTTCATCATATTTTGGACAATTCACACAATATCTTTATAAACTGTAGCCTATGTAATATTTTGATGTATAAGCTATATTATTGTAAAGTTTCATTAAAATCCTAATTTTAGAAGTTTTTACATGAAAAGTAACAAATATCCATCCATCCATACTTTAAACTTTCGCGTTTATAACATTAGTATAGATATAAATATAAAAATCTCGTGACACCGTGTTTGTTATGGAATTCCCCCGAAACGATATCTATGTTTTTTTTGTGTTAGTACATTTGATCGGTCTGAGAATAGATATTAGGGTATAATATAGGATAATAGGGATAATAGGCTATTTTTTATTCCGCTAGGTGATAAGAGTGGAACTTTCCAGTTTTTTTTATGATTTGGCATCATAAAATACGTATACCTAGCCTTAAATTTTCAACCTTCTACCACTAATTTCTATTTTTTAATAGTTGGAATATGTTGGGACATTCTATTTGAATGTGTACATTAAATATTATTTTTAAAGATCTTATTGAAATGGTCGAATTTTTCTTTTTGAATAGGCCGAATCTTTCTATTGACTGCTTTTTACTGCGGGGAAATATCTTATCTCTGAGACTGTATGCATACTAGTCCTTACTTAAAAGGTATGTAGTGAAGAACCTGAGCAGAGCGAGGGTGACTCGCTAGTGACATAAGTAGTAACTATATAAGGTGAAAAAATATAGTTTTTCATATATATACCTAACAGAGTTAACCCGACCAGCTTCGCTGGACGTTAGTTAAAATAAACTAAACGGTTTTTATGACTTTCAAATGATTTTCTAATGAAATGAAGGTAGCCTAAGTTACTCGTTATAACATTAGCTATCTGCGAGTGCAAGTCCCGTCTAAAAAGGTCCAGCCGTTTCAGAGATAAGCCGGAGCAAACAGAGACACAGACAAAAATTTTCAAAATTGATGTTAATTAAGTACCGTATATACTTTCATATGCATTTAGTGAAAAGCTGTTAATTTGAAATTAAAAACAGACACTTTAATTTTATTTATATGTTCTTATAAAATAATTATTGATATTAAATATTTATCGTGAAAAGTAAAATTATTGAACGTAATGAAACGCTCTACCGTCCAATAAATCGAACTTATACTTGGAAGCGATCGCGAAAATCAATAGTCGATGTCGTGACATGCGGTGAGCCTACAAAGCGTACACTACGACTTAAATGCCTCAAAAACAATATATTTCACAGAAAAACCACCCTTATATTTAGATGATAAAGCTTATTTTCCCGTACACTGTTAATGAACTTGATGTCTTATGGATTCGATTTTGAATAGACCGGATAATCGACGCCTAGCCTTGTGCGATATCGATTTTACTAAGGGCTACTCTTTTTGAGCCGAACGAACTTTTGTATACCTGTCTCTGTCTTACACAGAGCTCGTTTGCTCGTAGTTCATGAGATAGAGGGAAACGGGTATATGTTTTCAGTGTAGATTGAAAGGGGTTGTCATAGCAACGGTTACAGAGGGTAAAACCGATATGATCGTCGTAGTTATCAATTTTCGATATTTGTAGGTCATGAGGAATATAACATTAACTTTAATTTAAATGGAGAAAATAATAATATTGTAATTCAAAATGGCGATAATTTATTAGAAAATGAATTTATTGATTCGGTAAGATATTCTTTTTCATATAAAGATGACATTATTATGCGATCAATAATAATTTAACAATGACTTAATTTTCCATATGACATTTGAAATTAAATTAATTATGTAGGTTATATATTACGTTGTTTAGTTTTTTTATTTTGTATCGATTTTTAAATTTTTGCTTATTAATCTAATTACAACCCTTTTTTCGCATTAAAAAGTAGCCTATTTTTTTCTCAGGCTCTAGGCTATCTATTTACTAAATTTTATTTAAATCGGTTTTGTAGTTTTGGCGTGAAAGTGCGACAGTCAGACAAACAGAGTAACTTTCGCATTTATAATATTAGATAGTAGTAAGGCTTATGTATTTGACTTTAAAGTTTTTAGTTTTTGATATTTTTATAAGGAAAAATAAATAACATACTCTTCCGTCGTCACTACGTTTTATTTCATTAATACCTACCTATGTAAAGTTTCATACTTTATACTTACTATAGAAAAAACTGGCGCAGGCAAAATTGTAGTTAAAAGGTAGACCTGTTACATGGCTGTACTAGAAAATATATTTTAGAATACTAAACATCCACTAACTAGTTTTAGTATTAAAAATTTCATTTATTTAGTATCGTAATATAAAACAAAGTTTACTACATAGTACAAAAGATCTTAGATCTCTAAAACTACGCAACGGATTTTGGTGCGTTTTTTTAATACATATCTCCGCTTTTTATTGTAAAACTCACAAATGGTCTTCGATTGAATGATAAAGAATGCTTTAGGCAAAATGTCTGATAATAACATTTAAAAATTTGCTTTATTAGACTATATTATATACTTAATATTAAATTGACTTCCATATATGAATATAACTTTATGTAACCACATTTTTTAGTATATAAGTTACAATTGAAAAACTTCTAATAACGCGAGCGAAGTCGAATAAATCATTTAGTAT
Organism: Boloria selene; assembly: GCA_905231865.2. Taxonomy (NCBI): domain Eukaryota; kingdom Metazoa; phylum Arthropoda; class Insecta; order Lepidoptera; family Nymphalidae; genus Boloria; species Boloria selene. The sequence continues at coordinate 1,223,948 of HG993156.1, forward strand.
TTCTAATTTAGGGCTTCATTTGCTCATAACAAATAACAGGCAAAGTTAGGCAAGATCGTATTGCGAAATAAATCTGAACGAATATTCCTTAAAAATATTAATATATTAAATTTCTTCATTACTTTGAAACCCTTTAAGTTTGTAAAAAACCATATGGTGAGGTCAATGCACCCGGAAGATAGTGTGGGACAGGTGTGCGATCGATATCGTTGAAAAAAATCGATGTGACGTCACTTAGCGGGTGCATGCGCAGCTGTTACATAGTAAAATGGGGTCCGAGACTAAGGGAATAATATTATAATATGCATATTAAGTTTTTTTTTAAAACGATTGTTATCATTGTCACTTTTGTGTTTTAGCAAATGTGCTTTTTTAACTTTAGATCGAAATACTGCTTTACGTACGGACTATTATTTTATTACAATTATTTTGGTAATAATTCAAATCTATTTCCTTTATCTTTACGATTTTGCTCCTGATATTGACTTTCTTAAATGACACATTTAGAAACTATTAATAAAGTATTGAAAAGGTTTTCGTTTTTAACCATTGGTTACGGAACCCTAGAATAATAAAATAACTTTTAGTGTGGTACGGTTTATGCAATATTATAATATGATTATTAGCAAAGCTTAGAATTTGAGAATTTTGTAATTTAGAAACAAAAATTTTGAATTTTATTCTTTACATTTTTATTGTTTTTCTTATTTATATATCAAAAGAAGTATGACTTTAAATAAAAGCTTAAAAAAACTTTAGCAAGCTTTAGTTTTAGCTTATATCAAAAACTATATAATATTTTTGGAGAAAATCAGCACTATAAGTTAGTTAGTAGGTAGCTTTTGTCTACAACTACTCGATGAAACATCATCGCCATGACTTTATATTATGTACATTGTACATACATAAAAAAATCTAATTTACATATTACGTTTTTTTTATGTTTGTATGTCCCATTTTATATAAATAATAAATTGAGTGAATGTTATCGTGACGTAACTCGGGGCTCAGCGCTACTGCGGGCAGGACGTGGTAAGGCAAGGGCGGCGCGTGCTATATCCTTCCGAGGGAAATAACTCTATCGATAATTTGAATTAAACTTTTTTAAAGTTTTATTATATAAATGTTTATTATATGGAACGAGTTTAGAAAAACAGGATTTTTTAATGATAATCATATGTCCAAAGGGAAATATTTTGTTATTTTCATAATTCAATGAAGACATCTTTTTATACGCGAATAACGACTATGACTGAAATGTTATTCATGTATAGAAAGTTATTATACCAATGGTGAAAAACAGCAAAAAGAGTAGTTTGTTTATATGTTATTGCTTTGCTTTTAACAGTTTTTCAAAAAGTCGTACGAATCTAGAGGCTGTTTATAACTTCTTTTTCATACTGCGAATCCAATTTGAACCAATTTTCTAGCTCATCAGGTTGCCTGTAAAGTTTATACAAAAAAGTTCAATGACTTCTCATTCAAAAAGATAGGGTCGAATTTCGACTAGTTTTCGATGAAAACAAGGATTTAACATCGATAAGCTACTGTGCCTAGCTATACATCACTATCCCCCTTTGTCGCGCGCCAGGTGTCGAGCAGGGTCAGGCGCGTGGCCGTCTGTGCAATACAGCTTACTTGTAGCGTTACTGTTTAATGTTTTACATTAGAATAATGTACGAAGTATTAATTTATGCATATACAAGGCTTTTGTGTAGAGCTGATTAGTTTTTTTTATTCCAAGATGCTCTTTTATTCTAGTTGTATTTTGTACTCGATTTTGCATTTTAATACGGTATATAGTTTTTTTGGCTTTTACTAAATGGTTTATTTATGGTATTGGATTAAGGATTATTAGGATTTAGTTTGGTAGAGAAACGTCATTCTTCCTTTCATTTTTTATTCACCCATTTTTACGTCCACTAATGGGCGTGAACCTCTCGTCGTCAATACGAGGGGATCAGTCCATAGTCCACCATGTTGGCCAAATGCAGGTTCCGGAAAACTTGCTAGATTTTCTCCAACATGAAGGTTCCTTACAATGTTTTCGTTAAACGTAAGGCAAGTAGCAATCTTATTAGAAATGATTCGCACATGAAAATATCAGATGTTCAGAGAGAGACCCGGCATTTAAATCCGCTCTTCTCGTTTTCTCAAGCGCTACCACTTCTCTTTCATGATTATTACCAGTAATAAATAGGTAGCAAGATTTTTAAAGTTTTATATCAAACGAATATGAGTTAAGAATTAGAAAACAAACTTGTCTGATAGTATTTCATTTCTTTTATACCTAAATGTAGGAACACTCAGAGCAAACATAATAAGTTTAGTTTTTCTTTATTTACTTCGATCAGAAATTGATATGAACTACTTTTAGTTAATAAAAATGTTTGTTTAAAACTAGTTCCTCACCATTCCTTTGTTCTAGATTAATTTGACAGTTTTTTTTATTATTAAAATATGTGGAGCAATTTTTGCAGCTTTATTTGACAAAGAACTTTTACGGACTCAGGCATATAACAATCGGATAAATAATAGGAAACGTATTCGCTCTGTGCGAAGCCGGTGGTGGGGAGAAACTGATTTACCGTCAGCGCTACCCGTGGCTATATCCGATACTACGGGGGGCTGTTTTTATGTTTCGAGTTAGCTAAATATACAAGTGAATTGTTATTTAAAATTTATTTAAATAAAATAACATAAAATGAGTCACAAAAGTTGTTGTGTTGTAAGTTGTAAGAATACAGGTCGAAAAAGTGCTTGTCATTTTTATAAATTTCCAACAGCAAGTTGGAAAATAAATCAGAGGAAAAAATGGATAGCCGCTGTTAGGAGACAAAAGTAAGTAGAATCATAACCTTACTATCCGTAATAATAAAAATCTTGAAAGGAGTAAAACTTAAAAAAATAGTAAGTTTAGAAAATGCTAGGAAATATTATTATTAATTAAAAAAAAAATTTTTTTTAAACATTTTTAAATTTAGCATAATTATATATTAAAAAATAAGATTGAATTTTTTTATTATAAACTTTTCATTAATTATTGAAGATTCATTTACTCTTTGCCACTTATTATATTAAACAAAAAGATTATCCATACCAATGATCATAAATTTTAAATATTAAATATTAAAATCTAAAAATAAAAATGATAAATTTAATCGATTAACAATTTTTCCCAGCTTTATTATTGAATTGTAATATGTTAATTTTAGTTAGCAAACATAATCTATTTTTTTTGTACTCAAAAACAATCAGCACTTTTAATTTGTAGAATTTTGAAACATAAAATATTTTGGTAATTTCGTTTAATCTAAATTTGCTATTAAAAAAAATAATTGAATGTTTATTCAAGTTTTCTTATAATTTTAATTTTAAAAAAAACTTTTTCTATTTTCTTTTTATTTGATTTCAGTCTGATTTCAGTTAACCTACCTTTATGTGTGCTAACTTCTATGCTACTTTTTCGGTATTAACTATACTTACATTTTATTTTTTAATGCACAAGAACACTTTACATTAACAAATATTTATTATAAATATTCCCTTTAATTAAAAAAGCATTTTTTTATTTATCATTCGATATTATTATTACTGACAGCCATTCAATACTTAGTAAAATATATTACAATAGCCCCCTGTAGTTCAAACGTACCATGGCGCTGAAGTCGCGCACAGAGCGAATAATACAAACATATAAAGAAACATCTTTATTTATATTAGATATTAGATCATATAGTCGAGTTAAAAGAAATGTTATTAGTTATTTTTTAGTATTATTTGATTTTTTAATATTAAGTTTGCTTTTGATAATGAGTCTATTGCGATCGCGATATTACGAACTAACGACTCACCCTCGCTTCGTATAAAATAGAAATATAGTGTTAAAGAGATAGCTGGTATATTTTTCATTTCATATCATTGTAACACTCCCGACGAAATAAAGTGAGAATTAATTTATTATATAATTTATATAATGTTATTTATTATATAATTTTTTAATAAAATTCAATTCACTTAAGCCTTTTTTGAGTTTCAGCAAGACTAACGAACGGAAATTTGTTTTTATCTATTCTTACTACACCTATTAACAATAAAAATATTACGTATAAAAATACTGACTCGAACCTGTACATTAAATTTGTACATTTATGTTTTTAATTATCATAATACACAAGAATAAATGCTTTCTTATTCAAAATAATCTTCTTAAACAAAATATGTGTGGGAAGTGTATAAGAGGGGCTTTTCTATTTATTACACAAAAGAAAATCTCAAAGAGAGGTTTATGTATTTATAATATGTACTTTGTACATATATACTTACGTATCTATTATAACAAAGTAATAATACTAGTATTATTATTTTTTTATTTTATTATTTTTGTCCTATTGTTACACAAATATCATCTTAGATATTGTACAGCTAACTCAGACTTATGAAATCTAAGTCTTATTGCTGAAACTTCTGTAATTATACTTCTTTATACCATTTATATAAATCATCATTAAAAATGAATTGGACCTAAATAAGAAGGTTTTCCTTTGGAACTTCCAGTACGAGGTAGCGCGTAGCCGAGTGACAGTACCTCGAACGAGGGCATATATTACTACCACAAAACAAGTACATTTTACTCTCACTTACAATGCCTCTATTTGCTATCCATTGCTGTTTGAAAAACACGTGAACTTCCTTTTATAGTGAAAAAGCTGTAATGTACATTAAACTATAAGAAAATCTAGTTATATGGCTATTTCAGCGCCCCGGGGTAAGCTGAGGGTGCATTGTAGTGTTCACGTCATAAAACAGGACTGGATGTGATTGCCTATAGCAATTCAAACCTTATTCAGATAGAATAAAGTTGAAATTTGAAGGATTTTAGTTGATATAGGACCTTTGGTAGCATTAGTAACAGAGTAGGGGTGTTTGCAGGCGGACAGAGGGGACGAAAGGTTGCGACGCGCAGGCGTGTTCCAGTCGCCCGCGCGACCCCGCCGCCGCCGGCCGCGCGCCATGGACGAGACTAGAGTTCGTGACCGAGCGCCACTCACCGTCATAGTTGCACCCAGCAACGCTTCACCCCCCAGACTATCCCCTGCAGACTTGCTACCCGACGGAGATGCAGCCTTTCACCCCTTATCTGCTGTCAACGGACGCCTAACACCCCCAGGACTAGAACCAGCATCGTACGCCACACTCACACCTCTTCTACCCTTACCCCCCATAAGTACAGTTTCAGACAAATTCGCGTATCATGCTGGAGGTACCTTCACTGTTATTCAACAGCAACAGTCCTACGCTTCGTTATCCCCCGCAGCATATAATGAACCTTTGTCGCCACAATCAGCGTACAGCAGACGTAGTGCGTCTCCGAATTCGTATGAAAGGCGCTCCCCCACCCCTCCGTTGCCCAGCCCGGGCTTGGACCTCAATGCGGCGCTTTTAGCGAGGGAGGAACAACAGACTCAAGCACAGAATGACACTGAAGAGATTAATACAAAGGAGTTGGCTCAAAGGATAAGTGGCGAGTTGAAGAGGTACTCGATCCCTCAGGCGATATTCGCGCAGAGGGTACTCTGTCGGTCACAGGGGACGCTAAGTGATCTGCTGCGGAATCCAAAGCCATGGTCCAAGCTCAAGTCAGGCCGGGAGACGTTTAGGCGGATGTGGAAATGGCTCCAAGAACCAGAATTTCAAAGGATGTCCGCGTTGAGGCTAGCAGGTACGTTGTGCATGTTAAGATTTAAGATTTGAATATTAAAAAAATACAAGTAATTTAAAGCTTTAATAGAGAATAAAAGTTTTAGTTGAAAAAGTAAGAAAATATATATTTCTTTAATACTGTTTTATTTTTTAATTTTAAGGATTTATTATTATAAAACTGATAAAACATATTTTAGATGATTACAAAATCATATAAATTGTTACTCCTTACCAAGCGTCTACCTGTAGAAGCAGCCATATTTTTATTTCCATTCTTATAGGATTTTTCCATACATTTTTATCCACGTAAAAGGCTAGTCAGAATTTTGGCGCTAAATGTAATATACAATGTTGTTAATGAATGTTATTCAATTCTAGATAATTAACTTCCGTCGGGCATTTTGCCTCTGAAACATCTCATACTTGCAAAATGGGGGCATTAGCATCAATTTGAATAAAATCGATACCTAAGTTTACAAACATCGCATCTGTCAGCTGTACGCATCGATTCGTCGACAATCGATGGCGGCGCGGTCGATGCACGTCACTATGACGGTGAAAACGAAGCTAGGGTTGTAAGCGGATTTGTTTGGTACACTTTTTGTGAACTCTATAGAGGTCAACTATAGCTTATCTATCTAGTACAATATGCATACAATGTGATTTTTACTTTTATATCTGAGGAAGTTTTGTATTACTGGAGATGGTTTTTTAGTAAATATGAAGAATTATAAAGCATTGAAATATTTTTTAATGGAGTTTGTAAATACTTTTAAGTTATAAGTTTTATTTACCAATACGGTTATTTTTATACTTTGTTTAAAATGTAAGGTGCAGGGAATCGGTACACTTAGAACAAATCGGTAACATTTTAAATCTAATAATTAAGTTTACTTTTTATTTTTTCGAGAGGCTTTGGGATGTTTGCTATGCCTGTTGCATAGTTTTTCAATTTAACAATATTGTCATTTCTTAGGAACTTTTCTTGTTTAATATATCAGTAGGTATCTTATATCATCAGAGGAAAAAAATCACTTTAGTATCTACATATAATATAGTTCAAAACCTTTATTCACTAAATATACGAGTATGTCGGTCGAGATAGCCTATAGCATAATTTAATAAATTGAATTAAAAATAAAATAAAATCGATTTTAAAGTATAATAAACATCAGCTGCGGGTATCGATTTGTCGACAATCGATAGCGCGATCGATAAGAACGTCACTATGACGCCGAACCGACGACAGTAATTCTGCTAGGGGTGCTAATGGTTCATTGAAATAAAAAGGGGTGCATAATATTCTTATTATTAATGCCATAGAAGTTAATAGTCAAGTCGCTTTTGTAGTTTGGGTACATTTTACACGTTATAACTACTTACTAAAAAATCGATGTTTCAATTAAAAATCTTATTGAAACCAACGACATAGCGATTTATTCATCTTTAAAATATTATGACGACGCCATTGGCTCAATTTTTTGTGATTCTACTTGCTGTGTTAGCGGTCACGGGTTCGAGGTTTCGACAATGTATGAATGTATTTAGAGGTACATGTCTATATAATATCTGATATATTCGTAACACAAGCCTCGTAGCTTAACATGGAACTAAATGGTGCTTTATTTTAATGTCGCAACATGTTTTGGTATTTATTATTTAACATTACATAGCCCCTGAAAACTAAATAGCTCAATTGTTTGTTTTCTGAAGACAAGCTTTTGTCAGATCGAGTGGGTGTTGTTTTAAACATAATAAAAGTCAACGAACGTCCAAACTTTTTCAATTATTCTTTTATTTAACATAAAGCTATGACGTAATCAGCTGATTTAGGTATTTATTTATTTATTTAATTGAGGTTTACCAACAATTATTTACACTAGTTATAAAAGCATATACAATATTTAAGTGTTCTTGCTAACAGTGTAACAATTACTTAAATGCAAGCTTGCATGCTTTCAATTTTAGACTTTACCTTGTCGTGGTAGGGGCTTAGTAGCGTCCGGCACCCCGACCGGGCGTGAAGCCAAGAAATGTAAGGAGGAAATAGCCCACTTCGATGGGCGGTGAGTATTGCGGGTTGCTCCTGGTACTTCTCTGATAGTCGAGAGGACTGTGGAGCAACCTCTTCGTTGTCTGCTTTGGCAGACCTGCCGGGCCGTCGGAACATCGTGTTTGAATGCAAAAGCGATCCGGTGACACTCCATTAAGACGGATGATGGGTACTTGGGTCTTAGTGGGTAGTACTGGCTTGCCGGTGAACCCCACACAACTACCTCTTTTGTGCAGGTGGTGGTGTCGTTAATGCATTTCCCAAGAATAAAAGCATCTGTAGTAGTGGAGTCTTCAGCATTGTAGATGTACTATAAGACACTCCGGTATGGATATTTTTATGGTATAAAACTTTTTTATAAATGAGTTTGGCTTTATGTATATACAAATGAACCTAGCCTATTAATTTTAAACGTGGTATCTACACTACGTGTGGTGTATCTAATAAAATATTAAAATAATGTATCTAAAGGCGGTCAGTACAAAGTAAATTTTTAAAACTAACTAATTTACATGTAGTGTGTGTAATATTTATTACACTATTTTTTGAGTCTTCCTGAATTTAGGAGGTATATAAATTTACATCACATCAGTTTGCAGCAAAAAAATTGATCCTTTCTTCATTCTACGTGACATTTGCCAAATAATTTGTTTTCAACTGGCACGCATTAAATTCATTAAACAAAAAAATTGAATTTAAATAAATCCCTTGCTGGCTTTTGTTGCTTACAACTCCGTCAGATCTGGTGGTTAATAAGGTTTCAATTTTAAAGAGTTCCTCTTGGAATAGAGACAATTCAATCTTGATTCATATCTTGCAGTGATATTATAAAGCAATTTATATTCTAAAACATTATTTAACTTTTCCAAACTTTTGAAAACCTAGAAATCTTTTAAAAGTAAAAATTGCCTTATAACCTTAACCTAAAAAGAAGTTTACCATAACGCTTTTACTTTATTTCCTTTTATTCGATTGGCATATTTTATGGTTCAAACATTTCTCTCAGATTTCTATTTTTATTTTTAACTTTATTTAGGGTTTTCACGGTAAACAAATTTTTAACTTATTAACAATAAAATATAGCCTTTCTATTACTAAATGGATTCTTCAAACCAGTTTTAGATCTTATATCAGTCAGCTTAAGAGATCCCCGCTAATACTTACCATATGAACTTTACCGATTATTTCACAGATTGGCTTAAGTTCAGTCAAAAGTAGGCTAGATATTTTTAGATTAAAAATATACAAAGGATTGCAAAAAACGGACACCTAAGGAAATTTAGAAATTATTATGCGTGCAGCAAATGTTGTCAATTTTACAAACACGACACAGTCAATGGTCAATGAACAATAAAATATAAAGAATTGTTTACTTTTTTAAATTATAAAATGTAAAATCATAGCTTGGGCCTAGGCATGCTATCCACGATCTTTTAATAACTTGTTGAGTATATTTGCCAATTGCTCTTTTTATCTCCCTGATGTTTTATGAAGTAAATATCACTGATCGTACCGACGGGTAAAAGATGAGTAAGGAGACGTCTTTAGAATCATGATCAATTAGATTGATGTCGGGACTTCGGGCTGACTAATCTAAATGACGGATCCATTTTGTACCTGTGGGAAATGCATTTTCGCTTGACACTTAGGTGTTTATGTGAGACCCAGCTTACATGAATTCAGTAATTCTCACATAAACCCAACGAAACTTTCTCTTCTTAATGGGGCATCGCGGGTGGCTCGGCAAGTCTGCCGAAGCAGACTACATAGCGAACGGGTTGCTCCACAGTACACTCTGCTATTCTGCTATCAGAGAAGTAAAAAAATAAAATAAATATGTTGGGACATTATTATATACAGCGCCATCTAGTTTCGTGGTTAGCTGCAAGGCTTGTATTACGGATACCAGATAGTTGATATACTACATATATAAGTTTAAATACATAGATATGATAGATATAAACACCCATGACTGGAGTACAAACATCCGAGTTTAACAAATGTATGCCCCCAGCGGGACTCGAACGCAAGAAAGTAGGAAACTATAAACTGCGCCAATCGTGTCGTACCAAGAGCAACTCGCATTACCGCCAACATTTTATTTGAACAATTTGCAATTAAGTTCATAGTTTCTTCTCACATAATTTACCTAATACATTATTATAGCTTGAACAAAATTTCTAATTAAATAAATTTAAAACTCAGATGCAGAAAGGAATTAGTTGTAAATATCATATTGTGTGGAAATGAATTTCGACATCACTCAGACTTTATTTTACCGACGTTATCTAATGAAGACTTAATGCTAAAACATATATTCGTCGTAATAATATTGAAACTTGTTTACATTTTGTTCCATCGAACACGTACCAAAATTATGGAAAATTACTTATTTTTATAGCTTTTCATAAATAGGAACGTGAAACATTAGATATATTTATCTACTACATTTGTACTATAATTAACATTTTAAGCTTATACGTATTTCTGTTGGAATTGGCCTCAAGACTTTAATCTACTACATTTTTAAAAGGCAATGGTAGCCCATTGGTAACGCGCTCGATTGGGAAACTGAGTGATGTGGGTTCAAAACTTTTGATATTTTCTGGGTTTGACACTTCTGATATTTTCGAATCATTTCTGATTACTACTTGCCTTACGGTGACGGAAAACACCGTGAGAAAACCGTGAGGAAGCATGACTGAGAGAACCTAGCAAGTTTTTGAAAGACACATGCAGTCCACTAACGCGCATTTGTGGTATACTATGGCCTGATCCTCCTCGTATTGAAGGGATACCTGCACCCAGCAATGTGATGTAAAAAAGGGCTAAATACATAGAATATGTGAACATTATAAACTTATAAAATTGCTGCTATCTAATTGTTCACAATGAATATTTTGATTCATCACACCCCTTCGTTAAACAAAGAATTATATAAAATACTGAATTATAAATAATTGGCTAAAGAAATTCAAAGCATTTAAAAATACGACATCTATAATAAATTTCTAACTTAAAATCTTATTCAAATAGTCATTATTATAAACCGAATTTTCAAAATAAACAAAAATTCTAAACACTATAGATTCGGTCCTTCCATTTGGCCTGTCCAGAGAAAGCCAGTGGATAGATTATGATGAAATTTGATATAAAGATAGCTGGTTCAATACAAAGAATAGTTTTTACTGCGGTAAAATAACTCATTTTTGAGAAATCTATATAAACCATTAAAATATATCTAGGGACGAACCTAAACGGAGCAAGGGTAATTCGCGAATATTATATAATAATAGTACGCCTAAAAGAATTTGTTTATCTTGAAGTTAAAATAGAAATTTTGTTATTTTTATAACAGGTCTAATTCAAACGATGCTCTAATTATTAAGATTCCCCAAAAATATTAAACTGAGATAATATATTTGGAATTGCTGCAAAATGGTGTTTTAACTCCATAATGTGTCACATTCGATGTAAAAACCCAATCCACACCTTTCCTAAAACATACAAAGATTAAAACAGTATTATAACGTTAGAGAACGGCACTGAGCACATGGTGTCCCCCTCACTCCTCCCCCTCCCTGTGACGTCACGCCCCGCCCGCTGTATCGATCGCGCGACCCCCTCGTAGACTATTCCAGTGTTATTTAGGTATCTCGGCTTCTTATGGTTTTTTATTATTATTCATGGGTATTATATTATATTGCTAGGAATAATTCAGACACTATTATGGGAGAAGCATGGAATTCGATTTTATATCATGAGATTTATGATTTTCTTATTAAACCAATTTCTGCTATTATTGTTATTTTAAAACTTGATGTTTAACGATTATTGCTGTTTTATTAATACCATACCACTGAATCTATTGATTTAAGTATAATTTTACAGATGCGCCCAACCAAACGATTAAAGGCGACAATGTAAACAACATGCAGCAGCAGGCTTATCCCAGGGAGTATCAGGCTCCCTCCGTGCCTGGCCCCATGTACCCGCCCCCGCCATGGGAAACGCCGGCCTATGAGCCTGCTGGGGACGTGTCATGCTTGTGAGTCCTTCCCTGATTTGAATCCAGGATTGAGATCCTATAGATCCTCTTCATCCCTCTTCCAATATATCCTCTTCATATCCTTCTTAAGCTTCTTGATTTTAACAACTTGTAACGTTTATTTTTACAACATTTATACTATTTATGTTTGCGAAATTTTGCTTAAGGTTTTGTTACGTCAAGTATGTTAATTTGAATTCCTCTTTATGTGATTCCGTATCCTATCCCTTGGCTGCGTAGCAGTGGACTTGGTTTCTAATAGGTATTACAAAGTCTGAGTAGCTTGTTGCAAAGGTAATATCGTATATATGTATTGTATTTTATGAAAATTTTGTTATAGCAGTACATGTGTTACTCACACAACATGCTTTGTGACAAGCCTTTAGAGGAAGAAACGTCTTAATTTTTTGTTGAAGTATTAAAATGTGTAAATTATAGAGATCCGCTCTTTATAGATGTTTACTTTTGAATAGGCAGTATCATTTCCCATGCTTTGGTATATATAAATAGATGAATAGATGATTCCATAAAAGGCAACGATACTGCTTATGCAACGGGACTGTTATTGTTTTAGATTTTATAATATTTTTAGCATTAGGTAAGTGTATTTTGGTTGCTTCAAGAAGCCAAGATGTATGTTAGACTGCTACCGCTGCCCCTCTCCCTCCCTTTTTATTTTCCCCCGTGCCCGGGCTGCTATAGATTTTAAAATATGATTTTTTAGGTGCCTGCGTGATTTCAGATCCTTTATTAACGTTGTTTACATTGTCGCCAGGTAGGCATTTAATAATTTCATTATTAGAATATATTGGGCAGTTCGGAACAGTGACTGAATTGATGTCATGTTCCAAATTGTCTCAGATATGTTACTATTGTATATATGACGTTACTTAATATTGAAGAAATTGTCATATTGCTAGGAACTGATTTCTAGGAAGCCAGATTTAAATTTTAAGTTACGTGTAATAGAAAAATTAGAGTTTTGTGAATAGATTTCTTAGATGTATAATCGTACTTGAAAGTCTTCATTCGTATTAATTCGTTAGTTGTTTTAATTAAGTGAAATTGGAAATGTGCATTTTTGGCAAAATTTGTGCGAATGAAGGTTTAAGAGTAATCAATGTTTAGTGGCATGATTGTTGTCGATAGATTGCAAAGGCTTCAAATCGCCTAGAAAATAGGAGAAATATAAAACCATGAATTTATTTGTATTAAAATTATATTTTTTTGTTACAGCGGCCCAGATTCCGCAGAGAGGCAGTAAGTACCAACATATGGGTCACATTAAACAGTTTCTTTGTATGCTATAAAGGGCTTCTTTCACTTGTTTTCCTTGTTACTGTCGCGTTGCGCAACTGATATAAGTTTGAATCTGATCTACAGTAGTATTAAACAGTATTTTCTTATTTTAGTTCATATGTTAGTATATTTGTAGTGGCCGCGGGTTCGAGTCCTGCTAGGGGAATCCATTTGTTCACCAGTGTTTATATTTGATATGTATGTATTTAAAGTTATATAGGTGTAGTCTATCTTCTATCTGATATCCGTAACACAAGCGTCGTAGCTTATCACGAAACTAGACAGCGCTGTTTGTAATAATATCTCAACACTTAGATCCGTTTGGGTCCAATAAATCCAAAAAGTCAGAAGTCCAAGGACTTTTTTTTGTTAGTCGACCAAATTTTTAACCTAATTTTTGTATCGTGTACTATCTTAATCCTCTATGAGATAAGTACAATCACTCTAGTTACGTTGTAAAAGTTTTCCATTTCAAACTTTCCACTGTAGATACAAATTAGGCTATATTCTATACTTATAAACATTATTATAGTATAATTTGTTTTTTTTTCCAGGCTGCAAGCGCAAGGAGGATATGGGTTCGGATACTCTGCCTTCCCCGAAGAAGCCGCGTTTGGTTTTCACAGATCTCCAGCGGCGTACTCTGCAAGCTATTTTTAAGGTATGGTATAAAATAATTCATTTTTACATTACATTTAATAGTTTTTGAAAAATCTAATTGAAATACTCTTGATGCAGAGGTCGAATCATAGCTTAGATTTTTATTTTTAGAATATTAAAAAAATGATCAAATTTGAAATAAAAATTTCAGGAAACAAAACGACCATCAAAAGAAATGCAAGTAACGATAGCAAGGCAACTCGGCTTAGAGCCGACTACAGTTGGTAATTTCTTTATGAACGCGCGAAGAAGATCTATGGACAAGTGGAAAGATGATGATGCACCATCAACAGAACTGGACCAGCATTGTGAGGTTCAAGACTTAGATCACGTTCCAAGCTTAGATTCAGCAGAGTCAGAGGAAGATCATGATGATCACGACGATCACCTTTTGTGACGCCCTATACCCCAGCACCATTTGCTAGTGCTTTGAGATGATTATGATGGAGTTGTCTCGGATTTCGTGTATTCTACTTAATTTTGCTATATGAAAGCTAATTTTTAACTGAATTTGTTTTATTCTGATGTGAAGTATTAACAATGAAATCTCTATTAAAATCCGTCCAAGGTGAAAAGGGTTTTGTTACTTCTATCAATGTTACTATCTTAGACTGGAAATGTATTCTATTTTGAATTCAACTAAGCTTTTTAAGAAATGCTCTTGGTGTAATGTGGGTATTGGGTAAGCAGTTATATCTTCAAAAATCCGAACGACAACTTCAGGTTTAAGTGTACAGAGTGGGACTCTAGTGAGATGGCGTTGGTAAATAAACTGATCTCTTAATATTTAATGTTTCTAGTCAAACGTAATCAAATAGCTATTTAGTTGTTCTTCAGTATTAGATAAAGGATATGTATGTATGTATGAGTTTTATTTATTTATAGCGTGTTAAAATCGTTTGAATACATTTTAACATTAAACTTAACTTCGTCATGTTCGAGACTTTGCTTTTGTATGATATTTAAAATTTCTTCTAGTTCACTATTTATATCAGATTTTATTATTTAAATTAGTATTAATTTTAATTGATCGTGTTCTTGTATTATTTTTGTTATTACTTTGAATGTGTTCAAACGATTTTTTGCTTTCATAGTTAATAAAAACGCAATAACAACGGTCAGGATATTAAACAACTGACCTAAAGCGGTTTAGTGCAAATATCCGATCAAATCGGATGATGGAGAACAATATACCATAAGTAAATGTTTTATTTTGTAAAAATAATTGTCGATCAACAAAATTTGATGCAACTGCTTTCTTATACCTTAGAATAATAACGTATAGAACGATAGTTTCGTACATAATTCCGCATTATATTGAAGCAACACTAGAATGAATGTGTGCATAAGTGTCACGTAATTACTACTAAGGGCACGCACACATACAACCAAGTTGTAACAAGACTTCATCGAGACGGGAAACATATTCGACCTTAAGGCCGAATGAGGCCTATCGCGTATGAATTTGCCGCTAGGGGCGCTTGTGTAGCGTGAGGTCTCCGAAATGTCAAATGTCACTGTGTGCCGGTTGGCTACGCGGTTTATTTCTATTAAGATTACTGTTACGAATATTTAGCAATAGGTACGTTATATTAATTATGGCAAATAGAAGTTGCGAATCGCTACTTACCACTGCTTTGAGTTTTAGCTTTCGGAAACTTATGTTCGCCTTTTTTTCGAGCAAAACGGGACTGCGCTACACTGTAGCATGGACAATACGTTTACTCTACGGTTCTTTTGTATTAAATATGATTTAAATGTAAATTATTCTTTTGGCGCCCGTAAAAACTAACTTTAACAGCCGTACTTTAGGACCTCACTCTACAGTAGCGCCACCTGGTGAGCCAAAAAACGGTAGTGCTCATTGAAAGTGGCTTCAATTAGCTTGGGACTCACTTATTATCTATACGTTATTATTCTAAGTCTTATACAGTTTCAGAATTTAAAGTACGAGCGTTTGTATGACTCTTTACTATTTGTTATATTTTCATAAAACTAATCCAAGCATCAAACTTTGTACTTCGACATGTAGCATAATTTTATTTTTCTCTAGTCAAGGGATCTCAGTTACATTCCAAATTTTGAGAGTTGTGTAAACAAAAATGAAAGCAAATTCGTGCGTGATATTACTTAATGTTACTTAGACTTAACTTATTTAAGGCTTCACGTATTTATAAGAATTCTAGTCCGAGTTGTGCAAAATGTAGACTATTGAAGGATAATATCAATAAAAGCTTAAGTACCTATATTAGGCTGTAAATTCTGTCAGTCTTGATATAAAAACTTATTTACGTGGATAGTAGATCGCCTAATTTTTTTTTTTTTTATATTTTATCTATAGACCTTTACTTTTTCTGGTATCAGGACTTAGTGTCTTCACCTTGTCCTTCGTGTATCCCTAATATGGAGTCATTAATGTGATTTTTTTAATTTTAAGAAGAACATGTGTTTAAGATTTTTATTTATACATTTTAACTTTTTATGTACCTTATCTATACCAAAGGAGTAAGAAGTGCAATCGTCGTTGGACGCTTATTGTTTTTTTTTATTGTAGGCGTCGATTATTATAATATGAATGAAAGTGTACAAAAATTCTGATTTATAATAATATTGTATAGCGCATTTTCTTTAATAGTTTAAAGGGAAAGGGAGCTAAATTGAAATCGATGATAAGAAAACGTTTTTGTGCTAATTTTTGTATTGGTAACACTGTTTTATTTATTTATTGAATAACAAAGCGCAAGCTCAATTTGATTAAGATTATTCATACCAGTACTTGTTTTTATTTTTTTAAATATAAGACAAGGACTAATGTTGCAATTGTTACCAGTATTAAAAATAAAGTCATTTTTTTTTATAAATTTGATATTCTGTAGTCTTAGTTTACATTCCTTATACCTTTAGCTCCCAATTGCGCACAAAGATTGTATCATTTTTAGTAACGCCCCTTCAAACTAAACTTAATGAATGTTGTATTATTACTGATCTTTGATTAAAATGATAATTATTTAATAATTAATCTTAAATTTTCATATAGTTTATAAAACATTAAATACATTTCTGAAAAATACCTGTATAACTACAAAAGTTATTTTTGAATTAATAGAATCTAATTTTACATTTTAAAAGATGTTTTTTCTTGACTAATAACCATTTTTTTGCCAATTACATATAGAAGTGCATTAGAATATTATACAAAGTATGGTACCAAAGAATTCGCGTCTTTATTGAGTTGTATTGTTTACGAATACACTAAACCTACTCATACATTTTGATAATTTCACTTGGTAAAAATTACCATATAAGATATATTATATCTGATGGAACAGTATACAATCTTCCAAAGAAGAAGAAGAAAATTCTTACATTAAAATATTTGGTTTGCTTTATTTTTTATATTTTATGACAATTTGTAATATATTTCTCAGGCTTGGGAAATTCGTTAGTTATTTAACGAACTCCTCAGTCCTGAGAAATAGAAAACTCATAACTCTATCTCATACATCTTTATGCGAAAAAGCCACAAAAAAGCAACCAAAGCATTAATACAAAATTAACATCAAAGGAATAAATATTGTTTTAAATACTTTAAATCGCTTATTATAATATTCTGATGCACTCAGTGTAACTTATGATATCTAATATATAGATAATGAAATATTTTTGTGCATGTATAGTGCGCTTTCTCTTTGTACATAGTACGTGGATATGTAAGATTAAATGTACATTTTATAAAGTGCTACAATTTTTATTATTAACCCTCCTCTACATATGTTCGAGTTAATTTTTTTCCAGCAATTGATTTTTACTATGCGACGACACTTTTGGCTTAGTTGGTAGTGACCCTGCTTTCTGCGCCAGCGGTTGCGGGTTTGAGTCCCGCTGAGGGCATCGATTTGTTGAGCACGAATGTTTGTACTCCGGTCATGGGTGTTTATACTTATTTATAATATGTATGTATTTAAAATTTACATATGTGAAATATATCAAGTATCTGGTATCCGTAACACCAGCCTCGTAGCTTACCACGGAGCTAGATGGCGCTGTTGTAATAATGTCCCAACATATTTATTTATTTATTATTTATTTTATTTTTCCTTTGGCAAATGCTTCTACACATACCTTCTAGTATATACAATATAGTTGTATCAATACAGCCCACAGGAGGTTATGTGGAACTTAATGGCTGTGCTACCAAAAACCCAACAGATTTTCCCCCGACTTAATGGGGTCGCAGGATCGCTCACACACTCAAGCATGACGTCCAAGTCTGCCCGACTCTATATGACCAAGGGGTTGCTCTTTGTTCACTCTGCTGTTAGAGAAGTGCCAGGAGTAACTCTCATGAAACTCTACTCTCCGAGGTGGACATCTTTCAATATATATAAATATATATATATATATATATATATATATATATATATATATATATATATCTCTTTGTTTTACACTGAGCTGGATTGCCGGACGCCGAATTAATTCCTCCACCACGACAAGGTGGACGCACAACGGTAGGATTAAGACTTACCCTGACTTTACACGGAACCCTTTTTGCCCGACTATTCTGTATGTATATTGTATGTAAGGGTAGGATGGGTAGAGTAGGTTGAGGGGAGTAGGTTGAGGTATGTTTTGTCAAAATGAAAGGTTTTTAAGAAACGAAGTCAATATACAACCTAACTTAAACGTTTAATAATACCACTCCACTGCATAAGTAATAAATTTTAATATATAAAAATAGCTAACGGTTTTTTTATAATTTAAAAAATAAGCACATTATGCTACCATTCCGTTTTAGGGGATGGGGAAGATAACTTAATTAAGAACATTTCATTTTTAATACAGTGTTGCTGGTATTGCTTACAATGTTGTCCGCCACTGTATTGCAGCCATATACAGTGAAACTTGGTTTAGTGGGACCTGGATTATTGAGAAACCTCCATAACTGGAACTCATGCTGCAATAACCTCTATCAACGGAACCCTCTGTAAATGAGACAGATATTTATTTATACCTGGATATCTGAGACACTGGGTAAGTGGAATATCTCTATAAGTGAAACGACATTGCAGGTCCCTTGATGTCTCACTTAACCAGGTTTCACTGTATTTCAAAAAATTATTGCCCGTTTAGAAGCACCTTTTTTATTTATTTTTTTTTTTATTTATTTATTTATACAAGCACACTAACAATATACATATTATAACATTTCAGATAATCTTATTCTCTATATAAAGCAAGAGTCTGATATGTATATCTATTACTAGTGTACATAGCGTTCACTGTATACAATAGTTAAAAGTAATTATTAATATTTTGTTAAAAATCTGTTACAATTCTAGATTAAAATTATGCTACATTTTTTTGGAGTGATCTAATAGCTTACGTATAAAAACAGAGTAGGTATCATGAAAAATGTCAATGCCAGGAATCGATTTCTGTAAATTATTATATTTAGCACATATGCGTAAAACTGGAGCTTGGCTACCGAGGTTAGATCTCACCCTAGGTATGTAAAATATATTGTGGATCTTGTTCCTGGGAATTCTGGAAGGGACAGATATTGAAATTCTTTCAGTTAAATCGGGACTAAGAATTTTATTATGTATTATTTTGTGTAAAAACTTCAAGTCAAGGATTTCTCTCCTTTTACGAAGAGACAGAATATTAAACTTAGCCAATCTTTCGTGATATGGCTGCCTGTGAGAGAAGTCCTTTTCACTGAAGGCAAGATGTCTTGTAAAAGTGCGTTGAATGCTTTCAATACGTTGAGAATGAACACTGTATAGGGGATTCCAAACAATACTAGCATATTCCAGACAACTGCGTACCAATACGTTGAATAATGTAATTTTTGTCGCCCTACAGAAACCTTGAGCATTCCGTTTAATAAATCCCAAATTCTGTGCAGCCCTGTGAACAATTTCATCGATATGCGAGACAAATGTTAACCGACTGTCAAGAGTGACTCCTAAGTCTTTGATCACGGATACCTCTTTTACTAGTGCATTTTCAATAGTATATTTAGACGCAAGTGGTTTTCTTTTTCGGGTAAATTTAATGTGGAAACATTTGCTAACATTAAGAGTCATGTGGTTAAGGCGGCACCATTTGGCGATATTATTAAGATCATCTTGGATTAATTGTATGTCGTCACATGATTTGATTGTGTTATACAATTTAAGATCATCAGCAAAAAGTGAACATTTACAGTTCTTAATATGTTCAGTTATATCATTAATAAAAACAAGGAACAATAGTGGCCCTAAATGTGAACCTTGCGGCACCCCGCTTTTGGCAAAATATGTGTTCGATTCAAATCCAGTGACATTAACGGTTAATGGTCTCTGTGAAAGATATGATTTAAACCACTGAACTAAAGAAATCCCTAGTCCATGTTGATAAAGCTTATCAAGAAGAATTTTATGGTCCACTTTGTCAAAAGCACTACTGAAATCAGTGTAAATGACATCTATCTGTTCCCCTTTATCAATTGCTAACGTCAAGTCCGAAACTAAAACTGCTAAGTTTGTTTGTGTTGATAACCCAGTTCTGAACCCGTGCTGAGAACCAACAAAAATATTACTAAAGTGTTTAGTAAGTATGGGATATATTAGGCTTTCAAACAACTTTGAGAAGCATGATAGAATTGATATAGGACGGTAATTTTTAATTTCTGAACGATCTCCCTTTTTGTAAACTGGGACAATACGAGTCTTTTTCCATTCATCTGGAAATATACATTCCCTCATTGAGCGATTAAAAATTTCCGTCAAAGGCAAAGCCAATGCGGAACCACATCTTTTAACAAAGAGAGGGGGGATACCATCCGGGCCTGCTCCTTTTAAGGCGTCTAGAGATTTGATTTTTTTAAAGACTTCCGATTCGAGAAATTTTATTTTCTCGATACCTAATACCCTTGAGCCAGATTCTTCCAGTTTATCGCTACAGATGTTTTCAGTATAAACAGAAGAGAAATGACTTGCAAACAGGTTAGCAATGTCATTTCCCGTATTGCCTACTTTACTATCTAAAACCATAGAAACAGGCAACGACGACTTAACTTTTTTTTTGTTTTTACAGAAATTCCAAAACAAGTTAGGTTTAAGCGAAATATTATTTTCAATGTTACTTTTGTATTCCCTGTAAGAAACATCGTACAAATGATGACAGCGAGCTCGCAAAAGCTGAAATTCTAATTTATCCCGAGGGTTCCCGTACTTACGATATTTGGCATGCATTCTATCTTTCTCTTTGAGTGTTTTTATAAGGTTGTGCTTAAACCAACTAGGATACTTACAATTGTATTTTTTACGCTTCGGTACAAACTGCTCTATTACTTCAAGCAATACATTATAGAAAACATCGACCATAGCATTGACATTATCACAGCCTGTGAATTTACGACACCAATCTATCTTATTGAGTTCACACACAATACGTTCGTAATCACCTTTAAAGAAATTAAAACTAATACAGGCTTTAGGACGTAGGTAGGATATATTAGAGTATGAGATACTTATTAACAAATTTGGATGGTACAGGTCTAATTTGCTTAATGTATCAAGTGGATTTGTAATGTATATATTATTTGCCATGTTTGTTATTACTAAGTCCAAAAGCCCATCGTTACAATTTTTAATATTATTATATTGATAGAGCTCGTTACTCGACAAAAAATCAATTAGTAAGTAACCAAGTGTGTTATTATAATTAGACGGTATCATATGCGAACAAGTATCACTACAATTCCAATTTATAAAACTCAAATTAAAGTCACCCACTATAACGATATCATCAATTTGGTTAGTCACTATATCCACTGTTTCAAGAAACTTTTCCAATTTTTCTGTTTTTACAGGTGGTGACATGTAAACACAACAGAGGCCAATTTTTTTTATGGATCGATTACTAGTAACGTCCACTACAACCCATATATACTCGTCGTCATTTTCCCAATGAGTTAACCGGCATGATGAAATGTCACGTGATACAGCAATAAGCACTCCACCACCGTCCTTTTTTGAGTTCTCGGAACCTTCGCGATCCTTTCTATAAACAACGTATCGAGAGTCGAATAGCTCATTGCTTGAGATCGTAGAGTTCAGCCAAGTCTCCGTAAGAGCAATAATTTTATAGTCGGAATTAAGGATATTTTTAAATACGTTGTTAGTCTTTGTTCTTAAGCCTCTAACATTTTGATAGTATATGTCCAGCATTGTGGTAGTGTAGTGACTGTAGCTTTTTAATATATAAAAGATTTAATTTATAAGCTTAAGACTATCTTCATTTTTAATTAATTTGGCTTGACTGCATTCGTCTTTTCGTACAAAAATTTTGCCATTTCTTACCCAGGTGAAACGATAATTTTTTTCTTTGGCTTTAATGCGAGCGGCAGCATGTAGTGATTTGCTTGCTGGTGTTAAATGCTCGGATAAGTATATTGGCTTACATACTCCACCAATCCCGAGATGGTGAGAGTTCAGCTTCTTTTCGGGATTCTTTTTATTAAACTGCACAACAGCTGCCAGGACAGCATCTCGATGTCTAGAGCTCCGTAGTTTAACGACGACCGAGCGTGGTTTTTCCGCATTTCTGTTTATTTGGGCTACTCTAGTAACACGCAGTATCTCATCTGTAGTCATTGGACAGCTGATAATCTGACCCAATTGTACTACTGTATTGGCTAGATTTTCGTTTCTGTTTTCCGGTATGCCATTGATCTCAATATTACTGTCTCTCATATGTACTTCAACATTGTTTAATCTTGATGAAAGGTCTTTGACAGTGGTCTTGAGTTGATCATTTTCTTTTTTTAATTGATCAACCATGATCGATTTTTCCTCTAGTTTTGATTTCATTTCTTCATATTGTGCATTAATAAAATTTAATGACTCACAAAAACCAGTTATCTGTTCGTTAATAGTATTAAGTTGGCTAGAAACTAATTTTTGTATCGTAGAAGCTAGTTCTTGTTGAATGATGCCCCGTAATTTACATTCCGTTATATCGAAATTGTCGTCGCTACATTTTGACGTGGTATGAGACGGCGACTTATTCGGTTTCTTGCGTGTCGTTACATATGACACTTCGGAAGTATCGGTACAAACTTTGTTTCCGTCACTAGCCACGACTGATCGAACTGGTGTATGTATGTTCCCTACTTTGGGCACTTTATTTAGACATTCTGGACACTTCCAACTGCTTTTGTGAAGCGAATCCATCGTTTGAAATTGTCTTAAAGGAACATTGCCACACTCAATATCATATTTCGCTTTACAGACTGCACAAGTCAGATATTCCTTCCTAGGCAGAGTATTTTTACATCCTGCACACAAGGTACTCGATATTGATGACATCTTAGAAAATAAATTTATAAATATTTTTAAAAAATCTTCGGCTTGTAACTGAGGCTCGAACTCGGTTCTATCGGATACTTCAGTTAAATTGTGTCTTTAGAATTCTGCGCTATGCTCTCATTACACGTAGCGGCGGAAATATCGTATCGTTTTAGCTCAATGATATTTTTTATAATACTGGTGGGTATGTAAGAGAATGTTTAAATATTACAACATCCAGACACTTTGTTTTATTTTAAAACCAACGTTTTCGATTAAATTACACTGATTTTAATATAACACCACCATTGGTAACACTTTCGGCATCGTTTTAGGTAGTAAAATATGCGATAACTTAAATATGAACTTAACTTTTTTCTTCTTTAAATTGTCATTGATACTTCAGTATGTTTGGAGATTAATATATTTATATATTAAATAACACTGCCACTTTACATTAGAACGTTCTTAGAAAGATTATAATTTAACTATTATGTACTTTTAACTATTTAAATCGTATTTTATTTAGGGAGCTGCACTGAGACGTCTTAACCCTTCAATATACCCGCGTTTTTTTTCTTTATACTGCTAACGCCATCTGTTAATGAACCAAAGAGTTAACATCGCTGAAACATTCTTACTCGTTAGAAAAATTACGCGAGCCACCACTAAACTCAGCTTTTTGCTACGAGTAGTATATAATCACTTCACAGATTGTTGTGAAATGTAAATTTTATATTATTTACAATTCACAACAAATGCGCGCCATCTATCGTACTTAGCAGGAAGTACATCCATACATGCTTAATGTCACAGATAAGTTTTATAGAAAACTATCTTTTCAGATATTTTCACAGATCTATTTTGATTTTTGGTTCCGCGAAATAAAAAAAATAAATAAGAATAAAATTAAAAAATAAAATTAATTACTTAATAATAATAACTAAGTTACGTAAGATACATCAGTACATATAAATAAGATTGAAGCGTCTGTTTAATTTCAAATGAACAACTTTACACTAGATGCATATGCAAAATATATATACGGTACTTACATGAAAAAATCATTTTTTTAAAAATTTTGTCTCTTTGTATGTCTGTTTAGGCTGATCTCTAGAACGGCTGGACCCATTTTTACGGGACTTACTCTCAGGTAGTTAATGTTAAATAGAGTACTTTTAATTTTCTGAGAAAATTATAAAAACAGTGTAATATATTAAGACTTATGACCAGCGAAGGTTTGCTAGTCACTAATAATTTATGTCTTTTTCACATAACGGATAGTAAGAGAGATTTATATTAAAATATTTATTTTGAATTAAGCAAAGCGTTACTTTGGTATTAACGATATATATTTTTTAAAGAAATCACTCTGAAAATCGACAAAATTCATCGAATATTATTATTGCTACTTCTTGATTCATATACATTATAATAGTAACATGGGTCACTCCTATAAAAACATGAGAGTTTGGGAATAAACAGATTTTTTTAAATTGTGTTTTTTTTATAAGTATTGTATATAGTAATTTAATATACAATTAGTAAAAAGCGTTTTTTTGTTTTTACAAATATACACTTTTACGCTTATCTGTCTAGAAAAAATGGTGTAATTCGTCTTAATTCGTCTCCAGTTTAACTTGACGGCTTGACGTGTTTTTTCTTCGTTCTTCAACCTTATTTCACGACTGTATGAATCAGTAGACTGTTGTACTACGAGTAGCTGTACAACGTTGTAGATAGTACCGAAAGCAGTCTCTAGGGAAATCTAGACATCACCAATGTATAATTTATTTTTGACTTATTGACTACTATTGATTAATTATTAATAATTGCTCCGATTTATTAGACTTAGTTATCAAAATCGTTAATTTTTCAATAAAAAATGGAAACGATCGCGATTACTACTATATACCTAACTAAACTATTAAGTCGGGACTTTTAAAAAATACGCTAAGATCGTATAAATATCGTAAGTAGCTTAGGAGTTCATCCTGGAGCAACATCGTGACATGAGAATTTTATATATTAAAATGAACATCACTAGCATTTTTCAACCGCTCTGCAAGCATTATAGTACAATATGTTGGGACTGATGGGACATTTTTTACAACATCGCCATCTAGTTCCGTGGTAAGCTACGAGGCTTGTATTAAGGATACCAGATAATTGATAAACTACACATATAAATTTTAAATACATGCATAATATAAATATTAACACCCATGACTAGAGAACAAACATTCGTACTCAACAAATGAGTGCATCCAGTGGGACTCGAATCCGCGACCTTTGGCGTAGAAAGTAGGATCACTGCCAACTGAGCCAAACGTGTCGTCATATATGCTTATACGTGTATATAAGCTAAAATATTAAAAAAAATTGAGGCTATGTGTGATCTGTCCGTCTTTATAAACTCTCGCGTTCTAAGTAAAATTCATATTAAGAAAAGTACAGTAAAATTTATAAATACAAAGAAAACCCACATAAATATAATTTGCTATTTGTGCATTTTCTTCGCATTGAGGCCTTAACTTTAACGAAATTATTCCCAAAGGAGACCTTTTTCCAGCTTCCGGTGGACCAGGGATTGGGGGAATTACTTACAAAGGGCAGTATAACTCAAGAATAAAAATAGAGTGAACCCCATATTTTAAGGGTTTTAGTAAGAATATTAATATTTATTTTAAAAATCTATTCATTTTAATAGATATTCTATATTAAATAAGGATTTTTAAGAAATAAGATGTATGTACTTTTAGTTCACTCTTACTCTTTGGTTCAAAAACGCTTTGCTTTTGCTGTCAATGGTTGCCTATGTGTCAGGTCATATTCTATATCTACATATCTACATCATATATCTACTATATCTACAACAGGTTATATTATATCCTAATATTATAAAGAGTCAGTGATGATTTGTTTGTTTGTTTGTTTGCTTGCTTGCTTGTTGTTTGTTTGTTTGTTTGTTTGAATGCGCTAATCTTGGGAACTGTTAATCCGAATTTAAGAAAGTATATACATAACATTGTATAGAATTGATGATTTTATAAGAATGCAATGAATCGAAATCTAAACCTAAAAGCGCTTTTAAAGGTTAAATTAGCTGTTGTGTGACCTAGTTCAGGTATTTTAATCCAGGTACAAACGTACCTATCGAAGAAACCTATATTGAGAATATAAAAAAGTGTTTTTTTTTTACCTAACCCACATATTACCTACTATAAGCTACACTAGCACTACCCCTCCATTACTTTTGATGCTTTTCTTACGTTAAAGGTTGCCTGTAAGAGATCACTAATAGTGATATAAGGCCGCCTTTGCATAGCAATGATATCTCATATTTTTGTCTAGCAATGTAATCTATATATTTTTTTTACTTTGTGTGCAATAAAGTATTTTCTTTCATTCATTCATTTTCATTCATATTATGCAGTGTTTTCATTAACATATAACCTATATAAGACATATATAAGACACATACAAAATAATTACAAATAAAATTAGCCTGTCAGAATTAAACAGGCACTCATCTCCATATAACTACAGCCCATACTAATAAGCAATACGACGAAAACCCCTTTACTTATATTTACTGTAGATTAATAATAAAAATTTAGCCCCTTTTAACGTCCCACTTCTGGGCACAGGCCTGCCTTCATTGTGAAGTGTATCAGGTCATAGTCCACCACGCTGGCCTAGTGCGGGTTGGCGGACTTTACATATCTTTCGAAAACTTGCTTGGTTCTCTTAGACATGCAGGTTTCCTCACGATGTTGTACTTTATCGTCATACAAACGGTAATCATGTTAGAAATGATTCGCACATGAAAATATCAGAGGTGCGAGACCTCGGAATTGAACCCGCATCACTCAGTAATTCAAGGGAGCACGTTACCACTGGACTACCACTGTCTTTTAATAAAAATATAAATATCTAGATATAATTAATGTATAATTATTAATTAAAAAGAAAACAGCCGACCACAGGCTTTGTGACATAAAGTAATTCGAGCGAAGTTCGTAATAATTCGAACACCTTTAGCCAAATGGTAAACGTTTAATTACTGCGATGAAAATGTCTTCGTTATTCACAAAGGCTCTATTGAAAGTAAAAAGCTGAAATTAAAATCACCTAACGAATGAGTGAATTTTTGAAAGAAAAATACCTTTTTAGTAGCATTTTCATTACAAATTTAACAAAAAATTTGCATCAGTGCTAATTACACTGGACCTTGACTGATTTGTTAATTTTTAGTAACTTATCTTTTTTGCACAGTAATCGAACCTTTTTTTTATCCTTTTGAAACGCATTGACGCATACCACGTGTAGGAAACAGGTGGTTATGTGGGACTAACTGCCAAGCCAGTTCTACCCACTAAAACCCAAGCACCCATCACATCTTAATGGAACGTCGCAGGATCACTTATGCATTCTACGCGATTCTACGCAACGCACGTTTGGTATACAGTAATTGAACCTTTGACATATTAAGGAATCTCCGAAAAAATGAATGAAGTTGGTACCACTCCCGGGTCTCACACCTTAGATGTTTTCACGTTCTATTCATTTCTCACATGATTACCACTTGTCTTATGATCAAGGAAAACATCGTGAAGAAACCTGCATATCTTTAAGAATCTAAGAAGTTTTCGAAAGAAAGACAAGTGAAGACCGCCAATCCGCATCTTTCCAGCCACCACGCTGGAAAGATGCGGATTGTGATACCTTTTATTGAAGGTAATAAATTTTCCTCGTATGTAGGCCCCTACCCAGCAGCGAGTCTTTAAGAAGGAATACAATATTTTTACCAAAATATCATAATGAATGTCATTACTCTTGGACCAAATTAATAAAATTGTATATTCATAAGGAAATTTTCCTAACTTTCAGTAATTGAAATAAATTAATTAAACATATAGCAAAGATGAAATCTCAAAAGACCTAAGTAAATATAATTATAAAGAATATTTGTTTAAATTAATTATCAAAGCTACGAAGTCAAATTTCAAAGCCTATTTTCCTTATAAGTATTTCAAATGATGGAAATGAAATGTATGTTATATTTGTTTTGGATATACTATAACAATTATTAATAAGACCAGCTTTACCCATAAAGTTTTCATTCATCGCTCGCGAAAAGTGCCTACGTCATGGCATCGAAGTCATGACCCAGATACGGCAGGGATACGGAAATGCAAATCGGTTATATTTATATTTAAATAAATTTCTACTGTGATTAACATTATATGTATCATTAAACTCCTCTAGCCTGGACCGATTTTGATGAAACTTTTTGAGTGTTTCACTAGATATAATAGATTCATAACTAGAACCGAAAGATGGCGCTGCAGTCATGTTCTAAGATTTTGAGTTTTTTTCCAAATATATTCCAAATAAATATTTTTTCTGTACGTTTGAATGTCACTGAACTCCTAAATGGATGGACGGACTTTGATAATTATGTCTTAATATTTGTTTCATTATCGAAATCAATTAGAATAAGACAAAGTCTGGCGAGTGGACCAGTAATAGTAGTATAAAATTAAATCTGTTTACATTTTTATCTATATTAGATTTAAATCTTAAAATAATTTAAAAACGAAGAGCAAAGTTTAAATGTACACTTACAATTCTTATTGTAATGAAAAATTTAAAAATAATTTTTATAGGTACTCAAAATTAATAAGAATATTACTTTTGTATGGTAATGATATCAATAACCTATTAGGTATATCGATGCAGCGGAAGAGACCAAACGTCGATGAATATTCATTATATGAAGCTGTAGCAGTTATATAATTGGCATATATTAATATATAGTAATATACTCGGACTAACGACTCACCCTCGCTTCGCTCGGGTTTCGATAGTAGAAAAGTAATTCTAAAAAATATAACCTCCTTCTTTTTTGAAGTCGATTAAGAAGTAACCTAAGCTATGCCCTATAACATTAGCTATCTGCGAGTGAAAGTCCCGTCAAAATCGGTCCAGCTGTTTCAGGGATTAGCCGGAACAAACAGACAGACAGACGGACAGAAATTTTAAAAATTGTTTTTTGTTGCTAGTATCGTATATACTTTCATATGCATTTAGTGAAAAGCTGTTATTTTGAAATAAAAAACAGACACTCTTATTTTATTTATACGTATAGATATATAGATAAACACTTAACATTATTACAATGTAATATATTATGCAGAATCTATTGATTAAAATGAATGAACCATTAATAGCAGTCCTAGATAGCTCGCGGGATTATCGTGTCGATGGTCTAAAAGCGTCTAATCAATGTGTACCAAACCTAATGTCATTAACCTGTTTTAAAGACCTATTTTTGACAGTATAAACGCCTCAAGAAAAGAGAAACTCATTTAAGAAATAGGCCTTAAGGCTTCCAGTCTTTTCACATGCAAAGACAAAGGCCTTTTAAAAAAAATCTCGGGAACTAAGAAAAACGTACAAAAGGTCACCCGCGCTTGCCAGGTGCGAGGTGGATAGCGCAATAGGGAGTAAGACGTGAGGAAAAGGGATGGGTAGCTGAAAATCAATTTATTAGATAGTGACGTCACTGTTCGCGCACGCGTGTTTCTATTTTACCCGGGATGGGGTTGCTGCGGGGTGCGTGTTTTGCTTTTTCATAGGGTTTAAAGGAATCAGTGAATAGTGTCAAATGCTTATTACTATAACAAGCATTTGTATATTTTGTAATCATACTAATAGTGCTATAATCGAAGGTTGAGTCAAGTTACTAGTGCGTAGATAGTAATAAAGAAGAGAATTGTTTACATAGTAATTAAAAAAAAATTGAGTGTGAAAATATTTTATACACAAACTTTAATTTAACGTCTATAATAAAACCAATAGCAATAAAATTCAAACATGTGTATGGGCTATTTCAGTTAAGAAGCTGGTAACACAGCGTCATCTGGGCGGGTAGCCCGAAATAGCGCGGCGCGGGGGAGGGGCACGGCTACAGTCAGTATCGCGGCGACGGTGGCGCCGACAGCACGCGATGGCGTCCGTCGCCGCATGGCTGCCGTTCGCGCGCGCCGCCGCCATCGGCTGGGTTCCTATTGCCACGCACCCCCTGCCTCCCCCTCCCGTGCCCAAAGACCGCCGACGTGCTGAAGACGAGAAGCTCCTCATCAATGTTTCCGGAAGACGATTCGAAACATGGAGGAACACCCTCGAGAAATACCCCGACTCTCTCCTCGGATCTTCGGAGCGCGAGTTTTTCTACGACGAGGACAGTCGGGAGTACTTCTTCGACAGAGATCCAGATATATTCAGACATATACTCAATTACTACAGAACTGGAAAGCTTCACTATCCAAAACATGAGTGCTTGACCGGGTACGATGAGGAGCTCGCGTTTTTCGGTATTTTGCCAGATGTTATTGGCGATTGCTGTTATGAGGACTACAGGGATAGGAAACGTGAAAATGCGGAACGGTTAATGGACGATAAACTAAGCGAGGCGGGAGATCAGAGCCTGCCGCAACTGACTGACTTACGGCAAAAGATGTGGAGAGCTTTCGAAAATCCTCACACATCTACAGCCGCTTTAGTATTTTACTATGTGACTGGATTTTTCATCGCCGTCTCTGTGATGGCTAATGTTGTTGAAACTGTCCCGTGTGGGCACAGGCCTGGGCGGGCGGGCACTCTGCCTTGTGGCGAGAGATATAAAATAGTATTCTTTTGTCTAGACACAGCTTGTGTGATGATATTTACGGCTGAGTATTTGCTCCGATTATTCGCGGCGCCAGATCGCTGCAAATTTGTTAGATCCGTCATGTCGATCATCGACGTGGTAGCTATCCTTCCATATTACATTGGATTGGGAATCACTGACAACGACGACGTGTCAGGCGCATTCGTGACCTTGAGAGTGTTTAGAGTGTTCCGTATTTTCAAATTCTCCCGGCACTCGCAAGGACTTCGGATTCTAGGATATACATTGAAGTCATGTGCCAGTGAATTGGGTTTCCTGGTCTTCTCGCTGGCGATGGCCATCATCATATTCGCCACTGTTATGTTCTACGCGGAGAAGAACGAACAAGACACCAACTTCACATCAATCCCTGCCGCGTTTTGGTACACCATCGTAACTATGACTACATTGGGGTAAGTATTTCACTATAATTTTTACCCCATTTTTCAAATTTAAAGGCACATAACATTAATTATTAACTGTCACAGCGCAGAGTTCTCGCCGTAAAGGTTTTAAAGCGTAAAAAATTGATGCTGAAACGTGTTTTAATTGACCCTTTTCATTTGTGAAACGAGTGTGAGCTCGTAAAATATTCTTTTAAACACATTTGAGCTGTGACTACGTTCCGGTGAAACGACACGCTGTAATCTACTTTTTATTTAATTTATAAAACGATTATGCTACATTGCTATTTTATCGATTTAATATTAATAATAATTAATGTTGGACTATACTTTTTATTCGTTGACTTCTTCGTACCGATTTTTTAAAATCGATATTTTCGTAATAAGTGGCTTTTGTATAGTAATAATTAAGTGTACATTTGTTTTGAATATATTGTAAGGTATACTTAATGTTTTTTTTGTATATATTTTTTATTACATAGTTTTTTTGCCAAATTTAGCCCACATATAAGGATTGTTTTAAATAATTTGAACTTTAAAGATATTTTTATATTTTTAAGAAAAAACCTATTCTCTATAGGATGAAGAGAAGATGGAAACCATTGTAAATTTAAGATATGCATTAAAAATTAATATAAATACTAATTGATAAATAGCGAAGATATCTCGTAACATACACACGAACATACATACGAAACGTATGCACAATACCTCTTATTTTTAAAATATGTCAAATACACAACGTATTTATAATAATATGTTTAATGGAAAATCACGATACTATTATTATTCTTTGTTTATTGCTTTTGGATGTGACAGTTGCGCGCCGTTTAATTTGATACGAGATTTTTAAATAATAGGCAATATCAGTCACACACATGCCCTATAATCTGTTAAAAAAAAAACAAAATGTCATTATTATCATAGAGTTTCCTTTGTTTTGTATATAATTTGAGTAAGACATAGGTACAGTGGTAACGCGCTCGCTTGGTAAAACGAGTGCAGTGGGTTCTAATCCCGAGTTGCGTACCTCTGCATTTTCATGTGCGAATTTCCAACATGGTTACACTTGTTTACCGTGAATTGAAACATCGTGCGAAAATGTTGCCTGAGAGAACCTAGCAAGTTTTGGAAAGACATGTGATGTCCTCCAACTCGCACTTGGGCAGCGCAGTGGATCATGACTTGATTTTCTCATATTGAAGCCCAGCAGTAGGACGTTAAAAGGGCTGGGTACATACATACAAAAAAAAGGAATTATCCAGTACATTTATATATAAGACAATAACTATGTCTATCTATTTGTATTTATAGCAATCTGTTGCTCGCGACTTTTGCGTGTTCAAGTATGTAGCATACTTCAGTCGATAAGATCGTTTAAATTTGACCTTCGTTGTATAAACACGCCTAACTTTAAATCTTATAACAAGGTATTTCCGACCTTTTACATTTTTTTTAAATATAAAGTTTTTAAAGCGATTATGTGATTTTTGGTCACAAGTAATTGATTTCAAAATATGTCGCAGATATATATTATGTATACAATATTATGTATATAATATTATGTATATTATATTATGTATATTACTATACTTAAATATATTATTTCCATTTCATTGCTAAAATACAGTCGTCCCTAATTTTTCAACCTGTGGCTCGGGTTCGTACCTAGATAAGTTTGACGGATACTATAGATTCTTTAGAGTTTATATTATTCCGCAGTAAAAGTAACTTACATGTTAATACAGATAACCAAACTATCCATGTAACTACAAACATACCAAATTTCATTAAAATCGATTCAGTTCTTTTCTCCGATAGATAGACCTCTGCATCGACAAAAATGATTATTATTAAGAATATCTAAAAAAAATATTCAATGTATATTTTATTATAAGTATAGATTACTCACTAAATTAAGGACTTTGTGATTTTTTTGCTTTTTTTATTTATTTTAGAAAAAAATCTTTGAGAGAGACATTTATAATCACCATTTTCCTTATTTCTTAATAGAAGGAAAGATATAGGAGTACATATATTATACTTAAAATAATGTTCGTCATATCATCAACATCACTACAGTAGTATAAAATAAAGTCGCCTCGCTGTCTGTCTGTCCCTATGTATGCTTAGATCTATGTATGATAGAGTGATTCAAGACGAAGGTTTATATGTATAATACATGCGTAACATAGTAGAGCAACACTGGTAATTTTAGAGGTTTCTAATGTGATGTCGTAAATAAACACATTTTTTTTCGCTTACATGGAAACGCTAGCTAAACACTACGAGATAGTTCAAAATAATGTATTGTACATCTTAAAAAACTCTACAAAAAAGTCCGCGATGGCATGTTATGAGTATAGCATATACATAATATAAGCCTTACTCTTGAATCACTCTATGTATTTAAAAAAACTGCATCAAAATCCGTTGCGTAGTTTTAAAGATAGATAGTTTAAAGATTAGATACAGACAGCGAGGCGACTTTATTTTATACTATGTAGTGAATATATATTAAAAAGTGCATACAAAAATGATAAAGTATAACTGACATAAATATTTCCCTCAAGCGAGATTCAAACCCACAGTCTCATTTAAAAGGCGACAATTGTAAAGAAAATTTACATAAAACATTCCAACCTTAATGCTTTTCATCGTTAAAATCATAAATGGTTAGTCTGATTTTAGTACTTCTCCGAGCAAAGTGAATTTCACCATCTGTATAAATGAAGTGAAAAGCCTTTGATTATGACACTATTCAAGTTTTCCGCTTTCCTATTTAATCTGTTAAGGGGTAGTTAAGTTAAAGTTAACAGCCGTAAGTTGAAATTAAAAGTTAAGCTTTTCAATTTAAGGGATGGTATTAAAAAGTAAGTATATACGTAATTGGTTTTTAGTATTATTATTAATTTTAGTTTTATTCGTTATAATTTATACTTATAACAAAATTCTGGCTTAAATCTGTACGTTAAAATATTCTTGAAATAGTGAATATTACAATCTAGAGTCCGAATTTATAGTTATTAGAATTTTTGTCCGTCTATCTGTGACGGCATTATGAGAAAACCATTGGACGGATTTTGATGAAATTTGCTACGATGATAGTTCATTTCTCATTCAATTTAACTCATTTCTGAGAATTACTTACTGACACTAAAAATCTACCTAGAAACTAACCCAAGTGCAGCAAGAGTGAATCCCTAGTAGTAAAAAAAAATTTTAGTTTAAGACTATGATTAGGCCCCTGTATTGATGATAATGACTATGACTTTAAGATATTCCAAGTTCCAACAAATAAGTATTTAATGTACCTATTCGACTTAGTTGAAATTTTATTATAATATGTAGTATGTATATTGTATATTGATGACTCAGTCTAAGTAAATTAATGCTGTATGGTAAAATTTCAGTTAAGTACTCTTGTAAGGAACATTTTATATATGACTATATCGGTGGGGTTTTTAATACGTTTTCAGCCTCTTTAAACGTCCCACTGCTGGATACGGGCCTCCCTTCATGACGAGGATCAGGTCATTATTAGTCCATCGCAATGGTCTAATGCGGGTCTTTCAAGGTTAGACAAGTGGTAATCATGATTCGAAAATGAAAATATCAGAGGTGCACGATCCGGATTTGAACCCGCATCACTCGGTTATTAAAGCGAGCGCGTTACCTCTAGCCTCATTTTTTAAATATCTTATTTATATCCTTTAGTAAACGTGATCATTTGCAAGGATATGAATAAATCCTTTCATCCCCACATATGAAAGCCTAAGATGGGTCGGAGATAAGAATGACCCAAAGGAAAAATCTCTTATAACTTCCCTACTTGCGCTTTAATTATTATGTATGACGTAAAAACATTAATTTTGACGTTTCTTCGTAGTCCGTTCTTGTAAATCGTCGAATGAATATCAATGTAACATTTTGACTAATGAAAATTTAAATAGATTTTTTTTAATCATTAATAGAGAGGCCGAATTACATATATAATTATTATTTAGAATTTATGTTTTCTGTATGACTGAAAGTGACCGTATTGCGAGAAAGCCACTAGATAGGGTTTTGAGTTATTAGTTATTTAATATAAATTTTATTTAATACTAGCTGACCCGTGCCCACTTCGTTCGGCATAATGTTAATAATTCTTTTTTAGTACAGAGTGTTTAAATAATTTAAATTATTTTATTAATATTAAAATTAAATTATCTATACTAATATTAAAAAAACTACTTTTTGTCACTTAAATATAAAAGTTAGACATATGCTGTCGTTGACTTTTTTGTAGGCATTTTTAAGCTCCACATCTTTTCTCTAGAACTCAAAAATATATCTTTCATAGTTAAGGCAGCGTTTGTAAGAAACGCTTTCATTCGACCGTTTTTTCTCCGATTCACTTTGCAAAACGGACTACCACGTAATTTTTTTTTTATTTTTCGGTTTTCTTATATAACCTATGACACTCATCAATAATGGGGCTTTTTATTGGTGAAAGAATTTTTAAAATCGGTTTAGTAGATCCCGAGATTACCCCTTACAATTTAACAAATAAACAAACTTTACTTCTTTATAGTATTAGTATAGATACAAAACTGTTTTGTAACTTTTTTTTCAACTTGCGCAGTGATTTTTACTTTAGGAATTTTTACTTTTGACGTTATGTTGATGTAATAAGAAAAAAAAAGAAAATCGATTGACAAGTTGATGCGAAAAAGGTAATGAACCGTTTAGTCTTTGCCTATGTCAAGAAAATGAGCAATAATAAGGGACCCCTTAGGGTTCTTAGTACTCGGAGCCTCGAAACGTCTAATTTCGGCCCAAATAATAGTTAATTATGACCCAAAAGATATTGGCAGCATTATTTTGAAATACACTGGATGTATATGAAAATATGAAATGATTTCAGTTTTGTAAATAAACTGTACCAGAAAGTTCAATTTAAATTACTCTTAAACAAACACCACAAAATTGGTGCTAGCTATTTCCAAATAACTCAATTTTTTAAGTTTTACTTCGAAAATTTGGATTTGATATTGAAAATGTATGTAAATTTGACAAATTATATTACTAAAACCTTCCTTCATTTTATCCATTGGTAAAAACATCATAAAAATCGGTGCAATAGTTTTTGAGTTTATCACTAAGACAGACGCGGCGGAGGACTTTGTTTTATAATATAATATAGTGATTCTGAGTCTTCTAGAGTCTGTTTGAATTTTCACAATAACAGCTTTTTAGAATCGCGTTTCTTTAAAAAAAGCTTTATAAAAGCTTACCATTTAGTTGTATTAATATTATTTAACGTTTCGTCATATCATCTTTGCTGTGGACTTCATGAAAATTAATCAAAAAGATCTATCTAGATTGAAATAAACTTTTTCCGAACAGGTATTTTTTAAGTAACTATTTATTTACTTTACTACTTACTTTACTAACTCAACTATAAATACAAATTTATTTAAATAACGATTTATCTAATTCTGAATATGATAAATTATTATCACTCTAATTACTTCGCAAAACATCCTGTTTGCTCTAGACATTGATCATGCTAATTGCTAATAATAAGCTACCTTATAGTATAAATGAAATAATTCAGTTTGCTCAAAACTACGTGGAGACGATTTATTTACAATATTTTTTGTAATAAAGCAATTATGATGCAGTTATAGAGATATTAAGCTTGAAAAAAGACAAAATAATTCATAATTAGAAGGTTTTTACATTAAATTGCCTAAAATGTAATAGCCCAAAAAGCTCTACAATCAGTAAAAAAATTGGTTATCCTCATGATGTAAATTGTAATCTATAATCTTGCTAAATCTCATCGAAATCTGGTAATTCTTAAATTATAAATTTCATTCCAAGTTTGGATGTAAGTAGGTTACCCTTAAATACGGGCAAATATATTTTGTTTAATATAAAATATAATATGGTGTTTCTTACTGAAGTAAAGAAAGTTATGTAAAATTTCATGAAATAAACACGAAAATTTCACCTTATGTCGTTACGCAACAAAGTTTTCTGGGTCAATGGGTTTGAACGTTAGATGTGACAGACAAACCGTCGCCGCTACCTCTTTATGACTGTCTTTTACAGTTTGTTCCAAAACAAAATAAAACTGAATGCTCTTTAAAATTACCGTTTCTGGTATTGAAGGCTACAGCCTTTTTGTGTGAAGGTACTTTATTATATTTAAGTATATTACAAAAAGTTTTAAATTAATGTTTATTAAAAAAACTGTCTTTTTGCGGATTTATTTTGATTTTTGCTTCTCAACTTTATAAAGACTTTTGAGATTACTAAAACTTTGTTTTTTTCGTGACCATGATTACTGTAAAGTATTAGAACAGTCGGAAACCAAAGTCAAAATTCTTCCGAAAATATTTCAAAAGATAGTTTCATTTATAACTAGCAACCCTAAGCTGCTTCACTGTGCGTAAGTTATAATAAATTAAACAGTTTTTTTTATTTTCTAATAAAATAAAAGTTATTATATACAACTATATATATAATTTCTAAAATCTACATAGTGAAAGTACGATAAAAATCATCCATATGATTAAACTATTCGCATCCTAAAATTGATTTAAAAGTCGTATCTTAAATGTATTTATTAATATATTACACATTGTAATAAAATCTAAAAAAATATAAAAAAAGAAATAAACTTTAGTAGTAGTAGTAAATAAACTTAGTGCATAATTGACCATATCACGTCTCATTATGCTAGGTAAGTGGAGAGTGGTGAAACAGACATGTAAATTTTTGAAAAGATATTGTTTTACTTATAATATTCAATTCATTTCCACTATACTGCTAAAACGTAAAGATGAACAATAATAATAAAGCATAGTACATACATATTATCTGTTATACAGTCGAAAAACCTACGATACCTAGCACACTAACCCTATCACTACAAGCTGAGTCAAATGTCAATTTCAAATAGAAAGTTTAATGAATTTTGAAAATTTTGCTTATTTTATGTATTATTAAATAAAGTTTCGAAGCTTTCGAGCTTTTCATTTAATAAAAAAATTCAATTCTCTCAGTTCTAGGAAGGTATTTTAATACTGTATATGAATATGTAACGTTAATCTCATCCAAACTGCATATATGTATGGAACTGGCGTGTCATCTCGTAGCATAATAATTTAGCTTAGAGCCTGAGGCTGCCGTGAAATAACATTTTAGATATTGCTATAGTACAAAGTTAGTGGTAACTCAGTGGTAACCCACTAGCTTAGGACACTAGATAAAGTGGGTTCCAATCCCGACTCTGTAATATTTCTAATACGCGTATCTTTTTCGACATGATTACAACTTGTCTTAACATAAAGAAAAATATCCTAAGGAAACATTCATGTTAAAGAGTCTACTTGGCTAGTTTGGTGGACCATGGCCTAATTCCCTCGTATCGATGATTGACGCCCAACAGTGGGACATTGAAAAAGGTCAGCCATTTTTATATATTACATACTTGGAAAATGTTGTTTTACTCGAATGTAAAAAACCAGCCTACATCACTTTCAATCGATCCTTTACCTGGTCTTAGTATGTAAACCCAATCAAAATCGATTTAAATCGATTCCTTATCATATTCTAACATTTATATATATTTGATAATGAGTTAAAAATGTTTTCTCACTCATTCTATTCGTGGAAAGTTCCTTGAAAGTTATTTCAGTCGTTTCGGAGATAAGTGGGTGGACATATTTCATACAAAGTATTCATTCGTGAATTTGTGAAAGGCGGCATTTTTTCTAATTTTTGGCTACAAATAAAGAATTTATTAATAAATCAAATAAATGTTTTTAAGTTCTTAAGCTAGAACAAATTTATAAAAAAAATCTCGCACAGTGACCGTCATGCGAGATTATATCATATGAAGCCCAGTTAAAAGTTCAGCAATCCTTTGAAATAGGCTATTACCATAAAATTAGAATATAGGTGGAGTGATCACTGAAAAGCCCTAAAGTAAGTCAAAATTTAAAATTTTAAAAGTCAAATATCTTGACATATTTTAAGTCAGTGAACACTCCACCTTTATTCTCCATGTAACTTATAAAATAGAGAAAGGTATTTAAAATGCAATGTTTTTTAGAAACACGACATTATAGTTATTGAATAGTTTGGCGAGAATCCAATATTCTCAACTATGCAAGTGGCCCTTGGGAATCTTTTTGGCAAGTTCGCTTTATAACCCTTAAATGGCAGTAAATGTACTCATAACTTCTAGTGTGTAAACTATACTGTATTGTATTAACTTTTGTGTCCAAATCTACACATATAAAAAAATTGATAGTTCAATCTGTACATTGAATAATTTTTGGAAAGTCTCATTTATACTAATAAAACTACTTTATTATAAAAGTTTGTAAGTATGGATGAATGGATGCATGTTTGTTACTCTTTAACGTAAAAAGTACTAAACGAATTTTAATGAATTTTACAATAATATAGCTTATACATCAGAATAACACATAGGCTACAACTAATAAAGATATTATGTGAATTGTCCAAAATATGATGATAAGTGTCAAGTAAGTAGTAAAAAACCTACCACCTGCGAGTTATTCTTGCGTGTGCTGCCAAAACCGCTAGAGTTACACATATGTAATGTATAATGGGAATGCTTATCTTAAACAAACGACTCACCCTCACTTCGCTCGGGTTCATCCTTAGATATAGCTCGAGCGAAGCCGCGCGTTCCACTAGTTGAAATATTAATTATTGATACAGATTGCAAATCTATAGTTTTCAGATTTTTTGTTTGTATATCTGTCTGTGACCGCATCACGAGAAAACCAATGAGATGTTTTTGAACGAATTTCGTATTATGATAGCAGGTTTCCGGGGTTCAAGCCTTTCGCTAGCGACGTATATTGGTTATTGGTAGGTATATTAATAAATATATTAGATAGAATATTATTAAATAGAACTCTATTAATTAATTAATAAAATACTTATGTGTGATTCAGTGTAGAACGTTTAAATACTAAAAACTGCAATCTGAGTTTATTCTATATATAATAGGATAACTTTAGTGTGGGAAAATTATCAGCAAACATAAACGTCCAAAATTGGATTAATATTTTTAATCCAAGTTCAAACAAATTCTACTTTCTTATAATAGCATAGTAAATAAATATTTTTTCTCATATTTATTTTTATTTTTGGTTACGTTTCGTGTACAGTATTATAGCAATCACAGAAGAAGACTCTAAAACACTTAGTTTTATTTTTATACGGCGCCAAATCATTACGAGAGGCTCGTACGTACTGTCCGAAGCGTAAACGTAAAATTGTCTAACTATAATACAAACTTTGGCGACACGTTTGGCTGAGTTAGTAGTAACCTTATTTTCTGCGCTAGTGGTTGCGGGTTCGAGTCTCGCTGGGGACATTTATTTGTTGAGCACGAATGTTTGTACACCAGTCATGGGTGTCTATATTTATATTGTGTTTGTATTTAAAGTTATATATGTGTAGTGTATCAACTGTCTAGTATTCGTAACACAAGCCTTGTACCACGGAACTAGATAGCGCTGTGTGTAATAATGTCTCAACATATTTATTTATTTATTTAAACTCAAGCAAGCATCTACAATAAAATTTCGTGTATAAATAACGTCTCGATACTACTTATGTTTCAATTTTTTACATATCTTTATTTATATATCCCATTAATAAAATTACGATGTAAATAATAATTTTAACGGCCGTTACTCAAATTCTTTGTGGAAATCGAACCTTGGCCCATGACGTGTTTAAAGGCATTGACCCATTTGTTTTGATTCGACTTGGAACGTTTAAAAAGTAATGATTTATTTAAAACATTTCTTGACAGATGTTTGTGTATTTTAAGTGAATGTGTCGAAATATGTAGTTTTTTGAAATATTTAGTTGTAATATTTTGTTAACTGCTGTTGAGAAGTGGGCTTAGAATTATCTAATCATAGAAATAAAATTAAAGTGTCTGTGTTTAATTTCAAATTAACAGCTTTGATTTAGATATTCACTAAATGCATATGAAAGTATACACGGTATTAGTATCAGATCATCTTTTTTGTTTAATCTTTGCCTGCCTGTCTGTCTGTTTGTTCTGACTAATATCTGAAACTGATGGATCTATTTTGACGGGACTTTCACTCGCAGATAGCTAATGTTATAAGGAATAACTTAGGCTACTTTTATATAAGAAATTTTTATTAATTTTAAATCTAAGGACAAACCCAAGTGAAACGAGGATGAGTCGTTGATTCGTAATATTTGTTTAAGAGAGCATTGACAGCTGCATTGACTGTAAGTAGTTACTGATAATAACTTTGAATTTTATTCTGTTCCAGATTTATTTTTACATTTCTTACTGAAAACAAACAAAAATACAAGCTTGAGTTTGATATATTATTATTAATAGTATTAACTTATCTCCCATCTGAGAAGAATTTTGGCAAATGAAACTCAGATAGACGTGTTTCACATATTCCAAAGAAATGTCTATAAATAATTATGATATGGAAATATTATTATACCTTTTATATTTGAGGAAAGCTTTTTAAAAGCTCATATGTATAAAACTGAGCTTTTCATTTATGGAGAATTTGTTAAAGATATCGCAATATACAAAAAATCACTTAGTGACTACATTTTCCATTTTAAAGTTGTTCAATAATAAACGTAAAAAGGAAGATTGCGTATTATTAAAAGCATAGTTGAGAATAATATGGTATTTTCTTAAATAGCTGAAATGCGCACGCGCAATTCTAGGTGCTAGAACTAGTTATACAAAAAGAACGTATCTAATTAGAAAACATCAAAGTGTGACCTTAACACCTAACAAATACTTAACCGATTTCCGTTGACTATATTTTATGACTGTGATCATTAAAGCTTGGGTAATTGCCAAAAATTTCATCTGTAGGATGACAATATATGTATAAAATAATTAATTTTAAAACGTATCATGCTTATATGAAAAATGACCATATGAATGCTTTACAGCAAACGGAGTTCAGGGAGAGGAAATTTCTCTTTGTGAAATGATTGCTGTGATGTCTTTAAATGAATTCGCAATCTTTCGCACGGATAATTTTTGTTTATTTTATATACAACTAGATTTAGCACAAGCGAAACCGCGACTTCCGCTAGTATATAAATTCATAAAATTGACAAATGATATACTTAAACCTTCCTCTTGAATGACTCTATCTATTAAAAAAACCGCATCAAAATCCGATGCGTGATTTTAAAGAACTAAGCATACATAGGGATAAACAGACAGCGGGATGCGACTTTTTTTATACTATGTAGCGATATTATATTAATGTGCCTTTATTGTTAAAATATATGTAAACTAGTGTATATTTTAGTATTTACCTTTTTAAATGAGCTTATTAAGAACAAATACCAATATATTATTTTACAGTTTTGTAGTGCCATCCAATATCCATACAACATTACGAGTTTCTTTCTGACATGATAGCCTGGAAAAGATGACTTTAGTATTAAAACTGCTTTTACACCTAAATATGTATTATATTTTTTTTTCTGTCAAAATTTTCTTTCTGGTAATAAAGTATTAAATAATAAATAAATAAAACTATAAAAATTTAACAATGATCTCTCTATACTTAGTATCTTACTATCGAGGTTTTTATACCAAGTGAAGGTTAAAATTGTCTGGTCGTTATAAAACTGAACAAATAGAAGGAAAAATACTCATGAGATGAATAAAACATAACATGGCCACCCTACACATATAACGTAAAAAACATGATTCAATAGGAAAAATTGTAAACATCGCGTCTGCCCGAACATTTGTATCGCAATTTTCATTAACATTTGGCTGGCAATTATAATTTTATTTTTGTAACAAAAATGTAGGTAATGACGAAATTCTATGTCATATATCTATCTATTCATGGTATCGTTCCGTCATATTGTTTCTACGTAATTCATTAAGGGTCGATCAACAACACTAGTTTCTTCGCCAGTTCTTCTCAGGTCTTAGGTTTTTCTGTCCAAACTGGAGGTAAAACTACAAACTAGAGGTCCTGGGTTTTAGTCCCAATGTTTAGTAATTGAGTCCTGCTGTTTAGTAAGGCTCAATAACAGCCCAGAGTTGAGAAGTTGGCGTTGTGTCACCCCCGTACCCCGAAGAGCCCGTAAGGCCGTCGGTCCTGCGCCTTAGCTCTGGTCGTGTCGATTAGTCGTCCTATATAGTCGTATAAGAGAGTATGAGAGTGATAGGAATAGAGAGTGC
Organism: Boloria selene; assembly: GCA_905231865.2. Classification (NCBI taxonomy): domain Eukaryota; kingdom Metazoa; phylum Arthropoda; class Insecta; order Lepidoptera; family Nymphalidae; genus Boloria; species Boloria selene. The sequence goes on from HG993156.1 coordinate 1,267,441, forward strand.
ACTTGTGTCTACACGTACACTTGCACACTATAATATCTCCTGTGCAGTTGGCTAGTCTTAACGAGATTGGCCATGGCCGGAATCAGTCGGAGAGAACATTATTATTATGTTTATAAAGTTTAGTAAAATAAATCATAATGTTAATTGATACTGATTTTTATATTTGAATTATAACGCCAATCGTACTTAGTTCTTAGTCCGATCGATAACAAGAAGAAACGAACGTTGCTGGCGATATTCGAGACTATAACTTGACTTTTACGGACATGAATGCACTTTAAATATTTTTCACAATGATTATTGATACAAAACGCGATATGTTTTTATATAAAAATAATATACTAGGCCGATTTCATATTGAGAACAAATCATAATTGGCTCTATATTTTGTACTAGCCATTCCCGCGGCTTCGCTCGCGTTTTAAAAGTTGAAATCGAAAAGAAATATGTTTCTCCCGTTTTTGCAACATTTTTCATTGATGTTCCGCTCCTATTCGTTGTAGCGTGATGTAATGTAGCCTATAGCCTTCCTCGATAAACGGACTATCCAATACAAAAATAATTTTTCAATTCAGACTAGTAGTTCCTGAGATTAGCGAGTTCAACCAAACAAACAAACTCTTCAGCTTTATAATATTAGTATAGATGAGGCCTAATTAAAAAAAAAAGTAAAAGGTAGTTTTGGTACATAGCTTAAAATTTTCAGTAAATATAATTTTATCTATTTAAAACATATCTGGGGTAAACCTGAGTAAAGAAACAAGTCGTTAAAAAAAGTCTTCAATTTTATCGCAAAATATTTGTATATTGGTTTTGTATTCTACTTAGAAAGTTACAAATTCGATTATCCCACAAAGCAAATATTCGCTTGATTTGATCTCAAGTACTTTTACTGTTGTAATAAAATGCTTACTGCCACTAGGGGTCGGCAATATTTAAAAAGGTTAGGGCTTTTCTTTTGGCAACGTAAGCTGTTTTTAAGTGCTACACCTAAAAATCGTTAACTAAGTAACAATATCTTATATTCAGCATCAGTTAGAATATACTTTAGTATAGATTGTCATATTGTGATAAAAAATTTTACAAATTATTTAAAACTAGCGAGTCGCCCTCACTTTGCTCAGATTCGCTATAAACTCAAAAACGAATGCACAGATTTTCATGCTGTTTTCACCAATAGATAGAGTGGTTCTCGAGGAAGGTTTTAGTATATTATTTGTCAAGTTTTTGTATACATTTACTAGCGGAACTCATAGCTTCGCTCGCGCTAAATTTAGGGACGAGTCCGAGCGAGGCGAGGTCAAATCGCTAGTTATATTATAAAATTATATCAAGTCTGAAGCACATGTTTCATGAACGTATCACGAAAATTAACATTGAATTAGACTTTAACAAGCCATCTTAAGACGTTAATTAATTTAAGGATCATCATCAGTTAGTGATATAATCGGTGCACGATAGCTTTACCACCAGCTCGAAAAGCAGTTATGTAGGGTAGAGCAGGCGAGAAACATTAATAGCTGAAAATCATGTTCTGATAAACTTCGAAAATATACATTACTTGCGTTTTTATCGATTAAACCATATTATTTCTAGAGCTTAATCAAGTATTTTATTAAATAAGTTAAAAAACCGTGTAAAAATGAACTAAAAGCTTCCTAAAAGCAACCTTTATAACCAAATATTTGTTCGTTTAAAAATCGTTTTGTTTACACATTGGCCATTGTCTCTAAAACAGTATTGTGATGAAGAAATGTATTTAAAGCGAATACAAGTAATGTTTATTATGTATATAAATGTAGACATTGAAAAATTTTCCTGCAAAATTTTATTTCATTGAGAATTCAATGCTTTTTCTTTATAAAATTTTTAGGGCTTCAAATTGGTCCGTCCGAAACTTTCATAATTTTACGCGAATGTTTGACATTTTAAATGAAACTAAGTTTATTTATGGATTTTTACGCAAATTTTGATTTTTGGTACGAATCCTCTACATGTGTTCTTGTATTATTTGTTCTAAACGAAGTTGACGAAGTGATCTATGCTGAACTATGATTGTTATATGAATTAAATTAATTTTCGGTAGCAGTGGTAGTATTTTAAAACAATAAATATGTTAGGAAAGCTACGAGGCTTGTCGTTGAATCGTGTGTCATGCTCGTTATATAATTGCCCCCAGCGGGGTTCGTACCTGCGACCGCCGCCACAGCAAGTAAGATCACAACTAACTGAAGCAAACGTGTCGTCAAAATTTTCTATGAAACCTTTTAAAAAATAAAATCATTAGAAAAGTAAAGTATAAAGTACTCATTCTAAAAAAAGAACACATACTTTGAGAACACTTGTGCGGAATTAATCACTGCCATTAAATATACGCTTTCACCAGTTTCAATATCGAAAGCTTTAAAATTATGTGCGCTTTTAACCTGGAAGTTGCAAAACGTGAGAGCTTTAAAAAGTTTACTTACTCGTGTATTAGGTTTTACTCTCTACAATTTTATATCGAAAATATATACATTTAAGTATATATTTGCGATAATAAATTGTAGATAGAATTTACCTTATTTAATATTTGTTAGTATTTTCAGGATTAGAAACAACAATTAATATTATTAATAGTACTGTGACTATGATTTCCTGTAAAGTATTTGAAACTTTGGAAACTGAAAATCAAAATATATCCGCGAAAAAATTCAGAAAGTAGTTTATTTGAAATAAAATTAAAGAAACTGCCAAACTTTTTTAATATACCTTTACTAGCGACTCACCCTTGCTTCGCTCGTGTTCCTAGATTTAGCGAGCGAAGCCGCGGGTTTCGGTAGTAAATGTATACAAAAACTTGACAAATTTTATTAAAGGACAAATAGGACTATTAAAAAACCGCATCAAAATCCATTGCGTAGTTTTAAAAATCTAAGCATACATAGGGACAGACAGACAGCGGGAAGCCACTTTGTTTTATATTATATCATGTATTAAAATAAACTTTCACTGTTAATTGCTAAGCAAAAATTTAAATCCTTGGTCTAAAATATAATAGCAAGGTATTAGGATATTCACCCTCAGTGCTTTTACTTCTGTGCTTTTGTTATTTACAAAGAGCTTTCCACTGAATATTCTACAAAGTAATAGTTTCAAGGTGTATAACTTTGAATTTCAGTTTTCATGTTCAAAGGGTATTAAATATAAATAAATGGAAATATTTCTTGTAGTAAGAATAATAATAATAATTTTGTATAAATTTAGTACTATGACGTTAAAATAAATATATAAGATTTGAATTATGATAAACTTATTTTTAGAACTTGTGCGTAAGTTCTATAAAACAAGTGTGTATTGATCATTTCAAGAAGAAAATTTCAATCAAATTTTACCATTTCTTTTCTCTAACGAACACGAAAACTTTGTGGGAATGGATGAATGGTTGCTCTCTTAATTTAAACTTTGATTTAAACTAGCTTATAGCAATAAGCTTTTAAAACTACATTATTTAATAACATAATTTGTTTGTAGTCTTTTTTAACGTCCCACTGCTGGGCTCGGGCCTCCCTCAGTACGAGGGCGATCAGGCCATTGTCCACAGCGCTGGTCTAGTGCGTGTTAGCGGAGTTTATACGTCATTCGAAAACTAAAATATATACAGGAGGAAAACCTTACTTATTCTAATAGTAAAATAAAAACGAATATCTTTTACTTGATGTGATTTATTGATGCCACATTCAAGATTTCCCTCTCTTTCTCTCCCTGTAGAGATAATTTCCGGGATTCTGATTTTCAACTATCTCTAGACCAAATTTCTTCAAAATCAGTTCAGTAAAGCGTATACATGTATCATAAATCATTAAAATCATATCACTCATCACTCAGTCAATGTTTACTCGATTATATACACAATGAGCATTTAGCATCTATCTAATGACTGTTTGCAATCACATTAATATTTTAAAACAACGATGTGATTAAATAATTATGATTTTTCGATGTTGAATCACGAATTGACTTAATTAATTGAATTGTTTGTTCATGGAATTATGAAAACAATTAAAAAGCTCCATTTTTTAGTACATGATATAAAGAGGGGGCCTAAAGCTCACTACGCTGGCAAAGTTTGGGTTGGCAGGCTTTCGAAAACTTGCTTAGTTCTTTCAGACGTACCACACGTTCTTAGGATATTTTCCTACATTTTCAACATTACCGACCATTTGTTCATTTTGTTAGAACATGAAAGTTTCAGGAGTGAAGGAGTCTTTGGTTGGCACTTTAATACCTTCCTAACTAGCATGAAACCAAATGGCTACCGCATACCACTGTCATAATCCACTATAAGTTGGGTTACTCGACATACTTTGCCTTTAAGCCGAAAGTAAAAGGATCAACTTTGTAAATTAGGCTGTTATTATTATTTATTACAAGCATTTGTTTTATAAGATTAAAAATAACAGATTGTAGTACAATCTGGAATCCCCTTTATAACTCCTTTTCGAGTTAAATTATAAATCTCTAGAAGAGTTTAAAACTCAGTATGTCTCAAATTGGTAGGATTTATACTTGTAAGATTTTGCTAATGAAGTAGAATTGTATATATTTTTTATATAATTAATGATTTTAACTGGGCTTTATTTGCAAAGATGTACCAACTTCTTGACATAAGTACGACTTGTCCCGTACAAGCATTTTTTTTGTCAAAAATATTATAAAAGCTTATTCTAAATTAACATAGTATCTGAATAGAGATCTAAAATCTAGAATCTATGGTTTTTTAATAGATTTATTTTGATTGTGGGTTCCCGATGATTCGAATGCTTTACAGCAATCATGGTCACGTTTCTCTTATAACAATGAAATAATGTACAAATAATTTAAATAAAACTGCGGAAAACCAAAAACTAGTAACGAAAATCGAATAAATAAATAAATCGAATAAATATTCGTAAATCTAAGTAACATACATAGTTTGTGAACTCAAAGCTCCCTATTGAAAGCATACATACTTTGTGAACTTAAAGCTGATTGAAAAACAAAACTTTTACATTCAGTACTTTTCACGAAAGCTCAGATATAAAGTTCATATATTGTAACAACTAACAGTTATAAGCATCGCTTTCTGTTCGTGACTGAACACGTAATGAATACGTATATTTTGGCAAGACGCCATTTTGTATAGAAACTACGTAATATTTTTGTTTACGTTTTAGACGAATAAGCTTAGTAATAGATTCTATTTGCTATTTCCTAATTTTCGTTCCTTTGAAATCAGTTTTTTCTTTCTATATGTAATAGTGAAAGTTTTAATGTATTGATGTACTTACATTTACTTATAATGAAAATGATTTTTACGACTTTATAAAAAGCAATATTTTTCATACATGGGTTATAATATATATGTAAGTATTTATCATTTGAAAATTATGAGCCAACTATGGGCAATTCCAATTTTTTATTATTAGAATATTAATTGTCTAAGTCCAAGGTGTATCTGTTTACTAAATTTCATCCAAATCCGTCTAGCTTTTTCAGCATGAACTAGTTACAAACACACAAACATACAAAGTTTAGCATCAATTTTTCTAATAGTGCTAGCGACTCTTTGCAGGTTTGTTTTATTTTGTTAATTATATTTTTGGGCGGAACCTTGAATTTTGTAAAGTAAAAGTAGCGTTAATTATAACATCAATCTGCCAATGAAAGTTCCATCAAAATCTTTCCAGCCATTTCAGATATAAGGGGGAACAAACAGACAGACAGACAAAAATATTAAAAATTGCATATAATTAGTACATATGCGTTTAGTAAAAAGCTGTAATGTTGATGCTACAAATAGACACACTTTAATTTTATAATCTATATAGAGAATCTTACAAAAGAAAAGCCACTAACATTTTTTATATATATTATTATTAAAAATGTTTGAAAACGCTCTACTAAAATTGCCAGTTAAGTGTCTAAACGGACTCTTTGTGACGTCACGTCGTCACGAGAGCTCTCTGCCGGGGCTTCCCCTTTTGTGTCCATTAGAGTGTTGTTTAAATATTGTATGAAAAAGTTAAAACTGCGACATATTTTGTTACTTTGTTATATAGATTCTGTTTGAAAATTCAAAAACTATGGCTGTGTTTTTTATTTTACTTTCATGAGATAAAAAGTAAGAAAGTTTGGGTGAATGTTTGTTAATCAATTACGACATAATGACTGAACAAATCAGGATGAAATTTAGTTTTTGTTTAAAATTCCTATCCTGGAAAAATTAAATATGTCGAAACCTGGTACGAGTATTTCAAGAACTTTTTTGAATTCATAGCCCTTTTAATTAATTCTATTGCGAGTGATCGAATAAAGATAAATAGCGATTAAAAAATGAACGCGCATAGTACAGTCTTACGATGAATGAAAACATCGTGAGGAAACCTGCATGTCTGAGAGAAACCTAACAAGTTTTCGCAAGACATGTGAAGTCCACCAACACGCACTAGGCCAGCGCGGTGGACTATGGCCTGATCCCCATCGTACAGCTGAGGCCCGTGCCCAGCAGTGGGCGTTAAAAAGGGCTGAAGTAAGAAGTAATATAGATTGGAGTATAGATATTGTGTACGTTTAAAAATAATTCATTTTATTTTAAAAACTAACAGTTATTTACTTTAAGCCTGCGTCGTCAATTCCATCAACAGATAATAAAATAAATCCCATTCAGAGTAGTTTATTGCACTGAGTCATTTTAATGTTGGCAATATTCATACAGAAAGTAATAGAAACGAATTTGCATTCAATTTTTTTAATTATTTAAAGCATTTTGCTTAAATTAAACGTTTCGTGAAAGCAAAGTATGCAATTAAATTAATTTGTCAGAATGTCAAAAAATAATTTGTCACTATATGTAATTAATAAAAAAAGTTTTTTTTTAATTAATTAAAATCATACATTAATAATAAATTAATTTATTAATATTATTAATTGAAAATAATAAACAAATATGTTTGGACATCAGCATATAGTGATACTATGTGCTACATAATAGTTTCATAATAAGATAATTTTAACGATTTTTTAGGAGACAGCACGCCTTGGGAACGATGTGATCGCCGCCAGACTATTTCAACATATAGAAATATTGTTAATTTTCAATTTAATTTGAAAAAAGGGAGATTAAGATAACAAATAATATTAGTCCCGCTGAGTTTCTTTCGCCAGTTCTTCTCAGGTCAGAGGTTTCTTCTTTCCGAACTGGTGGTAGACTCATGACGTTTAGTAAGAAATTGTTATAATTTTTATGCTGAATAAAGTATTTTTTTTTATTTTGATTTTGATAAGCTACGAAGCTTATGTTATAAATACCAAATATTTGTTAAACTACACATATATAACTTTTGATACGTACTTCTATTATAAAAACACCCATGTCTGGTATACGAACAACACCCATGTCTGGTGTTCAACCAATGAATGTCCCCAGCGGGACTCGAACCCGAGATCACTAGCACAGAAGCAGGATCTCTACAAACTAAGCCAAACATGTCGTCATATAATATAGTACACGAGTGTAAGTACAGACACTAAGGCACTCTTTACTCTTTAAGCTTTCATATTCCGGTGGGACAACAATTCGGCTCTGTAATAGATAACGTGCTTAAAGCTTAACGTGCGCTCGGGATATGGGTGTAAATAATATATGTTGTTGTTTTTGTTGGGACATTACTACACACAGCGCCATCTAGTTCCGTGGTAAGCTACGAAGCTTGTGTTACGGATATCAGATAGTTGATATACTACATAATAATTTTGTTATTTTTGTCAATCATTTCTCAAGTAAGGGATATATTCTCTTCTCTTTAATTTAATATGAATTAAGTTACGTTTAATAGCTAGTATTTTCTAAGAAAGACACCCAATAACTAGTATGGCCTGATCTGAGACTCGAACCCAGGACCTCGACATCAATATTCCTTACATATAACACAAGATGTAGCTAATAGATGTATCGATACTAGCAAATAGGTTACTTAGTTGTCAGTTAACTCATACACTTTGAGTACTTGCGAGACTAGAGCAAAGTTTACGCCGTCTCAAATCGCTATTGTTTTAATTGAAATTGGCGAGAAGTTTGGCGTTCGTGGTGAAGGTTCGAAGTTTGATAAAGTCCAAAGCTTTGGATGTATAACGTCTATTTACTATGTAGCTTATAAGCTTAATAGATTTTTTTTATTTGATTGAATGTATGGGTGTTTATATTTATAATAATATGTATGTATTTAATATTTATATATATGTAGTATATCAACTATCTGGTATCCATAACACAAGCCTTGTAGCTTACCACGCAACTAGATGGCGCTGTGGTAATAATGTCCCAACATATTTATTATTTTATCTTATTATTTTATTTCTTACTAGCGACTTTTCGCTTCGTACAGGTTTGTTCGTAGCTTAAGCGGGAACGAAGCCGCGGGTTCCGCTAGTTTAATTATTTCGAATTAACGGTCTAAAAATAAGTTTCAAGCTTCTAGCTTTAAAAATGGCGATTTTTCCATACAACTTTTCATCCCCCCCTTTCAACTCTTTTTATGAATTAAAAAGTAGCCTATGTCCTTTCTCACGCTCTAGACTATCTGTGTACCAAATTTTATTTAAATCGGTTCAGTAGTTAGTGTAAAAGCGCGACAGACAGACATACAGAGTTACTTTCGCATTTATAATATTAGTAAGGAGTAAGGATTCTGAAAGTTTCATTACTTTATTTTATTTTATTGTATGAGTTTAAAAAAGTTGAACTAATAAACTGTATAAATATACAAACTTGTACGGACAATTATTGTGTATCAAGAGAATTAAGTAATTCTATGAGAAACCAAGTAGTTTTTACGTTCGAAATATTATATACAGAAGCCGAATCTACTAAATATGTCTAGGGAACCAATTCTAGTAGAGCAAAGGTGTTAACTTGCTTCTTACCTTCGGGTAGCAGTCGAATGGGCCGGCACGCCCCGGATAGTACCACTCTCTCACAGAAGACCGGCGTGAAGTGGCAGCTATGCTGTCGCGTTCCGTCCGGTAAGTGAGAGTCCGGGAGGCCCACTCCCCATCCCCTCCTTCCTCCCTCTTCCCGCCCTCCCACCTCCCTCTTCCGTCCCTCCTACCTCCCTCTTCCCTCCCTCCTCCCTCCCTTTCCTAAAAGGCCGGCAACGCATCTGCAAGCCCTGCAGTGTTGCAGATGTCTATGGGCGGAGGAGATCACTTCCCATCAGGTGAGTCCTGCCTTGCCCCCTTTGTACCATAAAAAAATATATCAAAAATACTACCTTACACAAGCGAAGTGATGATAAATCACTAGTTAAAAATAATCAAAATTCAATGCACTTTCATCCCAATGAAATATTAGTGTTTGAGTTGATCGATGCTTATTTACCGTTTAACTCGCGCAGGAAGTTACATCAATTGACGTCACGTAGATGAAATCACTTTTCTGTTAAAATACAACTACTTAGATTTATAGAATTATAGCGTTTAAATGGATCTTGAAGTATATTATGATATGAATCTAGGTATTCTCAAGTGCAAATCAGACAATAGAATATCAGAGCTTTGAAAACGTAGACCTGCCAAACTAATTAGTTTTTTAAAGTCATTTGAACATAAAAAAAATCGCAAATGGAAAGGAGACATAATTTATTAAATGTATAGAAAAAATATTTACAAACAAACACAACACATAAAAATAAATAAATAAAAAAGCCTTTTATTTCTTACAGAAAATGCTAGTTTGTGAAGTTTTGTTAGTATCAAATTAATTGGTAGTTTATTATTTTAATAGTTAGTAGTTACAGTTTTTTTTTTTTTTTTTTTTTTTTAGATTACATTAGATTAAAAGTTTTCTATAGATACGTTAAAATTATAGTCAAATTATTCTGCAAGAACCCCTCTGCAGGTAAAGGCCTCCTCCAAATTGAGCCAGTTTTGTCTGGATTGCGCTGTTTGTATCCAGTTTGGACCCGCTATTCGTTTAATTTCATCCTCCCATCTGTTGCAAGGTCTCCCTTTCTTTCTTTTTCCCACTGGCCCCCTCCATTCTGTCACTCTTTTTGTCCACCTTTGATCTTGCAGGCGCGCTATGTGTCCGGCCCACTTCCATTTTAATGCGAGAGCTTGTGCTAAGCCGTCTTTTGCTTTTGTGATGTTTCGTATTTTTGTATGCCTTATTTTATTTATTCTTTTTATGCTTAGCATACTCCGCTCCATTCCTCGTTGGCATGTTATAATTTTATTTGTTATATTTTTGTTAAACTTCCATGTCTGGCAAGCATAGGTCAGGCATGGTATAAGGCAAGAATTCATAACCTTAGTCTTCAGTTTGATTGGCATGTTGCTCTTAAATATTTCTTTAAAGCTCCAGTACTTATTCCATGTAAGCTGGGTTCTGCGCATAATCTCCTGATAGTTACTTAGTCTGTCGAAGCTTATTTGCTTTCCTAGGTAAATGTATTTTTCGGTATATTGGAGAGGCTGGTTGTCGACGTATATTTGTACCTTAGTGCTGTTGGTCATTACCATAGTTTTAGAGAGGTTCATTTCTAGCCCGGCGAGCTTGCTAGCTTTATTTAGTGACTCTACCATGTATTGTAGTTCTTTTCCTTTCTCTGATATCAACACCAAGTCGTCGGCAAAACGTAGGTGGCTTAAATATTTGGTTTTTATTTTTATACCGCATTCGTTCCAGTCAAGCTTGCTTATTATTGACTCTAAAGTGGCTATAAATATTATAGGTGACAGTGGATCCCCCTGTCTTACGCCTCTCTTTACAGGGAACCAAGGACCAGCTATTTCTAGTTTAACTCTACTTTTGCTCTTCCTGTATATGCTTTTGATTACTCTTATATATTCGTTTTTCACATTTTGTGTTGCTAGAGTTTTCCAGATATAGCTATGTAACACTGAGTCAAATGCTTTTTTGTAATCGATATATGCCAAGTACAATGGTCTATTCCTTTCTCGATACTTCTCGATGAGAAGTTCGAGTGTGTGAATATGGTCGATGGTAGAGAAGCCTTTTCTGAATCCTGCCTGTTCGACTGGTTGTCTTGTTTCTAGTGTAGAGCTAATTTTTTTGGTCAGGATTGTAGAAAATAGCTTATATACACTCGACAGCAGACTTATAGGTCTATAGTTCCCAATATCATTCGGGTCGCCTTTTTTATATAACAGAATTATGTTAGATTCAGACCATTGAGTGGGTGTCTCTCCCGATTTGAGGATAGAGTTGAATAAATTTGTAAAGGGTGTAGCTAGAATTGGGGCAGCTATCTTTAGAGTCTCGTTTGCTAGGTTGTCCGAGCCCGGGCTTTTATCTAGTTTCAGTTTATTCAATGCTTCAATGACGTCATTTTCTTCAAATTGCGGTATTTCTAGTATGTTACCGTCGCTGCTGTTATTTTGGTTCTCGTGGCTGGTGTCTTCTGGCTCTTTTGTGCTGTAGAGATCCCTATAGAACTCTGTCGCTATGCTGATGATATCGCAGCGGTTGTTTTTAGTTATTTCGCCTTGTTTTAGCTCTTGGATCCAAGTTTTGTTTGGTTTCAGTTCTTTGTATGCCTTTTTCATACTTCCAGTTTGGCGTAAGTGTTTTTCAATAGTTTTATATCTGTAGTTGTCGTAGTCTTTTTTTATATATTTGTTGACAAGCTTATAAAGCGCTGAGATTTCGTTTCTTGTTGCTCTAGTCTTATTTGAGCTTTTTTGCAGGTCTTGTCTTCTTTTAAATAGTTCTAATGTACGCTCTGAAAATATTTTGTGGACTTTCTTCTGGTTTTGCGATACTCGGGCGTTTTGCAAGCTTGAGGTGATAATTCTAATTAAGTTGTCGTAGTATTTCTGGACGGGGATAATAGTCTCAGCGAACATTCGATCTTTGGATATGTTGAAGTTTAGGTATTCTTTAAACTTAGTGATTTCTTCTTCACTTGTTGTTGTGCTGTGATGACAGTTAGAAAACTTTGTTCTACTTTTTTTTAAATGTGTATCGTATGATATTGTAGCTCTTACTGGCCTGTGATCCGAAGGGTAGTTAATGTTCAGTACTTCTATGTTTCTAAACATACGAGGTCGATTGGACAGCACAAAGTCGATTTCATTTTTATTGACCCCATCTGGTGATCGCCAGGTCCATTTATTTTTTATTTTTTTTTTCTTGAAGAAAGTATTCATAATTGACAGTTTATTTTCACTGGCATATTCGATTAATTTTTGTCCTCTCTCGTTTCTGGTTCCATATCCGTGTGATTTCATGATTAAATACTCCTCATTTTTTGGCATCCCGATTTTAGCGTTTAGGTCGCCCATCAGTATGAAGTCCTTATGTGCAAGTTCTATTGCCTTACTTACTGTCGCATAAAAGTTATGGATTTCCTCATCGCTTGCTTGTGCAGTAGGGGCGTAGACCTGAATGATGGATAAGCTGGTATTCTCGAATTTCAGGTTCAATATGGCTACTCTTTCAGAAAGGCCGAGATAGTTTTCTATATTATTTTTAAGATAGTATTTTACTATAAAACCTATACCATGTCTTCCAGGTGTGTGGCCTGTATAGCAAAAAATGAAGTTTTCATGTTCTTCGATTTTGTTTCCAATGCGTCTTGTTTCAGCTAGTCCTAATACGTCGTATTTAATTTCTTTGAGGGCTTCGTTTAGCTCTATCAAACGTTCATATGATGAAAGTGTTTTAACGTTGTATGTCAGAATGTATAATATTTTTTGTGGGGTTGTTTCGTTTTTCGGAGGGTAGTTTGGAGGGTTTTGGTCATACTCTTCCACGGTGACCAGCCGGCTTGGAAGATAAGTTTGGTGTTTTGATAGTGGTTTTTGTATGTTCACGTTGCGAGAGGGGGGCGGTAGTTGCTATATATTAACGTTATTATTTTGCTGTAGATCTGGTGAGTTGTTCATGTTCCTATTAGTCAGGTAATTCAGCATGCTCGGTTTTAACATACTTTCCGATAGGCTTGAAGTTCTTCTTGTTTGTAACTTGTTTGTAAACACAACACATAATATATATAATATTCAGACAGAAATGAAGAGAAAATAAATCAATATACATAACTAACAGTACCTTATTAAATGGGCAGGTCATTCAACCTATGGAACCCTGGGGACACATGCAATGGCCGCCACAGTTTATTACCGAGTTTTAATGACCACGCAATAACGAAAGTTATAGATCGTATAGAAAGAAACTAATTTATATAAATAAAAATGTATGTTTGTTAATATGCTTTCAAGCTGTTCCAAACGTGACGTGATGTAACTTTGGTTACAAAAAAATATGTATGTACTAGCAAACCCAGGCAGCTTTCGTTAAGTTAAAATAAATTAAACGGTTTGTATAATTTTCTAAGATAACAAAAGTGACCTAAATTAATGTTGCTCCTTACAACATTAGCTATCTGCAAGTGAAAGTCTGGCCAAAATCAGTCCAGCCGTTTCAGAGATAAGCTGGAACAAACAGACTGACAGAGAATTTTTTAAAAACTGTTTTTTTAAGTAAGTACTTTATATAGCATTAAGTGAAAAGCTGTTAATTTGAAATTAAAAACAAACTCTTCAAATTTATTTATATAGATACTATCTATGTACTGATGTAAGTAAAAAGGATTGAAAGAGATTATAAATGAAACTATCCTTTCGGGGTCTCCCGTGACCATGATTGCTGTAAAGCATTCGAAACATCGGGAATCAAAAATCAAAATAAATCCGCAACAAAATTCTAAAAGATAGTTTCATTTATAATATATTCGCGTAAACCTAAGAAGTAAGAAAGTAATATTGAAAGAGAATTATTTAGTTTTAATATATAAAAAAAATGAAAGTATTTCGATGTTGGTCCGCAATGAACTTCAATACTTCTTATCCGGTTTAAACGTGTTTTTTTTTAAATCAGTGATTGGTTCCAACTTAAAAAATAGATACATCTTTGATATATGTGTATTATCAAAGGAATAAATGATATTCTTTAAAGAAATGATACGAACGTATGCCAAAATAGATAGTATATAAACAACAAAATCATGCTATTATTTTTCAGTTTGTTTTTTTTCCCACTATATAAAGACGAACAATTTCTTAAGTCTAGATACTTCAATCAAATCAACTTAATCCTGCTCCGCTTGGATTCATTCATACATACGTTAGTATACATTCCTCAAAGATAGGATATTTTACTGCAATAAAAAGTATCACAAATTTCAGTCATCTGTCCAGTGGTTTTCTGGAATTATAAAAACTATGGATACGGCCCATGTATCAATAAAAATGACTTTTCAATAAGATTTTTCAACAAGTATTCAATGTACTGATTCGATGCAGTTAAATAAAATTATAATGTATGTTATGATTAAGAAATTTAGATCTTATTACTTTGCAAGATTGTAAGTAAGTTACAATCATACATAGTCATACATAATATGAGATGATTTATAATATCAAAGTATAATACTTTCTTAGGTTTACGCAAATATTTGACATTATAAATGAAACTATGGGAGAGGTCTCTCCCGTCGGGAACCACAAATAAAAATAAATCCGCGACAAAATCCGAAAAGATAATTTCATTTATGATGTGAAATATTCGCGTAAACCTAAGAAAGTATTATGTGAACCAGTACGGACAGGAAATCGCAAATAAGATACACCGGTTAGAAGATCTGAAGATAAAGCGTGCAAGATTATTAACAGTCTCTCCCGTGACCATGATTGCTATAAAGCATTCGAAACGTCGGGAACCAAAGATCAAAATAAATCCGCGACAAAATCCAAAAAGATAGTTTCGTTTATAGTATCAAAATATATTTTGTAGTCCGAATTTTTCCTTGATTTATGGACTTAGCTTTTCCCTTGATTAATACATAGGTTTTATCGATACACCAACCATTAGAGCGAAGTCGCAGGCACACATTAGTATGAATAAAATATAAGAAGTTTAGTTAAATTTAATTTTCAACTTTCGAATACGAAACGTTGTGAACAAACACTAAGGCATAAACTAACCTACTTTTAATTTTTCTATTTGTACTTGCTCCCTCATTCAAAGTAGAGACCAAATAGTGAAAACTCAGATCTAGGTCATCTTAAGCTTTAGAAGTAAACGGTCATAGAAGACAAATTACTCATATTTTAACAGTCTTATAATGTTTATAATATTTTTTGTATAACTTAGGTTTGTACTTCGTTTTCACTGTTGGAAGTAGCAGGTTCTGTGTTAATGATTTATAATTTTACTAGCATTTCACGCGGCTTCACACGTTTTTTAAAGACCGGAAACCAATTTCTTTATGAGTCGCGCGGCATGGTACTTGTACGTCCTCCCCGTTTTTGTAATCTTTTTTATTGATGCTCCGCTCTTATTGATCGTAGCGTGATGTTATATGGCTTATAGTCTTTCTCAATAAACGGACTATCCAACATAAAAAGAAATTTTCAATTTGGACTAGTTCTTCCTTATATTAGTTCCTTCAGTTCAACCAAACAAACAAACTCTTTAGCTTTATAATATTGAGTAGGTATAGATTGCAATTGTCTACTAAATAACATATTTCTTACTAGTAATAAAAAACATGCATTCAAAGACGTACACATATATACACGTATTATATTTGTATATATAAGAGTCTCTAGACGTACTCGGTAGTCGGTACCATTAAGAAATGAAAGGACTACGCACTAACAAGACGATGTCGAGGAGAATAATTGAAGTTGATTGAAATTCACTTTGAATCAGAATATTTATAAGTAACAAAGGTACAATATTATATAGACTTTAGATATATTTTTACTTATTTAAAACACCTAATAGAATATTCTACAAAATATATTATAATAATAATAAAATTTTAACTCGATTCGAAGTTGTTATATTAAATAATTTTTGGAAAACTTATTAAAGTCACTATTATCGACACAAATCTATAGTTTTCAGAATAATATTTCCGTCTGTCTGTCTGTGATAGCATCACAAGAAAATTCCTGAACTAATTTTGATGATATTTCATACGATGATAGCTGCTTATCCGGATCAACGTTTACTTTTTACTACGGGATAATATCTCATCCAGGAATGAAACCGAGTAAAGCTTGAGTAAGTCACTATGCTGTATACAGCATAACATTTTTAAAATTGAAAGGTAATGTTTATATTTATATAATAAATAATAAACCTTTAAATAGTACTTATTGTTGAAGCAAAGAGGTTTCACGAAAATTAAAGTTATATTCAATTCATGCTTCCGCAGCAGCTGTTCGTACATTTGCTGCAGCATTTTAGACATTTTGCTAAAATATAGCGCTGCAGTAACTTATGAAATAAATATGAGTATAAAATGGATTATTCAGTTTTAGATAACGTACAGACTTTTGAAGGGATATTTTCAAGCAAAAGAATGATTTATCACTACATAGTATAAAACAAAGTCGCTTTTTCTGTCCCTATATCCCTTTGTAAGCTTAAATCTTTAACTACGCAACGGATTTTGATGCAGTTTTTTTAATATATAGAGTAATTCAAGAGGAAGGTTTATATGCATAACTACCGGATCCCGCGGCTTTGCCTGTGCCAAATCTAGGGAAGGGCCCGAGCGAAGCGAGGGCGAGTCGCTAGTTGACGTAATAAGTTTTAACGGTTTGAATAAATTTCCCAGAAATTAGGTACTTTCTCGCAGTTAAAAGTAACCTATATGTTATCAAGAATAACCAGTTATAATCATTCCAAACTTTATCAAAATTTGTCCAGTGGTTTTCTAATGATGCGGTCACAACCAGATAGAGAAAATTCTAAAAACTGTGGATTCGGACTCTGTATTGATAATTAAACTATTTCAAAAAGATTTAAGAAATAGTGTTATTAATTATAATAAATAATAATAATAATAAATATGTTGGGACATTATTACACAGCGCCATCCAGTTCCGTGGTCACTCGATTTCTCAAGCGAGCGCGTTACCTCTGAGCTTACACTGCCTTATATTTAATTTAGCTTAAATTAAAAACATTTATTCAGTAATTATTACAGGTTTTACCGCCATGACTTGGCTGTAGACAAGATAAAAAAATGCCTAAGCCCTGAGAAGAACTGGCGAAAAATTCCTTTCGATTTCGTTTTGGTTCATACTCGTAGTAAATACTAGCGAAACTGAGTGACCGTCCAAGCTTTCCACTACTGGCAAATCGCCATATCGCCTATATCACTTTCACGTTTAGTAACATAAGATGTAACATCTTAAATTCATACGTTTGTTTATTAAATTTTGTCATTAACGTTATATTTAATTACTTAATTCAATCTACTTACATTAAAATCCATTAAAATATATAACGTTTGGCGCAGTGTCTAGTCGCGGGTTCGAGTCCCGCTGGGGGCATTCGTTTGTTAAACTCGGATGTTTGTACTTCAGTCATGGGTATTTATATTTATAATATGTATATATTTAAAGTTATAAATGTAGTAGGTATATCAACTATCTGGTATCCGTAACACTAGCTTCGTAGCTTACCACGGAACTAGATGGCGCTGTGAGTAATAATGTCCCAACATATTTAAATTTATAAACTAAATACTGATTTTAGACGCTGCAATGTATGAAATTCTCATTTCTCACTAGAATAAGTACACTTTACGTTGGAGAAAATATAGCTAATATAATTAAATTACATATTTGCGAACGTATCAGAATGAGATGATAAAAAAAACAAAAGTTAGTGTACAGAAAAGCAAGTCTACATTAAAACAAAAATGATAAATTTATCTTTTTGGGTTTTGTCGCGGATTTATTTTGTATTTTGGTTCCTGATGTACGGGAGAGACCCAGTCTCTATAAAATCAAAAATTCCCGTTAAATCTAAGAAAGCATTATCACAGAATGAGTGAATGAGATGAAACTTAAAAAAAATGAATCAAAAGTTAGAAATAGATTTCAATAATCTTACGTGGTTTCTACTGACGTGGCAGATAGTGGTAGCCCAGGTAGTGGTAACGCACTTGAAGGTCCGAGTGATACGGGTTCAAATCCGGGTCTCGCACCTCTGATACTTTCATATGGAAATATAAAACATGATGACCATTTGTCTGAGAGAACCTAGCAAGTTTTAGAAAGATTTATGAACTCCGACAACTCTCACTTAGTCAGCGTGGTGAACTATAGCCTGATTCTCCTCGTATGGAAGGAAGGCCCGTGCCCAGCAGTCCCACTGCTGGACGTTAAAAAGGGCCGAATAAAATTGAAGTTAGAAATGAAATATAAAAAAGTTGAAATGTTGAAATATTAAAAAAAACTATGTATGCGAGTTCTTAACTGGCGTGTAAAAATACTCCGTTTATATAATCCTATAATCTAATTAAATCAAACAAGTGACACGCTAATGAGATGATATGCACGTTAGCTTCACTACGTTTAATGCGATTTCTTATATTCACCTTTATTCATCGGTTTGTTTTTACTGAAGGTTCTGAGTTCATTTCCCAGGTGTGGTAAAACTGAAATTCCTTAATATACTCAATAACCGAGCTTTGCCCCTCTTGGGACTCGGCCGTCGAACCTAGGACCTCCAGAGCTGCGGGCATGCTTGCTCGCCACTAGGCCACCGAATCAGTTAAAGATGTAAAAAAATAATTTAGTTAAAAACGTCTGTACCTATTATATTATTATATATGTCAAGGGTTGCCGGTTCGAATCCCGCAGGGGGCATTCATTTGTTGAGCATGAATGTTTGTACTCCAGTTATGGGTGGTTTATATTTAAAATTCATATATATGTATAGTATATCAACTATCTAGAATCCGTAACACAAGCCTCGTAGCTTACCACGGAACTAGATGGCGCTGTTGTAATAATGTCCCAACAATGTCCCAACATTACATATGTATGAACAGAAGAGATTGTTATAAAAGGCGTCGCCCTCATTGGCACTGACTTCTAAAAGCACATACTTAAAGCGTCTGTACATACATCAATTTTAAGTGACATCAAATTTATCTAGTGACGAGTTTATTAGACTCCATTTTTGCTTCTATTATTCAAATTATAAAATATTAAATGTAACATAATAAATAAATAAAGAAGTTAATAGAAAAATATTGATATTTCATAAATACACTTGTATATTTCTATTAACAGTTTGAAAAAAAATCCTAAGAAGATCTTTCGAATGAAACTCACTACATCACTACATAGAATAAAATAAAGTCACTTCCCAATGTATGTGTGTCCCTATGTATGCTTAAATCTTTAAAACTACGCAACGGATTTTGATGCGTTTCTTAATAGAAAGATTGATTCAGGAGGATAGGTTAAATTGCTAAGTTTACTTCATACATTTACTAACGCAACCCACGGATCTAGTTCCGTGATAAGCTATGAAGGAAGCTTGTGTTACGGATACCAGATAGTTGATATACTACATACATATATATATGTTTAAATAGTTACATATTATAAATAAATATAAACATCCGAGTTTAACAAATGAATGCCCCCAGCGCGGCGGGCCGACCGACATATTTATTTATTTATTACTAGCAAAGAGCTTTGTGATGGCTCGCGTAGTTCTTCTAACAGTTTAATGATGTAACAGCAATATTAACTCTTTGGTTTTCTAACAGATGGTGTTAGTAGTACAATAACATTCTATCCAATGAACACAAAATTGTTAATTAATATTCATTTTTAATCGTTATAAAATATATTTTTTGACAGATAACATATCTAGATATAAATTTTAACTACTATGTTAAAGCAAAAATCTATAGGCGTGATAGTTTTTCAGTAAAGTGTACCACAAAATGCTCAGGTTGTGGGATAGTGTTAGGTCCCGCTTCGCTCGCCTTAACACTTGGGGAGTCGCGTCCTTGTTTGTAACACAAATACTCGCTGCCGGGTCCGCTGGACCCAGGATAATGTCATAATTTTTTTTAAAACTGCATTATAAACGTAAATGCTTACTTTCTTATAAGGATTTTGTATGTATAATAAAAGATAGTATTGCATTAAATATTAATTTTATTGTTTTTACTTTAAAAAAATCTATTTTAAAAATATACTAAATTTCTCCATACTTTTGTGACAATGTTTAGGCTAATCATTGTAATTTCTATAATTACATATTTTAAACAAAATATTCTATATTTTCTTACACAACTATACTGTACTTACTTATACGGAATAGTAAAGAGAGAACAATCATCACAGAGGAATGAATAAATAACATAAAAATATTATTATCTTCTTTGGAGTATAAACACACTTGTCAACATTCTTTAGGCACTTTATACATAAAATTTAGTAATAAAACTTTGTACAACTATAGTTCATGTGTTCTTTAATTGTTGTACAAAAAGGTTTTTTTTTCTATCGTTTTTCCAATAACATAGGCCTCAACTCACTTTCTCGTTCGGAATCCCATTCATGTTCACTTATATCTAAGCAGTCTTCAGTTTCAGAGCATTCTCGGTTTTCTATTTCTTCATTAAGATATTTATCTATATCTCCAAGCTTAAAAACCCTATTGGTTGCCATTTTATTGAAATTAAATAAAAAATAGGTAAATAAAAAGTTATAACAATATGCAAAAATAACGTACGTAATTAGTCGCTACCGGGTCCCGCGGACCCACACACAACTTTTTCATCCATAGCACTCACTTGCAGCGCGCTAATTACCTACCGATATCATCATTTGCTGTACTACACTATCCTTAAAAGGTACTGAGAGCGGCAATGTCGCATTCCTCAAATTTAAGTAGTTATTAAGAAAAATATGGAGGACTGGGTCCTTTAGACCCATTAGCGAGTCCCCAAGTGTACTGTTGTACGTATACTTACGAATATGCATTGGAAGCAACATATACAAACTGTACTGTGCTTATTTAATATTCAGATTAAAGAAAATGCAACTCATGGATCCTTTGAAGAATGAAGGCCGGAAGCGTTAGTCGCTCATTTTGAGGTTTTAGTATGTCATGCTTGCTTGCTCTCTTTGTAATCTTAATGCCTACTTGTATTAGTGATATTCATTTAATACATACAAGTTCCTAATGATTTTTTTCATTTCTTTCTACATATTATAAAACAAAGTCAGAAATCGGTCTGTCTGTTCGCGGTATACTCAAAAGCTTCTGAACAGATTTTAAAATACGATGCATAATTAAATTATATGCACGAGTGTCATAGTAGAAGAAATTCAAAATTTCTAATCTCGGTTTATTTTCACATGGTTTCAATATAACTTTAGATCTTATAATGTTTCTTCGATAAACTTATTTTACTACTAGAGAATTACGCTCGCTTCGCTCGGATAAGTTTAAATTTTTGTGGGTTTCCCAAATACTTTTTTTGTAGCCTTAGTTATTATTCATCAGCTATGTGTCAGTGAAAGTTTCGTTAAATTCGGTCCAGCCGTTTTGAAGATTACACGGAACGGAAAGACTAACAAATTTTTTTTAAAATAGTTGTTTTCTTATATACTAGTAATTTCATATACTTTTAGAAAAAAGCTGTTATATTGATGTTACAAACAGACTTCAAACAGTCTGACACTTCAATTTACGAACTTACATTTCGTTTCGTACGTTCATTAAAAAAATGTAATAAATTAATGCTGAATGAATTATTAAATACTAGCGGCTTACCTTCGCTTCGCTCGGGTTCATCCCTATAGGCCTTTGGGATGAAATTTTTATAAACTTTGAATGTTTTATTTATTTATATCTAATCAAAAGCCTAAAAAACAAGTTTGAAGTTTGTAGCTTTAAAAATGACGTACTTTCCATACAAACTTTCATCCCTTATTTCAACACGTTATTAGGCTTTTTTTCGCTTTAAAAATTATGTTCTTTAATTATGTGCCTATGTTCTTCCTTAGGCTTAAGACTATCAGTATAGCAAATTTCATTGAAATCGGTTCAGTAGTTTTGGCGTGAAAGCGCGACTGACAGACAGTGTAACTTTAGCAGTTATACTCGTAATAGTAAGGATTTTGAATTTAAATGAAATTACAAAATTAATTCTCTATATAGATAAAAGTTTTTATGAGTGCTTAGTAGCTTTTTATTTATAAGCTTTAATGGTACCTATTTTAAGCATAACAATTTACGATAATTCCACTGAACTTTACAAGATTAGATAAAGCAAATTTATTAAAAGGAAAAGTTACTTATTATTTACGTTAATGCTATTAATACCTATTATGATAATAATTTGTAAAGCCTCGTTTATTTATTAAAATGTTATTTGTTTTCGAATTAAATTAATATTATACATTTGATATAATTTTATAAGAAAACTATTTATATATAATATATACGACGACACGTTTGGCGCAGTTTGTAGTGACCCTACTTTCTTCGCGGGTTCGAGTCCCGCTGGGGGCATTCGTTTGTTAAAACTGATGTTTGTACTCAAGTCGTGGGTGTTTATATTTATAATTTGTATTTATTTAAACTTATATATGTAGTATATAAACTATCTGGTATAGTATACGTAACATAAATTACATAAATAACATTGAAAATATATACCGCGACCGCTGAGCGCACTACCAACTTGTGTACCAGATGTGTAATCAAATGTATAAGAGAACTTATTTTTTTTCATATTAAGGCCAAGACGTATGAAGTCTACTGATACTTGGTAAACTATGGCATGATGGGTATAGATTGCTAAGGAAGGCTCCCAGCAGTGGGCTAACACAACAGTGGGCAATATACAAAGGCTATTTTTACATTTAGTGCGAACTAACCCTTAGCTACAATACTTAAAGTTTAGGGGCAGGGGGCCTTGTAACAAAGTATAATAAAATAAATTGAAACAATAAATTACAAAAACAAAACATGATGTTATTTCTAAATTCTGACCTAAATACCTATTTGCACGGTATGGGTTTAGTTAAATCTAGTACAAACGCTAGCAGTCGTACTTTTAATTATTGTGCTTGAACATGTTTACGCTTCAAGTATGTTATTTTTATATTTACACGCAATTTTACTAAGTTTCAATGATATCTTAAAATAAGTAATGTTTTATTTTTTACTACGATAAGTCTTAGAAAACACTTAAAAGAAACTATTCGACGTCCAAGATATTAAAATCAATTGTCGTCTAATAAAATGAAATGGTACGGAATGGAGAAAGTAACCCTAATTCTCTTTTTCAAATAAAAAGAATAAAGCTTAAGACTATGGACTACTAGAAACTGAGACTTGTACGTTTTTAACCACGACTTATAAGAGGTCTGGTACACCTTATAAGTCGTGGAGTATGTTTATGTAGCATTGTAATGCCGAAACGGGTGAACTGATTTTGATTCAGTTTTTTTGTTGTAAAAGTAACTTGACGACTAAGAGTGTTCTATAAATTAAAAACATCTGACCAATCTTCAGTAGACTATCAGCTCTTTTTATGACGAACAAACGTTTTGAACAACTTCCATTAATTTAAATACAAAACGTGGTATCCCATTCAAGACTTCAATTTTGCATTGATATGTTTACCTTGGTCTGATACTGCAGTGTAATCTGGAATCTTCAAAATACTCAACTGTTTACTTAAATGCTGCTAAGATGTCGTTTTAAGCCTCATTGAAATGACCTCAATGAATAGGTTATTATGTTATTTATATTTTAGTTTAAGAATCGATATTAGAAATATGTACTTATCTATGAGTTTAAACTTTTAACTTTATTTAGTACAAGTCTCTCTTTAGCGAGTTTTATTTGCCTTACAAATAATCTATATTTTTACTAAACATCCATATCAGCTTTCCAGTGGTTTTAAATAAATAATAAACATTCACGTCTACAAATTTTAATAAAATACATATATTATATCACTCGTAGTAGACGGACTAAACTATAGTTACGTATGTTATATGTATATACTTATTTATTTATTTAGTATTTTCCAAAAATTACAGCAATCTTTACAACTCCTGCTGTTCCTTATGAGAATGAAGTAAAAAGCTTAATTAGAACTACGAGTAATAACAACTAATGTAATCTTGTGAGTTCATTTAAAGGTGCGTTAAAAATGTCTATCTTATCTGCTGTAAGATAGATATTTTATGTGTATATGTATTATACTTAAGCTATATAAAACAATATAACTATTTATTCACCTTTCTTTATGGCAAAATCCGAACAGAGTGAAAAACGCGCGCAAAAGTATCCAACGATCTGTCAAAATCACTAGTGCGGTGACGCGCCGTGTCAGAATCGACGCTAGGGTTGTACCATCCCGATTATCGGTTGACAGTATATAGGCATGTAAGTATGTTTGTATGTATGTATGTATGTATGTATGTATGTATGTATGTATGTATGTATGTATGTATGTATGTATGTATGTATGTATGTATGTATTTATGTATGTATGTATGTATGTATGTATGTATGTATGTATGTATGTATGTATGTATGTATGTATGTATGTATGTATGTATGTATGTATGTATGTATGTATGTATGTATGTATGTATGTATGTATGTATATACGTATGTATAAATTAATTTTATTATTATAATCTACAAACCAGTGCGTTTACTTTAATTATGATATATATTACATTTTCCATATTTTATGGGACAGATGTGTAAACAAGTTTATTTATAAGGATTACTGCGGAATCCTTGAATAGGTACTGTTTGCTTGTAGTTTAGTGTTTCTAAATGTAGAGTACATACTTGTTTGAGTTTATAACAATTTTGGTTAGTTATTTACTTTGTACACAAACTAAGTTTTAGCCGCGGTTTTGTAAACAACTAATAAAATTATACTTTTAAGCGCTTTTGATTCATAACTTATTATATTTTTCAAATTTTATAGCAATGAACCTACTTACTCGTAAGTCCGTAAAGAAGCTTAAAACGTAAAGAATCACTAGCTTGCTGAGTACCTAGTTACATACAAAAAATTAAGTGTAAACTTACATTTATACAATATGATGTAGAATTCATTGTAAGGATTTATTTTAATAATTCACAGTTATTTTTCGATTACTTCCTTCGCCATAAATAAAAAAAATAATTTAAAAGAGCTTTTGCTATATTTTAAGCACAATAAGCTTACTATCATTTAGTGTCATTCAATTTCCATATATATGTGTACATACTTGCTATGTATTGTGAATCAGACACACGCTTGTCACAAGTGTCCTGAGAATAAATTATGTCGGCGTGATGCGGTTCGAATAAATAATGCGTATTCGCTATCATAAATTCTAGAGATTTGTCATAGATGTATGAATTATATTAAATTTTTGTGTTATTGCTTTTTATTTATTTTTTATGGGTGTAAAGGGAAATTTTTGATTGATTTTAAAGTTGATGTACGGTTTTTGTTAATTTTATTATATATGACTAGCGATTTAGCGTGAGCGAAGCCGTGGGTTCCGCTAGTTATATACTAAAACATTCCTCGAGAACCACTCTAAATATACTTTATTCAAATAGACTTTTACAAGCAATTTTGAATCGTCACTTTTACATCTATATAAATAAAATGATAGAGGTCTGCAGTTATGTTGCGGAAAAACTACTGGATAGATTTCAATGAAACTTTCTAAGTTTTATTTCTTAGACACTTGGCCCTTATCAAAAAAAAAATGATTGCGATATCTTCGTTGAATAAAAAGTTGTTAAAGTTTCAAGAAACAACGATTTGTATATGCACTGCGTGTTCAGTGATGTATGTTTCCTTCTCGCGGAGTAGTGGGGCAAGCGGCGTAGCGCGCATGCGGAAAACTTTGTTAATATTTCAAGCAACGCGGATGAAGTCGCGGGTATCAGCTAGTTATAATATATAATTTAAACTAAATGTCAGACTGTGAATCTGTGAGGAAGCCACCACCGGCTCGGAAGGCAGTCCTGCTGAGGAGAGCCGGCGAGAAACAGTTGCTCTTTTAAAATAAAATTAGATACAATAATGTAATACAATAATCATATATTTATCCTACGCGAGACCCAACCATTTATATCTTCATATTATTCAGTATGGTGTAATATAATAAGCTTTAATCAATAATATAGTTTTAATCTTAGATTTAAATTGTTTGAAATTCAAGCTCAAAGTAGATAGATTAGGGTTCAATTAAAAAAAATGACCTAATCTCTCGATATTCTATATTTATTCATAATAAGGTTTATAAAAATTTATTTTCAAAAAAGACATAATATACATAAGTCGCTTACATTAGAATACACATAAGTTGTATATAAAATATAACGTATTCGTCGTTAACTACACAAATGTAGGTAACCCATTTAAGGCATTGGCTTATTTTTTAAAGTGAAATACTGTTTAGAACCTCCAAAACTACACACGTTATCGAGAATATAACATCGAAAGTAACAGCTCGTCAGTTTTTACGCCGCCATTGCGTGATCGCAAACTGCATCGTAAACCGACTGTAATAAAACATGATATAACTGTAATATGCCTACTTCAATGGCTATTTGTATATAGAACTAGTAGTTTCTCATAGTTTTACCTTTTAACGATATTTCATTATACGACATGTTTGGCTCAGTTTGTAGTGAACCTACTTTATCGCGTCGCGAGTTTGAGTCCTGCTGGGGGCATCCATTAGTTGAGCACCAAAAGTTTGTACTCCAGTCTTGGGTGTTAATATTTAAAATATTATGTATGTATTTAAAGTTATACATACATATTATATGAGTAGTGTATCAACGAAGTGGCATATATAACATATGACGTCGTAAAAAAATTCTACGACTAAAAAATAATTATATAAGCTTACACTTACAGTTTAGCAAAAACTAAAAAGCCTGAATGCGTTGAAGCGAACTAAAATATGATTTGTTATGTAGTCGGAGAGAGTACACTATGAAATATGCTTCTAGTGGATGATGTCTCTAAGTATCTGTCAAACTCGTGAAGGAAAAATTTGTTATTAAATCTGCAAATATTTTTCATTCCGTAAGAACCTTCTACAAAGTATTAGAAAACTTGAAAAAGATGAATGAAATCCGTAAAGTATTTCTAAAGTTACTCTTATGGCGTCAACAAGGGGAAAAGCATTCATTAGATTTCCGTCCCATTACCATTAAACCACTGTGGCTGGTATAAAAATTAACTATAACAGCATTTGTACGTAATATAAAAGCATATGTATTAAACAAAATTGCTTTCGACCGTCTGTATGCTTAAAACTTTTAAACTATACAACGGGTTAAAATTTGGTTTAAATATATATCATCAATTAAGTAATTCAATAGAAAGGTATATTATGTATAGTACAAACATATTATGGTAGAAAAATCTGAGAAAATATCTAATTTCTGAGAAGTCTAAATGTTAAAATTAACTCGAACGAAGCGAGGGTATGTCGCTGTTATACTAATAAAGGCTTAGTGTGACTACAAATACTATGAACTTTGATAATTTATTTTAAACTAATGACTCACCCTCGTTTCGCTCGTTTTCGAACCTTTCCGCTTTCCGCTAGTAAATTTGTACAAATACAAAAAAAAAATATATACCAAAACTGTCTCCTCGATATCAAGTCTATCTATTGGTCAAAACAGCATGAAAATCGGTGCTGTAGTTTTTGAGTTTATCGCGAACAAACAGACAGACAGAGGCGGCGGCGGACTTTATTTTGTAATATATAGTAAAGCTACATTAGTTGAACTATATAAAATGTTTGAAAAATAAGAATAAAATTACAAAGTTGAGCGGTAATAAGTTAGAGTGGATGAAGTATTTTATGAGGCAATTTATTAACCTACTTAATGCTACCCTTTGATATCGTGGAGATAATTTGATTGATGGTGAAAGAAGTTGCTCTAGATAGAGCTGTAGAGTTAAAGTTATCTTTTTTTAATACCACAATTGTGGTAAAAACCATTCTTATACTACAAAGGTAGACAAGGGTTCCACTCTCCGTCCTTCTCTTCCTTTAGGAGGAAGAAGAAGATGGAGATAAATAGAAATGGTCAGTCTCTTGATTTTGAATAGTCTCATTTAAATTGTAGTGTATAGATTTAAAATATTACATTGAATGTTTTTCCCAAATTAGACCGAATGTCGTAACATCAAATATAA
Organism: Boloria selene; assembly: GCA_905231865.2. Taxonomy (NCBI): domain Eukaryota; kingdom Metazoa; phylum Arthropoda; class Insecta; order Lepidoptera; family Nymphalidae; genus Boloria; species Boloria selene. The sequence continues at coordinate 1,295,523 of HG993156.1, forward strand.
TCAAAATATTTTTCCAAATTTTTTTTTAAAATAGTACTTTAAATAACTAAATATCTTGCGTAAGTCCATAAGGAATCTACTACCAGCTCGGAAAGCAGTTCTGATGAGAAGATCCCAAAAACAAACTCAAAAGCTGCTCTTTCTTAAAAATAATACAGTCTGAATTTTATAAGTGCCACCAAGCGTATTGCACGAGTAATCTATTACATACGAGATATGGGTCAGTTCATTTTTAATTGGTTCAATTTTAGTTGACAATTAATATAGGTATAATGCTGTCGACTTCTTTGAATAATTAGATCAAACAAATTTCAAAACAAAAAAAATATAGCAGGAATAGGTCGTAAGTATTTTATAATGTATGACTGTAATAAAATAAAAATAATAAATATTAAAATTAAATCATACCCATTTTATATTTTTATTATTATTAATCTATTAAATATAACTGTCACTACCTAGTTAGTTTAACTAGGAATAGCAGAGTCGTATCCATATTAATTTTTCAGTTCAGTATTTTTACTTTGTATAAAGCTTTTAATAACACTGAAATATTAAGTAAAGCATTTTATTAAAGACCGCAATGCAGGCGGTGAAATCAATGTCACTCGAACTGCCGTCAAAATGCATATGTAACGGATTGGATTCAAAAATCTCCCTTATTCCTATACGTTAAAGCTTAAACTGCGAAAGCTTTTGAACATTACGTTTGAAAGCTCTCAAGAAAACGATCTTTGAAATTAAGGTTCAAATTTTTGAGTTTTAATAATAATAGCTTTAAGCTAACGTACGTGTTAATGAGTTAGTAGCTAATTACCGCGTCAATTTATCATATAAAATGTTGGGTAATCATTTTTAAGCTGAAGGCTTAGACAAAAAGCTGAACTGATGGTTGAGTAAAGAGGGCGAGGCCTCCCTAAAGTACTTTCACCTGGTCTGGGTGGGGGGACTCATTAGTGTCGGGTAATCCAGCCGGATGCGAAGCCTAGAAAAGGATGTGGCCAACTTACAAGTAGGTAGCGTACAGGTTGCCGGTTCTCTGATAGCACAGAGGACTGTTGGGGCAGCCCAATTTTTGGTGTGAACTGCTTCAACAGACCTATCATTGGGGCGTAGTAAAGTCCATAAGCGATCCTGTGACGTCTCATTAAGATGGTTGAGGTTGCATTGAGTTTTTGTGGTTATTACTTGATTTGCTTTGCTTGAAAGGCTATGAGGAACGCTTTCAAATTTGGTCTAATTTATTTCATAGATGATTCACGGGCCCCGCGCATAAGGGGGCTCCCGCACATTTAAGCCCAGCCAGCAGTGCGCGGTCATCTGATGACATCTGCACAGTATTGGTGAAACATACACTATATAACCTGGAGTAGGTACTTAACACATAGAATTAAGATAATTTAATGTTAGTAATAAAATTTACCAAACAGTGGCGCTTCCTAAATATTATTCACCTATTTGTATTATAGAAAAGACATCTTAACAATATAATACTTCCGAACAAAACGAGGGTAAGTCTTCAGAACATCATAAATCACACTTTGTCATACTAGACAGTTAATCTCACTGTTACAGCATTCAAAAACAAAGTAAACAGCCATTTCGCAACCATTCTTAACAATAAACGGCCTCGAGAAAATAGTAACTGCTATTAAATGAGACAAGGTCGGACGACCGTAAAAACATTATTCCGAAAATATTACAAGTGCCAATGAAATGATTGAACATACATCAAATGTAGATTATGACGGCTGTATTATTTTTTTAAATATAGGTGTATTCATTTGTTAAGTAACAGATGTGCTTGTACGTAATTAATTACTTGTTTAATATTTAGCCATTTTACTTTTAACGTCCCACTGCTGGGCATGGTTGTCTCTTCGATGCGTGGGGATCAAGGCATAGTCCACCACGCTGGCAAAGTGTGGGCTAGTGGACTGCACATGTTTTTCGAGAACATCGAGTTCTCAAAAAACATGTTCTCTCAGACATGCAAGTTCCCTCACAATGCTTTCCTGCATCATCGGTTATTAGTCTGTATGTTTATGCCTAGCTAGTCTTGTGCCTAGTATGTATAGATACTATTTCCTCTAGAGCTGAAATTCTCAGCTTGGGCAAGAATAGTTATTGGGTTTCCTATTATGTAAGCATTAGATCGCTTCGTCGAGCAATCGGAGTTAGAAAGCTAGCCGCCTGCCTTACACTCATTTGTTTTAGGGTGTGCGAATTGTAAGAAGAACACTATGTAGCTTAATTTTTAAATAATTGTATCCAAAAGCGGTTTCCAAGACAACACAAAAAAAATGCTTATTTAATATTATAAGATGTCAACAGTGGATAGCTATACAGTCTAAAAACGGCCACCATAGATGAATCAAGTTAAGAAGACATCATTAATGTTATACGACCAATTCCAGTTATGGCGGTCATTCTCATTGAGACCAGCTAACTACGCATGAGATATTATAGTGCAGCGCGTGTACGCGCAGACACAAGTGCACTCTCTATTCCTATCACTCTCATACTCCGGTGGGACGACTGTTCGACACGAGCTAAGGCCGAGGACCGACAGCTTTACGTGCTCTCTGAGGAACGAGGGTGACACACCGCCAATACAACCTCTATACCATAATACTTTCTTAAGTTTATGCGAATATTTGACATTATAAATGAAATTATCTTTTCGGATTTTGACGCGAGTTTTATTTTGATTTTTGGTTCTCGACCTTTCGAATGCTGTACAGCTATCATGGTCACGAGTCTTTTCAGTCTCTAAAGTTTTTGACCTCCAGAGGTGGATAGTCTTGTTACAGACAGTGCCTGCCCACAATTTGCAAAAAAAATCTTCAAAATAGCATCAATGGATAGTTTCATTTATAATCTCCTTTACCATACTTTACGTCAGAAGTCACGAGTGAAATAAAGTAACAAAATAAACTTCACTAAAATAATTCAAGTCCACACAAAATAGTAACGACGGTACAAAGTGGCGGTGTGGAACAATTGTTTATTATTTCTGCGTTATTTATGCCTTGTTTACGATCTACCAACGACAAACAAACTGACAGAATTTATTTAACACGTTAAATATGGATCTAGTTATGGTTGTAACTAATTTTCTTTTGTTTATATTTGAACACTTCGCTGAAATGTTTGCTATAATATTTATTACTTTTGATATTCTGTTTCATTGGTTTAGTTGTTCGCATTAACGGGTGCATTCATGGATGATTCTAGGTTCAAGCCTCATATTCTTATTAGGATTTTCTAGTAAGAAATTTGTAACACCAGATTGGAATTGGGCCGTGCCTTAGACAGGTGCCATTATTAATAATATTGTAATCATCAATGTTACGCGATAATTTAGATTATGATAGATTTTCTTTCGAAACTCAATTATTAATAATGACAAAAAATATATTGAAATAATCTTAAAATCGTTTAATATACTCTTTAGTTAAAAGCAATGATTAGTTTTAACGTCAAACTCTAAGCTGAAGTTTTACTGGGCAATTTAGTACAAATAATTAAGTTTCATACAAAATGACCCCTTTCCGTAGCTTATAATTACACAAGTTTTAATAGTTATATTTACATTTCTCAGAAAAAGGATATTTTTCCACAGTAAAAAGTATCCTGTATTTTGATCCGCATAAACGCATAAACTATAATCATACTAAATTTCATCTAAATCTGTCCAGTAGTATTTTCATAATGTTACACACAGACAGTCAAAAATTCTAAAACTATGTTTTTGGCGTCTGTATTGATAATAATGACTATTTCAATAACATTTTCCAAAAAATATTCAATATAAAGATTCCGCACAGCCAAAATTTTGATAAATGCAAATGCGGCCCGCCGCTGAGCGAAAGTTAAAATAAATTACTCCTTATAATATACTAGCATTTCCTGCGGCTTCGCACGCGTTCTAAAGACCGAAAACAAAATTCGTTCTGAATCGCGCGGTGTGATACGTCGCAGAACTAACGCCCGCCCTTCCCGTTCCTGCAACATTTGTTTATGATGCTCCGCTCCTATTGGTCGTAGCGTGATGTAATATAGCCTATAGCTTTCCTCGATAAACGGACTATCCAACACAAAAAAAAATTAAATCGAAGCAGTAGTTCTTGAGATTAGCGCGTTAAACCACACAAACAAACAAACAAACAAACTCTACAGCTTTATAATATTAGTATAGATAAAAGTTACTTCTTATAATATTAGCTATCTGCTAGTGAAAGTCCCGTCATAAAAAGTCCAGTCGTTTAAGAGATACCAACAGACAGACAAACATACCGATAGACAGACGGTCAAAATTTAAAGAAATGACTTTTTGATGTAAATATTGTATATACTTTTAAATATGCCTTTAGTGAAAAGTTGTTAATTTGAAATTAAAAACAGACACTTCAATTTTATTTATATGTTGATAGATAAAACGTCTGACAACAGAATTCAATGCAGTAGGGAAAATCGATTTTAAGCTCATGTAATCTTATAAGTCTACTCATAAATCGTACAACTAGTAGGTTGTAAGCTTACGGCTTATATGAAAGCTGAGATTATTCTTGTTTACGTAACTTAAATATTTACATTGTGACTTTGGATTTTGGATAAACACTGTATTTGATGATGATAATATTATTACATGTTAAGCTCTAAATTGCTTGTATAAGTCTGGTTTATTAGTTTAGAGTTAGCGAAGCCATGGGTTCCGCTAGTTAAAATAAATAAAATTTCTACCTCCTCGTTCTTTGAAGTAGGTTAAAAATAGCCTAAGTCACGCTTTATAATATTAGCTATCTGCGAGTGAAAGTCCCGTCAAAATCAATCCAGCCGTTTCAGAGATTAGCCGGAACAAACGGACAGACAGACAAAAATTAAAAAAAATGTTTTTTTTATGAAGGTACCGTATATACTTTCATATGCATTTAATTAAAAGCTGTTAACTTCAAATTAAAATCAGACAGTTCAATTTTATAAGTTGTTTACAAATTTTGAATTTTTATTTTTTTATTATTATTAAAACCTTCCACAAAAAAAAAATTGCCGAATTGGTCGATCCATTCTCGAATTTTGCGATTAGCAACATTAGTTTTTATTTATACTATAAAAGATTGTTCATTTTAGTTTTTAGAACTTTCTTATGAAAATAAATGTAAATTCATGATATTTAATTTCTATATGAATTTATTGGTCAAGGGTGAATTGAAAAGACATCAAGTATCATTCATATATTATATACTTAATATTGTAAATGTGTAAGTAAATCTGACTTTTACCTACCCTAAAACCACTAAACTGATTTTGATAAACTTTACCAAATATATAGATTGTATCCTGGGGATGGAAGACTATCATCTTCGCCTCATTTACCATAGACGGACGGACGAACGAAAACTTAATACTGACTTGTATTAAGTTAATGGTAAAGTTTATGCTACGAATACAAGTTTGCCATTTTATTACCAAAATTTCTAAACAGTAATTTCAGAAACATTTACAGACGAACAAGTTTAAGTATCCCCCCATTAATGTTCTATCTCAATTAGAAGAACAAAAGATATGTATGTATAACTTATACATATTATGTAACATGTCTTTTCCGAGAAAACCAATTTTGTTTAGTACAAATAAACATATATTTATTATCTGTATTAATAGCTAGCAACATTGATTTTATTTTGTTCATTTAAAATATATATAAACTGTAATTTCTGTAATGGCAACACTCGCTCTCTTGGTTTTTCGTCTTTGCTACAACCAGTGCAGCATTTTTGTATTTTATATTGAATTTCAATAAATTCAGTTTTTTCTACTAAAATTGTCGTTTGTATTATACAAATTTCGTCCACTATTCTATGTACTTTGTACGTTCAATATAATTTAAAATACTAAAACACTATCTATTATATGTTTTTGATATTTCATTATGATTCACATAAACATGAGCATGAGCTTATTATTATTAAGTTCAATTCCATTCAATTACACTACAATAACAGGATGGGATGAAAGCTTCAAAGCTCAAGAAAAAAGCATTATTTCGGTCAAAGACTATGCAAAAGCAAAATAAACAGCGACGCAAACAACAGAGCTTCATTGTTTCTTTTGGCGCGACGACGTGATTACTTTAAAATTAAGATTTTCACATTAATGGGCGTAACTAGACTACATTTCTTTTGTTTACGTTTTATTCTGGAACGACGCCAGATGACCTGAGATCTGATTGAAAATGAAAATTACGCACTATATATAAAAGCTTATTCAGCTTTTGTGTTTGTTTGTTATATTAGAAGTTAATATTAGATACTAATTATCGTAGATTAGCTTATAATCTTTTTATAAGATTTTAGTAAAAATTAATACAGGCAGTTTTTATTTCTTAGATACCAAGTTAGCAATAATAAGCATAGCAGCATAGCAATATTAATAAAATAAGTGAGAAAGCAATTATTATTATTATTATTTTATAACTGGGATTGGTGCCGAGGTCGGCCCTTGCTACGTCGACCAGTGTTGGTCCATTGTAGCTCCCTTAAGGTAAATTTAAAGTTCTCCGCTTAGTCCTGTTGACTCCAGGAACTTCCAGATTTTCTGAGCGGAGAGCTTCTGTATCTCTTCCGGTTACATGATATGCTGCCCTAGATAGATACTTCTGCGGTGCATGAGTGGTCCGCACGAGCAGAGGATGTGCATAGCAGGTTCCTCTGACTCATGGCATAGTCTGCACATTGCGGACTGACTTAGGCCAAGGGTAAACAAAACAATACTAGATACAAATAGAAAGCAATACTAGATATACATATAATTTGACGACACGTTTGGCTCAGTTTGCCGCCACTTGCACCCCAGCGGTTGCAGGTTTAGTCCCGCTGGGGGCATTCATTTGTTGAGTTAAATGTACTCCAGTCGTGGATCTTTATATTTATAATATATATTCGTATGTATCCGTAACATAAGCCTCGTAGTTTAGCATGGAACTAAATGGCACTGTGTGTTAATGTCTCAACATAGTTATTATTATTATTATTTTTATTTTCGTCTATTTGTTTGAGAATTGTGTATAAAAGTTCAATGCCAATAAAACAATGTTTATTTTGACTTAAAGTTAGTAGGAACATTCTGAAACAAATCTGAAACGATTCAATATCCTAACTGAGCTTAATTTAGGTACCTACACGTGTAAGTAAATTGCTCAAGCACTATTAGTGTTTCCAAATAGGTCCTGGAGAGTCGACATTTATGACCTAAAATGAAACAAAGAGAATATAAAGCTCGTTTATGTAGAGACATGTTAGGTGCTTTTTGTAAATTAGTAATGGTATGAATGATGAATATGGGAATTAAAATCTAACAATTTAATTAAAATATATATGTAAAATGGTTTTACAGAGAGACAGACGGACTAGTTTCAAGGAATAGATAATTATGTACTTAATAATAATAATTATTTTTAATAGTACCTAAATTCCACATGTTCCTATAAAACGCTAACATAGACAACCCTAGAATAGAATATGACAAAAATAATAATAAAATAATAATAATAAATAATAATGCTTTTTATTCGTAATATTTATTATAAAAAGCTCTAAGCAGCTTTTTATACACTACTTTTAAAGGTTAAGGCTGATTTGATTTACAAAATATGAACATGAAGTTCTCAAATGATTTACTCATTTACGCGCACGTTTGTTTACATGAACGCCTTCGTAAAGTATACACCACACATTTTACGACTCTACGCCACTTGCTATTAATAAACGATTGTAGTTTTCTATTCTGTCTGTGCTTATTAAATTATTTATATGTATTTTATGTTGTCGTTTCCTGTCATTTTTATGGGAAAAGTAGTAAACAGTTACTTTATATTAACTAGCGACTCATCCTCGCTTTGCTCAGGTTTGTCCCTAGGTACTCCCTTTAGTATAAGTTTTTTACAAACTTTGTTTTTTTTTAATTCATATCCATCCATACATACAATCTTCGCGTTTATATTAGTAGGATAGTAGGAAATTATGTACTAGCTATTTACTCTTACTCTGTTCGGGTTCATTTCTACACGCATTTTGACTGTTAAACGTGTTTCGGAGAATGATATAATATTTTGGTGCAAAAAGTATTCTATATAGAAAAATCTTTTTGACTAGAACAATTAGCTAATCGAAATCTGTCCAGTTATTTACTCGTGACCAGACAGACAGACAAAATTGTAAAAACTATAGATGCGGTCTCTATATTAATAACAATGCTATTTCAATAAGATTTTGTAAGAATATTTAATGTACATATTCGACTCTACTAGAATTTTGTTATAGATGGAAGATAATAGTCGTAGTGTACGTATATAAAGAAATTTATTTTTGTTTGTTTGGACGCACTAATCTATGAAAGTACAAGTCGGATTTGATATTATTTTAACTATTTTATAGGCCTACTTATGGAGGCAGCGCAGGCAATAACATATGGTACATTCATTTGCAAAATCGCTTACTATCTATAGAAGAAAGATATTCATGCTCTTTTACAATGTAAGTATCAGAAGAAAGTGCAAGGTGTAGAAATTAGTATGACATAAAGTTTATTGTCGGTAAATTGGAATAAATTGACCCTTTTATTTATATAATTTTTATTTTTATAGCCTCCCTCGGACTATGTGATACAAAAATAATTTTTCAATTCTGATCAGTAGTTCCTGAGATTAGCGCGTTCAATCAAACAATCAAACAAAATATTCAGTTTTATAATATTAGTATAGATTATATCACTTTATCGCTTCTGATAGCAGAAAAGACTACACATACACATATTGCTACTTCGTCCTAGAACAACTGGACGAATAGAGCCTGATGCAATTTGATAACGATTTGCTTGGCTCAGCTTGTTGACCCTTGCTGCGCCAGCGGTCGTGGGTTCGAGTCCCGCTGGGTCATTTGTTGGCAAGAATGTTTGTACTTCAGTCATGAGAGTTAATATTTATATTATGTATGTATTTAAAGAACTATATTCGAATATTTGTAGTGTATCAACTATCTGGTCCGCAATATAAGCCTCGTAGCTTACCATGAAACTAGATTGTGATGTGCTTAAGAATGTAAAAAATAATATACCTTCGTAAAAGGACAGTTAGTAGAACTTACAACTAGGTACCTTTAGGTACCTACTAAGCACACTCAAGCAAAGCCACAGTAACCTTACTAGTTTTACAATAAGTATTACCCAAAAATGCATTTTCTCTAATGCTAAAAGAATTTTCTGTATCGGATGTATGGCTCAGAGATGGACGTGAATAAACAAACACCTTTTCCGCTTTACACATAAGCGTATTTGGCCGCCTGTTGCAATGGCTAAGTGCCAGGTTATTGATTTAGGTGGATGAATAGTGCAGGTTTGATTATTTCTCGTAGAGTTAATAATAATAATAATAAATTCTTTATTGTTCACCCAATAAAAAGGGAAACAATATATAATAAAAAGATTGGAATGCACAATAGGCGGCCTTATCACTAAAAGAGCGATTTCTTCCAGGCAACCTTAAGGTGTAGGAAAGAGTACTAAGATAGAAGGGCGCAATTTTAATAAAGAAATAATACATAAAGAAGAAATACATATAATACTAATATATAAATAAGAAATATATATAATACTTATATTATAATTTATTAATATATATTTAAATAATGAAGCATAAAAAAATTATGAGTAAGTAAAACCTTTAGGGTTCATCCCTAAGTGTTTCAAGATGCTTCCGACTAACACTATGGAGGTCTATAAAAGAAAACATATGATTCGAAATTTCCTCCATATAAATTTTATTATATCATATCATGTCTTGGGTCTAAGGGATTTTTCCGCAAGAGAAGTGTATGTCTCTTTAGCACTAGCACTATTTCCGGTCAAGTGAGGCTTGGCGGTCTTCACACGTCCTTAGAAAACTTGTTAAGATTTTGAAATATATAAATAATTTTATCATTTTTCCGTATTTTTATATCTATAGTCTATACATAATAAAGTTCTATATACTAAGTCTAATCTATACAAATCAAATCAAAATATTCTTTATGCAAATAGACATTTACAAGCTCTTTTGAATCTTCATTTTTACATTATCAAAATTAAAAGTCAGTCTGTAAGTCTGTGAGTAAACTACCACCGTAACAATATTGTATTACAATATTTATCTATTTATACTGTCTATTTCAAAGAATCTAGAATTTGTTCCGAACTAAACTATATTTAATATCCGTCGAAGCATTTATTACTATTTTTATGGCATACAAACTTCGGTGTAAACATCGTTATTAAAAGTAATATTCGAAGTTGCATTTCTCGATCTAGTTTTAAGGTTCTACCGCAAAATGGATGGAACTGATGATTAGACCATATATCACTGTCCTACTTTTTAAACTTTTAGCACAATTGTGGAGAAACTTTTACGTGGATAGATGCTTTTAGAAAGCGCTCTTCAATGTTTAAAGTCCTTAAATATTTCTTAAGTTTAGATGAGACAATCCTTACTTCTTACTAATATTATAAAAGCGAAAGTAACTTTGTCTGACTGTCGCGCTTTCACGCCAAAACTACAAAACCGATTTAAATGAAATTTGTTACACAAATAGTCTACAGAAAGGATATAGGTTACTTTTCAAGGCGAGAAAAGGGCTATAAAGAGTTGAAATAGGGGGTAAAATTTTATATGGGCATTACGTTATTTTTAAAGCTAGTAGCTTGAAATTTATTTTTTAGGCTTTTGATTTTATATAAATAAATAGGAAATTCAAAGTTTGCAAAAATTACTAATATATCTGTACATACTCGTAATATAAATATTTTCTTTGTTCGTAAGTAGTTCTGTGATTTTGTATTGTATTCACCCTTATTTTTAATACCCCATTGTTGGACATAGTATTAAATAACCCATATGTGATTTAGGTCATAGTCTTCCACGCTGACTAAGTGCGAGTTTGGGGTTTCTTTCAAAAACTTGGTAGGTTCCTAAGACATGCAGGTTTACATAATAGTTGTCTTAAACTATTAATCTTTAAATTATAATATATGAAAGTTTAATATTGCTTTAATAATTATAAATGAAACTATCTTTTCGGATTTTGTCGCGGATTTATTATGATTTTTGGTTCCCGACGTTTCGAATGCTTTACAGCAATCATGGTCACGGGAGAGACTAAGGTATTAGACGTCTCAGGGGGTTATATACTTGTTACAGACAGTGCCTACCCACAATTTTTTACAAATATTCAAAATGATAGACTATAAAATTATACATTTCAATTCTATACTTTTAAGATTTTTAAAATTTTAATTATATTATAAATATGGCAATATTATTAACTTATTTTTAGCTACTATAATTATAATTATTACAATTTTCTAACATTTGGTAAAATAATATTAAGTAGTGTTGCTATTATTAAAATATGTATCATTCGCGTAAACCTAAGAAAGTATTATTGCTTTAATAATTTATATTTTAATATAACACATTAATAATAGCAACACTACTTAATATGATTTTAAAAAATGTTAAAAAATTATAATAATTATAATTATAGTAGTTAAAAATAAGTTAATAATATTGCCATATTTATAATATAATTTAAAATTTTAAAATCTTAAATGTTTAGAATTGAAATGTATAATTTTATAGTCTATCATTTTGAATACTTGTAAAAAATTGTGGGTAGGCACTGTCTGTAACAAGTATATAGCCCCTGAGATGTCTAATACCTTAGTCTCTCCCGTGACCATGGTTGCTGTAAAGCATTCGAAACGTCGGGAACTAAAAATCATAATAAATCCGCGACAAAATCCGAAAAGATAGTTTCATTTACATGCAGGTTTCCTCAGGTTTTTTCGTTACCGTAATACAAGTGGTAATTATATAGAAAACTGATATGGGACCTGCTAGGCCTCATGACCTTAGCGTATTGAACCCATTTCACTGGACTTTCAAAGAAGCGCGTTGCCACTGTACTACCACTGTACCTGTAATATTAATAAATAATATTACGTCCACCAATATATCTTACGGAAACTCTTAAATAAAAGGTGTCTTCATAATCTAATAATTTTATGTAAGTGTCTTCGTAAACAGATTTTGTTTGTTTAATTTCCGGCCGTGCGCGGCGCTGTTGTATTCTCTCTCATGTCAAGGCTGTTAAGTCATCTCGGGTTCGTAATAAGCCATTTATATAATATATATTTTATTGCAATACTAGCGACTCTTCCTCACTTCGCACGGGTTCGCCCCTAGATTAAACGTGAGCCAAGCCGCAGGTTCAACTAGTTAAAAAACCTAAAATAAAAGTAACCTAAGTTACTCCTTATAACTTTAGCTACCTGAGAGTGAAAGTCCCGTCAAAATCGGTCCAGCCGTTCTAGATATTAGCCGGAACAAACAGAAAGACAGAAAGACAAAAATTTTAAAAATAATGTAATAAGATAAAAACTATTTGTTAAAATAGGGTTAATTGTACGAGAAATAATTTTTGGTCGAATTTTTTACTCGAGAGAATATGTTTTCAAACGAAGCAATTTAAAGCTGCAAATGTTTGCTAACAAAAATGAAATAAAAGTGTATTGAATGCAGATATAACACTCCAGATAAAAAGTTATATGCTTTTTAATAACCAGCGAATCACCTTGCGTTGCTCGAGTTAGTGTCTATGTGATATAATATAGGTATAAACCTTCTTCAATAAACAGGATAACTGAAATAAATAAAACACATTGAGTCATTAGTTCGTGTATAAACGCATTTAAATAATGCGAAGAATCCACATCCAATTTTTTTATTTCTATTTATCGACGAGATATTCTACAAGATTTTTATTATCTTAAACTAAAACCTAAAATTTTATGAAATTACTTATATGTTTATATCATTCAGAGCTTTTTAATCAGTAGGACTATAAGGCTTGGGCTTCCTCTCAATGGGAAGGGAATGGGAACTAGCTAAGGTCTTTCATATGTGTATACCTACATGAGTAGGTATATCAGAATATTTGTATAAGTGCCATAGTTTTTGAGCTTTTCGCGAACAGACAAACAGACGCGGCAAAGGACTTTGTTTTATAATGTCTAGTGATTATGTGTAAATAGCATAAAAAATCTTGATTTTAAGCGTGAAATTTATTTTCTATTGTAGGTATATAATCTTTCCTATACACGAGTATTATAAAATTTGTTACATATATTATGTATATAGCCAAAACAATTCATCAGAATATTTCCTGGACTTGTATAACACTTAAAAAATACTAATTAGCATATTAAAAAATGTGAAAATTCTCGGAAAGAGTGTTATTTTAATATGTAAAAACTATTGAAAATTTACATAAAAGTTGTGTTCATTTAAAACAACTGTAGTGCCTACTATTCTTTAATTATAATAATTTTAACTCAGTAATTTAGTTTACTAGCTACGAGTATAAAAATTACATTTTAAAATATTTTTGTCTGTCCATCTGTTTGTTCCGGCTAATCTGTGAAAGAGCTGGACAGATTTTGACGAGACTTTCATTGATAGATAGCTGATGTTATAATGAATAACTAATGCTTATTTTATTTTAAAAAAAGAATAAGTTTTCCGCTTTAATATTAAATCGTACTTAAGGAAGCACTCGAAGCGAATCTGGAGGGTGAATTTTATCCAAATCCGTACAGTAGTTCTAGCATGTATTCGTAGAAGTAATACACATACATACATACATACACACACTAAATAGCATTTATACCAGTAGGCAGTTAAATTTGAATTTATATTTTCTCAAAAGCAATTCATATTCACTACCCACGAGTATTTCTATTGAGAACATAAACAGTGCTGCAGTATCGCAATGCACAAAATGCTAGTAAAAGGCAATTCCATTTTGCAGTTTAATTTGTGCTTAGCTTTCAAGTCATTCTTGCGGCAAAATTGAAATAGTTCAAGGGTAAAAATTTGCTTATTCGGTTATTTTATTGGCACCAGTTATCCGTTGCAATTGTAATATGACTAGTTTTTGTATACGGCTTCGCTCACGCGGTCACAAGTTAGCCTACATCAGTCCCTAGGGTGCATTTTACACGTAGATATGTCTTAGCCAATTTTTAACTTCTCTTGGATTCAGCCCTTTTTAACGTTTCACTGCTGGGCACAGGTCTCCTTTCAATACGAGAGTGTGATCAGGCCATATTCCATTACGCTGTCTAAGTGCGGGTTGGTAGAGTATACTCAGACATGCAGGTTTTCTCATTATGTTTTCCTTCACCGTCAGACAAGTGGTAATCACGTTAGAAACTATTCGCACATGAAAATATCAGAAGTACTAAACATGGATTAAAGCCTGCTTCACTCACATAGCATGTTAGCAAGCGTAAACCACTGGTCTACCATTGCTTTGACACACCCCCAACTAAAAAAAGGCTTTTCCGAATCGGCCCATTCGTTTTTGAGTTTTAGATAGATAGTAGATAGTAAACAATACTTGTTCGCTGAAAATTTTACGAACATACAAACAAACAAAGCAATAAGCATTATCATATTTACATAACAAAATATTTAGAAGCGACATTTAATAGACGTTATAAAATTGCAATAAAACAAAGAAAATCGCGTAAAAACTCTATTAAAAACGTAAAAACTGAATATAAATTATTTTCCATTTTTAAATTTTCACATATCATTAAAACAAACTTCCTGCACATATACAACAACTTCCGGTCATTATCGTAGTATTTTATGTCAGAACGATGCTGAAGATAAGTACCAAATGAAATATCTGCTCGTTCAGTGTTTTAATAGTTTTATTATTTGTATTATCTATATTAATATTATAAAACTGAAGAGTTTGTTTTTTTGTTTGTTTGTTTGTTTGTTTGTTTGGTTGATTGAACGCACTAATCTCAGAAACTACTGGTCCGAATTGAAAAATTCTTTTTGTGTTGAATAGTCTGTTTATCGAAATATATTATATCACGCTACGACCAATAGAAGCGTAGCATCAATGAAATATGAATTGTGCAAAAAAAGGTTGGACGGGCGTTAGTTCTGCGAGGTACATACTGCGCGGCTCATAAAAAAATTGGTTTTCGGTTTTTAAAACGCGAGCGAAGTCACGGCAAATGCTAGTCTATATAAATAATAAATTCTGAGTTGAATATGTATGTACATTAAATATGTTTTGGGCAATATTATTGAAATGGTCATTATTATCGTAAAGATGCCGAATCTTTTGCTTTTAGAATTTTTGCTCGAAGGTACTTCTAGAGAAACCGTTCTAGAGAAAATCTGGTTATCCGGTTAGACGAAATATACTAACGATATACAAAGTATTTTTATAATATTGCCAGAACTGTTAGTTTTATCGAATAATGCTTTGTGCTTTAAAACTTAGCTTTAAGAATTAACTTAAGCTAAATAGTAGAGTTCGTTCAGAGCTCAAAATTCGATTAATTTAAGATATTATCTTTATTGATTATTATTTGACTATATGATTTGACACGTTTGGCTCAGTTTGTAGTGACCCTACTTTCTGCGCCAGCGGTTGCGGGTTCGAGTCCCGCTGGGGGCAATGATTTGATGAGCACGAATGTTTGTATTCCAGTCATAGGTATAATATTTATAATATATATATATTTAAAATTTATATGTGCAGTATATCAACTAATCTGGTATACGTGATACAAGCCTCGTGGCTTATCACGGAACTAGATGGCGCTCTTGTAATAATGTCCCAACATATTTATTACTATTACTTTATTATTATTATTCATATTGAAAAAAGTAGTAAACTGTTTTATTTTTGCGCATTTATTTATAGATTTATATAGCACTGACCTAAAAGAACCGCGTGAAGACTTGAAACATTATTTTTCATTTTTCTTTTCATAATATAATAAATTGAAAGTCCTCCATGGAACATTTTCTGTTATTATCATATTTATGTCAGTTGTTGAATAAAGTATGAAATGAAATACTTGATTTAGTGTTTAAATTAAGTTATTTTAAACTTTTATTTTATAACTTATATAAAGAGTCGTCATGTTGGTAGTTCCGTTTTCGGAATTGAGAAAATGGAATTCTTTACTTAGGTATATATAAATTATAGTATTTCCCGCAGCTCCATCCGCATTCTAAAGATCGGAAATCAAATTCCTTAATTTTACATATTATTATAGCAAATCATGTTATGTTATGTTTTTTTACCCAATTACGCCAGAATGGCTCAATCAATCTGGATGAAATTTTTACACAAAGATAGACTTTTATACATATATAGATTAAGTCTAGAATAGCACATCATTCATACTACGGACGGAAAAGTGGACGGTTTCAGGGGAACTTTTTAATTATTGTTAATTTTTAACGAAATAGAAATTTTAAAACCAAACCAATGAATCCAGTTATTAACGTGTTTATACATATATACTATAAAAAAATATTATTTATTATTATAGCAAAAAGCTGAGCTGTGTAAGCGCGTAATTTTTCTAACGCATAATAATTTTTAAGACAGTTGTTAATTAAATGTTAATTTTTTAAATTATATTTTTTTGACAGATAACACATCTAGATACGAAGTTAAATTACTATGTTAAAGATCAAATCTATAGGCGTGAAAGTTTTTCAGTAAAGTGTACCACAAAAGGCTCAGATTGTGGGATAGTGTTAGGTTATTTTAATTAGTAGCAGTAGCGAGTTAATTGAGCATAATGGTTTTTAATATGACATGATTTTGGGCCGCTTCGATATTATTTATTTATTTATTTATTTAATCAGGTTTGCTAGTGGTTATTACATTAATACGTAATTTAAAATTAGATACTACAAAAAATACAATAATGCATAACCGTTTGAAAGCAAACACAACATACACAATATTTTGTCCGTTTAAAATTTTGTAACTAAACAAATAAAAACAAACTTAATAGAATTTTAAAGTACAATTAACAATTAGGTAGAATGAATAAAATGAAATACAATAAATTATAAAAGACAATTAATTAATTAAATAAATGTATTCATTATATTAAAGTAATTTTGAAGCTGGCGTATTCTAAATCTATACTTCTATACTAATATTATAAAGAAGTAAAGTTTGTTTATTTGTTAAATTGTAAGGGGTAATCTCGGGATCTACTGAACCGATTTTAAAAATTCTTTCACCAATAGAAAGCCACATTATTGCTGAGTGTCATAGGCTATATAAAACACCGAAAAATAAAAAGGCTTTTACGTCCGTTTTGCAAAGTGAATCGGAGAAAATACGGTCGAATGAAAGCGTTTCTTACGAACGCTGCCTTAACTATGAAAGATATATTATTGAGTTCTAGAGAAAAGATGTGGAGCTTAAAAATGCCTACAAAAAAGTCAACGACAGCATATGTCTAACTTTTATATTTAAGTTACAAAAAGTAGTTTTTTAAATATTAGTATAGATAATTTTATTTTAAATTTTTAATATTAATAAAATAATTTAAATTATTTAAGCACTCTGTATTAAAAAAGGATTATTAACATTATGCCCAGCGAAGTGGGCATGGGTCAGCTAGTCTAACATAATATTATTTGTATTTTAACACGATTTTCCGACGAAAAGTATACTTCTTGAGATAATCTTCTAATTTAGAATACAATGGAAATGTAGTCAATCTGTTTTGCGTCTTATGATGTTTGAAGATCAAAGATAATACGTCAATTTTTATTTTGTTTACCTAATAACGATTTCCCTACAACATTCTTTAGAGAACTCGTAAAACTGCTTTTTAGTGATTCTTAGAAAAAACCTATTTTGTAGGGTTTTTGCTGTTTTATAGTAATATCCGACACTTGCATAAGTGTACTATGAGTCTTTTAGTGGTTTGTTTGATACTTATCCTCCTTTAGATTTGACATTAAAATATTTTTTTGTAGCGTTCTCTAGATTTTTCGATCTCGAAGTTTCGATTGCTTTATTTTTGCATGGTCGATAATATTCTCTAGGCTCCGAAAATTCAATGGGTAGTCGACACAATGGTTTTTGGTTCTGACGATATAATATCTACATATTAAACAACCATTAAATCAAATTAACTTTTAACCACTAATTTATATAGCTAACTAGCGCAAGCGTAGCCGCGGGTTTCGCTAGTTGTACATAATATAAAACTTCCTCTTAAATTACTCTATCTACTAAAAAAATTGCATCAAAATCCGATGCGTAGTTTTAAAGATTAAAGCATACATAGGGACAGACAGACAGCGCGAAGCGACTTTGTTTTATACTATGTAATACTCTTAAGAAACTTTTACTAAAAAATTTATTTTTCATATGTAATAAATAATAAAGTTTATAGGGTGCACTATGAGTATATTGGATATGGTAAAAATAATTCCAAAAAATATAAGGTAATTAAGATACATATAATGCACTCGCACCATAGACTAATAAATGAAAAAAATTTAGACATGTCATCCAATTTATGATTTTTAGTATTTTTTATTATAAAATTTAATTAATTTGTGCATAAAATTCTGATATCACTTAGTATATTAAAGGTAACAGCGTCAACGTTGGCTTTTCCATTAGGCAGAGTAGGTCGGGCCTGAAATCGAGATGAAAATTTATACGAAATAATAACTCGCCTTGCTTGTTTCTAATAACACCCAAATTTAATTTTGCTTTGTAAATTTGTTATTGTCTTTTATAGGCTACGGAATCTTATGACCACTTTATATATCTATGACTCGCCTAAAACTAAACACTTATTTTTGTTGTTAAATTTATAATCAGAAACTAGCAGAATGCCTAAATAATCTAATAAATTTTCTGAATACCATAATTATTACGTCAGAATGGCTAAACAGATCTGGATAAAATTTGGTAGAAGGAGGAGAGAAAAAGGAAGAGGGAGACGGAGAGTGAGAGGGAGGGAGAGAGAGAGAGAGAGAGACTGAAATACTTCATAGATCATCATAGCTTTTCATTTTTCGGTCGGTCGGTTCTCGTGGGATAGATTTGTTTTAGTGAGTAATAAGATTCATAAATTAAAAGATTAAATTTTATAGGTGTAAGTAACAAATATTTTATTTCTACAAAGTTATGTATGTATTAAAAAAGAGTTTTATCTTTGGTCTAATGTATCTACAATTATTTATTAGTGCCCTACTAGTTATTAATATGTTATTTTATATCATACAAAACAAATGTACACTTCATAATTACTATATAAATCTACTTTACGTTATTTACTTTATGTATACAATTGCGGCAACTTTAATTCTTATGAAATTTCCAGTTACGGTGACATGGTACCTGGAACCATCGCGGGCAAGATAGTGGGCGGTGTGTGCTCCCTTTCCGGAGTGCTGGTGATCGCTCTCCCAGTACCTGTTATCGTGTCCAACTTCTCTCGTATCTACCATCAGAACCAGAGAGCTGACAAGAGAAAGGCGCAGAGGGTATGATTAAAAAAACATATTTCAGTATTACTGATAAATTTCTTCTTCCCAAAATTATCTATATTGATTATGACGTTATTAAACACATCAACAGGTTCAGTTAGCTAATTTTTATCAATGTTCCTTTATCTTACGGGAGGTAGCGCTATAGTTGAGCGAGTCATCTTATACCGGCTGAAAATCTCAACACTAATAGTAGTAGTACCCCATATTGACATCTAAAATGATTGGACAATTTGGTGACAAATAAAAGAGGTAGCACAGTATACAGGTTATTTTAAGTTTTAAGTTGGCGTTTAGTTGAATTATATTTGATATTAGTACAATAAAATACCTATAATATTTACTGTACAGAAAGCCCGCCTGGCGCGCATACGTATTGCGAAAGCTTCGTCTGGTGCAGCGTTTGTATCCAAGAAGAAAGCTGCCGAAGCTCGTCTCGCTGCGCAAGAGTCGGGCGTGGAGTTAGATGATGCAGGAAGAGATGAAGATATCTTCGAATTGCAACATCATCATCTGTTGAGGTGTTTGGAACGGACTACGGTATGTGTTGAATATTGGAATACTGAGTTCAAAATCATTTTAAATATTTATTGAATATACTACTCTTACTTATACGAGTACTACTCTAAAGAATATACCACTCTTAGTAATGGATTTCTTCTTGATACAGTCCGCTTCCTACTATTGATTTCAAAAATTATGCTTTATAAATGTAAAGGTATGGCGTAAAATATTCCCTTGAAATATTAGTTGATAATTCGCGATTTCTTAAATCGAAATAAATAGACCATACTCTTTATGTAATACATATTGTATATAAGATAGATATATAAGAAAAAGTTTGCTAATAGGGATATTTGATTTGCGTAGGCGATGTTGCCATATCACCACCATGAAAGTGAGCCTGGCTTCGTCCACTGCGGAGCATAGGCTACTAACTGAACTCGATCTCTACGCATCAGTCCGCTGCCAACTACTTGCGTTTAACAACAGTCCTCTTACCTGGAGGGCGTCCTACACGACAATTGCTGAGACGTCGTCATTTATAACTGTATTTCTACCAAACTTTAGTACCAAATGGGTTTTCAGTTTTGTCTTTATATGTACTTACCCTGTTTTATGTTGGAAATAAACAACAAGTTATTTAGTCAATGTGACTTAATATTAATTGTTTTTTTATATATTTTTATTTTTTTTTATTTTCACATTGATTTATTTGGATATTATAGAATTCAAAGTCAAAAAATATATAATATTACCTCACCCTAAAGAAAAAAATGCATATAAAGACATTTAAAATATGACAAATATAATGAAAAATTATGATCAAACGTTTCAGGATCGAGAATTCGTAGAGATGGAAAATCCATACAATGGTGCAGTGAAAAGGCCTGGATCGCCTTCTCCTCTCGCATCGCCCGCACACTCAGGTCGCGCCCCGGCGTTGCTTGCATGTTGCGCTCGCTGTGGTTGCTGTCCACAAAAATACCAGGTATAACTTTTATTATATAGATGTTTAGTGTATATAGGATATTATCTGGGGTACTTGATTTATCAGGTCTTAGGTTTCTTCTTTCCGACTTTCCAAACTGGTAGTAGATTCATGGCGATAAGAAAAAAAATATAATTTAATGTTGAATTAAATTTTGAATTTCTTAAATATATACGTTTTACAATTAATGAGACATACGGACAGAAATTATATACATACATATATTATATATATATATATACATACATATATAAGTAAATGTAACATCGTGTGTCTTTGGTAATATAACTTTTTTGGTTTAAATGGAACCGACAAGAATTTGAAAGATACGTTACAAAATCACAAAACATAACTAACCAATTAATTTTATTTCTCTAACAGAAAACACTATTAGGTAGTAATTTTACATGAAGTTTTATTAATTTTACATCAAAATATGTCACATACCGGTGTTTTAAACAGAAACGCCGTCGTTCAGTACGATGCATCAGTCCGATCGGCCTCGCGTCGTGCCCCCGCCGTGAGGTATAAACGCACGCGCTGTGTCGCGTACCAATTACGTATTGTTTCTATGGCCAAAAAGTTTTACTATAAATGAAATAGTAAATAAATACATTAAATTTATGTTATCTTTCTTGACATAATATGATTTCCTAAAACTATATTGCTTTGATATAGTCGGTAACAAAATGTTTTTTTTTTAATATTTTTTTTATTATCATTATATTATAATAATGGAAATTTAATATATTTTATTATAATTTAAACTTTTTTTTAATTATTTAATAATTATAAATAAGTTTTGTTTAGTCAAAAATTTGGTCATAGAAACGAGAATTGACTGAATACGTGATGGCCCGTATGTTGCTTGTGTGGCTAGACCTCGTGTTTTGTCCCCTAAGTGCATAAAAGAAAAATACCATATATATAAATATAGCTTCCGCCTTTTTCTTGTAAGCACAAAATGGCGTTCAATGTCCGCTAAGTCCACACAATCCGACGTACTCCTGATGTCAGGCGATCGGCCGAGCTTGCTATGTCCCAAACAAAAGAGCTGTACATTACTAAATTTGTATATTCCCCAAAAAAGCTAAATCAACTTTGTTGTTTGTGTTATACGGTAAGTATGCCATTTATACCTATACATCTAAGATACTGCTAATGTTACAATTTTTACCCAATTTATTTTCACACTTTACCACATGAATAATTAATACATATTTTGACGTTAAACAAATGAAACGCACGCAAGAAAAAATAAAAATTTAATTCATCTAAAACAAGCGGGCATCGAATTGGCTGACAGGTCCTGCTTTTAGACTCAAGTAGAAAACGAGCGCGAGGCGCTAGGAGATATACGGCGACTTCTCGACCATCGGATACCTCTGTCTCAGCGGCCCCCAGTGAAGACCCCTTACCAGTACGTCTTTCGGTGTTGCTTCACAGCGATGTTATATACGAAACTATCTTAAAGTTTCACATTTTGACGTGAATAAGTTTCTTTTAAATAAGCACTTGTATATACTTCAAACTTTCTATCTAAATAATTTAAAGGTCTTAAGTTAATGTTATATGTCAGGCATATTGTATAATTCAATTAGTCAGTTTTCAAAATGCCTTAGGCAATTTGTAAATCTTTTTATTGTATAGGGCTTATAGATAAAAAAATGACGTTTAACGAGGTCGTTTGTAAACAGGCTAATTATACGATATGCTTGTAAAATAATACATAATAGTGTAATATTCTTTCATAAACATATTCGCGTTATACATTTCTTTAAGAAAGTTTGTTAGTCGCTGTGTGGTATCTGAAATAAGGCTTTCAATGTCTGCAGGGTGTTGGCTGCTGTAATGTCGCTTGATTCGTATTTTATATAGATATAAGTATTGTATTTAATAAGTGTCTTTATGTATTTTGTAAGCTTGTGCTGTGGTGCTATTGTCGTAATTTAATGTTACCCAAATATTGGAAATTTGTTTATTATATAAGTATTATACTTGTCATTGTTAATAAATCGCAATATTATTAAAAAAAAACGTAAAATTAAATATATTTTAATGTTGCCAGTTATTTTAAAAATAATAATGCGATTTTTTTAAAGTAGATCCACAAGTGTTGTAATTGTTATAAAGGATGTCGTAGTTATATTGTAGTTTGCAAATATTTATGTTAAAATAATGCTGCAGTCGCCAACACACTGCACACATTATGGCAAAGGAAGGAAATAAATATAGTACTGGTTTCATTTTTTATTTACTCAAAATGGCCGTAGGTATACACACTAATATAAATACTTCACAATATAAACTTAAATCTAACTTTGGAGTCAACTTACGAAAATTTGAACTTACTCGACATCCACAACACGCATGATCACATAAAGGGCCAATAAGTTTCTCTACTCTGATATAGTCAGATGCATTTTCATATCACAGAATTTTTCTAAACACCTATATTCATTACACACTAATGGGTCTACATAAAAAAATAAATATAATGTATTTATTAATATTTTTCAAAGAAAAAACAAATATTTATTTATTACAATTCAGCATGCTTCCAGCACAACAATCATTATACACTTTTTCCATACATTATGCGACTCGCTCTCACTTTATCGAAATATTTTTTTGGCGTATCTATCTTTATGTATGTTCTATGGTCCTCTGTCTATCAATATACTCCCAAGCTTTTTCTCGATGTTGAATGCTTTATACAACACTTTTGTTATACTGTAGATAAATTGATTTTTGGCTTACAAATAAATGTTTTGTGTTATTTTTTTAAATCCTAAAATTAAATTAAAAAAACAGGCAGAATTTAATAATATAATAAATATTAAAAGGAAAATATTATTTTTATCACATTGAAATAGCAATTTTTTTTCAGAAGTATGTTTGTTATACAGAACCTCATCAACTTCGTTATACCTTGTTACGAATATGTAATAATGAATATCATTATTTTGTCTATATATTCATTAAAACTTTATCATTACAGCAAGCATGCGGCAAGTACATTCCAGCAGGAAGCACGGTTCAAGGAAACCAGACTGGAGTAGCAATGGACGGGACTTATCTTGTGGAAGCGTCTTTCTAGGACCCAACTACTAGCGCTCATGTTGAGAGCTACGTGTGAAAAGACGTTACTGTGTTCCCGCACATGGGTGTTTACTGTGTGAATGTTCCCACATACAAGTGCGGTAACCGAACGAATACGGCCAATGAAAGACAATCGCGCAAACAATTACTAGATTTTACTCTTAACACGATACTGCCTAATGTAAAATGGATATCATATTTGTATCAAGGATTTGAACTTTTCCAATGGAGACTTAATAATACTCGTGTTATACTAAACTTCTTATGATAAAAGTTGATTAGTCCAAAGTGGGTCAATTTGAATATTTAATCAATGTTACCAAATGGACAATATTGGGGTGAAATGGTAACGTCTTCGTGGATTCTTAAATAAATCCAAATTATAATAAAAACTTTATCTAGTTACTATAATGTTGTAAACTATTTAAATTATCTGTATTTCTATTAAGACATAGATAGTTTAATACAATAAGATGTTATGAATAGTGTTTAGCTCTCTGGAATGATTCATAATTGCAAATCAAGCTCGTCATATAAGTAATAAGGTATTGGTTAGGTCTCCATAGGAACATAACGTATATCCCAATCGTGGTTTCTTTTACTCGTATAGTTATAAACAATATTGATAAGATTTTTAAATGTAATATGAATGGTTAGAACGAATCTTGCCCCATAACGAGGTTTTCGGACTTACCACTTCTGAAAATCGTTAGTAAAAGACAAATTAGGTTTTGAAATTTTCATTCTAGTCAATAGTTGAAGTCATATCAGTATTGGTAACAAAATTTCTCTTGTAGCTGTCCTTGTATTTGTTTAAATCCACTAGGTCACTAGTGCCTTCGTAATCCCAAGAGTAAAATTATTTATCTTCGTGAACTGTTACTCTGTGTTAGTGAATAATAGAAAATAGATATTCTTGTAATGATATTATTTAATGGGCGTTAGGCACGTAGCAGGACAATATAGGAACTTGTGTTACTTGACCTACCCAGTCAAGGTAACTTTGGTAACGGCCTCGTCGTTTAAACTCCATTGTATAACACCATGTCTATCAACAGCAAAATTATAGCTTTAAGTTCTGTTATTATAAATAGAGTTTAAAGCTCTTATAATCATACTTACCATCATGCCTTTCACTACGTATGTCATTTGATGATGGACATTGCAGTATCTAGTCAACTTTTTCAAAATGCGACTGGTCGAACCACGCAATGAATTTTAAACAATGAAATTTTATGGTTGATTTTAAACTTAGGTCCCTTACTTAATTGTAGTTATTGACGTCTTATGATCACGTAGTTAAAGAATGTTATATATAGATAGATGAATTTATGTGGTGAAATAGAGATTTAATTGAGAATAAATGTTACATTATAGATGTAAGTTTGATTATGTGAGTGTCTATTGCATCGGATGCATGTTTTAGTAGCAAAAACAAGTTTTTCACAGATGGAGCGTAATGGAGACAAAACGCAAGTGTTTGCCACAAATAAAATTACTTAAAACAAATTATTTAATATAGAATTACGTATATTTAAATAAGTATTTTTGACTTTATCTGTGAGAAACTTAATATTTTGTAGGTATTTGTATAAACCGAATTCGATGTTAAAATATCTCTTCCAAAATATTGCCATTTCTATTAAAGTTTAATGAAATAATCAGTAAATTTGGTAATTAATAAATCTTATTAAGAGTCGGTTAGATAGTAATTGATCTCTAACTTCATTATGTATTTAAAATGAAAATTTCCAATGTCCTTGTGAAATATTAAACTATTTGCAATTATTTAGATATACTTCTAAAGCTGTTTATTTTACATCTACGTAGTATTAAAATCCTTCTAATATGTCTTACGGCATTAAATATTTTGAGCTTATACTTTTTAACTGCCAAAGCAGTCGTTTAATATAAATCTTTTTCATATAAAGGTAAGGTGGCGACAGATACGATGTTGGTTATATTATTATAATAAATTTGTTTAAAATAAATTCTACCTGTCCATATAAAGACGCAACATATGCTTACGTACCGTTTTTACCACAGATCAAAAATATTTTTATTTCGGTATACTATTATGCCCTAATACCCTATACCCTATTATACCACTTTTACTGTCATTTAGTGAAAATCACCTCTAATAATTATTCCTCCCTGTGATTCTATGGCTGTTTAATATAATATTATTCTACATATTGTTACTAATGCGGTATATAATTTTTTTTTTTTATGCTTTAGATGATATTATAATTTTTGTATATATATTACGTATATGTTACCAAATATCGTTATATTATGGCCTATCTATTATTTACCTTAATACTAATGCGTCTTTTATAATAAAACCTCGATTACTTTCTAATGTTTACTATAGTTTTAATAAAATATTGACACCAATATGTTTGCCAAAAATATTTTTAATATCTTCATGTTCCTTCTGTAATGGTAGCGACATCTGTTGTCATAAGTAGGAATTGAAAATGATTTTTTTATGTTATTTAATGCTTGGTCTAAATTTTGATCAGTTTTGGATCAGAGGTGATTTCAATAATTAATATGTAATTTACTATTTCAACTAAGTCACCCCTGTCTTCCAGTTAAAGATCCTCTAATTCTGAAGACACTCAATAATTCTTTCTTAGATTAACGCAATTATTTGACGTACCTATTCAAAACTATCTTTTCGGTTTTTTTTGCGGATTTATTTCGATTTTTGCCAGCTCCTGTAACTTGAAATGCTTTACAGCAATCATAATCACAGGAGAGCCTAAGATTTTAGATATCTCAAACGTTTATATACTCGTTACAAACATAGCCAATGCCCAAGCCAACAATTTAAAAAAAAGATACAATGAGTTAACCAAAAATTCAAATAAATCCGAAAAAAACGAAAAGATAAAACATCTTTAATAACGGAGTTGAAATGTTATACATTTACCTGAACCAAAACTGTTTAAACAATTTCGATCAAGTCCTAAAACTTTACTAAGTTATGAATATAAATTATAATAATTTTTAAAGTTTATAATATTAAAAAATATTTATTGTTCAGTCATAGATTAAATGAAAGTTTAAAATATCAATGTGACGTAAGTACTTAAACAGTATGTTAGTTAGTTTTGGAGATAATAATGAGCGGAGATATTCCAGTGAGATTGAATCGGCTGCTTGTGGCTGAAACGCATCTTATACTTTATCTTTTATGTGTAGTGGATGATTTACACCATCTGAAAGATATTATTCTGGAAGATAAGATTTGACGACACGCTTGGCGCAGTTAGTAGTGACCCTGCTTTCGGCACCAGGGGTCGTGGGTTTGATTCCCGCTGGGGGCATTAATTTGCTTAACACGAATGTTTGTACTCCAGTCATGGGTGTTTATATTTATAATATATATGTATTATGTTTGTACTGTAAAATCACCAGTCATTAAAAATTAATATATGTGTAGTATATCAGCTATCTGATATCCGTAACACAAGCCTCGTAGCTTACTACGGAACAAGGTGGGGCTGTTGTAATAATGTCCCAACATATTATATTATAATTATTATATCTACTATTTCTATGCTGGTATACACAGGTTCAAGTCTCTTTTTATAATAATGTCCATTTCTATGTACTATGACATATACTTTCGGCTGGGCTACTGTCAGTTTTGAGCCAAAAACACTTATATTTTTACATACAACTATAGTGTGACAAAACTCAATACCAATGTCATCTAGCACTATCTGGTAACACCTATTACTATTGAGTTTCAATTCTACCTAACAATATCTAAATAGGTGAAATCAGGTAATGCGTTTTCTTAAATAAGATGATATCTTAAATCGCTATCACTAATAGAAATATAAAAAATATATGGAAAATATACATAAAATAATCAAAATATGTCTTGTACGATTTGAGTTTTCTATTAGCGATATTGATTCGTTTGATTGTAGTTCCTCTATTTGATTACATCTTCAAAAAAGTGTAAGAAGAAAAATATTATAAATTAAAATGCGGTACATAAATTATAAGATTGCGTTTTTGCTGCAAGCACGCCATAGAGTGTCGTTGGACCAAAGGAGTTCTGTAGTATTTGATGTGGTGCAATATGTGAAACTTTCAAAGTATATTATAAATGTTCAATGAACTATAGTAGTTAAACTGTCGGTACTAACATAATTTTAACTAGCTCTAATGGCTTATTAGACTATTTATTATCATTGGAGGGTACATGCGATATGAATAGGGAACTCATAGTAGGTCAGGTCGTTTTGTCTGTTTTTGTTCTGGCCTTGGCAGCTAATTTCATTGGTCAGATATCTTCGAAATATTTCAGCATGGCTATTATCATTTTTCTTACCCTGAACCTAGTAGAATATATAATAATTCAGCCCTCGCAGTCAGATATCAAAAGCAAGACCTGACTTACGCAGACAGTGTAAAACTGACCTCTTCCCATTTTATACGTGGAAAAATGCATTTAGGTATACTACCTGCATTGGGAAAGTCAGTACTACCCATTATAACCTAACGAAACCTCCCCCGTCTTAATAGCGCTACGCAGTATTGCTTACGCACTCGAATACGACGTCTTGACGTCTGGTCTGCCGAAGCAGACCACAATAACTGTGGGGTTGCTCCATCGTTGTGGCCCACTTTGTTATCAAACAAGTATCAAGAGCAACCCACATGGTATACAGCCGAATTGAATCTCCTAGAGTGTTAGTTAGCTTTGGCTGAACTAGCGGAAGCTAATAACCACCCATTATACTATTCTTTAAGAATTAAGCGCTTTTTAACATCCCACAGTTGGGAATGGACCTCCTTTTAATTTGTCCATAGTCCATCACGCTGGCCAAGTACAGTTGCGGACTGACCATATATTTCGAGAAATTACTAGGAACTTAGACATTCAGCTTTCCTCACGATGTTTTGCTTCGCCTTAAGACAAGTGACTAATACTAGAGTTAAGCACGCTTCACTCAGTTACCCAATTGAACGCGTTAATACCATTGGGCTCATAATCATCATTTTATTTTCGTATAGATCAACTACAATAATGACTTTAATAATATTATGGTTTTACCAGAAAATGTCTGAAATATAAGTGAGGCTTTTACTTTTACGGAATCAAACATTTGAAAACTTCATTGATACGTACTAAAAATTAAGTAAATTACTTATAAAAAGCCATAAATGAGTTAAATTAAGCTACATAATTAGTACCGACAGTGAAACTATTAGTATAGTTACGAGTGAGTCGACGAGTATCAATTGTGATTTGTGACCCAAATTAGCGATGTACTTACATTTAAAAATTATCTATTTTAGTTTGATAGCGAAAATGAAGATTTACTAAGCTTTAGGACGTTTTCTTGAGAGAGGGCGCAGCTGTGCTACTGTCAACATCAACTCCGTAAAATTGTTATTGTTTAAAATTACTTACTGCAAATTTGTGATTAAAAAGTTATTAAATAGTAATCAGACACCAAAAACATCTGCTGAAGTTGAAGTGTGAAGAAAAATCTCGTGAAATAGTGCCAAAACCGAATATTATCAGACGCAGTGTTTAGTGACTTTCACTGTCGAATTTGTGACTAATGTGCAGTGAAATTAGTTTTTAATGAGACTCTAATCCTTTGGTCGCATTAAACGTAAACTGTATCAAGTCTAAAACACATTATCGACAAATTAGTGGTTTTTATAATATAAATACACCGTTAGTAAAATAATTCAAATCAACACAACACAGCGCCATCTAGGTGTGAATAGAGGAAGACACAGCACTGTTTTATCGACTGCACTACTACTTTTCTTTCTACTTACCAACAGAGGGCGCTACCCATACCTTCGCTATGGATGAAATTAAAAGTATGCTTTTAAATATGCAGGGAGAAATAAGACAGCAAAAGTCGGAAATGTTAAATATGAAAGAGGACATCAAAAATACAATTAACAATAACATCAACGAAAAGTTCAAGATTCTAGAAAATAAAAACTTGCTAATGGAACAAAAAATAGATACACAAAAAAAGGCAATAGAAAATGTTGAGAGACAGCTAAGAAGAAAGAATCTAGTATTCTTCGGTGTGGAAGAAACTGAAAAGAACTATCTCGATTTAGAGAACAAGGTATTTGACATCATAAATAATAAATTAAATGTAAAATGCGACAAATTGTGTATAGAATTTGTAAAAAGACTAGGGAAGAAGAGTGAAAAGGTCAGGCCCATAGTGGTAACGTTACTCACAATGGGATTAAAAATACGAATTCAAAAAGCCAAGAGAACATTAAATGGAACTTCGTACTACATAAAAGAAGACTTTCCCAAAGATGTAATTATCAAGAGAAAAGAACTCCAAATTGAATTAGAGAAGGAAAAATCACAGGGGAAAAAAGCCTTCATAAAATACGACAAGCTTGTGATTATTGAGAAGGATACCCAAACGAGTCAGCAACAAAAATCTAACAAAAAAAGATACTTTTCAGAATCTCCCGAATCGTCAAATAACTGCAACAAAAATGAAAATCAAAACAAAAAACAACCTACAAAAATAAATAAGAAAAATAACATGACTAACTTCATTACAAAAAAACCAACGCTTCTACACCCTATACAAAATGCTTCTTATGAGCAGAACACCAATCAAACAAAAACATATATAGAATAGCAATCAACGGCCCCTCTCAATCTTCCAAACCGGCTGGTCCCCGTGGAAGAGAATGACCACAACCCTCCAAATATTACTCCCAGATTAAGAAATAAAAATAATACCTTAAAAATAGCAACATACAACGTCAGATCACTCTCAACAACTGAAAAATATATAGAATTACTGCACTCTATCCGAAACACAAACATAGACATTCTGGGCTTAGCTGAAGTAAGAAGAATGGGATGCAAAATAGAAGAATATAACAGTCATATACTATGTTATGTGGGTGAAACTCCCGGTCTGTATGGTGTTGGGTTTCTCATCAAGAAAAAGTATAAGAAAAATATTACAAACTTCAACGGACTATCAGAGAGAGTTGCGTTACTACAGCTTCAATTTTATGATACAGACTTGACAATTATTCAAGTATACGCACCAACGCAAGACTCAGATGAAGAGAACATAGAAAAATTCTATGAAACACTTCAAAAAGCTCACAAGCTATCGGAAAACTGCAGAAACATCATGGTGATGGGGGATTTTAATGCCAAAATTGGACTACCAAACCCAAATGAACATCTTATCATGGGAAAATTCGGCTACGGAAAAAGAAATAACAGAGGAGAAAGGCTTGTCCAATACGCCCTTGAATATAAACTATCCTTTATGAGTACTTACTTTAAAAAGAAAAACAGTCAACGATGGACATGGATATCGCCAGACGAAAAAACAAAAAATGAAATCGATTTTATTATGTACAATTACCCTAAAAATATTACAAATATTGACATTTTAAACAACGTAGAATTCCCTTCAGATCATCGAATAGTAAGAGCAACACTAAACCTAAAAAAACCCAAAAAATGCAGAAAACTTTTCCAAAGCTCGGTAGCATCACTTAAAACAGAAGGACAAGTAAAAGCTTATCTTTCAAACCTACGAACTAACCTTATAAACCCTACCGACTTTGATTTTGATAATATACAAGAAACCTATAATAAACTCGAACTCTACATTAAAAACAGTTTAAAACTGGAGTCTGCTAGCAATAACGAAAAGAGCATGCAAATCCGTAATTTCTATAACGAATCAACCAAACTTTTAATACTAAGAAGAGCCGAACTCATAAAAACTAAGAATAAAACAAAAGATATTAAAAAAGAGCTTTCTTATTTATTTAAGCAAATTAGCAAGTTAATAAGAAATGATTACAAGCAACATAGGCAAAAAGTGATTGAAAATAGCTTAACACACTTTAGAAGCGCCAAAAGAGCATACAAACAACTAACCACTCACACTGATTGGATCAAGAGCTTAAAAGAAGGTCAAAATGAAACAAGATCAAGGAAAGAAATATTATCATGCGCTACAAACTTCTACAAAAATCTTTATGCTATTAAGCTACAGGACACAACATCAGTCAAAGAAACAAACAGCTTAATTATAAACACGAGTCAAACAACTATCTTAAAAGAAGAAGACGTCCTGAAAAATATAAAAAAGTTGAGACGTGAGAAAAGCCCAGGACCAGATGGCTTAACAAATGAGGCACTCATAGAAGGAGCGGAACTACTTACCGGACCGCTAACACGCATATTTAATATAATCCTAAACACAGGAAAAGTACCAGAGCAATGGCAGAAATCAGATATAATACTGCTATATAAAAAAGGAGATCCACTCGATATCGCTAACTATCGTCCGATAAGCCTGCTCTCAAGTGTATATAAATTATTTACTTCTGTTATACTTGATAAAATTAGCCCTCAAATAGATAGTATGCAACCGGTAGAGCAGGCGGGCTTTCGCGCAGGTTTTTCGACTATGGACCACATCCACACATTAGAACAAGTCATAGAAAAGTATACAGAGTTTAACAAAACCCTTTATATATGCTTTATTGATTACACAAAAGCATTCGATAGTCTGTTTCATAACTCTATCTGGCAAGCTCTACACACCTGCAACATAGATCCAATAATAATTAAAACCTTAAAAAATATTTACGAAAATAGTGTGAGCAGAGTTAAACTAGAAACTCGAGGTGATGAAATTAAAATAGCCCGGGGCGTTAGGCAAGGAGATCCGCTATCGCCAAAACTGTTTATTGCAGTCCTGGAGTGTATTTTTTCCAAGTTGAACTGGGTGTCCGAAGGCATCCCAATAGACAGTACACGGCTAACCCATCTTAGGTTTGCTGACGATATCGTAGTGTTTGCTGAAACCTATCTTAAGCTGGAAAAAATGATATCAGAGCTAAACATAGCAAGTAAAAATGTAGGCTTGCATATGAATATAAATAAAACAAAAATTATGACAAACAGCAAAAAAGGAAATATCAAAATAGACGGGGTTGAACTTGAGTATGTAGAGCAGTACATATACTTAGGTAAACAAGTGTCATTCAGTAAATCTAACAACGAAGAGGAGGTCAACAGAAGAATCACTAGAAGCTGGAATAATTACTGGGCGCATAAAGAAATACTGAAAGGGAACTACGATCTAGAGATGAAAAAGACGGTTATGGATACATGCATTCTTCCTTCCTTGACCTACGGCTCTCAAACTTGGATCTTCACAAATAAGATAAAAAACAAAATAACAACTTGTCAGCGGGCCATGGAAAGAAGTATACTGAGTCTAAGGAAAATTCATAAAGTTAGAAGTCAAGAAATAAGAAAGAAAACAAAACTTACAGATGCACTACACCAAGCACTAAAACTAAAATGGCGCTGGGCCGGACACGTGGCAAGATGTTCTGACCAGCGATGGACTCTCAAAACAACAAAGTGGACTGGCCCACAGGGAAAGAGAGTAGTGGGAAGACCTCGTAAACGATGGGTAGACGACATTACATCGGTGGTGGGGAAAAACTGGACGAGAGCAGCACAGGACAGAGAAAAATGGTTGAAATTGGAGGAGGCCTATACCCTATAAAGGGATTCCTATGAAAACATTAATTAAAAACATATTTATAAATTACTACTAACACAAGATATATGCACACATACTTACTAACATTAGATTTAAAAATATGCATATTGTAATATTTTATAAGATTCATAGGAAATAAAAAGGTTTTATTATTATATTATTATTATAGGACGTTTTCTTGACAATAGTGGAATGATGGGATCAAAATAAGAATATTCTAGATTGAAAATGTTAATGATATATGAGCTTTTATCAAAAAATTGCGTTGATACTTCAACTTTTTGGAGTTTGGGAAAACAAAAATTCCGATAAATTAATTATTATTTATAATGTATATTGATGTGGAGTAATATATATGTATATTGTACTATTAAAACACCTAAATGACTATTTTCTTCTCTTTTTTAAAATGGATGAACCATACATCACAATTTAATTACTCCTTTCAACTTAAACTTCGGTTATTTACGGAGCAGGACCAACTTCACGTGCTCTCCCAATTCGAGACTACTGCTGAAACTTTCTTATTATAAAAACTCAGTAACTAAACTTAGCCCGACTCGAGACTGGAACCCAGGACCTCCGGACGTACATCACGTACTAGCCACTCTATCAGCAAGGCAGTTAAGTTAAAACTGATGTACAGACAGTCATTTTAATTTCTTACGTAATATTATTTATTTCTAGTATTTAATAAATAAAGAAACATATAAATACATAGATATATTATAACTGTATTTTGTCAGAGAAAGCTAAGTAAAGCTTTGATTTCGCTACAACGAGTTGTGAGAGTGAAAAAATAGCACTTAAACGTAAGTATATCGCTAACATTGTAATGTCGTAAGGTCTTCGGTTTTGAACCTCTAGCTTAAATATTCTTTGTTATTTTGAAAAGAAAACAATAAACTTAATTGTATATAATGATAACATTGATTTTTATTTATTTTCCCTTGCAACCCTGTAGACATCCAGCAGAAGAAAACCGCTTTAAAATTACTCTAATTAATACTGAAAATAAAATTAATAGAAAAATCTGTTATCTCGGATGATAGAAAAAATAAAATGTACTACTACTACTATACATTAAAAATTATTAAAAAAATATATAAAGTATACTAACATAGTATTGTTTTCATTGATTTTTATTTTCACTTATTCATTTATAATATTTATTTGAGTATTAATTATATTAATCATAAGCTACAGAAAAATATGTGGTTTTCAAAGGAGATGTGTAGTTCGCCAGCTTTCACTTGGCCCTTGGTGGCATTCCCCACGTATTGAAGGTAAGCCTGTGCTCACCAGTGGAACGTTAAAAAGAGTTGAATACAACACAAATTTTTTAAGTGGTAGTGCCATGCTTGTTACCTTCGGGTAGCAGACGTATAGTACCACTCTCTCACAGAAGACCGACGTGAAGTGGCAGCTACGCTGTCGCGTTTCGTCCGGTAAGTGAGAGTCCGGGTGGCCCACTCTCCATCCCTCCCTCCTCCCTCCCTCTTCCCTCCATACTCCCTCTCTCCTCTCTCCATCTCTTCTCCGTCCCTCCTCCCTCCCTCCTACCTCCCTCACTTTCCTAGAAGGCTGGCAACGCATATGCAAGCCCTGCGGTATTGCAGATGTCCATGGGCGGTGGTGATCAGTTCCCATCAGGTTTCCTGCTCGTTTGCCCCCTTTGTCACATAAAAAAAAACAAAAACAAAATTGTACGTGAGAATTCTAGAGTTGATAATATGAAATTTTGCATGTAACATGTAGATAACAAACCGTTTATTAAAATAAAAGCGACATCTAGCGTTTGCTCGCAGCAACAGTTGCTCTACCAGTGCACTCTGTTGTAGTCTTTCAACACCTCGATTAAGTTTCCAAGATTAAAATTATTATGTAGTACGTAGTTAAAACATTTACACGGGATAATTTATAACGTAAAAATGATATTAACATAGTATAAAATTCCATTAAGTTACATTTAAAATTTATCTATTTTAGTTTTTAGCTAAAATGAAGATTTACTAAGCTAGGACATTTTCTTGTAATAGATAGATACAATAGTTGAATTATGGGAGCAAAAAAAGAATATTCTAGATTGAAAATCTATTGAAAAAGGAAACAGATAAAGATAAAAAATAATATTAATCCCGCTGAGTTTCTTTCGCCAGTTCTTCTCAGGTCAAAGGCTTCTTCTTTCCGAACTGGTGGTAGAGTCATAACGTTCAATAAGAAATTATTATAATTTTTATGCTGAATAAAATATTTTGATTTCATTGATTTGATATGATATGCAAAAAGTTTGTGTCTAACTGCTTACCTTATAATATAGTCGTAATAATAAAATGATTAAGAACTTGACTCCTATGAGCTATTATTATTTCACTTATTTCATACAAGCTTTCATAATAATATGATAATATTATGGTTTCGCTATAAAACAAATTAGTTCTAATAATTATCAATAGATGGCGTATAATGCATCGCTAGCTACTAATGTTTATTTAAAATTATAATACCTAATTATTTCCTACAACATCTATTACATTATGAGCTCGTATATCACCACATACATACAATATTACATATTATGAAACAAAGTCCTCCGCCGTGTCAGTCTGTCTTCTCGTGATAAACTCATAAACCACCGCAACGATTTTCATGCTGTTATCACCAATGGATAAAGCGGTTCTCGAGAAATGTTTTAGTATATAACTAGCGGAACCCGCGGCTTCGCTCGCGCTAAATCAAGGGATGATCCCAAGCGAAGCGAGGATGAGTTGCTAGTAATTTTATATATTTAATTTGTAATAAAATTATATATTTTTTAAAAATTTTGCAAAAAAAATCATATATTACGTCTGTATAAAATATACAGTGCCATCTATTGATATTTATTGGAACTAATATGTTCTATACCTAATAAAGTCCACAATTATTATTCATAGCAGGCGCTGCTTAAATTTTATTATCCACATTTATTTTTAAATCACTGCCAATGAATATAGTTTTTCTGTACAAAAACAGTAGTTTGTGTAAATTTTTATAGTAAACACAATTGTGTTGTGAATTGTAATAACATATTTGTATTTTAAAGTAAAATATTTAGTACAAATCGTCTATAGATGGCGCTGTTTGATAAAAACGTTTCATAGTTATAATTTATTTGGCTGAATTCACATTTCTTTTGAAAAGTGTTAGGATTTCTTAGACACACAGGTTTCATTATGTTCTCTACACCATTGGGTAAGTGCACATGTACATATAAATATAAAATTTATAACACCTGGGATTTGAACCCACATCACTTGGTTTTCCAATACAGCGCTTTACTTTTTTTCGTTGGTAGCTCAGTGAAGTAAAATTTTAGAGCTTTAGAAACGAATATACATATTATAATGCGTGCTAGTTAGGAAGAGGTAAAAATCGCGTAATGTTAATAATACACGCCCCAATGCACAAGTGATGTATCACAGCGCGTTTTTGCACGTCCACCTACTTAACAGGAATTGCATACTTGATTATATGAATAAAAAACGTTTTAATAGATGTAGTTGTAATTTATATGCTATAGCTAACAGCTAGATCAAAAATCTATTTTAGGAAATGTCTGACCTGCTTTTATCCGATTAGACAAGAAGATAAGAATGTTTAGATAAGAAAGAATAAGTTTTCGAATACGTATGGTATGGCAAGTACGGGCTAGTTTCCACATCTCTACTACTTTGCGCCTAATTTGCGTATGTAGGAATTTTCCTTTGTTATTCTTGCGACCCCAGCTCCTCCAGAAACTTTAGAATTCTCTTCTCTTGAAGAGGCTTCGGCTTCTGGGGAAGTACCCTCGATGTGCCTGGTATACCTGGGCAGCTTAATAAAGAGTTTGAGTTATTTTTGTATAGGTATATCTATGTTAACTGGATTATTTGGATGTGAAGGTATGTCGGGTCACTACAAACTGAGCCAAACAAGTAATCATACATAGCTTAATGGAAAGAAAATTAATTTCTTAAAATTCCAAGGTGTCTTGCAGGGTTATGTTACTTTCATTACATTTGTAAGTTATTTAAGGCTATTTATAGTATGTTATTTCATACCAAGAAGTACATTGTCGCAACAGGAAGAGAATCACCATTCGACTTCTGGTGGTCTACTACGCAGAAAGAGATCTATAGAGACACTAGAAGAGAGTAGAATTCTACTTTACCGTACAAAGAGACCCGACCCCATCTAAATGGAAAAAGGCTTAAACAAAAAAGTAGAAGATTAGTGTTGCTTTTTTCTTTAAGAGAATAATTTATACGATTAACACGTATTTTTCTAAATTTTCCATAAAAATCGTAATATTTTAAATTAACTAACGGTTCAAGACTTTACGTGCAACCTAACGAGACAACCAATGTAAATACGATGTACCTATATTTACGTATATTTTTTATAATATCCACGCTTAATGAACGGCTCAGTTTTTAAATATTATTGCTAGTACCTGTGAAAACTTTTAAATTAGGAAATTTAGTGTTGACCGTACGTCGATCAACCTCCTTTCCATCTAATGTAAATAATTTTTCATTGTTACAAAATTAATAAGAAAGAAACAAAAGCATTATCAAATCAAATCAAAATATTTTATTCAGCATAAAAATTGTTACAATTTCTTCATGAGTCTACCATATCTTAATTTTATCTAGTACCATTATTATTTACAATTAATTGAGGGCCTCAATATGCGCTCAGGGTCCCCTAAATGTCACTTCTGCCCTGGTAAACCCTTTTATCAGTTATAAATCATAATCTTTTTCATGATTTTGGCCTATAATAGTAACAACTAGAAGAATAGTCAATGAGAAAATATTTTACCGTTCAGAAAAGTTGCATCAAAAATGAAGAAACACTTAAAATTTTATACTTAACTGGACTTTTAACTCAATGTTGTAATTCACAGAGTTTTGCTAAAGACTAGGTTTGCTTTTAAGATAACATCAAATGTACAGAAATACGAATAATTAACAAGTAAATGAATGGATTACGATGTAGCAACAAACTTAAGCTGTATAATTTCTAAAGTCTATGATTGAGTCGTTTAAAATTTTTTAAATCAACTGAAAATTACAATATTTAGATAATTTCTTCCCTAATAACTTACTCTTTCTTTGTTTGGGTCTTTCACAAGGTATCTCGTATGTATAATATGAAACAGCAATACTTTGTGGCGAATATTATTACTAGTTGTAGCCTAATTTTATTTAAAGGTACCATCCAAATCTGTAAAGTTTTTTAAGTAAGAAAAGCAACAAACACACAAAGTTTTTGGTTTTATTACGTTTATTTTTGGTCAATAATCATGTTTACGAAATATCAAAAAAACGTTTCATCGAGTTTATATCTAACTTATCACTAAGTAAATCACTGAAATTCATTTCTTTCAGTCTGTTTTCCAGAAAATATTCATATATTTCATGATAAAAGTTGTAGAAACAGTTAACTCTTGTTATAATATATAACTCGGTTTCTCAGAATGAAAAGTAGACGGAGCGTGTATAGTAAGTAATGTTCAGACTTAAAATGGTATTATAATCATCACTTTATAAAATAATTTCTGTTTATGTTTCAGCGGTATAATATATCAGAAAACTATTACGAAAAGCAAAATTAACGACAAAATTATACTTTATTAGGTTTACGCGAATATTTGACATTATAAATGAAACTATCTTTTCAGCAATCATGGTCACGGGTCATCATGGTATGATTGCTATAAAGCACTCGAAACGTCGGGAACCAAAAATTATAATAAATCCGCGACAAAATCAGAAAAGATAGTTTCATTTATAACAACAAAATTTTAAATTCACGCCTTGTCTTATAAAAAGCTTAAAAGCTCATAGATTTGAAAAATTTACATTTTTGAATCCTTTAGTAATATATTTTACTGAAAATTAAATGATTATCCATAAAAACTCAAGAGCACAGAACATCTAAAAAACGTAAGTGCTAATATTTCCATCCCTATAAAAATCTTAGTTAAAGTTAACTTAATAAATAAACCTTTTAACTCTTTATAAAGCAGGAAACAGTAATCTCATC
This sequence comes from Boloria selene, assembly GCA_905231865.2. Lineage (NCBI taxonomy): Eukaryota > Metazoa > Arthropoda > Insecta > Lepidoptera > Nymphalidae > Boloria > Boloria selene. Next base: position 1,335,223 of record HG993156.1, read on the forward strand.
ATCAGAAAGTTTTAAGCTATAAAATCTCGGTTTTAACAGTTATACATACACGTACACTTACATCCATACAGTAATTGTGGAGAGAATAAAAAATTGCGCTAAGTGTGCCTTACTTGTGCGGTGTACACCTGCAGAAGGTGTGGATTACATACTTTTTTGTTACATTTAATATTGTAGTATGAAAAATAAAACTTAATTTATAAATACTTTATTTAAACTAAATAAAAATATATAGGTATTTTACTTGATATTACAAAAAGTTCAAATAGAAAGAGTTTTGATTTTGTTTTTGTAATTGTTTATGTAAATGTTCATTTAAGTATAAAAAATGGAATCCAATGGATGAAATGGATCTAATATAGAAGCTAGAAGTGTAAGTAAGTAGTTATAAGGGTTTCAATTGTCTATTCGTTAAAATAAAATGAAGAAATCTAGATTTGTTATAAATCTAATCTAGAATTAGTGAACATATCTTGTAAAAAGCGCAAAAGGTTGACCTAAATCGAATAAAATCTTCTTTTAGAAGTCGCTTAAAAATATTTGTCTTCATTACAAATTAACTATATAAAAACTTCTGAAAAATGAGGCAAACCTTAATTCGTTTCAAGTATACCCTGAGTGACGTTTCTTCGAGATATTTTCACGTTTAGTTTAAAAGATCATCATTACGATTTATGTTGCCGTGGAAAAAAAGTATATTAACAATCAATTTACGTACGCGACACAGGGTATCCTAGTGCGTGCGTCTCAGCACTCCATTTGCCTATGTTTTGTTACATTAAAATTGTTATTAGTTTAAGGAGTATGTTTGTATTTTGTCTGATTACGAATTAAATAAATAAAATAAAATAAATTTCTGGGTGGAAATATGGGAATAAAAAATAAAAAAACAAATTAAGACAGTAGGTACTTTAATTATACAAAATATGTAAATTAAAATAATTATATTACGTCGATGAACACTCAATGGTTGGTCTTAAAATCAATCTTTTTTTCTTCTCACGCGAATCGAACCCCTACCTTAGTACTAGTTACTAGTTAGTTATATATGTATAATACAAAAACGAAATTGCAGTGAAAACTCATGCTTCTGCGACTGTACGTAGCGGGCTTGTTCCGAGCGGCCACAGTTGGGTGGTAGACCGAGAAGTTCAAATCTCCGCCGTAATTGATAAATAAACGACGCGTGCGCAACACAGGTCAACCAACTTCACCATATTGCCATATTGTATGAGTTCCATTAATTAAAATATTTATTAATACAAAAAATATATTAATGCTATAAGTTTTAAAATTTCTTGGTATTCATTTTAGTATTGCAAAAACTGTTTGCCACAAACATAATGAGTTGTGAAATATATAAATCCGTTCTCCGCTGGTCTATGTATCTACACTTTAACAATTTAATATTAAAATAGGATTGAACCTAACGTAATGGAGTGGAGAATGAAAAGTACCTATACATTTCTGAGAGATATTTTCCTGCAATAAAAAGAAATCTATATGTTAACCTGGAGAGTCAGCTATCATTATACTAAATTACATCAAAATCTGTACAGTTGTTTTTTCGTGATTCATTAACAGACAAAGGGGGAAAAAATTCGAAAATCTAGATTTTACCACTGTATAAAAATTATTATTTCAAAAATAAATTTAAAATATATTTAATTTACAGATTCGACTAAGTTACAATTTATTATATGTATATGTATTCAGGCCTTTTTAACGTCCCACTGCTGGGCACGGGCCTCCATTCAACAAGAGGGGGATCAGGCCATAGTCCATCGCGCTGGCCTAGTGCGTGTTGGCGGACTTCACATGTCTTTCGAAAACTTGTTAGGTTTTCTCAGACATGCAGGTTTCCTCACGATGTTTTCCTTCACCGTAAGACAAGTGGTTATCATGATAGAAGAGATTCGCACATGAAAATCTCAGAGGTGCGAAACCCGGATACGATTCTACTATTATATATTATATAATATACGTATATACATCTTTCCTGGTCGTGTACATAGAAACTTTAATATATATGTACTTATATCGAATTTTCATGACAATCGTATGAATTGTACAGAATTTTCACTACAAACTGACAGATTGACAAATTTTTATTCATTTATATATATTTAAAAGTATAATATTATATTAAAGTTTAATAATATAAATATAAGAAGGACTTGATTAACAGGAAGCAAGCTTGCTCCCTACAGATAATATTTATTATCGTATTACAATAGTGTAACTGACTCTATAATCTCATATTACTACTTACTGTTTAGTATAGATGACAGGTTTGTAGTTAAGTTACCTAATTTCTGTACCACCGGTCGAAGGTTCGAGTCCCGGGAGCATTAATTTGTGTGACGAGCACGAATATTTGTTCTAGTCATGGGTGTTTATATCTATAATATTCTTCTTCTTGGTCGGTACAGTCTTGACAGACTGGTCGTGGTCATCATGTAGATCTTATGACCCGTTCGACTATACGCCTCCACTCTTCTCTGGAGATTGCCAATCTTGAACACTCATGCAGTGGTAACTCTACTGCTGTTCTGACTTGGTCCGTCCACCTCATTGCCGATCTCCCTCGTGCTCTAGTGCCTTCTACCTTTCCTTGCACCACAATGCGTTCAATGGCTACATTATTACGTCTAGAATATGTATGTATTTAAAATTATATATATATGTGTAATGTAGCAGTTGTCTAGTATTCGTAACACAAGCCTCGTAGCTTACCATGAAACTAGATGGTGATGTGGGCTAATGTCCCAATAATATCTACGAATACCTACTTAGAACGTATTCTCTTGTGCGTATACAATTTTTCGATTAGAGGATATACGACTTCTTAGTTAATTTATAGTAGGATTAAAGAGAGTTCATGGTCAGTACAATAATTAATTTTGAAACGTGACGTAATCACTGTAAGGCATTCGAAATATCGAGAACCAAAAACCAAAATAAATCCGTGATAAAATCTCTATCCGAAATAGTTTTGTTTAAAATGTCATATATTCGCGTAAGCCTAACAAAGTAACTAAAGTATTAAGAGAAAGTTAAGTGAAGAAAAGATAAACTGGGGGAGAAAAAGCTGTTTATAACAATCAAACTATATTATTATACAGTTTTACATGGCAATAAAAAAATTTAAACACCATGCCATTTCTAATAATTTCCCATAAGCTGCCACCATGAGCTTGCCATATAGCATCTTAAGTAAAAAATACCCTAATCGACCCCTACACCTGCGGGGTTCCACGCCTCAGTGCGCGAGACGTTGAGCCGTTGGTAATGTTCAGACTTACTTTGAAAACTTATTTTCTAATGATCTAAGCTTCGTAACAAGTATATGTAGATTCTAAGCCTTTTCAAAAGATAATATTTTCTTAGGTTTTTTTGGATTTTGTCGCGGATTTATTTTGATTTTTGGTTCTTGACGTTTCGAATGCTTTACAGCAATCATAAAGATTTATAATAATTAAAAGATAGCTTTCTTTCCAAAAGTTTTCTTTCTAATAGATATAAGTTATAATAATTTAAATCAAAGTACATACGAAAGAAAATAAGCAAGAAGAAAATACGATATATATATTTCACTAGTGGAACCCGCGGCTTCGCTCGCGCTAAATCTAGGGACGATCCCGAGCGAAGTGAGGGTGAGTCGCTTGTTAAGATAAACATTTCCATCATACATTACATATGTATAACTCTAGCGGTTTGGGCAGCGCACGCCAGAATAGCTCGCAGATGGTAGATTTTTTACTACTTACTTGATACTTATCGTCATATTTTGGACAATTCACACAATATCTATATAAATTGTAGCCTATGTGATATTCTGATGTATAAGCTATATTATTGTAAAGTTTCATTAAAATCCATTCAGTAGTTATTACGTGAAAGAGTAACAAACATCCATACATCCATACATCCATACATCCATACATCCATACTTACAAACTTTCGCGTTTATAATATTAGTATAGATATTTCGCATTCTCCTCAGAGATCCTTAGTGTGATAAACACAAAATGTTTAGTTTTTGAGCCCGATGTAAAAAGAGGGCAGTTATAATTATTATAACAGTGATCGCTATTTTGTGTACAGAATAAAATATCTAATGTATTTATTTGATTTTAATACTAATTCCTCTACAGTTGTTTCGTTGGCGACTATTAAAGAAAAGTTTAGGAGCTTAAAAATGTAACCTTATCTAAATACATATCCAAATTGGAAACCGTTTGTGAAATACACGAAATAATTATTACAAAAGAATTGCTCATTTAATATTATGAGTCTAGTATGTCTTCTCAAAGCTTAAAGCTTCATATTAGAATTGGGTGGTTCGAAGTAGAGTGATAGATAATGTAGAGCTTTTGTTTTGTATTTATTAAATTGGTCTTGGACTGTAAGTTTTTATATTAAAACTAGCGACGCACCCTCACTTCGCTCAGATTCGTCTATAGATTTAGTGCGAGCGAAGCCGCGGGTTCCTCTAGTTAATTTATACAAAAATGACAAATTATATACTAAAACCTTCCTCGAAAACCACTCTATTCTTTGATGAAAACAGCATGAAAATGTACGTAGTGAAGTAGTTTTGAGTTTAACGCGAACAGACAGACAGACGCGGTGGAGGATATTGTTTTATAATATGTAGTTATCTATACTAATATTATAAAGCTGAAGAGTTTGTTTGTTTATTTGTTTGGTTGGTTGACCGCGCTAATCTCAGGAACTACTAGTCTGAATTGAAAAATTATTTTTGTGTTGTAAAGTCCGTTTATCTAGGAAGGCTATAGGCTATATTACATCACGCTACGACCAATAGGAGCGGAGCATCAATGAAAAAGTTACAAACACGGGAGAAAAATATTGATTTTTGATTTTCGAAAGGCTAGTATGAAATTATTGTACGACTACAATATACATATAAGTGGGCTTAGTTTTCATAATAACAGTATGTATACCATCTTATCATTATAGATGTCTATCAGACTCAGGGTTGCCATTACTATATTATTACATTAATTTAGGGTGACTTTGGTGATTTCAGAGAAACTTTTACTATAAAAGCAATAACAAATTTTATGTAGGTAATGTTTGTTTAAAATATAAGCATGTAGAATTTAAGCTTATTTGAAGTAAAATGGTTGTGAAATTATATTTTGTAAAGTAAGTTAGATTTTTTAAATACATGTATATTGTATATAGAATCATAAAATACATACATTTGTGCTAAATTATATTATCATATAAGAAAACTATAAGCTTAATTTGCACTTTTAAGCTTAATTTATTTTTATACAAATATTCATGGGATTTTTTACGCACTTATCTTTAAATTATTTTAAAATCCATTATGGGATATACCAATTATTTATTTAGAAATATAATGCTGAAATATAAGATTTTTAATATAACTTAACACCATAACTAATATAACTAATCTTTTATTTTAGTTCAACCCTGTATATCACATTAATCATAAGTTCTAGAAATTTCCGTTAAAATATATACACGCACACATACAAACTATACTATGTGTGCGTACGTTTGTGTGAGTATGAGTAAAAAGTCGGCGCATGCGACGATATGTGAAATATACAGCTGCCTCTCTCTAACTTTATACACGTAGATATTTCCCTCTCCCTCGCACGTACAGGTCATATTAATTAATACGGCGCGGTTTGACCAATGTGATTTAGTATGTAATTTAGAAAGGAAATATTACTTCTGCAATTAAAATGTTTTTATTAATTTTTTTGTTTATTTACGACTAAGTTATTATAGTTTGAGTTAAAATAATCCATTCACGAATTACTTACATTAATATATTATAGTTATTAAGAAAATAATCGATATAGTTTTACTTATTTACTATCGATAAATTTAGATTTTCTTATGTAATATAAGGGGAAAAATTGTGAAGAAACGTTTGTGTACTAAAGGTTATTATTCGATTAACGATTTTTTAGAAGACAGTACGCCTTGGGAATGATGTGATCGCCGCCAGGCTATTTCAACATATAGAATTATTGTTAATATGCAATTTAATTTACAAAACGAATGAGATTAAGATAAAAAAGAATATTAGTCCCGCTGAGTTTCTTTCGCCAGTTCTTCTCAGGTCAGAGGTTTCTTCTTTCCGAACTGGTGGTAGACTCATGACGTTCAGTAAGAAATTGTAACAATTTTTATGCTGAATAAAATATTTTCATTTGATTTAGTTTGATTTGGAATGAAATTACATATAAGAGAGGTGACATTGAATGAGAAATCCATTTAAAAATTACAAGAAGTTGTTTAAAACTTTATTTTTATATTTAATAACATAAAGACGCCGAAATATAATATTATTATTAATAGGTTGTGAAATGTAAGGTACTTGCACTATCAGCTGCCTTTTAAATTTCATCTGTCAGTGATTCACTTATTATGCGTTCACAGACAGACAAAAATCAGACTATATCTGAATCTATCTCTATAGAATCCATATAATGAGGATTATTTCAATATGATTTTCCAAAAAATATTTAACGTTTTTTGGACTTGATTAGAGTTCTGTTATATCCATAAATGATAATCTATACATACGAGTATAATAAAAATGGAGTGTCTGTTTTTAATTTCAAATTAACAGCTTTTAATTGTTGTCTGTCTGTTTGTTCCGGCTAATCTCTGGAACGGTTGGAGCGATTTTGACGAAACTTTCACTTGCAGATAGCTAATATTATAAGGCGTAACTTGGGCTAATTTTAACTGACTTCAAAAAAAAGTATATTTTAGAAATTTTCTTTATTTTACTAGCGGAATCCGGGCCGTGGCTTCGCTCGCGCTAAACTCGAGTGGAGTAAGGGTGAGTCGCTAGTATACCCTATAATTGCGTGAGGAAATTACCTTTATAATATAAAAATGAATAACAATATTGTGCGAGTAAACATAGTTGCAAGTTGCAACAAACAAGTATTAACATATTGACTAATGTGACGTCTAGGCCTCTTGCGACTTAATACAAAATATTGAACTGTTTACAGAATTGCTAGTACAATTTTAATTAATGATTCGTCACTGGAAAGCCTTAACTTAAGCGTCATTTTGCCTAAAATGAGTTATATATTGTAGAATAGGATGTTTCTTGCTGCATCTTGCTTTTGATTATTTTTTATTTAATATAACTAGCGGACTCGACAGACGTTGTTCTGTACAATGAGACCGGCCAACTGCGCAGGAGATATTGTAGTGCACAAGTGTACTCTCTATCTGCCACTCTCATACTTCGGTGAGAGTTCAGGTGCAGGTCTTACGTGCTCTCTGGGGCACAGGATATGATATTTACTGCGTCAATTTCCTAGTCGATGAATGGTACTTAGACAAATAAACAGAAAGACTCAATAACTAAGCCCGGGAATGAAACTCGGACCCCAGATGCGGAGCCATATATGTACATTGTACATGCTAGTCACTTCACCACCAAGGCAGTTATAATATATTTATATTATATATGTATTGAAAGCTAATTATGTGTAGTGTATCAACTATCTGGTATCAGTTACACAAGCCTCGTAGCTAGATGGTTAATGTTCTTACATTAATATTTAATTAAGAATAAAAGACGGATCGGGCAAAGAATTAGTTTTATTATATTATTTTTTGTAACTAGCTATCCAAAGGGAACGCTGCCAGTGTCTTCGGAACCTTGCCTAAAGGGACGCCTTTTAATAATATATTTTAATTATTATATTATATTTTTTATAATTAGTTTTAAATATATTATATTTTATGTACGTATTATACAGGAGTTTGCCATTTAATAGTGGCTTAAATAAATATTATGAATAATGAATATATCTGGTATACATAACACAAGCGTACATTACTACGGAACTAGATGGTGTGTACGTTAATGTTCTAATATTAATATTTGAGTATAAACATATCTTCGGGTGAAGGCAGTTGGAACGGTTACCTTCATCGTCGACTTCCCCACGTGGCTCACATGTGCTGTTCATAATTTATCGACACTTAAAAATAGTTTAATATGTATTACTAAAAATTGTTTACATCAAAATAAGCGCATCGATTTAGTGTCATTTTATTTTACAACTAGGTATTTGGAAAAAGTTATCTTGCATTAGAATCAGCCATCTTTATACTGTAATGTATATAAGCTTTTATAAGTAATATATAAAATCAGCTCTGAATCTTAAAAGAAATTATAAAATTACTATGTAAGAACTGTAGAAATAAGTTATTTCATCTATATACATTGGAATTTTCATCAAAATTGAATCAGTATTTTAACTACGAGTAATAAAGTTTTTCTCAAGACAAAATATTATAGGAATAAATCCATCAATTATGGTACAGCATTTTAGGGTTTTAGTATCCAGATACAAGTAACTTTTGATATAGTAATATTCTGTGGACAATCGTATAATTTCTTCGAGTGTGGGCAGTTGGAACGGTTGTGTTTTCTTCGTTTCGCTCCGCCGCGTGCGCAGACGCTAGTGATGTACTGCGTAATATCGTCAATTTGAAATTAAAACAAATTATTATTAAATGTTTATAAATATAATACAAATATTTTGGATCATTAACTAATAGCACCATCTAGTTCCATGCTAAGCTACGAGGCTTGTGTTATATTGTATACCGGATAGTTGATAAATGAAACGTAATATTATATTCTTTTTGAATATAAAATATTATTCAAAGTTTTATTACTGCCAATTAGTGAATTAAATAGAAACTTTTTTGGGTACATAATATGACTATGTAAAAAATCGACCTAATCTTTTGTTGCTTAAGTATTTTTAGATTGCTTCTTTAAGTTACATTAACTAAACGTGAGCTCTGTAGCTCAATATCAAAGGAATCAATTCAAAAGTAAATATTTTATTTAATGAATATATTATAGATTATATACAAAGGGGCCATCCATAAAGTACGTCACACGTTAATGGGGAGGGAGGGTATCACCGAAGTGTGACATCGTGTGACAAGGGGCATGGGGGGGTCAATACTTTTGTGACGTCACATGTTAAAATTTAAAATACTAAAACGCGAAGTTTTTTATCTTTAATTAATATAATTAATCGTTTATTATTTTCTAACTAGTCGTTTGTTTTTTCGGTTTTAAGAAATGTTGGACTTTATGTTGATTTTATTAGATTATTATTTAATAAAAATAAGTAAAAAATGAAAATAGCTGTTTTCTCTCGATTATTTTTAAATACATACATAAATTAAAAAAATGTGTGACGTCACATCAGGAGGGGGGGGGGGTTATAAAAATGTGACCACCTGTGACAAGGACGGGGGGAGGGGTTCAAAAGTCCTAAAATTTGCGTGACGTACTTTATGGATGGCCCCAAATAGATTAAATAGAAAACAGAAATAGGTTTTACTTTGGGACATTTTGATTTAATTAAAGTGTAATAAAAAAAGTGTTTAAATATACTATTACCAAAGAAGACAGACAACAAAATAAAAAACTGTATATCTTATTTAATAATAAAAGAAACTATTTTAATTCAAGCAGTAATAATAAATATCGATGAATTGAACCTAAGGTCACAGTCCCACCACTACAGTCCTACAGCGGAAGTATGATAATTGTGCGGCGTCTTCCCCTCACTAGCCCGACTCCTGATAGACAACTACGAATTCCTTTATTATTAAATGGTTTTACTGGAAATAATACTTTTAGAAGCTTTTAAGTAGATATTTTAAGGCAGCTTTCAATAACTTTATATATCGAACTAGAGCTTCCATATTATCGGTTAATAATACCTTTTAAGTTAAGTATATAATTAAAATTATATACTATATTATTTTTAAAATGAATATTAAACTTATAACCTTAAATATAAGTACTGTTAATATGGCATCGATGTACCAAATTTTAATATGAAAAACCGGTAATTATATGACATAAATGTACCAAATTATATTATGAAAAAATCTTTTTTGATTTAACATATCAAATTGTGTAGTTTAGTTCAAAATATTCTTAATTAGTTTAATTTTTTTGTAACTAATTTTAATAGAAAAATATATTTTGTTTAGTAGTTGATTTTAGAGGCTATACTATAATGATGATACGCTTAAGAGTAACGCGTTGAAGTCTTTTTCTTAACAGCTTTATTTGAGTAACGCTGGCATTCATTGTATGAAAATACCATATTAATAATATTATTAAAAATAATAAAAAAATAAAAGAACAATTTAAAAATATTGTAATTTCTTATAAATGATGTAAGTAAAGTCGAATAGAGACAGTTGTGAGCACGCAACTAGAACTATCATAATGAGAAGCGTTATGATTTACATATTTAAATGACATCAACCTGTAGAGTGAAAAGAAATTAATTATTCACTACGTACCTTCAAGTTGGCAGAAAATGATTTTTAATAAAAATAATCCAATTTTTACAGTTACAAAGGCTTTTATGAAGAACCAAAGACTTATTGTTGTTTAAAACTACTATTAAAGCTTACTAAAATGTTCTCAATTACTGTTACCAATGCATATAATAAAATCCTAACCGAGTCTAATCTAAATAATAAATATTTTTGGGAAAATCTTATTGAAATAGACATTATTAATGATAAAGAGGCCGATATATTTATGTCTGTCTGGCTGTCTGTCTGTGATCACATCACGAGAAAACTACTGAACGGATTTGAATTAAATTTAGTATTATGATAGCTGGTTACCCGGTTCAATACATAGGATATTTTTTACTTCGGGAACATATCTCATTTCTAAACTAACTGTTACAAACCGGCTATAAAGCATCACACGGTATGTGAAATCTATTTTGTCTTCCAGTCTTTAAAACGCAGGTGAAGCCGCGGGAAATACTATTTAAAATATAAATTGAGTCAATCTAAAAGAATAAGTAAGGTATTCACTGTCTGCATACTAAACTCTACTTATAAGCCGACCCGCTGTGTTTAAATCTAGACATAACACTTAGCACAAAAGTTCCTCATTTATTTTCTTTAAATTCATATCTTGAGTTAATTAAGTTGTGAATATATGTGGTAAGTTTGAATTATTTTAAAAAATAATTACGAAATTAATATTAATTGTGCTTATATTGTTTTTATAGTTAACGAAAAATCCTGTTTAATGAAATCTCCATGAATATATTCAGTCATTTTTAACGTCTTTCTACTAGACACTGGTCTTCAATATCAGGGGATCAGACCAAAGTGTTGGCCAAAAGCGGATTGGTGAAGTTGACACGGTTTTGAAAAATGCTAAGTACTCTCAGACATGCAGGTTTCCGTACGATATTTATTCACCATAAACAATTGGTAATCATGTCGAAAGTGATTCGTACAAGTTCATCAGAGGTGTGAGATTTAAACCCACTTCACTTAGTCTTTCAAGCAAGTGTTACTACTGCTGTCTTAATTCTTATAAGGAAAATGAACCTACGACCATTAAGCAAAGCAGGAATTGTTTTTTTTTTGTAAATATTGCGTTCAGAGTAATGTGGTTATCTTAAAAAATCTAAAAGTGTTGCCAGTCTGCGCGTGCGCCGGTAGCATAGTTCTTTGTTATAATGTCACTGGTTTTCAAACTTTTCTTTAAATTGTTAGATGCAAATTAACTTACTAGATTGATCAGTTAGTTAGAGATAAATTAATGTGTAAAAAAACAAGTTGTGTTTAAATATTATGTGTGATATTTTATTTTTATTTTAAAATAAAAAAATGGATGAATGGTGAAACTTTTTGGAGAATGTGTATTTACTTTTATATATTTTAATATTAAAAATACCCTCAAATTTAGAATTATTTCGAAAATAATTACAAAAATATTATCATTATTCTAAATACACCATAAGTTTGAGGGACTCTACCAACAAAAGTCAGTTACGACATTCAGCCGTTACAATTTATTCATCAACTCACTCTTCCGGTAAGCGAGACAGCGATACCAATCAGCAGTACATTAGAGCGAGACCACACTACATCCACCTGCTGGAGCCATCTTTTTTTCTAGTTTTTTGTCTCTAATTACGACCGTAATGGTGCAATATTGACCACGATTCATGCTGTAATCTGTAATTTTTTAACTTTTGCAATATATTACTAACTGTACTTAAATTAATTGTATTTTATTTGATTCAGAAATAGTTGCAAATCTAAATTAATTGATTTAGTTCAGACTTTTAAGTTGTAGACTCTACATTATATGAAAATAGTCGCCGTGTTAATAGTTCTTACCATTTTGTGATATATTTTTACACACAATTATCATTTGTTATACCGTAATAGAAAACATCTTGAGGAAACCTGCACGTCTGAGAGAACCTAGCCAGTTTTCGAAGTCGCCATCCTGTTTTTGGACATCGTGGACTATGGCCTGATCTCCCTAATATTGAAGAGAGAAATTTGCCTATATGCTTAATTTTCAATTGTCTTAAGTTTTAAAATATCAAAATGCTTCATCGGTTTTGATAAAATTTGACACACAGTAAAGGTTTTTTTTATTTTATTTTTATTTATTTATTTATTTATTAAAGCTTTTTTTACAAGGAGTAGGATTATGACTCAACCATTTTGAACTATATGAAAATAGTTACTACGTGAAAACACTAGATGGAGCTGTGACGTATCAACTGAATTATTACTGTATTTTTATCGTCTTGTTTTTTCAATTCGTATTTTTACGAATTTATTTAGATTTTTTTATTCCGACGTTTAATGATTAACAGCAAAGACATGGGAGAGGCTAAGATTTAAGAGGTCTTAAAAATCATTAAATACTTCTTACAAACAGTGCCTATCCACAATTATAAAAATGATTTCAAGACACTAAAAATGGTAATTGGAAAAATATTCGCGTAAGTCTTGCAATTTTATTTGAATTCCTTTAATAAATTTCAATAGACAAAACTAGTTTTATATACGCTCAAACCTATCATGACAATAGATGTCAATATAATGATAAGCATGGCGAAGAAAATGACAAGTACGATTAAAGAAAGTGGAACGATGAAAGTACATCGCTTCGAGCTAAGTGTCTTTGATTTAACCCATTTTAAATCACTTCTATAAATATTATAGATTATCTATTAAATGCATATCAGTTTTAAATTAATAAAAATGGCCAAGTGTGAATCTTGCAGGCATCAAACTCTACATATATGCAAGACTATTATAGGTATAAGTTTTATTTTTTTTTGTAAGCTTACTATTAAGTGCTAAAAGATATAGCAATCACAGCTTTTTCCGAAAAGTACTTATGTGATTCTATATAGATAATTATATTGTAAAAGGTAAGTTAAAATAAATTAAACGGTTTTTATAGTTTTCTAGTAAATTAAAAATAGCCAAAACTACTTCTTATAAGATTGGCTATAGACGAGTGAAAGTCCCATCATAATCGGTTCAGCCGTTTCAGAGATTAACCTGAACAAATAGAGACAGACAAAAATTTTAAAAATTGATTTTTTCGTGTTACTACCGTATATTTTTCATACATGCATTTTATGAAAAGATGTTAATTTAAATTACAAACAGACACTTTAATAATTATTTATTATTTATTATAAGTACTTTTTATGTTTTGCTAAAGACCTTGGCTTACTAAGTCCCTAACTTTACCCAAAGAGACCTTCAGTAACTTTTCATTGCAGATATCTAATAAATCATTGTCACCGTTAGAGTTTGTCAAGTGGTCTAAATTCATATTTTATTTATATATAACACCAGCTCGTCAAAAACTAACTAAAAAAAGAAAATTGGTTGACGAAATGATAAGGAAAAGAAAGAAGGAAAATAGTAAATTATATACTTTATACAGCTATGTATTATACAAAAAATTCGGCCAAGTGCGAGTCAGACTCGCGCACCGAGGGTTCCGTACAAACCTGTACGGAACGGTGTATGAGTAAAGGGGTAATAAGTTTAAAATTATTAAAAATATTTTTATTATATGATGTAACTAAAAATTTATGCTTTTCGCAATTTTTCCTTTATCTGTGTTATAAGACGTTGCTTCGTACCAAATTTCAAGATTCTGAGTTCACGGGAAGTAAGGTAGTATAGTACCCTGTAGGTTTTGATTCCCTTGCGAGTGTCGAAAATTTGCGGCATAAACGGGAGTATCTTTTGATCGCGTTGACTTAGAAGTTTGATTTTTTCACAGCTCCAAGAGACCATAGACTTGAGTATTTGATATGAATTTCAGCTTGATACCTCCACGCGTTCCTGAGAAAAAAGGTCTTGACAGACAGACAGACAGACAGACAGACAGACAGACGGACAACAAAGTGATCCTATAAGGGTTCCGTTTTTACCTTTTGAGGTACGGAACCCTAAAAACAGGAAACCATAGATTATACCAACTTAAAAAAGAGATGATGATAATAAGGGATCAATTGATAACAAACACAAAAACATACAAATAAGTGACATATATTTATAATAAGGATAATATAACTTAAATTACAATAATATCTTTTACATAATAATTATGAATTTCAATTATGTTATTATTTTTCATAAATCAAGACTTTTTCCTGTCCGTGGTTAAAAAGCTTTTTTAAATGTGCTGAAATATTGATTTTTTTCTTTAGTGTGTTTGATTCAGCTTTGTAGTGAATTGCTGGGCCTAGGTTTGAGTCCTAGGTTTGAGTCTCGCTGTGGTATTCATGTTCAATTCAATTCAGAGAATATATAAATAGACACTACAGTACATTAAATGTTGACTGAGAAAATTAAGAATATCTATAGAAAGCTAGTTCCATTGTATAAAAACAAACTCTACCATCAAAAAAAAATATTATTCTGAAACAAGTATTAAAACCTGAGAGCAATTAATTAAAGAGTCAACTGTCAACGTAATCACAAATCATGATATATCCCTTTGCCGCTTTACAATTATATGACTACATAAGTACGTTAGTGTGCGTTACATACAGGCTGCGCGGGAGTCGAACAAGTTGTTCCACTCAGTCGCATTTGAGTTGCGACCGTCGACGTGATTGGACGTGTTGTAAGGACAGTACCTAATAAAATATTTAAAGTGAGTGTAGTGTTAACTGTGTTCAGTGATTATAAATACTTTATTTGAAAAGGTATGTTGAGGTTTATTTTGTTTATGAAGCTATAAAAATAATATATTCGGCGAGTAAACATGTTTGGAAAACGCAAATGTTCTTATAAGATTTTTCAGTTTTAACTAAATGGCTACTGGTCGTTTTAAAGTTATTATTATTACTTATATCTCTACTTTTTGTAACAACGTGAAATCGAACCTTAATAAAAAAACTATAATGGACTTAATTCGTACAATAATGTCAATTCAATTAATTCTAAGATCTGTGTATTTAAAAAGCTTTCATTAGGCCTTAAAAAATTAAGACTAAAAATATGAAACAGCTTGCTTAAATTAAGGTTATACGAATATCGATTTCCAATACAAATTGATTGAAAGAAAATCGCGGTAGTTTGTAACTAAATAAATTATATCTGTGGCAATGTACAATGAAATTGAAAACTTAATTACTAAGAGTATGATTAGTAACGCTGTCTAACAAAATATTAAAGCCCTTGACCACCGAATGCTAAAATATATAATAATATTAAAAGACTTTATGCAGGTACTATCTTTAATTAAAAAAAATATTCTTAATACATTTTGTGGATATTTTTCTGAAAATTTGAATTAGAATAAAGAAAAATTAAATAAGAAAAATCAGGAAAAGGAAATTGTTTACTGTAATTTATATTATATTTGCAATTAGTACCTATTTAAATTAAAAATCTAATTATATACATTATTTTTAATTTTATCAACCTAAAAATAAATTTTAAAGTTTTTATATGGAATGAGAAGTATTTAAGAATATTTAGCTTTATATGTATAAAATATTGTATCTAAGTATAATTTAGGAAGAGTCGATAATAATGTTTAGAATTACAGTAAAACTTAAAACTACACGTATTATGTTGAAAATTCTAGCCATGAGTAAGAAAATTATCAAAGATCGCTCCCGTAGAGTCCGTCGGAAGTTGAAAAATACGAAAATTTTATCTAGATATTTAAAACGAATATTTATTATTGTATTTTTTCATGTTATATCTCTTGAATAGTATTTTAATACTTCGATTGAAGAATTTATATAAAATATACTTTTCTTGTACATTTGTTATCACAGAAACCGACCAACTTTTAAATTATTCATTTAAAGCAATTTCGATAAGCACTTGTTAATTTTTGTATTGAATTTTGTTTTGGCCGAATAAATAGTAGCTTTGAAGGTTAACTTTTAAATAAATTCAAATGGTTTATTTTTAAGATAATATTAGTCCCGCTGAGTTTCTTTCGCTAGTTCTTCTCAGTTCAGAGGCTTCTTCATGCTGAACTAGTAGTAGACTCATTACGTTCAGTAAGAAATTGTAATAATTTTTATGCTGAATAAAATATTTTGATTTGATTTAACTTCACTAAGTGAAGATCTTCTATTATATTTGAATATTTACCGAAATAACGCTTTCATATTAAAATTATTAAATTATATAAAAACTTTACTTCTTTTCCAAGATATTGCCAAAACTTTAACGGTGAAACATTTAGTTGTGATAACAGTAAGTAAGTAAGTTAAATATAATACCATACTAAAACTCTACATAATATAATACTTATATCATAGATATTTCTTAGATATACTAGAATATTTAGATTTTAACATCGTATTTTGCTATTTTTTTCCATATTATTATAAAATTCAGATACATGTACGATAACTTTTAGTTTAAAGCCTTCTCTAACAAGTGTTGTTGTAAAGTAATCGAATTATTATTACTACTAATTATTAGTATTAATTTTATAGTTTTTGTTAAAGAAAATTTTACTTAGTTTTGTCATTTTTTTTGATATATTGGTTTTATCGTTAAATTTAATCAAGTAGTGTTCAACACTGTTCTGGTGCATGCTGCGCTCTCCAGTAATTGGGGGTACATTTTAAGCAATGTTAAAAAGGAGTTCTATTATATTTTTCATTTTACTATGTACTTATGTTGGAGATCCTTAATAAATAAAAATAAAATAAAACGTTCAGAACCAATAGCTATATAGAAACAATCCGCAAAAAAAACAAAGTTTTATTTAAAAATAATTATTATTTTGAATATCAGCCATTCTTAAAACTCTAATAGGTCATTTCATCTCATATACAGCAGACAAGTTAAATAACACAAAAAATTACATAAAGCAGTGAAAACATTAATTTAAACCCAAGTGTGTGAAGCATTGTATGGGGTCTAGGTTAGCTTTTGTTCGAATTTTCCCATAAGTTAACCTCTAATCTCCAGACATAAAGCGTTGTCAGTTCTATTAAGTAAGAGTAAAGTTATGAGTTTTATAAAAAAAAAACAACTTATATCTTTTTCATTTCCGGTAAGAATTAAAAAAAATATGTTAATTAGTTTAGTTTTTAATTTAAATATAGTTAAATTAGTAGTATTAAGTAGCCATGATTTAAACGTGAAATAGAGTTTTACTCCCACTCTATTCTTTGTCATGATATAATCTTTATTCACGTATAAGTCAGTAATCGAACCTATGAATCACACTAAACATTCCTGTGTTAGAGCTAACATTTTGAAATAATTCTTAAGAACTATTTAAAAAAAAGTGAAATCGGTTCACATTTTGCGAATATATCGCGTGAATTATAAACATATTAAGGAAGTATACGAAATTTAATATAATCTTTTCTATACAGGTTTTTTATATATATTTTATTAATAGTTCTATGGTTTTTAAGACCCATGACAATGGTAACTTACTTAATGTATGAGACATTCGCCTGTTTTTATGTTATATAATTTCGTACTGAAAATATCAGTCAAATCAACTATGCATTTGATTAAACATATCAAAATCAGCGCAGCAAACATCAACTCAAACTATGAATAAGTAAAATATTTCAAAATTGAACCCAAGTGGCAACGCGGCACCTTTCTTACGCTTTTTGTTGGTAAAAAATGAACAAAACTGCTACAAAACGGTAGCACTTTCTAAACGTTCGTCAATACACGAACTGATCGAAGCGAAATTTAACTTTTAATACACTTGCTGTTATAATGTTTTCCTACGATATGATTGTATTCTTGGTTATGATTATCTTTTTCAAACATTACATATTTTGTAGCTTTTGAAATTTAAAGCTTATATTTAAAGATAACATATTCTTTAGGAAAATTCTATTTTTTTATGGTTTTTTGGATAAAAATGTAAAATAAATTAAATTTTAAATCTAATGATATGTAATAATAACTTGCAATATTATTAATATTATTAAAGAAAAAACTCGTCTTTTAGTATTACATAATTTTTAATTTAACTCCAATTGTAGTTAAATTCAATTAAAATTAACCCATTACATGAAAAGCTCTATAGTTTCTGAAATTAATCAAGCTTAACCTATTATTAGTAATACAACTTCAGGCATCTTTTCTGGTTTTTAAACAAATTACAATTAATATGCATGGTATAATCGAAAACAATATGTATATGTAGTTCATAAACCCCTTTAAACACTCATATTTACCCTTAAAACCTTTAATTTAAGGGGTTCAACAATTTGCACCCTTGAACTATGAAAAAAGGGGTTTATCTAAACTTTCATATCCGGTATCATCGGTACTAAAATGTACAAGGTACTGTTATCTGTCAAAGAAGCTATAGTAAGGCTACATTATAATAAAAATTATAAGCATGTTACATTTACACATAACACCTTCTAGTCCATAAGCTACGAGGCTTGTGTTACGGATACCAGATATTTGATATACTACACATATATAACTTTAAATTCTACTTGTGTGTCTCTATTTGTGCATATCACACAAATTAATGCCCCCAGCGGGATTCAAACCCGTGACCGCTAGCACAGCAAGTATGGTAATTACAAACTGAACCAAAAGTGTCGTTAAAGCTTTTACACTAAACTTTTACGCTTAACTTGTTGGAATAACAATATTATAAACTTCTTTTAATATTACATGTAAACAAAAAGAGTAACATTTTTTTATTTGGCTTTCCGATATTACAAACTGAAAAATATAGAGCTTACTGAGATTATAGTTATGATCACATAAAAACCAAAAAAATACAGAGCCTTCTCTATTTAAAGTCGGTTAAAAATTGATGGGACATTAGTCTTATACAGTCTAATACGTACGCGGTCACGATATTGGTTGAAATCCGTGTGTTCATGGTCTGACGGCGTCAGCTGTCTGGCCAGTGCTTGATTCGCTCTATGACTGCACATATTGTACTTCATTCATATCTTCATTTATTTATATCATTGATATACAAAACTTATTCATAATAAGAGTTCAAAATTATCCTGAATAAGCGTAAAATTCAAAATTGTGTTCCTTTTTCAGTTCTGCTTTTCAGATGATGTTATCTGGTGGGTGCAAATTCGATTTTGTGTTTTCACAAGTTTAGATATTTGTTAGGGAAAGTGTTTCTGTGTTTTGATATAGCAATAATACTTTCAAAGTCTGAAGTATGAAATTATTATATTACTATTATAACTTAAGCTGTTATAGATCACTAAATTAAGTTTTTTTTCATTCATTACACTCTTTACACACAAATTGTGAGGAAAATTTAGTACCTACTATATTATTGAATATGTCCCATCGACGATTGTACCATATAAATAATGTAATCATGATAGCCTTAAGGCACAAATATGGGCATTCATATGTATCCTACCTACTTCTTGCCTTTAAGACACATTAAAAAACCTTTTTGTTATAATATAGGCATCAAAAAAAGGTATTACATTCGATAGATAAACTTAAAAAAAAGTTAACGATATTTAAGGTTATTTTCCAACATCACTAGCATTACAGTTATTCCACAAGGCGTGAAGCAACCAAAACGTGAAGTTACTCCATAGGCCATTTGACCATGAAGCAAGCACATGGCGCATGCTTCAGTGAAGGACGCAGGATTGTTTGATTCGCTCGATGATTGCGCACCCACTCATTGGGATGCGACGTAACTTAGTTAGACGACCTGCTATATATACAAGTGAATTTCTACAAACGATATCGCTAACTTAGCTAATTAAATAATTGATTTTATTTATTAAAATAAATTTTGCAAGGAAAAATAAATAAATACATGTTCAATCAAATCAAAATATTCTTTATTCAAATAGACTTTTACAAGCTCTTTTGAATCGTCATTTTTACATTATTAAAATTAAATGTCAGTCTGTAAGTCTGTGAGTAAGCTACCACTGCACCGGCTCGGAAAGCTGTTCTGCTGAGAAGAACCGGCGAGAAACTCATCAGTTGCTCTTTTCAAAAAAAATATTTGATAACAATATTGCATTACAATATTTATCTTTTTATCCTACGTGAGACACAACCAGACATTAATCCCACACATGTTCTAAACATTATTACAACAGCACCATCTAGTTTCGTGGTAAGCTACGAGGCTTTTGTTACGGATACCAGATAGTTCATATACTACAAACTGATAAATTTTAAATACTAACATATTATAAATATAAGCACCCATGACTGGAGTACAAACACTTGTTCAACAAATGAATGCGTCCAGCGGAACTCGAACCCGCGAATGCTGGCGCAGACAGCAGGGTCACTACCAACTGAGCCAAACGTGTCGCCACTTATAATATTCACTGAAAATGTTATTTTATATTTACTCTACGTAAAGGAAGTATACCTACAGGATAGAAGGTTGAGGCCATATTTAGTATTTTAAACCTCATACATTACCCACCATTAATAAAACTCTAGTCTATATATATTAGATGCTGACTCACTTATCGATAGCACACATTCTATGCTAACATGAATGAAACAATAAATTGTACATCAGGGTTCCCTATTATTATATAGTTGAAGTTATTAAGCGAAGGGTTTCCCCAAAAAAAGTCAAAAATAAAAACTTAGATCTGAATGTCTGTATATATATATTATGTATTCCCATACATTATGTTAAAAATGAACTTTTATTATGAAGCTCAAGAAATGTTTTGTTTTTAGTATACGCTTATTTCTCAAATTTATATTAGAGTTTATTTTGATCACTTCAATATACGAGCCATATTTTTTTGTTGTTAGATATGAAAATATATGGGAAATTCACTCTGGAAAACCTGTTGTATATAAAAACCCTAAGAAAATAGATAATTTCATTTATGTGTCTTAGGCAATAGCATAATAATAATATGATTTGTAAATATTTACTTCTTAGGAACAAAAATAGTGTCAACTAAGTGTCGATGTCGCAAATGCTCGATGCCCTCGGTAGTAATCGAGATAAATAAAAAATTGTTAGTCAACCTCGCTTTTTGTTAGGGATGTTCCGACGGTCATTTTTTGTTAGATTAAAAGATTATTGGGGTCATATTATCTGGAGTAGAGCGGGAAGCCTTGACTTAGTATAACTTAAGTTAAATTCGTTACTAAATTCATTACATAATACACTTAACCAGCGATTAAATAAAAAATATATTTTTGTAATTTTTTTTCAATGATTTATCTTCACTTTTCTTATCTACATAAGGGTAGTTTATGTATAAATTTCATCAAAATTAGTAAAGCCGCATACATATTATCCTTAAAATTATCATTCGGAATTATAGTCTGATAATAATAGCAGTGTTTTTCTTGCAAAATTAAAAAAAAACGGAATGGCGAATTTTTGCCGCCAAAAGTTTTTGTTTGGGACGCTCTGTAGCCTAAACGGCTCGATGGATTTTAACTTCAAAAGTGTCTTATGTTTCGTATTACTTGTGAAAATGACACCGGGTACAAATTTTGAATCAGAAATATATTTTGAGTTTTTTCATTTCCAAATTACACATAAATGTAGTCGAGTTTTTTTTAGTCTTTTAATACCCTTACTTGTTATAGTATCCAATATTATTGTAATTGAATTTACTTCACTTCTCTTTCACATAGTAGGTATTACTCGGTTTTCGAAAGACTGGTATTTGAGAAACTTAAAGCTTAACATCTTAATCTTATTTTTTAATTCTATTGTCAAGTGTGATCTGTTGTTTAAATTACTCGAGGCTAGGCCAAGTTCAAATAATTGTAAAGGTCGCACAATTGTTAACGGTCATTTTTTTAATTTTAGCTAATTTACGTTTGATTTTTTAAGTGAACTGACATTGATGTTTTTTAATCAATAATTAAACAATTAAACCACAGAAATAGTTTTCTTGAATTATTTGTGCGATTTTACTACGGAAGTAGGTACAGGTTAGGATTAAAAATTGAGCTTTAATGATTATATATCTACACTAATATTATAAAGCAGAAGAGTTTGTTTGTTTGGTTGAACGCGCTAATCTCCAGAACTACGATGATGGAACGACGCTACGACCAATAGGAGCGGAGCATAGATGAAAAATGTTGCAAAAAGGGGCAGGGCGGGCGTTAGTTCTGCGAGGTATCATACCGCGCGATTCAGAAAGAAATTGGTTTCCGGTCTTTAGAACACGTGCGAAGCCGCGGGAGATGCTCGTTATATTACTAGCCGCGCCTTCGCGCACGTTCTAAAAGTTGGAAACCAAATAACTCCCGTTTTTGCAACACGATAGAATTTTCTTGAACTCTCCTAAGTACAGCCCTGCATTTTAAATTTAAAGATATATAAGTATAACAGTTGAAACGCGTGAGTCATTCTAGGTATAAATCTTTTTGCTAAAAGTCATTATCTTCATTATAATCTAACCAAATCATTTTTGATGATCTAACTTTTAATATAAGAAGTAAAGAAAGATGAAAAATATTTCAATTTTAAATTTAAATTGTGTGTAAAATATATTTTAAATAATCGTTTAAATATTAAATTAAATAACGTAGAAAATGTTTAGTTTATGTGTAGTTTTGTTTCATTAATACATCAAATTGACAAATTATATACTAAGACCCTCCTCTTGAATAACTCTATATATTTAAAAAAAAACCATCATAATCCGTTGCGTAGTTTTAAAGATCTAAGCATATAGGGACAGACAGACAGTGGGAAGCGACTTTGTCTTATACTATGTAGTGAAGATTATATTACTTTGTAGTTTCGTTTGTATGTACCTACCTACATGATATTCTCCTCTATTATTTTAATGCGTCTTCCCTTGGGTTTGATAGTAGTTCAAGAAAAAAATAGCAATGAGAAGAATAATAATTGAGCAAAGCTAACGGTTCCGCTAGTTATAATAAATAAGATTTCTAAAATCAAAGTAGCCTAAGTTAGGCCTTATAACATTTGCTATGTGCGAGTGAAAGTCCCGTCAAAATCGGTCTAGCCGTTTCAGAGATTACCCGAAACAAACAAACCGTCAAATTTTTTTAAAATTTATTGTTTAATCCTAGTACCGTAGACTATACTTTCATTCAATTCAATTCGATTCTCTTTTTAATGGCTTCAAAGCGTGCTAGTTGAGCACAGATTGTCGCCAATGTCACGTAAAATGGAGAAGACACGAAGGAGATTGGTCGGTAACATAGAGTCAATAAGTTTATTTAAATTATGATAGTATAAGGGAAGTAAATCCTTATTAAACCTACAACAAAAGAAAAGTTAGTATTTACACAAACACACAACAAAATTGGTTAGTAGATGTTAGTTATATTACACAAAATGATAGTCTATAATTTAATTCTATTATTCTTAAAACACATAAAAATTTACACAGAGGACTAAACACAAACATCAACAAACAGTTAACATTAATGGGACGGGGCTATACAGTTCGCGTCACGTAAAAAGAACGCTGGAGGAAAGTGGTGGGGGGTGTGTTTGCGCATATTCGCACACGAAATTACTAAGCCTATTCTTTTATTTTCGAACTAACCTTTCGCTCGCGACGTATATTGGTTATTGTTAGGTACATTAAAAAATATATTAGATAGTACGTTATTAAATACAATTCTATTAATTCATAAAATATGTCAGATTTAATGTAGAATGTTTAATCTACTTACAAAAAATTAAATTAATTCGGTTAATATATATTTTAACTGCATTATTATCAGACTCTCTTTTCATAAAACAATATACGTCAAAAATATTTTTCTCTACTTTTTATATAAAAATATTTCGTAATTAATAACTTTTATGTGCACGATGGTATTTTGAACTGACAAACCAATAGCGAGCCAGAAAGCATGCGACGCGTGCCTCACCGTCCCGCGCCCCGCGTCTTACCACCAAATTGGCCGATAAATCACCTCTGCGCAACTTGACAGCCAGCGTTCTTTTTACATGACGCGAATTATACTTTCATATGCATTTAGTGAAAAGCTGTTAACTTGAAATTAAAAACAGACACTTCAATTTTATTTATATGTATAGATAATAGAAAACGCCTACTGAATGTGATCTAATCAACGAACAATACTATTACAATTTTATATATTTATATACAAGCTACGAATAGCATACGGTGTTTATATTCTAACCTTGGGAAAGGTGACGTAAATTGTATTCAGCAATCTCCTTGCAATATCTTTGTATACATTTACATTATTCAAATGGAGAATCGTCTGAATATTTAAAATATAATTAAATATGTTGGGACATTAGATACCAGATAGTTGATACACATATATAACTTTAAATATATTATCAATATAAATACCCATGAGTACAGTTCATGCGCAATAAGTGAATGCCCCAAGCGGAGCTCGAACCCGGGACCTGGCGTAGCAAGTAGGGTCACTACAAACTGAGCTAAACGTGTCGCCAAATTAAAAATGTATAGCATTGATATTATCTTTGGGGCTATTTGGTTTATAAACCATGGGTTTTTTATGGAAATTATTACACTGTGAACACGACCATATAAGTGTGGTAAACGAATATATGTATGTTCGTCTATCCATCTTTTACACAAAGTAATGTTGTGAGTTTTAATTTTTTATCTGTGACTAATTAGTCAATTTTAAATGTCTATAGACTAACTTAATATAATTAGTAAATAAAAAATAAATAAAATAAGAAAATCCCTCAACAATACTTGAAAACTAGATCAAATCAATACATAATCGATCTATAATTTTACCGTCGCGCGCGCACTCATTGTAACGTCTTCGCCGGATGTTCCGCCATTGCTCGCTCGACCGTCCCAAATTCAAAACGGAGCCGTTTCCGGTGACGTCACCACCCGCCATTTTGTCCTGTATTGTCAGTCCATGGGAAATGGGAGCGAGTAAAATGGATTTCCCTTAGGATGTTCCGGACCATGGTATTTTGGGGCCTGTTTGAATGAAGTAATTAGTTTTTTATTATAATTTTGATTAAATTATATGCTACAGTTTCACAATAACATATTTATTTATTATCTTCTCGTAGATACATATAGCTAGGATCGTTATTATGGGCCTTGTTGAATTGAAAGTGGGAAAAATGAAGAGCTCGAAAGATTAGATTTTCAATTATATAAAGATAAGAATAAAATAACATTCAGAAATGAAATATTTTGCAATATATAATAATCTTAAAACTATATATACTAACTTAAAATTATTAGTAGGTAAGTCCAAAGTATCTAACTGGTTGGTAGAGCAAAAAAATATAACAAAAACTAACAACGTAAACATCTGACATCAAACGTCATTGAAAACACTTGTGGTCTTTAATAAGTGTCAAATTATTCTACACAGCACTCCTTGAAGCCACTAATGCTCATTTTAACGTCCCACTGCTGGGCAACAGTCTTCAATACGAGGGAGATCAGGCCATAGTCCAGTCCAGTTTTTCGCAGACTTGCTTGATTCTCTCACACATGCAGGTTTTCTCATGATGTTTCCCTTCACCGTAAGACAAGTTGGAATCATCATAGAAATGGTTCGCACATAAAAATATCAGATGTGCGAGACTCGATTATATAGCACGTTTGACTATTATTCAATTTCATCAACTTTGAAGTTACTTAATTAGTTATAAATACTGTTGCTATTTGAATTTGCTACTAATTTCTGCTTCACAACGCGTTATAAATTATGGATTTCCCTCAATTTCCTCATGTATTTAAATTTCTAGAATCCTTAAATATTGAACACAGAGTCAGTAACAGTCTGTATGTCTGTAGCCTATACCTCTGGAACTACTGGTTAGATTTACGTGATTTTTATTATACACGGCACTCCTAGTGGCTTACTAAATAAAACAATTGAATTGAATTATTTTAGTATTCAACCCTTTTTTCGTCCCACTGCTGGGACCAGGCCGGCCAAAGTCTCCTTTCGTCTAGATCTGTCAAAGACAGACATGTTACAAATTAAGTTTTTCTTATTAGTACTGTATATGTATATTCCATGTGCATTTGGATTCCATGTTAAAAAGAAACTTTAATTATTTTTGCCGGTATAGAATATATGTATTTTTCATTAATTGTATCAATATCAATTGTATTTTAACATTTAAATATTAATCTTAATAAAATAAATTGATTTTTACATTTTTATATTAAAATTGAGATAGTTTGTGCGAACATTTACAATACAGGGGCAATAATAGTTGGTAATGGTAAACAGACCGCTAATCGCTGTGGTTAGCACTAGTGATGGCATTAATCGATTATCGGTGGATCCGACTAATCTATTTAAAAGTGGTTTTCCTCACTATAATAAAGATTTGGTATAAGTTTCATTCATTTTACGTAAATTTTATTTTTACTAAAAACACAGCTTGGTTATTAAAAAAAATCTTTATCTGAACAAAAAAATAATCGATTACTTTAGTTTACTAAAGGTTCATTAAAAAATATAACATACTATAGCATAAATATTTATATTAATAAAACATTATACATATAATAGCACATTTTATTTATCTTTAAGTTCTCAAATAAAAAATAATAATACGAATATTTTATCGATTTAAAATAAAAACGACTATCAGCGCACCACTTATCAATTGAAACGGCAGCTTCTACTTGGAATTAGAAAATACAATATTGGGTTTCGATTACATTTATTTTTTTTATTTTATTTGAATCTAGCCTTTAATGATATTATTATCTATAGCTTAGGACAATCATTCATTTCTTGGAACAAAAGTTCATTTTATGTCACTTTTAAACAACAAAAAATGTGCTAGGACTTTAAAATGAAATAGTAAATATTGATTTACATATAGATTAGCAAGGTGCATACGCAATACGTACGTACAAACGATATAACTAAGGTACGTACGTAATGTACGTTTGTGTAAATTTCTATGAGGTGAAATATTTTCCAACAGTAAAAAGTATCCTATATATTGACCCTGATAAATAATCAGCTATCAAAATACCGAATTTCATACAAATCTGTCCAATCTGAGTCTTGGAGAAACAGAACAGATAAATAAACAGAGAGTTAGACAGACAGACAAAATTTCTAACAACTATAGATTCGATAATATTGACTTTTTCAATAAGAATTTCCAAAAAAAATTTAATGAACAGATTCAAATTTTATTAAGAGTATATTTAAAGAGCTAATCGCCTTCGCTTTGCTCGGACTCGTCTCTATGAAGCACGAGTGAAACCGCGAGATCTATTAGTAAATTTATCCATAAACATGACTAATTATGTACTAAAACCTTCCTCTTGAATCACTCTATCTATTAAAAAACCGCATCAAAATCCGTTGCGTAGTTTTGAAGATCTAAGCATACATAGGGACAGACAGCGAGGCGAGTTTATTTTATACATACTATGTAGTCATACCAATATATAGCCATATATACTTCTTGAAAGTAGTATATTACTCATTAAAAAAAGAAAAACGTTTCACCATTGACGAAAATACACATAACATAATGCTCTTTTTCGAAGTCGGTCAAAAGTTACTCACCAAAATACAAACAGACATACATTTATTAATATATAGGTACTTACATCAATATTTTATAATGTAATTTAGTTTCGATTGTAAAAATAAAGTCTGAGATACCCCATTCTTAACTGCGGTTAAGGGTAGGCCCTTGCAGGTGCATCGTGGTTTGACCTACTAACTGTAGCCTGACATATAAACCGTACTTAAACAACTTTGGTATAGAACTTTCCCCTTAACTAACTTCACTTATTATTATTTAGTATTGTTTTTATACTTATTATTTATCTTATTTTCTTCTCAAAAGAAATAAATTAACTACTAATCTAAATATATAAAAGCGAAAGATCATTCACTCACTCATGATGAAATATCGAAAATCTCCTGATGTATAAAGATATTAGGAAGGGAGATAATATAACTAGCAGATGTCCTCTATGAATGGATTTTGCGACAGGACCGGATTAAGGAGGTCTAAAGGCTCCTGCATTTTTTTATGAAAGTTCTTCGTTTATTGTGCTACAAATTTTACACTTGGCAGTGAGTAGGTACCTATGGATGGAGTCGCTAGTCTTATATAAAAAATCCCTTTATTGTTTAAAGAAAGGATGCTATCTACATAATAGATAATTTATTTAGCGAAATCGGAAATAGTACCATAAACAACATTTTTTTGCGGATTTCGTCTACTTATATTTTTAACTTTATAGACTATGTTTACATCGAATTTTATAACTATTTATTCAAGAGAGAATCGAACCTACAACCTCAATTCATAAACGTTGACATAAATCTTTCTATATTTTATAACGGTATTGTAAAGGTTTGAGTAACCTCAGGAACGCTGAGTGATCCTAGGCTGTAATTTAGTAAATCTAGGTTACGTTGAATCTGCCTGGAGCGTAAACGTCTGCTTTTAATGTTATTATACATTTCATTATATTTGATCTATTATAAAATATTGTAGATAATTTCGTTCAATAGATTAGTTGCGTTAAGAAAAAAAATATTTAAAATAAAGACTTTGACTTGTTTAAATGCGAAAGTATAAAGTAGTGGTGATCAAGATAGAAATGATTAGCACATGAAATTATCAGAGGTGCGAGTGCGAGACCCGGATTTGAACCTGCATCACTCGGTTATCCAAACCAGGGATTTACCACTGGGCTACCACTGTCTTGAAATTTAGTGTACAAAATATTTTTTTTAATTAAAGCTAGCTTTAATTAATCAAATAACAAAAATAGAAAGCAAAAGCATCTCTAATTACTTTTTAACAAGAAAATTTCACTGGCACCAATTTACTTTGAAACATAGAATTTTACTAGCGACTTATCCTTACTTCGCCTGAGTTCGAATAAATATTCGTATATAGTAATATGGTATATAAATTACTAGCAAATCACCTACACACTATAAATTACTGAATGCGTGTCTACAAACAAGCAAACAAACTCTGCCTCCTTATAATATTAGTAGAAGAGACAAAAACAATTATGAAAATAAGTTCATAATTATAATTGGCTAAATTATTGCGTGTCATATAATTGTAGCTTACAAAAACGTCTTGTAGGCAACTATATTCCTTTTAACTCTTTCCGGTCAGACGATTCCACAAGACCAGTCAAAGGTAATATTTCCAGACTACTACTAAATTTAAACAAAAACATAACTATTATCACCCAACCCAGGACTCGAACCTATTACATCGATCCTGCTGCCCATGATATTTATTAACTAAGAAGGTCTTCTCTAACAACATTATTAAATATATATAAAGAATACAGTTCCTGAATAACGGTAGTTGACAAAAATCTAAAAAACATACAATTACTTCCTTATTCGTCAACGGTTAAATTTAACGTTTATAAACTGAACCTTATAAGAAAGTTTTAAGGAATACCTTCTAAGTTATAAGGGTTAAAGGGGTTGCTTCGTAACGGACCTAGACACCTGTTGGCACTTGGCAGGTTATCTAAGTGTGATGACCTGTGTGGGAAAACACTTTGAAAACATTACTTCGGTATAAATATACATAAATATTTAACTAAATACTATTATTACTTTTGTATTATGGCTGCATATGATAGGTACTTTTATATTTTCATTTTTTTAGGTACTACAGTAGTACAGAAAAAAAACTAGCTGTCGAAAATTCCCGCCAAAACTTTGATGTTAATTTTAATATAAGAAGTGGCATACACAATTAAAAATTTGGTGTATCATTATAAAATAAATAATTTACTTTATTATACATGATGAATATAATAACTTTATACGTGTCAATTATATAAAAAAATCCATTGTATTTTATCCGCGACCTTCATCTAATCTTGGTTTAAAAAAAACTAACAAAACCTGTCAATAGTTTCCCGCCAAATCCCCATTCCGTTACGAAGTGGTAATTACGTTTTTTTATATCTTTAATTGTCATCGCAGGAAGCGTCTGCCCTTATAATACACGTGCCGAGTATTTGAATAAAATAAAAAAAATGAACATATGTTTAATGTAACTTGTTGGTAAAAATATTAAAAAACTAAATGACATTAGTGCAAATTTCATCAAAGCGCAATTATAATCTGTGGTTGTCTTGAAAATAAAATAAATTATAATCATAACAATTGCTTATAATTTAGACAATTAATTTGAAATTTAAGTCTGTTGCTTAGTTAGAAAATAAAATTCTACTAAAATTGACTATTTTATCAAAAATATTCTTATACCTACTAGCTAACGGAAAACGTTGTCCTGTCATATAAAATGGAGGGTGAGGTTAGGAGGATGAAAAATACTTTACGTCTAATTCTCATACGCACTAAATATATAAAAAAATCATTAAAATCGGTCCAGCAGTTTCGGAGGAGTGCGACCACAAACACTGTGACACGAGATATTTATAATATTAGATTAGATTTTAAAACTAGAAAGAATGATCTAGATACATCATTTATCTGTCGGAAATTTAGTTTTTAATCTGCTTCCGTATTATTGTCATTGCAGGAAGTGAATGCCCTTATAATTGAGCGTGATAAACACGTGCCGTGTATTTGAATAAAAGAAAAAAAGCAATTTCGATAGTAACATGTGCATTGACGGTTTTAGGGGATACTTGTAATTTATATAATATATTATCTACATAGTTAATAGTTATAAAATAATACGTTAATCGTAGGAATAACCGATCAATCGAAAATTCAAGATTTTTGTATATATGTAGTAATAACTAATAAGACTTATTATGTTGCTTAAGTCCATACTGATTTCGGTAATAAGACCTAGTACCTATTCAATTCTTATCTAAAAAATGCTTTAATAACCTCATTAACTCTGGTCCAGGTTCCTTCAATGCAGTCTTCTGAGATTACGATAGTTTCCCTTATAGTAAAGCGTATCGTAATGTTGAAAATGACTGGCACATGAAAATATTAGAGTTACCCGGTATTTGAACCCACATCACTTGTTTTTACAAGTAAGCACTTTACCCCTGGGGTTAAAGTTTAGTTTTTATTTCTTTTCAAAATAAATTTAATATTATTGTATGATTTGGCCGAGATCAATTATTTTATGAATAAATCGTACTTTTTTCTACTTCTAGGTAAATAATTGAAAAACTATTAAAAGTCTAGAATTAATAAAGATTGAAGTTAAATGTTAATTTAAACGTTAAAAACAAGCGAAAGTCAGATATGAAATTAACCTTTAGCATTTACCGCCCTCTAAAAAATCACGAAGTACACCTGTACGTGTAACTTTCATACAAAGTACTTTTATACTTCTACTAAAAAAGTAAAAAAAAACAAGAAGATTTTTTTTAACTTGTACGGCAATGGATAACATTTTGAGGCAGCCTACACGTCTTAGAGAACATAGTAAGCTGTTTTCGATACCTAGTTAAGTGAAGCCGGCCAAGCCACACTTGGTCAGCGTAGTAGACTCCTCGTATTGGGAGGCCCGTGCCCAGCTGTGGGAAGTCAAAAAAGGTTACAATTATGTAATAAAGGTATAATAGAATGCAAAATACAATATATACTTTGAAAAAGTTACTAACATGATTTCTTAATATTTTAAAATTGCTGTATAGATTTTGATGAATCTTAGTATTTTATACGTTAGAAATTATGAATTTCCGTTAAAATAACTTAATGTACGTGTGTCGATTCAGATACATAAATAATGTATGATTATGGGAATCTACCCCTTAGGGCTGTCACTAAAACAATTTGAATATATTAAAATAATTTAACGCGCTGTATAACAGGTGCTAAATGTATGTGGGAAATAATTTGCATGCTATAGTTTTATGTAATAACATGCATAGATAGGACCTAGTATTATGTGATCTGTGATAGGACGTAGATGCTAAATATGTTATGTTGGGACATTTACACACAGCACTATCTAGTTCCACGGTAAGGTACGAGCCTTGTGTTATGGATACTAGATGGTTGATATACTACACATATATAAGTTTAAATACATACATATTATAAATATAAACACCCATGACTGGAGTACAAGCATTCGTGCTCAACAAATGTATGCCCCCAGCGGGACTCGAACCCGCGACCACTTGCGCAGCAAGTAGGGTCACTACAAACTGCGCCACGCGTGTCGTCTCAATAAATATTTGACGACTTTTAGTCAGTTTGTAGTGACCCTATTATCTATTATATCCCTTGTTGATATGCCAGCGGTTGCGGGTTCAAGTCCCGCTAGAGACATTAACTTTTGTGATGAGCACGAATGCTTGTACTCCAGTCGATGCTTATATTTATAACTAGTGACTCATCTTCGCTTCGCTCGGGTTCATCACTAGGTACCGCCTTTTGTATAAGATTTTACAAAGTTTGTTTTCTTTTTTTTTATATAATAAAAACATTACGTGAGCCTCAAGGAATATATAAAAAAAATATTAGCTGAATTGGTCGAGCCATTCTCGAGTTTTGCGCTAACCAACATTCGATTTTATTTATATAGAAGATATATGTATATATGTAAAGTTATATATGTGTAATGTATCAACCATCTGGTATCCATAAATAAGCTTACCATGGAACTAGATGGTGTTGTGTATTAATGTTTCAAAATTATAATTTATACTTAAAACGGGAGTTTTAATCAATAAATATGTTTCAATTGAGATATTAGTGTAAATTATGTTATGAAAGTCTAATAGTTATTAATTAAAATGTCCTTGTCCCTGCTTAGCAACCCTGTGGCGCGTGCGCGGATTCCGTTACGTCAGGTGTTGGTAATCGCTTTACATATTGTAGCATCTTAGGAAGTACTTAATAGGGCTAAGGAAAGATAAAGGACCTATAAGGGTAGCATGCTAATTTGTAATGACCTTTGTTTGAAATAAATGGGGTTTTAAACGATTTTATAATATTAAATGAAGGTATGTAGTTAACGGCTATACGCAGATTATATTAGATATTAAATGCTGCTCCATTTGCATTTTATTTTACTACTAGCGACTCGCCCTCGCTTCGTTCGGGCTCTTCCCTAGATTTAGCACAGGCAAAGCCGCGGGATCGCCTAGTTATGCATATAAACCTTCCTCTTGAATCACTCTATCTATTGGAAAAAACCGCATCAAAATCCGTTGCGTAGTTTTAAAGATTTAAGCGCACATAGGGATATAGGGATATAGGAATATAGGAATAGGATACAGAAAAGGCGACTTTGTTTTATACTATGTAGTGATTACCAAGCGTAAGTTTTGAGTAATAAAAAGTAATAATAAAATAGGTGTAAAAATAATTATTCCAAAATATATTTTATATAGATACTTTGATGCAAACACTAGACTTACCTATTTTTGCGTATTATTTATTTTTCCATTGCATTATTAATGTTCGTGGTATATTTATGTAAGATGAAAATCAATCACATGGATCAATGTGTATAGATAATTGTAAAGTTTTTGTAAAGATATGTATATAGTAGTGTTAACAAAAAAAAACAAATAAACTCGAAGTGTCAAAAAAAACAGTAAAGAAAGATTTATAATCTCCATTAAAAAAATCTAATAAAATTTTAAATCTGTGAAAGTGATCACAGATAATGAAGGATTAAGATAATCCCGTTTTGGCGCGAACACGTGTCCGTTACGTCAGGTGCCACCCCCGTGCCGCAGGTGGGTGTAACGACCTACAGGTTCAACGACTGCGTTTTTTATTTATCAAGCTTTTATGTCTTGGGGTAGGTTGGATTTGACATTTGGTGCTTTAACGGTTAAGAAGAAAGTTCACAAATAGTTATTTTTAGGTCTTCAACTTGGAAATATTAAATGCATTTTATAATGAAAAAAATATTTTTCTAAATAGGTATGTATTCAATTCATTTAGTAATTCATTTTATTGGAATTTCAACACTGTTTAAGTAAAAGAATAATAAAAGCTCTGCAGAGCATAGTTTTGTATGTTTGAATGCACTAATCTCTAAACAAGTCCGAATTGAAAAAGTATTTTTATTTTATTGTTGATGGATTTAATCATTAAAATTACGATCTTTAGGAAATATACAATTGAGTGATTTACCTCTTACTCAAACAAACTAACCTCATTTATATTTTATTTCCGTAAAATAAATCCAACAAAAAATATAATTCCAACAAAACCCCCAGTGGATTGATTAAAGTCCGGAGCAACGCAAAGCCAGATTTAACTCAGAATACAATTATCTATATAATTTTCACAAACCAGAATCGATCTTACAAATTTCAAAGTCAATTTCTCCAGATGACCGTCAAATAAGTCCTATACAAGATAAAAGATTAATAAAGCGAAAAAATCTGTAGTACCATTGACGAAATATTGTAAGTTGCAAACTAGTTTTTTCGATAGCTGAAAAAAAGTATTCTTGTTAGATTTAAAATATCAATCAGTTACGGCTATTCAATGTACAGCCTTTTTGGTAGGAAGTAATATTTTGATTATCTGCATCATGCCCCTGCTTATGATATGGCAAATTGGGTTATATTGGCTATTTCTTGTCTTCTTCATCTTCTTCGTTCTCAGTAGAGAAGCTTTATGCACTGATGGTATCTTACAAACAAACTGTCTTATTTTTGTTTCTCTTCTGTTGTCTTATTATTGTTGTTTTTTTGGCACTTTGCGTTTGTTTGTTTTTTTTAATTAGTTGGTACTATATCTTTGCAAAAGTTTACAAATATCTGATTGATTTCCTTCTTTCAATAAACTTTAATAATGGAAAAATAATATAAGCAAAAGAAGTATATTAGTTAGTGTTTGTATAAAATATATAGGTATAATAATTTCTTAGATTTAAGCGAATATTTGTCATTTTAAATTAAAATACGTTTTCGAATTTTGCCACGGTTTTTTTGTGCGACAAAATCCGAAAGCAGATTTGAACGCTCTCTATATTAAATTGACGATTTAAGAGTGCTCGTATTAGTGTAATGGAATAACTTTTTAATATTATTTTTATCTTTATGTACGTACCTACTTACTTATTATAAGTTATAGCATTGTGGGATCGGATCTTTTTAATTAAGTATAATAATATTTTAATGTGACTTGTTTGGCTTAGTTGGTAATGATCCTGCTTCTCCGTCAGCGGTCACGGGTTCGAGTCCCGTTGGGGGCATTCATTTGTTAAGCACGAACGTTTGTTCTCCAGTCATGGGTGTATATATTTATAATATGTATGTATTTCAAAGTTATATATGTAGTATATCAACTATCTGGTATCCGTAACACAAGCATCGTAGCTTACCACGGTATTAGATGGCGCTGTTGTAATAATGTCCTAACATATTTAAAATTATTTAAAAAATAATTTTTCTTATAATAATTTTATACCTTTAAGCTTTATGTTATCTTTGTAATACATTTTTTACTATAATCACCTTTTTTCAAAAACATAAATTAGAAATCGATTATTTTAGTAATTCATTTGCAATACGCCATATCTCTTAACACGAAGCAAACTGCCATTCTTTTTCAATACACCATATATAAGATATATGGCGAACGCGAAGCAAACTTCTACCATTTAGGGCGGAATTAGATTAATTTTGAAGTTGATGTACCTTTTCAAATAAAAGTAAGTGTTTTGTAATTTATAGTAGCATCGATAAGTGATCGCAGGTCATTCACCCCAGTTAATTGCTCAGAACAATGATGAGAAAAATTTAATTATACAATAGATAATCGTTCAATAAATGACGTTTAGTTTTTTTAAATACAGTCTTAACTCAGTGATTTGAAAGTGTTGGTGGACAGGGGTCAGGGGTTCAATCTCATATATGCAAAAAAAGATTTTATTCTAGTAAAATAACTATAGGTAAAATTTATTATTTATTAGTACCTACTTGTGTAAGTATGTGGGTTAGATCTAACTTGTTAAAATATATGAAAACTTATCCTTCAAGGCAGGTTCCCTTCGATAAATAGAGCTTAGATCTTGTTAGTACTTGTCGCAATCTGCAATATGTCTTCTCTTGAACTATGTATCATCTTCAATTAGAAGAGATTAGTTATTACGATTATTACCCGTCTAAAATACCATCACCATACCATTTGGCTCAATGATATTATTATTTCAGTTTAAATTATAAAAATTGTCTAAAGTTTGATTCCCACTCAGTGTATTTTATAAACTATATATGTAGTTTATAAAAAAAATTATTAAAATATAAAGTATTGTCGCGGAATTAAATATAGTCCAAAGCAAAAGTAGTAAGAACATAATCATCTTTCATCATGAAGGCTGTTTCTAAATGTCTGTAACTACGAGTAATTCGACTGAGTCAAGTCAACTTTCAAGTTCAATTCTAAGCTCATTCCATAATTCAATGTAATAGTCACATTAAGTAAATAAACCACTTACATAAGAAAAAATCTAGATTTATCGTGTCAAGAGCAATGTAACCCACTAAGCAGCTCCCACGCATTCAATGCCGGGGTCGTGGGAAACCAACATTATGTCATAATATAGTGCGCTCGAAAGGAAAAATACTTTCATTCACTATGACTATTACTTCATTTATGCAAGTAAAAGCCTTTTTTAGTATAAAAATAACAAAGAATTTCTTAAATTCGAAAATTTCATTCATAAAATTTGGAATTTTCTATTTTTATTTATATTTTCATCTTAATTTTTATTGTCTCTTCTTAAATCAAATGTTACTACACCGTATCCATAGTCTTTTATTGGTATTGTATCAGTTCTTTTTAACGTCCCGTTGGTGGGCCAAGTCCTTTCTTCAATATGAGAGGGTTTAGAGCATAATTCCACCACACTTGCCAATTGCGGGCGGGTCCCACGTCTTTCGAAACTTCCTAGGTTGTAACTTGAAGGTTTCTTAACAAGATTTTTTAGCGTATTGCTTAAATCTCGGTTCAATAACTAACCCCTAAAAATGCTTTACTAAGTAGCATGCATATAAAGACCAATATAGACTAACTTTTATTCCGAAATACGAGTATAAGGATACTCCATATTATGTGCGACTTAACGTTAGCTGTTTAAGACGTACAAGTTACCAGATGTTTCGTTCCCCAGAAGCCAAATTTTATCATGCTGAAAATTATTTCGCCATTATTATCATAAGCTTAAGCCAATAACTTTCGTAAAATTATCATTAAGTAGTTTCAACGTTCACATTAACCCTCCAATTACGACTGAAGCGTGACCGTCAGACGAAATGTAAAAAAATGTTAAAAATGAGTTATTTTGTAAACAATAGCAATTTTATGCTACATTTGCGCTGACCCCTGCGCATGTTAAAACGTTTCGGGGTTGCTATTACCCTGTTTAATTATAAAATTATAAATTATTATTATTATTATTTAAGCTTAAGAATTAGAGCTTTTCTTATAACTTCCCTCAGTGGTGGATTAGATCATAATTAAAATTAAAAGCTTATGAAGACTTATTTAAATAGAATTTCCCTATATATCAGTATAAGAGAGTCAATAGGTAATAAATAAAAAATATTGACACAAACGGGAAAAGGGTACTGATATTATTGTGATAAAAAGTGAGAAACTAAGTGAATGGATGAGTGGAAAAAAGTGGATTAAAAATATTTTGTGTTAAATATAAATTACTACTGTACAATATTTTTTGGAATGTCTTATTAAATTAATCATTTTCATCGAAACAGACGCCAAGTCTATTCTAAATTTCTGTCTGCCCGACTGCCTGTCTGTCATCACGAGAAAATCATTGGACAGTTTTAGATTGTCAGTTATTCAAGGGAACATAATATAGGATACTTTTAACTGCAGGAAAAATTCTTATTTATAAAAAAATAACCGTTAAAACATGCTTAGCAAACGAAACTGAGCGGAGCGTGGGTTTTTCACTAGTTCATTATAAAAATATCTATTGCAAATGATAAACAAAAAAATAATAAATTCAGTACAACAACTTCACTTCCTGCGCATACATTTAAATATATTTATTTGAAAATTCCCATAGAAAATTACTATCGCTTATGACCCTATTAACAACCCTTGCGTGCCGATAGTCTAACCTACCCCTTATTTGACAATAAGATTAAATGCGCATATTCACCTTGATTTCCTCTAACAAGTGGGAAATGATTATGTTTAGTTATAAATGAATAATTATCATTGAAAACTGATTAATATGTACATTTTATGCCTCGTTTAACTAACTAACTAACTAAAGTAAAGGGGGAAATGACAATTTGTACGATACGACCTATTGTGAAATAAATTTATGATCTAAGGGATTCTTGATTTGAGTCCAGAGTCAGGCAAAAATAAGACAAAGTTTGAAGTGATAGCCGTTGTACATAATAAATGAGACGTCGAACGACTAACAGCTTTACGTGCTCTCCAAAGTGTTGTCCTCCAGATCTGCAGTCACTGAACCAACTAAGCTCTTAAAATAGATTAGCGGATCAATTAATTACTTTTATTTTAACTCCAGTTTAAAGTAAATTAAAATCTCGAGACCCATTTAGTATTATAAATTGTTATCGCTTCAAACACTCAATGTTTTGCTGTTATTTAAATTTATTACGTAAACGACGATTGATTAGTGTCTTGTCTGTGACTTCAAAATATAGCTTCATAACAGACGATAGCTAACATTGTATTTACTTTAGAGTGGCCTCTCATGGTTACCACCATGTAAAAGGCAGTAGTAACTCAGTGGTAACGTGTACTTGGAACTGAGTGAAATCGGTTCGAATCCCTCTCATCTTCGATGCTTTCATATACGAATGATTTTAAGCATAAATACCACTTGTCTTACGATATAATAAAATTTTGTGACCTACGTCATTAGAGCTAAATACTATGTGGGCGTGTATTTTCCGTGGTTGGTAATCGAACCCCCTACATCTAGCATAGCAATATATACCATATTATATTATGTTTATGTAAAAAAATAAAAAGATTATAAATAAAGTCTATAACGACTAATATTTTTAGCACTTTAGTGAAAATTAACCATAAAAGCATGGCGATAACATCTTCATTTTGGCAGTCTAATTACAAATCAAACGTATTTTAAAAATCCATTTAGCCTGCCCTTGAAAACTCACGTCATAAATAAAGACAGGTTTCCACTGAAACATGTAATGAGTAGGGTGAGCATCAAATATCCTTGATGAGATAATTAATTAATTGGTGAATACTAGTAATTCACTCTGCTTTTACTTATAATATATTTTTTGGTTGCAATATCTCTTAATACTTTCTTAGGTTATTTCAAAGAGGTTCTTAAAAAAATATCTATAAATTACTAGCTGTACCCGCGGCTTCGCCCGCGTTCATTTTTTTAATTGCTAATCAACCTCATTGGGTTGATCTGTAGGAAAAAAAAATTGTCTAAAAAATAAAAAATTAAAAAAAATTAGGGGTGGACTACTCTTAACATTTAGGGGGATGAAAAATAGATGTTGGCCGATTTTCAGATTCTCATGAGAATCGGTCAAGCCGTTTCGGAGGAGTATGGGAACGAAAATTGTGACACGAGAATTTTGTATATAAGATAATTGACTTTTTTGCTTGATTTAGCGCGAGTTAAGGACGGCTGCTTGTAAATGTATACAAAAACTTGATAAATCATATAAAAAAACCTTCTTCTAGAACCACTCTATCCTTTGGTGAAAACAGCATACAAATCGGTGCAGTAGTAGGACAGTCAGACAGACAGACGCAGGCGGAGGACTTTGTTTTATAATATATAGTGGTGTTTTGTCTTTACGATCTTCATGGACGTTCACGTTTATATCTGTATTTTCCAAAAATATAAAGATATAATCCTGAAAGTTGTAACTTATGGTCACCCTTACCA
This sequence comes from Boloria selene, assembly GCA_905231865.2. Lineage (NCBI taxonomy): Eukaryota > Metazoa > Arthropoda > Insecta > Lepidoptera > Nymphalidae > Boloria > Boloria selene. The sequence continues at coordinate 1,375,391 of HG993156.1, forward strand.
TAATTAAATATACCTTTGTCTAACATTTCGGTTGGAACAATTGCCCACAGTTCAATGCCGCTGTTTTTGTCCACGTGAGAATCAGCCATCTTGATTGCGATAAATAAATAACTATATAATATATTGTGTATGTATGACTGGTAGTTTTGAACGAATGATCACTCATTACTTTACTTGCTATTACGTAAGTACTTAGTATATTAAGACTTAAGTACTTAGTTTAATAAATAGTTAGATTTACGCGAAGATTTGACTTTTACAATAAAAATATTTTAAAGGATTTTTCGATAGATGAATGTTGAAAATGAACTGTTTTGTGTTTTCCCATTTATATATCGACATACGTCTAGACCAGTAATGCGCTTGCTTAGTTAACCGATTAACGGGTTCAAATCCGGGTCTTGCACCTCTGATATTTCCATGTGCAAATCACTTGTCCTACGGGTAAGGAAAACTTCGTGAGGACACCTGCATATCTGAGAGAAACTAGTATTTAAAAGATATGTTAAGTCCGCACTAGGCCAACGTGGTGGACAATGACCTAAATCCCCTCGTATTGAAGAAAGGGTTGTGCCCAGCAGTGGGAAGTTGTAAAAGGCTACATATATACGTCTTGTACGAACATATTTTCAAATGGCTATTTTATTAGATATCATTTCTTCTCGAATTCAAATGTAAATCTTATAATGGTATACTATTAAAAGTCACTTGTGTATGGGTGTCGATGTGAGGCGCAGTTCTCACGTCATTATCTCTTTGGCTTTTTAAAAAAAAAATAAGCAGATGACACTTGTTAACTAAATGTAGTAGGAAGAAAAAATCGAATTATTTTTCATAAAATCTGTACACTAAATAATTTTTAAATCTTATTGAAATATCATTATTATTGATACAGAGACCGTTTTTGATGAAATTATGTTGGTTATTATTTAGGATACATTTTATTGCTGAAAAATATCTCTTCTCATAGAAATCAATTAGTATTGATCGTTATAACGTACCAAAATAAAGTATTATTATATGTATGTCTAGATTTATGTATTAATATAGGTGCAATAATATGTAACTTCTTGAAAACTATTATATTTTTACATGGCTGAAAAATAAATCGGAGTGGCCTATGCAAGTACCTAATATTACTATGTTATAATGGTGTGACGAGTTCTTTTAATTATGCTATGATTTAAAATATATTTTATGAATGTCCCACTGCTGGGCACTAGTCTATTCAATACGAGGGGGTCCAGGCTGGTCCACTACGCTGGCTAAGCGCGCACATGTGTTTCGAAAATTTGTTAAGTTTTCTCAAACAGGGCAGATTTCCTCAAGACGTTTACGTTTAAGACTTTAACATAAGACAAGAAGTAATCATCATTTTATGATTCACGAGTGAAAATATCAGAGTTTATAAACCCGAATTTGAACCTACACCACACGGTTGTTCGCCTAAACTTGTTTACTATACGTTATTAATGCTATGAATAATATAAATTATATAAAAAGTATCTCAGTGTACTCACAAAAATATACAATACTTTACAGCTTATTCACTTGTTATAAGCCAAAGTGATTCACGTACGATCCCTGACCGGATGTTCGATACTCATCACCGTGTGAACAGTACGTCAGTGAACATGTAGCTTAGACATAAATTACTTATTAAAATACTAGATTTTACTTGCGGTTTCTGTTATTTCTGGTTATTTTTAATCAATATGAGAACTTCTAATCCATGAGAAAAGTTAATAAAATAAAATTTAAGTTGACGTACGAGTTCTTTAGCAGACAGTATTTAGCCACACTATGGTCAAAAATGAGTTTTTATGCCAAATGACGAGATTTTTGTAAACAAAATGATTTCAAAATTGAGCTCGATTTACGTTCCATGGACCATCTCATGGACCATCCCTTTAATTCGAAGAAGATTAAGCCATAGTATACCACGTTGGCAGACTTGACTTTGTCGAAAACTATGTTTTTTTTAAATTTATAATAGGGGTGTAGCTAAGATATATTTTGGCTTTATTTTCATGGCCCTAATTACTTTCTAGACCTAGTTAGTGACTGTACAAATATATCGTTTAATTAATAATGTTGTAGTCCGAGTAGAGTTCATATTTTTGTATTTTTTTAAATAATTATTTTCCGTTTATTTATTTTTAATTTTTAATCAAAATATAAACAATTGACAGCTCAATTATTTCTTTAAATGTCATTAAAGTCATAATCATTATTATATTATTGTCACCATATCTCAAGACATCACCGCATGTGTTGGTTCATTGTGTAGCTTTTCTCATAGCCTTGGTGGGTTAACCTTTGTGTATTATAGTAATTCTGAGAGTTGTAAAAATATTCTTGTATACGAATTCAAATGAAATTCTTTGTTTTATTTTTTCCTTTATGTAAAGTACTAGTGGTTTGCCCTTACTCCGCTCGGCTTTAGTTCTTAGGTACCTTTTAATGGTCAAATGAATGCCCCCAGCGGGACTCGAACCCGCGACCATTGGCGCAGCAAGTAGGGTCACTACAAACCGCCACACGTGTCGTCAATAGTATATAGGTATGTGATATGAAAGGTATTCTATCTGTTGACTTAGAACAGACTTAGACAAACAGCTATCATCATACCAAAATTCCTCAAAATCCGTCCATAAGTATTCTTGTGACGTGTCATAGACAGAAAAAAAATTAAATGCACTCGGGGACTGCCGCGGTAAAGCCTTGCATAGCATTTTTTATCAACTTAAATATGCAATTATAATTATTTATTTATTTTTTATTTATGCAATATTTTTTTCTTTGATACTAATTCAAGTTACACTTTTTGAGCGTGGTGACCGATAAGAAAACATTTACTTTTTCTTTTATTGAATAAATGAGAAGTTAATATCGTTTAAAATATTTTTATTATCTTACAATACATGTAGGTTATTCAGGAATTTTATCATTGAAACTATAGGTTTATGGTAACTGAAATAAGAAACATATGATATACGTATTCGTCCGATTTCGGAGCAGCTCGTCTCGATCCATGCGATCTTCGTACAGTCGTACAATATACATACAAGTTAAGCGAACGCTCGGCTTAGCTACATGGTAGGCGGAGTGGGGTCTTAGGTTTTATTTTCGTTACGGAATTTCTTGATTCGGTCGCCGCGCGCAAAGCCCGCGATAAAGGCTTTGCAATAGCTTAAAATCTAAAAACTATACATATTCCAAATAATATTTGTACAGATTCAGTTCAGTTAGAATTTTATTATGTGTATAGAAAAAAAAATTGTAATTCAAATATGTAATACAATTTTTTTCCGATGCCTAATTTGGTTTTCCCGTTTTTAAAAATATACTTATGTAGTTATTATCTATGCAAATATTATAAAGCTAAAGTTTGTTTGTTTTATTGTTTGTTTGTTCACGCTAATCTCAGAAACTACTGGTCAGAATTGAAAAATTCTTTTTGTGTTGGATAGTCCGTTTATCGAGGAAGGCTACAGGCTATATTACATCACGCTACGACTAATAGGAGCGGAGCATTAATGAAAAATGTTGTTAAAACGGGCAAAACGGACGTTAGTTCTGCGAGGTACCACACCACGTGACTCAAAAAAAATTAGGTTTCCGGTCTTTAGAACGCGTGCGAAGCTGCGGGAAATGCTAGTATGAACAATTAATAATGTTCAACCACGAACTGAAATGTTATTACTAATATCTTTTAATGGTACTATTATTGTAATAATTAGCGATACAGAGGCCGAGTCTAGAATTATTAGAATTTTTGTCTGAAGAGAAAACTACTGGACAGGTATTCATGACATTTTGGTAGGATGATAGCTCGTTATCCAGATCAACATACTGTATACTTTTTCTTTGAGGACATATCACAAATTATCTGAATAATCAACACTTACTCTTGAAACGGACCTATGGAACGTACCCAAGCGAAGCAAGGGTGATTCACTAGTTTTAATGTAAGATTTTTTTATTGAAGTACTTCTTTGAATTGAACATATTAAAGCGTCTTGTTTCCTTAATTTTTTCTATATCCATTAGTGCAAATTTAAGCTAAATAATTCTAACAATTTCCTGTTGTAATGAAGACGAAGTTACATCGATTTTATTTTACAACTATACTATATATGGATATAATACAGCAAATTTATTAGTTTTCATACTTTATTACTGTCTAAATAAATAAAATTGAAGTGTCTGGTTGTATCGATATAACAGCTTATTACTAAATGAATATTATGAAATTAAATAAGGTACCTACTTATAAATAAAACAAAATTTTTAAAGTTTTTGACTGTCTGTTGCGTCTGCCTTATCTCTGAAACGAATAGACACATTTTGACGGAATTCTAAATAGCAGATATTAGATATTATAAAGAAAAACTTAGCTACATTTATTTTAAAATGTTTACTTTAGCTTTCTACTTTCTTATAATTTTTAAATATTTGTGATTACCTATATCTCATATACCCAGATTCGAACCCGCTACAAACCTAGAAGCAGGCAAGCAATAACCGAACTGCACTAATATGGTCGTGTAACAATATGTAGAGCTTTTGTAAAGGTTTCTATTGTTACTTGCAAAGCAGACTAATTTTAAAACTCCAGGAACTACATTGTAAGCATTTGAATATGAAAACCTCTTCCTATAGCAGTACAGATAGGTTTTAGTTACGGACCCACAGCTATGAAATAATGGATGTGCTTGTTTATTTAGTTATTTTTTTATTACTTACAATACTAATATATCATAAGAGCGATTTAGCGCGAGCTAAGCCACGAATGTATTTGTTACAAAAAATATGATAAAAAAAGAACCGCTCGACCGATTTTGTGCAAACTTCACATAAACTATCTACTAAATAGTCCGAACAAAGCCTACACATTTGGTTTGGATAGGTGAGCCCGTTCTTGAGTTATAAAATTACAACGAAAAGTGGCATTTATTTTTATATATATTGATTATTCAGTGATTGCTAAGTGGTAACGCTCTCACTTGGAAAATCAAATGAAGCGGGTTCAAATCCCGAATCTCTGATACTAAATTTCCATTCCATTTAAATAAGATCAATTAAAATTTCAACGTGATAACATTTATTAAGGAAACATGCTTCAGGCTAATTTAAATGTATCTACGTTTGAATTAAATAAACCTACTAAACAAGAATTATCCTCTGAATCTAGAAAATATTAATATTATTTTAGACATTAAAGGTTAGGTTTCGGAAAATTTTACATAAAAGTACAAACACACAAGTATACACACATACATATTAAATACACATATATTATTATTATATACACGTCTATATTATAATACATATATAAGCATGTAATTATATAGGTAGTGTAAAAACTTTTAGTAGCTCCTAGATGTAAGACAGAAAACAATGGGTAGCCGCAGAACGAAGCTTGGTTTAAACAAATACTCACATTTCGCTAAACGGAACACGTGATTTATATTCCAGCATTTACTTTTAATGTATGAAAACGGCAAATGTACGTAAAATACCAGGTTTTGAGCTGAAAAAGTATAAAAAAGTATGAAAAAGTTGAAAATTAACAATTTTTCAATATGTAACCATTAATTTCAAATAATTTTATAAATATACTAGCGAATCGCTCTCGCTTCGCTCGGATCTATCCCTAACTTTGGCGCGAGCGAAGCCGTGGTTTCTGCTAGTAAATGTAAAGGTAAACATAATCTTGACAAATTATATATTAAAACCTTCGTTTTGAGTCAATTTATCTATTAAAAAAACCGAATCAAAATCCGTTGCGTAGTTTTCAACATCTAAGAGACAGACAGCGGGAAGCGACTTTGTTATATACTATGTAATGATAATTAATAATTTTAATACATGACTTTTATTTGAAACGTTTGGCTCAGTTTGTGGTGACGCTACTTGCTGTGCTAGCGGTCACGGGTTCGAGTCTCGCTGAGTGTAATCATTTTGTCATGAGCACGAATGTTCGTACACATCAAGGATGTTTATATTTATAATATGTTTGTATTTAAATCAATATATGCATGATTAGTGCATCAACTATCTGGTATCCATAGAACTAGAATTAATAATAAATATTATATCAATAAATATTATATTGTATTTTTTTTTATTACAGATACAATGTTGAAAATGCGAGGGAAAATTCGGAAACGGTTTCGGTGACAGTTAAAATGTGAATGTGATTATAACAAAACTAAAACAAATAATACTCAAACAATCTTTAAATAGTTATAGTGCCAATTTGTGACATTAAAGATACTGTCTAAACAGTCGCAACGATATAGTGCCAGAATTTAGTGTATAATTGAAAATGGATTTGCACGCGCCTCCAATGGTCGTTCATGGGTATGAAACTCACGCGCCGTTACTCGAAGTTGAGGGTCTGGACCCTCACAGTCCTCAGCAGAAGGTCCTCATCCATGCCCCGATCCAAAGCCAGGAACTAATGAGCAACGATCATAGGAATGGAGGTGAGATTATTATAATAATTTTGAAGACATTGTTTTTACATTTACATCTACATATATAGTATAAAGCTGAAGAATTAAATAATCTCAGGAACTACTTGTACGTATTGAAATTTTTTTTAGTGTTGAATAGCCCATTTATCAAGAAAGGCCTTGTCATCACATACTAGTATTATTAAATTTTGGACTAGGTATTGAAAGTGTTATCAAAATGCTTTAAAAGTTTAAACTTAAGGCTTAGATTATAATTTTAAATTTTAAAAAAGCACATTGAATAAAAAATACTTTTTTAATAGGTGATAATTTCGTCTACTAGAACTGTACACTTATGTATTAATAATATGTAGTATATCTGTTCCATACTAACCGTTATAGCGTATCTATGAACAAATCCGACTATACTACTTTTAGTATAAAAATAGTTTTACTAACTGATGAAATATAAACTTTTTTTATTTATTACATATTTATTTATCTATATAATATAAGCCAAAGAATAATATTATAAAGAGCAGATGTGTCTTATCTGACATAGAGTATGAATTCGCAGATGAGCAGTACCACGCACACAGCAGCAACCAGAGTGGGGATGGTGAGTACATTTTTTTTAAACTCTTCATTTATATATATTTAACATTAACTTGCAAATACAATAAAAAATAAGAATAGTTTGGGAAAAATACATAATTTTTTTTTATTCTTTATTTATTTTACATGGGAGTTTGAGTCATAATATTGACTACGTCACCCCCGTACAGCATACATAAAATTATTTTGGGTAAATGGCTGAATTTCGTTAAATATAATATTGTAATAATAATAAGTCCACGTAATCTCTCACTGAAACAGGCCAAAGATATATATTGTTTAAATAGCTTGAAACATAAACCACTACTGTAATGTTTTATTCCACTCATAAAGAATCATCTAGAGTTCTTTCATGAAGTGATGCCAGTGAAAGTAGAATAATTAAAATTACCAATTAAAAAGTTATATAATAACTTAAATAAACTTTGGGTTTAGGCGAGACAACATTCTACTGTCGCTATAGCTGTAGAAATCTATTTGATTGATTTTTACTAAAAAGATACAAAATATTAAAAAAATTAATGGGTTTCGTTTAAATTTCATAGGCCTGAAAATTGTATATTTTGTCAAAAAAATGACGTTTCATACAAACGTACAGACATAAGTATTCTAAAATATTTGAAACATTAATACAGCACCATCTAGTTCTATGGTAAGCCACGAGGCTTCTGTTACGGATAGCAGATAGTTGATACACTACACATATACAATTTTAATTACATACATGTTATAAATATAAACACTCATAACTTGTGTAGAAACATTCACAAAGTTCATATGTAAGTGAATGCCCCAACGGGACTCGAACCCACTACCTTGGCAAAGAAAATAGATCTACAAACTGAGTCAAGCGTGTCGTCTAGTTTAGTTGTCTGTAACAATGATTATAGTAATAGTTCATCATGACTATGACCTAAGATATCAACTTTCACACAGTTGTATCGCACGTTATATAACAGATGAGTCAGCCACTGTACAGTACACTAAGAAATGTGGTAGCGGTGCAGGTGGTAGCGGGTTCATGAGATGTAGCGATTTAGGCTATTCTATTTAAATATTTTTGTGTTAAATATAACCTATATTGAATTAATGATTTTTTATATTTTGCAATAAACTTATTACTTTTAAATTCCGAGTGCTTTATTCGCTTGCTAATATGTTATTTTGCATTTACCTAATATATTACATCATATGTTTTCAAAATTAAATAATTATTTTTTGAGCGTTATTTACTTAAAAGAACAATATTTTTACTAAGAACTAAAATATCCTAATCCTTTTATGATATTTGAATTATATTTCATTCGCTTTATAACTCTCTCGCAAACACACCACGCAGTTTACAAACAAAACGTCCGCCGGCGGGCAAGTAATTTCACAGCGATTTAGTCAAGTGTACTGCCAAAAAAATGCTCCATTCACTCGATACACGATGTGGCTTGAATGAAAGTGTAAAATACATGGAATGTTAGAAACACGGCTTAAATGTCTTATAAACTTATTGTTAAAAGATAATAATAGGTTCGATTTAAAACATAAGTAGTATATTTAAAAAAAAAACTTTAATTTATTACTAATGTAATTTAGTGATAATGTTATCTAGCGCGAGCGAAGCCGCGGTTTCTGCTAGTGATACATATAAACCTTCCTCTTGAATCACTCTACCTATTAAAAAAACCGCATCAAAATCCGTTGCGTAGTTTTAAAGCTCTAAGCATACATAGGGACAGACAGCGGGAAGCGACTTTGTTTTATACTATGTAGTGATTAGTTTAAAAAATGGTAAAACATCTTCTCCGTCTGTGTCTAACTATTTAAGAATGTATATTGTTCTGGTCGAATTACAGTTTCAATGGATGATATCATAATAATTACGACGAAATGGTAATTTGAAAAAAAGAACTACAGAAGCTCTCTCGTGAAAGCTAAGTAAAAGTAAGCTTTACCTTACAATATATCATTAATTTTCATTAATGTATGTAATGTAATATTAATGACAAAAATTTAGTTAATTTATTTTTATTAAATATGCGTTTTTTTTCAAAGCAAACGATAATTATTCTAGTCTAAGTACATTAAGATTAACAATATTACTATTAACATTAACATTACAGGTTACGAAAATCAAAAATCTTTGCAATTAATCAAGTTAGTTCCCAAAATTTGGCATGAATCACGTAAAATAACAAGTTTTGTTGCGCGAAAACTTTAATTAACTTGCAACATCCATTATTTAGAATTTACATTTGTTACGCACGTCTTTATATTGAGTACAATTTGGTAGAGAAGTTAACCGCCTCTTTTTGGGAAGTCGGTTAAAACTGGAAATAGAAGCAAGGGAAGTGCTTTTGTTACATCGTTCCATAATAGCTGTGACCATTTCGTATCAAATTGAGGTTCATCTAAAGTCTTATACACGTTAGATTTAGTTATGCCCGCGGCTCCACTCGCTTCGTCAGAGGGAATAAAAGGTAGTTTTCATATGGTTTGTTTATCCCCATGTCAATCTTATTAAATTTAATTAAAATCTGTTCAGCTATTAATAGATAGATATCGTAGACTTTAGTTTTCATCTTTCATAAGTTGACGACTTACGACCGCTTCGCTCTTCTTCGCCTTAGATTCCAAACATTAAGTAACTAGCCTATGAGCTACTATATTTCATTGTCTATCTGCTTACTAAATTTTATCTAAATCGAGCTAGCCGTTTCAGCTTACAGGAGTAAAAAAATACACACGCTCTATCAGAATTATAATAAGTCCTACTTAGATTATAACCCAGGATGTTATTAACAATATTTAAACACCAATAAGTAACAGACGATTGGAACTAAGAAAAACATCTAAATCTTCACAAAGTTAAAGTATAATAGAGATTTTTTGTAACCCGTTCTCCAAGCCATGCTCACGCGCAGCACAGAAAGCGAAATGTATGGAAAAAACGGTACGTGACCACATCGTCAAGGGTTGCCGTTATGACGTCAAGAAGGTTTCGATTGAAATTTTATTGAGTTTTGTGTTTCGAGTGAAAGTTTTTTAAGAACAATCTTATAGCACCTAACTAAAATTTAGAAAGAGATAACTACTTACTTCACTGTTCAACAAAAAGACAGACAGACAAAGATTTTAAAAATTGTGATTATCTTATATCGTATATATATTGTATATCGTATATATATTTTGACGACACGTTTGGCTCAGGTGGTAGTACTTTCTGCGCCAGCGGTCGCGGGTTCGAGTCCCGCTGGGGGCATTCATTTGTTGAGCACGAATGTTTGTTCTCCAGTCATGGGTGTTAATATTTATATTATGTATGTATTTAAAATTTATATGTGTAGTATATCAACTATCTGGTATCCGTAACACAAGCCTCGTAGCTTACCACGGAACCAGATGGCGCTGTTGTAAAAAAATCCGAACATATTTAATATTTATTTTATACACATATATACTCGTAATTCCATATGCATTTTGTAAAAAGTTGCTATTTTACGATCAGATATTTCAATTTTATTTCTCTATATAGATAATATAATGTCCAGATATTTTATCTATTCTTGTGTACCTTCGCGGAACTCGAACCTGCGACCGTGGCATAACAAAAGGGGTTGCTACAAACTGAACCAAACGCGTCAAGAACAGAAAACATGATACATTTGATTAAAATCAAACAATATGCCCTAGAACAATCCTAATAGCTCAGTAATGTAACCGACACCGGACCGCAACTTCCCTGGGAACCAGTTCGAATCCACCGTCCACACGCTTCTTACTTATCTTTTTATATTTTTTATTATTTAAGACAGTATTCCGTGGTTGATGATTTTGTTGGTAGTTTAAATTGTAATTGTTAGTGAATCCTATTAATAATATATTGGCTAGTGAATACTACTATACTAATAATACTAATAATATACCGGCGAATGTTTGTGGGGACGTATTTCATTAACGCAAAAACTATGGAACAGATTTAATTAGAACTACAATAAATAAATATTAAATTTGTTTGGATATTACCATACATCACTATGTAATTCCTTGGTAAGCTTTACGGCTTGTGTTATGAATACCAGCTTTAAGCTCTTAATATTAAAGTTATAAATACCTATGACTGGAGTACAAACATTCCTGCTCTTCAAAGACATAAATACTTCCAGTGGTACTCGAACCCGCAACCACTGGTACAGCAAGTAGAGTCACTAATAAGTACAAACTGAGCCAAACGAGAACGTTTCTATTACATAGTATAGGCCTTATTACCTACCTAGAGTTGAACTCAAGTGAAGCAAGGCTGTGAAACTAGTTATGAATTAAGTTATCGTTATAACCACACAATGTTTAATAGTGAAAGTCTCATCAAAATTATAAAAGGATTCATCTAAAAAACAGGCGTTAAGGATAACATTTAATGTATAAGGTCACTGGTTCGATTTCGGTCCGGAACTAACGCGATGACTCGTTACTTTGAAAATGTGAGAAGTACCTATTTGAGGCACAAAGTTCTATTTGTAATATTGGTATTTCGTCTTTTTTTAAGACTTCTTATTTTTCTAATATTATAAATATGAATTTTAGGTGTTTAGATGAATGTTTGTTAATCAATTACGCTATAATGACATGAATGAATGATAGTTATTAGTTTTGATTAACACATTTACCTACTTACTACTTTTTAACGAGAGAAAGATGCAGGCGTAGTCGCGGGTTTTCGCTAGTATTTCTTATATTTTGTGGTTATTTTAAGGATAAAAGTACCTACATTTAAGCTCGGCTCTTTTCAGAACTGAGGTTTTTTCTCTCTTAATTAGGTGACGTCAGTCTGTATAGCTTATATATATGTTTATTTATTATTTTATTATGATATTATATTAAATATTATATTTTTTGGTTCTTTTGTCCTTATATTATGTAGTAACATTAAATATTTTCTGGAAAATCTGATTGAAATAGACATTATTATCGATATAAAGGCCAAATCTATTGTTTTTAGATTTTTTTTATGTCTGTCTGTCTGTCTGTCTGTGACTGTATCACGAAAAAACCACTGGACGAATTTAGATGAAATTTGGTGATGATAGCTGGTTACCCGGGCCAATACATAGGATACTTTATACTACGGGAAATATCTCATTTTCGAGAAATCTCAACCAACCCTTACAAACCGGGTATAAAATATCACACGGTATGTGAAATCTATTTTGTTTCCGGTCTTTAGAACGCGGGCGGAGCCGCGGGAATCGCTAGTATTGTACAATAATCTAACTTACATCATTTATTGTATTAATAAATATATGTCAATAATTCAAAGTAAATAATATGTATATTTTATCTGTTTAAATACACAAAGCTCTAAAGATGAACTTAGCATATTTGTAAAAGCATTGTTTGTAATATAAAAAAGCTTTACACAAAAAGATTTTAGAAAGAGACAGATATATAAATATAAAGACCGTCGTAAAGACCCGCCTCAGTTCAAATTTTGACAGCTCATTGACCAATCACGGTTAAATGAATGCGCAACAAACTTATCCACTTATTTAAATAAAGCTTAAGCGACATGTTTCATTGTTGAAATTCAAGTCTTAAGTTATTAAAGCAAGGCTTTTATTTGATTGTAATTATTTCTCAAAGACGAGATTAATGTTGAGACATTTTTTTTATTTAAATTATGTAGCTTTATGTCATAATGCCTTAAATCCCAACAATCCTAAAAGCAATTTGACTTTTAAAATACTATCTTTACAATATTTTGAATAATTTACATAATATTTACAGACTACGTTATAAGAAGTAGTATCGTTAATAATTTACATACAAAATCAAAAGTTCTGTCTGGCTTCTGAATTGCCTCGGTGGTGTAGTGGCTAGCATGCGACCGGTACATCCGGTGGGCCTGGGTTCGAGTCCCGGTCCCGATTGATCACAAATTTATTTAAATAGTCTTAAGCCTCAGTAAGAACCAGGCGCGGTCGCAGACTGAAATTTTGGAGGGGGTCACTCAATACACATTATTGCACAAGACACAATTTTTTTTAACCGACTTCAAAAAAGGAGGAGGTTATATGTTCCATTGTAGGTATATATTTTTTTTAATGTATGTTCACCGATTTCTCCGCCGTCTGTGGGCCGATTTCAAAAAATATTTATTTTGTTCGGTAGAGTATAGCTCCGAGGGGGTCCCATTGTCACCAAGTCAGATTCTGGTGATGGAACCCCAGGGAAATCGAGGACAACTCTCAAATTTTATAGGCATCTATTAAGTTCTTGGTATATTTTCTAAAGATGTTCAAGCATTTGTGTCTGAAAATCATTATTTCATGAGGAAGAGCCGATGATGGAAGGTACAATTCCTCGACGGTTCTTTTTACGTTAATTCATTAATTTCTGCGTCAAATGTTGGCCGATTACATTTTTTTTTGTTCGGTAGGTTATACTTCCAAGATATTCGCATTATCACCAAGTCAGGACCTGATGATGGGATCCTAAGGAAATCCAGGGCAACTCTCAAATTTTATAGGCATTTATTACGTTTTTCATATATTTTCTAAAGCTGTTCAAGAATTTGTAATGATGTAAGGTATATCTCCTCAACGTTTAGGAGTTGAAAGAAAATTCTTTTAATATTATACGTACTTATGAACCGATAGTCGCATTCCTTCAAGATATTAGGTTGATCTGATAATTGAAGATACATCTTATTAACGTCTAGGAGTTACGTGGAAAAATAGACGACAAATCTCGATTGACTATTGTCGTACACTCCAAAACTTTGCTGACTTATTGGAGCAGTAGTTTAGTTAGCCTACCGATATTATATTTAAACAAAATATCTAATTTCCACAAAAAAAATAACAATAAATTATTTTTTAACAAAACGTTACAAATCGAAACTAAAAACAGAAAAATAATTTTAATTACTTAGTTATTGTTGGAGTCGGTGCCAGCCAAATCAAAATAATCTTAATACAATTTAATGAATGTATCAATTTGTAAATATAATCAATATATCTGTTCGAAAGTTCATTGCAAAGGCAGGATAAAACTGTCCTTCTTGGCTGGCACCGACTCCAACAATAACTAAGTAATTAAAATTATTTTTTCTGTTTATAGTTTCGATTTGTAACGATTTGAAGTCGGTTTTATACATTACTTATAAAACAAATGGAAGTCGTCTTTTTGTATTATTGTATTATAGCGGAATACCTAGTAGATGTAAATGTGTGGGATTAGTGACTGGTTGTGTCTCACGTAGGATAAATAGATAATTTGTAATACAATATTATTACCAAATATTTTTTTGAAAAGACTGTTGAGTTTCTCGCCGGTTCTTCTCAGCAGAACAGCTTTCCGAGCCGGTGGTAGTTTACTCACAGACTTACAGACTGACTTTTAATTTTGATAATGTAAAAGTGACGATTCAAAAGAGCTTGTAAAAGTCTATTTGAATAAAGAATATTTTGATTGATTGATTGTATTTGCGAATCGGGTGATAATATTTGAGACGTCTATTCTATTACTATTTCCGGGTGAATGTTTAGAAGAGCTAAACCTGTTAATCGCTCTTCTAACATGTTTCATCATGTTCATAAAAACACCACTAGATGTCAGGAAACTATAAATTTATCGCTGTAGGGCGATAGCTAGAAATTTTCTTTTATTATTTGGCAAATTTTTGAGATTTTTTAATTTGACCTTAGATTTTGGGGGGGGTCATGTCCCCTGTGACCCCCCCCTTCGGACCGCGCCTGGTAAGAACCCGTAGTTGGTAAGTTGGCGTTGTTTAACCCAAGTTCTTTGGAGAGCATGTAAAACCGTCTGCCCTGTGCCTTAGCTCTCACTGGTCGTGACGAGTAGTCATTCCACTGGAGTATGAGAGTATGAGATAGGAACAGAGAGTGGACTTGTGTCTGCTCGTTCACTTGTGCACTATAATCTGCCGCGCATTATTTTGTTATTATATTGACATTATTATTAAGTTGTTCTAAACTTAGGGGTTTCCTTTTTTTATATTAACCACAACTAACACTCCAGTAAAATAAAAGTCATTCAAATCAGTCCAGCCAGTCTTCTCTATTAATTATAGCTATAAAAATACTCCATTAAAAATACAGATTTTAAAATAAAATTTTAATTATAATACTACTTGAATGTATTAAAAGGATATAATAATTTAATATAAAATGGATATCAACAGAAGATCTAACAAGAGAAATATGGATTTACCCACTACTTAATTACTTCATTTACATAATAAATTTAATTTAATTTATCTATAATTGTGCTGATGACTCGTGGCGAATAAAAAACTAAGTTTATTTCTTCGCAGCTCTCTTACTTTATTAAGTCACTAGCGACTCACCCTCGCTTCGCTCTGGTACGGCCTAGCTTTAGTATCAACGAAGCCACGAGTTCCGCTTGTTAAAATAAATAAATTTTCTACCTCCTCCTTTTTGAAGTCGGTTAAAAAGTAGCCTAAGTTACGCCTCATAACATTAACTATCTGCGAGTGAAAGTCTCGTCAAAATCGGTCCAGCCGTTTCAGAAATAATCCGGAACAAACAGACAGACAGACAAAAAGTTTAAAAATTGGTTTTTTGTTACTAGTATCGTATAGGTATACTTTCATATGCATTTAGTGAAAAGCTGATAATTTGAAATTAAAAACAGACACTCCAATGTTATTTATACTTAGGTATACTTAGATATATAGATTTTTACGAAACATACATACAAACATACTATAATATTCAAAGAAAAAAATTAAAATTCATAGTAGTTAAAAATAATTTGACTGTTTTGTTAATTAGTTAGACATTTTCACTAAAATCGTCCCCTCTGGATTTAAAGTTGCAATTGCCTTAGCTTATGAAATACTTATGTCAAATGAGTAATGTATAGTGTCCAAAGATCTTATGAATAAAGTAATGATAGTCAAATATATACTTTATATGTATAATCTTAGGATTGAAATTATATTGAGTATCTTTGTTAAGTCAATACGGAATGTATACATTCAATAATGGACTTTAAAATTCATACTTACAGTTTACATTTGATATAATTATATTATTTTGTTTAAAAGTATTTCATTGTATTGTGAATTAGAACTTGCGTTATTAAGGTAAAGTCTATTTTTGTAGGTTTATATCATTAACCGATTTTTCAAAAAGGATGGTTTGGAGAAAATAATTGTTTTTATTAATTTATAACTTATTTTAAAAGTTTAGCCAATAACGGGCTCGCTTGGTAAACTAAGTTAAGCGGGTTCAAATCTGGGTCTCGAATTTTTGATACTTTCATGTGCGAATCATTTTAAACATTATTACCACTTAAGGTGATGAAAAACATCGTGAGGAAATCTGTATGTCCGAGAGAATCGACTTTAAAGAGGGTTCCCGCTACTTTACTTATCTATATAATTCTATACAAGTATTCTTTAAATTATAAAATTATTAGTATTTTGTATCACTAATAAACAAAAACCAAACATTAAATTATAAATAAAACCCTCAAATCTTTATGGATTTTGAAACTCTTCCGGTCTCACCCGAGATCATGATTGTTGTAAAGCATTCAAAACGTCGGGAACCGAAAATCAAAATAAATCCATGACATAATCCGAAAAGATAGTTTCATTTATAATGTCAAATATTCGCGTAAACCTAAGAAAGTATTAAAATTTTAAATTATATAGTAACAAGTCTATTACAAACACTTATACCATAGTGAGTATAGAACGACATCACTCCACGAGCTTACGAATGAAGCTTTGTGTAGAAAGTTCTTCGTTAGTATCATAGATGGCACTACAAGTTCGAATAGCATGAAATATTATTATGAAATAAACTATAATTAATTATTTTTATATATAATTACTAAGTGTTATTCAATTCTTTATTTATTAATTAATAAAAAATTAAAACTTTAAGCAATAATAAAAAGCTCTATTTTTTATGAAAGCTTCATCGCTACATAGAGCGAATCTTTATTCGACTTTACAGTTAAATTATTATAAGTAAATGTAAGTAGTATATACGTCTTCATAAATAAATAAAATAAGTTGAGGCATTATTACACACAGCGTTATCTAGTTCCGTGATAAGCTACGAGGCTTGTGTTACGGATACCAGATAGTTGATAAAATACACAAATATAACTTTAAATATATACATATTATAAATAAAAGCACCCATGACTAGAGTACTAACATGCGTATCAACAAATGAATGCGATCGGGACTCGAACCCGCGACCGCTAGCGCAGCAAGTAGGGCAGCACTACAACTTGAGCCAAAGTTATCGTCAATATAATAATATGTCATGTAGACATGAACTGTAACAAAAGCCTATATATATAATAATATGGGAGATGGCATCTAATGAAGCATAGAGTTTATCAAAGGTAACAAATTAGTATCTATTCAGTATACACGATAGGGAATGATTACATCAAATATCGACTTGATAACTATTTTTCAATTGCTTTATTAAAAATATTTCTATAAGTAATGTGTTTAAGTATTCTCTTTGACTCTACTTGATGACCCCGTAGTCGCGGGTTCGAGTCCCGCTGGGTTCTTTTAATATTTGTTGACCACGAATGATTGTATTCCTAGATTCATAGTCATGGGTGTTTATTCATATTTACAATATGTATGTATTCAAAGTTATATAACATATGTAGTGTATTGGCTATCTGGTATCCGTAACACAAGCTTCCTTCGTAGCTTACCACGGAACTAGATGGCGCTGTGTGTAATGTCCCTACATATTTATATTTATTATATATTGTGATACGTCAATATTTTCGCGGTCTAACCTAACAAGACCCATGTGTAATTTGTCAATGAATGCATTAGCGAGGCTTTGTTATCAATTAATAATATATAACTCGCCATTAGCGTTTTGATTCATTAGACTAGTATTACACTCGACGTCGCTCGTTTGCTTTCTGTTTAATATGTAGTTTATGAGATAAGTAGATTAAAAGTTATTATTTTTTTTCTGAAAATTGCGTGATGTTATCTCAGAGGTTTTCGGTCGACTTCGAAATAGCCTTACAACTTCTTCTTAACGATTTTCATGATAATTTTCTTAAAAAAACATATAAATTTAAACAAAAAATCAAATTTTATAAAGAAATAATTATTTTTAAAGGAATCTATACTTTAATCGATCTCGAAAATCACCTTTTTTAACGTAACTCCTAAACTATACACGCGTTTTTACCAATACTATTCATTTTTTACATAGAAAATTCGATATACATCAAAGTATAAACCTACTAGTTAATATATGAAACGTGAAATAACTACATAACCGGTATTTTCATGTAATTATAACATGTAATTTTGTATGACTCAATTGATCGAATGAAACAGTCATAATTGGGTTTAATTTAGATTCAAATCAGAATGGCTAATGCGGAAGTTACCTATATTGTGTTACGAATGTAAGATTCATTTAATAAGTTAATATAGTGTGAATAAATGCCATAAGTTAAGTATAATAAAATTATGAATTCGAATCTGTAAATATTTTTTGGAAAATCTTATAGAAATAGTCGTTATGATAGATACAGAGGCCGAATCTACTTTTATGAATTTTTTATATGAGTTTGTCCGTCTGTTTGATATCATGAGAGAATATACTACACGATTTTTGAAGATTTTCATGAAATTCAGAATGATTTTCGCTGGTTTTTTAGATCAGAAAGCTATACTAAACGCTAATCACTCTTTTTTAATATTTCAACTTTATTTTACGTGACCAAGGCAACACTTAATATTCCACATGATTCACTTAAAATCGAACCTGCTATCACATATTTAAAGAACTAATACGAAACATTAAATATTTAATAATAAATCATGCAAAAACGCGAATCTTCTACCCTAGGGGTACCAGCCAGCCTCGCCACGTGTACGCGTTAGAGGGTGTTTTGACAGCGTCGCGCGCGGTCGAGCGAGACCGTTCCCGAATAGTCGAGATATCGGGAGTAAAATATTCGTTTTATTTATTTAAAAATAGATGTTTTTATATTAATTCGTATAAATGTTAATGGTCATAATGATTATCTGAAAATCGATTTTTTTAGGAATTTTGTGCGTAAGTGTAAGTGATAAAGGATTATGTGAACTAAGTGTTTCGTTATGTTGAATAAAATGGTAAAAGTGATTATGATATAAATAAAATGAAAGATAAAAAGTGCGTTATACAGTGGTTATTTTAAAAATATAAATATAAAATCTCATTAAGTTTTTTAAAACTATGTATATCAAAAATAAATAAATAAATAAATATTATAGCTGATATATAGCTATCTTAAAAACAGATAGACAAAAAAATATATTCCATCAATACCTATTTTTTTCATTCCACCTTCCGTTGAGTAATCATTTATTTTAATATGATTATAATATGTGTTATAGTACTGAAGATTCAATCTTGTGAAAGATAATACGAACCAACCTACATATTAAAAGAAAATTATTATAAATAAAACTATCTTTTCGGATTTTGTCGTGGATTTATTTTGATTTTTGGTTCCAGACGTTTCGAATGCTTTACAGCAATCATGTTCACGGGAGAGACTCTGTCTCTTCTAAAAGATAGTTTCATTTATAATATCAAATATTCGCGTAAACCTAAGGAAGTATTAAGAAAATTATTATCAATTTTATAATAAAAAAATATTACCTATATAGGTGGTTCTCTCAATTTTTATTTTTACAAAAATAATTAAACATTAATTAATAATTAAACATTAAACACTTAAAATAAATTAAATTATTTCAATTAAATATTAAAAATTATTAATCAAATACGTAACTAAAACGCAAACATTAAATACTATTGTAATATAGATAAATTAAAGTGTACCTAAAGGAACGATTATTGATTCAATTTCGTGATATCTAAATGTACCAAATACCTATGTACCTATATCTAATATCGCAATTAATAAAAAAAAAAGAAAACTAGCATAATATTAAAAAAATATTTAAAACATCAAATAACAATAATAGATCGAGATCCCAATCCATATAGTAAACATTTTAAAACAAATACGTACTTAAAAAAATACATAAAAATAATCTGAAGCATTTTTTGGTAACATTCCCCGTAGGTTTTTATTTTGTAAATGAGTGAGTGTATATATAGATCGGGATCCTAGACTATAATAGGCGTATCACATCCTTAAAGTTATATACTTAAAATAGTGAAGACATAAGATATAATGAGATATTTGATATAATATATTTATTTCTACGTTACACGATACGCGTGTATCAGACCGGCTGTATTACATGCCAGATTATTTTACATTCACAACTTTATATAATACATGCTACTCACCATCGCTTCGCTCGGATTCATCCCTAGCCATGGGTTCCACTGATTTAAATAAATAAAATTCTCCTTTTTTGAAGTCAATTTAAAAGTACCCTAAGTTACGCCCTATAACATTAGCTATTGGCGACTGAAAGTCCCGTCAAAATTGGTCCAGCCGTTTCAGTGATTAACTAGAACAAACAGACAGACAGACAAAAATTTTTAAAGTTGGTTTTTTGTTGCTAGTATCATATATATACTTTCATATGCATTTAGTGAAAAGCTGATAATTTGAAATTAAAAACAGACACTCCGATTTTATTTATATATGTATAGATGTTGAGACTCATGTAGAGCGGGAAATTGATGTTAATAAGAGTAGGTATGTAAGATTTAATCTGTGTAATTATTTTGATGCGTCTATTTATAGGACGTAGAAACGTATTCGATAGACTTTTTCTATTTTAAATCTAAATTCTTAATACAACTGTCGCCACGGATTTTTGGATTTATTTTGTTTTTGGTTTCTGACGTTTTGAATGCTTTACAATAATCATGGTTACGATAGGGACTAATAGTTTACACAGGTCCATTATATACATACTTGTTACTGAAAGTGACTACTTTAGAGGAAGAATACCGAAACCTAAAACAAATTAAATCCGCGAAAAAATTCAAAATGCTAGTTTAGAAATTAAATATAAAGCATTTGTGTAAATTTAAGATAGTATTTAAATTAAAGATATTGTAGTATCATTACATTTACTAAAAATTAAAATTCTTTTACACTAATCTTGAAAAAAACTGATTAAACAATATTTTTATTTCATTTTTATTTATTTGTTATACTTTTAATTAGATACAATATGAAACTCAGCCTAATAAATAATGAAACCATTAATCTATCACGCTTATAACTGTCACTACCACAAATTACAAGACGAAGTAGGTCTATGCTTCAAAATGATGAAAATATTATTTATAAATGAGCATACATACAAAATAATTTTTGATTAAACTTATTTTACAATTTATTATCTTTAATAAAACCAATTTTATTTATGTTATTTATTATATAAAAATAATCTCAACTGAAACTAAAACTCTATCATAAGCTCTATCATACCTAACAAGATATTTAAAGAGCCAACTTAAACTCTTCCTATATATCAATTTACTTAAAAAATTCACACTAATATAGGCACTATTAGCTTAATAATAAAAACTATAGTTCAATTTTAAGTAAGTAATAATGAAAACAAAATCCCACGAAGTTCTTAAATAACCGAAAGCGATACCTAATTGTCATCGGTCCGACGATCAAAATCAGTTGAGATTTCTAGCTGAGTGGATCGATTAACTCGTATTTGGGACTTAAAATAGGCTATTTAAATATTTAAATGTTGTTTAATTGATGTTGTTTAAGTGTTATGGATAAAGTGAAAATTACACAATTTCTTGAATACATAAAGTGTTATGAAACACTTAAGTGTTATTGTGTTTAAGTGTTATTATTAATAAAGTGAAGTGTTACTCTAAAGTGTGAGATCGAAAATACTTTTTTGATTAAATTAAATTTATCTACATTTTCTATATTTAAGCTTCACTTTATTTTATCAAATTTTATCTAACTCTTATGGTGTAAATCATTGACCATATTATCTTACTTATTTTTCTAATAAATAATATTTTAAAAAATATTAATAAAATTCTTACCACAGTCTTATACAAAATAATAAAAGATTTAAACAGTTAGTAAATGTTCAAAAAGTACAATACAAACTATAATTTCACTAAAGATTCTTCAACATTAAGAGCTTTATCGTGAGAATACCCACCTGCTGCTATTGAAGCGGAAAAGCGGTCAAAAGGTGGAAAATCATCAAAAATCCTAATAAACCAATCGACTTAAACAACTCTATCGAGCACTTTCACGGTAATCAGTGAAGTTTTTGTCCGTTTTTTACTGTTATAATGAAAGTTTATTGGTTACAATCAAGGGTTAAGTTTGAAACGATTACTGTAATAGACTATAGCTACGTAAATATATCATTCTTCGTAGGTACAATACTGAACGTAAATTATTACCTTTACAGTGTAAAACAAGACTTCTACAAAAATTAAAAGCATATTTCAACAAGTGAAAATCTAATAAATATTGAAAGTGATAAAAATGTTCTAAGATAGTTCAAAATGGTGTTAACAATATAATAAATAGCTGATGTAGATAAGTGTTTGTGTAAATGACGGTATAGTGCAGTGGTCAAGCTGGAGGGCCAAAGTAAGGCCACCTTCGCGGCCCTTTTCGGGCTAAGGGCCGGCGGCGGTGTGGACCTCTCCGCCGCATACAGATATAACCAAAATATGATGGAATATTACACATGTAAGTTTTTAGTTAGTACTACACGTTAAAAGAAATCGATTATTCATTAAGTTTAAAAGAAAACCTACATATTATTTATTAATATATGAATTATATATTGTTTAAATCTTTAAGTTCAAAAGAAAACCTATACATTAATATATGAATTATTTTAAAACACCCCATCACTAAGTAAATAAATTAAGTGCTTTCAAATATACAGTATTTCATTTTATTTATATAGATAAAATCACCGTGTGTTCGTTTAAAGAACTACGCTTTTTGCTATGTCATGTATCTTTAAGATCTTGACAAAAGCTTACAAAAAATATAATTTTAAGAGTAACAAATTTATTTTAAAACTAACAAACCTGGCCCGCTTCGCTGTGCGTAAATCAAATTAAATTAAACGGTATTCATAACTTTCTAATACAAAAAGTAAATTAAAAAGCCTAAATTACTCCTTATAACATTAGCTATCTGCGAGTGAAAGCCCCGTCAAAATCGATCCAGTCGTTTTAGAGATTAACCGGAACAAACAGATAGATAAACAGACAGACAAAAATTATAAAAAATGATTTTTGATGTACGTACCGTACATATACATATTTAGTGAAAATCTTTTATTTTTTAAAAACAGACACTCCAATTTACGAGTATATGAACCTAATGATTGTAAAAATTGATTTTTTCTATAAAGATAAAAGAATAACACCTAAAAATAGGTACATATTATAGCCTGTGGGAAAGATATAGCCATGTTCCTAAGGCATAAACCTTTGAGTTGCATATAAAGTAATTAAAGGTAACATAAACTGTTACTATAAGTTGTATTACTTTTATGGTTAAAAGCTTAATTTTATAGACATATTGTCGCGAGTCGTGAGAGAATATTATTTCCAACATCACATTAAGTATGAGATGACTCATATCTTAGTCATACCTTTTTTACTACAACTAGAAAAAAATGTATTTTTTTTATTACAAAGAGCGTTTTTATTTTTCATGGATGTTCTAAAATTCCACTGTACCGATTTAGATAGGTGCAAAGATAGTTTGATACGCCAGACATTCTATACTTTTATACCATAAATCATCCCTTAAATGGGTAAAAATGGCAATAAAAGATTGTAAGGGGGTATATATTTATTAAGTACTAGCCTTTCCCGCGGCTTCGCTCGCGTTCTAAAGGCAGAAAATTATAACCGTTAAAACATATCTAGGGATAAAGGTAAGCTAGCTTATAAAATAGGTAGATAGATACCTCTTAAAGTGATACCCGATTAGGTATTAGCGCTTAGTTCTTAAACCATTTATAGGCAATTTTCGTATTGATCATCAAAACCTGTGTCTACTTTAAGTTAAGTGAAAACTGACATTTTTGTTAATGAATAAACAAATGTCTGCTTAATAAACGTTAATTCTCAAACAATATCTCGAGAGGTTATTTTTAAATCAGGGTTCCTCATAACTACATACCTATGAAAATTATTAGCTACTTACTACATATAGTAAGTAGATATATAGGTACGTAATAAGCTCTCGTTCTCCTAACGATAGCTTTCGAAGAACCTATTAACAAAGGACCATGACATAAACCATAGAAGCGATCTCATTCGCGAAAACAAGCAATTACTTAAAAAAAGGCATGGTATCTTAAAAAAGGGAGTCCATTATGCAAAAAGCCCTCAATCCATAACAAAATTATCATAACACCGAACGACAAACATAAAAACCACATACAGTAGCTATAAAATAGATCGTAACAGTACCGCACATCTGCGACAGTGATTTTATGAAGCCAAAAATTCCCTCCAAATTATAACCGGCCAATGGGAGTGGCGGGTTTTCGCGGGAGGGCGAGTGGCGCGCTGTGATTGGTCGGCTAGCTAGTGGGCGTGGCCTGGTCTATGTGTGAATGTGTGCGTAGAAGCAAATTGGGATGGAGCGATATGGCCGCATCAAATTGGCATTTGCAAAATTTTACGCATATGATATTATGGATAGTACGAAATATGATTTTTTGTTGTTTTTTTCGATATGGGCATATAAAAAAAATGTAAGTAAGAATTCCTGAGTCAATTGAGCAGGTTATTTCAAAACAATTTAATGTTCAATAATATAATATAATGGACATTAATGAATAAATATTAGATTTATTCCTGTAAAGTACATACGTAGTAATAAATATAAGTAATAATTACGTACGTAACCATAAATAAAATATGATAATACTGCCCAAAAATTGATACATAGCAATTTTTTACAGTTAGAATACACTAAGTTACATTATTTATAATAGTCTATACCAAAATTACTTCTATCTATTTACGTAGGGAAGCCAAATAACGTATTACCGAAGTAATAAAGCATCTAAGACTTTTTATGTTAATACTTTACCAGTTTGACTTTGAATAATCTGAATAAATGAATATTTAGTGCGTAATTTATTCATTCGGCAGTTTATTTTTAAAAATAATAACTCATATGACTACTACTTATAATTATATTATTTATCAATCTAAAAAGTATGCAAAAGAATATTTGTTATTTCATCAACAAACCAATTTACAGACATTCATAATGTATATATAGCTATGTTATAATTAAATTAAGCAAATGTATTGAATTGAAAGGATGTGAATAGGTACTTAATAATATTTGGTTTGAATTGCGTTCTATAATGAAGTTTACTTTATTTATCTTATCATAGTTTCTTAGTGCTAGGTCTAGGTTTTAAGGTTTCGTAGACCTAGGTATTGCAATAGGTATTATAGATCTAGTAGGTACAGATTCAGAATACTATCAGTGAAATTTTGTATTAGAAACAGACATAAACTTAGTAGGTAAATGTAGAGCTTTCCTTTTCTGTGTATTTTTCATTACGCCTTACGAAAAAATATTTTTTAAACTGTATCAAATAAAACCTCCTTCTTTTTAAGGGTAGCTATACCATGTACCTACCTATATTTACCGATATTTCTAAGGAAAACTATCCAATGAAGCAAACATATTAAATCAACTTCTCAGTTGCATTTGTTCTACTTATCAGTTGAAATAAAGTTAAAATTTACTAAGATGTTACTTTTTTTATAATTATTTTTTAAATCATTACAAGTTTAATTGAAATATGCATAATAAATATTATTGTACAAGTCTATAAATGATAAAAGTAGATCCAAAGAATGAACGCAATAATGTAATATTGCGTATGACCCTTTAAAAATGCAGCTTGCTGTAAAAAATAGAAAGTAGATTGACTAAATGATATTTGTTTCTTACTAAAAACTATAAGTATAGAAACGATATATTTAGTATATATCACTCACATAGTATAAAACAAAGTCACTTCCCGCTGTCTGTCTGTCCCCATGTATGCTTAGATCTTTAAAACTACGCAACGGATTTTGATGCGGTTTTTTTAAAGATAGAGTGATTCAAGAGGAAGGTTTATGTGTATCACTAGCAGAACCCGGCTTCGCTCGCGCTAATCTATATAAAATAGTATCTTTCACCTTAACGTTATGTTTTCTATGAGCGCTATCGATTGCCCATAAACTTATCGGAAGTAGTTAAGTTATTAGATCCACTAAGTTAAAAATCGTGACACTCGTCTCGCTATTTCGCTTTACTCTTTGTTCCTTCAGCAATTATTAATATCATAATTCTGACGAAATCGCATCACGTACCTACATCCAATGACAAATAGTTTAATTTTTTACTCGAAATCCAACAAGCCTCTAAAACAACAATAGAGCTGTATAAAAAACGACTTCCTGGTAAAAACTGAGTCATAGATCACGATGAAATTACTACGAACAATAGCACACAGTATATAATGTAGGTATGGCAAGATGCCGCGCCTTGAGTGGATGATATGTACAATAAACAAAAACTATATTTGAACTTTATTTTCAGAGAATAAGGCTTAAAATTGAACAACTAAGCACAGTCCAGCTGTATAAATAACTTTGTCGCAACCTGAGACAAATTACATATGAGGTTTCATATGACACGCACACATTGATTGTACGCGTATATGGTTGTACCTAGCTCACTCACACATCGGTGTGCGTAGTGTGATTGGCCGAAAGCCTGCGCCAGCGCATATATCACGTTCATTTTGTAAGGAGATTTTAGAAAGGTAGTTTGTGTTGAAATAACTGGTTTGTTGCGTTCGGTTTTACAGTTATGTAAAGTTCGTTAATCATTAAGCTATCTACATAATCTAGTTATAATAAAATTATAAATAGCGAACTAATTGCGAGTTATGAGGAACATTTTTTATATAATATAATTAAATTATTTACGCCTAATGAAATTATCTAGAAAATTTGAAAGTTACATTTTGTTTTAATATGCTAGTGTGATCTATTTTATTTTCCGATTATTTTAAGAGCTACTTTCTAAAATACCTATATAAGACCCATAAGACCTACCTATAAGATTTATTTGAGTAAGATCGAGTTCAAAAACTTATATAGAGCATCAAAAACAATTATCACGTTTCAAGCAACTATGACAAAATTTGGCACCAACATTGTTCTATGAATTAGAGAGAGACAAAAGTTTCTTTTTATGCCGATCTAACTAGCAATATAAACTTGCATTTATCTCATAAATCAATGTAAATGCAAAACGAGAAATTCGATATTATAAGTAAAATAACCTTTTTAAATAAGTATGTTATGAATACCTAACAATTGAGACGTCTAAAACCTTATTAATATTGTATTTATTGGGTGTGGTACAGAGGTCGGCATTAGCTCCATCGACCAGTTCTGGCCCATTGAAGCTCGTCTCCTTAACCTTAGTTTCTCCCTTGACCGTGATTACTGCGAAAGTATTAAAAATGTCGGCAACCAAAAATCAGAATTCATCCGCAAAGAATCCAAAAAAAAGGTTTTCTAACATCTGCAAATCGAATATTCGCGTAAATCTAAGAAATCGTTCAAAATGTCCTTATCGACCACTCTTAATTAAGCTTTTCATTAAGATACGTATACTCAAAAAATTAAAAAAAAGAAAATCGATTAACAAGCACAGGAGAAAAAGTAATTGAACTGATTATATATGATGAGTTTTTTTATGTTGAATTAAAAATGTCTTTTTAAAATACCTTATACTTATGAATTAGTCAAATATTTTTACGTTATATTTAAATCAAAAATAGAGAATGATACCTACCTATACATATTTTTCAGATTTATATTCGCTTTCTACAATCGCTTAGATTTTATAATGTAGAGTTACTTATATTCAAGAAAATTAGAAGCCGATTTTAATGCTTAATAAAATTCTACTCAAGCAAGGTCGCGTTCAAAAACTAGTGTTCCAACACAAAGCGTCTAAAACTAATATAAATAAAATGGTTTCGAGAGGAAACGACATTACCATAGTGACCGGATGCGCGCCCGACGCCATTGTGATCGCCATCTTGTGACCAACATTTAGCATTTTGTTATTTTTAATATGTTTTGTTTACCATTATCCATTTGAAGTTTTAAAATACCTTCTTGAAAAAATAAAAAGTTTTAAATATTGCGACAAAAAACAGGTTCAAGAAACTAAGAAATATTCATAAATAAACTTTTTTTTGGTTTTTCCAAGGTTATTGATTAAAATCATTATAATTTATTCCACAGTAGAATAAATAAGTACTGAAGCTTATTTTTTATAATATTATTATTATATGCTTACCGGTTTGGATCGGTGGTAAACAAAGATAGGGACACAAATAAAATCTTTTGTTCTATACAGCAAACAAAATTTTAGTGTAAGTATAGTTGTAATATCAAAAAATCTGCTTTTCACTTAATGCATATGCGATTATACAATGTTCAAATAAGTTAAGCATAATATTTAAAAAAAAATATTTGTCATAATCTAATTGTCTGTTTATTGTGACTAATCTCTGAAACAGCTTAATCGTTTTTGATGTGAATTTCATTGGTAGAGAGTTCATGTTTTAAGCAGTAACTAAGGCTACTTTTTAGAAAAAAAAGTTAAATTACCAAGTATCCGAGCAAAACGAGGGTAAGTAGCTAGTTATAAATTTAAAATAATGCAATAGCAGCACTTAGATTTAAAATCATTGATTTAATTATTTAATGAATTTCCAGCTTCAAATTAAATTTATCTCTCGTTATATTTGAATTCGTGAGAAAACTAACCTTTTATAGTATCTATTTAATATAGATTAGATAATTAATTATACCCAAGGTTAAAGGTAGCTTCCCATATGACCCCTCGAACGCATCGCTATTTTAGCTGTAATGTGGGTGTGCGCTCGCGCATGACGGCTGATATATAGCCTTGATCCTTCCTTAATCGTTTATTGTTAAATTACCCCAAAATCGAGTATGTAATTGTTCTACAGAAAATAATATTAATTTAATTTTAAAATTGATAATTAGGGGATGTTTTTAGTATTATTTTTATTTCTATAACCTTTTTTTGTTATTTAAAATTACGCAATGATCTTCAGTTTAGTCATCTCACCTGATTAGAAAAATCAAATATGTGAGTGAAACCGCTGGTATAACCTATAGATAAATCAATTTCGTAGGAATATGATATAAATATGAATAAGTATAAGTATATAAATATTACGTTTGTAAAGGAATACATATTATATAAATTTATTTCGTGCATCTTGTAAATGGCTCTAACGAATTCCAGCAAATTTTCTAAATAGACACGGTTTTGCTATTCAAGTTTATCTGTATAGTAATTTTAGTAAAACCTAAGTTTTCCTTATAAACGTTTAATGAAAAAGCACTTATCGAAACTCCTTCGTAAATATGATAAAAGAATAATTAAAATTTGCAAGGAAAACTGCAAAATCATCAAAAATCGTACTAGGAATCGGTAATTTAGTAGAATTAGAGTATATGTAGAGTTAAAAACACGATAGTTAAGGAATGTAGCAATTACAATACCGATGCAGGTTTAGTACAGGTTAGCACCGAGGGTGTGCGCCGGCGCATGACGACCGGCCACATCATAAGCAAGGGAATATGAGATTTTTAATAATATACTTTGCATTTAAAATGATGTCATAAATTCCAAACCTTATTATTTTAATAAGGTTTTATGTTATAGTTACGGATTATACAATGGCTTAGGTTTCCATAGCGTTTTCTTTATTGTTAAAGCAATTTAAAAAAGAGTTTATGCTTTTTTTAATGCAGACTTTCGTATAAAATTATATGGCTTAATATTCGTGGTGATTTGTTTTTCTTTATAATTTTTAATTTTTAATGTTGCTATTGATGTATTATTTGTACCGATTTAACTAGAAAAGTTGATTGAAAATTATCCTCTTGATATTTTACAAGGAAATATATGAAATCACTTGCGTCCCTCACAATTGTATCGAACGAAATGTAGAGCATTGTAAATTTACTATAACAATATGTGATGTGAATATGAAGAGAAAAGATTGTATGCTACAGGTGTGTTTTAAATGAGATTTAAATAAACAAATATGTTGGGACATTATTACACACAGCACTATCTATTTCCGTAGTAAGCTATTAGCTACGAGGCTTGTGTTACGGATACCAGATACTTGATATACTACATATATAACTTTAAATAAATACATAATATAAATATTAACACCCATGACTGGAGTACAAACATTCGTGCTCAGTAAAATGTATGCCCCCAGCTGGACTCGAACCCGCGACCGCTGGCGCAACAAGTAGGGTTACTACAAACTGAGACAAACGTGTCGTCTTTCAACCATGTTTGTAATTATTAACAAATAATAAATAAAATATCTAAAAAAAATCCACTGTAAAGTTCTATAAGCACAAACAGACGTTCAAACTACTAATAATAATCTAAAGCTAGAATAACCGTGGAATATTTCACCACACAGAATACCATCAAATTGCTATACATTTACCCCACAGCCTTTGTTAGAGGGGCACGAAACAGAGGGCTTCAAAATCACTCGATTCGAATGGACTCTTGCAGGAAACGGAAATGTCCGTCCCTCCTGACCTCGCTTCCACAGATTACATATAAATTGTAAATGTTTTATATAAATCTATATTATTATTTAATGCTTATTACATTGAATATATTCAAATGCTTACCTTATTTTTGAGTACATTTAATTCTTAAAATCTCATAGTAAAGTTTAGTTCTTTTAGACATGCAGGTTTTTGAAATTTCACGAAGTTTTCGTTCACCGTAAGACGGTGATCGAAAGTAGTAATCATGTTGTAAATGGCGCATATGAAAAAAAAGTGCGTGTGTACAAAGTACACATGTCAGAAGTAAAACTTGAGTTTAAAATAAGGCTAACTCTTCCCCGTCTCTGAGCGCCTGGTACTATGGAATTATTTTTTCGTTTCATCGAGTTTGAAATCTCATCGATTCTAAAGAAGTTTCACTTCAAAAATTAGTGGTGCGGAACCCAGGATTTGAAACTGTTTCACTTGGTTTTACCAAGCACATATGACACTAAACGTATACGTTACTGGGCTTCGACTATCTCTATGTTGTCATGATTATATATTTACATTTTTGCAAAGAAACTAGACTTATTTCGTATTGTAACTGTACGAATAATATAGGGATTGATTCACGCAGAAAGCTTATATGTGTTTCTGTTTATGTCGTATTTCCAGCCTCCTCAGTCTCTAACATAACTGAATATGCCAGATCGAATTCTAAGATCAGATCGGATCGGATCGGATCGAAATCTAAACGTACAGACTAGACGGTGGGAAGTGACTTAGATTTTTTTACTATATAGAAAAGATACATATAACGAATTGCTATTAATTTAAACACATTTCATTAATTAAATGGAAATTTTAACATAAAACCGTATTTACCTTATTTTTTAAAATTAGGGTATGTTGAAATACGCATTTTGAAAAAAAATCTAAACGCCCTTGTTCTTAGTTCCGCAATTAACAGTAATGACAAGATGGCGCGCCGGAAGTAGGGGAGATCACCAGGTGTAGCGTTTAGATTGTTTTAGTGTAATCTGTACCTATACATTGTAACAAATAAATTGACGTGGAAATTAAATATTTCAGAGGTAATCCTTAAATTTCATCTATAGATATGGTAAAATTATTACTTAGTTTTTAGAATTTTTGTGATTCCGCATGAAGAGAAAACCACCAAAGGGATTAAAATATTTGTTAATATAAGTCACCACTGAAAAGTCTATACTAATCGATACATACATAAGGAACGAACAAGATCAGAGCCCGGGCGAATCGCTAGTGCTAATGAAATCGAAATACATTCAAATCAATATAAAAAAATACACGAAAATTTTACATCACGCATTTTTGTAATGTTTTTCATACACTATGTTAAATATTATTTATATAAAACAGTAGATCACACTGGCTTTTAATTTGAATTTACAAACAGACACTTCAAGCATAACCAAACACAAAATATAGTCTAATAAATGTAGAGGCAAAATAAAGCTAAGACATGAATTAAGCGCTCTAGTAATTAACTGTAATAACAAGATGGCGTACCGGAAGCTGTGACACGGGAAACTCGCAGGTGCTCTTCTCTGTGAAATATGCCTGTCTTAATGAATGGGGAAGTTATGGGACTTTTTTTAATTAGTATATTTTATACTATAGAGTCATTCGTTTCGCTCGTTCTTTCTTATGTAAGTTTTAACGGTTAGTAATTCTCATACAAAATAAACGATTCGGAAATTTTCGATTTTCCAGCTGCTTTTTTTGTTTTTTTTCTGTTTTTTTTTATACTAAGTCCTTATCCACCATTATGAAAACTAAACAAGTATTATTCAAATCGATCCAGCCATTGATGCAGTGAGACTAACAAACAGCAATTGCTATTTTTAAATCTAGATAAAGGTATGCAAAATTAAGAAATAAAACAAACAAATGAACGCATACCGCAATTTTATTGCAAAAATATTCCAACGGCATTCAGTTTCATAAGATCTTATAAAAATTTTAAAGCTAAAATTTTTAAATTTCAAATCAAATTACTATTAAAATTTTTAAATATTAAGTTAAATATTAAGAATTTTAATACCTACTTACTGAATATCCTAGAATGTTCTTTACGGCGTATTACAAATATGAACACTATGTACTTACGTGAAAAACGTGTTTCTTTACATAATAGCCGCTTATGTAGAGAAAGTTGCTACATAACACGAATGCTATATTCTAGAACATTGCGTTTACTGTTAAATATAAAAAATATAATGACAAAGCAATAAAACTAACTTAAAATGCAAAGATATTTGCTATATATTTTTAAAATGTTGTTTTTATACTAACAAAAATTATCTCTTAAGGATGTCAAATACCTTAAAACAAAAATATTTTTAATAACAATTAGAACGTACCGTTGAAATGCTAACTAAGTATACATTTAGTTAAATTTTAACTTTATTTAATCTGTACATTATATATTTTTTTAAATACTATTGTATAACTGACCATTGTTATCAATATTGTCTGTTTGTGAGCGCATTACTAGAAAAGCACTATAGAGATTTTGGTGAAATTTGGTATGATCCGGGTTATAGACATATACAATACTTTTTTACATATAGAATACTTTTTCTTACAGGAAAATATCTATTTTCCGATAAATCAGTTTAGATTCCCTTGATAGGTACCCGTTCTTAGATACGTTAACATTTAGTAATAACTAAATTAAATCGTATCTACTTTGATATTAAGGTGTAGAGTCCATTACTTTATTTTTTTGTTAATAGATAAATGTGTTGGGATGTTATTACAACAGCATCATCTAGTTCCGTGGTAAGCTACGAGGCTTGTGTTACGTGTACCAGATAGTTGACATACCACACATAATTTAACAAAATGTTAAATACATATCTACACTAATATTATAAAGAGGAAAGATTTGATTGTTTGTTTGTTTAAATTGACTAGGCTCCGAAACTACTGGACCGATTTAAAAAGATCTTTTACCATTAGAATCCTACATTATTCTTGATGAACATAGGCTACATTTAATACTAGCGGAACCCGCGGCTTCGCTCGCGCTAAATCTAGGGATGAACCCAAGCGAAGCGAGGGCGAGTCGTATATTATAAATATGTATGAATTAATTTAAATAATAGTAAATATTATCTAGTTTTCGCAAATCACCGATGTGTAGAGATGAATACAAACGCTGCTCTACCGGGCATCGAGCGAGCGCGGGGCGTGACCGATCGATCGTCACGCCTCGCGAACCCACGCCCGGGTATCTTAAAGGTTCTATTTGGAAGCTGAAAGTGCATGGAAAATGTGGCTTTGTGTATTTTATTCAATTAAATATTTATTACTATTTGCCTTGTAAATTGATAGTAAAATACATTATATATAAATAAATAAGTATATATACATATATTAGATATATGTAGTATATCAACTATCTGGTATCCGTAACACAAGCTTCTTAGCTTATCACGGAACAAGATGGCGCAGTGTGTAATAATGTCCAAATATATTTATTATTTTTATTATTATAAATAGTGATGTACCCTTGCGTTTGTTCGAGGTGATAAGATTTTTATCCCTGACTTAAAAAATCGTTGATTTCCTTTAAATTAGACACCCATCTCTTTTTTGATACTCTTAAGGGATGCCTTTTAGTATAAAAAATATCCTATGTCCTTCCCCTTATAATATTACAGCACTAAATTTAATCTTAATCGGTTCAGTGAAAAGCTGACAGACAGACAGAGCTATTTTTGCATTTATAATATTAAGTATGGATTGTAGAGATAGAATATAGAGTCATCTCTTACTAGGCTAGTGGAAGTTGTGAACTAAATATCTTCACGCGACAAATGTTACATAATGACTAAGATGAAACCACTATACGTAGAATTGAAACCTGATACGCAAGTAAATATCATTGACATAAAATATATCTATCTCACTACGTCCTCTCATCTCATCTTATCATACATATAAGTAAAATTGAAGTGTCTGTTTTTAACTTCAAATTAACAGCTTTTTACTAATTGCATATGAAAGTATATACCTATTACGATATTTACATCAAAAAATCAATATTTAAATTTTTGCCTGTCTGTTTGTTCCGGCTTATCTCTGAAACGGCTGGACCGATTTTTACGGGACTTTCCCTTGCAGGTAGTTAATGTTATAAGGAATAACTTAGGCTTCTTTTATTTTACTAGAAAATTATAAAAACCGTTTAATTTATTGTAACTTACTTTTCCGTGCCTTTTTTTGCGCAAGTCTTTAATTTCAGTTTTTAATTCTTATTATCCTGTTGCCATGTTTTGAGCGAAAAAAGCTCAACCTTAACTTTTTCGTATGTGATATACAAAAATGCCCGACTCTATGCAAATATTTAAATGTCACCAGCGAACGTTATATGGAAAATGTATGAAAAACGCCTTTGACGATGTAAATTATTTTATGGTTTTAAATGGTACTTTGTTTATTTTTATTTTTGTGTTATTTTTGCTCTGTAATGTATTAACGTCTAAGAAATTATTATATAGTTATCTTATTAGAATACAGAGGTGCTTATAATTAAGGGATCGTTAAGTCTAGATTTCTATCTTGTTATAATATATATATTGTAAGCAAGTAAATAAATAAATATTAATATTGAAAAGTCGTAGTAACATTGAAAAGTTTAAGCTAAAATATATTAAAACTACAAATCTGACATTCATACTCTACCATTGCTTTACTGTTGTAGAGTTAAGAAAAAATAATCAAAAGTCAACTATATCGTATATTTAACTTAAAGTAAGTCACAAGCGTACTAAACCCTCACGATACATTGCCAAAATATTAAGAAGAGTTCGTAACATTGATCGGTTTTGCTCCGACGCGCTACACGCCCGGGTACTCCCGGTCGATACTCGGTCACGGTCGTACAGATTGAAAATATCTTATACTATCATTTCCTACGGCTTCGCACGCGTTCTGAAGGCTGGAAATCAAATACTCTCGTTATTGCAATATTTTTCATTGATGCTCCGCTCCTATTGGTCGTAGCGTGATGTAATATAGCCTATAGCCTTCCTTGATAAACGGACTATCCAACACAAAAAGAATTTTTCAATTCGGACCGGTCGTTCCTGAGATTAGCGCGTTCAACCAAACAAACCAACAAACAAACTCTTCAGCTTTATAATATTAGTATAGTTTTGCAATAAGTACGTATACAAATATTATTAATGACAAAAAATTATATAGAATTATTATTTATAGTTAAATTTACTATAGGTTCTATAATCTTAACGTTGAAATTATTAATTGCGCAAAGCCCTCCCTAGTAAGTTGAACTATATAATTTGTTCAGTCCTTTTTAATATCCCACTGCTTGTCACGAACCTCCAATACGAGAGCAGGCAAAGTGCGGGTTGGCGGAATTCACATGTCTTTCGAAAACTTGATAAGTTCTCTCAGACATGAAAACACCGTGAGGAAACCTGTTCCTCACGGTGTTTTCCTTCAGCGTAGGGCAAGTGGTAATCAAGTTAGAAATGATTCATACATGAAAATATCAGAGGTACAACAACTATATAAATCAATATGAAACTTCAACAGTCATTACTACTTACTTACTATTAATCATTGAAACAATTATTTCGGGATTCTCTCCCATGACCATAAAGTGTTCGAACCGTCGGGAACCAAAAGACAAATTTAACCCGCGACAAAATCCAAAAAGCTATTATAAGTATGTAAGGTATAGTTTCATTTATAATGTGAAATATTCGTGTAAACCTAAGAAAGTATTAGACATTACTACAAATTTTTGAATTAATAGAGCCTACATAGTAATAATACTTTAAATTATGTTAAATGGAGCATTATTAATCATATCTACATAAAGATTTAATAAAATTATTCTTCCAGGTCATGGCGGTGTGAATCAACTAGGCGGAGTGTTCGTAAACGGCCGGCCCTTACCCGACGTCGTGAGACAAAGGATAGTAGAGCTGGCTCATAGTGGGGTCAGACCCTGTGACATCAGTCGACAGCTTCGCGTCTCCCACGGCTGCGTGTCTAAGATACTATCCCGGTAAGTTGTTTTTCTAACTCTACATAAATATAGCGTAATCATAATTAAATTTCATTTATAATTTTTAATCATTTATAATTTTAAATTGACAGTTTTTTACTAAATGTATATATATATGAAAGTATATACAGTACTTAAATAAATTTTATTGCTTAATTTTTGTCTGTCTGTCTGGCTGTTTTTTCCGACTAATCTCCGAAACGGCTGGACCGATTGTGACGGGACTCTCACTCGCAGATAGCTAATGTTATAAGAAGTAACTTAGGTTAGGTACTTTTATTTTAGTCTAGCGAAGCGGTTTGCTAGTATTTTAGTAGTAGTAGTAGAAGGATTTGTAGTATAAAACAAAATAAAATACCTGTATGTCTGATCCCTTTTACTAGTTATTTGCTGAACTTAAATGAAATGCGTCTTTTTCTATAGCAACTTACATTTTTGTACCTATTATAGGTAATGTACATATACGAGTAGGTATGTAGTTACACTAATATTCTATTGACAAAAATAATATCACGAAAAATAATTATTTCTGAGACCAATTTCGGATGTAATGCTCATAAATATTAACTTAAAAGTATACACAATACAAAATGACTACAATTTAAAATCTGACAAAGAGGAGTTACAGTCAAATCTACGATTTTAGGTAAACTACGTCGCTATTAAATTGAGCTATTACCGTACAATTGTAGTGAAAAAATCTTAGCTTCAATTACTTTGGCACGAGCTAGCTATGCCATGGCGATGTATAATGTATTCCTGAGTCGGTAAAGATGGAAATTGTGTAATTTTATAAGCCGAAGACGAAACAATGGTAAAATGGATGTAATATGTGCTCAAAGTGTGCGCACGCGCCACTTTGTTCAGTCAACGGAACGTACATAGTCTATGTATGTGATTCATGCTATTGTCGCTGATATAAGAACGGTATTTTACGTTGTTTTATGGGGTTATTTATAATGAGATGAAACATGGAAATTTCTTTGCTTTACCGTTTCTATGGAAATATCGAACTTTATATATATATATATATTTCTCTTCATTCTTTCCATTTGCAACATTTTAAGCAAAAGTAAATAGGTTTTAAACTAAACATTTTTTACGAATATGTTTATAACTTATATTTTTTTACTTGTTTTAAGGTAAAAAGTTAACAAACACATTTATTTTATTAATAGTGGCCAGATTTTTAGTTGCTCTAAGCCGATTGTAGAAATCGACTTAATCGTATCTACGAGTATATCCAATATTTGCATTGTCGTTTCGATTTGTATGGATAAATATTTTAAATTATCGTAATAATTATATTTCTTTTAAGTGAAATAAAATTAAAAAAATACTTTAGAAAATTTGGTTATTTACGTAAAAATATAAAATAGTGAAGAAAAAGTGTTAAAAAGACATTTTTTAATCTACATGTAGCTTTGCTTTGGCATTAATACTCGTAATTAGTACACTATAATATAAACGTTTGTTTAGTTAACTGTTATTAATTTGAAGTAATCGAGTGGCTTTGCAAGTTAACTGCGGTTTAGTTAAACCGTCTTTATAGTTAAGCAGCGGCTAACCGCAAATGTGCCAGAGATTCGACTCGCGCGTAAATTAATATAATTAGTTGATTACACTACTTTGTAAAGATAAAATACTGCTTATTTTTACTTATATTTGTTTAGTTTCTTAGTTTAGAAGTTTGTAAAAAGAAAATCTTCTTCAGGATCTAGTTTGACATTTCATTGAAAATATATAATACTAGCGGCTCACGTTCTCCAATTATATTTAAAAAGCCTTCCTCTATAAATAGGTTTCCTCAAAAATGCTTGAATCTATCAATAACTAACTACGAGAAACAAAAGTGTTTAAATAAATACAATTTAAAAAAAATATTAGTATGTAAATTGTATAGTTCATTTGAATACATAATATATATATGAGTTATTATAATACAGTTAGGCTTAATGCATCAATATCACACTCTCTTTTTCCTTTTTCGTTCCTAACATATTATTTATTTAGTGTTTTCTTGTAAATAGCTATAAATAGGCAAAAATAAATCATTTCCTTATTTCTCGGTCTGTCTGTTTGTCCACAGTTTTTCCTATATTTTTTTTTGTATTGTACCTATTTATGAGCATTATTATTATAAAAATAATAGTTTGTTTCAGTAATAAAAGGCTATAAAACTATAATAATAAAAAATATTTCGAATCAAATTATGTATAGTGAGAGAAGAAACGTTATCAAATACCCATTAAAATGTATATATTACAGTAAACAAAGCAAAGCTAAAATGAACAAACAACAACAATACGACGCAATATGAATGAAGACCACTCGTTGGCTATTGTTTGACTTAAATTGAAACTGACCCTAGTGATGTGCATTCGGGATTTAGTTGCTTTTGAAAATTGCGTGCTAAAGATTATAATAATTATTAATGTATTTTAAAGGAAAGAAAGGTACGTTATAACGTTTAGTATTGATTTCTCAGAGATTGAATATTTAAAAAAAAATCATACTCATACCAAATTTCATCGAAATCATTCGAGTGGTTTTTTCTTGATGCGTTCTCAGACAGACAGTCAAAAATAAAAAAAAACTATAATAAATTAGGCTTCTGCGTCAATATTAAAGACTATTTCGATAAGATCTAATAAAAATAATGTATCGATTCGACTCAGTTACAATTTTATTATACTTAATTTGTAAAGATTACTAACGGGTACGTCCTTGGATAGTAAATCTAGTAAAGTCATATGGTATTTAAATATAAGTCATACAAATCACAAAAAAAGATTAAAAATTCGGAATTCCGGTATCATCATTATTTATTTACACTCAAATATTCTGTAATTTGTTTTTCACATGTATTATTTCGATATAATAAAAACTGCTTTGTTGATTTTGCATGAAAAGTGTAGATCAGAAACTTTCTAATAGTGTTGCTGTAAGTTTACCATTTGAAGTTATTTAATTTATGAAATTTTAATACTTTCAATATATAAGAAAAAGCAGAGACAAAAACTACTAACTAGTCGAATCCAAAATTATTTTTTGAATAAAATCAAACATATTTTCTTTACAAATTCACATTTCCAAGCTTATTGTGTACAATGACACCATCAGTAGTACTTTATAGCACATCACTAGTCCCGCGGGAGCTGAATAGACGCTATTGCTTTTCAATTTATTTTCCCCGCGCGTCCATCCCGTTTTGAATTCGTTGGATGCTGCAGTTTTATATTTCTATAGTACAATTGTAGGTGACTTATGCAATTAATATATGTAGTTTATCATATTTATTTATTACACTTTACTTTCTATAATATTTATAATTTATTTAATATCTAATTTACGTATTAATATTACATATACACACACCTACATACATACAACACGATTATATAATTATTTATATTTATTATTTAATGTTTATGAATGTAAAATTAATTCACAAGCATAGCCGCGCGAAACCAGTAGTATACGGCGGATCGGAATGTTTTTGTCTCCTACCGGCAAGCTTGTGATTTTTCTGATATACACCAGTCGACGCCTTACCAGCTGATACTAATTACTTGCTTTATATATTTTAATCGTTTTCGCTAGTTTTTGTATGTGGACTTATTGTGCTGTACCTAAAACGTGTATATTACTGTGTATCTCTGTAAACTTCTCCTTCTGAACTATTTTTACGTGAGTGTCGATTTTACAATATACTATTTTACCAAGTGACGACATTAAGATTTTTTATTTGTGTTCTCTCGTCACTACCAACGACACCCGCTAAACTGGTGACCCCTAATTGAGCACGGACATTCTTCACCTGTGAAAATGAGCGATAATAGTGATTCGGAAAAAGCGGCCGATTTACATTACGGCGGCCACGTTAACTCGCGCCGAGAACAAAGGATGCGCATATCTACCGACATAGAAATAAAAATTCAACCATTTACACCAGAAGAGCCGGAGTTATGGTTTGCACTTTTAGAAGGTCAGTTTTATATTAACGACATCACTGACGACCATATAAAATACAGTAATGTTATAAATAATCTTAGTATGCAATACGCAAAAGCCGTAAGGGACATATTAATCAACCCTCCCGCACAGTACAAATATGAAACCATAAAAACGATATTAGTAAAGCGTCCCTCAGACTCGCATGAGCAAAAAGTGATGCAACTCTTGTCTCATGAGGAACTCGGCGACAGGAAACCTTCTCACTTCTTAAGGCATTTAAAAGACCTAGCTGGATCTTCTATGCCAGAAGAATATATCAAATCGATATGGAGCAGTCGCCTTTCACAAACCACGCAAGCACTACTGGCATCACAGCCGACCCTATCACTGGAGCAGTCAGCGGACCTGGCGGACCGCATTCAGGGGCTGACGCCTCTTCCTCACATCGCCTCCACGTCATCACTTCCTGCACATCTCCCTCACCCCTCTGTGGAAATAGCAGAGCTGAAGAAGATGATATACAACCTTACATCGGAGCTGGAGCAGCAAACGCAGAGCAAGGCATGCCGTTCTCCTGAGCACGGCAGGCATAGAAAACGCCGCCGTTCATCACGACATGGAAGCAGATCCGGTCCTACACATCGCAACCACCATACTTGTTGGTATCACACCAAATTTGGTGCACACGCCAGCAAGTGTACTCAGCCTTGTGACTTCACGCAGGCGGGTAAACTCCACAGGCAGTCGCTAATGGCGGCTGACGAACGCCTGTCACCTTCGAGTCGACTCTTCGTCACCGACCGCAGCAGCAACACACAGTTTCTCATTGACACTGGCAGTGACCTGTGTGTGTACCCACGTTCTTCACTTCGGGAGCGTCGAAATAAAACAGGTTTCGAACTTACTGCCGCTAACGGCAGTGTAATAGACACATATGGTTTTATCGAACTTAATTTAAATTTAGGTTTAAGACGCAACTTTACTTGGCGTTTTACTGTAGCTAATGTAACTAAACCTATTATTGGCGTTGATTTTCTTAACTTTTATAATTTAATTGTAGACATTCGTAACCAACGCCTTATTGATAATACCACTACATTGTCTGCTACTGCTTGTATTACTAATATTAATGTATCTTCTGTTAAAGTTGCAACAGGTGACTCACGTTATCACAGGGTATTAAATAAATTTCCTGAAATAACACACCCTTCAGGCACACTTACCACACCTAAACATAACACGGTACACCACATCAGAACCACACCAGGACCTCCTATCTCTTGCAGCCCACGTAGACTCGCGCCAGACAAGCTCAAAATTGCTAGAACGGAATTTGAGCTGATGCTCAGCACGGGCACAGCGCGTCCTTCTGAAAGTTCTTGGGCTTCCCCGTTACACCTTGCACCTAAGAAGGACAACGGCTGGCGTCCTTGCGGGGACTATCGCATGCTTAATGCACGGACGATACCTGACCGATATCCTATTAAGCACATTCACGATTTCACACATTCAATATCTGGTTGTACTATATTCTCCACTATCGATTTAATGAAGGCGTACAACCAGATACAGGTCTTTGAGGACGACATACCAAAGACCGCCATAACTACACCCTTTGGCCTGTATGAGTTCCCGTACATGACCTTCGGGTTAAGGAACGCAGGCCAAACTTTTCAAAGGTTTGTAGACGAGATGACAAGAGGATTAGACTTTTGTTACAGCTACTTAGATAATTTCCTGGTGTTCTCTAAGAACGAAGCTGAGCACGAGCACCACCTCGAGCAACTTTTCACCCGCATGAGGGACTACGGCGTCCTCCTCAACACCTCAAAGTGCGTTTTCGGAGCAGCGGAAGTAACATTTTTAGGCTATAGAATTTCTGCCGCTGGTACCAAGCCTTTAGAATCCAAGGTACAAGCCATAAACGAGTATCCAGTACCCAAGACAGCTAAGCAGCTCAGACGTTTCTTAGGGATGCTCAATTTCTACAGACGGTTTTTACCTCATTCCGCATCCATTCAAGCCCCTTTGAACGTCCTATTAGCTGG
This sequence comes from Boloria selene, assembly GCA_905231865.2. Classification (NCBI taxonomy): domain Eukaryota; kingdom Metazoa; phylum Arthropoda; class Insecta; order Lepidoptera; family Nymphalidae; genus Boloria; species Boloria selene. Next base: position 1,418,229 of record HG993156.1, read on the forward strand.
CTGTGTTAAAGCATCCCAACAAATCGATGTTACTGGCGACGCACTGCTAGCTTTTGAGCGGTGCAAAACAAGCCTTGCTGATGCTGCACTACTAGCCCACCCAGACTGTCAAGCCGAACTCGCTCTGGTAACAGATGCATCTGACTTGGCAATGGGTGCAGTATTACAGCAACGCATCGACAACGCTTGGCAACCACTGGCTTTCTTCTCACGCAAGTTAAGTCCAGCACAACAAAAATATTCTCCCTACGATCGCGAGCTCTTAGCTATTTACGAGAGCATTAAATATTTCAAGCATATGCTCGAGGCGAGACATTTTGTTGTGTTCACGGATCATAAACCGCTGAGCTACGCCTTCAGCGAGCGCAAAGCCAACTGCTCACCCCGCCAGTTTCGTCACTTAGATTATATCTCGCAGTTCACCACAGATATTAGGCACATCTCGGGTAAGAACAACGTCGTTGCCGACCCGCTGTCTAGGATCGACGAACTGCAGACACCCATAGACCTGGAACTCCTCGCTGCGTCCCAGGCTTCAGACCAGGAGCTCAGAGAATTGCTTGCCGGTGAATCCTCACTCCGGCTGGAAAAATTTTCTCTCCCTAATAGCCCAACTATGCTCTATTGTGACGTTAGCACTTCTTCACCCAGACCCTTCGTAACAAAGCCCTTACGAAAACAACTCTTCGACAACCTACACAACCTAAGTCATCCTGGTGCCAACGCTACAGCTAAGTTAATAGCTCAGCGCTTTGTCTGGCCCGGAGTTCGTAAGGAGTGTCGAGAGTGGTCACGAAAGTGTCTGGCTTGTCAACGAGCTAAGGTGCATCGTCACGTGTCATCACCCCTTGGCGCCTTTGACTTACCACGAGCTAGATTCGCTTTCGTCCACATAGACATAGTTGGTCCCCTCCCTCCATCCCAAGGCTACCGCTACTGCTTCACGGCGGTAGACAGATTCACGCGCTGGCCAGAGGTCACACCGCTATCCGACATAACCGCCGAAACCGTTGGCAAGGCACTGATATCGTGGATATCCAGATTCGGATGTCCAACGGATATAGTGACAGATCGCGGTCGGCAGTTTGAATCCGCCCTTTTCCAATATTTAGGAAAAATGACAGGATTCAAACATCGCCGAACGACCGCGTATCATCCTGCCTGCAACGGTTTGGTAGAAAGGTTTCACCGTCAACTAAAGGCGGCTCTGATGTGCCACGCAGACACCAATTGGGTTGATTCCTTACCCTTGGTGCTTCTGGGAATAAGAAGCTCCTTTAAAGAAGACTTGCAGGCTTCTTCTGCAGAGTTAGTCTACGTTGAGCCATTGCGACTTCCAGGCGAATTTTTCCAGCCCATTTCTCATGGCAGCACCGATGTGTCAGATTTTACCACCCGTCTCCGTCATTTCGCTAAAAAACTACAACCCTCACCAGCTGCACGACATACAAAAGACAAAATTTTCATATTTAAAGATTTAAAGTCGTGCAGCCACATATTCTTGAGAGATGACACTTCACGAGGTTCCTTACAACCTCCATACTCTGGACCTTATGAAGTTCTGGCACGAAATGACAAGACTTTCACAATAAGGGTTAAGGGTAAAAACATGACCGTTTCTATAGACCGCTTAAAACCTGCTTACATACTAACCGACCCATCTCCCACTCAATTGTATCATCCTGGGCACATTTCATGTCCCGATCCCCCTCCTTCAACTAACCTTAGCATACAGCCCGACACTCGTCCTGACAGTAAGACCGACACAAAAAAGACACGTTCCGGACGTACCGTACGTTTCCCTGATTTTTATCGCCCATGACGGTCTCTGGGGGGGAGTGATGTAGGTGACTTATGCAATTAATATATGTAGTTTATCATATTTATTTATTACACTTTACTTTCTATAATATTTATAATTTATTTAATATCTAATTTACGTATTAATATTACATATACACACACCTACATACATACAACACGATTATATAATTATTTATATTTATTATTTAATATTTATGAATGTAAAATTAATTCACAAGCATAGCCGCGCGAAACCAGTAGTATACGGCGGATCGGAATGTTTTTGTCTCCTACCGGCAAGCTTGTGATTTTTCTGATATACACCAGTCGACGCCTTACCAGCTGATACTAATTACTTGCTTTATATATTTTAATCGTTTTCGCTAGTTTTTGTATGTGGACTTATTGTGCTGTACCTAAAACGTGTATATTACTGTGTATCTCTGTAAACTTCTCCTTCTGAACTATTTTTACGTGAGTGTCGATTTTACAATATACTATTTTACCAAGTGACGACATTAAGATTTTTTATTTGTGTTCTATCGTCACTACCAACTACACTCGCTAAACAATATATATTGAATAGATTTTTAAACTCTGATTAAGGGTTTAATTTTTAACTATTAGTTAAATTGGTTTCATTGCAATTGTCGTAATAAAGCGATTGGTCGTAGGTTCGATTTGGGTATAGGCTCTTTATATGTAATTTTTTAAAGTCAACATTTTACTACATAACATAGGAATTAAAACTCTCAAAAGACTTCTCATATTAGGTATGTTACAAAAATCTAGTTCAAGATTTAATTTATAAAGTGCCTAGATTTGCCAAGTATATTTCTCGTAGCTAAAGGTACATAAATACTTTTTTATACGTAATAGTTCGCCTCCTTTTAAGTTTATTTATCTAGATCTAGACCAAGCTATCAAACGAGGCGTTAAGAACTAAACCGATCTGTAATTGTAATTACTTCTTAAAAATCATTACTTCAGTATACAAATAACACTAATGTACAACTTTTAAAGCTTTTTATTTAAAGAAACATACAAACCAAATGCACCTTTAAAACAATGGAAATAAAAGTAAATATTGTTCAAGCATTTTATTTTTAATTGCGTTGTTGCTGACTGTACAATTACGTAGTCATTATCAATGAAATGTAAGCTTTATCTTCTAAAACTTAAGGTTTAATATTGCGCGTTAAATTTTCAAAACGGAAGTGAGTCGGGCGTCACGCTTTCTGCATACGTACAGACAGTACAGAAAAACAGTATAATTATTATATACGGACAGGACCGTGCTACTTTCATTTGTATGTTAGTTGGTACCGGTTTTTATTAGGCCCGGAAATTGTTTTTTTTTTTTATTAAAAAAATATTCTTTTTCTTGATGTTTGTCTAAAAATCAAGAATTAAACCAATCTCAAATATTAAGAGTACAATTAGTATCAATATAGCATTTAAAATATAAAATGTGAATATCTTAAAATGAATATAATAGAGGTTAAAGTATGAAATTGACGGTTTATTGTAATAAGTACTTCGAATTGACATAGAACGTTCATGGTTTGAGATTTTTGAGTGAAAAATTTTTACATGGTACCTACGTAGTTCTTCTTTCAAAAAATGTACAACATTCGATTATCGACTTTCAGTTGTTTTTTTATTCAGCTTAGACAAGAAAGATTGATACTTCGAAAATTCTAGTGATTTTTGAATACTAGTTCCGACGCGGAACTAACGCGGGTTTTTTCTCCCCTACTAATGGATAAATATTTCATTAAGTTTTACATAAAACTAGTAACGCACTTGTTCTGCTCGGTTTCGTCCAATCTTGAGTACCTTTTAACGAGATGATATCTTATAGGTATGTTGATTCGGATAAATTATCATAGTATATTTTAATTTCATAAAAAAGATTAATCCGTCGCGTCGTTTTCGCTTGCCGCGTTTTCAGGTAGAGTGACAAAGAGACAGACAAAAATCTAAAATATATATATCTAAATCTACACTAATATTATATATAGTTTGATTGTTTGTTTGTTTGAACGCGCTTATCTTAGGAGCTACTGATCCAAATTGAAACCTTTTTGTGTTGAATAGTCCGTTTATCGAGGAAGGCTATAGGCTATATTACATCACGCTACGACCAATAGGAGCGGCGCATCAATGAAAAATGTTACGAAAACGGGAGAAAAATGTTTCTTTTGATTTTCAACCTTAAAAGGCTAGTGTAATATAAAACCGCAACTAAAGCCCAAGTACAAGTAAAGCTGGTACATGTAATCCTGTTACGGCCCCTCGGCTCTTATCGGCGACCAATATGTCAGACACTCATTCACAAATTGATCAATCTATTGATATTGATGACATGCTCTATAGCAATAAAGTAATACAACGAATTATAATTTAAATTTCTTGATTTTTATATTTAATTATATACACATATTATATATGTATGTATGTATAGAAAATATATTCATTATATATAAGGCAGAATTTATTTCTTTAAACGGTCTCTACCAGAAACCGTTTAGCATGAAAAAAGATAAAAATATTAATAATATTATTAGGTAGTACATAAAGACATAAATCTCTCAAAACATACATAAACAAACTTACATACATTTTGACTAACTTTGAAAAAACAATGAACTTTAGATTCTAATTTAAAACTAAATAGGTATAGTAATCGATTTTTAAGTATGAAAAATCGATTTTAACCGAAAATATTGCACCTAATGAAGTGGATTTTATTTAGAACAATCTGTTTAAATATATAAAGAATATGACATTTGAATATGTTTTTTTAAATTTATCAAAAACAACAAGGAACCATTAGTTTTTTTTAATATTTATATATTTTTTTATCACTTGTCACCTCTAAGCAGTAATTGATAACGCCATCAATAGTATTACAGGGGATTACAGAGATAAAAACACGTAATCCGATGGTAGGGCACTTAAGTAATTTGCGTTAGGGTGGCGTAAGTCAATTATAAGTGTGATCACACCCTAAGTGCGATGTGAGTAGTGGTTGAATAGAAGTGCTTTGTGAATTTTGTATAATTTATGCTTTATATTATTAAACAAAATATATCTATACTAATATTATAAAGCTGAAGAGTTTGTTTGTCTGGTTGAACGCGCTAATCTCAGAAACTACTGGTCCGATTTGAAAAAAATATTTTTGTGTTGGATAGGCTATATTAAATCACGCTACGACCAATATGAGCGAGCATCAATGAAAAATGTTGCAAAATTAACGACTCAGAAAGAATTTGGTTTCCGGTCCTTAGTACGCGTGCGAAGCCGCAGGAAATGCTAGTGGACTAATAAAAATACAATATCTAAAGAAAGGCACTAAGTCAATTTAAATTTTTACATTAAATTTAACTACAAATTTTATTTATATACTAGTGGTTTACCCTCGCTTTGCTCAGTTTCTTTCCTTAGGTAAGATTTAACAGTATACAGACATATTATATGATAGACGGCGGTAAAAAATATACTACTTATATATTGACTCCAGATCCATATAAACCATCTCTTATCATATCAAACAAAAAGTGTTTTTTTCGTTACGTTACGTCACAGACAAACAGAAAGACAAAAAGTTTCTTTAATATATTGTCATAGTATAGATGAAAGCTAATATTTTTCTTGATCACAGTACCTACAAGTATATTGTAATAAGTACATTCAAGAGCAAGAGGGGTTGAGTGTTTTAGGGTAGCTAATGCGAAATTTCCAACATGCTCTTTTTGTTATTGGACGTAATGTGACCATAATCTTATTTGCTTTAATATTTTTTTAACTTTGAAGAACGTGACTCTCCCGCGATCATGATTGCTGTAAAGCATTTGAAACGTCGGGAACCAAAAATCATAACAAATCCGCGACATAATCCGAAAAGATAGTTTCATTTATAATGTCAAATATTCGTGTAAACCTAATTAATTATTATTTGAGGAACGTAATTAATTTTTTTTATCGCTATAGTCATTATTATCAAATGAGAGGTCAAATGTATAGTTTTTACACTTTTGTCTGTCCTTTTTGTCGCATACTGAAAAAACCTCGGAACAGATTTTGAAGTAATTTGGTATAATGTCAGTTATCCCGGTTAACATAAGGCATGCTTTTTATAGCGAAAAAATATGTTATTTTAAACAATCAATACCAACCAAGATGTACGTGTATGGATGAAAAGCAGATTATGAGTCGCTAGTCAATACATAAAAATAAAATCGTAGTGTCTGTTTTTAATAAAAAATTTACAGCTTTCCACTAAATGCCTGCTAAATGAAAGTATATACGGTACTTGCGTCAAAAAAAAACAATGTTTAATTTTTTTTTATTTGTCTGTCTGTTTGTTCCGGGTAATTTCTGAAACGGCTGGACCAATTATGACGGAGAATTATAAGGAGTAAAAAAACCGTTAATTTATTTTAACTTACGCCCAGCGAAACGGGCCGGATTTGCTAGTTTTAATTAAAATTTAGCAATTCACAGGCAAAAGAAAGCATCCAAATAAATAAGAACAATCTATCATAATCTATTTAATAAAATAACATGTTTTTTGTGACTAGTGTTAATACAAACAATCTATTATAGTAAGAGAGATTGTCTGAATCCCGCGGGAATTGCGACCCTTGTATAATAAACTCAACATAACACAAGCTCATACAACAGCCAAAACTGCCTAAGACCGGAAAAAGCTGTGGAATCGGAGAATAGTCTAATGTCTCTAGTACTTATTCCTAGATTTAGATTACTTCTAGATACTTCTATTCTATTCTGTAATATACTATTATTGTTTATATGTTTATTTTTATGTACATATATACATACTAGCTGATTCGGCCACGTGTTACCGTAGCACACAGCTCGCGGATAGAATTTTGTAGTTTGTCCGGAATCCCTTTCCGGATACGAAGGAAAGAAGAGGAAGATAAAGATTATATCACAAAAAACTCTCTCTGTTTTTCTGTTTGTTAGATTTTCACGCTTAAACTGGTGGTTTTAAAGTAATTTGTGCAAAGCTGCGGACAACAACTAGTATCATATTAAAATAAGTAAAATTCAATTGAATTATCAACAGGGTTTTAAAACCACCAACATGGTCTTGCATCAGCTGAAAATGTAAATAAATCATCCCTCAAAGGGTGTACATAATCGAATTCTCATAATAACTCTCATTATTTTATTGAGCAGTTGAAATTTAATTTTGTTCTAATGCCACGTCCCTAGAGGCGGGGCGTGCGTCCGAGCCCATGTATACAGCCCGTTGGGGAATACCCTGTGATTTTTACGACTAATATATTTTACTGATTGAAAAATCTGTTAAGTTCTTGTAAAGGTTAGCTTAGATATAGTTTTATTAACGACAATTTAAACATATGTGTTGAAAAAACATATTTTCCTATGAAAATGAAAAAAAAATGTCTTTCTAAATCAATAAGTTTATCAAAGATTTTAAAATTAGTGGCGCATTCGCTAACTATTATTATTAATCGTTTTATTTCTTTTATACAGCAAAGAATTTAGAATATAGGTAGTAAAGTTCGTTTAGTTAGGTATTATTTTATATCGAATTCTAGAACGAGGTCTTGTGTAAGTCGCTTGAACAGACGGAATTGCCATATATTTACAAACAATTTATATAGTGATATATGTAAGTGTACATATGTTTTTATAGGTAAATGATGTACTAGGTTGAAAAAGGAAGAATGTATGGTATGTATAATTATGTAATTATCTTACTAATTTAAATTTTCCTTCCAGGTACTACGAAACCGGTAGCTTCAAAGCTGGTGTGATAGGGGGTTCCAAGCCCAAAGTGGCGACCCCTCCCGTAGTGGACGCGATAGCTGCATACAAACGTGAAAACCCTACAATGTTCGCGTGGGAGATAAGGGACCGGCTGCTCAGTGAAGGGATATGCAGTCAGGACAACGTTCCTTCTGTTTCTAGTATAAATAGGTAAGTTTTCTTAAATAAAATACGTAGATAGTTTTATTTTAATGATAGGTGTCTATGGCATTTAGTATTTTTATAGTTTTTTAATGGCAAAGATATGGTAATTGTTAGGGATGAATTTGATCTGTAGTCGATCACTATAGTCGATCCCCTGGTTATGTTTGCTGTAGAGTATTTTGGAAGAAAAAATTGAAATAAAATAAAGTAGATTCATAGTTTTATATGATGCAAATATTCCTGTAGGTCGGCCCAAGAAAAAACTATATTTAAGTACTCTTAACTAAATATAATATTTTAAATTATTGACGTTTTGGCAAAAAAGTTATGTTAAAGACAAATTCTAATAGCCAAATCAATAATAGTCAAATAACAATATTTCAACAATCTCCAAAGGAACCCTTTTAACTCTATCACTTCAAAAACAACTCCGTCGTGTAATGCGATTTTGCACCCCAGTTTATTGATACCAATACTTATTGTGTAGTAATGCACTCCTAATGGATGTAGGGGACAAGTTATTCTAACCCTGTTCGATATTAGATGGCTTATTTGTGATTGCCCATTGCAATTCTAGATGTTTAGAAGAAACAGTTATGTCTAGTGTATATACTAATATTATGAAGCTAAAGAGTTTGTTTATTTGTTTGTTTGGTTGAACGCGCTAATCTCAGGAGCGACCGGTCCGAATTGAAAAATTATTGTGTTGGATAGTCCGTTTATAGAGGAAGGCTATATGTTAAAAGACGTCACGCTACGACCTATAGGAGCGGTGCATAAATGAAAATATTGAAAAACGGGAGGTATTTGGTTTCCAACCTTTAGAACGCGCGCGAAGCGGCGGAAAAGGCTAGGCTAAGGCTATAATATATAGCCGTTATGTATAAGTACGTAATAGTTCATCAAATTATAAACAGTGCATTTCCATACTTGTGGAGTTGGTAGGTTCTCCTTACTCTTTTTCTATAATAAAGTTATTTTAAGCTCAAGTTAACTTGACTTAAGTAGCAAACTTTTAGCTACTATAATCATCATCATCAGCCCTTTTTAATGTCCAACTGCTGGGCACGGGCCTCCCTCACTACGAGGGGGGATCAGGCCATAATCCACCGCGTTGGCCTAGTGCGAGTTGGCGGACTCGCTGGCCTAGTGCGAGTTGGCGGACTTATAGCTAGAGCTACTATAATACTAATATTTTAGAATTACAAATACCTTTTGGTACTGTTTTTATATATCAAAGTACCAATATCTAAGTCCAAAGACTTATTCTTCATAGAAAAAGTGGTTTTATTTGGAGCACCTGAAAGTCCGCGAGTGAAAATTTGGCAAATCGCGAGTGACCATATCAAATCAAATCAAATCAAATCAAAATATTTTGTTCAGCATAAAAATTGTTACAATTTCTTACTGAACGTCATGATTCTACCACCAGTTCGGAAAGAAGAAACCTCTGACCTGAGAAGAACTGGCGAAAGAAACTCAGCGGGACTAATTTTTTTTTTATCGTATTCTCATATTATCAGTAAAGGGTTAATATTTTCAATTAAAACACAAGTAATATTTCACAAATTATACATTAAAGCTCGTTATACTTTTATCCTGAAACCAACTAACTTGCACGTGATAAGGATATCGACAGATAGCCATAAATTAATAAACGGTAGCATAGATTAAATAGATAAACGAAGCGTAATATATTTTTTATCTAATCTGGCAACACGTAATTAGACGCGTGGATTTTTAATGCGGGTAACACTTCAGCTTAAGTGATTGATATGCTTTCGTTTCATATTGATGATTAGATATTTCTAAAAATATATCAACTATTGACTACATTACAGCTTAGGTTGTCTTAAAACAGTGCAAACTATAATATGATACCGTGGTGTATTTCCAAAATGCTTTATTTCAGTTAAAACTTTAGTCAAAAGTTAGGTTATACCATAGACATACATTCTTACTACAGACCAAAGACTAATTAAATGTAAAAGTATATTCTACACAACAGATACTCAGAAAGATAATTGTAAAGGTTATATTATATTCAATGGTCCATACAGGTTTAGGTTCGTTATAAAGAAATCATTGTTTCAAATAACTTTTTTATTTTTATTCAGCCCTTTGTACGTCCCAATGATGTATACAAGCTTCCCTTTATTACGAGGGAATAAGGCCATAGTCCACCACTCTGCCTTTCGAAAATTTGCTAGGTTCTCTCAAAAAGCAGATTTCTTCACGATACTTTCCTTTACCGTAACAATGGTAATCATGTTAAAAACGATTCGCATGTGAAAATATCAGAAATGCGCGACCGGAGATTTGATCCCGCATCACTCGGTGCCGAAGCGATCGTATAACCATACAGTTACTTACTACTTTTTTTAAATAATATTATTAAAATAGAAAATAAGTATGTTTTTACTCCTTCAGGCTGAAATAGCCGATTGGATTTTGATGATACTTAGAACACACATTAACAGTAGATTACAATATGAACGTATAGTATTAACGTTCCCGAGCAAGGCGAGGTTAATAGCTTGTAGTATATAAATTAACCGTACAAAGATCTCCATCAATAATCGAAGTCGAGAAAAAACTTATAATCGAAAATTATATCATAAAGTTTCCCATAAACCAAAAATGCGAAAACCGTGACTTTATACGATTATTATAAGTGAAGCAATAACTCAATGGACGCAGGATATCCGGCGTGAGCACGTGTCGTCTTCCGCTGCGCCATCTTTGTAGCTCCCTCTTTCCGGTCGTACCCCTTGCTTGGGCCTGAAAATAAGCGATTTGTTAATGTTTATTATTTATTATGTAAGCATACTTTCAAAATACCCATTTTATTTTAAACATAATGTTAAATATCCAAAAAAATTGAAATAGAGTTAGTAGATGTTTCAATATTAGAAATATGAAGGTAATGTGTTATTTTCAAAGTAAAAAGATTTTTTTAATATATGTTATATGAAACATAAAGCTATGCACACATACGACTGTCAAGTAAAGTGACTTTATTTTTTGTAAGTAAGTTAAAATATATAGATTTGATCTAATGTCTAAAAAATCGCTTTTTCTGTAGCCATTTCATCTAGTTTTATAGTTGTTTATGAGATAAAGAAAAACATACTCAATCACAATATGATAAGGTTTCTTTTAAAATGAAACAATACACTTTCTAAAAGGGGAGAAATCGCTTAGTTTTTCGGTAAAACATTTCGAAGTGTTATTTCTTACCTTCTCTTGAAAGCCACACCCAGTAGTATAGAACCATTAGAGTTTTGTAAAAAGAGGTTGTTTTTGTTTTCTACCTATTTCATGTAACTTCGTCTGTAATTACCCTTATGTAAGCTATTGCATTATACTCATTAAGAAATCTTTAACTATATTGAAATACAGTTAGATCATCATCACATATCAGATCTTCACTCTTCTAATATGAATCCTAGATAATTTTAAATAAGCAAGGTTGGTGTACAAATGTACAAATTAGTAAAATGGTATAGAAAAATAACGTAAAACACGAAACAAAAAACGCCTCACCTATAAAAAGGCAAAACATAACAAACAAAAATTAAATATGTTATCAGTAAGCGGTCAGTTAACCCTTTTAAATTAATAAACACTTATAAACACTTCCTACAGATCTAGATTAGATCTCAAAATTTAGTCAATTTTAAAGCAATTCCATATAAGGGCATATCTTGCGTCACGTGTCGGTCACGTGACAGCCACGTGACCGACACGCGACGTTAATGTCCCATCAACGGCTGCGGTCTCATGACGTATAAATACGAAAGTATTTATGCTTCGGGTGCAAATTTAACCCTCGGCTTTTGTTGGGCAATTTCTTCTAGAGATGGGCTTAATCTTTTTTGAATTTTAGCTTTTACATTAGCTTTTAAATATCACAAAATAAAAATGTACCTATCTGAAAGCGATATGTAAAATAAATTACACTTATAGTTATATATTATAGTAATATACACCAATAAATAAAAATACTAAATTACAAATAAAAATACCTAGATGGCTTTAATTTCTGGCGGTAATAAGAGTTAGGTGACAAATTACAACAATTTCATTCGGAAAGTATTAAAAAATAACCATTCTCCATTCTACGTGACATTGGCGAAATAATCTGTGCTCAACTGGCACGCTTTGAAGCCATCAACAACAGAATTGAAAAAATAACCATTAGCAACAACGACTCTAATCCTTCTTAAATTAATCTTTGGAAAACCGATAGACTCTTGTTCTGTCAAAGAAGGTTTTGAATTCGAAGTACAATATTGGTTAATTTATTCAAATTAAAAAATTAATTTCGCCAAATGTATCCACGCAAGTAAATCATAACCATAAAATCGCCCCTCCAAAACAATAATAATAAAATAAAAAATCGGTAAAAAATGCCAAGTTGCGATGTGAAGACATTTTTAATAGAGGGCGGCTGACGTCGGGTAATTGAAGCAATAATTTTGGCAACCCCATTTTGACATTTGGTTTTTTGCGCGCGAAAACTGAATAATTTGTCAGATAATAATTTGAATTAGGTTGTTTATGAGGTTGAGAGTTTTTTTATTAAGAGAGTATAGTTAAGATCTTTGGAATGAAGATTTGTAGTATTTCTTTAATTTATATAACGTAGATAAAAATTTATTATCTAAAAATATTTAAATCTGTAACGAAAATTGCATTGTAGTTACATGTTATAAAGTTTGTAATAAAAATAGTGTTTATGTATTTTTTGGACATAATTGTAGAAAAATTGACAATTGTAATTTATTTTGTCATTGAACGCGCATCACTCTATCATGGTCAGATTAATTGTAATGGGACCTTTTAATAAAATTATTTAGCTTAAGCCATATACAAGATATGACTTAGTCATGATTTTAATCAATTCAGCTAAAATATAACATATTTTTATAAGTGGTAGTGCCATGCTTGTTACCTTCGGGTAGCAACCGAATGGGCCGGCACGCCCCGTATAGTTTATTAGTACCACTCTCTCTCAGAAGACCGGCGTGAAGTGGCAGCTATGCTGTCGCGTTTCGTCCGGTGAGTGAGAGTCCGGGAGGCCCACTCTCCTTCCCCCCTCCCTCTTCCCTTCATCCTCCGCCTTCATTCCCCCCTCCCTCCCACTTCCCTCCCTCCTCCATCCCTCCCTTTCCTGAAAAGCCGGCAACGCATCTGCAAGCCAGGCTTGCAGATGTCCATGGGCGGAGGTGATCACTTCCCATCAGGTGAGCCTCCTGCCCGTTTGCCCCCTTTTTACCATAAAAAAAAAGACTATTTCTGACTTTAAAAGTCATCTTGTATTTTTTCGCACATTTCCTTGAAAAATCTTTCACGAAGGTAGGAACAAGTAAACCAAGCATCATAAATCATAAATATTCGCCAATAGGATACATTATTTCGCAAGGGTGATATTAAAATGTAAGGGTATGTAAGTAACCCTTCCGACCGGAACTACGTAGTTCCTGGAAAAATGTAAGCCTTTATTATTTAATTTAATTCATGCTCACCCTTTTCGCAATGGTTCTATAAATTATTTTTGGAAAGAGTCTCTAAATCATATATAAAATACGGCTAACCAAAACTTTACTAGATAAATGGCATTAATATTGGCATTGCATAAAAATAATAACGATAGTATTTATTTCCATTCATTTTAATGTTAATTCGACATTCAATGACATTTTCGGCAAAATTTGTAGTGATCCTTCTTGCTGAACAGTCGCAAGTTTGGGTCCCGCTGGGGGCATCCATTTGATGAGGATGTTTGTCATGTAATGGATGTTTAAAATTGTAATATGTAAAACTATATTATATCCATAACACAAAGAAAGCTTACCATGAAACTAGGTGTTTTAATGGTAAAATATATTGACCCTACATTCCATTTGGCTTTTCTGTAAAACATCATAACTATACATGTGCGGCCAAGCCAGACACTACACTCTGTTCTACTAAACACTCTCCAAATCGAGTCGTGATTCTTTTGCATATCTACTTTAGAAAAATAAAAAAAATATATGCAAACTTATTTCAAAACGAAAGCATTGCAAATCTGATTATCCATCAAAACAGTTATTATCAAAATAAAGTCCCTGCTACTTGTAATCCGTTATAAAATAAGAAACATAAATCTCGTTCATCAAAAAACGTGATGAGTCTATTACGACCCTAATTCTAATCTGACCTTTTTGATACGTTTGCAAAACAATTTTTGCATATGTCAACCCTGGAGATACTAGCAATATTTCATCGTGGGTGCCATCCATCACGGCGGGAAATGAACTGTCAACTCCGCGACGACAAAATGGCCGCGATACGAAATAATGACGTTGCTTTACTTTAAATATGCTCACCTTATGGTGAATTATATTTTATTATATATGAATATTATTATTATATACGTGAAGTAGGTACTTCTATTTTTTTTAAAAGTATTTACATTTTTTATGTGATATAAAAACAACTAACGACTTGCCTTCGCTTAGCGCGAGCGAAGCCGCGGGTTTTGCTAGTTATGCATATAAACCTTTCTCTTGAATCATACATAGGGACAGACAGTTAGCGGGAAGCAACTTTGTTTTATACTATGTAGTGATAAAAACCATATCTCTTTAAATAAAATGTGTTGCGATATTTTTTTTATTTTAAAACATCTAAAAATTATGTCTATTGTTTAACGTTTTTTTCATCCAGTAAGTTCGTAATAAACAATTTGACCACGAATTTTTTGACCATGTAACTTTGTTTGTGATGTACATTTTAATGATATATAAAAAACTATGAAATAAAATATTATTTTTACACAATGGATTATAAGCTCTTTTCTATACTAATAAATGGCGAGACCTATTTTTGTTTGCTCTAACTGCAAACACTACAAAACGACTATCCATTTTATAGTTAAGTTCCGTGTCTATACCTACATGAAAATTATTTCATAGGATGCAGTATGTTTCAGTGTAAATTTTATATGTAAAATATACTTGGTTTCCGGTATATAGAATGCGGCTTATATAATATTTAACAAGCTTTTTTAATGAAAGCTCATGTATGGAAATAGTAATATTTTTAGTATTTAACCAAACGCCCCTTAGAAAAGAAGCGTAGAGAAGGAGAAGAAAAAACTCTTGTTTAATAATGTAATATTAAAAGAAAGTATCTAAGTCTTGTTACCTTTTATTGCAACCGCTAACCAGATTTTAATAAAATTTTGAATGACATAAATTACATTCTAGGGTTGGACTTAGGCTACCTTTAAACCATGTATGTATAACAACAAATTCATGTATGTGTTCTCACTTCTCAGCCCTTTTTCAACGTCCCACTGCTGGGCACGGGCCTCCCTCAGTACGAGGGGGATCAGGCCATAGTCCACCACGCTGGCCTAGTGCGTGTTGGCGGACTTCACATGTCTTTCGCAAACTTGCTAGGTTCTCTCAGACCTGCTGGTTTCCTCACGATATTTTTCCTTCACCGTAAGACAAGTGGTAATCATGATAGAAATGATTCGCACTTGAAAATATCAGAGGTGCGAGACCCGCGTTTGAACCCGCATCGCTTGGTTATACAAGCTAGCGTATATAACAAAAATTCCCGAGCATATCCATATGCAAAAGCGTTACATCATAAAAAATCCACTATACAGAGAACATTAACCAATAAATCGTCGACGACATCGCGAGAGTATCGGAAGCGTTGCAAATCGCGACCGCGGCAGCCAAATTGCGTATTGATGTAGCCACGTGCCGCTCCACTCTTAGTTTTTTTACTAATGGAGATCCCTTGTTGTACTCTAATTATTGGCTTCACTTATTATATTTCACATTTGTAGGCATAATTTAGCAAAAATAAGCTTTTTAAATCTAGTTATTAACCATTCTTCTTCTTGGTTTTGACTTATCGTCTGTGAACTTCTGAGATCTGTCTTCTTACAAACAAATTTTACGCGAAAACAGAATGTGATTTGTTAATTTAAAATAAAAAAGTAGGTAGTTGATAGTTATTTACGTGTTATGATATCATAAATTAATGCAATAAGTTTTTGAAAAATGATGGTGTTAAAATAATATATGACGTAAAAATGGTTTCAGATTTTTTTAGTTATAATTTCTTCATTATTCCTACATTTATGTTACTATGCTACGTTAAGGTATGGAGAATATATTGTAAAAGTAAAGGATTAATGAGAGTGGTTCAATATAGCAAAATTATTACCTCACGCTAACTCATGAGCGGAATTAAAAACATAAATTTATGAAGGAATATTATAATCTACCAGACAAACAAATATATCTCCTAAACTGTATAACTTCTTAACAATGTATTAAAAAGTGCTTTAGTAACGTAATTATATATTAAGAAATTAATTTCCAACCTAAACTGATAACACCTTTGATTGTTTAAAATTATGATCTTTCTATTTTATTAGGCTTAGTGTATAATGGAAACTTACAATATATTTTTTTATAGGATTGTTCGTAATAAGGCAGCGGAGAAAGCGAAGCACGCGCACAATCAGCAGCAGCAACAACAACAAGAGCAGGAGATCAGTTCTGCGCAGGGCAGTGTTGTTTCTGTAAGTATTATGGGTTTTACTATGTTTATAGAGTTCTAAGCCCATGCGAATTTATCAAACGTTCGGTGTTCTCAATTTTATAAGGGATATATATTCTTTAAGTGAGAATTTCTCAAATTTTTAATGGTTTTTTTTAAATAAAAATATTTTTAATTTAATGGAAATTATTATTATTTACTTTAAAATGAAATAAGTATTTAATTTGTATTATCTATATCTTGTAATATTTCAAGTGGGTATACAGCTATAGTGTATTAGTGTAGTGAGTGCGCTGTGCGACCCGCTAATATCTATACACTAAATTTCATTCTAATAAGTCTAGCCATTACAGCATAAGGAGTAATAAATGAACAAACACTCACACGTAGAAAATTCGACTATATTTTGTTTTGTTAATGAATTTTATTTATGTTAATTTCTGTATTTTTTAATTGCAACAAATAATAGAATATTTTAATAATATTCCTCAGTAGTATGATATATCTTCAAAAGTAATAATCGATGGTTTTCACAGGTGATAACCCACGCGGGCAACGCTCCCGGCGCGACCGCGGTGCTGTCTCCCACCGAGCACGTCAACAACACCGGCAGCTACAGCATCAACGGCATCCTGGGCATCGAGCAGGTGGACGGACTGCACAATGGAAACGGGCTCAAGAGGAAGAGACATGAGGACCAAGGTTTGATATTCAATACCTATACTAATATTATGAAGCTGAAGAGTTTGTTTGTTTGGTTGTTTGGTTGAACGCGCCAATCTCAGGAACGACTGGTCCGAATTGAAAAATTTCCGTTTAGCGTGGAAGGCTTTAGGCTATATTACATCACGCTACGACCAATAGGAGCGGAGCATCAATGGAAAATGTTGCAAAACGGGAGAAAAATATTTCGTTTAATTTTCAGCCTTTAGAACGCGAGCGGAGCCGCGGTAAAGGCTAGTTATAAAACGTATTAATATGAATGAGAATTACATGTTAGTTGATCTTCTTTCGAGGCAATAATAAGTCATCACTTCGTCACGATTTGAAATTCTATTATGATCTTTTTCACTTTTTCAGTCTACAAAATATAATGAAACAAAATATGACGTGAAATAATATCACACTGGTATTAGTAAATCTAAATTTCATTTTTTGTCTTTGATTTCTTACAAAAATCCTATAGAACAAGCATTTTTAGTTTTCCGTTTCATTAACAACTTTATCGCACAAATGAACGCCTTAAGCGAGACTCGAACCCGCAACCACTGGCACAGCAAGTAGAGTTACTACAAATTGAAAGAACCTAATAATCTAATCAAACGTAACAAAGCATTTATTCAGTTTCAACAAACTTTTCCACTTAACGAGGGAAAAGGGTTTCAATAGAATTTTTGTTTCAAAGAAAACTTGTAAGTAATGACACAAGAGCATAGGGATTAAAATATTTGTGGGTCTCCCGCGCTGCGACGTGTTTTGTCTCTGGCACTAGCAATGCGAAAATTCGATATCGATATGCTAAAATTTATTAGAATAATATAAAAAATTGTAATCAAATAAATTTATAACTAATTATGAAAGAAAATTAATTCACAACTTATGGTACGAGTATTTAAAAAGTAATGTTTCATTAATGTGTATAATATAATAATATAATATAATAATATAATATAATAATATAATATAATAATATAATATAATAATATAATATAATAATATAATATAATAATATAATATAATAAGCGTCAAAAGAAGCGAGAAAGTGTGTAATAGTTAACTTTTTAGGGTATACCTACTTAAATAATCCTTAATATTTAGATCTAGAATATTATAAAAAAAATAAAAAAATTAAAACCGAAATGAAATTTAAAAGTAATAAACGAAATTTAAAATATCGACATAACTTGTTTCCCTCCCTACCCTCATGGTGTGCGCTCAGCAGAACGACAAGATTTAGTGTGCTATTAAGCGAGTGCACAAATTGTGGCCATATTATATTAAGTTATATAACTTCTCTTAAATTTTGTATAGAGCTTCCTGCGTAAAGTTTATCTTTTATATGTTTAACTTTAGCAGTTTATGCTTTACGTATATTTTTATTTGTATCTAAAATATGTTATTATAAACCTACAAATAAAATAGCTTGTTTAAAAGCTATATTATAAGAGCAAAAAGCAAAGGGACAGCTATAAAATGCATCAAACCTCTAAAAGCTTAGTCTCTCCCGTAGCAATGATTACTGTTAAGCATTCGAAATGTCGAGTATAAAAATATCAAAATTAATTTGTTATAAATTAATTTGTCTAAAAACTCGTTTTATTTGAAATATTCACGTAAATTTATTAAGAAATAATCATTTTATCCACAAATATTTAAATTTTATTTTCAACCAACAGATGAGAATAGAGACTTTAACAGCCATTCTGAAGACGACGTCAAAAGACAAAGAAGTCATTACAATGGGGACCAGATATATTCTAATGTAAGTAAAGTATATTTCAAATTATTGTTTATATTGTATAATTCAAAAATTCTTACTATACGTAAAATACTACCCCTGACTAGAAAATGAGTTCTACTTAGAAAAGGCAATGAGGAACTCAACTAGTCGAGTTTCTGATATTATATCCATAGTATTAAATAATTCATAGCTTGAAAAAGCAACTATTTACAGATATTTGGTTTTACATGATTAATAAATTTAATATCAAAGCTTAATTTTCAAGGCATGAGAACTAAGTTATACACTACATACAACTTCTATATATAACTGTCTACATACCCTTAAAATATGACTAATTAAAAATGTCTTCGCAGCTGTGGCCATCATCGAAATGGAGTCTAAAAGACGAGTACAAGTTACTATCAGAACTGGGCGGAGGTACCGGGTACTATCCAGATCTGTTCGACGCACAGTACGAACATCCTGCACATCACTACACGCCTCATTCTGGTAAGTTGGCAAAAACCTAATAGCTTATTTGCTAAAATTCCTTAGTTTCTTTATGAATATCAAATTTAGAAATCTGAAGAATCCTAACGAACATTAATCATCAGAAATATTGAAATAAAATAATTAAAAGTACAAATATTATCTCTGCCTCTCTCTTCCTTTATCTCTCTATCTCTCTTTCTTCCTTTATAGTCTGCTGAAAGTTGATTACTAAGATATTAAGTATATAAAGATAAAACAGAGATCCGTCAATTTAGAATCAAAGTTTTTCTTTGCTTTGTTCTAGTAAATTTGCCTTTTCATCAATTCCGCGTACAGCCCAATTCTTACATACCATTTTTCAAACCTAAAAACTAAGATAAATCCCCAGTATATACTAGTACGGCTTATTCCCGTTTCGCGAGCGGAAATCAATTACGACTCTCAGACGAAATCTCGGCGAGCGACCACAGGCTGGAATCCAGGCACAGTTAGTTGTCACCGCAGGTTTTAGGGCGTGACTGATGGTTAATGTCGCGACCTTCATTGCTTACTGCTTATACTGTTTGTATTGTTAAACGGAATTAATCGAAATAAAATTATCTATCGTTTCCATAAGAACGTGAAAAAAATATTGCCAATAGTGCGCTTCTATTTTTAATCTGGAGTATAACATTAAGCTTAAGTAAAAGTTAAGTTCTTAAATTAATTTCTATTAATTCCAAAATTTCAAGACAATATTGTTAAAAGCTGCCCTTTTCCGCCATATTTTATAAATTATTATAACGTACTTACTCAGAATTTCTCATAATACAATTATAGTATTCCTATAATATAATCGAATGCAATTTTTATTACTGCCATATCAAATAGCTTAACCATGCACAATCCTAGACACACCAACAATTCTCATAGTCGGATTTCTCTGAGACAGAAATTGTAGCCAACGGAAACCCATCACAATAGTATATAATGTCATCCCCACATCCTGCTCGGTAAGACGAGATGCGTAACCTGACCACCTGTTGGCCAGTTGTGGGTCAACGACTTTTCTTTCATCTCCATCTATTATTCTGGGAACTGTGCTCTTGGTATCTATTTGTGAATTAAATCTAGTGGTTTTTAAAAAAATGTAGCAGTCAATGAGTATTTCATTTAAAACGTATTTAAAGGAGCGGAAAGATTAGGTAATTATAATTTTACTTCCAGTTTCTAGATAGGTATGATCACATTGTAACAAAATCAAGGCAGGAGGCCTATAGTAGGCCTTGAAAAATAAGCTTTTTTCTAAACATAAAAAACAGAACATCTAAAACTAAACGTGGTACCTAAGTTTAAATCAATTGGTAAATTCGAGATATACGCTATTGCTATTGAACGAGCTTAAATTAACGGTGGACTTGAATATCGTTTGTAGATTGAATAGTAACTAGTCTTTAAATACTTTTCTGTTTAGTCCTTTCAAATATACAGACTATTTAGAATATACACACTTGACGTGTTCTACAACTCATGGATTTCTAATAAGCATGAATAAAATAAGAAACAATAAGTTGTAAAAGTAGACTTCTTAAATATGTAAGACGTAAATATATTAAACATTTAATTAAAACAAAACAACATTTATAAGCAATTCTCTCCAAGGGCGCCATTTCCCATCGCAGACCACAAGCTGCGGTTACATCTACTATCAACATATCCGTTATTCTTTTACACTTTTCAATTCTTGACATGAGATTAAGTTCCGAGTTTAATAAATATATTTTAAGACTTAAAATGTCCCGAAAAAATCATAAGAATTGATGTAATAAATTGCTTCAATAACAGCTTCAGAAGAGCAATTGGCCTTCTCTTTCATTTTCACAAAGCGCTATATTTCTCTAACTAAAAAATCTCGAACTCTAAATTAAAAAAACGATTCTAGTATATTTTTTAAAACAAACTATTTATTATTTACAAGTTTTATTATTACTTCGTTAAATTGGCTTTATCGTTAGGACATACAAAAAATAAAACGAAATGTAGATTTTGAATGTAGTTAATAAAAGTCAATCAAAGCGGCGTATGAATCACCGTAGGTTTTTCGCGTCACCGGTGTTCTGGATAAATGGTTGCTTTCCCGATCCCATCGCAGCCTCCGCTGGACCAATTTGTTTTGTCATCCTTTTGCCTTTTCAACTTCCAAAATAAATTGTTTTAGGTTTTTTAGTTATATTTATATGGGTCTGTCGGTTTCTAAATTTAGTTCCAATATCAATTTAACGGAGGCTCTATTATTTTATATAGTCTTTTACGTTTTTATTTTCGTTAAACATATTTGTTTAAAAATAGTAAGCACTCGTTTTGCCAACGTCAAAATAATTCATGAAGAGTTTTCTTATATCCTCTTTGACATTGTATCTATATCTCATGGTTATAACTAAAATATTTTATTTATAACCATAGTTGTTCATAAAAATTGCATCACTTTAGTCATTTTCTTTCAATATCTTTTGTAAAAGATTATAAGTAATTAGTTAAAAATATTGATTATGAGTACATTTCAATAGCTTTGCTAACACCAGTGCCTTATTTCAGCAACAAATGACTCTACAGGGTCTACTGCAGCGGGCGAGCCCCCATCTGCCGCGGGCAGCCCCGACGCCGCCGCCCTGGTCGTGCTCCAACCTCCCGCACCCCCGTACCCTCCGTACGCGCATTATGATAGTAAGTACTTCATGATCTTCTGATTTGGAAATTTTAGAATTATTACACACAGCGCCATCTAGTTCCGTTGTAAGCTACGAGGCTTGTGTTACGGATAGTTGATATACTACATACTATATAACTTTAAATATTTATTATATAACTTATTATAAATACTTTAGATTATGGGTTTAGTTTATTTAAGGGAGTCTTTTATGGTGTTTGTATAACGAGCATATATCTTACCAAGCCCAAGTATAGCTGATAATGGCTTTCTGCGAAAGAATAAGTAAAATACTAAAATATGTGATGTGCATTAAAAAAATTTAAATTGTTGGTATATTTTTTTATATAAAGGTTCAGTTTCACTTTAATGCTTTTAAGCCAATTTAAGTTTCACAATAAAATGATTAGGATATACCACAACCGTACGAAATAGAAATAATTTAAGATCAAAACGCGCCCTCCATACTAAATACAAAAACCCCATATTTTCACCCTAATATTAAACTAATTTTATACTCCACCACATCAAAGTGTAACATATACCTTAACCGAAGGCTGAATATTTACAAAGCCACGCCCTAATGCTGGAAACCCGTTGAAGAAGCTTACTTGATCGTGTTTCGGTTCGTTACTCAGGAGACAAAGGCCGTATGATATCCCCCTCGAAAATTATTTGCATAGAGCCCCGAATGAGCTATTAAACACCCCCCCACCCCCAAGCAGATTGCGGTAGATTAAAGACCAAAGGCATAAAGAGAAGTGACGTCCCAAAACCCTGATCATACAGTTTTGACACTTATTCCGTATCTCAATAGAACGAAATTTGTGCAGCATCAAATATTTTATAGCGTTATGAGGGAAGGAAAATTAGATTATGTAGAGTCTCTTAGCTCTCGAGTTTGGAGGAACTTTCCGATTCTTTCTTTTCTTAAATTCCAGTATTATTTTTCGTTTTAAGTGGTGACAAATGTTGTTACGACTCGGATGGCCCTTTTGTGATTTTCGTTACTTTTAGATACATTTCATCTCAGATTAAGTGCGAATACTTTATTATTATATAAATAGAATTGCGTTGTTTGCATTAAAACTTTATTCTGTATATATTAAAACTTAGAAGAAACATAATTTCTTAGAAACAATGACAATTGGGTTTTCTGAATATGGATGAGATTTTAGAGATTACTAAATATTAGCATATTCAGTAAACAAGTAAAAGTAATAGGTGATTTATACTTATTAACTAACCCTAAGTAAACAGGTTTGAATCCCGTTTCGTATATATTTTCATATATTAATTTTTCATTTAATATTTTTCAGGTACAGCAACTCTAGCAAGTGAATACGCGTACGCGGCACCTTACTCGCAGTACTCTCCCTACGGCGGACCCTACTCGCACTCCGCCGCCACCGGCTTGCTGTCTAAGTGGTAAGTTGCTTTTAAGATTTTAAAGGATTTTTTTAACATTTTTTCAATTTTTTTTCTTATTAGTCTCCTCCTACCTCACCTGAAAAAAGATTTACGAAAATATATTTTAAAGAAAACACGCATAAAAAGTAGAATTATAACTTTTAAGCCAAATATGTTAGTTCTATTTATAAAATACTAGCGACTCGCCCTCGCTTCGCTCGGGCTCTTCCCTAGATTTAGCACAGGCAAAGCCGCGGGATCGCCTAGTTATGCATATAAACCTTGCTCTTGAATCACTCTATCTATTGGAAAAAACCGCATCAAAATCCGTTGCGTAGTTTTAAAGATTTAAGCGCACATAGGGATATAGGGATATAGGGACAGAAAAGGCGACTTTGTTTTATATTATGTAGTGATATTTGAGGTTCGTATATTATGTTACATTGTTGCTATACATTATCCCGTCATACATTTTTATCATAGAATGCGCAAGCATTTCCTTCTCTAAGTTATTTCTCTTTCATCGTATTCTTTAATGATTTCTCGGTCTTTAATGTATACATGTACCATTATTCAAAGAAAGGCCTCGTAAAACGGTTTAAATTAATTACGTAATAATACATCACCTCAACCCAAGCCTTCGAGAGAGCGAGGACCACCACACATTACAAGTCTAAAATTTTACCGGCTTTAAATCGTTTTCACGTTTAACAACCACTGCGATACAAATGGCATCGTATAAGTTATAAATCTGACCATTTTATCACGGCTACCGAAGAGCGAGGTGCAACACGGGAAAATGGCATGAAAGCAATATAGCCTCTATGCAACTGTATATAAGTACTAGATTAGCATATAATTTGAGAAATGTACGTGCTTAAGACAGGTGTACCCCAGGGAAATATGTTAGCACCTGTGGTTTTCCTCAGTGATGGTATTGGAAATTCACCTGTTAACTGGACTCTTTTAAATCAAGTTAATTCTTCTTTTACTCGATCTAAATATTGTTATTGTTTTTAAAATATATGAGGAAATATTTTAATGAATTCACCTTATGACCAATAAACATTATAATTTCTTATTCTATTGTAAAAATTCAATTTTGTCTGCCGCTCATATGATGCAATTTATATTCTATTTTTTTTATCGTTTTCCTTTAATAGCAAACTTATAGAAACAAATCAATATGATTCAGCGCGAACAATAAAAATCAACTAATTAATCCGAAAATCCAATCAACAATAAAAGGGCAACTGGCAAAGGACAATTCTTTCGCACATTTGTCCCTCTCTCCCTTAGGATTCAAACAAAGGGCATAAACCCTCGGGACTCGATGTAACTTATAGGGCATTAAATTTAAGTGATTCCTTGCTTTTAAAGTTTTGCAAAGTTGGGGGCTTTGAACAGATTCAATGGAGGGAGCTCAGGTATTCCAATTGATGGGATCATGTGGATAAATATTTCATTTTCTTCTATGTATTGACTAGTGTGATGTGTGAAATTGTGATATGACGGATTTCTTTTTTGTCGAGCGGTATATTTGCTTTTTTCCATACTTAAAACGAATGCATAATGCCGAACATTTTTTTTTATATTTCTAAATAAATATCCTCAGTGTTTCTTTTATTTTATTCTTTCGTTACTTCTTTGAGTAGATATACCGACAACTTACCTAATTTAGTAATTCAGATTTAGATAGGATAGCTTTAATATACATAACAAAAACATTTTATTATGAATAGCCTAGAACTAAGGTTATATAAAAAAAACTTAGGTTACAACTTAAGCTATATAAAAATGCAAAAGATCAGTAGCAGCATTATTTAAATTTTTTTTTGTTTCAGATATCAACGGGCGCCGTGCGAGCAGTAGCAGTCGGCAAGCCACAACGAACCTAAGTGATAATGAACTTTTAAAAGTGACTTAAATCTTAAACGCATTCCTTTAGTAATCTCAGTGTATAGATAAATATGTACAATTCCCTCATTCTTGTTTTCGAGGTCAGTATCGCTTTGCTTTCTCAAGTACAGTTCATTTATACTCATTATTTTATACGAGAGAGCCAAAGTTTTAAATGGTATCTTGATATAAGTTGTAAATATTCGATAATACGTCAGTTAGTTAAGACCCTTATTTTCTTTACCTCAGAAGCAATGTTAAATATATAAAACTGTATGCGATTCTTGTACATTGGTAATATAATGTTTTTTTTATAATAGAATGGATGTTATGAATTAAGTGGAATTTATCGAAACTAAGTTATTGATCTGATTAAAGTATAACTTTTCTATTTGATAGTACCTACTTTTAAAATTGATCCCAGTGCTGGTTGTGTGGGAGTGGGATTAGCTATCAAGTTAAAGTTTTATGTATGAATCATTCAAATGTCATTTATGTTAAACGGCTGTCCGAAGCACAATTATTTTCGCCTTTAACGCTGTTACTGTTCTAAGTTAATTTATTTTATATCGTTATTAGCAATATTATGTATTTATGAATGTTCTGAACAAAATATTTGTAGAATTGAAATTACGATGAGATTAATCATTTTATTTCTGTATTTTTTACTTTTTTTAAATAGTATGTAGCTGAAGATCATAAGAATATGTTCAAATATACGAGATGTTATGGTATAAAAGTAAAACTCAATAAGCATCACGAGAAGCTATCATTTTTTAAAAGATTAGCCGTTTTTTATAACTTATATCAGTTTTTTCTATTTCTATCTAAAACAAAATTCAGGGCCACATTTCTGTTTTGTAGTCAGTTAAAAATTGATATTTTGTATAGAAATTACCGAATATACTAATGTCGTCTTACATACTTTAATAAAGCATTTATTTTTAATTTAATTCAAGTTACAAACAAAACTAAAATTATTTATAAGTACTTAGTGACTTTTACCTTTATACCCAGAGTAACAATTGTTTTAGATATTAGTTTCGAAATCTTATCGTTTCCGTCCATTATGTTTATTTTAAATGTAAATATTTTCTATTTTTCAGTAGATTATAAAATACGGTCACTAAGTAAATATCTTATATTCACAAAATACATTTGAAAAGAAAGAATATCTATTCTAATAGTTCTTATTATTCTATCCTCATGTCCGTTACAATACACATAATTTTTTGAAGTGAAACTTCTTTAGAATCGTTGTGATTTCAAACTCGATGAAACGAAAAAATAAGTCCATAGTACCAGGCGGGGAAGAGTTAGCCTTAATTTAAATTCAAGTTTTACTTCTGACATGTGTACTTTGTACACACGCACTTTTTTTTTGTTAACAGAAGAATAATATTGCAAATAAATACATATAGGTATAGTATTTGTAATTTGACATATCATCTAATTTTGTATGAATGTACGTATGTATGTATATGGGTGTTTACTTAAGGACCGTTTAAATATGATTCTCCCCAACATACAGTGTAGAGATATGCCAAAGACTTGTAGATGTCTTTACATGCAAACTTTTCTATATAGATGTTTATTTAACTTCAAGCAATAATTTTATCGCCAAAGATAATGTGGACTTTTCTGGGTATTTTGTATTTACACTTCACAAGATTACTGTAACTGCCTTATAGGTTTCTTTAGTAAATTTAAGTATGAGTATGCCACTAGGTTTATACTCAGACCGCATATTATGTTCCTCATGTTCAAAAGCGGTGATTTTATTTAAAGTGATTTTTTAAGTTATATAAGTTCAATATACAATGAAGTAATTTATTTTAAGTTCTTATTAAGTAAGTAACATTTTAATTTTGTATGACAAAATGTACATAAGTCTTTATAATAGAAACAGTTTATGTTTTATATAAGATTTGTATCAATATGGATGTAATCTCATTATTTATATCTAGACCGTCTTTTCTTTAGAAGACTGTCTGAAGCAGAGTAATATAATAATGACAATGTCTTAGTTACGTTAAGGGGTAACCCCCGGGATAAGATTCCCGCGGGAATAGATCATACAACTATACCTCGTAGATAAAACTTGGCGGTAGTAATAATTCCTTGAAAAAGTCCACACTAAATGAATTCTCAATAAATTGACATTATGTATTTACTATTTATTCTTTGCTTTGGCCCGAAAGCATATCGATTTAAGTGATACTTCTCACGTCATAATATTAAGATACATGTAATAGTTTCATTTTATTTGTATTAAGTATATTTGTAAGGCAAACGCACCAGTACGAAATAAAGGCATATGAGTTTTTAATACTTTCTTTTTTACTCATTACATATTTTAATTAAGTCTTTTTAGCTGGCAACATATAAAACATAAATATAAGTATCAAATGAAAATAATAAAGTCTTATATATTGGTATCATTCTTCAATGTCCATACAAACATACACACTAAATTTATTGAGCAACAACAATTGAGCACAAAGGTTTTGTTACCATTTTATATATTAAAAGGTTTTTTTATGACATATAAAACGTTTTATATTAAAGTCACTTGGACTGTCAAAAATAAAATTCAGACATTTGATTAACAACATTATTATATAAATTTAACAGTTTGGTTTCATTATTAATTCTTAATAAAATGTAATCTCTAGAAAAATAATATGTTCAACATGTATTCAATAAACTAAGCAATAGATGACGCAATAATTCATAATATGAGTTCAAAAGATTTAATTTTTAATCCATTAGATATATCAACTTCTAGTTTAATTTTGAATGACAGAGAAACTCAAACGAGCATTGTCCACCTCATGAAAATAGTTCCATCCATCAAATCTACTTCGAGACCTGTCCCTAGACGTATTGACACATCAGGTAAAGAAAATAACTATGTAAAAGAATTGAAATTTTATGAACCTCTACAAGATCCAGATGATACTGATTCTATCACAATAAAGGAAACGTTCACTGAAGAAGTACTTCCTAACTCTGATTGCTCATTTTTCACAACACCCTCCCCAAATAAATTTAAAGATTACAAAGAAGTTATACAAAGGCCTTATAATAAAGCTTATCCACACGACTGTGGTCTATCAATTGAAGAGTTTATTCAACATCAAATACCACCCACTGAAGAAATTAATACAATAATTTTAAAAGAAATAAGAAACGAGACAATGGATTGTAATAAAAATAAATCCACATTCGTTAATCCTGACACATTACTCTGTGATGAGCGTAAAAAGAAGAAAGAAGAAAATGTTTCCTCTTGTTCTAGTAGTAGCATGAAAAATACAAAATTGCCTTGTGGACCACAAAAAGCGACAGAAACAGAGTACAAAAATGTC
Source organism: Boloria selene (assembly GCA_905231865.2). Classification (NCBI taxonomy): domain Eukaryota; kingdom Metazoa; phylum Arthropoda; class Insecta; order Lepidoptera; family Nymphalidae; genus Boloria; species Boloria selene. Next base: position 1,446,886 of record HG993156.1, read on the forward strand.
GACGAGTGTAAATTGAAGAGTTGTATTTCAAATTGTATTAGTGAAAGTTTAAAGGTAGAAAAAAAAGATAGTGAAGCTTGCAACGCAAAATCTGAGAAATTTATTGGCGTTAAACAAACAGAAAATTGCAATGAAAAGTCATCGTACAGCGTTATGAATAAACCCAAGAGCAAAGAGCCATCTTCCACTGAATTACATCCAAAAAGTAGCCTTGAAAGTCTTTTAGAAGCACAAAGTAAAGTCATAGGTACTATAACAGGCGCAATTAAAGATTTTGCTGGAACAGTTTACAATAAAACAAAAGATTGTGTAAATTTAATAAAAACCGAAAGTTGCAAACATTTACCTAATTGTGAAAATTCACCACCTGTAAAAGATTGTAAAAGTCAGAGTAAAACAAAAGATTGTAGTAATACACCTTCAACAGCAAACACTTTATTTGAAAGGATAAAAGGCCAAACAAGTAAAACAGAAGAAAATCCTGAAGAAAATAATATTAAATCTTTAATTCAGCCAGCAAAAGAAGTTATGGAACATGTAGCATCAACGGTGGCATCGACGGTGGAATCAACTATATCAATTATAAAAAATAGTAACTATGAACAAATTGCAGATGATATAATAAACTCCAAATTCAATAAAAGCTCGCCTTACGATGAGCCCGAAGTTACCAAAACTCCACCAAAACCGGTATCTCAAGATCAAGAATCAAGCACAAACTCAATGTTTGCTTTGATAAAAACTAAGTTGCTTTCGTTGTTTACTGACCAAAAAACAAGTGATGATATCGAGGACAGTGAGGATGAATAAATGGTGTATTAGTATAATATGAGTCAATAAAATAAAATCAATAGGTATTGTTATTTTATTTTGAAAGAGTAGTTGTCAGATAATTTGAGGAAGGTCGTGTCCAAAGGTGGAACATTAAAAAGGACTAAAATAATTTAATAATGTTAAAATATCTAATATAATTCCAATAAAAGTTACTCTATATACAATTCTCTATAACTTTATATCATAATATATCTGTGTAATTAATAACTGAACATCTTACAAATAAAACAAATCAATCTGAAAATAATAAATTATTATATTTTCCGCAGACAATAAAATAATGTTTTCTAAAACAGATAGTGTACTTACTGGCTGAATTTTAAAAATCATAATCTAGTAAATAAGGTGTCGTGTCAATATAATCTATAAATAATATGTCATAAGATCATAAATTCAACAAAAAAATTACAATGTTTTTCATAAATATTAACAGGACATGATGAAGACGAAAAAATGCACAGTGGAACCGATACCCGAGCGACCTCCACCCGAATTATGTAAATTACAAAGGATACGTGAAAAAGAAAAAGCTGGTGTCAAAATATGCCCACCTGTGCCAATGAAAAGTCCTACTCCTCCACCATCTTGCCATGGATTATGTTTTGAGAAGATAAAAAACCCACTTGTGAAAATTATTAATCAGCCATTGGTCTGCGTAGTGCAGAGACAGTTACCAGGGACTTCGAGGTGTGATAAAATTAAAGATTTAGCAGCATCACATCCTGACCCACTACTACCGCCACCCCCACAACCTGACATATGTGAAGAACAATAGAAAAGGGATAAAACCCCGGAATGTTAAGAAAGAACGAAATTATATAGACTGGGAATATGGATAAGTTTTTAAAAAGATCACTAGCAAAATCTATTGAAGATACACTTAAAGAAAACATACTTCCTGAAATAAATAAAAAATCTGAAGAAAACTTCAGATATATGAGACGTCTTACGATCGAGTTACCGCATTCAAGTGATATTGGAGAATCGTCACAAGGTATAGATAGTGAAATAATTAGTAACTTTGCAGAAATTAACTCCAATCCTAGTGCTGAATTCAAGAATAATGATAACACAAGAAAAGATTCAAACAAAACAAATAGCCATATTTACCCAGTAATTGTACAAGATGGTCTGCCACCAAGTGGTCAATCTAAGGACATATCTAAAGATAAGTGCGGCACCATTTATTCATCAAGTACAGCAGATCTAGCCAATACTTTTGCAAAGATAAGGCAAAAGTTTTCTCTACTTTGGAATGATGATGATGAAATTAAATTTGGGGAAGAAGAAAGTGTGATTTGTAATGAAAGTGCAAGTGTCATATTCGCAGACATCAAAGACACATTATTTAAAGACAATTAGTCCAATTAGAAATTCTAAATGTAGGAAAACGAATTCTAAACTGAAAAGCACATGGAACAATAAATTCGAAATTACTTTATATACTCATAACTTTATCATTTACCCAATTTATTATTATAAGACTATTCTTAATAGAGCATAAAACCCAATATTATTAACTATTTTTAATAGAACAGGATAATTAATAAATATGCAGGATTTCTTTATTTAATTCATACTTAATCGTCTTTATTTCTTTAAAACGCAAATTTTCACACACACATTATTAGCTATTAAATAAAAAAAAATGATATCTTTTTAAAAATGTTTATTGGCGATAACAATATAGTATATTTTCATACAAAATACAACATTCAAATATTACCCTTCTATTCATATTCATAGAAATCCATAGAAATATTCAGAACAAGCGAGTGGCATTGACTAGAATAAACTCATGCATTTACATACAAGTATAATTCGCGTCATGTAAAAAGAACGCTGGCTGTCAAGTTGCGCAGAGGCGATTTATCGGCGATATTGGTGGTAAGACGCGGGGCGCGGGACGTCGAGGCACGCGTCACATGCTTGCCGGCTCGCTATTGGTTTGTCAGTTTGAAATACCATCGCGCACACAAAAGTTATTAATTACGAAATGATTTTATATAAAAAATACTGAAAAAATATTTTTGACATATATTGTTTTATAAAAAGAGAGACTGATAATAATGCTGTTAATAATTTAAAAAAATATATTAAACGAATTAATTTAATTTTTGTAAGTAGATTAAATATTCTACGATGAATCAAACATATTTTATTAATTAATAGAATTCTATTTAATGACATTCTATCTAATATATTTTTCAATGTACCTAACAATACTCAATATACATCGTGAGCAAAAGGCTAGTTCAAAAATAAAAGAATAGGCTTAGGAATTTCGTATGCGAATGTACCCATGCGCAAACACACCCCCCACCACTTTCTTCCAGCGTTCTTTTTACGTGACGCGAACTGTAGGTACATACATTTAAATTTTTTTTTATATATTATATGAATATGAATATATCAAAAAATAATTTTATATGTAATAAATAGTGTAAATTATATATTTTTTTTAATTTTGCAATGGTCATTTACTATACGAATGAAACACACGAAAACTAGTTAAAATCCACATATAAGCAAAGAGTATACTATAACTATATCATAAGGTATAAAATATTTGAATTTTGGCACATTTCGTATAATCTTACATCTAAATCTCGTTCCAATACATAAGGCACATCGCCACGTTGTTTTATAAGTTACATAGTTAAAATTTTATTTATTATGGTGGGTCCACACGTTATGTACAGACTACAGACTGATAAGCGTAATATGATTACCTTATTATTAGTTATTTTAATTAAAATATTTTAATTTACGAAAATGATTTTACCTATCAAAGGAAAGTAAATTTAAAGTTATTAAAAATTAAAATTGTGCACAAAAAATCTATGGAAAATAGCGTTTTTCTCACACCTCAATGTCTGTACAGATCCGTACTTACAAAATTTTTATAGTGTAGACTCACCATTAAAGTAAGCAGTTTACTTTCCATTTGTCTATTCGACAATACATTTGTAAATATTTCTATTATATTTATATATTATATAATAAATAGTTATATAATTCGTTTAACTAGAGTATAATAAATATGGTAGTACTCTGAATATCAGGTACTAGCTATAAAAATGCAAGCAAATGTAGAGACGAAAGAGCAAGACACGCTTTAGCTTTAAAAATATTATTTTATACTCAAATCATTCATAAAAATTACATACATTCGTAAATCTATACTAAAAATAAAACATGCATTATTGGAAGTCAAACGTCAAGGGTAAAATCACTCATACTTGAGTGTCGCAATCAAAAATTCATGGGAAAATTTCAAAGGGGTTGAACACTATAGAAAATGGGTAAACAAAACCCTCTCCTCGTCCGGGACTCGAACCCGGGACACAAGCCTGTAGCGATCAAGCGTACAGGCGAAAACAAAACCGTAATACGGAGTACAAAATATTATTTTTTCCTAGCAGGAGGTTGGACCGGCTGGTGGTGGGGGTGGTACTGTCGCGACAGAATGCGATCCTGGAAATTATAAAGGTTATTAGTTTTAGATCAATTTTCGTCGTGTATTGTGCATTCTACGTAATATTACCAATATGGTGACTATAGTATAATTAAAGTAATTTTTTAACAGAAATATTAAACCCATTTTATAGGACCCATATCATTACCAATTTATACTTATTCTTAACAACTTCTTTCTCTTATCTTTTCTTCTTAATTCTTAACTCTATCTACTACTAGAAACTACCGATCCGAATTGAAGAAATCTCTTTGTGTTGGATAGTCCGTTTATCGAGGAAGGCTATATTATATTACATTACATCACGCTACGACCAATAGGAGCGGAGCATCGATGAAAAATGTTGCAAAAACGGGAAGAGCGTACGTTAGTTTTGCGAGGTACGCGTATCATACCGCGCGACTCAGAAAGAATTGGGTTTTCGGTCTTTAGAACGCGTGCGAAGCCGCAGGAAATGCTAATATATAATAAAAACATTAACAAAATCCTACGTAGCCTATGCATATTTATCACTTGATTTAACTATCTTGACAAGAGCCTGTAAAAATTAGGATCTAGAATTATCTCTAAATATATTCATTTTAAAGCGACTTACCACTTCATTAGGTTGTTGAACTCTGTTCATGTTTCGCTCTTGTAAAATTATTTGGTTCGCAGCGCTGAAAAAATATATTCACGTTTATATTGTACTACTAACTTACTCTTGCTCCACTCGAGTTCGTCAGTTAGTATAGATGTCTTAGAAATGTAATGAGATATTTAGATATAACCAGCTATCATCATACCAAAATTCATTAAATCTGTCCAGCAGTTTTCTCATGCAGTTACAGATAGACAAAATCCCTTAAAACTGTATTTTTTTCTTTTTTTTTCTGAATTAGCGTGTAGTGGGGCTTAGTGTAGCATATAAATATTAAAGACAGTCTTGTGTCATGAGGAGTATAATAAAGAACGTTATCGGGAGCGGTTGTGTTTCATTGAATCTCCCCCGCTCCCCTCACATTGCATAGCGACCCTGCCAGGACCACGCATTTGTATTTTGAGAGGTATAAAAAGAATAGATAGTAACGAAGAAAAGGAATTTATTATGAATGACTATCATTTGCTACCCACAAGCTGACACGCTGGGATTCGCAGAATGATAAATAACATAAAACGTAGATTCTACTGGCCAGGAATCGAAAATGATGTTAAGAATTATATTCGAAAGTGTGAAAAATGTCAAAAAATGAAACATTCTAGATATATTAAGGAACCTATGGTTATAACGACTACAGCAAGTTCTGCATTAGAAAAAGTTTTTCTAGATGTAGTCGATCCGTTAGATAGAGACTTAGAAGATAATAAATATATATTAAGTATACAGTACGAGTTAAGTAAGTTTGTCGAGGCATATCCTCTTAAAAATAAGGAAACGGTAAGTATAGCTAAGAGTTTTGTGAATAATTTCATTTTAAGGTTTGGAATCCCAAAGGTCATCGCTACAGATCGTGGAACTGAATTCATGTCTGCGACTATAGAAGAGGTATGTAAATTACTTAACATAGAAAAATTAAGTTCTACAGCATATCATCATCAAACAATTGGTTCACTTGAAAATGCACATAAAAATCTAGGTTCATTTTTGCGCATACAGTGCGATAGCCATCCAGACACTTGGAGCCAATAGCTATCATTTTTGTGTTTTACATACAATAATACAGTTCATTCAAGTACGAAATATGCACCATTCGAGTTAGTTTTCGGAAAACCTTGTGAAATGCCTAGTAGAATTTCTACTGTAATAGAACCGTTGTACAATCCAGAAAATTTCATTGAATCTCCCCCGCTTCCCTCACATTGCAAGCGTTTGACAATGTTCCACCTGATGATGGATGGCAGTCGGAGATGGTAAGTCGCACTAATTCTGCCTCTATGTTGATAATAATGACTATTTCTAAGATCTTTCAATATTTTTATGCACTATAATAACTTTTCGTCCCATTTTTTACACAGTGGTAGCCCAGTAGTAACGAGCTCGCTCGAGAATCCCATGGAGCGTGAGCTAATCCCGGATATCGCTCCTCTAATATTTCCATATACGAATCACTTTCAACATTATTATGATTCCTCTTAAGATGAAGAAAACACCATAAGGAACACTGCAAAACTGAGAAAATCTAGCTAATTTACGAAGGACCTATGAATTTCGCCCGCACTTGCCCAGTGTGGTTGAGTATGATAATATGATCCCCTTGAAGCAATGGGAGAGCTGACCACAGCAGTGGACAAATAAGAAAAGGTAATGTAGTGTTCAGCCCTTTTTTTAACGTCCCACTGCTGGGCACGGGGCTTCAACAAGAGGGGGATCAGGCCATAGTCCACCGCGCTGGCCTAATGCGTGTTGGCGGGCTTCACATGTCTTTCGAAAACTTGCTAGGTTTTCTCACACATGCAGGTTTCCTCATGATGTTTTCCTTTACCATAAGACAATTGGTAATTATGATAGAAAAGATTCGCACATGAAAATCTCAGAGGTGCGAGACCCGGATTCGAACCCGTATCGTTCGGTTATCCAAGCGAGCGCGCTACCACTGCATACATAATTATTATGGAAACTTTAAAATGACAGTAATATTATAAATGAAACTATCTTTTCGGATTTTGTCGCGGATTTATTATGATTTTTGGTTCCCGACGTTTCGAATGCTTTACAGTCACGGGAGAGTCTCTCCCAAAAATCAAAATAAATCTGCGACGAAATCCGAAAAGAAGTTTCATTTATAATGTCAAATATTCGCGTAAACCTAAGAAAGTATTATGTGAGTAATAAACAATCAACTAAAGAAGCTCACGTGTCCATCTCCTCCTGCGTGAGGTCGAGCGCGTCCTGCATCTCCCGCGCGGTGCTGCGCACGAACTCGCGGTCACAGTACTTGCCCAGCCCCTGCTCGGTCAGCACCTGCACCCAAACACCCTTAAACCTCACCCAATGACACCCTTAACCTAAATACCCTCATCCAATGTTACCCTTAGATGTGCTAGCAATAAATTGCTAAACTAATACACTGGTACTTATTCTTCTTTATTTTCTTTACATACTTAAAAGTCCAGAAAAGAGAAAGTTAGTTTATTTTTTATCGATTGCTGTAAAACGCTGTTATTTAAGCAAATATGATTTTCTTTATAATAAGAGTTCGATTCCGGCACTCTTTGTTGAAGGTCCACAAAACATTTGCATAACTGGAGATTGAAGTGCTAAGCTATTCAAACAACTGTTGAGTTTCTCTTGAACTTTTCTGCTTCTGAATGGTACAGCTTCTACACCGACTTACATACTGACAGTTATTTTAAATTTCAAAAACTGATCAAAAATGCTTGTAAGACTATTATATAGTTTATTTTCTTTGATTTATTAAAAAAATACCTTTTCTAGAACTGCAATAAGAAAAGAATGGAGTAGGAGAAAAACATTTTTCACAACTTACGCGAGTGATGAGGCTCTCCGCTGGGTGTTCTACACAATAAGGCACGGCGTTGTTCTGCGTTGGCGGTTTGTCACGATCTATTACCATATTACCAATCAATATATATTTATAATATTGTAATAATTAAGTTTTATATACTATTCTATTATATTTTTATGGGTAATATTCTTATTCTCTATGTTATGAGGATTGAGGGAATATATATTAAATGAAATTATATTGAGTCCTATATTGGAGGAATAAAGTTTTTTTTATTATTTATTATTATTTTCTTATGAGGGAGAGCTCAAATAATAGTGCACTGTCTGTCCCTATCACTCTCATACTCTAAGATAAGCCCCTGTCATAACAAAAAAAACTCCCGACTTAATTAAAACTTGTCCCGACCCGAGAATCGAACCCAAGCTTTGTAAAATATAAAATTTGAATTACAAAATAATATCATAATATATACAAATTACATATCCATACTTGATACCTAAAAATAAAAATTTAAGTAATCATGCTATAAAACGTGCAGTCGAAACTTCATCACTATTGATTTAGACATTAAAAGGTTAAAACTTAACAGTATTATTTCGAAACAATAATTATTTTAAAAAAAGATAAAATACAGAAAATAAATAAATATATAAAAAATAACATTAAAAAGCAAAATATTAATAAACAAAAAAATAATTAAACAATCACAACACACTAAAACGGACTTACAGTTGTTTCGCATACTCTGCATTAAATCGTTGGACGTTTTTCTGTAAACGTTAATACTCTTCACTATCTATACCTACACTGATGCCAAAGATAATTTAAACAATATACTTTGCCCGTGACTCTGCCCATATAGTACTAATATTATAAAATTTTATTAATCAACTAGTGATTTACCGTCGCTTTGCTCTATATAAACGGATTTTCTTCACAATTTCGGTGGTTTTCTACGGAACCCTAATCTATACTAACATTATAAAGCTGAAGGGTTTGTTTGTTTGGTTGAACGCGCTAAACTCAAGAACTACTGGTCCGAATTGAAAAATTCTTTTTGTGTTGGATAGTCTGTTTATCGAGGAAGGCTATCACTACATAGTATAAAACAAAGTCGCCTTTTCTGTCCCTATATCCCTATATCCCTATGTGCGCTTAAATCTTTCAAACTACGCAACGGATTTTGATGCGGTTTTTTCCAATAGATAGAGTGATTCAAGAGGAAGGTTTATATGCATAGCTAGCGGATCCCGCGGCTTTGCCTGTGCTAAATCTAGGGAAGAGCCCGAGCGAAGCGAGGGCGAGTCGCTATATTACATAAAGATAAAATCAATAGGAGCGGAGCATCAATGAAAAATGTTGCAAATACGGGAGAAAAATATTTATTTTGATTTTCAGCCTTTAGAACGCGAGCGGAGCCGCAGAAAAGGCTAGTTTTTATATAAAATAAGTTTAATCAGGACAACATTCTATTAGGCATGAATAATAGTATTTAATATGTTGTCCGCCAGCTCGCACTAGGCCAGTGTGGACTATAGCCTGATCCCCTTATACTGAAGGTCTGAATACCTACTGAGAAATTATCAATATTTTTTTTCTAATGACTTTTCCAAGATATTTTCTTAGGTTTATACAAATATTTGACATTATAAATGAAACTATCTTTTCGGATTTTGTCGCGGATTTATTATGATTTTTGGTTCCCGACATTTCGAATGCTTTACAGCAATCATGGTCACGGGAGAGAACCTTTCCAAGAGTTGAATATTTTTCAATACAATGTAAGCTTTTCTTTTAATTCCAATAAACCAGCCAGCTTTAATATTTATTCCACTAAATAATATACGCGTAACGACATCTAGCGGCGTACTGGCAATACGAAAGCGCTAATATTTTATCTGTGTTGTAACGTTACCAAAAATATCTACGAGGTGGAACTGTTTGTAAGTTATATAATATTTATATAATTTATATTATATTTTATTACTTGCTTGAAATTAAAAAGATGAACAAAGAATAATTAAAGGGTTATTTATCAACAAGTTAATGTTTAAAAATGGCCATTATAGGTAGAAGATATAACATTTTCAACATACAAAGTAATATTCACTAACTTAATAGATTATTATTTAAAATATTTTTGACATCAATATTAGATATTTTCTAATAATTTTAATGTGTGTGACAAACAACGTACAAGCACAACATAAACTAAATTCTATTAAATTATTCATACAAAATATAAATATTTAAAATTAAAGAAAACTACAACTACAATTTAAATTAATTTTGCAGCATTAAACAAAAATACAACAAATAAATTAATCCATAAATATGAATAAATAAAAAAAACATAATTTTATCATTAATACATATTTTCTGCTATATTTTAAATAAATTTCATGGGATTCGAACCCGTGATTATTGACTTGCAAATGAAGTTGAATAAACATAACTTACTCGATAGCTCTAAAAATCTTCTCAGAGTCCTTCCCATGGAGTAAGGGTTGCATCGCTATCTCCTCCTCCCCCTCACTTTGATTGCCATCTTCGTATTTACTTGAAATTTTAATAAAATATTTAGCTAATAATACTTTCCTAGGTTTACGCGAATATTTGACATTATAAATGAAACTATTATTTCGGATTTTTTGGATTTTTGATCGACGTTATGTAAACCCCTGAGACGTCAAATACCTTAGTCTGACCCGTGACCATAATTGCTGTAAAGCATTCGAAACGTCAGGAACCAAACATCATAAAAATCCGCAACAAAATCCGAAAAGATATTTTCATTTATAATATATTTAGCTATTTTAATACAAATTACACATACTAAGTTATCTCGTGAGAAAGAATATTGTATACTAAACTTAAGCAGATAACTGGGGGTGAGGGTGATAAGACGGGGGTAGAATCTTACTAACACCTCGGGGTAAGACGGGATAAAATGTAGGACAGGGTGAAATGCTTATTTTTCATTTGTTCTTATCTTACTCAAATATATAAAAATAGTAGCTAATATCACCAAATATTCAAATATTTGAAGATTATTAATAAGTAGGTACTTCATTTAAAAATAAATAATATTTTGTTTATATGGCAACTTTCCTTTAATTGATCGTCAATCCTTGAGTACCCCAGCTCTCCCCTATCCACCTCATTATATATATACTATGTATATATCGTTGCTGTAGAATGAAAATCTCGTATGTCCAGAAATCCAAACTTTACAGGAAACCAAAAAATAGTTCATTTTGTCAATGTTTTTTAAACAAGAGGTTTTCGTTTTACTCCAAATATGGCACTAGTAGTCATGTTTTGGGATTACGGTTTCGCCGTAATATAAAATACGTAATTTTCATTTGCTTTATGTATTATGCATTTTTGACATACGAGGTTTTCATTCTACAGCGACGATATTTGGAATAGATTATAATTTATTTGGAATATAAATAGCTTACGTGTCATCTTCCGGCATCTTCCCGTCCATGCCGAGCTCCCGCTGCATCATCCAGCTGAGAGACTTGCTCTCCTCGTTACCTGATGGTTTTATTACAATATTACTACTAGCAGGCCTCGCGTCCTTGTGGCACACCTTTTTCAATTTTTTTTCATTAAAAACGATACAAACTATGTCTTAAGTTGGATTTTAAGTATCAAAATTTAAATTTTATCAAAATCTGTCTACGAAATTCTAAAAACCATAGTTTTGACCTCTCGATAAAATAGACCGTTACAAAAGATTTTCCAAGAAGTATTTAATGTACAGATTCTATTCAGATTTTTATACATGTATAAAGATTTTGCCCGTACTTGTACGTAACATATGTCCGACAAATAGAGCTACAGACTACAGAGGCATCCGAATTATAATTCTATATTATTAAATAAAATCTACTACTAAGGAATATACTAATATAAAATGCTTTTTTTTTCGATTTTTTTTCAAATTTTATACTTTTTTGACAAATAAAGTATTATATTATACCAGGTACAGCCATTGGCTTGAACTTGGGCGGAGGTCGGTAGAGACTCTCCTTGCCTTTCTTTATGCTGGTCCACACTGCGCCAAATAGTGTGTGGTTACGCTGAAACAGACAAACGCTTAAGATAATCTTATTGCCAATTTTATAACTAAATATTTAAAATTATATATTTTTACAAACGACTCACTGTCGTTTGCTCGGGTTCGTTTCTCAGAGGTGTGATCCTGTATAAGGTATCCTAGCATAATATCAAATATCCTTTAAATCTGTTCAGTTGGTTTTCTAGTGATGCCGTCACAAACAAAACATAAATTTTGAAAACATTATATCCATAATAATGACTATTTAAGTAAGATTTTCCAAAAACAAAATATGTACAGATTTGACTCAGTTATAATTTTATCATTATTTAGCGCGAGTGAAGCCGCGGGTAGCGCTAGTTATACATATAAACCTTCCTCTTGAATGACTCTATCTAATAAAAAAACCACATCAAAGTCAGTTGCATAGTTTTAAAGATCTAAGCATACATAGGGACAGACAGACACCGGGAAGCGCTTTTATTTTATACTAAGTAGTGATACCTACGTTATCTTTCTAAAAGCTTATAAAATTAGAAATAGGCTCGACAGTCTCCGCCACCACTTCTTTCAGGTTCCCGGAGATGATCCAAACTAAGGCATCTACTATCACTGAACACTAAACTAAAAACCTTAAAAGGTACTCCCTTTGTCTCTTTCTAAAACCTAATGAAAGTAGGAGCCTATCCTATGCATAGGCTTGACAGTCTCCGCCACCACTTTGCCTATGTCCCTTCCTGGAGTTGGCCCAAACCAAGTCATCTAGTATCACTGAACACTAAAACCCTTAAAACTCCTTAAAAACCTAAAAAGTCTTACCCCCTTTGTCTCTTTCTAAAAACTAATAACAGCAGTAGCCTACCCTATGCATAGGTTCCACAGTCTCCGCCACCACCTCGTCCAGGTTCCCGGATATAGCACGCTTGAGCTCGGGCCCGGCCTCATGCAGAGTGCGCAGTCCCGCCTGCAACGTCATCTGGTTGCACTGCTCTGACGCAGCCGCCGCCTGCTCCTTGCGCTTTCGGAATCTGTTCACATCATCACATATCTACATATAGCAATATTAGTAGAATGAATTCAACACTTTCAAAGAATAACATTGGAACTCAATATTTTAATAATATTATATGAATTATTATAAGTTTTGCCACAGTCTACTATTCCGTTCAGACAGAATTTCTGGGGACGAGATAGGTGAGGCGCACCCGACTGTCATATTACCTTTTTAAGCCAGTAGGGAAACGGTGTTAGGGCTGTCAAAAATGATGTAATTGCTTAATATATGGATTTTTATACCAACATCAAAAATGGTATAATGTGGAGTTGCTATGTTATTTCTTGAAGGTGCCGAATTATCCCAAAATTAACCCAAAATTCAAAATCGTGCTGAATTTATTGAAGCATTTAAAAAAAATCCCAAAAACATGTCTTCTCGGTGTCAAATTTCTATGTTAATTAGTTAATGTCCGTCTGTACATGCAGATAACTAAAAAAAAGCGTTTGTTACTACTGTTACACAGAGAAAACATGCTTTGGAATGGTAAATGGATGGCATGCGAACCAAGATCCCTTCAAAACTTGGTAAAAACTGGAAATGGATGGGAGCAAATCATACAAGCATCTAAAGTTGTGTTTTGAATAAGGATGGCAATATATGTGTTTTTTAAAATCAAATTAAATATAGAAAAAAATCACTAAAAACTAAAAAAGTTGAAAAACTATCAAAATGTTTGTACGATTTAAAAAAACCAAAAGGGCATCACAGTGAAAATTTTAAAGTCTTTCAAGCAACAATCTTGGCGTGACGTCATATAGCCAAGTGTGAAAGCGTAAAATACAGCGCTCCTCAAAGTGGTTGCTTAAAAGTTGAATGTTGACTTACGCATGGTTCCTATAAAAATACAAAATAAATATATGTTAATTTCGAACATTAGTACTAAAAATACTTGACATTTAACTACTACATTTACTACAGGACTTGAACAAGATTTTATTCTACAATCGCTACTAAATGTATGGAAATGACAATATCTATATTTATCATAGTTTATATGTATGTCATTTACATAGATTTAGTTAATTTTTATTAACGATATCGATTGTAGAAAGTTATCCTGTCTAAGAAGGTAGGATATACCAATATCTACTACAGCATAATTAAGCGACAAAGATACGTCACATTATCAATATAAAATAACAAAAATATACTTATAATGCTAGAATGAATAAGAAGTATTAATTTTGATAAATACTATAGATTAAAAATCATAAATAAATAAAACTTTAAGAATAATAAGTAACTAAGCTGAACATTTCAAAGTATCGTAGTTTCAGTTACTGTATTAAGCAATTTTTGCTCCTATGGTAAAAGCAAGTAATTATTAAGGGCATAAACCCTTCCATATTTAATTTAAAACCGTTAAGTAGTTACAGCATGAGTATCGTAAATTCATTGGTTGAGTCTTGAAATTAAACAAAACAATTGATATAAAAACATAATAAATTAACTGAACAACTATAGACAACAGAATAAAAAAAGGAGCAAATCATACAAGTCAGAGAATATCAAAGTTTAAGACACTGACCACCTAAAGATTTTATGTCAGAGAATATCAAAGTTTGAGATACTGACCCCCTAAAGATTACATGTCAGAGAATATCAAACTGTGCGACACTCACCTCCTGAAGTAGTCCTGTATGAGGAAGGTGGCGTAGAACTTGCCGACGGTGATCTCGTTGGGGTCTCCGGGCGGAGGCACCACCTGGTCCAGGAGCTTGGGAGACGTACGCTTCCAGACCTTCTTGATGATGGCTCGCAGTTCTGTGTTGCATTCGTCTATCACTCCTGTTTAGGTGTGGATTGATATTAATTGAGAAAAGGTAGTTTAATTTTAGAGTTTTATATTTTTTGGGGAAATTAAAACGAAATTTGGATATCAAAATATCATGGTAAGTACGTTTATATCGGATGTAATTTTTGGGAGAAGCTAGAGAAAATAGGATTTAATTAAGTCTAAGAGCGTACTTTGCAAAGTATAAAAAATTCTGTGATACTATAATAATAAAAATTGAACGCAATTTGCAATGATATCTCATAACTTACATAACATTAAGACAATTCGTCTGCTTTAAAATCTAAATACAACTTATTTTTTAGATATACTTTAAAACCAATACTAACCTGAAGTTTTAATTTGCAATTGTGTTCGAACAACGGCAAAGAGCGTGGCATTAAAGTTGACAGTTCCATCAGAGTTTAGCGGCATGTTCATAGATACGAGACGCTTACACGCGGTACGATGCGGACAAAGTTTACCAAAACCTAGAAAAAACTTCAATTTTGAGTCTAAAATCAATATTCTCTTGAGCATTATAAAAATTACGGTATAAGAAGCCTTTATAAGAATGATAATCATAACTAAGGCTAACAAGAGCAAGGGTTTTCAAAACTAACAATTTTCATTGTTCCCAACGGTTGAGTTTATGAACTGTAACACATATCAATTAGCAACCCTAAAGGCGACTCACTATTAAATGCCAGTCTCTCAACTATCTATTTTCTCATTTCTCACATTACAGAGATTAGTAAACAGCCAGGCGTTATAAATACACCGAAAATGCAAAAATATTCCGGCATTATTTTTGAAGTAAATGTATTTCATACCTAACGGCGGACTTATCTTCCTTAACAGCGTAACAACATCTAGGTGTTTGATCCTGCCTTTCGCATCTGGATCGTATTCACTCCATAACCTAAAATTTTAAATAGAAAGATGACAACAATTATGATTTTGGGTGAGAATGATGATAAATCGAAAAAATGAAAAATAAGAGAAAAGTAATGGAAGAACAACAAGATTTTAGTTTGAATTAATATTGCAACTTCTCAATAACATGACTAAAGCACTAAGTATTAAGTTTACGTTTAATTTCTAATCCAAAGTTTAACAAATGTACCTCACGAATTCATCTAAATGATGCGGCCCAAGAATCGACCAATCCCGAGTCAGATAGTCGAAATTATCCATAATGACAGCCACGAAGAGGTTGATGATCTAAACAAAATAAACTCAGATTGCATTATTATTTAACTGAAAGTAAATCTTCTCTAAGCTGTATAAGTCAACTTATGACTTACATGTAAATGCTTAAATATAAATTTAAGTAAAAATATTAAATTTTTTATAGTTTACAATTATAATATTTTTTTTTTATTTTTTTTTTTTTATTTAATAGGAAGCCAACGTTGCATACAATAATTCCTTAATTACATTAGAGCATACTTAAGTGTCCATGGTTATACATTGTATGCCTCACTTACAGGCTAACTCAACATGCATTTAAATGGTCAAAGAAGAAACAGTTCAATAATTCTTCTTAGGAAATATACATTTTAAAAGCTTACATTACTAAAACCAAGCGCAATATACAAAAAAAAAGAAATTAAAACTAAAAAACTTAAAATAATTAACAATTTAAATGGAAATAAACCGTATGTACCATAAAACATTTATATCAAAGAAGAACACAATACATATAACAAGAAGAAAAACAAATTACTAAAATTTATTTTTGTTTAAAAAAAAACTAACAAAATAAAGACTATGTAAGACAGTTTGAAGTAGCGAACATTTTTTTTAGTTGTATTTTGTATGATGGAGCAGATTGTCGGAATATGTCTACGCCTGCTTTTATAAATATATTGTTGTATTTGGTGACTAATCTATTAACAGGGGCTGCTTTGCCAATATTACTCCTAACAAATCGTGGCTGAAAAGTCTGCCTCATTTTAATGTTGCTTCTAGCATTACACCTTGGTACTGCCAAACCTACTCTATTTAACAAATTTGGACTATCAATACCTGTATTTATAATTTTATGTAAAAAGCATAGATCCATTAACTCTCTTCGATTAGATAGGGAAAGACATTTGTATAATTTGAGATGATCATAGTAGCTTCTAGTTTGTTTCAGTACATTATCTTTATAAGCCAATTGCCGAAGAAATTTTTTTTGAACTTTTTCTAACCTGTCTATATGTACTTTATACTGAGGATTCCATGCAATAGAACAATATTCGAGTTTGCTTCGTATCATCGAATTAAATAGCACTATTTTGGTTGAAGACCTTTTAAATTCTTTATAAATTTAGTGATTTTTTTATAATGTCGTCGAAATGTGGTATAAAACTTAATTTGTTATCTAGA
This sequence comes from Boloria selene, assembly GCA_905231865.2. Lineage (NCBI taxonomy): Eukaryota > Metazoa > Arthropoda > Insecta > Lepidoptera > Nymphalidae > Boloria > Boloria selene. The sequence goes on from HG993156.1 coordinate 1,463,923, forward strand.
ATAATGCCGAGATCACTGATTTGGTTTACTTACTCTAAGACATTACCATTAATACTGTAATCAAAGTCGTTTTTTTTTAATTTTCTACTGAATGACATGTTGTAGCATTTTAAGTGATTTAATTTTAAGCTATTATGATCACACCATACGGAAAGTCTATTTAAGTCGTCTTGTAATTTTATAGAGTCACTGACGTCTACTATTCTTTTGTAAATTTTCAGGTCATCAGCGTATAGTTGAAACCGGCAGTATTTAAAACACTCAGCTATGTCATTTATAAAAAATCCGAAAAGTATTGGACCGAGAATGGAGCCTTGTGGTACTCCTGAAGTTGAGGTAAACGTTCGTAACTGATAACCCTCAATCACTACATTCATATTTCGGTTTACCAAATAGGTTTCGAACCACCTTACGAGACTCTCATTGATACCGTAATCAGTAAGTTTTTTTAATAGAATATATTTCATTTCTATCACCGTTTTTAAAAATAGGTACCACCTTTGCATTTTTCCATAAACATGGAAATTTACCTTCACACCGCGATTTATTAAATATAAGATATAAGGGCTTTGTCAGAAAAACAGCACATCGTTTAACAAAAATGGGAGGTATCTCATCGGGGCCAGCCCCTTTGTACTCATCGAGACGTTTTATCTCTTCAAGTACATCTTTCTCTTGGATCTTTATACTGATTAATGAGTTTTGATTTAAAATCGTAGTTTTAAGCGGTTGATGCATTGTTGAATTTGGTGAATTGTATACATTTAAGAAGTGCGTTGCAAATTGATTACAGATATCAGGTCAATATAACATAATACACATAAAGGTGCTTCTAAACGGGCAATGTTTTTCTGCAATATGTGGCTGCAATACAAGTGACGGCAACATTGCAAGCAATACCAGCAAGACTATGGAATATTGCAGGACTGTCCCAGCCATATCGGCAATCATGTTTGGTATGGCCGCGTATGGCCGATATTGCCGAACGATCGCTGAGCGATCGATTTTTTTCAATATTGCTCGGGCAGTTCTATGGTTGTTGCGGTCGCTCTCTATTGTATGGTATACGATATCCTTTTCTACGCGATTGAAGTTCGCTGTGAGTGAAGCCGTGTTTAATTGCTATATTCTATGCTATTGTTGTTTTGTCAGTTGTTAAGTTGCCTTGAGTCATGTCAATAATATAATTGCAACACATTGCCCAGCTACATATTGCTCGGCCATGGTACAATATTGTGATGGCCCTGTATTTAGTTGCGAATATTGCAGCCACAAATTGCAGAACAATATTGCCCGTTTAGGAGCACCCAACACATAGACGAAGAGAATAAAGCTTTCATAAAACAGTAATTATAACCCAACATCATTAAGTAACTCACCAAAAACGTGCAAAGCAGGGAGAAAGATATAAAGTAGGGGAAGGCAAGCCTGGAGCCGCAGGACTCCTCGCCTTCCGCGGGGTTGATGCAGCCGACGGGCTCGCCGGGGTGCTCGTCGTCGTTGGGGGAGAGGGCCATCATTATCTCTTGCCAGGCTTCTCCTGTGAGGATGAGAGAGAATAAATAAATCAATATATTAGGACATTCTTACAACAGCGCCATCCAGTTCCGTAGTAAGCTACGAGGTTTGTGTTACGGATACCAGGTAGTTGATATACTACATATATACATTTTTAAATACATAATATATAATATAAATATGGGTGGGAAATGAGTGATAGATAAAAATAAATACTCCGCTTGGTTGGTGCTGTGATACAATAGATGATTGGAAAAATTATACGTATCCAGCCCTTTTAACGTCCCACTGCTGGGCACGGATCTTCAATAAAAACGTTGCTATTTCAATAATATTACGAATTTCGAAAGTATGAAATTTAAATAAACCTAAGATCGTTAAAAAATTAATACATTATTTTTTTCAAAAATAAATTGAACGTCCTATTATTGAAGTATGTACATTTTGATGGTCTTCACATATAATATTTTTTATATGACTGAAACGGAGAATTAAGTTAGAAGTAAAAATGCCTTCTTAACATAATGTTGTAAACAAAAAAGAACAATACTAAAAACTGCCACACATAAATCGGCCAATTCTTAAATTATTCTTATACTTATATTAGTTTCTGGTTTAAGAATAAAATTTTATAAAAAAGTATCCATTGATTAAACGATTCGTATATTCCGTTCGCGCTATTACGATAAAAAGTAAAGTCGACTTGATAGCTCGGTCACAGATTAACAAAATATAAAAATAATAAGTTTATCCTAATAATATATATTTCTCTAAATAAAACAACTCACCTGTAGCAGATCTAAATAGCACCATCAAAGCACCGCCGAACGTTTGGAAATTATTGTTGGACGTTATGATTTCATCGTCTTCCTTTATTCTACCAAATAGCTGTAAAAATACATCATTAATTATTTTGTAATGTTCTAATATATACTTTTGAGTGCCTTATTATTCATTATTAATATTTTATGCTTTTTTAACATTTTAGTGTATTATTATACATTATTACTATTTTAGGTTTTTTATTACTTGGACCAGGAACACTGTGGAAGGAGTCATACGTAAATATTTCATAATATTTACGTATGACAACTTCCACAATCCAAACTAATTTTATTTTTTAAATAATTTAAAATAATATATTGAGACACACATGGTAAGTTACGAGGCTTGTGTTATGGATACCAGGTACTTGATCCACAAATATGTAACTTTAAATATAGGTATACATACTATAAATATAAACTCTTATATCTGAAGTTCAACGTACTCATCACACAAATACCCCCAACGGGAATCAAACTCGCTACACTGGCACAGTAGGACCACAATTCGACACTGTTTTGATTAATTACCTGCATCCCAACCACAGCATAGATGAAGAACAGCAGAACAATAAGCAGGGCCACATATGGCAGAGCTTGGAAAGACTTGATGAAGGTCCACAGCAAGGTGCGTATCCGCTCGCCGCGGGATAGCAGCTTGATCAGACGCATCGCTCGGAAGAGGCGGAAGAACGTTATGTATTTTAAGAGGGATGAAGAACCCTGGTAAAAAAGAACGTTTTTAGAATCTTTTTATATATAAAACTAGCATTTCCCGTGGCTTAGCACGCGTTCTAAAGACCGGAAACCAAATTCTTTCAGAGTCGTGCGGTATGATACCTCGCGCAACTAACGCCCGCCCTTCTCGTTTTTGCAAAATTTCTCATTGATGCTCCACTCCTATTAGTATTAGCGTGACGTAATAGAGCTTATAGCCTTCCTCGACAAACGGACTACCTATCCAACACAAAAAGACTTTTTTAATTCGGTCGAGAAGTTCCTGAAATTAGCACGTTCAACCAAACAAACAAACAAACTCTTCAGCTTTATAATATTAGCATAGATATGTATTTTAAGAGTGATGAAGAACCCTGGTAAGAAAGAACGTATATTGATTTTTTTATAAAGATGTAAGATCTGCAACAAAAATATATGTACTCGTATGCATTTTGTTTAATTTTTAAAAACTCAATGCAGTTATTATTAGTGACTTAAGTATTATCCATTTGTTCCACCCTGTATATAATTTTTCTGTACGTATATACCTCACTATACAATCAAAAAATATAAGCGTATTTGTAATTTGAGTGGATTTGGGATCTATTTCACTAAGTATTTTAAGTTTACTTAAGTGCAACAGAAGTTTAATTTCGCATCACTATTAAAAAATTTCGTCTCAATTATAACTAACCTCTTTATGCTGATCTGGCGATATCTTGTGTGGAAACGGCAAAGTCTGTAAATATAACGTTTTTTATATAAGTAAAATAATGGTTAAAACAAACGAATGGTTACTAAAATACTTTGTTGTTTTTTCTTGTCTGATTAGCTTAGTTTCGATGTTGCATTTTCGCTATTTTATGCATAGATTTTGGTTTTATGTTTCTTTAAGCAGACTTAAAACAGCCATATTTATGACTATCACAGTTCAGTTCACTTCATTTGACAGCCATTTTATATACGAGCACTCTACAAACTTTTAACTCAATTTTCTCGATATGTTGCAAAATTAGAATATTGCGGTATATCACCCACATCCGTTCATGTTTTCAATTAATTAAGAGAAATTACGCTAATCAAACAAGTAAAAACGATTTTTTATACTCAGTGACAATAATTTTATATTAACACTAGACTCTCTCGCGGCTCCGCTCGCGTTCTATAGGCTGAAAATCAAAAGAAATATTTTTCTCCCGTTTTTGTTTAACATTTTTCATTGATGCTCCGCTCCTATTAGTCGTAGCGTGTTGTAATAGAGCCTATAAGCCTTCCTCGATAAACGGACTATCCAACACAAAGATTTTTTAATTCGGACCAGTGGTTCCTGAGATTAGCGCGTTCAACCAAACAAACTCTTCAGCTTTATAATGTTAGTATAGATACAAAGATATGTCATATGTGTCGTACTCACATCTGTCGGTTTGTTCTCATTAACCTGAGTCACTACTATGTCTATAATGCTGCCAACTACAAGAATGAAGTCTGTAGTATTCCAAGCGTCTCCAAAATAGTTCTGGAAATTATAAAAAGTTTTGTCGTATCTAAATGTAAAACACAAAATATAAAATAATCTAGATTCTAGGCGAACTAGCTGCTGTTACAAAAGTGGAATAGTTCCCTATTTTTTATACTATAGACAATTGAATAATTAGCATTATGGTGTATAATAAGTCTTAAAAAAATTGATTTTTACCTTGAATCTGAACGCAGCAAGTTTGAACACGAACTCCAACATAAACACTGTTGTTAGCAACATATTCAAATAGTCTAAAGCCTGTAACAAATAACAAATTAATTTCTATGTCTAAATATTTTATTTCAATAGAAAAATCGTAGGAATCATACTAAAATAAAATATTCTATATTCTATTCCCATGACTATGATTCCTGTAAAGCATCCAGAAACCAAAAACCAAAAATCACCGCGATAAAGTTCTCAAAAACAGATTATTATAATATTATATTCACTTACCCTCTTGTATTCATACTTGGCGTCATGATACTTCATCATGAGGGCCACAGTATTGAGGACTATGAAGAAGAATATGACATATTCGAAGCGTTGTGACGTCACGAACCACCACGTCTTGTACTGGATGCGACGCTTTGGAATGTATCTAGGAAAAGAAATTGGACGAAACAAGTTGTAATGGGAAAAAAATTTAAGGGATGATAGTGAAAAAATTTTGTGAATTGAGAAGATATTATTTTTTTTATTTTTTTTATTATGGTCTACCAGCAGTATACAATTTATTTTAAGGTAAACACAACGTGATCAAAAAACAAATGAACATAATAGTAAAATAAAAAAAATGTGTTTCATTAACTAGTATCATTAAGGACAGATGTAATAGTTAAATTCTTGTGGACATAAAGTAAGGTATTGAATATATCAAGATATTGACAGTGAGTAGGATTCTGTGATGAAAAATATGTTTTATAAAGACATCTTTTACTGGTATAAATAGTGTGTATGTTTTGCTGTATATTAGTTCTCTGTTATTTCTAATTAGATGAAACGTTTCACTCGGTTTGTAGTAGCTCTACTTGTCGTGCCTGCGATCGCGGGTTCGATTCCTGCTAGCATTTGTGTGTTCACCACTTTATTTTGATAAAATATAAGTATATATTATTATAGTGCATACCTTCTAACTGGTTTTGCTTTTAAAGCAAATTCAATACAGTTTCTTTGATTCTTATCAAGTTCACAGTCTTTAAACTCTTGCTCTCCTTCCTTCTGGAACGTAACTATGACAAAACCTACGAAAATATTTACCTGGAAATCAACAATTGCATTGAATATTGTAAAATTTACAATAACTAAAAGTACTATTATTAAAATATTTTGTCAAATAGTTTTTATTTTTTTTCTTTATAATGGCAAGTCTCAAATCCATCGTGGATCAGGCATCGGTATACCCTATAGCGTATGTAGTACAAAGTACAAAAGCCTTTATTGCTGATATAAGTTACAATGTTGAGAGGCTTTTTCCACCCTGTTCCAATCACACCGGTCTCAATAATATAGAAATCTTTTCATCATGCCGATATCGAACCGGCGATTTTTACGAAATAGGTTACGTTAAACGAATAATAAATCTAATCAAATTTAACAATTCTTATTGAATGTTAATAACAATTCCATTTTCTAATAAAAATATATTTAAATATTAAAAAATAAACTATAATATAATGTCTTTCATTTATTTGCAAATAATATATCACGTTATTAATTAAAATTTTCTAAAATGAATGCGAGGTTGCTAGTACTCACCATAAAGAACGCTATAACAATAATGTAACTTATATAGAAAAATGCAACCAGTGGTCTGGAATTTTCTACGGGGCCTTGATTCTCTTTATTAGAATCCATTGAAACCGATAGTAACCTGAAATTAAAAACATAGATATCGATATACCTCAATTCGCAAGTCGCCTAAGTCCATCTCAGTAATTTTTTTTAAGGGAACCAAAATCATTTATTTCAATAATATTTATTATGAATTCGGAATAATGAATATTCCATTATTAACAACGATATATTTTTAACGGACTTCAAAGAAGGAGGAGGTTATATATTCCACTGTATATATTTTTTTATGTATGTTCACCGATTTCACCACCTAATGTGGGCCGATTTCAAAAATGTTTCTTTTGTTCGGTAGGGTATAATTCCGAGGGGGTTCCATTGTCAGGATCTGATAATGGGATCCCAGGAAAAGGGAAAGTTTTAAAATTTAAAGGAACCTATTATGTTTTGCGTCTGAAAATCATCATCTCATGTGGATGAGCTGATGATGGAAAATTAAATTCCTCAACATTTATTTTTATGTGTTTTCCATAATTAAATAATCTAAAATTTATTGTTTCAGACTAAGACTACTAAGAGTGAAGGAAACAGCGAAAACATGCATAAATTAACGCTATAACTTGTCCGCCTAAATAAAACATCTCTTAAATGTCATCTGTTTGTATCCAATAACTATGTAACAAAATATTAATTCTTATAAAAGATGGTATTGGCTGGTCGAAGACAAAATAGGTATATTTTTTGTTACCATGAACTGTTGTTCTACAAATGTAATTTATAAGCAATTTTTATTAAATATAATATTGGTTTCTTTATTATTAATATAGAAAAGTCAAATATTGATATGAGTCTCCCATCTCACCCCGGCCATCCCTCAAAGGTGGAAACAGTGAACAGCGTGAGCATGCCGTTGAGAACGTTATCGAAATTGAACTTGTTCTTGATCCACACTCGGTTTTCTATCTTGAGCTCTCCATTCTCATATACCAGATATGATCCTCTGGAAATTTTATGGAATATAAACGACTGGGTTGTAATTTTACATCCTGATCTTATTATCTTCTTCGATTTATTTAAGGGGTGTCTACAATTTTTATACAAAAATGTTGTAGTAACAAAATTTTTGGGGTAGTCAGAAATAAAGAAACATCATAGTGCTATAATCAATCAATGGTCATAATAAAGTTCGGGAATATGGTATTGGAAAATAAATAACCACACGACTTTAGTTATCTTCAGGTAAGCCTCATGTTTTACAAACTGAATCAATATTTAAACTTGTCCCACTGTAAAATAATAAGTTAACTGGTACATAGAGTATAAGAAAATGACTGCTGAAACGTAGTATTCTACATATATCAATAAATTTGCATAATGTTTTTCTCTAAGTTTGTGTTCTTAAGTCAGAATTACTAGTAAATTATAACAATGTAGGTAATACTTACTGGCATTCATCACTTGTCATCTTCGTAACGTCTGTGCATCTATAGAATTTGCCCTGAAAGTAAACTCCGTTAAAATCAATAAAAATATATTCCCAAATTCAACTTTAAATATAGTAAAATCACCTGACCTCGCCCCATAGTTGGAAAGCTAAGCAGAAATTAAAGTAATATAAAAATCACAACACTGCATAATTACATAGATGTAAGCGAACAAAGCTCTAACAGCTTTACAGAAATGAGTATAATTATTTTTTAAGTTCTCGCGAATATTTCGTGTATTAAATTAAACTAATTCTTCGATTTTCAAATGCTGGCTTTAGAAAGATGCGGGTCTAAGTCATCGACATAGTGAGTAGATACCAAATGGAAAAAGAACTAAAAGAAAAGACTTCTAAGAAACATTAGTCTCTCCCGCGACTATATTAACTTGACTGTAAATCATTCAAAAAGTCAGGAATAAAGAATTAATATTAAACATTAAAAAAATAAAAAAGTTGCTTTAATGAGACATAAATATTGCCTTTACCAACATAAGCTTTATCATTTTTATAAAAAAGACTGTACCTTAAACAGCTGTATTCCAAGTACAGCGAACATGAATTGTAACATGTGATTTATTATCAAGATATTTCCGATGGATTTTATTGAAGCAAAAACACACTTAACCACGTACTATTAACACAAAACACACAAAAACAAGTTAAAACACACAAACAGTTACGTTACCGAATCATTGATCAAACGAGCCCCAAATTGTGTAGTTGTGTACATGTTGCGTGACATTTTTGTGTAAAAAAAAGAAAATGTTAAAATGCGGGTAAAAAGAAAAATAAAACATAGCCTACTTACATGGCGTTAGTTATTCAATATTGAATATTAAAAAAAATCAAAAACTGCCAGTGTCCTGATCTGACTGTATAAAATCAAAACCACATATAACCAAAAGGAATCAAAATAATATATTTCATGTACCTCACTCCTAGTTTTCGAGTGAAAATGTCCAGGTAGGGGTGCAAAAGAAACACAAAGCTTTGGTTTCAATTCAAAAAAACACAAAAGGGAGGGTTTCCATAACAATGGCACACAACACCTTTGGGCTAAGACTTATAGCTACGGATAAAACAGAAAAAAACATGCTATATGAAGCTAATATTGATCCAAAGCCGCTATTAAGCAAAATTTCAATGTTAGTACAATCCCATACACGAAAGCACACAATGAAACGAAATCAGATGATTTTCATACAAAATTACTGTGCAAGATATCTGGGAAGTGCAAATAGCAGAACGCGAGATACTTACTTTTATTAATTCTACATTCGCAATACCCAAAGGTGTCGTTTAAATATATATGTATATATATATTGGTATATATTTATATAAATTCACCCTACCTTGAACATTTGCACCCCCATAACCGCAAACATGAATTGTAGTAGATTTGTCACCAATAAAATGTTGCCTATCGTTTTAATAGCAACGATCACGCACTGAACTACGTGCTAAAAAACCGAAAATATCTATTACTAACTGGTTCGAGAATTTTGTAATAATTAATCAAGATGACTGTGATTTATTAAATAAAATCACTATGATAATAACAACATTTACATTTTGTAAATATAGAAATAAAAAATATGGCACGAAGCCGGGGTAAAATACAAAAATGGCGTCCAATGTGGGCTAATTTTTATGACAATTATTTTAATTTTGTTTAAATATAATTTAAAAATTCTTGAAAAATCTCGATAGTTCTAAGAAGATAATTATGAATAACATATTTTTGAAAATATAAATATTATTATCATCAATAAGTATTGGATTTTATTTAATTTTACAGTCATCTGTATTTCACAGATATTAAAAATAATAAAACTGACCTTGAGTCCTTTCGCTCGGTTAATAGCTCTGAGAGGCCTTAGTACTCTGAATACTCTCAAAATTTTAATGAAAGATACGTTATTAGATCTGTAAAAAAGGATAAAATTAAAAATATATTAAAAATCTTATACTTAAATAATGTAACGTAAACGGATCAGCAAGTTCAATATCGGTTAAAAGGTTTATATGTTTTTTTTTTAATTCGAAGAAAGAATACAAATGAACCTCTTTTAGATGACGATCAGTAATTAAGAACCTGGTTCTTCGGGAATCTCCAATAGATCCCATGAATTAATTAAGAGTTCTAGCTCCAAGAATTTAATATTTATAAGCATAACTCACCCACTAGCCGATACAAGAGATACGATGACCACAAGTAAATCTAGCAAGTTAAAGGCAGATCTGCAGAACGCGTCTTTATGTAAAATGAAGCCGTAAGTAATCAGCTTCAGGAGCAGCTCGATAGTGAATACTGTAGTGAAGAAGTAATCGATATTACGGAGTGTCTGGAACAAAAAACTTTATTAAAGATAATACTTTATTAAATAACCAAGCACATTCTAAAACTTACTTACTTGCTCGTATTAAATAAATTAAAAGAAGGTCTAATTACAATATTTCTTAGCAGTAAATAGCAGGCTTGGATTATAGAGTGAAACTGGTTCAAATTTGTTCCTCGCACCTCTGATATTGTCATGTGCAAATCATATCTAAAATGATTGTCACTTATATTACGGTGAAGGAAAATATCATGAGGATTTTTTGAGAGATACTGGCATACACTCGAAAGACATGTGAAGTTCTCTTACTCGCATTCGGCTAGAGTCATGGACTATCGCCTGATCAGTGATCCTCCTCGTATTTAAGGGAGGTTGCCTACTGTGGGGCGTTAAAAAGGCCTGAATACAAATATCACTATATAAAATGTTCTTAAATGTAAAGGTGGTCAAAAACGACAATTTTTGTGGTTGTATCCAATCACCACAAAACCATTTCCCTACTGTCAACTGTAGAAAGAGACTTCAGATGCACATTTTCCATACACATTGCATACCTCACTCCAGGCCTCGCTGCCCTTCCCCCCGACCGGGTCCTCCATCGCCAACATGAGGGACGACGCCAGGATGCAGAGTAGGATCATGTTCTTAAACCAGGAGTTGTTCTGGGTATTGTAACATGTTACTCGGAACCTGATGATTTTTTTTAATATTATTAAGTGATATTAGGGATATGACCAGTGCCATATATATACTAGATTTTTATTTAATAAAGTCATGGTCTTTAATTTCTACTTTGTATACTTAAAAATTGATTTTAAATTTAATATTATGTTCTCGAGGTTTGTGATATTTGTTTAAGTCTGATGTACATTATTTATATATTTTCACAATTAATTCTTATATTATCAAAGTATTGTATACAAGTAAATTCATATCAAATCAAATCAAATCAAAATATTCTTTATTCAAATAGACTTTTGAACAAGCTCTTTTGAATCGTCATTTTTACATTATCAAAATTAAAAGTCAGTCTGTAAGTCTGTGAGTAAACTACCACCGGCTCGGAAAGCTGTTCTGCTGAGAAGAACCGGCGAGAAACTCAACAGTTGCTCTTTTCAAAAAATATTTGGCAACAATATTGTATTACAATTTATCTATTTATCCTACGTGAGACACAACCAGTCACTAATCCCACACATTTACATCTACCAGGTATTCCGCTATAGTGTAATAAGCTTTATTCAATAACGTATTTTTAATTTTTGATTTAAATTGCCTCAAAGGCAAGTTCAATATGGACTGTGGAATTTTTTTATACATGCGTACACCTTGCCCCATAAACGATCTGTTTACCTTTTGTAGGCGAAAACTGGGTGTTACAAGTTTATCCTTATTTCTTATATATATATATATATATTGCGAAGCAACCGTAAGAATTCCTATTTCTTTAAAAAGTCCGCGGAGAGTATCACGAGCGCTTATGTTATAAATAGCCCGAATGGCCCTTTTTTGTAGAATAAATATCGATTTAATGTCCGCTGTATTACCCCATAACAAAATACCATAAGATAAAATGCTATGGAAATAACTGAAGTAAACAAGTCTGGCAGTATCAATGTCCGTTAGCTGCTTGACTTTTCTAACAGCGAAAACAGCTGAGCTCAGTCTACTCGCAAGAGACGAGAGATTGGGACCCTATTGCAGACCCGAATCTAATGTCAATCCCAAGAAGACCGTGGAATCTACCGTATTTAATGTGTCGTTATTGAGATACAAATTCAAATTCTGTCTTTTTACATTAGGTAATAAACTGCATATATTTTGTCTTCTTGGCATTTAAAGCCAGATTATTAATGTTAAACCAGTGAAGTATATGCGATAATGCACTGTTTACTTCGTCGTAATTATTTGACTTTCTATCAACTTTAAAAATTAAGGAGGTATCATCCACAAAGAGTACAATATCACACAACTTATCGGCATAAAACGGGAGATCATTAATATAAACTAAAAACAAAAATGGACCTAGGATAGATCCTTGCGGAACACCCATTCTAAGAGGAGAACCAGAAGAGTTGACGTTATTTACTGCGACCTTCTGAACTCTATCAGTAAGATAAGAAGCAAGTAGATCGAGAGCAATACCACGAACACCGTAATGAGCAAATTTAAGCAAAAGAGTTTCATGTTTCACACAATCAAAAGCTTTAGACAAATCACAGAAAACTCCAATTGCATTCTGTGATTTTTCCCAAGCGTCATAAATATGTCTAAGAAGAGCAATCCCCGCATCGGCTGTAGATCTGCCTTTAGTAAAACCATACTGTTCATTATGGAAAATATTATTTGCGTTAAAATGAGTCAGAAGTTGACCTAAAATAAGTTTCTCAAAGATTTTACTCATACATGGCAATATAGAAATAGGTCTATAATTGCCAGGGTCATTTTTTTCACCATCTTTAAAAAGAGGTATTATTTTACTAATTTTCATAAGATCAGGGAATATTCCAGTATGTATGCATTTATTGAATATAAGAGACAATTGTGGTGCAATGTTTGTTATTATTGTATTAAGTAATTTAACAGACATGCCCCATAAATCACCAGTTTTTTAAGATTAATAGTTTTAAATATTTTAATTATTTCATTCGCATCTACATATGAAAATTTAAATTGGTGATCACAGTGAGGAGTATATAGTACATAGGACCAGCTTTATTCTAAATAATAGAATAATAAAATTTTAAGAAACTTACCAACTAGTTTTGGAAAATATAAAGAAGCTGCTGCCATCTGGTATGGGCTTTTCTTGACTTTTGATCTCTACTTCAGAGAGTCGTCGCGGTCTCGCTGACATTGTTGGTTGACGTTTTGGTGGAGACGGTTCTTTTTTGATATCACCTGTATTGAATGTTTTAAATTAATAATAATAGAGTTGTTATTGTTAATGTTATTCAATTAGGCAATGACTTCACAAGTATTTTTTTAAAGGCGAACAAAAAGTTTGGCACAGTTTGTAGTGTACTTGCTATGTCACGGGTTCAAGTCACACGCGGACCATTTGTATTATAATATTATATTAATTTATAATATTATGAACGTATTTAAAGTTACCTGATATCCAGAATACAAGTTTTGTTCACTCATGTAAAATATGAGTTACGAAATTAAAAACTAAGTTAAATTCATCTATCTTATCTATAATTATTTATTATCCTTTGTTCTATTTGTAAATACTAGATACTAAAACACATTTGTCTTTATTGTATACATTCACCATACCATTTTGTTTCTTATCCTCGGGTACTAAAGCATTATTCACGTTATCAGCTTCTTCATCTTGTTCAGCTTCCACTTCTTCTTCAGACCCTGTTTCTTCATATTCATGTTCCGATCTAAAAAAACATATAGCTTTATTATTATTATTATATACTATTACTACTATACTATTATTATTATAATATGATAGTCACAGAAGAACTTCTCAGAATGCCCCATTTTCCCCTTAGTACAATATCGTCATCCATAGACTTTCATTACTTCTTATCAATTTGTTAAATACTCCTAAAAATGCCATGTTACGTCTGCTGTGAGGTACGTTACACATACAGCATCCAATAAAAAAGCTCAAAAATATTCTTTTTGCGTTAAGAGCGCATGTTAAACGGTAAAATAAATGATTTATTTACATTTGCAAAAAGTAAAAAAAACTAAATTTACATGTAAAAACAAAGTATATTTACCTTGGAACTCGTTTATATGTCTTATACTTTTGGCTGCATGAAAATTACAAAGGTATGGCATTTATAATATGATTATTTTAAATTTATTTCATTTAGTTCTTAACGTGTAGTTTCTACCAAGTTACTAAGAAGTAGCTATACAAACTCAGAGAGACCAAAATAATAATTGTTATAACCTACTTGTTCCATATGGATCATTAAATACGAACCGTACCATTGCATATTGTACGAATAACTCACCCTCGCTTCGCTCGTGTTCATCTCATTTATAACGCTTTCTTGAGAAATGATTGATTTCCCATACAAACATCACCCTTTTAAGGGTGGAAGGAATAAATTCCAAGGAATAATTTCGGGTATAAAAAAAAAATAAAAAAATAAAAATAGTTTATTCGTTAACAAAGTGTTTAACATTTACAAACAAGGTTGAAATCGCCTTTTAAGTGTAAAAAACACCTGTAACAGGCAATCTCGCTCTTCCATAGCCACATCATAAGTAACTTATTAATATCAAGTTTTACATTATTTATTAGTAAAAAAGTGTGTGTGTGTGTGTGTGTGTGTGTGTGTGTGTGTGTGTGTGTGTGTGTGTGTGTGTGTGTGTGTGTGTGTGTGTGTGTGTGAGTGTGTGTGTGAGTGTGTGTGTTTTCATATTCAGGAGTTTGATTCCAAAAGCATTTCTATATCCTCATATTTATGAATTTTTAGCCAATTAGTTAAGACTGATTTACAAACTTGATAACTCAAAGGATAGATTTCTATAGTTTTATTTATTTTATTATATAAGCGTGCTGACAGAATTTTGTACTGACGTGCGGCGAAAGCTGTTTTGATCCTAGGCAACAAAATAACACCACGATTTTTTCTTTTGTTTACTTCGTTAGAATCAATAACCAAATTTTTATGTCTTTTTAAAACAACCCATAAAATATACAATTTCCTAACAGATAATATGTTGCTTTCTGAGTACAATTCATGAGTAGTGTATATGTACGGTTTGAATAACATCACTTTGAGTAGTGACCGCTGAGCTCTATCCACTTCCAGAAATTTCACTTTAGTTGCACCACCCCACACTGAGATACAATAACACAACACTGATTGAACTAATGCGACATATATTTTATTTAAAAGTATTTTTGAAGCTGAATATCTTAGGTTCCTAAAAATCCATATTAATTTTCTAACTCTAGAAGTCACTAATTCAATGTGTGGGTGCCACGAAAGTCTTTGGTCAACCATAATACCCAGATATTTAGTTGTGGCTACTTTGTTAATTATAGGGAAACTACAGTTTTGATGAGTAGTGCTTTTGCAGGAATGGATCCGGATAGTGAAGTCATTCGAAGGTTGTGATCGGATATTTTTTGAAAAGCAAATGTAGTTTGTCTTCTCAGTGTTAAGCGTAAGAAGGTTTACTCTTAGCCAGCAAGCTACTTCACGAAGACCTCTTTCTACAGCTTCATGAACAGTACCCCACGTAGGGCCATTGAATACTATGGCCGTATCATCAGCATAGGCAAAGATCTTGGCCCCATTTATATTTAAGGTTAACAACTCATTAATGTAGATTAAAAACAAAGTTGGGCCCAGAACGCTGCCTTGTGGGACGCCGTAAATTATGTATGAATCATCGCTCATTAGTTGTCCAATTTTTACTTTCTGTTTGCGATCACACAAATAATCTTTAAGAAGTAAGAGAGGGGTCCCTCTGATGCCAATGTTTTCTAACTTTTGTACAAGAATGGGGACAGAGACGGTGTCAAAAGCCTTTTTTAGGTCTAAAAAGACGGCAAGACTTTTGTTACCTACATCTAGTTGCTCAACAATTACTGAAGTTAGAGCTGTAACTGCATCCTCAGTAGATTTTGCTTGCCTAAAGCCAAACTGTGAATCAGATAAGATGTTAAATTTATTCAAAAAGTTTATTAATCTTTTGTTAATTAGTTTTTCTACTATTTTGGAGATACAGGTCAATACCGAAATTGGCCTATAATTGTTGATGTCATCTCTGGCACCACTCTTGTAAACAGGAGTGATAATGGCTTGCTTTAGTAAAGAAGGAAAAATGCCCTTATTGAAACAAAGGTTAACCAAATGAGTTATGATGGGACTCACTTCATTTACGGCTAATTTTAAGAAACTACATGGTATATTATCCCATCCCGGAGCACTATTAGATTTAAGAGACATTATCGTATCATGAACTTCAATGCCAACAGTGTCCAACAAAACAAAAGACGTCAATTGAGTAAAATTTGTACGAGAATTCATATCCATTATATTATTCTTATGCATTTTTTCTGCTAGGACTTTTCCTACACTAGAAAAGAACGTGTTAACATAATTCACTGATTCTACAGGTGATGGTCTTATGAGTAACAAAGGAGTATTGTCAGATTTCTTTTGATTTAGATGTGTTATATTTTTAACATTATACCAAAGTTTTTTAGAATTTTTTATATTAGGGTATAAAACATATTCGGGAATAAAAAACTAATAGGTGTCCTTCTTTGTGTCTTAAACTAATTTTTTACCAAATATCTTCAAAATGAGTTCAGTGGACAAAAGAAACTGTTTCTTATTATCTTTACAATATTAGTTAAGAACATACCCTTCGCTAGAGTACCCTTCTTCCTCATTCGCATATTCATCATCTGTTTCTCCCCGCTCTTCATCCAGCTGTGGGTTGCCAGCTTCTGCGTTTTCCGCCTCCTGGAATAAAAATTAAATATGTTCATATCATTAAATACTACTATTAGATTTGTAAATAGAAATATTGATTTTATAATAAGATGGGAATGATATTGAATAAAATGATGTGCATCCACCAAAATAAACTGGTTAGCCACCAAAAATCGTGGTCACAGTAAGTAGGGTCACAACAAACTAAACTAAACTTGTTGTCAATCAAAGTGATACTTAATATAACATCTATTTCTCTTTAAGTTTTAAGTACCTGTAAACAATGCTCACCTCTTTCTCTTTAGTAATCTCTTCGTCCATGTCCTCCGCGTCCCCGAGGTTGTCCACCGCGATGGCCAAGAACACGTTCAGTAGAATATCTTATTGTGTGATGTAAGGAATATTTGTGGACTTCATAATTATGATTGCTTGCGGTAAGGCATTAGAATTTATTTTTGGTTCCCGACCACAAATTATAATTAATCCAAAGAAAGATTAGACCAAAAAAAGATAAATTATTATAAATGAAACTATCTTTTCGGATTTTGTCGCGGATTTATTATGATTTTTGGTTCCCGACGTTTCGAATGCTTTACAGCAATCATGGTCACGGGAGAGACTAAGGTATTAGACGTCTCAGGGGGTTATATACTTGTTACAGACAGTGCCTACCCACAATTTTTTTTTTTACAAATATTAAAAATGATAGACTATAAAATTATACATTTCAATTCTATACCTTTAAGATTTTAAAATTTTAAATTATATTATACATATGGCAATATTATCAACTTATTTTTAGCTACTATAATTATAATTATTATAATTTTCTAACATTTGTTAAAATAATATTAAGTAGTGTTGCTATTATTAAAATATGTATAATGTGTTATATTAAAATATAAATTATTAAAGCAATATTAAACTTTTATATATTATAAATTAAAGATTAATAGTTTAAAACAACTTGAGTTTTGATAATTTTAAGTTAAATATTAAGCAACACCACTGCAAACTAAATCATTTTTAAATTTGATAATATAATATTAAACAGATCTAACTATGCTCAATCCACATAGACCTCTTTAAGTTCTTTTGAATTATAACTTTTAAACTATAAAATGAGTTAATGTCATTTAGTATGTCAGTTGGTATGTCTGTCTGAAGTTATTATAGGGATTTGAGACTATAGAGTTAAATTGTTGTCTGTCTGAAGCTACTACCAGTTCGGAATGCAACTGATACTGAGAAGAACCGGCAAGAAACTCAGCTCTTGCTTTTTTCAAAATAATGTGTTTACAATTTTAATATTATCAATATCAAAAATATATAAGTTTACCTAAGTTTACAATATTGCAATACAATAATTAATATATCTAATTAATCCTCACTACTATCATTATGATCCACACAGTATGAGCTAACTACATCTGGCTGTCTATTGTGACTAATTTTATTAGATGATTTTATTATATTAATGACAGGATCCCAAGATGATGGTAGTACCCAGCCGTCCTCTCTATTAAAGTTAGGATGTTTTTTAATTTCAATTGCTTCGCGAATCATTCTTGGTCTATAACGAGTTTCTTTCGCGAGTATTTGAGGATTATCAAAGCGAATATAGTGGTTGGGGCGATCCTGACTATGTTTACAGACAGCAGATGTTGCATTGCGACGGTGTTTCACATCAGCTATGTATTCTTTGATCCTGGTTCTAATGGATCTCTTTGTTTGGCCGATATAAGAGAATGGTGAATCTCACCACCACCCTTCACAGTTAGCTACCGTGGGAAAATCTTTGTTTCAGAGGGCATAAGGGATCTGTGACGAGCAACACCTAGCGGGAGAACTGCAACATGTCAAGCAGGTTCTGCGAGACAACAAGCTGCAAGTGCCACGCCCGCGTCACAGTGAACGAGTGAAACCAGCCACAGTCGAGCGCGTACCTGCAGTTCTGCCTTACATGAGAGGTGTCACTGACAAGATTGGCTACATCCTAAAGCGTGCTTCTATCAAAACATACTTCAAGCCGCCCAAGAAAATTAGTCAATTCTTACCATCAGTCAAGTGCCATATACCCCTCCAAGATGCAGGAGTATACAAGCTTGATTGTGACTGTGGGCTCTCTTATATCGGCCAAACAAAGAGATCCATTAGAACCAGGATCAAAGAACACATAGCTGATGTGAAACACCGTCGCAATGCAACATCTGCTGTCTGTAAACATAGTCAGGATCGCCCCAACCACTATATTCGCTTTGATAATCCTCAAATACTCGCGAAAGAAACTCGTTATAGACCAAGAATGATTCGCGAAGCAATTGAAATTAAAAAACATCCTAACTTTAATAGAGAGGACGGCTGGGTACTACCATCATCTTGGGATCCTGTCATTAATATAATAAAATCATCTAATAAAATTAGTCACAATAGACAGCCAGATGTAGTTAGCTCATACTGTGTGGATCATAATGATAGTAGTGAGGATTAATTAGATATATTAATTATTGTATTGCAATATTGTAAACTTAGGTAAACTTATATATTTTTGATATTGATAATATTAAAATTGTAAACACATTATTTTGAAAAAAGCAAGAGCTGAGTTTCTTGCCGGTTCTTCTCAGTATCAGTTGCATTCCGAACCGGTAGTAGCTTCAGACAGACAACAATTTAACTCTATAGTCTCAAATCCCTATAATAACTTCAGACAGACATACCAACTGACATACTAAATGACATTAACTCATTTTATAGTTTAAAAGTTATAATTCAAAAGAACTTAAAGAGGTCTATGTGGATTGAGCATAGTTAGATCTGTTTAATATTATATTATCAAATTTAAAAATGATTTAGTTTGCAGTGGTGTTGCTTAATATTTAACTTAAAATTATCAAAACTCAAGTTGTTTTAAACTATTAATCTTTAATTTATAATATATAAAAGTTTAATATTGCTTTAATAATTTATATTTTAATATAACACATTATACATATTTTAATAATAGCAACACTACTTAATATTATTTTAACAAATGTTAGAAAATTATAATAATTATAATTATAGTAGCTAAAAATAAGTTGATAATATTGCCATATGTATAATATAATTTAAAATTTTAAAATCTTAAAGGTATAGAATTGAAATGTATAATTTTATAGTCTATCATTTTTAATATTTGTAAAAAAAAAAAAAAAAATTGTGGGTAGGCACTGTCTGTAACAAGTATATAACCCCCTGAGACGTCTAATACCTTAGTCTCTCCCGTGACCATGATTGCTGTAAAGCATTCGAAACGTCGGGAACCAAAAATCATAATAAATCCGCGACAAAATCCGAAAAGATAGTTTCATTTATAATGTCAAACATTCGCGTAAACCTAAGAAAGTATTATTAGATAAATTATTGACAATTTTAATGTACAACAATCATCTTCACAAGAAAGTCTTTTGCGGAAAAAAACGAAAATGTATGTATTTAAATTACAAATTAATATAATAAAAAGCATATCGACTATCTGGTATCCGTAACACAAGCCTCGTAGCTTACCACGGAACTAGATGACGCTGTTGTAACAATGTCCCAACATATTAATATATGTGTATTTTGTAAAGGATACAGTTGCCACATATGAAGATGACGATGAAGTACAAGGAGGCGAGCATGCCGAGGCTTCCCACGCCGCCGTACGCGTTGATGCCGTGGTACATCACAACGTTCCAGTCCTCGCCTGTTAATATCTAATAAGAAAAACGTTATTTGTATAACTAAGTATATGTTTTATTTTCTAATTCATTCATTTTTTTAACGGTTACTTGGAGTTGAGATTTCTTGGCAATGAGGTATTTTAACGCAAGTAAAAATATCCTATATATAGGATTAGTTGATATAATAGATTAGTTATTATTGGTAACAACCAGTCTCTGAACAAGTAAAACGGTCATTGGGACATTGAAAAAATGTAAGGAGATATGATTTTTAAGAAAATTAATCTCAAAAATAAAGTATGTTTTAATGAAAATTATGCATATAATACTAAATAAATCATTTTATTTATAGATAAATCATTTTATTTATAGAGGGGCAATTCTTTATCATATTTGTAAAATATGACAAGTAGCGGGACAAGAAAATATGACAAATGTACACTTTTTCTGAGTATGACCCATATGTTAATCCGGAACGAGTTATCATTATACTTCATTTAATTAAAACCTGTCCAGTGATTTTTGTGAGATACGATCACAGACTTCTAAACTATAGATTTGGACTCTACGTCGATAATTACTATTTTAATAAGATTTAAAAAAAAATTAAAATTGCGTGTGTACAAAGTACACATGTCAGAAGTAAAACTTCTTTGGCAAACTAATTTTTATATTTCGAGCGGGCGAGATCTAACTAAGGCTCTTCCCCGTCTCTGAGTGCCTGGTACTATGGACTTATTTTTTCGTTTCATCGAGTTTGAAATCACAACAATTCTAAAGAAGTTTCACTTCAAAAATATACAAATTTCACTTAAAATAAGTGACTAATACACCACCTGAAACATAGTCAACACAGCTTGCCAGAAAGAGTCAAAGTTATGTCTCTCTTTCTCTACCTCGAGGGCGTAGTCGAACTTCCCGCCGAATACCTGCATGCCGAGCAGGGCGAAGATCATGATGAAGAGGAAAAGCAGGAGGAGGAGGGAGAAGATGGACTGGATGGAGTTCAAAAGAGAGGCGACTAGGTTGGAGAGGGAACGCCAGTATCTAGAAAAAATATACAACAAGTTATATGTTGAGCTATTATTCAACACTTTGCTAAAAATAATTAAATAATTAAATATGTTGGGACATTATTACACATAGCGCTATCCAGTTCCGTGTTAAGCTACGAAGGAAGCTTGTGTTACGGATACCAGATAGTTGATATACTACATATATAAGTTTAAAAACATACATATTATAAATATAAACACCCATGACTGGAGTACAAACATCCAAGTTTAACAAATGAATGCCCCAGCGGGACTCGAACCCGCGACCGCTGGCGCAAGAAAGTAGGGTGACCCTACAAATTGCGCCAATCGTATCATCAATGCAACACACACTGGATTTGCTCGAAAGCGTCACTGGTTATTATTTTATTTAGTTATTATTCCCACAATTCTTCTCTTGAAATAATACTTAGCGTATAACTTACGTTCCTTACTACTCTAACCAATGAAAGTCCATTCAAAAAAGGTGTAGTACTTTTAGATATAAGCCGAAACAAACAAACATATAGAAAAATATGTCTTTATAATTATTTTGTGAATCTTTTCATATAAAAGTACAATGTTGTTCTTTTGACATTAAAATCATACTCTTTTATTTGATTTGTATGTATGTATGTATGTATGTATGTATGTATGTTTGTATGTATGTATGTATATATGTATATATGTATGTATATATGTATGTATATATGTATGTATGTATGTATGTATGTATGTATGTATGTATGTATGTATGTATGTATGTATGTCATGTATGTACTCACTTGGTGACCTTGAACACCCTGAGCAGTCGCACGCAGCGCAGCACGGAGATGCCGAGCTGCGGGATGGTGTCGCTGAGCGTCAGCGCCAGCTCCACGATGGAGCACACCATCACGAAGCAATCGAATCGATTGAACAAGGACACAAAGTAGCCCTGGAGAATATAGGGAATATATTTTACTAGCGTTTCCCGCGGCTTCGCACGCGTTCTAAACACCGGAAATCAAGTAGTACTACTAAAAAAATCTCGCAGAACTAATGCCCGTCTTATTAATTGTAGCGTAATGCAATATAGACTATAGCCTGCCTCGATAAACGGACTATCCAACACAAAAAGAAATTGTCAAAACGCACCAGTAGTTCCTGAGATTAGCGCGTTCACCCAAACAAACAAACTCTATAGCTTCATAATATTAGTATAGATTACAAGATCTTACTCTCTGTTCTTCTCTTCTACTGAAAATAACAAGAAACTATCCCCGTTTCGCTCTGGTTCGTCCCTAGGCACGTTTTAACGGGTATGGATGTCTCAGAGATGTGATATGTTGGCATTTTTTTTTTAATGCAGTGGCTCAATCGATATTTTCTACTCCTCTATTTCCGCATATAAAAGAAATGTTTTACATCAACTTTTACTTATAGCAAATAAGCAAATGTAGATTATATCTATGTACATTTTTGTCATTCTTCTATTAGTGTATCTGATGCATGTTGTGTTTACCTTCAAATAGTTTTACAATTTACAATTGTTAATAGTTATGTTTGAAGTGATTGAATGTATTAATTGTTAAACTGCTGGTAAACCATAAATAAATAAAAAAATAAAAAAAAAATATTTTGAACTGAACCACCAGCTCCTGAATCATTACAATCTTCAGTCCAGTGGTTATGTGATGAGGTCACACATAAACAAAAAAAACTATTGATTTGGTCTGTTTATCGATGATAATGACTAATTCAATAAAATTTGTCTCGCTTAGTTTATCTTTGTATAGCTTATAAATGTAATAATAGAGAAAGAACGAAAATATTTTCGCTTGAATTTCTTATTTGATTTAAAATATTATATCCAGAAGGCTTATTATAATAACCTATAAACTATTTTTTTTAATGCGTCCAGCCATTTATGCATAAAAATATACAAACAAACTTCCACATTTATAATAATTGTATTATTTTTCAAAGAATAAATCAACAGACAGACAGATATCATGTAAATTTTGAATCTTTTACCTGAAATCCCAAAGCGTACATTTTCACCAACATCTCCATAGTGAACAATACCACGAACAAATTATTTGCGTGATTCTGAAAATCATCTAACCACCCTTCTTGACTGAAAAAGAAAACCACAGTATTTAGGTATACATAAAACTTATTTAGATATACTAAGTTAGAATTTTATTATTATATATATTACTAGCCGTTCCCGCTGCTCCGCTCGCGTTTTAATGGCCGAAAATCAAAATATATATTTTTCTCCCGTTTTTGCAACATTTTTCATTGATACTCCGCTCCTATTGGTCGTAGAGTGATGTAATATAGCCTATAGTCTTCCTCGATAAACGGACTATCCAACACAAATAGAATTTTTCAATTCGGACGAGTAGTTTCTGAGATGAGCGCTTTCAACCAAACAAACAAACAAACAAACAAACTCTTCAGCTTTATAATATTAGTATAGATATATACTTACTCATAATGCTCCGTCGCCAACACCAATGTATTGAGGAACACGAGGACGATAATCGCCCAATAGCATGCTTGGGATTTGACCGCTTTCCTACAAGCTCTGCGCATGCGACGATTCACCTAAAAGATTATATTTATTTTAATATTATTTTTTTAAGTTGGTTCATGCTAAGAAATAATAAGTTCTATAAAGATTGACTAAAATTCTTGGCAAATTTTATGATTTAAAACCAACGAAAGGCCTTTTAAATTTTGATTCACTTGCGGTTAACTAAATATACGACATAAATGGCCGTATCTTTAATTTAGGTTAAATATTTGAAAGATAATTTTTTTCACTGCTCCAAGGGATCAAAAAACTGAATATTTCATATTTTAAAATTTCAAATGGACACCTCGATAGGTTTTTGAGAAAATGGTAAGGACAGGCAGATGGACCGTGAAGAGATCCTATAAGAATAATGTGTTCCCTTAATGGCGATATTATATTTTTACCTTAAATTAATTTTTAAAAACTTCTCAATATCTTAAAAAATTAATAATAATTTGAGGCTTACCTTATCAAATCGTCTACAGTACACTTTGCAGGTGGTGGTCTGTGGTGGCTCGCAGTTTGAGTTGTTGTTCTGAGTCTCGTCGTTGCTTCGTCTCTCCTTTTTGTTACCTGAAACATATACTTATTTTCAATCGTTTATAGGAAAAAAGTTTATAGAAAAATATAACATTGCTATTTAAAGAGTAGGCAGGTAGTGGTAGCGCAGTGGTAACGCGCTCGCTTCGATAACCGAGTAAGGCGGGTTCAAATCCTGGTCTCTTACCTCTAATAGTTTTATGTGCGAATCATTCCTAACATGATAACCACTTGTTTTGCGGTGAAAGAAAACATTGTGTTTCCTGCATGTCTGAGAGAACCTAGCAAGTTTTCGAAAGTCATATGTAGTTCGCTAACTCGCGCTAAGCCTGCGCGGTGGACTATGGCCTGATCCCCCTTGTATTGAAAGGAGGCCCGTGCCTAGCAGTTGAATGTTAAGAATGGATAAATACAAGTATGATAAATAATATAATAATTATACCTATAAAAAAACATAATACAAAGATGTAATAATGACAAGGTATTTGTAAAACACGTGATAAAAAATATTAACTTTTTATTAAGTATGAATCCTCATATTTAATCGATTTTACTAAGACCCATTTATATAGACAAAAGTTTATACCCTGATTATCCTGGTCGTCCTCCTTCTGTCCCTGATCGTTCTCAAGATCCAACTCCTCAGCAACTGTGATCCAGTTGAGATAACCTTTGAGGTCTTCTTCAAACTGCTGCCTCTCCCTTGACTTTTGAAAGTCACCACGATTCTTTGCTTTTTCTCTTTCTTTGGAGAACTCTCTGTTAATTATAGAAGTAATATAAACAAGATATAGTTCATTCCAATGAAGTACGTAACTAATGTTTTTGTCAAGAATTAAAGTTAAGAGTTTTCACAATTGAATATGTGAGATTCTAGTTCTAAGACAAGTTGGTTTTTTAACAATCTTACTTATTCTTATAATAATTGCTTCATTAGTTTCTTTTGAAATATATTTGTGATCAATTATATAAAAAAAAACTTATGGTTTCAAAACGATCCATAAATCTAGGAACGAAACCGAGCGAATCGAGGGTGATTCGCTAGCTATAAATAGCCATGGCTTCAGTGCAAACATGCGTGCTCATCACACAAATGCCCCTAGCGGGAATCAAACCCACGACCTCTAGCACAGTAAGTAGGACTACTATACAAATTCTACATACAAAATTACAAATTGCGAGAACTAGATTAAAATTCCTACCAAGAGATTACAATAGTTACAAGTGTAGCTAATAATAGCTCGTTAATAATGTACATAACATCTCACCCGGACAACACTCCCAGAATGAGGTTCATGACGAAAAAGTTTCCAAATATAACCAGCGTCACGAAGTAAATCCACACCCACGTGTTGCCTTTTACGTTCGCTATCTGAAGATAAAAATTAATATTTTAATAGATATTGCGCTAAATTCAGCTGTTTTCTTAACCCTTCATAATCTATACGGTATGATAAAATTTTGTATTATAAATGAAACTATCTTTTCGGACTCTCCCGTCTCTCCCGTGATCATGATTGCTGTAAAGCATTCAAAACGTCGGGAACCAAAAATCTAAATAAATCCGCGACAAAATCCGAAAAGATAGTTTCATTTATAGTGTCAAATATTCGCGTACACCTCAGAAAGAAAATTTTGTATATTAAAAAATTGCTTAGAAAATGTTATTGTCGATACAAAGGCCGAGTCTGTAGTTAACAGAATTTATGTCCGTTGCGGTCTGTCTGTCTGTGACCGTATCACAAGAAACCCGCTGTACAAATTTTGATAAAATTTGATTGATAGCTTGTTATCAGGGTTAACATACTTTTTAATTCGGAAAAATATCTTAAGTGGGATAATCTTGAACGTATTTAGGGACGTACACAAGTGGAACGAGGGTAAATCACAAGTATAAAATATGTGAAAGTTTATGAAGATAATGAATGTTTGCTACTCAATTACGCCCCAGAACAGCTGAACAGATTTCGATGTAATATGCCATATATAGTTTGGAATAGCATACTCTTTATTTTCCGAAAAAAATTGCGATTCCAATGGAATAGAGTTAATTATGTTTTTCCCTGTAAACAAACCCGAAGCTAAGCGAAGGTGAAAGAAGTATTATAAATGTAAAAGTTTGGATGGTTTTTTGTTATCTAGTAACATCAGAACGACTTAATGGATTTGGACAAAAATTAGTAAAAAACACATAAGCAATACGGTTCTCGTAGGATAATCGGACTATTTCATATTAAAACAATCGTCTTAAGTAACTCAGTAGCCTCAAAACCCTAAAATCAATACTTACAGCATACATAATATCCGTCCATCCTTCCAAAGTGATGCACTGGAACACCGTGAGCATAGCATAGCCAATATTATCAAAGTTGGTAATACCATAGTTGGGCCCCTCCCAATATCCCTTACATACGTAGCCCTTGCCGCACTGGTTGCCGATATCCGCATCTCGGGAACACGGTTTTGGATCGCCTATTATATCATCTGGAAGAAATATTTAAATTTAAAACTTACACTTTCCTATATCTATGTAAATATACATAATATATATTATCAATTAATTATGCCATATATGTTTCACGACACGTTTGGCGCAGTTTGTAGTGACTTTCTTGCGCCAGCAGTCGCGGGTTAGAGTCCCGCTGGGAGCATTCATTTGTTAAACTCGGATGTTTACACTCCAGTCGTGGGTGTTTATATTTACAATATTTATAAAATTTTAAATTATATTATTTAAATTATATTGCCATATGTATAATATAATTTAAAATTTTAAAATCTTAAAAGTATAGAATTGAAATTTTAAATTATATTATTTAAATTATATTGCCATATGTATAATATAATTTAAAATTTTAAAATCTTAAAAGTATAGAATTGAAATGTATAATTTTATAGTCTATCATTTTGAATATTTGTAAAAAATTGTGGGTAGGCACTGTCTGTAACAAGTATATAACCCCCTGAGACGTCTAATACCTTAGTCCCTCCCGTGACCATGATTGCTGTAAAGCATTCGAAACGTCGGGAACCAAAAATCATAATAAATCCGCGACAAAATCCGAAAAGATAGTTTCATTTATAATATGTATGTATTTAAAACTTATATAATATGTAGTATATCATTTATCTATCCGTAACACAAGCTTCCTTCGTAGCTTAACACGGAACTAGATGGCGCTGTGTGTAATAATGTCCTAACATATTATTTTTTTTATTTATGTGCATTGTGTGTGTGTACAGGATGTTTTAAACGACATAAAATATTTATTTAGATATTGCCTAGCTATGTCTTCTTCCATCTACCTTATACTACCTAAAATTGTTTCATATAAATAATAAAAGAATATGAAAATTTAGATATAATTATTATCGTAAGGATAATTTCAGATTTTGGGCATCTTTTTATTATTAATAAAAATTGAATCAAGTATCTTAGTATCTTGCAAACTTACAATAAAATATAACATTTATATACAAAGATAATAAATATAATGCAGGTAAAGTTAAGAGTTTACTTACTTGTGCCATTTTTGAAACACGTATCATGAAGCACTCCAGAGAACAGCTCCAAGCCTATAATAGCGTAGATGATGATCACGAAGAGTACCAGAAACGCTATATGGAATAACGGCACCATGGCTTTTAATATTGAGTTCAACACGATCTGGAGACCTGAAAAGTGTATTAAATATTTGAATGAAAAATAAATCTTACATACTCTGTATCAAAAAAACAACGAATTATTAGAATTATAAATAAAACTATCTTTTCGGATTTTGTCGCGGATTTATTTTGATTTGGATGTAAACAAGATTTAAAAATTAGTTTGCCAAAGAAGTTTTACTTATTACATGTATCCCAGTGAACACAATTATGTCAGACTGATGTTTGAATGACGTCATGCTACGTCATGATTTACGTAAGATGTGAGTCATATATGACTCATAATTTCCCACTTCCTGACGTAAGATTCTTACGTAAGATAGATGACGTAAATATGACGTCCATTTGACATGATTTTTCATCATGATTGTGATTGATCATTATGACTGATGTGACGTAAATTTGATATATACTTATAATAGGACGTCGCGTACGCAGTCCCCACTACCAAAAATTACGCGTCCGAGTTATCCGCATTAGAGATAATCGCAGAGGTCAACCCAGCCACACCCCTACGCCAGGTAAGTATGCTCAATTTGGCACGACCTGCTATAGTCACTGTTTGCGAGAACATCTTGCCATCGCGATTCAGAAATCGCTTACAATTGAGCAGCGCCATCTAGTGGAAGATATGTCGAACTACTCACCTATGACCATTTAAGTACTACATATAAGTCTATGCATTAATAATTTGCATACAAAACCTTCATTTATCTAGCACATGTATGATCCATACGCAAAAAAAAATTGTTTTCATATGATCACGATTTGTAACTCCAATATAATATCAACTGTACGTAAACAAATGATTTATAACTGATGTAACGATATGATGTTCTTGTTACATCAGTTTTACGTAAAAGTGGGGACTTATGTCTTGCATACGAATATGATGGCATTATTATATCATTTTTACGTCAGGAACCTGACCTGTACCTTATGTAATCATATGACTTATTAATTACATGATTAATACATAAAATAATGACTCCAGTATGACGTCATAGCATGATGAAAATATGATATAATATGTACGTAACAGTTAAGTCTTACAAATAACATCATATCAAAGTCAATTTTGATGTCAATATGAGGTCATAGTGACGTAATACAACATGACCCCAAATGAAAGTCATCAAACATAGTCACTATTATGTCATACTTACGTGAAATTTTTTTAACCTCTGTGTGATCTATATATGACGTCATTTTAAAGTCATGTGTTCACTGGGATGTAATTTCACATTTATGAAAACAATAATGCCTATAATATATTTTAGATCCTACAAAGCTCGAGTAGTAATTGATCCTTGACCTAGATAATATGCCTATAGCACTATCTCATGAAATATACGGAACATTAACACTTATTTTGACGATGACGAAACGTTTGGCTCAGTTTGTAGTGACACAACTTTCTGCACCCGCGGTCTCGGGTTCGAGTCCCGTTGGGGGCATTCATTTGTCAAGCACGAATGTTTGTACTCCAGACATGGGTTATATAGTAGGTACAAAAGTTATATAGTTGTAGTATATCAACTATCTGGTATCCGTGACATAAGCCTCGTAGGTTACCACGGAACTAGATGGCGCTGTGTGTAATAATGTCCCTACATATTTATTTTATTATTATATTTATATTTTGGCAATTTCATAATTGCTACATAATATACAAACTTGGCACTCCGGAGACCAGTCGTAGAGGTCGTAGCACCCTGAAAGCTCTCAGAGCTTTCACGTCGAACAGATCTTTGGAGATGAACTGAAGGATTTGACTGACTATACTGTAAAATAAAAAAGGTAATTAAATTACATTACTTTTTAAAAATATTAGTTATATGAAAACTACAGGATTTTTCTGTTAGCCTAGATAAAACTATTAAAGCTCTACACCTATTTCTTGCAAGCACATTAATCTCTTTTGCATAAATAATTGGCAGTGGTAACCTAGTGAAAACGCCCTCACTCAGATAAACGAGTGAAGCGGGTTCGAATCTTGGGTCACACCTCTCATATTTTCATGTGCAAATCATTTATAACAAGATTACTGCTTGTATTACGTCGGAGGAAAACATCGTGAGGAAACCTGCATATTTTGTCCAGCTAATCTGCACATTAAACCCGGCAAATTCATTGAAGGGAGGTCCGTGCCCAGCTGTGACCTTGGAAAAGTTAAATACATATTAAAGAATAAGTTTGCATGGTAACCTTTTTGTTGTAACAAGTATGCAATCCAAATTGCCGCCAATACATATTTGAGTGCGAAGAATATTTTTATTTAAACACACGTCATAGTAACGTATGGCCGGATACAAGTAGTTTCCGAAAAAATTTTAAGAGAGTATAATCCACAAGACTGATGTGAGTAGTTAAGTGTAACCCATGACTATTGAAAGCGAATATTTTAAGGATAGAACGAGGAAAAAACAGTTTGTACTTTTTTCCCCCTCTTTGGAACTGTTTAGCGTAATATTTTTTATATTAAGTGGTCATGGTCTTTTTCGTTTCCTATTAACGATATCGATTTTAGAATCAAGTTGTATGTAGGCAAATTTTTAAACAAGATATTTCGAAATCCTTAATGCTCTATACATATCTAGTTATTGAATCAAAATATTGATATTTCGGTGACCTTTCATAAAGGTTAATAGTATCCGATCAAT
The DNA here is from genome assembly GCA_905231865.2 of Boloria selene. Taxonomy (NCBI): domain Eukaryota; kingdom Metazoa; phylum Arthropoda; class Insecta; order Lepidoptera; family Nymphalidae; genus Boloria; species Boloria selene. The sequence continues at coordinate 1,494,724 of HG993156.1, forward strand.
TAGTCCAATTTATTTGTTTATTGTGACAAATACTAAACTACTATTACATCTAAACACCGTTAAGAAAACTGTTAACTCTATTAAAACCAAAGGCGTGGCAAGCGCTCTTCATTTATCTCTATATAATCAACACGAAAATAAACACCTCAATATTTTATAAATATCCATTAAACGAATCCCGATCCATATCGATACAATGCTACTGCGAACCAAAGCTTGTAACCTCAATAAGGTGTAGTAAAATGACCCCATAAATTATACCATGACGTCAGAGGTTCAACAATGTTAAGGGTGAATCGTCTATTCATTGGGGATAGTAACTTTTTATAATTTAGTTGAATTAAGAAACTGTTGTATGTGCTTAAAGTCTTTGAATGTAGATAATGTATACATTTTTTGTGTAAGAATTTTCGTATTTTAGTCAATATTTAAAGTTCAAGAGTTTGAATCAGTTTGTAGTAGGTACTTGCTGGGCCGACGTTCGCGGGTTAGATTCCCGCTGAGGGCATTGTTTGTATTGCAGTCATATATTTACGAGTTTAATATGTATGTATGTATTTATTTATAGTTATATATGTATAATGTTTCAACTACCTCGTAGCTTACCATGGAACTAGATGGTGCTGTCAGTTAATGTCCAAAAAACCCCAACTACAGGTTTAATGAATTAATTACATTGAAAACTTTTCAGTTGATATATTTATTTTATACTAGCTACTCAACCCCGCTTCGCTCGGATTCGTTCGTTCTAGTGAAAAGCAAAAACAAATCTATCCTACGGAAACTGTGTTTTTCCGGAAAAAAGTAGCCTATTTGCTATTACAGACTATAATCTATAGACCGCGCCATGAAAGGCAAGACTTGACAAACCACGTGGTATGACTTGCGCAGAAGACGTTTATAAGTAATAATGTTAGCCCAAAGAATTAGCAAGCTGAAGTGGCAGTGGGCTGGTCACGTTTGTCGCAGAACCGATAACCGGTGGAGTAAAAGGGTTCTAGAGTGGAGACCACGACTCGGCAAACGTAGCGTAGGACGTCCTCCAGCTAGGTGGAGCGACGACATTCGTAAAGTGGCTGGTAGCGGTTGGATGCGTAGAGCTGAAGATCGAGCTCAGTGGCGTGCCATAGGAGAGGCCTATGTCCAGCAGTGGACGAAAGCAGGCTGAAAATGATGATGATGATGATGATGAACATTGCTTTATACCTTTGTTAACATAACATTGCTTTATACCTTATTTTGAAGGTCATAGAAACCTTCCTAAATAGATATGGAAATTAATTACCTACTATACATAACTTTTACTAACACGACTCCTGCGAAAAACCCCCGCTACTGACTCTCGTCAAGTCTCATCTTTCGTGGCGCATATTATACCTCAGTGCCAAGTTTCATCAATATCCGCTCAAACATTCTGATGTGATTGAATAACAAACATCCAAACCAATAGTTATATTAAAATAATACGAATAAGAGCTCGTTAAAACCAGAATAAGTATTTTCAAAGCTCATATTATATAGTATATCAATTGCATCATTCATATTGCTTAGAAGAGTCGAGCGCGCAAGTGAGATGTCTTTCTATTAATAAGAGGAAAACAAAAGTCATGGTAGTAGATCGAGCTGGAACTTTTGCACGAACGGGAGAACTCGCGGACCTGAAATTTGTAAATGAGTTTGTGTACCTGGGATCACTTATAAGCAATCAGGGAGGCTGTGACAAAGAAATTAGGAGACGTACACAGATGGCCAAAGCAGCTATGAGTAAGCTAACCAGAATCTGGCAAAACAGGAATGTGTCTAATACCACAAAGACCAGACTCGTACGAGCTTTGGTATTCTCCATATTTCTGTATGGTTCAGAATCATGGTCAATCCGTGCAGCTGACCGAAAAAAGATCGAGACTTTCGAAATGTGGTGTTACAGAAGGACGCTGCGTATACCGTGGATAGCAAAAAGAACAAACAAATCTATCCTCGACCAACTGAAGGTTAAGACCAAACTATCCACTGTATGCTACCAACGAGTTTTGGGTTATTTTGGACACATTGCCCGGAGACAACCAGACAACCTGGACAAACTGGTTGTAGTAGGGAAGATTGAAGGAAAAAGACCACGCGGTCGATCACCTACCCGCTGGTCCGATCAAATTCTAAATATAACGGGACTCAATATTCCTACTGCCCTGAGACAAGCCGAAAACAGAGTGGTGTTGAGGAAGCTAGTCAACAGATCAGTAAAAGCCTTTCAGGACAAGCACGACCTTCAGTAATGAAGCATACGACGAAGAAGAATAGTATATCATATTTCATGGCTGATTGATATTTATAGTTTACATCTTTAGAGTAAATATCCCCACGTCAACCGAAACTATAAGCTCTCAGTTAATGGGCCAAGTTCATTCATTTCTAAATTTATAAAACAATATGACACATAATTTACGTACTATAATGGGTTAAGATAGTGGTAGCCCAGTGGTAACGCGCTCGCTTGGATAACCGAGTGATGCGGGTTCGAATCCGGGTCTCTGACCTCTGAGATTATCATATACGAATCTTTTCTATCATGATTACCACTTGCCTTATGGTGAAAGAAAACATCGTGAGGAAACCTTCATGTCTGAGAAAACCTAGCAAGTTTTCGAAACACATGTGAAATCCACCGCACTAGGCCAGCGCGGTATTCTATGGCCTGATCCCCCTCTTGTTGAAGGGAGGCTTGTACCCAGCAGTGGGACGTTAAAAAGGGCTAAATACAATGCATTAACATCTATTACTATAATAGGTATCCATTATTACAGTAGTAGTAGAAGTACCTACTAGTCACTATTAACTGTCATTATTAGTCGGTCTAGTCAGTAAATTACTTTATACAAAATAAAATCTTATGTACTAATATATTGCAAGTTATAACAACTACAAAATAAAAACGTTTGAGACATCTTAAAAAAATATCTGTGGTGACCACTAACTTAATTTTTTGGTTCATCCCTTCATACATTTTAATATTTTTAAGCGGAACCCTAACACTTTTTCTAAAATAAAAGTAGCTTTAACAACATCCTAGTGAAAATCCCGTCAAAACCGCTTCAGCCGTTTGGAGATTTTGTGTTTTTTTTTCCTTTAAGTACCTATCATTTATAATACATAATGTGGACAAGGGAAATACCTAAGTATTCATTTTTATGCAGATAGATTTAGATATAGATTAGCGAAGTTTATACAAAAGCTTGTAAATATTTTTTCATATTAGAAAAGTAATGAATGGATTAATATTCCTCCAATATAAAACCTGGTACAGATAAAGTAATTCCCTTGACCCAATAACACGTCCCCGTGTGATAACTCAAGTGTATTGTTACGTGCCAAACTCATGTTACTTTCATATTGAATATGCTATTAGTTTACCATGTATTCTATGCTTAAGTTATAATGTTGAGGATACGTTTGGCTCAGTGTATCGTGATTCTACTTGCTATGCCAGCGATCGCGTGTTCGATTCCCGCTTAATTTTTATTTAGTTATGGGTGTTTATATTTATTATATGTATGTATTTATAATACTCTTACACGCTCTCTACTATTATTAAGTATTATTTATGTGAAGTAGTAATGTTATAAGATTTGATATAAAAAGTTGGAGGCAATCTAAATATATAAAATCGATAGTACGTTCACTCACACACTTATCACGAAATCGAAAACCGCTTGATGCATAAAAATATAACAATACAGGGAGGTAGTTAATAGTTATTAGACGTCCACTAAGAACGGCGGTCTAAGGGCTTTCGCAAGTTTGTATGAAATAAAAGTCCATCATTTCTAGTGCTACAAATTTCAAATTTAGCAGGAAGCAACTAGGGACGAATCCGAGCTTAAGCTTTAGCTTTTATACTTAAGTATAAAGTCGAATGCCAATTTCTTTATTAAAAGTAAATTGAAGTGTGAAACAAAGACGTTTATTGTTATAGTTGTAGTACAATGTTAACCTTAGTAACCTTTAAAATTTAAAGGTGTATTTTGGGCATTCATAAATTTCTCACTCAATATTTTATAGTGGTATATAATGTTAGTGGTAAGAGTTTTGAAAGATAGATCAGTTTGAAAGATAGATAGTCTTATGAATCTTTTTTTATTGACAGACATTTAAAGCTCCTATTATACTATACATGCTACGAGTAACTACTCGTAGTTAGTTATTTATTGTCTTAACGTTGGTATACCAATAAAAACTATTTTAATTTACAGGCTTAATTTTTTTTTTATGTATTATAGGCACACGCTTGACCACTATCACACCTGATGGAAGGTGATGATGCGGTCTAAGGTGGGACGCGCATGCCTAGAAGGTGCCTATTCACTTTAGCTTTAAAGCTACCCAAATTGTACGTGTCAGGAAACACAGATCTCGGATTTACTCCTCATAACCCTTTTTTACTCCTCATAATTTACTCTTCATAACCCTCAAATATTTATGATTATCGTAAATAAAATCTCTCACGAAATGCCACTCTGTTCAACGATGAGCGACAAATATATGTAATATGCTTTGAAGCAATCCAGATATCCGGGCTGACTAATGTCGATACTAATGTACATATAACAGCAGCTGAGTAGTTATAAATGAAACTTATATTCATTTAATTGCATATTTATATATGTTAGATAAATCCGTGGGTTTCTACAGACAGCGCCGGATCTACGATTTTTTCGAACAGGGGCAAAACCTTGAAAGTGGCGCCCCCTCCCTTCAGTGTTTGAGAAAAACTGTTAGAATTGCCAATAAGTAGCATTTTTTGTTACGTTATGTGAAAATAATATTCCTTTAATAAATTTAAACTTTTTACTATCTAATAACTAATAACATTCATTTGTGACATAAAACATAAACAGAAAAAATAATATAATCAGGAAAGACTACAACTTTACACGGTGTGCTTCCTTTTCTGTAAAAAAATGTATTAGCTCCTCAAAGTCCGTCGCAAAGGCAGTTTTGTTTTCAATGGCTAGTATCGCGAGGCCAGATACACGCACCTGACTCATTGTTGAACGTAGATACTAATAGAAGCTATATACTAACATTGGGATTTGGGAAACTTCTTGCAAGTCATACTTTTACAGATGTTGTAACACAGGTCGAAAGCACTTGAATTTTCATTCATTTCATTTACTAGCTCTTTAAATACGGCAAGTTCCTGGCAAAAACCAAATGCATTCAAGTCTTTTGAATATTTAAAAGCTAGATCGGCTCCATTTTTTTGCAGATCTATCGACATATTTAAAAAGGCTGGCCACTGAGGAAGGTGATTTTTTCATGTAGACGCTTTGCACTCTATACTATTGTCTGAACTGAATTTATTATAATTTTTGGTTTTCGACGATCCAATGCTTTACAGCAATCATAGTTATGGTCACTGTAAAGCATTGGAAACGTCGGGAATCAAAAATTACATAAATTTAATTTACATAGATGGGCAGGAGCAGTTAAGACCAAGGGGGAGGCGCTTGCAGCCAGTCTGAACATAGCGAAGGCCTTTGATCGAGGATGGCACAAAGTGCTTCTTTCGAAGGTACCTTCCTATGGGCTCCCCGAGAAATTATGCAACTGGATTACCAGGTTTTTTCAGATCGGAACATGAAGGTAGTTGTTGACGGTGCTTGTTCTGATCCTAAATACGTTAATGTATACGTTATGTAATACGTACTGCGTACTGTCTCTTACTTTGTTCCTTCTCCATATCAAAGACATGTTGCAAATCAGCAACATTCATTGCTATGCAGACGATAGCAATGTGGATGTCCTGTACACTGACCGCGAACATTTCTTAGGAGTACGTCGACAAGTGCCGGAACTAACTTGTGTCTGTAATCGAATCTTTGCTAACCAAAGTAAAGCCCCAAAAAGACACAAGTCTGCGCGTTAACCGTTAAAAATCGTCATTTTTCGTAACAGGACACTCCCCTCTCTGCCACAGCCAGTATCGGAATACTTGGCGTCGACATTTAGAGCAACGTCCAGTTCCGTGGTCAATTGGAAGGTAAAGCTAAATTAGCCTCAAAGAAGCTTGGTGTGCTGAGAGTGGCGAGACAGTACGTCACGTCGGGTCAGCGTCTTAATCTCTATAAGGCATATATTCAGCCCCACATGGAGTACTGTTCTCATCTCTGGGCGGGAGCTCTCCAGTACCTAGTAGTAGCTACACGTTACAGCGTTACACGACAGTGCGATTTTTGAGACATTTTCTGCCCCGTACTATCACTCTGTGGAACCAGCTGTCGCCGGTATTCCAAACTGCGGCGTTGCAGATCCATGGGCGGTGGTGATAACTTTCCATCAGGTGAGCCTCCTGCCCATTTGCACCCTTTGTCCCATAAAAAACAATAATAGAGCAGTACACTTGATGTTTAGCCGACCATCTGGTTTGACTACTTCCTTTTAAGTTTTTTTTTGCACAAATGCACAAAAAAAGACATTTTTGCACATCCTTGAGGCTTCGTTTGTTCGATATTTCGAATTCTTGTCTCAAGGATTTGGCGCCCCCATGAAACTGCCGCCCGGGGCAAGTGCCCCGGTTTGCCCCCCCTTAGATCCGGGGCTGTCTACAGATTAACCCCTAAAATTAAAAAAAACTTTATATACTCAATAAAAAAAGCATCTTAATACTTATAGAAAAATCAAAATGAAGATATATAAGTAAACTTTATCTATAAAAAAGGTATACTTGTTAGTATGCACAATATGATTAGGAATCAGTATAAAGTTTGCTATTCACGTTATTTCTAGGCATATATCGAAATTAAACTGTTGTACAAATAGGTCTAAATCTCGTCAATAGTTTCTAAGTGTAGTGTATACATATCTATTTAAATATAAATTATTTATTATTTATTAATATAATATGTAATAGTATAATATTATCTGTCGTCTCGGGTGAGACACTCAGCTGACCGCGGGGTTGTGGGGCATTGGACTGCCAACCGGCGCGGAGTAAAGACTGAGTGCGTACACGGCGAGCCGATATATATATATATATATATATATATATATATATATATATATATATATATATATATATATATATATATATATATATATATATATATATATATATATATATATATATATATTATTTAGTAAATTATTAAGTGCACACTAAAGGTAAATCGGTTGACAAATGACAGTTGACGACACGTTTGGCGCAGTTTGTAGTGACACTACTTTTTTGCGCCAGAGGTCGCTGGTTCGTATCTCGCTGGGGACAATCATTTGTTAAACTCGAATGTTTGTAAGCATGGGTTTTATATTTATGTATGTATTTAAACTTATATTATATGTAGTATATCAACTAGCTGGTATTCGTAACACAAGCTTCTTTCTTAGCTTACCACGGAACTAGATAGCGCTGTGTGGAATAATTTCGCAACATATATATTATTAAATAAAAAATAAAAATACTGAATGTGTAAAACATACCCAATAGTGACAATGGTGAAGTCGAGACTGTTCCACGTGTTCCTGAGATAGGCGCCGGGATGAAACAGAAAGCCGTACGCGATGATCTTCATAACACACTCCCCCGTGAAAATCGCCATAAATACCCATTCAACTTTTTCCTAAAAAAATATTTAGTTTGATTAAATCTTGAACTTGTTAGAGCAAAAACTAGTTTTCACAGATTTTTTCTTTCACCATGTTCTGTTATGATCTTGGCAATTACTGTTTTTTTGTTACATTTTTAAAGATTTAATCGATAATATAGTATTCCAAAAAATATTTTATTTTGTTTTACTGGTATTTGTATATTATCAGCATATTTAGCAGCAATTTAACAGTGTCTGCCCGTCTGTCCGTCGGTTTTTTTTTTCTCTTTAACCTATGTACAGCTTTCGATGAACTGGGGCCATTTATCAACACCATTTGTAATGAAGCCAAACAAATACTACTACTGTAAGAAAATGTCAAATTTTTAAGCATACTCTGTACTTAAAAAAATCTTTAAAATGCTGACACCTTAACTTTAAATTCGATTGCTTTTTGTCAAACCAATTTTTGTTTATAAAGTGGTAGTGCCATGCTTGTTACCTTCGGGTAGCAATCGAATGGGCCGGCACGCCCCGTAAAGTTCATTAGTACCACTCTCTCACAGAAGATCGGCGTGAAGTGGCAGCTATGCTGTCGCGTTTCGTCAGGTGAGTGAGAGTCCGGGAGGCCCACTCTCCTTCCACCTCCCTCTTCCCTTCATCCTCCGCCTTCGTTCCCCCCCTCCCTCCTCCATCCCTCCCTTTCCTGAAAGGCCGGCAACGCATCTGCAAGCCTGGCTTGCAGATGTCCATGGGCGGAGGTGTTCACTTCCCATCAGGTGAGCCTCCTGCCCGTTTGCCCCCTTTTTACCATAAAAAAAAAACCCACTACCTCAAGTTTATTCACACTCACTAACACTCCAACGTTAAACTGTATATCTTATCATTAACCTATTCTTATCATGATAATATGGTATGGTATGGTATTGAAGGGCTAGTTTCCGCAACTCGACGAATAAGCGCCTTTTTTGCGTGTGTGGGAAATTTCTTTACATTCACTTTTGCCACCCAAGCTCCTCCAGAAGCTTCAGAAGACTTTTGGGCTTCTTGAAGATCTCCGGAAGTGCTCTCGGGGTGCCAAGATGTTGTGCCCGGTACACCGATATACCTGGACAGTTTAGGAGTACATGTGTAGCTGTTTCTTCAGCTCCCCTACAAGCTCTGCACAGGGGACTGTCGGTAATACCTATATTAAATAAATGTTTGTTATACGGCCCGTGTCCAGTCAGGGCCGCGGTTATTTGTCTAAGTTGGCGTCTGTCCAGTTTAATTAAACAAGTGGCCGTTTTTTTGTCAATTGTTGGTAGCGCCACCTTGGCCTGTCTACAGTCCTGGAGTTCGGACCATAATGTTATGAGTTTTCCATGCGTTGCCGAATTTGGCCTTTGAGCCAGCAGGAAGGTAGTGGTATATCATGATAATATCAAAGTGCTTACCAATACTTGGTTGGTGAAGTTAGTGTCCCCCTCCGGGTATGGCGTGAAGACTGCTAGCGCTATACAGTTCGCGAATATAGTCGTTAATATCATATACTCGAATGGTCTGTATTATTGTTTAGGAAAGTACATAAGGTTGAATCTCACTTATATGTTGGGACATTATTAAAACAGCGCCATCTAGTTCTGTGGTAAGCTACGAAGTTTGTATTACGGATACTACGTAGTTGTATACAGGATGTAACATTCAAATGAGTCAGTATGGGGAAGTCTGAAACTACAAGACATACGAAGATATGTTCTTAGGTAACAAAGAAGTTAGTAACAAGAAAAACTGGTTTTCCGTGTTCGATTCCCAAGCTGAGTTCACAAGTTTTTTTTTATGAATGCAGATTTTCTTATATGTATTTTTTGGAAAATGTTATTTAAATAGTCATTATCTATAGTAATATTATAAAGCTGAAGAGTTTGTTTGTTTTTTTGTTCGTTTTGTTGAACGCGCTTATCTGTGAAAATTGAAAAAATATTTTTGTGTTGGATAGTCCGTAGATCAAGAAAGTCTATAGGCTATATTGAATCACGCAACGACCAAAAGGAGCGGAGCATCAATGAAAAATGTTGCAAAAACGGAAAGGACGGGCGTTAGTTCTGCGAGGTACCATACCGCGCGACTCAGAAAATAATTGGTTTCCGGTCTTTAGAACGCGTGCGAAGCCGCGAGAAATGCTAGTTATCGATATAGAGACCGAATTTATATTTTTTAGAATTTGAGTATGTCTCTCTGTCTATGACTAGATAACGAGATTGATGACATTTCCTGATGACAGACCTGCATAGGTCATGCCACCTGCAACATATAGGATACTTTTTAGCCCTAAAAATATATAATTTCTAATCAATCTATACTAACGTATAAACTATCTAGGGACTGACCTGAGCGGAACGAGGGTGAGTCTGTAGCGATCAATAACTCAAACAAAGCAAAGGACTTTACATGTCACAGTAGTAGATCCGCATATTACCGCGCTAGCACATTATGATAGTTTTTATCCCGGAAATCATCCCTTTAAGTTGAAAAGGGGGTGAAATTAAAACATTTCTCAAGTAAGGGATAGTAATGTTGTATTGTATTCAGTTCTTTTTAACGTCCCACTGCTGGGCACGGGCCTCCCTTTAACAAGAGGGGGATCAGGCCATAGTCCACAGTGATGGCCTAATATAACATAGTCTAATAGTATTTCATACTAACCGACATAATGAACCTATCACTACGTAGTATAAAACAAAGTCGCTTCCTGCTGTCTGTCTCTATGTATGCTTAGATCTTTAAAACTAAGCAACGGATTTTGATACGATTTTTTAATAGATAGAGTGATTCAAGAGGAAGGTATGTAAAATACACTAACAGAACCAGCGGCTTCACTCGCCTTAAGCTAGTATTCTATGAATTGCGTAATTTAGAAAAGGATACTTCCATTCCACTATATCGTAACACAGTTTCCTTAATGGGTTCTTCAAAGTGAGACATAGTAGACTTCTCTTAGGCCTCTCTGGTTGGGGCTTGCCACGCACTCTCGCCTGCTTCTTGGGCTGTGGCTGGGCTGGCTGGCCGGTGTCAGGCGCTTCTGCCTCAGGCGTCGTAGCACCAGTTACCTGTGCCTGCTCTGCCATTTTAACCTGTAAACATAAGAGATTTAAGTTTAAAATACAATAAATATTTAATTGTTTGCGACGTTTAGGCCTTGGCATCTAGGAATTATGGATAATTCCAAGATGCCAAGAGTGCGTTCTTAGTAGCCTATATTTTACTACTACTATTTTAGTACAATTCATACACTTAGTATGTTATGTATTGAGATAAATTCATCCAGCGTTTTAATTTAAAGAAGTAATAAAGATGCAAGCATGGATATTTATAATAGTACTCGTAGGTTGATTTTAATAAATCTATTTTTTCTCACAGTAAGAAAAAGTTACTTTTTTAGTTTTAACATATTATATTGTCTCGTTAGAAAAGAAAAACACCGAGGTTTTGGAGAATTATACAAAATAATACACAAGTACTATTGTTTCCATCCTCCATCCATACACATAGAAAATAAAAATATATATAATGTCATTGTAAAAACAAAATTATCTCAAAAAACAAAAATGTCCTAAATTACCGCTCTTGTAATCATTGTCTTACGACGGACGGTTTGTATTATTATATAATTTTTCACAATCATCATCTTCAACCCTTTTTAACGTGCCACTGCTGGGCACGGGCCTCTCTCAGTACGAGGGGGATCAGGCCATAGTCCACCGCGCTGGCCTAGTGCGTGTTAGCGGACTTCACATAACTTTCGAAAACTTGCTAGGTTTTCGCAGACATGCAGGTTTCCTCACGATGTTTTCCTTCACCGTAAGACAATTGGAAATCATGATAGAAATGATTCGCACATGAAAATATCAGAGTTGCGAGACTCGGATTTGAACCCGCATCACTCGGTCATCCAAGCGAGCGCGTTACCGCTGGGCTACCACTGTGTTATATATAATATTTATTTATATAAAATTCTGTTGGCGATACTACAATAGATGCACCTTCACAGCTAAGTGACATAAACGATCGATATAAATTGCTCGTAAAGATTATTCGCAGAAGATAACGATTTGTAATTTTACGATGCAATCATTTGCGTAAAGTTCAGAGATAGATCTATTGAGATATTATAAGCAACCTACATACTAATATTTATATAACGTTGTCATTGTTATTTATAAACGTGTGTTCGTTCCGAATAATTTCATTAGTTTAAACTTAATTATATAGAAACTTTGAGATTTCAAATCAATCCGTACATTGAATATTCGATGGAAACAGAGGCCGAAATTTCAAAAATTTTGTCTATCTGTGCCTGCCTATTTCATACTAACTAAACTAATAACTAAACTAATAACAGTTTTAATGTACAAAACATAGGCAAATGGAGTGCTGAGACGCACGCACTAGGATACCCTGTGTCGCGTACGTCTAACCTTCCATAGGATCCTCTTATCTAATTTAAGACTAAGCTTAAGACGATAAGTATTGTAATGGAAATACATGTAATAATAACATTGATATTATTAAATTTTAAATTAATAAATTAATATTTATATGATTAAAGGACAGACCAATAATATGATAAGTATGTGTGATGTGATGTCTGTGTGTGTATGTGTGTGTACTATTAATAGAGTGCTCATTAAACAATGTCCTACGATTTGGATAAAGAAATTGTTCCTCATTGGTGATCTTAATCATAATTAGGGGCTTAAAATTTTAAGAATAAATTACTTAGTCTATGCTTTAACCCACAAAATAAATTTATATGGAAAATCGCAAAGACGACTAGAATAATAATAATGGAAATCTTTTTATCCCCTTCCCATATATCACGCAAGTGAAACCCCATGCAATGACCAGTAAGACAAACAAGCCGTACTTTTAGCCATACTTTTTACAGCAGTAAAATATCTCATTTCTAAGAAATCTATACTAACAATTAAAATACGCGCGAAACCGTGGGAAATGCTAGTTCCAACTAACTAACAAATTACCTTAAATTCACCTTTACTTTTATAAAGACTTGATTCTCGAGCAAAAAATTACACATTATGTGTAATTTATACATAATATTATTATACATAATCGTCCATATACCTAGTATTAACAATCAGCTAACAATAATCTATCATTTACAAAAAATCGTACACACCCTCTTATTCGTAGTCGGGCAATTATAAAGCTATAGCACAAAGAATCGTTTATTTTTATTGACACCTAAAAATGTGTATGTAGGCGTAGCGCGTTGAACCTCTGTCGAAGGCGACTAACAAACACCGTCTGCGTACATTCTAGTTGGATTTTTATGATGTAATTCGGGAGATAAAGGTGATATTAAAATGGACAGTTGTTTTTGTTTACCGATGCTTGTGACGCATTTGTATGGATTATCTATTATAATCATATGTAAAGCTGAAGAGGTTATCTTCGGTGGATGACACAATTTCGGGAACTACTCGTACCAGTTCGATTTTAAAAGCTCTTTTTACCTTGTATAGCGTAGTGACTCATTCTTAGATACGTTCTAATATTTATCTAATTCTTTTTCTAAAATAAAAAATCCTCAGATACTCCTTATAACTTCAGCTATCTGCTAGTGAAAGTCCCGTCAAAAACAATTCAGCCATTTCAGAGATTGACGTGAGCAAATGGACAGACGGACGAAAAGTTAAAAATTGCGTATTTTTTATACATTTACAAAAACTGTTATATTGATGCTACAAGCAGACAGGTACTTCACTTGTATTTATGCGTATCGATTATAATCATCACTACACATAGTATAAAACAAAGTCGCCTTTTCTGTCCCTATATCCCTATATCCCTATGTGCGCTTAAATCTTTAAAACTACGCAACGGATTTTGATGCGGTTTTTTTAATAGATAGAGTGATTCAAGAGGAAGGTTTATATGCATAACTAGCAGATCCCGCGGCTTTACCTGTGCTAAATCTAGGGAAGAGCCCGAGCGAAGCGAGGGCGAGTCGCTAGTACTATATATAAAAAACGACGCTACGTATTTTCAATCACGCCTTAGGAGTCTTAGGAGCAATTAAACATATACTACGCGGAGTCGCGGGTCACCCTTGTTCAATTTTATGTGTGTATTTAAGTTTAATAATAGACTAGCTCAGAGACCTGGCTTCGCTTGGACTGTAAATAGTTGATTAACTCTATCGTCTCTAGAAATTATACGCTATATTTTTTTCTTCTAAAAATATTTGAAGACCAATCAAAACTTTTTAACGTGAGTGAAGTAATTCAAAAAGTAATTTGTGAAGTTTTCCTTCAATTGAAGTTTTATAAAACTTTTAGCTCATGAACTTTTGTATACACCTTCATTGGTTATTTCTGTTCTCACACAATTAGTGAATCACACGTCTAACTATTTTTGTAAGTAAATAAATACTGTGAAACAGTTCAAATTCATATAAACTGTAAATTGATAATTTTAAACATTTTTCTATACTAAGATGCAATATCAATTTAAACTTTTTACTAGATAAAGTATGAACAAATCTACAAAACATTTGTTTTTTTTTCTCTATAGAAACTTTAATGGGTAATATAAAGCTCGGCGGCGCGGCCTTAACCTGTTACATAAATACCTGTTTTTGGATAAATATTTTTTTATATAATATACTATATATATAAAAAACTGTAAAGTCATACCGGGGGAACCATTAACATCCCAACACAGACTTTTGTTAATGGAAATAAAAGTAAAGTTTCTAACACCTAAGTCTAAACCAAAAACCATGCCTAAAATAAAATGGTACATGATAGAGAAAACTGAATGCACAGAAGAGTTTAAAAGGAGGGTGGTGGAGAAAATGATCGAGATGGATGGTGATTTTCAAGAAAAATCTGTAAATGAGTGCTGGAATGAAATAGCTTCGTATATGAGAAGTGTGGCAAAGGATATTTTTGGTGAGACCAAAAATAAAACACAGATAGATAAAGATACGTGGTGGTGGAGTGAAGATGTACAAAAAGTTCTGAAAGAAAAGAAGGATGCCTTTAAAGATTGGAAAGGTGTGACTGACACTGATGTGATAATGAAACAGATTAAAAAGGAAGCATATATGGAAAGTAAAAAGAAAGCTAAGAGAGCTGTCGCTATGGCAAGGGGAAAGACAGCAGAAAAATTATATGCGTCTCTAGAAAGCCCCCAGGGGCAAAAGGATTTATACCGGCTAGCGAGAGTGAGAGAAAAAAATTCAAGGGATATTACTCACATTAGGTGCATAAAAGATGATGAAGGAAAAATTTTAACAAATGACGAAGAAATAAAAGAACACTGGAGAAAATATTTTAGAAATTTAATGAATGAAGAGAATGACTGGAGTGGAGAGTTATACGATGTACCTTCAAATTTGGGTGTGGTTAAAGAGGTGAGTGTGGATGAAGTAAGAATGGCAGTACAGAGTATGAAAAATGGTAGAGCGACAGGGCCAGATAGTATACCAGCTGAAGTATGGAAGTGCTTAAAAGCGGATGGATGGAGCTGGCTTACTTTATTCTTCAATAAGTTGTTGCAAGAGGAGACGATCCCAGAAGAGTGGTGCAACAGTTTGTTGGTGCCTATTTACAAAAACAAAGGTGATGCACAAAACTGCAACAACTATCGAGGAATAAAGCTTTTGTCACACAGTATGAAGATCTGGGAAAAAGTTATAGAAAGAAGAATGAGAGAGGAAAGTGAGGTTACACAAAACCAGTTTGGATTTATGCCAGGACGAGGAACGACAGAGACAAAGACTGAGAAGTATGTGAGGCTTGTGAAAGCGATGTATGCAGAGGCGAATACAAGGGTTCGGTCAGAAGCTGGCATAACTGACAGGTTCAATGTGGAGGTGGGCCTCCACCAGGGATCGGCTTTAAGCCCGTACCTGTTTCTCCTGGTAATGGATGCTCTAACATCAGACATACCGGGTCAGGCACCCTGGTGCATGATGTTCGCTGATGACATTGTGCTTGTTGGCGAAGATTCGTCCGAGGTCCAGAGCAGATTGGAAAAATGGCAAGAAAAATTGGAGAGTGGTGGCCTGAGGATCAGCCGAACGAAAACAGAACATCTGTTCTGTGATTTTGGTGGACCCTCAGGTTTCTCTGGAATTGCCTTAGATGGTGTATCCCTACCAGTCTGCTCCGATTTCCGGTACCTCGGTTCGATCTTTCAAAACGACGGCAATATTAACCGAGACGTGAATAGTAGAATGAATGCGGGATGGATGAAATGGCGACAGGTCTCAGGTATTACATGCGACCCACGAATGCCTCTTAAACTTAAGGGAAAAATTTATAAAACAGTCGTTAGACCTGTTGCATTGTATGGTTCAGAATGTTGGGCGGTAAAAGGGATGGATGAAAGAAAAGTGCATGCAACTGAAATGCGAATGTTGAGATGGATGTGTGGTATTACTAGAAGTGATAAGATAAGGAATGAGTATATAAGAGGATGTTTGAAAGTGGCGCCTGTTATAGAAAAGATGAGGGGTAATAGGCTGGCATGGTATGGACATGTAATGCGTAGGGAAGAAAGTGATATTACGAGGCGAATGTTAAGTTTGCATGTTGAAGGAAGAAAGAGTAGGGGAAGACCGAAAAAGAGATGGATGGATTGTATAAAAGAGGATATGCGTATAAAAGGGGTGGATGTTAAATTGACGAATGACAGAGGAGATTGGAAGAAAAAGACATGTTGTGCCGACCCCACATAGCGTGGGATAAGGACAGGAAGAAGAAGAAGAATTTTTTTATATAATATGTATTTCTACTAGCTGGTAAATTTATCGCGAGCGAAGCCGCGGGTTACGCTAGTAAATATATACAAAACATGACAAATTATATACTAAAACCTTCCACGAGAACCACTCTATCTATTAGTGAAATCAGCATGATAATCGGTGTAGTAGTTTTTGAGTTTATTGCGAACAGACAAACAGATCTGTCGGAGGACTTTGTTTTATAATATATAGTGATACTTGTCAAACTAATAGCTATACTATATTCTTTACTGTTTCAATTAAGCTCTAAAGGTAACCAATGAACGCATTGACCTAATAACGACAATGAAGAGGTGAGTCAGTCTGTAAATTCTCACATCTCCACAATCGTTCATGTACCAAAGCTAAAGCCCTATTATAATAAGCTTACTTCTACATAGCTTTTTTCTGCGGTTCTACTCGCATTTATATCAATAACAGTTACAAACTCGTTAATTTGTAACGTTCATTCGTAACAGTCATTAATCTATACTAATATATATAATAAAGCTGAAGAGTTGGTTTGTTTGGTTGAACGCGCTCATCTCAGAAACTACTGGTCCGAATAGAAAAATTCTTTTTGCGTTAGATCGTCCATTTATCGAAGAAGGAAAAGCTAGTCTATACATATAGTAATAGAATTCTAACTGAGTCAGGTCTGTACATTAAATATTTATGGAAATTCTATATTCTATATTTTATTAAAATAGTAATTTTATCGATAAAAATTGTCTATATATCACGAAAAAACCACTTGACAGATTTTGATGAAATTTTGAATGAAAATAGCTGGTTATCCGGTTCAACGTATAGTTTTTACTGAAAGAAAATATTCTGTCTGAGAAATGTATACTAAAAGTCAAAACATATCTACGGACGAAGTCGAGCAGAGAAAGGATGTCCCTAGTAAACTTCGAAAGTAAAAATATCTATTCTTTCAAATTGTTCCAAGAGGACTGATAGTATAAGTTTGGCCAAGAGCTTGTCGAGTTTTAACTTAAATAATTAGAACTAATTTACTTGATGTGCTTATTGGTTTAAAAGTTTTCCCATCTCTACTTCGTTACAAGTTACCCACATATTAAATTATTAGATTAAAGACGAAGTAACGATAGTCTACGTAATCCTTACACCGACGTCATGGGGAGTGCTGTTAAGAACATAAATGTATATATGTATTATGTACTCTATGGATATAGTTGAGTAAGATTTTAAAAGCCTATCGTTGTTTTGCGAAAATGTTCATCGGATCGTATCCCACTCTCTCTTAAGTTAGAGATTGTTTATCTATATATTAATACGTGAAGCAAAATCTTAGTATCCTTTTTCACGAAAATTGCGCGGACGGAGCAGTATGAAAATTCGCACACTTATAGTTTATATACAAAAAGAGTGCACAATGCTAATGCTTTATAAATTATGCATAAAAACACATAAAATCAATAAAAACAACATTACACACTATCATCACTATCATGTCAAACAACCATAACAAATTCATTTATTACAATAAATTATATTAGTTATTAAATATCGTAGAATTTCGACCACAGAGCGACCACTGATACTTACAGATTCAAGACTCATCACTACATACTTAGTATAAAACAAAGTCGCTTTCTCTGTCCCTATTTCCCTATGTATGTTTAAATCTTTAAAACTACGCAACGGATTTTGATGCGTTTTTTTTAATAGATAGAGTGTTTCAAGATTAAGGTTTATATGCACAACTAGCGGATCCCGCGGCTTTGCCTGTGCTAAATCTAGGGAAGAGCCCGAGCGAAGCGAGGGCCAGTCGCTAGTTTTTTATAAAAATGATTGATTTATTAGTGTTTTAGAATTAACGGGAACAGACAGACAGAGCAAACACGCACTTTAATTTTATCAATCTATTATAGATTAAACTTAAAGTATAAAAAAATGTATTTTTGTGCAGAACTTTATAATTACTAAAGCTAAGGTAGGTTTTTCCGTTTCCCATCCATTATTTTAGCAACTGTATAAGTTTTTAGTAAAAAAATACGTATTATTCATCAATAAAATAAATCACATTATGAGAAGTATACCGAAAAGTTTCATTAAATAAACAATGTATCATTCGTCGAGTTCACTCACCGGTCATATAAGGTCGCTCGTCTCCAATGTAAATCCAATCAACTTTGACCTTGCCACATAGAAAACTTTTAAAATGTACCATTTTTTCGCAGAAAGTTTATTTAGAATGGTAACATAGTTGAATATAGAAATTTTAGCATCGGTTGAATAATTTTCTCGTATTAGTTTGTTTGAATACGTTCCCTATAGAACAGCCAGTTCAGTAGACTCCATTTATTTTATTATATCTGCATTATTATTGAAGAAAATTATAATACTTTCTTAGGTTTACGCCAATATTTGACATTATAAATGAAACTATCTTTTCGGGTTTTGTCACGGATTTATTTTGATTTTTGATTCCCGACGTTTCGAACGCTTTACAGCAATCATGGTCGCGGAAGAGACTGAGTCTCGTCCTACGGATAATTCGGGCAAATGTTAGTGTAAAACTACTTGCAATTATAGTAAATTAAGAAAAAGTTTTTTTACAATTATTTTTATAGTTCCTTGTACTAGTTGTTATGTAATTTAAACAATAGTTACTTCAATTTAATTATTTTCCCTAATAAAATTTAACTTTAAAAAATTAGAAGCTATCAAAAATGTTTTATTTTCAGAGCTTACAGTTTAATTCGAAAAGATTTAAAAATAATACGCAAGTACAAGTTTACTTCACAGAATGATAACAAGCTATTACGAGTATATTTCGAAGTCTACTAACAAGTTCAGAAAAGCTCCTCTCATAGCGATATTATATGTCTAAGGAACTTACTGTTGATCAAATGAGCCCAGAATAAACGTGTAACAATGGTGAAAGTATGGCAAAACACGTTTACGTTGCGTTTATTGTGCTAAAACCGATATAATTCAATGTTAAATACCATGGAAACTACGTAAATGAAGATAATAATAAATGCCTCAAATAAAAATCTAAAAATAATAATCTTTTGACCTGCTTAGTGTCTTGCGCAAGTTCTTCACAGTACTATATTATATAGTATTAGCTATAGTATTAGCACAGATTAAAAAAAAAGTATTCGCGACTGGTTCTGCTCGGGTTTTTCCCTACGTACGTTAGTTATTTCGAGATGAGATATTTTTCAGCAGTAAGAATATCCTATGTTTTGACCAGGATAACCAACTATTATCATACTAATATTCATCAAAAATTTTCAAATAGTTTTATCTTGATGCGGTTACAGACAGACTGACAGACGAAAATTCGGAATACTATAGAATCGAGGATGAGTTTTTAAATAAAATTTGCCGAGAAATATTTAATATAAACATTAGAATCAGAATTTTATTATTTGTATTAATTTTTTTCTAGTCTGGTAGAGTTTCGTTAAAAATAAAATATCAGTAGCTGTGCTAAATAATAATCAACAAACCTTCATATTGAAAAAGTCCTTACCGAAATTGACCATGGTCGACCTTGACGAAAACAAGAGTGGTCAGTGGACTATCTGATCTCCCCCTTATTGAAGTTCCGTGCCCAGCAGTGAAGTGTTGAAAATTTTTGGTTAAATTATTACTAGGTACATGACATTAGTCCATTAAAATTGTTATTGCTTAGCAGATTATTAGCTTCACTATAAAAGTTCATCAAAATCGATTCAGTTCTTTGAAAAATATTTAAAAAAATAAACAACTTTCGTTATAATATGAAAAAATGTATACTCGTAGAATTATTATAGTAAGGTTGATTTTGATTTAAAATAAAGAATCGCGGCTAACAGGTGCAATCTATTTAACTTGAACTGACTGACGGGCTATTTGTTATTGTAGGAACAATAATACTTTTAGATCATTATTATCTGTCCATATGTTTGTAAATATTTTGCTAGTTTTAGAATAATAATAAATTATATGAAATAATCACTACTCACTACATAGTATAAAACAAAGTCGCTTTCTCTGTCCCTATATCCATATGTATGCTTAAATCTTTAAAACTACGCAACGGATTTTGATGCGGTTTTTTCAATAGATAGAGTTATTCAAGAGGAAGGTTTATATGCATAACTAGCGGATCCCGCGGCTTTGCCTGTGCTAAATCTAGGGAAGAGTCCGAGTGAAGCGATGGCGAGTCGCTAATATTTAATAATTTTCTGTATGTATATAATAGAGGTGGATAAGAGGTAGTATTTTTAGAATATTTGTTTGCCCGAACAGTCTATCAGATCTGATAACGTTTGTAGTGAACGCAAATACACTGTCAACGTCATGAATCGATTTTAACCGAACTCTCACTAGCGTAAGACCAAAGAATTAATCTATAATATATAAAAATATCGTGTTACAGTGTTTGCTATCGAGCTCCTCCGAAACGATTTGTTTTTGTCTATATTTGGTACGAGTAGTCGGTACTCGGTAGTAGGTCTGAGAATAGATATCTTTCCACTTATTTAATTTTTATGTCTAGACCTAATTTTTATATTTTATTTTTTATGATTTGTAATTAAAAACTACTTATAACTCTATATTTCATCCTTCTACCATTAATCCCGATTTTTTTAATAATTAAAACGCAAGCGGAGCCGCGAGAATTGCTAGTACTAATATAAGTCTTAGGGTTGGACTTAGAACGAAGCATAGTAAAGTATGATGCGATAATATAGTCTCTAGTAAAAGATGGACAGTTATTATCTTTCACGAACCTTTATTAACCAACTCCGATAATATTATGTACTTTCTTAGACTTACGTAAATATTTGACATTTAAAATAAGAATATTTTTTCGGATCTTTCGCGGATTCATGTTGATATTGAGTACGTTTCAAAGTTTGAGTACACAAAGAGTGACGACTATTTTACTTCAAAATATTGGGGGCATTGTCCTCCGCGGATGAAAAATAGATGATCGAATGAAATTAGAAACTATCCAACACAAAAAGAATTTTTCAATTCGAACCAGTTTATAAAATTAGCGCGTTCAAACAAACAAACAAACAAACAAACAAACAAACAAACTCTTCAGCTTTATAATATTAGTATAGATTAAAAATATAAAAGCATCTAGGGACGATTTCGATCAAAGCGAGAGTAGATAGCTAGTACATATACTTGTAGGTATATGTATACTACAAGGACCATACTACATACTATACATGCTATGGTGGCACACCTATAGGTTCCAAGCACATATTGTAATTGTCTTTCATTGTATTTTTAAAATATGGATCTTTTGTAGAATTGTAGAAGTATATAAATAAAAGTTATTATTATTATTATTTTCCTATAGCTTGGGGTTAGACTTTGTAGCTTAGCGTAACAGTTTATCAGATTCTATATTTAAAACCCCTCTCAAGATTTAAAAAAGATATTGATTTAGATCTATTAAATTGTGACAAATAACACATTTAAGGAAAATCGTTAAGATGGTATTTTAAGTAGATTGGGAGTTTATCGCAGAAAAACATCGTGACACGAAAAATTTATATATTAAGTATTAAATATGAATGTACATTGTACAATACATGTGTTCATAAAATAAACATTTGAATATTAATTAAAAACTAGATTATTATCACTACATAGTATAAAAGGAAGTCGCTTCCCGCTGTCTGTCTGTCCCTATGTATGTTTAGATCTTTAAAACTACGCAACGGATTTTGATGCGTTTTTTTAATAGATAGAGTGATTCAAGAGGAAGGTTTATATGTATAACTAGCGGAACTCGCGGCTTTGCTCGCGCTAAATCAAGGGATGAGCGCGAGCGGAGTGAGGGCGAGTCGCTAATCTATACTAATATTATAAAGAAGAAAGGTTTGTATGTAAGTATGTTTTTAACGAATTGGCTCAAAAAGTACTGGACTGATTTTAAAAATTCTTTCACCATTTGAAAGCTACATTATCACTGATTAATATAGGCTATTTAATTGCAAGAAAAAAATAAGGATCCCTACTAAAACTACAATAACAGGAAAGGAGGTGGAGTGCACTCCACACATCTATATATATATAATGAAAATGGTCTTCGTTTGAGGCACAATCACGCCTAAACCACTGATCGTATCGACATGAAACTACCACCATTCGATGCGAAATTTTTCCTAGATGGTTTATGGCTATCTATTATTTGAATTCCAACATTCCTTCATTTTTTTATTGCTGTTTTACTTTTATGAACATTTATTCCGCTAATAAAAACAAAAGATAAGCATTTTCTCTTGATTCTTTTGTTTTCATGGATTTCAACAGAGTATATTAAACGGATTATGGTTTTTTACATTCAGCTAAGAATCTACTCACGGTAGTGGAGAACGGCTGGACCAATTAGGCTATTTTTTTATAGTCAGAATTGTCAGGAGAAAGTTTTGTATGTAAGAAAATTTTAAAAAAGTCAGATAAAAAGTTAAAAATTGCGATGATAATCGAAGAATTCCCATCTATATAGTCACTCACTACGAAATCTCGGGAACCATAAGACTTAGAAACGTGAAACTTGGTAGGAATATTACTTTTGCTATGTAGAGGTCAGCTATGAATAGATTTTAAGAAATCCATCCCCCAAAGGGGATTGCGGGGGCGTTAACAATGAACAATTCCTGTTTTTAAACTGTAGCTCCTATAGACTTCAAATTTGGTAGGAATCTTCTGTAAGAGGTGTAGAAATAGGCTATGAACGAATTTTACGATAGCTCACCCCGCAGGGGGTTGCGGGGGTGGGTATTAACGATTAATATTTTTAATTTTCCAGCTAAAGCTCCTACAAGCTCCAAATTTTGTAGTAATTTTCTAAAAGCGAAATATAGCTTCTAAAAATTCTAAATATGGTAGGAATCTTTTATTATTCACATAAAGATCATCTCAAAATGGATTTCAATATAGTCTACTTCCGACAGGAATTGCGGGGGTGGGTGTTAAAATATAAAAATTTAATTTCCAACCTGTAACTTCTACAGACTCCAAATTTGGTGGGGATCTTCGTGTATGTAGGGATATTTGTGTATTTCCTTACAACAATCGTCTTTTTGGCAGCGGAGAAAAAGTCATTGAGAGGTTTCCAAAACTTAACTTTACATGTAGCCAATCAACGGACTAAGAATTTTACATTCATTTTACTTTTGCAGAATACATATCCGACGAATTCTTTTATTGCGTGATCGCGGAAATGTACCAGATTATAATGAATGCATTTTCTAAGCACTTGAGATGTGGAAAAGAAATTTAGTTACTTATTCCAATAGAATTCATAAAAAACATGAACAATTAATTTTCTATAAAAAATTGATGTCACGGAGAAAATTTTAGTTAACAGAAAAT
Organism: Boloria selene; assembly: GCA_905231865.2. Lineage (NCBI taxonomy): Eukaryota > Metazoa > Arthropoda > Insecta > Lepidoptera > Nymphalidae > Boloria > Boloria selene. The sequence goes on from HG993156.1 coordinate 1,518,463, forward strand.
TCGTCGCACTTGAACCTAGACAAATTTCAACTTCACATATGAGACTTGCAATGACTTTAACTTAAACGATTTTAACGACTTTAACTTTAACTTAAATGATTGCACATTGAAAGTTACAATGAATATTAGTGAGAAAAATCACCTGGATGGAAGATACAGGCTAAATCGATGGAATTTGGAATTTGTGTAAGTCTAAACATCGATGCTTACAGTTCTATCCGCGGGGCCTATTTATGTTCATACAAAAAAAAAAAGGAGAATAATAAAAATATGGAAAAAAAAATAAAAATGAAACATAAAATGTAATTTATTTCCTTTTTCAATTCGCCCAGCGAAGCGGGCGGGAAACGGCTAGTATTATATAAAATAGGTACCCGCGCGGCTGAGGAGTATATAAAGCTGGAGTAGTCTTGGAGAATTTTCAACCCAGCGAGTTATGGAATGAAGTTTAGTAGCGATTAAAATGAAGTTTAGTAGCGAATAAAAAATGAACGCGGGCGAAGCCGCGCGTATTGCTAGTCATTGATATAAATAAAAACACAAGTGTCGCTACTTTATTTGAAGTGCGATAACTTGGAATAGTTACTCGATAATATCAGCTTTTAGAGTAATGGGAAACTATGGTAGCTTTCACATAACTTTTGAACGTTGTTACATTTTAACATGTTATAAAGCTGGAAAGTGTTGAAGTAAAACATGTTCTGGAGCAATTTAATTGAATTTAAGTAAGTGATAATTCAATTACTTATGTAAGTAATTGAATTAGATTAGTTATAAATTTCTATATAGTATATGTATACTATGTATATAGAAAGAGAAATAGAAGAGTGACTTTGTTTATGTATTGTAAGAATATATAAGGACTATTAAAATCGAACAAAAAAAAGGTGACCAACCTTAAACATAATTAGTTAGGTATTCGATTTATTTAACTAACGAGTAGTTTTATATTGAAGTTGCTGTAAGAGCTTTTTCAATACACTTACTAGGCAAAGGTATATTCGAGACTTAGTACTTCGAGATTTTTTAACTGTTATTTTTTTATATTATATGTAAATTTATTTTCACATTTATTTTTATACACACGTTTGGCTCAGTTGGTAGTTTTGTTACAGTTTCCTTCCTGTGTCAGCGGTCGCAGGTTCGAGTCCTGCTGGTGGTATTCATTCATTCATCATTTGTATAATGAGTATGAATGATTGCGCTACAGTCATAGGTATTTATTTATTTGTTATCTATTTTAAAACAGGCCGTGTACTAAGGCCATGGAACTAGATGGTAATGTGTGTAAATTGTCTAACAATTAAAAAATAATAAATAATGATTATTTTTATGAAAACCTAACAAACTTACTCGTATTACGACAAAAGCTGTAGAGTCGTGTCGTTGGGTAAGTGAAGTTGTCTTATCGATCTAGGGAGTGGGTACTTAAGTAAGTATGTTCTACTAGTATGTTGAAACAGTATTAGATTTCTTTTTTACATGATATTTTCATATTAGAATTTTCGCGGAAATATTACTGAAACTGGTTATTTGGGTCAATATTATTATTAGTAGTTTTTACTGCGGCAAAATATCTTTTCTTTGAGAAATCTGTACTAACTACTAGCGACTCACCCTCGCTTCGCTTGGGTTCGCCCCTAGATTTAGCGCCAGTGATGCCGCGGGTTCCGCTAGTAATAAATATAGCCTATGTTACTCAGTGATAAGGTTTCTAATGGCAAAGAATATTTAGAAATGGTACAGTAGTTTTTGAGTTTTTTCGTTACATACAAAAATACAAATCTTTTCTCTTTATATTACTAGCGACTCGCCCTCGCTTCGCTTGGGCTTTTTCCTAGATTTAGCACAGGCAAAGCCGCGGGATCCGCTAGTTATGCATATAAAACTTCCTCTTGAATCACTCTATCTATTAAAAAAACCGCATCAAAATCCGTTGAGTAGTTTTAAAGATTTAAGCGTACAAAGGTATATAGGGACAGAGAAAGCGACTTGGTTTTATACTATGTAGTGATAAGTATTATTATAGATATCTACGTATTATTTATTCAAATAACTTAATATAACAATAGCTTATGTATACGTAACTCTAGGGCACGGTTTATTTGTAAACTGCACACATGCATACTTTCACATTAACAATAGTACGATAAAACCGTACAGTTTTATTTGTTGACGACACGTTTGGCGCAGTTTTAGCACCAGCGGCCGCGGGTTCGAATCCCGCAGGGTTACATTCATTTATATTTATAATATGTATGTATTTAAAGTTATATATGTGGTACAGCCCCGGATCTACGACTTTTTCGAACCGGGGCAAAACCTTGATAGTGGCGCCCCCTCTCTTCAGTGTCAATAATAAGTAAAAATTTTTTGTGACCATTAGTGAAAATAATATTTTTTTAGTATCAAATAACTACTAACTTTCATTTTGTGAGAAATATTATATAAAATATGGAGTCGCTGGGTATTGATGATTTTTCTGGGTTCCTTGATATGTGCTGGTGATCCCTAGTTAATTTCAAGTCCCTGAGTCGACGCGGACTAGAGCTATTGACTACCTGGATCGAAGTCAAATACGAAGAAAAACTATCGTATTTAAAGTTCCTGGACATATGCTGGTTATCCCTAGTTAATTCGCAAGTCCCTAAGTCGACGCGGGCGGCGGGCTGGAGCTATGGAGTATCAGCATAGAAGTCAAATACGAAGAAAAACGACTGTTTTTGAAGTGAGAAATATTATATAAAATTTGGCGTCGCTGGCGTTTCAATGATTTCTCTGGGTTTCTTGACATATGCCAATTAAATATAATATTTAATTGGTATTATATATAATATTAAATATAATTAATTGGTATTATATAATATTTAATTGGTATTATATATAATATTAAATATAATATTTAATTGGCATATGTCAAGGACTTAACTCAGGGACTTATATTATGGTCAATATAAGTCCCTGAGTCATGATGTCTTCCAAAGACCCCTAGTTAATTATAAGTCCCTAAGTCGACGCGGGCCAGAGATATTGAGTATAAAGTTCGAATTCAAATACGAAGTATAACTATCTCTTTTTAAACTTTTTTTTATTCTGAATTAGTGCTTGACTACGTTCCACCTAATGGTAAGTGGTTACGCAGTCGAAAATGGTAAGTCGCACTAATTCAGTAGCCACCTATTCACTCTTGCCTTGAAGACACCTGTATTGTAATCGGACGGAAACACTGACGCAGGCAGGTTGTTCAAGTCCTTAGCCGCACGTATAATAATTCGTCCGGACGGATGGAATGTCCACAACATAAGGATGGAGACCAGCCGTTCGTTGAGTCGTCTGATGATGGAAAGGGGATGGGGGAATTAATTCGTGTAATTCCTGCGCACACTCTCCGAAATGCAATCTTTCAATTCCCAACTACTGCAGAGGGTATACACTGAGTATTCCAGAGGCACATTTCGGAAAGTAGGAGTCAAGATTAAGGGACTCCTTTTTGCGGTGAACAAGTCCGCCTGTTTTGGTGGCATTGAAACTCACAAGATTGACATCGCCCCAAGTAGAGACTATCCTGATTGTGAGATTCAACCGCTCTACCATGGCCTCTCTTTCGGATTGAATTTGATCTCTACAGGCCCGGTCATTCGGCAGGTATCTCTCTACAATAGTGCTGTAGTCTGCGTACCCATAGATACCAGGTACAAGCAGATCGTTAGCAGCTTATATGCAGCAGGTTGCAGAGAGAACAGACTCCTGAGGAACTCCAGAGTTGGTCTTAATATCCTTCAACCACAACTCTGAGTGATCGGTCGCTCAGGAAGTCTTTGATCCAGCCGATCAGGCCAAGAGATATGCCATAGGCTGAAAGCTTGCTTATAAGGCTAGCGTGCCAAACCCTGTCAAAGGCCTTTGAGACGTCGAGGGAGACGGCAATCGCCTCCCCACTTCGCTCAAGAGCTCCGCCAATGGTGTGGTTAGCATACACTCTACTACTAAAAGGTCTCCAGTCAACCGATCCGGCGAAATCCATATTGTCGATCACTGAGGAGATCATTCTGTTCTAGGTATACCAAAAGACGAGTGATCAATACACGCTCCATAATTTTGCAGAGTATGGAGGTGATTGAAATTGGACGATAGTTGGCAGGGTCAGCACGGCTACCTCTCTTGGGCACAGGTTGCACATTGGCAAGCTTCCAGGATTTAGACACTTTTCCACTCTTAAGAGAAAGGCGGTACAAAGGTGTCAGTATCGGAGACATCTCGGGAGTACATGTTTTAAGCACTATCGCTGGTATACCACCAGAACCACAAGCTTTATTCTCATCATACTCGCATTGCCAGAATCTAGACATGAATTTTGGGCAAAAAGAGAGGCAAGCAAATTCGCCTTCTCCATTGCCGTATGAGCCAGGGATCCGTCAGGTTTTACTAGCGGTGGGAGTGAGGGCCGACAGAATTTCGTCTCGACCGCTTTGTGCAAGGGACCAAAAAGCTCTGCTGCCAGATGGTTTAGCAGAGAGCTTTGCACCAATATGTGTAATTCGGTCAAGACGAGCCTTCTTTAATGTCTTTTTGTAGGACTTGGCAGCTAAGTTAAAGGCTCTCTTCTTGGATCTTACATCCGGAGCTTTGCGGTCTCGAGCATCAACCCAGGCAAGGTAAGCCGAAATTACGCTTTTCAGCAAAGGTGAAGATAAAATATTCCATCACTTGATGCACCACATAAGTTATGGCATCCGCTCAGCTCGAGCCTGGCGTTGATATGGATGCTAATTATGTCATAGAGGGCTTAGTCTTGAGGCTGAAATAGAAAAGTAGATTTTTCAAGCATATTATATTAAGATTACTTAATAAAAACCTATGAGATTCATGTCTCAAGGATTTGGCGCCCCCATGAATCTGCCACCCGGGGCGAGTGCCCCGGTTTGCCCCCCCTTAGATCCGGGGCTGATGTGGTATAAATAACACAATACCTTACCATGGAATGGTATTATGCGTTAATGTCCTAACATTTTTTATTAACTTGTTTATTTAATCTAACTTCAGATTTAAAAGAGCTGAAAGGACAATAACCTACAATGATACAGATGCTCATAAAAAGCTATTTTGTATGCTCTTTGAGTACCATACACAGACGAATTCGGGTCACAAGAGCTGTATATAGAGATTTATTGCATTCCCCTTATAGTAAAACAGGCGGGGTTATTTTGGGTTTGAAATTACCTTCTGGCATTTCAAAGTAAGTTCAATATGTACGGATGTAGCTATGAAATTATAATTATTACTACGCCTACTTGACACGACGGGTTGTTACTGAGTAACTACTCAATAATCAATCACTAAACTTGTACCAGGGGACTCGAACCTAGGACTTCTGAACATGCCACCGTATATACTAGCCTTTAATACACTGAAGCAGTAATTATGAATAAAGCACTGTTTCTTTTTCAATCGGTCATTAAAAACAAGTCAAAGACGTATAAAATTTTATTGAAAATTCCATAGCGCTAGTATGTGAGGGTGACGAGATTTACAGCGATCGATGGCGACGACACGCCAATTACGATAATGTTCTGTTGATTAGATAAGCTGTGTGGGAGGTATCAATTACATACGAGAATTCTACTTAAAAGTATTCGATTAGGTTTCATATTTAGTAAATGTTAAAAATACTTTGGCTAATAAATTAATTAAAACCCAAATTTCTATCGAAAATGTAGAAATTTTTGTGCCAATCGTAACTACTTAATACCCTATATAATGTACCACTGCTGGGCATGGGCGGGACACATAGCATTCATGTTGAAAATGATTCACGCATGAAAATATAAAAGGTGTAAAACCCAGGATTTAGATCCACGTCACTCCCAAGCGACTGCGTTACTACTGGGCTACCAATACCTCATTATCTAATACTACTCATTTTATAATTGAACTAGATTTAGCGTCAGCGAAGCCACGGGTACCACTAGTTAAAATAAATAAAATTTCTACCTCCTCCTTTTTTGAAGTCGGTTAAAATGTAGCCTAAGTTACGCTTTATAACATTAGCTATCTGCCAGTGAAAGTCCCGTCAAAATCGGTCCAGCCGTTTCAGAGATTATCCGAACAGACTGTAGACAAAAATTTTAAAAATTGGTTTTAGTAAATATTAATATATTAATGGTTTTTAATAAAAATAAATCGTTTTTAAAAAACATTTCATATGCATTTAGTGAAAAGCTGTTAATTTGAAATTAAAAACAGACACTCCAATTTTATTTATATGTATAGATATGTTCTTATTAATTTAATAAGCGTCCATTTTCTCTTAATAAAGAAACGATAATTTCGATCTAAATAACAACTTTTTATTGGTTTTACTTAACGATAATGATCGTTATCACGTTTATATTGTACGAGTTTCTTAATATTCAAGGCCAAAAAACAGGGGGACATATTTGGAACAATATCAAATATCGTCCTTGGCCTTGACGGAAATGTAGAACGAAGAAGTTGCTATTTGGAAAATAAGATATTTCATTATAACACAATATTTCTTGAATTCTATGGAAAAAATATTATGGCTATCGATTTGACCTAACTTTGTTTGTAATTATGTATTTCAACAGATCTTTGTAAGACCTACAATTTTCTAGTAAGTACATGTTTTGATGTGTCTCTAAAGGGCGGTGACCATTTTTACCCGAGTGTGTCGTTACACAAATGAGAGTAATGTGTTTGAACTATGAGTAATATGTATGTATGTCCGACACTATGTTTCCTTGTAATTGCGAAATAATAGCGTAGATAAATGACATTTTCATCTTCGTCATCATTATATAGTTTTAAAATAAAGATGTCAAAAAGCTTCACGTCTATGCTCTTAACGCAGGCAAATGACGTGAAGGTTTATTTTTATTGTATTCATAACTCTTCGCATATTGAAATACGTAATGCATGCGTGGCAATCCCACGTCTAGCTATATTAACCAGACATTTACAACAAATGCTTAGTAAATATAATGGTAAGAGCATAAATCTAATCTACTAACTTTTCTCATTTTCATAGGAATCAGTAGTATTATTATAATTTATAATATATTTTTCTTTCATTATATAGTATAGCTCAAAAATCTGTTGTATTCAACCCACTACTGGGCATGGGCCTGCCTTAAATATATGGGGGATCAGGCCATAGTCCACCTCGCTGGCCTAGTGCGGGTTGGCGGACTTCACATGTCTTTCTTTCACGGTAAGACAAGTGGTAATCATGTTAGAAGTGATTCGCATATGAAAATAACAGAGATGCGATACCCGAATTTAAACCCGCATCATTTGGTTATCCAAGCGAGTGTGTTACCACTGTGTTACCACTGTCTGTTGATTACATAAAAATCAGTTAATCACATATTACTTCACATTACTACTCAATAAAAATGTTAAACTTTTTTGGCTTATACTCTTACTCATATCAGGTCAAAAGCAAGAATTTACTGCGCTATGTATACCAAGAACTTACAACGGTATTTGTAGCTTCCAATCTCTGATTCGATTAGTAGAGCAAACTTAGTCGTTTGTACCTCATTCTCCCAACTTTGGTCATTCCCTTTCTTATCTAATTCTCTCGGAAAGCAGTATCACTACATATTATAAAACAAAGTCCTCCGCCGCGTCTGTCTGTTCGAGATAAACTAAAAAACTACTATACCGATTTTCATGCTGTTTTCATGTGGTTCTCGAGAAAGATTTTAGTATATAATTTGCCAAGTTTCTGTATACACTTACTAGCGAAAAGCGCGGTATCGCTCGCGATAAAAATACATATCACAGCAAAAATATATTATTTCCATACAAAATACCAGTTTCACACAATGTTATTTAGTTTATTCTAAAGGGATTTACGAACTTTAAGAAAAATGTTCAAACTATTTAGGCACTCATCTATAGAAATAAAATAAAAATTTCCCTTATTACTAGGAAAACTATTTTTTTTCTATCTCTAGCTTAAAAATATACGATGTATAAATTATTTAGTACGAGTATGGTTTATATCTGTTTGCTAGCATATCATGTAGAAACTGGTATTTGATAACATATAGCATTTCATTTATTCACTAGGCAAATATAAACTATTCGACTCGATCTCTACAGACAGACATGCATACCATTACTATTAAACATTTAATAATGCTTATCTATACTTATATTATAAACCTGATGAGTTTGTTTGGTTGAAAGTGCTTATCTCGGGAACTACTGATTTAAATTGATTTTTTAGTATCGACTAGCGACTCACCCTCGCTTCGCTCGACTTCGTCCCTAGGTGCTCCGAGCCAAATTTAAAGTTTGTAGCACAAAAATCCGCCCCGTTTCAGAGATTAGCCGGAACAAACAGGCAGACAAAAATTTTAAAATTATTTAATACTTTCATATGTATTTAGTGAAAAGCTGCTAATTTGAAATTAAAAACAGACACTACAATTTCATTTATACCTATGTATCGACTAGTTAGCCCATTTACTGAGGATAGCTAAAGGCTATATAACATGATTTCTTACAATAATATATAAAATCTATGAATTTAGTTTCCGGTGTTTAGAAAGTGAATGTAGAAATAAAACGCGTGAATGAAGAACCTATACAAAGTCGCGTGCTATTGCTAGTTCAAAACATAAAAGGTTAATAAATTAAGCATATCGTCAGAATTCAAGCTGTCGGGGTACAATAATTCACCCCACACTATAAATATTCAGTAAGTAAGCATTACATGCCAACACGATTTACTCTATATATCTAGAGTTAATAAAAGTGCGTATTGTAATATTATTCACTAGTATTCCCCCGGTTTCATCTATAGATACATATAGATACACAGTGTAAGCTTTTGCTTAGCTTCTTCAAGTCGTAGATTAAAAAAATAAAAATATAATATAATGTGTTATTTATAGTGCAATAAAGAATAAAAATATAAAGAATAATAAAGAATAAAGATTAAAATAATAATAAAGAATAAAAATACTATGTGTTATTTATAGTGCAATAAAGAATAAAAATATAAAATATTGTTTAATTCCAATGATGCTGACCGTGGCCAAACACAATAGAAAATGTTTCTTTGTAAGTTTATGTTTATACGTTCTTAACCCATTCAAACTTAGGGATGCGCCCAAATGAAGCTAGGGTAAGTTGCAAATATCATTATTATCGATACAAGCACCAAACCTTTAGTTTTTAGAGGTTTTAATTATCTGTCTGTTTATGGTTATTTTTAATTTTTAGTTTTAACTAAAAAACTACAACATTCAATGTAAATCACGTTCGAATTGATTACCACGTATTTTTTAAAGTCGGTTAAAACACTATAACTTCAATTCTCCTACAATTATTACTTCAATAACTACCCAATACTTATATAGTTATAGATAGTAATAAGACTTTGGTTGGAAAATGACGAGTGCGAGCAATTAGTAGAGATAAACGTTTAAGAACTGTTTATGCGTAACCTAACATTGGTTTATAATTAAACGGAACAGTTTTCGGTGCCTAATAAATATAAATACGACCTACTGTAATCAGTATGAAATTATAACTATCTATACATATAAAATGAAGTACAACTTTCTTGAGTTATTTTTGTTATTATTTCTTGAGTTGACTGAGTTGAAACTGAGTTGTAGGGAGTTGAGTTGCTAACTCAACTCAGTCAACATTTCGACATGCCTGTATGTTTTTATGTCACACTCAATATTTTCGTAAATACATATCTGAAATTTAATTTGTCATCAATAATTTACAATACTTTTACTAGTAATATTTCACGAATAGAAGTTTTTTGGTATGACCTTTAAGCGGATCAATGTTGGTATAGATATATCAGATACGAACACTTATGTTATTTACATGTAGAGTCAATGAGGCTACGTTCAATTCTAAATATAGGTAAATTAGAAAACAGAAAGAAAACAGTTTTATTTAATAAATACGAGTAGTAATTAACACGAATCAAAAAGTTATTTAATTTAAGCACCTACAATAAATATAGATGCAAAATGTATGCATGTACGTATGTTAATTCAATTCAATTCAATTCTCTTGTTAATGGCTTCAAAGCGTACCTATGTTACTCCTTCACGTTAAAACGGCTAGTCAATTTGGATGACATCTGAAAATCATAGATTAAAATATCCTGTAATCTATGTTCATGTTCATGTTCTTTATTCTGTGGCTTTTAGCTGTAATCTATTACCCTGTACCAAATCAACTACTGACAGTAACAAAATTTGCCTAAAAGTGGCGCTGTATATAAATATTGTAAAGATACATTATGCATATTATAGGAACACATTTAGTAGATTCTTAATAAATTAATAATTATGTGGTATACAGGATAGATCATCTAATCTATACTAATCTATACTGATAATACTTAATACTTAATTAATACTTAATACTAATATTATAAAGAAGTAAAGTTTGTTTATTTGTTAAATTGTAAGGGGTAATCTCGGGATCTACTGAACCGATTTTAAAAATTCTTTCACCAACAGAAAGCCACATTATTGCTGAGTGTCATAGGTAATATACAAAACCGAAAAATAAAAAGGCTTTTACGTGGTAGTCCGTTTTGCAAAGCGAATCGGAGAAAAAACGGTCGAATGAAAGCGATTCTTACGAACGCTGCCTTAACTATGAAAGATATATTTTTGAGTTCTATAGAAAAGATGTGGAGCTTGAAAATGCCTACAAAACAGTCAACGACAGCATATGTCTAACTTTTATATGTAAGTTACAAAAAGTAGTTTTTTTAATATTAGTATAGATAATTTATTTTTAATATTAATAAAATAATTTAAATATTTAAACACTCTGTACTAAAAAAGGATTATTAACATTATGCCCAACGAAGTGGGCACGGGTCAGCTAGTATACAAATATTTTCTATTAGAACAATACAATTTGCCACGTGCGGGAACCGCGCTCGGTATCGCAAGTAAACAGGAAGGCACGCTGCCAATACACTAAATGAAAGAAAACTATTATAACTTTATTGAAAAGACAAAGATAAAAGCTGACCGTCATATTATTATATGAGCTAAATCGTTTTCATGGACACTTCTGTTCACGTCTTTAAGCTCTAGTAATAGCGTAAAAATGCTAAAATTAAAGAACTGTTAAGTGTTTTACAACTGCAAATGTAGCGTTTTTGTGATTATGCTGTAGATCCATACATATTATAATTTAAGCATAGTTTAATCTATACATTGTATATTAAGTTAATATACATACATATACATATACACAGAGGCGGAATCTATAGTCTATAGAATTTTTGTTTGTCCGTCTGTCTATGATCGCATCATAAGACATCCACTGGACAGATTTTAGCAGATGATGACTGGTTACATATCTAAAGAGTTAAATGATGATGTAGTCATCAATATTTTAATTGATATAGGTACCTAAGTAAATAACAAAAATTAAAATCAACTCTAATGATCCAAAATATTAGTTCAAAACTGTTGCTTCAGAAGATATTATAAAATATATGTTTTTTTTTTAAATGTATCAGAAAACACAATATATTTTTTTAATATAATATCAGAGTGAAGAAAGTCACTGAATTAATATTAATTTTATAAATACAAGTATTTAATTTTGATTATTTTATAAAAAATCCATATTGGGATTAAAATTAAATACTTATAAATAGACAAACCTCATATATCGTTCAATCCAAGTCACACAACACAACACTGTCAAAAAAACCGCGAAAATCGTCGAGGTCGATATGTCACAGAAATATCTTTGCACTATTTTTAACCATAATCTTTTAACACATAATTTTAAAACTATAAACCATTTAAAACCGCATCAAAATATGTAAAATTAAAATTTGCTTTGGCAGATTCACACGAAAACGTTGACGAAGATGTAAAAAATAGCTTTATTTTTAAATTAGCGCTGGCCGGGCGCGTCCGCGGAAAGCGAAGCTCGAAATTCGAATTTAGGTTAGAATCCGCGGGTTATGGCGTCACGCACACATGCGCAATGCGCGCATAGGCAAAGATTACAAATCAAGCAGATATGGTATTCCTTAAAATATAAAAAAATTAAGCACTTTACAAAAATAAAAATAAAATAGTGGGTGCGTGTACTCTACACGCGCAAGAAGTGAAACTTCTTTGGTTTTTATATGAAATTCATTTTATGTTTTAAATATTCTTAACAACATCATCCATTTGATATGATTCCATCGCTCATTTGAAAATAAATAAAAGAAGATTTTTTTTATAAATACTTCACTATTATTATTTAAATTATAATTTGTAATATTTATATTATATGTATTTTAAATAATTTGAATTACGTTTCCGGGAGAAATATTGTAACCGCCAATCCTTTTTTCCCTGTCATAGCTTTCACAGTTTTCCACGTTCTAAAATAACAACTTAAATAAATATTTCTCAAGTTTACTGAGAAACAAACATTATTTCATTTTAATTTACATATCTTCCCAAATAATACTATCGCCATTAAAAGCTCATAAGACGCATCTATCCACGTATCCGCCGTTCATTAGTCTATGCCGGTCCACACATGTAAAGCCACGCGCTTTGCTGGCAGACTCGCCGGCGTTTACGTAGATCGCGTACTTGCAATATCACTGAAAATACACCGCGATGAATACCAAAACGTACTACCAGTGTTTTACATTATATTTATAAAATATTCATAAAACAATTTGTAATGGACTTCTAATATGAAGTTTGTATCTTCCGTATTCATAGGGCTGTAAAAATTTTTCATGTGCTATCTTTTTTATTTTTTTTTAGCTGTATGTTTGATTTTGTTTGATGAGTGAGTGTTTATATAGTTAATACAAAATTTGTACAGTAAATAGTTTATTTTATGCTTGTTATTAAGAGTTTTGTTATAGTTCTTAGAAGTTTGCTATCTAGTTGTCAAGCAGACCCTTTTGTATTATGACCCTTTTCGAAACTAATCAGTTAATGACTTTAGGGGTTGAAATGTGAAAAACTCCGAAATTAAATGAAGTGAATAGTGATATAAAATGAAAGGTGAGTTGAATACTTTTCTCGTTATAACGAGTGTTGTAACTTTGATTAAAAATATTAGGTAGTTTTGGCCAAAAGTTAATAAGGTTTTAATATTTAACCTTATAACTGATATTGACAAAATATAATCATTTTTGTTTGATCACAAAAGATATAAGAAAATTCGAAGTTATATTGATTTTTAGCTTTTAAGATGGAAATTTCCTCGCTGTATTGAATAGACGTCTCCAAGTGTCACCGCCATTGACAACGACTTATAGAATAATAAAGTCTGCTACCCACTTACAATCGCTTCGCTTGGCTGCGTGCGTACAGTGTTGGCGCCCAACGATAGACTTGTATGTGTCAGATCTATCTATGTTCTATATTTCATCAATGAAGATTGTTTCTCTTATTTAATTTACCAATGCCACAAAGTGGAGAAGACCCATTTTTCGTTCATCAATTTTTGTGTTTATATTTACATGTTTTTCTAGCACACAACAAGTATGTAAGTATAATAGCTTATGATCTGTATGATAATATCTAAAACTTATGTTATGACTAATGACTTACCCTCACTCCGCTCGTGTTCGACCCTACTTATGGTTACTAGAGATATAAAATGATTTTATATGTTGTCCTGGAGAGCTAGCTAACATGAAACCAAATTTTTGTGTCTGTTTTAATTCAAACAAATAAGCTTTTCACAACAAAAAAACTATTTTTAAAATGTTTGTCTGCTTGTTCCGGCTAATCTCTGAAACGACTGGTCTAATTTGGGCGGGATTTTCACTCGCAGATAGCTAATGTTATAACTCGTAACTTAGTATTTAAAGTGGTAGTGCCATGCTCGTTACCTTCGGGTAGCAACCGAATGGGCCGGCACGCCCCGTATAGTTCATTAGTACCACTCTCTCACAGAAGACCGGCGTGAAGTGGCAGCTATGCTGCCGCGTTTCGTCCGGTGAGTGAGAGTCCGGGAGGCCCACTCTCCTTCCCCCCTCCCTCTTCCCTTCATCCTCCGCCTTCGTTCCCCCCTCCCTCCCACTTCCCTCCCTCCTCCATCCCTCCCTTTCCAGAAAGGCCGGCAGGCTTGCAGATGTCCTTGGGCGGAGGTGATCACTTCCCATCAGGTGAGCCTCCTACCCGTTTGCCCCTCTTTTTACCATAAAAAAAAAGTCTACTTTTTAATCGATTTCAAAAAAGGAGGAAGCAGAAATTTTATTTAACTAGCGGACCCGTGGCTTTGTTGACTATAAACCTAGGGACGAATCCGAGCGAAGCGAGGGTGATTCGCTAGTATGTAAATATAATTACTTTATTGATATCAAAAATATTTAGAAACACCCTGTGTGGTTTCAACCGATACGCTCAAGCTTTCGCTTTAATCATTAATTATTGATTCACAATCTGATAGAAATTAATATGTAATATGCGGAAGCACGTCCATCAAATTACATACGATGAACTTAATATTAAAAATACACTTTTAGTCTTTGATATTGATTTGAACATATTTTCTATTAATATTAAAATATATTTTCCATCATTTTAGCAGCCCTTTAAAGCGAAATTAAGTAATCGCATATAAATTATGTTATTATATCTAAAATATTCATCCATATTTGAAAGTGTATTTGTCTTTTGATTAATCAGAAAATCGCTATTGTATTGTAGTGTACCAAACGTAGTTCCGTAATGGGGAACCCATTAGCGACTGGCAATCCAGCCAAGGTAGAACAGGCTTTTTTAAACTTCTTCACTCTTATGTGTGCAATGGTATGCGTAAATGCCTTTCATGGTTATGAGTTGTAGTTTCGCTAGTGATCATTTAATTCCATGGGAACTGCCTCGACACAGTTATACCGTAAAATAGGGTTTATGTCATCAAATCTCACAATACCTTATCCACTGACAGCCGGAAGCCCCATGACGGACTCGTCTAGCACCATTAAAAATCCAAAACTACTATGCTTTCTGTTATGGTGTATATAATATCAGATAATTTTAGACTTTTTAGTGTAAATACATCACTACATATTATAAAACAAAGTCCTCCGCCGCGTCTGTCTGTCTATTCGCAATGAAATCAAGAACAACTGCACCAATTTTCATGTTGTTTTCACCAATGGATAGTGTTTCGAGCAACGTTTTAGTTATAATTTGTCAAGTTTTTGTGTATATTTACTAGCGAAACCCGCGGCTTCGCTTGTAGGCGTTATATTAGTAATAGCATTTGTGTTGGTTAAATATGTATCTGGTACAAATATATAAAAGTAAAAGCTAATAACTTAACTTGCTAATTATAAACGAAATAATTGAAAATGAGTTACAATACAATGGTAGCTCCAACGCTGACTGAGTCAGTACGTCGTGAGATAAATCTTAATGTGTAAACAGTCTCTCTTTGCCATCCCGCGATGTATTGACGTTAGCAGCCGTCAGTTAATGTTAAGGTTCAGGTCAGCTGATTCGAAAAACAATACCGCATACATTATTTTGATACATCCGGGTGAGAAAATCAGTAAACTATACAAAACTTTTAGTTATTTGTTCAATTCAAAATTATCTCTTTATATAAAGAGATAAACACAAGAAAGAAGTGTTAGAATGATCATAACAAAATTTGGCAACAGTTTTTTATATAGATAACTAACGAATTAGACTTAGCGCAAGCAAAGCCGCGGGTTCCGCTAGTTATACATATAAATCTTCCTCTTGAATTAGTCCATCTATTAAAAAAGGCATCAAAATGCGTTACGTAGTTTTGAAGATCTAAGCATACATAGGGACAGACAGACAGCGGGAAGCAACTTTGATTTATACTATATAGTGATATGTAAATTCTGTTCAAACATGTTTTCCTAAAATGTTTAATAACAATTATAATCTAATTTCGATCACCGAGCGAACAATTGTTATTTTAATGGCTTTCATATTTGTTACTTTAGTAAAAGTAAGTATTAGACTTTAACTCAAAAACTCAACTCCCTAACAAGCTTAGTGAAATTTCCTTATAGACAACCTCGATCTTGACTAGACTCATGACTCAAACCCAGATACATCGGAGTTACAGCTCTCTAGCCACTCGACGAGTATAATTTTGAAGTATAATCTATTTAAAGATTCCATGCACATAAATAACGATACACGGTGTATCATACACCTCACCCAAATAAAAGAGTGGAATGGAACCTATTTCTATCATTCATATCATTTAAACTCTGAGCCATACCTCTGTAAAAAATAATAATAAAATGAACATCTAGACATTATTTCTTAAATAAGCCCTAGGAAAAAATTATTAACCTTCCACTGCTGCGCGGGCCACCCTAGAAAAAGAGGGAATCAGGCCATAGTCCACCATGTTGGCCATTTTGCGAACGGTACTAGTTAAAATTTATAGGGTTTTCTTGAACAGGTATAGTCGCAATGTTTTCCTTCACCATAACACAAATGGTAATCATAGTGGAAATGATTCGCACATGAAAATATCAGAGTGTGCGAGACCCGGATTCGAACCTGCATCACTCGGTTATCCAAGCGAGCGTCTACCACTGTCTCTTAGTAGCTCTATGGGTATTTATATATGATGGAGTTAAAAACGTTTTCACCTAAAAATATTTATTTTAAGATCGACTCGTATCGTGTAGAAATAGGTGACTGTCATTATGAAATGACATAATGGCGTAAGTGTTTCGTTAGTGTAGTGGCATTAGTGGTAAAATATTAATCTTTGGATTTCCAATATATTGAAAGTAACTCAAGTTTTTTATTTACTTTTATTTACTCGTAATTTTTAAACATTAATAGTCTATCTGTCTGTTTTTTATACCAATTTAAACGAGACTTTCTCTGGCAGATATCATTCTCTGATGGTACACGGAGTAAGTAAGACTTTTGTTCCAGATAAAAAAGGATTCCACTGAAAAACAATCGGGACGCACCCGAGCAAAGAAGCAAAGCAAATCTGCTAGTATAACTTTAAATGTATTAAAATACAATTCAGGATCATTGAGTTTAGGCTATTGATATGTCATTAGACTAATTTCAAATATATATTTTTAACTACGATTGCCACAGACATACGTATATACATATAAAAACATCTCTTTATAGTTGAAGAAATTGAACATTATCATTGATATAGCAATCTTATATTTTCTTACAAAATACCTTCTTTATAAGTTTCGTCAAGGTCTCTTTATGCAGCTACTTTGTAAATGTAAGTAGTTACATCAAAGAAAGCACCCCTTATAATATTTCTTGCAATTTTCCTTCTAAGGGCGAGATAATCAAAGTTAACATGCCATATCCTTCGACTCCACTTGTCGATTTATAGCCTACAAGTTAGAACCTACAGTTATATTAAATTACGTTTAAAATAATAAAATATTTTATATTTCGAGACTAGCGACTCGCCCTCGCTTCGCTTGGGCTTTTTCCTAGATTAAGCACAGGCACAGCCGCGGGATCCGCTAGTTATGCATATAAACCTTCCTCTTGAATCACTCTATGTATTGAAAAAACCGCATCAAAATCCTTTGCATAGTTTTAAAGATTTAAGAGTACAAAGGGATATAGGGACAGAGAAAGCGACTTTGTTTTATACTATGTAGTGATTTAGCACGAGCGAAGCTGCGGGTTTCGCTAGTAAATGTATACATAAACTTGACAAACTATATACTAAAACCTTTCTCTTGAATCACTCTATGTATTAAAAAGCGCATCAAAATCTATTGCGTTTTAAAGATAAGCTACTAAGCATAAATAGGGACAGACAGACAGGGGAAAGCGCCTTTATTTCGTAGCATGTATTGATTTAAAACTGTCAACTCTTCATAGTAATAACTACTCGTATTGTATTGGAAAACTAATATAAGAAAGCTTTTGATCAACTTTCAAATATGAGATTCGTTAAAATAAATTCGTCCAAACTTGAAATTTTCACCATTGAATTGTTGAAATAACCAGTAACCACCTCCAAGCCATGTAGAGATCAGGTGATATAAACGTATTCAATACCTAATCAATTCAATTCCTAAACAAAAATACAAATACGTAAAATATCTATAAAAACGAGAGTTACATATATAAAAATCTCGGGTCACAGTGTTTATTATCGAACTCCTGCGAAAAGGCTTGACCGATTTTCATGATTTTTTGTGTATATTTGGTAGGTCTGAGAATAGGTCGCAGGCTATTTTTTGTCCCCCTAGGATTTTTTTTATTTGTAGATCAAGTTTTTATTTTGTTTTTTTTTTATTTCTTCCACCAACCCCTATTTTTAATAGTGATTATAACGCGGGCGAAGCCGCGGGATTTCCTAGTATTGTAAGAAATAACTATAAATATGCCAGCTTTAGTTTTTCAAATAAAACATTTTATATGTCAACTAAAAGTACACGTTACGTAAAGACATATATTTCTTACTCATAAATAAAAATGCAGATGACTGTAATTTGTAATCATAGGCCTTTTGCGATGTCTCGCTGTTGCCAGTATAACGACTGCTTGTTTATTGCACCGCAAATTGCAAGTAGAAACTTTGCATAGACAAATTTCTAAGCATAAAAAGCTCTAAACAGCATATTTCAGAATCGCATATGTTTTTTGAGTCTTTTACTTTCGATTGATAGTAATTATATAGGGAAAGTTCTTGTTTTTTTTTTAAATCAGTACATACCTACTTATAAATAAAATGGCTGTTGTTAATTTAAAATTAACAGATTTTCACTAAATGCATATGAAAGTATATACGGTACTTACATCAAAAAAAAATTTAAATGTTTGTCTGTCTGTTTGTTCCGGCTAATCTCTAAAACGTCTGGACCGATTTTGACGGGACTTTAACTCGCAGATAACTAATGATAGGTATAATGAGTAAAAAGCTAAAAAGCGACAAAATCCGAAAAGATACTTTCATTTATAATGTCAAACATTCGCGTAAACCTAAGAAAGTATTATATAACTTATGCAACTTTTATTTTATTAGAAAATTATAAAACAGTTTTATTTATTTTAAAATTAATATGATCCAACTGAATAAAAATCTTAACATTTTGTCTCAAAAAGAATATTAAGCGTCCTCTACGTAAAACAGCGTATACTACGTACAATGTCCAAATATGTTTAACGCCCTCTAGTGACGCTCTTTAGAGAACTTCTCTAGTGAATTCTTGTAGAAACTCTAGAAATAGGTTTAGTTATTGGTATGACAGATGGCAGCACTGGTCTAAAAGTTTTCTTTAAAAGCTCGTTCATGAGACATTTCATGTTGTCCCAAGACATTACAGTTCTATTTGTATGAGAAACTAGTGACTCACCCTTGCTTCGCTCGGGTTCGCCCTAGGTATCCTCTTTGTTATAAGATTTTTTACAAACTTTGATTTTTTTGTTATTATCATTATAATTAAAACCGAACATACAAAAAAAATCCCGGAATGGTCGAGCCATTCTCGAGTTTTGCGCTTAGCGACATTCATTTTTATTAATATACTTAGATGTAATCTTGAATGGAAAAGTTAGGTTTTGTCGTTATTTCTAAGCTAAGTAGATTATTCTACATAACTTAGCTTTTGCCCACATTGTTTTAATTATCCCTTAACATGCCTATAATAGAGAAAGTCGGTATTATACAGCAAAGCTTTTCAAATATTTTGGTTAATGGACTTAAATTTGTATAAGTTAAGATAAAATCTCATTAATATTACATGAAAGTTTAATACTTTATGTTTTGAAATAAATTATTATGTATAATTTAGAAAATTAACCTAGTATAAATGATTTTTTTGAGGAACACTAAAATATTTTTGTCATATTTATATATATTAGAGTATCTAGTACACGCTATAATATATTAATTTATAATGGAGCCAAAATGATAGTGAAAAACTTAGTTTTTGTTACGAAATGTTCCAACTTTCTTACTTCCTAATTCAAGAAAGACCTTCTTAACTTCGTTATTTATCTACTTACTTTAGATTATCTTTTATTAAGGCTATCTATTTCAACAATACATGTAAAGTCTAAACATCTATGTATACATATAAATAAAATCAAAGTGTCTGTTTTTAATTTCTAATTAACAGCTTTTCACTAAATTCATATGAAAATATATACGGCTTTAACGTTAATATTATATTCATTTCAAAGAAAAAAGCTTTAAAGTGATAATTATAAACGAAACTTCGAAAAAAATATTTTTTCCACAAACAACTAACATGGAATGGAGAATAGAGCTTTTTCTGAAACTTCTACGGTTTTTCTCCTGTATAAATTTATGTGATAATATGAACTATGATTATGAAAAACTTAAAGTATTTTTCAATAATTAAGGTGCGTTCTACTCAAAATTGTTTCAAAAGTAGGTACATAATATACCCTTAGTAAGTTTTTATTAAGATAATAATTATTTTGGTTTATCGGACTTAAAACTGTGCTGTGTTATGTGCTTATTAAGACCCCAAAAATTAAAAAATAAATTTGTTATGTGTTTTAAAGAGCCACCTTTTTATGAAGTTGGTCTTACAGAACACCTTTAAAATTAATAGATTTTCCACCCAATCATTTTGAAATACTGATCAAAATCGCATGCCAAAGATTCTACCATAAAGCTGCTGTAAATCGAGTACCGATTACCTTCTCAAAAGTTGAACCGTATACGAGTAACAAACAACTTTGTTGTTTGAGAAGCTTAGCTTTATTGATTTTATTTAAGGACTAGTGACTCACCCTGGCTCCGTCCGGGTTCGTTGCGTAAGTATACCTACGTTTCAATGGTTCGTACCTATAGATTTCTCTAAGATATCATATTTTATAGTATAACCATTAACATGCCATCTTCATATTTAATTTCATTAAAGTTTATTAATACAGACAGGAGTGCTGGCTCATTTTTAGCCCAAAGAATCAGCATTGCTATTCAGTGGGGAAATGCGGCCAGCATTCTTTCCACTATTCCACGCCGACACAACTTGTACAGTAATAATTAAGTGTGTGTGCTTTGTATAATATATAGTTAAGTTTACTTGTAATTTCCTTTGTTGTAAATAAATATATAAACAGACAAAAAATGTAAAAACTATTGATAAAACACTTATTAAAAAAGTCTAAGTAATTATCTGTCAGTCTAAGTTATTGAGAAAACCACTTGATTTAGATAAAAAGTATGATGATCGCTATGAGTGTTAGCATTTATAATGATTTTCACTTGTATATAGTTGTATATCATCATCATCAGCCCTTTTTTAACGTCCCACTTCTGGGCACAGGCCTGCCTTCATTGTGAAGCGTATCAGGCCATAGTCCACCGCGCTGGCCTAGTGCGAGTTGGCGGACTTCACATGCCTTTCGAAAACTTGTTATGTTTTCTCAGACATGCAGGTTTCCTCACGATGTTTTCCTTCACCGGTATGTGGTATTCATGATATAAATGATTCGCACATGAAAATATCAGAGGTGCGGGACCCGGATTTGAACCCGCATCACTCGGTTATCCAAGCGACGCGTTACCGCTGGGCTACCACTGTCTACTTGTATATAGTGACCATTAAAATATAAATAGTGACGACCTCGAGCGGAGTGATAGTGAATCGCTAGTGTAGGTACCTATAAATAAGATAATTGGTGCTAAAATCAAAGTATTTTATTTAGCATAAAAATTGTTACTACCACCAGTTCGGAAAGAAGAAACCTTTGACCTGAGAAGAACTGGCGAAAGAAACTCAGCTGGACTAATATTATAGCAGACTAAAATGTAGCAATAGTCATGCTTATATCACAGCAAAGTTGGAATATAAGAGTATGGTATTCAGCTCTTTTTAATGTCCCACTGCTGGGCACGAGCCTCCCTTCAATACGAGGGGATCAGGCAATAGTCCACATCGCTGGCCAAGTGCGGGTTGGCGGACTATCACACATGTCTTTCGAAATATTGCTAGATTCTCTCAAACATGCAGGTTTCATCACGATGTTTTCCTTTGCCGTAAGTTCGAGACCCGGATTTGAACCCACATCACTCGGTTATCAAGCGAGCGCGTTACCACTACATATATAAGAGCTTAACAGTGGTTTACTTTTTCTACCATGTTTTTAGCACTTAATGGTTAAGCGTAGTAAGCTTAACAAACTGGTCCAAGCAAATATTATGAAAGAAAAGCCAATGACCTTAGACATTTAAAATACTTTTAACTAAATCTACTCAAAAGTTCAAAGTCCTCTTATATTTTTCATACAAAAACTGAATTTTATTTTTAACATGATTGAATTCACTGCAGTAAATATCGCTTCTTAGCTGCATTGCGCAAAACTACTCCTCTGTTGTAAAAGTTGTGGTCTTGCTAAAATTCTTATACTATTAACAAGTGCTTTTGTTTTAATTCACATAAAGCTTCATATATTTATTGTTTATGTCTGTATTAACATCTAAAAATATTTTAAAATATAAGAGATAGATTTACCTAATATCGATATTTTGCTTGTGACCCCAATAACTCTCTAAATTCTCAGCGTAACGGAAACTATTGTCTTGATTCTTATACATTATGTACTAAATTATAAATGAATAAAATTCTGAATGATGATTTAATTTGATTTAAAAAAATCTGATTAATAATATACTTAGGTATAGTAATTTTATTTTAAATTAATTATTAATCGTTTATAACTAATAATATAATAGAAATATAAAAAAATATAATTTATTTTCGAAATTCATGTAAAATATAATTTTCCAAATGTGTGTATGCATTCACACCAAAGACCGTTGCTTCACTCGGGATCGCCTCTATTGACAAATTGAAACAAATCCATCCCACAGGAACCGTACTTTTTTCCAGGATAAAAAATATCGTCCTAGTCTTAGCTATAATAATTGCTATTCTAAACATCAAAATTTGTTCAGCTGTTCTGGCGTTATTGAGTAACAGACATTCATCCAAAATTTTCACATTTATAATTTTACTAGTGAGTAGCGACTTACAGGAGGTAAGTTGGTAAGTCGTTTGGATTCGTCCCTAGAATTAGCGCGAGTAAAGCTGCGGGTTCCGCTAGTATACATATAAAACCTCTGTTCAATCACTCTATCAATTAAAAAAACGCATCAAAATCCGTTGCGTAGTTTTAAAGATCTAAGCATACATAGGGACAGACAGACATCGGGAAGCGACTTTGTTTTATTCTTAGTAGCGATTTATAACGGGATTATAATGGAGATTATATTAATAATGAGAATATAATAAAAAACAATCATGAATCCAAGTATTTAAATCGATACCCAACTCAATTACGAGTATGAAATAACAAGTAGCAACGAAACGATACAATTCAAAAAACGAACGAGAAAATACAATATTGATTCAATTAACGAATCGAAATGAAGCTATAAAATCGATTGATAACCAATTCCCTGTAATCGTTGACACGAATGTCACTTTTCGCGCCGAAACGTCAACGTCAAAGTTATCGGGAGCTCTGGGAAATATGTTTGTCTCTTTCTATATTATATAATACGGAAAGAAAGTGAGCGATGCTAGGTTCTACCGAGTTCCGCATGCGGGCAAGTCCTAGGGGTGGCTATTGATTTTTCTTTGAGTTTGCGGCAGTCGCCCGATGAGCCGGTGTCGAGCGCGAAAACACTGTCTCGCGCTTCGCGTACAAAATACTTATTCAATTCAAAATTTAGTTTATACCTTTAATTTATATTTAAAAGCAGTTCAAGCCTTTCCGATTTTGTGCTTTAGTGCGCTGGGAAAAGAATTTCGTAAGTCTCTATTTTTTTATTATAATCTATTTAATGTGACAATAGTGTTTTTATTGCCACGAGACGGTCATTTCGACGGTCAGATGGATTGATATAGATTTTACACGTGTACTCGATGATCGGAGTCAGCTGATTGACCCACCCCACAAACGTCAACTTGAAAGTAATCTGTACAGCGGCGAGAAATAATAGCAAATCGTTAAAAAGCGATTAAATATTATAATTATTATTAATAAGACTAACTTACCAGCTTTTCCAGGGGTATATTAGATTTGTAGACTTTAGTTCGCACTGTATGATACACGTTCATGCCTAACTTGTAGAGAAACCTCAAAATTGAAGCGTAAAAAGGGGTGGTGTGCAAGCCGGTGTTCTTGGAAATAAAATTAAATTGGGGATAGTAATGTATGCTAGGCGTCTTATCTCGAGACTAACCGGAGAGGGCTTACACGATGACGTCATGGATCGTTATATCAATGACGTCATTCGTCCTTTAGTCCTGATCATTTAAAGCAATAAAGCCGGAACGTGGAGACATTTTAATGGTATCTGCAGATTAGTTTGCTATATAACTATAGCTAGCTGTAGATGTGGGGAGGTCGTTCATTAGTTTTTTGTGTTGCAATAAACTTGTAGTTTTTATGACAGATAAAAAAGATGATATGAAAAAGATTAGGGCAATTATAAGAAGTGTAATTAATCTTTCTGTGGAGTATTGAGAGTAAAATTATGTAGGTTCTATAATTCATTGATTTTTAAATCTTTAATAGTGATTTAGTATTTAAGTTCAAACTTTATTTCACTCCACCATATTTTTTCCGTGTTTTCAACATAAAAACTAAGACAGCATTACAGTAAAAAAAGTCTGCAAAATATTCTCCTTTAGCATGATACCACACCCTTTATAATACAACATTTGTATTCAATTGTTCTATTTAGGTACTACTAGGCAGGCTTTTAGGGCTTAAGCCAAGCCCTAATTCTTTTTCTAAATTAAAAGTAGCCTAGATTACTCCTTATAACATCATTTATTTGCCAGTGAAAATCCCGTCAAAAGCAGTCCAGTGGTTTCAAAATTTTGCTGGAACAAACAAATAGACCGACAAAAATGTTAATTTATATAACTTATCGTATTATATATATTATGTAAAAATATTTTTTTAAAAGCGATTGTATTGGAAATACTATAATCATTAATTTCAATTTTATTTATCTTTACAGCTGTAATCTGAATCTGAATTGAAACAAGTCTACTAACCAAGGGGAAACAATATTATTATGTAAAAATTCTCTTTCATTGTACTCTTGGTATATATTCAATACTAGTAAACTCGTACCGCTTCGCTGGGCATAAGTTAATTTAAATTAAACGTCTTTTTTATATATTTTTTATAAAATAAAATTAGCCTAGGTTACTGCTTATAATATTAGCTCTATGCTAGTGAAAGTCCCGTTATAATCAGTCCAGCTGTTTCAGAGATTAGACGGAACATACAGACAGACAGGCAGGCAGACAAAAATTGATTTTTGAAGTACCGTATATACTTTAATATCGAGAAAAGCTGTGAATTCGAAATTATTAACAGACACTTCAATTTTATCTACATGTCAGTATTTTATAAGCTGTGATTGTTGATAAAAAAGTTAGAAAAATATACAAAAATGCATATGTTTTAAGTAAATAGTTCAAATGTATAATTTTTAATTATCCTTGAAAAAATTTCGTATGTATTGCTAAAATTATGTTATTAAATTATAGTAATTTATAATAAGAGTAATAACAGACAGGCTTGAAACTTAATTTTGTTGTTTTTGATTATCTCTTTTATCTCTTAGACAAACTCTCTTCAGACACACTCAGGGAAAGCTTTGTTTTTGGCCGTCCTTGAGTATATAAGATAGGCGGCGACGATCCGCCCTAACTCCGACAGCGCCTAACTCTACCCTTTACTTGCGTATATTTTCTAGAAAATTAAAATTAAAATTCTAAAAACCTTTTAACTTGAATAAAAAGTTAATATTATACAAGTTGATTATTATTATATAGCTAATATTATGATCTTGTTCATTTGACATCATAATAGCTACGGGACAGGAGAGACTGACCATGATTGTTGTAAAGCATTGGAAGCGGCGGGAACCAAAAATCTAAATAAATCCGTGACAAAATCCGAAGATAGTTTCATTTATAACATAATAACGAATTAATTACCGCCTTATTTAACAAAATCTGGTATGAGGAACACATATTAGATGAATTTATATTTCAACGTCTCAGTGCTGGAGGTGGACCATCCCTTCGGTATAAAGGGATTAGGCCATAGTCCACCATGATAGATTGCTTGCTGGTTAGCAAACTTCAAATCTCTTTCGACAATTACTAGGTTCTCTCAGATACAGGTTTCTTGATGATATTTTTCATTCTTCACGATTTTAATATAGAGAAAAGCTAATATATGGCGTACCTGAGGAAAATCAGGGTGTATCACTAGTATTTAATATCCTTAAAATACGAGTACATAACGAGATTTACTCAGAACTAACAATGCCATCTGAATAGAAATGTTTGAATGACCCAGTATTTTACAATAAACATACTGTATCCTAATAAGGGAAATTATCAAGATTATAATTTAAGAAATATTTATAAGGACGGTTTTGGATGAATGTTATTACAAAGATAGAGTAAGGTCTGAAGAAAGCCTAAGATTATTGATAGACACGTAGGGACTTGAGCGAATCTAGGGTAAGCTTGTACTTAACGACGAAATATCCTTAACTCATACGTTATAATCCAAGAAATGTTTATTTTAAAATAACGAAAACAAAAAAATATATTTCTATATTGAAGGATTTTTTTAATATTGTTATCAGTTATTATTAAACCACGAAAAAATAAACGAATTAAATACCTCTTCTTTCAAATTCGGCAACTAAGAAAATTATTATTTCCTTTATATATTACTAGCCTTTTCCGCGGCTCCGCTCGCGTTCTAAAGGCTGAAAATCAAAAGAAATATTTTACTCCCGTTTCTGCAATATTTTTCATTGATGCTCCGCTCCTATTGGTCGTAGCGTAATATAATGTAACCTATAGCCTTCCTTGATAAACGGACTATACAACACAATAAGAATTTTTCAATTCGGACCAGTAGTTCCTGAGATTGGCGCGTTCAACCAACCAACCAACTTACCAACCAAACAAACAAACTCTTCAGCTTCATAATATTAGTAGGTACTTATAGGTAAAAGAAAAAACATTAAAACTTAAAAGTAAAGGCAGGCTGTAAGCTTTTAAGCTCACCTTTTGATGTTGTCCTTAATACGTTTTCAAAACGGTCTATGGAACCCTCTCAATACGACGACGACTTTCTACAGGAAATATCGTTAAAGAAATATTAATTGTTAAAAAGGATCAAAAAAGCCCTTACAAGAGGTATTTTCTAGTAGCTATTAAATATAAAAGCTACCTCCATTTTCAATAAAGTTACAAATGGATAAAAGTATATACCAAAAGATTAGTCTGTGAGTTATATACCAAGATAGTAAGTTAGTTACAAATGTAGGTAAAACATGTAAAAAATGTGATTGATTGATGTGATTAGTATTATTTTCATTGATATTTGCTTCCAATACCATTATAGCTTGACAATTTGTTTGGAGCACTTCTGTAGGAAGATATGTCTGTAGTATTAATATTGTAATATCTTTAGAATTTCATATCAAAATCTTCAATTTCTTGCTATATTTGCTGTCTGAATTACTTTCATACATGTTGTATTACACAGGCTTCCATCCAATACTTTATTGCCGAATAGTTTTTATAGCTTCCCAAAACCAATTAGTCTTCCGAAAAGTAGACATTATTTACTAAAACTAAACTTTTCTGGATGACCTAGAATATTTTTGTTTTCGGTTTTCTTTGAACCAAAACAAATAAAAAGGGAAAAAACCTAACATTTGACCTTTTTAAATATAATTTCCCTTAAAAAATATGTGTTCTACGGGACTCGAAACCTCGAACTGCCAAACGGGACGTTGTAATATCTTGTATGTACGAGTAGATATTTCACAATAAAGAATATCGGAAAAAGCTGTACATATTACATTTTCGAGTATCTACTATAAAAAATTCCAATTCATTTAGATGGAAATGAATCATGACATAAATAAATGGCAGGGTTCAAATTAACTGCTCTCATTAACGAGGATTTGATCATCACATAAGTAGGCCATCGTTACTCTACATACATACAGCAATAACGCACGTCGTATATGTTAGTAGGTAGTTGCCATTAAAATCTCACATAAAATGCAGATTTTTCCCATTAAAGGTTTAGTGCTTTGTTTTTAATTAATCTAAGTGATCAAAACAACATGCTCAGGCATTAAATTTACCGACTTTATAAAGAAGTAGTTCGCATTTACGTTTTCTTTTTAACTTGCGTGATATCAGTACATATAAATAAAATTGAAGTGTATGTTTTTAATTTCAAATTAACAGCTTTTCACTTAATGCATATGAAAGCATATATACGGTACTTATATTATCAAAAAATATTTTTTAAATATTTTTTGGTCTGTTTGTTTCCGGTAATATCTGAAACGGTTGAGCCCATTTTGAAGGGACTTTCACTTGCAGATAGCTAACTAGGAGTAAGTTAGGCTATTTTTATTTTATTAGGAAATTATAAACTTACACCCAGCGAAGCAGGCCGGGTTGACTAGGTTTATAATAATATACTGCTTCAATTATATACATTTCAATTGCAAAAGTGTGTGCATGTTCGCAACTTTTTTATACAGAAAGACTGGATTTAAATGAAAATTTGTGCGAAATATAGATTATGATTTGGAGCGTCACATACGTTACTTTTAATATTAGTATTAATCAAGAGTTAGGTTTATTTTATAATACACTATCGGAACCCACGGATTTGCTCGCGATAAAACTAGAGACGAAATTAAATAAGAGTCGCTATTTTTTTGTTATAAATCAATGAATGCTGAATTCGTCTTGGGCTTTTGTGAAGACTTACAGAAAGCCATTCAAATTATACTTAAAAGCTTGAAAGTAAGCAGAAAACTTATTGAATATCTATTAAGAAAATCTCAAATCTCTATGAAAAGGTAAAATCAAATGATATCAGTAATCGAGTTTTTCAGCCTTCAAAATTCGTGGACCTTTTAATTCAAATAAACATTTGGATTATTCAAACTTTTCCAATCAATTTAGAGTAATGTACGTTTCTTAAAAGCTATAGAATTGAAAATTAATGTATTAAAAATCATTATTTTAACATTTGTATATAGTAGAAAGTCATTTTTGATAAAAAAATCAATGAAAAAACGAAATTATCAGCATAATTATTATATTTTTTTATCAAATTATCAATTTTCAGGAGTAATTCTAATAAAATTATTAATAATTTATCCGACTTCCGCGACACTCATTTTTTCAATCTATTGAATTACCCCATAATCACGCTTAAAGTTTTAAGTCCAAAACTCTACCCACCGCTACGCCATCTACTCTATGAAATATAAAGGTTAAAATTTCTTACTTCACAAGAAATATCCGTCGATTAATCAGCTTAGATTAAATTTCCGTAACCTGAAAAATCGGCCTTGTGGTGTCGTTGACACATTATTAGAATCGATTTTTTATCACATTGCTGTCAAAATGACAAATTGAGTGTCTCTCAAAAAATAAACGCGCGGGAGCGTCCCTAGTTGCTTAACTGTAGTATTTGTTTTACCCCAGATTATACAGACATACATTAAATGCAACTTCACCGTTTATATTATGTATGTATTTAAAATTTATATGTGTAGTATATCAACTATCTGGTATCCATAATACAAGCCTCGTAGCTTACCACGGAACTAGATGGCGCTGTTGTAAAAAATGTCTCTACATATTTATTTATTTATTTATTTATTTGTCTAATACCGTTGTACAAAGTGTACCGTGGGAAATGAACTTACGGTAGTTATATGAGACTCACCAGCTTAAAAGATGCCTGAACTACCCACTCACCCAACAGAAACTCTCCCATCTTAGTGGGTCGTCACAGGATCAGTTAGCTAACAGGTCTGCCAAAGCAGACTACACAGCCAAGGGGTTGCTTCATAGTCCACTCCTATCAGAGAAGTAACTGGAGCAATCCTCATGGCACACCGCCCGCCAATGTGGGCCACTACTCAGTACATTATTGGCTTCAACAAGATATTAAATTAAATTAAATATTAAATATATTGGGACATTTTTTACAACAGTGCCATCTAGTTTCGTGGTAAGCTACTTACTAGCTACTAGTTGATATACTACATACAAATTTTAAATACATACATAATAATTAATATAAATATTAACACCCATGACTGGAGAACAAATATTCGTGCCCAACAAATGAATGCCCCCAGCGGGACTCGAACCCGCCAACGCTGGCGCAGGAAGTAGGGTCACTGCCAACTGAGCCAAACGTGTCGTCAAATATATATAGATTAATAGTGAATGAACATCGGAAGAGGCGATCTATCTGGTCTAACTGTAAATAAGAACCCTCCATGTGGCCCTACAAGTTCCCCAAAACAATTTCTAAAAATTAATCAAGCTGCGAAGGAGAATATCTAATAAAAACACTCAAGCATTTTGTATAAAAAGATTAGTTTGTCGTTCGGT
Source organism: Boloria selene (assembly GCA_905231865.2). Taxonomy (NCBI): domain Eukaryota; kingdom Metazoa; phylum Arthropoda; class Insecta; order Lepidoptera; family Nymphalidae; genus Boloria; species Boloria selene. The sequence goes on from HG993156.1 coordinate 1,548,947, forward strand.
ATAAAATAAGATTGCAAACAAAGACATGAGTATGAAAATTTCATTTATATTAAATTTCACGCTGAGTGATGGAGCTACGAGGGTATGACACTCTGCGATGGTTGGCCGATTCGAATATATATGGTCTTATAATTTTGAAGATGAATAAGCATTTTGCTTAAAATATACAAGTTTTATCATATGTCTTATTTTTTTCTGAAAAAGTAAAAATAAGTACAGTTCTTACTATTATTAACTAGCGACTCGCCCTCGCTTCGCTCGTGCCCTTCCCTAGATTTAGCACAGGCAAAGCCGCGCGGGATCCGGTAGTTAGGCATATAAACCTTCCTCTTGAATCACTCTATATATTAAAAAAACCGCATCAAAATCCGTTGCGTAGTTTAAAAGATTTAAGCATACAAAGGGATAAAGGGACAGAAAAAGCGACTTTGTTTTATACTATGTAGTGATATCGCAAATGTACACAAAATAAACTCTAATATCTTAGAAGTGGATTTTTTCTTTATAATGTTTAGTTTATATTTACTATAACCTTAACTTTTTTTATTTACTTAACTTTTTTTTATTATAACCTTAACTGTTTATATAAACTAACTTGTAACCGAATGAAGCGGGTACAAATCTCTCGCAAAAAGTCTCGCACCCATTATAATTTCATATTCAAATTATTTACATCATTATTACCAGTTGTCTTACGTTAAAGGAAAACATCGTGATGAATCCGTTTAAGACAGTATTTAAGGTAATAAATTACAGAATCAAATATTATAAAATATTTTTAGTTCGTACCGGACAACAATGCTTAAAGATTTGAATAGTTAAATAATAAATATGAAAACATTATATATTAATTAATCTATTATTCATACTTAATTATGTAATATGTATATAGAAATAGATGTTTGCTTTGCATCGGCTTAATTAATTAATAAAAAGTTTAAAAAATGATCAATGCAATTTATGGTGACAATCTTAGGCGTTGGACTTGTCAAGTCGCATTTCATGAGTCCTACTACTAGCAGGGTACTGGTTCCAGTACCCTGATATTACTACTTATATAAGTATTTTTGTTTCACACAGTAAAAAAGAAAAGTCTATTAAATAACGATTACTAAACGTAAAAAGTCGAAGAAAAATAAACAAATTTACTCGCGAGCGCGACCAAAGCATTTGACACACGCAAAATATCCATTTGTTAACAATGCTGTTGGCACTCCACTGAAATTAATCATATTTTTACATACATACTTTTATCTACAACTGCGTATATTGTTCACAAAAAACAATTCCTTCGTAACCTGTACATAAATAATCTACAAATAAATGGCTAGACGTTTTTTTCGTTTGCTCTAAGTGCAAGAACTGCAAAACGGAGAGACATGAAACTTATTGCATAGGCTGCAGTGCGTTTTAGTGAAAATGTTCGTATATGTTAAATATAAGAACTTAATTTCCGGTCATTAGAATGCGGTCGGAGCCGCGCGAAATACTAGTATTGATTATTTAAAATTATAAATCATAGTAAAGTGACATCAAAATCATTGTAAAATAAAGTTTAATCACCAGGTGCTGTGTGTTTAATTTTAATTAAGTCACCTTGTAATAAGTAATGAAATATTCATTTAAAATATAAATCATTATAGATACATACAAAAATAAACAAACATAAAAATCTTTATTTTTTATGTTGGTAAAATTTACGAAAACTCTTAACGCTAAGCGGTAGCGTGGATCAAATGTCTTTATAACTATAAGAACATTATCCTTACTTTGGTTTTAGGTCAAATACATAATAATATTACCTATATAAATATTTTTCGAAAGGAAAATTCTTGTTACGTTATAAACGACATGTTTGGCTCAGTTTGTAGTGAACTAGTGATTTCTGTGCCTGTGGTCGCAGGTTCGAGTCCCGTTGGTGGCATTCATTAGTGTGTTGATCGCAAATATTTGTACTCCAGTCGTAGATGTTTAATTATAATATGTACCTATGTATTCAAAATTTATATGTAGGCGAGCTGGCTCATTTTTCGCCCAAAGAATCGGCATTGCCATTCAGCGGGGGAATGCGGCCAGCATTCTTGCCACTATTCCGCGCGGACGCGACTTGTACAGTAATAATTAAGTGTATATTTGCTTTGTACAAATAGTTAAGTTTACTTGTAATTTCCTTTATTGTAAATAAATTGGATTTTATTTACTATCTAGTATCCATGACACAATGTATGTGCATGATGGTACTGTAAGTTAATGTCTTAGTAAGTATAGGTTAGTAAGTGTAAGTTAAAGTTGCTTATGTCATTTAGCTATATAAGTTCACAACTTAAATAAATTTAAGAGGTACAATACTACAAAAATGCATTAATGTCTGACTTAGATTCACTACAAGTATTGTTAAAATTTAAAATTTAAATTCACTCTTTTTCTCGGTATACTTTTGCCTTTCTGAATTGGCACTTAGAAAGCCCACAGTTTATCTTTCAAACATAAGGGAGAGCGAATTCTACCTCGCACCTAGAACAGCTATATACATGGAGGAATATTTAATTAAAAGTTAGTCATTTTAACTTCACACTAAGTATGGGCTGTATAAAGTAGTATAAAGTTCAGAATTCCTAAAAGTTGCGTTAAAATTTTATTAATTTTGGCAGGTGACGCTATACGACTATACAATATCCTCTTAGCGTCAGTACTTATTAGGTTTTTAGCAATTTTTACAGTCTCCTGTCTGTTGAGAATTGGCAGGGTAACCGTCTCCAAAAAGAAAAAAAGCTTGTTAATATTAACTATAGTTTCAGATTTTAGCATTTATCATTTTAATGGAAAATGGATTGTGACAAGTTATATCAAATATTTGAGACACAGATTTAGAGTACTAAATGTATGATCTAAAAAATTCTCCAAGCACTTACAGGTGCAAGAATGATTATTCCGTGGACCCTTTATAAATCGTAATGTTGTAATAAATGGGAGTGGCTTGACTTGTGCTCATAGCGTCCTGCAATCCAAAAAAAGCCAAGAAACGCAACGCGCATAACTATGCTTACGTACTAAATAGTCCCGCTGAGATTCTTTTAGGTCAGGCTATTTCTTTGTGAACTGATAGTAGACTCATGAAGTTCAGTTGAAATTGTAATAATTATAATTATAATGCAGATTAAAATATTTTAAATTTGATTATTTAATTTAAAATATACTTGTAAGTAGCGATATAGTAGAGCTTTAAAATGTAATATAGCTCTATCAGTCTAAGTAAAACAAAGCACCACAGCGGGGAGTTAGGAAAATAGTTGCCCTACTCCATCTCCGCTAGAAATAAATAATTTACACAAAATTAAACGAATAAGGGTCAAGGGAAAGCTAATATTTCACCAGGGTCCAATTTTCAAGTAATCAACACTAAACAAATTATTTATGAACATAATATATTTATGTACATGTAAAAAATTCTAACTTAGACGAATCTGTTCATACTTTTTTTTTCTCATTGATACAGGGCAAAACTATATTTTTTCGAATATTAATGATTTACATAAAAGAATGTTTGTGAAGTTTTTGTAATTAATAGGCAATAAAAACCGGAATCGTTAGTTAGTTAGTTTCGGAGATAAGCATTTAAAAAGGAAAAGAAAATTTCTATTATCTTAGAGACTTTAAGGATTGGGCAAAAAGTAATATACGAGAGTATCCATAATATGAATTTATTCAAAAATGCTTTTTATCTATCCCTACATGATACTCGTATACAAATTGTGCTAGTTAACTCATTTAGTGCTTCACCTAACTGTCCAACACTGATTAATGCAATTTATTATATGGCTAGGTCACCAAATTATCTACTAAATTTATTATCTACGACCTCAACTCGATATTCTAGTACATCCTTATTATATTATTATCAATGCAAGTCACTTAGGCTTTACGTTAAAATTTTTATTTATTTTTTGATACAAAAATAGATAACATATTATAAAAATACAATAAGTATCTAAAATAAAAAAAAACCCATTTTTTTAATTTTGTACCACCATTTTTGAAATTGATCGTTAATTAGGAATTTTCCATTTTAAACTTTTAAAAAGATGATTTGATTATTTCAATAAATACTTTCACCATTATTTAAGGTACTATTATAGACAAAAGTTTATGTTTAACCAACTTCAAAAAAGGAGAACGTTTTATGTTCCACCGTGTATTTTACAGTGTTTAGATGGTACATAATGAGATAGTGTTAGTTAGTTAGTTTGTAATAGATTTAAATTATAACAAAACATTATAGCACTAATATCTACAGAAAAAAATATTATCACATTTAATGAGTGTAAGCAGCCTACCTAATTATAGAAATGAATGAAATTTCCTCAAAGCCCGCAGTGCCCCGGTTCTTGACCGCGTCAACTTTTCAGCAGGGTAAATGAACTTACGGACGTCAAATATGTTTTGATAAATGTTTGTGTTCTAGAAACTAACTTAGTGTGTTAGAAAAATGCGTTATGTTTATGGCTTTAGATTTTTTGTTTCAAATTTTAATTTAATATTTGATATAATAATAATTAATAATTTCTTTAATAATAATAATACTAGCGATGTACACTCGCTTTGCTTGATTCCCTAATATTTAATGGTTAAAAAGCGCGTAAAAAAGGCTTAACGATTAATATTTTTGGGCCAGGAACACTTGTAGACGTATAAAGCATAACGTACTATCATTCATAATCGAATAAACTGTTCTTATAACGGATATAATGTAATACGAATCATTTTTGAATTAAAAAATTCGCAATATTACATAAATGAATATAATATAACTTTATTTTCTAATTTTTTAACTATAAAAGCATTTTCTCGGGGGAGCCTCACCCCTAGAGAACGCGTCCCCAGGTGGCGGATCGGGGAATGCTCGGCAGATATGCTGGGTCGGAGGGAAATAAAATACCTCCCGCGGACCAACAGGCTGGAGAAGGAAACTCCATATAAAACCCCTGTCGTGAGCTACTCTGACATATTCGGAGTGTAGGTTACGATAGTGCTGGAGGCTCGGCCAAGCCTACAGAAGAGCTGGCAGCGGAGGAACTCAAAGGAGTCAACGGTGGCGCTCACACCTTGTGAAGGTGACGGTCTTGGCGTCAGGTGGTAACCGGCCGTAAAACTTATAACCAAACAAATTTCTTCTTGTGCACAATGATGAATACAACGAAAGGGAAAACGATAAATGCTAGGGCGTTCCCCATAAGCGACGTGAATGCGATTTCGAAACGATGCTGTCATGCTAGGGCCTTCCCCAGAAGCGACGACACTATTACTAATATAAATTCTAATAAATTGACTTTATTACCTAATGCAATAAGACGGCTAAGGCTTGGGACATGGAATATTGGTTCCATGACCGGGCGCAGTACAGAATTAAGTCAAATACTATCTGAGAGAAGCATTAACGTATGTTGTATTCAAGAGACTAAGTGGAAGGGATCCAAATCCCGGGACATTGGCCATGGCTACCAGCTTGTTTATCATGGAGTAGAGACGAAACGTAATGGAGTGGCTGTAGCGTTGGATGAAAACCTGAAACAAAGAATAATCAACATAGAGCGGAAGAGCGACCGCCTTATTGCTGTAAAGCTTGCATTAGACAACCTACCACCTCTAAATGTAATTTCGGCATATGCCCCACAATCTGGTTGCCGACCTGAGGAAAAAGAACACTTCTGGGAAGATCTAGACGAGATGTTACTTAACATTCCAATTGAGGAATTTGTACACATTGGTGGCGACTTAAACGGCCATGTGGGTACCAAAAGCGATGCGGATGGGGAGGTGCATGGAGGATATGGATATGGAGTGAGGAACCAGGGAGGAGTAGATATTTTAAATTTTGCCAGCAAATATAAGTTCAAAATAGTTAATACAGCCTTTAAGAAAAAGGAAGAACATCTAATAACTTATAAAAGTGGAAACACTTCAACACAATTAGATTACATAATAGCATCCCATACAATAGCAAAAAGGTATAAAGATTGTAAAGTTATCCCTGGGGAAGCGCTAGCAGCGCAGCATAGACTATTAGTTGCGGTTTTGGACTTACCAAAACCCATAAAAGTCCCAATCGACAAAACCGAACGAATAAAATGGAAAGAGCTGCGCGGTCCTAAAGGTCACCAATTCATTGAAAATATTAGAACCTACTTAAACTGTGTTATTGCCGAAGGTAAATCTGCTTGCCAAATGTGGACAGACTTCGAAATTTTCTGTCTAGAAAATGCTAAACACATTTTAGGCGTATCCAAAGGTCGCAGAATCATTGATAAAGAGACCTCGTGGTGGAATAATGACATTAAAGAAATCATAAAGACCAAAAGAGAAGCGTTTAAAGTTTGGCAAAAAACCGGTCTTGATGAAGATCGCGAGAACTACAAATCTATGAAAGCAGTAGTTAAATCAGCGGTGGCACAAGTGAGAGCGATGTCAAGACAGGATTTCTAACAGCCTTGAAAATGCCCCCGATGAGAACACCATATATAAAATAGCGCAGCATCGTCTTAGATCCACTTTAGATATCAAAAATAATAAATATATTAAGAATCATCAGGGTTTGTTGCTGACGGACAACGAATCTATAAAAAGAAGGTGGAAGCAATACTATGAGATACTTCTTAACGAAGAATATGCGAGTGAACCCATATTAGCGCTGCCCCAGTGTGAAGGACCGATCAACTGTATATCGCCAATAGAAATAAAACATGCTTTACGTCAAATGAAATATCATAAAGCAGTTGGCCCAGATAATGTTCCCATCGATATCTGGAAATTATTAGGGGAAGACGCGCTACCTTGGCTCACTCAACTATTGAACAAAATATTAAAGCAGGGCCAGATACCAGCTTCCTGGAGAAGAAGTTATCTCTGTCCCGTATTTAAAAATAAGGGAGACGTCGCTGAATGCAACAATTACAGGGGGATAAAGTTGATGTCGCACACACTTAAACTATGGGAGAGGGTTATTGGTTCGAGGTTAGAAGCGATGACCAGAATAACTGGAAACCAACTGGGCTTTAGAACAGGAAGGTCTACAATGGAGGCCATACAGACTTTGCGGATTCTCATGGAAAAGTTTAAAACTAATAATGAAAATCTGTATATGGTCTTCATTGACCTCGAGAAGGCGTTTGATCGAGTCCCGAGATTACTGGTGTGGCAAGCTCTGCGAGCTCAAAAAGTACCTGAAGCTTATATCGCTCTGATAAAGGACATGTATAATGACATTAGTACCCAAGTTCGTAGTCCTGCAGGTGTGAGTGAACCATTCCTAGTAAAGGTTGGAGTGCATCAGGGGTCAGCTCTAAGCCCGATGTTATTTAATCTAATAATGGACTATATTACCAGAGAAGTCCAAAAGGAGATGCCTTGGAATATTCTGTATGCCGATGATATTGTACTGGTAGAGAAAAGTAATTCAGAACTCCAGAAAAGCTTTGATCTGTGGGTGGCGGTGATCGAAAGATATGGCCTACGTGTAAGTCGCACGAAAACAGAATTCATGGAGTGCGACTTTGGAGGATCGGAGGAAATAGGCTGCGACATCAACATTAAGGGCACCGTTATTCCTAAGGTGTCCGGTTTCCGATACCTCGGATCTATGCTGTCTGCTAACTCTGGCATTGACGAGGAAGTGAAACGCAGAGTTGGTCTGGGGTGGCTGAAGTGGAGATCTCTGTCTGGTATTCTGTGCGATTCTAAAATGCCTATCACAACTAAAGGCAAGGTATACAAAACTGTTGTAAGACCTACCATGCTATATGGTTCTGAATGCTGGGCCACTTTGAAGAAGCACGAACAGCAACTCCATACAGCGGAGATGAAAATGCTCCGCTGGGCAGGCGGCGTGACTCGTCTAGATAGAGTGCGTAACGAATATGTGTGGGGATCCTTCAAAGTGTCTCCAGTGACAGAGAAACTCAAAGAGGGCAGACTCAGGTGGTACGGCCATGTGATGAGGCGAGATGAAAACTACTCAGTAAAAAGAGTACTAAATATCGGTACCAGGAAAAGAGGCAGAGGCAGACCATCAGCCACATGGTTATCCACTGTCGAAAAAGATCTCAAGAAACAAAATATCCCACCGTTGATAACGCAGGACAGGTTACACTGGCGCAGATGCACGAGAAGGCCCGACCCCAAATAAAGTTGGGAATGAGGCAGAAAGAAGAAGAAGAAGAAGAAAAGCATTTTCAATAGAGGCTACACTGCACTATATTTGAAATTTATTTAACGAAAGAAACTTTTAATTAGCTACTTCACAAAAGGCTCCAGTAGTAAAGAAATTAGTGAATGAAACTCTTAAAATTAAATGATTAAATCATATTATTTAATTTCTATAGCTACATATAATAAAATTCTTATTTGAAAAATCTTATTGTAATAATTCAAAAATATTGTAATAATTCAAAAATTAATTCAATTCAAACTGAGAAAGAATAAAGTTTAGTAGATTTTTTATCTGTCTGTTTGTAACCGCATTACTAGAAAATCTATTATTATACATTACTAGATAGTCAGATTTTGATAGAATTGAGTGCAATAGCTGGTTATCCGGGTAAACACGTAAAATACTATTTCTTCGAGAAAATATCTTATTTCTGAGAAATCTATACCAAAATGTATATTATTCGTAGCAACGATCAGTCGCAAGTTAACACATTGCATTTTTTTATATTTTGCATAAGACTAATTAGCGTTTACAGACTTTAGTTAAATCCGACTTAATTTTATTACAGTATGGTTTTACATTCTATTTGGTGTAGATTATGTCTGACATCAGTATAGCGAGTGGATATTTTGTGAGAGCAACTTGGCTCCGCTCCGAGATTGCAATTTTTATATTTCACTATTTTCGTTCGGTTATAAAATATTTGATATGTGCTGAGATTTTACATTACAAATATGAAATAGAGTACCGAATTTATTCATGTTCATTTTTATTCATGCACATTTTTGTTATATTTTAGTATTTTATAGTAAAGTGTGAATTAAATTTATTATTTAAATTAGATTTATGTAGATAGTATTTAGTTTAATTTTTATAATTAAATGAGTAGAATTACAAAATACTTAGACTCGTTTATACTCTTTAAAATTAGTAACTGTTTATGAAAAAGCAAAGAACCTTGAACTTTTTTAACACTAATAATTGTGATCCGTCACGCGATATCCTGGTGTTCGAGTTCATATAAAAAGCTACTGAAAAAAACACTTTTCAGTTTTTCACTCCCTAATAACTATGAAACTCGATACCACATTAATGAAGAAATAAGCCAAATTATACCGCCCGTTCTCAAATCTTCGTTATCAACATTTTAATTTTATTTATATAGAAGTGTCCACTAGATGGCTAAACTAACACTGTATGCGGTTAAAATAACATATACTATCGAGACGTAATAGTCGATTTCAAAAACCTATCCGTCTGTCCATTTAATTTCTAGATATAGACAACAAATAGACAAAAAATACAAATATGTTCTAATTCTAGTAAAAAAGCCACAAACACGTGGTTTGACGACACATTTGGCTCAGTTTGTAGTGACCCTACGGGCCTAAATACTGTTTTAGCGGTCGCGGGTTCGAGTGCCGCTAGGAGCATACATTTGTTGAGCATGAATGTTCGTACTACATTAATGGGCTAATGTATGTAATCAACTATCTGATATCCGTAACACAAGTCTCGTATCTTACCACGGAACTAAATGGCGCTGTGTGTTAATGTCCCAACATAATTATTTATTTATTGATAATGTAGATTCGCTATAATATATCTAATCTCTCATCATCATCAGCACTTTTTTAACGTCCCACTGCTGGGCACGGGCCTCCTTCAGTACGAGGGGGATCAGGCCATATTCCACCGCGCTGGCCCAGTGCGTGTTGGCGGACTTCACATGTCTGGTTTCCGCAGGATGTTTTCCTTCACCGTGAGACAAATTATAATCATGATAGAAAAATGATTCGCACATGAAAATATCAGAGGTGCGAGACCCGGACAACCACTGCCTCAATGATCTAATCTCTATGAGGGACAATATGTTCTGATCTCCTTCTTCTCCTCCACAGCAGCATCACATGCCCCACACGTGAGGGTGCTAGCTTGGACACCGCGAGCCGCACGAGCCGGACGGCTGCCGCCAGATGATCGGCTCATTCTGGAACTTGTGCCGCGCGTGCCCTTCCATGCCTGTGGATAAGGTAAGCTTTATCCATAATTGGATAACTTGTATTGATGGTTAAAATGAAACAACTTTTATGTTTCAAATTCAGTTTATTACGACCTACCTATAATAAGATTATCGCCAATATTAGATGCATTGGCGAAATCCGCGAGCCACACTACAAACTGACGTCATAATCAATTTTTTTAAACCCCTAAATTTTAAAATTACGAGTATAAGTAAGACTCCTCGGTGTTATAAGTTTAAAGTGTGTATCTTTCTGTTAGTCTATGGCTTATAGCTTATACAACCCAAATGGAGAAACCGATTTTAATTTAGTTTTTTTTTGTTTGAAAGGTGACTTAAAAAGAGTATACTTATCAATAAATCAAGGAAATCCGTTAAGCCAATTACAGACTTATCTAGACGTTTAAAGGATAAGCAACTTCAATAACATTGCTACGAACTGCAGAAGTATCCTTGGCCTGATGCTGCATCGTTATCTGGAATTGCTCTTTCATTGAAATGGCCTCAATGAATAAATTATTATATTAAGGTTTTTTTTATTTTAATTTTATCTTAACTCATTCTACTCTATAAACTTTGTAACTTCTTTCTTATCTATTCCGGTCATGGTGACCATTCTTACAAAGAAGAGCCTGTATGGGAGATAGTTACTATAATGCAGATGAAAAAATAAGTAAGCAAAAAAATTATGTTGATAATTATAAATGAAAGTATTTTTTCGGATTTTGTCGCGGATTCATTTGGATTTTTGGTTCCCTACGTTTCGAATGCTTTACAGCAATCATGGTCACGGGAGAGACTTTTATTTATAATGTCAAACATTCGCGTAAGCCTAAGAAAGTATTAATTTTAATAATTTAATTTTTACTATTGTGTATAATTTAATTTGTACAATTGATATCACTATTTACAGTGAATACATATCAATTTATTACAACTTAAACATAATGAAAGTTTAATTAAAAGGTTTTACAATAATAATAAAAGCGTGGCGTGAAGTAAAAACGCTCGTATAATTGAGCTTCGTGTCAAAGTAGAAATCGCTTGTGCATTTAGCCTTTGTTGTTTCGTTGGAATTGTCAGTCACTGTTACACTTTGCGGGGAATCGAGACAGCTTGTGGTATTAGCTTTTGCACTCAATATTTAAATGTAACATTGGCAGCCCAGTGGTAACGCGCTCGCTTTGATAACCAAGTGATGCGGGTTCGAATCAGGGTTCTCGCACCTCTGATATTTTCATGTGCGAATAACCTAACCTAACATGATTACCACTTGTGAAGGAAAACATCGTGACGAAACCTGCGTGTATATGTATGTATATTATACTCCAAGCTCGTTAAAAAAGTTTTGTATAGATTAAAAAAATGTCATTGTTATTTATTATGTTACTTTTAGTTTTCTTAATCATTCTCGTATTAGATTTTTGGGTCATCTATAGTACGTGCTTTGTTACCTAAAAAAAAACTTCAAAAAATATTTTAAATCTAAATTGAAATGGATAGTCCATAAAACTATTCAAAATTTACTACAAATTTTAGTGCTATATTTTTTTAAAAAGTCCGAGCTCTTTTAAAAGTCCAGAAAAGTTTCAGATAAAAAGTTATTGTTGTACACAATTTCTATGCAAGCTTGCTGGAGAAATTAAAATTAGTTCAACATTCATGACACCGTCCTTCACACTGTTATAAGGGGTGTTTAATAACCGAGGGAACGACGGGCCTTGATATTCCAGTGTATTGTTCCACATAATTAGTTATTACGATGACACAAATATTAATCTTGTGTAGACTTGGAAGAATTTTTAGCAAAATGAAAATTATAATACTGTAATAATAACTGTAATATACTGTAATAATAAATAATAGATACTTAGTCTTACTTCGCTTGACTGTGTACTTGTGTAACATAAATATAATAGTAAATATCACAACCTTTTTGCAAATCTCATAACTATATCTTAGTTTATTATTAACTTAAGGTTATAGTCTATTTTTATACTAAACTAGCTGACCCGTGCCCACTTCGTTGGGCATAATGTTAATAATCCTTTTTTAGTACAGAGTGTTTAAATAATTTAAATTATTTTATTAATATTAAAAATTAAAAATTAAATTATCTATACTAATATTAAAAAAAACTACTTTTTGTCACTTAAATATAAAAGTTAGACATAATATGCTGTCGTTGACTTTTTTGTAGGCATTTGTAAGCTCCACATCTTTTCTCTAGAACTCAAAAATATATCTTTCATAGTTAAGGCAGCGTTCGTAAGAAACGCTTTCATTCGACCGTTTTTTCTCCGATTCACTTTGCAAAACCACGTAAAAAAAAAATATTTTTCGAATTTTTATATAACCTATGACACTCAGCAATAATGTGGCTTTCTATTGGTGAAAGAATTTTTAAAATCGGTTTAGTAGATCCCGAGATTACCCCTTACAATTTAACAAATAAACAAACTTTACTTCTTTATAATATTAGTATAGATTAGCGCTCAGCCTCGCTTCGCTTGAGTTCGTCTTTCCTCGAGAAATACTCTATACATTGGTGAAATAAACATGAAAATCAGTGCAGTAGTTTTTGAGTTTATCGCGACCAGACAGACAGACGTGGCGGAAGACTTTGTTTTATAATATGTAGTAATTTTATTCAATACTGTCCATCCAATACCACCACATATACAGCGTACCGTCCAAGCTTTCGAATTTATATTTTAGTAACGTGAATAAAAAAAGCAAATTAAAGCATATTTCACGGTTTTTAAATAGATAGAATATACTAACATATAAAATAAAATAATAGAAACATACTAACGTATCTTCGAAACGTGCTTTTTGTATAAAAATCTTCACTTACGGATAAGTTCGTTTAATTTACAAAATGTAGTAAATGTACTTAGTTGCTAATTTCTATTCCTAAGATCTGTGTTAAAGTACGTAAATAGATATGTTATTTAATATTTTATACTACAGTGATGTTGAACGAATATCGCTTTAAGACACAAGAAAAAACGCAAAGTTTGTTCCTAAACAATGCGTAAGTTACTAAAACTTAAATGTGAATAAATAAATATACCCATTTTCATGAAACTATTCGAGAACAATAGACTTTCATTCCTTTATATTTTGTTGTGAGCTTTTCCCTTATCAACGCCGCGCACAACTGACACATTTCTAAAGCGATTACTTATAGTTTTAACTTGGTGAATAGGAACGCTACTTGCTCGCTGAAATGAATAATGTTTTCATACAATTAACGATATTAATTTGAATGCATATTCAGTATGTCGTCTGTTCGTTCTCTTCGAATAATATTATGTATGTGTTAAATATTAATGGACTTAAATTATTTAAAAAATTGTCATTATATCTAACAATCCGCTTTTTTAAGGTTTCGGGAACAATAATATTAGTGATACTCTTTAGTAAGGCATGATGGCAAGTGGGTTCAAATCTCGGGTCATGCACCTTGGTCATGTCCGAATCATTTCCAACATGATTACTATTTGTGTTACAGCAAAGAAGATGTTAGCGAGAATCTTAAAAGTTATCTAAAATTATCGCCAATCTGCATTTGGCCACCTCATATTAAAGGGAGGCTTGAGCTCATTAGGGAGGGGTTGAAAAGGGCTAAGTATAATGATTAATTATTTTAAAATGGCATTGCATGTAGCATGCACTCGGTAATATTTTATTAGTATTCTAACTGCGGCTTTATATAAATAATATACGTCTACCATTGAGAAATAAGTAAAATACCAATTTTAACCTTTTACCTTGAAACAGTGATTTAAAATCAAGAAAAATGAAAGGTTACGCCATTTTTCGCTCGTGCGAACATCAAAGCACTAACATTTTTCTAGATCTCGTACTTCAGGTATATAGAGCAGTAAACGACATATTCACTGTAGCGTGAGACCTCAAGTAAAGTTTTTTATAAAATTGAATATTTATAAATACAAAAAATAATTTAAATATGTTGGGACATTCTAACAATAGTGCCATCTAGTTCAATGGTAAGCTACGATGCTTGTGTTACGAATACCAGATAGTTAATATACTACATATATAACTTTTAAATACATACTTATTATAAATATAAACACCCTTGACTGGAGAACAAACATTCGTGCTTAACAAACGAATGCCCCCAGCGGAACTCGAACCCGCGATTGCTGGCGCAGAAAGCAGGGTCACTAACAACTGAGTCAATCGAGTCGTCAATTTATGAAAATTATCAAGACTTTAAAAAATAAAACATCAATTGTCTAAGTACTGCTAATCATATTGACGTCCTTGCACATCCTCTGACGCTAGCATGTGCACATCCGGTGGTCCTGGGTTCAATTCCGGTCGGGACAAGTTTATTCCTTGAGTTTTGTCTGCTTAGTAAGCCACAGTAACAGTCCGAAGTTGGGAAGCATTAGAGACATCGTAAAACCTGTCGCGTCGAGTAGTCGTTCTAGAGTATGAGAGTGACAAGAACAGAGAATGCACTTGTGTCTACAGTCTGCACTCTGAGCATATACGCGCTGCACTATTATACCTCTTCCACAGTTGGCCTGTCTCAATGAGATGGCTGTTGTACCTGGAATCGATCGGAGAATATTATTACATCATACTTGTTAAGCTAATTGTATCGCTCAAGCTTTACTTCATCTCAAAGTAAAATAACCATAGTAATTTTGTTTAATTAATATTAAAATATACATTTTAGCTAGACTGGAGCAACTAAAAACATCACACAACATTTTCTAAAGGAAAAGTGTGTGCATGATTGTTACATCTTGACGGATTTGAATGTAAGTTTGTACACAAATAGACTATGACCTAGGAAAATACAAGCTACTTAAAAATTAATAAAAAAATAATTAAAGACGCCTATATAATATTACATTAACTGCATAAAAGGCACCACGTGGCGCAAATTATATATCTTACCATAGGCAACCTTTAGTAGTTATTGACGATGGATAATCCCTCAAATAAGAGAAAATAAAGAAATAAGAGAAGAATAGAGAAATAAGAGAAGAATAATATATTAATAAGAGAAAAATTTTAGAAAAAATAAAAATATAAAGTATCAAAGTAAATGTTGAATGAAAAACGTTTGAATCATTCCCTTTGACGGTAACCTTTATAGCGCTGAAGAGTTTTAAAAAGTCTTTAGTCTTACTCGTATATGTTAAAAGACTTTTAAAAAATTCTTAGGTATTCATTTTATTATATTTTTTTTATATAAACTTGTATTCGCCTAAGGAGAAAACTTTACTATCATAAACTTAAGATAAACCTATAATCTATAGATTTATATAAAAAATGTATTTTCTAAATTTGACTCACACAAACACCAAACCTTGTCAACCGCTACTTAACAAAAAAATTAAGTGGGTTGAAAGTATTAGGCCACTCTAAGTCCTTTATATAGATTTTGTTACGATTTTACCTTCACCATAAATCATCATCATCATCATCAGCCCTTATTAACGTCCCACTGCTGGGCACGGGCCTCCCTCAGTACGAGGGGGATCAGGCCATACTCCACCGCGCTGGCCTAGTGCGTGTTGGCGGACTTCACATGTCTTTCGAAAACTTGCTAGGTTTTCTCAGACATGCAGATTTCCTCACGATGTTTTCCTTCACCGTAAGACAAATGGTAATCATGATATAAATGATTCGCACATGAAAATATCAGAGGTGCGAGACCCGGATTTGAACCTGCATCACTCCGTTATTCAAGCGACCGCGTTACCGCTGGGCTACCACTGTCTTAACCATAAAACAAGTGGTAATAATGTGGGAAACGATTCGGACATGAAATATCAGAGATGCAAGGCCCAGTTTTGAACCCGCTTCGCTTGATTTCTAAGCTCTACACTCTTATCACTGAGCTACCACTGCCACGTTTAAAAGAATTGAATAACGTGAGCGAGAAATCGCTACTGCCTTAAATAAAAGTACTACCCAAGTGAAATCCTACATTACATTTCAGACCAGGCATGAAAAGTTCTAGACTACTTAGTGCTTAGTAATTAACGTCCTAATTCGATACGTGGGTTTCACTTAAACTGCCATTTGGGAACTACTAAGGTTTCCGCTAGTGTATTACCTAGATTATAATTCTAGATTAAAGTTTGTACCTAATATTATTTTTTATCATATTTGGTCGACTTGAAACATGGTCTATAGAATTTGTGTTTATATGTTCTAAATTGTCAATTACTTTCTTCGTTCTGTTATCAACAAGTATTGATAATACAATCAAATCAATGGTCTTATATCTTAATTTAGAGAAAAGTTTGTCCCCCAAGGACAGAACAATACATTAAAAATGAAGATTAATGATTTTTAGTAAAAAAACTACTTATTTGCTTGATATTAGTATTGTAAGATATAAAAAGTCTAAGTTATGAAAATTATACTATATATATAAAAAACGTATAAACCGCAATAAATCACGGTACGTGGGCTTAACAAAGTCTTTCAATATCCTTTTATATTGTGAGGCGAAGCGTTAAAAATTCCCTTGATAAGGGAACGTTTCTCCGCGTTCCATTCAGGACTTCGCCTTTGAGCTTACAGAGATTTTATATAATAAGCGATATATATTTAGATAAATTGATCGTAATAGTTATTCTGGAATCAATAAAAGTAACCGGGTTCTATTCTTGCTTGAAGCAGAATTAGTTAGAATATCCAGACAATCTAATATTCTTTGTTTATATGCAGTACTATAAAAACGGAATTTCAGAACACAACACGCCTGGTTCAGGTTGTTCTAAGAAAACACTTAAAATTAACGTAATACAAATGTATTTAGTACATTTTAAATATGACCCCGATTGTGCTATACGAAGGGCTCAAATTCCTCTTAGAAACTACGTTTACAGGAATATGTTAAAGTTTGAATATATTAACGCTAGTATTACTATAAAACTAATCTGATGGTAAAATTATGTCTGGTTAAAAGCATCTTCGACTTCTCTGAAGACTCATAATAAGTCTTGATATAGGCTATTTTTCGTTTTAATATACATATATACTATTTTTTATCGCACTTAAAAAACATATAACAACAACAATTGCAATACAACTTTTGTTTGCAAATGTACATAATATAGCAAAAGAAGGCTGAAGGCGTGAAATAAAAATACTCGTGAAAAATATTACCTGAAAATGAGCAATACATTGTATGAAAGCAATATCCGTTTACACCATCCCTTTCTATCTTCCTAACCATTTGAATCATCGCGCAGACCATTTTATACCCGAAAACTTGGGCTGTGATTGGTCGGTTATACTATTGCGACGCATCCCCGCATTCCCATTGGTTGATATTTTTCAGGACATCGACCTGTACCTTGAACCCTGTAGCCTTGGAGTGCGTGAAACCATGAAAGCTCTTTATTGTATTTCCTTGCGGCGAATTTAATTTTCCAGAAGGGAATTGCCCTTTTTCGCTACGTATAAATAAATATATGAGTATGAGGTTGGTTTTAAGACATATGGATTTTATGAAATATTTTTTGTTAGCCATTGTAAATATACAATACTAAATTTAATAAACTATGTCTGAACTATCATTATAACTTCACATATCACACACATATGTATGTATATACAAATTAAAGCTACCTACTTAAGTACTTCATCCTGTAAAGTCCTTAAAAATATATCAGCCTATTACTACATTGCTTACAAAAAAACAAACAAACAAGCAAGCAAATAATTCATTTTTATTATCAAAAAGAATACATTTTGCTGTTCATAACAATAAAACTTGATCGCCTCACTATTCTACTATAGTAGTTACAGAAAGTATAGGTATAAAATATAGATATATGTTGGGACATATTTTACACACAGCACTATCTAGTTCCATGGTAAGGTACGAGCCTTGTGTTATGGATACTAGATGGTTGATATACTACACATATAAGTTTAAATACATACATATTATAAATATAAACATCCATGACTGGAGAACAAACATTCGTGCTCAACAAATGAATGCCCTCAGCGGGACTCGAACCCGCGACCGCTGGCGCAGCAAGTAGGGTCACTACAAACTGCGCCACACGTGTCTTCAAATAGAGACCTACTAGGTATATAGATATCTCGCTCGTCCTATTAAAAGTTTAATAACCTGTAATTTTATAGGTTTACTACATTGATCGTGTGATGAAGGCTGTATTGATCGGTTATTCTAGGCTTTGTTCCTTGCCTGGCAGCTTTAAGGAGTTGGCTAACGGCCAGGATGACTAGATCCCATGAGTTGCATACTATAATTTTGTTCTTTATTATTTATAAGGTGTTCGATGACACTGGATATTTTTATGTCATATATTTTTAATACATGTTATACGTTCTATATACTTAAGTAGAAATTTTGCTTAAAAACAGATATGGGAGAATTAATTATATTTGTTATTTATTATACTTGACTGATATTTTTTTAAACTTAAAAATATGTAAAACAAAAACCTGGACCGATTTTGACGGGACTTCCACTGAAAGATTTCTAATATTATAACATGGGCTTCTTTTGTTTGAGGAAACAATAAGGATCGGGCAAAAAAATGATATTATTTATCTTAATTCAATTCCATTAAGAAGAAAAAGACAACAGATAAAGACTTACAATCGTTTACTTTACAATATAGGTATTTACTGTAAATTTTGGCAACCAGTGTACATCAGTAATGGCGTACCAGAGACAACTTATGTTTAGAAATCGTGCCAAGTCCTAAATAAGTCTTAGTACACGGTATTTTCTTTGACTAGCCTGCACTTCCGCCAGAAGTTTACTTGATAAAATAAAATAAAAAGTTTTTTGACCAACTGCAAAAGTCAGTGGTACTTATGTAGGGTTTCTTCCAAGCCCATATTCTTAAGAGTGGATTTTTATTTCACCATGATTATCATATTATACTATTTTAAAAACCTTCGCAAAAGTTTTTTTTTTACTATTCCCAACACCAAACTTATAAGTTCTAAATTTTCATATAACTCGTACTAAGCTGAGTCCGCCCTTTCGTATATCTGACCTACCTTTTTCGCAAAGGTCGTTTTGACCGTAATATATAGTCAGTTCAAATGCTGAATATGTGGTATAATAGTAGCTATCCTAAAAGTAATAAAACGGCAAATTATTAAAGAACCTCTTCATATAAGCAGTTTTTACAGGAATTAGGCTGTCTCATAAGTTTAACGTACCTATGTATGTTAATAAATACGAGTAAATGCCTCGAACTTTATGTGATTATACAAAATACAGGCAAAGTCTGACTTGCCCTAAGGGTTTTTATTATAGGACCCTTAATACCCGAGGGGAGAGAAGCTTGTTTATTACATTTCGAAAACTTCTTAAGCGTGTATTCTGAGAATATAAATTACAGCTAGGCTTAACCAATTTTGAAGGGACTTTTAGCTATATTCATCTATTTTCCTTTGTATGCATACTCTTCAAGTACATATGTATACCTAAATAAATTATTATACGTACTTATGCTATTAAAACTATATAACTCAACTGCCTCGGTGGTGTATTGGCTAGCATGTACGGTCATACATCGAGAGGTCCTGGGTTCGAGTCCCAGGTCGGACCAAGTTTGGTTTATTGAGTCTTTTTGTTTAGTAAACCTCAGTAACCGCCCGGAGTTGGGAAGTTGGCGGTGTCTCACCGCCTTGCCTCGGAGAGCACGTAAAGCCGTCGGTCCTGCGCTTTAGCTCTCACCGGTCGTGTCGAGTAGTCGTCCCACCGGTGTATGAGAGTGATAGGAACAGATAGTGCACGTGTGCCTGCGCGTACACTTGTGCACTATAATATCTATCATGTCGTATATCAACTATGTGGTATCCGTAACACAAGCCTCGTAGCTTACCACGGAACTAAATGGCGTTGTTGTATACTCAATCAGATTTATTATTATTAAAACTATGCACATGCCCACTGCTTCTAGTGTTCTTAAGCGTTTCCAAATATTCATTAGCTTTCGTTAAAGTCATTTCTAACAAATCTTAGTAAAAGTATTTATTCAAACCACGTTTTACAGTATCGTAAACAGAGACGTCGCTGTCGCAGCTATACCGCAATGTCAGGCCAAATCCGTTGCCAATATTGCTTTACGTAAGGCTTAGTACATACAAATTACTTTTTAAAATGTTTTTAAGCCTTGGATTAACTGTGTATTGAAGTATAGCACCGTATAGCTTAATATTGCGTTAAAAAACTTTTAAAACTAAGCTATTATTCTTACTTTTTAGAAGAAATATAAATATAGAATAAATATAACAATATAACTAGCAAAAAGCTGAGTTTGTGTGGGCTCGCGTAGTTTTCTAACGAGTTTTAATGTTTCAGCGATGTTAACTCTTTGATTTTCTAACAGATGGCGTTAGTAGTACAATAACATTGTACCCAATAAAGTCAAAATTGTTAATGTTCATTTTTTAGTGGTTATAAAATTATATTTCTTTTGACAGACAACACATCTAGATATGAAGTTAAATTACTATGTTAAAGCACAAATATATAGGCGTGATAGTTTTTCAATAAAAAATGTACCACAAAATGCTCAGATTTTGGAATAGTGTTAGTACTAAATCGAACTTAAAGGCAAAAGCTTATCTAAGCACAAAATTTCCTCAAAATCGTTAAAGCCGTTTCCAAAATACACGGTTTACAAGAATATTTTGTGTTTTATTTAGTGGAAGAACGCTTTAAGCTTACATGCCTCAAGCGATACCGCGATAAAATATTATTGAACGCCATTTCCACACTCAGTCAGCTTCATCCGTACAGATTTATATTTCTTTGTTACTTTCTGCTTCGTTATGTTGTCCTGGTACTTTGTGTACGGTATTAACGATATACGATGTTATGTATGTATTGTCTATTTCTTCTATTCATTTTTAAACATTCTATATAAGTTTTATTATTATTATAAACTAGCGACTTAGCTTCGCTCGGGTCCGTCCCTAGGTTTTGCATCAGCAAGCCACAGGTTCCGCTTGTTAAAATAATTAAAATTTCTAAAATATAATCTCCTCCTTATATGACGTCGGTTAAGAAGTTGCAAGTGAAAGTCCCGTCAAAATCCGTCCAGCCGTTTTCTGAAACCTGCCCATGACAAGAATTTTTAAAATTGAATTATTGATGACGTTCATATGCATTGAGTGAAAAGCTGTTTATTTGAAATTAAAAACAGACACTCTAATTATATTTATATTTATAGATGTATGGATGTGAAAGTTTGTATGTTTATGTCTTCTGAACACGAAACTGTACGGACTGCACAACCCGGAGCCGGATTTTTTTTTTGATTGACCCGAGTTTGAACCCGCTTCACTCGGTAATCCAAGCGAGCGTGATCCAACTGCCTTCCGAGTATGAAATAAAAAAAATTATAAATGAAACTATCTGTTATCATAATAAATCCGCGACAAAATCCGAAAAGACAGTTTTCAAAGATCATTGTTCTCAGTTACCCAAGAGATCTTAAATGTGTGTTAAATCGTTTTATCGTACTTTTATTAGCTGTTGTAACCAACTATGTAATCAAATCTTGAAAGTTTCAACCTACTTGCAATTATTGTTGACGACACGTTTGGCACAGCTTGTAGTGACCCTACTTTCTTGCACCAGCGGCCGCGAGTTCAAGTCCCCAATCATTCATTTGTTAAACTCGGATACTTGTATCCCAGTCATGGGTATTTATCTCTCGTTTTTTAGCGTCCATTAGATTATAATTTATATATGATATAACTCCACAAACTTTCATAATACTTTACGTATCTTTGGGTAAAGTATATTTTTAAATTATATTTATATCACTAATTGCAGATAATGTTAGGTTCTAAAGTGAATTTCTAGTTCCTGAAAGTTCTAAACTGCGGAAGAGTTGAGAGGGTATAATGCCTATCACTTAGTTTTTGAGTGAATCGACTTTATTATTAAAAATACTTCACACCAATGTTACGAGTTTGTTATAATATGTAATGTTATGTAATTCAATATTTGACCTACAAGCACAAATCACAATGTAGATTTTAAACACAAAATTACGTTGTTACACAATATTGTCTACTCATAGTAAAACCGCTTCGCTCGACTTCGTCCCTATGTACTCTGTGCCTTTAAAGTTTGTAAGGATTTTGATACAAACTGGCGAAAACCCTCAAATATCCCTAATCCGACCCTGTCGTAAAATCCGTTCTTAGCGTACGTCTACTAACTATAAACTCCCTGCCAAATTTCATCTTTAATAGTCAACTAGTTTTCGATATTTCGTAATGAGTGAAGTGACCTTTCGCTTTTGTATAATATTTAGATATATGCAGAATTGCCCCGATAGAGTCAAAAAAACCTCGTATTCAAACAAAAGATTTACCTAAAAATACCCAAGCAGACAACACAATAAAACAATGCTACACCTCATTTAGACAAAGATCTTAAATAAGATTCACTTTTATGCGAACTTACGGTATCCTATTGTATTCAACAGAGTCGGGTCTTGGTGGAAATAAGACTGCTATTTTGATCTTATTATATTTCTATTTCAATAAAAGTTAATATCATAAGAGGATGTATACTATAACAATATTATGATATTGCCTCAGTGGTCTAGTGGCTAGCATGTACGTAACAGATCCAGATGTCCTGAGAAGTAGTCCCGGGTTGGACCAAACTTTACTTCAGCCCTTTTTAACGTCCCACTGCTGGGCAAGGGCCTCCCTCAGTATAAGGGGGATTAGGCCATAGTTCACCACGCATGTTGGCGTTTCGCAAACTTGCTAGGTTTTTCTCAGACATGCAGGTTTCCTCACGATGTTTTCCTTCACCGTAAGACAAGTGGTAGTCATGATAGAAATGATTCGCACATGATATCAGAGGTGCGAGACCCGGATTTTAACCAGCATCACTCGGTTGTACAAGCGAGAGAGCTTTATTGTAGAGTTATTTTATAAGAAAATTCTTAATAACAGCTCGAAGAATATTGTTGAAATCTAAAAATCTCAACAATAAAGCCACTTTCGGGTCCGCCAACAAGCAATTGACTAGCGTGATGGACTATGGCCTGATTCCTTTGCATTGGAAGACCGGTGCCAGCTGCCAGTGAAACGTTAAAAGGGGCTGAATACACAATACGCTATATACATTTTATTGAATGTAAATAACGTAACTACTACCACTAACTTAGTTTTTTTGTTTGTTTTTTTGTTTTAGAGCAAATTACAAACAAATGAAATTGTTAGTATTAGTATGTTCATATATGTTTAATTGGCGACAAACGTTTATGTACAAAAATACTGAACGGATTCGTGCAACGTGAACGTTGTAACATCTAGATTTTTGCGAATTTCTTCTACTTAGGTATATTATTATAGAAATAAATAATAACACTGTAAATATTTATTACCGCACCTACAATTGAATGCATGCGGTAAAGCTTTAATAATAAATTTGGGTCGAATGTGCGTTGTATAGATTTTATTGGTTCCGCGAATCGGAATGAAAGCAGTCGAAAGAAATGAGGTGGTGATTGGTATTTTTAATTTACTATGGACATGCCTAAGTCACTTGGCTTTGCTTACAAATTTAATTTTAATACTATGAATTTAATACTACTGAGAGTCTTTTTATTATTTTCTTATATAAAAGCTATATTACTATGGACATGCCTAAGTCATTTGGCTTTGCTTACAAATTTAATTTTAATACTACGAATTTAATACTACTGAGAGTCTTTTTATTATTTTCTTATATAAAAGCAAGAGTTTTAGTCTGTATGTCTATACATCTATCTGTATAATATTAAGTTTTAACTAGGTAGGTCAAGCAAGCTTAATAATATTTAGTACTAGCACACCCAGCCCGCTTACCTGGGAGTGAGTTTAAATAAATTAATCAGTTTTTATAATTTTCTTATAAAATAAAATTAGCCTAAGCTTATAGCCCAGCCGTTTCAGAGATGAACCGGAATAAACAGACAGACAGATAAAAATTTTAAAATTGATTTTTTGATGTAAGTACCGTATATATATACTTTCATATGCATTTAGTGAAAAGCTGTTAATTTGAAATAAAAAAAACAGGCACTTCAACTGATGTACTAATTGTAATTTTATTGGAACAATATACCTATTGCATAGATAATTTGTAGATAATAGATGGAGATATGTTAGTATAAAAGAAAACCTAGATATTATGTTCCATTTCCGAACAACATTCTGTCATAAGCCTCGTGATAGCGAAGTATAGATGATGTCATGAAAATTCTAAAAATATGTGGAATATACATATGGCGTGTAATTAGTTGTTGTATAGTATGTGTAGTATCACATAATTAGCCATGACCTACATTCTTATGTACAATAAAGGTAGTTTTTTTTGTTTTTTTACTAGTTTCTTTCACCAGTTCTTCTTAGAAATAGGATATTTTCTTACTGAAGTTGTAAATTTTCAGGAGAAATTATAATTCAGTATTCAAACAAATCCTTTAAATTTTAATTGCATTAAATTATTTATTTATCCTGTTTTAATTTTTCATTACATACACATTTCAAACTTTTTAATTATTCATAACATTTAAACACTTAATTTTCTCAACCTACATAATTTAATAAATAGATACTACCTTAGTCCAAAAATAGACGGAAGGGGCCGTGCGAGCGGTCAGTGCGTGCGCCCCAGACTGTGGTATCGATCCCACTACCACCGACCACCACTCCCTCGCGGCATCGCCAGTCGGCCATCGCCCCGCGACAAGAAACCACTTACGTCTTATCCAAGAAAAAAATAATAATAAAAAATTTAATTGTCACATGTCATCTGTCACTTGTCAAAATTACCGCCAAAATAGTGCAGTGTCAAATGTAAATAGTGTAGTTATATCGTAGCAACGTCATTTAATTGCGAGATAAGCGAGATGATTCACAATGACCCGTTTTGTGTGTTACCTCAATTTACGGTATTAATCGCAATTGTGTCGCTAACTCTTGCCCAGTCTAGATACCTTTAGATCCGGTTATTTTATTTTTTTCTATCCCGTTGTCTCGCTTTCTCTGTCTAAGAATAGGATGCAAAAAAGGAAATTGTTATCGGTCTATCAGATGCAAATCATCGCTATCTAGCCCCCCATCCGAGGGAGGGGACAGTCGTCTCGTCCGTAACACTAACCTGACCGTATTATTTTATCAGCTGATACAGCTATCGCGCGTGAATTGACTCCTTTATTTGTTTATTAATTTTTTTATTGTTTCTTAGCGATTTTATGTAAGAAAGTTGTAAAAATTAAATAGACGCGTTATTATTTCTGTAAATTCATTATTTGAGGCAATAGTGAAAAATGCGATTTGCATCAGCAGTGTTGTGAGTCAGAGCGTCAGAGCGCGCAGTCGCGGACGTTTTTTCCGAACGAATTTTCTAACAGTTATCCATCGAACGAAACGATATTTTTTACGATTTTTGGACATTTTACACAGTTTTTTCTAAATATTTTTATGTGAGTGATGGTGTTTAGTTATAATGGAAAGGAGCGTTTTGGATACGAGACACGTACAGTGGGCATCTGAAGTAAGTTTCTTAACCTTTGACCTTTAGTTGTTACGGATTATGTAAAAGATAACTACGTCTACGCTACGTCTATCACTACGTCTATCTGTTACCTATATATGGTATAAGTTCATAATATAATAATATTTATATAGTAAATAGGAGGTTATTTTCATTTTCCTTTTTTTTAAATATATTTGTCTTATTTTAATATTGAGTTTATTTATGTTTTATAGTAAAGAGTTTTTAAATATTGATAAATATTGGAATTGTTAAATGTGCGAGACTTTCCAAATTTAAAAGATGTTAAGTATATTTTTAGATTTTGTTTGTTTATGTTAAGCCTCTACATATATTATGTATGAAAAACTGTTTGTTTCTCTTTATTATTCGCACAGATCGATATAACTTTTGTGACTCCCTTTTGATTGTTTATTTATTTGAGCATAGTGTTTTCTTTCAAACAACTATAGTATAAAATTGAAAATGTTTTTATTTGTTTCTGTCTCTTTGGGTTCGCTAATACCTGGAACTATTATTGGGACAGTTATTGTGTATTCGTTTGAATCTAAGAAGTGGAGCAATACATCAAAAATAAACTATGCAAGAAAAGTCGTGAATCACAAGTAATGGTATTGCTAGAAGTTTAAAAATAGAATGTAATTAATAAACAAGTACGTGTTACCCAAGTGTCAATTTTCATTACAAAATAACACTGAAATATAGGCAATTTCTACATACCTATTTCATGAAGTTGGCAAAAGGCGTATTTAAATCGTATTTCGTGTTTCTAGCTTGCAAAGAATTGCGAAAGTCGCAATTTATTTTAAACTACATTAGTTATACATAAAGTAACAGCACATGCCTTTATTTGACTACGCCATACTTATTATGGGGGGTAGTCACGCGGACGCCGGCGCCACAGGTCGTCAGTAAGACATTTTATACTGTAATTTACATATCAAAGACTGTTTGCGTCCCCAAATTGTTACTAAATGTGTTTGCGGTATGTCGTACTAATTTATTTAGCAGTGGTAGCCCATTAGCAACGATTGTTTGTGAATAGAATATGGCTTAATGATATCTATAAGTATAAATGATTAGATGTTTGTTACGGTGATATCAGACGGTTCTCTGAAGTGATAATTCTCTCGGGTGAATGCTTCATTTTTCTTTCATTCCATGTTCACACGGTGTAGACGGAATGATATAAAAAAAACATTTACTTTCAATATGTCATCAATTGAAGTCGGCTACAGGACTCGAGACAAAATGACAGAACCCGAATGAACGTTCTCTCAATGTTCAGACCGTTAATTTCTCGTTCGCAGTGGAGTGAAAGATACCAGATGAAAATATGTTGCCGAATGAATTCATTAGTGAACCGATTCAACACTGTTGAATCGGTTCACTAATGAATTCATTCGGCATTAATGCTTCATATTATGATCAGATGTTTCGTTTTGAATGAAAAATGAAATACGAAAGTGAACAAAAAATGACCCATCTGATATCACCTTTATTAAATCACGTTTGAACAGCTGAAGTGAGATTTATTCAAAATTTGTAAACATCTAACAAACTAGTTTCAATACATATAAAATAAAACTCTTGCTTGGAAGAATAATGCGTGTTCAAACCGGATGTAGCGCCTCTGGAAAATTTTATGTACGAATCATTCAACATGACAATCTCTTGCTTATACGCTGATGGATTTCAATATGTTAGATGGTTAACATGCGAAGAAAAAAGACGTAGAGTAGGAAAAAAGAGAATTTAATTATACATTTTGGATTGATATTTATTTACATTGTACTTAATTATGTATAATACCTAAACAGACAGACGAGTAGTAAAAACGTAATCTAATTATGTATTACTGTACAAATTATTACACTTGAAGTGGCTTTAAAATGATACATATTCAACTCAATTCTTTATTAAGCGATACTCTTACCGATCAGAGAATATAACGACTGGTCCTACGTTTACTAGTATAACCAACAAAATCACGAAAACTGATGGACTGATTTTTTTGAGGTTTCATTTAGGTTGTTTATATAACCACGGAAATGCATATGTAATATTGTGTTGATCCTTCTACTTGCCTTGGTTTACAAAAAAAAATTAGTGCACGTATACTGATATAAGTAATTACTTGTACTACTTTATGTGTTGTAATATTTAAGGAAGAAAGGCTACGCAAATACAACTGACCCAATTTTCTAAAATATCAAAAAATATTAAAACTTAATTACACAGACCTTTTCCTATAATACTCAGGTGTTACATTTAAAAATTTCAAAGATTTATATTGAACTATGTCAAAGTTACAAGCTTTAGAATGTTTAAATCGCTCTCCTGTAAAGTTGCTTTTTTGCACTTGTACTAGTATACATAGGACCAGTTGATAATATGTTTTTATATAATAAACACGAAAATTCTCTTTTTTTGGTTTCCCCTTGTAACTACTTCTTTAATGCTCAACGGTTTGATCTAAATATGAATTACAAAAATCATCCCCTAAATCGAAATGAGTTTTTAAGTGGTTATTAGATGCTCGAACCCTTAGTTGTTAAACATTAAATTACCCTGGAACATATTAAAATATTTAATATTTTTTGATTAATCTTAGGATGAATCATAAGATATAATATCTGGTAAACAACTTATCTCGTATATTTGTTTGGTGGGAGGTTTTATAAAAATAATTTATTTGCAAGATAAAAAATAAAATAAACTTATTGCAACTTTTTTTGTAACTGAAAATTAATGAAATAGTTCGTCGGAATATTTGCATTCGATAACATTTCCATACATTTGTACGAACATACATTTTTCTATATTAAATAAGAGTTAATCTCTGGAACTATGTTTTCGATGTATTTATTAATTTTTATAATATAAATGTCTTTGGCATTAAGAAAAGGTTGAACGATCGTCACGCTACGTTCGTTTATAGCGTCAAGTCAACAAACAAAAATATAATAGCAATTTTGTATTTATATATATATACATTATATAATTGAAAATTTATATCAAATAGACAAGAAAAATTATAAGCATAAGAACTAGTTAAATCACCATATGCCACTTTGTATTTTAATATCAAAATAAAATAGTAATCTAACAAATGATGCACTAGAACTAGACCACTCGACTTGAATACACATTCAAGAGTTAATAATTCGCAGTAGGTACTGTTTACAAATATGTAGGTACTGTGCTATAGCTATGTTTATAATGACATTGAAGTGTCTGTCTGTGACTTTAAAATAGCTATACGACTTAGAACTCAAAAAATATTTGTGTTTTTGTCTGTCGTGCTCATACGTGCAGCTACGTCACCACCACACCTACGGGGTAGATCCCTCAATATAAAGTATTCTATTGGTAAGTAAGCATCCTTTGCTTGGGCTTCTGTGATAAATATCTTATTTATTTAGATTCTATGATTTTTTTATTTTATTTTATTTTTTTATTCATTTTTGTTATATTTTCAAAAAATAAGGTTAAACTTATATAAATACACTTTTGGCATCAACATATTATTAATTAAATGGGGAAGTCACTGGCTCCTGAAAGGGGAAGTCACAGCCAGCGGCTTTATTATGGTCTAAGAGCCGGTGGGAGATCGACCTTCACCGATCTGATAACCAGATGAGACATATTTTTTATCAAATATAATTTATAAACAAATATGCCTATAATTACTTGCCTATCTAAAAGTGCTCATGGCTATTTTTAATTAAATTAACTTTAATCGATTTTTTTTTCATCACTGTCATTCTTTTGATAACCAAATGAATTTTATTTCACTGTTAATTTTTAACACACAGAAACCTGGCAAGCCGATGTGAACAGGTAAGTCAATATAGGTGACTCCATCGTTCTGCTAACTTATCGAAAGTTATATCAAATTTTAGATTATTTTATTACAAAATCAGTCATATAGACTTGCCTGCAAAAAATCATACTTAAAGCACTGTTGCCTAGCTAAAAATAGCCATGAGCACTTTCAGATAGGCAAGTAATTATAGGCATATTTGTTTATAAATTATATTCGATAAAAATATGTCTTATCTGGTTATCAGATCGGTGAAGGTCGATCTACCACGGTCTCCTCTACTATTATAATGTACCGATAAAATATGTCAATAAGCTTTTTTAACTTTAAAAAATGTAGAAAAAAACCAACGTCTGAAATATTTTATCTAATCCAGAAGGATTCTTATATCAATAAATTTGTTATTTTAATATAGTAAGGTATACTAATACAGATTAATATCTGTATGTAGATTATAGATCAACAAACAAAACTATTTTCAGAAACATAACATTTTTCGAATGCCTAACACTCCGCACCAATAAACATTTAAGCGGCTCTAATAAATTACATCCGTCTATTGAATGTCGGCATCAAACGATAGAAAAATACGTTTAAGTGGATAAATTGCAAAGTTTTCGTGGGATATTTCAGTAACTTAAATAATAATACTATAAGTAGAGCCACTAATGCAGTCACACTAACTTATGCCTTATTTATTTATTAATATTATATTGAAATTTGTGAATTGTTACTCCTACTAAGCAGATTAAGCAGATTCGAATGAAATATAGTACGCAGAAAGACTAAGTTTAAGAGCACCACATTGGCCAGAATCGACCATTTCTCTTTATTTTGTAACGCCAAAATAAAAATAAGTCCTACAAAATTATTAATGAAAATTCCCTATTCAGTCGCTTGAGTGAGGTTGACAGTGAATATTATACAGATGTATTAGAATCGGTCCATTTTGTTCCCGTATTAATGGTAAAATATTTAGCATTTCTGTGACCTTTTACGATACTTTTCCCTACAGATTATCCCTCACTAATTTTCACTTTAAGAAATAGTATTACCTTCGTGTAGTGTTTAGTTTTATTTTATTTTCTTAATAGACACTAGTGACTTACCCTCGCTTCACTCGGGTTCGTCCCCTTTAGCGTGATTGTGGCAGATTGCGCTATTTTATATACTTAAGCCTTCATCGAGAATCACTCTATCCGATGATATGATCACGATATGTAGGTACTATGTAATGTAATACTATATAAGTAAAAAATTATCATTAAAGTAGGTAGGTACAAAAACTCTATATAAAAAGTTCTATTATTATTGTTATTTCCCTTAGAACCTTATCTGAATTATTAATGAACGAATAACGAAATCGATCCAGCCGTTCTTGCAACCAGAAAACACCATTTATATTAATTAATTTACATGTTTACTAAAAGAATCAACGTCTTATAGTGGTTTAAGGTATAAGTTCAAAATAACTTCTTAATCTAAATATTTTTATACACTTGTTTACATCCACTTACCCATTTACTTTATATTGCAAATACTAAAACAATATGTACCTACTTAAAAATTAAATTAATGTAACCATAACATTCGTGCAAACAGAAACGACTAAGCAAAAACTTAAAAGTCATATTTGTAAAGTCTCTACCTTTTCCTCTTCACCCCACACCGCACCTGAACGTTGCGAGCGTTGAATAATACAGCGGTATAGCCACTGATGTATGAGTTCATTTAATATTTTGCCACCACCACATAGCACCATATTTTATTCATTATGATGAGAATTCTGATTCATAAATTACTTTACCCTTATATAGGGATTTTGTTTCCTTTATTAAAATCGAAATATGCTTTTAGTAGAGGAGACCGTGGAAGATCGACCTTCACCGATCTGATAACCAGATAACTCTTAACAACTTAGCTGCTACTGCGGTGTTTTTTTAGTAATTTTAATAAAATCAGTCTAGTTTTCTGGCGATGCGGCCACTTTAGGTTTGACCTCTGTTTCGATTCATGATATTTAAAAAAAAACAAAAATATTTAATGTCCATATTCGATTAAATTACAATTTTATTACATGTAGGTCTTTACCTACCTACGAAAGTATAAAAAATCATGTCAAGAGTTATATACATACCCTTTTCTGAAATTCGACCGTTTCGTGAATAAGCATTTGAAGCGATGACCCCATTGGGGCGAGTTCAATAAACTACGATCTAGATTCGGCCGCCAATAATTCGCTATGTACATACATACATGTAAAGATGTATAACGTATACGTGATTTATTACAGCAGATTAGCTAAGGTTATGACTTTGTCGGGTCGACCCAAATCCCCTAATTTGATCATTTTAAATTATATTACACTGATCCGACTGACGTTGCTTGTCCTAATTTCAATCCTATTAATTTTTTGAAGTCAATTAATTTTTGTACAGGAAATTTTCCAAAATCCATTTTCTTTTTTTCATTTTTCTCTTTTTTCTGATCTAAGTATTTAAAGAATCTAATCGTTACAACTGCTCTCAAATGACGCAAACGGACAAAATTTCATTTATATTATTAGTGACTTACTGTCCTTTAGTTCACCTTTTCCCATTGCCCTAAAAACCACATCGACCTTAAGCGGTTTCAATATACTAATATCCTATGAGAATTAACCACTTAAAATTAATGGCATGATGTAAAGCAATCTATGTCACTGTTAAACATGTACTGTAGCATGTTATATGGTAGCCAACCGCACTTAGTCTAACCAACCGATCATAAAAAAAAGTACTTACTTGTATACTATAATTTCTTTGATTTTTTTATTGGCTGCACCCATTTGAATGGGATTTTCACTTGCAGATAGCTAATGTTATAAGGAGTAACATACGCTACTTTTATTTTCGAAAAATAATTAGGGTTCTGCTAAAAAAATCTTATAACGCTTTATTTCCGCTAGTTATAAATAACGATACTATTCACGGACCATTGAATGTAAAACAATAGTGAGAGAAATCAGACTCCTTGCGTTGGTATTATTCAAAGTGAAAGTCGTGGGAACAAGTTGTATAAAGCCATTGAAATGTACTATATAAATAATATTAGTGTCTTTATTCTTTTACAAATAATGAGTATCTGTTTCTTCTTGACGTTAATCAAGTTTTTGTAAATTTCAGATAATTTCTATATTAAATTGAAGTGTTATTAAATACATATTATGTTTTCATACTTTATTCATTATACTTTGCCAATTTTGAAAATATTTCAGAAATTTATTAAAAAATCGGTTGTTTTCATTAGTTGTTTTCAAAGCAGTTGTTTTCGATTCAGTGGATATTTTAATTAAACTTTATTTACCTACAATATTATACCTACCAGAAAATCTGATTTTAATAATAACTTTGTGACAATCCAGTTTCTTTTGGAAATTGTGAATATTAAAATTAAATAGTTATTGTTTAATACTGTTACGCAAAAAAACCGTAGCCTTGTATCCTATAATATGTTGACCCGGATAACCAACTATTATTATACCAAATTCTTTCAAAGTCCGTCTTGAGTATTTTCGCAATTTCTCGTGATGCAGTCAGACAGACAGACAAAACTCTACTAACTATAGATTGTTGGGACATTATTACACACAGCGCTATCTAGTTCTGTGTTAAGCTACGAGGCTTGTGTTACGGATGCCAGATAGTTGATATACTACATATATAACTTTAAATAAATACATAATATGTTTAAATATAAATATTCGGCCTCTGTATCGATGTTAATTCATATTTCAATAGGATATCTAAAATAACGTACACATTCGATTCTGTTAGATTTTTATTAAATAAAAACTTGAATGTAACAGAACGACACGATTATAACTCAATATTCAGTAGATTTCAGTAAAAATTTTAATCTAAAACTAGATTTAAAAAGTTAATTTATCATCGCGTCACACTTTATTGTTATGAAAAGAAAAATCCGAACGCCACGCCGCTCGTCGAAGTAACCGTCAAGAAATTCGTCACGCTCTAGCCAAGGCTAATGGTTGATTGAAAATACTATAATATTGCTGTTAGAAAGAACATAATTATACTCTATTATATTTTTAATATAAAAAAAATTAAAATTAAATATATTTTATACTAGTTTTCTTCTTTGAATTACATGATGGCATTATATGGATGCTTTACATACCTCTGGTTCTCACAAATTTCGCTCAGATTTTTTAAGATTTCAATTTTTTTTTTGTTTTAAACTTTGTATTTTTTCCGTCTTTAGAAATAAGGAAATGTAGAGAAGAAAGTTTTTTTGGAAATTTAACACACTGTAAACACAGGTTTGTACATGTAATGATGTAAACAGTTACATCATTATAGATTATTAATATGATTTTATAAATAATAAAATATTTAAGGATATATGGGATCATCAGAAAAATCACCTTGAGTGTGGAATTTAAAACTTTGAAAATTATTTTCTTCTCATTAGTTATAAGTATAACCTAATTGTTGTAAAAACGTTATCACTAATTTTGTTTGTTCAAAAAAAACTCACTAACAAAACAAGTTTCCATTTTATTTTATTACTAGCAATTCCCGTGTCTCCTCCCGCGTTCTAATTACTATTGAAAAATAGGGATAGCAGGTAGAAGTATGGAAATTTAGGGTTATTATTACTTTTTGATGACAAACCATAAAAAAATATATTTTTTTTCCTAAAAATAAACAAAAAAGTCTGGAGAGGGTGGCAACCCTTATCATCTAGGAGAATAAGAAATAGCACCTATTCTCAGACCTACCAAATATACCTACAGAACAAAATTTCATAAAAATCGGTCAAGGCGTTTCAGAGGAGTTCGATAACAAACACTGTGACAAGTGATTTTTATATTTAAGATTAGATTAAAAAGTGTGGTAGTTTAAGAAAATGTAACTTTCTGTTATGTTACACCATAAATCATACACTCTATAGTAAAAATTAGTCAATTACGCTGAGACAGTTAGAAAGCAACGTTGGAATTGCATGTTCTAACGCCACATCTTGACAAGGCCATTGACTTTGCATTGCTAAAGAAATATAGGTTCTTTTGTTAAGGTGTGACGACACGTTTGACAGTTTGTAGAGTCCCTTACTATGCCAGCGGTCGTGGGTTTGAATCCCGCTCAGGGCATTCATTTGTTGACCATGAATATGTATGTATTTAAGTTATGTATGTACGTATGTGTATTGTATCATCTGGCATTAGTAACACAAGCCTCGTAGCTTACAATGGAACTGGACCCGAGTGTAATAATGTCCCAACATATTTATTTATTTGTAGAGACATATTACGAGTATATTGATTAATTATTTTCTGTTTGTGACTTCACGTTATATCTATCTAGACCATACTCAGTAGATATTTCGAATCAATATCATGTACGGTCATGACAGATGTGGTATTGCGGTATATTACGTACTAACGTACTTACGGCGGAAGAAATCTATCGTCGTGACCACATTGCAAATGGGTCGAAATGTCATCAACAATCAACATAACAGTCTGGTCGTATCGGATTCCACTTAGTTAATTATCTATTACATATATGCAATAATATTCTAAACGATTCAAATATTTACATAAAATATTATTGAAATGGTCATTGCTATCGATACTGATGCTGAACTATATAATATATAGTTTTTAAATTTTCACTTGTCTGTCTGTCTTAACCGCATCAAGAGAAATCCTCTGAAGCGATTTTAATGAAATTCAGTATGATTATAGTTGTTATTTCCAAAGTATTTATAAATCTAACTTAAATTATTTTTAAAGCGAACAATTTTCTAAACTTATCTCATGTACGATTTTGCACGATATAATATCATCAATTACAAATAAATTGTATCGATAAGACAAAGATAAAATAACACAACCGTGTGTCATTTACTAAAAATATACATGAAAATGTATGCATGTATTTGTATGTAGGAATACAAGATCTTTAAAAAGAGGTCAGACGTTAAAGTTTAAAAAACGGTATTTTAACTTATAAATGAAACTATCTTTGCGGATTTTGCCGCGGATTTATTTTGATTTTTGTTTCCCGACGTTTCGAATGCTTTACAGCAATCATGGTCACGGAAGAAAGAGTCTCTCCGCGACAAAATCAAAAAAGATAGTTTCATTTAGAATGTCAAATATTCGCGTAAACCTAAGAAAGTATTATGTATTTTCACTATTTTTTTGCAATGAATAGCAGAAAAAGATGTTAAAATGTTAAAAAACGAAAATCAGGAGACATCGATATTTTTTACCGTTTTTCCACTTAACTTTACTAAACCTTTGAAAGAAGCTCAGAAATTTAATTAATTTAAATCCTTTTGATGTTATCTGATAACTTAAATTACACTTAAAACGCTTAAAACTTAATTGAGTTTTGAAAAACGTGGAGCCTTACAAAGTAAAGCCTGATAAAAAATAAGGAAAATGGTTTCATATAATTATGAACTTCTTAAATTCGTTTGCAATCCAAGAAGATTTGCTTAACTATTATCAAAAAATGTTCAAATATGATTTTTGAAGATGGGCAAAAATTATAACAAACAGTCAACGTTTCTTATTGATGATTTTAGGCAACTTTACAAGTTACTAAAATATATTTTAATACTTAAGTCTACTACGACAGTACAAGTAAAGTAAACTTAACTTGTTTCAATTGACCTTTTAATATAAACCTACCCATGCTGCATGTACCTTTTAAGTATACAATATATCCCACTGATGCTATTTATTCAACGTACCAGAAAAAAATGTCCCACTTCTGGGCTAGGTCTTCCCTTAAATACGAAGGGGATGATCAGGCCATAATCCACTACTCTAGCCAAATGCGAGTTGGCAGACTCTACATGTCTTCGAAAACTTGCTAAGTTCTCCCATGTCTGAGCAAGTTTTCTCACAATGTTGTATTTTTTAGTAACGCAAATGATTATCATTTTCAAATACAACGTATGTAATTTTATATTCATTAACGCACGAAACTAAAAATACCTTATTGAATTATATATAATTACATCGATCGTCGCTATATATAATGGACTAATCAATAAACACCCCAACTAATATGTAGTATGTAACAGTAAAAGGTTAACAATTAAGTAAATGGCCACATAACGGTATTTGGTATGACGTAAGTATGTCCTTGTTTTTCAATAGTGCGTAGATAATCTAGACTTAGCTAGTGCGAATATTTGAAGGTATTTTCCACATGGCATGCAAATTGTAATGACAAAAATGTTGATGTAAAACAAATTGGTTTTAAACGAGCCGGTTTGTAAAAGCCAGTTGAGACTTTAGTTCATAAAAATACTAGCGACTCGCCCTCACTTCTCTCGGGTTCGTTCCGGGTTCGATTTAGCGCGAGCGAAGCCGCGAGTTCCGCTAGTTATACATATAAACCTTCCTCTTGAATCACTCTATCTATTAAAAAAACCGCATCAAAATCCGTTGCGTAGTTTTAAAGATCTAAGCATACAAAGGTACAAACAGGCAGCGGGAAGCGACTTTGTTTTATACTATGTAGTGATTCTAATTCGTGATTTAAAGGGTTTATATTTCATTATATTTAAATGGTGTCTGTCTGGTGTCTTATATATAATCTTTATGTACCTAAAAAAATTGGAACTGATAAAATTTTAGGTAACTTATTATTATGTATTGAGTACTTATGTACTTTATTTGAAATAGATATTCTAAAATTTTCATGCTCTATCTTAACCTAAACCAAGCTATCGCTTTAAAGTTCACTTCCCTCCGAACTTGGTTAGGATGAGGTCAACTTAAATGCAATCTGTCCGTTCTACCGCAAGGCCGAGGCGTTAAATTTAGGGCGGTCTCTTGAAAATTTGTTGCTCTAGTGAAATTTTAACTACGTATCAAATACCATTGCAACTCTATATACTTGGTAGCATTACAATAACAATAGTAACAAATTTTTTGCACACGTCGGATCGATGGGGACTTTTGACAAATTGTTTGTAATAGTGTTCCCAATATTAATGGCAATTTTCAGCTTTGTGCGAATTAATGTAGCCTTGTAACCTTGAATGTCTATTTTGACTGGACTATAGGTAATAACCTATTGCTGTTGTAGTACACAAAATCGGTTGGACTAATTTACATAATTATTTCGGATAAGTTTTGACAAGAGCTTAACTTGTAGATAGAAACCTTAATTCCTAAAACCCAACCCTAAACCGGAACCCAAAATCTTGGGTTCCAACAAAATAATTAAAACGTACCAAGAGACGAACGAACCCGAAAGAAGCGAGTCACCAGTTTTCTAATATGTCTAAACCTTTTAATATAATTAATTTAAAACTTTTTCTCATTTTTTAAATCTGTTTTTACTGTTAATTGCTTAATGCAATTCAAAAAGTAATTTCCGTAGAATAACTAAGTCCTATTAATTATATATTAATCAAAGCAAGAGCGAATATTATAATATATAAAGCTGAGTAGTTTTTCTTAACGAAGTAATCTCCATAACTTTAAATATCATTATTAAGAAAGGTTATAGCCTAATGTAATATCTCGCTACGACTTCTATAGTAAATAGATGCATAAAGTATAAATATTAATAAACAAGCACTACCGCGGGCAAAAGCTAGTACACAATATATAAAAACATAACCCATAGATATTTGTACCATAGTATTCAGAATAAAGTCATAAAACCTTAAATCGAGATAAAATCCAGCATCTCATAACGATTGTTTAACGATGAACGTAACGTCTCCTAAATTGCTTGCTTACCGACATTTACACTGTACAGTGTATACTGACGTGACTCGTGAAGAGCAAAATCAAGGACTAAAGCCCTGTAAGGCGTTTCTTTTGTTATTTTATCACTGTAGAGTAGACGTTGAAATATGAAATAAGAACCGACGTGATATTGTTTCTGTTTTTGATAGTGAAGCAAATTTTGAACTTTATATGCTGATGCTAACTAAAAATGCTTATTCAAGCTAAGCTTTTAGAATACACAATATATGTTATTATTATATAGTGGTACCCCAGCGGTAACGGTCGCTTAGATAACCGAGTGACGCGGGTTCAAATCTGGGTTTCGCACCTCTGATATTTTCATGTGCGAATCATTTATAACGTGATTACCACTTGTCTTATGGTGAGGGAACAATCATCGTGAGGAAACCTGCATATCTGAGAAAAGTTTTCGAAGTACATGTGAAGTCCGCCAAAACATACGATTTTCACATAGGTATTATATTTTTTGTAAAAATTATATGTAAACGATTCAAACTGTTCCGCTGTAGCCAATGATCAGGTCCAAAAGGAGATGCAGATCCTTTCTATATCACCAGATCAGACTGATAGTATCAGATCATAGTATTGTCATCATGAGCTTTAAATAAACAGTAAATGTGAAGCTTATTAAAACAAAAAGCTCTAATATTAAACCTAAGACCCTTATTACTTTTTGTTATATGTATGGGCAATAAGAAAATTCGATCAAGTTTCCAAATTATTTACCAAAAATATCTTGGATTATTTAATCCACTCACTCGGACTGTTATGACGTAGTCTTATAATAAATAACAATAAATTGACCATTAGTAAGGTTTTATAGTCTAATATACAATATAGAATTTCTGTACTATGCTTCCAATTTACTAGTTCTATTAAGACATTACGTACCCGCTCTGTACATTAGATAAATAAAACATGTTTATACATAACTTGTAAAGTTTTTTGATTTTAAAGCTAAAGGAGCGAATATTAACTTTTTTTAAATGAATAATAGTGATTTATGATATATCAATAACATTATTTTTAAAGAAATTGTTATTGACGAAAAAAATCCATCGTGATTAGTTATAATAAGTCAAAAGAGGCTGTTTCATTTTCGACCCTAAAATTATGCTTGGCTTAAACCTACTAAGCATTCTAAGAACGTTCTTTTCAGTATTATCTATTCAGTATTTAAGTACAAATCCTCATATAGTGATGACCTAACACAATGCTTAGT
Source organism: Boloria selene (assembly GCA_905231865.2). Taxonomy (NCBI): domain Eukaryota; kingdom Metazoa; phylum Arthropoda; class Insecta; order Lepidoptera; family Nymphalidae; genus Boloria; species Boloria selene. The sequence continues at coordinate 1,588,589 of HG993156.1, forward strand.
GGATTTTTATTAATGGCTTTTGGGCCCGACTTTAATAAAGTGTATGGTTTCCTTTGTAGGAAATTACTTCTGGAACTAATACACCAAATTTAAAATGTAGGATGGATGGAAAGCATGGTTATACTCGAGCATTGTAGTTTTCTAAGAGCAGAGTAGACTGTGAAACAACCGCTGTGGTGTAAAATACGCAAGGATTAGGGCTTGAGTTTTAGTGGGTAATACTGACTTCCGTAAGTTCCGGTGAGTCTCACACGACCTTTTTTCTTCAGGATAATAAAAAAAACTCTATTCTTTCTAGAATGATTGTAAAAATATTACAACAAAATTCTATATAAAAACAAACAAAACTTTCTATTTCTTTTTAATTCAAAAAAGACGTCAATCATTAAGCAATATCGATTACCCACAATCTAATATTACTTAAAATACAAAACTCGATAACTATTGTCTGGTCTAAAGTTTCACACTTTCACAAAGTTTCGTCACTGCGGTGAACTACATATGCCAATTAACAATGTATTAGGTAACTATTGATTTAGCACTTTCTGAATAATACGAGAAGAATGTAATTCATACTAAATGTAATGGGATGTTAATAAAAAAATATGTCGGGACAATATTACACACAGCGTCATCTAGTTCCGTGGTAAGTTACGGAGGAAGCTTGTGTTACGGAAACCTGATAGTTGATATACTACATACATATTATAAATAAACACCCATGACTGGAGTACAAACATTTGAGCTTAACAAATGAATGCCCCCAGCCGTACTCGAACCCGCGACCGCTGGCGCAGAAAGTAGGGTTACTACAAACTGAGCCAGAGTTTTTATGTTTATTTCATTCCTACACTTTTTCGGCTGAACTAATGTTGTTGTAAAAATATCAGTTCCATAAAATTGTAGTCTGTAGTTATATTTTTTATTCAAAGTGCGAATTTTAATACAATAATAATATAGGAATTCATTATTTACTAGTGACTCGCCCTCGCTCGGGTACATCCCTAGACATAGCGTGAGTGAAGCCGCGGGTTCTGCTTGTAAATGAATACAAAAACTTGACAAATTATATACTAAAACCTTCCTCGAGAACCACTCTGTCCATTGGTGAAAATAGCATGAAAATCAGTGCAGTACTTTTTGAATTTATCTTGAGCAGACAGACAGACGCGGCAGAAGCCTTAAAAAATGAGAAGCTAGTCCGTGAACTTTTGTGTTTTACGCAATATAATTAAACATTAGGTACTTATTATTACGATATAGGTACATAATATGTGAATTGCCTATTAATTACCTAGAACCTACCTTGCGTTATATAGAAGCCTATCATAATTGTCCGTATTTATGCAAAATGGAACCACACGACAAATTTAGGTTTTTAGTTTTTTTGAAGAATACTTATTTAAAAGTGGTCTAAATTCTTATACAAAAAAGAACCACGTGATTTTTCCCTTGGAAACAAGGTATACTAAAAGCAGAATAGAACCAACAGCACCAACAAACATTACATATAAAGCAAAACCGAACCACAGCCCAACGGGACTCGATTGTTCAAAAAAATAAACGATATTACTACTATGTAATTTTATACAAAACAGATCCACGCATACTTAGTACCATTATACATTACACATTTTTTTATTATTAACAATTATTTTTAATACACCAAATGGAACCAAGTTTCTGTGGTATCGTTCTGCGTAATTATTTTATGTACGTTTATTCATAATTTAATTGCTTATCTTTTTTGCTAAATGGAACCACAAGCATTCGATTCTATCACGTGTAAATAAATATTGTAAAACAGTAGAACCACTAGTATGTAGGGACTCACCAAACTCAATTTATTTTAAAACAGATTTCCTTGGTAGTTCTGTGGAAGTAAATATAGGGAGAGCTCCTGTTCGCGGCAGACCAGCTGTCATCTTGACGGAACATTTAGTTCCTCTATGGCCATCAGGAAAGCCAGTATCACCAGCGAAACTAGCCGATATTCAGTCCATACTACATCTCATTCCACAAGATGCACAAAGTTTTTATAATAGTCTCATTTGTGATGATGCAATAGAAGACGACATAGATGCTCTAGACACGGTGGATTTCGAAATCCAATTTGATGACAACGTCGACTAAACGCTCTCTTTATGTATTGTTTTATATTTTTTTGTGAATTAAAGCTTTATTACGATAATATAGTAGTAGAGGAGACCGTGGAAGATCGACCTTCACCGATCTGATAATTTTTAATTAAATTAACTTTAATCGATTTTTTTTTCATCACTTTCATTCTTTTGATAACCAAATGAATTTTATTTCACTGTTAGTTTTTAACACACAGAATATGCCTCAGTAAGCTAGCCTACTCATTTTTGTGTATAGCTACCAAAGCCGATGTGAACAGGTAAGTCAATATAGGTGACTCCATCGTTCTGCTAACTTATCGAAAGTTATATCAAATTTTAGATTATTTTATTACAAAATCAGTCATATAGACTTGCCTTCAAAAAATCATACTTAAAGCACTGTTGCCCAGCTAAAAATAGCCATGAGCACTTTCAGATAGGCAAGTAATTATAGGCATATTTGTTTATAAATTATATACGATAAAAAATATGTCTCATCTGGTTATCAGGTCGGTGAAGGTCGATCTTCCACCGGCTCTTAGACCATAAATACATAGTTTCATTTAAGTATATTAGCAAATCCCTTGGTTGTGGTTCTTTTTTGTATATGAGAAATCCTATAAATTACTAAATGTAAAAAGAAACCACATGCACATTTCTTTAATTATCTAGAAAGTTTAATAGTATTCAGAGCAAATTTAAATACACATACATAAATAAGTTATTTATCAATAAATTTAAATTAAATAAATAGTAATTTTACTTCATCTAAAAGAGCTGCACATGTTTTTGTAAATCCTTTAATATCTCAGAAGTGCGCGTTTGCTGGATGGTTCCTTTTTGCATAAATACGGACAATTTATGTAATCATAATTAAAAAAGCCCAGCATTTGGAATTTCCTTTCTTAAATATCATTAAGAAAGTTCGAATACCTTCGAAATTTCTGAAGTTTTGGCATATTATTAATATCCGCTGACTAATTTTAAATTATTTTCGGAATACATTTGACAATAAATTACTCTAAAGACTTATATTAGAACTTTATTTAATTTTTCTGTTTTCTGTTAAAACTTATATATTCTGCGGTTAAACTTTAAATTACTTAGCACTACATATTATTTAAAACAAAGACCTCCGCCGCGTCTGTCTCTTCGCGATAAACTTAAAAACTACTGCACCATATGTATATGGTTTTCACCAATGGATAGAGTAGGAAGATTTTAGTATTTTAGTATTAATTTACTAGCGGAACCGTAGGCTTCGTTCGCGCTAACGAACCCGAGCGAAGCGTGGTTGAGTCGCTAGTGTTTCTATAAAACGAAAAAAAACCTTATATACTATCCCGCCCGTCTAGTCCGTTGCTCTGGTCTGTTATTAAATGAGCTTAAATACAGTTATTGCTTATTTTTTTTTAATATATCACGTAGTTAAGTCACGAGCAAATGCAAATAAGGCTAAAAGTAGGGTACATTGCCGTCGCACTGCGGTACGTCTGATAACTTCTGCATAATAATTCAGATTTAATCTCGCATTTATAGCACGGCTTCCTTCCGTAATGCAAGATATTATTTAAGATTTAAACTTGGTCAAATTAACTGACTTCACTACATAGTATAAAACAAAGTCGCCTTTTCTGTCCCTATATCCCTATGTGCGCTTAAATCTTTAAAACTACGCAACGGATTTTGATGCGGTTTTTTTTAATAGATAGAGTGATTCAAGAGGAAGGTTTATATGCATAACTAGCAGATCCCGCGGCTTTACCTGTGCTAAATCTAGGGAAGAGCCCGAGCGAAGCGAGGGCGAGTCGCTAGTTTGTAATAAAAACAAGTATTTCTCTTGCACTTTTGTTGATATTGTTTTGGTGTTTTCTGTCTTAGAATATTTTTGTTATAAAATTAATAATTATTTTACCATTAGGTACCTAATAAATATAAACGTCGATGGTATCTTAGGCACTATCCATAGTATCAGCACTAAACCCTATGTAATACTGTAATTTTGTTGAAAAACTTTTGAATAGAAAGTTAATTAATTAAGTGATTAATTTTGTGCTTGAAGAAATAAATCAATATTTACGTTTAATATTGACGACAGTTTTGGCTCTGTTTGTAGTGATCATTTTACTTTCTGCGTTAGCGGTCGCGGGTTTGGGTCCCGCTGGAGGCATTCATTTATTTATTCATTCGTTTATATTTATAAGTTTTTCTTTAAAGATATATATTATATATAGTGTCAACTATATGGTATCCATAACACAAGGCTCGTACATTACCATGAAACTAGATGGTGATGTCCCAACATATTTATTTATTATATTTAAACTAATTACGATAAGGTAAAAAATAAAAAGGTAAAGAAAACCATTAGTTCCTAAAATGTTCTGTTAGTTTGCTTAAAAAAATGGAGAAAAAATATTATTAGAGCAAAGTGATTTGTTCCAACAATTTTCCACTTTATGTAGAAATGTAAGATAAGAAACAATCATAATTTTAAATGTGAATGAGACGGCTTTTATCTCAGATGGCGTACTTAATTAAATTTCATTGTACTTCAGAAATCCACTCAAATGTATACTCGTACATATATTCTTATTTACAGTATAAAGAGCTTGGAATAACTATATTAATTAAGTTCATAGAAGCTTAGAAAGTTCGTCTCTTGAATAAAAGCTTTGAATATTTTCAGATTTTGATACAATTTTCACATGATATTCAAAAATATAAAACGAATCTTGCGCTATTCGTTTTTTATTTTACTAAATCTTCTGGTCTAGAATTTTTTTGGTAATGTGACATTAGCGTGCTTTTTTCGACTAGTCTCTAAAAGTAAAGTTTGTAAGTTTATCAGTAAGACATAGTCTTTAAAACTATTTTTATGTGCGAATCATTTTCCAACACGCTTACAAATTTATCAACGTGTGAAGGAAAACATTGTAAGGAAACCTGACATGTCAGAAAAAACCTAGCAAGTTCTCGAAATACAAGCGTAGTCCGCAAGCACGCACTTAGCCAGTGAAAGCCTATGGCCTAATCCTCTCGTACTGAAGGAAGGTTCGAGCCCAGAAGTGAAACGTTAAAACGGGCTAAATACATACAATATACTTATCAGTAAATTTAATACTAAAAGAAAGTAAAAATAATATAATAAAAATGAAATCCTGTAGTTCCTATATAATACTGAAAGCGATTTCTCTTGTACATTTTATTAAAATACTCTTTTGTACTTCTCTTCTTCTTTGTCGTATGCTTCATTACTGAAGGTCGTGCTTGTCCTGAAAGGCTTTTACTGTTCTGTTGACTAGCTTCCTCCACACCACTCTGTTTTCGGCTTGTCTCAGGGCAGTAGGAATATTGAGTCCCGTTACATTTTGAATTTGATCGGACCAGCGGGTAGGTGATCGACCGCGTGGTCTTTTGCCTTCAATCTTCCCTACTACAACCAGTTTGTCCAGGTTGTCTGGTTGTCTCCGGGCAATGTGTCCAAAATAACCCAAAACTCGTTGGTAGCATACAGTGGATAGTTTGGTCTTAACCTTCAGTTGGTCGAGGATAGATTTGTTTGTTCTTTTTGCTGTCCACGGTATACGCAGCATCCTTCTGTAACACCACATTTCGAAAGTCTCGATCTTTTGTACTTATTTTTGTACATAAAAAAGCTTTTATATCCACTTAAGCTTAAAAAATGGTGTGTAAGTATAATCAACTAATGGCTTGCCTCCGCTTTGCTTGTGAATTTTACTGATTTTTTTCTAACAATGTAATATAACGACATTCTCTTTTTTGACCCCATTACAACAAATATATGTACATCGTCTAAATAATCTGTCAATATTCAATATAACGTGTCCATGACTGAAATTATCGCAAGGCCGTATTCTAATTACGGAAATTAAATTTAAGTTGATCGAATTATTTGCTATGACAACGCTATGTTTTGTTTTTTTTTTAATTAAATGTCAATTAATAAAGAATAAGAAGTTATTTTACAAGAGTTAGAAGAAGAAAATATTAAAATATATACAAAATAGCAAAAGTGTTTCGTATCTACTCCTTAAAACTGAAATGGCTAGATGGATTTGAATAAAACTTAATACATAAAATGATTATTAGATCTGGGAGTGAAATTAGACGGTTGAATAAACCTTTATACATATCATGATTATTAGATCTGGGAGAAGTCATAATTTAGGGCTATTTGTGAGTAGCGAAGTTATGTAAGTCGCTTCTGCATAATCTATTCATTTTACTACACATACAAAATCTATCACACACTTTTCATACAGAGTGCTGAATCAATTTAACATTTTTTGTCTGTCTTGCATCTTCATCATCACGAAAAAAAACACTGGAAAGATTGTGATGAAATTTGATGATGATGATGATGATGATGATGATGATGTATGATGATAGCTGATTATTCGGGTCAATATATAAGATACTTTTCACTGCGTGAAAATATTTCATTTCGGAGTCATCTATACTAACAGTTAAAAGTACTAATATAAAAGAACTAATATTAAATCAATTTCTTAAATAAACAAATCACTAACTATTACAAATAACCCTTTTACCGTTAAAGTTAACATTAAAACATTTATTCGCAAACATTCAGCAATTTCACGAAAGCAGGTTATCAGTGCAGTGTGCCAGAACGCTCGCCGTATTAATTGACTTGCAATACGTTACACAGGAGACCATGATGGCTTAAAACCTAGGATAAATATATTTTTTATTAAAATTTAAATTAATAACTGATATAACTTTTTAAATTTTCACGTTCCAATATTGTGTAATAATTGCTCTACGGCATTTTAACGCATTAATTCGTAAGTAACTACTCCTAAATACCTTATTCCCGACGTTTTAACACAGTTGCACCAGCCGTGACGAGCAGACCGTATTAAGTCCCGTAGCGCCATTATTACAGTCACTGACGCTTATTAAAATATTTCAACTAGCGACTAAACCTTGCTTTACTCGGGATTGTCTGAGATATGAGATTTTTATGACATCACATTAAAAATCTATGAAATTCTTGCTTTAGACTAAACACGTATAATATGTACATATAATCCTTCCTCTTAAATCACTCTGTTTATTGATGAAAAGCGCATTAAAATCCATTGCGTAGTTTAAAATCTAAGAGTACCTACATACGGCGGGAGGGACTTTGTTTTAGACTATGTAGATAAGTTTTGGTATATTATATCAATCATTTCACCACGTCAACATGGTAATCAAGTTTGCACTGTATACCAATATTTTGCTTTTGGTTACGTTATTTAAGTAATTGGATTAGTTTAAACTTAAAATAAACACAACCACTTCCGAACACCACAGAAATATGCTAGAAAATTGTCAAAGAGCTATGGAAAGGAGCATGTTAGGAATCAAGAAACTAGATAGAGTAAGGAACACATCAATAAGAACGAGGACAGGAGTGACAGACATCCTAACTAAGATAGACCAAATGAAGTGGAGATGGGCGGGTCATATGTTACGGAGCCCTCAGGACAAATGGAGCAAAATCCTAACAGAATGGTACCCGAGAAGTGGTAAACGAAGCAGAGGTCGACAGCGCAAAAGATGGGAGGATGAACTAAAAACAACAGCAGGTCCAAACTGGAGAAGAGTTGCAAAGGACAGAAAACAATGGAAATCGTTAGAGGAGGCCTTTGCCAATAGGCACACTGAACTCCGGGATATTCTGTGAATCAAAGAGTAGAAAAAAAAAACTGAACGGAGTTCCAGGATAGAAAAGGCTTCATTTCATTTCATTTCATTTCAAACTTAAAATAAATAGATTCTTAATCCATCTCATAAGTATCACATTACTAGCAAGTCTCGTCCTCGCTTAGGTCCGTCCCTATATGTGCATAAGTATGACGAGTTTTATATATAACACTTAAATCGTTTAAATTCCTTCTTGAAAGTACAAATAAAAACGGCTTTACAAGCCAAACAAACTTATACTTAACTTATATAAAAGTAAGTATTACAATTTATATACATAATACATGGCAATAGTACGGTCTCATTTACAATTAAATATTCATGCCAATGAGAATGCGTGGTCTCCCTACTGTCCGAGTGCCCGCGTTGAATAATTTACACGACGCGACGTCAGTCCACGTGTTTATCTACTTTAACATACCACATGGCACCTATCGTGTAGTAATACGGTTTATGTATACATAAAAAGAGCTCGTCGGTCGGATCATCCTTATTAATTTTTAATAAATGTGGACAGTAACCTTTTACTTTGTTTTTCTTTCAAAGGCGCATATATATGGGAGTTTTGGACAAAATATGGGTCATGAACTGGTTTTCTTTACGATATAATAATATTTTAAGTATTTTTTAATGTTTATTTTATACTTTGAGTAAAGAGATAAAAAATAAATGATATATTGTAAATCTAAACTAATACTATAAAGCTGAAGAGTTTGTTTATTTGTTTGTTTGAACGCGCTAATCTCAGGAACTACTGGACCGAATTGAAAAATTCTTTTCGTGTTAGATAGTCCATTTATCGAGGAAGGCTGTAGGCTATATTTCATTACGCTGTGACCAATAGGAGCGGAGCATTAATGAAAAATGTTACAAAAACGGGAAGGGCGGGCGTTAGTTCTGCGAGGTACCATACCGTGCGACTCAGAAAGAATTTTGTTACCGGTCCTTAGACGCCTTAGAAGCATGAGAAATCTAAACCTCAAGAAATTTCTAAAAACTAAATATATCTTACAATACACTACACTATGTCGTGTCTAACTTTCCCATCAGATTGCTGGTGAGTGTCCATTATCTACACATCTCAACTTAGCGCTACTAACTTTAAAACGAGTTGCATACAAGATATTCTTGCTTAGAAAAGAAAATACTCAGGAAATTTTGGTTTTGTGGACGAAAATCAGATTATTTTGATCTTAAATTTCAATATGGCAACTATGAATGGGTTCAGCCCTTTTTAACGCACCATTGATGAGTACGGGTCTTAAATGCTATTCAAATTAGTTATAGTCCACCATGCTGACCAAGGGTAGGTTGACGGAAGGACATCTTTCAACTTGTTCGGTTCTGTAAGACATACAGGTTTTTGCAATATTTTCTTTTACCGTAAAACAAGTAGTAAATACTAGACCCGGATTCGAACTCACTTAACTCGATTTCTCAAACAACCGTTGGGGCTGAACTTTTACCCTCTAGGTCTTATTTATTTTTATTTTTATCTACCCTCGTCTTATTTATTTTTCTATTCATACTTCTTTAATTAGTAAAGCCTAATAATTATAAGCTCTTTCTCCACAGAGTAGGCATACGTTAGACACAATAGGTAAACGTTACGAATTTTAAAAGTAATGGTACAAATTTACAGTTAAGTAAAAAAATAGTAACGATAACTTGGGTTCGTATAACAAATCTATTTCTATCCAAGATGTTTTCTTAAAGCGAAAAGATAGATTTACTTCGACGATATTAGTTAGCAATTGAAAACGAATGCTATAGCTTTAGCTTCCTGCAATTTGTTCAGATCCGAGAAAATAAAAATAAAAATGAGTGTTGCAATCTTAGAAAAAAATGTTCTAAAAATTCACTATTTTATTTAAAAATTTGAAATAATCTTAATTTATATCCGTAGTTGTTACATTGTAATTTCAAAATCGATAGGAGACTCTTAACGTGACGTCTGTATGTATGAAGAAATACTTATGTGGAGGTATAAATTCTTTTTGTGTCGTAAACTAAATTTTTATGTATTATATGAATTTAAAACTGTTAAATTTAAAATTAAAAAATTAAAAAATAGAATCTTAAACTGTATAAATAATTTCAATTAAAACACCGGTTCTATTTCTATAATGAAAAAAGGTTCAAAAATATCACCCTTAAGGTTAAAAACGGACGATGAAATCAAAGAACAATTTTTCCTAGAAACCAATCAAAATTCAATACGTACACTGCAATGAAAGTTATCATTTGTTCCAGCTGCACTCGGAGTACCGCAGCACGTACAGATGGCACGAGCACAAGGAGCACCAACAGCAGCAGGGCGTGATGAAGCAGCCCGCCCCCACGCCGCCCTCCGCCCTGCCCATCGCAAGGGGTACGCTTACCTTTTTTATTATTATATTCAATCAGACCAGCAAGCAAGACTCTCACATGTTTGTTATAATCTGTCGAAAAATTAGATAAAAGTAAGCCAGCGGCAAAATCAAAGGTTGTACAACGTTAAATATTCGCAAAAATCAAAGAAAATTCTTTTGTATATTGAAAACAAACGCGCTTCGCTATTTTTCTGCTTGGCAAGTTTCCTAGAAAGCCGATTTGATTTTGTCAATAAAATTAATGTGTTTTTTGTGTATGTGAATAATACTATGTGAAAGATTTAATGTGGAAAATATATAAAGTATTATTATAATATAGTCTATTTACACTAATATTCATGAGTATGTTGTCCGTTGAATATCAAACAAGTTAGTATTCATATTATGACGAAATGCTTGAAAATAGTAGCGATTTAATTCAGAATTTCAACCATATTTAGATCACAGATATTTTTAGATCCGAAGAAAATCTAGTGCAGTATCGAAATCCTAAAACAGAAAGTAAAACTAATGTATTAGAAAACGTGAGACAGGGCCGAAGGGAGAATCGAATTGTTAATTTATTCTACTTGTCTTCCACACAAGATATATGTGAGGTTAAAGCCCTGTACATACAATGAAACCGTAACTCTCGTACTTTTGTAAAATAAAAGAAAAAGGGAAAATAATATTACTACAAATTTAAAAAGATACCGCTTATTTTTTATATTTTGTTTAAACATTCATATCTAAAAATATTGGTTATATTTTAAGTTTTTGTATCTAATAGCCTAATATAAGCTATAAACTTTAGTGTCACACTGCAATACTTAGATGTGGTACTATATATCAATAAATTTCATAGGCGGAGCCTCCTGAGCTAGTAGACGTTTGATTTAGCGGTGTTTATATTATTTGAGTAAATCTTAGCGTCGAATTGATTGCGAGATTGCTATGCATACTCGTATTACATATGACGCAAATTATACCGTGTGTATAGTAGAATTTCATTAGCGTGTAACATGCCTTGGTGATATCTAAAGATAATTCTACAAAAGTATTAATCAAATCAAATCAAAATATAATTTATACAAATAGACTTTTTAGACTTTTACAAGTTTCATCTGCTTTCATCATGTTGCAACATCCCCTGGCAATATACAAAGAAAATTCTATAAAAGTACTAATCAAATCAAATCAAAATATACTTTATTTAAATAAACTTTCACAAATACTTTTGAATCGTTATTTTTACATTATTAAAGTTTAAATTATATGTCAGTCTATAAGTCTATGAGAAAGCTACCACCAACTCGGAAGGCAGTTCTGCTGACTGCTGAGAAGAGCCGGCGAGAAACTCAACAGTAGCTCTTTTGAAATAAAATTGGAATTATTAAGTAATTACCTTAAAATAAATCCCATTATACATTGCATAGATTATAAATCTCTGATTTGAAATTGAATAAAAAAATATTATAATCAATGAACCTATTTATTTAAACCAACCTTATTAAGTTTTAATAATATTTAAAATTACTTAAAAATCATCAAACGGTAACTGAATTTATGAATTTTTGGTTAAGTAACTTTGTTATCGCACAATCCTAAAATCGAAACGTTCGATTACATTTTCTTAACAAAATAAATTTTATTCCTCTAAACGATCATTCATCATTCATCTAAAATTACAGGCAACCCAACCCACGTACTTCCATACGTACGTCTTGAGACATAAGGAGAAGGAGGCGTTTCAGAACTAGGTTGCGATGTAACGCGATCTGTGTAGAAAGATAGCGACAGTAAAGAATTTACCTACATATTACATTAAAAGTATATCTGTCAAAATAGTAGTTCTGCGATTTTAGACTTTAAAAACATAAAAATGTTTGCAACAATTAATTTAAACATCCAATACGACTGTTAAAAATCTATTCTATGGCTATTCTTTGACGACACGTTTAGTGCAGTTTGTAGTGAACCTACTTTCTTGCGTCATCGGTCGCGGGTTCGAGTTCCGTTGGGGCATTTATTTGTTAAACTCAAATGTTGTTACTCCAGTCATGAGTCATGGGTGTGTTTATATTTATAATATGTATATCAACTATCTGTTATCCGTAACACAAGTCTCGTAGCTTACCACAGAACTAGATGGCGCTGTGTGACCCTGAGTCCCAACAACATATTTATATTTATTCTGCTCATCACGCGGAAGACCATCATCTGATGTTCATCGATATTTTATAAGATCAATTAAAGTTACTTCCCAAAAATAAATAATTGAAATCGGATGACATTAGACGTCCAGTAGCACCCTTTTTGCCTCCCTAAAATCCTCACGACAAGAAAAATATAAAGGCCTACAAACTTATACCAAGTTTTGTCCAGATGAGTTATAAAATAAGTCCTGTAGATGACCAACCAAGTGACAGAGGAAAGCGAATTTTCCCAGACTCTTCGCTCGACCCGCTCGCTCAATCAAATTAGAAGTGTCAAGAAATAAAAAATGAGTTATTTTTCATTGGTATTTGTTGGACTCGTCAATCAATCAGAAATCTGCGTCTATCTATTACAGCTTTATTTACCTAAGCTTATATACAAAGAAAACAAGTTGAAAAACTATATCTATAGTGTTACATATACAAGTACATAGAGCCATGTGCTATATTCAAAGACGTGTCTCATGTTTTTCATACTCATATACATCAAGTTACTTAGTTAATAATAGAAATAACTAAGTAACTTTATGTATGTACATAAAATTTCGTGTATCGCGGAAACGGATGTAACGATATCATTAGAATAAATGCAAATATTTTTGTCTATTATCTCTTTTCTCAAAAAAAATATATATTTAACGAAAAATCCCGAACCAAGCTCGGTCCCCCGATACTGGCTGTAACGAAATCAGCCATCGGTCATTTATATTTTTTATAACACAGCACATTGTTACAGGAGCAATAGAGCCGGCAATGCCTCGCCGTAAGAAATACCCTGGCGTTGCTTACAAAACGAATGAGTTGTTCGACCCCGCGCCAGTCGACGACATCCGCCCGCAACAAGCTTCCGCTTTCGACCGCGCCCGGGTAAGCCTATTGATTAAAATAATTTTAAAAGTAACTCACTAAAAGTCACTTACGTTTTATAAAAGAAAGTTTGCTCTATTTCTGGGAATTTATTCTAAGCCAATGGTTTAATTAAGATAATTTAGAAAACTTTACTACATCAGTCATGAGTTTTATTTTTTGCTAAAGTATCTACATTTATTCAGCTATAATTAATAATTTAAGGTTGTCAGTAAAAAAACTAACAAAACATTGTAAAGAACTAAATTCATTCATAACTAGATAATAACTTAACAAAAAACGATTCATTTTTTTCTAATTGTTAACAATTCTGAGTAGGTATTGTTTATCTTTCTTATTGCGATCTTATAATAATAATCGATCTTGGATTTATCCATCCATTACATATTTTCTAATGACATCCGCCCTTAGCATCGTCGATAGACCTGATGAAAATCAATTTCTTCCATAATCCTTAAATGCTTGGTGATACATCATCCCGAAGTTATCTCAACGTGACATTGCGTTGATTGCTAGGATTTGAGGACTCTCGTACATACCATGAATAAATATTTGTATTATCGACATATAATTGAAGGCTTAGTACCGGAATTTAATTGTGAGAGCAATATTTGCCTCGTTTTTTGGTGTTTTACTTTAATAACGTAGATTTTTAAAAATCTCACTTCTGAAATGGAATACGTTTGTAGTGAAGTTATTTATCCCAAGTTTATTTTCTTAATTGTCCCCCAAGTTTCAAAATGTCCCCCAACATTGATTTATACTTTTATCAGCCTCACCTCAAAGGCCAGAGAACTGAGTAAAAATAAAATTCTACAACTAAATAATGAAATCCTCTGGTCTGGTAAATTACTACAATATACTAAGGACATTAACTAATCACAGACAATGTAGAGTTCACTCGCCTCAACCCGCCACTTTTCTAACGAGATAAATTATATTTGTTAGGGGTAGTACATTGTCAAAGCCAAATTGTTAAGTGTATATCAGGGGTGATTTAATTATGATAAAATAAGAGCTGGAACATCAAAAAGTTCATAACTGTTTATGGGAACTAACCCTAAAATCGTACCTAGGGACTCGGGACGAAGTCGAGCGAAGCGAAGGTCAGCATCTAGTTTATATACAAACTAAATAGTTTTTAGTCATATAAAAATAAAAAATATATATTTTAGTATCATAAAAAATATCTCTCGGGTAACTCAAATTGTAGCACTTTGGTACATTTTATATTTTCATTTGACCTATATAACTTGGTAGAAAATAATAGCATTTAGATTTAAAAACCTGCTTTCAGGAAGTTATAACAATACTTTCTTTGTTTGAAATAAAGCTGAAAATATTAAAAATGGTCGAAATAAAGCACTATTGGCGAGTCTTAAATAGTAAGATAAATCGCAGTGAAAAGAAAAATAATAAGAATTGTTATTGTTCGACCTTTAAGTTTAAGGTGAAATGAACAATGATCTCTACATTCCCCTCCGATAATGATGGAACCAGACGAATAAATATTTATTTATAGCTAAAAGCTATGTTACAGTAATTGCGGTATTAAATTACTAATACATATTAATGTTATTATAATTATACATAAAATAACGTTTTGTTTGTTTGTTTCAACTTTTCCTTATAGTAACAGTAACAGTATTAGTTCATCAACGTCAATTAGTTTTCTACATATATTTACTACTTTCGCTTCGATTGAGTTCACCCCTAGGTATTTTTTTTTAATCCTTTAACCGCCGTCGCCGTGATATTACGGGTCCGACAAATCATACACCACGCGCCACGCACGTAATATTACGAAATGCAGCTCTACTTAAAAAACTTTAAAATATAACTGACTTTGCTTATTAATTATGAATATGTAGCTGTTACTACTTTACTTTTGATAGTACTTAATACGAATTTTTAACTCATTATAGGAAATAATTGAAAATTTTCAGTAAACGATACATACATCCTACCTGTAACGCCAAAGCCGTGATTTTTTGATTCTGTATAATCAACAGCCCTGTCAAATTCAGTCTATCAGTTTTTAAGATTAGCCAGAACAAAGAGACATAGAGACAAAAAAGCATCGTATATAATTTCATATGCATTTAGACGATTAGATGTCGTATCATTCGGTTATAGGTGATAAAAATTTGTTAATAAAATAGGATTAAAAAAATGTTTTTCGAAATACATTTCACAGCTATTACTTCAAGAGTGCTGAAAATGGAGTACATAATATATATTTATTATGATATATTTTTGATTTTAACTAATTATTGTTTTGTAGAGCGCTCAGAGGAATGACTCGGATCGCGCCGGGAGACGCAGCAAGTCGGAGGGACCGCGTCAGCCACGCTGGACCGACACTGTGGAGCCAAAGGTTATAATCATTAGATAACTAATATAAATTGAGTGTGTGTGTATATTTGTTTGTTACTACTTTCCACTAAAATGGTTGGACGGATTTTGTTTGAAAATTATAATGGCCTGGAGTATTATATAGGCTGATGTGAGGTTGCCTAGGAATGCATTGAAGCGAAGCTTTGATACTTGATGGACTTAGCTGTAGCTTGTTTAAATCTAGTGGCCAGCTTTTTAGCACGAAATTAGTCTTCGTCGTCAAGGACCTTTATATATACCCTTTTTATTACGAGGGGATCAGGTTGGCTCACTACGGTGGCCATGTGCGTTTCTTTCGAAAACATGGTAGGTTCTCTTAGTCATCGAAATGCTATAAAATAGAACACGAATTAAATATTACGAATTGTTTAGGTAATTGTATTCCACAAAAAAACTAAATTAACTAACAAAGACGCCTATAATATTTTGTTTCTTAAACAATAAAATTGTTACCATGCGTCTATTAGTTAGTTGCATATACATACACATCTTACACCACTTTAAACACAGACAACAATAAGTTATCATAATATATAATTCTACGAACTGTCAATCCTATTACATAAGCTATCGACTATATTACTTTCATTGGCTTCATGGGCTACTATGAGCACTTAACAATCTACGTTCTCTAGCGAATGCGTTAACTACTTTATTATAGTTTTCTACGATAACACCAATCGACCGCCTGTAAAGTATAAGATATTCAATACCGATTTTAAAAAAGCTTATATTTAAAGGCTTAGTAATAAGCTTATTTAAAAACTTAAGAAGATTAAAGTTCTACAGTAATTTATCTTATCACACCTTTCTTGACTTGACTCGACTCGTTACTTAAATGACTATATTATTAGATGTTAACTATCGGTTTTAAAGTTTAAACTACTAAAAAATAGTTATATTTACGCATACATCAGTAGTAAACTAAACACATAAAAGTAATAGTAATACAGGTATGTAGTAGTGATAGGTACAGTCATCAAGTTATGTCATTTTAATCAACTCACATATCACTTTACAATTACATTAATTATTTAAAAAAAATTGTTTATGGTTATAAAAAAAAACAAAATGTGCCATGACTAACATAAGTTGTGTGTTAAGCGAAAGAAATGTCTATGACCGTGTCACGAGAAAATCACTGTACATATGTTCATGAAATTAGTATTGATAGCTTAGTTATATACATTTACACATAGGGAGTGAACATACCTCATCTCTGAGAAATGTAGGTAAAATTATTATATAAAAATACAAAATTTTGATGTCATAGCTGTATTGGACCATTTAACCATGCAATAAATATAACAAGTAGTCCTTTTAAGGTCTAAAGTCCTCCAGTTAGTTCATTTTATTCGTGTTAACGATATCTTTAAGTGGCAATCTGTCTTAAGCCTATTTCAGTTATTAAATTTTATCAAATTAGTTAGATTATCAAACAAAAATGTGCGTGTGTACAAAGTACACATGTCAGAAGTAAAACATGAATTCAAAATAAGGCTAACTCTTCCCCGTCTCTGAGCGCCTGGTACTATGGACTTATTTTTTCGTTTCATCGATTTTGAAATCACATCGATTCTAAAGAAGTTTCACTTCAAAAATTATCAAACGATATAAGTAAAATATACGTTTCTTTTAGGCTACCACAGCGTTAGGTGAGGTGTTAGCGGTGAAGGAGCCAGAGACTCTGAACACAGAGTACCGCAACCAGTACGCCTGGCCCAAGGACTCGGACGTGCCGAGGAAGAGCATCTCCATGGGGGCCCTGAAGAAAGCCGCCGTGGCTGAAGGTAACATATCCATTAGCTGAAAATTTAGAATTTCTCCTTTCTACGCGACATTGACGAAAAAATGTTGCTTGACTGGCATGCTTTGCCTTTTACAAGAAAATTGAATAAACGATAAGTTATTTAAAATTGACTACTCGATATTTCTAAGTCTTTATTGCTTCGGTGGTGCCTTGTTGCACATATGGAGGTCCTAGGTTCGAGTCCGTTTTGGTACACAATAATATCTCTTGCGCAGGTGGAATTATTTCTAAATGAGATTGTCCGCCGTGGCCTAAATCAGTCGAAAGGATTATTATTAAGTCTACTGCTTTTAAAGTGCCCTCCATAAACTTTTCTACGCGGTTTTGATCTAACCACACGCACTAGATATATTAATGTTTATTTAATATAAATTTTAAACTGAATAAAAAATAAAAACTATGTAGAAAACCTTAGCTGAAACTCCCAGAATACAAATTATTATACGTATTTGTTGAAATCTAGAAATGAGCATTCCCATTGCAAATGTACAAACATAGTTCAAATTCATGAAATTTGAATATCCCTTTGAAAACAAACTTCTATCATGCATTAAACATTCGGCGCCGAGTCTGGAGATGAAGATTAAACTCTTATACGAGTATATGAAAGTGGTTATTACTTTGCTTTGGATTTACTAAAGTTATGAAAGTTCGAATGGCGAAATGAGCATGCGTAAATGTAGTATACTTTACATAGATTTAGAAATATATTGATTTAAGAATCTAAAAGCTCTTCGGATTTTTATTCGTACCTAATAGCTTTTAAATATAGTAGCTGTAATAATTTTCAAATGAAAATAGGATAATTTTTTTGGTGATTTTAACGTTAGACTGTCTGGAATTCAAACTTGTGATCCTTATAGGTAGTGTTAAATTAATAAATTAATATAAAGGCTTTTAAGCAAAAACAAAAATCCATTAATAAGCTAGTTTACATTATTGGGTTAAATGATAAGCAAGACATATTTGTTTTGAGTGGATATCGAATCTGCTACCTTCGATACTGTAGACAATCCATAACAAATATTATAAGAATATATTACTATTAAAATATACAAGTGTCAGTCGTCGCCAATCGTCAAGTTCAACTAATTGGAATTGCAAATGAAACTGAAGATTAATTAACAATTCCTTCTAAGTTTACAAGTGAGAGAGCAATATTGTACCTACAATAGTAAAGTCTTAACAACTTGACTTATAGAAGTTGCTTTTAACTTAGGCATTTGCGTTGTTTTCATCTCTTTTTACCTTTGAAGATAAGTTTAATTAACTTTTAGTCTTTGCGAGTTCAGGAAATCTTATATACATATAAATATTATTTTGTAAGTTTATCACGTCTTTAATGAGTAAGTACCTATAAAGGAGCTTTAACGCCATCAGCTTTGAATTACAATAAATCCACGGAATTGATAAAATTATCTATATTTATCTGCTCTGTGAATAAATCAATCGGTTAAAATAAATTTACTATCGTGTGCATTTTTATACCTTTTTAACGTTCTACTGCTGGGTATATCACATAGCATCAATCCCCCACGCTGGTTAAGTGCGGGTTCTCTCACATATCTAGAAAATCTAGCTAATGTTAGAAATATTACATAATAATAAGATTTTGTTGATAAAGATTCGCATATACAGGTTTCATAGGTGCGACCGGGAATTTGAACCCGCTTCGTTAGCGTTAGCGTTACGCTATCACTGGCTTAAACTACCCTGAAATATTGAATATAAAAAATTAACTGCGTAATACGTAAGATATGCAAAATGCACATTGTACATACATAATGTATTTTATTTAAATAATTAATTTTCCGTTTAAAATAAACACCTATCCTTCCAGGGTCAGTGGAAGCTGAACCCCTAATGAACCATGTGGACGGTGACCACGATGTGGACGGTCACAAACGCTACATCGAGGATTACTTGTGGAACGGTCAGAAGCCTGGAGTCCAGAGGTGAGACCCTTCGTGCCTTTGTCTGATATTTTTGATCTGATTATTACCATTACCATATTTGGTATTTTATACTTGTATATAAATATGAAAGTTAACGTTTTATATTGCTGTATACTGTTCTAAAAAATAAAACTATTATATAATGTTTCTTTAACTTATGACGATTTCATTGAATTCAATAACTATAAGTAAATTAAATAATTAATTAGATAAAATTTTCATACGAGTATAAAATACAAATAACAAGATAATGTATATTAAATAAACTAACGATATCAGAACATGTTTACAATATATTATTAGTTGTAAATAAGTTCTAATAATTAAGCTTTAGCTTTATTCACTGATATTTCATTCTTGCTTTCATATTTTATAAATTTATAGATTGTTTCGTATAATTTTATATTTTTAATAATCTTTAAACGCATGCTTAAAAATAATTTAATTTAAAAATTATCAACAATTGGAACAGTCTATAATCACACACAAACACGAAGTTTCCATCACAAATGCTTCGCTTTGGCTAAAGCAGCTTATTCGCAAACCACCATGAGTAAAAAATTTGGGTAAAAATAATTTAAAACACCCTGTATCAATGCCATACATACGTCTTTTCTGTACTTCTTCTACACTTACACTATCAACTTCAGTTTAATTGAAAAATCCGTGAAATTCCGGACGTAATTTTACACAATTGCAATAAAAAACCGATTTATAAATATTATTTTGTCCTATTTATGTAATTATACTATGTAGTTTAAATATTTTTTTGACTTAAAAATAATATAAAATTTTTCAGGTGAAGATTTCATTCAGAAAAAGTATTTCTTACGACACTGCTAATTGCTTTTATTATGTGTCTTTTATACTTTACTATTCACGGAGGAAACTTTTACTATATATCTTTCATCCAAAAAAATTACCTTTCACGTCATCTCATTATAATAGAATAGAACAGATTACAGATAAAAATTTTGCATTAAAAAAATAACAACTACAAGCTTTTTATAATATAAAGAACCTTTTGAAATATTCATTTCTTTTATTTAAATGACATTAAAACGCTGAGCTCGTGTACTCATAAAAAAGTCGAATATTTTTACGATATTTTAATATATTTTTTCCAAGTTTAACCGCAAACTATTTGCTTGATAGTTGCGAGACCTTGGAGTCAGTGTATGCGACAGAATACAGCAAGGTCAAGGCCTATTTAAAAAGTTTTTACTTCAGTTACCTTGAAAAGTTTACTGACTGCGATCATTAGAGCTATCTTTTTTTTGCTTTAATTTTATCTACTATTCTTTATATACTCAAAGAAGAATTTAATCGTCATGTTTTTTTTATATCAAAAAAAAGTAAAAGTTTCCTGCGTGTCTGTTCTGCCTTGTCTCTTCTATTCACTATAACTGGGTGCAGCAGAACAAGTCTAAATTTCGTTTTTGATATTTGCTTACATCTAAATCTCCTCACGGTGGCGGTTCCTAGGCCGAGTAGAATTAGTACAATCTATATTGTCTTAGTTCGGAATGTCATCCAATAGATACTTTTTTAATATCGATGTGTCCTGCACTTTTGTCGATGTGAACGTTAATTCAAATTTTTGTTAGATTTGTATGTCGTTGTATCACCTAACACTTCTGACACTACGTCTAACGACTCGAAGTCGGCGGATCCTTCTAGACTCTTCCAGGACTAACATCCTAACCACCATTGCGAGCTTATTATTTGAGCATGAACTAACCAGCTCGGCGCGAGCTCTTTGTTTTGCCGCATATCATCGTAACGTCCAACGTCTGATCTGAAATGGAATTTTGCAGAAAATCGACGTTCCGTAGCGCGCTATCGGCCCTCATATACAACGGCGAGGATCGTTCCAAAGATAATAGGAAACGTTACAAAAGCGAGTACAAAAAGAAATTTAGACCGTTCTCTCAATACGTGTACGAGGCGTCTAAAGGGACATTTACGAAATGCAGGGGAAAAGGGAAGTCGATTGAGGAGGCGAGCGAGAGGTTGGTGGGGGAGACGGAGGGGGCGGGCGCCGGTGGGCCGGGGGTAGCGGCGGGGGGCGTGGGGGGTGCGGGGGGCGCGGGGGTCACGGGGGAGGACTCGGCCAGCACGCTGCGCGCGGCCGGCCTGCAGCCGCTCGGCCTCGCGCAGGGCGACTCGTGGTACCGCGAGGTGCTGGATCTGCGCAAGCGCGCCGGCGAATATAAGGTCTGCGCCCTACGATACTTGCTTACACACTATAACTGACTTAGGTTACCTTAGTACTAGTGCCTTTATGGCATCATTTAAGTCCATAACATGGAGCCATAGAGGAGATATTACCAAAAAAAAGAAACCAACTGCAAAACGGAAAAAGACAGAACCCCAAAGAAAAAATATATATATTAACACCTCTATAATAATACATAGTGTATTGAGATTTTATAAGTTGAATCGCCTGAAATTACTCACTGCTCCACAAATTGTTTGAATTTCTCTAAATCACGCCAGAATCTAAGCCCCGAACCCCTCATCAATATTGGCAACTTAGCATACTATACCACTTATCAAATACTTCAAAATTTGAACCCTAAACCTAACTAAGTAAGTAATTTGGGAGGTGGTATATCACAATCATGCTTCGTCATATTCAAAATTGCCATTAATTCGACAGTACCGCGGCTGGGGAACCGAACTAGCTCCAGAACACATCACTCAGCTTTACAATAAGCAAATCGAGCTCTGGTACCAAGTGTCCCGACGGTCCTCGCTGTCAGCCCTATCACTAGCTTCCACCAATCACAAGTAAGTGATGCACTAGATATTATTATTTTTATACGGATACACCATCCTGCACAAAGGACCTATTCCTTTATATATTTTATTTTCCGGTTCAACGAGCCGGATAAACCCGCTTACACTAACATTGTTTGAGTTTGTATGGGGCTGATGCTAGCAACGAATGGCTTGGATTGCGAATAACGGAGCCATTTTTGATGCTATGCGTAGTTTAGCTCTCATCAGCCAGGACTAGTTAATATAAAGCAAAGCGAAATGCAAAAAACGTTACATTATGTCGCAATATTAATATAGGGCTTTAACTAAATAAGTTATTTCAGAGCTCTGCCACGTGATGAAAAGGATGGTAAGGAGTCAAGGAACCATTCCCCTAAGAAGTTTAGATCTTTCCGCTCGGCGCCTCACCAGTCTATCCATGCCAAACTGCAGGAGACCAAGGCTTTGGAGCGATCTCCGCACAAGACCTCGCCTCAAAAGCAGAGGAAGAAGTTGCAAGGACACAGCTTCGATGAAGGAGCTGCCCATGATGGTAAAATAGATGTTTTTATTTTATGTTTACATACGAATTATAGCTATAATTCAAAATAATTACAGAAATGCTCCAACTTTTGTTGTACTACTACGAACTTATAACAATGTGACATCGACCTGTTTAGATCGACCTGTATATAAAATCACGTACAACAAGTTAACGTACAACAAAATATCCGTAGTCCGATGCGCAGGAAGGCCTGGAAAGAATGATTTCATTGAATGAATAACTTCGATGATTTCGAAAAAAAAAACCTTATTAAAAAATAGTATTACACAAGGGAGTGGCAGCTTAAAACATCGTCACGCCACTGTTTGCGTCAAATCACGAGTCAATGCGCGCCAATAGATGTTTCACTTCAAATGTTAGAACCATTCTCTCCCTCTCTCCCCCCCCCCCTCTTTCTCTCCCCCCCCCCTCTTTCTCTCCCCCCCCCCTCTTTCTCTCCCCCCCCCCCTCTTTCTCTCCCCCCCCCCTCTTTCTCTCCCCCCCCCCCCCCCTCTCTCACACACATTCTGTACTATACCACTATATAAAAATATTCCAGGGGCTAAAACAGAAGGGGTATTCCGATCCCCGCGCCGCCGGCCGCGCTCCGCCGACCCCGCGCCCGCGCCCAGCGCGCGCCACGTGCCCAACGGGGACCTGCCGCGCCCACACAAGCCCACTGGTATGCACACACGCTAGCTTTACAGTAGAATCGTATTTGAAGGCTATGATGACATTTATCTTAATCTTTTGATTATTGCTAGAATATAAAAACATAATGAGAAAAGTTGTTATAGAAAATAAATGGTTAAATCGAGGTCAAAAAAACTTACATAATACTTAAAGAATCTAAATTTTAGTTATTTTATAATCGTCTTTTGAACATTTTATAATTTTTGAATGAATCTCAAGAATCGTCATAGATACATGAATATGGATTACAAGGAAAACAAGCATATTTGTTGATTAGTTTAACCTTGAGTTCTTATTTTTTTAACCGACTTCAAAAAGTAGGAGGCTCTAAACATTCATTAATTTTATTTATTACCTCTATAATATAGGTATAATGTAGATCTCGTGATTGTAGTTAAGTTTAAAAAAACTATACAAAATCTAGTACTTCATTTCTACTTTTTCTTAAACTTCCTAAAAATTGATCTTTAACTGTGTATTTGACGTAGTTGGTCTAATTTCATTGAAATAATTGGTGTACTCATAGTTGTAACATTAATGCTAACTTTACTGCCGTTCCTGCCTGATGCTTGACCCCAATCCGATGTACGAGATATTGGCTCCAAAAATGATTAAAAAACCATCACATGAATTCATTCTTGAATAAAGTAATGTCGGTCACTAAAACAATCGTAAGAAATATCCGAAACATCAAAAATTTTGGCTGCTAAGTTAAACTTATACAAATATTCAGAATTAAACAATTCTTAAATACAATTTTAGAATTAAATCATAATTCATTGTTTAAAACGCAATTTTGGTGCCAATACTCGAAAGCTACAAAATTTAGCGTGGCATTTCTTCTGTAGGTTTGCCGTTAAGTAGGGGCAGTAGTAATAGAATTAGGTCTTCTCGAGGGGGACGGTCGCCGTCCGCGCCTAGCAAAGCTATGGCCAATGGGACCATCGGGGAAAATGAGGTTATTGGGGCACATGAGGTTGGGGCAAAAGGGGCCATCACACCGGGACGAGGGCGAAGGAGCCGCAGCATAACTAAAGTGGGCATAAAATTGGGTGCGTACGTACATACAGGTGACAGTTGCGTCGACGCTCTGTGTTATAGAAATCTCTAAAGGCTTATGTGGCGCTTAAGGCCTGTAGTAAGACAGCTTTTGATTGGCTTTTAGATTTTTAAACTTTGGTTTTCTTAATGGTTTCAATGTCAGTGCGTCTACGCAACGCTCAGTCACGTAAATACGCATTGGCACCGAAGTGAGAATGGCTTCGACACCCCACAAGAGTGTTATATGTCCGTCTTGTCCGTTTGAAACACCTGCACACAACTTTAGTCAAAAATGACAATTTTAATTACGGGGAGTATTTTCAATTATTAGTTACAATTAAAAAAACGAATAATAACGTAATTTATTACGTCTTTAAATATATTTTAGACATGATCAAAGTATAATTAAGGGTTAAGGGTATTATATTATGTATAATATATGTTGTAAGTCTGTCAGTAGTTCCTACCTTTGTGTGTTTTGTGAAATAGATATTTAAATGCATGGTTTATATATTGATGTGCCACTGCTTGTATAATATAAAAAAACAAATACGACTCTATAAGCCATTTTATTTTACATTTTTTTTTCTTTTTAACTGAAAGGAAGTGTTTAACTTATAATTCTTCGTCTTTATTGTTTTCTAATATTTTAACTTTTCCATGACGTGACAAAATAATTATTACTAAATAGTAAATACCATTATTATTATTTTAAATTTAATTACTCCTACTTTATATTGCATTCAATCACACATTATTTCACGTGATCGAAATACAAGAATCATTGAATTAACAAGATTTTCAATGAAAATGTATATTATGTTATATATACTACCTATCTTTTATATTTAACATTTAACTTATAAATTTCGCGTTAATGTCCTTATGTTAACATTCACTTCAGCCTTTTTGGACTTAATGAGTAATAAAATTTTCGGTAATTAAATAATTCGTTATTATGTACATACTTTCTATATGATAATTTTCTGTTTTCATAGTATATTTATGTTTACAATGCATAATAGTTGTATGGAATTGGCTTTAAGTGGAACAGTAGAAAAATTGTTAGATGTGTTTTTGCAAGGTTTGTCGGTGTCGTGAATGTTGTAGGTATTTAGATTTTAGTGAAAATTACTTCTTCTTGTTAATATACAAAAGAGCAAACAATATTCTTGTAAATATTTGTGTCCTACTCATTATTACTACTTATTCCTTCTAGTCTACTTACTTCGTGATAAGTTAATTATTATTTTTATCACAAAAATATAAAAAATAAAGGTTACATTAAAAATACTAACTAATTTATATAATAACGTTACAATAAAATAAAACTGACCAGACAAACAATCAAAATAACTAACTAACTAACTCTATCCAGCTATCATTCAATCCCACATTTCAGACGATATCCCCGCGCACCGCAGCGCGTCCGTCGCGAAGGACCACTTCTTCGACGACTCCCCCATAGTGAAGTCCCCCCCGGAGCCGACCCGCGTGAAGTCCCCCGAGCAAATGAACATGCGCTCTCCAGACCCCGTCAACTGGACCGTGCCCCTCGACACTGGCAAGACCTTCACCGTCACGCAGAACGTGAAAAGCGGTGAGTTCAATCTTTTCAACAGATTGGCGGCAAACATTATTAAGTTAAGTTAGGTTACCGGTCAGATCACGAACATTGTGTTAGACAAAGAGTATCTTCTTCAATTGTTGGTAGTGTTGCCATATCCGAAATCATTGTAGATTTGTTTTTTACTAATTCCATGTATAGAATCACTTCTGTATGTTGTCCGTACGTTTTATTAAATTTTTGTAGGTAGATCTTTTTGATTGAAACGAATTGGTTTTGTTATTCCTATGATCTATGAAATTTTCTATGTAATAGTAGTTTTAATGTAAGACGAGTAACTCAACTGACACACTAGCGTTTCTACCTCATTTTATCAGAATTTGAACCAAATAATGGACAAGATACTCTTAGCATAGATATAAAGCAGTGAATTCTATAAGAATAGTAATGTAATAATTAAGTTTACCTGATACTAAAAATAGGCCGAATTCTCCAAAATTTAAACACTAATTACTTAAGATTTTTCGGAACATATTAGATTACATAGCTTAAATTTTAAAACTCAAAAGAAGCCATCACACTATCATGCAACACAGCTAGCGGACATGAACTCTACCATACCATTGTTATGTACCAAGTGTGAATAGTACCCACAGTACAACGTAGAGGCTTGCAACACTCACATTGATTACAAACACAATAAAATCATGTACATTGTACATACAGTGATGAAAAAAATAAAAATGGAAACACTCATTAAAATTATTCATTTTTATTTTCTCATAAACATTTTGTGTTTGTTATAAAGTATCATTTGAACATTTTGTAGACACGTTCTCTGTTCACACAAATATTAAACTCATGTTCTTTTAATGGCAACACTCAACTCGAAATATGTCAGGTTGACATGTGTCAGTGTGTTCAGGGAACGTTTAGTGTTTCACGAATATCACACCATCTACCATACAAATCACTCACCATATTTCAGATGAGAGCATTAAGCGCCCTAGCTCTGACTTTAAGAGCGCTTCAATGGCCGAGGAGCCGAAGCCGGCAGGTACGACGACCGCGCTCGCCTAGACATCGGTCATACACGTTTTAATGAGTGTGACAGACATGCGACATGCGACAGTGACGCCCTCACTGCCTCATGACCGCGACACACTACCGACACAAGAAAATATATAACCTGTTTTATATTATATCTATTGAATAGTTCATGATTAAATTGTGTTATTCCAATAATTGAGATGCTTTTTTATTTTGACCGTACTCCGCTGAGACGTCGACCACGTATGTATTCACTTGATGTGTGTGTGTCTGTTTCGATGTTTGCGTACACTGTCACAGTTTGGCACCCGACTTTGCCCTTGTTTCTCCATTTCATCTCTCGTTCACTTTTGCATGCTGCCATCCTTTTTCTTGATAGAAGTTGCCACTCTTCAAACCTTATAATATTTTAGTGTAGCAACTTCTAATCATTTCCCGGCTAATATCTGACGATGGCTTTTAGGCTAGCTCCTTTTGATTATATGTACATAAACCCTGCGGTTCATACCATCGATTCTATATGGTTACGATGCATGATTTCTTCAAGAAATCCTCTCTATGGTTTTGCTAGACTTTCTTACTATCTAGATCTGTTTGCTCTCCCCCTTATATAGAGGAAGCATGAGTTTATGACCTTTGTTCATGATACCTACACCAACAGTCGAGCCAACACGGTTGAGAATTAATTGAAAAGTACTGTTTATACATAGTAAAATATGTTATCGAATTAAACAATGTGTTGGTGCCGATATCTAACTATTGGTAGCATGTGAAAGTGAAATATTCTTCTTAGAAAGTGTCATAATTTTATTATTCAAATCATTCCTTACATTACGAAATTGTTATTGGAAGCTAGAAATATTATAAAATATGTGTACTTTGGCATCCACATATAATGTGCTATAAAATTTGCATTTGTGAGTAAATAGTTTTAAGGAATGACTGCGCTCGATTTGAGCGATGCCAAATATATATACTGTTTAAAATTAGATTTTTATAATCTTGAATAAAATTTAGAGACACTGTAGCGGAAAACCATTAGCTTCACGATGTTAGCGTTTTAATGTTTCTATATAAGTGTAAAATTTAAAATCTTTGTTAGCTATCTGTGCTTTATATGTTCATTGGAAGTTTTAAAAATATATATTTTGAAGCTTTCAAGCTCAGCTAACTGAAGCACAAAGTAAACCGAGCGGCGCCTTTTACAGAAATCGCGCCAATTCACCATCAACAAATGTCTCCCATTCGGTCGCTTAAAAAGAGCGAATCGCCAACAAGCCTGAGCAAGCGCACCGACAAGACCCCCACCACGCCCATCAGCCTGACCCCCATCGATGAAACCAAAGCCCTCGATATGAACAAAGTCAACGGAATTAACGGATTTAACAGCAACCAGCTTACCCCCGAGACCCCCAGCCAGGAAATAAAAGACATAAAGGAAAAGGAAGTAATTAAAAAGTCGACTGAAGCGACTCAGGTGGCGCCAGGAGTGGTCGACACCACCGTGGTCAACGAGGCCCCCAACGCCGGGGGCCTCACCGCCGCAGAGGTTCTCGACAGAGCTCGCTCGAGGTTCGACAAATTCTGGGGCAAAAAGGAAGACGACGTTTAGTCAATTCGAGTGTAGACTGCAAATTGTGGCAATACAGTTCCTAAGCTGCTTCAAGTCACAGTTTACAGTGAATGTAGGATAATATCGCGAATTATTATAGCTTCGCTTCGGACGAATGTAACTATATATTTATTTATTGATGAAATATCGATTAAACTAGGTGTGATGGCTTGTGATAGGTAGGATGTGGACATCGGGATACATTATACAAATGCCTTTATGGATTAATATTTGAAATTACTACAAACCATATTTCTATAATTAAATTGAAATGAAGTATTTATGTACTAAATAAATTTAAACCATTTAAATATATTCTTTAAATAAAGAAAATACCTTTTCCTACATCTTGACATTTGTAAATATTTGTTCTGATGTCCGATGTACGATTAATGTGAGTACGATGTGATTGATTGGTTACTAATACACTGTAATTATAATCTTGTAAGAATTTCAATTTCCGGTTCATTTATATTCAAAACTACAGTAACTTTAAAAGTTTATTATATCTAATGTTATAACCTTACTTATAAGCCTTGATGACGTAGCATCCCTGTTTTCAATGTATTGCTCATTATTACATATATTTTGCGACATTTGGTTGCATTTTCAGCGGTTCTTCATAAGTTGCTGTTACAGTTTCAGGTTCTTTGGCGTCCCCAATCATATTCCGCTTTGTATACCGTCTGTCTCTCCGTCCATCACAACAAAACTCGCAACCATACAAACATAATACCGGTTCAGTTTAATTAAAAAAAAATATTAAATTAAAATTTTTGAGTTATATTTTCGTTCCTTACTAATAATGCGTCCAAATTACTTGAAAATATTTAAAAATCTTATTTGTTGTTGTTTTTTAAATCAATCCCCAATAGGGAAAGGCAAAGGATTAAAAATCTTAGTTTTAATGTTTTTTTTTGCTAAAGATATTTTATGTTCTTTGATTTAAACGTAGACGGTTTCACTAAAATGTAAAAGCAGAGTATACTTGCAACTGGTATAGTAAGCCGTCCAAAGTAGTATTTTTTGCAAATATCAGAAATTATTTTTAATAAATTATAAAATAATTCTTCTCAATCACTTCTTACAAGTGTAGATTAAAAATAAAAAAGTATTTTTTGAAAATTTCAGCTTTATCTGTATACAGACTAGATTTTTTGGCGGGAAACGTAAATAAATTTTACTTAGCAAATAAATTAAATTTAAAATAGAAAATGGATATATCCCGTCAAGCTTGTCGCCTGTGTTTATCTATAACCGATTTTAATATTTCACTATTCAGTAGTTATTGTGAAAAGTGTAAAATGTTAGACAAAATATTAGTATGTTTAAAGCTAATTATCGAGAAAACGGATTATTTGACAACAATATGCTACAAATGCGCGGACAATGTTGAGAGATACTACGATTTTATAACGTTTGTGAAGAAATCGCAAACTAAGTTGAATGGCGTAGAAAAGATTAATCAAAGTTTGAACAATGAACCGAATCTGAATATCACGCGGCGTCACGTCACGTCTTACGTGCGAGAGGTCATTGACGCTGACTACACGTTCTCCTTCCTCGATATATCTAAGAATGAGGAAAAAAAAGAATCAAACGTATCGAGTCCCTTCTTTTCATACTTTTCACCACCGAATATGCTAATTAAGCCTGTAGAGTCGTGTCTGTGGAAAACGCGAGCGCGTTTCAACGACGTTAAAAACGAAACCAAACCAGAACCACTTAAAAATGAACTAAAAAGGTGTAAGTTGGAAAGACCGAGACATCATTCGATTGATTTATTCGAATCTCAGTCCCAAGACGTCGAAGAAACAGAATTACGGAGCCTCGATTGGAAACTGACGCCCGATGAGAGCCTTTTCAAACGGGTAAGAGATAAATGCTTCGGTCGATCAGATTTTTAATATAAATATTACGTTTATCTGTTATAAAACTTGTGTAATTTTATTGAGAGTATAGTAAAGTTTGGTTGTTTAATAACGATTTCTATGGAATTCCGTAGAACAGGGTAACCTTAGTTGATTTAGTGTTTCAATGTTAGTACCTGTAATGGATTCGACAATGTACAATGTAGACGCCTGAGTTCGACTTGCGTGTAATAATATAAGACTACAAGTATGTACACACTACGTATTAATTTTTTTTATTTCAAATTAGATAGTTTTAAAGTAAACAATGTATGTGGTATAACCGTGAGATTAGATTTTTTGTAAGCAACTCGTATTTATTGCAATTAAACACTATGTTAAATGTAATTCAATTAAATTATTATTATTGTATTAAGATATATGGCTATTGTATACTAAATTTGCTTTAAGTCTGTATCTGATTGGATAACAATTTATTAATTTTCCTTCGAATGTCATGTCATATAAGTTAATCGAACTGTCATTTGTTTTTCCGCGCACAAAACCACTGTATATTGATTTGTGGCCCCTCATAGCCCATAGACCATGGCAGACATGAGTTAGCTTTGCTACGGTTTTATAGCGTGACTTGTTCTTCAGTTGTTAAATTAAAATGGACACCTCAATAAAAATTATAAAAAGTTTATTGTGTTTCATTTTTATTACTCAAAATTCACAACTTCACTTTAATTGATATATCAACAACAACCAGTATTATCAGCTGTTGTCATACCCAAGTTGGTTTTCTTATGATACGATCACAGACAGACAGATAGAAAATTTTAAAACTATAGATTCTGCCTCTGTATTGATTAATAATGACTATTATAATAGGATTTTTCAAAAAATTCACTAAATTAATTAAATTTTATAAAAAGCAACTAATAAATATTATTTTTTCTTTATGCAATAATCGATATAAAACATCAAAATATAGGTGAAAATGAAAAATTAAATTAAACAGTTAATTCATGACTTTATTTCGTATCCATATCGAATCGTACACATTACTTAGAGAACGTTCTGGCTCACTATTACACATAATATTAAACATCACATTCATTTAAACGCTACATTTTGTATTGGCGTTAACTTTATGGCAGGCAACACAGAAAATGAAATAATACTACGAGCTTACAAATAGACGCACATACAACCGATGCGATCTTAATCTATTATATTCACTGATGATATACATACATGTTTAGTAAAAAACTATAACATGCATTAAAATTATTTTTATAATGATTGTAATATCGTCATTTAGCTAAAAGCATTTATAATGAAGTTTAATGAATTTTATACATAGTTTCCTTCGCTTATTACACAGTGGTTCATTAAAACAATATTGTGAGTCATCTTAACATAGATAATAAGTAAAACAAATATGATAATTACACTATTTACTTGTATTTTATATATAAATATAATTTATTTTGACTCTGAAAACAAATCTACTTAAAATAAGCGTTGTAGCTAAGAGACAATATAAAAATGATGGTCCCAAAACAACTGTACGCATAATTCATTGTTTCTTTTGGTCTTAAAATTTACATAATTAATGAAATTTAGCAAATATAATAAAATAAAATAGGGTAATGTGTGTCCACCTTTACCCTGTATTGCCATGCACAAAAATTACAAGCGAATTAAAATTAATCAACCAATGAGTATTTGTACAATATAATAATAAAAAAATATTAAATACATCGTCTTATAGAATTTATTTCATACACTGTACTATGTAATAAGATAGCGCGACAAAATTAAATCTCATTTTCTGTACTCTATTTTGAAAATAAATTGAAAACTGTCAAGTCGCTTAGTGATAGTAAAAAAATCGATTGTACTAACTATATACAATTCCATTTTTAATATATTTGAATTACAAATATATTACTTATTATTTCTTGTATCACTACAAGAATTAACAAGTAACGTATTATTAGAAGATAGAGTTCATAAAGATTGTGAAAAATTGCATCATATAAAGCAATAAGAATGAAGAAAACTCGTCTATGGAATGTTTTAAAGCATAAAAAACAACACGAGTTCTTTGATGTCGGCATGAAATTAATTATTTTAACCCTCAATTAAAGACGATCGAAAACGATTAAATTTAATTAAAGAAACAATATTTACAACAAATGGGGAAGACAAGCCTCTGAGTAATACTAAACTAACTAAAGCATACATTATAGATATTATAATTCAAGGAATAAGACGCATGTACTTTTTATCTGTTCGCAAAACATATGCAATGGAAGGAATTTTTAATTCCTAAAATCAAAACAGATTATACATAGTTCATCTAAATCTATTTTTTATTGTGTTTCAATTACCTTTACTTCGCTAATGTAATAAAAATTTATAATAAAACTGCATCAAAATCATGTCATGTTTAATTTAAAAAAAAAGAAAGAATAAATTATTATGTCGTAGATGAAATCGATTTAAAAATCATATTATGGCACTTTATGTTCAATTCTCTGGCTATAAAGCATGCTAGTTGACCACATATTGCTTCACCAATGTCACGTATAATGGGGAAAAGGAGACTTTATACTTTTTAGGAAAACAGTGCTCTTATAGGAATGTAATGATTGACATTAAATCGTTAATAATATTCGATATTTCGTTCGATCGAATCGATTTTGTATGCTAAAGTAGAATAATTAGCTTCCGTCGAATATATTACTTTAATTATTTAGAGATCGATTAACTTAGATATAATTATTATTACCGATTATTTCGTGAGCAAACTTACTCATTTAAGTATCGATCATAGTGTTTCATTAGAAAAATAGTAATAGTATTGAATATACGACATGAAAGTAACTGTAAAAGTGATTTTAAGATAAAATAATGAAAATAGGTTTTAAAAAGGTTTATGTTTTTTGGGCCTATTACAAACTGTTATGTCTTCGTATCTGTTGTACATACAGACCTGTTAGTTATTATATTAAGCTGCAATATATGATTATTTAAAGCAAGTTAATAGATACTTAAAAGTGCTATTTACATTATCAAAATATTTAAATCTCAGCATCTTATTCATTTTAAATGAGCGAAAAGCGTTTGGAACTTTAATGATACTCAAAACTTACTTACATCAACAACTATACACATAAATCGATTAGGAAAACGAAGAAAAGCATCTAAAATAGAAAATCGATATTAAAACGAGTAAGAGTTAAAACAAACTAACGTAAAAATATTATCACAATAATAATCTATAGTCTAAATTGAAAACGTTTACAAAAAATATACTCCAACCCTTAAAACTAAACAGCTGAGCGTGTCTATTTTTCTAACGTACGATATTACTTACAAAGTAAAGGGACAGTATGAAATCATCCAACTTACATTAATTATTGCTGTCTTCTTCTAACATACCACGAGAGAGAAGGACAGAGCATTGAATTCGACTTGATATATATTATTAAGGAAAACTAAACTATGAGATTATTAATAAACATCGATCATATTGTTGAATAGATGTGAAAACTAAAACTATAAATCGCCTCAATAATTTAATACTGAAGACAGGGTTCGAATAATTAAATGACTCCTAAACATAATTTGTTACATACGAACACCTGTCGCTAAAGATGTATATAATATATTGAATGTGCCCTGTCATACATTATTATAATATAGAAAAGGATAGAAAATGGATTTAAGACCATATACGTATATCTCTATCTCTTTCTAAACATCAAGTTATCAGAGCGCTATTTACTATCATGAGGATGATTAAAACAACTAAATTAACTTCAATTTACGCTATACACAGTCTAAGTGAAGCTTACAGCGAGTTATTTTTTTACACAATTTACACAACACCGATTATTACACAAACTATGAAAACCCTTAACACGCAAAACCAACGAATTATTGCGCAATGTCTTGCATCACGCATTTAACTTTCCATTGCAAGCGCTAGTGTCGCATACGTCGCAATGCATTGTAAAAGGGCATTTAGTAATTCATTAAAATGCTTTATCAAAACAATCGCAGTACAACAATTATTCTTGAATTACGATACAAAAACGTTTGAAATACACACATCTATTACAAAAAGTGCCGATTAATTTTGTTTAGTATCCATATTTTGAAATAATCTACTGCATGCATTCCCAAATACATTTTAGCCTGGCTCGAGTTAATATAGCAACACCAAATAATTTTTAAACAGTCCTCCCAGCGGACCTAAGCGTGTTGCCAGCTATAAAATACAAATAAAAACATCTAAAGGCATTACACATAACCATCTTTGTGCCATTACAAGTACATTTCAAAAATAGAAATTTTAATTCTAAACTCTACCTCAAAAAAGGACAAGGGATAGACGTCGACGAAAATATATTTTATTCATTACCTTATTAGGATATATAGGCGTGTTTAGTAAACACGCTGTTTTCGACAAATTACTGTTAGACGTATATAGATATTAGATAGATAAGTTAGATCTTCTTCAGAAATCTAGATTAAGTGCCACCGCTATACAACAAATCTTTATAAAGAAGTATTAAGTATCATTACAAGGTTAGAAAAAATCCTTGCAAGGAGAAATGATAGATAATGTCCTTATATGATCACAAAGTATTCTAATTCTAAGGTTACGTCGAAGTTAACGTTTACTTTTCCGCTGACGAAGAGCTTGACGCTCTGCCTCGTCCTTTTTTCGTCTTTTTATCTTCGCTTTCTTGTTTTTCATTAGTTTTCTCTGACGTTGGAGTCTCTGCAGGCTTTTGTGTCTGTGGCGGTTGTGGAGTACTTGGTGTGTTCTGCAAAAAATAAATATTGTTTAAAAAAATTATATATCGCAACAAAAAAATTAAGAACATATTTCAAATCTAAACTTAATATATTCTATATTTTTCAAATTTAAATAAGAAACTGTCACGCATGCATGCATTAAAAATCCTAACACTACGATATAACTTAACAAAAAATTAAAATAAATACAAAAACAAAACATATATGCTTTAAAACTTTTAAAATAATGGAATTATTTTTTAAAATTGTAAGTAGGCATCTAAAACCCTATTCTATCTCGTGACCTTTAAATATCCTTTGCACAGTTTGCTAGCCTTAATGAGGCTGTCCGACTTGGAGGAGAACTTGGCCGAAATCTTGGCTAAGTGTGTTACCAGGGGCGTGCGAATATCGTACGAATCGAATCGAATAATAATATTCGATTCGAATTTTTTCCAATAATTCGCGAAATACCGAAATATCTCTGGATTTTCAATTGTTTCTATTTAAATTCCTTTAAATCGTGTATCAAAATATTCTACTTACGAATAATATACAATTCAAAAAAACACTATACTAATTATTCTATTTATGTATCTATATTTCATGGTTTGAATAAAATGTATATTAGCTGTTAAATTTATATTTGAATATTGAAAATAAGAAACCTTGAATTTAAAATACTGGAAAATTCGCTAATAATATGATAGTTCACGAATAATTCGGAAAAAATCGAATTATTCGAAAAAGTTTCAAACGAATAATTCGTAAGTTGGAATTATTCACACACCCCTATGTGTTACCTTCTTCTTGGCATGCTTGTCGCGCTTGGCGCGGTGGTCGTCGTCGTCGCGCTTGCGCCCCATCACGCCCAGCAGCTTGCTCACCATGCCGCCCCCTGCCCGCCGCCCCTCCCCCTCCTCCGGCGACTGTCGGGTATGAGTTCTTGTATTATGGCACTAAGTGCTTATTGGCTTTGAAGCCATTAACAAGAGAATTGAATTGAATTGAATTAAGTGCTCATTGTCCAAGGAACCAAAAATCATAATAAATCCGCAACAAAATCCGAAAAGATAGTTCATTTATAATGTCAAGTATTCGTGTAAACCTAAGAAAGTATTATGCTCATTCTAAGTTAAGCCTAAGTTTGTTTTTTTCTATTTATTTCTGTTATATGTAAAGTATCACTTCAACCTATAATAATCCATCTATAAACTTAAATTTGTGTA
This sequence comes from Boloria selene, assembly GCA_905231865.2. Lineage (NCBI taxonomy): Eukaryota > Metazoa > Arthropoda > Insecta > Lepidoptera > Nymphalidae > Boloria > Boloria selene. The sequence continues at coordinate 1,625,214 of HG993156.1, forward strand.
AATCCTTTCACGCGTTGGAAAGCCACAGAGTAAGAAAATTACCCTTACATACATACATTTCGTATTTGAAATTGTTGTCTATCTATCTTGCCAGCAAACTTTAATATTAATGGAATTTAAGGTAATACTCATTCACTATCCTAGTTATAATCACCATTTTTATTTACAATGGACATTTGAACGATTCTAAAATGAACTAGTCCACATTACAACATACCAATAACAGTCATTAACACCTACCTTACTAGCCTCCATAGATTCTTGCCGCTTCAATCCTTCACTCTTCTTCATTGACTCGGACCTCTTAGCCTCTTTTTGCTCCTGTTTCTTCTCTTGCTTTTCTTGCTTTTTCTCCTTCGCTTCTCTAGCTTCTTTTTCTTGCTTACTCTCAGACTTCCTAACAGATCCACTACGCTCCATCGCCTTTTCTTGTTTAGTTTTCTCTTCGACTTTCGGAGTTTCTTGCTTTTCTTCTATTTTCAACTCAACCTTTTCAATCTTCTTCATCGAGTCTTGCTTCTTTAGCGCTTTTTCTTCTTTCTCCTGTTTCTTAGACTTCTCCTTAGTTTTCAAGTCTTCATCTTTGAGACTCGAGTCAGACTTCTTTCTCGTCTTTGGTTGCACTTCGCTAACACTCGGCATCGAGTCTTGTGTGATCACTAGCTTTTTACTGATCGTGAGATCTGATGCTGGTATACTTAGTTCTATGCTTGATCGGCTGTCATCTAAAGAAAAATTATAAAAGTATAACAATTTTTATATACATTATACATATTGCAAAGCGACCAATAAAATAATTTGTTAACAAATTGATAACCAATACTTTTCAAACGCTATTCAAGTTCCAACAATATTTTTAATAGGTAATTATTATCGCAACGACACTCAGATACATATTGACATTATATATTACCTAATAACTTATATATTTTTAATTTATATATTAAAAATAATAATTACCGATATTCATATCTCTCGAAGTATCTATATTGGATACATCCATGCTGCTGTCGACGAAGGACTCGTCGGAGAGCGACAGCGACGCGAACGACGCGCTGCCCTCGAACTGAGACTTGTCCAAGCTGGCCTTGGGCGAGGACGTGAAGATACTTGGCGTACTTTGTTTAGCTGGCGTCCTGTAGAATGGAATAGTTCTAAAATTGATCTATTGGTTTTAAACTATTTTAAAATTGCACTCACAACTTCTCATAAAATAAGAGATATAGTAAAATATATTCACAAATGAGTGAACTTTATTACTTCAATAAAAACAGTGCAATTTTATTTCCATCTATTTAAATATACCACAAAATATATACGAAATATAATTTAAAACACATAAGAAAATCACAACATATGTAAATGAAAAAAAGTCGTATATCTACATAGATAAAGAATCTACTAGTGTGCGTGTAAATATGTATACGAGTGAGCGTGTGCTTGTATATATGAGTGTACGTCAAAGTGTGCATATACGAGTGAGTGTGCATGTGAGTGTAAGTGTGCGTATGAGTGTACGTATGAGTATGCGTGTGTATGCGTGCGTGTGTGTGGGTCTATACGTGTGTATGCGTGTGTGTGTGCATGTATGTGTGCGTGTGTGTGCGCGTGTGTTGTACCTGGCGGGCAGTCGCGCGGCGTGGTGCGTGGGCGAGTCCTTCTCCTCTGCGATGCGCGGCAGCGCGGGCTCGTCCGCCTTGTCGGGGGGCGGCGGGGTGGGCGGCGCGGGGGGCGGCCGCCAGCCCGCGCGCCGTGCCACCCCCGCGCCCGCACCGCCCGCGCCCGCGCCCGCGCAGCACAGCGGGGAGATCGAGCACTTGGCCTCCGCTGACCGCGGGTGCAGTCTGTGGGGAACAATTCATATTTACTTACAATGTAGGTCAGTAAATAAAGCATATAACCTGGCACTAAATTTCCGATCAAATTTTTTTTTTAGGTTAGGGTCACTTACTGACCATAAAAACACAAAATGCTGACAGATCCAGGTGGAGCTTCGATCGCAATTTTGAATAAAAGTTTTTGGCCGACTCAGAATGTGGTTTCATTAGAACGCGTGCGAAGACGCGGGAAATGCTAGTTTTATATAAAATTATTAGTTAATATCAGGTAGCAAAAATAAAAATGTCTAAGTACTAACAAATATAGAACTAGTTATAATTAAAAAAGTATACAGAAAAAATGAGGCATAGGGAACAAAAATAAAGCAGCGTGAAAATGTAATGGCGTGCAACATAAAAATGTAACTGAAAAAAAATACATTACAATTTTTAAAATAATATTATTTTATGTTATAATAAAATACATCTAATATAAATTTATTTCTTGCTATAAACAGCTTATTATATTAACATACTAATGAGTTAACTTCACTTTGCTCAGTCATATAACTAAAAATGCCTAGCAATGTTCTATATTTTACTTCACATAATACTCTGTGTTCTAAATAATAAATAAAATAAATAACCCAATAATACAGATAATCTATTAAAAATAAACTCCTAATGACTATTTAAAAAAACAACAAAAAAAAAGAAGCTAACCAATAAAAAAGTAATCATATTATAGCCCAACGCCCTATTAATAAAAAAAAATAAGCTAATTAATAAAAAAGTGCGTGTGTACAAAGTACACATGTCAGAAGTAAAACTTCTTTGGCAAACTAATTTTTAAATCTCGTTTATATTTATACTAAATAACCCCGTCTAAGCTCGCTGAGAGAGGGAGATGGCGCGAAGGTCACACCCACGAGTTAGACAGAGTTAAAAATGTGACTGACTCGCGGTGGGCGAGATCTAACTAAGGCTAACTCTTCCCCGTCTCTGAGCGTCTGGTACTATGGACTTATTTTTTCGTTTCATCGAGTTTGAAATTACAACGATGCTAAAGAAGTTTCACTTCAAAAATAAAAAAAAATAATCGTATCATAGCCCAACGCACTATATATAAAAAAAAAAAAAATTAAATTTTACAAAAAAAAACAAGCTAATTAATAAAATCCTTTGCCTTTTCCTATTGGGGATAAATTTTAAAAACAACAACAAGCTAATTTAAAAAAAATAACAAAAAAATCCATCAAAACCCAACACACCTGTCGGGCGAGAGCGCGCGGCGCAGTAACGGGGAGGCGGGGTCGCGGCGCGGCCACGCACGCCGACACTCGCGCGTCGCCAGCGGGGACGGACTGCGCGCCTCGCACCCGCGGCTGACACGGCATATGATGGTGATATGATAGTGATATGACAGTGATAGTGATGTGATGGTACGTTACAACATTTTAACCGACTTCCGCAAGGAGGAGATTATCAATTCGATCGGTATGTTTTTTTTATGTATGTACACCGATTACTCTGTGATTTATTATCCGATTTACGTGATTCTTCTTTTGTTTGATGGGCAATAGTTGTCATTTGGTCCCATAAAAATTTAACATAGTATGACCGCGTACTTTTTATGCTATGAATATTTTTTATGTTATCGATATGTCTAGCCATTTCGAGTGAAATACCGTTAAGTTAGTTTTAAACAAATCAAATTTACTTGCACTCATATTATTCAATAATATTTTAATTTAAAGACTTATTAATGCAAAATAAAAGTTGTAACATATAAATCACAAACCAGAAGATGTTTTTGTTAGTAATTGTTATGAAACAAACACATATGAATATATATACGAGACGAAATAATATGGGATCAAGAAGACAAGAGACAGCAGAAAGAGATTATGTATAGCATGAAAATATTATATCTTTGTTAAATAAAATATTGCATGACAACCGACAGCTTCACTATATATTATATATGAGTCGTGGCATCTTGGTTTTGTAAACTTGTAGCATCTCATTAAGAAAGGAAATTGCCATTGGATTTAATGTTCAGTAATTGTTTTTCTCTTCCATTGAGTGCGCTATCTCACTTATATTTTCGTTTCATCGAGTTTGAAATCACAACGATTCTAAAGAAGTTTCACTTCAAAAGTTATGCATTTTTGACATACGAGGTATTCATTTTACAGCTACGATATATATAAAATACATGTTCATCCACCAAACAAATGAGTCAAATACCTGGTAGGTGATGCGGGAGCGGGCTGCGGGGAGGGGGAGGGTGTCCTCGCGAGCGGCGACAGTGGCATATGCTGCAGCGACGCCCGGCGGACTTCTCCGCCCAGCTTGTGCTTCAGACCGTGGAGCGATGAAGGCCTGGTAATGTAAGGCATGTGTCAATATGTACATCTATATAAATGAAAAAGGTTGCCGTAATCTTTTTTTCCAATTATATTTAAATAATATATATGTACATAATATATAGAATGGAAAATATGTAAGATTTTGTAATAAATTGGAGCGTGTATACGAGCGCACAATGAATCGAGAACGGTGGTATAGAAGAGGCATGACGGTATGACAGCGTCATGACATCATTTGCCGTCATACCACAATTCGGTTTTACTTCCAATAACGATGTTTGTTATCAATAAATTATGAATTATTAAATAAAAGTAACATACCGTTGGTAGTGCGTGGTGGGGTGCGTAGTATGTAGCGGTGAGTCGGCGGCGGGCGACGCGGCCGGAGAGGGTAGCTCGCTCGACGCCGCAGACACCATTTGCCCACATCGCTATAGAACACATAATATAAAAACATTACACTCAAGAATAACATAAACGGAGTGTTATAGATATAAACACGAAGATAAAACGATTAATATCAATTAATAGCATTTCCCGCGGCTTCGCACGAAACCAAATTTTTTCTAACTCGTGCGGTATGGTACCTCGCAGATCTAACGCCCGTCCGGTCCGCCCGGTAGCGTAATGTAGTATAGCCCATTTAGCCTTTCCGATATTGAACGCACTAATCTCAGAAACTAATGGTCCGAATTGAAATATTTTTTTTTGTGTTGGATAGTCCGTTTATGGAGGAAGGTTATAGGTTATACATGTATTACATCACACTACGACTAATAGGAGAGAAGCATCAATGAAAAATGTTGCAAAAACGGGAAAAAAACATTTCTTTTAATTTTCAGCCTTTAAAGGCCAGTAAATAATATACTTGAAAGGCTAGTAAATAATATACTTGAAAGACTAGTCACTACATAGTATAAAACAAAGTCGCTTTCTCTGTCCCTATATCCCTATGTATGTTTAAATCTTTAAAACTACGCACCGGATTTTGATGCGGTTTTTTTTAATAGATAAAGTTATTCAAGAGGAAGGTTTATATGCATAACCTGAAGCAAAGAGCCCGAGCGAAGCGAGGGCAAGTCGCTAGTAAATAATATACCTGATGCATCTCCTGCGAGGCTCGCTTGGTGGATATCCGGCGGAACAGCGAGCAGCGGCGGCGCGGGCGCGGGCGGGGGGGCGCGGACGCGCGGCGCCCGCCTGCGCGACGCCGCCCTCCTGCCTGGGGGGCAAACATAAATAATTATTATTTTTAATCTTCCCTAATAAATATATAATTCGCGTCATGTAAAAAGAACGCTGGCTGTCAAGTTGCGCAGAAGCGATTTATCGGCCAATTTGGTGGTAAGACGCGGGGCGCGGGACGTCAAGGCACGCATCGCATGCTTTCCGGCTCGCTATTGGTTCGTCACTTCAAAATACCATCGCGCACACAAAAGTTATTAATTACGAAATGGTTTTATATAAAAAATAGAGAAAAATATTTATGACGTATATTGTTTTTTAAAGAGAGAGTTTGATAATAATGCAGTTAATAATTTAAAAAATATATATTAAACGAATTAATTAATTTTTTTGTAAGTAGATTAAACATTCTACACTGAATCAAACATATTTTATTAATTAATAGAATTCTATTTAATAACATTCTAGATCTAATTTATTTTTAAATGTACCTGCCAATAACCAATATACGTCGCAAGCGAAAGCCTAGTTAAAAAATAATAATAGGCTTAGTAATTTCGTGGGCGAATGTACACCCCCCACCACCTTCTTCCAGCGTTCTTTTTACGTGACGCGAACTGTACACACTTTACATGTATAAACATAAACAAATAAGTAAGCAATACAATTGGTGTAATCTTCAAGTACAGAAGACGACATCTTAGTCATTCTTATATTGTGACGAAGTAAACAAATTAATCCCACACGTTAACATCTACTAAGTATTCCGTTTTAGTGTAATGAGCCTTATTCATCAACGTACTTTTAATTTTGGATTTAAATTGCTTCAACTTTACTTACTTGAATAGTGGTTTGATCTAGCGGAGTGGCACGAAGAGTTGCGTGCGGTGCAGCCAGCAGTAATCTCAAGACCTAATAAACAAAACATACTAAAATTAAACAAAACAGTACATTAGATAGCCATAGTAATACATCTGAACTAAAGTTGATTTTTTAACAATTTTGATATGATAATTAAAAAATAATTTTCAAACAGTATGTTCATTGTTCATACTAATACAATTAATAGTACAGATTAACGGAGAGCTATCTGTACTAGAGATATTTTAGTGCAAGCTGCGAACTCCCCATTCCTTTCATACTACCCACGCAATATATACGAGTATACTTAGCCGCTCAACCTCTGAACCTAGAATCTTTAGAAGTACAGCCGTAGACATAGCTGATATCCACTGAACCACAGACTGTATATTTTCATTTGAACGTGTATTATAACAAATTTCATTTTTGTTATTGTATGCTATTTATGCTATTTATAATTTGCTAATGTTTCATTTTAATTTTGCTTTTATAAAACATAAATTATATTGTTATCTAATTTAATGTATAAAAAGGAAAATATTTATTTAATGCTAAATAATTCTATTATTCTATGCTAAATAATTAAATTCAATTTTTAAATCTTTTTATTCCTCAATTTTTAAAATAATAATAATGCATGCTTTGATTACCTATAAAAAGAAATTTATTATACTTATAATTTATTATGTAAATTATTATCATGAAAATTATTGTAATTTCTGTTGGTAATCCAAATAAATAAATAAATAAATATTCGTAACGTACTTGTGTGTGCAACAGTCCCTGCACAGACTCGCCGTTGAGCTGCGTGATGAGGTCCCCGGCGCGCAGGCCCGCCGCCCACGCCGCGCCTTGCTCGCTCACCGCCTGCGGGGCAAATGTGCTCTATTATTATAGACTTAGACTTTATATTACAATGGCACTAAAAATATTAAAGCTGTGTGTATATTTTGTAACATGGCCAAAACTTAATTTTAAAGGTGTACGATTTTGTTATCTTTTTAACTATTTTGTTTCATATATATAAGTTTAAATACACATTTTGAGTATACCATAGAAAAAAAACAAGGGTAAAACATGATGTGGCCCCTATTGTTTCATTCGGTTCCCAAGCAAACGCATACTATACTGTTATCACTGCTTTCTATAATTACTATTAATTACTTTTAGCAACAGTAAAAAATTGAATGTAAAGGTTTTTTTACGTATTTATAACATCATAAACAAATAAAAATCTATTTACGTACTGATTAAAATCCATCTCAATCGGTCCACCAGTTTGAACAAAACTTTAACATTTCCAATAGAGCATTTAGGACTTATAAATAAAATAAAACAGCATAACGACTGCAAACTGGCAACCGGTAGTATCTCAACTTTACAGGAAGAAGAAAAAACTTGTTTGAGTCATTAATATAGCATCTAGTAAATTAAATAAAATACGTGGTTTTTAAATATTTTTATTGCACATTAAAAAGAAAAGTAGCATTATATGCTTTCTTCTAATATAAAAACGAGATAGGACAGTATAAATCAACTTGGAACAAAAAATTGAGATAGGACCGGTTGCCAGTTCACAGTCGATAACTAATACTAACCGAGACGAGGTGGTGCATGGTGTAGTAGTCTGTGTCTCCATAGTACACTCGCACCGTGTGGATGGTGAAGCCGAAGCCGCGCGGCCCGCGACGCACCACGATCGGCGGCTTCGACGACTGGATCAGTCTGGACACACATACACACACACATACATACATACATACATACATACATATAGCTCGCGCCAAACTTTGTGGCCGTCCCGAACTAGGCTCATTGCATTGCGCAGAACACAAAATCAGGTATTAGCGGGACGCACAAGAGCTTGGGGGCAGGGCCACACCCCGCGCGCCCGCACCGCTCACCCGCGACGCGCGCTGGCACCCACGCCTTAGTGTGAGTGCTACGTCCGTCTCCGTACACGAATCACGCACTTGTGAGCTCTGAGAGTACTGTAGCGTTCAAAATTCGTTCGATCGTTTCGTTAATTTGTTATTATAGTTTTTAGTTATTGTTACTTGTTGTTATTGTTACTCGTTGTTATTTGTTTATAAACATGCCTACCGCACGTTGTAATGTTTTACGACGCCAGGCTCGTAAAATGGTCTACATATTTATTTACATTTACATTTATCCTATTATTACCTAACCTATATGTTTTACAAATAACACATACATTGTATATTAAATTAAATAAAATAACCTATGAAATAAACACGAACTTTATAATCAACAAATAAAAATTAATTGACATAATATAATAAGTATTAAAAATGTTAGAAAACGAAAATTGTTTGGTTGATTACGTATTGCCCACTCGACAGTACCATGCGCAAGTTCGGACTCGCGACTATACTCAAGGCGGTCACAAAGTTTGGCGCGGGCTGTACATACATACATACATACATATGTACATACATACATACATACAGGTTTAATGTGTTAATAAAGAATTATATTCTCAATTTTATTTAGAGTTCTAGTAAGATTTCAATGTTTTTTATAATACTTATTTTTTAACAAATCCCTGTTATTCACACAACTTTTCCATTTACAGGGTGTATCGATCCATTCTTTATCTTTTATACAGATAAAATTTAGCAACAAATAGCATGTCAACGTTTACATATATTATATTTAGTCCTTTTTAACATTCCTGGACTAGACACGAGACTCCCTTTAATATGAAGGGGTCCACTTTGGCCAAGTGGGTTGAAGGACTTCACGTGTCTTTCGAAAACTTGCTAGATTATCTCAGACATGCAGGTTCCTCACAATGTTTTCGTTAACTATAAGACAAGTGGTAATCAAGAAATGAATGAAACATGTAACTAACAGAGGTGCGAGGCCAGAATTTGAACTTGCTTTATCCGGTTGATAAAACAAGCGCGTTTTTACTTACTTTTTTTATTTACATATACATTATACATATTATAATTATATGATGAACTCACGAGTGGTTGGCGATGGCGAAGGGCGAGGGCGGGTCGCGGCAGGGCGAGGAGTCGCGCGACGAGTTGGTGGAGGACGTGTTGCCGGCGCAGGGGGATGCTGCGCCGCCGATAGCTATCGTCGAGATTGTGTCTTCCGCTGTGTACCAAATATTTATATTATACTTTCTTAGATGTACGCTAATGTTAGACATTACAAATAAAACCATTCAGATATTGTGTCCCTCGTGACCATAATTTCTGTATATCATTCGAAACGTCGGAAACCAATAACCTAAATAAATCCGCGACAAAATCCGAAAAGATAGTTTTACTACTAAGAGTCCTAGCGTTGGGCCTTCCTGCAATATGAGAGTATAGCATAGTCGCTGGCCAAATGCGAGTTGGCTTGGACATGTCTTTCGTCTATCCTTGGCACTTGACTTTATCCAATCAAGCCATTATAGTGTGCAGTTTATATTTTTTTTCCATTATAACTTTCCAAAAGTTGGCACTATCGTTCATAACTTATAATTTAATCGCCATAAAAATTTGTTTTATAGATAAGCCTGTATTGAAACCCATTATATAAATATAATACATATACCCATATAAACATTATCTGTTGGAAAGCACTTTTCAAAATTTTAAAAAGACAAACAAAATAAATACACATATATAATATAATAAAATAAACTAAATAAGTCACCTGGATGTATGACGAGGGACAGACCGGAAGTGCTGGCGGAGCGTCGCATGGCCTTCGGGGCGACGAGTGCGGACGGCTTCTTGTCCACTTTGTCGAGCTTGTCTACGCCTTTGTCTTCTTTCTTTTGCGCTTCCGGTCTGTTGAAATATGTTAATTTTAAAATAGTTATACATATTTATGTATGTTCATAGATACTGGATGTAGTCAACAAACAATGACACAGAAAATCAAAAATATTTTCTTTGTTTGTAGATTTTTCGTTCAATAACTGTTAAATATATAACTACATACATAATATAAATAATTGTTATTTACAGTACAGTTATGTTCAAAGGTTGAAGAAAAATTTTAAAGATGTTAAAAAGTGTTAATTCTTCAACATGCATCTGCTACTGTAAAATAGTATATAACGTTAGATTATAATCTATATGGCGAGATTGTAAACTATTAAAGGAATCTAGTCAAATTGTAAAATGCCGACAACGGACGCAACTAGAATGCGACGCGACGATTATTGAAATATTAAAAAATACGGAGCGTCCTCTTAAACATTTTATTTTGAGCTGTCCTTTGGAGAGGGCTCCTTAAACATCAAAAACTAACATTTTTTCACACGAGACTCAAAAAAATTAGTCGGTTTTTTTTGCGTCACCCTAATATATATACATATAAATAAATTCATGGATAAATAAAAATATATATGTATGTTTGTGTGTATGTATGTATGTACAGTTCTTGAGGCATAAGCTCAGCTTTGCATTTGTGTGAGTTCAGTGTACGGATAGGCACGACGATACGGATAAACGTTGCTTGTTGGTTTAAACCTGTTTACCTCACCTGATGGAAAGTGATCACCTCCGCCCATGGATATCTGCAAGCCTGGCTTGCAGATGCGTTGCCGGCCTTTCAGGAAAGGGAGGGATGGAGGAGGGAGGGAAGTGGGAGGGATGAAGGAGGGAGGGAAGTGGGAGGGAGGGGGGAACGAAGGCGGAGGATGAAGGGAAGAGGGAGGGGGGAAGGAGAGTGGGCCTCCCGGACTCTCACTCACCGGACGAAACGCGACAGCATAGCTGCCACTTCACGCCGGTCTTCTGTGAGAGAGTGGTACTAATGAACTATACGGGGCGTGCCGGCCCATTCAGTTGCTACCCGAAGGTAACAAGCATGGCACTACCACTATTAAAAGTATGTTATGTTTTAACTGGTTTTTGATGCGCGGCTATCACTCACACAAATGCAAAGCTGAGCTTATGCCTCAAGAGCTGTATGTGTGTGTACTGACAGGCGTGGTCCGAGCGCGCCGTGGCTGGCGTGCAGCGGGTGCGCGTGCAGCGGCGGCGGCGGGCGCAGCGCGGCGCGGCGGCGCGCGGCCGGCGACACGTCGTCCGAGTCCGTCTGCGAGGACTCCGCCGTCGACCCGCCGCCTGTGCCAGCACCCACCATCTGCGGGCAAAGGTGTTTCATGTTATATACAATATACTTATCAAATCAAATCAAAATATTTTATTCAGCATAAAAATTGTTACAATTGTTGTTTGACGACACGTTTGGCTCAGTTGGCAGTGACCCTACTTTCTGCGCCAGCGGTCGCGGGTTCGAGTCCCGCTGGGGGCATTCATTTGTTGAATACGAATGTTTGTTCTCCAGTCATGGGTGTAAATATTTATATTATGTATATATTTAAAAATTTATATGTATAGTATATCAACTATCTGGTATCCGTAATACAAGCCTCGTAGCTTACCACGGAGCTACATGGCGCTGTTGTAAAAAATGTCCCAACATATTTATTATTTATTTAATTTCTTACTAAACGTCACGAGTCTACTACCACCAGTTCGGAAAGAAGAAACCTCTGACCTGAGAAGACCTGGCGAAAGAAACTCACGCGGCTAATATTTTTTTTAATCTTAATCTCACTCTTTTTTTATATAAATTGTAAATTAACAATAATTCTATATATTGAAATAGCCTGGCGGCGATCACATCTTTCGCAAGGCGTACTGTCTTCTAAATAATCGAATACAAACACAAACGTTCCTACACAATTTTTTTAAATTTGGCAATAGAAGCTTTTTGAAAGTTTTCTGGGATCCTGTTATACGTATACATTGTCCATAAAAAAGTTACTGACTCGACGTAAGCGAGTCACAAGCATTACAAGTAATAATATGTTAACATAATAATATGTTAATATTATATATTATAACTTTATTTCATTTCCCAATGGATGGATGGATTTTTTTTTATTATCTGCGAATTAAACATTAATTTGAACGTAAAACAGATAAATATCCAAAAGTAATCCAAAACATACATAAACTTACTTAACAATAAACTAAGCACTAATAAAAAAGCTCAAAGCTAAAAAAATCTATCATCTTATTCATTAAGACTTTATTATAACATGAATAAAAATCTAAGATAGCGAAGCGGATAAAAAAATATATAAAGCAAATAAAACTCACAGGGCACTTGGGGTGGTGGGCGGCGGGGGCGGGCGCGGTGGGCGTGGTGGGCGGTCCCGCGCTGTCCGGCGTGCCCGGCCAGCTGTCCGTGCTCTGGTACAAGCGGACGCGTTATAATATATACATTTTTATATTATATATTATATATAAATATTATATATTTAATATATAATTTAATTTTAAACAGCAAAAGAATTTCGACCGCGTTATAGTATTTTTTTATAAGGAAAACATTAACTGACTGACGGAAAAAGCTCAAATGGATATTTATTATAAGAAAAGCTTATAATCTTTGAAATATTGATAACACATTAGATGTTACGGATTAATTACTTAATATAAATTGTACATAAGATAAATTATATTTATTTTTCACTCTTTTTCTCTTATTCACCTCGCCCAAATATCGACATTATTATAGACTGAGAAAGCCAAAAACGTAAAATTCCTTAGATGTCACGTAATAATGTTTATAATATGCGATTGAAGGGTTACTAAGCCTTATAGAGATATTAAGACTTATAGCATAGAGAAAAATTAAAGCGCAAAAAGTAAGAAAAATAGTATCGTAATGGTTATCATTACGAGTAACAAAAAAAAATTATGACAATTGCATATGAGTATTGCATACATAAAATTTACTTTCTATTGAAAAAATAACAAATTAATATAGCAATATATGTTGATATCTTCACTCTATATAACTAAGATCATAAGAAATGCTACAAAAATATCTAAATGATCAACGCACAGCAAAGCTAATGCATAATATACATTATACAGGCTGTTTTTTTTTTCAAGTATTCATACCATCGAAAAAAAAACATTCTGTATGCTAACAACATGACGATAAATCCAAAATGTAAGAAAAAAAGAAGAGCGCACAACAACAATGAAACGAGAAGCAGCAAAGTTTTTAATAAATCAAGCATGTCTTCGGCTAAGTATTCTAAGTTGCCAACTTCAATATTATAAAGCTATAGGATTTGTTTGTTTGTTTGATTGATTGAACGCACTAATCTCAGGAACTACTCATTCGATTTGAAAAATTATTTTTGTGTTGCATAGTCCGTTTATCAAAGAAGACTATAGGCTATATTATATCACGTTAAGACCAATTTGATACGAAAAAAATCTGCATATGGAGTTAGCTGCTTAGAATATTTAGCCGACTATTTTCACTATTGTAACACTATTTATGCTTCAACCATTATTATTCATAAAAAAAATAGTAATAGTAATAAATAAATAAATACCCTCGAATCGTGTTCCGCGGCGGAATGGGAGTGGTGATAGTGGCGCCGCCACTGTGGGGAGGTGGAGGAGAAGGCGGCGAAGAGGGCCTCGTCGGCCTCGTGCGGTTCGTGCTCGACCGCCTCGTCCGTCTCCGCCTCGCTGTGGTTGTAGCGGTCGCAGCGACCTGAGGAGGGCTTGCTTTTAGATTTTTTTTTTTATGTTGAACGGTTTTTTTTATTTTCTTTCAGTTGCTTTTAGTCATTTTTATTAGAAAGTCTCTATTAAACTAAAATCTCTCTTTAAAAAAAATCTAAAGTCTCTCTTTCTTTTATTTTTATTGTATTCGCTTTGTAGTATTTTAATTGTGATTTTTTAATTTACAAATTAACTCCATGGTGTAAGCTTAGATTTGTCTTAATATAAATAATATAAAATCTGCGTGGTATGTATATTTATTAACACACATAGAAATTTTCATTTAAATCTATCTGAGATAATAATTACTATACAAAATCCCTGAAACTTACTGTCGAAATAACTTGTATCCTCATCATTCTCCAGCTGTGGAATAAATTCAGCTTTCCTCCGTAGCAGATTGTTCCAGTCCAATCCGTAAAAGTATATGTGCTCCTAAAAATAACAAAAAGGTTTTTTAAGATCCTAAGATTTCTGGAGTGGTATTTGTGGCAAGTTAGCCACTTTAACCTGATATCTAGGGATATTGAGGCAAATACAAGTGCACACTGTATCCATGTCAGTCTCGCATTCCGGTTACCCGGTGATCAGAATTGGTCAGGAGGTTTTTATACAGGGGGATAACAGAGACTGTCTTTTTATGTATTCTATATTATAAGGTTTATTCCTTTGTCGATAAACCAGCAACTCGGTGAGGCACATAAACCTGATATTGAGGCTACATCAATACAACCTACAATATCTAATCCAAATAATTCAGTAATAAGATTGGCTGCTGTGGCCAAAATCGATAAGGGGATAATTATAAAGAAAAAATAATAGGGGCACCCAGTAATACCACCTAGTACAGGGTACCCTTGCGACAAGTTTGTGTTGTAATCTTTGAGTCAATAAAAGTATTTTTTTTATACTTGTTTTTCTTTTAGATCTTCAATAGGCATGATGACAGTAACTAAAAACCACTAAAATAATGTGTTCATCTAATGAGATAAGATTAATAGGTTTTGAAAAGCGTATTTATTTTCATATTTAGGGCGAGATTGATATTTTATTTATTAAAATAAAACGACAAAATACAGCAGTCCGCCATGATAAGTTGAACACCAATCAGAGTGAATTACGTCACGGCCGTATAAACGTCAATTTCTTTTGTATAAAGTACTAACTAGGACGTTTAAATCTGCATTCTGCGTTTGTATTTTGTGAAGTATTTCATTATTTCTATCAATCAGTTGCTTAGTGTTTTCATAACATGGAACAAGATGATTTGTTGATGTTGGGGGAGTTAATATATGGTCGTTCTGTAGTATTCGACGTTCGTTCTCTTCTATCTGATTGGCATTCAAATTTTGTAGGTATACACCCTGGTTTCATGCGGACCTGCGACACTGACCTCATTACATGATACCACATAAAATTTTCCATATCATTTGGCAACTGCAAAATGAATAAAATACTCAATAAGATAAAAATAGTGAACATGTTTAAAAGACGAAATGTTATCTCAAAAAGAATGAACTTTAGTTAAACAAAGTCGCAAATCATGTCACAATATATGAAATAAAGTAAAAACTTACGTCAAAATGATCTTCACAGAAATAAAGTGAAGAATTTATAGATATAACTGTTGGATCTCGCCGTGCAAGATTAAGCCACTTACCTATTTCGCAATTTTTGATTGTGTGGAACGTAAACAAACAATTTGTTAGGTGTTTTTAATGACGTATTAACACACTGAGGGACCGCACAGCACTTGTACACTTTTGAATTCATATTTAAACCCAAATTATCTGATTTGTTGCTTTGGCTCCCTAGTGTTTACAGTCAGATTATACGGCCGTGACGTCACAAGCAGACGCCATGACACCGTCGATCGTTTTGAAGCAAATTTTAAAACTTAAAATTTAAATAGCATTTTTTCGTAAAGAAACTTTGTTTCCTGCAGAAATAATGTATTTTTTTGGAAATAGTAAATACTTTAAATCATTATAGGCCAGTTTTTCAAAATCAGTCATCATGCCTATTCTTGAAGGACCCTCACCTTGACCTGGTGCGTGCCGGCGGTGCCGAGGCGGTCGCGCGGGTTGCGCGCCAGCAGCTCCGTGATGATGGCGCGCGCCTCCACCGCTATGGGGAAGTCGTCCTCCGACGGCCACTCTATGTCGTCTGGATCATATTTTATATATGAATATCATTCATTTTTAGTTTTCTAACTGTACTAAAAGCTTTAGATTCGGTAATTGGAACGATATTAATAATTTTCCAAAAAATATTTGTTGAACAGATAACTGACTAAAATCTGTCAACTTTTACTATTTATTTTTATTTTCATAGAAGATAATAGTAAAAGTTCATTTAATATTTTTTATTTCTTTCTAAATATAAATTTAAAAAATTATAGTGTCTATTCATTGGACACACAATATTTTTTGACACTTAAGGTCCGCGCGCACTAGGCGGCACAGTGCCACGTCCGTCACGCCTAGTCCGCACGGACCTTTAAATATCAAAATAAAAATTATCTCACCATTGACAGTATGCGCGAACAGTTCTTCGGGCGTGTCACCGAAGAAAGGTACGCATCCAACGATGAATTCATACAGAATGATGCCCATGGACCACCAGTCCACTGGTTTACCATAACCCTGTAGAGGAATAAATCCATTATTGTTAGAAACCTTTCAAGCAAAAACTTGAACCCATATTTAATTATAAAAATACTATTAAATTATTTTTTTCTGTTCAAGATTTTTTTTTCTTATATGTAATTATTTAGATATGCAACGCATTTTTTTGTATTACGCAACACACTAATTTATAAAATTTAATTTACATATAAAAACCATTAAACTCTTTTCTGTTTTACGGAGCAACAATTCAACAAATCGGTCGTACTTTTTATATTTTTTTACATTTAGAATATTGACTAGTAAATTAACATCAAAATATAACGGATTTTTAGATTGAATAGATTAATTTTATAAATGAAATTCATAAGCAAGAATATTTTTATATTATGAGCCCTACCACCACAGGCACAGTGGTAATGTGGGAAATCAAAAGATTCGGGTTCAAATTCCAGGTCTCGCTGACATTTTTATATGAATAATATCCAACATGATAACTACTTGTCTTGCGATAAAGAGAAACATCGAAGAATCTGCATATCTGACAGAACCGAAGTCCGCCAACCCACTTAAATTATGGACTATCCCCCTTCTTATTCAAGTATTACCCACTCCCAACAGTGGGATGTAAATCAAAATAGCTAAAACAGTAAACAACCGACCTGCCTGAGTATGACCTCTGGCGCGATGTACTCGGGGGTGCCGCACACCTGCTTATCGGAGAACTGCCGAGCGTCGCGGTCCGCATACTCCTCGTAGAGGTTGGTAGCCACTACATAAAAAACAGGTCAAGTGTGAGTCTTTCTTGAACACCAAGGGTCCATTTCAAGATTTAACACTCTTTACAATTTAAATACTTTTTTTCTAATTTACATGGCGGCAATTTTGAATTTCCCGAACTTGGACTTCATATTTGTTGTTATAGAAATACAGACTTTGTAAACTGCGCCTTACACTTGTGCCTATTATTTGGTTAATGAAATCACAAACAAAGATTATTTACTATATAAAAATTACTAACATAATATTATGTTACTTAATATAAATTTACATATACTGTAAACTATCTTTACCTTGAAATTTTTTGACGGATATCATATAGATATAGAGAATGAGAGTATGACTTACATGACATGAGACCCATTTTGCTGAGTCCAAAGTCAGTGAGCTTTATATGGCCGGTTGCAGTGATGAGCAGGCTGGGAAAGAATACAACTTGTTAGTCCTAATGAAATAAAAAAATAATTTTTACTAATTTTAAAAATGTGAAAGTTTAGATGTTTGTTGCTCAAGCCAGAATGGCTATACAGATCTGGATGGCACATAAATAGATTATTATCTGGAAAAGCATGACAACAGACAAAAGACACAATATCTTTTTTATCCCGAAAAAAAATAAATATTTCCGTGGGATCAAACTGAAAAACAGTCTAAAGTACCTTTACGATTCACAATAAAATCACATTAAAATTCAATAATAAAATATTAGATTTTTATCAGACTTTTAAGACAATAGTTGTAGTTTGAAATACTATAAATTTACTATTTATCATATCATCTTGCCACTGCGTTATTTTGAATGAAAATTTTTGTAATATTAAATTTTGCTTCAGCTTTGCTCTGTACTATTTGACTGTACACGTGTGCGCGTGTGTACATCCGTGCGTACGTGCGTGTGCGTGCGTGCGTACATGCGTGTGTGTATGTTAGAGAATAATGAATAATAATTAGTTGTATTGCCATGTTCGTTATTTCATACATGAATGAGGGTAGTTGAAAGACGGTACTTGACAAAAGAGTTTGACAGATGTCATTGGAAATGTTATAAAATGAAATTAGCGTGAGTCAATAGCGCGAGTGGGTCTACTTTACCGTGGACACTCGACTGTGCCGCACGAGTACAATGACCATGTCGGAAGTATATTGTGACAGTGCAATATTAAATCCATCGCCATCCGTAACATGTAAGTGCGTGTGTGTGCGTGCATGCGTACATGCGTGTATGTAAGTACGTGTGCGTGTGTGCGTGCGTACATGCGTGTATGTAAGTGCGTGTGCGTGTGTGCGTGCGTACGTGCGTACGTGCGTGCATGTGTGTGTGTGGGTGTATAACTCACTTGTCCGGCTTAAGGTCGCGGTGCACAATCCCGTACGAGTGTAAGTACTCGACAGCAAGCACCGCCTCGGCGAAGTAGTGTCGCGCCATGTCCGGCGGAAGCGGGCCCGAGCGGAGTAGCGTGGCGCAGTCGCCGCCCTCAACGAACTCTAGTATCAGGCATAGGTGACGCTTCGTCTCGAACGAGCAGTACATCGTCACCTGCGAACCATACAATACACTTAGATCTTAGCATTACATACCTACTACATTATTGAAAGTTATTAATCATCACTACATAGTATAAAACAAAGTCGCTTTCTCTGTCCCTATATCCCTTTGTATGGTTAAATCTTTAAAACTACACAACGGATTTTGATGCGGTTTTTTTAATAGATAGAGTGATTCAAGGGGAAGGTTTATATGCATAACTAGCAGATCCCGTGGCTTTGCCTGTGCTAAATCTAGGGAAGAGCCCGAGCGAAGCAAGGGCGAGTCGCTAGTTTTAAAATATTTATTTTATACCTAATCATAATAAGTGAAACAAAGGTCTATTTATTTTCCATGCAAGGTAAGTCCCCTTTCCAAGTAAGGCTTCCATGCAATAGGTTCACGTACACACGAATGCACGCATATGCACTTTTAATACAAGAACTGGGATAATTATTCCAATTTCAATAGTTAATGATTAGATTAATAGAAGTTAAAACATAAGTCCAATATATTCTTACCACAAAAGGGTTATCCGCAAAGCTAAGAATATCTCGTTCAGCAAAGGCTTGTTCCACTTGGTTCCTTAGTATCAAGTTGTTTTTGCTGATTTTCTTCATTGCGTACCTACAATAATTATTTCATTTCAATAATATAGCCTACAAACACACACATATTGTGATTGATCACAAACATCAAAGAAGTTAGAACCGTTCAAAAGGAAGCGAGAATAACATTAGGCAAAGTTATAAGAAAAGTTAATATGAATTTCCGTTCCGTCGGTTCCCGACGTTTCGAATGCTTTACAGCAATTTTGGTCACGGGAGGTCTTTCCCGAAATCATAATAAATCCGCGACAAAATCCGAAAAGATAGTTTCATTTAAAATGTCAAATATTCGCATAAACCTAAGAAAGTATAATAAAAAAGTTATTAAAAACACCAAAAACCAACTGAATATTACCTTTGCCGAGTCTGTTTATGCTTGACGAGGTAGACGGCACCGTACGCGCCGTTGGAGATCAGCTTGATGACCTGGTAGTCGCTCTCCGAGGGTGGCGCACCCCCCGCACCCCCAGTACCCCCGCCCCCCGGTGGAGACTGCCGCCCTCGCACCCTGGGGGGTGGAAATATTTATCGTATAGATATTTTAAGATATTTTATAGTTTTTAATTGAATTCTATTTAGATCTAATCAACTACGCTTTTTAAATACAATGTCTCAATATATTATTTATTATTTTTAATCTAAAAAAATTGTATTTCATTATATAACAATTACATTGTGTTTTTACCGTTAAGGACAAACAAACATACACATACATATAAACTTTCGAATTTATAATAGTAGTTAGATATAAAAGTTTAACCAACTTGGAAGGCGAGCAGTTCTGCGGCGGTGGAGGCGGCGGCGGCACGTGAAGCTCCGCCAGCGGGTCCTTGGACAGGCCCAGCTTGTGGATTATGTACTGTGGGATGTCTGTCGTCATGCCCTGGTCACAAACAGTTATTTGTATTTAATATATTTATTGTTAGAGATAATACAGAAAAAAATGTTTTTATTTTTATCTTCATAATATAACAAGAATAGTTAATAAAATGTAACAGTAAATATTAAATATGTTCGTACGTACGTCACATATAATCGACACAAAACATATAATTTTAAATATATAGAGAAATTCACAATAAATATTTTCAATTTCATTTTTATTTAATAACATTGCCAACGCAATGATCATGAATTATCAACCAAAACGAACCCTTGTCATAACATAACACACTTCCAAAAAAAACTTAAAAAAATTGACCACTGTCAAAAAAACTAAAAAAAAAGCCCACATCCCATCCGCCTATACATACCTGCAAATGTCGGGCGTGTCCCTCTGCGACCTCGAGCAGGCGGTAGAACCGCTCGGGATCGAACTCCAGACACTCGAGCAGGCGCGCCGGCCGCGCCATCGCCAGCGTCAGCCGCGTCACTAGCGGCGCCACCTGCGCGCCCGCTTCCGCCGACTTCTCGCGGGTCTGATACATACAATCACTCGAATCAAATCAAAATATTCTTTATTCAAATACACTATTACAAGCTCTTTTGAAACGTTATTTCTACATTATTATCTAATATATATAAATTACGTGTCGCGTTGTCTGTTCGCGATGTACTCCTAGACTACTTAACCGATTTTAATCAAATTTGCACACCGTGTGCAGTTTGATCCAAATTGAAAGATAGGATAGCTTACATCTTAATTTATAGTTGCAATATTATTTTATTTCAAATTAAATGTTTATTTTTCGACTATACGTATTACATTACATATTATACGCCGTTAGTGTATAGCTTTATGAAATTGTTTGAAAGAATATTGTCGGTTAGTTCTATAAAATCCTAATAGCGATTTGGCATCTAAGTTGCACAGATATCCAGTAGATGGCGCCGTATTTCTATTTCTAGATTATAGATGGCGCGTGGCCAAAATGTAGTAAGGAGTAGCTTTTATATTGTATAGTTTTATGAAAACCGTTTAATTTATTTTAACTTACGCCCAGCGAAGCGGGTCGGGTTTGCTAGTTAAAATATAGAATTTTAATTAAATATCAGTATGTACGTCCGTGAGGAAGCTACTGCTCGGAAGGTAGTTATGCTCTGAAGAGCTGGCGAAAATCTCAACAGTTGCCCTTTTTTTCTATATAGTGGTAGAGATGAGTTATGAAATTTTTATTACTACGGTAATTATGATAAAAACTACAATGTCAACGCCTGGTTAATCACAGAAACGGTGAGACTGATTTTGACAAAACTTTACTTAAACACAGAATAGTTTTAGATATATTATATAGACTACTAGATTATGTAGGTTCCCAAATAATGGAACAGGTTCCAAAATAAGTTTTTTATTACTACGCTAATTATGAGAAACAAAGTAAAGTTTTTATTTGTCTGTTTCTATGTTCTGGTTAATTTGACAAGTAGCGAAAATGACTTTGTCGGGTAATTCTATACCACTTTAATATAAAAATATCTTTATTAAATATTTAAATTTTAATTTTATTTACCTCAGCCAGCAATCTGTCCAGACTGTCCCCCATGTCGTAGAAGTATGAACTCGTCGCCTGCTTGGACTCTGACTTGTGAAGGCAGTCCCGCGCCATTTCTAACACCTAAGAATATACCAAATAAACAAACTACAACAACCAAACAAACAACAAAGTAAATATTATAATAGTTTTGAATGAAATTATATTTCGCTTCAGAAATAGCAATTATCAATAGAATATACAAATAATATTTCTGTCTATATTTCGCGGTTTTTATTTTGATGTTTTCTCCTAACGTTTGAAGAATTACATACTCACTAAATAATACGTAAAGTTTTCTCACCTGTCTCTGTACAAATCTCTCGATAGGTGGACGGTCTGGTTTTTTATCTAACTCAGTCAGCTCTTCGATCAAAGCTCTTAACCTATAAACACAAAAACATCAGTTTTTAAGTCATCTTTAAAAGATAAAACAATGTTAATAAAATATTTTATGATTTAATAAATATAAAATATCAAAAAGGCAAGTTTACCCAAAAAAAAAACATAAGACATTTTTTATTAATATTTTGTTTCTTTGCAGCATATCCCAAGTTTCCATAAGCAATAAAAGAATGAAATAAAGTTTATTCAATTAGACTTATCATAAGCACTTCATTCGTAAATAGAATAATTTTAAGAGCGTCAGTGTAGTCAGTCTGTGAGAAAGCTAGCATTGGCTCAAAAAGTTCTGCTGAGAAGAGCCAGAGAGAAACTTAACCAGTGGCTCTATTAAATACTGAAGTTACAATCATAACGGAATTATAGATAATTAAAAGAAACAAAATCCCTAGTATAATTCCTTATTAAAGATAGTTAAAAATACCAAGTTATTAAATCTATAAAGTATTTAATCACCTTAAATGTTTCTGAAATATTTGTAAAACCATATTTAAATTATTACAAAGTTAAATACTTGCAATGCAAAGAGTTATGTTTGCCAACCCTAAAGGCCGATTCAGAAAATTAAGTATGACAGTCGGGAGCGTTATCCCTACAGTTTACATCCACGATGGCTCTCTAGACGCTTTGTTAGACTACTGTATGGACAAGTGGATTGTGATTATATTGTAAGCATAAAAGAATAATACTAAAAACTGTCACACATAAATCTAACAATTAATTAATAATTCTTAAGCTTATGTTAGTTTCAGTTATCCATTGATTCCACGAATCGTATATCGCGTTCCCACCATTATGTTGGAATACCACTCAGAATAAAAGACTCACTTATCACTTTTTGTTTATTAACACACATAAATGATTATACTTTTACAAATAATACACAATAATCGAAATATCACACCGGGGCATAGCTCATGCTATCACCGTGGTCGTTAACGTACTGCCCTCTGATTGACACCTCTCCTATATTTATAGTAATCAAAAGTGACAGCTGTCAATGTTTCCATTAGCTGTGTTGCATCGATGTTAACTTTTATTATTGCTCTGTAAATTCAAATAATATTATTAAAGAAATGTAAAAACTGTGAAGACTATGCTTACACATATTAATAAAATTAATAAATAATTATTAATTCATAAATTATTTCTTTCTTATTAGTACAGATTATATTAAACATTGATATTTAAATTTAAAAAAATGTACAGATTATAAAGGGTATGCTAACAGACGGCCGTCCTGTGAACGGAATGTCCCCATTCCGGCTCGGCCATCCGAAAAGAAAGCAAAAAAAAAATGAAACATAATAATGTAAGATAAATCAAACATAATAAAACAGAATAACATAATATAACTCAACAAGAGAAGTAATATAAACAATAAGAATTATATAACAATTCCTGCTTTCTCATTAGTAGATTTAAATCATGATATAGAATTTTGATTTTGATGTACTGTGCACTCTCAGATGATTGACGCAGCTGGAATTTTACTGGGACACCGTAATATTCAGTGATACATATAGTGATATATTAAAAAGATGTCGTTGCAATGTATGACAGCATAATTCACTTGTCAGTATTTAACAATTTATTCGGCGGAATGTCTCACTTCTTATAACTTAAACGATTATCACCCCATATAGACATAGGAAAGTTTTACTTAGTTATTTCTAGTGATCGCCGCATACAGCGGCATATTTCACTTATTGATTTTAATAATCATTATCGGTTAAGCAGCACACCTCATTGAGAGCTCACAGAGAGCATGTCTCACTTATAATTAGTGATCACTGCATTCAGCAGAATGTCTCACTTAAATCTTTCGTGATCACTGCATATAGCAGAATGTCTCACTTAAATCTTTCGTGATCACTGCATTCAGCAGAATGTCTCACTTAAATCTTTCGTGATCACTGCATTCAGCAGAATGTCTCACTTAAATCTTTCGTGATCACTGCATTCAGCAGAATGTCTCACTTATTGTCATGGACTGTATGGGGGTTCTTCAATGAAACACTAATTTCACTTGTATTCGCTTGTTTTCTTTATTGTTGCTTCTTCAGTAGCTGTCGTCGCTGCCTCGCCGTCGGGTGTCGTCGCTGCTGTCTCGCTCTCGCGTGCCGTCGTGCACGCTCGGCCATCATCGTTCTTCATCCACAACACTTATAATTAGTGATCACTGCATTCAGCAGAATGTTTCACTTAAATCTTTCGTGATCACTGCATATAGCAGAATGTCTCACTTAAATCTTTCGTGATCACTGCATATAGCAGAATGTCTCACTTAAATCTTTCGGGATCACTGCATTCAGCAGAATGTCTCACTTAAATCTTTCGTGATCACTGCATTCAGCAGAATGTCTCACTTAAATCTTTCGTGATCACTGCATATAGCAGAATGTCTCACTTAAATCTTTCGTGATCACTGCATATAGCAGAATGTCTCACTTAAATCTTTCGTGATAACTGCATTTAGCAGAATGTCTCACTTAAATCTTTCGTGATCACTGCATATAGCAGAATGTCTCACTTATAATTAGTGATCACTGCATTCAGCAGAATGTCTCACTTCATATGACCTAGAGTTTAAACAACTGATCACCCCATTTATGGGCAAATTTCACACAATTATTCCTAGTAATCACTGCATACAGCGGCATATTTCACTTATAATTACATATATATATGATAGACATAAAAAGCATCGTATCTGTGTAGTTAAGTATAATATACCATTTACACATAATTATTCCCATCTGCGTTATTCCATACGCATGGCAGCATCATCAGGGCATCGGTTGGTTATGATACCACTAGTCGATAGGGAGGACCTTTTTTCTTCCGCTAACATAACATGACCCTTTACGATATTATAAAGGGTTCAAAGTCCCTTTTTTTTTGATTTCGTTAAAATATATATAAATTCAGGGAACCCTTAGTTTTCGATATCAATATCGTCTCTCGTTTTTGATCTATCTTTCTATTATCACTTTTGAATGATAAAGTAAATGATATCTTTTGAACGCATTCGCGTAGTAAACTTTTGTATTATATTTTATATTTTTGTTATAAACTTTTGTATTTAGGTTTTGTAACCCCGTCAGTACTAATAATTTTTATTTCAACAACAATGATTTGTAATCAGAACGATCATTGAGAGCAAATATTTTTTCATGTTATTGTTGATTACATGTTCATTCTTTTAAAGCAGTCTGACTTTTCTCAGTGTTCGTAACAACAATCTGTCCTGTTGTTGTTTTGGAATTTTCTGAACAATCTTGAGTGATGTTTAGGATAGGTGCCTCTTCCAGACTCACGATTTTACGGTCGAAAACTATTTTGGATGTACTATTTATTAATCTCCGTTAGTGTTATTAAAACTCCACTGCACTTTGTTTGGGTGATTGTCTCAAACCTTTTCGTCCAAACTTTGATTGGATTACTGGGATGCCGCTTGTGATTCCAATATACGAGAAGTTCAGTTATATCCCTCTATTTATCTATTTGTTCAGGGGGTTGCGACAGCGTTCACAACATGTTTGGTTTCAATTTCTTTTACATATATATTTTTAAGTATTGACAACGTAAGACTAATTCCTCTTTCTAAGTATCCTCTCTTCTAATTGTATATCTTTCAAAATGTTTAAGTTGTCTTGCTTTAAGATTCCGAAGAGTTTTAATGAATATAAATACGCTAAGTCCATCAATTATTCTCAAAATATACATATTTCCACTTTCATCTATAAGAAATTGTTCTACATGGTCCATTGTAAAGTGAGAAACGGAACTGTGTTAGCTTTATGTTTGGATGCAAAAATATTTTCCATTGTAGACGATTTGTTGTATGTGCAACTGAAGCATGCGGATACATAGTATTCTTGTACAAATATACTCATTTTAGGACAGAAAACTTTACCTAAAGTTATATCAATCCTATCGCGATGTCCTGATTCATTGTGGCTATAGTAAAGAAAACCTATTTCAATTTATTCATATATTTATTCTTTTATCCTTTATGATATTTATTTATTATAATAAGATAACTGTAAGTAGTTGCACCGCTTGTAACTATTCGGTATTTGTAACTCATTATACGTGTATCTTCGGAATGTTCACAGTTTGTGACTTGAAGGCATTCGTTCGGCAGCCCAAAGCATACACATGTAATGCCATGCAGACTGCGCATCAACAACAAAATATGTACGAAACTTCCTTACTGAGAGAACTTCCTTGGTTGTCTTTTTGCTGTAGTATGCAACAGGTTTTAATAGGGTTTTCCCATCGGGTCTCTGCATGAAAATATCACCCACACATAGTTTTACTTGCGTAACATTGCGCTTCTGCAATGTACTTCGGATAATGCAGCGCTGCGATGAATGTCATCCCAATTTCGAAGATGGATTTGAAGACTAATAAGTCTTCATAAGATTCGTAAATAGTTTTGCTATGCTAGCAATCCAGAGATAAATCTCCAAGAAAATGTACTAACTATACAAACTACCTCAATTGGTAAAACTAATTCATAGGTGTAGCAATTTAGGATACAGCATTCGCCTTCTTACTACCCAGTCGTAATACTTCCTTCATATACCAAGTGGTCGGGCTGTTTCTTTATCAGTGGCAGAAGCAGGAGATAGAAGGCTACCCATCTATCGAATTGCCAAATCATACCTATCTTTTCCGAGGAGTTCATTTATTATATACACAGCTGGTGCATAACAAACATCAGCGTAAATTCATAGTGCTCTTCTGGCGTCACAAGTGCTGTTAAGTGCTCTTCTGACTTGCATATTTGATAATAACCGGATTAGGATCTAGACTGGTAATATAAACCTCACCACTGAGATAAACTAGCTAACAATCGTCTTTTAATGTTCTCTTGTTCAACCCCTGATAATCAGAACATAATCGGCGTTCACCTTTGTTCTTTTGAACTGGGACTATTGGGAAGCATATTTTATTATTTCATTTTTATAATTGGTATAGCTATTCATATATCTCTCGCTGTAGTCTATAAGGTTTGTAAACTACTGCCACTTCGTGCAATCCAATATGTATCTCAGTTATATTGATTTTTCTCGTTTCATTCAGACTTAATGCCACACATTTTCTTAATTCGTTAAGTAAGTCCAACACCTATTGTTCTTGATATTTCGTTAGACTTTCTTCAATATGTAACTTTTCCGTTTATACTCGTAGGCTTGTCAGGATTCTTATCGAGATTCATTAGTCTCATCGTCAATTCAGTTGAAAGCCTTTTTAAAATATAATATTCTTGTACATAACATATGATCACAAGCTAAAAGTTTTCCTTTCTTTAACGAAAAGTACGCCAAGTAGTAATTAGTGTGTTTTCTCTCTTTAAATTATGTATTTTCCAGTAAATAAACATATCTAGTGTAGTTTTCATCACTATCTTTACCGGTATGTGTCTCACGGCGATGAAGTGTGCATTATATTTATTCTATCCATTTCTGCCTCATCGGAGGACAAAATTAAACTAATATTTGTATATCTATTTTCATTCGTGATGTTTCTTATCTAAATAGCAAATTTATTTAAAAATGCATTCGGTAATACTAAACGGCCTCAATTTTAAACCTATATAAAATCCAGAGAAATATTGAGCTCGATTCTCGACCATTCCTAAGCGACGTAAACTCCCAGAGGCAAACCCTTTGATAAGTGCATTCATCCGTCTGTTCTACTGTGAGAGTCAATTGCTCAGAATAACCAATTTTTTTTTTTTTTAATAGTGCACTGATTACCAGTATAATATTGTGTATGTATCTTATAAACCATCATCTTGGGTCGTGATACGCAGAACCTTGTTAACTGCATTATTGTCACTTTTTTTTTAACGTTTAAGAGTGTCAGTCATTTCAGTGCGTTTGCAATATAATGAGCCAAGTGCCTTAATCTAATGCTCTTTTTTTTGCCTCACTTGAAATTTTAGTGTAAATTCCTTGTTGTAATATTTCCTTTCCGCTTACATTACACGAGTTGACTAGACTGGATTTCTCACTTTTCTCTTTTTTTTTTGGCAATGGTACTGCACGTTGAGCTCAATCTCGTTAACTGAATCTCAACACTTAACTGGAACGGGTAACTCTTTATGCCTTGGCATTCTCTCTGAGTTTTCGATGTGATGAATGGCTTCTATCTTCGCATTATTATGAGCTACTTCACTTCTTCATTTGTATAATATTTCTTATCCATCTCCGATGAACGGACGCGTGATTCCCAACGTATTATGTATGTAACATATGCTGCGTGGGCTTGTAGTTTTTTTTCTTACTTTCTTTCTCTTGTGTTTATCATGCGTCACTTACGGCGTATAGCCGCTTTGCTAAGAGCCCAAAGTTTTACTGGTAGATATTGTCATTTATCAGTATATCGGTATTAATTATTTGAATTTCTTTGAATTTCAATGACTTTGAAACTATCTTTTCGGATTTTGTCGCGGATTTATTATGATTTTTGGTTCCCGACGTTTCGAATGCTTTACAGCAATCATGGTCACGGGAGAGACTAGGGTATTAGACGTCTCAGGTGGTTACATACTTGTTACAGACAGTGCCTACCCACAATTTTTACAAATATTCAAAATGATAGACTATAAAATTATACATTTCAATTCTAAACATTTAAGATTTTAAAATTTAAATTATATTATAAATATGGCAATATCATTAACTTATTTTTAACTACTATAATTATAATTATTATAATTTTCTAACATTTGTTAAAATAATATTAAGTAGTGTTGCTATTATTAAAATATGTATAATGTGTTATATTAAAATATAAATTATTAAAGCAATATTAAACTTTCATATATTATAATTTAAAGATTAATAGTTTAAAAACAACTTGTGTTTTGATTATTTTAAGTTAAATATTAAGCAACACCACTGCAAACTAAATCATTTTTTTTTTTTTTTTTTTTTTTTTTTTTTTAAATTGAAAATATAATATTAAACAAATCTAACTATGCTCAATCCACATTCGATTGATTATAAAAGTTGATTATATAACATTATTATTCTTATCCGATTCCAATTTTCTTTGAATGTGATTTTTTTTTATAAGAAATAATTTATTAAGTTAAATTATCATAAAACAAATATTACAACTATAAAGAAAAACATTAAGCACAATATCATAAAATATATTATAGTAGTAAATTCATTATAGTGCAATCTATTCAATATAAATACTATTACTTTGAAAAATCCAATTGATAATAATAATAACATTTAATTTAGTCATGAATGTCTAAAGAAAATTTATAATTATTTTACTTAGGATATAAGACACGTTTAAATCCTTCAAATAAATGAAAAAAAACAACAGTAATGCTAATATTCTCAATTTATTTTGTTTAATATATTTATGATCATTAATATCATGATAATGATATTTTAAACCGATAATATAATTAAGAAAAAAAATATAAAATGAGGGTAGATTGACAAATGATGTTGAGTAAGGACAGTAACATTATGTAGATTAATAATTGTTATTTCAAAGTGAACATAAACTGATAAATATTTTACTTTGTCCGACTTCGTTTTTGTAAAATTTTTTTTAAAATAACAAAGAGTACATACCAATGTGAGCTGATCCACCACTTCTGATTTGTTGGAATACCACTCAGAATAAAAGACTCACTTATCACTTTTTGTTTATTAACACACATAAATGATTATACTTTTACAAATAATACACAATAATCGAAATATCACACCGGGGCATAGCTCATGCTATCACCGTGGTCGTTAACGTACTGCCCTCTGATTGACACCTCTCCTATATTTATAGTAATCAAAAGTGACAGCTGTCAATGTTTCCATTAGCTGTGTTGCATCGATGTTAACTTTTATTATTGCTCTGTAAATTCAAATAATATTATTAAAGAAATGTAAAAACTGTGAAGACTATGCTTACACATATTAATAAAATTAATAAATAATTATTAATTCATAAATTATTTCTTTCTTATTAGTACAGATTATATTAAACATTGATATTTAAATTTAAAAAAATGTACAGATTATAAAGGGTATGCTAACAATTACGATAAAAAGTATAGTCATCCTGACAGCTCGGTCACAGATTATCAAATATAAAAAAATAATAAGTTTATCCTTATTATATTATATATGTGAAACCTGGTTAAGTGAGACATCAAGGGACCTGCAATGTTGTTTCACTTATAGAGGTATTCCACTTACCCAGTGTCTCAGATATGCAGGTATAAATAAATATCTGTCTCATTTACAGAGGGTTCCATTGATAGAGGTTATTTCAATTATAAAGGTGCGATCAAACAAAACAATGTTATCTCAGTTACAGAGGTTTATACATATAAAATTTACTCCCTGTCTCAGTTATAGAGGTAACTATGATGATAAATCGAAAGAACAAATCCCAGTTATAGAGGCTTAGCTCGTCCCACTAACAGGGGTAATTCAGTGCCAAAGTGTTGGGACCTTCGCATGATTTCCAGTTATGGAAGTTTCTCACTTATCCAGGTCCCACTTATCCAGGTTTCACTGTATAATAAGTAATAACATACTTATCGTCCATAGCCCGTTGCGCGGCCGGGAACCGCGCGGCGAACAGCGACGACATCGCCGACACCGCGTCGTCCTTAGACCCGTCCGACCCGCTACCGCCGCCTGGAGATCGGGAGGGCGAACTGGGGGGAAGATAAGTTGAATAATTACATTGTTGATATATTACGTTGTTTTTTACACTACATTTTAACAAACCACTAGTCTATATTTATGGACTCGCCAGTTAAAAAGCCCGTTAGCTCTGCTAGGCAATAGATCTAGCGGCTAGGCTGTAGTTATGATCCTAACCAGAGATAGTTCCATTATATATAAATCAGAAATCAAATACTTCAAAAATTGTATCAATATTTAAAGACTATTCGGATAATTATAAAATATCGATAAAAATCCAATATTTAGTATGAAAATCGATACAAACCTTAAACTGCGACTTCTGACCCTCCGCGGCAGAGCGCGCGGCGAGGGCGCGCGAGCCACGTGCCCGCTGCCGCCGCTATCCGACAGCGAGGCCCAGTTCATACCGCTACCTTGCGAGCTACTGTGATACAATACGCTTATATTACATTAGGTCAACACTTGTCGAACATACATTGTTTTGTGATATCTTTGAATTCTTACGAAACACCTAAAGAAAAAAAAGACAATCAGTTTCTTCCGAATTTCCTACTTGAGAGGACCACTTTATCAGTTATTTATCCACTTTAAAAATCAAATTATCGCGAATATTTTTAGATTTAAGCCAAACCTTCATAGCTCTTCCTATGTTTACTACTTTTTATGTAGCCTTTATGTCACTCCAATGTCATAGTCTATCTATGCACTAAAATGTCATCACAATCCATCCAGCCCTTTGAGACGAAGAAGTAACATACACTCATTATTTTTTTTTGGGACAATATTACCATAGTAAAAAGAGACAAAGTAAGGCAACTTCATACAAACGCACCGCGCGCGGCTTGTATATGTGCGTCATAGTATCTTTACGTTGCCGCACGCACACTAAAACAATATCTCGAACCGTTTATCAGTGCGCCAGTCAAGGCTGACGCCGCACATGTTTCGCGCGTCACGGTTTTTCACTATATGAAAAATGTGTGATATTCGTAGAAGAACTTATTGCTGTGTGTTTGGGTGTCTAAATTCTTCATCGATTCCAGAGTTGTCTTTGTTCAGATTACCTACTGAACAGAAAAGGTAAACAAATCACTTATTCTATACTTTGTCCATTTTGTTAATGGTTTTTTGACAGCTCGACGACTGACAAGCTATAGTGATGTCAAAAGGACGTAATAATCGATATCTCTTATTTTTTAAAATATAAAATAATATTTATTTTTATATTTATTAATATGAAAATAAATATTACTATCGTAAAAATCAAGTGTGGTGGAGAGAACTTAGATAATCATAATGTCTGATTTGGACCGTGACATTGCATTTGATAATTTATGCACACAAGAGTTAATAATTAATATAACTGAAGACTCCTCATCGGACAAATCTAATATAAATGATGATTGTGACGAATCATGTTAATAAAAGGAAATAAACTATTTTATTTGTTTTATTTGTATGATTATAATAAGAAGAAAGTAAAACTTTACATAATGTTAATGTTTTCATTTATTGGTTTCAACCTTAAAATTTTGTTGTCTTCCTGATTAAATAACATATTACACCTATATTTAAATATTAACATTGATTTTTTCCGATTATTTGTAATCTTTGGCATAATCGTAGTAATCGTTATGTGTGGCACAGCAGTAAGGGGGCGGTGCCCGTCCATGAAGTACAATATTATTTGTATGACATTTTAACTTTAATGGCTAACCATTAAATACGAAACTTTGTGGGCGTGAGCTGTCAAAAAACCATTAATAAAATGGACAAACTATAGCATATAATTTATACTTGATGATGAAATACTTATGTAGGTACTTTTATTTTTGTTGTATTAGTTTATTATTTTAATAGGATGTGATATGATTTTATTAATATATTATACTTTTAATTTTTTTTAATTGTTACTAATAGCATATTTTAGTTTTTGTAAAAGCAAGAAATTAAAGGATTTATTTTATTTATTTACACAAATATTTAATATTTAACATTTTAAATACAATTTTCTAGTGATATATCAGTTAAGCAAGTAACTACAGGCCTAATAAAAATAATCATAAACATGTAGAAACAAAATGTTTTACATTCTTAAATGTATATAAATAATAAATATTTTTTAATAACACACTTCCCGGCCCAATGCCAATTTCTGAGCACTGAATTAAAATTTAGCTACAGTGACAACCCTGTGTCAGGCAACTATGGTAACTATGACAGGTAATTATATCGAGGATTGGGCCGAAGATGCCCTACTTTGTTCTCTTTATACTATGATATTACAACAGCACCATCTAGTACCGTGCTAAGCTACAAAGCTTGTGTTACGGATATCAGATAGTTGATATACTACATATAGTATATAAATTTTAAATACATACATATTATAAATATAAACATCCATAATTAATTGGTGTATGTTAATTTTTTTTCTCGTTTTATATGTAACTAAATACTGTTTGTCTTCCGAATAATATATAAATAAATAAATAAATATTCATATTTACTTGAGTGAGTTCTGGTGATGGTGGCAATGCGGGCAGGGCGCTCGCGGCGGCTCGCACGCCGCCTGCGCCGCCAGCAAGCGCTCTTGCGACGAGCATTGTGACTGCAATAGTGGTAATTGATCGATAATAAATACTTTTTAACTTGAAAATAGTATCTATATGGGTTGAATATTTGCTTCATATTAAAAATAATGTCTTTATGGGTGATTCCACCCATAAATTTGCTTTATATTTACACTACACTAGCGAATCACTCTCGATCCGCTCGGATTCGTTCCTATTGAAACACATGTAATGGCGGATCATAGACTACTTTAACCAAAAACACATATAGATTAAAAAATCAACTCATAAAGTAAAGGAATGACCTCTATACTCTATACTATCTATATAATTTTATATTATTTTGATATTAATTTTAACAGTCCCTAAGTACGTTTTAACAGCTAGTATAAATTTATCAGTCGAGATATTTTCCCGCAGTATGTTGACCAAAATAACCAGCTATCATCATACAAAATTTAATCAAAATCTGCCAAGTGATTTTCTCGTGATGCGTTCCCAAACAGACAGACAAATAGATTCGAACTTTATGTAGATAATAATAACAAGATTTTACTAAAAAAATATTTAATATACGTACTATTGATACGATTTTGAATTTAATAGTAGATACTTAACGTATAATTTATCGGTAAATCAATTATTAAAATCCGTTTATTATCAGGAAAGTATTTTTAAAAATCACTTTTAAAATTACATTTTGTATTTAATAAGGTTCTAAATCAATATCACAATACACATTAGTTCAAAAAATCACATGACAAATTACAGTTTAATTCAAGTGCACTAATGTTTATGTGCGGGCAATAACGTAGTTATGCTAACGACTTGGCCGACTTTCAAAGTAAATGATAAGGGTAAGTTTAGGAATATCAGCCTTATTCTAATCTTAGTAAGAGTCTTATAAGATTTGACTGCACCCAAAAATATGTATGTAGGTAGCTCATAACGAAAATATATACCTAGGTACCTGCCGCTTAGTAACATGTGTTATCAAATATTGAAATCATTATAAGATAGGCAAGAAAGGCAATGGTTAAAGCTTTTTGTTTCTATATCTATTATAAATGTTAGTGGAATGGAGCACTGACAAAGCACTTTATTATCTAACAATAAAAATAAAACATATACCTAGATGGTAATAATCCTGGCAAAGGCTGCTGACATCTATAGGTACTAATAT
Source organism: Boloria selene (assembly GCA_905231865.2). Classification (NCBI taxonomy): domain Eukaryota; kingdom Metazoa; phylum Arthropoda; class Insecta; order Lepidoptera; family Nymphalidae; genus Boloria; species Boloria selene. The sequence goes on from HG993156.1 coordinate 1,659,894, forward strand.
TATAAAGAGGAAAGATTTGTATTTTTGTAAATTGTATGCAACGAATAAACTCAAAAACTACTGGACCGATTTCAAAAAATTATGTTGCAAATCACTGAGTAACATAGGCTATATTTATTACTAGCGGAACTCGAACCGAGCGAAGCGAGGGTGTGTCGCTAGTAAATAATAAAAATCAATTAACTTTAGCTACGCTTAGTCAAAGTTTGATTTCGCATATAACTTCACGTCTCACGTCATATCTATTTGTTCAATAGTAATTATTATCGATAATAAATTAAGAAATGGGTTGATGAAAATAAACACCGCTTAAACATACTAACAAGAATATTTTATAATGCAATCCTTAATTTTATGAATAATAATATAAATTAATTATGCACGACTTTTTTAGCAAATAGCCTCAGAAAAGAATGTTATCAGTACATCGATCAGTTTATAATAAAACTGTCGACTTCAATATAAGATTCGTTTGCCAAATACTGGAAAGTCATGACTGTAGCTTAAATATATTGGCCACTTCGCATCATAATTTGAATGTTTACTGTGTAATGAAACAGAAAACATAAAAAAATAAAATTTGAATATTTATTGTGTAATAAAACAGAAAACCTAAAAAAATAAAATATCCTAGCTACATGTTTTATTAATCTTTACTTTATGTAATTGAATTGAAAGTTAGCTTGGCTGTTAAGTTTTTTTTCATTGACGGAATATTTTTGTCTTTTCAGTGCCATTCGGGTTGCTCCTGGTTCTTCCCTGATGGCAAATTCAACCGTTGCGGCCATCTGCTGAAGCAGACCACAAAACCGTGGGGTTCCATAGTTTTCGTGGTCTGCTTCAGCAAACCTACCGTCTTCTGTTCCGTCGTCTGGTCAACGTCGAGGTTGATGACTTCATAAGACGATGATTCCTGTATATATTCAGGTATTATGGCTACGTGCAATTTCACCAACGATAAATAACTATAATTTATCTGTAAATAATTGAATAGTGAAACATAATTATCTTGAAAAATAACACGAACCTGAAAAGATGTCCGGTCGTGAGCTAACAAGTGTTCTCGGTAAATGATTCATACTCATATTTCCGAAAGCGATTATCACACTGTGTCACGCAATGCGCGGCCATAAGACCCAGCTACAGTAATGCTCCTTTAATTACTTTTAATATCACACATTTAAAATATGGAATGACTAAACTTTTAATAATAATAACGATATCGATTTGTATAATTTAACCAAAACTTAAATGCGTTATTTTTTTAAAAGGTCATAATAGATATTAATATGTGTCCAAAATTAACATGTTATTGTGTATGTATCGGTTTATAACAATACTTGAGGTAAATATAGTTTTCAATTCATATAAAAACAATTTTTTGGCTATATTGTGAAATAAAGTCAAATGGGGTTACACCTAATACATATTTCTAACTAGATTTCACAAAATACTTTCTTACGTTTACACGAATATTTGACATTATAAATTAAACTATCTTTTCGGATTTTACTTTACCTCAAACTCTCCCATCACCATGATTACTGTAAAGCATTCGAAACGTAGGGAACCAAAAATTTAAAATAAATCCGCAACAAAAAACGAAAAGATAAGTTTAATTTTCAGATTTCACAAAATTCGATATTATAATTCAGGTTAGTTAAAACTATACTTCTAGGACTTGATTACAGAGTCAGTTTTGAATGAAGCTAATCGAAATCTCTAAATAAGAAATCATTATCGTTAAGACACGCGTACACGTTAAAATAATGTGAACATACATACTACATACACTTTAAATATTACCGTCCATACAAAAACTTAACGCTAATAAATTAAATTTAGTTTATTTGACCCCATAAAATTGATTTTTTATGGATTTTTTTTAAATCCACCACGTTGTTCCATGCGGGTAGCCGGTAAATGTACGAGTATGTGACATATCACATTGTTTACAAAGACTTTATGGGTTCGCTAATACATTATCCTCTGTCGCATTTCATGATATGAATTTCAATGCAAATGTCTGCGAGTAGTGGAATATTAACGACTATTTAATATAGTGGAACGTATTGAGCTTGCTTTGTCAGTGCTCCACTCCACTTACATTTAAAATAGGTAAAGGAACAGAAAGCTTTAACATGACCTTTCCTGCCTATCTTATGATTTCAATATTTTATAACACTGTTCTTAAGTAGCAGGTACCTATATATTTTCGTTATGATCTACCTACATAAGTCAGTGTCTAAACGGCCTATCGTATAAAGCTTTATTGTTCATAATGGTTTTTTTATGTTGAGACATTTCCACACAACACTATCTAGTTTACTACTGCATCACTACATAGTATAAAACAAAGTCGCTTTCTGTACCTATATCCCTATGTATGCTTAAATCTTTAAAACTACGCAACGGATTTTGATGCGGTTTTTTTTAATAGATAGAGCGATTCAAGAGGAAGGTTTATATGCATAACTAGCAGATCCCGCGGCTTTGCCTGTGTTAAATCTAGGGAAGAGCCCAAGCGAAGCGAGGGCGAGACGCTAGTAAACAGATAAACAAAAACAGTATTAAAATTACACTTCATTGCAATTTACAAACAGTACGTACAATCGCAGTTTATATTATAATCTTTATCAGATATAAAATAATATTTAGTAGATAATAATCTATCCTCAACGGAGTTGATACGACTGTATTGTTTTTGCAGTCTAAGAATGAATGATAATAAACACGTGGCATTTAACTGATGTCAACTTATTTCAATTGTATTCAGCCCTGTTCATGTAACGTCCCACTAAAAGGCCCCACTACTGGGCAAGGGGCTCCCTTCCACAGGAGGTGGATCAGAATATAGTCCACCACGGTAGCCAAGTAAGTGTTGGCGGACTACATATGTCTTTTGAAAACTTGCTAGGTTCTCTCAAACATGCAGGTTTACTCAAGATTTTTTCTCTTACATACCGTAATCATTATTGTGTTTCTGAAAATATGGGAGGTGAGAGTGGTGAGAACTTTGGCTACTTTTTAACCGACTTCAAAAAAGGAGGAGGTAGAATTTTTTTTTTATATAGCGAATAATGAAATTAGTCGCAATTCGAGTTAATTTATAAAAATGTCGATGATGCACCTTGCACATATTGAGTCATTAACAGATAAAGGTAAGTAATGTTTTACATTATCATAATATGATGTAGATATCATGGACTATGTCCATCCTTCTTGGGTAGAATGAGGTAACCACCTTATTCATATCATTTCTATTGATATCGATGTATTTTATAGTTAGCGGGCTGCTTTGCTTTAGTTTAGCTTTCACTCTTACACTAATATCCACATCTACACTTTATATAATAAAATTACAATTTAGTGTAGAATGTACAGAACATTGAATATTTTTTTGAAAATCTAATTGATAATCGTCATTATTAACGATAAAGAGCGAATATAGTTTTTAGAATTTTTGCCTGTCTGTGACCGCATTACGAGAAAACCATTGGACATATTTTTATGAAACTTGGTATGATGACAGCTGGTTATTCAGGTCAACAAATATAGGATACTTTTAATGGAGAAAAATATCTCATTTTTGAAAAACCTATAGTAACAGTAAAAACGTATATTATGCGAACGAACCCGAGCAGAGCAAGGATAAGTCTCTAGTTATAGTTATAAAAATTCACATTCAATATAGGGTAAACATACCGGTTATCGACCGTTTAAGCGGCTTGTTGACATGGGAGTTGATTTTTATCATAATGTTGTACTCCAAGATTTTTCAAAAAAATATCATTTCATCCTACAATAGTCTAGTTTCATTAAACCTAGCGCCTATAGATGTATCAGTGATACATAATTAAAAAAATATATATATTCGTAAAAATAGCAAAAATACCGGTTATCGGCCTTTTCACTCAGTTATCGTCCACTAGTGCACTGGTTATCGGCCACCTATTTTACGGTAGAAAAACGACTCTTGTGTAATAGCCTGTAAGGTTTATAATAGTATGATAATAATACAATTAATAAATTCACAAAAGCTGTATATTTGTACTCTCTTTTACGACTTAAAAATAAAATTAAGAAACGGTAATAAGGTCAAGATCACAAGAACCACATTTAACACGGGATTGAGTTTCTTCTACTTTTTTTTAATTTTCTTCTTTGATGGTTGGTGGTGGTGAAATAGTTGTTCTTTTCTCTTTAGCTCTTTCGAGCTTTCTTTTCTTAATTTAGTTTTCTTTGTCCTCTTTCGCTATATCTCTTTTTTCATAGTATACTTAGTTGCCAAGATAAAGATTTGTGATAATTGAATGGCACTAAATGGCAATACTGAGATGTCGATAAGAGATATAATATAAGAAAAACTCTGGAATCTTAATAGAGCTGTGGGAAATGTGAAATTTTCGCCCTAGCGATTTCGTAAGCTTGTTAGAAGGACTTTTAAATTCAAAGGAAAGTTTAGAGGTTGAAGCGGCGCGGCTATTATTTTTTTTTTCTTTTCTTTACTGATAGGTGCCATCTGATAAAAAACAAGCACAATTCTAACACCAAGCACAGGAACCAAAATGATAAAACGTATGATAAATGAGATAACATTAAAACATAGAAGCTTATTTACAAGCTTGAATAAGTTCGCCTTTACAAAATAAAAACAGATATATCCCAAGGGACCTATATATTTTTCCGGGATAAAAATTAGCATGTGCTATTCCAGAGTATACTCTATCTCTGTACCAAATTTTGTGCTTGAGTAAAAAACATTCAAACATACATCTTAACTTTCACCTTTATAATATTAGTAAGATTATAAGGGAGTTTTCAAACGGCCGAGGACAGGTTTTGTTTTTACTGGTCATCGGCCGTTAAATATTCGCTATTTTGGAAGGCCATATCTTTGAAAATATAAGGTATACAGGCGGTCGGAATCTAGTTGTAAATTCACAAAACTCTAGCTGTTCACAAATATAGTGCAATGTATGTTGGTGAATTTAAGGTTTCCGCAATAAAGGCAAATAAAAACGACGCGAATAAACCGGTTTTGCGACCACCCGGTCGGAAAGTAGATTTTGAAATTAATCGTTAACGTATTGTCCGACCACCAAAAATATCATAACTTATAAAAAGTTTGATGAGTTTAGGCACTTGAATATTGAAATTAAACATGCTTAATACACACAAACCAAATCAATGACCAATAAAGTAAGAGTAACACTTAAAAACTTACCTTTGAAAATCAATCCACCTACTATTTTTTTTGCTAAATTTTACACGCTTTCATACACCAAATTTTGAAAGAGCGACTGAGTGCTCAATTTGAAAACTTCGAGGTCATGCTGTTAAAATATAAACTGTGAAGTTCGCCCGGATCGAATGGCGCGAAATTAGAAAAGATCGGTCTATAACACTGTCTATTATTTAAAATAACATGCGAAGTGGTCGAAAAGGGGTAGTGGTCGGTAAACAGGTATGTTTACCCTATATTATGTATATTATTAATAGGTATAAATAACTTAAGATTTAAACTAAATGATAAAAAAATATTTTTATAATTATCAAACGCTTGACCACTGAAGCCTACATTTTTATTATTATAAATACCATGATGTTGTAAAAACTAATTAAATAGATAAAGTTAATTCCGCCGACTTTATAGCCTCGACCGGTGCATTGACTTGCTATTGGTCAAACAAATATTGCTCGCGGTCGTTTAATAAGTCAGAGTCACAGTAAATGTGTCATGATTTCTTTTAGATCTCAGCTGTACTGTTCAATCGATCTAAGCGTCATGGTCGCACTATAGATCTGACATACATATCCATGTACTAAACTGACTCAGTATAGATATACTAACAAATTATTAATATTTATTTTTCAGTATTAAATAACTATGTAGTATAAAACAAAGTCGCTTTCCGCTGTCCGTCTGTCCCTATGTATGCTGAGATCTTTAAAACTACGTAACGAATTTTGTAGCCGTCTTTTTTAATAGTTACATTAATATCAATCGTACGTACTCAATACCTACTGATTACATGTAAGAAGAAAATTACGTTGTCAACGACTCCATAGTTATGTTTCTTAAAGTGAATAAACTAAAACGTAATTCACATTCAAACTAAAACTAAAAATTAAACTTAAAATTACACATAACAATAATACTATTATTCTATGTGAATTATTGCCTTTTGGTATTTTATAAAAAAACTAGCAATAGTATAAGTATATAAGTTCCACTAAAATTTGTCCAGCGGTTTTCTCATAAGTTTCCAGACAGACAGGCAGACAGAAAAAATATTTATACATTGCACAATTTATTACCAGTCTATGTCATAATTTTATCTATTTTTTTATAGCGATGAATTTTATAGAAGTATGATTACATTCTATTCATGGTCACTTATAATAAGCCACACCTCGTTAAGAGAATCGCGTATAATGTGATCATAATCTATTATTACTAACCAGCTGTACAAATACAAAGTTATTTCACATTCATATGCTCTATTGGCGACAATATTTTACATAATTAAAGACAAAAACTACTAAGACCTTTAGTGTAATATAATAGTATTCTGCCAGTTTTGGTAGTCTTGCTTACAAGATGGGGCTTGTTAACATTGTTTTCAGCTTACATAAGAAAGAACATAGTGTGATATAATTTGAGAAGACGTTGGGTATTCGATTTGATTTCAAGCATATAATTTTATTCCTTTAACTTTATATATTTACCGGCGCCCATGCGAATAATTCATAACATAGCCAAATTTTACTTAATCTTTGAACAAGATCATATTTTACAGGATACTTACTGAAAGGCTGGAACTTCCTGGCGTGGTACCGTACCCGGATGAAGGCAGCGACGCCACCGACCATCTTCGACCATCACTACAAAAAAACAATGACACATTACAAAGAATATAAGTTTTTATCGCCTTCTCTGCCACATGAGTGCTAATGTTTAACGACTACTGTTATTACCGGTCATTAGAATCGGTTGTAATCGACGATTTGATTACTTAATGATAATTTTATATGCATGTACAATACATGTATCTATACGCCATATTGTATTAAATTTCATAATTAGATATTTCATTAAAAGAAGTTACCGCACAATATGATAAATTTTAATTTTAATATGGTTTTTTTCTATATTATTATTATGAAATATGTTAACAACAAACAATGAAATATCAGGTTTATTTCGCTGACTCATAGCATGGTTAATCAATTAAAAAACACATTGGTAATCCACAACGAGCTTAATAATTTAAACTGTAGGTAGTATTATTTAGTTTGATAAAACTTGACCTAACCTCATTAGTAGAACATCCACAGACATTCACACAATGTATAGATAATATTTTTAATATCAAGTCTATCCCTTAGTAAATTATACGAGTTTGGCTCACAGCTACTAGGTCACGGGTTCAAGTCACGAACGTGACATAAATATAGATTAGACATTAAATTATTTGTAGCGACCTAAGTGCCGTGAGTGTTTCAGAGACACGCAGGGCAATCTATTACGAGCTGTTGGGTTTTTAGTATTATTTTATAGTGTATGCGCATGAAGACTTAAATGGACTGTAAACGCCTGTTTAACACTCAGTAGATACTAGCAGTAAATAATATATATTTTTTAAGTTTATCAGCACGAATACAAATGTATCATCGGCCTTTATGAATTTTTAATAAATCTTTGCGTGTATGACTCTATGTACAAATCAACAAGTTCTCAGTCATATAGGTCAGCTTATTAATTAAAGTAAATAAATAACAATACACAAAAGGAATAAAGCAATACGACTTGCGATATTCGGGTAAATACTTACATGTCCTTATTCCTAATTGGCACAGACATATAGCGACAAACATTTCAATCAATTAATGTAAACATACCATGTCTCTACAATTGCCTATTAATAGTGGCACAAAATACGCATCTTGTGCCTAGATAATATAACAATGGTATATTTATTTGACACGAAATACGTTTAATAGTAAAATAATATATTAATAGATTAAATCCAATCTAATTGACATTTCGAAAAACCAAATCTTTACTTATATAATGAGATTGCGTTCGATTCAATAAAACTAATATTTCTAAAGAGCAAGCTTATTTTTAAATAATCAGTTTACATTTTAAAAACTTATCCTTAAATTACCCAAAATACTACATATACAAATATACTTAATTGAACACTAAAAAAGTAATTGATGTTATTAGAATGCTTTGCAAATATTTTTCTTTAGTAAACATTATAATATTTCGCAAAGTGCATGAAAGAACGAACAATAATTCGAAAAATTCATAAGTTCATATCCGTTTCTCCACTTTACCATTAAAGAAGGAAAGAGAAACAACTTTATAATATTAATTAATAAGTGTTATTGAAACGTGAGCTTAATTTACGCAGTAATTAGCATTTATTTACTTATTTTTATCCTTCTTACATATAGGTTGCCCATTATCCTTTTTCCTTACATGTAATAAGCAGGATTAATAATTAATATAATTACTAGTGACCTCTAGATGCATTAAATACTAAGAATACATAGACTTCTCACAGAATCAGTAATGTTTCTTTCAGCGATTTAACCTAAGTAAAAATATCGTATATGTTCGAACCGGATAACCAACCAGCTATCATCAAATCCGACAAAATCTATCCAGTGACATTTTCGCGATGTGGTCACAGACTGGCAGACAATTAAAAACTTTAAAACTATAGATACGATCTTTGTGTAATAGAGAATATTTCAATAAAAAATATCCAGAAAACTAATCTTATTCGTTACAAATAATGAGTCATTTTAGTAATTAGAACGTTTATGAGACCATTTTTGTGTCATTTGCAGTTAACAAAGGAATAAGTAAAATAAAAAATATATAAGATAAGTAGGTATGATTTAAACAATTATTCCATTAATATTGCAGAAAAAATTAATTACGTATGAAAATTAGTTTTCCGCAAGTGAAAATCAGCCCTGTCTGCTCAACCGTTTCAGAGATTGACGGAACGAACATATTACAACGTTTCTTAGAAGTACCTACTACTATATATAATTGATAATACATATGTATTTAGTAAGAGTTATTATGTTAATGTAGTATATAAACAGACAAATTGATTTTAGTTATCTATATAGATATATAGATAATAATAAACAATAATTGTCAACAAGTACGATTGTTTACATTTAAAGCACGTCTAATCATATTTGTTGCATTTGGATAAATAAGAAAATAAAAACAAATGTGTTCAAAGAAACTACTTTTTCTAAGTAAGCTAATTAAAATTGCTATGTTACATAAATTTTAACTAGGTAATTATTATTACTACGAATGCGTGTCAATGAGTTCTTGCACTTTGACTGTTTGTCCAATCGATCAATGAAATGGATGCCTAGCAATAAATAAGACAAAAATTAAAATTAAAATTAAAATTCCGCCAAAAGCTCTTAAATCTTAATGAGACTAAATATAGTACGAATAAATATAGTAACACTTAGATAGTACTATTTTTTGAAAAAGTGCTAAATAAACGCTTCAACATACTATCAATTACGAGGGATATTATATTTTATAGTGTAACTTTATTTTATAAATAAACCAGGGACTTATGACTTATGTTCTCAAATCTCAGGTCTTCTAACTACAAACTACCTCCCTGCCTAATAATCTTTATACGACAAGCAGTTTTCGATATTTCATGGTGAGCTTTCTTTCGTTTTTATTTATTTAGATAAAAAATCGCTAGTATTTTTATCAATCAATATAATAATAATCAAAATAGTATAAACACAGTAAATGATAAAGATAAATTAAAGACAAACATGCACATAATAACCGAGTAAATAGTACGCACTACACCACTACATTAATTAATTGCTATGACATCAAATACACTACATTTATTAACACATATTCGCTATATAACATGGGCGTATGTTTACATTTATACGTTTATCCATATAATAAAATTCTAATTAAATATTCACTTAAAAAGTAATCGTAATAGTAATTTAATTATTATCGATGTATTGACCGAATTTATCGTTTTGAGAATATTTGTCTAATTGTCTATCTAAGAACCCATCATGAGCAAACCTCTGGACACATTTTGATGAAATTTAGTTAATTTTTTATAAATATATTTAACAAAAAGCTAATTTTTTTTAGTAATATTTTCATTTTAGGCCAAGTGTGGAGTGACTCGCACAATCCCGTTACTTTTAGCTGTCCAAAGTACACAGACAAAAAAACAGCCAAACCATTAAGTTTCTTTGCCAATAATTTTGAGGACATAGTCATTTCTATCACGCATTATTCCGCATTATACAGTATTTTTATTTTCATAATAGTTTTGTTTTAGAACTCATAAGTGCACTTTCTCTAAGAAAGTTTCATATTTGCCAAGTTGAGTGGTCTTAAGATACATGTTCGTGATTAAAGCTACATTATGTCAGTTATCTAAGTTATCTAATATTGTTATTTATATACATATTTTTTATTACTATACAAATTACATAAATGATTACGCAAACCCCTATTATTATGTTTTTCTTAGCACATATATTAATTACATAATTAATAGAATTAAAAAAAATCAATTAAGTTTTATTGTTATTAAATCATAATTTAAAAACTACTTAGAATGCAGTGGTAAACAAACAGTATTGTACCTTTGGCGGTTATAAGTTCAACAGATTATCTTTATATACATAGTTAGTTCATGACCGAATGTGTACTAATGATTCAAAACACATAAAGATCGATTGCTTTAAAGTTTAATCACTTACTTCTAGAACTACTAGTCGAATTCAAAAATAATTTTTACCTTTGATACCCTATTATTGAGGATCATACTTGACTCTACAACGCGCAGAAATGGTTCAATGGTAAAATCTACGCGATCAAATCCGCGGGCTATATAATGCTTAAATATATTAAAATTCATAATTTATTCAACATTAAATTAATATTGTTTGACTTAACGGCTTACTACCAGATCAGAAAGAAGCCTTAAACCCCAGAACTAAGGCGGCAGAAATATATAGCACTTAGTTACAGAGCTATTCAAGAGTATTGAGTAACGTTAGCAATTCAAAGAGAAGTGTATACAAACAAGATTTTAAAAGGAGTTCATTAACACAAAACTTTGTAGATGTAACAAAAAAGAGCTATCCAAACACTATGAGCGCAATCAAGCGAGACGTGTCCAAGCGAAATCGTTTGGTACCTGTTTTACCATCCGTCGGCTAACTTGCTGAGACTACTTCGTGATAGAATATTTTTTGTTAGAGCTGTGCAAAAACTAAACTGGTTGTTTAACTTCGAAATTATGTTCAGTTGCATTACAAAAATGTTACAAGTATTAAATTTTATTCGTAATATATAAAAAAATATTTTAAAATCTCTTTAAATTATTGTTTTTATTATGATTAATACTTCTTATAATAAAGACGATATAAGATTCACAATTAGTTATAGTCTTAATGAATTTTAAAGTGCTTTTTTATCACAATTATTTAGAGAGAAATCTATGATACTCTCTACTAACAGCTAATTATTATGAAAATTAGCCAACAGATCTCTCATAGACGTTTCAATAACTTTAAAAATAAGTTTTATTTTGTTTAAATGAAATAATAATTGCTTTTGAAGAACAAACATTAAACATAAACGTTGATTTCTTAAGTTACAGAACATATAAAGTTATTACATAATCGATATCAATACTTTGCATGTAGCTACATGAATATAAAATACCTGACAATTACTAATAAAAAAAGAATCGGAATTAAGCTCAATATCGATTACTTAATCGGGCTTACGCTTTAAGTGGCATCAAATAAAAAGCTGATTGTTACAAGCTATAGTTAATTGAAGTTAAATTTTTATGATATAACATACATATTTTTTAAAGATAAAGTTAATCGAATTTTTAATATAATATGTATTACATTAATATTATCTATAAATAATAATTATTTTTACTTTTTTAACTTATATTTTTTTTAATTAAATGTTAATTATATTTTTTTGACTTTACAGAATTTCTAATATTTATAAGTTATTCTACATTTTCTTTAGTCGTAACTGAACCTTAAATATTATTTCGAAAATCTTATTGGAATAGTCATTGTTTGAGAGACAGAGGTCGCATCTATGACTTTTATCTGTCTGTCTGTGAACGCACGAGAAATCCACTGATGAATGATGATGATGATAGCTGAGTCAACATATAGAATAAGTTTAAAATATCTCATATCTGTCAAATTTATACTAACTTAAAACAGTTAGTAATAAATAAAGTAATACCGTATCGTTACAGTTAAATTTATCTTATCTGCCAAGTTCTTGCGGTATCTGTATCAGCAGAAATCTAAAACTGTAGAAGGTCGGAAGAAAACCGAAGGTTAAATATTACTGATACGACGATTTCCGTCACCATTTTTTCATAATAGAAACCACATAAACTATTACCAAAATGATATTAATTTCATAAGCGCTAGATCCATTTTCATTCACTAGAGAACTTCAACATATCCATATATTGGACCTAGGCATATGGTCTGAAAATTATTACTGCTTAAAAATTAGTAGGTATACTTTTAAAAAATAAAAGATGCTTTGCTCTCGTTTCTACGCTTCAAATTCTGAAACTATCATTTAAAAACGTATTTGATACATTTTATAGTCTATTTTCTAAGCAGATGTCTATGTAAGGTACTATAAGCGTAAAGGGTAACACTAACAGCTAATAAAATTATACGACTGAACAGGTACCCTTCATATTTCAACTCAATGAACAACAACAGGAGACAACACTAATATGCGTGTAACTTACAGTTCCTTTCCTCTTTTGACGCTAGAAGACAGTAGCGCGTGGTGTAGGGGGTGGGCGTGGTGAGCGTGCCAGCGTGGGCCCTCCGCTGGGGAGAGAGGTCCCGTGCCCGGCGAGCTGCATCGTCCAGAGCCCACCTGAAGCAAATTGATATATTTAGAAACAATAAAACTGCATACATCATACGATAACAGAAAATTGTTTCTAATGTTCGTCTCAGATATAAGACATAATTTTCATAAGTACCTATAGTTGCATTTTGTTATGCAATATATCTATTAATATACAGAGGTCTTCAAACTTGTACAATTTAGGTAAGATTACAGTATTTCTAGAACTACTCTGTTACAAAATTGTAAAAAATTAAAATAAAAGTAATAATTTGAAAAACAAAACAACTAACTGACTGACCCATGCTCTACCCGGGTTCGATCCTAGGTACGTACGTTTTAAGGGCCATTTTGGAATAGCTGAATAGTTTATATATCTTTAACATTATAATATTATATAGCCTAAAACCTCAATAAACAGGCTATCTAATGCGGAAGGAAAATTTTCAAATCGGATTATTAGTTCCTGAGATTAGCGCGTTCAAACAAACAAACTTGGCCTCATTTTAATATTACTAATACAGATATCATTATCCGTTTACTAAATTCCATCATAAATAACGATGGGAAAATCAAGAAACTCGATTGAGTCATTTTATAATAGAACTACTAATGAAGCAATTGTAATTCCTTCTATTGGTCATAACAATAAATTTTGAACTAGTGACAATGAATTGATATACAATATATAAATGTGAAATAATACTTTAATTATGTAATCTACATTAAATAACCACTATTCTACGAATGTATGAAACATTTTATAACAAATCGATTAGTTTCGTTCGAACGCGAACGTTAGAAACAGAAAATATCAATACCCAAAAATGATTGTTGGAAAAAACCTATTGATATCACCAGTAATTATTAAGAATAATCTATACATCTATGTACATATAAATAAAATCCGTGTCCGTTTTTAATTTCAAATTAACAGTTTCACTAAATGCATATTAAAGTATATACGATAATTTTTGTTACGGGTAATCTTTGAAACGGCTGGACCTTTTTTGACGCAACTTTCATCGCAAACAGCTATGTTATAAGGCGTAACTTAGGCTACCGACTTCAAAAAAGGAGGAGGTAGAAAAAAACGCTCTCCAACTGGAGGGCACAGGTCATATACCTTCATGTTCAGCAAAGTACAGGTGAACAGACTTTACATAGGCATGGCTCGAAAACATGCTAGTTTCGTTCACACATGCTGATATCCTTACGTTGTTTTCCGTCAATAGAATTAGATTTTGTTTGCATAATTTAGTGTATTTGAAACCACAAATCTTTTACTTTAAATAGTATCATTTTAGCTTAAAAGTTTACTAGAACATTTCCATAGGAATTGATATGTTGAGTTAGTTAAATTACACATTACATCTCACACCCTCATGTATAACGTTTTATCAACAGTGAGTCTGGCTGAGTAAATATCAGTTTGGTACTGTTTATTTGCTAGCGATCTCAAAGGCTTTCGCTCTGCACGTCGGAGCTGATATGCTATTCTTAGGAAAATCGATTATAGCGTGTAATCGTTAAAAGATACATTGTCTTTTACTCAAAAAATATATAGTTTTTGTTTAAGAAAACATTAATACGGTACGCAATATAAAAAAGGTATCTTAGAATATAAATTTACAGTCAAATTTTGTTATCACTTTTTATATACAAATAGCAATTTACTCGAGCTTTGCTTCTTTTGATGCTTCCATCTTTTGTGCAGAAATTGGATGAACGGTTTCGAAACAAAAAGAAAAATAGTTTTTTTTTAATATAGGTAGTTTAGAAGGTATCTTTTCTTTTTTATCTCCTTAGTAGAAGTCACTAAAGTTACATCACAATCGGATGAATAGGCTACAGACGCATAGAGTACATAAAGTAGTACATAAAGAGTACCTTTATATTTATATCGACAGAAGGTACAGTTCTATGAATGCCTTTAATCACTATGAATCATTAACCTCATACTTAACTAGTTAGAATGTAAAGAATGGAGATAATCTGAGGCAGCCTTAACCCCTCGTAAAGGTGCCATTGTGTCATGTCAAAGGCCTACTCAGAAACACTGTAGGAGCAACAAGTTGCCCTGTTTGCTTCCTTTTGCTAAATTTCAACTTTAAAATTCCCTTTAACTTGGGCATATATTGCGCTCTCCTTTATATTTTCTCTTTGCATTAACACCGTTTTTCCAAACTCTAGTGGAAAGAATCGTCAAACAGTTTTTCTTTGTTATTTTAACAAAATGAAAATTTTAAATCTAAACAAATTTGTTGTTTACTAACTTTAGGCTTGGTCAATACGTAGCATGAATGTACTCTTCGTATGTAAAAACCATGTTATATTAATAACCCATAACATAAACTCGGTCAATAATATAGCGGTTATTATAAAGAGGTAAATATTTTAATAGAATATGTACATATTCTATAAAAAATTTAAAAAAATACTTTAAATTAAGAACTAGGCATCAGCTTTAGGTGTTTGACATAAACTTTGTATAATCTGTACAATCGATACTTTCTCTTGAGTAATTTTAAACTATTAAGAGGTTTTAATAGTGAATGCATAAATCACTCTCTGTCACATAAGTCCGTTACGTGTGAAAGCTTCTCATCATTTCTGCTGTACGTTGTTGATTTACCGTTTTAACTACACTTTAATTACATATAATCTGTTGAGAAAAATCTTGGAACACTAAAATAATGCTCCATAAAGATAACAGTTATTCAATTTTAGCCCCTTAAAAGAGTACCTATATTTAGATATAAATTATATTTTTATTATAAAAAGTATGCCACAACTAGCGACTAACTCTCGCTTTACTCGGATACGTCCCTATGTACTTGTTTTGAGCGGAACCCTATAATTATTTTTCTAAAATAAAAAAGCCAAGTTACTCCTTATAACATCAACTATCTGCCAGTGAAAGTGCCGTCAAAACCTGTCATCAGGGCCTCAAGTCTGCTATTGCAATGGTGTTACAATTGTCTATCAATGACATCGTAATTGCTACTTTTTGCAATTTTGGTAGTCTACTAATTCAATTGTCTTCCGATGGTGTATCACTGACACTTCAATGACACTTTGCAAATAATTGGTAGTCCCGTACGTAATGACAAGTCAATGATCAAACGTATTGCGTAGTCTGTTAATCTATCTTTTTGGCTTTGTATGATCATTTTACATAATGCTTAGTCTTTAGAACATATATTGATAACATATATAATCGAACTTAGCCTATATAAACGTTTTACGAACGCTTTTACAATTGACAACATTGTCAAAATGACAAGACCATTGATCGACCATTGTAAATTTAGTAGACTACGAAATTTTTGACTAATGGTAATTGAATTAAAATTGCATTGTTCTATAATGACAATTCATGTAAAATAGCAGACTTGAGGCCCTGTACATTAGACGGAAAAAACAGATAAAAATGTAAAAAAGAAATATAATTCTTATAATTATCTACCGTATATTATAGCTACATATGGAAATTCTGTTATATTGATGCTGCAAACAGACATCAGTTTTATTTATCTGTACAGATAAATATACAAACATTCGAGAAAAAAATATTTACATGAAAATCGAGGTCATGAGACACAAGGCAGGCATTTTTCTTCATAATCTTATTTGATTATTTCCATTCCCTGTGGTAGCTTTGGTTGCATTAACAAGAAATTCCTTTGTACTCATACTAAATTGAATGTCTCTGACATAGGACTCATTTAAATTTCATTAGATTTTTCATTTTGCACTGCTCGCTCAACATCTTTGAAGAAGACCTTAGAAAAAAATCAAAAAGCATCTCATTTACGACTGTGATTTAGATAATATAAATGAATGCTAATGACTTCGATCATTTCTGTTCAATAGTGATCACCGCATAATGAACTAAGGTAACCCTCCAAGCCCTATCGCTGCGATAAACGCAAAATTTAAAGACGTATCTTCGTATTTCATATGGGCCTATGGGTTTCGTATGCCTCCATACATCTTCTTTATGTTTGTTTGCCTACGCAAAAGGGCATGATATTAAAAATACATAAGTATTTAAGCTATAAAGGATATCGGAAAGTTTTATTACTCTAAGCTGATACCTAAACGTGTTTTATATAAATTACGTACCTCTTTACTAGTAATAAATTCTTTTAGTGCAATAAAACGCACAAAGTATATTAATTAAACGCTAATGTTAATGAGAAAGCTCGTTTTCACGATAGCATGTAAGAAGTTTCATTTAATGAAAAGGAAAAATCGGTCCGACCGCATTTCTCGAGTGCTGGTATACGCGGTACTAGTTTCTATGTTTGTATACAACGATGTGGGCGTGTGCCTTGGATCTCCTTGATATGGATTTTGACACCATGACTCATGGAGGGCAGAGGTGCGGCCATATAACTTCTATAGAACGCTAAGACATACGTATAGTTATTATACTTCATTTTCTTGAATCATCAACATATTTAATTTTTGTTAATTTACAATTTAATTTAAAAAAAGAATGAGATTAAGATAAAAAAAAAATATTAGTCCCGCTGAGTTTCTTTCGCCAGTTCTTCTCAGGCCAGAGGTTTCTTCTTTCCGAACTGGTGGTAGACTCATGACATTCAGTAAGAAATTGTAACAATTTTTATGCAAAATAAAATATTTTGATTTGATTTGATTTGACTAATATTACAAATGCGTATAAAAATGTGTGAGTAAGTGTGTAGTTACTTCTTCCTCTGTGAACAATAAGGTATTTTTAAACGACGCACCTTCCACCTAAAAAATATATAAAAATACGCAGTTACATCCCGGAGATACAAATAAAAGCTTTTATGGCACACGGAATATTTATGTTATTTAAAGTAGAAACAACAATATTTAGATGGATCGCTGTAGCGCCTTTATGAAAACATTCTTCAAACAAAACATTTTTCTTTTCTTTATCTTTTATTCCTTTTTCATTCTAAATAAACATACGTCCCTTTTACTCTCAATATATTATGTTTTCACACTCGCTAATCCCGTATATCTATATATATATATAATGAAAATGGTCTTCGTTTGAGGCTCAATCACGCCTAAACCACTAATCGTATCGACATGAAACTACCACCATTCGATGCGAAATTTTTCCTAGATGGTTTATGGCTATCTATTTTTTGAATTCCAACATTCCTTCATTTTTTTATTGCTGTTTTACTTTTATGAACATTTATCCCGCTAATAAAAACAAAAGATAAGCATTTTCTCTTGATTCTTTTGTTTTCATGGATTTCAACAGAGTATATTAAACGGATTATGGTTTTTTACATTCAGCTAAGAATCTACTCACGGTACGGTTTTGCTATGTAGAGGTCAGCTATGAATAGATTTTAAGAAATCCATCCCCCAAACGAGATTGCGGGGGCGTTAACAATGAACAATTCCTGTTTTTAAACTGTAGCTCCTATAGACTTCAAATTTGGTAGGAATCTTCTGTAAGAGGTGTAGAAATAGGCTATGAACGAATTTTACGATAGCTCACCCCGCAGGGGGTTGCGGGGGTGGGTATTAAAAATTAATATTTTTAATATTTTTAAATATATATTTAATATTTTAATTAAAATAATTAATTAATAATTTAATTTACAAGCTCCAAATTTTGTAGGAATTTTGTATAAGTGATGTAAAAATGATTTATGAACAAATTTTACGATATCCCACCCCAAAGAAGATTGCGGGGGCGTTAACAATGAAAATTTTTAATTTCGAAGCGATAGCTCCTATAGACTCCAAATTTAGTGAGAGTGTTCTATATGTAATATAAAAATGATCTTAGAGCGGATTTTACAATGAATCACCTCCAATAAGGTTCGCGGGGGTGGGTGTTAACAATAAAAAATTTCAATTTCGAAATATAGCTTCTAAAAATTCTAAATATGGTAGGAATCTTTTATTATTCACATAAAGATCATCTCAAAATGGATTTCAATATAGTCTACTTCCGACAGGAATTGCGGGGGTGGGTGTTAAAATCTAAAATTTTAATTTCCAACCTGTAACTTCTACAGGCTCCAAATTTGGTGGGGATCTTCGTGTATGTAGGGATATTTGTGTATTTCCTTACAACAATCGTCTTTTTGGCAGCGGAGAAAAAGTCATTGAGAGGTTTCCAAAACTTAACTTTACATGTAGCTATCCAATCAACGGACTAAGAATTTTACATTCATTTTACTTTTGCAGACTACATATCCGACGAATTATTTTATTGCGGGATCGCGGAAATGTAACAGATTATAATGAATGCATTTTCTAAGCACTTGAGATGTGGAAAAGAAATTTAGTTACTTATTCCAATATAATTCATAAAAAACATGAACAATTAATTTTCTATAAAAAATTGATGTCACGGAGAAAATTTTAGTTAACAGAAAATTCGTCGTACTTGAACCTAGACAGATTTTAACTTCACATATGAGACTTGCAATGACTTTAACTTAAACGATTTTAACGACTTTAACTTTAACTTAAATGATTGCACATTGAAAGTTACAATGAATATTAGTGAGAAAAATCACCTGGATGGAAGATACAGGCTAAATCGATGGAATTTGGAATTTGTGTAAGTCTAAACAATATCGATGCTTATAGTTCTATCCGCGGGGCCTATTTATGTTCATACAAAAATAAAAAAAAGGAGAATAATAAAAATTTGGAAAAAAAATAAAAATGAAACATAAAATGTAATTTATTTCCTTTTTCAATTCGCCCAGCGAAGCGGGCGGGAAACGGCTAGTGTATTTATATAAGTATATAAGTAGGTACTAGCATCGCACCTTTACTTCACTCGGGTTCGACCTAGGTAAGTTTAACGATTAGTATAGTAAGAACTGGATAACCATAACTTACTATACGATGACTTATCATCATACCAAATTACATCGAAATGTGACTAGTGGCCTCGTAATACGTTTCCAGACAAACAGACTGACAAATTTTCTAAAAACTATAGATTCTGCCTCTTTCGCGATAGTAATGACTATTCCGAAAATTTTATATACTCAGAATTTTATTATATAACGTATAGTTAATTTACTATTTCAATAAAAGTAGAAACTTCGCATAAAAAAAGCCAGAGATTGAGGTGAAAGATATACATAGAGATTCTAAGAATATTACCGACACATTTAGTGACACATAGAATGTGCATTAGAAAAGTAAACAACTGCACAAACGTGAACTTTAAAGGTACGAGTATAAAATACTTTATACGAATTTACATATAGATTCAATGCCAAATGCACTTTCCAGGCAGAGAGATATTTAATGCATTATGTGTATTTTAAACTCCTACCTATGTGCTAGCTAGCATATGACCGCGGCTTTACTTTGCAGGTATATTGATAAAAATTAAATAGCGCAGATATAGATCCTTCCCTAAATTCACTCACAAACTTTCTTATAAAAAGTATGTTAAATAGTATTACTGTAAATAAATATCTTTTAGTATGAGTTATCACT
Source organism: Boloria selene (assembly GCA_905231865.2). Taxonomy (NCBI): domain Eukaryota; kingdom Metazoa; phylum Arthropoda; class Insecta; order Lepidoptera; family Nymphalidae; genus Boloria; species Boloria selene. The sequence goes on from HG993156.1 coordinate 1,680,355, forward strand.
GATATTACTATCTTGAAAAATAATTTGTTTTACAATTAATTTTCTAAAATTCGTTTTCTCTAGTTACCTTATAAGTCATTCTTGTTTATTCAGAATCTAGAAATATCTAAATTTTCAGGTCAATAAAAATCGTGAATAAACTTAACCTACTTGTAGTGAGTTTATTATTAGGGAATAATATATTAGTCTATAATCTATATATAATACATAACAATATTAGTAGACAAACAATAACATTTGTAACTAATGGGCTAGTGGAAATTCTCCACAACTCCTACTGTAGCAACACTGAGCGTTTACACAAACTAACGTAAACATATAATATAAATTTAGCAGCCGAAGTTACAGATAGTTGTGCATTACAAATATATATTAACTTAATAAAATACATACATATTATATATACAATCACCCATGAAAGGAATACAAACACTTTGCTCATCACACAATCAAATGCCCTCAGCGGGACTCGAACCCGCAATAGCTGGCACAGCAAGTAGTGTCACTACAATCTAAGCCAGACGCAACGACACGGACACGTTCGTTCTTTGTGTTATCGATACCTGTCAATATTTACTAAGTTATAATGACAATAACAGAATGATAAACTATAACCTTCATTAGAGTGCACTGCTCTTTACACCGCAGTAAAAGTTAAGAAGTTTATTTTATTTAAAATTTAGTATATTCTTAAAACCTCCGCTGCCTCAGTGGTAACTTGTCTTACTGTGAAGGAAAGAACCTGGTCTTCGAAAGACATGTGCAGTCCGCTAAGCCGCACTCGGCCAGCATGGTGGACTATGGACTGATCGCAATCGTATTGAAGATAGACCCGTGCTCAGCAGTGAGTCTTTACAAAGGGTTGAATACGATACGATAAGTATTTAACTGGATATTTCCACCACCTAATTCACATAACATCAAAGGATATTGCGAAACCGTAATTTCCTTATACATTTGTATGAAACATACAAGTAAAATACATTCAATTGATTTGCTTCGCACGAAGAACGTTGACATTCGCAATATTTGAGACATTGCATAAGCAAATTCACGTTTCTGACATATTCGATTTGAAAGTTTCTAATTTAATTTTAAATATCACTTAATATCGATAAGGGATTATACCATATATTACAGTACTAAATAACCATTAATTGGGTAAAAACTAAAGTATAATAACTGTAAAAATACATTTTCCTTTTAACAATGTCGGAAAACACCGCTTCATGAAGCTATAAATTATTTTTAATTAGATAACTACTCAACAGAGTTTTAATTACTAGAGTTGAGTGGTTGAATTATTTTTATAATAACATTGTAAATATTGCGTAGTTATAAAAATTAAATTTAATCATTATTTTACTGTTTTTTTTAATTAAAATTTTAAATTATTAAAATTAATAAACACATCACATCACTAGCAAAAAAACGACGGATCCAGTAACATAATCATAACATGTCAAGAAATCTAGAAAATCGATTTCTACCAACTTTTAAAACTTACTTCACAACTTTGAAGAATGTAAAACGGGTGACATTATAATATAGTAGATTAGAGTACGTTGGTCCCTTCTAGCTAAATTGCCGAAGGGGCCATGGCTGGCAGTCTCCGACATATTTAGTCATCGATATTGTATCGATTTGTGTCGTTACGTCGTAATTACGTGTTGGAATACCACTCAGAATAAAAGACTCACTTATCACTTTTTGTTTATTAACACACATAAATGATTATACTTTTACAAATAATACACAATAATCGAAATATCACACCGGGGCATAGCTCATGCTATCACCGTGGTCGTTAACGTACTGCCCTCTGATTGACACCTCTCCTATATTTATAGTAATCAAAAGTGACAGCTGTCAATGTTTCCATTAGCTGTGTTGCATCGATGTTAACTTTTATTATTGCTCTGTAAATTCAAATAATATTATTAAAGAAATGTAAAAACTGTGAAGACTATGCTTACACATATTAATAAAATTAATAAATAATTATTAATTCATAAATTATTTCTTTCTTATTAGTACAGATTATATTAAACATTGATATTTAAATTTAAAAAAATGTACAGATTATAAAGGGTATGCTAACAGACGGCCGTCCTGTGAACGGAATGTCCCCATTCCGGCTCGGCCATCCGAAAAGAAAGCAAAAAAAAAAAAAAAAAAATGAAACATAATAATGTAAGATAAATCAAACATAATAAAACAGAATAACATAATATAACTCAACAAGAGAAGTAATATAAACAATAAGAATTATATAACAATTCCTGCTTTCTCATTAGTAGATTTAAATCATGATATAGAATTTTGATTTTGATGTACTGTGCACTCTCAGATGATTGACGCAGCTGGAATTTTACTGGGACACCGTAATATTCAGTGATACATATAGTGATATATTAAAAAGATGTCGTTGCAATGTATGACAGCATAATTCACTTGTCAGTATTTAACAATTTATTCGGCGGAATGTCTCACTTCTTATAACTTAAACGATTATCACCCCATATAGACATAGGAAAGTTTTACTTAGTTATTTCTAGTGATCGCCGCATACAGCGGCATATTTCACTTATTGATTTTAATAATCATTATCGGTTAAGCAGCACACCTCATTGAGAGCTCACAGAGAGCATGTCTCACTTATAATTAGTGATCACTGCATTCAGCAGAATGTCTCACTTAAATCTTTCGTGATCACTGCATATAGCAGAATGTCTCACTTAAATCTTTCGTGATCACTGCATTCAGCAGAATGTCTCACTTAAATCTTTCGTGATCACTGCATTCAGCAGAATGTCTCACTTAAATCTTTCGTGATCACTGCATTCAGCAGAATGTCTCACTTATTGTCATGGACTGTATGGGGGTTCTTCAATGAAACACTAATTTCACTTGTATTCGCTTGTTTTCTTTATTGTTGCTTCTTCAGTAGCTGTCGTCGCTGCCTCGCCGTCGGGTGTCGTCGCTGCTGTCTCGCTCTCGCGTGCCGTCGTGCACGCTCGGCCATCATCGTTCTTCATCCACAATACTTATAATTAGTGATCACTGCATTCAGCAGAATGTTTCACTTAAATCTTTCGTGATCACTGCATATAGCAGAATGTCTCACTTAAATCTTTCGTGATCACTGCATATAGCAGAATGTCTCACTTAAATCTTTCGTGATCACTGCATATAGCAGCATGTCTTACTTAAATCTTTCGTGATCACTGCATATAGCAGCATGTCTCACTTAAATCTTTCGGGATCACTGCATTCAGCAGAATGTCTCACTTAAATCTTTCGTGATCACTGCATTCAGCAGAATGTCTCACTTAAATCTTTCGTGATCACTGCATATAGCAGAATGTCTCACTTAAATCTTTCGTGATCACTGCATATAGCAGAATGTCTCACTTAAATCTTTCGTGATAACTGCATTTAGCAGAATGTCTCACTTAAATCTTTCGTGATCACTGCATATAGCAGAATGTCTCACTTATAATTAGTGATCACTGCATTCAGCAGAATGTCTCACTTCATATGACCTAGAGTTTAAACAACTGATCACCCCATTTATGGGCAAATTTCACACAATTACATATATATATGATAGACATAAAAAGCATCGTATCTGTGTAGTTAAGTATAATATACCATTTACACATAATTATTCCCATCTGCGTTATTCCATACGCATGGCAGCATCATCAGGGCATCGGTTGGTTATGATACCACTAGTCGATAGGGAGGACCTTTTTTTCTTCCGCTAACATAACATGACCCTTTACGATATTATAAAGGGTTCAAAGTCCCTTTTTTTTGATTTCGTTAAAATATATATAAATTCAGGGAACCCTTAGTTTTCGATATCAATATCGTCTCTCGTTTTTGATCTATCTTTCTATTATCACTTTTGAATGATAAAGTAAATGATATCTTTTGAACGCATTCGCGTAGTAAACTTTTGTATTATATTTTATATTTTTGTTATAAACTTTTGTATTTAGGTTTTGTAACCCCGTCAGTACTAATAATTTTTATTTCAACAACAATGATTTGTAATCAGAACGATCATTGAGAGCAAATATTTTTTCATGTTATTGTTGATTACATGTTCATTCTTTTAAAGCAGTCTGACTTTTCTCAGTGTTCGTAACAACAATCTGTCCTGTTGTTGTTTTGGAATTTTCTGAACAATCTTGAGTGATGTTTAGGATAGGTGCCTCTTCCAGACTCACGATTTTACGGTCGAAAACTATTTTGGATGTACTATTTAGTAATCTCCGTTAGTGTTATTAAAACTCCACTGCACTTTGTTTGGGTGATTGTCTCAAACCTTTTCGTCCAAACTTTGATTGGATTACTGGGATGCCGCTTGTGATTCCAATATACGAGAAGTTCAGTTATATCTCTCTATTTATCTATTTGTTCAGGGGGTTGCGACAGCGTTCACAACATGTTTGGTTTCAATTTCTTTTACATATATATTTTTAAGTATTGACAACGTAAGACTAATTCCTCTTTCTAAGTATCCTCTCTTCTAATTGTATATCTTTCAAAATGTTTAAGTTGTCTTGCTTTAAGATTCCGAAGAGTTTTAATGAATATAAATACGCTAAGTCCATCAATTATTCTCAAAATATACATATTTCCACTTTCATCTATAAGAAATTGTTCTACATGGTCCATTGTAAAGTGAGAAACGGAACTGTGTTAGCTTTATGTTTGGATGCAAAAATATTTTCCATTGTAGACGATTTGTTGTATGTGCAACTGAAGCATGCGGATATATAGTATTCTTGTACAAATATACTCATTTTAGGACAGAAAACTTTACCTAAAGTTATATCAATCCTATCGCGATGTCCTGATTCATTGTGGCTATAGTAAAGAAAACCTATTTCAATTTATTCATATATTTATTCTTTTATCCTTTATGATATTTATTTATTATAATAAGATAACTGTAAGTATTTGCACCGCTTGTAACTATTCGGTATTTGTAACTCATTATACGTGTATCTTCGGAATGTTCACAGTTTGTGACTTGAAGGCATTCGTTCGGCAGCCCAAAGCATACACATGTAATGCCATGCAGACTGCGCATCAACAACAAAATATGTACGAAACTTCCTTACTGAGAGAACTTCCTTGGTTGTCTTTTTGCTGTAGTATGCAACAGGTTTTAATAGGGTTTTCCCATCGGGTCTCTGCATGAAAATATCACCCACACATAGTTTTACTTGCGTAACATTGCGCTTCTGCAATGTACTTCGGATAATGCAGCGCTGCGATGAATGTCATCCCAATTTCGAAGATGGATTTGAAGACTAATAAGTCTTCATAAGATTCGTAAATAGTTTTGCTATGCTAGCAATCCAGAGATAAATCTCCAAGAAAATGTACTAACTATACAAACTACCTCAATTGGTAAAACTAATTCATAGGTGTAGCAATTTAGGATACAGCATTCGCCTTCTTACTACCCAGTCGTAATACTTCCTTCATATACCAAGTGGTCGGGCTGTTTCTTTATCAGTGGCAGAAGCAGGAGATAGAAGGCTACCCATCTATCGAATTGCCAAATCATACCTATCTTTTCCGAGGAGTTCATTTATTATATACACAGCTGGTGCATAACAAACATCAGCGTAAATTCATAGTGCTCTTCTGGCGTCACAAGTGCTGTTAAGTGCTCTTCTGACTTGCATATTTGATAATAACCGGATTAGGATCTAGACTGGTAATATAAACCTCACCACTGAGATAAACTAGCTAACAATCGTCTTTTAATGTTCTCTTGTTCAACCCCTGATAATCAGAACATAATCGGCGTTCACCTTTGTTCTTGATATTTCGTTAGACTTTCTTCAATATGTAACTTTTCCGTTTATACTCGTAGGCTTGTCAGGATTCTTATCGAGATTCATTAGTCTCATCGTCAATTCAGTTGAAAGCCTTTTTAAAATATAATATTCTTGTACATAACATATGATCACAAGCTAAAAGTTTTCCTTTCTTTAACGAAAAGTACGCCAAGTAGTAATTAGTGTGTTTTCTCTCTTTAAATTATGTATTTTCCAGTAAATAAACATATCTAGTGTAGTTTTCATCACTATCTTTACCGGTATGTGTCTCACGGCGATGAAGTGTGCATTATATTTATTCTATCCATTTCTGCCTCATCGGAGGACAAAATTAAACTAATATTTGTATATCTATTTTCATTCGTGATGTTTCTTATCTAAATAGCAAATTTATTTAAAAATGCATTCGGTAATACTAAACGGCCTCAATTTTAAACCTATATAAAATCCAGAGAAATATTGAGCTCGATTCTCGACCATTCCTAAGCGACGTAAACTCCCAGAGGCAAACCCTTTGATAAGTGCATTCATCCGTCTGTTCTACTGTGAGAGTCAATTGCTCAGAATAACCAATTTTTTTTTTTAATAGTGCACTGATTACCAGTATAATATTGTGTATGTATCTTATAAACCATCATCTTGGGTCGTGATACGCAGAACCTTGTTAACTGCATTATTGTCACTTTTTTTTAACGTTTAAGAGTGTCAGTCATTTCAGTGCGTTTGCAATATAATGAGCCAAGTGCCTTAATCTAATGCTCTTTTTTTTTTGCCTCACTTGAAATTTTAGTGTAAATTCCTTGTTGTAATATTTCCTTTCCGCTTACATTACACGAGTTGACTAGACTGGATTTCTCACAAAAGTAGTCTCCAAGTGTATCCTCACTACGGCTCCCTATTGCCAAAATTTCAATCTGTCAACTAATTAAGATCTTTACTAAAGTAAATTTAGTAATATTTTTTTCTCTGCCACGCTTTCTGTAGGCATTCAAATGAGGATAAACCTTCATATCAACTTCGTGCCAATCCAGACATCTTGAGCAGGGCATAGAAAACCGCCACTCTATTTAAACGTAACGGCCGTCTCCTTAACCTTTTGATCTATTTAATGTATCGAGTTTCATGGCTATGGTTGAAACTACTCGTAGGTATCATTTACTTGAACCACCAATCGTGTTCTGTGTATGACTACTGGGTGTATCGATGAATCTATCCATCAAGTTATACGGTCCTAGATTCGAACTTGTGAATTTGGACGATAGCGCTACCTGAATGCGTCTAACTGGATTTCGTTTCGATTTTCACTTTTCTCTTTTTTTTTTGGCAATGGTACTGCACGTTGAGCTCAATCTCGTTAACTGAATCTCAACACTTAACTGGAACGGGTAACTCTTTATGCCTTGGCATTCTCTCTGAGTTTTCGATGTGATGAATGGCTTCTATCTTCGCATTATTATGAGCTACTTCACTTCTTCTTTGTATAATATTTCTTATCCATCTCCGATGAACGGACGCGTGATTCCCAACGTATTATGTATGTAACATATGCTACGTGGGCTTGTAGTTTTTTTCTTACTTTCTTTCTCTTGTGTTTATCATGCGTCACTTACGGCGTATAGCCGCTTTGCTAAGAGCCCAAAGTTTTACTGGTAGATATTGTCATTTATCAGTATATGGGTATTAATTATTTGAATTTCTTTGAATTTCAATGACTTTGAAACTATCTTTTCGGATTTTGTCGCGGATTTATTATGATTTTTGGTTCCCGACGTTTCGAATGCTTTACAGCAATCATGGTCACGGGAGAGACTAGGGTATTAGACGTCTCAGGTGGTTACATACTTGTTACAGACAGTGCCTACCCACAATTTTTACAAATATTCAAAATGATAGACTATAAAATTATACATTTCAATTCTAAACATTTAAGATTTTAAAATTTAAATTATATTATAAATATGGCAATATCATTAACTTATTTTTAACTACTATAATTATAATTATTATAATTTTCTAACATTTGTTAAAATAATATTAAGTAGTGTTGCTATTATTAAAATATGTATAATGTGTTATATTAAAATATAAATTATTAAAGCAATATTAAACTTTCATATATTATAATTTAAAGATTAATAGTTTAAAAACAACTTGTGTTTTGATTATTTTAAGTTAAATATTAAGCAACACCACTGCAAACTAAATCATTTTTTTTTTTTTTTTTTTTTTTTAAATTGAAAATATAATATTAAACAAATCTAACTATGCTCAATCCACATTCGATTGATTATAAAAGTTGATTATATAACATTATTATTCTTATCCGATTCCAATTTTCTTTGAATGTGATTTTTTTTTATAAGAAATAATTTATTAAGTTAAATTATCATAAAACAAATATTACAACTATAAAGAAAAACATTAAGCACAATATCATAAAATATATTATAGTAGTAGATTCATTATAGTGCAATCTATTCAATATAAATACTATTACTTTGAAAAATCCAATTGATAATAATAATAACATTTAATTTAGTCATGAATGTCTAAAGAAAATTTATAATTATTTTACTTAGGATATAAGACACGTTTAAATCCTTCAAATAAATGAAAAAAAACAACAGTAATGCTAATATTCTCAATTTATTTTGTTTAATATATTTATGATCATTAATATCATGATAATGATATTTTAAACCGATAATATAATTAAGAAAAAAAATATAAAATGAGGGTAGATTGACAAATGATGTTGAGTAAGGACAGTAACATTATGTAGATTAATAATTGTTATTTCAAAGTGAACATAAACTGATAAATATTTTACTTTGTCCGACTTCGTTTTTGTAAAATTTTTTTAAAATAACAAAGAGTACATACCAATGTGAGCTGATCCACCACTTCTGATTTGTTGGAATACCACTCAGAATAAAAGACTCACTTATCACTTTTTGTTTATTAACACACATAAATGATTATACTTTTACAAATAATACACAATAATCGAAATATCACACCGGGGCATAGCTCATGCTATCACCGTGGTCGTTAACGTACTGCCCTCTGATTGACACCTCTCCTATATTTATAGTAATCAAAAGTGACAGCTGTCAATGTTTCCATTAGCTGTGTTGCATCGATGTTAACTTTTATTATTGCTCTGTAAATTCAAATAATATTATTAAAGAAATGTAAAAACTGTGAAGACTATGCTTACACATATTAATAAAATTAATAAATAATTATTAATTCATAAATTATTTCTTTCTTATTAGTACAGATTATATTAAACATTGATATTTAAATTTAAAAAAATGTACAGATTATAAAGGGTATGCTAACATACGAATGATGTTAATATCGTTTTAAATGACAATTCGGCCTCGGTAGCCGGAAAAATGTAGTGGGATAATTTTCTTCTCGATTTTCACTAGGGACAAACCCGGCCGAAGCGAAGCTGAAGAAACATAGTAGATAATAGATACTCGTATATACTGTTCACTACCACTAGTAAAAAGTTGACGTTGAAGTCGAAAAGATATAAACTTACCACGAGAGAAAGTCGATGGTGTGGTGGCGGAGGTGGTAAGCGAGATGGTCGTCGGGACACCGAACATTGCTCTTTCTGTAAGGTTTTATGTACGTTAGAAATATCAAACAATATTATAAATAATACACAAATAAATCTGTATCTCTAATCGATTTTATAAATAAACTAAATTATCATTTCCATTATAGAATTTAGATCCAAAATTAAATAAGTACTTAATTAAAATTCATTTAAATCTATTTTATATAACAAAAAACCGGGTCACTTTAGTTTAAAACTATGTCTTTAGAAGTCCACACAAACAAAAAAATTATGTGACGCATAGTAATAAAAATTGTAAGATCATCCACATACTACTGATATTACTGAATATACGTTCTTAATAAATTAAATTGGTATTGGCCAATGAGCTTAAGAGTTGGTTACATTAAATTATTAAATAATTATTAAACCAGATTACAAACCCGATTAGTAATTATCGGTTGAAAGAAAGTCTGCAATGTGCGAGGGCTTTATACATGTACTGTATGCATAATATATGAACAGTTTTCTCACCACGTGGACGGACAGAGTCGGTGCAGATTTGCCGAGCGCCGATCGACGCATACGCACAAGGTTGGTGCGGACCTTGCTTGAGGCATCTGTTGAAAAATATATAAAATATCAGTACATAGTACATAATATTAATCCTAATTATGTATTTCTTGTACGGGGTAATGTCAAAAACTACTGTACTAATTTTTACTCGGTTTTAACCGACAGATTATCTATCTAAGAACTAATTACGTTGATATTTGGAAGTTATATCGGAAACAATCGTCTCCTCTAGGGACGCACTCGAGCGAAACGAGAAAATGACAACTAGACTGCTAGCGCGAAGCTTAGCCTACTTAATTCTACACACAGTGCCAATTATTTTTGCAAAAACTAATGTAATTGAAGTTCTTCGCATTGAAAATAAAAAAAATAAAAAAACTGTCTAAAAATATTACAGTACAATTTTTATCAGCTCTGTTTTTTCAGTGAAAAACACCTTGTACTAAGATATTACATAGATACATATACATATTTGAGTGCTTAGAGGCTTGTAATATAATCAATGTTGTAATATAAACAACGTTACAAAGAAAAGATATTTACGTAAAAAAAGAAACTTGCCTATTGGCGCTATCTTAAAAACTCAAGTCGCGTCTCAATGTGATTATGTGAGAGCATGTTTACACTACGTTGTGTCACACCTCCGCGAACAGAATAAATGTTTATAAATAGCCTAATAAATTTATCATTATGTATATAATAATAAAATCCCTTGATGTTTATATAAAATTAATAGATCTTTATGTTTGTACAAATTAAAACGATTTATTTATATTCGATTTTACATACGTAACTTATTATATATGTGATTATAGTTATTATATATTCTGACACATATTATTATGACATTACACTGCAAAAAGTGTTAGTTACTTATGACCTAAACCTTAGTTAATATAAAAAAAATATCGACGTATTCTATTACTGAAGAATAAGTTCTTTCTAACTAAATATACATTATCTAATGATTCAAATCTATACTCAAATCATTATGTGGCCAAATGTATAGTTTTTAGAATGTTGTATGTGTCTCTGTCTGATGTGGTACCACGAAAAATTTCGTATGACAGCAGTTATTCGTAACATATAACATAGCATACACACAAATTAAGTCCCTTCTTTCCTAATTTTGAAGTCGGTAAAAATTAGATCATATATTCCAGGAATCTACGTTTAATGCAACGTTAGTGCTGTATCTTCTCGTCTGCCAGAACGGCACCAGTATGTAAATAACATCACGTGGCCTTTTGAAACTCATCCAAATATTTGCTGTTTTTACGTCACATCTACAGTTTATGTTATTTAATGAACATTGTTAGAAGTACTTTGAAACTAGTAAAAGCTATTTTTGTTCGATTACAATATGTTCTTTATCGCTCCTAATCACGAAGCCATAATTACCAATAAGTACTCATACCTCTTAAAATTCTTGTCAAGTTATCTAAAAATAAAAGTTAACAGTTAACTTTGTTACCGATTTACTTAATTAAAATAAACAAGTAATTTAATCGATAGGAGAAAAGTTATTGCATAAAATGTATCAAATACTTTGATGAAATTGTGTCTGCAAAGCCATGGGCGGACTTCTATTTAGAGAGTTCCTAATATTTTGTGCCTGAATGCCGTAAAGCTATATCTATTGTGTATAGAAAAACAAATATAGCCTCCCTCTCATTAAATGAGATCCACTCAGCTTGACAAAATATTACTATAGTTGGGAACTATTCCCGTATTGATTAAAATTACTGTTCTTGGCAAGGAAAATATTGAGTGGGCTTAATATTATGTATTTCACTAGCTACTCATCCTCCCGTCGTTCGGGTCCATACTTAGGTACCTAACGTTTTAACGATTAGTATTGAATAGAAACTATAGACTATAATAATTTGTATATTACCTTACTTATTAAATTATTCCACAAATAAACTTTCATTCATCTTTTTATATCTTAAGGGATGTGTTTATCTGAAGGGATAAAACTATCCTTATATCCTTTTCAGGGTCTTAATCTATCTTCATACTAAATTATATCTAAATCGGCTCCAGCGAATTTTTATTTAATCCATTACATTACGTCTTTATAAAATACTAGCGACTTGACCTCGCTTCGGCTTTTTCCTAGATTTAGCATAGGCAAAGCCGCGGGATCCGCTAGTTATACATATAAACCTTTCTCTTGAATCACTTTATCTATTAAAAAAACCGCATCAAAATCCGTTGCGTAGTTTTAAAGATTTAAGCATACAAAAGGATATAGGGACAGAAAAAGCGACTTTGTTTTATACTATGTAGAGATTATAATATACCTACCTAGTAAAGATAAGTTAAGACATCGCCCATTTTCTGCAAATAGGTTACCTACATGTAAAATATTTTTCATATGGGACTCCCGGATAATAAATTAAAATAATACGTACCACACCTTCACACGCAACGTATTTGTAACCATGAAATATTGTTGTTATTTGACAAAATTATTATCGTCCTACCTACTCGTCTTCGCTTGACTCGGTTTCGTCCCTAAAAGTTTATATTTTATATTATTCTTTAAAACTTACAAAATATGTTAATTAGAAAACACTAGAAGTTATTGTAAGTGAAGGTACTTAACTTATTCCTTATTTTTGAAGTCGATCAATACATACTCTAGTATAATATGAGTAATGTATGTCTGCTTATTAAACAACCATATTGCCAGAAAACTTATTATGGCACTTCTTTCAGGCTCGATTCACTCCATCAAATGTCTATTGACCATAACTTATGACGACGTGTATGAATTTCAACAGATAAAATCATAATAATAAAATAAATATTTTAGCAAGGAGTTTATTTTTTCTTGAAAGTCTGCATTCTGAGTAGGGAATGCAATCTCGATCTCGCGAGATCTCGGCCTTTTTTAGCGAGATTGATCTCGAACGAAAAAACGACGAGATCTCGCGAGATTAACGAGATTGCGCTCGAGCATAAAAACGTCCTATTTGAACGTCCTATTTTATTTAATTGATAATAATATCTCAGTTTAATAGTCAATGTTTTGTTTGTTATTAAAGAACTGTTTTATTACTAAAAGATTTTTGTTTTTTGATATTAGAATAGAAGACTAGTTGTTTTTTTCATTTGTTATTTGATAGATCTTCTTCTCAGTCGTTACACTCTTGGCAGAGTAGTCGTGGTCGTCACTTAAGTGTTGTGGCACGCTTGACTAGTACTCGCCACTCTTCCCTAACAGCTGCTTTCTTTATGCACTCGTATAAGGGGGCATTCACCGCAACCCTCACTTGGTCTGTCCACCTCATGGCTAATCTACCACGTGCTCTAGTGCCCTCTACTCTTCCTTGAACTACTAGTCGTTCAATGGACACGTCATCTCGCCTTGCTATGTTTGATTAATTTGATAGATTAATAAAATTTGATAGATACGTACGTCAAAGTTTACTACTTAGAAGTTTATTAAAAAATTATAGACAGATACGTCAAACAATGTTTGTTGCATAAAAGTCTATTGAAAAAATTCGTGAAAATAAATGTTATCTTATAATAGTACTCACAATTTTTTTTTATTTTTTTCCTAATCAATTTAAATTTTGTGATAATTTGCAAAAAACAAACACACCAACTCGAAATTGGCGAGATCTCGCGAGATTGGATTCATAAACTCGCGGGATCTCGCTTGAGCCCTAATCTCGCGAGATTTGCATTCCCTAATTCTGAGATACACATGAGATATTTTAGTTTAAGTTACCACTACAGCGTGTTATGTTGTTTTTAATGTTTTCTTTCTCCGTAAGACAAGCAGTAATCATGTGCCGCATATGAAAATATTAGAGGTGCACGACCCGGGATTTGAACCCGCTTTACTGCGTTTATCAACGAGCGTTAAAATAATTTCATATTCATAATATCTAAGCTTTCATATTCAAAATAAACAAGCCTTTTCCTACGGCCTATATGAGGTTGACATTATTACATAGGTACCTACATAATGATTTTCTTCGGACACGACGAACGTGTCCCAAGAAGAGCAATACAAAAATAGTATTATAATTAATTATTAGTAATTTTACTAATTGGATCGTTCGCGGTACGTTTTTCTGGTTGTTTGCTTCGACCTTAATTAGGTATAACACACGTCATTAACTACTCGGTAATTAATATGTGAAACGAAACGTGATTTAAAATTAACATTGCCCAGAATAGTTGTGAAAAAGCGATGAAATGATTTGAGTATATATATTGTTTTCTTTAAAGAAAAAATGGTATAATGTGATACTTTAAGGAGACAAACTTCAGGAAAATCTAGTGCTTTTTTATAGAATTTTTGTCTCAAAAATTATATATATGAAATGGAATGATGAAAAGTGGTAGAAGGGTAACAGACAGATCGTACGTAGTACGTACTTGGCAGCCTTGCTTTACTCTCTGGTTGTCTGGATGTCACAAGGGTAACTAGAATTTTCAGAATACCAAGCGTTCCCACAATACAATATAAAGGTTACATGCGTATACCTACTATTCCTTATATAATATAATGTAACAAGGGTAGGTTTTGTATTACGTAGTAAATAACTCCATTTTTTACTATGTACTTAAACGGTGCATTTTTAAATAGGCTTAATTGCAAATAATTCGTCCAGTCAGTAAACCATATTATTTTTTTTGTAAAATATTAATATTTATGATGAAAAATAAGTAGTATAGTTTTTAGTATCTATTATATAGATACTTTGAGGGCAGCGGTAAACCAGTGGTAACGCGCAAGCTATGAGTGAAGTGTGCCGTGAACCGAGTAATACGGTTTCGAATCACGGGTCTCGCACCCTTGATATTTTCATGTATGAATCATTTCTAATATGATTACCACTTGTCTAACGGCGAAGGAGAACACCGTGAGAGAAACCTGCTTATCTGAGAGAACCTAGCAAGTTATGGAAAGATATCGGAAGTCCGCTAACCAAGACTTAGCGGCCTATGGCCCGATACCCTACTGATGGCCGGGCCACGAAGAAAAGGGCTAAATACATATGCGTACATCTATACATATTGTATGTAAGATGCTAGTTTGTTTTATACATACGTTAATTTAAAACTAGTCAAATACTAAGTATAATAATTAATTTTAATAAATTATTTTTTAACAAAAATGAAAACCGACTTCAAAACGCTACAAATCGAAACTAAAAAGAAAAAAAAATAATTTTAATTACTTAGTTATTGTTGGAGTCGGTGCCAGCCAAGAAGGACAGTTTTATCCTGCCTTTGCGAACGGATATTTTGATTATATTTACAAATTGATACATTAATTAAATTGTATTAAGATTATTTTGCTTTGGCTGGCACCGACTCCAACAATAACTAAGTAATTAAAATTATTTTTTTTTCTTTTTAGTTTCGATTTGTAGCGTTTTGAAGTCGGTTTTCATTTTTGTTAAAAAATAATTTATTTTAAATTTTTTTGTGGAAATTATTATGTTTAAATAAGATATTGGAAGGCTAACTAAACTACTGCTCCAATAAGTCAGCGAAGTTTTGAAATGAACGACAATAGACAATCGAGATTTGTCCACGTCTATTTTTCCACGTAACTCGTAGACGTTAATAAGATTTACCTTCTATTATCAATCCACCTAATATCCTGAAGGAATACGACTATCAGTTCATAACTACGTATAATTTTAAAAGAATTTTCTTTCAACTCCTAACCGTTGAGGATATATCCCTTACATCATCACAAATTCTTGAACAGCTTTAGAAAATATATGAAAAAGGTAATCAGTGCCGATAAAATTTAAGGGTTGCCCTCGATTTCTCTAGGATCCCATCATCAGATGCTGACTTGGTGACAATGAGAACATCTTGAATGTATACCCTACCGAACAAAAAAGAAATTTTTAAAATCGGCCCACAATTCACGGAGAAATCGGTGAAAACACATAAAAAACAACTGTTGAGGAATTTTACCTTCCATCATCAGCTCATCCACATGAGATGATGATTTTCATACGTAAAAGCTTTATCGGGTTTAGAAAATATATCAAAAACATAATAGGTGCCTGTAAATTTTGAGAGTTGCCTTCGATTTCCCTGGGATCCCATCATCAGATCCTGACTTGGTGACAATGGGACCACCTCGGAACTATACTCTACCAATCAAAAGAAAAATTTTTGAAATCGGCCCACAGACGGCGGAGTAATCGGTGAACATACATAAAAAAAAAAAAAAAAAAAAATACATACAACGGAACATATAACCTCCTCCTTTTTTGAATTTTTTTTGAAGTCGGTTAAAAAATATACGACAGCGTATGGCTCTTTGTTATTTATTTAAATGATGCGCGATCTACTTAAGATTTTGTTTACGCTTTTCACATTTCTGACAACCTGAATAATTTCATAAGACGTTTAAAAGCCAGAGTCCGACATCGATCGAAGCGTTATTTTAAGATTTTTTCTTAATGTTGTATTAAATTGTGCTCTATAATATAAGAACTTATTGTTTATAGGTTGTTTTCTCTTCAGGAACGTTTAATATTGTAAAACGCTTTCTACTAATAAAAACATATAATTATATATAGACATTTATCTTAATTGAATAATCTATACAGATACATAAATAAAATTGAAGTTGCAGTTCGTAATGCCAAAATAACAGCCTGTAACCTTTTATAATGCTTATAATTATTAGGCTAAAAATAAAACGAACTTACGGTATAAAACGTAATCGCATTGGTTAAAAAGTAAATATGCCTTTTTCCAAAAAAGACCGTTAGTATACTTGAGACCACCGATATTTTAGACCTGTTATATGTTATATGGTTTACATACTAAAATAGGGAACTTAACAAATAAATTGAAAATCATAGTAACACAAAGACAATATCAGCGACCATTAAACTTTAACATTATACCTAATTAAATGAAAGTCCCTAGAATCTAGGCTAAGTAACCAAGAAATTAAATAATTGAGAAAACCCCGTAAAATTTACAAATAACTAAATTAACAAACTAAACAATTAATCATACCTTTCACAAAATCATTAAGTATAGATTTACTAACATAAAAGCCATATAATATTATTACTCATTAGATATAACTTTTACTTTTAATAACTACATCGTGTTTACAAATTTACAACCGTTGACAGATTTCATCAACAATAGATTACAACAGATCTATTGATCGAAAGTTGGCCTGAAACGTTTCCATCTGTCAACTGTTAATAAAAAACTGGGCCAACGCCTACTAGATTAACTACAATGCCAAATAGCTATGACAATGTGTATCGAGTTGCAACACTCATTAATAAAAGATAGCTCATAGGTTAAATAACAAAGTAAAAAGCTTGTAAAATCAAATTAATAGGCCGTGGTAGCGCATGGGAAACCGAATAATGCAGGTTCAAATCCGGGACATGCACCTCTGATATTTTTATGTGCGGTGCGAATCATTTCTTATGATGAAGAAAAAAATTGAGAGTTTTCCAAACGAACATTTCACGCTTATTTGTTTTAATTTTGACCGATCAATCCTCCGTGAAAGTAAGCACATGACTAACACATAACAATTAACTAATTAAATACCACTTATAGATAATTAATTACCCCTTAGGGGCCAGTTTTATTTTTAATATTTATATTAGCTTTATGGACCAATTACACATAATGGGTTATGAAAATCGATTAAAAATAACACGTACCATACGCTTAAAAAGTACATTTAAAAACTCTATACTCGGTTACTATATTTTTATATGTATTAAGAAAATGGCAACAATCAACAATTAGCTTAAGATAGTATTAACGGTTATGGGTCACTATTTATCTTGAAAGGATTGATATGAAACGTTGGAACACAAATATTTTGGGCCATTGACACAGAACCATCTTGTTCGATGATAAGCTACGAGGCATGTGTTATGGATACCAGATAGGTGATACATTATACATATATAAATGTAAATACATACATATTATAAATATTAACACCCACGACTGGAGTACAACACAGGTCATCACGCAGTTTAATGTCACTTCTACACTTTTGCATTTTAAGCTTAATTTACAAGCTTTAGATATAAAATAATAATGTAACGTGTCATATTTCTAAAAGAGAATACAGCAAAACATTTAATTACGTACTAAAAACAAACACGTGTAAAGTGTGACCAAAGAGTTAGTTAAATAAATTCCAATCTATCAATTTATTTGTATAATATCAATCAACAAGAGTTCAAACGGTAGCCTTCACCGTTGATATTGGCAGTCATAAAACTAGCTCTGCGATAACTAATATTGACGTCTACGCTATGCACTAACTTCATACACAAAAATAACATCAAAAGAGTACCAAACTCGTATAAATAATCAGTACATATTATATTTATTAAGTATAAAACGAAGTCCTCCACCGCGTCTGTCTGTCTGTCTGTCTGTTCGCGATAAACTCAAAAACGACTGCACCGATTTTAATGCTATTTTCATCAATAGATAGAGTGGTTCTCCAGAGAGGTTGTAGTATACACCTAGCAGAATCCGCGACTTCGTTCTCGCTAAATTGCAGAGTCGCCAGTATAATATAAAAATATTGTTGTTAAAACAGGTTTTACCAGCCTCTATGGACACAAGTTATTGTCCGAAATACTTAAAAATAAAATAAACCTTTATTGCTATTCCCAAAACACTTAACTCTCACCGAAATAACTACATCCATTAAATGTACTCGTACTTGTTTTGTTTAGCTATTCTTATAATAAAATTCTGAGTCACATCTGTACATTACATGCTTATTCAAAAATCTTATTAAAATAGTCATTATTATCGATACGACGAGAGAGCGAAACTACAGTTTTTAGATTTTTTGTCTGACTCTATGATGGCATCACGAAATACTACTGGACAGATTTTGATGTAATTTTATAAGGCGAATCGCTAGTTACAGTACAATAAAACATGCACAATACACGCAGTGCTCTTGCATTTTTTCATAGTTTTTTCAAAATTCAAGATTTATAGTATACGTTAAACACTGTGTTCCTACGAGTTGAAATATGATGTTGAATAAACAGCTAATAGTCTTTCCAAATCTTGAGTCTATATAAATTAATTTCTTCCTCTCCTTAACGACTTCCCCCATTTTTATGATAGTATACGGGGTCATCTGGATAGTGCTTAGCTACAATTGAATTCCGTGATCACACCGTTATCGAGAACCAACCTTTTTTTAATGTTCTTCCATGGCAAGAAAACGCGACGTCTACCTTCGGGACTTATCATTATTAATACATATAAAGCTACAAACCCTATCATTAACAATATTATAAAACTTATCTGTGATATTTGATCAAAGACTTCACATTATCTAGTTAATAGAAACCGTGGGTGAATTAAAGTGAAACCATTGTGTGGGCTGACTCGGTTGAGATCTTGGCACAAGTAATACTGTGGTCGTAAAAATCGATCGTCTCCGCCATTGAAACAAATTGAATGATACCTATATGCGATTACATTGAGTAATGTACCTACTAATACACTCACCAACCCGGCAGACGTTATTCTGCTATAAAAATATTAAAATCGCGATAAAGTGTGGGACGGGAGGGTCAAAAATACTTGACGACCTATCCTTCATTTAACGGTCGGTCGAACTGTTTCGGATGATTGCCACCATGAACACCGTGTCACGAGATTTTTTGTATATATGTTACTGTAAAAGCCCGAACGACGGTAAATCCTAAGATTTTTAAGTAAATCCTAAGATGTACCACCCCTTAATGGTAAAAGTCCGAACCGTTCTATGATCAACGTTTATTTCGGACTTTTACCACTATTCACATAGTAAATCTTAAGATTTACCTCAAAGACACGGTAAATGTTGAGATAAACAATACGTGTTCGGCGTATGGCCTTGTACTCGTGGCATTCTGCAGCCCTTCGCTACTCGTCCCATCTCCCTCTACCGTCTACGCTCGCCTTAGTCAATCGTTTGACACGTTAAAACTTTAATTCAATTCCTGTTTGTGTTTTCTAAGTCTAAAAGTAATTTATAAACAAAAAGCGAGTTTGAATTGTTTTATGTTTGCGTTTTTAGTGTCTGGAAGTAATTTTTAATGAAAATGAGTGTAAACCATAGATTTTATGAATTAATGGACGAAATCGTGGCAAAAAATTAAGAAGTATGCATTGTTTTATTTCCAAAACCAACATTCACCAACCGTTACTGGTAAAACCTAGCATGTACTAAATTATAATGGTAAAAGTCCGATCAAATCGTTTCTTTTTTACATATTCTTACATTTACCGACTCGTGTTGGTAAACCTTAAGATTTACTGGTAGAACCTAAGTTTTACCAATATTCGGGCTTTTACAGTAACATATATAAGATTTCATTAAAAGATGTACTTGTTAGTTTGTTTTATTCAGAAACAATTGTCTATTTTATTTCAAGTATCAGTAAAATGGCTATATTTCCTAAGCATTACACTACAATAGTTTACAATTTACATCGTGCGGTCCGTCACTCAAAATCGTGTTTTGAGACACGAAACTCACTCTGTAAATAAGCAATATTTCTTACTCAAACTTAACAGTGGCTGATCATCTTACGGAAAAATTGGTTGTGTGTTATTTGAATTTAGTTTTTAATAGTACGTTATAAGGAATATTTTAGTTCGCTAAGCATTAAACAACTTGGCGTGAAAACTGCACCTATTGAGGACTGGTATTATTATCTAGAATAGAGAAAATTTTAAAATGTCATGAATCAAATTTAAAACGTTCATATTTTAAATTAACTTCAAAAGTATTTTTAATACTCCAAATCAAAGAAGTACATTCTCCTATATCTTATTAATTAAATTACTATGTTGTTACATCCTTTACATTATATGTATATTGTATATATATCAAAATATATAGTTTATCCAACAACCATTACTCTTGCACTTTGCCATTACTTATGCACTTTGCCATTCTAAAACAAAAAGTGAAACTGGTATTGTTACACTTAAATATTTTATGAATATATAGAAAGTGTTCAATATTAACATAATAAAGTGTTGATTTATATAAAATGTAATCTCATACATAAGTAAAAGTTATACAAACCGTTAAGCCATAAGTAATCATATCCTTTCTATTATTGTCTATACTACTCTATGTCACGCTCCGATTATACCGCGTAATGACAATCCAGTTCCTTACTAATTTATCTTATCACGACTCTGAGGTTTGTGTTTCATTTAACGTTGGTTTGAATGCTTTTTAAAATGAGATGTTTTCTTGCAATAATAAGTAACAAATTTAATTTAAATCTGTCCAAAAGTTTTCTCATGATATGGCCACAAATAGACAAACATAAAAACGATATATAGTTCAGCTTTTTCTTTTTCTGGTTCTGTATAGATAATAAATACATATTTCGAAAAAATTCCAAAGAAATATTAAAATATGTGTGTATAGTATGTTATGTAAAATAATTCTATTCATTTACAATTATATTAGCGCGAGCGAAGCCCCGGGTTCCGCTAATTATACTTACATATAAACCTTCCTCTTTAATAATCACTCTACGTATTAAAAAAAACCGCAACAAAATCCGTTGCGTAGTTTTAAAGATCTAAGCATACATATGGACAGACAGACAGCGGGAAGCGACTTTATTTTATACTATGTAGTAATGTATAGAAAAGTATACATTTCGCACAAAATAAGATTTCTTTTGAACTATACGGATTCGTCACAAAATTTTAATGTGAAATAGACACTAGCCAAATTTGCAAACCTAGAAAGGCTTAAAGTTTCTACAAATAAACAATTACTTACTTTCTCTACAATTAAAATTTAAAGTCTTTTCAAATAATAATATATTATTTATTAAAAACAGAGACTGAATAACTCACTCCGCTAATGCTTTATTATTATGTTTTCTTGCTCCTTCATTAGCATGTGCGACTATAGATAGTGCGACTTGGGTTCGATTTCCAAGTTCGGGCCCAGTTTAGTTATAGAGTCTTTCTATTATAAAAGTCAAGCAGTTACATAGCAACGGAAGTATCAGGTCGCCGAGATTTATTGCATAGACCTATTATTCTATTGGTCGGGAGTTACTCGAATATCCGCGGTACTTTATCTAAATTTAGTTATGTTACTTTATCTTAATTCGTTGCGATGTTATTTTGCGACAAAAATTTGTCGAAATAATAACGAATAAATGTCACGAGCAAAGCAGGGATGAATTCAAATTATTTTAATTTCAAATCGAGAAAAAAATTCGCATGCAATTACAAAAAACCATATTTAGAAATCAATTTTTACGATCAATTAAGAACGATTTCATATAAGTACATTTTACAGAACAACATTTATATGATAGATACATAAATTTGCCTACATATGGTTCACTTATGAAAGTAATAGGTTCTCTAGCTCGCTCTAGCTAGCGGCTGCCACTTTGGTTGTTAGTGAGACATTGACACACATTGAATTACTTCCAGCGCATATTGCGTATAGAAACAAGGGATTTTTTGCCTCGTTCGCATGCAACATGCCACATGCCTTTAATCTAAACAATCAAATGCAAAAATAATAATAATTGCCGATATGACGGTCGCGTTCGCTTTTAAAAGTGTTTTTAATTGTAATTAGGTTTTCAGAATCGCAACTCTTTTGAATCACAATTTCAACTTATATTTTTGAGATTAAGCCGATACGTGTATCTGAGATAAATTATTCTAATAACATGGAAATAAATTGTTATAATTACTTATCAGTTTAAATACTGTACCTACTAATATTTTAAAAATATAGTTTCTTCGCTCATCACTAGATCTACCAAGTCGTTTGAATTTCTAATTGAATTGTGTAAAGGTTCAGTAAAGTCGAGTGACAACAAGTCATACACGTATTGTTATAAATGTATGTACTCAAATATAATATGATAACTGGCAAGTTGCAAGTGAATATATTACTAATTTGTCGTAACTACGTGATTACATACGTAATAGTATTATGTGTATATAACAAAATTGAGATATTACAAATGCATTGTTTCATAAAACCATGAAATATTCAAAATAAATACGTAACAATATAATTTTATTTCGTTTTAATGGATAGCATATATATAATATACTAGCTGACCCGTGCCCACTTCGTTGCGCATAATTTTAATAATCCTTTTTAGTACATAGTGTTTTTAAGTTAGACATATGCTGTCGTTGACTTTTTTGTAGGCATTTTCAAGCTCCACATCTTCTCTCTAGAACTCAAAAATATATCTTTCATAGTTAAGGCAGCGTTCGTAGAAACGCTTTCATTCGACCGTTTTTTCTCCGATTCACTTTGCAAAACGGACGTAAAAGCCTTTTTATTTTTCGGTGTTTTATATAGCACTCAGCAATAATGTGGCTTTCTATTGGTGAAAGAATTTTTAAAATCGGTTCAGTAGATCCCGAGATTACCCCTTACAATTTAACAAATAAACAAACTTTACTTCTTTATAATATTAGAATCGATTATTACAATCAACTCAAAATTCAGTCTCTTATCCATTTTAAGAAGGTGACAAGTCGAGTGAAAATCCTCTTTTACTTCTACAGTAAACTCTTTTTATACTCTTTGACTGAGTTTAAATTCAAATGTCAAAATCAAAAATGACATAGGTAACGACATCTAACGTTGACGTTTGAATGTACATTCACCTTACTGATTATCATTGCGTAACGTAATAATATAAGAACTACTCGTATTTGATAACAAGTTACGTACTTAATGGGTACATACTTAGACCTATTATTTCTATTAGCATGAGGCGTGAAGGGCGGTGAGCCGAAACTAAGCCACGGTTTGTGACGGACCTTGAACTAAAATTCTCGATCACATTGCATGGTGGCTTTGCTATCAATTGCTTATTTTATTTACACTTATTTCGTATCGGAAATATTTAGTATTTACCATCGTTTCACTGCATTCACTTTGGTCAGAACCTGACCTCACGTCTTCACTAACTTGTAACAACATTGTTATCGAATTAGTTTGATGCCAAAAAGACTGAAAATTAAAATTCGTTTTTTTGAACAACACTAGCTCTAAAATCCCATTCTAACAGGGATTCTCAAATCGAACAAAATAAGTCCAAAATCAAAGTGTTTACTATAAGTCCTTAAAGAGTACTTCTATCCACCTTCTCAAGTAGCCTTACTATCAAATCAGCTCGAGGATACCGAATCACTGCACTCTCAACGGAAATACAAACACAGTTTCAAGTCTAGATGACAATAATTAGTTACAGGTTTTTTTGGTGACAAACAAAAAAAATATTATTATTGTTATTAATTTTGCGTTCATAATATATTTTTAAATATATTAGAGTATTTATATAACATAAGAAAATTAATAGACACATTCTATACAAGTCTTCTAGAAACGTGTAATGTCACATAAATACATTATTATTAGAACAAAGGTTGATTTTAATAATTTAGTTAGAAATATGTATTTGTTTACGGATCCAACGCCGTTATCAAGGGAATGCACTCGTCGCCCATTTGTCGCGCGTTATCAGGTGTCTGCGATAGTACAAATCAATTATAACCTTTTATATGGGCGTGTGTTTGATATTGCAATATAGAAAGTAATGAATTAGTACAACATATGATGGAACGTGAATGTAAATATAATGTACTAGCGACTTACCTTCGCCTATACATTTCTCATAGATGAGTTTTTTTTTCTCTAAGTAAAAAGTATCCTATACACTGATGTATGTATGTATGTATGTATATATGTATGTATTACAGACGTAGATACAGCTCGCGTAGTATATTTTAGTTATTTTCATAGTATTATGTCGTATGGAATCCTATTATGGGGTAATGCAGCTACCGTTAATACCATTTTTGTCCTGCAGAAAAGAGCTATTCGTGCCATATATAGTTTAGGACCTAGAGTATCATTAAGAGAAAAGTTTAAAGAAATAAAAATATTGACTGTTGCTTCCCAATACGTGTACGAAAATGTTATGTATGTTCATAAAAATATACTCGAATTTCCCAAGAATTGCGACATGCATAGCATTAATACTAGGAGCAAACATAAACTTGTAATGCCTGTGACTCGCTTACGCCGAGTCAGTAACTCTTTTTATGGACAATGTATACGTCTATACAACAGGATCCCAGAAAACGTTCAAAAAGCTTCTATTGCCAAATTTAAAAAAATTGTGAAGGAACGTTTGTGTACTAAAGGCTATTATTCGATTAACGACTTTTTAGAAGACAGTACGCCTTGGGAATGATGTGATCGCCGCCAGGCTATTTCAACATATAGAATTATTGTTAATCTACAATTTAATTTAAAAAAAAGAGTGAGAATACGATAAAAAAAAAAATTAGTCCCGCTGAGTTTCTTTCGCCAGTTCTTCTCAGGTCAGAGGTTTCTTCTTTCCGAACTGGTGGTAGACTCATGACGTTCAGTAAGAAATTGTAACAATTTTTATGCTGAATAAAATATTTTGATTTGATTTGATTTGATATGTATGAATGTATGTACGTGTATATAAGTAATATATATTATATGTATAATATACTTTTTATTTGTTTGTCTGTTTATATATTCACTTGTAAATATTCTTAGTTTGTTTGCACTCCTTCCCTCTCTCTCTTTCTTTAAGGCCGCCTATTGTACTTCTTCTCTATGTATCTACTATGTAATGTTATATAATGGTGTGCAATAAAGAATATTTGATATGATTTAATTTGACTCGGATAATCATCATACCAAATTTCATTAAAATCGGTCCAGTGGTTTTCTCTTGATTTGGTCATAGACAGACAGATAAAAATTCTTACTATAGATTTTCCAATATTTTTTTAATGTATAGATTCAAGTCAGTCTTTAGATATGTTTCTTATTTTTGCATTTGTTTCTCATATAATAAAAGTAAAAGGTTCGATGCCTATACTATGTAGAATAATTTTTGTAATAACTAATAATATAAATAATAATAATGTTCTCCAACCGATTCCGGCCATGGCGGCCAATCTCATTAAAACTGGCCAACTGCGCAGGAGATATTATAGTGCACAAGTGTATGCGCAGACACAAGTGCACTCTCTGTTCCTATCACTCTCATACTCCGGTGGGACGACTACTCGACACGACCAGTGAGAGATAAGGCGCAGGACCGACGGCTTCACGTGCTCTCCGAGGCACGAGGGTGACTCAACTTCCCAACTCCGGGCTATTACTGAGGTTTACTAAACAGAAAGACTCAATAATTAAACTTGACTCGACCTGGGACTCGAACCCAGGACCTCACGATGTATGACCGTACATGCTAGCCACTACACCACCGAGGTAATAACTACTGATATAACATACCAAACAATAGTCTATATACCTATTACTCCAGGTCATACTCTATCAGTGACTTTATCTTATCAAACGTACACACTTTCGCGTTTCTTATAATAGCCTGATTTATATTATTATAAATGATACACGCTAATAGAGGGCATCGTACTGGAGAATTCAACTATAGTATTGGATGAATTATAAACAACATCATCATATTTCTTTTACTATTTTGATATAAGAAATACATTAAAAACCATTATTCAATAAAATTATATTAAACCAGTTTAATTAGTACGTAAATTCTTACTTCTCATTAATTTAATACCTACACCTATTATAAATATGAGAGTTTGTTTGTTCGTCCTAATAATATTTATTATATAATAAGATACCTAATCTATGTACATATAATAAAATTGTAACAGAATTATTTATAGTCTGTCTATGACGCCTCACGAAAAACTAATGAACAAACTTTGAATAAATTTGGTATGAGCTGGTTACCCTGATCAACATATTATAAATCATCACAAACGACAATGTACCTAGTACCTACTAATCTATGCGTCGCTAATCAAATGAGCCGCCATTAAAAATAAAATACTTTCCAAGTTTCCCCAGTACACGCGACTTTTCAATTATATGCAAATCGTTTAAATATTACTGCAATTGAAAATTCTATTGCGAGCGCCGTTGTACAGAAATACATAGGCTGTAAAGTGCCTTCACTCTCGTACATAAATCTTTACTTAAATGTGCTGTATATTTGGTAAGTCTTCAGCGCGAAATTTTGTTACTAAAAGCGAAAGATTAATCGCATGGAGCTTTTATACTTTTAACTTTAAATAAACTGTAACAACCACTTCCCAAACTGAAATCAAACCCATGACAACTGACTCACTACAAATGCAAATAAAAAAATAAAAATACTCTTTAAAATGTATATGTCTGCGCTAATGTTAATTAAATACATAATATAAAAACATAATGTTAGTTCTTCGCAATAAAATTTATTAAGTTTTAATTTGATTAGCATAAATTATATTTTGGGTTAAATCGTATGTCTACATAATATCAAAGTTCATACCTAGCTCTCCCAAGCAAAACCGAGAGAAAAAACATGCAGTGACGCTGCACTTTGTTCCCTGGGCTTTTGATACATAAAAGATATTTCAAAAGCTTTGTTCATTATCCATTGGTATATCTTTGTTTACTTTCATTTATTTTTGGAGGTCAGAAAGCATTCAGAATAAAGTACTGCTCGAGACTTGTCTTGCTTTAGAGAAATTCGTGAAATCGCATAAGCGTGTCGTCTAATTTAGATACAAAAAAATATATGAATATGTATGAAATATAAAAACTAAGTTTAACGTAATTCTAATTCCATAAATAAATCTCAATCGCCTATAAAATTTACATGAATAACACACAAAGCACGTAGCTACTAAAAAAATTAGAGGACGCAATGGTAAAGATCTTCCATCCTTAAAAGCTATTTAAGTTTAAGTTTTTTTTTCTTAACATAACTAAAAATAAGCGCACAGGCGAAGACAAGTCACAATAGACTAGTCTCACATATTAAGTACATAAAGAACAAAACAAAAACACTTGGACTCCTATTCCATCAATCTATGTGACACGGACACCTTATCAATGAATGAAGGCACACTGTTTAATTTTATCGCATTGAAAAACTGATAAAAGTGATTTAAACTCGTGGCAAAATCTTTTTTATTTTAATAGCTAATTTTCAGATATGGCATTATTTTTGGAAGAAAACACAACCTAAAGAGCTGACCTCTGCGACGATCAAGAACACAAGTCAATATACATTTAAAGTACTTATGCTAATTATTTCATTTTATTCAACTCACTGTAAAACTATAAATTCTTAGTTTTATTTGTTTACTTAGCATATATAACATCGGTGTAATATATTCTTCTTTGTGATTATTTCAATTGATTTAAGGCAGTTGTCTTTTTGTCTCTCACTCTCTTCGTCAAAGATTCATTCAGTTAAGGTCTAGCAATGCTTGTCTGTGGCCTCAAAATCACTAGATGGATTTTGATGAAATTTAGTATCTCATTTCTAAGAAATTCATACTATCTCCTATAATATAGAACGAAACCGATCGAAGCGAGTGAGTCGCTAGTGATATATAAAAACACACTATTTTTAAATTTACTTACAAAACCGACAAACTAAAATTTAAATAAATAATGATTTATTTCACACCATTAATAATCGTCGCACATATTGAATGAGGACCGGTTTTTGTTTCCGGTAAAAAGCATTAGAAAATTGAATAAAGATCTGGTTTCTGGCGGAAATTAACGGCTAATCTGATTAAGTAACCTCATCACTCTCACTAACGTGAAGGTGAACCTCAAAGAAAGGTTCACTTTATAGATATCGATATCGATAATTATTTGTATAGACATAAGATAGTAATATGTTTTATTCAAACCATATCAGTACTACTGTACATTATAAAACAAAGTCCTCCGCCGCGTCTGTCTGTCTGTTCGCGATAAACTCAAAAATACTGCACCGATGTTCATGCTGTTTTCACCAATGGATAGAATGATTCTCGAGAAAGGTTTTTGTATATAAGTCAAGTTTTTATATACATTTACTAGCGGGACCCGCGTCTTCGCTCACGCTAAATGTAGTAGATAATATACTCGTAAAAATAATCATTATACTAACAATATCTAATTGAAAAAAAAACACATTTTAATACCATCTAAATCTTAGTTAACCCTGATGAGGAGTTTTTTTTAAATCACCATGCGTTACACACCGTTAAAAATATTAATGCTTTATATTATGTAAATTAATTTATACGACCACAAACATTTACTATAATCGAGTAGATTTTTAAAAAATTGAATTCGGTATAATTAATGTAATATATTAAAGAATATTATTATCAATATTTGTTTCGATCGCAAGAATTTAATGCGTTGGATAGTACAGAAACATTTCCAATCGACTGCCGCATCGTTCAAAATGTCAGCGGAAAGCAATAAAATGTGAGGGCGTATCGCGGAGGCGGACCTAAAATGTGTAGTGCATTCCTTTATTTTAATATAGATTTTATATAACACTGTTATGTATATGGAGTATTCACTTGAAAGTAATAGAAATAACAAAAAACTGAAGAATAAGGTCTTGCAAGACCTCGCGTCTGCGGGTAAGCGGGACTCGAACTCCCGACCACAGGCACGACAAATAATCTACGAACTTGGCAAAACGTGTCGTCTAGAAACCAAGAAACACTGGTTAAGGATTATAATTAACTATGTTGTATTGCGCCTCTTCTATAATTAAACAAGTTCAAGCGCGAAGGCATTACAAACTAACTGACCCATCCAATAAAAGCGTCGGATAGCAGTCTAACTGATGACCTTACATTATAGTATTAACTCCATATGAGAGGAACAAAATCTATGACTTTCAATACATAGCATACGAATAAAGTCAATACCTTGGATTAACGCACAGTTCCCATAAAACCTATATAAATTATCGCCGAGCCTAATTTCGTGTTTTTTTTTTTAAATATAATTTCACATAATGAAATTTTTGTTTTTTATTTTATTTAAACTGAAATTATATCGATACATAAGCCGAATTTAAAGTTTTTTAGATGTTGTCTATCTCCCTGCCTGAAAAGTGGGAATGCATTACAAAAAAAAACTACTGGACTAATTTTGGAGAAAGGCAAAATCTTCCGCTTCCGCTTCCGACTCTCCACCGCGGCGGGTCCCAAACTAGTAATCCTTTTTATACTTAAAACTATTTTATAACTTTCTAAAGTAGGTATTATTTTTCTAACTAAGAACGATAAAATTTCTAACTAAAAGAGCCTCAAGTAAATCCACATGTAATTGTATCGTTTAACATTTTCACCTACGCATGTTATTATTACCCATTGTTCACAGTTTAGTGGGGCGAAGTGTTATGAATAATCAAGTAAGCATAAAGACGATTAAATTAAATATGCAATGACTTACATATTCATTTATATTACAGTACGTATACAGTTTTTAGCTTAAAATGAGTCGACTACAATATAATAATATGCTAATATTAAAAACATACAGAGGTCTCGGTCAATAATAATGCGTATATACACACAAAAACTTAATTTTAATTCTATGTCTTGTAAGACAAAGAATACAAAAAATTAGCACCAGCTCCTCGTATTACATATTTAATTAAACTCATTTTCTGCAATATTTTCACATCTAACATCATTATAACATCTTGCTAATACAGATAGAAATATTTGAAATGTGAAAGCTTAGATGTTTGTTATTCAATCACGTAAAACGGATCAGGATGAAATTTGGCACAAAAACAAATTATAACCTGGCACATAGTTTGCTTTTTATTCGGGAAAATGTATGGTTCCGGTGGGATAGATGTACCTATTAGTTTTTTACTCAAGACGAACCTGAACGTGTATTAGCTTGTTTGAAATTAAAAGAGCATTTAAAATAAGCTAAGATATATTACATAAATATACAAAAACATGTCCTAACCACCCTGGAAATAGAAATACTCATCGAAATATGCGTAAAAAATTATTTTACTAGACTTACTGCAAAGTTTCAAATAAGAGAATTTGATCAAACGTATCATTAGAATAATAAACACCCTTATACCAACAAAATGTAAGAGTAGATTTGGTTAGAGTGTCACGTCCTCCCATCTAATTTCCAGAATATCTACTAACGTCCCCTAGCCCCCTCCTCGTACTTGCCCTCTGGGACTCTCAATGTCATGTAGCTAAAAGAAAAAACTGTTACGAACAATCTTATATCTATACATTATTACAACATTTTAACTGATTCGAATCTGTACTTTAAATATTATATTTGATACTGATATCAAAGTATATGTTTTATTAAAATAAGAACATCTTTTTTTTGAATTTGTGTCGGTCTGTCTGTCTGCAACCGCATTACGAGAAAACTACTGGACAAATTTTAAAGATATGTTGGATGATTATGGTGTTGATTATCCGGGTCATACAGGATAGGACTTCTTACTGCGGGAAAATATCTCATCTTTGAGAAATGTATACTGAGGTACGCAGGGATTAACTCGAAGAGTGCGAGGGTGAATGCTAGTAAGACATAAAATCACTATAAAAAGCAAATAAAAGTATATAGTAATTATTTAAAGTTTCGATGATAAAATGTAAATCTTTTGGGTCAGCCGCCATTAGAAAGTTAAATTTAACAGAAAGCGAAATTAACTACCATTAACATTAAATGCGCGAATTTTAGATGTTGGAAATAATAATTAGTAATAATGTTAATAAAAGTGAAAAAATTGGGTTACAAAGATTCCATATTATAAAAAGTGAGTTGACAGATTGACGTAAACGTCGTCATCGGGAAAGATCGTCGAATACTTGCTTACATTGTTTTCAAAAATTTTTTTTGGTATTTTATGAAAAAGGTAGTAATAGTTGTAGAAGTTCATTATGTTATACATACATTTAATTAATTCTTAAAAATACCAGCTGCTGTACTATTAATTACAGTTGAACTATTAAGTGATAATCAACAATGACAATATTTAATAATAAAATAATCGGCCAAGTGTGAGTCGGACTAGCGCACGAAGGGTTCTACAAAAATGGCAAAAAAATCACGTTTCTTGTAAGGGAACCACCCTTAAAATTTGTTTTATTTCAATTTAAGCATTTATTTTTAAAGTGAATATATGTATAACTAAATATTCTGTGAATATTTAAAGCGTCTACCTGTTGACGGTATCAATATCGAGCAAAAACGAGCAAAAAAATCATGTTTGTTGTTAAGTAACCCAAGATATTATGTAATATAATCTACCTATGTTTAATTTAATTAAGGACTAAGTAAACGAGAACAGATGTTAATGAAATAATATTAATCAAAGGCTGTATAAGAACTCAAACATTGTAGGCGAAGACGCTGAAGTCAGATATTAGTTTAGTTTCTTAGAGCAGCAGAATCTACCCACGCAAAACTTTAAACCTATTACAGGTACAGTCATAACCTAAAAATGCACCTGCAGCCATTAATTTATGAAACCGACGATGATTATTAAAGTTTTATTCTGGAAAATGTATAAATTCTTTTTTAAATATGTAAATCACAAACTTGGCATTTAAAAAACATTTAAAAGAAGAAGATATGTATATTTTTGTCGTATAAAATTTGTATAAAATTAATATGTATTGTACATTGTACATAAAACAATAAAAAATACTATTTAAATTCAAAAGTAAAACACAATATTTTCTTTGTAACATTACTTCATTAAATTTTTACATGATCGAGCTGTATATGTTGTCTAGGTTATGGTTGCAGAAATCTTGCTATCTAGCGTAGGGGGGCGTTTATTCGATATCTCCGTCTTCTAGAGAGTTTTCTTTGGTGTAGTCGTATTTATAGAAATAATAGAAGTAATAAATGTAATATAACCTAAAAATATACTTATATCTATAAAATTACAAAAAAAATTCAAAAGACAATTTATATACAAATTAAAATTAAATTATAGATATTTATTTCGAAACCATGTACATCATTTATCGACTATCCAACAAAAAAAGATTTTTTCAAATCGGACCAGCAGTTTCTGAGATTAGCGCGTTCAACCAAACAACAAACAAACGAAAAAACTCTTCAATTTATAATATTAGTATAGATTACGTTACACAAACAAAGTAAAGTGTATCATAGGTCATAGGGGTATCTGAATACGCTTGAACTACTATAATATTACTAGCGATACTAGCGACTCATCCACACTTCGCTCGGGTTCGGACTCGGCCCCTAAGTACGATTTGATGATTAAAAGGTATAGTTTTCTTATGACGTGCAATAAAGAGGTTTATGGGGTACGAAAAATCAATCTGACTAGACCTCATTTCTGTGAAAAATCGTTTTTTCTGATTTTTCACGCAAAAAGATTCCCCTGCTATATGTAATAAATCAAATTTTTTATTTAGATAAATTTGTGTTTTTTATGTTTATCTGGTTGTATTATATACACAATAAATCATTTTTTAATCTATGTATATATTCTTGAAAAAACAAACGCGGAACGAAAGCTCGGTCGCCCAGGTACTAAGTAGTAGTTCAACAATGTTTTAAATCAATGGGGTTCATGGTTTATTATTCGTAGTTGTTATGTATATATTTATAGTAAGCTCACCTAAACAGGATAAAGTAATGCAAATCGTTGCAAAGACTATTGAAACAATGTAATGTCACGTGTAGTATAAACTGGTTTTCCGGTCACACGGCTCTTTTATTAAACATTTATTAATTCCCTTTCCCATAACATTGAAATAGCTATGCCAATGCAACCAATAACCAATGCGTTGTATGGGCCCCCTGATGTAAGGGGGAGATGGGCATTAAAAAGAGGCATGTACCCAAGTCTACTACTGGGTAAAAAAGGGATGACTACTTATTATTATTATTGTATACATATTATTATATATGTTTAAAAGAAGTTATCGATGATACAACATTGCATTATTTTATATGTATATACAATGGTGACCTACGTTTTAAACGGTTACGATAATAAAGTGGTAGGTAACACCATATTTTAAAAACAAATCATGAAGATTACGTCAATTCAACAGATGATAGTACACATATGTCATTAGCACGAGATTTTTTTAATCTAAATTATAAACAATACTACGTCTGGTAGGTACTTTGTTAAAACTTTGTTTTGTTGCTTCACTGGGCTCAAATAAAATAAATTAAACTGCTTTTATAATTTTCTAATAAAATAATAGTAGCCTAAGTTACTCCTTATAACATAAGCTATCTGCAACTAAAAGTCCTGACAAAATCAGTCCAGTCGTTTCAGATATTAGCCGGAACAAACAGACCGACAGACGAAAATTTTAAAAATTGATTTTTTGATATTAGTACCGTATTTTCATATGCATTTAGTGAAAAGCTGTTAATTTGAAATTAAAAACAGAAAACTTAAAATTGTACGGACGACTTTGTAGAAAATAACGAGATACCCGCGTTGTAACGGTACAAAAAAAGAACCATTGTATGATAATTTCTAGTGCGCGAACTCAAAAATACAGCATTTTATATATAGACAGATAGTGACTAGCGATTTAGCCTCGCTTCGGTCGGGTGCATCGCTAGGTGCTTAAAAGTTGCCTATATTACTCTTCTAGGTCATAAATCTCTGTGTACCAAATTTCATCACAATTTGTCCAACCGTTTTAACTTAAAGACAAGAAGAAATAGTTGTCCGATTAGTTAATATTTGACACACTTTTGGTTGGTGCAGTTTGTAGTAACCCTAATTGCCAGGGTCGCGGGTTCGAGTCTCGCTGGAGTCATTCATTTTTTAAGCACGATCGTTTGTACTTCAATCATGGGTGTTTATGTTTATAATATATATGTATTTAAAGTTATATATGTATCTGGTACTGGTATAACTATCTGTTATCCATGACACAAGCCCCGCATACCACGGAACCAGATGGCGCTGTGTATTTATTAATTATATTTCGAGGGTCATCTCTTTATAAGTACACAATTTTTAGAAACAGCAATTTCAAATATAAACAAACGCAACTCAACAAACCGTGCGATTTCTGTATGGATAGCTACGTCGAGGGAAATTAGAGAATTACCTCTAAAGTCAAAGTATCAAGTCCCTAACGAGAGCGCAGCTGTACAGTAATTAAAGTTTGCTAATTAATGTAACGATATTGCGCACAAAGCAAATTTAAACTAAGGTAGCGTTTTACGTCCCCATGGCTCTTTCTGGAGGTGTCATTGAGATGGTTACCAGTTCGATTTACGCACGAATATCAGAATGCGAAAGAAATTTTACATAAAACTATCTCTTTCGATGTTTCCGACGTATTAAATACTGTGTACATCTGTCGTGATCACGAGAGTCTTTCCCGTCAATTCAAGTAAATCCGCGAAAAAATCCAAAAACATGGTTTTAGATAAATGACTGTTCGATACTTTTATACAACTTGTGAATGAATGAATACTTTGTATATGCTATTTGTTTAGTCTCATTAAAGATATTGTCAAGACAACTCGTGTTATCAATATTCACCCGCTGCATCGTACAATATTGAACCGTAACGCACTAAACATATGGTCCTTCGAGCCGGATGGATCGGTGAAGCGGTATAGTGACTCGAGCGTTTGAATACAATAGACTACGTATAAAAAACTTGTTTGCGATAAATCAGTGAAGTTATGTTGCATACGTTTAACTCAAAAACATTATAATTATTGGTGAATAAGTGCTAAAAACATTGTGGTGGACATTAATTAAGGTTATTAGTGCAATTCACGGTTAAAACATAACCGTTTAAGTTGATTATAGACGATTTAAATATTATAATTGAACTAATTGTTTAGTGGTAAAAATAGAACTTATTAAGTGTGATTTAAAAGAACAGTCGAACAATATTTTTGTTTAAAAATAATACTTTTTATACGTTGTTGCAAGAAAAGTAAACAATTAACATTTATTATATTATATTTAAATCAATAGTGAACATTTGTTACGTTTGCGGTTTGTAAACTAAAAGTTATTCAATTTACAAAATGGCTCCACCTACTCCACAACAATCTCAATATTTGACTACATTAGAAGACATAGCCAACATGATACAAAAGGCGCAAATTAATATGAAGAAATGCCCTAAACAACGGTTAACAGAAGGTTATATTAAAGGAAGATTGAAAACAGTTGAAGATTATTGGACTATGTTTAGACAAACACACAATGAACTTTTGAAGTGTACACCACAAGAACATCGCGGAGTTTTGCCATATTTTCTTAATGAACAATACTTTACATGTGAGGAAATGTTTCTCTGTTTACAAGGAGATATGACGGATCAGCTTTTAAGTTTAGAATCGAAAAGGACGACCGAGGTAAATAATATGTCAGCGTCGTTACAAAGCGGGCAAGGGTCGTTCGCTAAGCTACCGAGAATACAATTACCTACATTTTCTGGAAGATACGAAGATTGGCCTACGTATAAAGATTTATTCATGGCACTTGTTCACAATACTAATATAAGCAATGTTCAAAAGCTACATTATTTAAAAACGAGTGTATCGGGAGAAGCAGAGAGATTATTAAGGCATATACCTATTACGGATGACAATTATACACCAGCCTGGGAATTACT
Source organism: Boloria selene (assembly GCA_905231865.2). Classification (NCBI taxonomy): domain Eukaryota; kingdom Metazoa; phylum Arthropoda; class Insecta; order Lepidoptera; family Nymphalidae; genus Boloria; species Boloria selene. The sequence goes on from HG993156.1 coordinate 1,716,946, forward strand.
ATCTAATCGGTTTGGTAATACACGAGCTATTGTAAATTCATTAATGAAAAGATTATTCAGCCAAAAGAAATTAACTACTCAATCAGCTAATCAAATAAAGTCATTGCTCGACACTACAACAGAATGTATAAATAGCCTTAATAATATGAAAGTTTGCACTGATTACTGGGATCCCATACTAATATATCTCGTTGGACAAAGATTAGACGCCGAGTCACTTAAGGATTGGGAGGAGAGTGTTTATAAGGAGAATAAGGAGGATCTACCTACTTGGAATGAGTTAAAGCGCTTTCTCGAATCCAAATTTAGGACACTTGAATTAGTTAACCCAACAACCACTTATAATACTCGATAAAAGCCTCAAGAGCACAAAACTTTTTACATCAACTCGAAGGCAGTGAGTGCACAGCCTTCCTGTAGTTATTGCAAACAAGAACATTATATATTCAACTGTAAAGATTTTATAAATCAATCAATAGGTGAAAGATATGATTTTATCAAAAATAAAAGCTTATGTTTTAATTGCTTGGCCCCAAACCATCTCGTGTTCCAGTGTGGACGCAAGACTTCGTGCAAGATATGTGGCAAAAAGCATCACTCCTTATTGCACAGAGACTCAGAGAGAACCAAACAAAAAGATGAATTAAAACAACCGACAGATACGAGGGTAACTGTAACACACATTTTAGGAGATAAACAACCTGATCAAATGGTATTATTGGCAACAGCACTGGTAGACGTAAGCACAAGTGAAGGACAAACACACGTCTTCCGGGCGCTCATTGATCAGGGCTCAGAGGCATCGTTCGTCACTGCGAGAGTAGTGGAGTTACTGGGTTTGAAAAAATTCAGAATCAGCGGCGTTGTTTCTGGAGTAGGTGACAACTCAATAAATGTAAGTTATACAACACAGTTACAAATAGTTTCTAGATGTGAACAATTTTCATTAAAGATAAATGCTTTTATTCTTAAATCATTAACTAGTATGCTACCTTCTAAAAATATAAATCTTAATTATCACAATTGGTCTCAACTTGGTAATATTAAGCTAGCCGATCCAACTTTTGCCTCATCTGGTAGGATAGACATTTTACTGGGTGCTGACGTATTTGGTAAAATAATAGACGTAGGGTTGATAAAGGGACCAGGTGAAGTAGTTGCACAATATACACGATTAGGTTGGATTTTATCAGGCCGATTAGGTGATTCAAATACACAACATGTAAAGAGTTTGCATGTATTAAGACAAGTCGAGGAAGACAATAATCTTTTAAAGAGATTTTGGGAAGTAGAAACAGATTTATACAAAAAAAGAAAGATTCTAACTAAGGAAGAGGAACGGTGTGAAGAGAATTACAAGAATACAACGAAGAGAGACGAAACTGGAAACTACATTGTACACTTACCTTTAAAGCAAAGCATCGAAGACACGGTAAAGCTGTGTGGAAACACAAAGGATCCAGCAGTACATAGATTTAAACAATTAGAAAAGAAGTTTCAGAAACACCCTAAGTTTAAAGAAGAATATAAGAAAGTTATACACGAGTACAAGGAATTAGGACACATGAAAAAATCAGAAACAAAAGATGATATGAACGCCGTATATCTCGCTCATCACGCTGTAATACGGGAAGAGAAAGACACAACAAAGGTTCGTGTGGTATTTGATGCTTCGGCAAAGGGGTCTGGAGGATTTTCTTTAAATGATACCATGATGGTGGGACCCGTACTGCAACCGGACCTGCGAAGTTTAATTACAACGTGGCGAAAACACAAAGTTTGCGTGATAAGTGATATCGAGAAAATGTATCGAATGATCAAACTAACAGATGAACACACTAAATTACAACGAATACTATGGCGGGATAATCCTGATGAAAAGCTGGAAAGTTATGACTTAACAACTGTTACCTTTGGCACGGCAGCAGCTCCTTACCTCGCGATAAGAACCTTAAACCAAGTAGCTGATGACGAAGCAGATGAATATCCGGATATTGTACCTGAAATAAAAGGGTCATTTTATGTTGATGATTACATGTCAGGAAGTGATAATATAGAAAAAACTAAGAAGCTATGTAATGATATTAAAACTGTACTAAAAAAGGGAGGATTTAAAATGCAAAAATGGTCTAGCAATTCTGAAGAGTTGTTACAGTTTATACAAGGGGATAAAAATATAAAAGATACATTTGAAATTAAACTAGATAAAGTTATTAAGATTCTAGGTCTTACATGGGATAGAAAGGATGATACATTTAAAGTAACAGTAAACTTACCTGAATTAACATATCCTATAACAAAAAGGTCCATTCTTTCTGACGTTGCTCGTCTCTTCGACCCCTTTGGCTGGCTATCTCCTTTAGTAATCGTAGCAAAAATTCTAATTCAAAAACTCTGGCTTAACAACCTTGGGTGGGATGACGAGCTACCTGTTGAATTAGTGGAAGAATGGAAGAATTATAGAGATGACTTACCTGAATTGAAGACTATAGAAATACCACGATGGTTCCACACAAGCGGTGGCACTAAGGAAATGCAAATCCATGGCTTCGCAGATGCTTCAGTGACGTCTTACGCTGCAGTCACTTACCTGAGAGTCGTTGACGAAGAAGATAATGTCTACATCACATTGCTTGCATCTCGTACAAGAGTAGCTCCTTTAAAACAACTCACTATACCAAAACTTGAGCTGTGTGCAGCGGCATTACTTTCTGAGCTTATAGAGGAATTATCTGGTTTGCTTAAGATTCCCATTGAACAGATTTTTGCTTACACAGATTCGATGGTAGTTTTGTCATGGCTTCAGTCGCAACCACATCGTTGGCGTACATTTGTTGGCAATAGAGTGGCTGATATATTAAGAGTTTTAGATAATAGTAGATGGAGTCACATCAAGTCAGAGGAAAATCCTGCAGACATTGCTACAAGAGGTGTTAAGGCTAGTGATCTAAAGGATACCAAGTTGTGGTGGAATGGGCCAGAGTGGTTAAATCACAGATATATAGAACGGTCAAAGGTTGAAATTCCTGGAACTGATTTAGAAAAGAAAAATTTTAACGTATATTTACTTAAAGAAGAAACACCGATATGGGAAAGATTTTCTAGTTTATCTAAAATGAAGAGAGTATTGGCATATTGCAGAAGATTTTTAAATGCAAAGGATAAAAGAAACATTGAGAAAAGGTTGACGATAGATGAAATGGAAATTATTTTAAAGAATTGTATAAAATATTATCAAAGGAAAGCATACGAAAAAGATATAGAAGACATTAATAAAGAGGGCAAGGTTAAGAAAAGAAGTTCCCTTGTAACACTTTCTCCTTTCTTAGATAAGAACGAGATGATAAGAGTTGGGGGACGATTGCAAAATGCAAACATTGCTGAGTCATCAAGACATCCAATTATAATACCGCCAAGGGTTCATGTTGCCAAACTATTAGTCAAGGAGGCGCACATTAAGACTCTCCATGGTGGTATTCAGTTGATGATGGCATATATTCGAAGTAAATACTGGATTATCAACTTAAAAAATGAAGTTAAAAAATGTATAAGAACGTGTAAGGTTTGTATAGTCGACAAAGCAAAAATCTCAACGCAGAAAATGGGACAACTTCCTTTCGTAAGAGTTAATGAGCATCGAGCCTTTTTAAACACGGGCGTTGACTATGCTGGCCCTATATACATTAGGACATCCAAGGGGCGTGGTCACCATGCAACAAAGGCATATATCTGTTTGTTTGTTTGCATGGCGACTCGCGCTATTCATTTAGAAGCTGTAACGGATCTCACAGCACAAGCTTTCATTGCATCATTTCGCAGATTTGTTGCTAGGAGAGGACCTTGTCTACATTTATGGAGTGACAATGGGACTAACTTTATCGGTGCCGCTAAAGAGCTTAAAATACTTTTCGAAAAGGGCAAAGCCAACATCACAGAGGAAATTGCAGAATTATTGGCCAATGATGGGACGACGTGGCACTTTATCCCTCCGAGAATGCCGAATTATGGCGGTTTATGGGAGGCAGGCATACAATCAGTTAAGAGACATTTAGTACGAGTGAACAAATCTACAAAATTGACTTATGAAGAGATGGCTACACTATTGGCGCAGATAGAAGCATGCTTAAATTCGCGTCCATTGTGTCAACTTGATGATACTGTCGAAACGCTAAATCCACTTACACCAGGGCACTTTCTCATAGGAGAACCCTTAATCACTGTGCCTGATGTAAATTATGAATTGAGGAACATTAACCTACTCAGCAGATGGCAGATGATACAAAGGATGACACAAGATTTTTGGCGTCGATGGAGGTTAGAATACTTGAACACTATGCAACAACGCTATAAATGGCAAACTGAGATACCGTCACCGAATATCGGAGACATTGTTATTGTTAAAGAAGACGATTTGCCACCAGCTAAATGGTTATTAGGACGTGTAAAAGATGTGCACCCAGGATCGGACAGTTTAGTTCGCGTTGTATCCGTCCAGTGTAAAGGCAATAATATTTTGAAGAGACCTCTATCCAAACTTATAATTCTTCCTAAAGAAATAAAAGATCAAACTTAACTAAAGATGAACTCTAACTTAATTTAATAATTTGAAATCTAAAATATCTAAAAGCATTATTATGATGAATTTAGTTCACGCGAATGTCAATCACTACAATAAACTTATATTCTATTAATGTTCTATTTTTTTTAAAAGAAAAAATGTATTTTCGCTACTTCAGTTCAATAATGTAACTTATGTAGCTAATGTAGTTTGTAATGTTCTTTTTTTACATGTATAAGATTTCGAAATTTAGAGATCGATTACTTATGTAAGGTTGTTTGTAATTTATTGGAAACATCTATATACAGTCCACTAGTTAGATTCATTGAATAAAATGTTGATGAAAATGTAAATCGTTGTATACGCTTTGGTGGGCGGAATGTTCGATACTTTTATACAACTTGTGAATGAATGAATACTTTGTATATGCTATTTGTTTAGTCTCATTAAAGATATTGTCAAGACAACTCGTGTTATCAATATTCACCCGCTGCATCGTACAATATTGAACCGTAACGCACTAAACAATGACATATATTCTCGTAAATCTTAGAAGTATAAATTATAATACGAAAGTAACGTTCATAAAGTATTAAGGTTCTTTTTTACGGAACGTCAGATAAAACTCTTATGTATATAAAAACAAAATTTTATGTACCACTTACATAAAGTCAATTTATTTTATTATTTTAATTTTACTTATAGTAACATTGAATAATATTGTCTTATAAGATTCAAAGTTTAAAATATATTAATTTTTCGACGGCAAAAAATTTATTCAAGACAATACTAATATTAAATCACATATTTTATTATTACACCTGTCTGTTCATCATAATTTTATAGCTAGTCGTCTATTCAATTCCAAATTATATTATAACAGATTAATATCTTTTATCTTCACCTGCAAATTCAATCTAAGCTATAAACTTTGTAGATGTATAGATGTGATAACTGATAAAGTAGTAGTATAAAAATCATGTATTATATTTCAAGTTATAAAATAAAGGTCGTAAAAATTCACATTTCTATAATATCCTACAATTTACAGCTTAAAGAAAATGAATAAAACTTTTTTATAATCACAGAAATGAACTAAAAGAATAGCAATAGAAGTCTTTTTACTGCCTCAACACAAGAAATCTGGACAGCAGAAAAAAACATATTGTAAAATAACATGACCTGATAATCTAAGACATATTAGGTCCCGATATGACATGTCACTTACAAAGTAAAACTTTTTATTTCCTACTACATCATCTCTAATAGTAGGAGATCCCAATCTATGTGGTACATAATACTTAAATATAAGCCTGTTATAACAATTGAGGTAAACATAAACAAAAATTGGCTTCAGTTGACTGATAGGGTGAAAACGAGCAATTATCTATGGCATATAAGGAAACAAAGTCTACTGCGCCCACTTAATTACTGTACACTTGTATGGTAAGTTACTTATATAATTAAAATCTCAGGTTGAAATAGATTTTTATAATCATGATGTATGAATGCTAGTTGTTTTGTTACAAGAATCTGACTACTAATTGATGTTAATAAGGTAAAAAAGCAAGTAAAATAGTACTTCTGACTGAGAAAACCTAGCAAGTTTTCGAAAGACATGTGAAATCAGCCAACACACACTAGGCAAGGGAGATAGACTATGGCAGATCCCCTTCATACTGAGGGAGGCCCGTGCCCAATAGTGGAATGGTAAAAAAAGGGCTGATTATGATATTCAGGGATATTACATTTATTACATTATTAGTTGGCACTAGGCCAGCATGGTGGAGAATGGTGGTACAGAGGCCAATACTCAGAAGTAGGTCTTTAAAAAGAGTTAAACAGATTTTAAATCTGTTCATTGGTTTAAGAGTGAAAAACCTAACTTAATACATGGAGGTATGCTTAGAAAAGTTTATAATTGTCTTCTGTTTTAAGCTATAACTGATCAAGATTTTTACACATAAGAAATTATAAAAAATAAAACATTTAGGCAACACTTCATTAAAACTGGGTCAACAGTTAAAATTATAAGATGATAATGAAGCTTAACTGTAGAGTAAGTAATAAGTGTGCTAAAATTATAGTTCCCACAGTCATTATTTATTAATTTTAAAGTAAACTCAGATTTCCTTTGTATGAATTCAAATAATATTAGAAAAAACACATTTGAAGTTTATTTTTATTATTTGATTTCATATTAATTAAAATTTTACTGTAATTATTGTTATTAAGACTTTCTATGATTGTAGCATATCAAATAACCAAGAATAATTTTAAATATAAGAAAATTATAACATTCAAACAAGTTATTGCAATTATTTTAATAACTATTATAATAAAAATTGTAATGCAGGTAGTCCAAAAAATATTTTATATTTACCTAAATATAATATTAATATTTTGAGTAATCATATCATTATTAGTAATATATTGTATATTTCGTGATATATTATGAAACAAAAAAAAACAAATATTTAAATCCAAACTCATATGTTAAACCTAGATTTTTATGTTTTACTTCCATTAATTATTGACCTAAGTCAGTGAATATTCCGGTCAATAGGCCGCTAATACATTCGCAATCGTAATTATATTGACAGCTGAACAAACCTTGAAAACACCGCGAATTACTACACCGCGCTCGTTATAACAACAATACATATGTAACAAAATATTGAGTTACTGACCTTCCGCGCTTTGGTTAAGCGAGGGTGGCGCGGCAGACGCTGACAAATCCTTCTTCTGTCCACATTTAGGCGGATCTGAATCCGAATCGTCGAAAACTAGCGTCCTGACCGACTGTGAACACCGACGATCCATTGCCACTCACTACACAACACACAAATAAACTACTATTTTCGCCATCTATAAACACCCGATTACTTCGATCGCATAATACATCACAAATATGTAATGCACAACCCAATCTGATTATTATTAAACGATGAATCCATTCGCTTTATTTCATTACAAGATGAAAGTATTTATATATTGTAGGCCATCGTATTTTACGCGACACACGACTCCATAGCCCATACAAATTGAAAAGTGACACTTTTATTATTTGAAAGATGGCTCGCTGTCTTTCTCCTTTAAATGCAATGTTGCCATTTCGATTATGTACTTATTCAAATAAAATAAAATAAGCAAGTAGCGTTCAGAAATTAAACGATTTACCGTAACGTATTTGAAGCCATTTTGATTTATGCAAATATTAATAAAATTAATAATATTTCTTTGCATACACAATATATATCATGCAGAATTTATTAATAAAATATGTTCGTGTTTGAACAATATAAATTATATTTCTATCAAACAAGCAACATACATTTAATTCAATTTGAGTTGAGTATACATGTTGTATGGGTCTTCCACTATTTATGGTTCAGCATTCTTTGTCTAAATATTTCCATCATTTTTCATTCATTGACAGATTTGACTTAAATCTAACAAAAAATATGTAGTCACATTAATGCGAAAACAGGAGGGATCTATTAAATTTATGCAACAGTTTGAAGGTATCAGCTTTTTAAAAATATTTTGTGTTTACATTTATTTAGTTGTATTATATATTTATAAAAAAATAAGCTATACTTTACTCATTGTTTTTGTAATTAGCATGATCTTTGAGATACACTATGAGATCTATCGATAGGCTGTCTACTTTTTTGAACTAAGCAACACTGTAATAATTACGTTCCGAAACTTTTAAAAAGTTATTTTGGAAATACCGCCATCTGTTGAGGATTATTTAAAAATTGTTTAAAAAATGTTGCCATCATTAAATAAAAATGTATACGTCAACTAATGTTAATAACTGTTAATATTCCTTATTTTAAAGAATTTATTTGTTTTTTAGTAAAAATACAGTAATTTTAGCATAAATTGTTATTTTTATGATATCTTTCAACCTTAAGAAGATATAAAGTTAATTATAATCTCACTATGTAAGCGCCATCTCTTGGCCATAATCTAAAAATAAGAGTTTTTCCCGTCAAAAGAAACGGAAAAACACGAGTGTGCGTCGCCTGAAGTAGATATCAGCTGAATTATTCGGCTAAAATGCCCTGGCACGGGCATACGTAGTCGTCGGTCCGCCATTACGACGCAGCCGAGACACGTTCGTCGTATTTAGTTAAATATTTTCGTTTATAAATGAGTAATAACGCTCATGAGCTAAGTAATCGGCTTCTGAATGCGTTGGATAGCAATTACAATGTAAGTTAGCGACTTTAGAGAATCATAAGTCTGATAAGCAAGTTGGAGATACGGAAACGGTCCGCACGAGCCTGTGACACCCGACTCGAGTCGCGATTTGGCCTTTTGGAAGGTTGTCTCGCAGCTGCCGAGCTCTCAGCACGATCGTCGAGGCGTGCAGAGGCTCGCTGCGGCCGCAGGGGCTTGTATGATAAGAGATCCGTGATGTAAATGTGGTTTGTGTGTGGATACGTGAGCGTTGCGAGTGATGTACGGGGCCACTGACGTCGCCAGCGCTCCTCTCGTCCCTCCGTCCCTAGTGCCAAATGTTTTGCAATGTGAAAGTACGGAATTGTGCCACGCGTGACCTTTCCCGTAGATTTTCGTCAGGTTGTGCTTAGATTCGTTTGACTTCATTGAAGGTGAAAATGTGTTTTTATCTGTACGCTTGTACATTGCTCGGGCGTCGAATTAGTTGGAAGCAGCATGGAATGTTCTTGCAGGCGCGTGGTGCCACTCATGATATTACTTGGGATTTCTGGAAATCCGTTTACCTCTATATTATATGCGTATGGTGCAATTTCAGGTCAGTCAAGTTTTCGCAATAATTTAGTATTTGTATGCTATTTTCAATGCTGTTGAAATAGCAATGTCTCTTGGGTGATATAAATGGTTAGTTTGATTCAAAGGACAAATGTTTTTATATCACATTTATTAGTTGCATTTCATAAAGGTTATCAGGGCTATCGAGAAAACCATAATATTACTTGATTGACATACATTAGAGATGAAAAATTAAAAATGAAAATAAATAAATATAGTTTATATAATATCTAAAATTCATTTCATTCATTCTAATATGGTAAGCAGTTCCAATGTGGTCAACACACCAGACACATGTTCGTTGACCCCAGCATGAATTAATTATATGAATGTTCTACCTAGACATTATAGATATTGGTTACCTGTATTCTGTTAATTTATTATTTTAGTAAATAATAATAATTTTTTTGTAATTATTACATTTATTATCAATAAATAATATAGAAATACTACAAAAATTTTTCCTTTTAATGTTATAAAAAAACAATTGGCACTCTTTTATGATTAATATATCATTACAAACTCAACATGATGATGAAATAAAGTAAACATCTTACTCTTAATGTATGCTCTATGTGCATTCGACACCAAGCTTAAAACTATAATTTCACTGACTTTTACTGTAATCATAAAAACAAATGATTAATGAATGTTTTAACTCAATATACATAATATTTGAGGGAAATGATAAAACATAAACAGAAATATTTAAAAATTATTGCTATGAATGTAGTACCTATACATTTTTACCAATATTGAATTAAAAAATACATCAATTTTTACCAATATATTTATATTTTATGGTATTAAATGAGGAAAAAGAGTACTACATTAAAGCTCTTTCTTTCTACAATAAAATGTTTAATTACCAAATAACGGAAACCTTAAATCAAGCCCTAAAATTGAAATAACTAACACAGTTAGGTTAGATTTCATTTATACATGAGTAATCAATTAGAATTGCCATGAATATAACATACATATTCTAATTTAACATAAATTATGTAATTAGAAATATGTATCAGAACAGTATTTTTTAAGAGTAGTTATTTTTACCATAGTTACAAGAAAAGTTCATGATTAAAGCAACAACTAATATTATTAAATAATTATGCAAGGAATAAGTTGAAAATATTCCAAAGTTAATATATTTTGTTCTGTACTGGTTGAAATAAATCAGAAAACAGAAAAATGCCTTAATAACTATCTAGAGACTAACAAGTACCCCTTAGATGAGACTGAGCAGTGCATATTTACTTACATAATATAATACACTACTTGTGATGTGACATTTCTTTAAATTTTTTAGTTTTTATTAGCAATTGTAGAAACTCTTCTACTCTTGTATGAGCATTTTTATTACTGCATAACTTAAAAGAAATAATGAATATATTATCCAATAACATGAAGATTGTGTATTGTGTATATTGTTATCTTATTAGATACTGCTTCTAGCTTAAAGTATTGAACAGATTTGGGTGATGTGTTATACATCATACACTATGACCTGAAGCAACACAGACTACGCTTGGGCAACTAGGGATGCACCCAAGTAAAGCAAGGGTAATACCCTAATAATATATCACTAGTACATACAGAAAATATATATGATTTTACCAATTTTTAAATGCAAAGTCAGTCTAAGAAATGACATGACAAAATCATTAACTTGTTATCATTACTAATGATAAACTACAATATCAATTTGTTTATTTTTTAACTGTATTTGTTTAATTATTGATAGATATTCACAAAATGAGTCAGATGTACACTAATTTATGTGTAATCAAAACAAAATGTTTAAACTTTTAATATGGAAAAACATACATTTTATGCTGAAACAATATGTCAGTTTAATAAAAATATCGACCGTATATTATAAACAACAAAAAATATTTCATTTGTATGTATAAAAACTGAAAAATCTTTAGTTTTTTAATATAATATCACTTGCATGGTTGTGCTATTGATAAAGATAGCAGAATAAGGGATAGAAAGAGAAAGAATAAAAGAGTGGGTAAATAAAATCAGTTAAATGTAATGATTTTAGATATGTTAATGGCTGGATATGAATAACAAGATCTACTAATCTATAATAATGCTAATAACTTAAAACAATATTAATAAATAAAACATTTTTAGTATTCATATGTGAAAAAAACTAATTATTGTTGTTGAAGGTTCCGTTGTTGATCATGTTGGTATAGTGCAACTACATTAATATTAGATGACAAGTGTTTGTATAGGTAATTATATTTGTATCAAGTTAGCCGTGTTTATTTTACTAAACTTGACTCGGCTAAATATTTTTTTATGAATGATAGATAGTCTTTTTGTATGGTTCCATTTGGTTGTAGTTTCACAAATTTGGAATTTTGGACTAGGAATATTGCGTAAGGCATTTTTTCGCATATAGGTTTTGCTATAGTTTATATTTTCTTCAGCTGCAATTCAACTACAATAGTAGGAATTGTGCCACTTGTACTTTATTTTTATCGTTGGAGTAAATTGATTGTCGATCGTTAAACGTTACCGGAACTATAAAATGAATGCAAATCTTTTTGATATTTTTTTAGCACTTAAGTTTGTTTTTTGTGATTTGGCGATTATTTTACCACATATTGTTTTTGTTATTAAATATTAAACGCGATCGTTTATTATTATGATGATTGTATATTTTTTATTTTATTATTTATTGTCATTTTATAATAATATATTCTTGACGGTTAAAAGTAACCGTCAAGAATATAAACCTAAAGAGATTTCTAGTTTATTTTCCTGGACTAAAAATGTCCTATACGTTGACCCAAACAACCAGCTATCATCATACCAAATTTCATCAAAATCAGTCGAGTAGTTTACTCAAATAACAGACACAGACAGACACACAAAAGTAGTTGAAACTATAGATTCGGTGTCTATCGATAATAATGACTATTCCAATAAGATTTGCCAAAATATATGTAATGTAGATTTTATTATAGATATAATAAACAGCTGCAATTGATAAATAAAACTTATTTTTTACATTCCAGGTCGTCGACATGCAGACTGTTAATGAAATCATATCTATTTTGGAAAAATTCAATATCACAAAAGAGTTGTTGGAGGTAAGATAGCCGAAATTGAGAATTATTAATGTGTAGGTGTAAGTAACCCTAAGAGGACAACAAGAAAATTTGTATTTTTTGGCAAACTTACACTATTACATAATTTTACCTATTTGTATAAATAATTTTAAGTTAAAACAAACTTTTGGACTGACATAATATGTATGGTACCTATACCTACAATATTGATACATAATATTATGATAGGTAAAATAAATACACACGATAATTATTTACAAAATGTACAAATCATAATCAAATTGGTCCCTAAAAAAGCATACTTAACTATTGACTTGATTTTGGAAATATTAATCAAAGTTATAGTCACTAGATGAGAAGCATTTCATAACATAAAATGTATTAAAAACACAGTCAAAAATTCAGCTTACAGTATCTAATATTTATTATTAGAAACTACAAAAGTTAGATTACCTACTAAAGAGAAAGTTTTTGTTACAAAAGAATTTGAATTGAATTGATTTAAGTATACTAGTTCCATCTTAATTTAATGCTTTACATGTAAATAATTATTTATTCAACAGCAGTATTACAAGTATAAATGAACTTAAAATTTTAATGAAACAATTCATCGATATGAATCCATGACATTAAAATTTCGGATTTATATTCCTAAACACACTTTTTAATATTGGAAAATTTCTCTCTCTCCCATGACCATGATTGCTGTAAAGCATTCGAAACGTCGGGAACCAAAAATCATAATAAATCCGCGACAAAATCCGAAAAGATAGTTTTATTTATAATTGGAAAATTTGTTTACACATACTATCCATATAAATGAAGATTGTAGGTGGTAATGTCATCCAGAAATACCACTAAAACCCTACAAAACCTATGTATTAATAGGACGTTTAAATGGGCCAAGGAACTAGTAAATTGCCAATTTTTAGTTGATTTTTGCCATGGAATATGCATAGTGTCCTCGCAGATTTGTTAAAAGTTATCTAATGAAAAACAAAAGAGAATGAACGGCATCAGCAACAGAGAGCATCATATTAGGAAATTCTTTTTCTAACTTTAGGGTAATAAGCAGGTTGAATATGAATAAAAACTTACTTACAAAATATTCAATACAGATAAAAAAAATAATAAAGATTAAAAAATACAATACAAATAAATATACAGTAATAAAATGTGTTGTTTTTCCAGACCACCAGACTCGGTAAACACGTGAATGAGTTGCGACGTAAGACCACAGACCCCACTTTGGCGAGACGCGCCAAGGTGCTGGTCAAGCGGTGGCGAGACCTCGTCATGACGGTGGTTGCGTCGCCGGCTCACACCGGTGAGTAGGTTGGTGCGGGTTCACTCTGCACATGCTACTTTTAGCAAACACTGTGTAACAATATTTAAAAAAAAAATAAAGAAATCTGTCCATATTCAGGGCCCATATCAATTGGAACAACTTGTTTTTTTAGAGATTTTTTAGGTTAGTAAATAGTAAATAAGCAAAGTTAAACTAATATCACCATATTTCTTCAGGCTCTAACCGGTCTTTAACTTATAATTATAAGTGGGAATTCTTAACTGACCCCAAAATTTAAACAAATCTGTCCATAGTCAGGGCCTATTTCAGTTGGAACAACTTGTAATTTCTAAAGATTTTTTTGGTTAGTAAATAGTAAATAAGCAAAGTTAGACTAATATCACCATATTTCTTCAGGCTCTAACCGGTCTTTAACTTATAATTATTATAAGTGGGAATTCTTAACTGACCCCAAAATTTAAGCAAATCCGTCCATAGTCAGGGCCTATATCAATTAAAACAACTTGTTTTTTTAGAGATTTTTTAGGATAGTAAATAGTAGATAAGCAAAGTAAGACTAATATCAGCTTATATCTTCAGGCTCTAACCGGTCTTCAGCAGAGAGAGCAGTGCGACGGCTGGGCGGTACTCCCCTCACCTCCCCTGCACTCTCAAGGGTCAGTATTCATCAGAATATAACTGATATAGATACATACAATATTTATAGTCACCTAGTAGTGCTTTATCTTTAAAAAGTAAAACATGCGATCTTTCATCTACAGTGAAAACAATTAAAATTGACTATTATTATGATATTGCACTATTATGACATTACATCGTCTGAAACAACTAAACAGATTTTGATACAGTTTAGAACTAAGAGTATGACCTATAGTAACATAAAGGTATTGTTAGGTACCAAAGGGTGAGTTGGTAGTGAATAATGTAATGTATGTGATTGCAGCACGTGGTGAGCCCTGCGGTACCCAGCCCCCGGCCTCCGTCGAGGCCAGGTAATGTCTCCATATTTGATACTTTACACTTTGATCTATGCTTCAGCACTGATTTATTGTTAAACTATTAAAATATAATAAAAATGCAATAAAAGTATTGTTATATATGAGATCTATAATTATTTTATTAAAAAAATCATTGACTTAGTTGTCACATAGAGAATGATTGCTAGAATTAGCTAATATGAATGTTTAAGAAGTATAAAATCTTGTGAAGTGTACTATAATGAAATCATAGTTAAAGTTCTTTAATTTTTCTATGGCTTTTATAGTTTTTTACCATGAATACATGGTAATACTATGTGTAAATAACTCTTAAAGATGGCTGAAGTTGAAGTTGAGTTTGCAAAGAGCAGCTGACAGTTGTAAATAATAAAATAATCATAATGTTTCAAATTATAGTAATGTAGAGCTAAAATAGATGGTGTTCTTTTGATAGGTCAATAAGATGTCATAATTTATTGCTTATATAAATTGTCTATTTAATTAATACAGAACCTTGAACTTTCCATACTTGTATCTAAAATCGTACAAAAGTTAATAATTTTCATCTCTTGCCTCCAAAAGTATCAATTTTTAAAAATATTATTCTTTGGCGTTATAAGTAAAGACAACATTAATGTGTAAAAATAATAATTAATTATCTACAAGTTTCGACTAAACAATGTATATTTTTTGTTTTGTTTTGTTTTATTTAATTTTAATAATAATAATAATAAGCCATTTATTTATCCTTAACATACAATAAATCAATTATGTTTTAGTAAATCATGTAGTTATTTGTTCTTTAACCTCTTTTCGAGTAAAGGCCTCCTCTATTTTTAATCAATTCAATTCTCTTGTTAATGGCTTCAAAGCGTGCCAGTTGAGCACAGATTATTTCGCCAATGTCACGTAGAACTCCTCTATTTTACTCCAAAGTTTTCAATCTTTGGCTTTTGACGTCCAGTTGTCATATTTTAATATTATAATGTAAATATTCCAGCATGGGGCGGCTACGAGTCGGACTCACAGGACGTGATCTTAGTGGACGACGAGCCTAACTCGCCGCCACGCGCGCACAAGCCCATCACGCCCCGTGAGTTAAATATAAATAAATAAATATGTTGGGACATTTTTACAACAGCACCATCTAGTTCCGTGGTAAGCTACGAGGCTTGTGTTACGGATACCAGATAGTTGATATACTACACATATACATTTTTAAATACATACATAATATAAATATTAACACCCATGACTGGAGAACAAACATTCGTGCTCAACAAATGAATGCCCCCAGCGGGACTCGAACCCGCGACTGCTGGCGCAGAAGGTAGGGTCACTACCAACTGAGCCAAACGTGTCGTCAAAATGATGAGTTATATGTTATATATATGTATATATATATATAGATCAGTGGTATCGATCTAGCATGGATAATTAAGTGATGCGGGATCAAATCCGGGTCTCGCACCTTTCATACTTTCGTGTGTTCGTCGTTCTGTTACAAGTATATAACCCCCTGACACGTCTAATACCTTAGTCTCTCCCGTGACCATTTGCGCTGTAAAGCGTTCGAAACCTCGGGTACCAAAAAACATAGTAAATCCGCGACAAAATCGGAAAAAATAGTTTAATTTATAATGTCAAGTATTCGCGTAAACCTAAGATAGTATTAAGAAAGTATTTCGTGTGCGAATCATTTCTAACATGATTATCCTTATGGTGAAGGAAAACCTCGTGAGGAAACCTGTATGTCTGAGAGAACTTAGCGAGTTTTCAAAAGACCCATTCCACAAATCATACGCGAGAATCGAATGTGTTCAATATCCAACAATATTTTAAGAAATTATTTGTATATATTTTTTAAGTTATTTATTCTGTGTTAATCAATAATATATATAAACTTTTTAGCAGTGAAGAGGCCGCCCTCCCCAGAATCTATGTATGATGAGAAGAAGGAAAAATATATAAAAATTAAGAAGAATTTAAAAAGGTAACTACTTATTACAAAAAATAGGTTATGGTTGTTTTAAAAGAAATAAAAATATGACAAAGTTTAAAACCTTAAAGTACTAAATGTCTTAAAGTATTAGTATGATTGCATGTGTGTAGTTGCCCTTAACTATAATACTTATATAACTTTTTTGTTTTCCAGAGGTCCCAGTCGCGCGGGCTCTGGTACGGAGACGATAGCAAGCGCCGAGGGGGGCACCACCATCGCACACCCCGCGCACGTGCCCCCGGGCGGCGGGGGCCTCGGCGCGGGGGGCCTCGGCGCAGGGGGCCCGCTGGGGCCGGGGGCGCAAGTGTGGGGGGCCCGCAACGGGTCTGGCGCGCGACGCAATGGCTGGCGACGTGACGCCACCGACCCGTACGCAGCGCTCGTCAACAGATTGCCTCCGGCTGGGGCTAAAAAGGTTATTATTATATTTACTGCTTTTTTAATTTTACTGACTTTAAAAAAGTGCTGTATTTGGATTTTTTTAAGTATATAATGAAGCTATATCATGAGGTAAATTGTACATTTGAGACAACTATACATTTTTTTGCCTCTGCTGAATATGGAACTACTTGCAATAGATGGGAGTAGGCCATAGTACACCAAACTGGCCAAGTGTACGTTGGCAGACAACACGTACCTTCTATAAATCGCTAGATCTCTCAAATATAATTAGTATGTTTACCATAACTATAAGGCCATACTGAAAGTATAACCATTGTTCATAAAAACACCAGAGGTGCGGGATGCTATATTCTAGCTCAACATCGTTTGTCAAGCAAAGCGTTCGCACTAATATTTAATTACTTAGTATTTAATATAAATAATACAACATTTCAAAAATATTAATAATTTATTTTGGAATTCCAGGTGAAAACCACAAAGGAGCTGTTAGAGCAGATACAGTTGCGAGGCGCGCGCTCGCGGCCCGCGTCCCCGCACTCGCCCGGCTCGCCGCACTCGCCGGACGTCATGCTCATAGAGCCCGACCGTGAGTCAACTTAGTTATTATTAACTAGCGTTACCCGCGGCTTCGCACGCGTTCTAAAGACCGGAAATGAAAAATTCTCATTAGCGCGGTATAATACCTCCCAGAACTAACGCCCGTTCTTAACCTACTTATTAATTATTAGCATTTCCCGCGGCTTCTAAAGAGCGGCAATAAAAAATTTTCTCACTCGCACGGTATGATACCTCGCAGAACTAACGCCCGTCCTTTCCGATTTTGAAACATTGATTCTTCGCTCCTATTGGTCGTAGCGTAATGTGGCCTATAGCCTTCCTCGATAAATGGACTATCCAACACAAAAAGAATTTTTCATTTCGGATCAGTAGGTTCTGAGACTGCCTCTCTGACTCTTTGCTGAGCTTAAGTTAAAAATTAATGAAAAAAAGTAGTCTAACTTACTCCTTATAACAGCTAGCTATCTGCAAGTGAAAGTCCCATCGAAATTGGTTCAGCCGTTTTAGATTTATATATCAACTTTCATTTTAAACGATTTAGAATGTTTGTTTAAATAGTATAGAAATTGAACTAGCTCTATTTTGTATAATGACACATAGATTGAGATGTTTTTTTAAGTAATAAATACAAAATTCAATCTTACAGCTCCCATAAAAGTGGACTCGCCGTTACGGAATGGCAGCAGCGAGCCCAAGCAAGTGAAAGCGGAGCAGGAACCGAAGCCCGAACCTGAGCCAGAGCCTGTCGTGCTGCCCCCCCTGGAGGACGAGCGCGAGTGGGTGGATTGTACCTGCGGGGAGGTGCAGGGGGAGGAGGACCAGGGCAGTGAGGATTGCCCGGCAGCTGTCCGAACAACCCTACTACCTCTCCACGTGCGTGCCCTCCACAACGCCTACCTACCCGGCATCAACGGCACCCGCGCCCCCGTCGAGCCCCACCGCTTCGCCGTCCGCCCCCCCACACGCCCCGACCAGCCCGATCTCTTCTCTAGTGTAGTGCCCCTCTACCACTACTCTGATTACGCAGACGACTATTGCGTCAAGAACCTATCACAAATCCCGCTCTGCTCTCACATACCCTGGACGGAGTTCGCCCCCTCGCCCCCTCCGTTGCCACCCCCGCCGTCCCCTCCGCCCCTGCGGCCCTACCCACTTCCGGACCCGACGGAAGTGATAGAGCCGCCAGCGCCCGATCTGAGCGCAGACATCAAGAGCGACCCGGACGCCAAGTCGATAGACTCTGCCGACGACACCATGGACGAGGCGCCCGAAGCGAAAGTGAAAGTGAAAGTGGAATACGAGAGGCCGAAAGTGGAGGCGGAGATGGTCAGTCTGCCCAACTTGGAGCCGAGCGAGAGGCTGAAAGCGCCGATCCTGTCCGCGGAGGACGAGACGCAGTTTGGAGAACCACACGCGTGTGTGGTCGTGGAGAAGGAGTTCGTAGCGGCGTCGCCCGAGCACCGAACCGTGGAGCGGACGAAAACTGACTTAGACGGGCGCGCGTTGTGCGACCAATGTGCTGACGCGCTGAGTCGCGTGCCTTACACGTACGCGGATAGTGCGTGTGCGCCCGTCGTGACCCTGCCGCGGGACGGGGAGGGGGTCGGGGAAGGGGAGGGGGGCGTGGAGGGGGTGCTAGAGGGCGCGCTGGCGGCGGCGGCGGCGGACACGTCGCGAGACCCCCTGGGGCGCCCCCCCCGCGCCGCGCACTTCGCCGAGTGGCACGAGTGCGCGCGCCTCGGCGACCTCGTGGCGCTGCCCTACGTCGTGCTCGACTGACACAAGTGCCCTTATGTTAGGTTAAGTGCCGCGCGAGACGTTGTGATACACTCTCCGAGCAAATCTCTAGACTGTTTCGTATTGAGTTGTCTTGTTACCGATTGTGATTTATGAAAATTAGGTAATTAATAATAATAGGAGTTCCAATTGTATATTATTATTATACGTATATATTGCTATATCGAGTCAAATATCAGATACGAATTAGATGGCGCCGCCGCGAGCGGGCCTGTTGGAGAATAATTATTTTCAATACTGATTAAGAGTGATTTTTTTGAAAAGTCGCCCGCGCCTGTTGTTCGTGATTGGTGTCGTTATGTTGAGTGGCGCCGGAGGGCGGCGCCCGGCTTAGTGGGTCTGACTGTCCGATGTGCCAGATGATTAGTGCCAGAACTCAGTGTAACAAACAAAAACATACTAAAGTACCAAAAATGTTAATCGGTTCTCCAAGAAAAAGTTTAATTGTCAAAATTTTGTTACAAATATACATGTTAAAGTGATATTCTATGATTGTGCTTTGTATTTAGGAGTTAGAATCACATTGCGTATGTTAATTTATTATCTTGTTTCTAACATTTATGTTAACTTTTAAAATAGATTGCAGATAGCCGGTGTATAATATTTGCTGTAATTTAAGTTTCTTATATGAATATGCACATAATCAACTGTACATATTGTTACATATATCGAGTTTTGAACTCCTTTTTAAATGTTTTTAGTTAATACAAATTTTCAATCTCCTATCGAACCATAGATAATCCAAAACAAATGAGATGATTTTTATAATTTGAAATATTTTTTACGAACCAAAGTTATTATACTTGAGGACCAATCGTTTTGTTGTAGTGTAAAAAGTATAGTTAATTTTGTTACGAAACCTTTATATTACTAAATTTGCTTATTATGAAGGGTATTGGAAAGTTGTAAATATTTGTTGTTTTGAGATACAAAATCCAACAAACTGCCAAATATCTAGATTATATAATTTCACTACACAAACATTGTTTTTAAACTCTGAGGTCATTGAATGGATTGTTTCCCCCAATATCAACTATCTTAGATGTAAATAGTATAACTAAATTACTATCTAACATACCAAATATGAGTGATGAGTGACAAAATATATGAAATTGTCAAATTAAAACTAAATATATTTACTGGAGAGATGTGAGAATCTTTGTTAAGACTTGGCTCAATTGATACAACAGTTCGTGTTTCTAAAGGCCCACATGTTGTTATATATTATTTTTGTTTTATTAAAATTCATTAAAGACCAAATTATTAGGAAATTGTTAGTTTTTGTACATATATTCGACTTTATAATAGAAAATATAGACCTTCAAGCAACTTCTTAAAAACGCCATCTAACGATGTATTTGATTGTATGCAAACGCGGGACGTTTCGCGTGTTTAAGAACTTGCTCCGGCCTCCGCTGAGTTTGTATCAAGAGCTCTCTGAACCATCCATTTATTTTTATATTCAATATTTCTATAGTAGTTATGTAGCAGATCCACTAAACTGAGGCGAGTAAGGGTCTTACTTGTAAAGCGCAGGTGAGTCCGGGCGTGGAGCTTGTATAGGGGCGATGTAACCCGGAGACTGCCTTGTTGGACTTGATCCAAAATTTTGGTAAAATATAAAAGCAAAATATATGTGTTTTTATTACGATTTTATCTTTCATTTATCCCAACGATTAAAAAAATTCGTTCTCTTATGTATAAATAAGATTATATTATCTTTATGTTAACTACACCTAGTAACATTAACTACATATTGGGTGAGGAGTTTGCTGTATACTAATTTAACTACTTCGATTTTTTGAAATCATAGTTACCTTTCTCTGGAAATATTTTTATGGTACTGTTTGCGACGCGTTTCACCATTTCAAAGATGCTTTTAAATTTTAACGTTCCTCGACCGCTTCAATTTGGCCTAAGACTTCTCTGCCCAGATGGCACGCCTAGAAGCCACAGTATAAAGAACATGAACATGAAGACTTTTCTCTAGACTTATGCTTATTTCTAACTATGCATTTTTAGTATTTTTACTCAATTCCCGATGTAATAAGGATAAAAAAATGAAAAACCGTGAATTTGTTAATAAAATTTGTTTATTATTCATAAAAATATAATTTACACGTAACGTGACGACACAAGGCACTCGCACTTATTAATGGCACATGGTGGTTAGTGGACGCGCGACGCGCTTGCTTACTTGTTATTATAAAAAATTTTGAGATTCACAATATACCAGATCTGAGAGACGGTTTTAAATCCAATACATATATTTTTTTATTTAGTTAGCAATATTATCAATATTAAGATATAAAAATAAATTGTGAAGTTTTTCTATGATTTCGCAAAAATTGTAAGCTCCAATATTTATTTACCTAATAATAATAAAATTTAAAATTTTACAACCGAAACGCAACAACATCTTCCCTTATCTTTTAAATTATTTTTTCACTTGTTTTTAGAATTAAAAAATATTAAATATACTTGTTTGACAAAAATGCCTCACTTATTACATTTTGAAGCTCATAAAATAATGCAATAGAATTAGCTTATTTATTGGTAAATAGTGACAAAATGTACTTAAGAAATGATTCCATAAAAATACAAAAAAATTATACTTCATGTTTAAACAAAAATATTAAATTATGTTCACATTTCTTATCGAGATTCTTTAGCTTAGTTTTGTGGGAACCTATAGATAAAGCGTTTATGCTGTAAAAAGGCAAAAGGGACTGACCACAAAAGATTACGAACTTTGAAAGTATTTTGTAGAAAGTACGTTTTAGGGTTGCAATGTTACTTTATAAATTAGGTAATCTTACAAGTAATTAGTAATTATGCATTTTAACTATACATTTTC
This sequence comes from Boloria selene, assembly GCA_905231865.2. Taxonomy (NCBI): domain Eukaryota; kingdom Metazoa; phylum Arthropoda; class Insecta; order Lepidoptera; family Nymphalidae; genus Boloria; species Boloria selene. The sequence goes on from HG993156.1 coordinate 1,739,301, forward strand.
TCATAATAATTATGAAATGGATGTTATATGCTGGCAGTACTAGCTATTACTTTAGAAAAAGTATAGTATGTGTTGATTAAAATTTTAAAACTATTTTAAATTCACATTATGTTTGTATATATAGGTAGGTTATGTAAAGGTTCCCACAAAGAAAAAAATACACATTCAAAAAAAACATGGATATATGTATGTTAAATTAAGAGCTTACTTTTAAATTTTACCAGAAAGTAGAGTGCTCACTAAAGTATAAAAAAAGATTTAACAAATTTTAAGCGTTACATCATTTTCCAAATAATACGTTATAAAAAAACAGAAGACATAAGAGTGTCAAATATTTTTGTATACATTAGTGAGCACATAAATTAAAATAGAATATAATATTAACAATATTATAATCCAATAATCCATACAGTCGTGCAACAAAGGTAAAGACATACTTGGTATGGCGCGAGACGCTCCCGAGTGTCATACAAAATTTTATATGACAGTCGGGAGACAATATTAGGGTTGGCACTTTTACTTATTTTTGACTATCTTTAAATTTGAAGACTGTATGGATATTTTAAGTGTAATTTACATAATAACACAAGGCATGGCACAGCAGAGTGGCAAGCAGATGGGCACGGCGGTCTTCTTCTCCGTGTGCTTTTCCCGGCTGCGCGCACCTGACTCATACTCGTACATGCCGCGCCCTGACGCGTACGCGCCGCCGCCCTGCATCATCGCCTGAGGATATGTGGATTTAGATTTTTATTTGATTGGCTTTAAAGAAAGTTTTCATTTTTAAGGAGGGGTTAATTGAAAAGAGAGAAAACATTTTCATTGTATTGGGACTTAAATTTTATTACAAATAATTTAGTCCGAATCTTTCCAACCTTTTGATGTTACCTTTTTTAGAAAAAGAACCTAATTCCACTGTTCTAATATTATAAACTTATTAGAATTAAACGGTCACCTAAATTGAACACAGTGAATATAAAATAAACTAATTTTCTCCAGAAGGAAGGATTCTCTTACCATCCTTCTTACCAAAAGAAAAGTATCTTGGTGAATAAGCACACCATGGATACAGTCATTTTTTTAATAACAAAAAAAATACAAAACGGTCACCCATCCAAACCAGAACCGCGATCACTGTAACTGAACTAAACTCACCGCAGATTGATATCCTCCATTCGGATTATCCTTCTTAGCAAAGGGCACGTGTCCTGGAGGGTAGTACACCGCAGGGCCGGCCACATTCTTGCCGCTGCTGATGGGCGGCGTATGCTTCAACGTGCCATCTGTCCTGTCCTTGTCCTTCTCCTTCTCCTTGTCCTGTGCGCTCTGGGAATGAGTGACCTCGACCTTTCGCCGGATCACACCATCGGGTTGCGTTGGGAAACGCTGGAAGGATATTACATTATATGTAGTAAGCAGGAATTGTAAAAATAAATAAGTAACAAAATAATATGACTATTTTTTACTGGAACTAGCAAGCAACGCCATCTCTGGATAAACAATAAAAACTACTTATATACTAATATGTAAAAATCTCAAATCACAGTGTTTATTGATATCAAATTTCTCCGAAAGGGCTTGACCGATTTTTATGTGTATATTTGGTAGGTCTGAGAATAGGTCGTAGGCTAATTTTTTTCCCTTGGTGATAATGGTGGCCCTCTCCAGATACTTTTTACTTTTTTATGATTTGGCATCATAAAATACTTTAACCCTAAATTAACATTATCACAAACAGCGCCATCTAGTGGTAATCTACGGGGCTTATGCTTCGGATACCTGGTAGTTGATACACTACACATAATATGTACATAAACCCATGACTAGAGTATAAATATTCATGCTCAACAAGTGATTGTCCCCAGCGGAACTCGAACCCGTAACCCGATGTCGAATACACAATACTTAATTACAGCTTACCGCTTCAGGGAATTCAGCTAGCAAGTCGTCCAACCTCTTGGGCGGCTGCTGCGTGCCGCCGGCGGGGGTGTGCGGGCGTGGGAAGGGGGAGGGGGAGTTAGCGGGGGAGGGGGAGCGCGCGTTGGCGGGGGAGAGGGACAGCGGGGAGGGGGAGGGCGCGGGGTACAGATGCGTGTTCTGAGCGTTGTGCGTGTTGTGTGCGGAGTACGTCGTCTCGCTGTACTTGTACGTTGATGATGGACCCTGCAATTAGAGTATAGGTTATTTATAACGAGATGACTTAATACTTAACATACATTGTTTTTTAGACATAGTTAATTAATTCTCTGAGTTTATAATTAGAAAATTTGAAATTCAAACAAAGAATAATCTTTAAACATAAATACATAAATAAATAAGTTGGGACATTTTTAAATACATACATGATATAAATATTAACACCCATGACTGGAGAACAAACATTCGTGCTCACTAAATGAATGCCCCCAGCGGGACTCGAACCCGCAACCGCTGGCACAGAAAGTAGGGTCAATATCAACTGAGCCAAAAGTGTCGTCGACTTAAAGACCTGAAATTATAAATATAACTTACATATGGGCCATGTCCATTCTGCGGCTCGTGAGGAGCGTTAGGAGCGTGAGTGGTGTGGGGAGCGTGGGGAGCGTGGGAAGCGTGGGGAGTGTGGGGGGCATGGGGGGCATGGGTGGCGTGGGTGGCGTGCGTCACGTGCGTGGTAGTGGTAGTGGGTGGCGGGTACATGATGCGCTCGCTTGTATTGTGCTCTGTAATAAAATTTTTTTACTTTGTAATAAAAAAATAATAATAATAATATAATAATATTTTTTTATTTATATACAGGCATAGGTATTAGGTAGATTAAATTTTTTTGCAGCTCCGCTTGAGTTGTTACCTATAATTGTATAGCTTATTAGTGTTTCATCATCCCCTATTTTTCCCCCCGAGATAAGTCACCATGAATAATGAATATACTAAACTATGAATTAGACTATTAACTAAAAGTATCAATCAGAGAAGTCATTTTATATTTAAAACTAGCGATTTAGCGCGGGCTCCGCTAGTAAATGTATACAAAAACTTGACAAAGCGCGGGCGAACCGCGGGACTAATAACCTTCCTCGAGAACCACTCTATTCATTGGTGAAAACAGTATGAAAATCGGTGCAGTAGTTTTTGAGAAAATCGCAACAGCAAACAAACGCGGCGAAGGACTTATTTGTATTGCGAATTTTCTGAAATTTCATTATTAATTCACGAAGGACTATATCGCTTTTACAAATATATATTATAAAATATGAGTATTGTTGGCGACTGGCTGGCGCGCGACCTTTTTGGAACATATATTATTTTGTAAAACCTATTTTTTTATGTTTCAATAGATTTGTCAGAGTAGTCTGCCTGTCACTGTTGAGATTATAACATATTTATTGTGCAATATTTAACAATTAAAAGAATTAATTATAAAACGTGTTTCCATCATCTCTCATTAATACAGTCCATTCCTCATTAGCTATCATTTTGGTCCATTCTCGCCGTAATTTTACCATTCCATCGAAATTCAGATGTCAAATTTTTTCACGTAAGTTATTGTAAATTTTTATTTCATTGTAAAACGGTGTTTACATTATTTACTTACATTTTCATCATGGTGGAAACACGTAGTAAGACAAGGGCAGAGGCGACTACGGAATCTGACCGGGTGCAGCGCGAACGGCGTGATCGTTCACCGCGCGGCGCCCGGCCGGGTTTAGTCACGAATAACGAAGGTGCTTCGACATTGCCTGGTGGTTCGAGCATACAAACGACGGGCGACATTCCAACCAGCGCGGCACAACCTAAGCCCGCTGCCGAACGCCCAGATGCTCGAACTAGCTCGCTTACGCTCGCACGAGGCGATGTCAAAGCACCAACTGAAAGCGCTTTTAGTGTCCACAGTAAGCAATCACATACCGTGCGCACACACTCAACGAGTTCCTCGGCGACCGTTCGCGCACAGAAGCTAGCTCTTGAAGCGGACCTAATGCGGCGTCAGGTGGAGCGCGAGCGCGAACTCGCTCGACAACAGGCGGACCGTGATCGGGAGCAGGCGGACCGTGATCGGGAGCAGGCGGAGCGCGAGTTTGAACTCGCGCGTCAGCAAGCCGTGCTCGCCCGTCAACAGGCCGAGGCGGAGCGGGAGCGCGAGCGCAAGCTCGCAAATCTCGAGTTCAAGGCGGAACAGACGGAGCTGCAAGCAAGAATCGCCGCTCTGGAAGCTTTAGATAAGTCTGCCAAATCTCGTAGTTCGTATTTTTCTGATCGCAACGCCGAAAGGCGCACTGCTACTTGGGTATCCGAACAGAATGCTAACATGACTACAGCAACTTATGAAAATATGCCTGGTGGGGCACCGATTGTCACCTCGAGTAACGCTCGAGGACCTAGTTTACAACCGGCCGCCACCGCCAACTCGGTATCTTTCAACGTGCCTATTGTCAACCAAGCAACCCTCTCGAAACCCACTCAAGCGCTCTTAACATACAACTACGACACAGTGGCACCACGACTACCAGTATCATCTGAACATTCCTCCTCAGACCCTATTACAAAACTTACCCAAGCTATAAACTCACTTTCAAACAGGCCAAAGAAGCCCGAGCTAATTACGTTTTCAGGTGAAACTTCACAATGGATGGCTTTTAAAAGTAGTTATGAACGTACAAAACGTAATTTTTCAGCTGCAGAAAACTTAGACCGTTTGAACCACGCAGTCCGTGGACAAGCGTACCAGTCCGTCGCGTCGCTCATGTGGACCTGCGGCTCGCCCGACGACATCATGAAGGCCCTGGAGCAGACGTACGCCCGTCCGGAACTTCTGGTCGCCCGCGAGATCACCGAGCTCCGCAACACTCCAAAGCTAAGTTCTCCTCAAGACTTAAATGGCTTAGCAAATAAATTGCGTAACTTTATTACAACGCTCACATTGCTTAAACAGAATGAGTACTTATCATCTCCAGAGCTCCTTCGGTGCATTCTGGTAAAATTGAGTGAGCACACTAGATCTCGCTTTACAGACTACGCATCGGCTCACGCGCCAGAGCAACAAAGTCTAACAAAACTTGAATTGTTGTCACAATTTCTCTTAGCCGAGGCTGACAAACAATTAAAATATAATTTTATTGCTGACAGTACATTTAAAGCGCCAACGCCACCAACATATTCAAACGTACCACGCAATAATGCTCCGAAATTCCCGTTAAAAAAGGAAACAATACATGCTACGGTATCTTGCGGGAATACATCCGAGCAGTGCGCATATTGTAAACAAGGATCTCATAAAATAAAAACATGTAAGAGTTTTTTAAAGCTAACATGTGACGACAGATGGAGCTGGGTTCGAAAAACTAAAATATGTTACCGTTGTCTCAAGTCTAAGCCACACACGTGGAACAGTTGCCGCGCGAAACGTTGCGGTGTCGATGGATGCCCTAGACGTCATAACGCACTCCTCCATGGCACAAAGACAGCCGACGGCAATCCCGACGCAGCTCCAAGCGGACAGAGCATTTGTCTTCATACCTCCTCTGTCAACCCTACATGTCCTGTCAATATAAATACTACTCAACAACATAACGAAATCGAACCTTCGGCTAAAATTGCGAATACCACTGATTTTTCAATTAATGCAACAGGATCCTGCCCAACGACTTCACGCCCACATCCCCGAGGCCTGCTGAAAGTGATCCCGGTTATAGTCGAGGGTCCTGACGGTGCGTTCGAGACAACAGCGATGCTAGACGACGGCAGTGTGTCATCTCTCATTGACGCTGAAGTGGCAAAACGCATCGGCGCGAAGCCAACCCGCTCGGAGCGTCTTCGCATTGAAGGTGTTTGTAATATGACAGCGGAGCGTGAAGTAAGCTATGTTGATTTTTATATACGCGGTCGCGACCTACCCGATCGTTACCTGATCGAACACGCGCGTGCCGTGGAACCCTTAGGGCTTCGCGCACGATATCCAGACACGATTAATATCACGGATTACGATCATCTGTCAGGCCTAGCAAACGAACTGTCATGTGACATTGCTTACCCCACCGTCTTAATCGGCGCGCCTGACTGGTATATATCCATAAGTCGCGAAGTGCGGTGTGGAAAAAAGAATGACCCTGTTGCCTCCAAAACCTTATTAGGCTGGGTACTCCATGGCGCACACTGTTTGTCGTCGAAGCCATTTGAATTTATCAATCACGTCACGGAAGATCTGGATACACTTATAAAATGCCAATACGACATCGACGCCTTGGGTATCACAAAAAAGGTCCCACGACAAAACAGCGAGGATCAACGGGCTGTAGACATCATGGAATCATCCGCTCACCAACTTCACGATGGCCATTTTGAAGTTGGCCTGCCTTGGAAGAAGGAGCTACCGAAAATTATACCAGATAGCTACCCACAGGCACTATCACGCTTCAAGGCCCTCGAGCGACAGATGTCAAAGGATTCAGCGTTTGCCGCATCCTTTCAACAATTCATCGACGACATAATCAGCAAGAACTATGCCGAAGAGTGTGATTCGAAGACTTACTACCATCGACCCGCACCAAATGCCTCTTGCGTCAACCCAGACGGCTCCATTCGCTGGTACCTGCCTATCTTTGGTGTCTATCATCCTCAGAAGAAGAAGCTGAGAGCAGTCCATGACGCGGCTGCCACAACAAAAAACGTAAGCCTCAACAGTCTGCTTCTGCAAGGTCCTGACCTATTATCGCCCCTACTTGACATCCTGTTCCGTTTCAGAGAAGGTGCGGTAGCCTTGAGTGGCGATATCAAGGAGATGTTTCCTCAGATTAAGATTGCCGCAAGGGACAGGGATGCTCAACGCTTTCTCTGGCGTGACAAGAACGGCGACCTCAAGGAATACCGCATGTCGTCAATGATTTTCGGCGCAGTTTCGAGTCCTTTCATCGCCCTCTATATAAAAAACAAAAACGCGAAGATACACGAAGCCGACTATGCCGTTGCCTGCAAAGCAATAATTGACGATCACTATATGGATGACTACCTTGGGAGCCACACAAATGTTGCGGACGCAGCTCAACTAGCCGCCGACGTTGTCACAGTGCACAATAATTGTGGTTTTGAGATGCGAGCGTGGACGTCCAACCATCCAGAGGCACTCTCTCATGTCCCGAAGGAACTTCGTAGCGATGCAACTTCTGACGTTTACCTGCCTACCAGTAGTGACGTCGGCGTCCTTGGTGTTAATTGGAACCCACGTCAAGATTTATTAGGGTTTCGTGCCGTACCTCAGATACCGACCGACACTTTGACAAAACGCATTCTTTTATCGAACGTCATGAAAGTTTATGACCCTCTTGGGTTTTTGATGCCGGTCGTCATCTGGGGTCGCATTTTGATTCAAAGATTATGGCGGGCAGGCGTTGGCTGGGACACAGGCTTACCCGAAATGTATGTAAGCGAATTTAAAGACTGGTTTTCACAGCTGCAGATTGCAGCCAATATAAAAATCTCACGCTGGTACATGGTCGGATCAGACTTGTCCGACGTCCAGTTGCACGTAATCGCCGACGGTGGCGAACAAGCCTACGCCTGCGTCGCCTATTGGCGTTTCACTTACAGCGATGACTCTGTATCGACAGCTCTCATCGGTAGTAAGGCCAGAGTCTGTCCCCTGAAACCGGTTTCCATCCCAAGATTAGAATTACAAGCTGCGCTTATCGCGTCGCGTTTTGCGCAAACAATTATGCAAGCTCACCGTTTTGAGCCCTCCGCAACCATTTTCTGGACTGACTCAACCACCGTCCTAAAGTGGATCCGGAGTGACGCTCGCGCGTTTAAACCGTTCGTGGCACACAGGTTGGGAGAGATATTGGAAACCACCAATCCATCCGATTGGAGGTGGATCCCTACCTCTCTCAATGTCGCTGATGATGCGACAAAACCAAAACGAACCGACTTTACCGCAACTCATCGGTGGTTCACCGGTCCTCAGTTCCTTGTTGAACAGTCTTGCACTTGGCCGACCGAGCGCGTCACTGACGAGGGAGAGACCTCATCAGACCCCGAGTTAAAATCAAATCTGATGGTTCTGCTCCTCGATACCCCACTCTCGACTTCGTTACCTGACCCAACGCGTTTTAGCTCCTGGCTACGTTTGCTACGGGCCACCGCTCGTTTTCTCCAGGGCGCACGCCTATTCCGGCTTAATTTGTCTTGGCCAATAGATCCAAATTCCAAACTCTACATTGATAGCACCACGTCTCCCCACCAGCTTCACGCGTCAGACATGATAGAAGCGGAGAAAATGTTGGTCCGTCAAGCACAAACAGAGAGTTTCCCTGAGGAATTATCGCACTTACGATCTTCGAAGCCAGTGCCTAAGAATAGTCGAATTAGGAAATTGGCGCCTATACTGGATGGAGAAGGTCTCATACGACAAGACACGCGCATAAATTCCGCACCGGGAGTGAACAACGAGATGAAATCACCCATGATTCTCGACGGCCGCCACCACATTTCACGACTGCTAATCCTCCACGAACATATCAAAGCCGCGCATCAATTTAACGAGCTCGTTTTGAATGAACTTCGGCAAAGATATTCGATTTTAAGAGCCAGAGGAACCATCCGTAGCGTAGCAAGCGCCTGCTTGAAGTGTAAGAAATGGAACACAAAACCTATCCAACCTCAGATCGGCAACTTACCACCAGAACGTCTTGATCACCACAAAAGACCCTTCACTCACGTAGGCCTTGATTACTTTGGCCCGATTCTGGTAAAGCTATATCGACGGAGCGAGAAACGATACATCGCCTTATATACGTGTCTCACAACCAGAGCGCTTCACCTCGAAATTGTGAACTCGCTCACTGCAGATAGCGCTATAATGAGCCTCAGGCGCTTCATTGCTCGCCGAGGATCGCCCACCACTATATTTTCCGATAACGGTACTAACTTTGTTGGCTCTTCCCGCGAACTGCGCTCCCTACATGACAACTCGGTCGTAGAGTACGCCACTAATCACAAAATCAACTGGCGCTTCATTCCACCAGCATCCCCATTCATGGGCGGCGCATGGGAGCGGCTTGTGCGGACAGTGAAAGCAGCTCTCAGATCTTCCCCAGATGCACCAGAGGCGTTAACACCATTCCATTTTATCCTCGGCTCCTCATCAGTCGTCCCATGGACCACGTCGCTGACAGACGCAGACCTATCCCGACGATGTGACTGGCGGAGAACGCTGCGCCTAGCAGATCAGTTTTGGGCACGATGGCTACGGGAATACCTACCGATGTTACGTACAAGAGGACCCAACAACAACTCGTTGAACCTCGGTGAGGGTGACGTGGTGCTGATCGCCGATCCCAACCTCCCTCGTGGTTTGTGGCCACTAGGAAGGGTAGCAAAGGTCTACTTAGGATCCGACGGAGCGGTCCGCGTGGCAGACGTCCACACCAGAGGGGGCATGCTGCGCAGACCGGCCCGGAAACTTATCCTTATGGAAGCCGAGCCTCAGCCAGTAGCCACCAGTAGTTAGTGTTCCACTGGGGGTCCGGTATGTTGGCGACTGGCTGGCGCGCGACCTTTTTGGAACATATATTATTTTGTAAAACCTATTTTTTTATGTTTCAATAGATTTGTCAGAGTAGTCTGCCTGTCACTGTTGAGATTATAACATATTTATTGTGCAATATTTAACAATTAAAAGAATTAATTATAAAACGTGTTTCCATCATCTCTCATTAATACAGTCCATTCCTCATTAGCTATCAAGTATGTTAAAGAAAACATTACCGTCGGTGGTGTAGTTGACGCGGTAGTCGCGGTGCGAGGCGCAGTGCGCGCAGTGCTGGCATGTGGTAGTCGTGTTTGTGCTGTGAGAGATGAAAATATATTTTTAATAATAGCTTAACTAAGTTGATTACAATTTATAAAAAAATAAAATAAAAAGATCAAAGAATCCTCCATAAATTTGGTTACAAAACTTGTTAAGAGTATATACATAAAAAATGAATTAATATACATATTGAGTTCATCGAAGAATACCTAGTGTGCACACAACTTATTAAAGTGCACACTTTCACCATATATTATTATATTTCTTAACACTTATGCTCGCCTGGTACTTGTGATGACGTCATATTTCGGGCTGCGCTAATATCACAACAACAAAGAACCATAAAAGTATTTAAAAAAATGAATTCTCAATATCGCCTGGTACTTAGTAAGTAATAAAAAATTGTAAATTTAGTTTCATACGTCAAGTATGTCAAGCATTATAAAGACTTTACTACTTTCCTCCAAAGATTTAGATAGATAGCCTATATGGCTGCAGATATAAGTCTCGGGTTCGAGTCCCGGATAAAGTCTAATATATTTATATGTGTCCATGCCCAGTTTTAGATTATTATAAAACAAAGAATATTATAAAGAGGAAAAATGTGTATTTAAGTATGTTTGTAACGAAATGGCTCAAAAAGTCCTGGGCCGATGTTAAAACACTATTTGAATGTTACATGCTACATTATCACTGATTAATATAAGCTATTTTAATTGCAAAAAAAATATGGATCCCTACTAAAACTACGATAACAGGAGAGGAGGAGGAATGCATGCCGCTTGTAATATATTAAATAGGTAGCCGCGAGGCTCAGGGGAGTCTGGAATAATTTTAGATAATTTTCAACCCAGCAAGTGATCGAATGAAATTTAGTAGCAATTAAAAAAATGAACGCGGTCGAAGCCACGTGTATTGTTAATTTATACCTAATAAATATACAATTTTTATACATTGAAATTTATTAAACATGTAATCGATAAGTGATGTTAAGGCGAGAGTAGAGTAGCTATTTGGTCATATTTTATCTGTGGTTTAGTAATCGAGTAGGGACAAGGGGGCCCCAAAGGATTGCGGGGACCTTCTCCACTGGGCCCATTGTGCCCAGTGGAGAAGAAGGACCTGCTAGTAGTAGATAGCGATACTAACTCTATGACATGGTCGCAGGGCAGCGGCAGCGCGGCGGGATCGAGGCCGGCGGGCACCTCGTACGTGTAGGTCTTCACCGTCGTCGTCACCTTGTTCATGGGCGTGCCGGCGCGTGGTAACTGGGGGGAGATTTCATTATCTTTCATTATTTATAGAAATAAATAAATGTCTTAGACATTACATAAATAAATATTTGTACCGGGCGGAAGAATACTCCCCGACAGGAGAGATCAAACGGCCGGGGGCTAAGGCGTCATCTATCCTATCTATACTAATATTATAAAGAAGAAAAGATTGTGTGTTTGTATATTTGTTAAATTGTAAGGGGTAATCTCGGGATCTACTGAACCGATTTTAAAAATTCTTTCACCAATAGAAGGTCATAGGTTATATAAAAAACCGAAAAATAAAAAGGCTTTTATAGTAGAGGAGACCGTGGAAGATCGACCTTCACCGATCTGATAACCAGATGAGACATATTTTTTATCGTATATAATTTATAAACAAATATGCTTATAATTACTTGCCTATCTGAAAGTGCTCATGGCTATTTTTAGCTGGGCAACAGTGCTTTAAGTATGATTTTTTGCAGACAAGTCTATATGACTGATTTTGTAATAAAATAATCTAAAATTTGATATAACTTTCGATAAGTTAGCAGAACGATGGAGTCACCTATATTGACTTACCTGTTCACATCGGCTTTGGTAGCTATACACAAAAATGAGTAGGCTAGCCTACTGAGGCATATTCTGTGTGTTAAAAACTAACAGTGAAATAAAATTCATTTGGTTATTAAAAGAATGAAAGTGATGAAAAACAAAAATCGATTAAAGTTAATTTAATTAAAAATAGCCATGAGCACTTTCAGATAGGCAAGTAATTATAGGCATATTTGTTTATAAATTATATTTAATAAAAAATATGTCTCATCTGGTTATCAGGTCGGTGAAGGTCGATCTTCCACCGGCTCTTAGACCATTACGTGGTAATCCGTTTTGCAAAGTGAATCGGAGAAAAAACGGTCGAATGAAAGCTTTTCTTACGAACGCTGCCTTAACTATGAAAGACATATTTTTGAGTTCTAGAGAAAAGATGTGGAGCTTGAAAATTCCTACAAAAAGTCAACGACAGCATATGTCTAACTTATATATTTAAGTTACAAAAAGTAGTTTTTTTAATATTAGTATAGATAATTTAATTTTTAATATTAATAAAATAATTTAAATTATTTAAACACTCTGTACTAAAAAAGGATCATTAACATTATGCCCAACGAAGTGGGCACGGGTCAGCTAGTTATTACTATTATTTTGATTGAGCATTAAGGGGATTACCTCGCTCAAATTCCAAAAACACTATAAGTTTAAAGAAGATTGTAGATGAATCCTCTCGTACGATTACCATATAAAAAATATATGATTTACTTAAGGTTATCACAAATACATGCTATTGTTTTAAATTTAAATAAACTCACCCAAATTTGGAAAAAAAATATATTAAATAGGGCATTTTTCAACGTAAACTGTACTTTTTCTCTGTAACGGCTAATTAGTTTGGCGTGAATTTTGTACCAAAAAATATGTAATGACGTATTTCACAATTCCTATTGTTTTTTTTAATTTTTTTATCCTGATATTCTTAAATAATAAATAAAAACCCGAAACTTAACCAGTACCCCACTGACGCACCCCCGCTACGGCCTGTGGCGCGTACTCGGGAGTCGGGATGCGATACAGCAGTGTCTCGATGACTCTTGTGACGAGTGGACTACACGCGCGTTATTTTTTCCAATTAATACCTAAAACTTCTCGTTTTGAATGATTATTGATTTAAACCATATATTAAATAATACAAATATAAATATATCGTAAAACAAAAACAGAATTTAAGTTTGTAAGTATATGTAAAATGGGTTGTAATTTCGTTTTGTTTTTTGAACCTATCATAGAATAAGCCAGAATATAATATGCCTAAATATGCCTAATGCCTAAATATAAGAATAACTAAGGCATTTTTTTTAATATTTTGTTCACACTTTATAGACAGTTATTGTTTATTGCTCACATAAAAATATACCAATACCTACATCCTTATGATATTACAAATAAATAATAGGTGCGTTTAAAGAAGGTAAGCCATTTGTAAATGTTGAAAGCTAGGTCAACCTAACTATTTCCGTTACTGAGAACCGTTTACCTACTTACCTACCTGGTCATCAGCAGACCTTCACCATATAACATTTAGTAAAATGAAAGCTATGTCAGCAGGCATAGTGCATTGTGTAGTTTAATATAAATAATATAGATTATGATGTAGGCACTATACTCGTACAAGACTACAAAAACTAGAGGAAAGGAACAAAATGAGATTTCTCAGAGATCGAATCAAATAGGCAAAAAATGATGACAACGCGACACATCTGTGTTCTTGCTTAATCTTCACTTCGTTTCGTTGTAGTATGGTCGTCGGTCGGTAGATGGCGTTAAAATAACAAATACTAGTACAGATATCAAATCCTCAAGGTAATCGGGCGAGGTAGGCGCCTTAATGATTGGTTTTGGGGCAGTTTGTAGTGACCCTACTTTCTTGCGCCAGCGGTCGCGGGTTCGAGTCCCGCTGGAGGCATTCATATGTTAAGCTCTATTGTTTGTACTCCAAGTCATGGGTGTTAATATTTATAATATTTATGTATTTAAACTTATATATTATGTAGTGTATCAACTATCTGGTATCCGTAACACAAGCTTTTTTCGTAGCTTACCACGGAACTAGATGGCGCTGTGTGTAATAATGTCCCAACATTATATTATTTATATTTAGAATTATTTGACTTGACTGACATAACTAAAAATGGATTTAAAAGTTTAATAAAATAATTTACAGTATTTAATTTTGATCGTGTACATGACATATTTCTTTATTAAAATCAATCAAAATTATATTAAAAAAATGATAAAAAATAAAAATTAAATTTGTATAGACTATAATGTAATGTTGGTCTTTTTTATTGACATTATTAAAATAAATACATATTATACTTTTAATGGTATACAAATACAATATACGTACAGTGCCAGTAGAGGGCGCGTGCAGGCAGTGCGTGCAGGACGCCGGCGCGGGGACTACGGCGGGGACCACTCGCGACTCTAAGGAATTTATTATAAATATATTTATTTACAAGTAAACTTAACAATATATACAAAGAAAATATACACTTAATTTTTACTCTACAAGTCGTATCCGCGTGGAATAATAGCAAGAATGCTGGCCGAATTAAAAAATAATATTGAGGTGTTTTTGTAGTATCAAAATAACTTAAATGTGGTATATTTTTAATAACCTCAAGGTATTAAGAAGTTGGTGTTCTTATAACCGCTTTCAATGATATGCCTGATTTCTCAATGATCGTATTGACTATATGACTATGAGGCAGCGGTAAGCTCAGTGATAACGTTCTGGCTTGCACTACTAAGTGAAGCGAGTTCAAATCCCGGGCTTTACACCTCAGATACTTTTATATGCGAATAACTTTCGACATGATAACCACTTGCCTAATTTTAAAATAAAATATTGTGAGGCTCATGTATAGACCACCAACTTGCATTTGGTCAATCTGATCACCTTATATTGAAGGGGTGTTGAATACCTAACTCCAGTTGTGGCTCTGGGGGTCTAGACTTAATAAATAAAAATACTTCGCTAATATAAAAAGAGACTGATAGGAGCAAGGGGGCCTCGTGCCCAGCAATGGGACGTTGAGAGATGAGGATGAAAAGGGGGCTCGTGCCCAGCAGTGGGACGTTGGGAGATGAGGATGAAAAGGGGGTTCGTGCCCAGCAGTGGGACGTTGGGAGATGAGGATGAAAAGGTGGTTCGTGCCCAGCAGTGGGACGTTGGGAGATGAAGAAGAATACATGATGCTTACCAGTCTTCTCCTCCCGGAACAGCTCCTGGCGCAGCTCGGTGCGCGCGGGGAGCGGCTCCACCCAGTTCTCCACGCGCTCCTCGTGCTTGAGGGTGGAGTAGCCGCTGGACGGAGCCTTCGCAGGGGTGCTGGAATGATTTGTTTTATTAGTTTTTTCATAACAACATAGATATAAGTACATATTTATTTATTTATGTCAATACAACACAAAAAATAGAAATTAAAACACAAAATAAAACGATTGTAGGATGAGAACATCAGTAAAGAAAATATTTTAATAACATAAACAATTTGACTTTTATAATTTACTTGCGACTCATCCCCACTTCGCTCGGGTTCGTCCCTGGATCTAGTGCGAGCGAAGCGGCGGGTTCCACTAGTGTATTATTATTATTATAATACATATAAACCTTCCTATTGAATCACTATCTATTAAAAAAACTTCATCGAAATCCGTTCCGTAGTTTCATATATCTCAGCATACATAGGGACAGACAGACAGCGGGAAGCGACTTTGTTTTATACTATGTAATGATACATCATTTCTTCACTACAGTGAATTATGCTCATATTATATTATGTACTTATTTGTAAATATGACTCACCCTCTCCTATAATCAAATGATGTGCTTTCAGCTGTATCAGAAGCGTAGCCACCTGAAATAAGATATTCAATATAAGGAAAAATAACCCAGAGAAAAATATACAGACAGACAGACAAAATAATTACTATTTCATTTCTTTTTGTTTTGGCACTTTAAAATTTCGTTTTTATTTCAAAAGCTAAGAAAACTTATATCAGTATAAAAAACACATTAAAAATGAAAGATCACAATGTGGAATCGAACTTACTTACAAAATACTTGAAAATATGATAAAATAAATAGGTAGTACTTATAAAAATAAAAATGATTTATTAACGTACTCTTATACAGTTGTCGTTCTTGGTCCTTCTGTAAGTCGTCGAGAAGAGAGTCGAGCTCTTCTACATTTTGGGTCATTTCCTTCGTTACTTTCGTGCTTTTAGCTTTAGAGTAGACTGAAAAGAATAAACGCATTATCAATATTTTAAGTATTAGTTACCATGTATAAGACGTATTTTTAGGGTTTGATTTTAAAACGCGTATTATGTTTACTCGTATTATGTCAGACGATCCGTTAAACTTACAGTCTTATTCATAAAAATCTCTTAATATACTCTCTTATATCACATTACAGTGCGCGTGTGTGTTTCATAAAAAAATCTAAAGAATTTTTACTTAGTAAGTAATCAAATCTATAACAATATTTATCTAAATAAAGAGTATTTCATTCATTTTATTATTGTTTATTACTTTAAGCAGCTGGGTGGGGTTGAGAGAGAGAGTATAGTTCACCGACCACCACACGCCACATTTCATGTTTTCATTGTATTCATAAAAATATTAAGTTCATAATAATAAAATTTATCTATAATTGACTCGAGTAATGATTTCACTTTTATATATTGCGATAAAATTATCTGTCAAATGTTTTTAAAATGACAGTCTTGAAATAAATATGGGGTTAAAGATTTGTTAGTAAATTTAATCCCTTAGTAAATGAATAATTATTTCGATTTCTAACGATTTGTTAATGAAATGTCTTTCGATTTTATGGCTTAAAAATTCTTTTAATCAATATTATATACATACAAATACAATATACTGTACAAATGTATATTTATAAAAATTATATTTAGATTGTCAATAGAAGAACAAAATTCGCATATGTAGGTTCAAACTTATATTACGTAAAGCTTTTAATATAAAAACAAACGCATTAACATAATGTGGGCAAAGCAAAATAAAAAGCTCACCAGGTGTAGGCGAGCTTTCATAGTTGTATGTCCTTGTGCCGGTTGAGATTGCGGGCAGCTCCCTCTCCTCGCGTTCGTAGTAATACGAGCTTGTCTCAGCTTTTTTTGGTACACTCTTTGGGGGAATTGTGAATTCCTATAAATTTAAATATAATGCCAGGTTTTAATTTATTTTTGTTACGCGATCTTCTAAACTACAGTATAACTAAATACAATACTGTGAAGGATAGTTAAGAGTACATTTTTCCAAAATATCCTAATATTTCGAAACTTTCAAGGACATTGTTACAGAAAGTGCCTTTTATCAATGTTCATTTGATTTATTACTTTCTTCAACACAGTTCTGAAATATTTGATTTTTCAGCTTTTTTTCCTTTTTTTTGGGATTTCCTTTTTTTAAGACACACCCTCAAACAAAACGAAAAAGAATTATTAAAATCAGTCCAGTCTTTTTTGAATAATACATTAATATTACGAAATCATCCAAAAAGATAGTTTTAGGTAGGTATATTCATCAAACATATGGTAAGTGTGTATATATAAATAATATGTATGTAATTACATTCGCCGTCTCAGCTTACCTCAACGGTGTGCAAGTCCTTTCTATCATATTTTCCTGAAGGAAGCTTCTCCTCTTTGTACTCGTAGTGATACTCGCGGGTGCCCCCGCTCCTTCCTAGCGAGTCTAGCTTGCTGCCTTTCGGTATTAGATCAGATTTTATCATATCTGTTGAAAAGAAGAGTTATTATATTTCAATTAAATAATTAGATATAGCGATTTTAATTGTATATATATCGCATATATGTATTTTACAATACTTGACTCTACTTTTTAGGGTTCCGTACCTCAAATTGAAAAATCGGAACCCTTATAGGATCACTTTGTTGTCAGACTGTCCATTTTACATATATTTCATGACAATTCATTTCAGTATCTAGTTTAGTATTGCGTAGTGGATACGCGACAAAATTTAACTAATATGCGTAGTCGGTACGTAGTCTTGGTATAAAAATGATTATGAAAAATTGCACGTCTGAAACAGCAATCTAAGACGTAAATTGCCGTATGTAAGAGAGAAACAAAAAATTTTACACAAAGGAATTTTTATACTAGAAGACTGGAAAAAAATGGAAAAAATATCGAAATTCTAGTAATTTCGAAGAATGTCTTGCAGGGTATATAAAGCCGTACCGAATTGTTCGTCTGTGTAGGGAACGACGCCTCTGCTACTGGAATACTCCTTGTATTCTTTATGTTTGCTGTACGATTTAGTGGCCATGATGGTTGAGATGTTTTACCTGGAAACAAAAAAATAATAGAGGTATAATTAATAATTATTATTTAGAAGGTAAGTAATTAATAATTATTGTTAAATAAAACAGATAATGATTATAACTTTTGACTATAAAATAATCAAAAAAGGAATAGACAAAGTAAAGTAAAACGCTAAGTTGGCTTTAAAAATATAAACGATATTCAAATTACCTACTCAAACATTAATTTTGTGATATTCCTGGACTCTTTCGTCTAGTTTTCTTCGCAAATGTCATAAAACGTTATTTACTCCACTTTTAAGCTTTTTGTATGCAAGTTGTCTAGTTCTGAGAGTTGCATTACTTCTACCCACGCGTGCGACCGACATGCATAGCAGGCGCCGAAGCGCAGTAGTATGTTCTTTATTATGAGAAAGTATATTATGAAAGTTATTTATTTAAATAACTTTTCTTGTAAAATATTTGCTTTTACTTCCTACACATTTACCAAGTCATCTATATATGAACAAAAATAGTGAGTCGAATCTATTAAACATATTTTTAAAGCAATCTTTATAAATTTTGTATATTAAATAAATCTTAAATATTTGAACGAATATCGATATTGTAAAATATACAATAAAAATATTTATAAAGGCAATACTACTTAGTTACAAATGAAACACTAAACTATTTTGACAAAGGAAATATTTTGCTAATAAAATAATGTATATTATTTATAAATATTTTATAATTAAATAATAAAGGCTTGTAGTATCAGCATCAATTTGATTATAAAGTCCCATTTTCAACAAAAATATATCACGTAACGTGATAATTAATGCTACATTTGAACAGCTGTTCACCAACTTTGGTGACTTCTCACTTTCTGTGTCACGGTTAACTTACAGGTAACTGGTTTTTATGATATAATAGACATAGAACATATTGTACTGTAGTCTGTTCTTTTAACAATTTTAAAATATGTATTGAAATTTAAAATTAAAATAAATCCTAATGTCATTTTTACACATTTTTAAAATTTATTTTTCAACTATCTTTTTTCTTTCTTCTTTCTTTTTTCATTCTTTCTTTCTTTTCACACTGTCTACGAGATATTGAAGTAAAATTGTACCCAAATAGCACTCCAAGAAGCCATTAAGCAAAAGAAAATTGTATTCAACGATTGTAGAATGACTCTTCTAAAGTTCTACCAGCTCCCTACCTACTTTAATTTTACAACTGATGGAACAAAAGGCAAAAGCTCTTACACTATATGGGTACTTAATAAGCAGGAGTCATAAATGCATGGTTGTACACCACCGAAACTTAAACTGAGGCCTGAGCCCTCTCAAAGTTCCCACAATGAGTGATGTCATGCGTTTCCGGTAAAACGTAACATTATGGTTAACATCGCCTGTCACACCTTTGTATGTAAATCGTTATTAGCATAAACGCTTAAAATGCAATATAACAATTTATTAAATAATAAAAACTGCTGTTATCTTGACTTACATAACTTGTCTAGTATAGCATATTATAGATACATAATACATAAAGCTTTTTGTATGTATCTCATGCAAAAATCTTCTCTCTCTCTCTCTCTCTCTCCCTCTCTAATAAGTCATAAACTTTTAAGTTAACTTGTGTGGAAATTCTTAGTTACATTTATATTTTTTATTCATTACAAGGTTCGATCGTAAATATTTTTTGGCACAAATATTTATTAGCATGCAAATATCGGATGGAAATGACGAAGGCGTGATTCAGGCATTTTAAATTCATTTTGTTTACAATGTGTCTCAGAGGCACAAGCGTGATTGGAAAGAAAATGTAAAGTCGGCGAGTAGGGTTGGCACTTGGCAGTACTTATGTTACTTATGTTACAGTATAGGTAGTCGAGACGTCGCTGAAACTAGCCAACAAAACTAGCATATCAATCATAAAAGTATTAAAAATTTTTTTTGCAGACCGTACCAAATTAATTTTTGTTTCTTATGGTTTTACTAGATTTAATTTAAATTTAAATGCTATTTTAAGATAAATTCTGTGTTTAAGTATTTTTTTTAAACATTTTTACCACTTATTTTTATTTCTCAACTTTAAAAAAAGATAGTTATACTTCGTATTTGAATTCGAACCTCATACTCAATATCTCTGGCCCGCGTCGACTTAGGGACTTGAAATTAACTAGGGATCTTTGGAAGACATCAAGGAATCCAAAAAAATAATCAAAACGCCAGCGACGCCACATTTTATTTAATATTTCTCACTTTAAAAAAGATAGTTTTTCTTCGTATATGACTTCGATCGTGGTACTCCATAACTTTAGCCCGCGTCAACTCAGTGACTTGAAATTGACTAGGGATCACCAGCACATGTCAAGGAACCCGGAGAAACCATCAAAACGCCAGCGACGCCATATTTTATATAATATTTCTCACTTTAAAAAGATAGTTTTTCTTCGTATATGACTTCGATCCTAGTACTCCATAACTCTTGCCCGCGTCGACTCAGGGACTTGAAATCGACTAGGGATCACCAGCAGATGTCAAGGAACCCAGAGAAATCGTCAAAACCCCAGCGACGCCATATTTTATGTAACATTTCTCACTTTAAAAAAGATAGTTTTTCTTCGTATATGAGTTCGATCCTGGTACTCCATAGCTCTTGCCCGCGTCACCTGAGGGACTTGAAATTGACTAGGGATCACCAGCACATGTCAAGAAACGCAGAGAAATCATCAAAGCGCCAGCGACGCCATATTTTATACAATATTTCTCACTTTAAAAAAGATAGTTTTTCTTCGTATATGACTACGATTGTGGTACTCCATAACTTTAGCCCGCGTCAACTCAGTGACTTGAAATTGACTAGGGATCACCAGCACATGTCAAGGAACCCAGAGAAATCGTCAAAACCCCAGCGACGCCATATTTTATATAATATTTCTCACTTTAAAAAAGATTGTTTTTTTTTCGTATATGACTTCGATCCTAGTACTCCATAACTCTTGCCCGCGTCGACTCAGAGACTTCAAATCGACTAGGGATCACCAGCAGATGTCAAGGAACCCTGAGAAATCGTCAAAACCCCAGCGACGCCATATTTTATATAATATTTCTCACTTTAAAAAAGATAGCTTTTCTTCGTATATGACTACGATCCTGGTACTCCATAGCACTTGCCCGCGTCGCCTTAGGGACTTGAAATTGACTAAGGATCTTTAGCAACATATTAGGGAATCCATATAAATCATGAAAACCCCAGCGACGCCATATTTTATATAACATTTCTCACTTTAAAAAAGATAGTTTTGCGTCGTATATGACTTCTATCCTGGTACTCCATAGCACTTGCCCGCGTCGCCTTAGGGACTTGAAATTGACTAAGGATCTTTAGCAACATATCAGGGAATCCATATAAATCATCAAAACGCCAGCGACGCCATAAATTATATAAAATTACGGAATTTTAAAAAGATAGTTTTTTCGTATTTGACTTCGATCCTGGTACTCCATAGCTCTTGCCCGCGTCAACCCAGGGACTTGAAAGTGACTATGTTGAGCAACATATCAGGGAATCCATATAAATCATGAAAACGCCAGCGACGCCATATTTTATATAAAATTTCTCACTTTAAAAAAGATAGTTTTACTTCGTATATGACTTCTATCCTGGTACTCCATAGCTCTTGCCCGCGTCGCCTTAGGGACTTAAAATTGACTATGGATCTTTAGCAACATATCAGGGAGTCCATATAAATCATCAAAACGCCAGCGACGCCATATTTTATATAATATTTCTCACTTTAAAAAATATAGTTTTTCTTCGTATATGACTTCGATCCTGGTACTCCATAGCTCTTGCCCGCGTCGCCTTAGGGACTTGAAATTGACTAGGGATCACCAGCACATGTCAAGGAACGCAGAGAAATCATCAAAACCCCAGCGACGCCATATTTTATATAACATTTCTCACTTTAAAAAAGATAGTTTTACTTCGTATATGACTTCTATCCTGGTACTCCATAGCACTTGCCCGCGTCGCCTTAGGGACTTGAAATTGACTAGGGATCACCAGCACGTGTCAAGGAACCCAGAGAAATTGTCAAAACCCCAGCGACGCCATATTTTATATAATATTTCTCACTTTAAAAAATATAGTTTTTCTTCGTATATGACTTCGATCCTGGTACTCCATAGCTCTAGCCCGCGTCAACTCAGGGACTTGAAATTGACTAGGGATCACCAGCACGTGTCAAGGAACCCAGAGAAATCGTCAAAACTTCAGCGACGCCATATTTTATATAATATTTCTCACTTTAAAAAAGACAGTTTTGCGTCGTATATGACTTCTATCCTGGTACTCCATAGCACTTGCCCGCGTCGCCTTAGGGACTTGAAATTGACTAAGGATCTTTAGCAACATATCAGGGAGTCCATATAAATCATCAAAACGCCAGCGACGCCATATTTTATATAATATTTCTCACTTTAAAAAATATAGTTTTTCTTCGTATATGACTTCGATCCTGGTACTCCATAGCTCTTGCCCGCGTCGCCTTAGGGACTTGAAATTGACTAGGGATCACCAGCACATGTCAAGGAACGCAGAGAAATCATCAAAACCCCAGCGACGCCATATTTTATATAACATTTCTCACTTTAAAAAAGATAGCTTTACTTCGTATATGACTTCTATCCTGGTACTCCATAGCACTTGCCCGCGTCGCCTTAGGGACTTGAAATTGACTAGGGATCAACAGCACGTGTCAAGGAACCCAGAGAAATTGTCAAAACCCCAGCGACGCCATATTTTATATAATATTTCTCACTTTAAAAAATATAGTTTTTCTTCGTATATGACTTCGATCCTGGTACTCCATAGCTCTAGCCCGCGTCAACTCAGGGACTTGAAATTGACTAGGGATCACCAGCACGTGTCAAGGAACCCAGAGAAATCGTCAAAACTTCAGCGACGCCATATTTTATATAATATTTCTCACTTTAAAAAAGACAGTTTTGCGTCGTATATGACTTCTATCCTGGTACTCCATAGCACTTGCCCGCGTCGCCTTAGGGACTTGAAATTGACTAAGGATCTTTAGCAACATATCAGGGAATCCATATAAATCATCAAAACGCCAGCGACGCCATAAATTATATAAAATTACGGAATTTTAAAAAGATAGTTTTTTCGTATTTGACTTCGATCCTGGTACTCCATAGCTCTTGCCCGCGTCAACCCAGGGACTTGAAAGTGACTATGTTGAGCAACATATCAGGGAATCCATATAAATCATGAAAACGCCAGCGACGCCATATTTTATATAAAATTTCTCACTTTAAAAAAGATAGTTTTACTTCGTATATGACTTCTATCCTGGTACTCCATAGCTCTTGCCCGCGTCGCCTTAGGGACTTAAAATTGACTATGGATCTTTAGCAACATATCAGGGAGTCCATATAAATCATCAAAACGCCAGCGACGCCATATTTTATATAATATTTCTCACTTTAAAAAATATAGTTTTTCTTCGTATATGACTTCGATCCTGGTACTCCATAGCTCTTGCCCGCGTCGCCTTAGGGACTTGAAATTGACTAGGGATCACCAGCACATGTCAAGGAACGCAGAGAAATCATCAAAACCCCAGCGACGCCATATTTTATATAACATTTCTCACTTTAAAAAAGATAGTTTTTCTTCGTATATGACTTCGATCTCTCGATCTATATATATATGAAGAAAAACTATCTTTTTAGAAGTGAGAAATTTTATATAAAATATGGCGTCGCTGGCCTTTTGATAATTTATATGGATAACCTGATATGTTTCTAAAGATCCATAGTCAATTTCAAGTCCTTAAGGCGACGCGGGCAAGAGCTATGGAGTACCAGGGGCGAAGTCATATACGAAGAAAAACTATCTTTTTTAAAGTGAGAAATGTTACATAAAATATGGCGTCGCTGGGGTTTTGACGATTTCTCTGTGTTCCTTGACATGTGCTGGTAATCCCTAGTAAATTTCAAGTCTCTGAGTCGACGCGGGCTAGAGCTATGGAGTACCAGGATCGAAGTCATATACGAAAAAAAATATATTTTTTAAAGTGAGAAATATTATATAAAATATGGCGTCGCTGAAGTTTTGACGATTTCTCTGGGTTCCGTGACACGTGCTGGTGATCCCTAGTCAATTTCAAGTCCCTGAGTCGACGCGGGCTAGAGCTATGGAGTACCAGGATCGAAGTCATATACGAAGAAAAACTATATTTTTTAAAGTGAGAAATATTATATAAAATATGGCGTCGCTGGGGTTTTGACGATTTCTCTGGGTTCCTTGACACGTGCTGGTGATCCCTAGTCAATTTCAAGTCCCTAAGGCGACGCGTGCAAGTGCTATGGAGTACCAGGATAGAAGTCATATACGAAGTAAAACTATCTTTTTTAAAGTGAGAAATGTTATATAAAATATGGCGTCGCTGGGTTTTTGACGATTTCTCTGGGTTCCTTGACACGTGCTGGTGATCCCTAGTCAATTTCAAGTCCCTAAGGCGACGCGGGCAAGAGCTATGGAGTACCAGGATCGAAGTCATATACGAAGAAAAACTATATTTTTTAAAGTGAGAATTATTATATAAAATATGGCGTCGCTGGGGTTTTGACGATTTCTCTGGGTTCCTTGACACGTGCTGGTGATCCCTAGTCAATTTCAAGTCCCTAAGGCGACGCGGGCAAGAGCTATGGAGTACCAGGATCGAAGTCAAATACGAAAAAACTATCTTTTTAAAATTCCGTAATTTTATATTATTTATGGCGTCGCTGGCGTTTTGATAATTTATATGGATAACCTGATATGTTTCTAAAGATCCATAGTCAATTTCAAGTCCTTAAGGCGACGCGGGCAAGAGCTATGGAGTACCAAGGGCGAAGTCATATACGAAGAAAAACTATCTTTTTTAAAGTGAGAAATGTTACATAAAATATGGCGTCGCTGGGGTTTTGACGATTTCTCTGTGTTCCTTGACATGTGCTGGTAATCCCTAGTAAATTTCAAGTCTCTGAGTCGACGCGGGCTAGAGCTATGGAGTACCAGGATCGAAGTCATATACGAAAAAAAATATATTTTTTAAAGTGAGAAATATTATATAAAATATGGCGTCGCTGAAGTTTTGACGATTTCTCTGGGTTCCGTGACACGTGCTGGTGATCCCTAGTCAATTTCAAGTCCCTGAGTCGACGCGGGCTAGAGCTATGGAGTACCAGGATCGAAGTCATATACGAAGAAAAACTATATTTTTTAAAGTGAGAAATATTATATAAAATATGGCGTCGCTGGGGTTTTGACGATTTCTCTGGGTTCCTTGACACGTGCTGGTGATCCCTAGTCAATTTCAAGTCCCTAAGGCGACGCGGGCAAGTGCTATGGAGTACCAGGATAGAAGTCATATACGAAGTAAAACTATCTTTTTTAAAGTGAGAAATGTTATATAAAATATGGCGTAGCTGGGGTTTTGACGATTTCTCTGGGTTCCTTGACACGTGCTGGTGATCCCTAGTCAATTTCAAGTCCCTAAGGCGACGCGGGCAAGAGCTATGGAGTACCAGGATCGAAGTCATATACGAAGAAAAACTATATTTTTTAAAGTGAGAATTATTATATAAAATATGGCGTCGCTGGGGTTTTGACGATTTCTCTGGGTTCCTTGACACGTGCTGGTGATCCCTAGTCAATTTCAAGTCCCTAAGGCGACGCGGGCAAGAGCTATGGAGTACCAGGATCGAAGTCAAATACGAAAAAACTATCTTTTTAAAATTCCGTAATTTTATATTATTTATGGCGTCGCTGGCGTTTTGATAATTTATATGGATAACCTGATATGTTTCTAAAGATCCATAGTCAATTTCAAGTCCTTAAGGCGACGCGGGCAAGAGCTATGGAGTACCAGGGGCGAAGTCATATACGAAGAAAAACTATCTTTTTTAAAGTGAGAAATGTTACATAAAATATGGCGTCGCTGGGGTTTTGACGATTTCTCTGTGTTCCTTGACATGTGCTGGTAATCCCTAGTAAATTTCAAGTCTCTGAGTCGACGCGGGCTAGAGCTATGGAGTACCAGGATCGTTAAGTCACATACGAAGAAAAACTATCTTTTTTGAAGTGAAAAATTTTTTATAAAATATGGCGTCGCTGGGGTTCTGACGATTTCTCTGTGTTCCTTGACATGTACTGGTGATCCCTAGTCAATTTCAAGTCCCTGAGTCGACGCGGGCTAGAGCTATGGAGTACCAGGATCGTTAAGTCACATACGAAGAAAAACTATCTTTTTTGAAGTGAAATATTTTATATAAAATATGGTGTCGCTGGGGTTCTGACGATTTCTTTGTGTTCCTTGACATGTGCTGGTGATCCCTAGTCAATTTCAAGTCCCTGAGTCGACGCGGGCTAGAGCTATGGAGTACCAGGATCGTTAAGTCACATACGATGAAACTATCTTTTTTGAAGTGAGAAATATTATATAAAATATGGCGTCGCTGGGGTTCTGACGATTTCTTTGTGTTCCTTGACATGTGCTGGTGATCCCTTGTCAATTTCAAGTCCCTAAGGCGACGCGGGCATGAGCTATGGAGTACCAGGATAGTTAAGTTACATACGAAGAAAAACTATCTTTTTTAAAGTTGGAAAAGTTACGTAAAATATGGCGTCGCTGACGCTTTGATGATTTATATGGATTACCTGATATGTTTCTAAAGATTCATAGTCAATTTCAAGTCCCTAAGGCGACGCGGGCAAGAGCTATGGAGTACCAGGATCGAAGTCATATATGAAAAAAAACTATCTTTTTAGAAGTTAGAAATTTTATATAAAATATGGCGTCGCTGGCGTTTTGATAATTTATATGGATTACCTGATATGTTTCTAAAGATCCATAGTCAATTTCAAGTCCCTAAGGCGACGCGGGCAAGAGCTATGGAGTACCAGGATCGAAGTCATATACGAAGAAAAACTATCTTTTTTAAAGTGAGAAATATTAGTATATAAAATATGGCGTCGCTGGGGTTCTGACGATTTCTGTGTGTTCCTTGACATGTGCTGGTAATCCCTAGTTAATTTCAAGTCCCTGAGTCGACGCGGGCTAGAGCTATGGAGTACCAGGATCGTTAAGTCACATACGAAGAAAAACTATCTTTTTTGAAGTGAAAAATTTTTTATAAAATATGGCGTCGCTGGGGTTTTGACGATTTCTCTGTGTTCCTTGACATGTACTGGTGATCCCTAGTCAATTTCAAGTCCCTGAGTCGACGCGGGCTAGAGCTATGGAGTACCAGGATCGTTAAGTCACATACGAAGAAAAACTATCTTTTTTGAAGTGAAATATTTTATATAAAATATGGTGTCGCTGGGGTTCTGACGATTTCTTTGTGTTCCTTGACATGTGCTGGTGATCCCTTGTCAATTTCAAGTCCCTAAGGCGACGCGGGCATGAGCTATGGAGTACCAGGATAGTTAAGTTACATACGAAGAAAAACTATCTTTTTTAAAGTTGGAAAAGTTACGTAAAATATGGCGTCGCTGACGCTTTGATGATTTATATGGATTACCTGATATGTTTCAAAAGATTCATAGTCAATTTCAAGTCCCTAAGGCGACGCGGGCAAGAGCTATGGAGTACCAGGATCGAAGTCATATATGAAAAAAAACTATCTTTTTAGAAGTTAGAAATTTTATATAAAATATGGCGTCGCTGGCGTTTTGATAATTTATATGGATTACCTGATATGTTTCTAAAGATCCATAGACAATTTCAAGTCCCTAAGGCGACGCGGGCAAGAGCTATGGAGTACCAGGATCGAAGTCATATACGAAGAAAAACTATCTTTTTTAAAGTGAGAAATATTAGTATATAAAATATGGCGTCGCTGGGGTTCTGACGATTTCTGTGTGTTCCTTGACATGTGCTGGTAATCCCTAGTTAATTTCAAGTCCCTGAGTCGACGCGGGCTAGAGCTATGGAGTACCAGGATCGAAGTCAAATACGAAAAAACTATCTTTTTAAAATTCCGTAATTTTATATAATTTATGGCGTCGCTGGCGTTTTTATGATTTATATGGATTCCCTGATATGTTGCTAAAGATCCTTAGTCAATTTCAAGTCCCTAAGGCGACGCGGGCAAGTGCTATGGAGTACCAGGATAGAAGTCATATACGACGCAAAACTATATTTTTTAAAGTGAGAAATGTTATATAAAATATGGCGTCGCTGGGGTTTTGATGATTTATATGGATTCCCTAATATGTTGCTAAAGATCCTTAGTCAATTTTAAGTCCCTAAGGCGACGCGGGCAAGTGTTATGGAGTACCAGGATCGTAGTCATATACGAAGAAAAGCTATCTTTTTTAAAGTGAGAAATATTATATAAAATATGGCGTCGCTGGCGTTTTGATGATTTATATGGATTCCCTGGTATGTTGCTCAAGATCCATAGTCAATTTCAAGTCCCTGAGTCTACGCGGGCAAGAGCTATGGAGTACCAGGATCGAAGTCATTTACGAAGAAAAACTATCTTTTTTAAAGTGAGAAATTTTATATAAAATATGGCGTCGCTGGGGTTTTGACGATTTCTCTGGGTTCCTTGACATCTGCTAGTGATCCCTAGTTGATTTCAAGTCCCTGAGTCGACGCGGGCAAGAGTTATGGAGTACTAGGATCGAAGTCATATACGAAGAAAAACTATCTTTTTTAAAGTGAGAAATATTATATAAAATATGGCGTCGCTGGGGTTTTGACGATTTCTCTGGGTTCCTTGACATGTGCTGGTGATCCCTAGTCAATTTCAAGTCCCTCAGGTGACGCGGGCAAGAGCTATGGAGTACCAGGATCGAAGTCATATACGAAGAAAAACTATCTTTTTTAAAGTGAGAAATGTTACATAAAATATGGCGTCGCTGGGGTATTGACGATTTCTCTGGGTTCCTTGACATGTGCTGGTGATCCCTAGTCAATTTCAAGTCCCTCAGGTGACGCGGGCAAGAGCTATGGAGTACCAGGATCGTAGTCATATACGAAGAAAAACTATCTTTTTTAAAGTGAGAAATATTATATAAAATATGGCGTCGCTGGCGTTTTGATTATTTTTTTGGATTCCTTGATGTCTTCCAAAGATCCCTAGTTAATTTCAAGTCCCTAAGTCGACGCGGGCCAGAGATATTGAGTATGAGGTTCGAATTCAAATACGAAGTATAACTATCTTTTTTTAAAGTTGAGAAATAAAAATAAGTGGTAAAAATGTTTAAAAAAATACTTAAACACAGAATTTATCTTAAAATAGCATTTAAATTTAAATTAAATCTAGTAAAACCATAAGAAACAAAAATTAATTTGGTACGGTCTGCAAAAAAAATTTTTATTACTTTAATGATTGATATGCTAGTTTTGTTGGCTAGTTTCAGCGACGTGTAGTCGAGTACTTTATAAAAGTCGTCACGGGACGGCAGATGTGACACATCTATATAACTTTACGGTAAACAACGGAGAAAACGGAGACTCATAAATCATAAATAGAATATATTATTATAAAAGCTTTTTTTTAATGATTTATATGGGATAGTGTATAGTAGTAGGTAGGTACGTATCGTATGGGAGTCAAGAGCAGCAGAGATGTGATATTTTCTTGCAGTATTTTTTTCTATACCCTTTCCATATATACATATACATATAGTTTAACCAGCTATCGTTTTTCATCAAAATCTGTTCAACGGTTTTCTCGTGACGCTAAACAGACAAAAACAAATAATATTTTTTTCAAGGTAAAAGTTTAGAAGTTTATTACAGGTATAAATAAAAGAAAAGATTGTAGTTTTGAACAAAGTTCGACGAATGTACAGTATGCAGATCAAATGACAAACCTGCGGTAACTATTTATTGATTGACAAGGTTGGATTATTAGATGCAAAGAGCTAGTGTAATTTATTCCACAGATCAACAGCCCTCAATGTAAATGTCAGTCTGTCTGTTACTCCTTTACCCGACAGAACGTTGTACATGCGCCATGTTTGGTGAGAATAATTAATAGATTAATTTCCGGTTGTCATCCAGTTAAGAAATAATTTGAATAACAATTTAGTGAATGTCATGTTGATTTTCAATATTTATGGCGAAAACCTCTTTTACCGACCTGCGTGACATTGGCAAAGTAATCTGTGCTGAAAGAGCATACTTTGAAGCCATTGACAAGAGAATTGAAGTGAATTGAGAATACATCTTAAAATATTTATAATACGTAATATGTATTTAAACTTATATAATATGTAGTATATCAACTATCTTGTATCCGTAACACAAGCTTTATTCGTAGCTTACCACGGAACTAGATGGCGCTGTGTGTAGTAATGTCCCAACATATTATGTATTTGCAAAATGTTTATATACACGAAAAAATATAAATGTCGTCAATAAATATTAAGTAGGTACAGTATATTTGGCACAAAACAGCAGATTAATTATAGCATCAGTCATAAATAAAAGTAGGAAAGTTAATTTGATAATATTTTTCTACACTTCAGCCATTATTATTACGACTTCAAAGAAACAAAGTATTTGTTCAAATACGTCTCAGTCGTTTAAGAAGAAACTTATCGAAGAGTTACGTGTACTCCATTCTTAATAGGTTATACGACGTGTAACATGATTCAAGCCGATGAAATCATAAGACCAAAACTCTGCTTCTTGCTTCCAATTAAGAACCTATTAGCTATCTACATTAATTAAATATTGCTTACCTATAAACCGACTTTTAAATAAAATTAATATTGTTTAACACATGAGTTTATTATTTTTTTTTGAGTTTATTTATATTTATTTAATTATTATAAGTATAGGTATGACTCGTAAAATGTGTGTCGTAAATAAGCATTTATGTGTGAATAAATTTGGTAAATAGTATATGAGCTATACGTTACAAACATACAAGACATACATTTTGCAAATTAAATATTATTAAGTTGCATAAAGCCATAATTAACTACAAAGTCTTTAAAATATTCATTAAATTCGCAATATATCGGCTAAGAAACCGTCTAATGGTAACATACGCAAAAAGACAGTCCTCTTTGAGGCCGATAAAAATAGCTCTCATCGACTACAAATAAAACCAACCAACGTGTTAGTAAACACACAGTAATTGATACTTAATTATAATTAGTGAATGCTCCAGCTAAAAGTTATAAGCGAGAATATCGTGGCCACTTCAAAGATGTTGTAATGTTCTCCGTTCGATAGCTAGCCGGATAATTAACGGATAGGAATTAGGTTAATAATGATTAATGAAACATAGTCTACAGAGGACACAAATATTTTTAGTTAATCCCTGTTTTCGGAATTAGGATAGTTATACAATGAAATAAATAGCGAAAAACACAAATAAATCTATTTCATGGAATATAAATTTTTTTCTAAAATTAACAAAAATGAAAACCGACTTCAAAACGTTACAAATCGAAACTAAAAAGAAAAAAAAAATTTTAATTTCTTAGTTATTGTTGGAGTCGGTGCCAGCCAAGAAGGACAGTTTTATCCTGCCTTTGCAATGAACTTTCGAACAGATATTTTAATTATATTTACAAATTGATACATTAATTAAATTGTATTAAGATTTTATTTGCTTTGGCTGGCACCGACTCCAACAATAACTAAGAAATTAAAATTATTTTTTTTTTTAGTTTCGATTTGTAACGTTTTGAAGTCGGTTTTCATTTTTGTTAAAAATAATTTATTTTTTATTTTTTAGTGGAAATTAGATATTTTGTTTTAATATAATATTGGTAGGCTAACTAAATCCAATAAGTCTGCGAAGTTTTGGAGTGAAAGACAATAGTCAATCGAGATTTGTCCACGTCTATTTTTCCACGTAACTCCTAGACGTTAATAAGATTTACCTTCTATTATCAGATCAACCTAATATCCTGAAGAAATACAACTATCGGTTCATAAGTACGTATAATATTAAAAGAATTTTCTTTCAACTCCTAACCGTTGAGGAGATATACCTTACATTATCACAAATTCTTGAACAGCTTTATAAAATATACGAAAAACGTAATAAATGCCTATAAAATTTGAGAGTTGCCCTCGATTTCCCTAGGATCCCATCATCAGATCCTGACTTGGTGATAATGTGAATATCTTGGAAGTATACCCTACCGAACAAAAAAAATTGTAATCGGCCAACATTTGACGCAGAAATAAATAAACAAACATAAAAAGAACCATTGAGGAATTGTACCTTCCATCATCAGCACATCCACATGAGATGATGATTTTCAGACACAAATGCTTGAACATCTTTAGAAAATATATCAAAAACAGTAGGTGCCTATAAAATTTGAGAGTTGCCTTCGATTTCCCTGGGATCGCATCATCAGATCCTGACTTGGTGACAGTGGGACCAACTGGAAACTATACCCTTTCAAACAAAAAAGAATTTTCCAAATCGGTCCAGCCATCGTCGAGTAATCGGGGAACATACATAGTGAAAAAAAAAACAAAGTTCCCGACGAATTGAGAACCTCCTCCTTTTTTTGAAGTCGGTTAATAAAAAGCAACCTATGTGCTATTCCATACATTATAAAATCTATCTCTGTGAAAATATTCATACAGATCTTCATCGCTTAGTAGAAATTGTACCCACTTTAAAATTACCCACTCCGGCAATCGAATAGACGACTGAGCTACACAGTAACAATAGGATATAAAAAGTTGAACTATTTTATATTCATAAAATAACTTCTTGTTTTTATACCATTTACTCAATACTAAGTATAATGATTACTATTAATTCCTACATTGCCTTAAACAAAAACGATTAATCACATAACGTGATTGACTTAACTCTATTAAAGTACGTATCTAATTGAAAGTATGATATTCTGTAATATTATATACAAGGTTTTATACAAAATTGGTAAATATTTACGCGGAAATAATAAATGGTATATTGAAATACGATATAGATCTATTATTTACTATTACAATTAGAAGTATTAATAAGAAGTATGATAAAATGAAAACATGAAACAGGTGAGCCTCGTAAATAGTTTCCCCTAAAAAAGTGAGAAGTCCATATGCCACATTTTAAAAAGTTAACGTAGTGTAGTTTAAAAAGTTATAACAACAAATTCTTGTTAAACGTAATTTAACTTATCCTAAGCTTCATTTGTTACATTTTTTAACAAAGAAAAGCTTTATTTGCATAAGATAGTATGTACAATAATGCATGGTATTCCATAAAAAATGAACACCATAATTTTATTTAGATGATTAATACAAAGGATAAACCATGAAATATGACGGGACCAAATGCCTTTCCACTAAAGGCTACGTGTCGTAAGTTGCGTGGGCGCAGATTGTGTCACTCATTCACAGGCGCCTACACGAACAAGGAAAATCTATTAACTGTATGCTAAAACCAACTGAATCCATATTCTGCATAACTTTTAAGCTTATTTTTTTATTGAGATTATCTATTATCTAGAAATAGTTAATAATAATCAGAATTAATGTTGATTGAGTATTACCAAAATACCCTCTATTGATATCTATTATATTTCACTACATTATTTAGTATAAAAGAAAGTCGTCCCGCTGTCTGTCTGTACCTATGTATGCTTAGATCTTTAAAACTACGCAACGGATTTTGATGCGTTTTTTTTAATAGATAGTGATTCAAGAGGAAGGTTTACATGAACTTTTAACAAGCGGAACCCGCTCCTTCGCTCGCGCTAAATATAGGGAAGAGACCGAGCGAAGCGAGGGCCACTCGCTAGTACATAATATAATGAAATTCTGAGTCAAATATTATTAAAATAGTCATCATTATCGATACAGATTCCAAATCTATAGTTAGTCATATCTGTAGAACTTTAGACTGTCTGTGGCCGTATCATGAGAAAACCACTAGATAGATTTTGATGAAATTTAGTATAATGATAACTGGTTTTCCGGGTGACCATAGATACTCTTTACCGCTGGAATATATCTTATATCTGAGAAATTTATACTATTAGTTAAAATGTATCGCGTTAGTTTAAATAATAATATTCTCAACTTATATCATGTCTTTATATCGCCTTCATCTATACTAATATTATAAAGAAGTAAAGTTTGTTTATTTGTTAAATTGTAAGGGGTAATCTCGGGATATACTGAACCGATTTTAAAAATTCTTTCACCAATAGAAAGCCACATTATTGCTGAGTGTCATAGGCTATATAAAACACCGAAAAATAAAAAGGCTTTTACGTCCGTTTTACAAAGTGAATCGGAGAAAAAACGGTCGAATGAAAGCGTTTCTATGAACGCTGCCTTAACTATGAAAGATATATTTTTGAGTTTTAGAGAAAAGATGTGGAGCTTGAAAATGCCTACAAAAAAGTCAACGACAGCATATGTCTAACTTAAAAACACTCTGTACTAAAAAGGATTATTAAAATTATGCCCAACGAAGTGGGCACGGGTCAGCTAGTATACATATATACGAAACGATGCAGAACAAATCGATATTTTGCGATACATCTCGCGGTCCGCAGATATAATATGTTCCTTGACCGCTATTCGCCTTACAAGCATGACATCATCGCCGCAGTTTGCCTGTGTTTTCATTTATTTTTGTACACAACCCCTCTCTTTCCTTCTCATACAGCCACCTCACTCTCACTTGCCTTAATTAAACAGGAACAAAGATCTTAAGTTATGACCACGCAAATTAAAAACAGGATATTCGAGTTTCGGACGATAATAAAATAAATTGAAATCATGTTTAAGGATGACTTAATATTTAAATACTTTTAAAAGTCGTACTTTCTATATTACATAATTTTTCACTTTCAAGTCAATAACAAAATTTAAATAAGTATTAATACATGAATAACAATTTTAATAAATGTTTAAGAAAAAATAAAATAAAAATAGCATGCTTTTCTAAGCTCTACCATGCTTCTTAATTAAAAATATAAAGAAAGCCAAAGTTAGATTAATTTCTTTACTTACTTCACTATATAGAATTCACTTTAAAATTTAAAACAGATTGTTAATATTTAAGTGAAAAATAATTTATTATTACTATAAATAACAGACACTCCAATTTTATTTATATGAATAGATACAATCTAATTGTCTCCGTACCAATTAATTATAACAGGTGATTATATACTATTATTTTTAAACCTGCATAATAATATTTTAAATACCAATATCGCGAATTATTCTCAGAAAATTGAAGAATAAATTAAAACAATGACTAAGGGTTTAGCGATGAGTAAAAGAAATTTTTATAATTGAGTTCGTGCTAATTGCTCCGTTGGATCGTTGCCCTCGAGAAGTCAAGACTCGAGTTTAGATAGCCCTATGATGACATAACCGTTGGTTCTTCTTCTTATATATACATTTATATTTACAAATGTTCAAATTTTACACGACACAATGTAACTGATGTAGTAGGGGAACCCAAGAGGGGATATTTTTTAAACTCCAAAAACTTTATTGACGATTTTTGTTTCTTCGGCTTTTGAAAATCAGCAGTTTTCCTAGCATATTATTAGCCTATGAAGTACTTGTCAAAATATTTTTTAAATATTTTGATTGGCTCTCGAAGACGCACGTCCTATGCAGAGGGTATCCGCCCTTATGTAAATATGACGCGCTTGAATAAGTCCCAAAATCTCATCTTCTAATGTAATTGATTTAAAAGATATTTAATAAAGTGGGAAGCTCTTATTCGAAGCGTTCCTCTAATTTCACAAGATAAAAAGCTTTTTATATTACCGATGACTCATTCTCACTCGCGCAGTAAGATAATATGATATGTATTATAATAACTATTTGAAAGTACGTATTTTTAGTAGATGTAATGCTCTTTCATGCTAAATATAGTTAAGTCCGGTCAAGTGCGATTTCGACTCAATCACTGAGGGTTCCGTACCGGTAACCTACCTAGTGTAGATGATATTGTTTTAATCTATACTAATATTATAAAGCTGAAGAGTTTGTGTTTGTTTGTTTGAACGCGCTAATCTCAGAAACTACTGGTCCGAATTGAAAAATTCTTTTTATGTTGGATAGTCCGTTTATCGAGGAAGGCTATAGGCTATATTACATCATGCTACGACCAATAGGAGCTGAGCATTAATAAGAAAAATTTTGCAAAAACGGGAAGGACAGGCGTTCTGCGAGGTACCATACCGCGCGACTCAGAAAAAAATTGGTGTCTGGTCTCTAGAACGCGTGCGAATCCGCGGGAAATGCTAGTACAATATTAATTACAAAAAGGTCAAAGGTGTGCTTGTATCACTCTCCTGTGGTAAATAACGATTAATCCATGACCAAGTTTCAAAACGGTAGATACCAAAAATCTAAATATATCCCTAAAAAATCCGAAAAGTTTATTTTAACCATGTAAATCTAATTAAATGTTTCATTATCAAAAATCACATACAGGTGGTTCTTGCTGTAACGAAATCTCGACATTTTCATCTTAATTCTGTAGTCACGATTCGATTTAAATCTTCCGAGCATCATGACATCATGAGGTCAACCAGCAGGTTGAAATGGCAAAATGGGTCAAGTTTAAACGGAAAACAATTTTATCTCTGCATTTTGTTTAATATAGTGTAGTTATTACTTTATGTTAAATAATGAAAGTTTCGGAGTAGGTATGTTTGTTGAGGAAATAGTGAGATTTATATGGAAATACTCTCTTAAGAATATAATATCCCTCGGGAATCGTACAATTTTCCGGGATCAAAATGATGAAACCTACGCGCTATACTCGTAAATCTATCTTTGCGCCAAATGTACAGATCCGTTCAGCCTCTCTGGCGTGATTGAGAAACAAACATCCATCCGTCCATCCAAACTTTCGCATGGATGCGATGATAACTTTTTAACCAACTAAATCGTATACGATTACGATGATAAATCTATAAAAAGATTAGGTAAATAAATTATTACATCTATAATTGACCACACGTTTGGTTCAGTTTGTAGTGACCCTACTTTTCGCACCAACGGTCGCGGGTTCGAGTCCATCTGGGGGCACTCATTTGTTAAGCACGAATGTTTTGTACTCCCGTCAATATATGTGTAGTATATAAACTATCTGGTATCCGTAATTTAAGCCTCGTAGCTTACCACGGAACTAGATGGCGCTGAGTGTATATCCCAACAAATATAAAGGAAAGCGGTGTGTTTTAGAGTAGTAGGTAAGTAGGAGTACCTATAAGTTGAATTTCAGTCAGTGACTTTCGATATAGGCTTCGTCTCCTGCTTACAATCAAGCAAATACCTAGCATGATGCCTGATTACCACTTTCGTGATACAAAAATAAATATAATAATACATATTATGTTTATTTTTAATTATCTAAGAATTGACTATATTTTACATGTAATTTGTATAGATTAGAAAATATTAACCGTCACATAAACATCTGTCTCTACAGAAAAGCCTTTAAATACCAATGTTTATCCTCAGGTAGCGCTATCAAGGTTGACAACAAGTAAAGTCCATATATTAGCATACATTATGTATCTTACACGTATCGTATCACTTTTGAGGCAAGTTAAGCAATGCATACTCGTACGTCCGAATTTTGAATTTCCTATTTCGTGTATTGAATTTTAACTTGAAATTTATGTAATATTATATTATTTTTAATACTATTTAACAAATATCTTTTTTTCGCCAGGTAATAGGTAAAACAAACAAAATACAGCACCATAACTTTTTCTCTTTTACCATTCAGCTGAGTGAAGCTCTGAATATTTTCATTTCCGTTTATGCTATTTCTGGACACATAATTTAATATATATTTACGGGACACCAGGAGGACAAATAGACGATCATTCATAATCAACTCGCTCATTTGGTTCATCGCTGGTTCACATCTACTCATTGTCATCCATTTCCGTAATCATCTCCAAAGAAGTATTAAGCGAAATAGTTCAGTCAATTACATCCTTTTTGCATCAACTGTAAGGATGTTTTTTCCATAAAAATATAACGACACGTTTGGCTCAGTTTACAGTACTTGACTGTGCCAGCGGGTGCAGGTTCGAGTCTTGATGGGGGCATGTTTATTTAATTATTTATAATAATATGTATGTGTAGTGTATATACTATCTGGCATCCATAACACAAGGCTCATACCTTAATATGGAACTAGACAGTTAATGTCTTAAACTCGCAAGATATTCATTCATTTATTTGTTGGTTTCGATAGTTTAACAAGTACCTACTGTATAGTGTGTAGAGTAAACGTAGGTGTGCATTATGTCAGCAAGTGGTGACAAGGACGTGTCGTTGAGGTAACAAGTTTTTGTGTAGTTAATACGTGTTGTGGGATTTTATAATCTCTTTATACCAGTCGTGCACATATTTCCGATAACTCTTAAGTTGTAAAAGAAATCGTAATATAATTAAATAAAGATATTACTGTCTGATTGAAAGTGTAGTAAAAATATGTGTTACAAAGTTAAAAATATTGTAACCAAAGTAGTTAGAGGTGCTGGCTGGTATTTTAATGGTTTTATGAATTTTAAATAAGAAATATTTAAGACCTAGTAGTATAATATATAAATTGGATATTATTGCCTATATCGTTAT
The DNA here is from genome assembly GCA_905231865.2 of Boloria selene. Lineage (NCBI taxonomy): Eukaryota > Metazoa > Arthropoda > Insecta > Lepidoptera > Nymphalidae > Boloria > Boloria selene. The sequence continues at coordinate 1,777,909 of HG993156.1, forward strand.
TATTTATTTCCGAATACAACGTTTTTCCAAATAATTTATACAAATCAAATACAAGTTTTTACGTTAATTAGTTTTTTCTATTAAATTATTTAAAGATAACAAGCTTGGCAAGTAACCATTCGAAATTCTTCAATATAAACCTATAACGAAGGATTTATTTGGCTTCAGCTTAAAGCAAATAAAGCAATAAAAAGTGTGTAGTCCGGTGAGCTCTGGTGGGCGGATCGGTTTTAGAATGCCGCCCGCCCACCGTCTCCGCAGTATATTTTGTAACCAAGCTTTGACACCATTAGAAGCTTTAAACTAAAATCTACTAGACTGCTAAAGACATAAAGAGTCACTAAATGCTAAAATTAACGATGACAATTTTTTAACTAATGTCGTATCATGTAAATATTTCGTGAGTTTCCGTTTTCATAATAAGTCTAAAATCATGCCTTTAAATAAGAAAATTTAATGAACTATACAAAACGTGCCTAACACGTTTGTATTTTTTACCATTGAAGAAGGAAAATAATATTTAGTGCATCTTTAAAACGAAATCAATAAAAAGGTATCGTAGGTATAAGGTATAGTAATAAGCAATAAGCTTCTACGACTTTTTGTTTCTTACAACTGCATTTTCAGCAAATTCTTTGTTTTACACCATTCGTTATAATTTCCTCGCTCCAGTTTCGGTTGAAGGTCGGATACCGAACGAAAATAGTTCAGATGTAAATGATGAACCCATTTTTTTACTCGTTGCAATGTAATTTTACTACTCTAGTAAAAAAATATAACGAATTTTGTGTTCAAAGTATTAGTTATATTGCTAAGATACATTTTAATTATAAGGTAATATTAACCTAGTTAGTTCATTTCCAGAACACTGCTACTTTAAATAACCAACATAAGTAATTGAAAGGTGATCTCGGGGAAGTAATTAATGCAACATTGTAGGGCAAATTCTTATGTGTGGGATAGGTTGTACTCAGTAGTTAGTACTACAAGTTTCTATAGTGCGCTCGATTAGTCTGTACGATGCACTAAACTGGATACTCCTACACAGTGAAGTGGCAAAATAGATTTAGCGCATCGGTTTCTGTTACACTTAGATATGTAAACATTTCCCGTATCTTTCTTGTAAAATAATGTAAATATATACAGTAGTGGGATAAAATATTATTTATAATTTATATATCTGAGAAGTTCAAAACAATTTCTATTAATACATATTTACAAAAAAAGAAGGCATAACACGACGACACGTTTGGCTCAGTTTGTACTAGCTGTGCTAGTGGTCGTAGGTTCGAGTCCCGCTGGAAGCAATTGATGAGATGAGCACCAATATTGATGCTCAGTCATGGGTGATTATAAAATTTATGTATTTAAAGCTATATACATATGTGTTGTATATCAACTATCATACATCCATAACATAAGCCTCGTAGCGTACCAATCATGGAAATAGATGGCTCTGTGTGTTACGTCCCAACATACCTATATTTAAATAAAAAAATATGAACGGATATCCAAAACGCCGAACCCACACAACTTGGAGCTATTTCTGTCTTTTTTTACTACAGCTGACATCTGTCTCACTTTGCACCTACACAACTCCAAGGAGAATAGGTTTTTAATGAATGAGTTAAGCAAACCAATACAACACGGTGTGTTGGTGGTTCGGTCGAGACGACCTCGCTTTATGTGATAGCATAAACCGGTATTTTGATTTATTTTTTATGTTAGTGTTAGGTTTCGTCTAAACTAACTTATATCTACCAACATATCTCGCTCTGCATACACCACGGGTTAGAAGGAACCTCTTGAAATTATTGAAACAAAAGTAGCTCATGATTGTTCAATGAACTATATCAGGTAATAAACTTCTCTTTACAATTGATAAAAATCATCATCATCATCATCATGTTGGCGGACTTCACATGTCCTTCGAAAACTTGCTAGGTTCTCTCAGATGTGCAGGTTTCCTCACGATGTTTTCCTTCACCGTAAGACAAGTGGTAATCATGATAGAAATGATTCGCACTTGAAAATATCAGAGGTGCGAGACCCGGATTTGAACCCGCATCACTCGGTTATCCAAGCGAGCGCGTTACCGCTGGGCTACCACTGTCTTAAAACTAAAATACTTTTATCTATATAATGTGTAAGATAGTAATCTTAATAATATTATTAATGTTACATATTATTATTACAAATATGAAGTATCAAACATCCGAAATGTTTATATACTATATGGACGTTTGTTACTCAAGAAGGATAATATGAATGGTACAGCGGTAGATTATCTGGACAGGCTACTTTTTAAATCTTTTTACTGTCGGAAAAATTTACGGATCCCGTAGGATAATGAAAGTAGTCCACGAGGGCAATGCCGCGGTCGTTCGCTAGTCTATATTTAAATAGACAAAGGCATTTTACTCTTCTGTTCGTCAACAGATTTCCTTTACTTAAAAGCTATGAACGAACTTTAGTGTATCAATAAAAGTATTGATAAAATAATATTAAGTTTTATTTTCTAATTTAAGTACATAATATAATTCTTTTCATATATATTTTCCTCAAATTTTGAATAATGTTGTCTATTAATTACGTCAATAAGGTAACACATTACACATTAGTACTTAAATGACATAAAAAAATTCAAAAATTATTATAATGAACTATTCAGTATTATTTTCCTCTACAAAAGTCCTTTCAACTACAAGGTCAATTATGAATTGTCATTACATTGAATTTAGTCAGCATACGTAATTCTTTAATTAAAACGTGCTGTAAATAGTAATAAAAGATAAACGGGTCTGAATATCACCGAATACTAACCAAGGTTATCTGTTTGGTAAAAATAAAAATTTAGTGCACACGGAACGGGTCAGACTTGTTTTACTTTTGGTCTATATCTCTCATTAAGTCGTTACATATAAAACACTGCTTAGTTTTAGTTTATGGTCAAAATAAATAATCCTTTTTCAACTGACTTCAAAAAGGCCGAGAATCTCAATTCGTTTGTATGCTTTTTTGTTTGTTACCTCAAAATACGTCATATTATTATTATTTTTCTATATAATTAATTAATAGTAAGTATTTATAATATATAAGTTTTTCAATAAAAATCATACTTTATTGATATTTTTTGTTTTTTTTTTTAATAATACATATTATAACTATATAAATTGTACCATTTTTTAAGTAAAGAAAGCCAAAAGAATGTTATTAAATTAGCTATAAGAAATGGTAAAGAACAAGAGAGCTTTTCTTAGAGCTTTTGTCGACTTCACCTTGGAGTGAAAGGTCAAAGTTCTGCTTTCTCCCACGACGAAAATTCGTAACAATTTATAATCCTGTAAATGTAAGGTTATTCTTCTTACTTAGAAAATATCTATCGTCGAAAGTGGTTTATACGAAAAAGATTTTTATAATTTGAAAAGTTGATAAAATAAGGTCTTTTTTTGTTGTTTATAGGCAAAGTTTTGTAATATATATTACAAATTATAATTAATTAATTAAATATTTAATATTATGGGTCTTCAGAAATTTCTTGTTCCATAAGTAACGAGACTTGTGTTATGCATACCATATAGATTATAATTAATACACATACTTATATTAATTTAAATACATACGAATTATAAATGTAACACCCATGACTGAAGTGAAGAACCCAACCCAACTCGAACCCATTTTCGTTAGTAGAGCAAGTAGGGTCACTACAAACTGAGCCTAATGTGTCATCAATAATAAATATTAGTATACTATGAATTCTGTAATCTCTTTATTTTTGGTAATCTTATTGTTTGTAACTTTGTAGCTCTACATTTGTAATACACTACGCTTCCAATTTATATTGGAGAATAATTGGATTATTTTTAAACTTTAAACTAACTTTAATATTCAATTACTAGTATAAAAACAAAGAACAAAAAACAATTATAATTAGTCATTTAAATATTCATAATGCCAAATTAATTTTAGCTTGAACAAAAGTGAGTCGTCCAATATCGGTTTATTTCTTACCTTTTGGCAACAGTGCCAACTGGCTCACGCAGGCTGACTAAGGAAGTTACATCATAATAATTCATATCGTCCATGATCTAGACTAGCTCTCAGACTTTCTCGTATACCTCTACAATTTAAATATCATAAACTTTTTAGTTCACTGTCAAAAAATTACTTTTAAATCCATATTAAAAGCAACATTTTTTTCTGCATAATATGTCCGTTATAGATTCTTAAACGATTCTAACGATGTGCCCCATACCGGTTTCATTAGAGAGGCAGAACCCAAAGGTGGATTAAGACCACCAAGAAAAGAAAACACTAAAAAACTAGGGTCGAACCCGAGCGAAATTGGAGTAAGTCGATAATCGAAAATGTTAAAGAATGTTCAATTTATAAGTTAGGCAAATAATGCTTATGTTAAAAGTAAAGAGGAAAATAACGCTTAAGTTTAATCAAAACAAAACTTATCAATATAGCCTTCACAATTACAACTTATTAAGTTATCAGTAAAGTCCTTTATGTATAACAAACCATGTGTCGTATACATCAGAAATAAGCCAAGGTTTCAGAAATTCACATTTTTCCCCGTTTCTGCGAGTTTCTTTAAATATGTTATAATTCATGTCATGGTTACACAAGTGATTTAACCGAATCCAGTCATATTACAAAAATCCCGAGACCCTGACATTGTTGTTATTCTTGGACAACAAATGTATGACACATTGTGTATTCCACATAAATGTGACCGCTTAGAAATTACTTGTAGAGATTTTTAAAAAGGGATAAGCCTTGGCTATATTGGTTATTTTAACGTCTGTCCTGGTTATAAACGATATATTGTGCTTGTACTCACGTAGGCACTTCCAAGGTAATAACTCGATGATGAAGCATTTTTTAATTTCGATCAAAATTTAGACGTATGAATATTTAATTTTATTTTAAATACAATTAAATTTAAACTAGGTACGTAAAAATGTTGTTTTTTGCATTCGTCGATTTTAAACATAGTATATTTACATGTGCAAGAAAAAAGAAACCTAACGATAATCTTAAACTAAATGGAAAAATATATATCAGAGGTACTGCTAACACCTCAGAGTCATGATCGAAGTACAGGTGAAGAAGAAAGAGAGTGAAGGTATACAGTACATAGCCAGCAACTTATAAAAAATACTAACTTATTTTTTTATGAAAGGTAACCGACCTCTAAAGCACTGAATAAGTATTATTCAATCTTTAGGGGCGAGAACAAAATCGGTTTACATTTAGCGAATATATCGCGTAACGTTATGTCGAGGCTCGACAGTTAAAAAATCGTTTGGGATGTATTAGAATATATAACACAGTTTTTTGAATGTAGTAGTTTAGATTATTCGTCTTTCTTATGCCGTACGAGTACAGCGTTTTATGTGATTTTATTAAAAAAGTCACGTATTTTGGCGAAGTTGTTTATTCTATAAATATTCACGCCTGCTACGATTTAGATATTTTGCACAGATAAATAATTATAGTGTGGAACATAACACATTTTTCTCCCGGAAAATTTTACGGTTTTTCTACTAGAGGCGAAGACGAGCAAAGCAAGAGTGAGTCACTAGTACTTAGTAGTAATCTTATAGTTGGTATATTAAAAACAAAATATATAAAAGTATGAAAATCATAAAGAGCTTTCGCGTGCATGATTAACGATTGGCCATATCAGCTTTGCTTAAAATTTATTTTTTCCTGTATTTATTATCACCATTCTTTATCATTATTGTTGCATAAAACATAAATCTTATTGATATTCGTTCAGCTTGTACTGGTTATACATCACAGTAAAAAATCCTCGGGGCTCGGATTTATTAAAAAATAATTGGCAATGCATTTCTGTAGCTTGTTTTCTCAGTTTGTCTAAAGAATTTGTTTTTTTTTTGCTACTTACTGGATTAAGTATTATGAATACACAGATACTTAAATTCTATTATTATATAAAAAAATCTCTGAGTTAAAAAAGTAACAAAAATTGAGTCAGTTGTGCTTCTATTATTATTTTTAAGACAAATACATAGTAATATTGTATTTTACACCAATTTACTAAATTTGCTATAATCCATATCGTAGTTTCATGGACAGGCGCCAAGTTTTAATATAGCGCCCTCGATAGCTGATGTCATCGCACTGTTTACTCTGATTTTGAAACATTGTTCTGCGTATAGCAAAGGGCGAAATAATTAGACATCGCGATTTTTATTTGTACCATGTTTTCATAAAAGCGGCTATATCTACCACTCATAAACGAGATGAGATGATGAATGGCTTTGATTATGGGCGTAGGATCTGTTCAAATTTTAATAAAATCATAGAGTGAATCAGTAAAAAAAATCATCAGACATCAACAAACTGTTTTTCATAAATTTTATAATCGTATCTACGTAAGTCTGGATTTGATAGCTATTTACGAATAATCTATTTATTGTCTTATACATGTCGTCCCATTATACCTTCACTGAACTTAGTTTCAGTCTTTAGTTACAGCTGCTGAACACAGTTCTACGAGATTTTCATTCTTCTAAGGTCAGCCTCAATTCGAGGGGTTAATAGGTTAATCAGGTTAATCAATTCTTCGACTTCATTAGAAAGTCATTTCTGCTTTATTTGCAATTTGCATCCTCGTTTCGCAAAATATGCCCAATCTAATGCCGCTGCCTTAGACTTCTCCTAAAGCCTGCCGCAGGACTTCCGACCGATTAAGATGACAGTCAGATATAAATAATAAGTCTTACTCTTATAATTATATCGACAAAATCTCTAGTTTCCTAGAATTTTTCATTTTTTTTTCTACAACAATATTTAGAATACCTACAAATATTAAAATTACTCCTCAAACGATGTGCTTACCAACGAACAACATTACATTATATATATAGATTAAGTACCTAATAAATCTCAATGTAATAACGGTGGAACAACTTTCGTGGTGAAAGTGATATATAATATCGAGATGATATTCACGACTACGTGTCATATCTAATGGAAATAGCATAGTTAGCAGTATTTAAATTATTTATTATAATTGCTCTTAAGACTAGAGTTTTTTTTTATATTATTATATAATATAGGTAGCAGTGGTAGCCCAGCGGTAACGCGTCGCTTGGATAACCGAGTGATGCGGGTTCAAATCCGGGTCTCGCACCTCTGATATTTTCATGTGCGAATTATTTATATCATGATTACCACTTGTCTTATGGTGAAGGAAAACATCGTGAGGAAACCTGCATGTCTGAGAAAACCTAACAAGTTTTCGAAATGTTTTTCGGCATGTGAAGTCCGCCAACTCGCACTAGGCCAGCGCGGTGGACTATGGCCTGATCCCCCTCGTACTGAGGGAGCCGGGAGGCCTGTGCCCAGCAGTGGGACGTTTAAAGGGCTGATGATGATGATAGGTACATCAAGTAAAAATCTTAAAAGATACCTAAACATTCGTACTTAATAGAGACGAATTCTATTTCTAATATAATTTTTAAATGATTTTCTCCGTACTCCCATACTCTATATCTATATCGTACATTCTTTTTACTGCAACTACTATATTACTGGGATTTATTTGTTAGCTCTATCATTCAAAAATAAAGGTGGGGCTGAGTTACAATTTAATAAAAATAAACTGTCATTTAGATGCCACAGTTACTTGAAAAATACAAAATGTTCATATCCTTTAAGCTCTACATAAACAAATTAATGAAACCCTTAGAGCTCGTTTTAGATGAAACTAAATAAATATTTTTTCGATTCTCTTCGAAAACTTGAAACACTTGTCAATACACGTATTCAAAATAACACTTGGTTCCCGTTTGTGGCATTCTGACCTCAGAGCTTGCCCTTGATAGATTCTAGATTTAAAAAAAAATGTACTACATTACATATAAGTAAATAATTCAGCATTTTTCAATTCCGCTTTCCGGGTTCCACTCATCTTTGATGGTGCTTCTTATGTGAATACTTAGCACTTGCCTTAGATATTAGGTATATATTAATATTATTTAATGACTGGTTGTATATACAACAATACATTACATATTGTTACCAAATCTTTATTTGAAAAGAGTTTCTCGACGGTTCTTCTCAGCAGAACAGTTTTCCGAGCCTGTGCTTACTCACATACATACTTACAGACATTTAATTTGAATAATGGAAAAAATGACGATTCAAAAGAGCTTGTAAAAGTCTATTTGAATAAAGAATATTTTGATTTGATTTGATGTTTTATTATTCTATATTATTTACCTATAACCTTGCATTCGCCAAATCAAAAATATTGACTTAAACAGTCTTGGCGAATATTTATAAATACCTTCATCGCATATTTTGTGAAGCTAAGATAAATTTAGATTTTAGGCATAATACACAGTTACTAATACGTTTATTCGCAATAATTTTATTCATATCGTAATAGGACATGACTAAGTACCATTATATCATCTCAGGATTCCAATAACTGAGAAGGTCTTGTTCTTGCTCATGGTTATTTTGATTTTTGGTGTGTATGTATGAAAGAAACCACCAGGCTATGCGTCAGTAAGTTGGTGCCACTGAAAAGTTTGTTTATAAAAAACTAGCGACTCGCCCTCGCTTCGCTCGGGCTCTTCCCTAGATTTAGCACAGGTAAAGCCGCGGGATCTGCTAGTTATGCATATAAACCTTCCTCTTGAATCACTCTATCTATTAAAAAAAACCGCATCAAAATCCGTTGCGTAGTTTTAAAGATTTAAGCGCACATAGGGATATAGGGACAGAAAAGGCGACTTTGTTTTATACTATGTAGTGATGATGTAGTGATAAAATAAGTTAGTTCTGAACCATTACTTTTTTCTCTCCAATTGTTTGTATAAGCTGTCTAATATAAAGAATACACTGTTTAAAATTTTTGTTATTCTTATTTTTTTGTTTACATCTTATGTCTGTGCTAACAACAGGTGATATTGAGACCGATTTTTAAATTACCATTCTAATAGGCGCGCTGTACGTCCTGTCTTATTAAATTATTCACATTTCTGAATAAACTGAAAATAATTATTCAATTTCGAATTCGTCGAAAAACCTTTTCATTATTAGTAGTAGGTACTTATTATTATTTCTTTTCATTTTATGTTTGCATTAGTTCTTAATTCTTATAATAAAGTTTCAAATGGCTGAAATATTTTAATATATTATACTTTCATACTAGTAATACACACTAATATTATATTTATTATTTATCGCATAAGATGCAGTTATGTTCATAAAAACGGTAATAAAAACGATGAAGTCATTATTTTTTTTATACGTAATATCTGAGCTTAGAACTTATCTTCGTCGTTTGCGAAAGCAATATATAAATATTAATGTATTTATCATATATTTATAATATCGATATAATTATAAAAATAATATAATGTATATTATAATCTAAAAATAAAGCTGTGCAAATACATGTTTCTTATCTTAACTGCGTTCTAAGATTACGAGGCTTATAGCTTTGCATTTCTTAGTTTAATCGTAATATTATATTAAAGATTGTAGGTGTCAAGAAAATAGTAAATAGATATTTGTAGCACAATACCGTTGTAACGAGTACTTTCAACTTAGCTCCGAGCCAGTCTAGATCCTACTATCATCCTAGACTAGACTGGATATGGGTCTACATCTGAGAAAATAACGGAGTACAAACAACCATAAAAGGCCGCGAACTACTCATCTCCGAAAAATCTCGTCTCAACGACGACATTTACGTAATAAATCTTGTCGCAGTTTTAAATATACCAAGATGAAATAATTTAAATTAAAACTTACTTTAAATATTTTTGATGATACAAATGTCGAACACAACACTAAACACAAATTTAATTTACACTTATGTTTATACTATAACATTATTAAACACTGAACAGAGGTGAAACAATTAATTATATCGAAATAATTCGATATATTTTTGTCGGCTCGTAAGCGCGTGCGGTTTAAATTCGTTCGCGCGCGGAATGACGTTTTTAGCGCGGACTGGTCAAATGAAGCGCGGGAAATCAAGAGTAAATTGGAATCTTTGAGCTTATGATTTTCTGTCTTGCTCTAACCTTCGCGTGGGAAGAGGTACGCTATGTTTTCAAATATTTTGAACAGCCTACTATAATATTATAAACGCGAAAGTTTGTGAGAATGCTTGGGTGTATGTTTGTTACTCTTTCACGCAAAAACTACTGAATGGATTTTGATGAAACTTTACAATAAATACTATAGATTATACATCAAAATAACACATAGGCTATTAATTTAAAAGATACTTCCAGAACCCGCGACTTCGCTCGCGCTAAATCTAGGCATGATCCCGAGCGAAGCGAAGGCGATTCGATAGTTTGTTTATAATATAATAAGCATGTATGTTAAAAATATATTTTAAAATTACATAACACTTATAAACATTAACTACTTAATAAATTATTTTTTACTTTAAATATATTATATCAAAAAAAATACATTGAACATAAATGTTCCAGTATTTTACAATGTAGATGTCGCTACGTCCCTATCAACTGTTTAAGAATCTAACCACGACTAAAAATATGGCCACTGTTGTCGTTACGTTATAGTTCCACGTTGTACTAATAGATGGCACTTAGCAAGAAATAAATACACAAAAGTAATGTTATGGCCCGCCTTTGATTAAAAATGAATAAGAACAAAGTTAATATAATTAATAATTATTATTCATCAATACCAGTAATTTTACATTAATAAGGTAAATAAATATTGATTATTAAAATAACTCAATCTATTTTTTGTTTTTAGCATGTTTTGATGATCTCATTATATTCATCATGGTGAATGGTCATGAAAATAATAATTATAATTTTAGATCTATATTATTATATATCGCAGTCAAAGTGTAATTAATTGCAACATTTAGGAAATCGCTTACGAAGTAACCAAATAGGTAAAGTTTAATGTTATCATCTTTATATCTCATATTTATTTGGTACCTTAAATCAGTTCAAAGAAGTGGTTGAGATAAACGGATTTATGTACGTTAAACATCGATAGATTTGTATTCCGATAGTTATCGATAGTTTGTGAAAAAACTATCGATAGTATCGATACTATCGATAGTATCGATACTATCGATAGTTTCGTGTATTAAATAAATAAATATTAAAGATATATGTTATAATTAATTGAAACTAATAATTTTAATTAGACAAACAAACAATGTTTGTCGACTAGAAAGAAGTTGGCGCGGTACTTCGTATTTTTTTATTTCATTATACCTCAAAAAATTGCCCCTTAAATGCTCCAGCAGAATCTGTAATTGCTCCACCGCTATCATTATTGGTTAATTAATAATTAATTTTTTAGAATCCATTTTTTGAAAATTTAATTTTTCTGTAAATTCGCGAAAATTCGTTTTTTCTTTTTGAACTATATCTCAAAAAATTGCTCCTCAAATGCTCCAGCAGAATCCATAATTGCTCCACCGCTATCATAATTGGTTAATTAATAATTTTTTTTTAATCCATGTTTTGAAAAATTTAATTATGCTATAAAATCGCGAAAATTCGTTTTTTCTTTTTGAACTGTATCTCAAAAAATTGCTCCTCAAATGCTCCATCAGAATCCGTAATTGCTCCACCGCTATCTTAATCGGTTAATTAATAATTATTTTTTTTTAAATTTAAATAATAATTTTATTCGAAAACAACTGCACGTGTCTGGCCCGTTTTTTAAACACTAAAATCTCACTTCAATAGGTTGGCTGGAACTTGGAAGAAATTTCTTTTAGAGATAAGCCCACCTTTGCTCACACTGGCCTCTGTATTACTTGTGTAACATTCAAAGTGCAATAAAGAATATAATATATAATTTAATGTCTGCAATCATTGCCACCAATGTACGTCTTTAAAATGTACCTATATTTACGACTAGCGAAACCTGCGGCTTCAAAATATGATTTAAGAGACAGACACATTATTATATTATTCTTATTTAACAGTATTTTAGGAATTAAATAGGTATTATTTTTTATGTAGTAAATATATTATACTGTATTTAATTATACTATATATTTTATTTTATACACTTTAGTTACATTTTTATTTTGTTTTTATTTTATATGAATTACAAATTGTTATATTTTATATTATAAGAATATTATAAAAAAATAATTCACGACTATGCAGGTTTAATGACAAGGGAAATAAATAATAGTAACTTAACAATCGATAGTGCCATAATAGTTATCGATACTATCGATAGCCCATGGCTATCGATACTATCGATAGTCTATCGATGTTTAACTAACACTAAAACGGATACAATTCTGAATCAAATTCTATAAGTATTTTTGATAAATCTTATTGAAATATAATTATTATCGATACAGAAGACGAATGTAGTTTTTAAATTATTAGTCTGTCTTTTAAGAAACGTATCACGAGAAAACCACTCTACTAATTTGGATGAAATTTAGTAGATAGATGATAGGTTAGGTAATAATAATAATAATACGAACTTTTTACTTCAATAAATTTCGCAATACTAAGAAGTTTTTACTTCTAGTAAAAGGGGACGAAGCCGAGCAGAGCGAGGGTGATTTACTTGTTAAATCTTAAATATGTTTTTGACGTAATTTTTATCGCGACCGACGCGACGCGACGGTTCTTCGAAGTTCGCTGTTCGATCCAAAAAAGGGATACTTATTTAAATACACACACATACAAAAGTAAATCATAGATAGAATGCGCAAATCATTAACCATGTTTTATCAAAATTGAAGTGAATAGGCCGTCATATTTTAAAGTTTAGTAAGCTATATGCAAATAAATCATATTTAAATCATTTTTTGTAGCGTTTATTAATTCAGAATCAGTATTTTTAGGGAAAAAATAGATTAAAAAGCTCCAGACGGTTACGGTCGGCTTTGCTAGTGTGCGTTCTGCGGAAACACACACGAACAAGTGTAGGGTAGCGCGTTGATTACTATCGATATAAAAAGCTCAAAATTATAGCAAAATTTATAAAATCCTTATATAGCTTGTTAGAGTTTAATCAGCTGAATCATACACATCGTACACATTTTTATTTAAGACATTATATGTTAATTAGACATATGAGTAGAATATATGTATTTAGATACGATACGTTTTAAGATGTCGAATATAGAAATACTAGCGACTCGCCCTCGCTTCGCTCGGGCTCTTCCCTAGATTTAGCACAGGTCAAGCCGCGGGATCTGCTAGTTATGCATATAAACCTTCCTCTTGAATCACTCTATCTATTAAAAAAAACCGCATCAAAATCCGTTGCGTAGTTTTAAAGATTTAAGCGCACATAGGGATATAGGGACAGAAAAGGCGACTTTGTTTTATACTATGTAGTGAAGAGTAAAATGGTTACATGCATTTATTGTTTCATAAGTTATGTCTTTCCTATTCTTGTGATATGAATTTTAAAATATTTGCTATTTCTATTAAAATTTCAAAATAAAGTATAATTTATAATTAAATTTTCCCTGCTTTGACTCTTAAACAACAAAAAATTTAAAATTTTAAATCATAATAAATTGTGGAATAACTACGTTAATTCGTAAAAATACGTTAATAGTCTACGTAAGATTTATTTTTGCACATCATGTAACAGCAGGCAATAATTGTACATGCAGACGAATCGTACAAAATATTATTAATAAAATTTGTATGACAGTAATTTTATATAAAAGCAGACACTGACTGGAAACGCTGGGTCTAAAACCACAAAATTTTGCACATAAATATTCCTTAAATGACGTAGGTGTGCATTAAGGTAAAATTTTTAAAAATACAGTCCGCAAGGGGTTGCAAAGTTTGTATGGAACAACGTGTTTTGATCAACTTTAAGCTTGACTTGACTTGACTTTTGAATTTATATTTACCTATTACTTTAATACATTTCATTAAACACGTGTTTAATCATTTTTTAATATTCAATACCTAAAATGATAAAAAAATATATATTGGGTTGCAAAATATATAGACTACGACGGGGACGAAATCGGGGGCAAAAGCTAGTAATATATAACATGAAAGTGTGAATTTTGTAAATGCTAAAACAAAGTATTAACTAAGTAACAAAGTATTAAGTATAGTAGAATAAAAATACTGTGTTCATAACCTTCGAGAATTTAAAAATCGAATAATAATTATATCGACAAGTAACAACTCTAGGCACCGGTGAATCATCAATACACCCGCAATGGTGATATAATGCATGTTTTTCAATTGGTCGATATTTCGCTGCGGCAGTCTCATCCACCAATCACAGGGCAGTACAGAGCGTCCGTCGCCCACCACGCCGCCGGTATATAAATATCGGCCTAACGGATTTTCACCGTTACTAACCGTTCGGCAAGCCTCTTAACCGGTCGCGCTGAACGACGACTGATTAATTTATTAAATTATATTTCTACGCTAAGTTCAACAAAACTCAATCAAAATGGTAAGTTTTACACTATTTTATCTCGTGAGAGTATTAAATCTATAACAAATCTATGTCGTCGCGTTAATTTCCGTTAGCGAGTGCCGCCGGTACGCCATCTTGTCGGCATTATACATGAGGCCGGGTGTGACAATTTTTAAGTCTTCTTTTATTTCATTTTGAACGTATTCCTTTGTTAACTCCTTATTAATTAATTTTTAAATGAGTATATATCGGTTTTCTAATGTTCACTAACGTCGCCAGTAATATAACTTGTATGTATCCGACACGCCCTTTTCAAATTTAAATCAATGTTTTATTTTATTAAAAAAGCTTAACTTTAAAAACATTTAACGAGAAATAAAATTATTTCTTAATTTTATACCCGGTGTTTTCAACTATCGATCGATGACGTGTCCCTTGACCTAATTCAAGGTTGTCGTACGCCGCGCTGATGTCACGAGATAGCTATTTAGTGATTTTTACGAATAAATGTTTTTTAACCTTTTATGGTATTAGCTTTTTCAGTTATAAATAACTATAATTGGTAAAATTAGGTTACGTACTTTCAACTTTCTCTCACTTTTACTTAATAATTGATAGGTATATAATGGGAGGAGATACTTTACAAAAGCGTTATGGAAATTTAAATCTGAAGATTAAAGTTGTTGATCTATAGACCTTAGTTATAACCATGCATTGGTTGCGAAAATGTTTCGATAGTTTCTTTATTTGCTTTTTTATTTCTCCAGCGTGAGTGCATCTCCGTACACGTTGGCCAAGCTGGAGTCCAGATCGGTAACGCCTGCTGGGAACTCTACTGCCTTGAGCATGGCATCCAACCTGATGGCCAGATGCCTACTGACAAAACCATCGGAAGTGGAGACGATTCTTTTAACACCTTCTTCAGCGAGACCGGCGCCGGCAAACATGTACCTCGTGCTGTGTTCGTCGACTTGGAGCCTACAGTAGTTGGTAAGAAACCAATTTAAATAATAATTAAATTATTTTATTTTCAATGATATCTTTTATTCCTTTAATTTAAGCATTTACCATAATGCATATATTTTAACATTTTTTATTTTTTGTTAACAGATGAGGTTCGTACCGGCACATACAGACAGTTGTTTCATCCAGAACAACTTATCACTGGTAAGGAAGATGCGGCCAACAACTATGCCCGTGGTCACTACACCATCGGCAAGGAAATTGTTGACCTAGTCCTCGACCGCATCCGCAAGCTCGCTGACCAGTGCACAGGCCTCCAGGGCTTCCTCATCTTCCACTCTTTCGGTGGTGGTACCGGATCAGGGTTCACTTCCCTGTTGATGGAGCGCCTCTCGGTTGACTACGGCAAGAAGTCCAAACTCGAGTTCGCCATCTACCCCGCCCCTCAGGTTTCCACCGCTGTCGTTGAACCCTACAACTCCATTCTGACCACCCACACCACTCTTGAGCACTCTGACTGCGCTTTCATGGTCGATAACGAGGCTATCTACGACATCTGCCGCCGCAACTTGGACATCGAGCGCCCAACCTACACCAACCTGAATCGTCTGATTGGTCAGATCGTGTCCTCCATCACCGCCTCCCTGCGTTTCGACGGCGCACTCAACGTCGATCTTACCGAGTTCCAAACCAACTTGGTGCCCTACCCACGTATCCACTTCCCCCTGGTGACCTACGCCCCAGTCATCTCTGCCGAGAAGGCTTACCATGAACAGCTCTCGGTCTCCGAAATCACCAATGCCTGCTTCGAGCCAGCCAACCAGATGGTGAAATGCGACCCACGTCACGGCAAATACATGGCTTGCTGCATGTTGTACCGTGGAGACGTCGTGCCCAAGGACGTCAACGCCGCCATCGCTACCATTAAGACCAAGCGTACCATCCAGTTCGTAGACTGGTGTCCTACCGGTTTCAAGGTTGGCATCAACTACCAACCCCCTACCGTCGTCCCCGGTGGAGACTTGGCTAAAGTACAGCGTGCCGTGTGCATGTTGTCCAACACCACCGCCATCGCCGAGGCCTGGGCTCGTCTTGACCATAAGTTCGACCTTATGTACGCCAAACGCGCTTTCGTCCACTGGTACGTCGGTGAGGGTATGGAGGAGGGAGAGTTCTCCGAGGCTCGCGAGGACTTGGCCGCCCTGGAGAAGGACTACGAAGAGGTCGGCATGGACTCCGCTGAGGGTGAAGGCGAGGGTGCTGAGGAATACTAAACGGATTAATTTACGTTCAGCGCACTCACACCGAATACATTCCGGTGATATGAAATAAAAAAATCAATAAATATTTTTGTCGTTTGTTTTAAAAATGATCCTCTTAGTTTACATAAAAATTTATATATATAATTTACACTATTTCATATTAAAATTCCGTTAAAAATATTTTACATATTGCCATTAATTTTGAGAGTATTAAAATTATAGATAGTTGTGATATGAACAAAATTTAATGTTTATAATTTTAAAAATTATCATAATAAATAATAAAATTATTATGAATACATAGTACATAATATAATGTAAACGATGGCAATTTATTGACATAGAAAATTTTATATCCAATACTCAATAAGGTTGCTGACTCCAGCCAAGATAATTTTTAATTGAACAAGTGGGGGGGGGCTATGGAACAATCTATGAGAATATTACCCTCGTAGGTACATATTTTAATAGTACCTAGCGTTACAGCATAAAAATAATACTAATTATAATACGGAAATAGGATCTGTGTATGATAGAAGTAATAAGTAAATTATAAATAAAGGTTGCTAACTTATTTCTCATAAGTACATAATGACATATGAGGAGAAATCGAATGATTTTCAATATAATTGATCAAGTTCCAGTCTACTGTAGTCTGTAACCTACACGCATCCTTGACGCAAACCTACACAGTACACAACAACAAGTATAAAGATGTGGGCGCGATGACATCATCCTCGCCTAGCCTTATATGGTCATCTTATGAATGAACGGTGACATAATTTTGCCTCGAAAGTAATTTATGTAGGCTAAATATGTAAGTAGGCATAAAGTAACTTATTATAAATTAGGTTTAATGCAATATTTTATAGAATCTGTATAAAAAAACCTTTGCATTGTAAGGATTTAATACCCACGGAATAGGCTATCATCGTTTCTGTGTTTATACCTAAATCACAAGTGATTCTGTAAACAGGATAGGTAGTTTATTTATAACTAGCTGCGCCCCGCGGTTTCACCCACGTAGTTGCCGTTCCCGTGGGATTACAGGGATAAAAAGTAGCCTATGTCCTTTCTGAAGGTCTTCTCTATCGGTGTACCAAATTTCATCGAATTCGGTTCAGCGGTTTAGGCGTGAAAGCGTAACAGACAGATAGACAGAGTTACTTTCGCATTTATAATATTAGTTAGGATTAAGAGGGATTAAGCAGGAAAACTGTCAAAAATACATAATTTGCGTATTGCTGTTGGTTTCTATGTAATAGTAATTCATTAATTAATGTTTTTCTAATTAATTTAAAATAACTTCTATATAACAAGAAACAATAATTTTGTGTTTATCTAATTTCAGTTAATTATAATTTAAAAGAATTAGAATTATAAACCCCCAAGCAAATAACCTATTCTTGAGGCCATTGTAATGAGCCTGAAGCACCGACATCTCTCGCATCTCAGCATATTTTTAGTAAATTGTTAAATTTGTTGAGTAAGTATATTGCAGATTCAGGTGAATCAGGCCAAGGATACCACCACATCGTTGTTATGTCATCAAAGTAAGAGGATACCAAATCTCAAATGGATTAGATTAGTGGATATCCAGTTAGGGGAAAAATACGGTAAGCGTCCTTTTAAAGTAAATATTCATAAATCAATATTTATTATTTATTAGTAATGTAATATAACAATGAAATAAGACTGTGGTAGGCCAGCGGTAACGCGCTCGCTTGGATAACCGATTGATGCGGGCTCAAATCCGGGTTCCGCACCTCTGATATTTTCATGTGGGAATCATTTCTATCATGATTACCACTTCTCGTCTTACGGTGAAGGAAAACATCGTGAGGAAACCTGCATGTCTGAGAAAACCTAGCAAGTTTTCGAAAGATATGTGAAGTCCGCCAACTCGCACTATAACCAGCGCGGTGGACTATGGCCTGATCCCCTTCGTACTGAAGGAGGTCCGTACGCTCAGTAGTGGGACGTTAAAAAGGGCTGATGATGATGATGAATGAAATATTGTTTTTGTTATTCATAACCATTGTAAGTAATCATCGGTAATCTAAAGTAATCATCAATGAATACTATAAACTTTGGCGCGAGGAACGCGAGCTATTTCTGTCTTGTATAAACTTAGCGGTCGTTGATCCGTCTTCACGCTACATTTCCGTCTCCCGCCGCGTGGTTTCGATGCACATCTTCAGTTTACAAGATAATACTGTTATTTATGTTATTTTCAAGCGCATTTTTTATTATATTGAAGGTTTTACTTATGATTGCAATTTGAAAATTTTAAAGTCTCAAGATATTCATTCAAACGCATAGTTAAGGCGATAGAGATACAACAGCAGTGATAGAGTTTAGCATTTGTATTATACCTACCTATTTATTTATATTATAGATTTTTTTAAAGGAAGTACAGACACTTCACGAGCTACTTAAGCTTAATCTCTTGATAAGTACTAATATTGAAGCGAATATAGCCTAACAGCAGCTGGCCACTCAATGTCAATATTCATTACACCAATTGAGGTAGCATTGGCAATGATATTGGCTAATGGCTTGTTAAACGTATCTATTGTTACTTAACAATACAGAGCTTCTTAGAATAATAAAATTTAAAATGAAATTTTTATACGAAATAGTTAAGGAAAATTGTAAACAAATGAATTTAAAATAACGATTCACATTAAATGTAAGCAATACAATTATTATTCAATGTTATTTTAAGCATGTACAGTCGTAAGCAATGACATGTATACATTGACAACTTTTCAAATATATGTAAACATCAATCGTTGCAAAAGAAAGTATACAAGCTTTGTGTCAAAATAAAGTATACGTAAGATGTTTCATAATTATGTATACATTTTTATCAATTCATAGTAAATAACATAAAACGAATATTATTGTATACTTTTCGTAATATAAGTAGTTAGCCATTAGTCTGTGCACAAAAAAGTGCACAGGTATGCGCTCGAAAAGCATAAAATAATATTTTCGTATTTGAAACAAAGTTTTCTAATGCATATATAGTGTGTCTCTTCCATTAACATTTTTTAGTTCATATTTTATGACAATATTATGCTATTACTTATAATAATTAAATTCCCATTTAAATTTCCGCCACGCTTTTATGTGGGTGGTTTATAGAACCAGTTATTGTATTATCCAGTAAGAATAAACGATTATCCTGTAGTAAACGGTATCCTAAATATTGACCTTAGTAGGTAATAAGCGTTTAGTAGTCGATTAGCGATAATGGTTGCTGATATATTTTATGTTTCATAATAAAACTTCCCAATAAAGTAACTGGCAGATAAATTTATATGTATTTAGCCCGTTTAACTCAAACTCAGACTTGAACCCCCATCACATGGATATCGAAGCAAGCGCGTTACCACAGCGCTACTACAAATCACAATGTGTCAAGATAAATTTATATTAGGCCACATGTTATTTGACGGAACGGCAACCGTCGTAAGCGACGCGACGTTGCCGTTTTGCGCATCGATACAAAGACGTCAACTTAAAATCTATTTTGAAAATTCAAATAATTCACTATCTATCATAAACATATATAATAAAATAATTGTAACTGAGTCAAATCTGTACATAATATTTTTTTAAATCTAATTAAAATAGATAAAAATGTAATTAAAATAGATAGACATTATTATCCATACAATCAAATCTATCGTTTTTAAAATTTTTGTCTGTCTGTCTTTCTGTGACTGCATCACGAGAAAACCTCAGGACAGGTTTGATGATGATTTTGTAAGAAATATCGACTAACCGTTACAAACCGACTATAAAACGTCACACGGTGTGTGAAATCTAAGTATTTTGTTTCCAGTCTTTAGAACGCGGGCGGGGCCGCGGGAAATGCTAGTTTCTTACATTTTTAAAAGATACATTTTTTTAAATATTCTTCTAAATAAAATATGAATTAATCATAGTGTGATAAAAATCATAGATAAGTATACTCAACCAGGTGGGGATTTGCGAATTGACCTGGAGTGCAGACTCGTATTCTTCCTCTCTTACCTCTCTTACACTTACTTATATGACCTCCTGGTCCTGTTACCTGCATCTTACAGGAGCTTATGCAATTATTATGGTGGCCGAGTTTTGGGTTTTTTTTTTTTTTTTTTTTAATCTTTATTTTTAAGGGGTTTTGGTCTTACTTTAACTATTGCCATCGACTCGGCAAGAAGAAGAAGACTCAATGAATTGAAAGTATATACGGTACTTACATCCATACATCAATTGTCTGTCTGTCTGTTAGTTTCGGCTAATCCTCGAAACGGCTACACTGATTTTGACGGGACTTTTGACCTCAGATATCGTAGCTAATGTTTTAAGGAGTAACTTATGCTACTTTTAATTATGAAAACTGATTTATTTATTTTATCTTACGCCGAGCGCAGCGGTCCGGGCTCGCTAGTGGTAAATATTAATTATAAAAAAATTAGATTTACGTTCAAAAATTTGCGTAAATCAATCAAATCAATCAAATAGACTTTAAGGCGCCTACCTCGCCCGATGACCTTGAGGATTTGATATCTGTACTAGTATTTGTTATTTTAACGCCATCTACCGACCGACGACCATACTACAACGAAACGAAGTGAAGATTAAGCAAGAACACAGATGTGTCGCGTTGTCATCGTTTCTTGCCTATTTGATTCGATCTCTGAGAAATCTCATTTTGTTCCTTTCCTCTAGTTTTTGTAGTCTTGTATGAGTATAGTGCCTACATCATAATCTATATTATTTATATTAAACTACACAATGCACTATGCCTGCTGACATAGCTTTCATTTTACTAAATGTTTTATGGTGAAGGTCTGCTGATGACCAGGTAGGTAAGTAGGTAAACGGTTCTCAGTAACGGAAATAGTTAGGTTGACCTAGCTTTCAACATTTACAAATGGCTTACCTTCTTTAAACGCACCTATTCTTTATTTGTAATATCATTAGGATGTAGGTATTGGTATATTTTTATGTGAGCAATAAACAATAACTGTCTATAAAGTGTGAACAAAATATTAAAAAAAATGCCTTAGTTATTCTTATATTTAGGCATTAGGCATATTTAGGCATATTATATTCTGGCTTACTCTATGATAGGTTCAAAAAACAAAACGAAATGACAAACCATTTTACATATACTTACAAACTTAAATTCTGTTTTTGTTTTACGAAATATTTATATTTGTATTATTTAATATATGGTTTAATTCAAAAATCATTCAAAACGAGAAGTTTTAGGTATTAATTGGAAAAAATAACGCGCGTGTAGTCCACTCGTCACAAGAGTCATCGAGACACTGTTGTATCGCATTCCGAGTACGCATCACAGGCCGTAGCGGGGGTGCGTCAGTGGGGTACTGGTGAAGTTTCGGGTTTTTATTTATTATTTAAGAATATCAGAATAAAAAAATAAAAAAAAACAATAGAAATTGTGAAATACGTCATTACATATTTTTTGGTACGAAATTCACGCCAAACTAATTAGCCGTTACAGAGAAAAAGTACAGTTTACGTTGAAAAAGGCCCTATATAATATATATTTTTTCCAAATTTGGAAGAGTGTATTTAAATTTAAAACAATAGCATGTATTTGTGATAACCTTAAGTAAATCATATATTTTTTATATGGTAATCGTACGAGAGGATTCATCTACAATCTTCTTTAAACTTATAGTGTTTTTGGAATTTGAGCGAGGTAATCCCCTTAACAAGCTCTTTTGAATCGTCATTTTTACATTATCAAAATTAAAAGTCAGTCTGTAAGTCTGTGAGTAAACTACCACCGGCTCGGAAAGCTGTTCTGCTGAGAAGAACCGGCGAGAAGCTCAAACTCGGCTCGTAAAATAGACACAGATGAACTTACAGTTTAATCACTAGCTATCCAAGGAAAACTCAATACAACCAATTATTATTTTTTCCTGTAAATTAAAATGCTTTTATGTAATGAAAAGTATCCTAAGTTATGGTCCGAGAAATATGTTATAGGTAACTACACAATTTGGTTAAAATCGGCCAAGTACTTTTTGTGTTAAACGAAAACATACAAACAGACAAAAAAATTAAAACATATTTTTTGGGATTTATATTCAATGCACTAATACGTTACAGTATTTTTTTTATAAAAACAAAAAAAAAATATTTCATGTATAGATTTTTTAACTCACTGTTCTATTATAATTATACGTATTATTGTATATTCTTATAAATTCACAAATGTGGAAAACATATACTTAATGATGATGACGAGCCACGTTCATCACGGCTCACTCCTTGTCCCTAAATCGCCATCCAGTATATAATGCATAAATTAAAAGATACGCACGAAACAAAAATTAAAAAAGTTATCCACGCGCGGGATTTGAACCCGCGTCGCAAGGATATTATACGCATACTACAACTACGCCAATTGAGCTATGACAACTTAATATCATTGGGCGAATTCATGAAAAAGTAACTTTCTCATAACAACGCAAACTAAACAAATAGAGAATTGTCAGTTGTAATTCTAATAATTTCGAATTCTTTTCAATGCTTTGTTACACATTAAAATTTTAAATAAACTGATCTTGTCCTCGAATTGTCAAAAGTTTAAAACTGTCATCCAATGTTGTGAATGTGTTACAAACGCTCTTACACATACACATATGCACAGTCTATTACGCGATAATATTTGTATTATACGTATGATTTAAAAATGTATTATAATATTTAAATTTAAATACATAATAATACATTTTTAAAAGCAAAGTATTATGCTTCATTTTCCGATGCAAGAAGCCTAAGATCTTAAAACATATTTTACTGTTAATTATCTAATTAATAAGTTTACGAATCATGGTGTTACAATATTTTAAATCCTGTCTGTGCTGTTGGCTGCAGAAGATATCTCATATACCCTGGGTAAAGCTGTTTAGGCTTAGATTTATATAATCTAAGTGTTTAGGAGAGCTCTGCCTAAAGTGAATCCAAGGCGCATCCTAGAGAATCAGGTCGCAATTAGTCGAATTGATTCAATCACTTAACATATAAAAATAAATTAAACTTCTAACGACCAGTTTAAAGAATTCACGTATTTAATGAAAGAGATACAGTATTTGTATTAGAAAACTTTGTTAAATACGAAAATAATATTTAATGCTTTATTCTTAGTTCTTAGACAAATGGCTACATAGTTATAACACGAAACTTGTATATAATAATAATATTCGTTTTATGTTATTTACTATCACTACATAGTATAAAACAAAGTCGCCTTTTCTGTCCCTATATCCCTATGTGCGCTTAAATCTTTAAAACTACGCAACGGATTTTGATGCGGTTTTTTTTAATAGATAGAGTGATTCAAGAGGAAGGTTTATATGCATAACTAGCAGATCCCGCGGCTTTACCTGTGCTAAATCTAGGGAAGAGCCCGAGCGAAGCGAGGGCGAGTCGCTAGTGAATTGATAAAAATGTATACTTAAATATGAAGCAACATACGTATACTTTATTTTGACACAAAGCTTGTATACTTTCTTTTGAAACGATTGATGTTTACATATACATATTTGAAAAGTTGTCAATGTATACATGTCATTGCTTACGACTGTAATGGACTGTACCTACTCATGAAAACTGACACAAAACACATTGTTTCGAAGAATTGACAATTTATACAAGATACATTAAATAATTGAGTCATCTGTAACAATATAGAAGGCACGTCTGTAGTTTTTAGAATTTTCGTCCGTCTGTCTGTCCTACCCTATTGCGAGAAAGCTATTGGATATACATATTTTGATGAAATTTTGGAAGATGATAGCAGGTTATCCGAGTCAACATATAGCCTATAGGATATTTTTACTTCGGGAAAATATACTATCTCTAAAACACCTATATTTTTTAACCGTTAAAACGTATGAATAGACCGAGGGGGAGTCACGGGAGTAGTCATTTACTAAGTTACACATAGGCTGAAGAAAACTATTACAAATTAGCTGAAATAAATTTTTGTGTTGTTAATCATATGACTGTGCTGTCAAGAACATGAATAATCAATTACTTTGTTTTCCTCATCTTTCAAATTTATACGACTATTTTAAGCACATAAAAATAAACAAACATAGTTTTGCTTTTTTTTACTTTTTTTTTTGATTAGGTAGGTTTTTAGATGTTTAAGTCTAATGATTTCTAGGTGTCTAAGCTAGCACAGCACAGCAAATAGGGTCACTACTTTAAGGACATCAACATGTACCAATTATAAGGTAATTCATGTATAAGCAAGTCGTAAAGACGCAAGTGACCCCAAAATAACCGAGACGAGAGACAGGGGGCCGCAGCGCTATACTTAGTCATGACAACATGTTTGAGCCGCAGCGAGTATTTTAACCACCTACTTTTATTCTAAAATGGAAAGATTTTCAACCACATTTATAGATTTTGTACGTAGGTACTTCTGCGTACACTATAATTTTAGTTTCGAATCATTTCTAATATGATTACCACTTGTCTTACGGTGAAGGAAAACATCATGAGGAAACCTGCATATCTGAGAGAACCTAGCAACTTTTCGAAACTAATGTGAAGTCTGCTAACTCGCACTATGGCCTGATCCCCCTCGTATTCAAGGGAGGCCCGTGCCGGAAGTGGGACGTTAAAAAGGGCTGTATACTACTATAAAATTATTTAGAGCTTATTGCATCTATCATCCAGCAAACACAATTGTTAAAAGAATTCAATGACCATTGTACACTACTTTTCATACTGTTCAGTGTTCTTATTTAAACGTGTAGATAACAGTGAAAGTACCTACATATAAAATAGTAAGTTCAATGGTAGAAACTAGAAGTAGATCAGTAGCGTGATGCGAGAACAATAGAGCGTTAAGTTTGCTCTCACTTTATTGTAGAGAATAGCTAAGGTCAAGTACTTTCTAATTATAATTCGTCTTAAAAGTTATATTTTGCGGAACATGTCTATGTTTAAGATAATGAATGTGTATTTAAATGTGTTTTAAAGGAATCCTATATT
Source organism: Boloria selene (assembly GCA_905231865.2). Lineage (NCBI taxonomy): Eukaryota > Metazoa > Arthropoda > Insecta > Lepidoptera > Nymphalidae > Boloria > Boloria selene. The sequence continues at coordinate 1,803,618 of HG993156.1, forward strand.
TAGGATGATTTTTTTATAGGACAAAGGGGGCAAACGGGCAGGAGGCTCACCTGATGGAAAGTGATCACCTCCGCCCATGGACATCTGCAACACCGCAGGGCTTGCAAATGTGTTGCCGGCCTTTCAGGAAGAATTTTTATTTACATGTGAATTCAAAATGTATGTACCTAACAAACGACTAATTGATAGTTGATACTAAGTTATAGACCAAACCTGATGTCAAAATTAGAAAAATATATAATCTTTATAACTAGATACATATATAAGGTTCGTTCAATTACCTTAAAATAGTAACACAGTACGTATATCTGAATGATCTTCATTTTTGACCAGCTAACTGCCGGTTGGCAGTTAGCTGCGTATATGATAAGTACTTAGTAACAATTGCTCCAGTTGGTAGGTAGTTATGAATGAAGATACATATTAGATAACTTGTCACTTCCTTCTATTAGTTGTCGTATTTTGAACAAAACTCTACGACGCAACTATATGCAAAATAAATAAATAAATATGCTGGGACATTATTATTACTACTATAAATTTAATCATTATTTTAAATTTTAGAAGTTCTGCATTTATTATACGTTTATGTTTTAATTTACTATATTGCGATTAGTCTAAATCGACTATATTATTTCATTAAAATACGTCCAGCCGTTTGAAGATGGTTCGTTCATACATAGGTACACAAGACAAAAACACATAGTTCAACTCGTTTTATTTATATACAACGATCATAGGAATAAAACAACACTTTAGCTTTCAATCATTCATTTATTCAATTTTTACAGACATGGGTATTTAAAATATTAATCATCCCTCTAAGTAAATAATATTATGTAAAACGTAATATTGCGATATGATAATATCTAAGTAGTTGTCACTATGAGAATTATTAAAGTTTACTCGTAATGTTTAGGTTTTCTAATTAAAATGGCTGTCGTAAATCATAATAATGTTCTTCGACCGATTCCGGCCACGGCGGCCAATCTCAATGAGACTGGCCAACTGCGAAGGAGATATTATACTGCACAATGCGTCACAACACAAGTCCCTTCCCGACTCCGGGCGGTTACTGAGGCTTACTAAACAGAAATACTCGATAACTAAACTTGGCCCGACCCGGGAACCGAACCCAGGACCTCTCGATGTATGACCGTATATGCTTGCCAGTACACCACCAAGGTATAAATAACAATGTATTAATTTGGAGTTTCCACAGGTTGTGGACTGTGAGACAGTTTCAAAACAAATGTGTAAATAAAACTTTTGTCAAATCCAAAATACAAATACCAACTATTTTAAGTAAAGTTCATTATTTTTGGTTATTTGCATAATAAGTAGATCATAATACCTATGTAAGATTTCAGTATTAATTTATAGAAATCAAATCACTTAAATGAGTGCATTCAATGCATTCTCCAACATTAAAAAAAGTGTACTTCTTGCAAAATTAAATTATTTTGTTCGTTTTGCAAATATATGAATCGCTCATAATGTTACCTATTACTTCGTATCATAGGTTTACCTTCTTAGCACTGTTGTTAATTTTATTAAGAGCATCCACATATCTGTGGTTATAGTCATCGCTTATAAACTAAAATGATTTGTTCATGTACATTTTTATGTTTTAACTAAAATAAATATTAGTTGAATATTATTTAATTACAACGGAAGTAGGTATTTTAGTAAAATATTCAAATATTTGGCGTCCACTTTTTGGCGAGTACAGTTTGCAGAAACAAGACAAGACATTTTAGACGACACATAAAATATAACATTCGGAAAGAATAACAAAAATATCTAACGTACGTAGATAACAATGCATAAAATCGAACTCATATTAGATATATTCGATGGGGATTAGATTAATAGAGCTATTGCATATGGTAATTCGGTGTATAATAAAAAAACTTATTTATTTTCCAAATAGATCCTTAAAACTGCTTACTGCTAAACTGAATCCCAATAACCTAACCATCTGTGGTTTTCCGCAGAAGACATACTGCCAGTTTCTATAACTCTATCGACCGATAGACCGGTAGATACTTTCATACGATTTTGACAGGTTGTAACTTTTAATGTGTCAAAATAGTATGAAAGTAACTACCAGCCATCGGTAGATAGAGTTATTGAAACTGGCAGACAGAGAATAGACTGAGCGATAGCTCATGAAATTCTTTCATGGGAATATTGCCTAGTTCACTCTAGGTCTATGGGAGAACCAAAAATAGTTAATGGTTATATAGGATGCATTCCACTACATGCACTCTCATCTATCAAAATCTTTCTTCAGCAGTTCCCCTCGACGATGAAGTCAAGATCGTTATCGTGTGGTGAAAGCGTCACTGAAGACATCTTTATATTCGGAAACCCACTTCGACCCATCTGAAGAGCTGGGTGAAGAGGATTTCGATAGTCTATTCCACTTGAATGTTTGACTGTAATGCCTAATCAAAATGAGAGCAATCGTACGAGAGACATCTACAAAGTTCAGGGACATTTCTATTATACGAATTAATAATTATAAAGTTAAGACACGGTATTTGTAAATATCTATTTAGATAATGCAAACGTTGGCAACATGAAGTAAGCCTAAGTCTTGAAAGCGACGGAAGGAGCACGTCACTAAACATAGTCTAGAGCTAGCTAGTTTATTAAGTAAAACTAGAATATACTATAATACATACAATATTCGATGTAACTGTGTAATAAAAAAAAATGTCCTCATAGGAGACTAAAATAAATATGAAACCGTCAGTACAAAAGGACATGACTCAAACTAAATCTTAAATTTTGTGTTTGGTACTTATTTATTGGCGTAGTTCAGACGTCGTAACCATTAACATATAAATTCATTAAATATCTACTGCAAAATCTTGTTGAAATAGTCATATTATTAACGATATTATTCGAATTTTTGTTTGTCCGCCCACGATAAAATAACTGGACAGATTTTAATGACATTTTTATGATCATAGCTGGTCTGGTTCAACATATAAGATACTTTTTACTGTGGTAAAATTTCAAATCAAAAATATTCATATAATAAAATATTCAAATCTGACCTCTTGCACTGACAATTTCAAATAAGGTTAAAAAAGAAATAGCAATACATCCCTGACAGAGATATTACATTTACACACTATGTGCTTTTCAATTAACATTATTAGTAAGAAGACTATACATACTACTTAAGTGCAATATAAAAAGGTATTGGATGAAGTATAATATATAAGCGAGTAGGGTATACATATACTATTAAATTAAAATGGCGGCTATGTTGTATTAATAATGACCGCTGTGTGCTGTCTGCTTGAATAGGCGTGAGGCTCCGAATTGTTGGAAAAGCATCGGCGTGGCTCGGCGAAAGACGATCTGGCTGCACGGTGAGCAGTGTAGACCTAGCTTGTTGCTGGTAGTAGCCCAGGCAATCCAGGCACTGCGATGCACGTGGCGTTGACCTTCTAGTGTCCTTCCTCCGTTGACCCACGTAATCGCGATAACTCCCTTTAGTAGCAGGGTCCTGTCACGGTCGCCACTTTTTGTTCGCGATGAACAAAAGAAAAACTTGAAATATCTTCTAAAAGATTTAATTTTGTCTGTCTCAACAGAAGTACAATAGGTAGGTTCTTGTGTAGTGTCGCTTACTAGGAGTGGAGTCAGAATGTAATGTGAAGAAGTGAATGTGCTGTATTTGACCGTTGGAGGATATGTGTTGACGTAGTGTGTGACGAAATGGTATCTGAGCTATTTTATTGGTTTAGTGTATGGCTCGATATAATAGTAAAAATAGAAGTCTTATGCTTAAAGTAATAAGGTCGACGAAAGGGAATCTGGCGTCGACAGTATGTAATTTAAAATGCTAACGTCTTATTTTTCAGCTTATTGATATAGCCTTGTTATTTTAGGAAAGTACCGAAGTGACTTTGATGCGATGATTAAAAACTAGATATGTCCATAAGTTTCCGAGATTTCTTCGAAAATAAAAAAATGGAACTATTATTACCATATGGTGTGTTTTAATACTAAATTCGATACCTACCTAATACCAATAACAATCTCCACATAATCTACTTGTGATGCTACACTATCATGAAAAATGTATAAAAGTAATAATGATAAATCGCTCTTTAATATCAATATTATTTATCTTAATATCTAGTCCATGTTGTTTATAAAAAAACTAAGGGATCAAATGCTCCAGAGCCAAACATGTTTTTTTATTATTCGTTATAACGATTTTTTAAATAAAAATTGGTGTCATGAAAAAAAAAATGGTGAAGCAGCATGGTGCAGGCGAATATTTGACAATAGAAATACAACTATTTTTCAGGTTTTTTCCTCGGCGTTTCGGAAACCTCGCTTAAGCTCTTGTTTCCTAGGATAGCGGACGTGCCATCATAATAGCGATTAGCGGCCATAATACTGCGGTGAATGACGTTACTAGAACGTTGTCTATGTAAACAAAATGGCGCGGTTTCCTAGAGAGCGTTTCCATGATTCCTGAAAAGCATTCAAAACGTTGGTTGGGGTTTTTATTATTATCAATAGATAATAAATTTCATTTGATCCCTTAATTTCTAAATATTCATAACCTTACACACACTACCTAATACCTACATACATTATTTCTTACATCAAGTATTTGCATTTAACGCACAATTGCTAAAGCGATTCATTTAATTTAAGTATATTAAAATAATTTTCAATATATACAAAACAATACTTTGATTATTTGCAATAAATATCAGATATCGTTTATTAAACAGAATATTCTAAATTAAAAAGAATATGCGTGCGATTTAAATAAAATCGATTTTTTACAAACTTTATTGCTTTTGAATTAAGCGTATCAATATTTTTTTATGTAATAATTTTTTTAATGGGAAAATAATTATTATTAAAAAGTAACACCTTTTATATACGCTCTTGTTTGATGTTTGCCATTTGTACTAATAATCTAGACTATTCGTTTGTTGACTGCGACGATGTTGTTATAGATTATGACGTCACACCAAGCACGCAAAAATGGTTAGTTATCAAAATTTTTAGGTTTAGTAAGTTAGGGTTTCAGAGCTGGAATTTTTTTTTATAATTGTACAGCAAGTTATTGTTAAAAAAATAAAATAATCACGCATATTCCCTACTACAATACTACATACCTACATATAATAATAATAACTTTTTAGGGTTGCTTCAGCGATTGATTCACAACCTCATGGTAGGCTCTTATAAATACATAAATGGCTTTGAAAGCCTTATCGTACCATATTAAAGCTAATGTGCATTAATTTTAAATTTACGTGAATATATTTCTCCAACATTGTATAAAAAAATATAATAAAACCATATCCATATTAACTAAACTCAGAAACTCAGGGCAGTGCAATAGATGTTCTCAAAATGATGCATAAAATGTTGCCCCTAAGTAATTTTCAATAGAATTTCATAGGCAAAAAACGGATATCGTGTAATTCCGTCACGTCCGTTTTCGCAGTAATTTTATTTAAATATTAATTTAGAACTATATTGTTAAATACATTAAAAATATTTCTTATTTTTACTGTTATTTTTAAATATTTCATTACTATTGTAGGGCTCCAAATGTCCCCTACTTTAAGCCACCTGATGCGGCTAAACCTTTGCATCATGACACCACACAGCCCTGATTAAAACTGAAAACATTTTTTTATTGATTTAATAATTCAGATAGAAAATAAAAAGAAAAAAAAATTCGCAACAGGATTTAATACTCAAATAAATTTATTGCCGTTAACTTTTATTGCAAATCAACTTTGAAAGATGAAAGATTGGAGTGCAATCACATCACTACAAATAAAACAGACATACATTATGTACATAGATTATTGGTTACATATATCACTCAAGTTATATATTTACATAATAACACTTTCTGTATTGTCAAAGACGTATTTCTACATTAATCAACACTTAATAAGTTATAGCCCCCGGTTTCACTCGCTATTGCACTAAGACAAACAGTGAGACGAATTATTACTTTTTAATTTCCTTCGCATACTTATTCAAATGTTTAAATATCTATAAAAATGGATTCGCAGCAAATTCAAATTTGAAATGAAAATAGATAGTCCTTAATTAAAAAAAATAGAAAACAAATACAATCATAAAGATCACTTTAGTTTGATTAAATTGATTATAGAACCTTTCTTTTTAGTTGGTTAAAAATATTTATTTTTAATTACGTAGCACGCTTACATTTTTAAATTACTTAGAACGGTTAACAATATATTACTAATATAGAGTATTAGTCGGTAATGCGTGTATTAAAGGTATTGAAATAAACTTTTAAAAATTAAAACATAAAATACAAATATTAAAATTTAAATTAAATTTTAATGATTTTTTAATTTAACTAAGTATACGTATGACACAATATGATAATCTATAGCTATATACAAATGTATACGTCTGGGTGTCAGTACACAACAACGTTAGAGTTCACAACTTGCTATAAAGTCTTTAATTCACTTTTTTCTAATATTTAACCGTGTAACATAACTAAGCCGCGGCGACTTGGAGCTCGTCACTGAAATAAAAAAATAAAAATTAAATATGTGGAATTGGTAAAATAATAATGAAATCACTCTTAGGGCTCTTTCTAGATTTTATGACGCAAATATCGCTTTTCATCAACACCTAATAAAATCAATTTTAATAATAGTTTTAAATAATAGTTTTAAATAATATTACAATTTGCAAGTTCCATTACAGTTTGCAAGTTCCAACACCTTAAGGTTGCCTGGAAGAGATCGCTGTTTAGCGATAAGGCCGCCTCATGTACACATTCCTTGTATAAATTTTTCTTATACTTATTTTTCTTTGTGTGTACAATAAAGAGTATTTATTATTATTATTATTATTATAATATGTTCAAAAACTACAAGTGTCTATCTGTAAATGGCAAATAACTACTATAATACTATTAATGCAATTTTTTTTAATATTTTTTTTAATATCGACATTTGCATAACAAAGCGGAATATATTTTTCTAATATTATTTTTTTAATATTTTTCATTACTTTTTTAATTACTCTACCAACTTTTGGTGCTATCTTAATATAAATTTGACGATTTTTGACAAACTTCATATACACACAGATGGTTCTCTACATTTCTACCCACCATAGTAAGAATATAACAGCGCACTGTAATCGTCATGCGAGTTTGTCAGTTTGTCATGCCAGGTTGAAGTGTGGGGATTGCAACACAACATTTATAGACCAACAAAAAATAAATTTCTGAAAGTTTTAGTTCAAAATTTACATTTTGAAAGGTCGTTCATAATTTTTATAAATTTATTAGTGCATTCCTTAAGAACTTTTCGAGCGACTTTTTAATATTAAATTAAAATTCCATACATTTTTTTATTTAGTACAATAATCGATATAAATACACCACGAGAAAAAATCTAAAGTAAAAATAAAAAAATATACAAAATTCGATTTTTGAAATAAAAAAAAATTGGAGCGACCTCTTAAAAATGTTTTTTGAGCTGTCCTTTGGAGAGGGCTCTTAAAACATCAAAAACTAACACATTTTTCCCTCAAGACTAAAAAGAAGTAGTCAGTTTTTTTGCGCCACCTAGTGTACATGTATAGTGACTCACATGTCCGCCGTCTCGTGACAAAAAAAAGTAGTCAGTTTTTTGCGCCTAGTGTACGTGTATAGTGACCACAGACAATTCAACCTAGGTTAGATTGAATTGTCTGTGATAGGGACTCACATATCCGCCTTGGCCTAGAGGCGCGTGCCCTATATGCGCACGGTGTAGAGCAGACGGCGCTAGGGCGGCGCGGGCGGCGCCAGCAGCGCGCCGTACTGCAGCAGCGCCTCGCGCAGCGCCGCGCCCGCGCCCGCGCCCGCCCGCCCGCCGCCCGCCAGACGCACCAGCGACGGGTACACGTCTGCGCACACACACTGTATTAGCTAATCTTTCAAGACTGTAACAACTAAAAATATACAGTGAAAAATAATAATAGCCCCTTTTCTGAAAACGGTTACAAAGAAAAAGTCTTAAATTTCCTTCTTATAAAGTAATTTTTAAATAAACTATAAATACTATTACTAACTATAAATTTTACAGCGTGCCGTCGCTGTAGCTGTGACGTCATAGTGACGGTTGTCGCGTATTAGCCATTGGAAACGGTAAGGCCTACAGTGTTTTCGTAACTTTAATATCAAATTAAGTGTCCGATTTGCGTCTAATTCACTTTTTAACTATGTATAAATATAAATTGAATTTGCCTGCGAACGTAAAGTTTATTACTTAATATCTTCGATACTATTGGATACTAGTTATATGGAATTTGCTATAACTTTACTGATCTTAATTATATTTTATATTTGTTAAAACTAATTTGTAATAGTTCCAGACTGGACTTGTTTTTTTAAATAAACAACTATTCCCTTTGAGTATAAGTTGGTAACTTCAATATTTATGATATGTTATCTGTAAGTAAGAGACATAGCACGCACCAATGAGCTTCTGCCATGCGGCGGCGTCGACGCGCGCGGGCGGTGCGCGCTGCATGGCGGCGGCCAGCGCGGCCACCGCGCGCAACACGAACGACACCTCCGACGCCTGGTGCCTGTCGTCACACACATCATTACATAGTATAAAACAAAGTCGCTTTCTCTGTCCCTATATCCCTATGAATGCTTAAATCTTTAAAACTACGCAACGGATTTTAATGCGGTTTTTTTCAATAGATAGAGTGATTCAAGAGGAAGGTTTATATGTATAATACATGCATAATATAGTAGAGAAACACTAATATTTTTAGAGGTTTCTAATGTGATGTCGTAAATAAACTCATTTTTTGCGCTTACATTACGAACGCTGGCTAAACCCTACGAGATAGATCAAAATAATGTACTACAGTATTGTACACCTTAAAAAGTTCTACAAAAATGTCCACGATGGCATATGTCTGTCTCCTACGGATAACTCACAATAATCTTTTCTCGCTTCGATTAGGCTCTTCCCTAGATTTAGCGCGGGCGAAGCCGCCGCGGTTTCCACTAGTACATACATAAATAAAAAGTGCGTGTGTACAAAGTAGTACACATGTCAGAAGTAAAACTTGAATTTAAATTAAGGCTAACTCTTCCCCGTCTCTGAGCGCCTGGTACTATGGACTTATTTTTTCGTTTCATCGAGTTTGAAATCACAACGATTCTAAAGAAGTTTCACTTCAATAAATGCGAAAACAACTGTCTGTTTTCACCCTTTTACGCCTAAGCAACCGAAACGATTTACATCAAATTTGGTGAGTTAAATAGTTAAAAACCCCCATAAGATAAGATATTTTTATCTCGGATTAATTTCGTATGACCATGATTGCCGTAAAGCATTCGAAAGGTATTTGTGACAAAAAATAAAATTCTTCTGACTCACAATATTAAAATATCCGAATTGAGGCGAAGGACGGGTCAATTCAAAAATATTACTGCATTACTCTCTTAGAAAAAGGTTCTGATTTCATATTCGCTAGAATATTTAAATATTAAATGATTTCACACTGAAATAATTTGTTTTAAAGTGCAACAGCCTTAATGTATAATCTATTTATTGTAAAAATTTAAATAATTATTTATTATTACTTACAAATAAGGCATAAAAAGACCAGCCGATTTAGTTATCACCTCTTTTATTTAAATCGGTTAAAATAAAGTATTCAGAATGTTACCTAGGTAAGGGTTCCGAGCAGTCCTCGTCCCTGCTGTACTTTGATATGACTTCTTGAAACCTGTCTAATAACGGCATTATTGCTAACGGATCGCTTTCACCTGAAATAAAATGAATGGTGTATTATTTTCATTAATTATCTTTAGTAATAAGAAATATTAGATCTTTTAAGGATTTTTGGTAGATTTATTAATATTTTTTCTTCTCGACGTTTCGTAACCATGATTGGTGTTGTTGACTATTGCGTAAAGAATATTACGCATATTCCCGCTTATCATACCGATTGAGGCCGCGGTAAAAAACTAGTGTTATATAAAGTTAAATAAAATAATATATATTAAACTTCAAAAAAATGTGTAAACTTACCGTCTGTGTCAGTCAAAGAGTCCATGTCCTCCAACATAGAGAATTGAAGTAGAGTCTCGAAGCACGTTCGCGCGAAATCTTCCCGCTCTTTTAACTCTTGTTCGTTTTCTGTGAAGACAGTTTCTATTAATTAAAATATCTATTAATTTTTTTTCTTGTCAGTTTTGTGATAATGCTTCAAATTCTATATTTTATAATATAAAATGGACATGCTAAAATTGTGTCAGAATTAAATCAAGTCTGCATATTTAACAGTATAGAGGATCGGGTTTTTATATTTGGTAACTCTTTAGTATATAAAAAAAGGTTTAACTTTCATTAATTAGATAAGATTTTCAATAAGGTTCAAAATAATCTTTATTTCGCCGACTTTCTTATAGTAACGATTAAACGTTTGATAGTAAAGATTTTGTTTTTGTAACATTACTTTTGAAGTTGAGGTTGTAAGATATACTGTCTTGCAGTTCATGTCGTGTTCATTTTCTGTTAGGTAGTTGACTTTAATTAGATGGTATGATTTTAATAATTCTATGATAGCAGAATGTACTATTGGAGCAAGTCGTCATGACTCGTGGAATGTCTTTGTACAGAGTATATACATACATACTCGTACATTCAATTTATTATATTCAAACTATGTTATAAAACTTTTGTCTACTCAGCATTTCACATGCATCGTGTATTCTTTTAAGCATGAATAAATAAGTGTAAAAACAGCACTCGTGGCGTTAGGTCATTTCGCACCTTAACTCCTCCTAATTAATTGTACGTGTACAAACAGTTCCGTACAATTATTTTTTGGTCCTTCGAAAAATTACTAATTTCAGTAAAGTGTTAATTTTATGTGATAACAGTCACATCTGTGCAAACAGCACATCTTTATTGAACTCTTAAACATATCACGTGACAAATAGTCACATCCTCGCGACACGTGGCGTGACTTTGTGTTTAGTGAACAGAACATTAACCTAGAACTTTTTAGTGCTAGTAAAGTGATTTAGACATTTAAACTGTGATCGAGTGGTACTTCTGGTGTGACCACTTTGCACACCCAAAGGACATCGGGGAACTGACCGTAAGGCACTAGCTAAATTAGCCTTAACCCTACTTTTTTGCGCCAGCGGTCGCGGGTTCGAGTCTCGCTGGGTGCATTAATTTATTAAACTCGGATGTTTGTGCTCCAGTGATGGGTGTTTATATTTATAATATGTATGTATTTAAATTTATATATGTAGTATATCAACTATCTGGTATTCGTAATACAAACCTCGTAGCATACCACGGATCTAGATGGCGCTGTGTGTAATAATGTACAAAAAAAAACAGCTATTGGAATGGAATGCTATTTTTTTCAGTGGTACTCTATAAAACTATCAGTATGTCTACATGCATATGTGTGCGTGTGTGTGTGTGTGCGACTCACGCGGCGGGCGTTGCGCGTGCGGGGTGGGAGGCGCGTGGTGCAGTGCGCCGGCGCGCACGAGCGCGAGCAGACGTCGCGCGGCGGCACGCGGGCCGGCGCGCAGCACCTCGTCGCGCAGCACGCGCACCACCTCGCGCGCCGTCGCCGTGCCGCCCACGCTGCAACCGATATTACTATACAGTGTTGTACACAGATGCGACCGGCCATCGGCATCAATTATTATAACTTGACCAAATATTTTGACTACGAATGAACTTACCCTTGTGTCATTCGAGTACAGAATGACTAATACTAAAAAAAAAAAACTAATCCAATCTTACTCCTTATGACATCAGCCATCTACCAGTGAAAGTGCCGTCAGAGTAAGCTTTTTTTTATGGTAAAAAGGGGGCAAACGGGCAGGAGGCTCACCTGATGGGAAGTGATCACCTCCGCCCATGGACATCTGCAAGCCTGGCTTGCAGATGCGTTGCCGGCCTTTCAGGAAAGGAAGGGATGGAGGAGGGAGGGAAGTGGGAGGGAGGGAAGCGGGAGGGAGGGGGGAACGAAGACGGAGGATGAAGGGAAGAGGGAGGGGGAAATGAGAGTGGGCCTCCCGTACTCTCACTCACCGGACGAAACGCGACAGCATAGCTGCCACTTCACGCCGGTCTTCTGTGAGAGAGTGGTACTAATGAACTATACGGGGCGTGCCGGCCCATTCGGCTGCTACCCGAAGGTAACAAGCATGGCACTACCACTTGAAAAAGCTCAGCCGTTTTAGAAATTAATAAAAACCAACAAAACCACAGACAATCAAGAATTTTAAAAGTAATATTATTCTTGAATATTGCAAACTTTACATGCATTTAAAAAAAAAGATATTTTGACATTACATACAGATTAGACCCGTTAATTTTATTTATAAACGAACCATAAAGCAAATAACTTACGGAGGTTCAAACATGAACGTCTCCAACACGTCGGGCAATATCTCCCAGAATTCGCTATATTCTTCGGGATTTTCTCTTGCTAATGGAAGAGCTGTTGCCAACACCTACAGTACAAAAAAAATTACATTTAATATCAAGTGATACTTCTTCTTAAATTATTACAAACGATTCCCCCAACTTTGCTAGAATTCAACTCTTCATCATCAATACCTAGATACGTTTTGATTTGAAAAAATAATAATATTAGTCCCGCTGAGTTTCTTTCGCCAGTTCTTCTCAGGGCAGAGGTTTCTTCTTTCCGGACTGGTGGTAGACTCATGACGTTCAGTAAGAAATTGTAACAATTTTTATGCTGAACAAATTATTTCGATTTAATTTGATTTATTGGAGCAGAACTTTAATACTTTATCTAAAATAAAAGTAGTCTAAGTTACTCAGTTATCAGCTATCTGCAAGTGAAATTTCTATCAAAATCGGTCCAATCGTATCAGAGATTAGAGGGGACAAACAGACAGACATAAAAATCACCCTTTTTTCCATTTAGTTATTTTTTTTTTAAAATAAATCGTAAATCTAAATATGTATATGCAAATATGTCGTGTATTACCTGCAGCAGTAAGGACGCAATTTGCGTGGGCTCGTCGGCGGTGTCCCGCTCCCGGTCGCTGTTGCGCCGCCTCGTGTCCGGGGAGCACTTCTTTACCGCTGAATGCAAAGCCTGCATACACAGGAGTTTTGAAAACTTTATATTGAATTATTAAATGTTATAATACATATTCATTTACACTTAACATTGTTTCATTGTGGCTATCAACAAATAACATATGATGTATGTATGCGACGACACGTTTGGTTCAGTGGGTAGTAACCCTACTTTCTGCGCCAGCGGTCGCGGATTCGAGTCCCGCTGGGGACATTCATTTAATCTCGGGTGTTTTTAAAACTTATATATGTAGTGTATCAACTATCTGGTATCCGTAACACAAGCCTTGTAGCTTAGCACGGAACTAGATGGCGCTGTGTGTAACAATGTCCCAACGTATTTAATAAAATAATATTTATTGAAGTGAAACTTCTATAGAATCGTTGTGGTTTCAAACTCGATGAAACGAAAGTCCATTGTACCAGGCGCTCAGAGACGGGGAAGAGTTAGCCTTAGTTAGATCTCATTTTAAGTTTTACTTCTGACATGTGTACTTTGTACACACGCGCTTTTTTTTTTAGTACCTGTAGCAGGCCCGGCAGATGGGGCTGGCTGGGCGCGGGCGCGGCGCGGTACAGTGCGGCGGCGGCGGCGAGTGCGCGGGAACCCCCCGCCGCACGCGCTAGCTGCGTTAGCGCCGCGAATAGTGCGCCTAGTAGCTCGTGCCGCAATAGCGCTTCCTGCATCACGACATATATTACGTTTTTATTTTCTATTTTTAATTTATAATATTTGGAACACCAACAGTACATAAGACTTTATCACTACATAGTATAAAACAAAGTCGCTTTCTCTGTCCCTATATCAATATGTATGCTTAAATCTTTAAAACTACTCAACGGATTTTGATCCAGTTTTTTTTAATAGATAGAGTGATTCAAAAGGAAGGTTTATATGCATAACTAGCGGATCCTGCGGCTTTGCCTATGCTAAATCTATGAGTATAAATTGGAAACTTTTTGACTAAGCTATTTACAGGTATTCGCATATAACGTTATAAACAAAACTATCTTTTCGGATTTTTTCCGGGACTTTCGCATGATTGCTGAAAGTAGTAATAATTTCGGAAACCAAAAATTATAATACATTCATTACTTTTACTATGAAACTCAACTATGAAAATGAGGAAACTTTGAAAGTTTAAGAAAATAAATATCAATCACAATAATTAATCTGTGCTTTTTTTATGTAAAATAAATATATATTTTTCATTACTTGGTTTTGATTGATATAATAGCTTAACTGAAGATAAACGTATTTGTACAGGTTATAAGGAACTGTTGGTATAATAGTAATAATCACGAATTACTTCTAGTGACGCTAGTATATCTATTATCCAATATTTACCAGTATGTTCTTCAAAACTTGAATTCTTCATACTAAATGTTAAGCATATAGCAAAACGAGAGTAAAGTGTCCACGTCTGTGGTACCAGACCTTGTGCACGCTGTCGAGGCAGTGCCAATCTGCCACAACACATACCTTAATTACCATGCCACAAAAACTATTCCACTAACACTTGGCTCTGGCCCGTGTTAGCTGAGAATACCGGCAAAACCGAGGTTTTTAAAACAAATAATAATAATAATAATATTGCAAAACGAGAGTAAAGTGTCCACATCCGCGGTACCTTGTGCACGATGTCAAGGCAGTGCAGCGCGTGTAAGGCGACGGGTGCACCGCCCAGCGTGTCGAGGGCCGCCGCCGAGGGCTCCACGCTGCACACCACGCTGAGGCACGCGCCCAGCTTCTCCACGTCCGCTGAAGAGAACCTGCACCACACACAGTTGCCGATAATCACATAATTAATCTGTGGCTATGTATGTATACGTGTGTATGCGTGCGCGTACGTATATTTTATTTATTTAAAGCAAAAGATAAGGTTACAAAAATATACTCTTAACATAACTGTTTAATGTACAAGGAAAGAATATCCAGAAAGAGTGCTTAGGAGCTCGTACTAGGAAATTCCTGTATTACGAGCACCATAACCTTCCTCTAGATTTACAATACCAGTTTAGACCAATAGTTAACAGTTACTAACGTTAGTATAGATAATTACTAGGAGAAAAAAGAAAAATGTGTGTGTGCGTTAGGTGTGCATGTGCATTTAACTACAATTTGTATATGTGTGTTTATGTATGCGTATGTGTGCGTACATATGTTTATGTTGGTGTGTATGCGTGCGTGCTAATGTATTTGTTACGACAGATGTGAATTAAATTTAATAGATCGTTTATTATATAACCTGTGGTAAGATTTGAGACATAAACTACGAATAGAAATCTATAAATGCAAGCGAAGAGTGAATATAATTTCTATATCGTTATTTAGCTAAATAATGACAAATTTATATTTCACGAATTATTTTCATATTCTAATACATACATAAAATATTATATTTTTATATTTGCCAAAATATTAACAAACAACAACGTCGAAGTAATATGACAGAAAAATAATATTATAACATGTATTGATGAATAAAAAATAAATACGTACGTCGGTCGTATATGCTGGAAGATGAGCGGAAAGATCTGTACAAGTGTTGTGAGAAAGCTCAGCGAAGGCGCGTATATTTCTACTGGTTTTCCGTCTTCTGATTCTGGGATAAATTACACATATTTATAACTAAAACGTGCTATATTATAATATAAAGCATCAAAGTAATTGAAGACATGAATGGATGAAGGTGACAGAAGTTCTAAGTTTGGGAATTGTATGAAATATGTATGTATATAGAATGGTTGTTATCACATGAAGTGAACTGAACTATTACAGTCATAAATATGGATAATTTAAGACGTTTTTACACTCATAACGTCGACTATACATAAAATAGCGAAAAGAATCTGCGACATATCACCTTTATCCATTAACGTCTTCAATTTTAAATGTAACTTAAGATTCGTCAACATTTGAAGTTTTATCACTTTCCATACAGTGAAGGAAATTAAAATAATTGTGTACGAGAGAATCTTGCAAGTTTTCCTTCATATGTGTGTTCCAAACTACTAATATAGTCTAATGCTGGTTATTGAGGGGAGGCCTATGCCCAGCAGTGGGATGTTTATGTGGGTAGGATATCACAAATCTGTTACCGGGCGGCGGCTTGCCCAGCCCCTCTGCGATGGTGGTCCAGGCGGCCCACGCGGCGGGCCACACGCGCCGCTGCTCCCCCTCCGCGCGCCCCGCCGCCGACACCACCTCCTGGAACGACTTCAGCGCTGCCACTGACACCTGCAAACATATATACATAGGGTAAGGTAATAGTATTTTCTATTAGCGATTCATTTATCTATAATTTATACTTTATAGTAAATAACTAATATTATTCTATGGTAAATATTTTAATGGTGTACTATATGCAACAAAGTTTATATCATCATCAGCCCATTTTTACGTCCCACTGCTGGGCACGGGCCTCCCTCAGTACGAAGGGGATCAGGCCATAGTCCACCGCGCTGGCCAAGTGCGGACGGTGCGTGACGGACTTCACATGCCTTTCGAAAACTTGTAAGGTTTCCTCAGACATACAGGTTTCCTCACGATGTTTTCCTTCACCGTAAGACAAGTGATAATCATGATATAAATGATTCGTACATGAAAATATCAAAGGTGCGATACCCGGATTTGAACCCGCATCACTCGGTTATTCAAGCGACGCGATTAATTTAGATTTACCTCATGACTTCTTCGAAGGGCAAAATCAGTGATGTAATCTAGAAGAGCTGTCCAGGACCTATTGAAATCTCCCACTGTAGTCAACAGCGTGAAGCGTGAATGAAACACTCGAGAAACGCCTGACAGAGTCAAAACCTGAATGGATAAATTTAAATAAATATATTTTGCTACAAATGAAAAGTCGATTTATGAAATATACGTGAAATCATAGGTCATTTTGATTAAAAATATAAACACATTTTAATTTTAATACCTTTTTACTATAGCTAAAATTAATTGATTTTTACTGATTTTTTGTGACATAATAATAACGAATTTGAAATTAAATTAATTAATATAAGAATCGTATATAACAAAGACAAACATTTTTACTGTTAAATATTGAAATGTTATATCTAAACAATAAAAAGTACAATTAAGACAAAATATAAACCTGTGTCTCAGCCCACTGTTTCTGCGCAGTGTTCCTCGTGTGATGTATGAGTATGTGCTCTCCGGTATCCACTTTTTCTGAGCTTGCAATATTTGATTGTTTTTGGACCTACATAATTAGAATTTTACATGAATATATATAAAAAAGAAATCAAACACTATAAAAAAAAACTGATTGATATTTAAAATACTCCATTAACATAACAAGTACATTGAAATTCCAAATGCTTCATTGTTAATTTTAAAAACCAAATCAAAATGGGTAAATATTTCAAAAAGATTATTTAATAATATTTTCCAAATATTTAATCAATGGTTGATCTTTCGTATTAATCATAGTAATATCTATGTAGTGTACGGCGCGGGGATGCAAAATAATGTACACGAGATCAGAGTTCTATGCCAACTGCTTATTGAGTAATTACATTGCTTTATATACCTGTGCTAATTACATGTGTGTGCGTGTTCCCATATGTACAACTAGAATTATTTTTTTTTTGTTTTTGTTCTCATTCACAGGCGTTAAGCGCCCGTGCCTATTGCTTATTTAATTTTTTCTTTTATTTATTTGGCGTTTTACATTTTTAAACTTAAAACTAGCGATACATGCATTAGCTTACATACTATGACGTGGTCCAACACTGTTTTTTTGAAGTGAAACTCCTTTAGAATCGTTGTGATTTCAAACTCGATGAAACGAAAAAATAAGTCCATAGTACCAGGCGCTCAGAGACGGGGAAGAGATAGCCTTAATTTAAATTCAAGTTTTACTTCTGACATGTGTACTTTGTGCACACGCACTTTATTTTTAATATTACGTGTTTTAGATATCTAACTAGAAATATTTAATAGTGGGGTGTACCTGGTCGAGCATGGGGAAGAGCACGGCGAGCAGCGCGCGCCAGGCGGCTCGGCCCAGCAGCGAGCCGTGCGCGCCGATGCAGCTGAACAGCGTCTGGCTGGCGGCGCGGCGAACTGGCGCACGCGCCTCTGTACACAGCTCGCCTGCACACACCCGTTTACATCTTATATATATAAAAATCTTGTGTCACGATGTATGTTGCCAATAAACTCCAAAACTACTGAACCGATTTCAATCAAATTTCACATGTAATCGTATTTTGGTCTAACTTACTGGATAGGATAGTTATCATCTCAATTATTTGCTTATGTCGTGAATAAATAAATAAATAAATAAAATTGTTTCTTAAGCAAGTGTTTATTTACTGTTTAGTTTTAGTAGAAGTTCTCATAGATGGCGGTGTACGTTGATTCATCGATAAAATTCTTAAATATTGTTTGACATCTAGGTTGCAAATACACCCAATAGATGGCGCTATGTTCTGTTTCTTAGAATATAAAATTCTATTACTTTATTTTACGTAATATTTATTTATGTTCACGGTATAACCGTATTATTTTAATGGTTTGTGACTGATATTTTTATAATTATACTGCGTATTATGTTACAATATTATTACCATTAATAACAAAAAAATGTTTGTACAGTTTTACTTTCAATTTAGCTAATTCGATTTTACCGGAAGGGTTTTATTCCCTCAGTTGCGATTAGAGAAATAAAATATGGCGGTACAAAGTTCGCCGAGTCAGCTAGTTAATATATATATTTTTTAAAGTACAAAGGGGGCAAACGGACAGGAGGCTCACCTGATGATCACCTCCGCCCATGGACATTTGCCGGCCTTTTAGGAAAGAGAAGGAGGGAGGAGGGAGGGAGTAGGTATGGGGAGTGAGCCTCCCGGACTCTCACTTATCGGACGAAACGCGACGCATAGCTGCCACTTCACGCCAGTCTTCTGTGAGAAAGTGGTACTATACGGGGCGTGCCGGCCCATTCGGTTGCTACCCGAAGGTAAGAAGCATGGCACTACCACTTCCGTATTACTATATTAGTAGATTACGTTATATTTAGGACAACTTTTGTTGCACCAAAATTTTAAAAACCTGTTAAGAAAGGAATAAAAAAAGTGTACTAGACAATTTTAGTTCTCATATACAAAAATTCATACTTACACAAAAATTGACAATGAGTATTTTAATAGCTAGTGCAAAACAAATTTGAAAATCAATTGTAATCTAAATGTTTATCTTTATTCTTTTTCCTAAGTACCCACTTAATACAAAGTAAGAAAGCTGATCTTAATGCAAATAAACTTTTATGAATATATAAAACTAACAAATCTTATTGTAATTTTTTCTAATATAATCTAACTGATTTAAAAAAAAGCTAAATTAGTAATAGTCCCAAATATTTACAGATATAAAATTTAGATATGTTCCATATAAGATGTGCATGGGATACCCACTGAGGCGTATGTAGAGGCACATCCAGAGTCGGTCGAGCGGCGGCAGGTCGGGCTGCGCGTCGGGCGCCGCCGCCTCACTCGCCAGCGCCGCCGACAGCTTGTCGCGGTTGTGGTACAGGTAGTCCGAGATGTTCCACTGCCACCGTACAATATATGTTACATAGTTGTTCTGTATTGTGTTCGCATACCAAATACTTTAGCATAGAATTGTTTCTAAGATTAAAAAAATATTTATAAAATAAAAGAGTGTGCGCTTAAGACCGCACGGCAGAAGTGAAAACTTCATTGGCCAATCCAATTAAAAAAATAATTATCATTACGTATCAATTATAACTATTAATTTAATAAAGACAATTAAGACGTAAGAATTGATCATACGAAATACAGCGATACAACTGCGAAGAGCAGGTGAATGTATCTGTCTCGCTCGGGTACACTCGGCGGTCCCGAGTTAACCCGATCGAGCGTTTCACCTCCGAGCATAACGGATCAGCCCAACTTACTACCCACAAAATCTGTGTGGGGTGCGCCTAAAGAAGTTTTCACTTCAAAAATATTCTTAAGGCTTTACTAATAAAAATGTACAAATAAAATTATTTTCATAAAAAAAATTAAAATCTGTAAATTTAATAATCATTCATTATATGGACTAAATAAAGTAATATCTGAAAATAGAAAATATGATGTTAACCATGAGTCCGACGGCGGTGAGGCTGATGTTGAGCTCCTTGGTCTGCTTGGCGAAGGCGGCGGCGGCGGCCAGCACGCGGCGCAGGCAGCGCGGCCCGGCGCAGCCCAGCAGGTCGCCCGCCACCAGCTGCGCGCACTGGAACGCGGACCGCACCAGCTGCTCGCTGCACACACATAGCGGTACTTCATTGTTAACGACTCATACTCGATACGCTCGGTTAGTATAATAGATTTTCAGCAATTAAATATTTTTCCGCAAAAAAAATCATCAAACCGATTTTCATAAAAATCTATTCTCTCGTAATGCGTTCGACATACACATACAAATTCTGAAAACTATAAATTCGACCTCTTAATTGACATTTTCAAATTCATAATGACTATTTCAATACAATTTGCCAAAAAATAAAGAACTTTCAAATCAAGGTTCGATTAACTTACAATTTTATTATATGTATAGACTAGAGATGTTTTGTTAGGTTTTAACAGCTAATATGAAAGAGACACTATCTAATATAATAGTCACATACATACATTGCATAGGTATAAAAAGTAAGTTAGGTAAATTATTATAAAATTGCAATCATCTCCCATTTTACCTCAATTAGTTAAAAAAAAACAAAAATATTTAATGAAAGTGTCGTATATGTTTGTTGCAGGTGACCTGTGGTGGTCGGAGATGGCGGCAATGATCTCCATCATGAGCGGCCAGGCGGCGCCGAGCTGGTCGCCGCGCGAGTGCAGCAGGCGCGCCGCGCACTCCAGCTGGCGCGCGCGCACGTCGCAGTGCCGCACCGCGCACAGCTCCGCCAGCGGCTCCAGCACCAGCCGCGACCGCGCCTGCACACATCAAAATATTCTTTATTCTAATACACTTTTACAAGCTCTTTTGAATCGTCATTTTTACATTATCAAAATTAAATGTCAGTCTGTGTTCAATTCAATTCAATTCTGTTGTTGATGGCTTCAAAGCGTGCCAGTTGAGCACAGATTATTTCGCCAGTGTCACGTAGAATGGAGAAGACACAAAGGAGATTGGTCGGTAACATAGAGTCAATAAGTTTATTTAAATTATGATAGTATAAGGGAAGTAAATCCTTATTAAACCTACAACAAAAGACAGCACAGTTAGTATTTACAAAAACACACAACAAAAATTAGTTAATAGATGTTAATTATATTACATAAAATGTTAGTCTATAATTTAATTCTATTATTTTTAATATATTTACATAAAAATTTACACAAAGGACTAAAAACAAACATCAATAAACAGTTAACATTAAGGGGACGGGAAACTTTTAAAGGAAGGACATCATAGATAGGATGGAGGAGTGTCAGTCTGTGTTATCGCGAACATACATCGTGACACGATAATTGGGATAAAAACTACCCTATCTCTCTCTCAAGCTGGACCAAATTACAGATGCTTACAAAATTTGATAGAAATTTGTGCAGTAGTTTCGGAGTTTATTTTTATTTTATTATTGTTTATTTTGTTTATATTGTTAACATACATCGTGACACGAAATTTATAATGGATCTCGGAAAAGAGTTAGATAGATTTTTTTAATTGTTTTACTATCATTTATTTTAGCATTGAACGTAATTCAAAATATTTATTTAAAAATTAAACTTTAATAATGTATAATAATATAATTTACCTCAGTGACTTGTCCAGGGTTGTTATGGTGATATTGGAAGGCTGCCTGCACCAGATACGTGATGGCTTCCACACCCCATTCTCGCATTCGTATATGAGGATGTTGGCATACCTACATTAAAATTAAAATAATTATATTTAAAACTATTAAAAATAATATATTTTTATTAAAGTACATATAAAATAGACATACCTCAAGTAAATGATTAGTGATTGGTCTCCACATAACTTCTATTCTGTGCATATTCGCTAGTCCCGTTTCAAGCAATTTAGCCACCGCAAACAAAGATGGTTCCTGTAAATAAAATAAAAATATAAATAATTTATAGGT
Source organism: Boloria selene (assembly GCA_905231865.2). NCBI lineage: Eukaryota > Metazoa > Arthropoda > Insecta > Lepidoptera > Nymphalidae > Boloria > Boloria selene. Next base: position 1,825,903 of record HG993156.1, read on the forward strand.
TATGTTGAAAAAAAAATCTAATAAATACCCATTATATAGAACTTACTCTATTCGAATACGCCAATTCCATAGCTTCATTGGACAATTTGCACAAAGCATCAATAAGATGATGTAAGGCGACATCATCTAAATTCTTTGACGCCTCAAAAACTCGCGACAGCATGGCAGATAATGCTGAAAATATTAATAAGTCAATCAATTATGTCATTATAATACATTTTTTTAATAATTCCATGCTCATTCTAGAAGCACATTCAGAAAATATTAGGGCAGGATCAAAATTTGTATCGTGTGCTGTTAAGCCCTTAATTGTGGGTTGTGTGTTTGGGGTATTTGGGGTAAGTTTAGAGCATTGTATATAAGTATGCAATATACAACTTTTATTATAAATTATTTATTTTCAGATTAAAAATTCAATTTACAATATTTCATTTTAAACCTGTGCTCTTATAACTGAATGAAATATAATATAATTAAATATATTTTGAACTGAGATATCATATTATACAAAAACGTAAATATTTGACATTCATAAAAAAAAAAAATTCTACCTCATGCATTTCACAGTCAATTTGTTTAAGAGTTATATCGATATTAAGTGTGATTTAAGTTGAAAATATAAAAATGTTGTGATTTGTGAAGTGTTCTATTGTGATTCTCAATTTGTTATAAAATAATCATTTGTTGTACAAATTAATATGTACTGCCATAGACAAGTGCATCGCAATATAAAATAATAGTGCATCATAAATAAAACATGGCCAGCAAGCTCCATCCCAGAGCGCGAAGACGGACAAAAGCGACCTTCAGCAAGACATTATTGTAAAAGCGACTTTATTACTTTGCGATTAAGTCGCCTTTACAACTTCCAAATCCCTTGTATGTCTATTTGGAATTTCATAACAATTCATTAATTTGCATCATTAAAATTAAGTGTTACATCTCAATAGTTTGGGCAATTTAGCGCATTTATTGGCCTTTATAGTCCATATAAAAGGCGTTTTTTACCATTTTAAAATACTTCAATTGAAGAATCACACAAAAAAGAGATTATTAAAGTATATATTTAATGAGCAATTTTTAAAACAATGACAAATCATTCCAAATAGACAGTATGTTATAAAACGTGATATACCACTCATGACTCCGAGCGACTCGGCCACGGGAACTTGCTGACCTGAAAATAATTCCATTACAACACTTTCAAATGTCAATTGTAGGGGAAAATGATGTGAAACAGCCTGAAATGTCCGACAACAAGAAATAATAATACATGAACGAATATTTGATGCATAATGAACTCTCTATAAAAATCTATAACTTCATTTTAAGGCTATTGTTTATGCACTAAAAGTTTTGGCTCAGCCACTATTTCGATACCTGAATAATGATTTTTTAATAAGTAGGGTATGTCCTAGGACCTAGTGAATTAATCCAAGAATTAAATACTAAACTAAAATAGCTTTATAACTATAGCAATAAGGTACAATTTCCCTTACCAGGTAAGTCAGCCATCACTGCAGAGGTGCTCATGACTGCATTGGCGTCAGCACTGGCGCGGCTCGCTTTCATACTGCCACCAGTGGACGGTTTTAATCCAAGAATCCATACCTGGTCCAATAAATAGGAATAAAAGTTACATGTAAGCTAAAAATGTATTTTAATGTTAGATGTCAAACATCGATGGTTTGTGATGTGATAACTTTTTATTCAGACTTCAGAGTACTTTTGTACTACATAGAGATTGGTCGCATAATTTTCATTCAGAATCAGAATTTAAGGTACATTCTGGATGGAAAATGTGAGAGAGTAGAACTGAAGGAGTCAGTTGATATTTTAATTGAGTTTTTTGAAGTGAAACTTCTTTAGAATCGTTGTGATTTCAAACTCGATGAAACGACAAAATAAGTCCGAAGTACCAGCCATCTCCCTCTCTCAACGAGCTTAGACGGGGTTATTTAGTGTAAATATAAACGCAAAATGGAGTAAATGGAGAGCGCATGCGGGGGCAACCGCGCTTGCTAAGCATACACTAAATCAAGCTTGTGCGACGTCAATGTTGACGTCTTGTCTATTTTTCTCGAAAGTGCTGTCGCACTATCGCAACGATTTATATCGATGTAATTCAAGATTAGATGAATTTTTGTTTTACTGTGGGTGTTATTATTGATTTATTTAAAGACAAGTGGGGCTCAGGATAATTTAAAATATGTATTTTGAATGATTTAAAATTTGCAGATTTCCCAACGATGAAAGCAAGAAGAAAGAATATGGCTTAATGCTTTTCAAAGAGACAATTTTTTCCAACAAAGCATAGTGTTGTATGCTCTAGACATTTACACCGCATTGCTTTACCTTTCACCAGCAATAATTCAAACAATTATCGATATCGATGTTTTTCAAAGTTTTTCAAAATAATCCCTTTTGGAATTCCTAGAGAATCACTTCGTTACCCAATCACAGCTGGCGAAGCTTACCTCTCCCCCCGCCGTAAATGAGCGACTTTGAGCTAATACAAAAACATGCCAATGCGCGCTCCATTGGTTTTATGCTCCATGGCACGCACACATATTATGTGTGTATATGGGTGTGTATACCAGATGCTGCAGCGTAGTGAGCACGGGCAGCCAGGCGTGCTGCAGCGCGTCGCCATCACGCCGCGCCGCCGCCAGCAGCGCGCGCATCGCCGTCACGTGGCGTGACGTCACCATCACGAACGACTGCTGCTGGCCTGCTTTCAAAATATTATATTACTAGCTAATAATGTTAATATAAATATTAGGTATTTAACCTCTTTCAAAATAAATGAAAACAGCTAAACGCGACAAAAGAAAAAAAAACATATTTACGCTAATGCTGGCCTATTATTACGATTACAGAGTTTCCTTGTTTATATTTATATATTTTATTGTAGATAGATTAAATTGCGATTTATATTACCGTTTAAATAAATATTTGAAATAAAGTAAGTCTAGATATTTTAATATAAAAGAATTAAACGCGATAAAAAAAGTCGCGTCAATATTATCAATGTCACAGTTTATGTGTATGTGATTTCTTCACACGGCTGTAATAAAATAATAATTGAAAGAAAGAAAATATCTTACATCACTAGCAACACAACAGTAAAACTTTTACATAAGTAGCCATTTTTATTAAATACTAGATGAATAAAAATCTTAAATTACAGACGTTTTTTCCCGGTTAGGGTACCCCTCCGCATCGTCTCAAAAGTAAATAAATAAATATTCGTAATGAAAGTACCTCTTTTCTCACTCCTTCTTCCCTCCCTTCTCCTTCTTCCCTACCTCCTCTCTTCCTCTTCCCTGACTCTTCCGTCTTCCCTCCCTCCTCCCTCCCTCCCTCCCTTTCCTGAAAGGCCAGCAACGCATGTGCACGCCTAGCTTGTAGATGTCCATGGGCGGAGGTGATCACTTCCCATCAGGTGAGCCTCCTGCCCGTTTGTCCCCTTTTTACCATAAAAAAAAAGTGCGTGTGTACAAAGTACACATGTCAGAAGTAAAACTTCTTAGGCAAACTAATTTTTAAATCTCGTTTATATTTATACTAAATAACCCAGTCAAAGCTCGTTGAGAGAGGGAGATGGCGCTACGGTCACACCCACGAGTTAGACAGAGTTAGAAATGTCACTGACTCGCGGTGGGCGAGATCTAACTACGGCTAACTGTTCCCCGTCTCTGAGCGCCTGGTACTATGAGAGTATCACTTCACTTGGCTCACCGGTGGGCTGCGCGCAGGGCAGCGGCGTGCCGACCCACACGACGTGGTGGCGCAGGTCGTGCTGCGGCGCGGGCGCGCGCGCGGCCGGCCACGGGCACGCCAGCGCCGCCAGCGCGCCCAGCACCGGCACGCAGTACTGCGCCGGCAGCGCGCAGCGGCACAGCGCGCCCACGCACGCGTCGCGCGCGCTCGTCACGCCCACCTACATACATGCACTATTTAGAAATATACGTTCTTTTGTATTTCTACTCAACAATTTCATTGTTCTTATGATGTAATAAGGGAGACTTTTTGAAATGTTGGACAATACAGCTTTGTTATTCATATAGCATAAAAATATTACCAAAAAAACCACAAAAAAGCGAATAAATAAATTTTAGTAATAATTATTACTTATATTTTTGCTAATCAATAACAAAGAAAATATAACGTTCAAGCTGATAAAAATAGCATGTTGCAAAATAGCAACCAAATGTTCTCTGCCGTTCTGTGCCGTTGTTATAAAACTTCTGCAATATGCAAATGTATGACTTAAATACCCACCTTTCCACTAACTCTGGCTAAAGTCTGTATCGCGCGGAGAATGTTCTCCAACTCTCCGATACTCGCTTCAGCCAGCACCGACAGACCCCACACGAGTCCGCACCAAGACGACTTTATCAACTAGGAAATATTTAAACATATAAATAATATTAAAACGATTTTTAAACAAATGTTTACGCCTTCTTACTAATAAGGCTAAAAATTTTAGTAAAAAAATGAAGAAAGTTAGAAGGTAGAATCCCGAATTTACACATAATAAGAGAAAAGATAGTGTATCAACGTCTAAATTTATAAAAACGGTCATTCACTCACTCAACACAAATATTGACGGAACCCCTTGACGTAAAAGATGAAATTTGGCAGGGAGGTAGTTTATGGTTAATTCGCTAAGAATGGATTTTGCGACAGGGCCGGATTAAGATCGAAAGTTTGTATAAAAGTCCTTCATTATTTGTGCTACCAACTTTAAATTTGGCAGTTGCTAGTATAGCTATGAAAAATAATACATAATATTTTAAAATATATATATACGTACCTGTATTTTTAATTGCCTCTCTTTGTCTTCTGTCTCAGGATCTATCTTTTCAAGAACATTAAAGTTTTGGTCGGCCTCGCCGGTGTGACCGTTGTTTGTTATTTCTTTGGTATTATCCAGTTTTGTTTCTGATTCTACCAAATATAACAAATATTATTTAATTCCAGCAATAATATGGGAGCAATCAGCAATAGACAGTGGTAATCCAGTGGTGAAACACTCGCTTGGATATCCAAGTAATGCGAGTTCAAATCCGGGTCGCACTTCTGATATTTTCATGTGTGAATCATTTCTAAAATGATTACCACTTCTGTTACGGTAAAGGAAAACATCGTGAGGAAACCTGCATGTCTGAGAGAACCTAGCAAGTTTTCGAAAGACATGTGAAGACCGCCAATCCGCACTTGGCCAGCGCGGTGGACTAAGGCCTGATCCCTCTCGTAATGAAGGGAGGCCCGTGCCCAGTAGTGGAACGTTAAAAAAAAGGATGAATACATACATACAATCAACAATAATAACACATAAGCTTGTTAGATATTTTTGTTACTAACCTTTGTGATTATTTATAGACTTGTTAGAATTTACTTCTTTTTCTTCACTGTCGTTTTGAGAATCATCGTACAATTCTTGTAGCCTGCAAGTGAATCATAGATCAATTCCACTATATTTTCTATGAATAAAAGGTCGATAGTTCGAATTACGATACGAAAATAATCATACTTTAACATAAGAGGATCAATTTTGGTGAATACCATACCAATATATACCCACGAAAATTGTATCAAATTTATTAATTATGTAAGCTAAAAGGTTTTAAACGTACTTAATAAAAAAAATTAAACATGAAAAAAATTATACCTGAAATACTCATCGCCCTCTAAAGTGATGGCAATCGATCGAATGATTTCAACGAGACAGGCGTATGCTACGGATATACCATAGCCTTCCTGTATCGTTGGCGCCTCTGTGCGGTCTAGCATCTCTATACTGAATAAAAAAAAGATATTTTGCAGATTATTGGAGTACATGAAATTACTGCTTGTAAAAAATATTATGCTTTTCCCTTTGTTTTCATATAGCTTAAAAAACATATTTATTGTTACAATAATCAACTCAAAAAAACTTTTATATTCTATAAAATATAAAAGACTATATTTAGGTAGATCTTACTTACTATACTGCTTTAGCTGTACCAGGCTCAAATGTGACACACAAGGGTAGCCATACACCCTTCCAATAGAAACCGGCCTGCTGAGGGATGCTCGATGTACCTATGATAATAAGAGAAAAAATTGTTACGATGACTATGAATATAATAGTATTTTAGTAATTATATTTTTTAAATATTTTAATCGACTGCTCTAAACGCACCTATATACTGAGGACTAATCTGTTGCCCTTAAGCAAATCCAAAAATCACGTTTTATTTTAAATATTGCGAGAAAATCAGAGTGACCTATGAGTTTTTAAAAAATGTGGGAAACATGTCACTTCATTTAAACAACATTGTGGCTAACAGTAACAAGTACCTATTATAATAACTACATTGTATAAAACAAAGTCGCTTCCCTCTGTCTCTCCCTATGTATGCTTAGATCTTTGAAACTATGCAACTGATTTTGATGCGGTTTTTTTTAATTGATAGAGTGATTCAAGAAGAAGGTTTATATGTATAATACACTAGCGGAACCCGCGGCTTTGCGTAGGGACGAGCATGAGATTGAGTCGCTAGTAATTTATAATTATTTTAACATCATATAAAAACTATTGGATTATTTTATCTGTTAAAACATCGTGGTCTTACAGCACGGGACATACAAGTTTTATCGAGGCATAAAACTTAACGAGTATAAATTCTATGTGGCTATGACTGAAGCATTACAATTTACAATGCAGTTAAATCATATGCTGTGGCAGTGCATTCATCTAACACTTTTCTTTGGCTCAATATCGTCAGGTAAAATGTTAAGACATTACTGTTTTAGTAGTACGAGTATATAATAACTATTATCATATTTATATTGTTGAAGTTATACTTCTTTAGGCACGTGATGAAAAATTGATGAGAGTGAAATTTTATGATGCGCGCGCACAGCGAGACACAAAATTCTCACGGGAGAAGTTAGCTAACAGTCAACAGTTTAGAGGACTTGCAACTATATTCACGATATTTATTTTCACCAATGACATGGGTGTCATTTTCGAGGTTTCTTGGGGTGCTAATTGCGAAAATCAGTATGTATTATTTAATGATGCCAAAGAAGTACAACTTCTAACGCGTGTACATAAATACACACACACATTTTTTTTATAATAATTCAAATAATTCAATTTTATCTGACCTAACAATCAACATCTCTAAATTATTTTTTTGATTTATGTAAAAAGTTATCACCTACTTTTATTAATCTTTGTAAAAACAATAAAATCGTCTTAATATATTAACCTAGATTTTTAGAACATAGTTTAATTTATTAACATTTTCCTCATAACGAAGTAGTATATATACTATGTTTTAGATAGTTCCAGATCAAAATATAACTCGTTTGTACGATGTACGCGACGCTTCTCACCAGGCATGTGTCTTGAGCCTGTTGAACCAGTGTGGTCATTCGTCTTTCAGAATCAGAACTGCACGTAAATGATTTTCTAAGTTAATAGAAAAATCACAGGTAAAAAGTGGATCTTAGAAGTACCGCGTTACGCGTACAAAATTCTTAGAAATCAAGTGAAAGCAATATGTACAATGGCCGGGGGCATTTAGTGTTGTTTCTAGAATTTTTATATAGCCCAGTCATATTAGGGCTTTCACCTCGGAATGAAAGATAATAAGCTGCAAATTGGTATGAACCTTTGTTTTGTCATTCTAAATGTTGTCTCAAAAGTCACAATCGTTATCGTGTCCGCGTCTCAAGATATTCAAGGTCAAAGGTCACAAAAATCGGTTTTTCGCGAATATCTGGCTTCCTATCGGTTAAATGAGATTTGCATTTATTATAAAAGTTGTAGGCTATAAAATTCCCTACAACTTTTGTTTAAACTTTTTTTTCATACGACCAACCGTTTTGAAGGTAGAGCGCGAAGTGCACATCGTACAGTCATATACGGCCTAATGCAAGGTCAATCGTGAGTTATGGTTATCAGTACGTTATAAAGTCAATTATTTACTTGGAAATTATAATTATTAAACATAGTATTGAGAAATTTACGCGTTTTAAAGAAAAGATATATAATGTCGTGTTAACTTAAAATAAAACTAAAATATATAATCCAGAATTAATAATATTTTATACTTAAATAGTTAAATATGAATAATTATATATAAATAATCAAGTTACTTACTTTAATTAAATATAAATAATTAATAGTTAGTACATAAATAATAGGCATTGTTTAATAATTATAATTTCCAAGTAAATAATTGACTTTATAACGTACTGATAACCATAACTCACGATTGACCTTGCATTAGGCCGTATATGACTGTACGATGTGCACTTCGCGCTCTACCTTCAAAACGGTTGGTCGTATGAAAAAAAAGTTTAAACAAAAGTTGTAGGGAATTTTATAGCCTACAACTTTTATAATAAATGCAAATCTCATTTAACCGATAGGAAGCCAGATATTCGCGAAAAACCGATTTTTGTGACCTTTGACCTTGAATATCTTGAGACGCGGACACGATAACGATTGTGACTTTTGAGACAACATTTAGAATGACAAAACAAAGGTTCATACCAATTTGCAGCTTATTATCTTTCATTCCGAGGTTGACCCCTTTTTTTACCTAATATGACTGGGCTAATATGTTAGCTATGAGGTTAAAAAGATATTCTTTAACTTTATCATTTTAAAAAGTTTTACAATCATTTTAACTATCATAACTAATTTATGCCATTGATATTATCACTAAGGAGATCTATCATCCTGTTACCTCCGCCAACGGCCAGGGGACTGTTAGTATTCTAGTCATCACCACTTTATAGTTTCGCAGGGTCACTGGACGTTGCAAGAACGCTTGCGCACAAACTAAAATGACATTGGCTTCAATACAAAATTCTCAAACAATATTACATACTGGACATAAATGGACCTGCTCCTGTAAATTGTCTGTAGAAATAAAGATTTAACCGCCACTACTATATTTATTTTAAGGTAATATTTTCTGGATTTTTAATTTGCAAACTTAGAAATAGAATACTTCTTTTCAGGGAGCGTCTAGGATGTCTTCCGGACCGGCGCAACAACCGTTTTCAAACTCACAAGCGATGTATAAGACGATGCAAGCCACTGGTCAATATTTATACCGCGATTCTAGCGGAAGACTCGCGCAATTTTAGTGATTATTATTTACGATCTGGAAGCTGGGGTATTATTTCTAAGCCTTATTGTTACAAATATTTTGTATTTTCATCTATATTGTGTACTAAAGTAGGATAAGAAGTAGTCCACAGTAGTGAAAAAATGTACCATTTAAGGTACATTTTTTCTTATCGAATTATATAATATAAATATTACCTATACACAAGGATCTAAAATAATATTTCTATTATAAAAACAAAAGTTTCTATGAACTTTTAAGCTAAAACGATTGCACAGATTTGGACAAACACACAAGACATAGTCTACTATGTCCTAAACTAAAATATAGACCTCTGGTAATAAATATAATTTCTAAATAATGGCGCTTAAAATAATAAACGTAATCCACTCAATAGTATCTTGGCGCCGAGATTTAGAAAGCGAAGATACTGACATAGAAGTGTCAGGTGATTATGCGGATGATACACACGGACTTCATATAGACGGTCCCGCGCCCGACCCTTTAGACGATGACTCGGATATCAAGCACCACGAATTTCCTCCCGACATCGATTACGTTGAAACCGAACACGATGAAAATGATTTAGTAGATCATGAGTTTTTACAAGACTAAAGTATATTTACATTTAATAAATAAAATTAAAAATTAATATTACAATCAAATGAGTTTAATTATTATTTTATGAATTAAAAAATTAAACAGCACGCAAAAAGAACATTCACAAATATGTGTAATATATATAATAATATGATAACGGACCATTTTCCGTCATTTGACAGGGGACTGTTACACTAAAACCAAAATTTATCCCTTATAGCGGATATTAAAAATTTTTTTGGAGGCACTTATAAACGACTCTTTCCATTATTAGGCAGGGGACTGTAAGACATACTCAAACTACCAGTATTGCCTTACCTGCGGGCGTGTTAACCTGCGAGGCCACGAACAAACTCTGTACGTAGGCGCCGAGCGCGTTCACTATGTCCTGGAAGATGTTGGTCGCGTGCGGCCTCATGTCGTAACACGCGCAGAACGCCTTTAGTAAATCTGGAGAAAAATGTATTTTTGACTTATTATCCAAACTGCCTCCATATAGACGTATCGGCTTTTTAGGGACATCATTATAGAGCGCTATCTAGTTTTGGGGTAAGGTTTGAGATTTTTGTTACACATACCAGATACTTGATACACTACATATATATAACTTTTATATACATACAAATTATAAATATAATCACCCATGACTGGAGTACAAACATTCGTGCTTATCACACAAATGCCTTCAGCGGGACTCGAACTAGTATCCGCTGGCGCAACAAATAAGGTCACTACAAACCGAGCCAAATGTGTCGCCAAAGGCACTTCTTTCAAGATAAATTTACTTGACGTATACAGAATAAATTGTTCAAATATGAGTACCAGGCTGAACGGTGATCCGGTGGAGCACCTCGAGTACCAGTGCGCGCTGCCACAGCGGCTTGTCAGGGTCCAGGAACTTGATGGTCAGCGACAGGAAGATCTCGCACTCAGTCACCTGGCACATTGTCATACATAATAAACATTTATATATTTTAAAAATTTTAAATATTTAAATATTTTAAAAATTCTTTTTTTCTAGATAGTGAATTAATTCGAAAATTTTATATAGATATAGTCTTTTCTTGTCTTTACTATCAAAAAATTAGGAAAAATAAAAATTGTTTAAACAAATTTCGATGTTAAATGAAAAAAGACGGATCAGCGCCATCTATCATATTGCAAAAGAGAAGCTCGAATTTTCAATCCTTGTATGACATTATTTAGAAAGGTCCCTTCTGTCATTTTATCATATAATCGGGCACTAACCAAGAGGTCGTGATACTTGTGCACGATGACGGAGACGAGGCGCAGCAGGCGCATGGTGACGGGGAAGTGCGGGCGCTCCGCCCCCGGCGCCGCGCCCGCGCCCGCCGCGCCACCCGGGATGTGCGGCGACGTGAACGCCGCCCTGGGGGAGAAGCACAGACAGTTCTCGAGACTGAATTTACTGAATTAGCGCAGGTGCGTAGTGATTAGGAGAAAATAAGTGTGGACAGCGACTGATTAGTGCGAGTGTACGAGTAGCCTCGTACCGCCCGCCCTCCCTTCTCCTCACTCGCAGCGTGCCTGCCACTAAACACGTCTAAAGTGAATTGGACACTACTCGCACTACACACCTGCACTTCACAGCCTCAATTACTAATCACCTGCACTCGCACTAATCAAAGTGAATACAGGCCTTTAAGCTCAGCTTTGCATTTGTGTGAGTGATAGCTAAAAGCTAATAGCTGCGCATCAAAAACCAGTTAAAACAAGTTTAAACCACTCGCAACGCGCTACGCTATCAACTGTACCCCATCCGTACACTGCACGCACACAAATGCAAAGCTGAGCTGAAGTCTCGAGAACTGTATTTTTGTATAAGACAAGACATGTGGCCACTACTTGTATATAAAGTCCAAATGATAAGCATCTAAATATTTTTTTTTCAAAACACACAACTTCATACTTTGGTAAGTTCAACAATTCAAACGGACTAACAGGAAACTTTCCAACTCCGGGCTGTTACTGTGACTTTCTTGACAGAAAAACTCTGTAACTATACTGTACTTACCTATATTTTACATTAGGTGAGAATAGCCTTATTATTAATGCACACACGTGTTCCTTTAATAGGAAACGGAATTCTGAGATCTGGAACAAAAGATTATAATATATAGATTGAACTGATATTCAATATTGAAAAATAAAAATTATGACATATAAAAGGTAATGTTTCCATATTTCTCAGTGAGAAATTTGTAAAAGATCTTGTTGATCTTGAGAGTTCTTGTAACATTTTTTTTTCTTATTATATTTTCAAGGGAAGTTTTTAGTTTTTTTTTATGTAATTTTAAACTAACATAACGAAAAGATAGATAAGCATTGATTTATTTCATTATAAATAGTACATACCTTAAAAAATACATCAGAGAAGTCTGTTAACACAGTATCTAATAATTCAAGTCCAAATGTTTTAGGTACGTCCGAAATGCCAACGAGCCAGTGCGCCGCGTCGCCATTTATTAATTGTATAATGTCCTGAAACGTTTACATATTATATAGTTCATTCTATCCCATGATAGCAGACTCCATGAACAGATCTGATTTATGGTGTTAGAATTAGGGTTAATATTATTGTTTATTTTTCTCATTAATATTTATAGATAAAATATAGAATATTAATATAAAACCTAAAATGATTTTGAGGTGTATTGTTTACATTTCTATTTATTTCAAAAAAGAGCCATTTCTAGTTCAATAATTTTAATGTTCTCCGATCTATTCCGGTCATGGCGGCCAATCTCATTGAGACTGGCTAACAGCGCAGGAGATATTATATTATTATATAAGTGTACGCGCGGGCACAAGTGCACTCTCATACTCTGGTGGGACGACTGTTCGACACGACCAGTGAGAGCTTAGGCGCAGAACCGACGGCTTTACGTGCTCACCGAGCAACGGGGGTGACACACCCACAACTATTCAACTCCGTGCTGTTACTGAGGCTTATTCAACAGAAAGACTCAATAACTAAATGTGGCACGACCTGCGACTCAAACCCAGAACCTCTCGATGTGTTTGGCGTCCATGCTAATCACTACACCACCGAGGCAGTGAAGAAAACACAACACGTTACATTAACAAAAATTTAAATAAAATAAATATTTTATTTGCAGGTTTTTGTTCTGATATATAACAATTTACGCCACAACCAATAATTTAAAATCCCAAAAGATGGTTTTATATTCAAAATATACTATTTCTTTTTTCTGGATATTGACTTACTTGCAATATAAGATAAGCATCAACGGCACAGGGTTTAAGTTCTTTTGGCGCTTTATTATTTGCTTGCATTCTTACATCAGCTGGATTTACTTTCAATGTACCTAAAATATAGTATGAAAAATTTAATTTATAATATAATACTACAAATATTTACTGTATTAGGGTAACTTTCAATAATATTTACGCAATATTATTGAAATTATTGAAGAGTTCATACACTAATATGCATGCAATGACATGCAGTTAAGTCCATCACTAATGTCATTAGTGCATTATCAAGTACCACATTATGTTATGGCAGAATAAATAGATCACTATATTAATATTTTCCTCCTGAACTATTCCAGCCACAGAGTTTGATTTTACTGATAATAAGTAATCATGCAAAAGATTTTTAAAGCCATATACTGCCATTGACTTAAGTTTGAGTTGTTATTGAGAATTTACCATATAAAATAATAATAAGTTATGGTGCCCAACCAGGTATTCAAATCTAAGACATTTAATATGATCTGGATCTAGGATAGACTTACAATTAGGTCAGGTACATAAATAATATTGGCGTAAAAACTATGTATTGTTCATATCAATAAAAATAAATGATTTGTACTCATACCATTAGCTTCTGCTAAAGCTTTTTCAAAGACAAGTGCCACAAGTTGGCGCACTGTTGCAGCGGCTGCATGGCTGGTGCTTACATCTCGTGTCTCACTTGCTGGTACCATACGCATGCACATTACCATTGTCTGTAATATAAATAAAATGCTTGGTTAAAGTTATTAAAATCTTATTAAATTGACATTAAGACATTCTTCCTTTACATAATTAGCAACATAGTCTTCTATATACTATTTAATCTAATGTCTTGTAAAGGTTAAATAAAAACCAGCTAAGGTATTTTGAAGTTCCAATTAAATTACCAATTGTCATCCTGTCATAAATTATCTGTTGTACACATATGTTTTTAAGACTTCATTTACTTTTTATTGAGATTAGGTAAGTGGTTTGGTTATTTATATATAATTAACATTATAAATTTTCTAAATTCGAAACATTTACTTAGATATTTAATCAATATCAATAGTCACTTACCCGAGCTAAGGTATCACCATGTACTAAATCAGATGTGGTCATCAACAGAGCAGCAAGTTGCAAGAGCTTCAGCTCTAAAGTATTTGTTTGGCCAAGATTATAAAGACAGTCAACAACATGGCGTGCACCTTTGGCATCAATTCCTTGTTGAGCTATTAATCTTTGGATTGTGCCAAGGCAAAACTGCAATAACAATTATTGTTGTTTAATATCATATATATGATTATAAATCATTTCAATGCTTATTCTATATACTACTAAAGCTACTTATACTTATTTTGACACTATTCAAAGCAAGCTATAATTCGCGTCATGTAAAAAGAACGCTGGCTGTCAAGTTGCGCAGAGGCGATTTATCGGCCAATTTGGTGGTAAGACGCGGGGTGCGGGACGGCGAGGCACGCGCCGCATGCTTTCCGGCTCGCTATTGGTTCGTTAGTTCAAAATATTATCGCGCACACAAAAGTTATTAATTACGAAATGATTTTATATCAAAAATAGCGAAATAATATTTTTGACGCTTATTGTTTTATAAAGAGAGAGTCTGATAGTAATGCAGTTAACAATAAAAAATATATATTGAACGAATTAATTTAATTTTTTGTAAGTAGATTAAAAGTTCTACAATAAATCAAACATATTTTATTAATTTATAAAATTCTGTTTAATAACATCCTATCTAATATATTTTTCAACGTACCTACCAATAACCAATATACGTCACGAGCGAAAGGTTAGTTCAAAAATAAAAGAATAGGCTTAGTAATTTTGTGTGCGAATGTACCCATGCGCAAAAACACCCCCCACCACTTTCTTCCAGCGTTCTTTTTACGTGACGCGAACTGTACAATAATATTATGTCTAGTGGTAACCTACATCGGTTTCAATAATTATTTAAATTTGCTAAGAAAATATGAACATCTGAACCAATATATTCAAAACATAACACAAAAAAAAATTATAAAAATACATTAAATTGAAATATTGTTTTTATTTTTATATACTATAAAAAAATACAGGTAATATATTATAATTGCATTAAAAAGAAATCTAAAGTAATAATTACATCATTACCTTTATTATTTTCACATCCTTTGACTCACATCCTTGCACCAAAGGATAAAGTATTTGATTAACTACTCCATATAGTGAAGCTTGAGGGTTATTTGATGCCAGTGCCAATTTCTCAATAGCTTCATCACAAGCCTGAAAATTAGATAAACTTTTGTGTAAACATTAAGTTTACTAGTTTTTTATATGCAAAATTAAAAGCATAAACAACAATTATTTGGAAAGGAAAACATTAAAGTAGATCTTAGATATTAAATCCTCTCATATATTATTTGATGAGCGTAAAAAGTTAGTGATTTAACATGATTATTTTAATTTCAATAATTAACTAATACCTCTCTTATCTGTGGATATTTTTTCTTGGTTTCTAAGCTAAGAGTTTTGAAGTCATTCTGTAGGACGTCCATGAATTTCTTCGTGGAATCGTCGCCGGTAACAGCACTGACAAATGCCATGTTTTGCTATTAAATTCTAATTAGTTTTTCACTTCATGTTTTAGGCAAAATTAATGATAAATTACAAATGTGCCATGTACACAATCGACATCACAATTTACAGTTCAAAAATTTTACTATTACAATGTCATTTACGTGATACGTCAGATGAATATATAATTTTCATAAACGTTACCAAGTAAATATACACAAAAATCACACAATTTATTTGTTTTATATAAAAAATTGTATGAACTTAAAAATAATTATATTAAAAGCCGTGAAGATTTAAATGTAGTCTGCAACTTATTAGTTTCTGAACGGAAATTAAGTTCCATTTTAAGAAATATTTTAGTAGAATTTTTTTAAGTACAACAATTTTATTAAAATAGTGCTTTTTGTGTAAAAGTATTATTTTTTTATAAATTATCCTACTATGATTATTGTAATTTTAACAAAAATAAAGTATAATATTAGAAATTTTCCCATTAAAATATATATTATTTGTTTTATTCTTACTATTATATTATAAATATCAAAATAAACACACAAAAGTTAAAAATATAGGGTAAATTAATTTTTATGAAACTAATTTTATTGGCACTTCAATTAAATTTAAGTACCAATTTATTGTAGTATGTAGTTAACAAAATTTTGTTATTTATCTTATCTATAACTAAGCCTAAGTAAATATTATAATGTTCAAAATTGGTTAAAATTCCTACGCATTTTTTTTATTAATTAATTTATCTAGTGAAAGTGCAAAATAAAATGTGCCAAAAACCCACTTTTCCTTAAGCCATTTTTTTCAATAGCAACATCGATTTACTGATTGTGCAGAAGAAAAAACAATGGTGTGATTCCAGATTTTTATTTGTAAGTATTTATAGAATCGAATATCAATTTAACTAATTTAACGTTTATGACTCGATAAAAAGTTAAACGTATTCAACGATGCAGATCCCAAGGTAAAAAACGTTTACAGTCGCACGAAAATACATGCTTTGTGAGCTTGACGGACTGTCAGTGCAATTTTTACTCTATTTATTCAGCTTGATTTAGCTATGCGCCATTCGTATTGTAATAAAACGGCCAATGCATGCAGATTTTAGAACATCTTTAAATAAACAGCTAAGTTACGCGTGTGGAATGGTCAGAAACTTAATGTGATTCAGACGTAATCTCTGCTGCAGTCTTCGTGTTTTCTCGTATTGCATATCTTTGCCGGCACCTAGTATAAGTTAATTGTGTCGTTTGCCCAGTGTTTTGTTATTACATTCGTGACGAAAGTAGTGTGTTGACCTCTTATAATCATTGAATTAATCATTCTTGGAGATGGACGTGTCAAGTGCAGAATCGCATAATCGAAACCGATAAACGATGCAACATGTGTTTTTGTGTACCAAATTGTAAATATCTTTCTCTTGAACATTATTCTAAACTACTTTTTATATAGTCTTAATTTGACTAATTACTTAGTAATTAGTTTATTAGTATTCTTAAATTATAGATTCCCTTTATGAATTAATATAGAAAAACTATGTTTACAAAAATAAGAATTGAATCTTGTCTGTAATAATGATATTTGTAGATGTAAAAATATATATTATGATTGCTTTATAACCAGTAAATTCATAAATTTATCCCTATTTTACTTGTTTGTCAATAAGGAAGGTTATTATTAAACAGTTATTGTTGTATTTCACAGGCATTCCTTTTTTGTTTCAGATAACATCATTAAAATAAATAATTCTGCAATACTTTTCCAAAATTTTCCTCAAGACTGTTTATATTTTAGAATAAATATTGTTTGGGTAATGTAGGGTATGAGTGATTGCCGAAGAAGGATGCCAACATTGAGAGAGAGAATAAAAAGACGGAATTAGTTATTTATTTATTTTTATATGTAATTGATAAAAAGCTTTATAATCCAATAATCATATTCCTAGTTATTCATTATATCCTAAAAAATATTATAAAAGAAATGAATTTAACAAGTCAAAAGAGATTGTGATGAAGTTAGCTATTTTTATTTATTCAGTTATTTTATCATTTGTTAGTTGTTAATTAACGAAATAAAGTATAAAGTAATCACAATGAATATAAAGTGCGATAGTTTTTGATTTTGTGGCTTGATGGAGAAATATGGACAATATGGCGTCCAATGTGTCTTTACGCAGCAACAAACAGAGAAAAGACAATCTAATTACCCGGAAACAGGACAAGAGTCCCGAGAAGACCATCAGGGGTACGAGGGGTGCTTATCGAGGGGTACCATCGACTTCGAAGCGTGACGAGGATGTCGAAAGCTCAACTGAGCGATTGGACAGGCCAAAAAAATTTATATCCCAGAACAAAAGCAACTATGGACTGGGCAAGAGGCCTGATTTCTCGTTGAAGAACAGGAACGTGCATTTGGCATCCTCACGATATGGACAGGTGAGTGGATAAGCTATAATTAAACCACTATTTGTAGCATTTTGTAATTAATCATAGATACGATAAATTATAAGCTAACGCGATGAAATGTCGTAAATGGTTTACGTTTTAATTACAAAACTTAATTTTGCTATTTATCAGTTCTATGCATCAAAGATACTTTTGGCATATTTCATGAATGTATGAAGTATTTTAAATTTTATATTTCTTTTATTGAAGAGTGTAAGCATACGTGATATTTATCAATTACTGTCAATTTACGTATGTTTACAATTCACTACGTTTTTGTAACGTAATTTGAAAATTTGCAGCGAAGTTTGTAGTTTGTAGGTTCTTCATAATTTTATTATACTAGCGAATTATTTAATCGACATACTTCAGCTTACATGAAACCTTTATGATAGCTTAGGAAACCAAGTAAGAGCAAATGCATTTTAATACTGTTATTTGATGTTAGTTAATACAATTAATTGACTTCAATGTTTTACAAATGTAGAAACGTCAATAAAATGTCGTTAGAAAAGCTATGAATATACATATTCAAATGGGTCAGTATGGGGAAGTCTGAAACTATAGGACACACGAAGATCTGTTCTTTTAGTAACAAGAAAAACTGCATTCATAAATGTAGAAAAAACTTGTAAGCAGAGTACAAGTTTTTTCTAAATTTATGAATGCAGTTTTTTTTTGTTAATAAAATTGATGACATGGTACCTAAGGACAGATCTTCGTAATATATCATCATCATCTTATAGTTTCAGACTTCCCTATACATTCCCACTTGAATGTTGCACCTGTATATACGAATATTCTACAGAACACATAAGATTAAAAAAAATTGTAAGTAATATTATTGCCGACCAAAAACTTATCTTCACGAGTTTCGGGGCTTTTCATTTTCCAAGCATGTGTCCAGTTGAGAGACGTTTTAAAAGATCTGATTTCCATTATATAAATATCTTTTTGGTTAAGACAACTCTAAAATGTCAATCTTATATTACATTGTAGGTTTTTTTAATCTATAGCTTATGTATAGAAATAAATAACTGTTCGTTAATTTCGCTAAAACTCAAAAACCATTGTTAAATAAATAAATAATCAAACACCCGTACATAGCCGGCGCCAGAAGTTATCTAAACAACATACCTACGTAGAGTTGAGAAAGTTTAAGTTTATTCAGACCCCATTCAAATCCTCGTGTTACAAAGATAGAAAGCAAAATATTGCAAGGAAAAATAATAATTTATAGATTTATACATGGTCAAGTTTTCAAAGTGATAGAAATTATATTTATTTTAATTAACGGACCCCGTGGCTTCGCTGACGCTAAACAATAAGATAGAAGTTATATTTTAACATAATTTGGGTCCTAAGAAATAGAGCGATTTTAGGAAAGCCTTCACCTTCACATTACGATACAAAAGAAACGTTTTAGGTTGAACAAACTATAAATGATTGCTGTAAATTTTACGCGAGGAGAATGTTAGAGGAAACAGACTTCCTTCAAATATTTTACCCTACAATCAAAGGCTTTGTAGGTCAGAGACATATTTGTGACTTGTTTGTGAAATACGTTCGAAGTGTTGTACTAAATTGCTGAAATGTAAGTTAAAATTTCAGCAAGTGCATTTTATGTGTTAGAGCAATCTTCAGAGTCAATAATTCAGCTAGGTCAAGTTAGCAAATAATTTTTGGCACGGAATGCGAACATTTTACATTACGAATCTACCTACCTACTATGTTAGATGAAAATGTTTTTAACCGACTTCAAAAAAGGAGGAGGTTATATGTTCCGTTGTATGTATTTTTTTTTATGTATGTTCACCGATTACTCCGCCGTCTGTGGGCCGATTTCAAAAATTTTTCTTTTGATTGGTAGGGTATAGTTCCGAGGTGGTCCCATTGTCACCAAGTCAGGATCTGATGATGGGATCCCAGGGAAATCGAAGGAAACTCTCAAAATTTACAGGCACCTATTATGTTTTTGATATATTTTCTAAACCCGATAAAGCTTTTACGTATGAAAATCATCATCTCATGTGGATGAGCTGATGATGGAAGGTAAAATTCCTCAACAGTTGTTTTTTATGTGTTTTCACCGATTTCTCCGTGAATTGTGGGCCGATTTTAAAAATTTCTTTTTTGTTCGGTAGGGTATACATTCAAGATGTTCTCATTGTCACCAAGTCAGCATCTGATGATGGGATCCTAGAGAAATCGAGGGCAACCCTTAAATTTTATCGGCACTGATTACCTTTTTCATATATTTTCTAAAGCTGTTCAAGAATTTGTGATGATGTAAGGTATATATCCTCAACGGTTAGGAGTTGAAACAAAATTCTTTTAATATTATACGTACTTATGAACTGATAGTCGTATTCCTTCAGGATATTAGGTGGATTGATAATAGAAGGTAAATCTTATTAACGTCTACGAGTTACGTGGAAAAATAGACGTGGACAAATCTCGATTGACTATTGTCGTTCATTTCAAAACTTCGCTGACTTATTGGAGCAGTAGTTTAGTTAGCCTTCCAATATTTTATTTAAACATAATAATTTCCACAAAAAAATTTAAAATAAATTATTTTTTAACAAAAATGAAAACCGACTTCAAAACGCTACAAATCGAAACTAAAAAGAAAAAAAAATAATTTTAATTACTTAGTTATTGTTGGAGTCGGTGCCAGCCAAAGCAAAATAATCTTAATACAATTTAATTAATGTATCAATTTGTAAATATAATCAAAATATCCGTTCGAAAGTTCATTGCAAAGGCAGGATAAAACTGTCCTTCTTGGCTGGCACCGACTCCAACAATAACTAAGTAATTAAAATTATTTTTTGTCTTTTTAGTTTCGATTTGTAGCGTTTTGAAGTCGGTTTTCATTTTTGTTAAAAAATAATTACTGTATACAATATTTTAGCAAGTTACGTTTTATCATATGGAATTATAATAATTTTATAAATATCTTAATTTTTTTTAAAATATATTCTCAAACTATCATTTTTACATGCTTGGTTAGGTAAATTGTGCAGCAGCAGTTGAACTTTTAATTTAACTTACTTTTGCTTGAAGAAAAATCTATACATATAAATAAAATTGGAGTTTCTGTTTTTTATTTCAAATGAACAGCTTTTCACTAAATGCATTTGAGAGTATATACGATATTAGCAACAAAAAAGCAATATTTAATTTTTTTGTCTGTCTGTGTGTTTGTTCCGGGTAATCTCTGAAACGGCTAGTCTGATTTTGACGGGACTAATATTATAATATTATAAAGCTAACTGAGGCTGCTTTTTAAACGACTTAAAGAAAGGAGGTGGTAGAAATTTTTATTTATTTTAACTAGCGGAACCCGTGGCTTCGCTGACGCTAGACCTAAGGACGAACCCGAGCGAAGCGAGAGTGAGTCGCTAGTTATAATATATAATTTATGTTATACCGTATCTCCTGAAAGGTTGGTTTTATAAAGCTAGAAAAGTCTTTTTAAACTGTCGAAAACCGTATACATCAAGTTAAAACCTTTCGTCGGATTAATATTAATTCCCATCAGCTTTTCAATCCACTTTACCAATTCACTTTGCGCTAATCCATTTCAACCTTTTAGAGGTGAATTAAAAGCAAAATTCAGCGGTTCTCTATGCGCTATGTCATTATAGTCATAGTATAATATAAAAATTTAATTTTCGGTCAAAGCCAGTCAACTATCTATAGGTATTTATTTTATAAATAACATTAGGTATGTCTGTAACAAAATTTTCACAATACTCGATATGATTTTGTGACGTTTGATCTAACTTGTCGGCGGAATACCTAACGGTCGAGATACCATACTACGATAAATGTTTGATAATGTCATTAATATCCGCTTCAATTCATAAGATGACAGAAAATCCTTTTTCTAAGTATGAAATATAAGAGGTTTTTTTTTATTTTTAGGTTTTCAAATAGATACTGTACCAAAGTAAGTTATTTTTAAACGGTGAAAGTTTTCCATACCGATTATGATAAGAAGCCTAATGCTTGGTATACTTCCTTTTGAGTGACACAGTCACTTACTTACTGTTACTATTATAACTGACAGTTTTATGTAGAAAAAACTATGAATCAGGGCTTTTTTCGTATCATACATTGTTATATTCAATGTTATTCACAAATAGTTTTGTTTAGTAAAAAGATTTTTAGAATCGAAATTCAATAGCACTTGATATTTTACTCTTAATAGAACCATCTTTCTATGTTAGCCTACATTTATATGTAGATTACTCATTTTTAACGTAAAAGTTACATGTAGCTAGTTCTAACAGCGTAATAATAGGTCTAATAGAATTTACTATCCAACTACCTAAATACATTTTTTTATAAAACAAGCGACTCTGGTTGGGTTCGTCCTTAGATTTAGCGCGAGCGAGGCCGCGGGTTCCATAGTAAATGTATAAAATAACTTTACAAGTTATATACTAAACCTTCCTCGAGAACCACTCTATCCATTGGTGAAAACATGAAAATCGGTGCAGTAGTTTTTGAGTTTATCGCGAACAAACAGACAAACGCGGTGGAAGACTTTGTTTTATAATATTTTGTTGTGATTTTTCGGTCCTTTCCTCTCGTTCGCTAAACGCAAATGGCTGCTATTTTTAACCGACTTCAAAAAAGGAGGAGGTTATATGTTCCGTTGTATGTATTTTTTTTTTTTTATGTATGTTCACCGATTACTCCGCCGTCTGTGGCCCGATTTCAAAAATTTTTCTTTTGATTGGTAGGGTATAGTTCCGAGGTGGTCCCATTGTCACCAAGTCAGGATCTGATGATGGGATCCCAGGGAAATCGAAGGCAACTCTCAAAATTTACAGGCACCTATTATGTTTTTGATATATTTTCTAAACCCGATAAAGCTTTTACGTATGAAAATCATCATCTCATGTGGATGAGCTGATGATGGAAGGTAAAATTCCTCAACAGTTGTTTTTTATGTGTTTTCACCGATTTCTCCGTGAATTGTGGGCCGATTTTAAAAATTTCTTTTTTGTTCGGTAGGGTATACATTCAAGATGTTCTCATTGTCACCAAGTCAGCATCTGATGATGGGATCCTAGAGAAATCGAGGGCAACCCTTAAATTTTATCGGCACTGATTACCTTTTTCATATATTTTCTAAAGCTGTTCAAGAATTTGTGATGATGTAAGGTATATATCCTGAACGGTTAAGAGTTGAAAGAAAATTCTTTTAATATTATACGTACTTATGAACTGATAGTCGTATTCCTTCAGGATATTAGGTGGATTGATAATAGAAGGTAAATCTTATTAACGTCTACGAGTTACGTGGAAAAATAGACGTGGACAAATCTCGATTGACTATTGTCGTTCATTTCAAAACTTCGCTGACTTATTGGAGCAGTAGTTTAGTTAGCCTTCCAATATTTTATTTAAACATAATAATTTCCACAAAAAAATTTAAAATAAATTATTTTTTTACAAAAATGAAAACCGACTTCAAAACGCTACAAATCGAAACTAAAAAGAAAAAAAAATAATTTTAATTACTTAGTTATTGTTGGAGTCGGTGCCAGCCAAAGCAAAATAATCTTAATACAATTTAATTAATGTATCAATTTATAAATATAATCAAAATATCCGTTCGAAAGTTCATTGCAAAGGCAGGATAAAACTGTCTTTCTTGGCTGGCACCGACTCCAACAATAACTAAGTAATTAAAATTATTTTTTTTTCTTTTTAGTTTCGATTTGTAGCGTTTTGAAGTCGGTTTTCATTTTTGTAAAAAAATAATTAGATGTTACAACTCAGGGGTACCTACTGTAGTTGAGATTGCAACTTGCAAGGATATAAAAGTAAAAGACTAGGTCCTTTCTCTCTTTCAAATTCTTAAGTTTTGCAATTTCTCCTTACAAATTATGCCATAAGGGTAAATTTCACCCTAAAGTATTATGGGATCACATAATGCTGTCTTAGATTTGCGCGAATATTGAAATTTTAAATATGAACCATGGTTTCAGATCATTTGCGCTTTTGTTTTATTTTTGATTGTTAAGAGGTAGTTTTGTTTAAAATATACCACTTTTTAAGTATAGCATGTTTATTAAAAGATCACGAAATTTATTCACAAATGGCGACGATGTCACGTACAATATACACAAATCTTATATTATACATAGTCCTAAATTGAAAACCATTTTCTTTTTAAAGATCAGTTAATCAATAAAAAAAGATATTATGTAGATTGTAAGGTTTTAATTAGACATTCCGGGTCTCCTGCTTGTTAAAGCGCTGATTCTCAATATTATATGGCCTTCTAGTAACTTTGGCTATTTAGTGCTAGAAGGTAGGTCAAGTGCTCTTCGATACTCTGCAAGTGCACTTGTATTTCATGGCGACTTATTTTAAAAAGAACATGAGCTACCGTAAGTGGCTTGTCAATGTAAAATATTATGAAATATATTAAACTAGGAACGAAACCGAGCGAAGCGAAGCCGCGAGTTCCGTTAGTAAATGTATACATCATCAGCCCTTTTTAACGTCTCACTGCTGGGCACGGGCCTACCTCAGTACGAGGGGGATTAGACCTAGTCCACCGCGCTGGCCCAGTGCGTGTTGGCGGACTTCACATGTCTTTCGAAAAACTTGCTAGGTTTTTCTAAGACACGCAGGTTTCCTCACGATGTTTTCCTTCACTGTAAGACAAGTGGTATAGCAAAGATTGAAAATATCAGAGGTGCGAAGACCAGGATTTGAACCCGCATCACTCGGTTATTCAAGCGAGCGCGTTACCGCTGGGCTACCACTGCCTGTAAATGTATAAAATGTGTAAAAAATTTATACAAAAACTTAACAAATTATATACTAAAACATTCCTCGAGAACCACTCTATGGGTAGTTTCAGACTCAGACGCGACGGAAGACTTCGTTTTTTAATATGTAGTGCTTAATGACATTAGTTTGCACGTAGTTTACACGCGGTTTTCATATTTTGGTCCATGAATAATGTCGATAACAGTCTGCTCATTATTAGTAAATGATAGCGAAATTTAGCACTGTCGTTCAACTCTAAGTATCTTTCTGATAAAAGATCAACTACTCGACATGTTGATATTGTCACATACACGATCTTGAGGCGTTTTGAAAGCTAATCCTTTTCAAAAAATGAATGTGGTCTAATCTGTACATTAAATATATTTTGGAAAATCTAATTGATATTATTATCAATACAGAGGCCAAATCTATTGTTTTTAGAATTTTTGTCTGTCTGTTTGTCTCTGTTTGTCTGTGACCGCTTCACAGAAAATCACTGGACGGATTTGGATGAAATTTGGTATGATAATAGCTGGTTATCCGGTAATTTTTCAACTAACCGTTACAATACCACTATAGGTATAACATCAACCGGAATGTGAAATCTATTTTGTTTCCGGTCTTTAGAACGCGGGCGGAACCGCGGGAAATGCTAGTATATCTATAAAGCTAGGTTTGACAATGCATAGTTATTTATTACTATTGAATAATTGATACTAAATTTCAATCTTTGTTATACAATCACTTTGCGTCAATAGACTTCCCGAAATAGGTTGACTAATAAAACTATTTTTTTACACAAGACGTCGTGTATTTATCAAATCGATGACGTAAAAACTAACAAACCATTTGCCTAACTATGCAAATACGTCTAAATTACGAGTAAAACTAAACATGATTCCGCTGACCAAATAATTTGCCACATCTATAATAGTAAACAAACGGTCCTACACATATTTATTCTAAATACATAAAATGTTCTTCTATTTATAACAACTAAGTGACTGAAATTTGCTGACTTGTCAAATTTACAAATACATACCCGTACTTCCCTCTTCTAGTGTATTATTTTTTATTATAAATAATATGTTTATTTATACTATGTTAACTATATAACTGCTTTGTATCATATAAATATGGTATAACTAGTCACTAACTCTCGCTTTTGATCGGGCTCGTCCCTAGGAAAAAAATTATTTTGTTTTCTTTTACCAAACTTTTACTTTACTAATTTACCAATTTCGTTAAATATTTTTTATGATTAAAAAGGAAAATTAAGTTTAAATTCGATTAAAGACGAACCATTTATTTTGTCACATAGATTCTTCAGTAGTAGTATCTATGTGCTTAGTGCTTACGAGTTACGAAGGATTCTTAACATTCCACCCCTAAAGTAGCTTTGTATAAAAAAACAGCTATTCTTATATCAGACGTACAGTGTATAGGGACAGATACCACTACTTTATAAACGATAATTTTTTTGTATAGCGCTAACTGCTGAATATATCATCCTCATCATTACCCTGGCACTTTCCCTATTTGGGGTTGGTTCTGCTGAGACTTGATTGTCACTGGTTTTGATCTTGCGTCATTGCTGGCGTTGGGCCGAGCATCTTATATATCTTTGGAGATGATTTTATTCCAGGTGAGAGAGAGTTCGTTGGAGTGAGATCTCTTACACTCTTCATCTTGTGCTTTCAAAAAGTCTTAAAAATAATTATAAGCCACAGTCCACCTATCAAAACAAATAATGGTATTTCATAAGACGTTTAACCACTGCAGATGATTAGGTAACAGCTAACTATTTCTCTGTCTAGTGTTAAAACATGGTTTGGCATTTGCTTTGCATTTACAGTTTGTGTTAAATTTTTTCTGGCGCACAATAGCGTTTAAGACGTATTATTATATTTCTATGACCTTTAACTTAACAGTGAATCAATAACCCTAAGCCCTTTTAATATACAACCTTGATCTATATTTATTTGATATTATGTTTTTATTAAATATACGTTGTTAAAACTAATTTATACCAAAGTATGATTTAAGTTAAAATATTAAAAGCTACGCGTTTCGCTTCTGTTAGGGAAGTGGGTATTTGTTATATTTACACCAAAACTAACAAAATAATATGGTGACCATAGAGTTAATATGGGTTAAAAATAAATTGGTAAAATTTGTTCTACGTAAAGACAGACTGCCCACCTAAAATAATAAAACGTGAAGTTAGACGCGAGGTGATAAAAATAATTTTCTTATCTAAACAAAAAAATAAACTAAGTCGTCTAAAAGCCAGTAGCATGATACTAATATATTGTCCAATTGACACTCGTCGTTTCATTTTGATTATTATGGCTACTATTATGAGTAATCCGTTAAAATTGTTAAAAGATATGACTTGATATTATTAGACATGCTTGATATGGTGAATGAATTATTACTATATAGTATATATCGATAACTAGGAAAACTTAAACAAGTATATTATTCTCAGAAAATAGATATTTTCTTGCAGTAAAAAGTGTCTAATATTTTGACCAGGAGCTATCATCAACTAAATTTTATCAAAATCTGTCGAGTGGTCTCTAGTGATGCGGTCATAGACAGACATTTCTACGCGACATTGGCGAAGTCAAATGTGCCCAACCGGCACTCCTGGAAGCCATTAAAGGAATTAATTGAAGTAATTGAATAGACAGACATACAAACATTCTAAAATCAATGAACTAGGTCTTCGTATCGATGATTACTATTTTAATAAGTTTTTCAAAAAACTTACACATTCAATTTAATTAGAATTGCCAGTATCTTATGTATAGATTTTTCCTTATGATGTTTTGAGTCAAATCAATTGTAAATCGCAATTTTCTGTTGTCCTCCGCGTGCACGAGTACCAAGTCCATGAGTACATCTGCGCTGATTTCAACCTTTTATCCTGTCAATTTGCGAGCGCTGGGAATTGGGTTTAATTCAATTTCATTTATGAAATAACAATCGTGTCTCGCGGGTGTTACGTCAACGGTGTAGCTGCGTCGGCGTCCTAGCGCTAGCCGCATTACCGCAGACTAGCCGCAACTTGCCTGTACACATATTATCGTTTTTAGATACGTTCTAGTTATAAATAAAACTGGAAATAGGTTTTTATATATAAGCTATATATACATTTAAACAACTTGAGGAAATTGTTATCCTTAAATTTTTTGTATATATATACGAGTACATATAGTAAATATATTAATGTTTTTAGGGTCTTTACAGGTTAGAAATTTTACAAGAATTAATAACAAGATCACTTCGATTTTTTAAAGAGAATAGACTGTTTCTTTGGGGATATTGTTTATAACCTAGTGCTGATCTAAGTTCCTGAAGCACCAACATGGTTTCATAGATTAAAACACAATGATTTGAAATGTAGGCTATGGGGACATACAACTTTACCTTACATATGAACTTAGAAATTCCTCAAGTTAGTTGTTTAATATTTCCTAGTATTTTAGGAAAACACCTATTGAATACTGCGTCCAGTCACGTATTCTGCACGCAATAAGTATTTTATTTGCTCCTGCTTGTTCCGAGAAAATATTATGTATGTCCGATGTCAATGTTTCTCAACCAGCTTGATTTTCTTTTCCAAGACTCGTTATTTATTCTTACGTTTCTGTTAGCTTATACTGAACAGGTTTTAATATAATAAATATTTCACCATAATTATCATCTTTATCCTTAAAATGTAATATTAGGTATGCTAAAGTATTTCACTAAAATTGGCCGCAGTTGATAGTAACAGACTTTCCGTAGGCGATTTTATTAAAGATATTTAAGATTTATTTTATCAATTCTTATCACACCACTCACGGCAAGTTTAAGGGCCTCGTATCTAGACTAAGTTTAGAACCGATAAATCCTAATTATGTTAACGCCACATAATTGTATTGCGACCTTTTCTGTCAGCGACGGAACGGAATGCCGTTACATCACGGTGCGATAACTCTGACGCCTTATCACAATCCTTTCCGAGTAAAGATTGGTGCCGTCACACTCATCGCTACCCATAATGCACTTTTTCAACTATTAGGCTTTACTTAAACTGTACGATTACTATTGTATAATAAAGATAGATAGAAGAAGAAGTAAAGGAAGATAAAGAAAATTATGATATTTTGACATGGTGACTAGGTTTATGCATACATAATATGATTCCTGATTAAGATCCTATCTTAACTGTACGTTTGATAATGTTTTAGTATAGATACACAAGTTTTATTGATCGATTAATACAAAGACAATTAATTTATTAATTGATTTTCACATTTAGCTGGCATTTCGGTGCTATTTTTTTTAGTTTAATTTAAAAAAATCAAAGGAAAATAATATGATGTTTACGTCGTATTTCTAATCATCTTGCGATTATCTAATTATTTTTTATTTATAAGAATATTTTTATAAGTAATTTTTTTTCTAATAATAATTATTTTAGTGTGAATCACGAACATAACAAGTTATTCGGTAAGGTGATTAATACTATCGTTAGTGTTGTGAAGATAATTACATGTAGAGAATGTAAACAGTGATTAGTACATGTTATATCGTAAACAAAATGATTCGGTCATCTAATTGCAATTTAAGCACATTATTTAATTTAACTCACATAGAAAGCAAAAATTGTACGCGAAGGAAGTAAATCTGACTTTTTTTCATTTCACTCAGCGTTTTTTTATTAACATAGTATGTAAATGGCCTTACACACTATGCGTTTCTGAACCTTTATCGCGGTGTTTGTTATGAATGGACCAGTGTCAGTCAAACGCTGCTCCTTTTAGGATTGATATTTCGCGCGCTTTTGTTTTGAAGTTTTATTATTCGTGTGAAGAAAACAAATTAATTGCTGTTTAGTGCTTATATTTAAAGTGAACATTTATATGTGTTTATGGAAAACGAGTGATTTTCAAACATTGTGATTTTAATTTGGTATGTTATTTTTACTTCATAATAGTTGTACTACTCGATAGTAAATAATATTTATAATTAATTATT
The DNA here is from genome assembly GCA_905231865.2 of Boloria selene. Lineage (NCBI taxonomy): Eukaryota > Metazoa > Arthropoda > Insecta > Lepidoptera > Nymphalidae > Boloria > Boloria selene. The sequence continues at coordinate 1,855,772 of HG993156.1, forward strand.
TACGACATCATTAAACTCTTATATCTAAAAATAAACTTGAAACGTGATTTTTATGAAATTATGTAGAGTGAGTCAAAACTATCGTTTAATAACTTAGCGCGTGTAAACTAGAGTAGGTATAGGTATTTAAGTTAATGCATTTAGTTAAAGTTTTTACATATACCTATATAACTAACTCAATAAACATAACATGTGTTTGTAGAATATGTACATAAAAAATTGTGATATTAATATCGGAGAATTTATTAACTGGTTCTTCTGGGCATGCAGGTTCCCCTCACGATTTTTTTCTTTACCGTAAGACAAATGGTAAAATATATTGAAATGATTAGTACAAGAAAATATCAGAGGTGCATGACCCGGGATTAGAACTCGCGTCACTCGGTTTCCTTAGCGAGCGTGTTATCACTGGGCTTCTAGAAAGGGTTGAATACATCAAAATTAATCGTTTTAAAAAAATAGTAACGACATTAGTTATAAATATACGTTTCGAATTTACCTACCTACATTGATGAGTATAAATAAAACGTTGTTACGTACTTTACTTACGTATCATCTAGTTAGGATAAATAGAGGCGTTTGTCAATTGCTCCCGTCGTTGGAGAGTTCCTGTCATGGGCAAATTTAATCTCGAGCGAATTTAAGTCGCGGATTGCGACCTCGCATCTGAGACTGGAGAAATACATGTAAGCAGGATATCGTAGGTACTGAGGAGGTCCTTTTGTGCGATATATGCCAGTACGTAAATCTATATACACTAGCATTTTCCGCGGCTTCGCACGCGTTGTAAAGACCGGTAACCAAATTCTTTTTGAGTCGCGCGGTATGATACCTTGCAGAACTAACGCCCGCCTTTACCGTTTTTGCAACATTTTTCTTTGATGCTCCGCTCTTATTAGTCGTAGCGTAATATAATATAGCCTATAGTCTTCCTCTATAAACGGACTATCCAACTCAAAAAGAATTTTTCAAATCGAACCAGTAGTTCCTGAGATTAGCGCTTTCAACCAAACAACCAAACTCATCAGCTTTATAATATTAGTATTTTTTTTTATTTATTTAAATCCACCATTGATAATTACATTAATACAATTTTGAGTAAAAAGAAATACAGTGTAACTTAATTCTAAATGCATTATCTTTTAAGGCAGATACAGCATGCAAATATTAGGAGGTTTATAAAATATTAATTATTACACTATATTAAAAACTTAATAGCGAAAATCATCAAAATGGAATCGTTCTAGGTTGCAATAGAATATAATATGCTATCTACACAAAACTATATGTGTAAGTTACATTTGTAGATATATTATGACGTTTTTTCGCGCTTCTTTTGTTGCTTCATGCGCATTTATTTAGGAAGTTAATCGTATAATTGAATAATTTGTTATACTCCAAAAGTTAACTGTATTCGTTTACAATTATTAAATGGTATTTTTTAATACTTTATTGCCTGTTTGTTTTTAATTACTAAAAGTTGAATAATACTTTCTTAGGTTTACGCGAATATTTGACATTATAAATTAAACTATCTTTTGATCATAATATATCTTTTCATATCATGGTCCGTGACCATGATTGTTGTAAAGCATTCGAAACGTCGAGAACCAAAATCTAAATAAATCCGCGACAAAATCCCAAAAGATAGATTCATTTATAATATTTAAAATTGCGTTTAAGTATTGCACTTGTATGAACGAAATATTTTTAATTTTGCAGATGACATCAGGTCTTCACGGCCACGGCCATCAGATATCGCAGCCGGCGCACCATCTCGACTCCTCTGTACTAAATACCAAGGAAAAGACTGTGCATGGCAAAGAGAAGACCTTCAAGGTACCCACGATTCCACTCATATCGCATACTTAATAGATTTTCACCTACTTTTACCTCGTTTTATAATCAATAAACGAGTAAAATCTCGGTTGTGATAAGAATAGAACACGATTATATTACACGTTCATTACGTTTTATATAGTATCCTATATGCATCACCGTGCAGATTACGTCGCGACGATATTATTTTCTAAGACAAATACAGATCTAAACTGTCCCAAGATATTTATTTGTTTATTATTTATTTATTTATTTTTTACTTATTTTTTATTATTTATTTATTTGTTTGTTTTGATTGTGGTTTTATCGGGTTATTAATTTCGAATGATTTTGCGAGAATATTCGTTTTTAATATTTATTTTTCACTCATATCTTTAGAGTACTGATACATTCTTCATATCCTATGATCTAATAAGTCGGAATGCACTATTACTCACCTTCCATTAGAACGAAATTACAGCCTTGAGTATAATTCTCAAATTATATTATTTTTTAATTAAATTGGCCTTTCTTTAAGTTTAAGTGAAAAAAGTCGAATGCTGCAATAGTTAATGATGTCATTACTAAATAATTGTTGAATCTACAACAATCAGTTAAATGTTTTCGCATCTTAGCGCCTTTTTATAGTGTTTTTAAACCTAAGTGTGTTATTTGGTTTTGGATACTAAAAAAATTCGGCCAAGTGCGAGTCAGACTCGCGCACCGAGGGTTCCGTACAAACCTGTACGGAACGGTGTATGAGTAAAGGGGTAATAAGTTTAAAATTATTAAAAATATTTTTATTATATGATGTAACTAAAAATTTATGCTTTTCGCAATTTTTCCTTTATCTGTGTTATAAGACGTTGCTTCGTACCAAATTTCAAGATTCTGAGTTCACGGGAAGTACCCTGTAGGTTTTGATTCCCTTGCGAGTGTCGAAAATTTGCGGCATAAACGGGAGTATCTTTTGATCGCGTTGACTTAGAAGTTTGATTTTTTCACAGCTCCAAGAGACCATAGACTTGAGTATTTGATATGAATTTCAGCTTGATACCTCCACGCGTTCCTGAGAAAAAAGGTCTTGACAGACAGACAGACAGACAGACAGACAGACAGACAGACAGACAGACAGACAGACAGACAGACAGACAGACAGACGGACAACAAAGTGATCCTATAAGGGTTCCGTTTTTACCTTTTGAGGTACGGAACCCTAAAAAATGAAAACATTCCATCGAGATGTATTTATTTGAAAATATTTTATTTAAATTGCCTTTTACAAGTACTTTTGAGTCATCACTTAGTAGGTACATTACTAAATTATAGATTTTAAATTAAATGTCAGTAACGAGCTCGGAAGTTAGCACTGCTGAAAAGAACCGGCGCAAAACAGTTGCTCTTTTAAAATAATATTTGATTACAATATTGCAATTTGCAATACAATAATTATCTATTTCTATGAAGACTAGAATAATGCTTCCATCTAATGTGTGTTCGCCAACCATTATCCATGTATCCCTACAATTTCCTTTCAAAATATATATATGTAGGATGTTTTACGCCCTGAATTCTCGCATTCACGCATTCTCTCCATTGTAATTTTCTGGTGTATAAAGACAGTATGTAAAGTAAAATACTATATAAAAAAATAGATTTTCTCATAAAGTTTCTATAGGAGAAGTTATGTTTATTAAATTTATTTTTCTTAATGTAATACATACATTATTTTGTGCTTACTTGTATGACACAGTATGTTGTAAGTGCTATAATTTGCTACGTCCCTATTAACATCGTGAAGAAATCTGCATGAGTGATGTTCCGCCTGATATCGTGGTAGAGTTTAGTATTCTGCTCATCAATGTAGCGAAAAAACGTCTGAATTATGACAATAATATATATTGACATTTAAATATATCTCCATCTCTCATTCAGTCCTTTTTCGTCCTACTGCTGAGCACATGCCCTTTATAAAGTTTACAATGGCGATCAAACAATATGTAAATAAATGTATTATTTAACAATTGCGACATAGTTTTATACAAATGCAGTTATACATGTATTAAATGTTATATATAAATGAATAAAAAATAAATTAAATAGGATATATCACGTCATATTATGAAACAAAGTCCTTCGCCGGGTCTGACTGTCTGTTCGCGATAAACGCAAAAACTACTGCACCGATTTCCATGCTGTTTTCACCATTGAATAGAATGGTTCTCGAGGAAGGCTTTAGTATATAATTTTGTAAACATTTACTAGCGGAACTCGCGGCTTGGCTCGCGCTAAATCGAGGCCGGGCGAAGCGAGGGAGATTCGCTAGTAAATATATATTTGTTTATCTTTCTGCCAGGTTGTGGTGGGGAGCGAGGTGGGCGTGATGAAGACGCCCGTGCTGGGCGCGCGGCCGTACAATGCACTGGCGATCATCCACACTCAGCAGAGCAACACCTTTGATATGCTCAACTCGCTTACCACTAGCGTGGTATGTTATATATTTCTTATTTCTTAAATTATATATTACCTAAATGTTGAAAACTGCTCTGAAATGCATATTATACTTATCCATACTTCAAAAAAGTATGGATTTTCTGTAAAATAAATCATTCATTAATTTGTGTAAGGTTTTCATTATAAATGTATTCTTTCAATTTATAAATTGAGGTTTAGTTTGTATTTTTGTATTTTAAATACTTCAGTTAATTTTTTTAATTCTATTTAACTTCATTTTATCTCTACAGGTCATATATAGTTCTATATGTTATATGATATGTGTTAAATATAAAGTTTATAATAAGTAAAATTTCCTATTTTAAGAAATCCAATATAAAAATAGAACACAATAACATAATATAAAAGACTTGCCACACACAGGCCAGTCAACCAGTAGTGGGAGTGGGCGTGGGCGGCTACAGACGGCGCAGCTCGGGACAGGGCGCCATCTGCGACCCGGAGCTGGACGACAGCGGCAACAAGCTGGTGGCCAGGTTGGAAGACGACGCCTTTATATCTGAACAAGACCTGGTATGCATATCACACTAATATTATTGTATTCGGCCTGTTACGTCCCACAGCTGGGGTACGCGCCTTTTAATAATAGGTGGATCAGGCCATAGTCCACTTCGCTGGCCAAGTGAGGGTTGCCAGACAATTTTTTACATATTATTAAAGTGAAGTGTGTTTATGTGTATGTTTGGGTGTGTGGTGGTAACTCCTGGACGCTAAAACTCGCTGGTAGCCGGTAGTAGATTAGAATGAAATTAAGTACGTAAATAGATGTTAACCTGACCTCTTGACGATGTAAATAGATGTTAAGGTAATATTAGGCATCTAGACTTTGATTATTTTTATATATCATTATACATAATATTACTTATTTAATGACATGAAATTATATTTGAGTAATATACTAATATAGGAATCACCTTAACAGTATTCTATGTCATGCAAAATTTCTATTACCAATTCAGTATAAACAGGAAATATACGTAATTGAGTTCAGCTCACCAATAACTCATTTTATTTCTGAGAAAAATAATGCCATGTTTTTGTAAACAAATAGTATAATATATAAATGCATTGTACCAGATAAGATAGCTAAGAGTGATATTACACTGCAGGAGGAGAACATCGAAATAGCGGCGGCCACTGAGAAGGGCGCACCCATCATCCCCCCGCCACCCCCGGATGCGGGGCAGGAACAACCCCAGGAACCGCAAAATGGTAAGCATTTTAAATAAATTTGTCAATTAGGTTTTTTTCGGATTTATTTAGAATTATGGTTCTCGACATTTTTGAATGTGACTTCAGGGTTACGTGAGACTAAGATTGTAGAGGTCTCAAAGGCATTATGTAGATGTTACAGACAGACAACTATTTTTTTGTTATAATTTAGAATATAAGCCATTTACAGTCCAAGAGTCCGTAGCTCGAAAAATGTAAAATCTTTATACTCGTCTAATTCATACATTAATTACCATATAATCCTGCAGGTATAGTTTTCGACTACAAGCTGGATAATCTGGAGGATAAAGATAAGGAGAAGATCGACAACGAGGATGAGGAGGAGCCCATCGGCGTGTCCCCGTGTGGGAGGTGAGAGGAGATTTGCCACTAAATTACTGACCTTATTGGAACTTACTCGAATTAATCGTTACAAATACCATAAACTTAAGATTTTAATCAATCTTAGCCCCATTATGACTGATTTATAGTAATTAGTTCTTTTTTGTTTTTTAAAATGATGTAAAAAATTCGACAGTAGGTTTTCATAATTCTATTTTTATCACGCATTTTCTATTTTTCTATACCACTCCATACTACCTGCAGGAATTTGCATATTTGGAAGCTTTTCATGACGAATTTCTTATTTGGCTAATGTTAAACTATAAATTATATCTGTATTAAGTATTAGGGTTCGTCTTTATTATATTATAGTTTAAGTACAATACTATATAAAAAAAGATAAATTCAATAAAAAAATCTACTCGTAATAGTAGATTATTTTTGTTGTTAGATTGTTTTTTGTTAATTTGAAGTTACACTAGAATCGCACATGAACTAGCTAAAAAGTAAACGTAAATTTTATTATGTTACAGGTTTTTCAAGTACGACAAGGAGGTGGGGCGCGGGTCGTTCAAGACGGTGTACCACGGGCTCGACACGCAGACCGGCGTCGCGGTGGCCTGGTGCGAGTTGCTGGTGAGACTTATATTGCTTTTTAGTGGTTTTTCATTCAATAATAAACTCGTTACAATTAACGTGCGGGAATCGAACTTGTATTCTTTTATGGTGTTACAAGCTTTTTCTATTTAGGAGTATTGACTAACTAATGATGTTGATCGTTAGGATTATCTTGAAACACCAAAACATACCGTTTTATTTTTTATGTACATAGCAAGTTAATTATTAGAAAATTATTATTATTTATTATTAACCATTGTTTACAGGAGAAAAAGCTCAACAAGACCGAGCGCCTTCGCTTCAGAGAGGAGGCGGATATGCTCAAGAAATTGCAGCATCCCAACATCGTGCGCTTCTACAACTACTGGGAAGGAACCGTTGCCAAGAAGAAGAATATAGTACTGATAACTGAGCTGATGGTCTCTGGCACGTTGAAAACGTAAGTGTTTAATGTTAGCCAATATCTCGGAGGATTTTGTTAGATTTACACAAATATTTGACATTTTAAATAAAACTATTTTCCTTGATTTTTTTTGCCGACTTATTTTGATTATTGGTCCCTTGGTTTATCCAATATTGAGTTATGGAAGCACCTCATTGCTCTAAGTACATACCCAATTTTCATACAAGAAATAATACTCATTTTATATTGATAGGCTTAATTTAACATTAATTATATGTTATACAATAATTTTTAACTAATTCCCAAGTTTTAAATAAGGCTTGTATTTGTTACAGATACTTACGACGGTTCAAACGAATCAATCCCAAGGTCCTCAAGTCGTGGTGTCGGCAAATCCTCAAAGGCCTTAACTTCCTACACTCCAGAACACCACCTATTATACATAGGTAAGAGAGAAAGGTATAACGGACTACTTTCATTTTTTTCAGTTTGTCTCATAACGTGATTTTTTATGAATATTTTTTTCATTCATTCATTATTAATCTCTGGTTTGCTTTGTCAAGATTCTTTGTACTCTACTACGTCTGCTTTCTCAATGACAACGGTATGAAAACTAGGGGTTAAAATAGTCTATTTTTCAGGTTTCTAACACTATTTGGTGTATATAATATGTATATATTATGTAAGTTAATTATATATTGAAATAATTTAAAATTTTATTACTTGCTCTGCAGAGATCTGAAATGCGACAACATCTTCATAACGGGCACGACAGGGAGCGTGAAGATCGGCGATCTGGGGCTCGCTACTCTCAAGAATAGGAGTTTTGCCAAGTCAGTTATTGGTATGTATGAAGTTTATTCAAATTTAATACGTAGTTATAGAGTTATACATAATATTTATGTCGAAAAATGTTCTACATTAAACATTTTTTGAAAATACTAAATATGTTCGAGAGAAGGTTTTTCAAAGTGTCATCTATTTTGAACACACCCTTACCATTCGATTTAAAGCTGATGATTTCACAGATTTTTTACATTCAAACACGAGACAGGTTATTATTTCCTTCATTTTCGGTTTGTCGACCGATTTTCTTGTTTTTTAGTAGCTATTGAAGAGCTTTAATGTTAATAATTTCAATCATAGAAATGATCTTCATAAACAAACGTTTTGTGTGTGTGACAGGCACGCCGGAGTTCATGGCGCCGGAGATGTACGAGGAGCACTACGACGAGTCGGTGGACGTGTACGCGTTCGGTATGTGCATGCTGGAGATGGCCACCGGCGAGTACCCCTACAGCGAGTGCAGCGGGCCCGCGCAGATATACAAGAAAGTTGTGTCGGTCAGTCAGTCAGTTTGTTTTACGTTTTAATGCATTGACGTAATAATACTTGGACTTCGGGTCAGCGCTCAAAAGTGTCCGAACCGAAAGAGATCCAAAACGCGAAAAAGGTTTCCAATCGCACTTCAGTCTCGTGTTTGTCATCAGAGAGACGCGTCAATAATGCCGCACTGTGTTATAAAATCTTGCAAAAACTACCCGAGTAAGGTGAGAAAAGAATATGGTGTATCATATTTTCAGTAAATAAACATTTATTAACGATATAAAAGTATTATTTCGCTTAGAAACACAGTATTCCATCCAAATTTCAATTAATTGTCCGATTTTCGCTAGAAGCTACATATGATAAAAAAATGGGCGACCGTCAGTCGAAGCTTCATAAGCGGATAACTTATTGCAAGCAAAATTAGGCTGTATAATAATGGTCTAAGACATAAATTACAATGTTTTAGTTTGTTTATAAAAATACACATGTATACTCGTATATATAGGTTTTCTTGGGACACTTTTTTCGTTAATTTTGCATTACACCCGAGGTCCAAGTATTATTACGTCAATGTTTTAATGTCTTACTTTTGGGCATGGACGTCTTAAATGTGAAGGTGGATTATACCACATATTATACCAGAGACTCACCGTCGCTCTATTCCAGTTGCTTCGTACGTACGTAGTCAGAGTATCCTTTATGTTGCCCCGATAACCAACTCTTACCATACCGATTTCCACCAAATTATGCCTAACAACATCTGAATCGAAAATAATGAAAATTTCGGTAACATTTTCAGATTTGACTAACTTAGAATTTTATTATATGTATAGACTAGTGGAACCCGCGGCTTCGCCCGCGCTAAATCTAGGGAAGAGCCTAAGTGAAGCGAGAAAATGGTTATTGTGAGTTATCCGTAAGAGATAGACATATACCATCGTGGACTTTTTTCTAGAACTTTTTAAGGTGTACAATACTGTAGTAAATTATTTTGATCTATCTCGTAGAGTTTAGCCAGCGTTCGCAATGTAAGCGCAAAAATGAGTTTATTTACGACATTACATTAAAAACCTCTAAAATTATCAGTGTTTCTCTACTATATTTTGCATGTATTATACATATAAACTTTCCTTTTGAATCACTCTATCTATTGAAAAAAACCGCATCAAAATCCGTTGCGTAGTTTTAAAGATTTAAGCATACATAGGGATATAGGGACAGAGAAAGCGACTTTGTTTTATACTATGTAGTGATTATAGGTTTGTTATATCAATAGGTAGTTCTTATGGAGACCTTGATTTTAATATGATTATTAATTGCATTGGCGGAAGAGAATATGGTAAGGAAATTAGCATCTCTGAGGAAATATGTTGGAAAGACATCGAACGCAACGAAATTTTAAATGAAAGAAAGAATGAAAAAAATGTTTAATTCGCCAACCTTCATAAGTGTGGAATTTTTTTTTACTGACTCGAAATCTTTCATGAAAAGAAGTTTAACTTAAGCAAATAGACCCTACAATATAATATTGTATGGACGTAATATATCTTATAGTGTTTACACTCGGTTCTCTAAAATAAAAAACAAATATAATTACATATAAGTGCACCACGTGCAGGAAATATCAGTTACGGTCACTGCCCAGTAATTATGTATTTGATATGTATAATAAAAAAATTAAATATATATGTTAATATTATAGTTGTAATGATTATACAACAACAAAGTGAAGTTTATATTTCGTTTATTTATTATGCTTTAGAATTAACTTTGTTTTTGTTTCTAGGGTGTCAAGCCACAAAGTTTAGAAAAAGTCACAATACCGGAAGTCAAAGATATCATAGAGTCATGCATTAAGCCCAATAAAACTGACAGGTATGAATAACCTTTAATACTAGTTTGAATTGTGTAAAATAGTTGTTTTTTTTGAGTTTATAGCATGTTTATTCAATTTTATGTGTCACACGTGTGATAATAAAGAAATAGTGCGATTTGAAATTGAATTTAAATGGAGTCCTAAATCATATGCATATTAATTTATTTTATTAGTCTATATGAAAATGAATTTTGCACATTTTTATTGAAATACTTTAATTCAGGCCAAAAGTTAAAGATCTCCTGAACCACGAGTTCTTCGGCGAGGACATCGGCCTGCGGCTGGAGATCGTCAGCCGCGACCTCGTCACCACCTCCGACATCACGAAGATACAGTTTCGGCTGAAAATCATCGATCCTAAGAAACGGTAAAGATAATTAAAGAATTTAAAAAGTCATTATTATGAGCGAAAAAAATAGATCTATTACATAAGCTGAAATTGTTACTTTAACTAATAATAAAAAAGAAAATGTATCTAGTTTTAATGTAAAAAATAAGAAACGAAGTCTTCGCCATATTTAACTATACTGTTTTCGTAATTAAATATTCATTATTTCCAACAGCTAATCCATATTTTTATATTTTACATAAATGTATTAATTTGTAAACAAACAAATCCAATTAAAATACCTTCAAAATAATACTTTCAGAACTAAATTAAATATATGAATAATTGACTCTAAGAAGAAAGCTCTTGAATAAATTATTATTTATGTATTTACAACAGATCGTACACTCACAAAGAAAACGAAGCAATCCAATTCGAGTTCGACATGGAGAATGACGACTGTGAAGAAGTGGCGAAAGATATGGCGAAAGCTGGTCTCATAATGGAGGAGGACGCGCGTATAGTTTTCAAACTGCTCAAGTCACAGCTTATTAGTCTTAATCGGTAAGTTTTTGTTGTTATTATAATTTTTTATATACGTAGTCTACATTTTTATAAGTCTATGGACTTCTGTAGAAAGTTGTTAGGCTTCTGATACTTCATTAATATGTAATAGCTTTTTTTTTTATTTTTATTAATAAAAACTTTTATTTACAATAAAGTGAAAGTTAATTTTACTCGCACTAGAATTTTATATAGAATGGTGTGATATATAAGTCATACTAGAAAAGACTATATGTATTTTATATATATGCTATGTTTATATGCAGAGATACACATCACTCAACTTTTTTGTACTAATTCTATGTTGGAATATTCGAGGCGAGAAACTCCTTCGTCTAAATGCTGCTTTTAAATAAAAAAAATAATTTTACATAATATAAGTAGTCGGTAATTATTACAAAGCAATGTTTTCAAACAAAATTTTTATTTTAACATTTATGGAAAAATGAAAACAAAAAATATTTTACAAAATAATAATAATTACTACTAAATCAGCTCCAAGGACTTTCAAACGAATTTTTTTGATTATATTTAACTAGCTATATGATTAAGCGCTAGCGTAGCCGCGGGTTCCGCTAGTTATAAATATAAACCGTCCTCTTGAATCACTATCTATTCAAAAACAAACTACAAAATCCGTTGTGGAGTTTTAAAGATCTAAGCATACATAGGGACAAACAGACAACGGGAAGTGACTTTGTTTTATACTATGAAGTGATGACTAATAGATATGTTTAACGGTTAATATAATTTGCTCAGAAATGTGATGTTTTCTTCAAGCGAAAAGCATGCTATATGTTAACCCGAATAACTAGATATAATCGTAGCAAATTTTATCAAAATCTGTCCAGTGGCATTCTCGTGATGCGGTCACGTATAAAAGACAAACTAACAAAAATTCTAAAAGCTATAGATGCGGCCATTTAAATAAAAATATTTTATGTACAGATTCGACTTAAAATTTTATTATATGTATAGATATATTTACACGTTATCTGCCGGTTTATAACAATCTATTATTGTCCAATACAATGACGTATCCGCTTAGATAAGTAGTATATATACGCAAATAAAAAGAATTTCAATGAAAGACGATTTTATCATTTATATTATTATACATTGAATGTTTATTACTAAAGTTATATTGCAAAAGCAATACATAGTATGTTGTTGTATGTCAGAATCATTGATGGTATCAAAAAATCGTCATTCATAGGCAATAGCAGCTTATACTGTGTCGACCCTGAATTACGTATTTAAACGTATTACTAATGGTATTATGCAGATAATGCAATTCTTGATTTATTTTTTGATAATTCGTATTTTATATTACTACTATTTTAAATAACTCCTATAATTTGATACGATTTTTTACGTATTAGTGTATAATTTGCTTATATAAAAGTAAATAAGACTTTACGATTGATTTTTCTAAGTATGTAATTTTTTTAGTTTAACTATTTTCTCTCTTATATGTTTAAATGTGACATTTTGTACTTCTTATTTTGAAAATGAGTTTAGTAACATTTGAATCTAAAGATTTTAATAAACAATAATCTTTTAATACTTTTTTAATTTTACGTGAATATTTGACTATTTAAATAAAAATATCTCGGATTTATTGCAGATTTATTTTGATTTTTAGTTTGCCAACTTTGTTCCCTAAAAATATTTTTAGATTATTAAATGTTTTCTTATTTTTAAATAATAAGCGATTAATAAATCAAGTAAGCCAACAGTAAAGCGTGACCACATCTCGCATAACACCTGCCATATTTAAAATTCTGATTTCGACGCTTCATTGCGCGTAATTAATTGCACTGACGCGATATCGCAGTGCACGATGTGTGCTCGCTGGTAAACTAGATTTCCACTAAATTACGACACTCTTATACATACGTACATATATACTTATGTTATATGTATTTACTTGTATATATCACTTTTTAAAAGTTACGTGTTTACTTATATTGCATTCTTGGCAAGATTTATACGGCTGGGTAGTGAACTGTTTCTATTTCACTGTGACGTGCCTCTGTTGACATTGGTTTTAATGGGATTATATCATAACAAGTTCTTTACCGCTACCTTCGTAGCTTATTTTCTATTAAAAGATAAATGTTATTGGGTATACTGATTAATAAAGTGTTTTATTTGTATATGAGTTTATATTTTAAATAATAAGTTTAATCTATGAAGGGAAAATGTGTATGTATTGATTCGTAAAATCTACATCGGATCGCGTGTTCGACTCTACAGTTTCTTGTGATTTCTCGTTGTTACTGGATTTTTAGTGCTCTCAATACATAATGACATAATGTGTTAAAAGTTCTTTTGTTTATACTTAAATATAATTATTCTAGCCAATATGTATTTATTATTTAGTGTTATTTAATATATAAGGCGAATACAAGAAAAATAATGTGTATTAGTGAGTTTCACCATGTTTTGATCAGTAACATTTAAATCATTCCGACTCGATCGTAACACTTATATACCTCCAGACGGAATAAGATTTACATGGCATTTATATTAAACGTTTTCGTCTCTTTATAAACGGCCGGTTGCCATGACTACTGCGGTTTCAGCGACTACACTATGCTGAATACCATCAGTTACACGACCTCGCGTGCCTCGCGTCGTTGTGGAGTGAAATTTGATTTTATCCATAATATTTTGCCATTGCCAACTTCTTTTTGAATTTAGTTTGGGTTCCTGCTGTAATAATAATGTTCGATATAATTTCTTCGACTGGTTATATATTTCGTAATCGGAGTACATTCGTAAACTATTATAATTTACGTGATAATACTTTATTTTTTTTTAATAAATATTTCAATAATGTCAAGAAATTCTAGAGCTAATTTGGTTTTAGTCTTCAGGTATATCTCGTTGAAATTGACGTAAAAAAAGCTGATAATGTCTGAATATTTTTGCATATAGATAAAAACATGTAACTACATTTGTGTTTTGCAGTGAGAGAAGTGAGAAGAAGGCCCAAATGTTATTCAATCAAGAGCTGATCAATGAGCAGAATAGGCAACAGCAGTTGCTATTGGAACAGCAATTAAGACAGGTTTGTTTTGAATACCCTCAATATATAATATAATGAAAATTTAGTGTAAAAGTAATATAATAAAGTATGTAATATAATATTTGCTTTAAAGGTTAAAATGATCCAAAATCAAGGACCTGTGGAACAAATGAAGACTGGACTGTTAAATGGTGTGGGTTCCCAGCCAACTTTAGCTGCTGTGCAGTAAGTAACAAAATAAAAATAAATTATTTGGAATGAGGATTGTAGGCGGCAACATTATCAGAATAATAATGTGTATAAACTAAATTTTCATAGTTGTTATAATATTTTAGGGATTTTTTTAAAGATTTATGTTGTGCATGTGAAATAATATATTATTTATTTTTCTAATTTGTGTTATTTTTTATCTCGTGTTGATTCATAATAAAGAAAAGTACACTTGCTCCAGATTTTTTCTGTTATTTACAAATACTTACAAAACAGTTTACTTTCTTAATTACTGCGAAATATAATAAGTAGAGAATTCTAGCGTAATTAATTAGTTTTCTGTTACACTGTCAACCATACATAAAACTTTATCTGTTCAGACTAGATCAACAATCACAGCTATTGCAAGCACAGCAACAGCTCCTGCAACATCAATTCCAGCAACACCTAACTAATGAAGAGAACGCAGCAATGAAACTCTTCCAACACAACCTCATACAAGCGCGAATGTCACCATCCCTCACACCTGACCAGCAGTTGTTACAGCAACAGCATCACCTTCTAGAACACAACCTGAAGCAGCATCAGCAAGCAATGATGGAACAGAATTATCTTAACCAGCAAATGCTAGATCAAACTGTTACCAACCAAGCGCTGATGGAACAACAAGCCCAGCAAGGCTTTCTAGAACAACAGCAGAATCAATTACAACCAAATTTAATAAATCAACAGCTTGTAGCCAACGAAATAAATAATCAAAATCAATCATTGCAGCAACAAATTATTCAGCAGCAACAAAACATTATCGCCCATCAAGCGGCGGCCATTCATCAGAAACATTTGGAGGAGCAATTGACGGCTCAGGAGAATATAATAACTGGGCCACAACCGAATCTCGCCGCAGGTCAAGTTTTAGATCCATCTCTTCAAAATTTACAAAACATTCTTGCACAGATCATTCATAGGCCAGACAATTTGCAATCGAGAAAGGATTCGGAATCTGAGCAAATGCAACAGCACCAGATGCAGCAACAACAGCAGCAGCAGCAGCAACAACAACAGCAGCAGCAGCATCAACAGCAGCAACAACAGCAGCAGCAACAGCAACTGCATCAGCAACAAATGCAACAGCAAGTTATTAATCAACAGACCGAACAGATTAATGAAATCCAACAAGCTGTACAACAAGAACAAGATATGCAACAACATAATATGTTAAATGCGCAAATGCAGCAGCCGACTAGTCAAGGAATGAATTTCCAACAAAATCAACAATACATTCAACCTAATTTATTAGCAGCAGCTGTAGATCCTCAGATTCTTGTGCAGCAACAGCAAGTAGCGCAAGCGCAGCAACAGATGGCGCAAGCGCAGCAACAACTCAACATGCAAAAACAAATGCTGGCACAACAACAACTAGTTTTGCAACAACAGCTGATCAACCAACAACAGTTGCAGATACCGGGACAGACGTTGTCGCCGCAACACATTAGGAATTTGCAGCAGCAACAGTTTTTAGCGCAACAGGAATTGCAACTTCAAACGCAACAGAATCTTATAGATCAACAAAATCTCGCCTTGCTGGCACAGAAACAGCAGCTAATGGGTCAGCAGCAGCAGAAGGTTGAGGAGATTTTGAGAGCTCAACGCCCTATATACACGCGCCAAGGGTCCGAACAAAGTCAAATAAGCACTGTGGATGTGCATGATCAACAACCTCTAGTCCCAGATCAGTATCAACAGAAACCGCCATTACAGCCACAGATGTCCATTGATCAAAATCAGATGCAGTATCAAAACCAGTATGTAGAGCAGAAACAACAAATCCAAAAGCAACCTTCCGAGGAACAACAATACCAGCCGCAGCAAGTGCATCAGATGCAAGGCCAGTCCCTCCCACACAACATGATGGCTCAGAACTTCAACATGGTACAGCAGACGGAAAGGCAGATATCTAGTCACGAAGGCACGCCAGTGCAGCATTACACTGCCAATCCTCTGCAAATGTACCAAAATCAAGCAGTGCAAATGCAAAATGTTTATAAACCGGTAGAAACGACAATATCCTCGTCAGTTCCTGCTTCCCTAACACAACAGCCCTCAGTCTCTCAATACCAACAAGAAAATATACCCACATCTCTCCCTTCGTCTATGCCAACACAGATGCCTCAAGAAGTGCAACCTCCGACAAGTCAAGTTCAAGAATCTGTTCCTCAGCAGTTAAGTATTCAGTCGGATGATGGGTACATCCCTAACGGCTGTCAGAAAGAGCAGTTCCACACGCCCATGACAGAGTTTCCGTCTGGCGCAACACATCAGGAGGCGATGAGGCAGCCTGAATTGAGTTCTGTGGAAGAAAAGCAAACAGAAAATCAGCAACAAGAAGGTGAGTTTCGTTGCGTATACCATTGTTTTATCAATCTTTTGTTATCTATATATGTAAGACTTGATGACTGCTTTTTATAAATGTTTATTTTATATTCACTTCTATACAAATATTGATACTACTGTTGCTGCTGAAATACTGTTTTTATATGATGGAATTTTTTGTGATGTTTTATTTAAGTGGGTACAGCTGTGCCGTCCCCCATTGCTGCCGAGAAGAAATCCCGGGGCTCCAAGAAGCGCTCCAAGGAGAAGGATAAGTGTCCACGTCTCACGGTACTCTCTGTCAGCGATGATAGCACCGTCGTGGAGTGCCAACTCGAATCAAAATCCAAGACTGTCACATTCAAATTTCATGTTCCTGATGTTAATCCCGAGGAGTTGGCTAATAATTTCGTAAGTAATTTATTATTAATTTTTCATTTTTAAGAATTAATGTTTATTCAACTAAGTTATTTTGTCTCCTAATTTAATTTGTAATCCCAATATTATTTTCAAAATCAAAATTTTGATTTTGATATTTTCTATTGTACATTAAAATCAACGTATCCGTCTAGGTGGCAAATAACCTCCTCCCCGAGGTGCAAAGCAGTGCCTTCACAGAGCTCATAGGCGACATCGTGCGGCAACTGCGCGAGCCCGCGCCCCGCGCGCCCCTCGCGCACCCCGGGGAGCGGTTGCGACTCAACATTGATAAGGTATTCCTTTCTTATTAGTAATTAATCACTACGTTTTTTTATAGTTGAATTAAAATATTTATATCTGCTGAAGTAAAAATGGAAACCAATTTAATTAGTACTAGCATTTCCCGCGGCTTCGCACGCGTTCTAAAGACCGGAAACCAAATTCTTTCTGAGTCGCGCTGTATAATATTTCGCAGAACTAACGCCCGGCCTTCCTGTTTTTGCAAAATTTTTAAATTTCTGGCTAAACTTACTATCCAACACAAAAATAATTTTTCAATTCGGGCCAGTAGTTTCTAAGATTAGCGCGTTCAACCAAACAAACAAACAAACTCTTCAGCTTTATAATATTACTACTTAAACATTGTTTTTCTGGAAAAAATTAAAAATATGGATTTTGATAACAGTGCCACCTATGACCTAGAGAGAATTATGTACAATTAAAAAAATATTCAAATCGATGACGCCAACTTCAACACATGCACTGAACAATTGCTAATCTATTTTGTATTTCGAACAGTTTATACCTCCCCAGACGGACTACGACTCGGAGACGACAGAGCGGGACGACAACCTCACAGACTCCAACCAGGACAACTCGGAGTGCACCACGCCCACCGCCTCACAGGACAGCATCGCGCTGGCCGAGCTCGCGGACGAGCCCGAGCCCCCGCCCCTCCCCGGCCCCACACCCGCCCCCCTCCCCGCGCCCGTAGACACGCTGGCTAGGAAGATTAGCACAGCTTCGTCTATAGGTAAGAATAATATTGTAAATATTCTGTTTTATTATACAAAAAGTTATTATAGTGATTTTATTCTTTTAACTTATTTTGGTTAAATTAATTTAATAAGTTTTGAAATTAAATGATTTGTAGGTTAGTAAACTTATAATATAAAATTAAATTTTATTATAAATAAATGCTTATTTTAATTTTTAAATGCTTATTTTAATTTTTAAGGTTCAAATCAATCCGACGGTGGATCCGTACCAGATCGATCTGGTAGCACCGAATCAAATGGAGAAAAGAAAACACAGAAACCAACTCGGAAAATATCAAGATTCGTAGTCAGCCCCGTTGTGGATCGTACCGAAGATGTGAGCGAGGAAAAAGCCGCTGAAAAACCTTCCATTGAATCAGAAAAGATAGTGGAACCCCCTAAAGCAGATGTCGCCAAAGAACCTCCTAAAGAAACTCCTCAAGTAAATGGGTTACCTGAACCAGAACTCCCGACCCCTATCCCGCAACCCGAACCGAAACCTGTACAGCCAGAACCGAAACCTGTGCAACCAGAACCGAAACCTGTGCAACCAGAACCGAAACCTGTGCAACCAGAACAGTCCATACCAAAGCAAGTTACTCAACCCATTCCGGCAGAAAAGTTTGTCCCCACCCACCAGTACCAGCTGCCTTCACAGCTATCTCACACTCCACAAACAGTCACGGATCATAGACCAGTCGATCTAAAACAAATGAGCGAACCATCTAGCGTACCTATGCCCTTAACCACAGCTCAAGCGATAACCGCCGCTATGACCACAAACTTACAGTCCACTATACCTCACACTATTCCATTTCAAAGTACTATCAATCCTGCATTATTAAATGGTACGTTACAGCCGAATTTAACAAACTTAACGACTCCACTGCAAATCGCAACTGATACCCCATTACTGGGTTTAAGTCAAGTGGGGACTCCAATGGGGGTTGGGGCTGATTTAGGACTGAACATAGGCCTGGGACAGGTAGCCCCGTTAGCTGACCCCATGGCGTTGAGTAGGCTTCAGCTGACGCAATCAACCTTGACCCCGACCCCTGGAGTCAATGACACCTTGGCGAATGCGGAGAACATACAGAGAATGCTGTTGAAGCAGAATATAATAAAGTAAGTACTTTAAAATCATTTATTAATCTGTAGTACATTTTTCTCGCAACTCCGTCCGCTTTCTAAAGACCGTAAACCATGTTTATGTTTTGTGTAATGCTTTACAGCCGGTTTGTAACGGTTAGTTGATATACCTTAGAAATTAGATATTTTCCAGCAGTAAAAAGTATCGTATAACCTGACCCGGATATCTATCTATCTATCATAATACCAAATTCATCAAAATTTGTCTAGTAGTTTATTGTGATGCGTTTACAGACAGACAAATATTCTAAAAACTATTGATTCTGCCTCTGTATCGATAGTAATCACTATTTCGATAAGATTTTCTAAGACTTTATAATTTTATTATTATATTTATAGATAATCTAACTAGACATTCATGTATAGTATTAAAATATTTTTTAAACATCAGAAACATAAAACGTCATCTTTTGATAATTTCAGTCAACAGCAAAACCTCTCGGGCCCCAACTTGCTGGGTTTACTCAACGCGCCGCAGTTCCCGCAGCCGGACCTCAGCCTACACAACAACCTGCTCACCAATACGCAATCCGGTATGTACGGTATGTTTGAAACTTGTGTTATTTTTTTCCCTATGTATGAATTAAAATAAAAAACAAACTTCTTCTTCTTCTTCTAAATATATATTTTTATAACATTATTGCATGGCATTTATTTTTTAGTCTTGCGTCTTATTTATTATTATAATTATAATAATTTAATAAGTTAAACAAGTAGTTAGGAATATTTAATGTCTGACTGATTCTAATTGCTTTTACGTTTTATAGTATTCAATTTATTCTCAACTTAATAATTATTAAGTATGTAATAAATATCTATGTAATTAAAATGTTTATATTAAAAACTCAATATAT
Source organism: Boloria selene (assembly GCA_905231865.2). Taxonomy (NCBI): domain Eukaryota; kingdom Metazoa; phylum Arthropoda; class Insecta; order Lepidoptera; family Nymphalidae; genus Boloria; species Boloria selene. Next base: position 1,875,850 of record HG993156.1, read on the forward strand.
AAATAATAAATAAAATTTATAAAATCCTTTGCTATTTCTATTAGTAGGTAATATTGTTTAATATTTATTGTAGTAATAAAATAGACCATGAATGATATAGTCATAATATGTAGTTTAAACTTTCAAAAATATTTTTTAAATTGCATATTAAGAAAGATTAATTTGTATGGTTCAAAGCTTATTACCTAGTGTGTATAACACTTACTAATATACAAAATATCGTCGCAATTATTGATGTAATAACATCTTCTATCTCGCTTTCCTGAAATCTGCAGAGTTATTCCGAGAAAAGAAACGGAAACGTGTAACAGGAAGTCATATGTCTGAAAAAAGTGCAGATTATTGATAAATCATGTTAAGCATCATAATATTATCTATGTATTTGTATAATAATGAGTAATGTTGTATAGATATAACTTGTGTATGTGTGTGACTAACGCTGTGTACAGGGATGTCCCGGCTGCCGTACGCCCCGCCTCGCTACTACCCTCCTATGTTGGCCACAGCTAATGATCTTCTAGGTAAATGTTTATTATTTAGTGTAATATAATCGCTTTAGATATGCCAATCGTTAAGAATATCTTTTTAGTTCATAAAATATGTTATATTTTTTAATATACTAACAACTTTAGTTATTATTTAAAAACGAATAAATGGAAAAAATATATTTTTTAACAGTTAATCTCTTGATTTGTTCATACAGAAAAAGGAAATTATACACAAAATAGCTTGTCCTAAAGTCGATACAATGACGATTTCAAATGAATGAGATTTCTCTCAAATATTTTATTATTACATATCTTATTTGGTTTAATTTTATCTTTCAGTCCAGCAACAAGCACTCCAAACTTCAGTTGGGCACCAGCAAATGTCGCAGTTTGGTCTGGGCCTGGGCCTGGGCGCTCCGCTACAGACGGGGCTGGCGGCGCAGAACCTCGTCCTGCAACAGAACATGGGTCTGGCGGGGCAGAACTTGGCCCTTAACCAGAATCTGATGAGTCAAAATGTGGGGCAGAATTTAGGTAAGCTTTTTTACGTATATGGCTGTCTTCCCTGTTAAACCTATATTGGAAACTAAATTAGATTTTTAATAATATTCGCCTTTCTTATTCAACTTATGACTCAAGTTATTTTCGTTAAAATATATATTTTTTATTTACAGGTCTATCAAGTCAGAACTTAGGTTTAGGCGGTCAGAATCTCATGGGAAGTCAGAACCTTGGGCTTGGCGGCCAGGCGATCGGGCTTAGCGGGCAGAACCTGTCCCTGATGGGGCAGAACCTGGGCCATTACGTGGCGCAGAGAGCGGTACACAACGCTTTAGCGAGAAGGGCCGTTGACATGGAAATGGGTGAGTGCTGTATTAAAAACTAATATTGATATCATATATGCATATTATATTATGTTCTTCAATATGTGGCTTACGTAAAAATATTTTTTTTAAGTATAAATATGAACTTGGTGAATATTTATTGTATTACTTTCTTTTTTTTAAAGTCTTATTAATAGTTTAATAAACTACATGTAAATATTTCCAGTAATGGCAAATGTAAACAAAACAGGCATAGCAAATGTCAACTCGACGGGTTCGACGCAGCCAGGCACACCCAACAAGGCTCAGACTTACAATGAGTATATAATGACGCTGCAGAACAAAATAGCCTCGACATCTAACAGTGTAAGTTGTTTTTTTTTATTTTCAGAATTTTACAGTCGATATTGAATCTTTCATTTGAAGGATTGAAGTTTAGAATGAAAACTATGATTGAATAAAGCTCTAAAGTCTAAACACCATCAGTATATAGTATAAGTAGATATAAATGTGTTGGGACTAATTTCTGGTTGGGTCTAACCTACAATAAATTGATAATAATTGAATATAGTATGTTAAATGTGTTGTGATGTGTTCAGGGTCCCGTGTCGCCTCAGTCCCCACTTGAGTACAGTCCCGCGCTGTCGCCCACGCACCGACAGGCGCAGGGACTTAAGGTTATTTTACTTTTTATTTATTTTATTACATACAAAATATTCTTGCGAACTATGTGAAAAAGAATTTTAAAAATATCTTGACCAGGAGAGCATAAAACGCCTTTATTTCTTGCTGGATTTATTAGACAACTCAGTAATTACTATTGGGGGTCAACCACGAATATTATACAACCACTTAATCGAAGCAGATACATTAATAATACTGATAGATAGAAGATAGTAAAAGTGATTTTATCAATCAATATTACACAATAGAATATTACACATTACATCTTTTACTTCTTAATTATGACTTACTAGCATACCCAATGAGGTATTTATAAAAAGTTAGATATTTATAATATGAGTATTCCCAGCGCGGGGGTGCGGAGGGCGCGGAGGGCGGCGAGGGCGCGGCGGCGGCGGAGGGCGCGGAGGAGGGCGGGGAGGACTCGCACGCGCGCCGCATCGCGCACCTCGACCACGAGCTCAGCAAGATCAGCATGCACTACAAGCACGCCGCGCCTAAGGTAGCACTTATATTTCTATGTATTATCTCTACTAACCTAAGTCTTTATACGCTTATAATATTTGCATGACTGTCGTAAAAGTTGGTTTTACTATAATATATATTGTCTTACGGTAAAGTGAGGCAACCAATAAGTTCTCGAAAGATATGTAAAGTCCATCATTCTCCACTTCACCAGCTTGGTGGACTGTGGCCTGGGGGCGTACTATGAACTCTTATAGCATGAATACTATAATCTTACTTTGACTTTTCGTACCATGACGTCCTTATAGCAAGGGAAGTAAGATTATTATAAACTTGAAACAAAACAGTCTTGAAATAAGAATGTTTTCAAATAGTTCATGGTACGCCCCCTGATCTGATCTGACGTTTAAAAAAGGTTGAATATATTTTCTTTTGAAAATGATTGCAATTTACCTAACCCAACTATGGTTTATATATTACTCTATGACATACTATATCTGTGCAAATTTAAAATTCAAAATTCACATTTAAAACATTCTATGTATAAATAAAATTACAATATTTATAGGATGCGTACAGCGAGCACGGCGCCGCCATAATGACTGCAGACATCAGCGACACCACCGTTAACGCTTACGAAGGTTTGTTCATTTTATTCCTGAATTACTTACTTAATGCAAAGCTTCGTTTAGTTAAAGGTGTTATAATTGAAAATGTATCTTTATCAATCAAATCAAAATATTCTTTATTCAAATAGACTTTTACAAGCTCTTTGAATCGTCATTTTTACATAATTAAAATTAAATGTCAGTCTGTAAGTCTGTGAGTAAACTACCACCGGCTCGGAAAGCTGTTCTGCTGAGAAGAACCGGCGAGAAACTCAACAGGTGCTCTTTTCAAAAAAATATTTGGTAACAATATTGTATTACAATATTTATCTACTAGTGGAACCCGCGGCTTCGCTCGCGCTAAATCTATGGACGATCCCGAGCGAAGTGAGGGTGAGTCGCTTGTTAAGATAAACATTTCCATCATACATTACATATGTATAACTCTAGCGGTTTTGGCAGCGCACGCCAGAATAGCTCGCAGATGGTAGATTTTTTACTACTAACTTGATACTTATCGTCATATTTTGGACAATTCACACAATATCTTTATAAATTGTAGCCTATGTGATATTCTGATGTATAAGCTATATTATTGTAAAGTTTCATTAAAATCCATTCAGTAGTTATTACGTGAAAGAGTAACAAACATCCATACATCCATACATCCATACTTACAAACTTTCGCGTTTATAATATTAGTATAGATTTATTCTACGTGAGACACAACCAGACATTAATCCCACACATTTACATCTACTAAGTATTCCGTTATAGTGTAATAAGCCTATTATTAGCCTAGCCTTGTATTGTGCAGATAAAGACAGCATAGAGGGTATGAACGGAGCACGCGCGGGCGGCCGCTTCCAGGTGTCGCGCGCCGCGCCGCTGCGCAACTACGCGCTGTGCCGCCTGCTGCCCGACACGCCCAGGCATGGTACGTCACACACACATGTTCTGCTTGAATATGCTTAATATTTTATATTTATTTGTGCTTTAAAGTTTTTTTTGCGTATTTTATAATATATAATTTATAATATATAATTTTTTTTTCCCTCGCGTCTTTATGTGATGTGTCAAACTCACCAATACAAACCTGCTCATTTATTATTCGCAAATATTTCATAATTTCATACAGTTAAATACAATAAATTACTTTATATTATAATGAAAAGATAAGTAATATAATATAACTGGCAAACCGGGCCGCCTTCGCTAAGTTAATATAAATTAAACGGTTTTTATATATATTTTAATAAAATAAAAATACTACATTCTGGCCACGCGCTCTAGAAATAGAAATACCGCGTCATCTACCGAATATCTGTCCAACTTAGATGCCAAACCACTATCTATTAGGATTTTATAGAACTAACCGATAAATACACACTAACTAACTAACTAGAACTAACCGATAAATACACACTAATTAATTTGAAATAAAATAATATTGCGACTATAAATTATTAAGAAGTAAGCTATCCTATCTTTCAAGTTGGATTAAACTGTTAACGGTGTACAAATTGATTAAAATCGGTTAAGTAGTTTAGGAGTCCATCGCGAACAAACAACGTGACACGTAATTTATATATATTAGATATCTAATCCAAAAAGCTTTGGTATTCACAGGAAAAGACAAAATAGATCTCTCTCAAACCCAATTCGGCGGAGAGGGCGCTCTCGACGAGCTCTCTTGTGACAATACGTCTCTGTGCGAGGATGCGGGCGACGCGCCGCACGCCGACGCCGAGGCCGACATCGCCGACGCGGAGGCCGACCTGGCCGACATGGCCGACGCGGAGCTGGCCGACATGGCCGACACCGACACGTACGTGCTGACCGACAGGACGCGCGCGCGCACCTACGTGCTGGAGGACGCGCTCGCGTGTAAGAGACACGTCATATTGGATCCCGCGCCGTTACAGGTGTGTAATGTTTACAATTTACAATAATATTTTGATAGTAATGTTATAAGCTTCAAGTACATATTAAATATTGGTGTCGATAACAGCAACAACAAATATTCTTTTGTTTTTTCTTCTTCAGTAACAATTGACAAACTCTAGCATAATCGATAAAAAATCTTGTTGTTTTTTATATTGATTAGTACATTATATATATGTAATTGCTACATAATATGTTTTGGGCACTAGGCGAAACTAGTTAAATATGAATGCGAGAAATATCAAATCCGTACAGAATTCAGTTACTCATTACGTACTGAATTTATTGATACTGTTTTGTTTTCTATTTTTTAACTATTATTATACTAACATATTTTTGTTTATTTAAAATATATTTTTTCAAATTATGTTATATTAGTATTAATAATCATATTGAACCCCGACAGTGCGACACGCGACTGAGTCCCGCTGAGGTGGAAGAACACGAGCACAGCTACTTAATCCTAGACCCTGTGCACGACCTCACCTGCACTGTACTGGACCGTTCCCTGGCGTTCGACGAAGGCTTCACCGGCTTCGTAGAGAGCAAGTACCGACCTCGGCCCACCCACGAGGCTGATGAGAGACTCTCCGTGAGCGAGGAGCTGGGCCGCTGGCGGGGGGCCCTCGCGGCGCTGGGGGCCTTCAGCGAGGAGTCCCCTGCCCCCTCCGCCCCCGTCCTCAGCCCCCCGCGACTCTTCAAGGACGTGACCGCGGCCGAGCTGGTCGGCGAGTTGTTCGTCGACGAATCGTTGACGGATAAAGGTATTTTGTTTGGTTTATTACTTTTTAATTGTTGGCCGTTTTTGGTGTAATGTTATACACAGGGAACCACTGGGTATTGAAGGGTGATGGCGTCTTTATTTGATGTAAATATTTGTTCTCTAAGCACTATTTTTTAATAAGGGAATAAAAAGAAGCCATTGGGATCCAATCTAGTGAGTAAGGAACATGTTCTAACTGTTTAACTGTTTGTTAAAACTGTTTGGATTCCTCTTTGAAACAGTTTTTGCCTTTTTTGGAGACGATTTTCAGTCTACTGTTGTTGTCTGTATGTCTAACTTGCATAATAATATATTGGCAACGCGATTTAGCTCGAGAAAAGCCGCGGGTTCCGCTAGTCTATTATACATATGAACCTTCGCCTTGAATCACTATCTATTAAATATACCGCATCAAAATCCGTTGCGCAGTTTTAAAGTATACGTAGGAACAGACAGACAGCACGGCGAGCAGTTTTATTTTATACTATGTAATCTTTATCTAGATAATTACGTTTAAAAGAATGATAATGTATGAATTTTGTGGTGTATAATAAATAGTATTGTGTGTGTTGCAGCGCTGTGCCGGCAGGTGGTGGTGGTGGCGGTGCGTCCCCACTCATGACGTGTGTAGCGAATCACCTTGTACCTTATATTTATTGTACGTGTAACATATATCTATCGTTAATTAAATATTCATATGTGATATCTACTGCACTGTTTCATTTTATTGACCCCGAACATAATATTATTACTTTAAAAGGGTTTTTTGGATACCCATTAGTGGAGTTTAAGTTGTAATAGATCGATGGTGAATAAGGAAACAAAAATTTCATTTTATATAAAAATATATTTTACGTACATATATAATTACAATTAAATACCTAAATATAAATCTTATAATTTACATATAATGTAATCTTATCACAAATAAAACTAATGTTTTATCCGGAAAGACTGCTTTGGTTTGGCAATTTAGTAGTTTGGGGGTTCAGAGATCCTCTTTATTCTTTACCTTGTGGGTATAGAGATCCCTTAGAAATAGAACCTTAGGATTCTCATGCTGGCTGGAGTATTATAGCTGAGCTGGTCTTAAGCTTGATGAAGAGTAATCACTTTGATATTATTTGGTCTGTAAATTAATATTCGATTATTTAGATGTGGCTGATGAATACGGATGACAATGTTTAGGCGAAAATAACTTAAATATCTAAAGTTTCTTTTTCGTTGATATTTACTCATGTTAATTGATTTACTAATGTCCCCACTCATGACGTGTGTAGCGAATCACCTTGTACCTTATATTCTTAAAATTATTTTTATTGTTCCAACAAATTTAATATCTATAGTATCTTTGTAAATTAGAAAATAATGAAGAAAAAAATACCGACGTCATGATAGTTTTTTCCGATTTCTATATAACAAAATATGTAATTTTTTGTCATTATATTTCTTAACACATGTTTTTTTTAATTTAATTAAAGTGGTCTTAAGAACAGTCAAAATTTAGTAATATTAAAAATTTTATGCAATATATAGGTATATAATTTACTATATTTAGGGTATATACTTACTAAGAAAGATAATAGCTGCAGCAATTAGGCATAGATTTATATGGTTTGTGGAGGCGGAGTTTACCCGCGAGTAGGAGACACCCGAAACCTGTGGCAGAGAAAACATCAAAAATTTACAAATTAGTAACTTCCCTTTACTCGGCTTCGTCCCTGTGTTTTTTTTTGTTTATTTAAGCATTAAAATAACGAAAATAATGCATGTACAATAACTAGAATTTTTGAACAATCAAGCATGCGAGGTGTTCCGTCGTCATATGCCACTTCACATTTTGACGGTTTCACGTTGATACATTATAATCTAACGGTATATACAATTTTACGGTGCAATATAGGTAAATGATGCTTTATATAGACGTAACAGTCAACTATTTACCTAGAAAGTACTAATTACTTCATTAAGAACACGTTAAGGGCTAAAATTACTCAATACCGTTTTGTTAATCCAGTCAGTGTAAGCACTGACCCGCGCGTACACGCCGGGGAAGTTTGGCTCTGCGCAGCTGAAGCCCCACGACACGATCCCCACCACCACGCCGTCGGCCAGCAGAGGCCCACCACTGTCCCCCTGACACGCGTCCTTACCTGTTTTCACAAATATAATATGCTTTTTAATGTTATAAACGTAAAAAGTTTGTCATCCGTAGATGTTGTTAGAAATGAAATAACGGATTTAAAAAAAAACTTTGCATTTTATATGGAATATTAATGAAATCATGGTCACGGAACTCGGGATGAGACTGGATGATTGCTATAAAGCATTTGAAACGTCGGGAACCAAATTAAAAATCAAATAAATCCGCGACAGAATCTGCAAACATAGTTTCATTTATAATGTCGAATATTCGCGTAAACCTAATAAGAACATATTATAAGAGTAAGCGTAAATACTAGTATTTTATGTATTTTTAAGATGTATAAGACATGTCATTTAAATTATGTATTATTTTTTTACTGTGATGACGTACTCCAGTATAAGAAAATATGGTATAATATTACAAATAAAAAATTAAATATTCTACGCGAGCCGTAAGTATATTGTATGTCAGGAGTCATGACTCAGATCTTACTCAATTTTTTTCCACTTACTGTAATAATTTTCTTTACTTAATTGCATAATTATTTAATAAATACACCTTTGTTTGTAAGTTATATTGCATAATATGTTGCCTTACCTCCGACTTCTAGCCATCCAGCACATATCATGTTAGAAGTAACGGTCATGGATACGTTCAATAGTGCTTCGAGGATCTTGTAGTTGTCCCGGCACGTGGTGTGGCTTACTTTCAATACTTGCACTTCTTGCAATACGTTAGATGCCGTGGAATCTACCTAAAATATATAATTACTCAATTAAATTAGATTCCTTTTATTGATGTCGCAAGAGATACGAGTATAATATGAAAGAAATACATCAATCAAAGATAAGTAAGGTAGAATCTAACTTCACAATAAGCGTAGTTGTCGTTCATCGACTGCGGTGAAGCCCAAAGGAGGCTTTTGCGGTTGACCCGTATGTATGTATGTATGTATGTTATGTTCCCTAGTAATTATTAAACAGCTTAACCGAATATTATTCAATCACACATAGAGTACACGTAGCAAACTATTATACCTAAATACCTAAAGTAATATTTATACCTAAGTACAAATTTTTTAAACATGTACATGTTGTCTTTTTAGTCCACTTTTTACGCAGTCAAGTTTTCTTATTTTTGTAAATCTCCTTAATATTGTAAAACGCGAAAGTTTTGATGGATAGAAGTATGTTAGTTACTCAATCACGACAGATGGGCTGAACGGATGTGGATGAAATTTGGCACAGATATAGATAACTTTCTGGAATACCACATAAGTTACTTTTTGTCCCGGAAAATGTCCCGCAGGTTGAATCCCTTTTTTAAAACAATCACACATCTTATACATACCTAGTAGTACTAGTACCTATATCATACCTGAGTATTTCCCCACCCTACAGCTATGAGGGGAGTATTATTGGGTATCGTTGAGCCGGCGAGCGCGACGCTCGTTGCCCTTATAGTGTTGGACAAGAGGAGGGGGGCGGCCAGCGTCATCACAGCGATGTCGTTATCGTGAGTCAACGTACTGTACCCGCTGTGGATTACTAACTCGGAAACGAAGTGCAATGACCCACCTGGAATGTTAGTAGACCTGATTGTGATTAATTGTAAATCATGGTGGATTTTGCCATTGAATACTTACCTTTAGTTTGGGAAAACTCAAAAAAAAAAATTAATTAAAATAAGAATTTGAACTCTTACCAGAACTCAGAAACGTGGAGCCAGCTCGGACTGAGAAAAGGTTGACACTAAGTAGTTCATCGCTGTATAGAGAAAAGTAAAATCAATAAAATTCAATTGTATTAAAGCATATAATTAGAGACATTAGTATATAAAAATATACCCATTCAGAAAACAATGTGCTGCACTTAGAACGTGTTGCTGTGTGATGATCGTTCCTCCGCATCGCATAGATTTGTTAAGTAGCACCTGGAAGCACAAGTTTTATATTATTTGAGTGTACTATGATAATTTTACCTTTATTATTTAATACCTAGGTAGTACTCTGAGGCTAATGAAAATATCAGAAAATAATAGCGCCTCTTTTTCTTACGTATAACGAATAGGACTTATTGTAATTTGTACCTACCCACGACTTCGTTAACGTGGACCACCATCTAAAGTCTAATCTGTCATAATTTTTGCTTTACTCGTTTGAGATTTCATGATTCAGCCTATGAGTGAGAGGTATTTTGCTTTTATGTACAGTACATAAATAAAGCCTCTAGTGGGGCGCGCTATTTAGTCTATAAATATACCAACAAACGGTTTCATACACCATGTATTTGTACAACTTTTTAAAAATGTTTGTTCGATTAACATCATACCTGTACTACGTAGGGATACTTTTCCACGGTAGTTGAATTACCGCCGATGATTCGCGATTCACTTTTTTGTAACTCCGCCAGAGAGATTGCTTGCGTTAGTGTCGGTAGTTGCAGGCTTTCCTGCACCTGCGACGCTGCAAATAGATCTTTGATATTAATATCAATATAAATAGTTTTCATAATTTATTAACTTAATTTGTAAATAAATTAAAGAAATACCTTAGTATTTAACTATAATTGTATCTTTTCTTCATTCGTACTAGCGCGAGCGAAGCTGCGGGTTCTGCTAGTGTATTTTACATATAAACCTTCCTCTTGAATCACTCTATCTATTAAAAAAACCACATAAAAATCCGTTGCATAGTTTTAAAGATCTAAGCATACATGGGGACAGACAGACAGACAGCGGGAAGCGACTTTGTTTTATACTATGTAGTGATAATCTATTATTATCTAGTCACTTAATATAGCTTAGTAGTGCGACTTACCCTTAGTTTTATTGGGTGCGTCTTTATGTTTAATATATGTATTTATTATTTTACAATTATTGCCATTAACTATAATAGGTATATACATTATATACTAAAAATTGATGAGTTAGATATATGATTGAATTTGAGATAGGTGTACAAAAAGTTAGATATCAAGTGCTATTTATTTTACGACTGTTATTAGGTATGCTATTATATTATCAAGTTATCAGGTCCATGATACATAGGGTTTTCCAAAACGAGTGCTACGCACTACGGAGTGATGTCACGTTTTAATACCATTTTAATAAAATTGGAAAAAGGAAGGGTATCTCATCCCTTTAACAAGATCTGGAGCACATGCAATCGATATTATTATCAATTACGTACAACGAATGCCTTTGAGTCATATAAATAAGCTTCTAAAGTTGTTGCTATAAAAATACGAACACAATGTGGTAACTACTTATAGGTATAACAAGTATATTTAATTCCGTATTGTCTGTTATATTCTTGGGTATTCCCTGTTGAAATAGAATCATCAGACAGTAAAGAATCTTTGTTGCTGTCCACCATCAGGACTGGTATTGATGAATTCCAGTCTGTGTTGTGATCGCAAGAGTAGGCTCTTGCGATCACAACACTTGAAACTTATTTCGTTGTTCAGCAGGATGTACCACGGGCAGGTGCGGTTGGCACTTGGCAGTAGGACCTAAGGCGTAAGTGGGCCCTATTATATTCCATGCATGCATGATAGTCATTCTACAAGTTTTAGATAACAGTCTCACAGAAACCTATTTCCTATGGATATACGTATAAACATTAAAAATAGTAAAAATGTAAGTTAGAAACTAGAACTAGAAAATTTTCTTCCATACGAGTAGTAGCACAGAAACTTAAATGTTTATAATATGAAAGAAGTAACATAAATTTTGAAAGGCATATCTGAAATTTCGGTTTTCTTATTAGTTTTGCGATACCTATAATTATCAGGAAAATACATACAAAAGTAAAAACTTACCATACACAACAAAGAGTAGTAAACTAGCGCACCACATGACTGTCGGTGAGTGTCTGCCTTATCAACTTATCATTGGCTATCGATAACCAATTTTTTAGACATTGATGGTAATTTATCGCCCCTCTTAAGTATATTATGAATCAGATGTTTGAGATTATAGTCGTTATTTTTCCATACTTAAGTATTGTAAAGGACAGTGGTAACGCGCTCGCTTGGTATCGGGTGTAGCGGGTTCAAATTCAGGGCTTGTACTCTGAAATTTACATGTGCGAATCATTTCTAACATTATTACCACTTGTCTAATGGGAAACATTGCGAGGAAACCCGTATGCCCTGTGAGAACCTCGCAAGTTCTCGAAAGAGATGTGTAGTCCGCTAACCCGCACTTAGCCAGCGTGGTGGACTATGGCCTGATCCCCTTCATATATAAGGGAGGCTCGGGTCCAGCAGTGGGATGTTAAATAAAGGGACTACTAATGAATTCAATTTAAAGGAAAATCATTTTTAGACGGAAATTTTAATCCGTAAATAAAATATGACAGCCGACAGCCATCACTATCACAAAAGAGAACAAGTTTTGATAAATTTTACAACCATAAAGCCCGACCGAATATCAGATATGTAAATGTTTAACAGATATTATCAATTTCTGCCATCTCATGTTGTTATTTGATATATAAATAGTTTAGATATGAATGAAAGATATCAATGCCTCTAACACGACATTTAAGATATTTAAAAGATTATAAAAATATTTTTAGACAATTTATGGGAATTTCCTACTAGTGGCGTACTCTAATAATAATATCAAGGAATAAGAAAAATCTACCTTTACAACATTTATTAAAATAGGCTCAGTGGTTTATGCGGTAAATCGTAACAGGTAGACAGATATAGTTACGTTATTTATATATTTATAAATTACAATATTAAATATGGATCGGGGGGCCAAGTTTCATCCAAATTCGTAAAAGTACATGACCGAGTCCTTCACGCGCTTTTATATTTATAATATTAATAGGATTATTATAAATAAATAAATAAAAAACATTTTGTGCCATATTTTTATATTTCGTAAACAAAACATCGTATCTAACGGACTGACATACACAACTTTATCACTATGATAAATAGAGAACAAGTTTCAAGATTCTATAGAGATTTCATAACAGTAGCTTTAGGAATGTATACAACAGCGAGAGAAACATGTTGTATTTTTGTTTGATATAAAATATTATAAATACATGTATAATAAAAAAAACTTTAAAATTTGGTAAGATGTCTGATTTACAAGTGAGCAAAATTCATCTCATCGTATACTCGAAAAACAAAACATTTTTCTTATAAATTCATTTCTAGTTACAACATATTTTTTATATAAAATAAGACTTAAATTCATTTATAACAAAAATAAAAGCCCTGAAGGAATGTTGCCTTAGCAAATAATAGAACACAAACAAAGCATAAACTGACTTTTAAATATATGTAAATTATATGCAATTATTTACTGATTTGACAAAAAAATGTATATAAAGCTTCATAATAGTATTAAAATGTCCTAAAATTGCGATACTGTTATGCGTTAGAGTAACAAAAAACTGTTGCTATGAGATTATAAATTAATTATTAGAATGTACTTTGAAGTGGAATAGTTAAAGATATAGTTAGTTTTATCAATAAAATACGTTGCGTATGAGTTTTGTAATGTTACTACTATTGGTATCTCATTCTCATACCTCATGGCACTGTTGACATGGAACGTGTTACGTCACACTCAAATCTTAAAACAAACTTAAACTAAAATGTATGAAAAAACCACAAAAATATAATCTATAGTAAATACCCAGTTTTCGAGGCTTTCATCAGAAGTCATACTAACTGAAGGTAGTTCTATAAATACGATTAATTGCCTCTGGTATATCATGACGTCATTAGAAACAACCTTTTTAATTAAAATATCAAAACTTAACCGATAACTAAATCAATTTTCCCATAAGCTAATAAAAATAATATGTACCCCGCGATATATCGCTGGGTTCAGATCTTTAAAATATATATAAATAAAATTCATTTCATCGCCTAACTAAGTAAATAGGTAACGGTATTTGAGCTATCTCATATTGCACTACCAAATATTTTTAAAGAGCCTCAACGAAGACTTTATAAGTATAACAGAGAAGAATTCTCTATGTAAGTACACATACACCGTAACAAGTTCAAGAAATAACTTGACTAACAAATGTAGATTCTTAAACTACTAAAAACTTGATCCTTTGCAATACAAAGGTAAAAAGATATAATTAGAAAATATAAACGAGACATTAGAATGAAAAAATATAGAAAAAAGTATCGTAAGAGATTGAAAATAAAACTTTAAAATAATATTATTAAAGTCGATAATCGTAAAAATAGTTTACAATTGTTTCAAAGAGAAATCCGTCACCATTCTGCGAATATTTGAAATACTTTATTAATTAAAAGTAAAATAAGATTTCTTTTATTGAACTAATATTAAATTTCACTACAAAATGGGTACAATTTACAAGTATATAACTTCAACGACAAAAAGTCAAACGTAACGACTATTAAGAATAACGTCAAAAAATTCCTAAACTATTAAGTCATAGTTGCTAAAGATTTATTTAAAATATTGCTTCCATTTGGCTTTCTATGGTTTTTTATAAAGTTCCATAGTAAAATTTCCTAATAATAATTATTATCGTCTACAAAACGTATTTGTCAATGGTAGAGATTCGGACGTCGATGCGATCGAAACAACGACATTTCTTTACTAGTAAAGGTATGAAACTTTTACTAAGAACATATCTATGTATTAAAATATATTAAATATAAAATATCTACTGAATAAGGGAACTTTTAAAATATTTTAAAACTGTTTAGAATATTTTTATAATAGTTTTTGTTTTTATCGTCCATTTTACGTCCAACCGCAATACAACGTCTGTGTCATTTTCGTTATTATATGTGATATAAAATACTTGTAGATTATCATAATATATTTTGTTGTGCGATGATCAGAAGCTGGTTGATAGATAACACGCGACACGTTTGATTTGTTAAGGAATAATGTTTAATAAAACTGTTGTTTTGGTTCAGCGCTCAAAATTGATCCTTATCATAAGGTCAATAGAGCCCACAATCTATAAAACTAGTTTGAAATGTAAATAATACATATAATTAGCTAGCGTTCAGCTCTTAACAATCAGTTACGCGTGTCGGTGTGTGTGTATGTCTGTGTGTCGTTCACGGCGGCAAGCTCATTTGCAAATTCTGGAGGTACGCCGAGGTGGAATTGAGCAAGCCTATACGTTGTTTCTGTTTCCGCTGTTCTGTCATCTGAAATTAAATAATAATAATATTTTAGTCGAATCTGTAGATTGATTATTATTTACTCGAAAATCTAATTGGAACAGACATTATTATTCATTTCATAGAAATCTACACTAACTCGCGAATCGCTAGTATATTATTACATCAAATATAATAATAATTACAATGACTAACGCCCGTCCTCCCTGTCTTTGCAACATTTTTCATTGATGCTCCGCTCCTATTAGTCGTAGCGTGATGTAATATAGTCTATAGCCTTCCTCGATAAACGGTAATTTTTCAAATCGAACCAGTAGTTCCTGATATAAGCGCGTTCAACCAAACAAACAAACAAACTCTTCAGCTTTATAATATTAGTATAGATTGTCTAGTGTAATCGAGAGAGGTGAGGGTGTAGAGTAAGAGTGTTGGGTGCAGGCTGTCAGGTGTAGGGTGCGGTACGTCGGGTGTAGGGTGCGGTGCGTCGGATGCAGGGTGAGGGTGTCGGGTGCAGAGTAAGGGTGTCGGGTGTCGGGTAAGGATATCGGTTGCAGGGTGAGGGTGTCGGGTGCAGAGTAAGGGTGTCGGGTAAGGTTGTCGGTTGTAGGGTGAGGGTGTCGGGTGCACCGTAAGGGTGTCGGGTGCAGGCTGTCGGGTGCGGGGCGTCGGGTGCAGGCTGATGGGTGTCGGGTGAGGGTGTGGCGCACCTGGTCGCGCAGGTCGGTGAGCAGGTCGGTGAGCGCGCGCACGGCGGCCTGCGCGCGCTCCAGCTGCGCCTGCAGGCTGCGCAGCTCCAGCTCGCCGCCCTCGCCCTCGCCGCCGCCCACCAGCGACAGCGCGCGCAGCCGCGGGAACCAGTCTAGGTTGTTGCTCTGTGTAGCGAGCAGGCTCGGTTAGACAAATGGTGTTTTTATTTTTAACGGACATTAACGAAGTTTTGAATGAAAATAGGCAAATTAAATAGTCAATTTTTCTAGAATTTTGAACAGAATTTAATTAAAGAGAATATGAGGAATCGGGTGAGGTTAAATCGACTAATAGTTGTAAATCTTCCGATTTGAACAAATTAATATGGTCAAAACCTTAAGAATAATTTTATATATATTATATATTTTTAAATTGATAAAAGAAATTTTTTGACCAAAATCCGTCCAAATCGAAAGAGGACGATTCCGACTATTGGTCAATTTGACATGGAGTGATCATAGGTCTTCACCTTAATCATGGAGTGCACGTAGCTCTCGGGCCCCGTGAACTCAGTGGGGTCCTTGACGCGCACCAGCACCATGAAGTACAGGTAGTGCCACATATTGTGCTCGCTCTTTATGTGCTCCTCGAACGAGACCGTCTTGTTGTCGAAGGCTGACCTGTTCAACCCTGGAATATTTTATTATGTTAGTAAACTTACTTTTGTTTATGATCTGATATGTGCGATACATTGAATTAATATTTATTTAATTCACACTGTATAAGTGAAATCTTGGAATTATTTCAGTTGGAAAGACTTCCAGACTTTTTTTTCTACCACAATTTACTATTCTTAGTGGTGCCTTAAGTGTTTATCACTAAAAAAATGAATAACACATACCACATATAAAACATGTGTTCTTCAATATAAGTTCTTTCTGTTGTTTCTCGCTACGAAGATCGGCGAAAGTGTCGATGATGACACCGAAGATCAAGTTTAGTACAATGATGATTACCACGAAGAAGAAAAGTAGGTCGTACACCACGCGTGCCACGAACAGCGGTTCCTGAGGGAAAATAAAAGTTTCGATATCAATAGATAACACGGCTTTGCCCGTTCAAACTTCCAAATTTCACAGGAAACCCCGTTGGGCAAATTTGAAGATAGCCTGAAAATATCATCAAAATCGCTCCAGTTTAGAGCTTCCAGCAAGAAGATAGTGGGTACATTAAGATATGTGTGACTTAAATAAACAATTATTGCATAAGCTGAATTAGTGTCCGAGTTAAAAAGGGAGTAAAAGTTATCTTGTGTCACTTGCCATCCACTCATACATGAATGAAAGGTCTTTTCCTCCATGCAAGTGATATCAGGCCATATATCACTGAACTATACATGTGCGAATTACATACTTTTACGCAAAGTTCGTTCACACATGCAGGTTTCCTTAAAATCTATTTCTTCATTGAATTAGCCAATAATCATGTAAAAAATGTTGAGCCCATACAATCATCGAGATTTTAAGACAATTGGGTTACCAGCTATAATAAATCCAATACAAACAAACTTACAAAGCTAGCAGGCGCACGCAGTATATCTCCAATGCCACCACCGTTCCTGAGCCCCTGGTTGAGGGTGGTGACGATGCACATGATGAGCGAGTCGCAGGAGCGCTCGCGCACCGCGCCGCCCACCGACACGAAGCGGGGCGCGCCCGCGTACTTCGCGGCGGGGGACGCTTGCGCCTGCGCTGTGCACGTGCCCTCTGTGCACGAGGACCACTCGTAGCGAGGGTCGTCGTCATCTAGAGGATATTTTTTTAGATATATAGCATTTTGATGTGAAACTTCTTTAATACTGTTATCATTTGAAAATTCTTTTAAACAAATTCGCCTGCGAGAGAATGAAACTTGACGGCAGGGAACGCCTGCGCCGAGTAGCGTGGGTCATCGTCGTCTAGAGGACATTTTTTTAGATATATAGCATTTTGATGTGAAACTGCTTTAATACAGCAATAGTTAAGTGTATATTTGCTTTATACATATAGTTGCTTTATACATATAGTTGCTTTATACATATAGTTAAGTTTACTTGTAATTACTTTATTGTAATTTATTTGTGACATATAATAAAGTTTTAATATTTAAAAGGATAAAAAAATACCGTTATCATTTAAAAATCCTATTAAACGAATTAGCCTGCGAAAGAATGAGATAGAACACAAATCTTTGAGCCCGAGTACTACTAAAAAGTCTTTAGAAAATACGTCATATGAAATATTTTACATTAAAATATTAAAATAATTTTTGCTTGGTAAAAATATTATAAAAATCATAAGCCTTATAATTATCCTATTACTCCTGATACTCTATATTTATCTAATTCTCTAATATGCTACTTTTTTGAAGTATCACTTATAAGTGAATTCCACACTTACACACACACACACACATTTTTATTGCTATAGCCCAGTAAAAAAAGACACAACATATTCCAATATAAAATTCAAAATATAATATTCATTTTCAAGGAGACTTATTCGACAGGTAAAATTATGTAGTACGATCTTGTGGTAATTAACTGCTTCATTTATCAACCCTAAAGCCGTTTTCTGACTGTTCAATCCTTTAAAAACCGCTTGCGTTGGACGACTGTTAATTATACTGTAATACGCGTTTTAGGTAATTTATCAATCATATCCTACAATTCAAAACATTTTAGATCTTCCGTGTACTACTAGTTTTGAAAAGAGAAGACTCATATTTTAGAAAAATTGGCGAACTTATACAATTTTTAATACCCACCGTCCAAGCGATCGACGTTGACGAGGAAGTGGTCTCGGAAGAACATGTAGCCTACGATGGAGAACATGTAGACCAGCACCAGCGCCAGCACGGCCGTCAGCAGGATGGACCGGCCGTTGCGGGTCACTGATCGCATCACGTTCAGCAGCGTCTCTTCGCGGTACACTATGTCTAGGAGCTGGGAGAGAACATATTAAATTAGTACAAAAATATCAGAAGCTAAGTCTTAATGTGTTTGTAAACGTAAATGCTTTGATTCGTGTAGTTCTGGGCTAGAAATAATACACATGATATTATTGTAATCTGGAGGTCCTGAATTTGAGTCTGTATGCGCATATGCTGCGCTATGTTTCTACGCAGATGCTAGTTAGAGTGAGATGAAAAGATATTATAAATAAATAAATAAATTATATCATCAACATGTTCGGAAACAGATAATGTACGAATATTTTGAAACATAATAATTTTGAATACCTTACCAGAACAGAGAAGAAGAACGGATGACAGCAGATGCCCATGAAGCAGAACGCGAGGTAGACGCCGTGGTACAGCAGCTCGGGGTCGGTGACGACGTGGCGCGTCGACTTGGACAGCGTGCCCTGGTTGCCCATTATGCTCACCAGGTGGATGCCCTTCACTACTATCTATTGGTTTACATATATAATGATTTAACAATAATACTTTCTTAGGTTTACGCGAATACTTGACATTATAAATGAAACTATCTTTTCGGATTTTGTCGCGGATTTATAATATTTTTTGGTTCCCGACGTTTCGAATGCTTTACAGCAATCATGATCACGGGAGAGACTAAGGTATTAGACGTCTCAGGGGGTTATATTTACAAAAATTTCAAGATGCCATTAAAGTACCCTAAATTTATACATTTTAATTCTAAACATTTTAAAAAAATTAAAATTATGAATTATATTAAAAATATGGCAATGTTATAAACTTATTTATAGCTACAAAATCCGAAAAGATAGTTTCATTTATAATGAGTTAAATACATTTTTTTACTAAGTCAAATATTGTGTCTAAAACTTTAGACCGTGATAATTTGACAATTATTATATTTGAAATAATAATAATATTTTAAGTTATTATAGACTTATATGATTTTAAACAATTTTCTTAGAATTTTCTGACCCTCAAATATCGCTAAATTATAAATATTATGGCAATTAATGATATGAATATCTCCTCAGTAAGTCTACGAGTGTACTCACAGTGAGCATGCCGAGCGTCCACAGCGTGGGCTCGGGCCCGGCGGAGTAGATGAGGCGCACGATGGCGCTGCCCAGCAGTGCGCGCACGCCGGCGCCGCGCGGCACCCACGCCACCAGCGCGCCCGCCGCCAGCGTCGCCAGCCACACCGCCAGCGACAGGTGCTGGCCCAGCTCTGCGTGTCAACAGTGTCAACAGTGTCATCATGTCATTTTGGGAGACAATCATTAAATACAATCCGAGACAAAATTAGAAGAGATTTTTATTTAAAAAAAAAGCGCGTGTGTATAAAGTACACATGTCAGAAGTAAAACTTCTTTGGCAAACTAATTTTTAAATCTCGTTTTTATTTATGCTAAATAACCCCGTCTAAGCTCGTTGAGAGAGTGAGATGGCGCGAAGGTCACACCCACGAGTTAGACAGAGTTAGAAATGTCACTGACTCGATGATAAGGGTCTTCCCCGTCTCTGTGTGCCTGGTACTATTGACTTACGAATAGAAAAATTATTTTTGAGTTAGATACTAAGTTTATTGAGGAAGGTTTAATAGGCTATATTACATTACGCTACAACCAATAGGAGCGGAGCATCAATAAAAAATTTTGCAAAAACGGGAAGTATTCGATTTCCAGCCCTTAGAACGCGCGCGAAGCCGCGGGAAAGGCTAATATAATATATGTTGGGACATTAATTTTAAATAGTTTATCACTTTACATATAAGAATGATTCTATAGTAGCATAACATAAAGTAGAAACATGGTAGCAAGTTATTGTTATACCCGCGATCTTTTAAACCTTAACCTAACTTTTGCCTAAAATACTGATATGTCTATGTATGGCTAATTTACTAAATAAAAACTAAAAGTAAAAAAAAAAAGAAATAAACATGTTGCATGAATATTGTATGAAAATAAAAAAAAATTACATAAACCTAGACATAGATAGTTCCTTTAATATTAAAGTTGTCTATAAATATAGGAATATTTTTTAATTATTGAATATAATATAGAATGAATATATTTATACTCACTAGGATTTTCTTCTTGAAATGGATAAAAGAAAGCGACAATAACGTTGATCAAAACAGCAAAGTTGAACAATATGTTACTCCACAGCGACATGTAGGACGAAACCCAGAATAAAAATGGTTGGCCTGAGAATAAAAGTAATAATTATATGGTTAAATTAATATCTAAAATCACTATACTTTATTTAATGATGTATCCTTATTGTTTTCATGCACTGTTTTCAATTTTTTATTTACAATAAATGCTTAAAAATATTATTGGCTTTAAATAAAACATACACACTTACAGAAAAAATACAATGAAATTTATATTAAAGTGCTTCTTTGGGCAACATTGCAAGCAATATCAGCAATATTGCAGTACAGTCCCGCCATCATGTTTGGTATAGCTGCGTATGGCCGATATTGCCTGACGATCACTGAGTGATCGATTTTCTGCGATATTTGCCCGATCAGTCCTATTGTTGTTTCGGTTGCTCTCTATTGTTATTGCATAGTATGTCCTTTTCTACGCGAGCAAAGTTTGCTGCGAGTGACGCCGTGATTAATTGCTATATTCTGTGCTATTGTTGTTTTGTCAGTTGCTACGTTACCCTGATAATAATATAATTGCAACACATTGCTCGGCCATTGTTGCAATATTTTGTTGCCAATATTGCAGCCACACATTGCAGAAAAATATGGCCCGTTTAGGAGCACCCTTATATTATACACTAATATTAAATCTGTGGTTCCCAAAAATAGTATATTTATAATAAAAATAGTTACAGATACATAGTATAATAATTAGCTTCGTCCACAGACACTCGTAGACCGATATAACATAAAAGCATCTGGCGCACCTCTCAACTTCTTCTGCCACTTCATCTCATGGAACAGGTTGTCCAGGCGGGAGAAGAAGTCGGCCACCTTGCTGCCCTGGTCGTCGCGCTCGGCGCTCTGCAGCACGCGGTGCTTGCTGTCCGCCGGCAGGTACTCGCAGATCTCCGGGATGGGGAACACTATTTGCTCCATGCTGCGGTCTGTGCGGACTATCTGCATTCAATAAAGAACATACACATTCTTTGTTATAAAAAATAACAGTTCTCGAGGTGTAAGTTCAGCTTTGCTTATATGGAAGTGATAGTCCAAGGCCATTAGCCGCGCTTCAAAAACCAGTAAAGCAAGAGGGCTGTAAGTGCTAAGCAACTATGTCTAATATTGCATATCATGCTACGAGACACACTGGGAGAATGTATGCTGATGCTATATCTAAATGAAATGTTCAAATTAAAAAAAGAATATCTTTTTTAAGCATTTCCATTCGACACAAAAGAACTGTCGAACCGTTGAACTATAACACATGGATTGAGTCCCCGTAGAAAGCCTTGGAGTATGATGAACTGATGAAATTAATCCAGCTTGATTTTATTAAACTGGTAACGAGCGCTGGAAGAGTGACGCTTCTACCTGATCAGTGTTAACCGAAATAGTATTTTTCTAGACCTCCAGACCGAGTGATGAGAGAGAGAGAGAGAGAGAGAGAGAGAGAGTACCTCTATCTGCGCGGTGTGCGTGCGGTAGTACTGCAGCGCGGGCGCGGCGGGGCCGGCGGGCGACGCGCGCACCAGCGCCGCCAGCTCCTTGTTGTGCGCCGCCAGCTGGTGGCACAGGATGTAGATGTTGTGGCCCACCTGCAGACGGACACACATGCATATACCTCTTGCTATATACGACTAGAAGTGTCTTTTTTTTATATGTTGGGACATTATTTCACACAGCGCCATCTAGTACCGTGGTAAGCTACGAAGGAAGCTTGTGTTACGGATACCAGATAGTTGATATATTACACATATACATTTTTAAATACATACATAATATAAATATTAACACCCATGACTGGAGTACAAACATCTGAGTTTAACAAATTAATACACCCAGCGGGATTCAAACTCGCAACCGCTAGCGCAAGAAAGTAAGGTCACTACAAGCTTCACAAAAGTATAGCAAAAAACTAACTTCCTTCGGGGACACGCCCTGTACGGGGGAGTCCTCTTCAGATTCGGAGTCAGCATCCATCGAGTTCTCTTGGTGGAAGGCGGAGCACGCAACATCAACCTGAAATAATATTTATATTAATATCTAATACTAGCTGACCCGTGCCCACTTCATTGGGCATTATGTTAATAATCCTTTTTTAGTACAGTGTATTTAAATAATTTAGATTATTTTATTAATATTAAAAATTAAAAATTAAATTATCTATACTAATATTAAAAAAACAACTTTTTGTCACTTAAATATAAAAGTTAGACATATGCTGTCGTTGACTTTTTTGTAGGCATTTTTAAGCTCCACATCTTTTCTCTAGAACTCAAAAATATATCTTTCATAGTTAAGGCAGCTTTCGTAAGAAACGCATTCATTCATTCGACCGTTTTTTCTCCGATTCACTTTGCAAAACGGACTACTACGTAAAAGCCTTTTTATTTTTCGGTTCTTTTATATAACCTATGACACTCAGCAATAATGTGGCTTTCTATTGGTGAAAGAATTTTTAAAATCGGTTCAGTAGATCCCGAGATTACCCCTTACAATTTAACAAATAAACAAACTTTACTTCTTTATAATATTAATTAATATTAAGTATTAAGTATAGAAGTATAGATAAGTAATATTAGAATTTAATAACTCATTTACATTTTAAAACGAAACAAATGTAAGAGCTATTAAAAACCTAGTAAATCATTCGATTTCATGTAGTTAAAATACAAACCAGCTGTTTAGGGTTCATGTTGTATAGAATCCTTTCGGCGTTGTTCTCAGAGTCGTTCCTCGACTCCATGATGGCGAGCAGGAGCTTGGAGGCGTTGTTCTTGAGCTCGAGCACGAGGTCCATACGCGTCTTGCCGAGAGGGTTGATATCGTTCAGGATCAGTGCCGTTATGATGTCAAGTCCGTTGCTTTCGTGTGTCGCTATGCAGTTTTGATTTTCATGGCACGGACCTATATAATGATATAATATAAATATATAGATTTCTAGCAAGTCATTCTTAAAATGCAGAATTCAGATTTGATTACAAGAGAAAATGAAAAAAAAAATAGTATGGTACAGTAATATGTATTTTAAACGTAAAAATATTATCAGATTACTAATATTACAGATTAAATATTGATTCTACAAAGTTTGATTGATAAGAACATTTGTTAATGATCAAAAATATGAGGGTTTTAGAGACCACATTGCAGGAGTATTATTTAATAGTGATGTAAAGAGAGAATTTCATAGTAACCTTGACAATACTCAGTAAGGGTCTCCAAGGTTTGGTTGATGAGGGCGACATTCCCCTCATTGATGTACAGCCCCAGCAGGCCGAGCCCACCGGTGGTGGACCCGCAGATGCAGTCCAGGAACATCAGGGTCTCGGAGACCAGGTTGTAGTTAGATTTGTTGTTTTGGTTACGAAGAAGGTTCTAGAATAAAGAATATTTCATTGTTATACCACTTTATTGTAATATATGTGGGTAGAAACTACATTGACACTCTGTAATATGTATATATAGGCGGTATTCCATCATGTCGAGGGAGTCTGCAATAAACAGTCAACGAAGTACCTACCTGTGTTTCCTTTGTCTCGTAACGTCCAAATATTTCTCAGTGGCGACGATCGAATTTACGTGTGCAAGTTAGTTAATTGTAGTGATAAATAAAATGTCGATCGGTAAAATCGCGGAGTTTAATGTGCGGACGGACAATTGGCGGTTATATGTCGAGCGTCTAGAACAGTATTTTATTGTTAATAAGATAGCAAACGAACTAAAAGTACCGACATTAATCACCGTAGTCGGATTAGAGTGCTATGAATTATTGGTCGATTTGTGTACTCCAGATAAACCGTCAGCTAAAAGTTTCGAACAGCATTTCTTTTTTTTCATTCTCATTTATAAACATTACTTCACGGCTCTGTTCGCTCAGTTTATTCACTATATTTATTGAACTCGCTTCCCTCTGGTTATCACTGCCTGCAAAGGTGACTGCTTTCATATATTATGTACACAGATGAATTAGAGCGGTGCCATGGAGAAAATCTAGTAATAAATTAAAAAATATTTATACCTGTAAATCAGGGTTGTGGTTTTCACAGAGAAGCTGTAGAAAGCGTAGGATAGGCTTCATGACGGCTACCTTGGCCGGCAGCACGTCCGCGTTACCCGCTTCACGCTTCTTCTCCGCCATTATTTCTTCTAGTACTGTCGTGCCTGGACAGTTATTGAAAGATCGACATAATAGCTAAATCTATACTCTTTAGTTTTTTTTAAATATATACTTTTTATAATATAATAGTTTTTTTAAATAATGTTAATATAATTCGCGTCATGTAAAAAGAACGCTGGCTGTCAAGTTGCGCAGAGGCGATTTATAGGCGAATTTGGTGGTAAGACGAGGGGTGCGGGACGTCACGGCACGCGCCGCATGCTTACCGGCTCGCTATTGGTTTGTCAGTTCAAAATACCATCGCGCACACGAAAGTTATTAATTGCGAAATGATTTTATATAAAAAATAGGGAAAAAATATTTTTGACGTATATTGTTTTATAAAGAGAGATTCAGATAATAATAAATAAATAAATAAAATATGTTGGGACATTTACACACAGCACTATCTAGTTCCACGGTAAGGTACGAGCCTTGTGTTATGGATACTAGATGGTTGTTATACTACACATATATAAGTTTAAATACATACACATTATAAATATAAACATCCATGACTGGAGTACATACATTCGTGCTCAACAAATGTATGCCCCCAGCGGGACTCGAACCCGCGACCGCTAGCGCAGCAAGTAGGGTCACTACAAACTGCGCCACGCGTGTCGCAGTTTTACGCGTGTAGCAGTTAACAATAATAAAAAAATATTAAACGAAATAATTTAATTTTTTGTAAGTATATTAAACATTCTACACTGAATCAAACATATTTTATTAATTAATAGAATTCTATTTCATGACATTCTATATAATATATTTTTTAATGTACGTACCAATAATCAATATACATTGTGAGCGAAAGGCTAGTTCGAAAATAAAAGAATTGGCTTAGGAATTTCGTATGCGAATGTACCCATGCGCAAACACACCCCCCACCACTTTCTTCCAGCGTTCTTTTTACATGACGCGAACTGTATGTATGTTTTAATTTTTTAATTCTTAGTTTTGATAAAAAAATACTGTCAAACTGTTTATGTATGATAAACATATTTACTACTATTTATCTCAGAATCCAAAAAGATGACCTACTCTGTAATCGATTAGGCCTGATGCAATTAAGGGAATACTTAAGATGTCCGTTAAATTCAAATCACTCAATAAATCCCTTGATTGACAGAACTTGTTAAAAAAAAAATTAAATATCATTGAAACAAATGACAATATATCATGAAAATTTATTATTTTTTAAACCAAAAAATATATGTTCCTATTGAGTAATCAATAACATATTATTTAATTTAAATTTTTCTGAAACTCGCTTTAGCCTTCATACATGAAATAAGTTCCAAGTCTATCGGAATTCTAGTTTTCGTTGTTAGAGCAAATAAAAAAATTATTGGGGGAAGGTAGGAGCTGAGCCCCTGAGGCACCCCTGGGTCCGCGTGCAACTAACCGTGGGAAAATAGTAACAAATTATAATAATAATAATAAAAAGATCTCTGACCGACATATCGACTGTGAACTGGCAACCGGTCCTATCTCAATTATTTGTTCCGAGTTGATTTATATTGTCCTATCTCGTTTTTATATTAGAAGGAAGCATATAATGCTACTTTTCTTTTTAATAACATGTGCAATAAACATATTTAAAAACCACGTATTTTTAATTAATTTACTTGATGCTATATTAATGACTCAAACAAGTTTTTTCTTCATCCTGTAAAGTTTTTAAAATTGAGATAGGACCGGTTGCCGGTTCACAGTCGATATGTCAGCGGAGTCCGGTTTATTAATACTAAAGAAAAAAAAAACCAACCGTGGGACATGGTGTGTATGTCTGAGTAAGCGTGCACGGCGGAGCCGCACGCGCTCGTCACCTCATCGTCCATGTCCTCACCCACGACCATCGGCCCCACTGCCGCTTTACCTGGTGGGTACCACATTGCATAATAAAATTTTTACTTAGTTTTTTTTAATTATTATCGAAATAGTCATTATTATCGATACAGAAGTTAAATCTATAGTTATTTTTTAATCTGTCTGCCAGAATGTTCCAGTTAGTCCCCGAAACTACAAAGCTGATAAAAGGAGTAAGTTAGCCTAAATTTATTTTTCTATTTTTTATTATTAAAATAATTAGGGTTCCACTCGAAGAAGTTAAAACGAAAATAATATCTTCAGTTACATTTGTGGTGATTTTGAAATCAGTGTAACTTTTTATCAAATAATGTTAATATTATATATATGTTATGTGTATATAACTACAAGAGTATTCTACTTCTATGGTATACATATATGGTAAGTGTGTCAGACCGTCAGTGCTGGGTTTGTGCTTGTCGGCGGCGGAGGAGCGTTTATCGGCGGCGGAGGCGGTGCTGCTGACGGCCAGCGAGCGGATCTCCTGCTGCGCCTCACGCATCTTGTCGTAGAACACCTGGAGTAAAAGGGTTACATGGTTTCTTTGCTGATTTGTAAATAATGAATATAGCTAACTAGCTTTTCCCGCGTCTTCGCACGCGTTCTAAAGGTCGGAAACCAAATTCTTTCTGAGTCGCACGATACGGTATCTCGCAGAACTAACGCCCGCCCATCCAATTTTTGTAAAATTTTTCATTGATGCTCCGTTCCTATTGATCGCAGCGTGATGTAATATAGCCTTCCTCGATCAAGGGACATTCCAACAAAAAAATAATTTTTAAATTCGGACCAGTAGTTCCTGAGATAAGCGCGTTCAACCAAACAAACAAACAAACTCTTCAGCTTTATAATATTAGTATAGATGATAGGATATGTATTTAGCCTTTTTAAGGCCATACTGCTGGGCAAAGGCCTTCTTTCAAAATAGGCGATAATATGCCATAGTCAATACTGACCTAGTGAAGTTGAGTGAATTTCGCGTAGTATCACAGTTTTTTTTCTAGTTAGTAACTATTATTTTAATATAAATAACACAAAATACATACATCGACTTTAATTACCTTTAAAAACGCTTGAGATATTTCTCCATTTTGTAATTTTGTGAATATACTACGTTGTATTATTGGGTTGCCGCCTTCTAGAAGAGCAATTCCTGAAAATAAAAAAATTGGTTACAGAAATATTTCTATATGTACATATAGTACCATTAATATCATATCTTGTATCTTCACAAGACGGTATAGTGAAACTCACTCACTCACTCATGACTAAATATTGAAACCGTTAGTTTAGTCAGTGAACGTCTCCTATGAACGGATTTTGCGACAGTCTCCGATTAAAGAGGTCTAAGGGCTTTCACAAAGTATGACAGTCTTTAGTTTTTTTATGAGTCGCTAGTCGATCATGATGTATCAATGATCAAAACAAAATACTACATTTAGATAGGAATGACAAACAAGTTGCACCACTGACCGAGCTGTATAGCCTCCAGGAAGATGGCGGGGCGGTTGGTGCTGTTGATGACGAGCTCCACCACCAGGTCGGACGCGCCCTCGCGGTCCAGGTGCGCCTGTACCTGCGCCAGGCTCTGCCCCGTGCGCGGGAGGACCTTCGCTGGATTGGAACATACAAATTAATATTTAAAAAAAAAGCTTGATTGATTACAACATATAATATTAAAGTGGGACACCGGATAGGAACGAAGTTCCTTATTATAAAAATATTAATTTTAAGTTCTATTCGCGGTATAAAGAAAATAATTATTCTGGTATACATTTTTGATGATTTTTTTATCGATAAAAATAAAAATCTAAACATAAAAATATGATATATAATATTTATTGCCATTTTTAAATATTGTAAATATAATTAAAGGAAAGAAAATATCTTACATCACTAGCAACACTCAACAGTAAAACTGTTATATATGTAAAAATCTTACGTTACGGACAATTTTTCCCGGTTAGAGTACCACTCCGCATCGTCCCATAAGGAACTTCGTTCCAAAAAAAAAAACTTGATTGATTACAACATATAATAGTAAAAAAACTTGTTCTAAAAATAGCTTGTTGGTATATCAAAATACAATGGGTAGTTCCACAGCCAGAGGTATCAAGTTATGGTACATAAACACTTTGAGGGCGGAAACCATACAAGCCCATTCTTCTTTAAATTTGTTGATATTAAACATTACCTATGTTTTTTAAGTACTAAAATCATAAATAGGATTTAGTCCATAGCTTGTTAAATTTAGTGCATTCATAGCGTTAGAACGTTTTTACTTAAGCATTACTTAGCCGACGAAATATGTTATAAAGAGAAAAAATAAAATAGAGATCAATAATATCGTTGTTATTATTTTTATACACCTGTAGTTTTTTCCTTCATTCGATTCAAGAAATGTAATGCTAATTATAAATTTAAAAAAAAATAACCTTTTACTTTCTTCTTTGCTGTTTTTGGAACAAAAGAAAAATGGATCTAGATAATTATTTAAATACGCAACTGGGATACCTTTCATACAATATTTTCAAGGAAAAGCATATAAATTAAGCAAAATATTTCAAAAATATTAAGGGTATTGGGATATACATACAATGTACAACAAATTGTTAATAGACTTATATTTTTCAAGAATATGATAGAGGATGTAATAAAAAATATCTTTAGCTTAAAGGTTCAGTAATTACAAAATATAGAAACATTACATATTTAACAACTATAAAAAAAAATGAATGTGACAACATCTACACGTGGAAACATACAGTTTGCAACACAGAAAGCTAAATACGTTTAGAACTAGTATACAATAAAACCCACCTGTCTTCGTCTGGAGCGGAACAGACTCGGCTGCGCATGCGCAAATGAAATTTCTAAACTAATTTCTAAGTCTGTAACATGGCTGCATTTAAATTATTCGACATAATATGTATAATACATATTTTAATGTAAAATATTTATTAATAATAACTCTCATGTAATATTATTATTATTAAATATTTTTATATGAAAAAAAATGTTATTAAAAGCCATGTCATAGATTTCATTTTTATATTATAAGTGAGATATTTACAAACTAATATTTATATAGGTTAGTGATGTGATAGTGTAAGTATTAGTGTATTTTACTAAAAACTATTGTGTTTGCTTCTAGAACTAGTTGTGCGATCTAACAAAATATATTTAGTAGGTCTAATAGTTTTATCCTTGTATTTATTTACAAAAGTTAAATCATTTTTTTTGTTCACTAAAAATACATAATGAATAAGTGATAATGACATATAAAAAAAATATTTTTTATATATTCTATTCAATTTGTATTAGGATTCTAAATATTTACAGTAATACATATAACTTTACATTTGAATGTTATAAGTACACTTGATAGGATCGATACAATTCCCATACAATATCAGGCAGATAAGACTTTATTCCACCACGCTGGCCAAGCCCAAGGTGGCGGACTTCATATCTTCCGAATAGAAATAGCGAGATAATAAAATGTGTATGCAGGTCATTTTCCTATAACACATGAACTAATACTAGATTTGCACACGAAAATCTCGGAGGCTTGAGACCTACGTGCTTCTAATAGGCCATAATATATTGTACTACCTCCAATAATTTTACTCCCATTTGGTGTCAATAATATATAAGCTATTCTAATACTAATTTTATAATATAATATCATGTATATTATTTTTATTATAAGTGTAAATCTTACCACCGGGACCGTGAGTGACGGCGACGCTGGGCGGAGTGATGCGTGGCTCCGACTTGCGGTTCACGAAGTACTGAGACAGTAGCTTGTTTCGGAGTTGATTACCCTAAAGGATCAGAATTTATTTTATTAAGTGCCAGTAAATTACATAAATGTAACAAAATACGGCTAACACTGTACTGCAGATTTTGATGAAATTTTATGACTACTACTTCTGACCCAAGTAACACATTCCGCTGATTTTCATATAAATTCATTTTAAATATTAATTTAGGATTAATAATTTATATTTAATTTATACACTATCGCAGATATCTCGAAAGTAAGTTACCTTTTCTCCATATTCCGGATCGGTGGCCATCATCTCGCGTAGCGTCCGCAGCACCTTCACGCACAGCTTCTCTTCTTTTTCTTCTAGTAGCTTTTCCGTGTGACGTATCAGTCTAAAACATTTTTTTAATCATCAATAACGATTAAAATAAAGAACTGTGATAAATTCAACTTAAAAACCTACTAGACAGCAATAACAAATCTGAATAACAACTATTTCGATCACTCTCATCCACTCATCAAGTCAGTGGACCTAGCCCAATGACAATGTGCTTGCTAGAGAAATTGAGTAAAACGGATTTTAAGCCCAGGACTATTAATATTTTCATATGCGAATCATTTTCAATATGATTAGCAAATTATGGCGAAGTAAAGCATCGTGAAGAGTCTGCAATCTGCATGTCTGAAAGAACCAAGCATGTTTTCGAAAGACATATTAATCCTGCAACCCACATTTGACTCGTGGACTATGACCTAAAATCTTTTGTATTGAAGGAAAGGCCAGTAGTGGGCTGAATCCCCTAACCTCTGACCTAAAATCCTTTGTATTGAAGCCCAGCAGTGGGACATAAAAGGTGAATCCCCTAACCTCGATATAAATATCCCGCTGGTGTCAGGGTGCGTGAGCTCGCCGGGGCTCGTGAACAGCCGGTGCGGCTTGTACAGGATGTCCACTAGCAGCGACTGCTCCGCTTGCAGCAACGGTCTGAGTTGCTCTTCTAGAAGAGCCACGATCTCTTGAAGCCCTTCCATTACCGATCTGTCGTTTTGTAGGGTTGTCTGCCAAATAAATATATACATAAATTAAATATTGGTATTTTTTAACTATTGTTAGTGCATAATGTAAATTGCCTTGTAAATAAAATTTATTGTATCTAAGTTGAAAGTTGTCATTCATAAAGCATAATTCTTAAATGAAATTCGTTATTACCTAGTTTTTCTAAATATTTATTTTTAATATTAAATTCAACCATAACTTTAATTGTATACAATTTTAAAATTACCTGAGAAGCCATTTTCTCTAGTTTCGAAGTTTTAGAGGCAAGTAACCACTTGCTCGTCTGTCGGGAAAGTGCGGCAGCTTTTTCGAACACTGTTTGTATTTTCGCTTCTAATTCTAGTGGTATCGCTATACTGCGACTTTTGGCTGGACAAAGAAATTATTTTATATATATTAATATTATTTCTTAGTAGAATTTTAATAGATTTCAATCGTCAGGTAGTCTTCTGTATACTGAACGATAGTGTTACTCTATGAGAAAATCAACAGTAAATTCATGACTTTGATTTATGGTTAGAAATATTATTATTTAAAAAATATATAAAATTACTTACCAACTTCACTAAGTGTTCGAATACATTTCTCCACGTTGAGTTTCTGCGGCGGCGTCAGCCACGGACACTGGTAGATACGGAATGTGGTCTGCAGTAGTTTCACGAAGATGGACTGGCGGGTCTGTGTTGTTGTTGTGATAAAATATTAGATGTCATATCAATAAGTATAATAATAATAATTTTCTCCGACCGATTCCGGCCATGGCGGCCAATCTCATTGAGACTAGCTAGCTGCGCAGGAGATATGATGGAGCGCGTGTACGCGCAGACAAAAGTGCACTCTTTATCCCTATTACTCTCATACTCCGGTGGAACTACTCAACACGCTCTGCTCTCCGAAGCACGCGGGTGACACACCGCCAACTTTTCCGGGCTATGACTGAGGCTTACTAAACAGAAAGACTAAATAACTAAATTTGGCCCGACCCGGGACTCGAACCCAGGACTTCTCGAAGACCGTACATGCTAGCCACTACACCACCGAGACAATATAATAGAAATATACTCTCTATAGATATCATTACACAGATATCAGTAAATTAAATATTATTTGAATTATTCTCTTGAAATAACATTAGTTTCGATACAGAGGCTGAAAATATAGTCTTTAGAATGTTTGTCTTTTTGTCTATCTATGACGGTATCACGAGAAAACCACTGGATTGATTTTGATGAAATTCGGTATGATGTTAGCTGGTTATCCGGTCTAGCAGTAAAAAGTATCGTAAGTACCATATATATGATACTTTTTACTAAATATGAATAGCGAGAGTGAATGTCTCTAGTGTATACAAAGTATTTAGCTATTTTTAAGTCACACAGCTAGGCATAGGTTTTCGGCTTAAGAATTCATTTCACTTCAACAACTGTCACGCGGATTACACCATAATAATACCATTTCATCTATTTTAAATAGTTTTTGTACTTACATCAATATAAAATCCATGAAAGCGAAGAAAATTCAATTTAATAAGAATTTAAAATTAAAAATCTTATGAAGCCTACATTATGAACATGTTATATTTCTAGCAACTAAATCAATTTCTTTAAATCACATAAAAAGATGTATGATCTCAATACATGTAATATAAACAATGAAATGTGAGAAAACTTCACTGCTATGTATTTAATTAGGTATAATGAATTTTATTATTCAGGGACCAATAAGTCAGTATATCATTACTAATAAGTAATACCATAGTTGACGCAATACTTTCCAATGATTACTTATATTATAAATGTAAGAATATGTGTTTGTTTGTTTGTTTGCATTTCCTTTACGCATTTAATATGTCATTGATTAAATATTTTCGCGATTACAAAAGGAGTGTTGTGAAATACTACATTAACAGCGAGGCGTGTATTTGGATTAGCCAAATACATTACAATGGAGGTACGTTACCTATAGCTCGAGCGAATCCACGGGTCTTGCTAGTTTAATAATTTTTAAATTTTTACCGTACAAAAACGATCAATGCGTTAAGAATGAACAATGAAATATACAAAGGAAATACGATATTATAGGTATTGAACACACATTTAACACAAGGTGTGCACTGCCTAGCTGTACGTACGTACGTACTCAGTACCTCTTGCATCGACATCGGTCGGACCGTTATCAACAATGTCAGTATTTCATTTGTGCTCGTATCTCGCGTCACCTTGCACAGTAAAAATACACAAAAAAACTAAATTTATCATTTTTAAATTTAAATATCGATTAATAAATATAAGTGTGTAGAATAAATTAGTACATAAATATATACCTACCTCCTTTCTGTAAAAATTTCTTAATTGTACCTGTAGTATTAAATTACTAATAGTGGGGATTCTCTGAGTGTAGAGACAGTTATCATACAGAATCGAGCTCACGTAAAAGGCATGTATAGGGATGCGACGGTGAAATTTTATCAATCGATTAAAAGTATCGATATACCATCTACCAGCTATACCAATACATCCATATTTTCTACTAATTATAAAATTATAATAATATATTATAATAAAATTCAGACGAGTCTTTACATTCAAATCTTTACATTATATTTAAAAAAAATAATTTTAGTACATAATACTAACTTTATTAATAAGGAAAACAATATTATAGTAACCATACAACTAACCTGCACAGTGGTGCTCTGGTCGCTGAAGGGCGACTTGAAGAACGTGCATATGGTGTGCACGAGAACGTCCGTCACGTAGTTCACCCACGCCTGCTTCGCGCTGCCGGATACCTTCACTGGCTCTTCTGATGATGAGCCTGTGAGATGTGATCAAAATAAGTATAAATGTTGTATTTGTTATAGGAAATATATAAAATATTCCTAACCGATTTCGTTTACGGTGGTCAATAGCAGATTACTAGCAAGCTCGGCATATTTACAAGAAACAATATAAGCACTCTTTATTCATTTCACTCTTAAAATTAAGAGGGATAATTCAATTCGACCTATCACTATCAGAAACGAAATGCTCTCTGAGGCACGAGGTTAAAATGCTAACTTGTAACTACTATGAGAGTTTATCTGACCTGGGATTCCAACCTTGAAATGATTTGGTTTTTAGCTTGAAAAATTATCTTTAAAACAATTTTTTTCATACCGCCGTAAAATTGTTAATATGTAACGACGTGAGATTATAATCTATCAAAGTGAAACCGTCATATTGTGAAATGGCATATTGCACAATGCAGCTTACATTTTCGCGAGATTGTAAACAGCGAAATTGTAATCTAACGGTATTTACAATTTTACTGTGACAGATATATCATGAAAATCATATACCCACCAGGTGTCCCGAGCGCGGCGGGCTGCAGGATGGCGAGCATGTCCTGGAGGAAGGAGCGCTCGAACAGATCCCACATGTAGTTGCTGGAGTAGATCTCCTTCATCTCCACCTCAGTGTCGATGTAGCAGTGGTTCAGGAACCCTACGTACGCTTCCTTCACCTAGACATCCAGGTACATATATGGTTTTCGTTTTGTCACACAACACTTGTTTAAAAATATCATTGTTGTTATTTTAAGCAAATTAAGACTGACGATGACTGACTGACGGAAAACTTAGGAATATATTTCTCAACTTTAAAAATATTGAACATCCTTGAGTTATGAGTACCCCCATTTTTAATTTTTCATGTGTTATTTAACTAAGAAATTATCACTTTTAACAAAAAGTTTAAACTGCCTTCTATTTTCAGCAATATATCTTAAAAATATAATAAATTAAATTTAACCTATGACACACAGACCGACGGACAAAAATTGACAATTCCTTTAATAAAATATAAAAATAATAATAAATATTAAAATGACCTCAGGTATGCAGTCAGGGTGCGTGATCATGGCCACGATGTCGTCGAGCGGTAGCAGGCTGTGGCACTTGATCTCCGTGTAGACGTTCTTCCCGAGCGTGCAGCACGTCAGCAGCTTCACTAGATCTATGTGGTACCTGGAAAACATTATATTTAAATACATATTTGTTAGAAGACCATTAGATACTATGATATGTATACTTAGTGGTAGTTCTCATTTATCTATACGTAAAATAAATTAAAAGTTTGTACAGTACATGTTTTAAAAAATAACGTAGTAACGCAACAGTCAGCTGCTAGCACCAAATATTAAGGCAACTGGACTGAATTTGTTGGACTATTTATTATTGAAACCATGCAGTTACATAATTAAAATACTTTATTATTTTCTTTCCTTTAATGTATCCGTAGAGAAAATCGTATGTTGACTCGATTTAATTTTAAAACATACTCATATAAAAGATTCCAGTCTCGTGATAAATTATGACTTACTTATTGTGTATTGTTAATAAAATTTAAGTACATCACTACAAAGTATAAAACAAAGTCGCTTTTTCTGTCCCTATATCCCTATGTACGCTTAAATCTTTAAAACTACATAACGGATTTTGATGCGGTTTTTTTAATAGATAGAGTGATTCAAGAGGAAGGTTTATATGCATAAAGAGCGGATCCCGCGGCTTTGCCTGTGCTAAGTCTAGGGAAGAGCCCGAGCGAAGCGAGGGCGAGTCGCTAGTAAATAATATATAGCAAATACGTACGTTAACGCCTCTGGCATTTCCCCACTCAGCTTGTACTGGCGCATCATTTGTATAAAGTAATTAAAGGACACCTTGTCGTTGTAGAACACTAACACGTCATCTCCCGCATTCACCATCTAAATTGAAAAAAATATATTAAACATACATTGTGTTTTACAACTAACTTTAAGCAGATAAACTATTGTTATTAATAACTGAATTAGTAGCGTTCAGCAATCCGGTTGGGCACGAAGGTAAA
This sequence comes from Boloria selene, assembly GCA_905231865.2. Lineage (NCBI taxonomy): Eukaryota > Metazoa > Arthropoda > Insecta > Lepidoptera > Nymphalidae > Boloria > Boloria selene. Next base: position 1,912,475 of record HG993156.1, read on the forward strand.
AGAGTGAGTCCCACATTACCACTTGAGGTATAAGAAAAGGGGGTAAGTGGGCAGTGTGCACCCATAGCAGAGTGGATTGTAGAGTAACCCCGCGGCTGTGTTGTCAGCTTTGTTGAATGCTTAGGCGTCTACTACTAAGCTCCATTAAGACTGAGGGAGGTTTTATTGGATTTTAAGTACTGACTTCTGGCCGGTGAGTCCCACATTACCACTTGAGGTATGCATGGGGGTAAGGCGGGGGTAAGTGGGCAGTGTGTACGCACCTCACACGCAGAACGCACAACAGCTTTCCGAGCCGGTGGTAGCTCACTCACAGACTTACAGACTGACATTTAATATTAATAATGTAAAAACGACGATTCAAAAGAGCTTGTAAAAGTCTATTTAATGAAAGCCAAGATGCTTTATAAATTAGTTAAATTATTATATAATTAAGCTTAGAATTAAGTAGTTTAGTCATTTATATTATATGTAACTTGTAAGCAATGATGATGGTGACATATTAATTTTGTGAAAAAACCCTCTATAAAAAAAGAAAAAAAAAGTGCGTGTGTACAAAGTACACATGTCAGAAGTAAAACTTTTTTGGCAAACTAATTTTTAAATCTCGTTTATATTTATACTAAATATCCTGTCTAAGCTCGTTGAGAGAGGGAGATGGCGCGAAGGTCACCCCCACGAATTAGACAGAGTTAGAAATGTCACTGTCTCGCGGTGGGCGAGATCTAACTGAGGCTAACTCTTCCCCGTCTCTGAGTGCCTGGTACATGGACTTATTTTTTCGTTTCATCGAGTTTGAAATCACAACGATTCTAAAGAGTTTCACTTCAAAAAAGTCTATGTTGTATGTATTAGTTAATTATTGAACCCTACTTTATTATCTGTAGATTATTTTGTATTTATAAAACTATGCATTATCTATGTCAACTGTCACTTGACATATCGCTTTCTCTTAAAATAAAGCCTCGGTACGTTCCACTCTTGCTGTTATTAATTTATCTCTTAATCTCTAATAATCTCAAACATCACATCAGTCTATTTGAATAAAGAATATTTTGATTAGCACCTCCTGCATGACGAGGTCCTGGCTGCGGCGGATGTGCTGTCCGCCGGCGCGCACGATGGTGCGCAGGAAGCGCAGGTAGGCGGGGCGGCGGCCGCGCGCCTCTACGCAGTGGACGAAGTGCGCCGCCACCTTGTCGTTGCCTTCGTGCGCGCATAGCGACGCGTTCTCCTCGAATATTGCACACACCGTTTGCGCCTCGCGGATCTGGTATAAATTGTTGTTGTTGTGTTATTTTAAAGACTGTCTATTCGGATTTTTATGATTCATTTTAATTCCATTTTCCATTTCAAATGTCGGAAACGAAAAAGCAAAATAAATTCGCATTAATAGCCGAAAAAGATAGATTCATTTAAAATGTCAAATATTTGCGTAAACCGACGAATATAATTATTTATATTATCATTTATGTTGTAGGAAAAACATTTACTTTACTATAAAAATACCCTAAATAATAATTACTTTTAAACAGAATAAAGCATTTGTATTTTTTAATCTGTCAAAACCCCACTTACACCGGCATTGAGGAACAGATCAAGGTGTTTGTGCAGGATGGCCTGGTTCTGCTGATTGCCGTGGCAGAAGTGCTGGAGGAACTCGTGCGCTAGCGCCAGAAGCTCGTCCATAGCCGCGTCGTCTTCGTCGTGAGGGACCTACGTACAAAGAGGATTTAAATACGTTTATATTCATAAATTTGTGGCGAAATACATTACTTATGGTCTAGATAAAAAAATAAATAGTATATTGAATTTTTCTTTGATATTGAGTTTGTCCGAACTACAGAAGCCTAATCTGAATATTGAATTTTTTTGGGAAAATTTATTGAAATAGTCATTTTTATCAATACAGAGGCGGATTCTATAGTTTTTCCAATGTTTGTCTATCTGTGAGAAAATCACAGGACAGATTTTGATGAAATTATTCGGGTTTCGGTTCGGGTACTGGTTATTCGGGTCAACATATTGAATACTTTTTAATGCGGGAAAATATCTCATTTCTGGGAAAACTATACTATCCTTTAATAAAGTATCTAGGGACGAACTGGAGAGCGCATCAAATGAGAGTTGCTAGTTTTTCATAAAGTAGCAAAATATATCATCACTACAGAGTATAAAACAAAGTCGCTTTCTCGGTCCCTATATCCCTATGTATGCTTAAATCTTTAAAACTACGCAACGGATTTTGATGCGGTTTAATAGATAGAGTGATTGAAGAGGAAGGTTTATATGTATAATAACAGTAAGCTATATAACCGTGCGAAGTCGGAGCGGGCCGCTAGTTAAATTATAAATTCAATTAAATCCTAGCCTTTTTTAACGGGGGGAAATCCTCATGGACTACCTCCGCCTGGGGAAAGGCGGAGGGGAGTGCCGGACTCTTACCGGCTAAAACCACCCCGGTGTCTCCTCGCACGTGCGCGTGAGGCCGCGGGAATCCACATTCTTCCGCAGCCCCAGACTAGTGCTGACCGGATCTGACCGGGCCTCATCTCCTGCACGGGGTAGTGAGGTATTAAATCCTAGCCAAGCTAACCTGAAGTAGGTCCAGTACGATATTGTGCACGCCGATGTTGCGCAGCAGCCGCTGTTCGTGGCGGCGGGGACGCGCGGGCTCGCCCTCGCCCGCGCCGCTGTTGCCTTGCGTGCAGTACTTGATCATGCGCTTCAGGATCTGCAAAGTTACTCATTTTCTTATAATCATCTATTCAGCCATTTTTGAACGTCCCACTGCTGGGTTCGGGGACGTCCTATAATACGAGGCTTTAAGGCCTGATAGGCCACAGTCTTCCACGCTGGCCAAGCAAGTTTGGGTTAGCCATAATTTTCTTATAATCATCTATTCAGACATTTTTGAACGCTCCACTGCTGGGCTTAGACGTCCCTTTAATACGAGGAGGATCAGGCTTTAGTTTACGACTATGGCAAAGTTCGAGTTAGACAGCGGGTTACCAAAAATAAATGCATGCGAGTGAAGCGAGGGTACAACGCTAGTAAGTTTTATGATAATGACATTATTTCGTTAGTGGTAACAGTACATAATTACTTTTATTTTGACAATAACTAAATTCGTTATTTATGTGTTATGTATTATGTAATTATAGTTTGCTATTTTACCTCTTTAATTTTCTTGTATTCATTCATATGATCGTATTTGGTTGTTCTAGATGTATCCAGAACATTATCAAGCGACGCATTTCTTTCTAAAACTGCCCCTCCCGGCCCCACTGTTCCTTTGATATCTGGAATTAAAAATAACATTAATTAAAAAGGCTTATACATAATATTGTACGTCCTGTACGTTTTTAACATTGCTCACTTCTGAAATAATATAAGTTTTATAAAGAAACTAGAACAGAACAGTAAAATTATAAAAAAACATTTCGATAAAAAAATTACGCTTTTATAATTATCCATCTAGATAAAAATAAATAGCTATAATATATAATATAATAGCTATAATATATATATATAATAATTATAAATGTTTCTCCACGCTTTGTCGTAGTTGCTAAGGTCAAAACTCCAGAACGGCTCAACCAATTCGATTTTTTTAAATATTTTAGAGAGATATATTTTATATAATAATTAATTAAAACCAATATAATGTTAAAACTTGTACCACTATCATCCAGTGCGCCGGCGCGCCCTTTGTTGAACACCCATAGTTCAGACTTCTCCACGCTTTGCCGTAGAATGTCTAGGTCTGCTTTGATTTGTTTGTAAGACTCCACATCTGCGTCCGATACTAGTAGTTGTACCTATGAATAGAAGTAAATAATATCAACGATCTAAATTGTTTTGGGCAGTATTTTAAACTACATGTTACAAAAATGTAAAAACAAATATGTTTTAAATTCATAAATGATTTTGATTTGATTCGTCGTACAATCTTGATAATTTAGTTCCTATAATCTTATATTGCCTTTTATTATTACGTTAAAACTATACGAAAATCGTTTCATCCGTTTGGGAGCTACGATACCACAAAAATATTAAGCTCGGGACAACTAACTAAACAAAAAAATACGGCTAAGGATTGGAACAACCTGCCTGCGTCAGTATATCCATCCGATTACAATATGGGTGTCTTCAAGGCAAGTGAATAGGTGGCTATTGAATTAGTGCGACTTACCTTCTCCGACTGCGTTACCACTTACCATCAGTTGGAACGTAGTCAAGCACTAATTCAGAATAAAATAAAAAAAATACGTCAAACACATAACTCTCTATCAATTTCGCAGTAGTCGGATAAAAACCAACTTTACCTGTTTAAAAGCAGCCAAAACTTCCTGTCTCTGACTAAAGTGTCTAAAGAGGAGAGCGAGCGCCCCCGAAACTAGGGACGCCGACGCGCCCTGCGAGCACAGCTGAAGCAACACTCGCAGCACCATGCGCCCCCCGCACTCGTCCAAGTCTAAACCGTCCCTGCAAATTGTACCTTACTGTTGAGGTAATAAAGTTGAATTTCATTTGTCGGTTAGTGCATAAAAAGCTAACACATAAGCACAGATAAGCACACGACATGCTCACATTTGTTTATTTTTAAGTTCTATTTGTATTTAAAATTGTCTTGTATAAAAATCTTGTATAAAGAAAATCACAACTCGATAAGGGCCGAAGCACACTGTCGAGCCGCTCACAGTTCGTTCTCGGCCCAAACTTAGTCTGGTAAAGTCGTAACACGTTCACATTATACGGTTCGACTCAGTTTACGATTCATTAATGATGAAGAAAATGATGAGATGCTAACAGTAATGTCAATGAATTGGTGTACAATTTCTCTGAGATCAATCGTGATTGGAATCAGTTGGAACGAAACTTGACCGACATTTTAAATGTACACATATATTTCTTACTTGATAAAATTTTACCAGACCGAGATTGGACCGAGAATGAATTTTCAACGGCATTATAGTGTGTATCAGCTGTAAATGAGCACATTTTACAACCATCACAAATTACACAAAACACGACAGCTTATCATTCAGGTGTTTATTATCGACAAACAACGAGGGGACAATTAAATTTCTTAATCACATATAAAAGCCAAACATACATTTTCATTTTTAAACCATAAAAAAAACAAAAAAAAATGTCATTAGACTTGTTGGAACATTACCATATCGGGATATAAGGGAAACATCTTAATTTACACTCTCTTGGCACTTTTAGATTTTTTTATATCTATAAACATTTATAAGCATTATTACGTTTTGGGTTATTAAGCAACCATTAATATGTTAGGGCGTTATGCGAGTTGTGTCCATGCTACATCACCATGCAATTTAGATATATCTTACTAACAAATCTACATTTTTTGGAAGACAGTTGTCAGGCACAGTCTGTATTGCTCTGAAATAATATGTACATGTATTAATATTATTACCAACACAGTTAAAGATAGTTTTAGTAAATTACAATAGTAAAATATATAGGCCTTTTTTCATACAGTAATAGTACTTGATTTAGAATATAAAAAAAGAATTTATAAGTTTTTAGCATCATTAAAATATAATATTTATGTTGTATAATAAAAACATCAATAACAATTAGTTAACTGTGTTGATCCAGAAGAAGTTGAAAAAACTGCAATCAAGCTAGAAAAAATTTTACTTAATTATATATTAGTAAGAATAAAGTAAATGATTTAAAAATTAAATTAAAACTACCCTCAGACCCTGTAAGTAACTATTAGTGACACAATTTATAGAACACTAGTGGAACCCGCGGCTTCGCTCGCGCTAAATCTAGGGACGATCCCGAGCGAAGTGAGGGTGAGTCGCTTGTTAAGATAAACATTTCCATCATACATTACATATGTATAACTCTAGCGGTTTTGGCAGCGCACGCCAGAATAGCTCGCAGATGGTAGATTTTTTACTACTTACTTGATACTTATCGTCATATTTTGGACAATTCACACAATATCTTTATAAATTGTAGCCTATGTGATATTCTGATGTGTAAGCTATATTATTGTAAAGTTTCATTAAAATCCATTCAGTAGTTATTACGTGAAAGAGTAACAAACATCCATACATCCATACATCCATACATCCATACATCCATACTTACAAACTTTCGCGTTTATAATATTAGTATAGATGGTAGCTAACAATGACTGACATATACACAAAGAAAATCTTAACGAATTTCCCAAAACCTCCCAAAACCTTCACCTAAATGACAACAAATATAATACAATAAAACATATATAACGATATAAACAAATTGACTTTGCATAAAAAATATATTATATTTAAATCCTACAAATATTTAATGTACTTTAATTTATATATATACAATAATAGTATAGTATATAATAATATCAATATTGAAATGTTTAATCCCAAATATTACAAAATTACAAAATTCTCTTAAACTACCAAAATTATATTCTCAAGTAAATAGGATTCTAATAAATAATATTCATGCTTAAAATGCTACTGACTTTTTTAAACGACCTATCGCAAATATATTAATTTTAGTAGAGTACAGAACAAGGTTAGGTATATATGTTAATACATGTTCGCATCTCACTACAATAAGTTATTCCCAATACAAAAATCTAGCTTTTTTTCAATTTTACTAGCTTTTTTTTAATTTTACTAGCTTTTTTTAATTTTTTGGCACCACACACATACATAAAACTTACCGACAACTAAATATGCCTTCAGCTTGAAGCCCGATAGCTTCCACGTCAGCTTTTCCGATACTATCTGCTTTGTCCGACTGTTCGAACTCCTTTTTGAAGATAGAGAGGAGGCAGCTTATACGATAGTCGAGTCGAACATCTAGGATGAACTAGAAAAATAATATTACTAATTACTTTCATTATAAGTATGTTTGTTAGTTTATATGGTTGGTTGGCTTTATTTGGCGCAATAAGAAAAAAGAAAAAGAGATTTAAAGCAGTATATAAAAAATAATTGTTATATTTTATAAAAAAAGGTAAAAGAGCCTTAAAATTATTTAAAAAAATTACATCATTAAGAATGAATTCAGTTTCACTTTAGTTGTTACTACTCATTACGCTGATTTTAAATAGTTTAAATGAAAATTTGAATGTTAACTTAATATCTATAACACATACGGTATTTGTACTTGAATTCAAGAGTGTATGTATGTTTGTTACTCATGTTGACACGTTTGGATGGATTTCAATAAAATTTAATCAAGAGTAGATATAACTGGATTCTAGAGTAATAAATAAATAGTATATAAAGGAAGGGCAGAACTCATAGGAAGGGAAGTGAAACCGGGGGGTAACTTGCTAATTCACAATACCTGTAATATTTCAATGATCTTGAGTTTAGTCTCCATGACGAGGGGATGTTTCCTTGCCAGGGCGAGAGCCGACGGACTGCGTTGCGCACCGCTTCCCGATACCTGTGTGATTACTAGATTTTTGTATATTTATATTTTTTTAAATGAACAATTTATATTGACAATATTGATTTTAGTTTTCAAGGAGAATTGAGTCATTAATATGATTACCATTTGTCTTACGGCGAAGGACAACATCGTGAGAAAACCTGAATGTCTGAGAGAACCTAGCAAGTTTTCCAAAGAAATTTCGGCATGGTGGACTATGGCCTCTTCCCCTTTCCAATGCCTTTAGAAAGGGCTCAAATCAAATCAAAATATTCTTTATTCAAATAGACTTTTACAAGCTCTTTTGAATCGTCATTTTTACATTAAAACAATGTTTATATACATGTGGCATACGTACGTTGCGCGCTACGGATCCCAGCGTGATAGACGTCATGACTGCCCCCATGTCCCCGATGCTGCGGAGAACACCGCCTTCCGCTACAATTAATAAAAAAGTATTAATAAATTGATGCTCATTTTTTTACACGTTTGTAAAAATATGATGTTTTTAGTCATTGACGAACCTAAAGCTATATTGAGTACCTTTAATATAAATATTTTTATATCTAAATATATCAAAACGAAAGATCACCACTCCACTCTCATCACGAAATATCGAAAACCGTTTGACGTAAAGTTGAAACTTGTCAGGGAGGTAGTTTATAGTTAGTAGACGTCCGCTAAGAGCGGATTTCGCAACAGTGCCGGATTAAGGGCTCTCGCAAGTTCGTATGACTTAATTTTTTGTGCTACAAACATTAAATTTGTCAGGGAGCGCCTAGGGACTAACCCGAGCGAGGCGAGGTTGAATCGTTAGTATTCAATAAAGTTTTATAAATTATAGTATCAGCTGTTAATGGATAATAAAAAAATACAATTATGGCATATATAGAGAGGTGATCTGTAATTTATTTGTTTTAGAATAACGATCATACAACACTTACGTTTCTTCACGTCGCCTTCCTGAGCCGCTTGTATAAAAACAACACAATTGCTTTCACTAGCATTTACGTACTAACAAATCTAGCTTACAGCTAGTTGTACATTAAGTATCAACATAATAAATACTTTAGTTTAGCTCTAATTAAATAAATGAAACTAAGTGTAATATAGAAAAATCATAACTAGTAAGTGATTAAAACAGACTATTTTTTTTATTATTAATGATCTTCAAATCACTTTTGTCAAGGTCTTAATATTTTAAAACATCATTTTAGCTATCTATTAGAATATATACATCTATTACGTTAGTGTTACACACAGTTAAAAAAAGATTGAAATATAAGCACAGTTACAATAAATAAATTGGCATACAATATTACGTTAGTAAACTTCACTTACATTCCACCTCCCCAGTGAGGGCGCCGGTCTCGTTTAATAGGTCGATGGCGGTGACGCAGTCCAAGATACTGAGCAATGTTTTTGTCAGTCTCAGAAGATCGCTAAAGCTGTTAACAAATATTCCGTTTTAATTAAAACCTAATTAGTGTGTGTGTATGTTCATGTGAGTGTGTGGATGTATGTATGTGTGAAATATTGAAATTCGAATCAATACAATAATATTTTACTGACCAGGGACAGACACAAGTGCAGGCGAACTTTATGCTTTGTAACCTATATGCTTATAAGGCTCTGGGCTTTCTTCCTAAAGATTAAGTAGTATTTTCTTTTTCATACCAAGTAGGCAACCTTTCATACGGCATAGTACATTATTATCTATTTTTAGCCTTTCGTATTTTTTATAAACACAAAAAATAAATAATATACCTACCTATAAAATCCAAAGTATATCAATTCTCTAGCCAACTTCACCACTTCAAAGGTAAGTTTATTTTGATCGTGATCACTAAAGTACCAGGTCTTCGTGACAACATTGCACAGATAGTTCTCCACGAAACGTATTGTTGATGCGAATTGCTCTTTAACTTTCTCCCTTGTTGCATCTGGGCCGCCTTTTACACATTGATAGCTGAAATAAATTCAGATTTCAAAACTACTGAAATAGACTTTTTATATATTTAGGTGTTTCAAATGAAAACAAGAATCTTTATCTAAATATAAAAGGGAAAGGGTTTTTGATGTCAGGGCCGGATTAAGGAGGTCTAAGGGCTCTCGTTAGTTTTCATGAAAATCCTTAAAATTAAATACTTTATTTTGCTGGCAAATAACCACAAAACCACCTATACATAAAACATGTATATATAGTATAAATATTAATGCATTTGCCAACTTAATAAATAGACATATAACATATTATAGCTGATATACTACACCTATATACACATTATAAATACAAACCCCCATGACTGGTGTACAATAATTCATCATCATCATCAGCCCTTTTTAACGTCCCACTGCTGGGCACAGGCCTCCCTCAGTACAAGGGGGATCAGGCCATAGTCCACCGCGCTGGCCTAGTGCGAGTTGGCGGACTTCACATTTCTTTCGAAAACTTGCTAGATTCTCTCAGACATGCAGGTTTCCTCATGACGTTTTCCTTCACCGTAAGACAAGTGGTAATCATGATATTTTCATGTTAAAAACGATTTTAACATGAAAATATCAGAGGTGCGAGACCCGGATTTGAACCCGTTTCACTCAGTTATCCAAGCGATTGCGTTACCGCTGGGCTACCGCTGTCTACAATCTTGAATGTTTTCATCTGTGTACATCATTCGCGTTTAATAAACGAACGTCCCGGGACTCGAACCAATGATATTGCCCGACTTGTAAGAAGTGTGTACGTACTCGTGCACGTGTATAGTGCCGGCGACCTCCGCCCACAGACGCGCGTACTTGACGGGCGTGACGGGCTCCTGCGGGTCGCGGTCCACGTGCAGGTGCAGCATCAGCCGGCAGAACGACGCGCGCACCTCGTGCGACAGCGACGCGTTCGACATACATCTACATACATACATTACAATATACATTCTCATACATTTCAAATCAAATCAAAATATTCTTTATTCAAATAGACTTTTACAAGCTCTTTTGAATCGTCATTTTTACATTATTAAAATTAAATGTCAGTCTGTAAGTTTCTGAGTAAGCAATTTGTGACACTTTTAGTATTATTATTTTTTTTGTTACATTGAAAGTGAATTATTTGATATGGGAAGGTACTAGCTCCTGAAACACAGGTTTCTAGTTCAGGAGCTAGGGCTATGAAAGCTTTTACCAATGTATTTATTTTTCAATAAAGACATTTTTTTTAAAGACATTATTATATACATATACTAGCATTTCCCACGGCTTCGCACGCGTTTAATAACCGGAAACTAATTTCTTTCTAAGTCGCGCAGTATGATACCACACATTTTTTTTTAATTCGATCTAATATTTCCTGAGATTAGCACGTTCAACCAAACAAATTCTTCTGCTTTATACTATTATTATAGATAACGGTCGCTAGTTGGTTTAATTTTAAGGATTATTATGGAAAAGGTAGACATTACACTAGTATATGTATGCCTTACTAGAGAAAATTTTTAAGGAATGGTTGCCAGGATAAATTACCCCATGTCCTTCCCCGCGTTTTGAACTATACTTTTATCGTTCACGTAAATTGTGACTTCCATTTTGCTGTACCTTTTTCATATATGCATACATTTTCAACTAATGAATGAATATCCCATTTATATTATAAAATGTTCTAAATATCATTATAAGAACTTAAGCAGTAAGTAGTCACTTGAGTATGAGGTCGATGTGCAGCTGCTGCGAGAGGCTGTTGAGCGCGAGGTACTGGCGATTGAGGCACATGTTGGAGAACAGGTCGAGCTGGTGGCGGTAGTAGTCCAAGATGGCGGCCGCCTCCCCCCGCGCCGCGCCCGCTACCGCTCCTGCGCCCGCGCCCGCTGCCGCCTCCGCCGCTAGCTCCGACAGCACGCGGTGGCACTGCCGACCACGTAACACATGCTTTTATATTAGTTGTGGGATTTCTGGACGACATAAACGTTATCAAAGTTTTAAATGTACCAGTACCGAAAACTAAGTTATTGTCTTGTTAATTGTAGCCATAATAATGGTAAATAATTTTCAAATTTAGTAAATCATTAAAACTTAAAATGTTACGTACTTAATTTTATTTATTTGTTACAATTAAAATTTATTCTTATATTAACCATACCATTTTATTGGTAAATTACATTTTAATATTTTTTTTATTTACATATGCACACAGACATATAAATTTATAAGAGATGCTATTGAAGAAATGTAGATTAAAAAACAGCTTTTTTTTATTCGCAATAATTTCTTCTACCTTTTTGTTATTCCAGAGTAATATAACTTGATCTTCTTTGGTATAAGTGATATCTGAAGCATCGAGAACATTTTCATGCTTGTATTTGGTTGATACCAACCTAGAATAGAATATAATGTAGATTAGTAAATGTAATTTATAATCATACATAAAAATCATATTGAACCTGTTTGTGAAGGTCACCAAAGTAACTTGTGAATCAAAATAATGAAACAAGTGCAGAAGATGTGCAATCAATAAATCTTAAATATAAAATGAGATTTTATCCAGAAGCGAACTACCAACCAATTTTCTAAATTCATATTTCAACAATTACTTTTCCACAACTAACAGAATGTATTATTACCTAGTCTCTATAAGTATGTCAGCGTTGTTGGCGCATAGCACGCTCTTGCAAATGAGCTCTTGCGTCACGGCGATAGCTTTCTTGTTGGAGATGCAGAGGTCGCTCAAGTAGTCCAGGAACCGCGACTGCCAGGTTTTCATGTTCTTGCGGACGAGGCCTGGAGACATTATATAATTACTAACGACTCGACCTCGCTTTTGACAAATTATATACTAAAACGAAAACCTTCCTCGAGAACCGCTCTCTCTGTTGGTGAAAACATTATGAAAATTGGTGCAGTAGTTTTTGAGTTTATCCCGAACAGACAGACTGACACGGCGGAGGACTTTGTTTTATAATACATTGTGATATTTATGAAAAAAATATAGAATTCGCAATTGCGATCTACAAAACAACTTGTCTATTTACTTTTGAGATATTATAATTATTTTAGATGTCATAAGCCTACCAAATTGTTGAAAAGAATTTCTATTATTCTTTTTTTAAGTAAAAGATTAAAACAAATTTTATATTACTCGAAAGACACAAAATTACCACAACAGCCAACAATTAATTAAACAACAAGTGTACAACCCATATTCTGCAACTTTTTACTAAAAATATTTAAAATACATATTTAAGAAAAATTAGTGTGTTACTTTTGCTATAGTTTAATGTTAATGAGACGATTTATCCAAATCTTATCTTTAAAAAAAAAATATAAAACTTTATACTTACCAACAAATGTCTCAATCTCTGAAGCAGTAATATGTTTCTCCAGTAGTTTTCTGTTATTGTGTAATAAAGCTGTTATTGTGTCTTCTGCTAGGATGTCACATCCGATTTGCTTTTGCATAAAGCCAAAGTGTTTTGCGATGTATTCCTAAAAAATTATTCACTTTTTATTAATTATTATTCTAATAAAAAAGTACTTTATTAAGGTTTAATTTTTTGGAATATCTCGATTTTTATCAACTATTTTTAGGGCTTATTATAATTATATTTATTAAGCAGTGAGACTGATGGAAATTTCCACCAACAATTTTAACAGAGGTTTTATATTTTTTTCATATTTCTGATTTAATTTTCCAAAAATGCTGAACTTCTTTACACTCGCATAAGTCGTATGCGCACACGCATGTACGCATAAATATAACATCTTTCGCATGTAGTACAGTAACATGATTAAATACCTGATTTTTCCGATAGTCCTGTTGGCTAAGTCTCAATATCCGGTAACAGAGACGGAAGATGAATTTGTAAGGAGCGTAGCGAGGATCAGACAGCTCTTCTATCTTTAGGAACGCCTCACCCTCTGGTGACTCCTCAAAGGGACCCTTCATAAAATAACATATATTTTTTATAGAACAATGGAATATGTACATAAAAGTTGTAGAATATTAATAATAATAAATAATTATAAGTATTATAAGTGGTAATTTAGGTTGGAAAAAAAGGGTGAGGACGAAAATAAGGAGAAAATTGTAACATTCATCAATATAATTGCCAAATAATAGCCACTGCATTTCAACTAGTATTAAAGAAAAATATTTAATTCTAGTAATAAGGTTTTATTGTTTATACATTTACATTTGCTATAAAAATAATGTACCTGTAGTATTTTGAAGAGTTGTCTCAGTATATACTGTTCTCGTAATAACTTCTGTCTGTCACGATTTGGGTTCTCCACCACCAGGTCGAGTGCTTTGGACTTGTTAGGCTCGTTCTCGAAGCCCGCTATGAAGTACACTATATCTTGGAGAAGACTGGTAAGTGCCCTAGATAACATTCAATAATTAATAAAATAATGTTAAGCATATTATGCAGATTTACTCGTGCTTTAATTCAAATTTAGCTATGAGAAATATATTTTGTTTGTAAAGAAATTAAATTGACCTCAAGCAGCACTATTGCTCTCCACAAGATTATTATTATAAAAGATTAGGAGCTCGTCCCCTCTTCAGAATTAACCATCTATGCAAGATAATCGATATGATAACAATTCAAAAACACGTTCTTTTTGTATTTGAATCCAGGACCTCACAGGATACTCGTATAGTTAGATCTTTTATCCATAGAACAAATCACTACATATTATAACACAAAGTCCTTCGCAGCATCTGTCAGTCTGTTCGCGATAAATTCAAAAACAACTACACCGATTTTCATGCTGTTTTTACTAATGGATAGAGTGGTTCTCGAGGAAGGTTTTAGTATATAATGTGTTAAGTTTTTGTATACATTTACTAACGAAACCCGTGGCTTCGCTTTCGCTACATCTAGGGACGAACGCGAAGAAAGCGAGGGTGAGTCGCTAGTGCTAGATAAAATATTTACGTATGCAGCAAAATACTAGATTCTAGTATATAACAAAAACTTACTTCATCTCATTGTGCTCGATGGTTCCGTGGTGCAGTTTAGTGGACAGCGCAGAGAGCACTTTACACGCGTCGTTTGCGAAGTCCAAGTCTCTCACTTCGCTAGGTGATACTGATATTAGTGCGAAGGCTTCTTTATCTTCTTTTATCACAGAACATCCCACCTGTGTTAAATGAAAATGTATAATATAATTCATATTTTGTGTTTGTGTGTGTGTCTTAGCTTCCGATTCCGAAGACACAAAAGTTGGTGTCAATTAAGTAAAATCGGTCTTGTTAAAAACGTGCAAAATTTTTTTGCAAATAGTTAAAACGATACGAAAGTCATCTAAAAAGTTTGTGGAACAATAATAGCTGATGGCGCATGTTCTAACTTTTATTGAAGAAAGAATCTTTAAAAACGTTATCAGATTGTATTGTTATTAGATTGAAACGTCATATGAAATACTCACAAAATATCAAACCTACAAACTATTCTTATTAAGCTAGTTAAAACAATACTTTTAAATAGGAAATTAATAAGCTGATTTATTTATTATGTAGGTTTATGTTACCTTAGACATGACAGGTTTTTCTTCTTCCTTGTCAATGGGTATAGATGTTGAGTGCACCCACGTGTGCGTGCACAAGTGTTGTAATCTAGAGGAAGATGGAGAATATGTTTATATTTTCTTGATTTTTTTATTATTTGCCATAAGAAAAGTTGTTTATAAGTCTATAGATAGCGGTCAATATTCATTGTTACTCCTCATGAAGAACAAAACCAGTGGAGAAAGCTTCGGCACGTTTTTGTATTAGCTCAAAGTCACTCATTTACGGCGCGAGGAGAGGTAAGCTTCGCCAGCTGTGATTGGGTAACGAAGTGACAACCAAGTGACGACTGATTCGTATTGGTCCGTATTTAAGCATAGAATTGTAACGATTGACTAAAATTCCGTCACGTAAGCTTGATTTAGCAAATTATGTTTAGTGAGCGCCGTAGCCCCCACTGGTTGTTGTGTACCATTTTACCCCCACACAGGACAAAAGTGTCCATAGTCGATATAAATTCAGCTATCTACGAAAGACAGCCAGTGGATATGACATTTTTATTACAGTTATCCTTATAGCAAAAATGAAATTTTGATCTTTGGTAAGATCATCAATGGACAGTCGTACAGATAGACTATTGAGGTTTTTTTTAGATTCTTAGTAGTTTGAGCAAGGGGGAGTATTTGCCCGGGTGTTTGTGGACAATAATTGAAAGTGTTTGCTATTCTAAAATTAACTCCAAAACTCCAAAAGTAAGAAATTGAATTTTGAACAGGACAAGTTTGTAGGTCGTTAGTACTTAGTACAATATAAATTTTCATAATAATTACCTGACATAACTACTCTGTGGTACAGGAGCATCCGAGTGCATCATCGTCGTGGGATCTAGTTCGAACAGAGTCGCTATTTCTGAAGAATGTGGAACCGACACTAGTTGGTAAGCCGGTTCTCCCGCTTCTAGTTCACAATCCGTTGCACCGTCTCTGGAATACGGGATTAATTTTTTAAAATTAAGTTGTAGAAGTTTCTGAATATAAATTTTAGTTGCAAGTTAAATTTGTAACATGGCGTGCTTTAAAACTAGGGAATAGAAAGGAACTAATTTATTATAGATTAGATATTTACTAATATTTAAAAAGTTTATTTTTTACTAAACTTTCTTACGAATCTTTATAATTATTTAATATCATGCTTAAATCAAGAGAGTTACACATTGAAATATTTATTAAAATTATAAAAGATATGTATTAATGTTTACGTTTGTTTAATACAAGCTTCAGCAGCTAAATAGTGGCCTGTAGCGAGATGTTTGAAGCGAAATATCGAATTCCAGTGCCCGGCGCCTCCTCGACACGGGTCGTGCTGGACCACCTGTTCAAAGTAAAAATTCTTATAAAATTGGAATAAATATTAATAAACTACAAATATATTAAATATTAATTTCTACAAATAACAAAAATGGCGTTTGGATGACCGTGGCGGTCACACGGCCAATCTCACTGTAACTAGTCCATTCAAACTTTCGCAATTTATATTATTGAAATAATAAAATAATTCATGTAATAAAATTATAAATTAAATTATTATGAGAGACATGTCTCTCCCGTGACTATGACTGCTGCTGTAAAGCATTCGAAACGCGGGAACCAAAAATCAAAATAAATCCGTGACAAAATCCGAAAAGACTGTTTCATTTATAACATCAAATCTTCGCGTAAACCTAAAAAAGTATTATTTTAGTAATTTTTTTTTATGAAGTTTGACCTCAATCTCCCACAGCGCCTTGCTGCTGGTGGCGGCGGTGGCGCTACTCCGGCCAGTGGTGCGCAGGAACACGTGCTGGCGGCGCCGGTACTCGTCCATCGTGAGGAACTTCTCCTGCTCCGCGTGGAACAGCCGCACCACGTCGCCGCCCTTCAGCATCTCCTCCTGGTTCTCTTTGTGCTCCAGGAACAGGGTTACTTTCCATGATGTTGACGAGTTAACTACGTTTACCTGTGTAAAGAAATAAAATTGAATTTTTTTACCCGACATTGAGTGAGTAGTATTTTTTGTTAGGATAGAGGAACTTGTAATACAAAAGTTATGGGAAAAATAAATTATAATACCCAATACATTTTTATGATATTATGTTATCAAACCAACCAAATACCACTAAGCAACTCAAGAATCAGTTCTTACCAGAGGCGTTCCATTTACGTTCAAACTACAAGCTGCAGCTTTAAACCCTGATATCTCACCTCCATACATCCGACATTATCTGGTAGCTCGTGGTTCGACGATACGTGTAGAACCTGTTGTCCTGCATTCACCGGATTCAGTATAACTTTATCCCCAACCACCACATTGTCCCCTGAAAGTTAATGATCGCTAGAAATTATTTAGTTTAATAATAATATTAGGCCATACGGTATGGAATGTACAAAATATAAAAGAAATGAACTAATAACAAATTTAATAGTTAATTTTAAATACAATACTGAATACATCATAAAAACGTTTAATATTATTCGTCTTAAAATTACATAACTTTTTTAAATGAAATTTAACTTTATTGAATTACACACCTTAGTTTGAACTTTAAACTTAACTTAGCCGTTTTAACGAGTTTCCGCTTTACAATGGCCTGACCTGTACTAGTAAGCCGATTGTTAAATTTAATAATTAAGAAATAATTAGTTATTAATCCTAACTAATATTATAAATGCGAAAGTAACTCTGTCTGTCTGTCTGTTACGCTTTCACGCCTAAACCGCTGAACCGAATTCGATGAAATTTGGTACACAGATAGTGAAGACCTTCAGAAAGGACATAGGCTACTTTTTATCCCGGTAATCCCACGGGAACGGCAACTACGTGGGTGAAACCGCGGGGCGCAGCTAGTCTTTATATATATAATTCCTCTGTGAGTGTGTATGTCACTGAACTCCTCCTAAACGGCTGGACCGATTTTGATGAAATGTTTTGTGTGTGTTCGAGTGTATTCGAGAATGGTTTAGATTCATAATTCGGTCCACTAGATAATGTATTTTTTATATTATTTAGTTATTTATACATTTGCACAATAAATGACATATTCAATTATAAATAAGTCGTTGCTAGGCAACGCTGTTTTGCGCATGCATACTAAAACATTTCACCGGGAGCAAAAGTTTATAAAAATTTTCTATATGTACATTACGTTTTTTTTTTGACGTTGTCCTACGTCTGTAGGGTCCGCTAGTATTTAACTAAAACTTTAGAAAGTGAAATAAAAATAAAGACAAATATTTAACATATATATTTAAAAATATATTTACCAGTTGACCGCAGTTTGTAGAAAGGTATTACATAGAACCACGAGCCTTCATTACCGTTCGCGTCTAAGTGTACTCGCATCGCGTTCTTTTCTAACAACGCGGGCAATCTTTTGTTAACCTGTCACAGACAAACATTCACCTTTATTTATTTTCCCACAGCTGGGCACAGATCTTCGGGATCAGACCAAAGTTGCTGGCCAAGTGCGGGTTATCAAGCAGACTTCACATGTCTTTCGGAAACTTGTTAAGTTCCCTTAGACATGCGAGTTTCCTTATGATGTTTTCCTTTGCCATAAGCCAAGGACCAAGTGAAAGTCACATTAGAAATGATTCGCACATAAAAATATCAGAAGTGCAAGAGATTTGAACTCGTTTACCGAAGCCAGCTTGCTACTACTGCCCATTTAAATATTAAACTGAAGAATATTCATATATAAAATTCCTATGTTATGTAGTTCATTTATGTATGTAAAACAAAAGAGAGCTTAAATTCCCCTTATAATATAAAAACCAATTAAAAGAGCTGCTTGTAGCAGTTCGCGTATTCACTCCAACGAAGAATACCTTCGTTTGTAAAAACCACTTCATAGCAGGTTATTATCTCGTCTTCTACCAAAGAATTAAGCTTGTAGTACCAAATATTCAGTACAATTTTACCAGTTTAGACCTAAGTTTAGAACCTAAGACCTAACTACCTACATGTGTAAGTACCTAAATGTATACTTACATATTTATACTTATACTTACAGTTAAATATTTGTTAGATTTTACGTGCAGTAGTTGTATGACGCTGCCATATTGTACTACTGACCCTAAAAGTTTTTTGTTCTCCATCTCGTTCTGCTTTTTTTCAATCTCTGCGGCATGCTGTAATTAGAAGTCATTGTTTAACAGCCATGAATTAAAAACTTTTTCTTCGTTGTGTTCTTAAATATGAAACTAAAAATATTTCACCTACCCATCAAGTTTCTAAGAGGAGAATAAATCAGTAAGGTATACATAATATCATCATCATCAAAACATTATCGAAATACAAAATTTGATTAAAATCGTTTAAGCAAGTACTTATACAAAAACTTTTCATTGAATATTTCAAATATCAAATAAAACTAGATTTGCCTTGCGGAACTACTAACTACTCGCGTCATACATAAGATATATGTATGTATGTCAAACAAATTCTTTTACCTCTTTGTTTCAGTGTAAAAATACTTTTATAAACGATCAAAGGGTTAGCGGTTACAAATAAATATTTAAAACTAAGGAAGACATTTTAAAATCATTCTATCTGCGACCATTTGTTATTCACGACACAGATTAATGTTTTATATAATCTCTCGCGTTCAGATGAAAGAAATTAAAGGGACAATTTAGTGCAACAGGCGCATCGATCAACTGAAATGGACATTAAAAAAGTTTATGAGATGTTTTAAGACATATGAGGAGACATCCTGTTTATTTTTATTTACAATAAAATATATTACGAAACTTATTTTTAAATATGTTTGGACACATATACACAGCCCTGTCTAGTTCTCATAATAGGCACTTTAAAATTATACATATTATAAATATAAACACCCATAACTGGAACACAAGCATTCGTGTTCATAATAGAAATTAATGCCCCCAGCGGGACTCAAACCTGTTACCGCCACGACAAACCAACAACTCAGAGAAACGTGGAAAAACGGTATTGTAAAACTGTTTTATCTATAAACAATTTCTCTGTAAACTAACCTAGCATTTTTGCGCGCGCGTTACTTTATTTTAATTAATCCCATCATTTGGCATAAGCAGCTAAATATACTGTATTCAACTCTTTATAATGTCATTACTAACTGTATTTAATTATGATATCATAAAAATAAGTAAACAACAACCAATTACTTATTTATTTTACTGAAATTTTCCACTATTATTTAAATAATAAATAAGTTTTAAGTTTCCCTTGTAAAATATGTATTATATTTATGTACGAGTAAATAGGAGATATCAGAAGTTCAAGGACGATTTAAGCGCCGATATGGATAATGATAAGGTTATACCTACCTATTAAGTTTATTTTTTAACACTGACACTAGTCGAGTACAAATAAGTTTATCGACCGTGGATACTATGGTCTCTACTTTTAAAGAGTCCTCAGTTTAACTCTCGCAGGTCCTCAGTTTAACCTTGCCATTGTTATTTTCAAAACGGTGCAATCATAAATTTGGTAAGATTAGGAAAATTGTAAAACGTTGTATTGTCAAAATACATCATTGTGGATACTATAATTATAATTTATAACGATTCAGGAAGTTAAGACGGAAGTTTCGCCTGGCTTCTCTATAGCTTTCTTGCCTACTACAATCAAAGTGGGATCTGTCAGACTGTCTGAATTTAACATAATGATATGTAATGTGGTTTTATAAAATACCTACTGAGTTTATTTATCTTAGCTTTAAGTAATCATCAATTTGCCTTAGGCATTTTAGACGCTAGGACAAGTTTACAAACCGTGCTGTTTGTATAATAACATCCATATAACATGCCTATAAAGGATTCTATCTCTTCTAAATCTAATAAGACATTATCCGCTGACTTATTACTTTGTCTGATAGAAACTACTTATATTTAGAATTACTGCTAAGATTTAGTAAAATGTTAAAGAATCAACATCCGCTATAATTATTATATTCCTAGAAATTAAAACAAACAATACTCTTTCAAAACAAACAAAATCAAAGTCAAAATAGATTAAGGCTTAGAACGATCGCGTCGACGAAATAATATTGGCATTAGATTCAGTTTTCTTAATTTTTTATTGATTCGGGTCAACATGTGCCGTACTTAGTGTTTTGATGAAATGTGAAATGAAATACGTTCGTACGTTATTTATTACTTACTGCACGAAGAAGATTTATCAACAAAAATACTGAAATGGGTCAAAGTCGTTTACTGGATGAATAAGCCCTGAGCCTGATGAGATTGCTCGGCAATACAAACAGAAGCTTACATTTTCATATCTACATTTGTAAGTTTTAAAGTGAAAAATGTTTACAAATATTCTATGTAATTATGGGTTTTTTACCCCGTTTAGTGGATGAATTTCGAAAAAGTATTTTATTAGTCCGTTCGATCCTTCGTTGAAAAAAACTAAGGTATAAAATGTGAATATAGGATTATCAGTAAGTCAGTGAGTGAGCGTTACTTCCATTAAACAGATTGCGTGTGGAAGACTTATTAATAATTATAAGAAGTATTCATTCACACATAGTGGTCAAGAAAGCCAATAAGAATAAGTTATTTTAGAAAGTTAATAAAATATTATATTTACCCTATTTCTTATAGCTTCTCTACCTCTACCATCGTTCAAATTTAAACTACGAAACGAAACTTGCCATGTTAATACAACTTATTTATTTAGATTAATTATTATGAGATTTGGAAGAATTAAATCCTTCACTGATAAGGATTCATATTTCATACATGTGGAAACATAATGAATACTCCGGTTAAAATACCTAGCTTATAAAACATATTTTATTTATGCAGAAGGCATTTATATTATTATTGTATTTATTTAATTATATATTATAAAGATTTAACGCATAATATAATTTAATTAAGTAAGGCGAGATGTTTTATCGCTCGCTCGTCCCAGTTATCTTGGACGAAGCGCGTCTGGTAATCTTAGAAGCCAACTTCGTAGCACCGTCTTACGTAGAGTATAGAATGAACTATTCATATTTAATTAACTTTTAGATAAAATAAGGGTCCTTTGTAAAGCATCAGATTGCGAATTAATTAAATTGAAAATAAGATTTTAATATTGGGGTTCTAAAAAAAGGCAGATAAGTTGTTGGGCCGATATCAGAAGTAAATTCGATTTAATTTGTGCAGTTCTTTTTATTCGACCTAAATAACAGTTTTGGTGTGTCAGAAACACCTTGCCCTGTTATCCATTTTTATTGCAAAACGACGCTTAAAATCGAATTTTGACTGCTATATTAAGAGAAATAAAAATTTGTATTATTATAATTATTAATTAAAATAAATTATTGGACTTTTTCGCGGATTTATTTCGATTTTTAGTTCTCACTGTTTCGAATTTTTATATTCTTGAAATCAATTTTTTGGTTTCTATCTGATACAATACTACGTTCTTTGATAGGCCTAAACCTTTAGTCTCTCCAGTGACCATGATTACTGTAAAGCATTCGAAAGGTCGGAAAAATAAATCAAACTAAATTATCGAAACAATCCGAAAATATAGTTAACCGACTTAAAAAGGAGGAGGCTAAATGTCAAATATTCGTGTAAATGTAGAGATTCATCATTACCAGTTGTGAGAACTCAACCTACGACCTCTTGGACACGAGGCATAAATTGACCGCCCACAGAGCTACAAAGGTCTATTAAGTCATCTATAAAAGTTAGCGTATAACTTACGTGTAACCGCTTCAACAGTCCGGTGTCCGTATCTGCACTTGCATTAGCGGATTGCTTGGCGGTATTCCAGAACTGCTTTTGAGCGGAGTAGCGGTTCATAGGGCATATCTTGAACAGGCAATCTGAAATATTATCTTATAGTTTAACAATATCTCTATCATATTTGATTGTTATACATTAATAAATTCTCTTACGAAAATAAATTTTACAACGTAGCATCCAGACTCTCTGTGCACTAAATTTCATCAATCAATTTGTTCAGCCCTTTCAAGTGTAGAAGTTACAACTATTGTAAAATATAAAATTTTTAACTAACCTAATTATGACTTATATATGATTTTCAAATTATACATGTATGTTAGCCACTTGAAGAAGAAAATTCAATAAACATAATGATAATTAGAAATTAATTGCCGGAAAATAATTATAAGCTTACCCCGGAACTTTTTGGGCGGATCAGTCAGGTCGCCTGCCTCAGGGCAAACAACGCACCTGTCATCTACCAACCTGTACACGAAACATGCAATGTATTACTAAAAATGTAGTAATTACTTCTTTATTGCTTGAATTCAAAAATGTAGGTTCCCAAAGTCAGTGTACATTTTAATTAAAAAGTATTATAACGTAATAATATAAAATAGTACGTCGTCGTCCATATAATAAAATATTTTTTTTTGTTTAAGACATACGAGATCAGTACAATGTGATCCGTGCGAGCATGAACTCCCCAATCCGATAAGATCCACAAAACAATCGGGTAAGCAATAAGTCATGGAGACTACTGCCTAAAGCTTTATGAAATACTAGCAATACGCGCGTATGGCTTCGCCCGCGTTCATTTCTTTTATCGCTACTAAACTTCATTCGATCACTCGCTGGGTTGAAAATTCAAAATTCTCCTGAGCCGCGCGGCGACCTTTTTCATATATTATGTGCGGCGTGGAGTCTGTTATTGTAGTTTTAGTAGGGATCCTTATTTTTTCTTGCAATTAAAATAGCCTATATTAATCAGTGATAATGTAGCATTCAAATGGTGAAAGAATTTTTAAAATCGGTCCAGTACTTTTTGAGCCAATTCGTTACAAACATACTTACCATGGACGTATTAACTAAGGACGAGACACATAAGCTGACGTACCTTTACCGGCCTTGACCGTAATCAGGATATTTTAGGCCTGGCCGTTTGATTTTACGTCAGTCTCAAGCACTTACTTGTCAACAAAACATCTCCCAAAAATGACTAAATGTTCTATTAGATGGTGTAAAAACTAAAGCAGCGGAAGCAGCACTATTTCTTTTCACTTGTAAGTAATATATTTTATTACATTTAATGTTATTTATCACAAAATTTAAGTAAATGTAAAATAAAATTTCGTATTATTCAACTATGTTAAATATAGTCGATATATCTATGTATTGTTGACATCTGACAACCATCATAAAATGGCTGGATTATACCGTTCAAAACAAATGACAGAACCGTCGAGTAAGTCCATTTGACATCGACTAGTGCTTGACAATGTCGAAAAATATATCGATATTTGACGAAATAACTAAGCGAATAATGGATGTTATTTGTACAGTACAATAACATAAAATACTTTTATCGCAGTATCCTACAATCTGATGACAATAAATTTATAATAATATTTTTATAATTAAATAAAAACATTATAAATGCAAAAATTATAATTAGTATGTGTACTTAATTTTTATTTTATTTTAACACATAAATTACACAAAATTTTAGATTTCCTAGGGATCCTTCTCGAAAGAGAAAAGAAATTCTTAACAAAAAATTTGAAGTCTATAATAACTATAATTGAGTAAAAAGTTCATAACAATGTCCTGCTTATTTTAGTATAATTAAAATATAAATACCGGAAGCTTACCCCACCTTTATTCTCCCTTTATTTTCTTTGCCTTACAGCTTATTTATGATACGCCTTTTCTTTCCCATTCGAACGTTCTGGGTTTGATTGTCGGCGAAAAATCAAACAATATTTATTATTAATATTTAAAATGTAATTGATGTATGTATTTTATCGACTACGTTCAAGCACTAGCATTAGAGTGAATTTTGATGTATTGTGTCAATTCTTTGTGTGCGTTATACTTCAAATGGTTGAAAGTGTTTTCATGCATTTGTATTTTATGACTGGTCCTTAGGTAATACGTCCATGATACTTACATACAAACCTTTCCTCTTTATAATATTAAGTATAGATTCTAGTGCCTCTAAGAATATTTTTGTAAGCATTCAAAGCCTATGTCATCGCTACCTTCTTTATATATATGTGAAATATCACATCAATCTGTTACTCTACGAATATGTAAAAGGCCATAACTAATAAAAACATCTATGTTATTAGTAGAGATCTAAAACTATTTCTTTATACGTATCAGAATGTTTCTTTATTTAATTCTGGTAATTTAATTTTAAGCCGATGTTTAAATTATCATCCACTTACAAATAACAAGAACTTAATTAAACTCCGACACCTCCTTAAATTGATGAAACATTTCTGAAGAGATTCAAACACAGGCACGAACGCTCAAAGCCCTGCGGATATAAGCTACTAAAGGGTAAAGGGATTACATTTAATTATTCCGAGGAAATAGAACAGCAACGACTTCGACATGAAATATTTTCTACTTCTAACTCAGCTCTAGGATTATAATTCCCTAATTAAGGTTGAAACGTAACTCTTGTTACGAGCTTAGAATTTGGAAATTCCGATTATTATACATTATTCGTTAACTAGTGCTAATATAGTGGTAATTTAATAGAACCTAGCACGTAAGAAATCCAATTATGTACAAGTTGTTTATAGATTTTTACTATATTAGTAGTATTCTGAATACTGGTCCTAAAATTATAATTATTACCTTTAATTGTTAATTAATAAATAGATTAATAACTTATAATCGGACGTGAGGTAGAACTTAACTAATGTAGGTATATATATATTTCGACAATAGCTGCAAACTTTTCCAATTGTGTACTTAAATTCAATAGCTTTAATTATACTTACCCTAAGGTACTGAGGAATCCTGCCACAGAGCCCTCCGCATAGAGGGACACGATGTCCCCCAGGTGCAAGAAACTGTCGCCCATCTTGCCCCTTTTTCCTTACCCCCACCATGCAACGACACCTGTAAAAAGGACCTCGTTAAAATCACTAAACTATTGCATATATACATATGGTATAGTATGTAAATTGTACGTAAAATCAATAAATTTTAAAAATAAAAGTATTTAAAGTGGGACCAAAAACAATACAATCATTTTCAGACATTTGCTCTATTCCTGTTTGTTATTTCACTAACTACGTAAAATGACTAGACCGCTTGGAATTTCTTTGAAGCCAGTAGCGCTAGTGTCTAATAATAATTACCTATATCGATCAGACATCCAATATGTAAGGTTTTAATTTGCCTGTACACGTTTCTTGGACATAGTGAATACTATTAATATGATTTTTAGGGTACCGTATCCGTACCCAAAGCGTTCAAATGGACCCTATTACTAAGACTCCGCTATCCGTCTGGCTGTCCGTCTGTAACTCATGAACCGTGATAGTTAGACAGTTGAAAATTTCAGAGATGATGTATTTTGTTGCTACAACAACATACTAGAAACAGAATAAAACAACTATTTAAGGGGGCTCGTATAAAACAGACATGATTTTTTGTCGTTCTTATAGATTGCACTGTATGCGTTTAACCATACTGTATCAACGGACTACAAGATTGAGTCAATAAATTAAATTGATATGCCAACGATACGTATTTTATTAACAACATAACACACGGTTTTCATTGCAACTTCACTCTATAATTGATTTTGATTGTAAGCAATAAGACACTCGCTTAAGTATTAAAAGTATTGAGATAGAATCGAACCAATATATTGACTCTCACCACATAATATTTTTACATGGTTTTAAAGATTTAAGTCTCAAAACATCAAGTAAGTTCTTAATTAAATTATATTAGTAATAAAATTAGACCACCTTAACCTAGCCCTGTCGTAAAATTTCGTGATGAGTAAATTTCGCTTCTATATTTTATGTATAATATAGATTGTCTTCGATTAATAGATAGTTTAATAAAAGTTTAAGTTAAATATTAAAAAGATACATGATAAAAAAATTGTACCAACAATTTTATGATCGTTTCTCAATATAAATATTCTCCGAAATACACGGAAATTGGTCCATTACAAAAAAGTGAGACTTACATTGTGTACAATAAAGACTATTATACCGTAGAGACGGCTGAAATATTTCATTAGTTTTGTTTGGACGAGTCTGTCAACATTGAGTGTGGCTCCCGTTTAATGTTACGCCGAAACGATGTTTTCCTTTGGCGATTGTTCGTTGCTTGATGAACCGATCGTTTTCAAGGTGACAATATTCTAAGAAGATTATTATAACATCCTGAAAATCTTCATGCTGAGAAGTATTTCATTTTGAGACAAACTAAGCATATGTAACAGATTGAATAAAATTGTATAATATGTAACAATGTCCCAACATATTTATTTATTTTCATACTTATCTTAAACTCGCTACTCACCCTCGCTTCGCTCGGGTTTGTCCCTAGTTACAAACTTTGAGTTTTTTTTTATTATTATTAAGACTTTCCGTGTGCCTTAAGGCACACACAAAAAAAAAATTAAGAGTTCCGAAGACCAAATGTTATAATAAGTAAATATAATCAATAAGTCGTAAACATTGCCGACGCTTGTAATAAAAACTTAGTAGATATCTATTTAATATGCTATCACTAAAATTAGTATTGGACGCACACATATTTTTGTTACACTTTAATCTCAAAAATTAAGTTAGTTAAGAAAGAAATTATCCTATAAATATTATAAATTTCCTACGATATTAGTATAGTAGTACTACCTATTATGTGATATTATATATATTTATCGAGGACAGCCTATAGATTATAAAAAAATTGATTCCAGTCTTTAGAACTCGAGCGGAGTCGCGGAAAAAGCTAGTAGGTAACAGTCTAAAAATACAAAAAACTATTTTTCAAGTCTGACTGGAATTTATAGAGACGTGTAGGTTCGCACCAGCAGAGTATAAATGTACGTTATAAGTAATATGATCTACAATGTACCTACATGTAAAGTATAGTCTACATATAGATACAAGTCATTTAGTTTTTACAAATTTCATAATAATTGCACGTTTTTCCCTCTACCTGACGGATGGACGACGAAAATTATTATGATTGTTTAGGTAATGAGTCGTAACATTTTAACATGAAGTATGGAGAATTAAAGTGTACTAGCATATTCTCAGTCTTTACCTGTATATTGCTTTTCAATTTTATATTTGGTTTCTGACGTTTCAAATTACGAATTTACAGCAATCAGATTGATTCATTCCAAAATGAAAAATAAAAAGAAATGATAATTTTATTTAAAATACTTTCAGATACTAAAACAATCGTACAAACTTTTAACTTATGTCTTATTCCTAAGCCCTTCGAAGTGCAACAGTTACCATATCGTAAAGCAACAGCTTAAACTGATAATGGTTTTTATCCCACGAGAACACTAACATTCTTAATAATTATTTAGTACACTACCAGGTTTATATAATACAGTTAATACTGGATTTGTTAAGAAACATTTAAAAGGCTATTTTGACTCGATAATCCGGCCATGGTATTTGGTCGGATATGTACTATCCGGCATATTATAGGGGGTAGTAGGCCGGTATTACCGTTACCAGATATCTGATTTTTCTTTAGCGACAAATCTCTTTTATGGAAGGGAACGTTGCTTTGATTTTTGTAGTAATTGGTACTAAAACATATCATAAAAATCTTTCAATATTTAATATATTATAAAAGATCCAGCATTTGTTTTAGAGTTACTTGTCGCCATTGTTTTCTTTGCTTAAATATTTAAAAGGCGATTAATAATACCTAATTAATAATGGACTTACCCGATCTTCAAAATCACGCCATCTTCAGTAAAGTTCTACGAGCTTCATCAGTAGCTTAAGCATTTCGCACGCGAAATAAAACATGTGTAGGAGCAGTTTATAAAACGCGCGTCTTAGATCTATTAGATAGAAACCTAGCAAGATCGCGACGATACATGCAAAGTAACATAGTAACTTGCAATTTTTACTTATGATCATCTGGAATAACACCCTTCATACTTGATATTTATAAATGAGTAGTGTAATGGATAATGGAACGAAATGGGCTTATCTTATTGATATATACTCGTATATAAAATAAATTTTTCTCATCTCTCAGACTTTGTATACTATAGTATACTGTATACTACTGTACTTAGAAACTACTTAAGACGAAACTAGAGTGCTTAAGTTTGTGTAGCTTTGTCAGTTAATCCTTTAGAAGCTTCTGAACTTTGAATTAATGTATGAATTATGCAGTGTTAGCTGCCTGGATACATTAGTATAGTCATGTAGTGGTTTACGAATATCAAAACTACAGTAAAATATGTCAACTGGTAAAGATAATCTTAACTTTACGTGCGGATTTATAGGATTACGAATATTGTATTTAAGATTAACGATACTGACAGTGAGACAACATTTAAAACTATTCATAAAATCATTATTCTGTAGCTTAATAATATTTAAAAAAATATTATTAAATTTTAAATTGCTACAAAAAGGTAGGTGAAAAAAGTGAACAGATTGAAAACTGATGAATTAATTGACAATTTTTGTTTTTCAAAAATGTAGATGGTTGGAGATTGGAGATGAAAGAATAACGAAATGAATACACACCCTCGGCACTAATTTAGACAACCATATTTACATAAAAAAATGAAGTATTAAACTAAAAAGCCTAGTGTTTATATATTTCGTGACGAGCCAGCTAACCGGCCATTGGATAACAAGTGTTATCTTACACTAACTTTCCCGTACGTTAGATACAGACAATCGATATGTGAAGTGGATGCGTATAAGCCTAATCAGGCAAGCAGATGCTAAATATATAAAGAGATCCTCTGGACCGTGTCCTACCTTTAAAAGCCTACTGACCCATTTACTCCGTTGGCTTTGTTCAGATTTCTAAAGGTTAATTATTTTAGAATTTTCTCATAAAAATATAAAAATAGAATATAATTGGCGGACTAATTCAATTAGCGTATTACACAAGCAAATCTAACAGAGGCTTATATCTTAATAGTTATGGATTTTCACTACAAATCTGATGTAGATAATGACTAGGATATTTGTGTAAGTAAACAGCGATCGTTTATCTATAGTGCGGCTCATAACAATATTAATTTGGTTTCGTAAATGTTATTAAGCTCTGGTTTCTAGGTCGGCGAATATTGTACTAACTGATAGTCCATTAGTGCGAGTCCTGACTAAAAGCTCCGAATTAAAGTGTTATTTAACGGCATTTATTTTTCGGTAATAACTTGTATTGTAGACACTTTTATGTAAATAATAGTGAACACTTTTCTTGTCACTCAATGTTAAAAAAATATAAATAAAATAATGATTTTGTATCACAATCTATTTTGTTAGTACAATCAACACTCTTTAATGTGAATATTTTAAATATTTTTAGGTAAAATTTGCAATCTTTAAAAAAATACTGTTGAATATGTAATCTGCACATTTCTTATAAGAATATTTTCTATTCCTATACCACAATTGTTAACACTATCGTCAATACGTATCACTTCCACATATCCTATCGAGTAGCCAACCGTATACTGATTTTTTTCACTGATTTCCAAAAGAAACTGTGTCTAATATGAATGATGGCTAAACCAGCCTTGTTTTACGTGTTTATTTAGCGTATTTTTCTTTTATGTTTGAGTGTCATTGGTTACAAGCCTGTAAACACAGCGCCCACACGACAAGTAATAGACCATTTGAGCTCTTCGTGATCACAATGGTTTAAAAATGTAATCCGATTTAACTCTTTGCTATTATTCATTACAGCTCTACTATTCGAGAATAGAAGGTCTGAGTGATGTGTAAAAGTTCTTATATTGATTGTTTTATGATATGAAATTGAATACAACGAACAAATATATGTATCATAAAAAATAAAATAATGATATCTAAGAAGTAATGGGAGAAAAACAACTTATGTTTATCTTTACGAAACATTCCACTGTTAGGAATTCGCTTATATTTACAAGTTCTATAATTATTATATAGTTACACCTTCTAGTTACAAAAGATTACCAGAATGTTCTAAAAATTTTCGTATGGCTTAATACTTTTAGTAGGTAACAATTTTACTATTATATAGAGACTAGCTGTACCCGCGGCTTCGCCCGCGTTCATTTTTTTAATTGCTAATCAACCTCATTGGGTTGATCTGTAGGAAAAAAAAATTGTCTAAAAAATAAAAAATAAAAATTTAGGGGTGGACTACCTTACTTAACATTTAGGGGGATGAAAAATAGATGTTGGCCGATTCTCAGACCTACTCAATATGCTCACAAAATTTCATGAGAATCGGTCAAGCCGTTTCGGAGGAGTACCTATGGGAACGAAAATTGTGACACGAGAATTTTATATATAAGAAGATATGAGAAGTGAGGTGCTATGAATGTATGACAATTTAAAATAAATCGAATTCAAATTCATTTTTATTTTCTTGTAATGAACTAAAGAATCTGGTTAGAATTTGATGGAACTGATTTATTTGGGGCTCAAAAGTTACTTTTGGTGTTGTTTTAAGAGTTATTTACTAAACAGTTACATTATTTACCTACTCAATTATTGTTCGAGTACCTATCATATTTTTCCAATCAACCTACATAATTAAAGTGTTAAAGAATTCTGCTTTTTAGAAAAAGTATTCTAATACTCTCTTAGAAAAAAGCATTCTCCGGTTAACTTTTTCCATTTAATAGGAATATTTAAAAAAAAAAGTCCAGCCAAACCTAAATAATGAAAGGAATTTCAATTTAATCATATATTATGTCAATTGGTCGGTTATTAATGGTAGTAATTTGTACTTCCTAACCTAAAATATTTTGTAATATTATTAGGCATTTTTAATAAGAAATTTAACAAATAAAACTGAAACAGAAACATCTTGAATCAAAACCTCAAGCGTTAGCAGAAAGTCTCACCAAACCAAATAAAACGATTCGCAACCAAATTAAGCCGCTTGGATCCCCCGTCGATGATACGACTTAATTTAAATTTATAACTGAATGAATTTTAGTTGATCGAATTTTAGATTGTCATTTTTGTAAAAAAAATTCTTATTTTGAACAAAATAGACGGTGCTACTACAAAAATATTTTATTAAAATTTCTTAATTTGGCCATAGTAGATAGGTATACTATACTTGGAATTATCAAAAAAAAAATCGATCAGAACCAATCTAATACTTCAAGTAGTTTTTATTATTTACCATACTACAAGCCCATTTGGTAAACCGTAATAAATCACAAGTTATTAATTGCCATATTCATTTCATTCCCCGTTTTTCTGTGAACTTTTTGAAAAGTTAGAGGTAGGTTAGGTTAGGCATGCAATTGAGACTGCATCTAAGTATATACTCGTATGAAAAAGGCGATGTGTTCCCTATAGACTCCGAAACGGCTGGACCGATTTCGATTAAAATATCCAAAAAAAAATTCAATATACTACAAAAACCGAATTGTACGATGAAATCAGACAAGATTCTTAACGTTCGATAAAATAAAAATATAGTTAACATTACATTGAACTCTACAAAACTAATGAAATGATGTCATTGTTTGTGCAAACATAAAAACGCAAAATAAAAAAAAGTAATTTTGGCGACCACAAAGACGTTTTTAAAGTATACTTGCGGCCCACCCTGGGTTTGCTCGTGTTCGTCCCACATTTTATTGTATTTTTTGAGCAGAAAAAACTAAGTGACTCCTTGTATTATTAAAGTCCCGTCAAAATCAATCCGGTGTTGTGTAACAGACACTTCAACTTTATTTATCTGTGGATGTATAGATGTACGTACACAATATACATACAGTGCTTATTTATTCTTATACATAAAGTGCATCATAACGACAAATATTATAATCTATTTTCGCATATTACTTAAGTGCGACCTGTCATAACCTCGAATATCGCGTGGACACTGGACTGGCGTACACAATGATAACATCCGTCTGTCAGCTTTCAGCAGTCAGCACGTCTATGTACCTACTTATCTCTATATAAGCACTATTCTGTGATATGAGAGACTAAATAATTATTTCCATTTCTTAACTTTTCTTTCATATTTAAGTTACAAGTTGCAAACCACGTGGGACGATTAGGTACTCACGGTAAGTGTACTATGTCCTAGGTTGGAGACTAAGGTTTAGAGGTAAATAGTTGTAACGGTCTAACAACAAAGTTTGCAAACGAAGAAATCCGAAAAGATTTTTAAAATGCCGTAAATCAAAGATATCAACGATGTTACTTAAATTCATCAAGAAACCGCAGAGTGGACAGTGGGAGCAACCCTTTGATCATTGTGGCATGCCGTGTTCATGACTGAGTGCGTAAGCGATCCTGCGGCATCCCCGCAAGAAGGAAGGTTCCGTAACATTTTATTTGATGAATCGCATAAAACATGCATGTATTACATGCATGTTTGATGATTAGATACAATGGCCATGACGCAAAATGGCCATTTTTAAGTAATTATAAATAATACTATAGGCATTCTTAGAAGATTCTAAGTTGAAATATGAATTTACTATGTACTATGTATTCAATTTTCAGAGCAGCAAGTTAAAAGTTAAAAGAAAATAACAAACGAAATAAGTTAGTAATAAAGTTGCTAGTTCTTGTGATTTCTTATTTTTTATTTCAAATAGGTTGTTCATTTTAAATCAAATAATAATTTATTACAATAAAATGAATTTGGAACACAACAATAACAGTACTACTGCAAGCACTTTTTAAAGCGTGGCTTTTGTTTAGATTTTATGTAAAACATCAAAATCGTTCATTTTATTCATACAACAAAGTTTTGCGGTATACATATTATTTGATTACACAACGGGCGCAACCATGAAAAGTTTAACATTTTGATAATTTGCCGTTTGATATAATATGGGTACCGTTTACTCGCTCGTAAAGAACAAATAAACTAACGCCATTGCGGCCATGAAAATGTCTGTGTTGAGCAGTTTTGAGTCATCATTGTATTAGAATTTGTAAAATATACAACTAAAAACATCTAATACAATGTACACCTAATGGTTTCGCGCCGTACCTATGTATACCGTAGGTATGTCCGTATTTAAAAGACTTTAGAAACCAAAAGCTTTGCCTGACTTTTTTTTATATACACATAATTCTGACTTCCACAGTACGTACATTTTCAGTCAGACTTGCAAATCATGCCATAGCCGTCCACTGCTAAAGGAAGGCCTCAATGTGCCACCTATCCCGGTCCTATCCAGTCGGCATCCATCTCCGCCCTTCCTTAGGTCAGTTAGACTAGCCACTTCTACTAGCGTTAAAATCTCAACAAGGTAATTAAAGGTGTCAAAATAGGACAAAATAATACATGTTAAACTTAACAAAACGCTCTAATAATAGCCACACAACAAATGTCCGAAACAATGTTAAATTGAGACACAGCATATGTACGTACAACGCACGAACATACTGTTATACCTATTATTGTTGTTTAATAACTGCTTGTTATGTTTTATTGCTTTAAGATTTTACGTTGTCTCAGAAATAGTAACTGCTTCATACATGTTTACATAAGTAGTAGTTTTACTTGGTATTGTCATCATGATCAACCATAACCTTACTACTATGTTTTGAGTTCGTTTACTACGAACTTGATCCAAAGCCCAAATACTGAATACGATACCGAGTGGTTCATACCTAGATACGTTTTATCGATAAGAATAGACTTCTCAGCAATGTATAATGCATGTATTATAATACCAAAATATTTATAAACAGTATTCTTTCCTCGATAAAAATCCGTTGCGTAAGATAAATGAACTACACGGGCGACAGTGCAAAAAATCTAGTTAGCTAAAGCTAGTAATATGCAATACATAAGAATTAATAATATGTATTTATTTAAGAATTTCCATACACTTTGAGATTATTGACTTTGCAAATTGGCAAATATTGCATTTGGTCTGTGCTTGTTTAAGGATAACTTCAAATCTGTACGAGGTACCTAGATATGTATATAAAAGGCTTTTTGTCGTTATGATTTTAACTCACGGTCTAACGTGAGTTGAATGATTTATTCAATTTACGTCACTTGTATTCACGACAGAAAATTATTATTTTTATATTTGCAAGTTTACAAAATTCCACGTACGTCACAAGACTACACACGTACGTCAAAAGATTGAATCAACTAAATTTGGTAGAATAATTTAATACCACTTATGTAAAATCCAGTTACCTATGAGACTTTTTTATTTTACGTTTACACAATTATAGGTAGTTATATCACTGCTACTATTAAGGATCATCCGTAACATCCTTACGTCTGTAAGTCAATAACGTCGAAGGAAGTCATTATATCATAGAATTCGATCCAGTATAATGGCGTTGCCATGCCTTCAAGAGACTTCCCGAATCCGAAAGCAGAAGAATAACGCTAATAACTTGAAAGATTTTTTTGTTCGAATCAGGTCAACTATTGTTTAACTGGAATCTGTAGACAACAAGCGGAACTACTCGTATGTTTAAAAAACCTAACAAACAAATTGTATCGCAGCCGTACAAACTGGTTTAAGTAGATCATAATTCTATACAAAGTTGGAAATAAAGGCCAAAAACTATTTGCAAATATAAGATAAGTCAGGGCTTTGATGAATCACTCTAATCGTGAAAAAATTAAATATCGACAACACAAATTACATATTTTATCTTTATTAAAAAGGCAAAATAAACATAATTTCACAGTTATGTCGCACCACGGAATAGGTAAATCTATCATCTTTTCTGTGGTCGTCACAGTATCGTAATATTGTTGTGTTAATCCAATAGAATAATTACAGGCGAAGTGTCGCAAGCCCCATTAGGAAAAGGTGAGTCTACTGAAGCAAAAATATTATTTTTAAGAATCTAAATCAACTTACGTCTCATGTGCCCCATATAAAAATATTGTCTTTAAAAAATCTAAATTGAAAACTTCTCAGAAATGCGATATTCTTTAGAAGCAAAAAGTATCCTACTATATCGATAACTCTAAGATCTGGATAACTAGCTATCATCATAATTTTTTGGCTTTCTAATAATAGACAAGTACTTTCAATTAAAAAATTAAACATTTATTAATGCAAAATTAAGCCAATCGTTACAATATTCATTTTAAAATTTCTTACATACAACCTAGATATTCAGCATCCCGGACGAACCAGTTCAGAAAGAAGAAAACTCTGCCCTGAAAAGAACTGGCGAAAGAAACTCAGCGGGACTAATATTATTTTTTATCTCTCTTTTTCAAATTTAATTGCAAATCACTACATAGTATAAAACAAAGTCGATCTTTAAAACTACGCAACGGATTTTGATGCGGTTTTTTTTAATAGATAGAGTGTTTCAAGAGGAAGGTTTCTATGCGGATCCCGAGGCTTTGCCTGTGCTAAATCTAGGGAAGAGGTAAGAGCCCGAGCGAAGCGAGGGCGAGTCGCTAGTTAACCATAATTCTATATTATGTGTCTTCAAAAACACACAGCATTGAAGATGAAGAAGCGGTCCTGTGATCTGTCAAAAACATCGAGAGAACTGAGAATACAGATTAAAAACATACCTGGATCCAATAAACTTTGTTTGTGTTAGGTTACCAGAGAGCGCAGGCTTCCGCGTGCCGCCATTTTCGCTGTCATGTATCATAGCGTTTTGTGATTTGAAAGAGCTAACATCGAAAATAGAAAAAAGTGATGTAAAAAAGAAAAAGAAGTTTTTATTAGTGAGATTAGTGAGCACTCAGCATTGTTAAAATATTAAAATAAGTAACTTATGCGTTAAAACGACATGGAAGAGTATCTGCAATCAGTCACTCTGGTGCGAGCACATGTTTCGACTTCGAGTTTTGCAGGTGAAGCTTCGGGGGGATTCCTCCTTGGAGATCGAGGAGAGCTTATTTTATCCCTATGTTATAAACGTCGTAGAATGCATAGGTGCCTTTCAAACCTTTCAAATTTAGTTAATTTGTATATCCAATATACCTATCTAATTATTTTACAAAAACCCAATTTGTACAATAAGATTTGTACATACAGGGTATAGTAGTGGCACTAATTGTGCGAAATTTGTATTTTATTAAACTTTCACAAGTGTATGACCAGACATATTAATTGAGTACTACTAGAGACTACAGTTATCTATAATGCATAGTTTAGGTACTTATTGTAACATTAAAAGCATTTTGCAACCAATTGATAATGAACTTCTTACTGAATTAAATAGACTGCCATAGTTTTATTACTTAGCTTAAAAGAAATTAGATGTATGAGAGCTTAACAGGTTAGCTCAGTATTTTCCTAAGTTTTTTAGGATTAATGTTGTTGTGAGAAGTTATGCATAATAGAGATGAAGATTATTAAGCTTCTACAGATATTTTTTTTTATCAAGTTATAGAGCTTTCTAATAAAAAAGAATGAGCTTATGGAAGCAAGTTAACTAGGCAACTATACTTGTTGGAGCTGTAACCAATCAAAAGTTTTTATGTAAAAAAAAAAAGGCTTCAGAGATAATTTCTAGGTTCTGTCATCAATCAATCATGTAAAGGGACATGGATAAAACTTTGCAAATAATAGGTGACAGGTACTCAAAAGTAATGAAGTTAGACATGGTTGGGTATTAAAAGAAATTATAGCAGCTTTACAATTAAATATGATATGAAGAAATTTTCTTCCTATTTTAGTGCCATTTTTGTAATAGAAAGGTTTAAGGACTAATTAGACAGTTTTTTGGAAAATTTTAGGTCTGACCAGACACAAGATGTGTGATCTGAGATATAAAAGTTATGGTAATTTACTGATTTTCTGATTAATTTTAAAAACTGGTTCAGAACATGTAGTAACATGTTATGAAGGATTAGCCCTTCAGTTATGTTAAAGTTCTCTAATAACATTTATTACCTGATATTAAGTTCAGTAGAATTTTAGAGGGTGGTGCCTAATATTGGCCTCCGGATAGATATAGTAAAGTGGAGAGTAATCATGTTATTTAAATTTCAATAAGCTATAACTAATATATTATTAAAGCTGAAAAATTAATGAACTATTGCAGTTATTCTAATCATAACTTAGAAAATTTGAGAACAACTTTGTCTCATTTGTTCAATAATAGAAAGCTTTAAATACTGAGAAAATAGTAAGGCTTTTTGTTTTATGTTTCCTATACATATATTGAATAAGTTTTTTCCAGGCCAGAGATTGGATGGTAAATATTGAGATTAATGAATGATTATTCTATTTAGAAATGGAAAGGGCACACTAACAGTTCTTCTGTGTCATTACCGAGGGTAAGATCTGTTAGTGATTAGCCATTATTCCTTAGCCTGTGCCTTAACCCCCTGTACCTTGAGCTAGGTTACGAAAACCAAGGTAACTTAACAATATGGTACTTGGTTGCGGAAACCATATGAACCAAGTTAAGTAAGAGGTATCAAACTGGGTTGCGGAATTTTCCGAACCCAGGTACCTTGCAGCGGTATCGTACTTGGTTGCGGAAACCTTACGAACCCTGTCATTAGTTTGCTGATATTATAGTCGAATGGTTACTTAATAAGTTAACCATTTAGCTATATCTGACTGACTTAAAATCAAGTTTGTTGAAAGCCCTGCGAAAGAGCTCGCAGACTTGGACTTTCTGGGTTAGCTCTCAAATTAAATAAATAATAATAATATATTAAGAAATAAATTTTTATTGACTCTATAGTACTCGAGTTTTACAATATTGCTAACCTACTTTGAAATAACCCTGCCTACCCAGAAGGTCAAATTATTGATCTATCAATCAAGGTTGTCTAGAAATATATAACTGCTTTTTAAGGGGGCAGGCGAGGCAAACTCCGCAAACCATGTAGATCCTCAGGGTAGGCTACATTGTCACTGGGCAATATTTTTCCTAGAGATTCACCCAGAGTGGTGGGAAAAAATTAATGAGCCCCTAGAGTAAGTGACGGGAGCTACGGTGGTAGTTGGATGCGATAGTCTGCAGTCCAACTGCCTTCTCGAGAGGGAAGTATACGCAATTCTTGACTACAAGGTTAGTTACATTGTCACCGGGCTTTTTTGTTTCCTAAAGAGGTACACCCAAAGCGGTGGAAACAATTATCCCCCAGAGTGAGTGACAGAACTCTACTTCTCGAAAGGAACGTAACTACTTCTTAACTACAAAGGCAGCAAATGAGGCATAGAAAGGACACTTAGACGACCAGATCCTAAGGGTTCCAAATCAAAGATCTTGAGACTCTAGCCTAGAGGAAGTGTATGTAGTCTTAGCTGTGATAAAGTCACAGGGTAGTTTTGCAGAATACGCATATATTGGTGAAATCCCACAACTAGACTAGATTTAGTCTCGTAGAAATACGTACGCTTAGAAGTAATACGCCTAGAGCTAGGGTAAACTTTGGTCTATTAATCTCTTGTTAAGAGTTATATAAACATTCTGATAGAGATCCGCTATCAACATTTTACCTACTAGGAGGATTAGACGGTATCATAGACAACCCATCAAGGGCAAAGGAAGAGTATCCGAATGACATGTTTTCCCACTAGCCGCGGAGGTTTATTTCTAATGAAAAATGGGGGAGGACACCGGACATAAACTTCTAGCGAGATCGCCGTCATACAGGCCTATGTATTAATAGAATCAATAGCGTATAATAGTAATATAAGGAATAGATAAGATAATTTTGTGTGATGCCGTCAGCCGATATTAAATATTTCTAATATCTAATAAGGGTATTCACCTCCCAGACAGATTCTGAAAGCCTTTATCACAACTCAACAAGGCAAGGGACAGGTTGCTAGATAGGTTCCAAAGTTAACTCAGCAGCCACAACGTCTTAAAGGTCTAATGATGCAAAACAAGGTAAGGTGATTACTACAGAATTTGTGGAAGGTTCTTTTCAATAAGAGAGACAAGAACACCATAAGTACACCTAGTAATAGCATGGAGAGTGTGGTACACCATTACCCGTAACAAGTGGTAAGATTAAGAGTGGATGTTACTGTGAAGTTTGACAGTGAATGCTTGTAGTTTTCCATTAAGAGATGCTTATTTAGCCAAGAGTTGTTTGAGTCTAGGATTCTTGAGGAGTACAGGAGGATAAGATTTAGGCAGATTTCAGCCAATCCTAATAAAATTTAGAATGGAACTCTGTTTTTATTATAGAATAGCCATATTTACATATTAATTGTGCATCAACAATATTTTCATTGTATTTTATTTAAGGTTTTTAAAGAAAGGTTATTTTCTTAACCACAAGAAGCTAAAAGGTGGGATGTTAATAGGTTATTTAATTGATTGAAGGCAACAAGAAATTTTGTAGACAGAATAACCCAAGATTTCACCAAGGTTTGGTTTGGTTTGTTCCTGACTAGTGAGTCTATCAGTCTAATAGTAGTCTATAAGTCCTTCTTGCAGATGTTCTGAAGGTCATAATAAAGGCTTAGTACAGGCCTCAAAGGTCAAATATAGGATGAGAGGGGATTTGAGATGTCTTTTTATAATAATTATGAGACAACTCAAGCTAACATCCAGAACTTTTCATTTCTGGTTGGCTGTATTTAGTGTTTTAGGAAGATAAAATAGATGAATCCATAGGATACATCAAGTATACTATAGCATCTTGGAAATGGCTAAAGAAGAGTTC
Organism: Boloria selene; assembly: GCA_905231865.2. NCBI lineage: Eukaryota > Metazoa > Arthropoda > Insecta > Lepidoptera > Nymphalidae > Boloria > Boloria selene. The sequence continues at coordinate 1,952,987 of HG993156.1, forward strand.
AAAAAGGTAGATGTTTATAAATATTGAAAAAGTTTTACTGTAAGTGAATTAATTGAACACTTCACTTGTAACTGTGATTGTATTGAAATTATACTTCACTATAATTTTAGGGTTTACTAATATTATTAGATTAACTTTTAATGGTTTGAAAACAGAATCTAATATATATATATTTTTTATATTCAGAGTAGGTATAATAATTAGTGAATTACATTTTCAGTGAAATTTATTTTTTCAGTGAAGTTTGGTTATCTAAAATATTGAAATTGGAGTATTATGATCCATGACAAGATTTGGTTTTTTATGGCCAAAAAATAGTGTAATTGTAACTTTAAAGGATATAGCTATTAATTAGATTGATTTAATAAATAATTTCCTACGTTTAAATGGTGATATTTTAATTTCACAAAAAAGGGTAAATAAAATATAAAATAATTACTAGAGAAGAACTATTGGCTTTTATGAAAAAAGAGTTATTTATTTGTTCACATAGCGTTTTGTGTACAGAATTTAGGTCACCAGCAGATATCAAACAGGTCTTCATCTTCAATGCTGTGTGTTTTTGAAGACACATAATATTACTGTTTTGCATTACAACAAAACAGGTATTATGTGTAGGAGAAAACACACAGCATTGATTCAAGGTCCTTGCTGGCGATGAAGACGCTATGATACATGACAGCGAAAATGGCGGCACGCGGAAGCCTGCGCTCTCTGGTAACCTAACACAAACAAAGTTTATTGGATCCAGGTATGTTTTTAATCTGTATTCTCAGTTCTCTCGATGTTTTTGACAGATCACAGGACCGCTTCTTCATCTTCAATGCTGTGTGTTTTCTCGTATGTATGTATGTTTGCTCTGAATTGTAGTAAAAATCTGTCCAGTGGTTTTCTCATGATGCGGACAGACAGACAAACAAAAAAATCTAAAGACTATAGATTCGCCTTCTGTATTGAAGAATGTCATAATGAAATTAATGACTACTTCAATAGGATTTTTGAAAAGTATTTATGTACGGACTCGAATCAGTTAGAATTTTATTATATGTAATAGATTACTAGTATTTTCTTATACAACTGGTTTTAAATACAGACGAAATTAATTTAATTATGACTCAACAATAGTCCCTGAGAACCACACTTAATGTGTACATACAGTAATTTCCTTGAGAAGAGGCGCGAAGGTCTACCTCGTACCTGTCTAGTAACGATCGTGTTACAAGTTGGATATGTCTAGTTACTCAGTAGTGCAAATAGTATGCACGTACGTATAAAGACATTAAATATTGCTTGGGTGTCTCTTGTTAGCTAGACTTATTGTGAAAACCATAATTATGAATTTGAGGCTAGTGCACTTTTCTTAATATAATTTTATTAGCATTAGGGACTTCGCATGTTGCGAGTATGTTAGTCCGATCGTGCCCTAAATACTGCAATTTTTAAGTTTTAAAAATATGTATTGAATTTCAAAGTATGTTTTGAATTTCAAATTAACATTTTTTAACAAAATGCATATGAAAGTATATAAGGTACCTTCTAACATCAAAAATTCAATTTTTAAAATTATTGTCTATCTGTTTGTTTGTTCCGAATAATCTCTGAAACAGCTGGACTGATTTTGACGGGACTTTTACTCGCAGAACTTTAAATAAGCGCTAAATGTAGGGTTGAACCCGAGCTAAGCGAAGGTGAGTCGCAACTCGCAAGTGTACTATAAAACATAAACAGATTATGTAAAAAAGTATGAAATTAGCTTTTCTCTCCCAAACCTCCCCCAAATCCGTTAAGCCGTAATACGACGTAAAGAAGTACATATAACAAATTCACTCACAAACTTTCGCATTTACATGAATATTATATTATTTAAAGAGCTTATATTAAAACACCCTCGTTTGCCTTTTTAGTTTTATCTTGCTTCCAACAGGAAAACATATAGGAAATATACACGAACGAATATTTCAATAGATTATAGTGTCCGACCGAATATTCGGTTTCGGTTTCGGTTTCGGTCGAGTTTCGGCAAAAAAACGAGTTTCGGTTATGTTTCGGTTTCGGCAGCAAACCTGCCGAAACTACGACCGAAACCGAAACTGCATTCGGGAGTTTCCGCGCTGTGCTCGGGTGTGTTCGGCGCGGTAAATGACATCCAAGCGACGATGACATTTGGCCGCGTCCACGTGTGACGTGCGTAATCATGTCGTAACCTGTTTGTTTGCAGTGCATTTTGTTTGTTGTGAGTTTTCGTGTGATATGTTTTGAATTCGGTAAGTTTTATCATGTGATATAATATAAGAGTACCTCTAAAAGTAATTTAATATAAGAAAGGAGTACCTAGATTATAGTAGAATCAAGTTTACCATAAAAAAATAAAAATCTAAACATTTTGTGGTTAATTTAACTCTTTCGCTAATGCTATAATGTAAACAAACATTAGTTAGGTACAAGGTATTTACTATAGTGTATTAGTGGTGATAATATTAAGGATTTAGAGTTTCGCGTTCAATTTAATAATTATTAAGTAGGTACCAATATAATAATTGTTTTTTTTTACAAATTAACACTTATAATTAAACAAGTAGATACCTACCTGGTTATCCGTATAAAATTAACACTTATATTTATTTTACTAATTAAAACTGACTAATTAAAAAAAAATACATTTTGTTTATTTATCTCTGAAAACATGATCCTTATAAGAAAGTTTCGGTTTCGGTTTCGGTTTCGGCCGAAACTGAGACCGTTGCCGAAATTCGGTTTCGGTTTCGGTTTCGGTCGTAAAAACCAGTTTCGGTCGGACACTAATAGATTATTAACTGATGAGAGAAATAATTGACAAGGTCGCGGTGTCGCGCTGTCGATACAATACTTGGAATTAATTGTTCAGTTAGTGGCTAGCTAGTTAATGGCTCTATCACCTCATAGCGTATCGATGTATGCTTCAAATAGTGCATTAAATAAAGCATATTATACATATTAAAATTCTAAGACAGGTTTATAATTTTGACGGAATAATTATTGTATATTATTCTTCTATTCAAAAGTTCTAGATAGGGCCTTCACAATTGTTTACTTTTATATATATGAAATAACAAACTTTAATATGCATATATTTTGTAAATAGCTTATTCGTAATTATACGTAAATACTGCTCATTGCTAAGAAATATTTGAGCGCTGTTAAATATATTTCTTAACATTTTTTATTTTACATATATAATAGCAATATATTTCATATTTGCATATTAAATAACATCAGTTGCCTTCATTATTAAAAAATAATGAATATTTTAGAAAATAAAACGTTATAGCTACAACTAAAAATTATCAGAAAATAAATAAAATACTGTAAATGATATTTCATTGTATATGACATAAATGTTATAATCGCAGCGACGCTGTGTAAACCAGTGTCAGCACTAGTTGGAGCAATTAATTAGTGCGAGTACACACTCACGCCAGTTAGTACAATTAACTTGAAGCTTGAAGCACAATGATTAAAATGTTTTGTTTAGTTTGCGTATACACTAATTTATATTCATTATATCTCGATAATAATAATATGAATAAATAAAAATATGTGTTTTTCATAACAAAATAAATATTATGAACAACACATTATTTTGAGATAAATATCTGTTATTGAGTTTACAAATGGTTAACCAAAGACATTCTGACTCAGTAACTCAAGTAAAACAAAACAATTGTTTGGGATATTCTCGCAGTTTAATTTTACTTTTGTTTTAAGTATGATGATTTGAATGCTCTATAGTAGGCTCAGAGCATATGAAGGTGATTCGACTAAAAGTCAAATAATCACAAAAAAATGGTAGGTACATATATAAATAAAATATATGTGCCTAAGAAGGATAAAAAAACTGTTGTCTATTAAATCCTCAATACAAGGCCTTTATAATAAAAATTAATGAATTTGAATATATTTTACTTTATATTTTAATGATAATGAATTGAATCTTTCAAGTGTCAATGATCCTACATTTTGTTGTACAAATACTAAAATTGAAAAAAAAGGAATAAATATTAAAATTATATTTTAATTATGTTACATTTTAAGCATAAATTAATCTTATCATCTATCATTATATAAATTTATTTACCTACTGTTTTAAATTTATCTAAATATGAATATGAAAATTTTAAGTTTGCCAACTTTAGTTCACTACAATAAAGTTATTTTGTATAAAAATACAAATTATGTTTTTTTCAAACTAATTTTGAGGTGTTCTTTTGAGTTTGATTTTACCAAAATACCACTATACGAAAAAAAACAAGATAAGAAATACTAGGAAACTAAATATAGCAGGCAATGATGAAGAATAGGATAGTAAAACTTAGTGACGTTTTAGTTTAGATCTTTAATATTGATATAATAAGATTGTGCTTGTATATTGAATGTTTTATTCAATATGGAATAATTTAGAGCCGATCATATCATTGCCAAAGATTGCCGTCTCTTTAAAATAATTGTTGTATGTATAAAAAATGTGAACTCATTTCTTTTTTTGCAATCTTGCATTAATAGTTTTCTTTATGTTCTTCAAACCGTAAATCGTAACTTATAGTAAAAAAAGACCACTTTTAAATTACATAATGTGGATTTAAAGGAAACGTGAAAATAAATATTGCTCTCAAAATAATAAGGATATTATTATGTGTGTTAAATTAATGGATATTCCCTACTTTTAAGGAAATACCACCTAATCAATCAATACATTTTAACAGATCCTCTAAGAAGTGGCCTTAATTAATGTACAAATAATTACTATATTAATATATTACAAGTAATTTTAAATATGCATTGTTATATTATTATTATTATTATTGCTAATAAATAAAATACAAAAAATAAATTTAGGTCTTTAACATTTCATTTATATTAAATTGATAATTGCTTACTTCAATAGTAGGTAGTCACATATGCACTACAGTAAAATAAATGAAGGTAGGTTTTAAAACTAACCCCAAAATTGAAAATTAATAAAAAGGAAGTTTTACATAAGAAAAATATATAAGAACAGCAAAATTTCAAAACAAATAGGTTCATTTAAAAAAATACGTTATTATTTAATATTTTATCCAATCAAAACTGCTGAAGAATAAATTTTGATTAATATTTTTTAAAAGAGGATTCTAATTAGATTATTAAAGTTAAAGAAATCTCTAAACCGGTCTATATTACTAAATAAATAACTGAAAATTACTTGCGTCGCGTATCAATGTCATTGATAAAAACAAAAAAGTTTCAAGGTAGCACACCTGATGGTTCTCAACCCGGCTATAATCTGAAGTCTGAACTCACTGAAGAGTTCATTAGTTTCATAGAAGATGACACCTACTAAAGACATTATTCCAATGAGAATATAATTTCAATAAATAGCAGCTGATAGGTTCGTCGTCTGACATGATATAAATGAATAAACGATTACTTACCTTATCACACGCCTCGTGCACACATATAATGATAACTCATAATCACAACAACATCAGTGTAAGATAATTTAGTGTATTAACAGCAACAATTCGAGAAAAACATGTAAACTTAAACTTTAAATGACACACGAATCATCCGACACGCTCCCTTCTCGCTGGAAGGCGCGCCACTGCACGGGGATACCATATGTGAATTATTTTTACCTCAAATAAACGTTACCAGACAAAATATTTTTAATAAATAAAAATAATAAATAAGTGGACAAAGTATTTTTAAAACCATACAAGATCCAATACTTAATAGTATTCGCATTCATATGACAATTTTCTACAATCTTTACAATATTTAGAACAGGGCAAAGAAAATGTTCTCCGACACGATTTCTTAGACGCGTTGCGAACGAGCATCGAGCTATGTTTTGTGGGCTTCTTTGAGAGACGTAAACGACATTCCGATTCTGAAGTTATGAATGCCAACATTACAGGCATTTTATCGCCATATAATTCTTTAATTGCGTTAAAATTAACTCGTGTTGACTTTGTTTTAATGAGAGATCTGGGCTTTCTCATCGTTTTAGGTTTTTTTAGGCTTGATTCACACATTTTCTGAGTTTTGAAACTTTTTATTCCAGCTTGTAATATACCCACAGAATTTAATTCTTGATCTTGACGATTATGTATTACGTTGCTAGGGTGTCTATTACCCATGTTACTTAATTACTTCGATAAAAACACAAATAATTTAATTTAACAGAAATATTTCAATATGACGTTACCACATACTATAAAGTTTATAAAGACACCTAAAGTTGTCATTTTTAAAAAATAATTAGATTACAGCCAGTTTTTTGTATTTCATAGGAATTCATTGTTATATTATATTATGACGAAACGTTTGGCTCAGTTGGTATGACCCTACTTTCTGCGCCAGTGGTCAACCAGTGGTCGCGGGTTCAAGTCCCGCTGGGGGCATTCATTTGTTGAGCACGAATGTTACCTAATATTTATAATATGTATGTATTTCAAATTTATATGTGAGATATATCAATTATCTGGTATCCGTAATACAAACCTCGTAGCTTACCACGAAACTAAATGTCACTGTTATAATAATGTCCAAATACCTATACTTATGTTTTTAAGGACACAGAAACTATATGTTCTGTGATAATTTGTACTCTACTCGACCTACCAATACTTAATATACTATATATTATTATTGTATGTGTGTATTTATGACTTATTCAGACTTAAATGTCTGGGCGGATTTGTATGAAATGTTCAGAGTACGATATATGGGTGATTCTACGATAAGAGGTTTCAAGTGCTTAGAGAATACGGCCAAGAAGAAAAGTTGGAGTTTTTTCATGAAACATTTATATTATGATTGTTGTCCCGTTTATTAACGTTTTCACGTGAGGGCAAGTTATTTTATACATACTTTATTACTTTTTCGATGGCCAGGGTAAAGACATCGAACAGGGGAGAGACATCCATATCAAGGTAGATACTTATTTCAATGAGGTGAGAGAATTTGATACAAAAACATTATTAATAAAATCAATAAAATGTACTTTATTAGAAATTGTTCTTAAATCTTAAAATAAACTCATTATCTTAATAATTAGAGACTTAGATAGTATTTTCATAAATATTTAATAGAGTACTTTTCGTTAACTTAAAACTATAAAATTTGGTAAGTAATATCGTTGGATCAGCTTGTACTGACTGTGTGAGCGGTAGCAGGTTCGAGTCCCACGGGAGGCATTCATTTTTTGAGCACGAATTTTTGCACTCCAGTCATGGGTGTTATATATTTGTAATATGTATGGCGTGTGTATTTTAAGTTATATATGTATATTAACTATCTGGTATCCGTAACACTAGCCTTGTACCTTACCACACAACTAAATTGCTGAGTGTAATAATGTCCTAACATATTAAAAAAAGTAATAAAAAATAACGTCTTGTAGGTACTACTAGTAAAAGGATTAACAGTTGTACGGAACTCTTGGTCGGCGAGTCCGACTCGCTCTTGTGCTTTCTTCGATTCACGCCCGGCAGGATAACCAGACACTACTGAAAAGTTAGTTATTTCCGCGTTTGTCTCCCCCCTGGCAGTTATCTTGACAGGGGAAATACGGCAGGGGAGAGACGTTTTCATGACAAATTCATTTTTTTTAAATTTCTAAATTGTTGTTTGGGTTAATCGTATATCTCACTTTAATTGTCACTGTATTGTTCAATTAGTGTAGTAAATGCAAATAAATTAAATAAATATAATAGATTTTATGACTTGCCAGTGGAGAGACACAGTTACCTTGCGAAACCTCTAAATTGCACATTCACGTCTCAAGAACAAAAAAATGGATCAGCTCAAATGGTTTTTACGATTAGTTTTGCTAACTTTACACCAATAGGTATTCTTGAGTGCTATTTAAAATATGGCCATCCTTGAATTTATGTATATATTAGCGGAACGAAATTTGGCAAGATAGATAGACACAAAAAAAGCGGGACAAAAGTTAATTTATAACAGACGCGTATAACGAAACGCATCCGTCGACCGTCATCGCATCTTCCCGCTCTCGCCGATTCGTCTTCGCGGGAAAACCGCGACGTCTCGACCAATCGGAGCGCAGATCAGGTCGTTACGCAATCGCGCCACGCGCGACCCGCGCGTGCCGCAAGGATTCCCGCGCGTTTTCGAGATTGAGCGACATCTCCGCGTTCGCGTCCGCTCTGAATTTTAATATAATTGTAATATTTCTGTGTAACTGAGTAATGTTATGTTTTGTGAACAGTTAATATATAGTTTTTATTCATTGAGCGGTTGTTTTATCACACCCGACCCCAGTAGTTCTATATCCCTCAAACCAATTAAAAGCTAGCCGCCCTTATTATAAAAGTAAAGAACTTGCGCTATAGTTTGGCTGCCCAACGAGTGGGCAAATAGAACTACAAACGGTGTTGTGTTCGTGTGTTCGCGAGTGTGCAAGATGCCGCGTACTAGAAGGCAAAGTCGCCGTCAGACGGAATACTTCGATATGAATTCAGAAGGTGAAGAAATGACGCCGGTAAGCCGTTCACGAGGGGTAAGTCGAAGAACTGTACTCAAACACGTTGTGACTTTAAATCAGTGATTCCTGTTGTTGATACTTTTAGTAGTAATAGTAGTGAGAATGTTATTAATTTCCCTAGCGATAGCGAATTATGTGCTAAACCTAATGTTAAACGTAAATACAGGCGTACACAACGTAAACATAAACATAACCTCTCTTGTCAATGTCCATCACAAAGTAGGGCGACCATGAATTTTTTGGGACAAACCCCGGAAAGTTTCGGTTCCAGTAGGGTGACTATGAATTTTTCGGGACAAACCGGGAAAAGTTGTGAATCGGGTAGGGTAACGGGAAATGACCCATATGAGAGGTCATTGACCTGTTTGTCGATAGGTTCCCTGCATAATGGCGTACTGCGTCGGCCTATTGTGGGTATCGAGATTTTGGGTATCCAGGGAAGGGGCCTACTTGATACCGCGGCTAAGGGTACTATTGCCGGTTCCTCACTCTACGCGTTGCTGCAACAGCTTAATCAGCCTTTCACGTCATGCTCGATGCGTGTTAAGCTCGCCGACGGTTCAGCACCAACGCGCCGAATGTTATCCACTACTCTGGAGGTGAAGATTAAAGGTAAGAGTATTAATGTAGACTTTTATGTGTTCCCAGATGCCACCAACGCTGATACTTTGTTGGGCATTGATTTTATAAAAGCAGCTGGGTTGGAAATTAATTTTGGTTCTTCCACATGGCGCTTCAACGGTTGTGAGCAAGTTTACCCCTTGGAATACGAATATCCAACTGGTCTTCAGAATTGTTGTGCTACTGAGATCCTGAGACAGGATGAGGGAATGATGCTGAGCTCTCCCGAGCGTGAGGAGCTAGCTTCTTTTTTACAGCATAACGATGATATCTTCAGACCAGGGGGAGAACCAACGCCATACGCGGAACACCGTATAGACACCGGAGACCATCCGCCTATCTCTGTCCCGCCTTATCGCCTCACACCTGCGAAGAAAAAGCTGATGAAGACTGAACTTGACAAAATGCTCAAGGACGATATTATCGAGGAGTGCGAGTCTGCTTGGACGTCTCCAGCTGTTTTAGTCCCTAAGAAGGACAATAGCATCCGATTTTGCGTAGATTACCGCAAGTTAAACGCGATCACCAAGACGGATAGTTATCCTCTTCCGCTCATAGATGAGCTTCTCCAGTTGACGAAACGTCATTGTTTTATGTCTTCTATCGATTTAAAATCAAGCTACTGGCAGGTACCGGTCCTTCCAGCTGATCGTGACAAAACCGCCTTCGTGACACCGTTTGGGACATATCGCTTTAAGCGTATGCCGTTTGGTTTAAAGAACGCGCCATCTACCTTCCAACGGTTAATCGATCGGTTCCGATCTGGCGCCAATTTGCAAGGAGTTGTCTTTTTAGCGTATTTGGATGATCTACTGGTAATTTCAGAGGATTTCAATAGCCATCTAGAGGACCTACAGAAGGTATTCGCCAGGTTGCGTATGTTCGGGTTACGGGCTAACCGAGCGAAATGTTTCTTTGCTCGCCCAGAGATAAATTACCTGGGACATGTTATTACTCCTGACGGTATCAAACCCGATCCCACTAAGGTGGACGCAGTCCTGCAGATGCCCAGTCCCAAGGACTTAAGGCATTTAAAATCTTTCTTACAGACCTGTTCGTGGTTCCGGAAGTTTATTCCCAATTTTTCCCATGTGGCCCAATCTTTGACGGTTTTAACGCGGAAGAATGAGCCCTGGAGGTGGGAATCAGAACAGCAAGAAGCTTTTCAGGCTCTGAAGGACAAGTTAACCTCGGCACCTATACTAGTACAAGCTGACTATACTAAAGAGTTTGTTTTGCGAACAGACGCAAGCAACCATGCTTTAGGAGCTGTTCTCTTACAGGGAGATGGTCCTGAGGAGAGACCTATAGAATATGCAAGCCGTTTGCTAACTCCTGCCGAGATGAATTATACCACCACTGAGAGGGAGGCCTTAGCGGTTGTTTGGGCAACCGATAAGTTCCGTGGCTATCTAGATGGGCACCCTATCGTTGTAAAGAGTGACCATCAGCCCCTCAAGTGGCTCTTAACCTTAAAAACGCCTAACGGACGCCTCATTAGGTGGGCAATGAAATTGCAGGCCCTCGATATCCGTTATGAGTACACTCCAGGGAAAGCTAATGTTGTGGCTGACGCCCTGAGTCGACCTCATTGTCCTCAGTGTGACGACGCCGCCGATGTGGGAAGCTGTGAAGTCTGCAGTGTCATCGTGGACTTACCCAGTGCTAGTTCCGCAGAACTCCGCAAGGAACAGCTCGATGATCCCGAGGTTGCGAAGATCATAAATAGCCTTGAGGGTAAGGAACCTGACGACACTCAGTGGTTAGGTAGAGGGTATATCATGAACCAGGGTGTTCTATATCGCTACCTCCCTGACACTGACACTGAACAGCCACAGCTCGTCGTGCCCCTTACCATGCGTGATAAGATCCTGAAGGAATTCCACGACGCTCCCACAGCTGGTCACCAAGGGGTTGAGCGAACCTACAATCGGATTAGCCGCAATTACTATTTCGTTGGGATGCGTAAGTACATTTCAGATTACCTAAAGACCTGTGAAGAGTGCCAGCGCTACAAGGCATCCAACCAGAAGCCCGCTGGACTCCTGCAGACACCGATCTTAAATCAGCGTTGTTCGGGCCCTTACCAGAAGGCGAACATGGTGAGAAATGGGTACTCTTAGTAGAAGATACAGCCACGAGGTGGGTAGAGTTGTTTGCTTTGAAAGAAGCCACCGCTGAGATATGTGCGCCTGTACTCATCAACGAGTACTTCCTCAGGTATGGTTTCCCACGCCGCATCATATCAGACAACGGTGCCCAATTTGTTTCCGCCACCATGCAACAATGCATGTTTATCCTTGGTATCCACCAAAACCTGATACCGCTGTATCATCCCGAGGCGAATCCTGCCGAACGCAAGAACCGAGATTTACGTACTCAGCTGTCGATTTTAGTTAAAAACAATCACCGTTTGTGGCCTAAGTTTTTATCGTCAGTACGGTTCTCGATGAACAGCGCTTCCTGTTCCTCTACAGGAGCTAGTCCCGCCCAGCTGATGTTTGCTAGGGAGATGCGTACGCCATTCGATGCGCAGCATGATTTACGGGCTATATTAGATAAGGAGAATTTCCTTCCCCAAATCACTCCGTATCTCCGTAGATTCTTAGATAATTGGGATGTTATCCGGGATAGTGTAGAACGACAACAGGATAATCGAAAAAATCAAGCTGACAAGACCCGACAGACTGTAGGTTACCAGGTGGGTGACTTCGTTTTTATTACTACTCATCTGCTTAGTGACGCTTCTAAGGGTAGGACCCGTAAGTTCATGCCGAAACGTGATGGACCCTATCGCATTAGTAAAATAGTTAGCCTAACTACCTACGAAGTCACTGATTTGGATTCGAAGCTGTTGGGAAAGTTTCATTCTTCTGACTTGAAGCCTTACCGTAACACGCCAGGTCAGGTCTCAGCTCCAGTGCAGCCTCGGCGCCTTCGTGGACGGCCCCGTCGTACTCGTAATGTTTGTGCCGAGCCACCTACGGGGCGTTTAAGTGACTCGGAGGGGGAGAGTATAACAGACGCGTATAACGAAACGCATCCGTCATCGCATCTTCCCGCTCTCGCCGATTCGTCTTCGCGGGAAAACCGCGACGTCTCGACCAATCGGAGCGCAGATCAGGTCGTTACGCAATCGCGCCACGCGCGACCCGCGCGTGCCGCAAGGATTCCCGCGCGTTTTCGAGATTGAGCGACATCTCCGCGTTCGCGTCCGCTCTGAATTTTAATATAATTGTAATATTTCTGTGTAACTGAGTAATGTTATGTTTTGTGAACAGTTAATATATAGTTTTTATTCATTGAGCGGTTGTTTTATCACACCCAACCCCAGTAGTTCTATATCCCTCAAACCAATTAAAAGCTAGCCGCCCTCATTATAAAAGTAAAGAACTTGCGCTATAAATTTTAAAAATTATCAGAAATAAACAACATTATTTTATTTTTTATTTTATAATACTTAAGTATAACTATTTACGTTCCGATCAAACATACTTTAGTTTAACATTTGATACAAAAAAGATAGTATGTATTGTCTGAGAGTTCAATTGAAACCGGCAAAGGGACAGGCCAGGGTAGAGACTTTTTTACACATTGTAAGGAATTTCAGAAAAACGTGTTCGATTTAGGCATTCAATCGTGATGTTATTTAATAAAGTATAATTCGCGTCATGTAAAAAGAACGCTGGCTGTCAAGTTGCGCAGAGGCGATTTATAGGCCAATTTGGTGGTAAGACGCGGGGCGCGGGACGGCGAGGCACGCGCTGCATGCTTTCTGGCTCGCTATTGGTTTGTCAGTTCAAAATACCATCGTGCACATAAAAGTTATTAATTACGAAATATTTTTATATAAAAAGTAGAGAAAAATATTTTTGACGTATATTGTTTTATGAAAAGAGAGTCTGATAATAATGCAGTTAAAATATATATTACCCGAATTAATTTAATTTTTTGTAAGTAGATTAAACATTCTATATTAAATCTGACATATTTTATGAATTAATAGAATTGTATTTAATAAAGTACTATCTAATATATTTTTAATGTACCTAACAATAACCAATATACGTCGCGAGCGAAAGGTTAGTTCGAAAATAAAAGAATAGGCTTAGTTATTTCGTGTGCGAATATACCCATGCGCAAACACACCCCCCACCACTTTCCTCCAGCGTTCTTTTTACGTGACGCGAACTGTACATTAAGATGATGTGACTAAATGTAAAAAATTGTAACATATAGAACAAAAAAACTGTTTTAAACTGATTGCCGCACAAGTTACCTCTTATCGTAGAATCACCCATATATATTATATACCCACTGCTACTTGCTAGGCTAAGGCTGACCCAAGTGAAGGAGAACTCGCAAGTATGTTATTATAATAAAGAGTTCGTCTATTAGGTACCTATGTGAGCACAGTATTGAGCCGGGTCCGGGGCTTACAATGAACCTATTCCTGCGACCTGCGCTACGCTCTACCTCCTCCTATGTGTAGAAAAGGGAACAGATTTAAAATATGAAAAGCAACACGTAAGTACCTATAATCTAATTCGTACAATAATAATAAATCGAAGATGAATACGGTTTGTTTAGTGAAAGATGATCTGTATCCTATATAAATAGTATTACTATTCGCACTCGATAAGTAATTTCTCAATACGTAGTCGGTAATTTACTATGATAAATGATAATAGATGCGGCCTCTAAAGTTCTCTATGTCGGGGAATCTGACCACGACTATAATGTCACAGACATACTCGTAGTAGGTAAACATGTTTATTGTTAAGAACCAAGATTATTATTATGTAAGCGAGGTAAAGTTGACAAAAATGTAGGTTTATTATTTATAAACTTATCAATAGATTAACAGCTTATTGCTTACCTATACATTATTATCTACCATATTGCTTGAATTAGTAGATAATGTGTACGTGCATGATTGCAAGTTATCAAAGTAAACTTTCCTGGATGAATACAGGCTGTTCATAAATGTATCTTAAACTAATAATATTTTATTCGCTTTCTGTGGATATTTTTAAAGTTTTCTCGAATAATGATGCAATATACTTACTGGGATGACAAACATGCTTAGCGTGCCTTTTATATCTTAAACTTTTTCCTATCTAATAAAAGAAGTGAATTCTTACCGTTTTTTGCTAACTTAATATACGTACCTTAAAAAAATCGTTTTCATATAAGTACAAACTTCTCATATTTAGACAATTGAGTTAAGGGAGAAATAAAAATCATTAGAGTATTTCAAACATACTGTATAATAAAATATTTTGCCAAAAAATCCTGCGTAAATTAATCACAGTTTAAACTACAATATATAAGCGATGCAAACATCGCAAATAGTGGCTTGATACAATATTGCATTGGTCAATACCATGGCTTTTAAGTTACTTTGCTTGGCCTTTGCGCTCTTCTGTGCCGGTAAGTCATAAACATAGATTAGTTCTTACTTCTTAGGGTTATTATAATTACTTAGTTAAATATTATGCGTATAAATTAAAACCTCGTTATTGTGATTATATTATTGTTCATTTGTACCTCCTAAGATATAAATATGTATGGTTAATGCGTAATTAGGTCAAAGCTGAGCATGCATTTTTAATCAACCGATAAATTGCGCAGAACTTATAAAGAACTCAACGAATTTTATGAAACTTTTATTGTATTACTTTATTTTATTTTAGTCGGTTCAACTCATAGAAGTAGATTTTACTTGGCCACTCCGTTAACTGTCGTGTTTGCTTCTACACTGAGAGATGGTTTTGTTAGGAGTTTAGGAGCCAAAAAAATTACTGCGTAAAAGCGACTTCAAAAAAAATAATATCTGGTCTGATATGTTATGTACTACACTCAGGTCAAATATATAACTCTCCTTTGAGTTTTGCTCCAGTCTGTTGGAAATATATATTCATTATTTCACTATTTCCGTCTTATCTTTAATGAATGAAAGAGCTTAGATTCATTCATAATTATTTAATTGCCACATTAAATTGACTATCGATATCGAAGTACCTAAAATGATTTTTGCCCGAACTAAGTTATACTTTTTATGATACAACTAGCGACTCGCCCTCGCTTCGCTCGGGCTCTTCCCTAGATTTAGCACAGGCAAAGCCGCGGGATCCGCTAGTTATGCATATAAACCTTCCTCTTGAATCACTCTATCTATTAAAAAAAACCGCATCAAAATCCGTTGCGTAGTTTTAAAGATTTAAGCATACATAGGGATATAGGGACAGAGAAAGCGACTTTGTTTTATACTATGTAGTGATAGTGATATTCTAATTTAACTTTTACTTATAGCTTCAGCAGCACCAGAGAGTCGTATAGTAGGCGGTACACCGACGACCATCCAGGATTTCCCCTACATTGTTGCCTTCGTGTACCACTACCCTAGACCAAACATCTACATCCAGCGATGCGTCGGCTCTCTTGTCTCGTCGTGGCACGCCTTGACTTCCGCCTTCTGTTTCACGTAAGTTAGACCCGCTTAACTAGACTGCCTTGTAAGCTTATTACAAGAGTTTAAAATGACACTACGTATGTTTGGCACAGTTGAAAGTCTTTATTGAAAAAAAAATACATTGGTACCATCTTACACAGCCCTAGCTCCTGAACTAGAAACCTGTGTTTCAGGAGCTAGTTAGGTTTGTAGTAACTCTACTTTCTGCGCCAGCGGTTGTGGGTTCGAGTCCCGTTGGAGGCATTCATTTGTTGAGCACGTATGTTTGTACTCCAGTCATAGGTTTATATTTATAATATGTATGTATTTAAAAGTTATACATATATGTGTAGTGTATCGACTATCTGGTATTCGTTACACAAGCTTACCATGCTTACCACGGAACTAGATGGCGCTGATGTAAAAAAGTGTGCATTTATTCATTTATAAACTAAAAAAACTAAAAATGCGTTATAGTTAAATCAATATATAAAAAGTTAATTAAACTTACCTTAAATAGTTTTTGCGATAAATATAAATCGAATACTTATATAAATAAGTACATATATTGTAATCACGTTATATAATTTTTCAATTAATCGGAAAACAATTAATGGGTCACGTAGATATGTGACGACACATCTGGTTTAATTATTATCTATTGATCATCAATCAACAATTGGGGTAGAATAATGAAATGACCTTAAAATAATATATATTATGATGTCTCGTGCCTCGAAGGACCAATGTTCAAATAAAAAAAAATAGTGAGCAACTAAAGAGCGCTATTTCTTCATTATTATACCACACCAAAAGCATTATATGATACTTTTATAGATATTTTTCTATTATTCAGAGGGGCTAATGTGGACAACATGCTCATACGTGCTGGTTCGACAAATAGCTTGAGTGGTGGTATCGAAGCCCGTATCGCTGAAGTGAAAAAGCATCCCGACTACGTAGAAACGCCACGTACGGCCGACATCGCTCTAGTTCGTCTAAAAGAGCCCTTGAGAATTAGCGACTCTATCAACGTCCTATTCATCCCTCCCGCTGGTACCACTATACCTGATGGTATTCTGACTAAGATTGTAAGCTGGGGCTTTGAGAGTGTAAGTACTTTCTTGTTATTATCTAAGCTAATATTTCTATTTTTATATACCGTTAAAATATATGTACCTTGGAAAGAATCCGAGCGAAGAGACTTGACTTGTATTTCATATTTGAAAACCACCTTATTTGAGACAGTAATACACATTTAGTGTGTTTCTAAAACGTATTTACAAGATATTTCGATTTAAAATCTCAATATAAGAAAGCGAATTGTACTTTATAATCTTATTTAAATTATTTTATTAGATGGAGGGACCCCAAATTGAAAATTTGAAGACAATTAACCTCGTTAAACTACCGTTCGTTGATTGTCAGAAGAGTTTTGAAAACGCCCAAAATATAACCATCAATGAAGGTGAGTAAACGATTAACAATGACTAATAGAAGTAACTGGTTAGTATTGTGTACATTCAGTTTGTGTCACCCCTGTTCAAAATATTTTTCTTATGCATTACTGCATCATCGAAACATGAGATTAATTTTATGTACAGTTATGAGTTATAGATCCTATCAAATGATATAACTTTTATTAAACTTTTAATAATTAAGTACCTATTTAAAAAAAAAACAAGGGGTTTTTGCTTTTGATTAGCTCAATCAAAAGCAAAAACCCCTTTTGTCATGTTTTTTTTTTATTTCTAAATTTTTAAGGGACTTTAGTCCTTCTAGGATATGCCAGTCCCATCGTATCTTAATCTAAGTATAACATATAAAAATTATGCACAAAGGATAGCCGATGTTTAACACACTCCGGCGGAATGTGTTAAACATCAAAAGGAGTTTTGTCATGTTGATAATACGTCGATAATACCTAAACTAAGTTTTGTATCTAGGGATAAGCCTTAGCTATTTTCACTGCAAATTGCACCAAAATTTCTTAAGCTAATTATATCGTGAAGAAAAACATTCTCATCCCCAATCTTAAAAACCTATCTTAATGTTATAGCCATGCTCTGCGCAAGCGCACCAGGGAAAGGTATTTGCGTGGGCGACTCCGGCGCACCGATGGTGGTCGGCAAAGTCCTCATCGGAATTTCTTCGTTCTTCAAGGGGTGTGGCAGCGACGAATACCCGAATGTCTTCACTAGAATCGATTCTCATACCGATTGGATCATGGAGGCTGCTAGAACTAGCCGATCTATGTCTCCAATTAAAGTAGCTAATTTTTAAATTATTCAATATCGATATAATAATCGATTTTAATTACTGCAGCTCATTAATTTTTCAGCTGTAACAAATTATTGCCTGCAGTATAATACATCACTTATCGTTTATAAGATGGTTGTCTAAGGATAATGCGTTAAGATCTTAATAAAACAAAATTGTATTTATTATCAAAATATATATTTACTTAGTAAATCTGTTTTTAACACCCACTTTATTACTCTTTTCTGTCAATATTTTGTAAAAATATTTTAATACATGTGATATTCCAATTTTATATAGACAATAAAATTAATAGATAATTTCATACATTTTAAAATGTAAACCAATGAATATCATTTCTATGAGATTTCATTTGTTCATTTCCTTAATACATAAGGCATTATTAAATACTATTATACATATATGGGTTAAGAACAAACAAATCCTTAATATGGTATTTATAGGCTAAGAGACAACCATTGAAAACAACTTTAAAAAGTTCAATAACATTGTAAAAATATGAATCCGTGGTGGTCTCTCATACTATATCAATACGGATCATTCAATCTTTGGGTATATTATACAGAGTTTTTACATAACAACCATTGGCAAGGCAAGATAGGTATAAGACAAAGGCACTATTATTGCTTTTTAAATTAAAAAATAATTAACACGTTAAATTACAATTATCTAAGGGATCGTCCATAAATCACGTGATGTTTGAATGGGGGGGGGAGGGGGTTCGGAAAAAATCACGAAATATCACCAGGAGGGAGGGGGGGTGTACCGAGTTATCACGTGATTTTTTTTCGCCGAATTTTTATAATAATAAGCCTAGTCACCTCCAAAACTTCTATGAAAAGTCCTGTACGGGAACTACTATTGCAAGAAATGGCACTATTAAAAGCTATGCTATGCTTTAAAAAATCGTGTATTATAAATTCTTCATAACAGATGATGAGACCAATAGGATGGGCCAAACATTCCCCCAGACACACGAAGCGTCGCTATTAGTAAGAATGGAAATGTAATAATGAACCGATTGGTCTTAATTGGATTGCTTATAAAAAGTATTGACATACTTCCATTAATACCATGTATAAAAATTAAGACATTCATAAATTATAAGTAACGTTACATTGTTATAGTAGTTATAAGTTACAGACGGACGAATTATACACTCAATATGCTCACAAAATTTCATAAGAATCGGTCAAGCCGTTTCGGAGGAGTATGGGAACGAAAATTGTGACACGAGAATTTTATATATAAGGTTATACCTGTTAAGTGTTAATCTTTATTTAAAAATAATATTCAGATTTTTTAAGGTACTTTGTAAAAAAATACACGTGATTTTGAGTGGGGGTGGGGGGGGGGGGGGTGGTAATCTTAAACCTCACCACGTATCACCATGGGGGAGGGGGGGTCTAAAAAGTTGCTTAAAAACATCACGTGATTTATGGACGACCCCTAACTACCCTAGTCCGTGCACTCGGTGGTCCCACTTTACTTCTAAACATTCCTAACATAACGTATTTGTCAGTCAATGCGTGAGCTTTTAGGCTTAAAACGAATTATCATCTTTCTTTTGTGTTGTTTGAATGAAGCCTTATTTTACTATATATTATTGAGTCATAAGGCAAAGTTTGAGAAACAAATTTTGAGTACCTACATACAATTTGTATGTATGAAAGCAGAATTAACATTTCTTTTTATTCAAAAGATATTATTATTAAAAAAATTAATTATCGTCAAAACATTAGATTTCTAACATCCACGTAAATAGCTTATACACTATGTGATATTACCCACATTAAAACAATTCATGCCATAGAGACTTCCTTTCATTCACATTATTGCAAATATTTTTATACTATTTATTTACAAAACCAAAAATCCCTTTAATAAATGGATTCAGGGGGCTTAGATAAGATATAATTTTACAATCGTCAAAAAGATAATGGCTCAGAGTTGCATTAAAAGACAATCAAATCAAAATATTTTATTCAGTATAAAAATTGTTACAATTTCTTACTGAACGTCATGAGTCTACCACCAGTTCGGAAAGAAGAAACCTCTGACCTGAGAAGAACTGGCGAAAGTTTTAGTATTTGTGTAATCGTCATAATCGTCAAGTAATGTGAGGAAAGGTGTTCACATAGAAAAAAAACTATAAATGAATGATAAAAAATTGCAAAATATTAACAAATTTAATTTTTATATTCTATTATGATATAAATTTTAGATCAGTTCTTTAAATGACCATAATATAATAGATCGCAGCCTTGGACAACGATGGGAACGTTTCTAGGAGACTAACTAGAAGTTAACTTCAGTGTTTTAGAATAATTTATACTTTAGTTATGGGCGAAAGTTTCCTTCCCTAGTTCTTTCTTGCAGTAGACTAATGACGTTCAGTAAGAAACATGATAATTTAATACAGAATAATATTCTGATCTCTTTGTCATTTAAAAAAAAAAATAGTTTAAAAGATTTAGCCCAGGCCCCCAGAACAACCAAAATAACAAATTTGCTTTAAACATATTAGACAGTACAATAGATAAAGAATGAAGTTAAATGCAAAATTGCTGTCATAAAATGCAAAAATAAAATAAGTACAAGTTTTAAGTATTTAGGCATACTTTGGACGGCAATTTCCGGAAGAAAATGTAATAACTAACAGGAAACACTACATGTACGACATAACTCCTTAACGATATACTAAATCTAATCAATTAACAACTCCTTAGTCTTAATAATAAAATTTGATCATCAATTAAAGCTTTTTAAAAATGTTGAATTATCACTACACTAGCCTAAGTTTAGCAATTACCTGTAAACATGTTCATGTAGACTTAGCTGCCTTAGATTCTGTTTGAGATTATTGTGATAATTAGTACCTGTAAAGAAAAATAGATAATTAATCACCTACATTGGTCTCCAAATTAAGTCTGAAACTAAAATAAGTCTTAACCTAAATATTTACAAAGTAAAATGCAATTGTATTTAAAATCTTTTATTGTTAAGAAATATGTATGGCTGAGAGAATTTAATTAGTTTTGGAAACCCACAATGGGGCAGTTGGTTGATCGACGACGTATAACGTGCGTACGAGCTTTTAATAAGTGCGATTGCGATTACTTCTTATTAAAAAATAAGAAATAGCAATTTTCATTTTGACCCGGTTTCTTCAGATGGGTCGATGGCTAGGAATGAACGAATATATTTATGTCATTAGGGACATTTTATTGATCATAACGACCGGTTAAAGGAATATTTTAATCTAACTAGCTCTAGCGACGTACCGTCACTCACGGCGCGCGTGGGTCAGATGGGGCGCATGGGGCACATGCGGCGTGTGGGGCACATGTGACGTATGGGGCACATGTGGCGCATGGGGCACGTCTGGCACGTCGGGCGGCGCGACGGTGAGCGTGACGGCTGCACCGGAACGCTTGATGAGCGCGACCACGTCAGGGTGCGGGAGGTGGCGTACAGGCTGCCCGTTGATTGCTAGGATGACGTCACCTACTCGCACGCGCCCGCATCGCGCTGCTGGCGAGTTGGGGATCAGGTCGCCTGCGAATATTTTAATTTTTTTATTTCATTAATTATTTCAAATTTTCATTTATTTTATACAGTTTTGACGAGACGTTTGGCTTAGTTAAAAAAAACATATTTTACAAAGTTTAAGCATTTAAGTCTTGTATTGACTCTCAAAAAAAATATATAGTCGATTATATCTAGTATGTATAGTCTAAGATCCGAATCTAAATCGACCTTCACCAAGCTAATAGTAGAATAAAACTTATTTTATAATAAATTTAGTAGTAGTTCGTCATTCACATTCTATATGTTTTATACTTTAAGTCCAGTATAAAATTTTCTTATTATCTTGATGTTGCAACATTTAATGACATTTTTTTAAAATAATTAAAAATATTCTGTCCAGAGTTTTTTTCTCAAAACTATTTTTATCATGTTTTCTTATATATTAAATTTATTATAAAATAAGTTTTATTCTATTATCAGCTCGGTGAAGGTCAATTTAATTTCGGATCTTCTACTAGTATATGTACACGTAATATTTTATATTAATGGGAAATAATATTTTAATTTTTATTATGTTAATTTTTGTTTAAAATCTTCACACAGATTAATTACTTTATTAAAAAAAGAATCAGATCTCACCAATACTAGTAGCCTTGTTAGTTGAGGATATGACCACGAAGCCAAACCCCTCGCCTTCATTCCTGGTCACAGTCACGTCGTAGGGCGCGGCGGCCCAACCGGCGTTCGTGTCGTATTGCACGCCATACCTTTGAGAGAATCATTACATATTTAAGAGAACATAGATTATATACAGCGAGTTGATCATAATCGATTATAATGGATAGATGTAGATCGTATTTGGGCATATTGTGGATTAAACGAAATTATACAAAATGCATTAAAACACCGTTATTTTTGAACTGGTATGAATTAAGATGACAGGCGACGCCATTTGCAATCCCAATATCTATCTAAAGGTATAATAGCTATACATAATTCTAAAAAATATATTCGTGCAACACAAAATGAACTCTAACAGTATGTACATAAGTATCGAAATGGAACCAACATGGGCACGTGAGCGGGCGGGTAGAGCGGCGCCGGGTGCAGGATGTTGTATGACGTCGGCGACACGTGGCGTAGCGGCTCCGTCCTATTGCGAATGATGTGTTAATATGGATATATACAGGTTAAATGAATTAAGAAGTCTGTGATTTTGTGGCATGCATTTAGGTTTTTACGGGTTCAATGATCGTTTGAAGGTAATTTTTGTTTTATTGGTGTTATCATGCATGTTGAAATATTGATAAGTAATAAGGAAATTAATTTTATTTAGTAATGGTTAGATAAAACAGTAATATACAAAAATATATAATATGATGTGATACTATTAGTATTATTTTACGGTATTTGGTGATTAAAAAACAATGTTTAAAGACTATATACAAAATATATGGCATTTTAGCAGATTATAATAATAAATAACAAATAATAAAAGAATAATGATAACCATACATATATTAATTATATAAGACATACGTGAGCAGCGGTTGGTTGGCGTGCGCGTGCGGCGCCGGCAGCGCGGGGAGTCCCAGCGGCTGGATGTCCGCTCTGTTGTGTCTCACACCGAGTGTCACCTGTCATATGGCAGGAGAAAATTATAATATATTCTTATATCGTGTTATTATGGCATTTTTTTTAATTGGTGTTTTTGGTTATATTGGAATCAAGTAGTCATATTATTACAAGATACTTTATTATTTAGGTGTTGTTCTATTGGAATCGAGTATTTTTAAATTACAAAAACATTATTATATACATGATCAAGATCACATAACCTAGGTATGGTACTACTTATCTTTGATTTTAGTACATTGTATGTAAAATATTGTAATGTATCAGAATTTTCGTAATTTTCAATAAAGGTTACGTGCTTACTAAACAGGTTTAATATCAACTAATGTTATACTTTTCGAGTAAACTATCAATCAAGTATTGCAATAAAACATAATAAAACAATTTTATCGGCTTGTTGTTCAGTTCTATGATACTGTCTATAATATTCCCTAGTCTGTATGTGTGCGTGCGGGAGCGTGTGCGTGTGTGCGAGGGGTAGGGGGAAGGGGGAGTGTACGTACGCGGCCGCGCGCGGCGGCCTGGCAGACGGCGGCGACGGCGCGCGCGTGCGTGGCGCCCGCCAGCGGCACGCCGTCCACCGACGTCAGCAGGTCGCCGCCCCGCAGGAACCCGTCCGCCGGACCGCCTGACACGACACATTATTAATAGTTATAGGCTAAAATTGTGCAAGGCAGAGTTCGTTTTAGAAAAAAATTGTAACGTAAAATTATTTTTATCAGGTCAGTTTTGTATAAACACGTCTTGTTGTGTACAACTTAGAACGCGCCATCTTTTTAAGCCGTTATTGGCCCACAGTTGGATAAAGGCCCATCTCTTCCCCTTCCACTCTGTAGTATATCTTGCAAAAAGTTGCCAATATTTCCTAAATGCATTCAGGTGACCTATCCAGCTACTTCTCGGTTTACCGCGATATCTTTTTACGTTTTGAGGTATCCAAAACGTAAAAAGTAATGGACTTAAAGCCACACATCGTTAGCCATGCGGCAGATGTGTCTAGACCAATCCCATTTCAATTGAGCAGCTTTAAGAGTAACGTTGGCGATTTGTGTTTTGGAGTACAATTCTTAGTTTTTAACTCTTTGAGGAACAAACCATCAGAATACTGCGCTCCACGGCTCGCTGGCAGAGCTTGAGGGCGGACCTTTTCTGAACTGTCAATAACCAAGTCTGTGCTCCATATGTGAGTAACGCTCAATATACGTATGTATATTCATATTAGTTCAAAACTCAAATAGCATTCTTCTATACCATAAAAATGAATAAATATATAATAAATGATGCGGGTTCAAATCCGGGTCGCGCATCTCTGATATTTTCATGTGCGAATCATTTTCTATCATGATTACCACTTGTTTTACGGTGAAGGAAAACATCGTGAGGAAACCCGCATGTCTGAGAAAACCTAGCAATTTTTCGAAAGACATGTGAAGTCCGCCAACACGCACTAGGCCAGCGCGGTGGACTATGGCCTGATCCCCTTCGTACTGAGGGAGGCCCGTGCCCAGCAGTGGGACGTTAAAAAGAGCTGATGATGATATAATAAATAAATACAACAAACCAGGCACAACATATCCCACAGCAACCCTGCTACCGTCCTCGGTGCCGCCTACTATACGGAAGCCGAACCCCGCGGAGCCCCGCGCCAGCGTCACCAGCACGTCCGCTTCAGGGTCCGTTGAACCACCTGCCTCTACCTTTATAATTTGTAAGTATTTATTTATTAACTAAATAAAATATTAACATTAAAAAACACTAGCAGTACTCGCGTTCTTACTCCTATTGTTACCAAGCTTTATGGTATCGACAGATCATTTTTTGTCGACCTACTAAGCGAGCTAAGCGTAAGTAGTAGACCAATTTACTATGATATATCAATGCTTTCTTAGATTTACAAAATTTTTTGGCATTTTCACGAGAGGATCTAATGATTCGAAAGCATTCGAACCATCAGGAAGTAAAAATCCATATAAATTTGCAATATAAACAAAAGATTTTTAGCTTTAAAATAAAAAAAAGTATTATAAATAAATAAAATTGCAAGTATTGTAGTTATATAATATACCTGCGGGTAGTTCGCCACATATAAGCCGGGCTGAGGGTCAGGCTCGTACGGCGAGCGCGCCGGAGAATGCATGTGCCTCGACGGGGATGGATCTCGTAACCTATTGGAAAAATATATGATTTATTAATAATCCTTTACACACTTCAAATAATTAATCAGGCATTAAACTAATACATATAAAGATTGCAAGAAAATAATAAAAATGAAATATTATTTTATATTAACAAAAAATAATAATAAAAACCTATATAATAGCATGAAAATGATAAGATTTTAGCCTACACACGCACAAACTCACACAAAATAATCAAATAATAAATTGAAAAAATATGAAACAAAATAAAAAAAACTAGCTTTGTCATTATTATATATACATATAGTATTCATTTTACTTTACTAAATTACGATTTTAGTCTAGTTTTTTGGTTTTTCAACTAGCCATATCACACAGAATTTGTATATCATAATATTACATAATATACAGTCCACTTACTTAGTGTAAATTACTATAGTAATTGGTTTACATCTCTGAGGAAAGCTTTAAAAAAGTAACATAACATTAAAAATAATATAATAATCTTCTTTATGGCATTAACAAAATATATAAGTAGTAGAAAAAACTACATAGAAAGTAACAAGGACAAAAGTGGACTTTCTGTGTAAAATTAATGTGTAAATCTAGTTTGACTATAGTTCCTAAAATGTCATATTAATTCCTTTTTAATTTTTTATCTGTAAAACAACATATTGTAAGCAGTATATTTTCAGTTATGTAAAAAATAATAAAATAGTATCAATAGCCCATTTGTAGTTTGAATATGTTGTAACAAAGAGATTTTCAATCCCATTGTATGTTTTTAATGAATAGACTATACCCCAAAGGTCAATTTGGGGACCCTAAAACACCATGAAGGACAAAATTACTTTAACGCAGTATATGTATACCTTAGTGGTGACCCTTTTATCCTGCTATTGGAAGAGTTGTTGGAAGGGGACTGACTCTGCAGGCGGGTGGAGGGCGAGGCGGCGAGCAGGCGGTCCGTGGCGCTCGCGTTCGACGGGGAATGTGACCTCATACGACCTGTTATTACATTATATTAGCAACTGGCGACTAGATTTAGCGTGGGCGAAGCCTTGGTTTTCGCTAGTTATACATATAAACCAATGTTACATATAAAAAAACTGCATCCAAATCCATTGAGTAATTTAAAAATTTAAGAATACATAGGGACAGACACGACAGCGAGATCACTTTGTTTTATACTATGTAGTGATAATATGTACTATATAATAAAATTGTAAAAATATGAGTGTATATGTGTTTATTGCTTCTTTACATACAGTAGATTTCATAAAAATTTGGAATATTTTTATATTATATTTTACGATGAAGAAAAACATCGTGAGGAAAGACATGTGCAGCAAGTCATCAAAAGACACGTGAAGTCCGTCAACCCGTACTTGGCTAGTATGGTGGTAGAAACATTTATGTAGATTATATTTATGTAATTTTTCTTGTATATGATCAGACCCGAAACATTAGAGCTTTTGCGAGAAGATTTCTTATTACCTGTTGAATTGGAAGGCGAGTGTGGCCTTATTCTATTTGTGGCAGGGGACTGTCTGGAGAGGCCCCCTACAGCAGCTGTGCTAGGAGAGTGAAGCATGCCATCCTCTGGGAAACCTTTAAGTTCAATTAATTTAATATTAATTCCATTGTTAAAATATTTAATAGTATATTTATAACAGCAAAGTTCATTGATTTTAAAATTCATTTAACAGATGTTTTTAAATTTATTTTTTATTTTATTTATTAACTACATGCATAGCTGTAATGTAAACGTGCACGTATTTATTGTAAAATACCTTTGACTAATGAAAAAACACTTATTAAAATACAAAAAAAAAGTTTTTTATCTATTCATAATTTGCGAAAATATCGTGTTATATACAAATCGAAAAGACATATGTACCAACCTCCATTATCGCTACTATCAGCAACACTCGCATTACCCCGCCAGTACGCAGCGTTCATATCCACATGAACTGTAGGCGTCGGGACTTCCCCCCAATTGTTGTTCCATCTGTCCCCTCCCTCCCAACCATTACTCGGACCATCTAACCGTCCAATATATTCTGTTGTATTTCCATCCCATTTTTGCCCACTCTCCTCCCACTTTTGTCCACTTTGATCCCACTTTTGGGTTTCCGCCCAATTTCTTATGTTGCTAGAGTTGTCCAACCATGGTTGCTGTTGCCATTGGTTATCTTGGTTGTCGGTCCAGGGGGTAACCACGGGTAAAGTAAGCCTTGCTCCGGGAGTGCTACTTCTTCGACGTCGCTCCATTATAGTCTCCCTGGTCTCACGGTTTTTGTGTTCCGGTACTGCATATGTTGCTTCTACTAATGAGCGATTTATAAATGTTAATGATAATGAATAACTAAAATAATAAGTTCAGTCAGTCAGTTTTCAGTTTCTCGAGTACATACACATGCATATAGTGATGGCTTTATGTAACTATAATCAAATTATACAAGCTAACTATTTGTACCTTTATGAAATACATATTAAATATATATAAGCACATACAGTTCGCGTCATGTAAAAAGAACGCTGGAAGAAAGTTGTGGGGGTGTGTTTGCGCATGGGTACATTCGCATACGAAATTCATAAGCCTATTCTTTTATTTTTGAACTAGCCTTTCGCTCACGATGTATATTGATTATTGGTAGGTACATTGAAAAATATATTAGATAGAATTTCATTAAATAGAATTCTATTAATTAATAAAATATGTTTGATTCAGTGTAGAATGCTTAATCTACTTACAAAAAATTAAATTAGTTCGTTTAATATATTTTTTAAAATTATTAACTGCATTATTATTAGAATCTCTCTTTATAAAACAATATACGTCAAAAATATTTTGTCACTATTTTTTATATAAAATCATTTCGTAATTAATAACTTTTGTGTACGCGATGGTATTTTGAACTGACGAACCAATAGCGAGCCGGAAAGCATGCGGCGCGTGCCTCGCCCCCCCGCGCCCCGCGTCTTACCACCAAATTGGCCGATAAATCGCCTCTGCGCAACTTGACAGCCAGCGTTCTTTTTACATGACGCGAATTATACATGCCTTAAAGAGCTATATTTTGTTTCTATATTAGATATACTTTATGAGTTTAATAAAAATTGATAAAATGGTTTTTGTTAATTAGCAATACATGATTAAATTGCAACAATTATATCTAAATATTTCTAAATAAGTTACATACATTCTAACTATATGATAGGAACTTTACTAATTATAACTTTTTTTCATCATAATTACCTGAATTCATGCCATTGGATCTATCCCGTATGTTATTATTATCTGTATTGTGTACTGGAGCAGAGCGAAGTTGCTCGGCTGTTGGGGTTTTACTTCTGCCTAGTTGATTGTTGTTTGACACAGCTAATAAAAAAAATAAGTTTATTTTTGTACATTCATAATATTTATTTCGTAGAGTAATAAAAACATCCATTTTTATCGGACTTCATGATGAAATTTTAAAGTAAGAAAAAATATATGTCACTGAACGAACCTCTACTGGTCTAGAAAAGTCTGTGGCTTTATAAAAAATTGTACTATTCCCATCCCATCCCACATTTGAAAAAGTCGTGAAGTTGAGTTTCGAAGTTCATTGTGTACCAACATCCTTATACAGGGTGTTTATATAAGTATTTTATAATATACTATAATCTACTCGCCGGTTCTTCTCAGCAGAACAGCTTTCCGAGCCGGTGGTAGTTTACTCACAGACTTACAGACTGACTTTTAATTTTGATAATGTAAAAATGACGATTCAAAAGAGCTTGTAAAAGTCTATTTGGATTAAGAATATTTTGATTTGATTGATTTGATATAAATAGTATGATATATAATCTCACACGAAGCGGGCTGCAGCCGCGTAGCAGAGCGGCTGCGGGGCGCGCGGGGGGCGGTATTGCGGCGCCATACACGCAGCGTCGTTTCCGACATCGCCGGACAGTCTTTTAGTACCTGCCATTGATATTTTAATGTTTATTTATTAGTAATATTACATAACAGAAGTACATTTATCTAGTAATAATACATTATGTATTGTTAAAGCTTTTTAACTGTTATTATAGATTTCTCCAAAATGAAATAAAGCATATTTTGTGTGTGGGATTGAGATATTAAGATTTAAAGTATTCATAAGTTGACCCAGATAACTATCTTTCATAATACCAAAATGCATCTTTGTCGAGCGCTTTTCTCGTGATGCGATCACAGATCAAATTTGTAAAAACTATAAATTCGGGCATCTGTATCGATATTAATGAATATCTTAAAAAGATTTTCCAAAAAATGTTTATTGTACAGACGTCATTACTTAGTTAATATTTTATTATACATATAGATTTTAAGAATTTAAACATACTTGTACGACATGTTGATGCGGCGCGTGCCTTACGTCAGTGTCGCCGATTTGCAACAAAAGATCCCCTTCCCACAAGCCGGCACATCTGCTGCGATCTAACACCTAAAAGCAAACATATATTTTAATATAAGCAATATATTTAGAGGCTTTTGGTATGAATATCAGATAGTTGATATACTACACACATAATATAACTTTAAATATATACATATTATAAATATAAGCACCCATGACTGGAGTACAAATATTCATACACGTCACACAAACAGGTGTCCTTAGCGGCTCACTTATAATACATTTTACACTTTTTTCACATCTATAATCTATATATACTATATAAAAATCAACATGTACGTGTGTTTCCTTACCATATATTTGAAAAAAAAAAGTCTTTAATGAAAAACAAATACATTGGTACCATCTTACACAGCCCTAGCTCCTGAACTAGAAACCTGTGTTTCAGGAGCTAGTACCTTCCCATATCAAAGAATTCACTTTCAATGTAACAAAAAAAAAAAAAAAGAGAAACAATAAAAAAAAAAGTGTGTGTGTGTGTGTGCGCGCGCGTGTGTGTGTGTGAATGTGTGTGTGAGTATGTGTGTGTGGGTGTGTGTGCGTGCGCGCACGTGTGCGTTGTGTGTGTGTATTATTTATTCATTACTATAAGGTTTTCAGTTTCTTCGTATGTTAGATTAATAAGCCATTCTTTTAAAATTCCTTTTATTTTATAGTTGCTTAGGTTTTTCACTGTATATAGGTCATTGAATTTATTATAAATAAACGGGGCAATTGTTTCAGTGTCTTTGGGCAAATACACTTTTGGTTTATTTTAAAATGATTATAGATCACAATTTTGGATAAAATTTTCAAATAAGCCTAAAAGTTGATAATAATTTGATTGTGCTACTTTTTAATAACTCTAATTAGGTAATGTTTAGCAATACATTTTGCTATTCTTATGATTACTTATATGACGTACATATTAAGCAATGAAAATTTAAATCTCTATTTTTTTTGTATTCTTGTGTTATGTACTTCTGTTGGAGATCCTTAATAAATAAATAAATAAACTTTAAAATTGGGCAAATAAAGTGTACCTTTTTAACTTTCTGTCCGTGCACACTATCAGCAATAGTAAACCCGAAGCCGACGGCACCGCGACGCAGCGTTAGCGTCAGTTCACGTCCGGGCTCGCTCACAGCGTTGTTGTTGTTGCGGTGCGGATGTTCTGAAACATTTCGTTAAAAATAAATAAAAAAATAAATATATTGGGACATTATTACACACAACGCCATCTAGTTCCGTGGTAAGCTACGAAGGAAGCTTGTGTTATGGATACCAGATAGTAGTTGATATAGGTTTAAATACATACATTTATAAATATAAACACCCAGGACTGGAAGACAAACATTTGAGTTTAACGGATTAATGCCCCCAGCGGGATTCGAACGCGACCTCTGGCGCAAGAAAGTAGGTTCACTACGAACTGCGCCAAACGTGTCGTCAGTATATTAATATTATATATAAATATTAGTTCATTAATGTTTGAAACAAGAAATTCTATGGTACTTATACAATTTGTTTCTTATAGTCCAAGATTCCAGGGCCGCAAGACCTTACTTATTTTCTCAGTAACTCTTTGTATGGGAGTAGTTTAATTATGAACTTTGAGTATATCGTACCCGCAAGTCTGGACCGACACCCCACAGCCATTTAAGAGGTACAGTGCTAAAGTTAAGTTAAAAAAGTATTCAGTTTTTAAAGCTTAGACTTAGAGGATATAGTTTTAACTATTACTATAAAATAAATGATCCATACTGCCCACAATAAATCTCGGTCTTGATTTTTATACATGACTAGCCTTTCCCGCGGCTCCGCCCGCGTTCTAAAGGCTGAAAATCAAACTTAATATTTTTCTCCCGTTTTTCAACATTTTTATTGATGCTCCGCTCTTAAGCTCTTAATAAGTCGTAGAGTGATGTAATATATAGTCTTTTTAACCTATATTCTTTTTCGATAAAAAGACTATCCAACACAATAAGAATTTTTCAATTCGGACCAGTAGCTCCTGAGATTAGCGCATTGTACTAAACGAACAAACAAACTCTTCAGCTTTATAATATTAGTATAGATAGATAATATAATATTAGTATAGATAGATAATATAATATTAGTATAGATAGATAATATAATATTAGAATACGTGGGAAATAGCCATATCAATCTGGGCCAAACATTCCCCCAGACACACGCTCTGGGTTCCATAGAAAAATGCTCCAATCAACAAAATGTAAGTAAAATGACTCACCTGAAGCTAAACTGAGCAGATGATCTGCGGAAGGACATCTCGGTGGCACAGGACTGATTTCATTGGTTGTTGCCAATTCGTCCAAGTCGAACGATCTGGACATTAGTCGCCTCTGCGTGCCTGGTGTTTCTGGTGAATTGTCGACTTCATCGCGCCCTTCTGATGTGTCTACATGGCTTGGAGAATCTAGATGGAATCTGTGAATAAAATAATCCATACTTTCTTAGGTTTATGCGAATATTTCACATTATAAATGAAACTATCTTTTCACAGCAATCATGGTCATGGGAGACTGAGTGAACATGATTGCTGACAGCATTCGAAACGTCGGGAACCAAAGATCAAAATAAATCCGCGACAAAATCCGAAAAGACAGCTTCATTTAAAAAATATAATCCATATAAATAAAAATGATTGTTTTTCTGTCTTCTATATGTTTCTAAACCATTAAGCCGATTGTGTTGAAATACTATTGGATAATTGTATACATTAGCAAAGGCTCTTTAAGTTGCCAAAACATTTTTCTTGGATGATTTTCTTGTATGCATATGTTTGGAATTTGAAAGAATGGTACAAAAACTCAAATAAAATATTATTTAGAATATAATGTCTGACATTACAAATAAGGTCCGACGAACATATTTATGCAATATTGGACTACCTAAATCACAAGTATAGTAATTGACTAAGCACACACGACACATACTGAGTTCTCAAAGCCCGTCTGAGCTGTTGCATTGCAACTGCCTCGGTGGTGGCTGGGGTTGTTGCATCTACTGCTAATGTACTTAGCACTCTTGTGTTTGGGTCTTCTGAGTCGAAGGATAGCGGATATCCTGTAATTAAGATATAATTTATATATTTACTTAATTTACACATTTAAAATTTTAGATTTAAAAAAGAACATTTTTTAAAGGTACATAAATATGTATTGTTATATTAATTATGTATTTAGAATTATATTAATTATAATATAATATAATGTTACAAATGTACCATATGTATACATACCACGCACAAAATGTAAAGTAACTTCTGTACCAGGGGTAATAGACTGAAAGATCTGTGCTATTTGGGCGTGGGATAGTCCTCGCACTCCCTTGTTCCCAACCCCCACTATGAGGTCGCCAGGCCGAAGAAAGCCTTAAATGTAATATTAAAAATAATTAACAATTTTTTTTAGAAATAGCTTGACTCAATTGGATATTAATCATATTTTCAGAGCATGTTGTATCAGAGCTTCTTAGCAATAGCAATTTTTATATATCTACTTTTTTTCAAAGATATTCATAGATTTATCGGTACCTTTATGTTGTATATAATAAAACTTCTCAAGTTTTATTTATAAAAAGGAAAATATTCTAGAACAAAAAACAGTTAACAATGACAATAATTAATAGGTCTTACCGTCAATCCATGCTGGGCTGCTAGGCACTATACTCCGAATTTGTAAATAGCCTTCTGTTTCGGGTATACCTTCAGCTCCAATTAATGTAAATCCCAAACCCTAAACCAATTTCATTAATAATTATTACATTAATTAAAGCTAAATTTAATAATAAAATTAAGTAGGCTATATGAAGATGAAGATGAGAAATTGTAAGCAATTCATATTAAAAATCTAAATAATATAATTTTATGTACCTGTGTGCCTTTTGTTAAGCTTAATGAAAAACGCTCTCCTCTCAGTTCTCCTGTAGGTGGTTGACCATTAGGTTGGTTATTATTTCCATTTTCCGCTGCTATTTTTTCAGCTAAATGCAAATATAAAACAATTTTAAACGTATGTCTTTTTTGTAATTATTTTTTTTATAACTAAGCTTATAATATTATTACTTACAATAAGTAATGTACCTACTTGAATGTTTAATCTCAAAGTATGTTAGTAAAAACCAGTTATTAAATTAATGTTCTTATACAAGGTCACTTAATTTAAAAACAACTTAGGTAATGTTGATAAGAAAAATAAATAAATAGTATGTCATTATAAATGCTGTTTTCCTTACCTCTTAGTCTACGAGCCTGTAAAACAGGATTTTCATATTGAGTTCGTCTATTTATATGGTCTACATAATAAGAGCCATATCTTTCATCAGTAACTCTCTCCCATCCATATGGCAGTTCATCTTCCCCACATTCACCAAGCGAGTGCTTCCTAACTCTTGCAAGTCTTGGGTCTAGCCAGTGTGATGTACCTGTATTGTAACTAACAAGAAAATAATCTATAAATATAATATAATGCTTAATGGTTTTTTAACATTTCTTATACATATAAAATTTTGTTTTGGACATTAAATAAACTCAAATTACTAATTTCTTTCTTAATTTTGTGTAACAAAAATAAATACAAAAAAATTATATATGTAGTAAAGTCAATGTGAGGATTAATTAGTGCTTGCTTGCAGTTATAAAGGCCTTAACCTACTAACCCAATAGCACAGTCAACTACAGGCATTTCAAAGTAATTTCAGTAGAGTAGCTACTATGAAAGTAAAAACTTTCATTAATTGCAAATAGTTTGTAAAAGAAACAATCAAATAATAATAAAAATATAAATTCTAGAATTTTACCTTTTGTTACCAACTCTTTTGCCATAGCATAAGAGCATTTTTAACTATTCAATAGAAGAAAATAATACAATGAA
Source organism: Boloria selene (assembly GCA_905231865.2). Taxonomy (NCBI): domain Eukaryota; kingdom Metazoa; phylum Arthropoda; class Insecta; order Lepidoptera; family Nymphalidae; genus Boloria; species Boloria selene. The sequence goes on from HG993156.1 coordinate 1,987,501, forward strand.
AATATCATAAACACACAATCTTAAATCTTGTGATCACAACAGCTACTCACATGTAACTAATTTTTTAACTCAACAATATATCTATTTTTAGATATCTTCAAAATGTTTACTTTAATATACACCTAACAATCTGTTCTGTTTTGCATCACTAGCAAGTGGTGGAGTACATATTTTCTACTGATTGAATTGGTAATTCTGAATAAATTATATTCTTACTAAATACCAAGGTAATTACATTTTCACTTTTCACACAACATAAAGCAATACATAACAAATAGTGATTATTGCATGTTAATGTATGTTTTATTTAAATTAATAATACTTACTCTATGAAATATCTTTCCCCTGAAGGGGTAAAAGCCTTTTCCCACATTGGTGGTAGTGGACCCAAATTGTAATCATCCTCATCCTCTCTTTTGATTGGATTTGCATCTCCACCTCTAATCCCAGTTACTGAGCCTCCTATAGTTCCTGCCGTTCCAGAACTATGGGTAGATATACCAGCCGAAGAGAGTCTATCAGAATCTACTGAGCTTTGAGCCATTGCTACAGTGCACTACACAGTAAAAATAACACACATTCTACACAGAACTCAAAAAAATCTACTATTATTCGTATTGAACGAAATAATTTGTAGTTCTTTTCTTCACATTCTTAACGCCTTAATCATCGGAATTAGCGGCATTCCATAAAAACAAAACAATAGCGGTATGCCACTGACCATCTATGAGTCATTTTGTGATCTGATGACTCTTACTGTCAGGTAATATATTTTTGATTTTTTACACAACAAACAGTTCCACGTAGCTCTCGTAACTGGATTTGCATTAATTTGCAGTTAAGCTGTGTCGCAGCTATAGACACTCAGCTCACTACGTTGTGTATTGCCTTAATTAACGCCCGATGTGGCTGCATTATGCACTGCAGGTGCATCGTAATCGTAACGAATTATGATGTTGAAAATAGCACATATTTCACGTCTCAAGTCTTGATTGTAACGGTAAATTAGATAACAGCATTTAAAAGCTTATACTTTAACATGCTAATCAGACAACAAGTTCACTTTCTCACATAAACAGGTAAATTCTTAACTTTTTGAAAGTAGGTGCAACAAGTTGATGTTTAATTGAATCGTAGTGAGTAGGTCGTTAGGCCTGGCATGTATCAGAGTTACCAGCATCTAAAAATATAGTTCCCCAAATAAATTAGCATTGTGGCGATATCAGTTTTTAAAAAATATTAAAATTTTCATTAAGCATTACATTTATAAATAATATAATTATTAATAAAATAAGGCCTAAAATTTAATAGGTATGGCGCTGCATTAGATTCTTAAATCTTTTGCTACTACTTGCTCTACATTTTTACGGATAATTGTAAAGCTGCCATTTGGTTTCAACTGTTTTGTCGTATTTATTTATTTAAATTAATCGCACACAATTGGTTAAATTAAACATTTTAGCAGCTTTCAAATATACGCTATTGTATATTCAAATAATATATTGTATAGTACTAAGTAGACTTAATTAGGAATCTTCAACTGTACGTAAAAGAAAATGTTGTAAATGAATCTATATGTCAGGCAAGAGTCTATTGACATATTCTCATTCGTTAAGTTCATATTATGAACTCAAAATATTTTTTAATTACTAATATTTACGGAATTGCTAAGAAGCCTTAAAATCATATGTATGTTGCTAGTAATTCATGTGCCCTCTGTGCGTATATTTAACATTCGTAACAAAGTTTATATGTCTTAATTTATGTGCAAATGGCAAACAGCGACCATAGATCTATGGTGTCCCACGACATTCCTGAACTTTATTATATTTTCTTATAATTTGAGGGCTAAGAGCAAAATAATTTCAAAAATTATCAGATGTTTTTGTCTAAGGAAATATTATATTCCCTAATTTATGGGAATAAATAATTATGTGGTAACCCAATTGCGTACATCGCTTACACGAATTCAGCTGTTGTGTGATTAAAGCTTGGTCTTCACGGTGGTTTCTAATATTATCATTTTTAATCTGTATTTCAAACATGCCCTCCTAATTTTGTATGTTCTTGTGTTTGATGTGTTTTAATTTGGTTTTCATTAATCAGCGCCTATTTTTATTATATTAAAAATTAATTAAATTCTATAAAAAAAGAGGTAAAATGTTACTCAATTTGACAGTGTGTTTTGTGTATTTAGCACGCGATATCTCTGTCTCTACCACAGACGTGGTCTCTACTTTATATGACTTTTTTAATATTCTTTGATAATAAATATTTAAGATGGTTTCGAACAAGATGAGATGATAATTATTATGAACTGCAATAACATAACTAAGTAACTAGATTTTGCACACACGGATGTCCGTATGTTCCTGCTTTACTACCAATTTGGAAATACGCTTTACGCTGCTAGGCCTGATCTAATCGAGATTTAATTTTATAAATACGTAAATACATTACCTTTGTTGTTTTTTTTTAATAGGAAAATGCAATAATGCATAGCACGGAGCACCTGCTAAGCTCCGCCAAGCATTGCAGGTGGTTAAGTGGGAAGCTGGTCAGAACCGGAATACCCTCTACTATGATGCTCGCACAAGTTCCATTTGCTTGTCTTGCGAAGTTGAACTGAGTGTAAAATAAAAATAAATAAACCAAGAACAATGTACGAGTTTCACCATAGCTATAATCTGAGTGGAGTTTTAGGTATAAATTAGTATTACAAAATGTTAAAATTACAAAGTTAAAATACCTACTAACTATACCTGTATCACAACTGGAGCTGGCATTCAACATCTATAATTTATTTATACGTGCTCCTTTCACATGTTATATCGTTCGAGTAGATGAAATAATGTTTGTATGTAACCTAAATAGGGAAGGTACAACTTCCCTATATACTTACTATACTCTATGGGTACAACGCGTTCCCTTGCGTGTACGATTATGATTGAAGTATAATATATACCTACCTATATATTATAATTCCCTATTGTTGTGACCAGCCAGGGTTCAGCGAATTAGAAATAGATTTCTTTTCTACTTTATGTAAAAGTATCTTTTGAGAAAATGGATCTGAGATGAATGAGATGCGAGCTTTTTGAGTAATTTATAGCTATTTTGGAAATTAACATATCGTAAAAATATGCAGCAACGTGGTACTTTTATTTTATCAAAACTTTAGTAGATAGGTTGGTATGTTTGATCGTCTAAGAACATGATAGTGATTCGCTAAAGCTTAATATAATATTTAAAATGTTTTTATCGGTAGACAAAAAACGTAGGTAAGTATATCTAGATATAACTCGAGCGAAGCCGTAGGTTCCGCTAGTAAATGTATACAAAACTTGACAAATTATATACTAAAGCCTTCCTCGAGAACCACTCTATCCATTGGTGAAAACATTATTGAAATCGGTGCAGCAGTTTTTGAGTTAATCGTGACAGACAAACAGACGCGACGGAGGACTTTGTCTTATAATATATAGAGTAGATATACTAGAAGATTGCTAACATTGTAACTATGTCAATTATTTATATTTATAAATGATATTATTATTACTTGAGTTCATCGTATCATAATTCAAGCAAGCAAGTGCAAAGTGATTGCAAGATTTACGCGTTCCAAAATACATCACACTCATTTTCCCCCGAGCCACCTAAAATTTACTTTAAAGCACGTGCAGAAGATTTAGTCACGTATGTTCTCTGGCTCGGTGTACACTGCGATACCAAGTCCTAGCTAAATTTTAAACATAGTAGAAAGTCCTGGCAGTTACAAGATTTTAACTTTTTAAAGTCGGTGTTAGGTTTCTGAACGCTCGAATATTCGCGCGCTTTTTCGTGTTCCCGCCATCCAACGAACTTTTGTTCATTCGAAAGTAAGTGACATAAAAAAATATTATACAGCCAATATTATTGTGATTGTTTTCAAGTTTTGTGTAAGTGTTTGATGACAAAATGGTGAGGTAAAGTAATTTTTGTAACAAAATTTCAAGAAATCTAGGGTTGATTTAATATATCATATCATTATTCATTATGAGTTACAGCAAATGGACATTGAGACCAAATTAAACAAAAAAGACATTGAGAGGTCAAAGACCAAATTGAGGCGGCGTCTAGGGGTGATAAATTCCTAATACCTATATTTGAATCAGCCATTATTACGCAGAAAACATTAAATTGCTCTTGGCAGAACAGCTACTGCTCATACAAGTGACGATTAAATAAAGTAAATATAGTTTAGGTTCAAACTCAGCTGAGAATGTCAACATATGATGTAATCGTTACTGAAATCCTTCTATTTTCGTGTTTGCTTGGAATCCGTATTATAAAAGTACGTAACACTCGTGATTTCTGCACGTAGGTCGAAATTATTTTTAATCTGTAATCCTTGTGATTTTCCAATGATTCTTATATCATGCTTATATCGGATGTGGAGACGTGGTTTAACACTTAGTCACCAGCAGCCAATGCAGACGAAGGTGGGTAGGTCTGCCAAAAATCCCTAAGCTGTACGACAAATGGTCACTAAAAAGTAATCTATGACACAAATCTTTCATTCCCCCAATCATTAATTCGGAGTAATGATAATAATATTTTAGAATCTATTTTATACGACTATGTTGTTTAAATAACTCGTTGTAATATTTAGCTTACAAAGATTTAAATATATGAGCAATTATGTACTTTGCGGTATTTATAAATTGATATCTACCTAAGTGTATTATATATGCATTATGCATATAATAAAATTCTAATTGAGTTAAATCTGTACATTAAATATTTTTTCGAAAATCTAATTGAAATAGACATTATTATCGATATAGAGGCCAAATCTATTGCTTTTAGAATTTTTGTCTATCTGTCTGTCTGGGACCGCATAACGAGAAAACCGCTGAACGGGTATGATGATAGTGATGGTTACCCGGGTCAATATATGGGATACTTTTTACTGCGGGAAAATATCTAAAATGCTTGTTGATATTATAAAAGCCAATATGTAAGTATGTACCTACCTATTGAATGTCCAATTTCAGTCTCCCATGAATTTGTTTTTTGATACTGTGATAAGCCAATTTTAATGAAATTTGATACAAAATAGCTCAATTTAAACTTTTATTTTATTTCTTATCATTTCCAAAAACCTACAAACTGGCGACGCTATACATATTATGTAGCTTCTCGTAACATAAAACACAATTTATACTTTACTATTTGGTTGGAAACAGAAAAAACAAACTACAATTGAATAACATAATATCGTATTTCATTAGCTTCTTGTGAGAATTGTAAATTTGCGTTATAAATGATTTACATACAATGTATTTGCTTACTCTCTTATTACCTTATTTGCACTCAGTAGCGTAACTAGGTTTTAGGTCCCAATGGAAAAACTGTTTGCCTATTATGAAAAAATAAGCGGACATTTAGGACACTTTTTTCTTGTAGGTTTTTAAACTATTGAGAGAAGAGATTCCTCCTCGAAAAAAAAACTTTTGCAATAAAAGCACCGTTTGTCGGGCAAGGCCCTGGGGCCCCTTGAATCAGAGCCGAGTACCTCCTCAATCCTCATGAGTTAAGCAGCGGCTATGTTACTCTAGAAGATATGAATATCTAAAACCTAGGTGATAGCCCCTAGGTAACCTAGCACTCCTAGTATTGGCGGTTCTGAGTTTGAAATAGGACCGACACTCTGGTTATTATTCGTAATATTCGGCCCATATTAATATGCTCGGTTACCAAGTTGCCTGTAACATTGACAAACCTTGCTATTAGAAATACCAGCATTGGTACGTATAAAAAGATTTGCAACGTATCAGTTCAATGACGTTACTATTCTATTTGGCGGGTTTGAATAAAATTCGGAATAGATTTTGTAATCGTTGAAAATGCATATCATTTTCACATGAAAAGTATATTTAAAAAATAAATATAAACATAAAAATATAAGACAGATACATCATATATAAAAATAGCAGAGGAACTGTTTCACTATCAAGAATTTTCCGGGAAACGTTCGGGAGCGTCCTCTTGTCCCATTTCCAGCGCTAATTAATTAACAGCTGGACACCGCGTCGTAAATAACATCCAAATATTCACAATTAAGCAACAATATTCGTTAGAGTTTACATATTATTGTTGGAAATATAAATTTAAGTTTATATTTTAGTATGACATTTAAAGCTATTTTTTATATGTATGTTACAACAACACGGAAATAATTAATTGATATCGATCCTCTATTATACAATAACTATCTAACTAACTAGCTGCTTCAGGGGTAGCCCAGTGGTAACGTGGAACTGGTAGCTTGGAAAGCCGAGAGAAGCGATTTCAATTGTGTTATTTAAATGTTTTCATGTACGCATCATTTCCAAACATGATGATGAACGGGGAGAGAAAACTTCGTGAGTAAACCTGCATGTTTGAGGGATTTTGCGAAAGATACGTGCTGTCAGCCAGCCCACGCTTGGCTAATGCTTGGTGGACTATGGCCTGATCCTTCTCGTATTGAAGGAATGCCCGTACCCAACAGTAGGACGTTAAAAATGGCTGAATAGTACATTACATTCTTATTTCTTACATAAAGTAAATGATATTGTAAGTAAATAAAAGTACTAAATATAGGTCACCTAATAAAGCGACTCAATATGGCACAAGTTAATAGGGAAAACAAAAGAAATTGTTAGTAAAAGCACATTCAACGCTCTATTAAATTTCATTGCAATAAATAATCCCGCCAGACGTTTATTGGATACGCTTTAAGTGAAGTACTGGCTTCCTTTATGTTGTTTGGTTATTGGTCCTAAATTAAACTGGTCCGCAATGAAAAAGGGTTGGTTAGGTTTGGTTAGTAATGTACTTGACCTAGATTTATGTAATAAAGACTAAATTAAAGAATATTCTAATGTGCTTAAATGAAAAAAAAATGCATGCTTTTAATTAATGTAAGATAAATAAAAATGCGTAATTTCTGTACTAGGTATAGTTCGCGTCACGTAAAAAGAACGCTGGAAGAAAGTGGTGGGGGGTGTGGTTGCGCATCGGTACATTCGCACACGAAATTACTAAGCCTATTCATTTATTTTTGAACTAACCTTTCGCTCGTGACGTATATTGGTTATTCGTAGATACGTTGAAAAATACATTAGATAGAATGTCATTAAACAGAATTTTATAAATTAATAAAATATGTTTGATTCGTTGCAGAATTTTTAATCCACTTACAAAAAATTAAATTAATTCGTTTTTATATATATTTTTTTATTGTTAACTGCATTGTTATCAGACTCTATCTTTATAAAACAATATTATTCAAACATATTATTTTTCCATTTTTGTTATAAACTCATTTCGTAACTAATAACTTTTGTGTGCGCGATGGTATTTTGAACTGACAAACCAATAGCGAGCCGGTAAGCATGCGGCGCGTGCCTCGCCGTCCCGCGCCCCGCGTCTTACCACCAAATTCGCCTATAAATCGCCTCTGCGCATCTTGACAGCCAGCGTTCTTTTTACATGACGCGAATTATACCTACTTACAAGATAGATTTTCTAACCGACCCTTTTTCTTAACGGTCTAGTTTATGTCAACATCGTTGTTTATAAACGTGAAATTTTTTATAATACATTCTTAGATTAACGAATATTTGAAATTTTGAATAAGTATTATTTCGGATTTCTCCGCGGATTTATTTACATTTTTTGTTTCCAGCGTGTCGAATTTTTTTGTATGATTGCTATCATGTTTCCAGGAGAGACTAATGTTTTAGATTTATTAAGTATATTAAATCTCTTTATAATTCGCGTCATGTAAAAAGAACGCTGGCTGTCAAGTTGCGTAGAGGCGATTTATAGGCCAATTTGGTGGTAAGACGCGGGGTGCGGACGTCGAGGCACGCGTCGCATGCTTTCCGGCTCGCTATTGGTTTTTCAGTTTAAAATACCATCGCGAACACAAAAGTTATTAATTACAAAATGATTTTATATAAAAAATAGTGAAAAAATATTTTTGACGTATATTGTTTTATAAAGAGAGAGTCCGATAATAATGCAGTTAATAATTAATAAATATATATTAAACGAATTAATTTAATTTTTTGTAAGTAGATTAAACATTCTACATAAACATATTTTATTAAATAATAGAATTCTATTAAATGACATTCTATCTGATATATTTTTGAATGTACCTACCAATAATCAATATACATCGTGAGCGAAGGCTAGTTCAAAAATAAAAGAACAGGCTTAGGAATTTCGTATGCGAATGTACCGATGCGCAAACACACCCCCCACCACTTTCTTCCAGCGTTCTTTTTACGTGACGCGAACTGTACTATGGTATCTATTTCAAATGACATTTATTAGTTTGTCGTATTTCCACGCAGCAACAAAATAACAACCCTTTTAAGTATATTTCGTACAGTAGGTACTTCATTTCATGGGTCTTACATGACAGTGGTCACGAATTTATATCTTTGAATTAAATAGCTATGATATTATTAATACCACATAAACGACCTTTGGTGATACCTACTATAATTTATAGGGAATTAAAAAATTGAGAATAATAAAGAAATTATTGTCCCTTCTGAATACCGTCTGGATATCTGTGGATGCAGAAATAAACCCTATTTATTTAAAGCTTAGAAATATCAAAATATAGTATGTAGTACATTCCAGATACCAGTATCAATAATAAAACATCTCTTAATCTCTTTAAAGCAGAGGCGTATTTACAGATTTGGCGCCCCGGGCCATTTAGTTTTGCCGCCCCATTAAGTGAAGATAAAGTATTTAAGAAAAACAAACCAAGTAATAGGGTAGATAAATTTTCAATAATACAAATTAAAACAGGTAATATTTCGTTAATCGTTAATTCGATGCGCTAATTTCAAACGAAACAAGTGACGATTTTCATCACTCCCGCCACCTCGCGCATGCGCTGTTAAGCAGCTAGATGGCGTAGCCGAGTCAAAACGCAAGATAATAATAATACGCCATACGTTACCTTAAATAAATCTATAATAATATTTGAACGCAAATTTAATTTAGATACTTGTTAGTGTTATAATTATATATAAACAATTGCTTGAGTTCGAATCATTCGTTTATTATTAACTAGCCTTTCTCGCGACTTCGATCGCGTTCTAATAGTAGGGGAGCCCACGATGCTAAATGGGGATTTACTCGAGCGTCATAGAGACCTATTGGATTGCAAAGCTCAGATGATAAGAAGAAAGAAATGTTATATGATATATACCTTTTCATCGGTGGGGGAAGCGGCTATAGATTTTTAAATATGTAAAAAAAACTGTTGCATGGACATCCTCGAGCGCGTCAGATTTTCTAAGGGAGTGTTAAGTGCACCAAAAAAAAGCTCTCATTCACTAATCTGACGATTTCGATGTGACGCAAACTCGCGGCCATTTTCATAATGTGCAAAAAAATTCGCCATTTTGAAATACTCAAGCGCGTCACATTAAGATATATATGGTTCATCTTTATATTCTAACGATTATCTAGAGGGATTCGCCTGATCTGACAATAAAAAATTAGAAAAACGGTTCACCCTAAAGGCCATCCCTGCAACTTCCCGCTAATTCCATTCCTGGGCGCTTAAAATTGTACTTATGACATTTTTGAGCTCAAAATATAATTTATGTGATTTTTTGAGCTCGCTGAGTTCAAAGAAATAATATTTCTATGCATTTGAGCTCTCCCAGCTCAAAAGTCTGATAGAAGTTTCATAGAACACTATTTTTGGAATTTTCAAACCGCAATAACTTTTGATTGAATGAACCGATTTTTACGTGGTTGGTGGCATTCTACGCAGTTTTTTTAAGCCTCATAAAGAATTTCTAATTTTCAATTGGTCAAACTAGAAATTTCGGAGTAACTCCGAAAAAACACTTTTTCGGGTTTCTTTCGTTCACGATATCTCTTGAACGAATCAACCGATTTTGACCAGCTTGGTGGCGATCGACGTGGTTTTTCAAGCTGAAGGGCGGATTAGTTTTTGAAGTTGATCGATAAAGCCGTTTAAAGTTATTCCAAATAAACCAATTTAAAAAAAATATTTTTTTTTTTGAGATTTTTCAAAATTTCTCAAAATCTATCGGTCTAAATCGGTTCAAATTCACAGAAAATCTAAGTTTGAGGGAACTCTTTAGAACGCCGTTTAGTTATACCTTACTTTATTACCTCACCTTATTTTAAATAAACATCATCATAAAACAAATTACATCCTAATACCAAAAATACATTATTGAACCTATTAACTATTTTTGCGATTCCACATAAATTATATTAAAATAGCAAAAAAAGCCAAAACGTTGGAAACACGTTGTAAACAGTATGTATATGCCACGAACAAGTCTTTATGATCAGCTGTGATGGCGTCAAGGCAGCAGAAACCAGAGTGGGGACGGAGTGAGAGAGTAATACATAGAGAAAGAGTGAGAGAGGAATAGAAACGCGAAGAAGGAAACATAGGCATCACGCAGCTGTACGCATTTAACTTTATCGACGAATTTTTGTTATTTCGGCTTGCGAAAATCGTCAGATTATATATATTTCGTTATTTTTGAATTATTTCCTTCACAATAAAAAAAAAATTAGCTACGCTCGAGAATGTCGAGATGACGTTTTTTTTTACAACTTCGCTGCCCTCCCCTTCCTAACGTGTCTCTCAAATTGTCAGTTGAATATACACTTTTTAGGATGTAATTAACTTACCCTACCTTAATCTGACGCGCTCGAGAATTTCTGATGGTCAATTTTTTTTTACTAATCTGATCCTGTATCCTTCACGGGCGGCCTTATATATGGGGCTCATGTTTGGTGGAGGTACTTAACCGGGTACAAACCCCCTGTATATTATTCTACCTCGCTTTAGTAAATCCCGAAATCCCCGCTTGGGCTCCCCTACCATAAAGGCTGGGAACCAAATTCTTTCCGACTCGCGCGATATGTTACCACGCAGAGCAACTGGCGTGCCTCCTTCCTCACCACCGCCGTCTTGCACGCGGTGATCATTATTTTGTTGCGAAGTTACATTAAAACTGCTATTTCGTAAGACATTTATTGAAATCAATTAATGATGCCAAGAGCAATTATGTTCAGAATTAAATACTTGGGATGAATAACTTCTTTATTTAATATCATATTTATAAAACACCTTTGCAAATGATGCATTGTCTTATAACAAATTTAATTACCATAAAAAGGCTATAGTGAGTCAACCTTTAAAGATAGACATAATTATGCTACCGCAGACTTTTTTTGAAATTTTAAAGAGGAACAATTTCATCATACATGATTTTTGCACATCTTCAACCGCTTACGCAGAAGAGATGACCACGAGGGGACGACTTCGCCGCCCCCTCGTGGTCATCTCTTGTGCGCCTGCCGCCCCTAGGAGCCTGCCGCCCCGGGCCATGGCCCCCTTGGCCCTAGGGTAAATACGCCCATGCTTTAAAGAAAGAGGTAAATCTATCTATCGAAAACGTATACAATTTATCAATTATAATAAACTAACTTTGAGTAAATTTTAGGAATATGTAATCTGTAGTACATCTATACATATGAATAAAATAAAATCGGAGTGTCTGTTTTTAATTTCAAATTAACAAATTTCGCTAAATGCATATTATAAAGGTATATACTAGCAAAAAAAGAAAAAATGTCTGTGTGTTCCGGCTAATCTCTGAAATAACTGGGCCGATTTTGACTTCTATACTTTCACTCAAAGATAGCTACTGTTATAAAGCGTAACTTAGGCTGCCTTTTAACCGACTCCAAAAACGGAGGGCGTAGAAATTTTATTTATTTTAACTAGCGGAACCTGTGGCTTCGCTGACGCTAAACCTAGCTAGTATATTGTTATATATAAATAAATGCTTTGAACTATAATAACGTGAGAGAATTACGACTATTGGTTAAGTCTCCGTGTGACATTCTCTGCACGTACAGATTAAATTATTACATTAATTAGACCAAGTGACAGAGCATCAAGCAAATAAAATATGCTTATACTCGTAGGTATATACCGTGGCCTATTAAGCGAATCCGTCATCGCGTGTCACGTTACTCCGAGACGATATAAAAGTATAAATAGCCGCCATCGTCCGAGATATTAATTAATGAAACGAAATTCTTAACGGAACGCGATATTTTTATATCTTTACACACTGTGACGTCAACCATGTTCGAGATTTTTACAAGCGTTTTCAGATTGTGATTGCGGAAACTTTATGTTTAAATTTGAAGCTCAAAATGTATTAATGAAAAACTAAATATAAGTCACTGCAACTTCAGCTTCTCATCGGCTTCTTCTATAGAAATTTAATTGTGAAAATAGACAATTCCATTTGAAAGCTTGTCCGAGTCTGTATAAATGAAATACTATATATTTTCATTCGATTTTTCGTTGGATGTTGAAAGGATTATTAAAATCATATCGGTGAATGTTCATTCGAGTGTTGAGGAATAATCGTGTCACTCGGATTTTTTATTCCAGAACACCATGATGGTGACTGTGCACATCATTGCTGCCTATCTGCGAGTATATCAAGTAGTATACTATAGTATTAAACAGACTCGCAGTCTGTCTCAGTCAGCCTATTACTCAACTAGCAATACGCACGGCTTCGCCCGCGTTAACTTTTAATCGCTTCTAAATTTCATTCGATCACTCGCTGGGTCGAAAATTCTCCAAAATTACTCCAGCTTTAATATATTCCTGAGGCGCGACGCTACCTATTTCATATATAATCTCTCCTCCTCTCCTGTTATTTTAGTTTTACTAAGGATCGTTATTTTTTTTGCAATTAAAATAGCCTATCAGTGACAATGTAGCATTCAAATGGTGAAAGAATTTTTAAAATCGGTCTAGTACTTTTTGAGTCTTTATAATATTACTATAGATAGCTTACAACTAAATATGAGTGAATCCAAGGCGGGTCGCCAGTACTACATATCAATGAAGATCAAAGCATTATATCGATTAGATATACAGTTGCAAATGTGTAATGGACCATGAGTGTTTGAAATATCCCAATTCATAAATAAAAGATTTGTTTTGTTTGGCACGTCGCGTCGCGTAGTTCAGATGCGACGTGACTTACGATCTGAATACAATTTTAATTACATCTTCATATAATTACAACAGTTAATTATCTATGACGAAACCAAATAGTTGAGCTTTTAGATAAAAATTTTTTTAAAGAACTTTCATAGATAACTTTTGATTTTTTCTCTTTGTATAAAGTTTGAAAGAGCTTGAAAGTACAAGGTGGTATAAGCACGAGCAGTCTTTGACATTTTGAATTAATTTTGGTACAATTAAATCTTGATTTATAAAACAACGAATTCTTCTTAAGGGAAAACGAAGATTTCCTTAAATAAAAAGGTAAAGGTACATACTCTACCTTAGAGGTGCTTATTCTAAATAGTTGGTAATCTAAAAACACTATAAAATACCTTAATTATAATATTTTAATGAAAATCAATATATTATAATGAACAACAAAGAAAATAACTATCTTCTTTTTCAAGTATATCTTCTAGGCCACCCGCCAGCCTGCGTAGGAGATACACCTGTACCCTACATTACATATTTATCATAAACAAAAAACCTAGCACAATTGAATTGAATTGACTACCATGGACCACCACCATACTTCTCACTTTTTGATGGTCGTTAAAACTTAGCCGTAGAGACTTCTTAAATTTTGGCTTTATTATTTTCGGAAAGTCTATTCCTATCAAAACTGCTGGAAAAAATCCAAAGAGAACGAGGAATATAGGTATAATGAGTAAAATAATTATTTTATTACAATTTTAATAAAATAAATTTCCAGCAATTTGAAGAAATAACAGATGTTCTATTATATTATTATAGTAATTTATAGCTGTCGGTCTGTGTTCTGTGTGACATAAATAAAACGGCAATCAAAGCTAAGATGATTTTATATTTATAGATCATATTCTAAAACTATTCAAGTACATGTATTTTTGTCTGATAACCATCATTTCATGTGGATGAGCTGGTGATGGAAGGTATAGCTCCTCAACGGCTTGGGGTTGAAAAAAAACTTTTAGTATTCTACGTACTAATGGACCGATAGTTTTATTCTTTCAGCAAAATAATCTTAATAGATTTGAGTAATGTTTCGATATGTAAATATAATCAAAATACCCGTTCTAAAGTGCATTGCAAAGGCAGGATAAAACTGTCCCTGGCTGGCACCGACTCCAACAATAACTAATTAATAAAAATTATTATGTTTTTCTTTTTAGTTTCAGTTTGCAACGTTTTGAAGTCAGTTTTTATTTTTGTTAAAAAAATTAAATAAAACCTAGTATTATGTAATCTGTGATAAAACTATCATATCTGATAATTCCGCAGATTTGCTTAAATTTTTGTTTCCCAATGCTAAGAATGTTTTGAAATTTCATTCATTATTATGGTCATGGCCTCCCCTGATATTGCTTGCTGTAATCCATTCGAAACATCGTTACCAAAAAGAAAAATCAGAAAATATAATTTAAAATTTCTTATTCTCTTTATTAATAGCGTAAAAAGAGCCAGCCAGAGCTTATGAACATTAATATAGTTAATAGTAATAATAAATAGAATGGGACAATAACTCTACCCCCAACTTGCGTTCACCTTGCCGCTGTGAAGCCAAGAAACGTGCAATGGAGCAACCCATTGGCTGTGTGATCTGCTTCGCCAAGCGTCGTTGTTGAATGCGCAGTCGATCCTGTGACGCCCCATGAAGACGGAAGATGGGTGCTTGGGTTTTAGTGGGTAGTACTGGCTTGCCAGTGAGCCATACATAACCACCTGTTTTCTACAGATGGTATGCTTTAATGCATTTCCGAAGGATCAAAAATGAACACTCAGCACCGTCTAGTTCCATGGCAAGCTACGAGAATTGTGTTATGGATACCATTACCAAGTTGTTACTGTACAATTATATATTTTTAAATACATAAAAATATAAATATAAACAGTAAATACCCCGTATACAGTTTATATCGTTGTAAATATTATTATATTATAATAAGGATAAACTTATTATTTTTATATTTGATAATCTGTGATCGAGCTGTCAAGTTGACTATACTTTTTATCGTAATGGCGGGAACGCGATATATACGATTCGTTGAATTAATTGATAACTGAAACTAATATAAGTTTAAGAATTATTTATTAATAGTTAGATTTATGTGTGACAGTTTTTAGTATTGTTCTTTTATCCTTTTAATATTATATGTACCTACATATACGTAGCGACTCACCTTCGCTTCGCTCGGGTTCGTCCCTAGGTTTGATGCCACTGGTTCCGCTAGTTAAAATGAATAAAATGTCAAAAATCTTGCCTCCTCCTTTTTTAAGTCAGTTAAAAAGTAGCTTAAGTTACGCCTTATAACAGTTATAACATCTGAAACATATACAAGTGAAAGTCCCGTCAAAATCGGTCCAGCCGTTCCAGAGATTAGCCGGAACAAACAGACAGACAGACAAAAATTTTAAAAATGATTTTTGATATTAGATGTATAGATGTATATAGTATATCCTAATTCCTATAGGTACATAGTATGATTTTGAAGTTACATTCAATGTCGCAGTAAAATCCGCTTGCGTAAGTACGAGTAAATATTTAGTCTGCTGCAATTCTCTTGAAGATGTTATTATTATTTCAGTACAGCATAGATTATTCAAATTATAATTTGTTTATTAATTCCTAAATATCGCATATCCTGTTTCGAAATACTTTTCGGTCTTATTTCTTTGATAGGCTGAGCCCTTTTCTGATACACATTATTAACAGGTCGTCTTGTCTTCAGCCCTTTTTAACGCCCCACTGCTCCTCACGGGCCTCCCTGAGTACGAAGCGGATCAGGCCATAACGCTGACCTAGTGCGTGTTGAAGGATTTCACATGTCTTTCAAAAACTTGCTAGGTTTTCTCAGACATCCAGGTTTCCTCACGATGTTTTCCTTCACCGTAAGACAAGTGGTAATCATGATAGAAATGATTCGCACATGAAAATATTAGAGGTGCGAGACCCAGATTTGAACCCGCATCACTCGGTTATCTAAGCGAGGGTATTACCACTGGGCTACCACTGTCTTACCAGTTACCAGGTTGTGCGACCTGTATAACGTATTTCACCATCATCCTCATCATCATCCCAACATAATGTTATACGACCTATAGTGGTAACACATAACCAATACTTATATAGTGAACCGGGGCTATTGTAGCTCCGGGGCTATTGTATCTAATCACTTTATCTTCTTTCACAAGTCGGTTAAAGGAGTAACGACACTACTAGTTGATAGAGAAACTAATGCTTAAAAGAGTGGATCATAGATTGTAGTTGTATCGCGTCTACTTTTTTACTGATGGCGCATTATTTTTGATCGACTATTTTTCATTGAGAGCGCTGAATACCTACTGTTGTATTTTAGTGGATAAAATTTTAATGTGAGCCTTATATAACAAACTTTATGGAAATTACAAAGATAAAGAATAATTGCTTGTTAATTGATAATTAATTTCTTTCACTGCCGTAGTTATCTAGAGTTATTTATGAAGATACAATAGCCCCGCGAAAATTTTTACAGAAGTCTCTTGTATCTTCAATGAAAGATACAATAGCCCCGTAGATTTTAGTATGGAAATAAAAGTATTAGTGACGCCAACGTATTTTTTCTATCGATAAAGTAAAAAATACTGAATTTGCGAGTAAATGACTGTAAAAGTTTATAATTTACACTATTATATATTAACATAATTTTTTATAACTACAATTTACTTTTAGATTGTGCTTACCATCGTATAATTTAATAAAAATATATACCTAAAACTGTCCCAACATTTATATTTATTTATTTAAATCGCTTAACAGTTGACGGAGCTATCGATGAACATACATAAAAAAATATATTATACAGCTGTGGAACATATAATGTCTTCGAGTTTTAATCAAAACTAGCGGACCCGCGGTTTCGCTCGTGCTAAAAGTACAAAAACTATTTTTGTTTTAATGGTAACTTATAAGGTACCAACGATTGATTCCCCATTTAGTTTAGTTTAATTCTACTACTTTTAACCAATTACAGTGTAGTTTAGTTATTGAGTCTTTCTGGTTAGTAAGTCTCAGTAATCGCCCAGAGTTGGGAAGATGGCGATGTGTCACCCCTGAGCCTCGGAGAGCAGTCAGTCAGCGTCAGTCCTGCGCCTTAGCTCTCACTAGTCGTGTCGAACAGTCGTCTCACCGGAGTATGAAAGTGATAAGAATAGAAAATGCATTTGTGTCTGCGCGTACACTTGCACTGTAATATTTCCTGCACAGTTGAGCAAACTCAATGAGATTGGACGCCGTGGCCGGAATCAGTCAGAGAATAATATTCCTGAGATAATAAAATGTTTTATATTATCTTTGTAGTCCATGGTATCGGCTCAGCTCATTTTGTATGAACGCGCACATCGATTAGCACGATGTTGCACAGTTTTGCTGTATACATTAAGAGTTAGCAAAATAAACTGGATTTGAAATGTCACCATTTTTATTATTATTAGATAGAATGCGCTTAACGACAATCAATGCTAGGAAGCACTGATGAGGTCTAGGTTGGAGCACGTTTGCCTTGGAGATTCCTATTCCCTCTTGCCTTGAAGTGGCAGAAAAGACGGATGTAGGAAGGGTGTTTCACAATTTAGCAGTTTGTATCAGAAACATTGAACTAAAACGTTTCGTGAGTTGGTTGGATTTCAACCACGAAAGCTCTACTCTCACGTAACTTTAACTCAAGCACTCGCTACTGTCTAATCGGGTTCTTTTTGAGGTGAATAAACACGCCTGTTTTGGTGGTATTAAACTTAACTAAATTGGCATAATTCTAGTCAGACACCTCAAGTCAACGCGATTCACCAAAACATCTCTTTGCTCAAGGATCTTAGTAGCACTGGTTCTAGAACTAGATAAGTATCTATCCGCAACAGCGCTGTCATCAGCGCATCCAAAGATACCGGGTTTCTGAAGATCGTTGTTGAGTAGCAGGAAGAGTGATGCGGGAATAACGTATAAGCAGCCGTCATCGACCCGAAATGATCTCTCTCTCAGAAAATCAGATATCCAGCTACAAAACCCAGTGGTTATTTCATATGCCGGAAGCTTAATGATAAAAATGCCATGCTAGACATCAAGCCATGCCATGCAAGACAGGTCAAAAGCCTTCGAAATATCGAGAGAAACGGCGAGTACCTCACCGTCTTTTCGATGGCTTCATTCCAAGCGTATATGATATACACTAGAGTACATATAAATTGAATTCAAGTGCCTGTTTCTAATAATAACCGTGTGGCACCAGCAGCGTAGAATGTTGCCCTCCTTCCTACATCATGGGTGTCATAAGAGGTGATTAATTAAGGAAACTGGGGAACCATTTACCAGCTTATTAGGTTACCCGTAGTAGGGCGTAGGTTAGAGCTTGCGGAGATTGGCACCGACGGGATCCTCTAGGGGCCCGCCACTGGTGGTGTATGTCGCATGAAATGAACGTCTCAAATGAACGAGAATGTCACTGCAGGAACCTGACGGACTGGCTACCGAGCGGCAACGTACTGTGAGTTCCTGCTGCTTGAGCCAACTATAACTGTTACGGAACCAAACCTGGTAGATCAGGTTCGGTATATTCAGCGTTTAAAATACAGCGCTCGAACTATTATGACGTAAGGCTGTTTCCGAGGTGACAAATCCAACCAAAGAACAAATCGTGCCTCCAACTGTTCCTACTGAGGAGTACCTGGTTACCATCTTCCACAATTTGCCTGTTGAGGAAAGCACCCAGGAAACAGTCGCCCTTGATTTAGAGTGGATGAGAAGGATTCTAGAAGAAGCGATTTCAGAGATTCGGAGCACTCCGCGGCTCTCTCACCTCAAATTGAATGTAGTGACGTGGGATGTCATTGAGGCCATTAACTAAATGCTGCCTCAATACCTAGAGAGCACTGGCCTGGATGATACGGCGTATCACTCGGCTCTTTAGTATGGCTTAAGCCAAAAACGGATTTGTCGGAGCCAAGATCCCGGGCTCAGGAAGCAATGCTGCTGAGGTGGATAGAACACTGTATTAACCATGCCAGAGGTCTCATTGGCAGACTTTAAAGCTTCTGGTCGAGCAATACCAGACCAACCGGTCTTAGTAGCATCTGGCAGCCAGCTAGACGCAAAGCCAAAAAACGTTGGGACGTTGCAGTTGCTTGCGCAAGCGATCCTGCGACGGCCCATTAAGACGGGTGAGAGCTTTAAACCAGTGAGTCCCACATGCAAAAAAAAGTTCGGATCCTGATTGTTTGCATCATTACTGGCTTAAGGGCTTTTCGATTTTACCATGCGACCTTTGCTCGACAATTCCAGGAAGCGCTCGAGCAGAGGACGCTCACGTTCCTTTTCACTACTGGGATCACTCACCTAGCTCCAAAGTCGGATGCCCGGATGCCTCTGATCTAGCTAAGTACCGCTCCATTACGTGTCTTACGACCATCTTTGAGACGATAAGATCCGTCATGAGCCTCAAGATATCCCGTCATGTAGACGAAAATAACATCATTCTGGGGTAGCCATTACACTAAGCAGATTCTTCCCATCGATTCCGTTGCGAAGCAATTGGTCAAACGCAACCGCCGGAACTTCTCTGCTGACTGGTTCGACTATAAGAAGGCGTTAGACTCGGTGTCCCATTCAATATTCTTGAGGGTCCTTGAGGTGTACAAAGTTGATGGTATAGTTTGAGACTTCCTCAAGGAATTTGGTTTTGCCCGTCTCTAAACCAAGCTCAGTTTATTGCTGGTTTTCAATTTCGGAGAGGAGGGACAAGAGAGCTTTACCTTCTGTATATTTATAACCTCAAACTGCTGGCACCCAACGCCACTCACCTGCAGAAATTACTGAAGATCACCACTGAATTTAGTAATTCTATCAGGATGGGGCTTGAGCTAGACAAGTGTGCATGTGATGAGGGAGCAGGTTAATCATTTGGCTGAGATAAATGTCGATCCTATATAAACCGAATAAGGACCCTTTCTGAACCTGAATCGTACCGGTATCTGGGTATGTCGCAATCAATAGGGGTGAATGAGATGAAAATGAAACAGTCTGTTAGCGAAGCCTTTTTTGGTCATTTGGCAAAAATTTGTAAAAGCTTTTTGTCTGGTGCTAATAAAGTCCGAGCCTATAGCGGCTTATACCCATTCTCATGTGCACTTTCGGCGTGCTTAAATAGACTTAAACTGAATTTGAAACCCTGGATAGAAGAGTCTGCACGACTTTGACTCTTTAACGCATGTGGTGCACCTAAAATCGTATGTAATAAGGTTGTATATGCGGTGGTTGAAGTGTTTTGAGCGTCAAAACCATTCATAATCGGGATATAGTAAACGTTAGTTACATACTTCGAGACAAAGAAAGAGTCGTGCAATGGACGTAGAATATGATAAAGGACTCACTCCCCTATTCTTAGCCAAAAACAAGTGGCCGGCCCCGGTCGTACTTAGCACCTCTGACCGTGAGATCGTGTGGAAGAAGAAGGAGTTGCACGTACGCTTATTTAAAGCTCTTAATGAGCCACACGTACATAAAAAGCGTCCGTGTAATGGCTGCACTTCGGTGACCTCTTTGGGAAAACCAAGGGTTTTGTCTGTACAATACAGGATCAGGCAGTTAAGACGCAAAAATACCGAAAGTATTAAATAAAGTTTTATGAAGGACGTCTATCGAGTTTGTCGCCATCCCGGTGAATCACTCAAGCATGTGCTTTCGGAATATTCAGCGCTCACTAGCACTGAGTATCTGCACGGGCACAATCAAGCAGCCAAAATCCTTCACCACGAGCTTGCCTCGTAACACAGTCTCCTGGATGAGAGGCTGCCGAACAAAACAAGCGTAACGTCTGGCTCTATTGCAACCGGTCCATCACAGCTCGACGGATCGTTAGTAGAGAAACAAACTGGCCAAGGGTAAGATGCAAAGAAATACTGCAACTCGTCCCAATCTGCTGACTTGCCATCTGAATCGCCACTACCCGCCTCTTTTTTTACTGAAGAGTCTGGAGTCAGAGGATAAGCAGATTTTACGATACAGTTGTCTGAGGTTCCCAAGGGAAAAGAAACTGAGACTGAGAAAATATCAGGATCAGTTATATGCAGAAGGTTCAAGTAATTTGCTTTTTTGATGTTCGGTTTTCCGACCTAACTGTGAGATAGTGATAGTGCGAAAAACGCCTCTCCCAGCATGATCAGTTTCTATGAATAGAAACAGCTACAGCTGTGGTGGGCATGAAGCCTCCCAGAAATACCATTTGAACGGTTGGATATCGATGTTGAACGATGTCAGCTTTTTCGTTTAGGTAATTGAACAACTGAGTTGTCTTCCGATCACCGCTATGTGACTGTTCGACACCTAACAAAACCAGTATCGACCAAGCACCACAAAACCGAGAAGAAAGTACAGAGACGTTGGTAGCAGATGTTATTACGAGCGTACAAACCGGACTCGCTTCGAGGTTCCGCGGGGTTTAAAATTTTTCTCAAGTGAATACCCCGGGTACATCCTGGGCTGGCAGGGCTCTTAATTTGCGTCTCCTTGAGAAAGAGTATATATGTCTTAGCGATTTCAAGGTAGTAGTGGACCGCATAGAGATAAGAGTATAATGCTCGAATTTTAGAGAAGCACACTGAAAAGGAGAGAATAAGCAGTCGCTGCTTAAAATCATTTCTCTTTTGGCTTTTGATGAGTCAGAGCTGCATTCTTGATAACATGACCCTAATTGGAGCAGTGTTAATGGTAGATTTAACTGAAGACCACACTTACGCCAGAACCCTCCTGGATATCACCATCGGGTCTTCTCTCAGGTCACCAACCGGCACGATGAAAGTCATCCCAGAATTGTTCACCAAAGGTTGTGGTGCAACTTTTCTCCAAATTAAGCCACCAAAACTCAGGTCAGAACCTGTCATTGAAATGCAGCACAACTGTACAGAATCATTTTCCCGCGTATAAATCAGCTAGCGAACATCGCACCGGAACTCAAGCCAACCCTTGATGCGACGAACCATGCTACAGGATGATTTGGCAGTTCGTCTTTGCTCGCTGGGTAGTGTTAGCCATGGCCAAATTCTATCACCTATTATAATGTTGTTCAATTAGCATTACCCAGGGGTCACGTGGAGGGTAGTGAGAATAAGAAACCGAT
Source organism: Boloria selene (assembly GCA_905231865.2). Taxonomy (NCBI): domain Eukaryota; kingdom Metazoa; phylum Arthropoda; class Insecta; order Lepidoptera; family Nymphalidae; genus Boloria; species Boloria selene. Next base: position 2,009,776 of record HG993156.1, read on the forward strand.
TCCGATATGACCTAATAATATAACTTTAAGGAATACACGCGTTAAGTCCCGTTATACGATATATGATATAGTTATGAAACGCGAAAGCTTAAAAAGTTATATTGCAAACGGAGTTGCCGGAGTTAGCATCTAAAGTTCGTCAGCTAGAGTGTTTGCGTCGGAAGAAAGTGCGTCTTGAAAAATCGTTGACATTTTTTAAAAAGTGTCGCGATTGGAACTTGCTACCTACATGTGTTCGTATAAAACCACGTAGTGATATAGCGGATTCTGACCGTATTCTAGGCAATACGAGTGTCCGCCTGCTACGCCAATTGATTCGAAATAGCCACAAGGATTTAAATGATATACAGTGTAAATTATACGCGTTACACTTGGATTGCAGTGTTGTTATGTCGGATGGTGATTTTGAGTTGTGTGACCGCCTTACCTACCTACAAGCTCAGAGATTATTTGATTTGTCTAGTAGCAAACACAACCGAAAATTTGAAAAGCTACTTTCACGTAAGTCAACTTTAGAACATACTGACCGTAAAGCTAACACGGTGATTAACATCTCGAACAGAACTCTTGATGAATCCACTTTATCAGTACTGGAAAAAGGTTTGAATTACGCACCAACACCTAAGCGGGTTCCTTATGAAAATATCATTTGTAATGTCGAGGAGGCCATTATACGTAATAAAATGCCACAGTGTGATGCGGATGCATTAAGACAGGATATTGCAGTCATTTTGCGCCGCTCTAAGTTACCTAAAAGTAACATTACTCTTGAAAAACACGCAGCCCTTGGCAAACTACGCGAAAACAAAGATATCCTGGTTCTCAAGGCCGACAAAGGTAACGCCACAGTAGTGATGAATACGATAGATTATGATATTAAAATTCGGAATCTACTCGCCGACACGAATACTTATAAGCCAATCAGCTACAACCCAACTGCCCGAGTGACGTCATACACGCTCTCTAGTACAACAACATAAGGAGCTTTTTACGGACGACGAGTACAATTGGCTGCAAAGCCCTAAAATATCACAGTCTCCAAAACTTAAGGGAAGTCCAAAAGTTCATAAGAAAGACGTGCCATTGCGACCAATAGTGAGTCAGATTGATTCTCCAACGTACCACTTGGCGAAACATATTAATAAAATCTTGCAGCTATTAATTGGAAACACGTCATCTTATGTAAAAGATTCTCGACATTTTATCAGCATCATAGAGGAGATCCAGCTAGAATCTGATGAGATTATGGTGAGTTTTAACGTGGAATCGTTATTCATCAATGTTCCGCTGAAAGAGTGCCTTGAAGTAATCAAAAACAAATTATATTTCAAGGGCATATCAGATCGGTACGTTGCTCTACTTCAACACTGCTTAGAAGGTAACTTTTTTCTTTACCAGGGTCAATACTATCTTCAGATTGATGGAGTAGCTATAGGTAGCCCAATAGCACCTTCCTTAGCCAACATCTGGATGGAACATTTTGAAGAAAAAGCTTTGAAAACAAGGCCTTTCAATATCCGACTATGGAAGCGATACGTTTACGACGTTTTGTTTAATTAAAGGGAATAAGAAGGAAATAGAGCAATACCTCGACCATCTTGACTCCATTCACAGTAAATACGATTTACATATGAAATGGAGAGCGATCGTTCGCTGGCATTTCTGGATGTGAAGTTGCTTGTGCGAGAAGATGGCTCTCTAGGGCACACTGTATATCGCAAACCGATATTTACACACGGATAGATACCTTAATGCCTCCTCACATCATCACTCACGTCATTTACAAGCGGTAGTAACGACTCTGACTGGTCGAGCCCATGATCTGTGTGACCCTGAACATTTGGATGCGGAGCTTGCGCATGTTCAGGAGGTACTTAAGAGGAATGGGTACAAAGTAGGTAGAAGGAATCTAGGTCACCGTGATACACGTACGAAACATCCAGAGGTTAACCGCCAACCTGCGTACTTGCCTTATATCAAAGGAATAACGGACAAGGTTGGATTACTACTAAAAAATTACTCCATTAAGACTGTATACGTTCCGTTTTCCAAGCATGAAAAACTTTTGCGCACGCCGAAGGATGTTATCCCGTACCAAACACCGGGTATATACAAAATTAATTGCAGCTGTGGTAGTTCGTATATTGGCCAAACCAAGAGAACCATAGCGGAGAGGGTCAAAGAACATATCACAGTTGTAAAGAATAACCAGACAGGGAAATCAGCGATCTGCTCGACTCAAATACCAATCACTGGATTGAGCTCCACCAGCCGAAGGTTTTGCCCACCGATCGAAGATACTACCGAACAATCGTTCGCGAGGCTATCGAAATAAAAAAACATCCAAACTTCAATCGTGAAGATGGATACAGGCTCTCGTCTGCGTGGAATCCGGTAATAGAAAAATTTAGATATCGCGATTTCCCGTCCGACACACCCATGGATAATATTAGCACCGTGTGTAGTGGCCATAACAAATTATTAAAATTAAATGAGGGTACCAGCAACACACTCCTCTAATCGTGGCAGGCGATGCCATCCCCCGCCAGTCTCCCCGTGACCACGGCTGGTGCAACCCGAGCAAAACGTCGGGAATAAGGTATCTTCTACCTTTAAGTAATACACGCGTTAAGTCCCGTTATACGATATATGATATGACCTAATAATGTCGTGTAAGAATGCACTGTACTATAGTACAATACACAAAATTTCGTTCAAATGGATTCAGTCCTTTTTGCGTGAAATGCGCCGATAGATTTGCTAAGTTAGGTAGTACTGCTTTTTGTACGTACTGATAAAAATAGGTATTGAGTTACACTAACTTGGAAGAAAGATATTTAATATTGTTGACTTTCCTTCAATAATTATGTTTTGACGTATCTTTTAAGATTTAACCACCGCTAGCTTTTCAAGGACTAGTTAATCAACAATATTTTGTTTTCCTATGAAATTATTACTACACAAAATTTGGTTAAAATCGGTACAGTACGTTATAAATTGTAATAATAATTATTTAATATTCATTTATTGTTTTTAAAATCTTTAATGTACAGATTTTTAAAGTTACTGTTTTATTATATGATATATTGTATAGATATTATCGACAATCGATATAACATACTTATCAGGCATAATCCCAACACTTCATTTTTAAAAATAGCTACAATAGCCCCTCTTTTACGAAAAACAGTATTTTTAAGTAGGAACTAGCCTTCCTACATTGATACAATGCCCAAATTATTTTCTTAAATGCCCTTGTTTATCATATTCAGGGAGTCCGAGCATCATATCTCGTCAAGTTTAGGAGTAAAAAGTAATAGTTACATTTGCCCCCGATACGGGGTAAATGTAGCTAAAATTTGTTCTTGAAATTAAAATCAATATTAATAAGAATATACTGGGTATTTTCTAATACAATTAATTCAAAATAAGTCTTAAGTATCTGATCGTTTAAGATATTTAAACATATTTTCCGTAAATTATTCAGTAGCTGAAATACAGCTTCTCAAACCTACCTCGGGCGGAGAAAATTCACTTTTTAGATACAATAGCCCCGGTTCACCTTACATACGAGCATTATATGCTGGTAACTTTAAATGTGAGTATTTTCATAAAAAGTAAAACTGATATTTTAATTAAAATCATAATTTACACTTTTTCTCAAGTTTTATATCGTACGGAATGAATTGTAGAGCTTCGAACGAGCTTTAATTTTTTTTGTTGCTAACTCTAATCGACTATTTTAAGATCTTACGAATCCAAAACAACTTTGTACTGAGTGTTAAAGAATAAATATGAGCAACGTTGTAATGTTTACTTTCTTAAAAGTAAATGGGTCGATGAAAAATTACGTGGTTTAAATAAATATGTGACGTAGGTATATTTATATCATCACCTGTAAACTAAGTACTACAATCTTTCTAACTATTTATGACATAGGTATGTAAAGCGTTTTTTTTGCTTTTTGACATTTTCTTATTTAAATGCTTTAAAATTCAATGATTATCCAAATTGCTATGCAATTTCATTTCAATTACTCATAGCCTTTCTTCAAAATCTAGCGAGCTACTTCAGGAATTAAGGGAACAAACAGACATACATACATGCACACAATAATGTTTAAAAATGTACTATAATTTTATTTATCTATATAGATGTATAAATTTGTATATCAAAATAAACTCATTCCTCTAATATCAAGTAGTATCCATGAAAAAAAAAAGAATTTGTTGATAGTTTATTTTCCACACGCAAAACAAATCAGGTAAACCACATCTGCAATGAAGCAAAGTTTGTGTACACGTTTACATGTGCTTCTCATCAATCGATTGATTATTCCAATACTAATAATAATAACATTTAATAGATTCTATGACTTACATAACACTGTTAGTTTTTTTTAATTTTCAGTAGGGAAGCCCGAGAGAGGATTTTTATTTCAGCAGATTTAAAGAAGAAGGGATAACTAGAAAAATAGAGTGCACTTTTGAGTACTACCACCATGTAATGGTCTGTATGGGATTGCGCATTTAGGGCAACCGATCAAAATATTTAAGAAATATTTCGTCAAATTAAAAATACTTGAGCGCGTCAGATTATACTGTTATAAGACGAGTATACGCACCATTATAAGAGCACAAGAAGAACATAAGAATAATTGGTTTATAATATTATCCGAAAAAGTCCGAAAAGATAATTTCATTAAAAATGAAAATAAAGAAATAAAGAAATAAATCTAAGAAAAATAAAATTTTAAATAAAATCAGGCTAAGTGCTAGTCGTATCTAAATGAAGTCTTCATATTTACGACGAGTATTGTTTATTGTTTAGATGACGAATTAATGTTTTCTATTTTATTAATTAAATTAATACGTGCCTTAATTAGTCACCCATGATATGAGGTTCCTGCGCATTTCCCAGCCCATTTCTGAACTTTTAAGCGCATTTCTGGCGCTTATAAGTTCAGAAATAATAGTCATATTTATGTAAAAAGAAAGTTTAAAATATTGCAGTTTAATTTAGATATTTATTGTTTATTTAGAGATAACTGGGCAAAATTTCAATCTGAAACCAATTTAATATAAAATACAACATAATTATTTAACAAACACCAAATAAAATCCAGCGACCCCATAAAATGTTACATCGAATTTCCAAGCGATATATTTATAGAAAGATTCTGAGCACATCACGTGGATATTTGAAGCGTTTATTACAAACTGTGTAGACGTTAGCTTAGAGTAGCTCATAGCTTAGTGTAGTGTTGTGTTGTGAAATTACGCGGTAAGTTTAAAATGTGACAGTTTATTTTTTTTATTTTGACATTTTTATTTGGTTTAAGATCGTGACATTGAGCCTATAAATAAGGTTACTTTATTTTAATTTTACGTACAAGCTTATGTGGTTATTATGTTTTTTTAATTTTGAGTTTTACGTAATTATTCGTATTAATGAATACAATTCATAAAAATATGTAATTTTATAACATACCTACTAGCATATTGCAGTAAATCTAAATTTTTTTTTATTTAAAGTTATTATTTAATAAAATAAGCGCATGCGTACAGTATTTACTATATTATGTACTAAATTTCACCAAAATTGTCATACATACATCTTGTGATAATAGCAAAGTATTTCCATTTTCCTCATTGTAACATGATATCTGTTGCCGATTGTTTACTAAAATAGCTCGTATTATATTTGTGAAGTACGTATATAATAAGATCGATAATAGTTTCGTTAAGAAATTGAAAGTGTCAAATATATTAGTTACGAAGAGTTTAAGTTTTTTTATCGCTACCAACAATACAATTAACTGAGGATGAGGAAGTAGGTAACTTAGTTTGTGCTATAAAAAGCTTGAAACTGGACTTCACTTTTTCAGTCTTTCACTATCTTATCAAAATCTTAACTTGTATTTATTTTAAGTTTTTTTGTCATTGATATAGTAGTGAACTTTTAACTAGTCAGTTTTACATCTTATTCAAATTAATACGGAATGGATTATAAAATACTGTATGCTAGGTCCGTTACATACAGTAAGGTAGGCTAGTAGGAGCTTTCTTACTTAAATACTACAAGTATTGGGTATGTATTAAATATAAAAATGTTAGTTTCTAAATGTGAAAAAACATAATCTACAAAAATATAAGGATACTAGCAGTTCCCGCGGCTTCGCCCGTGTTCATTTTTTTAATTGCTACTAAACTTCACTCGATCACTCGCCGGGTTGATCTATAGATTACCTGAATTATTTTTTGAAAATCTACTCCAGTTTCTTCAAAACCCATTGTAAATATACAAATAAATAATTTCATATATGTGCACGCCCCTCTCCCGCACTCGGCTCCCCCTCCCTCGCCCCGCTGCCCGCTGTGCTGCGTTTTACTTTTCTTTTAGTATTTTGTTTTGATTGACATTTTTAAATTACCTATTGAATTAAGTGTTCGATTAGTATTGTCCTAAAAGTTATCTGTTAACTATAAGCTAACTGCCTGCCAAATTTAAAAGTTTTAGCACAAAAATGAAGGAATTTCGTAAAAACTTATGAGGGCACTTACACCAACTTAATCCGGCCTTTACTTTCTATCAAATTTAAAGCTCATAGCACAAAAGATGAAGGACTTTCATACAAACTGGCTATAGCCCTAAGACTTCCTCGATTCGGCCCTGTTGCAAAATTAATTTCTTTGCTGATAACTAACTCCCTGCTAAATTTAAAGTTTCTTGTACAAAAAATGAAAGACTTTCATACAAATTAATGAGAGCTCTTAGACTCTTCAATCCGGCCCTGTCCCAAAGTTTTTCTTTGCGGACGTCTACTAACTATTGACTACCTCCCTGCTAAATTTAATGTTTGTGGCATAAAAAATGTAAGACTTTCATTCAAATTAATGAGAGCCCTTAGACCACCTAAATCCGGCCCTATCGCAAAAATCGTTCTTAGCGAACGTCTTCTAACTATTAACTCCCTCGCTGTCAAATTTAAACTATGTAGCACAAAAACTGAAGAACTTTCATACAAACTTGCAAGAACCCTTAGACCACTTAAATCCAACCCTGTCGCAAAATTCGTTCTTAGCGGATGTCTACTAACTATTAACTCCCTCCCTGCCAATTTTAAAGCATATAGCACAAAAACTGAAGACCTTTCATACAAACTTGCGAGAGCCCTTAGACCTCCTTAATTCGGCCCTGTCACAAAATTTGTCCTTTATGGGCATCTACTAACTATTATCTAACTATTATCTAACTCACAGCCAAGTTTAAATTTTGTAGCACAAAAAATTAAGGACTTTCATACAAATTTGCGAGAGCCTTTAAACCACCTCCATCCGGCCCAATCGCAAAAACAGTTTTAAATGGTCATGTTATTACTTTAAACTACCTCCCTGCCAAATTTAAAGTTTCTAGCACAAAAAATGAAGAAATTGAAAAAAATCTTGCATGAGCCTTTAGACCTCCTTAATGCGGCCTTGTTGCAAAATTCGTTCATAGTGAACGTTTGCTAACAATTAACTACCTTCCTGCCAAATTTAAAGTTTGTAGCACAAAAGATAAAGGACTTTCAAACAAACTTGCGAGAGCCCTTAGACCACCTTAATCCGGCCCAATCACTAAATCCGTTCTTAGCGCACCTATACTATTTATAAAGTACCTCCCTGCCAATTTTCATCCTTATACGTCTAGCAGTTTTTGAGATTTCGTGATGAGTGAGTGAGTGTTTTTCGCATTTATATATTAATAATATTACACAGTACAGTTGACGGTAACTTTTATTAGTCATCTATGACGGTAACTATTCTCGGTAACTTTCCTGCAAGGGATACAGAAATTTACAGACATATTGTGCTTTAATAAAAAATAATATAATATAAAACTACAAAACATTCTTTTATTAAAATTTATTTTACTGCTTTGGGAAAAAACTTTCTCATACAAGTATTTCACAACAACTTTACCTGAAAAAATAATATTAAACGTACTGTTATCGAAATGAAAAAGAGCAATAGTACGAATAGACTCTAGTTGGTAGCTTCAGCCTTCAAGTTAGGGTAGTTAACCTTTATGTAGTATACATAAAGGTTTCAGCGATTTTCAGGATCAGGTCAATATTTTCAGAAATTACAAACTCACAAATTCTAACTCCAACAAATTCTACTATCTAAATTCTAGGTTATTAGAGTAACTTATTTTCTTTGAACAATAGACTTAGAGGTACACGAGAGCGAAGGGGCTATTATAATTATAACGCCATTGACCAGGACCAGCACGAAGAAGTAAGAATACACACATAGAAACGATCGCTTTAGCAATACATGGTACTCTGACATGTAGATACCAGAAAATTTGAAAAAATAAGATGTTTCTATTTATTAAGACCATGTCGATTATTTTGAACGTTTTAAATAATAAAGCGTATTTCCCGCCAACCTTTCACTTCCTGTCAAGAGCTGTCACTATCGTAGCTGTCGACGGGTTATCTTTGTTCTGTGACTGTCTGTCAACGGGTTATTAATTTCAGTAAAATGGTATTTCACCACTTAAAATATCTTAATTTCGTATTGACAGTAATAATATTCATGTTCGTTAATTACCCTTTTTTCTTTAAAATTTAAATGTGGACATGACATATTTGGTTGTTCTATTAATGATATTTTTCCCATTTTATAAAAGACGTAGGTTTTTTTTTTCTTTGAGTATATGTTTGGAAACACTTAACCGATAAAAAAAATAATTTCAATTTTCTTATATAGTCTACAAAAAAGAAAAAGAACAGGAAAGCTTCTCAATTGTGTAATTGATACCAATCTATTGTCATAGTTTTTTACGTGTAAAAACGCGATTCCCCAACAGATTTTGTAAAGCTCAAACGTGACTCCTTCATTCAATGTGTTTGCGAAATAATCTATGCATAACTGGCACTAAATTGATATTGTATACCAATAGCAACCTGTGTTAACTTTTTTATTAGTTTTAAAACGACTGGAATGTGCGTTACCTTAATTTAAAGCTGATTTTGAGAATTTGAGGAATATAGATTAATTAAGTATTTGTGTCCTCATGCGCTCAGCGCGTAACTGTAGTCACGGGATATGCATTACCCACAGTTACATTATAATTATGAACATTCTCTATTATATACAACGATGCACCTAAATACTTGTTATTGATTTTTATTTGACCCACATGGTCGCTGTTTGACACTAATGAAAGTGACGGCTGTAGGAAAAAGTGACATATTATACAAATTACAAAATAAAAATCCCGACCAAGTACGAGTCGGACTCGCGCACGAAGGGTTCCGTACCATTATTTATAAAAACGGCAGAAAAAACATGTATGTTTTAATGAAACCCCACTTAAATATTTGTTTTATTTTTATTATTTATTTTTAAATCAAATATGTAACTAAATATTCTGTAAATATTTCAAGCGTCTATCTGTTGTCGTTATCAATATCGAACAAAAAAGTGCAAAAAATCACGTTTGTTGTATGGGAGGCCCCTTTAATTTTTATTTTAATCTGTTTTTTAGTTCGTTATTATAGCGCCAACAGAAATACATTGTCTGTGAAAATTTCAACTGCCTTACGTACTTACAGTTCTTGAGTTAAAACCAGTTAAAACAGGTTTAAACCAATCTCGCAACGTCCCATCCGTATCGTAGTGCCTATTCGTACACTGCACTCACACAAATGCAAAGCTGAGCTTATGCCTCGAGAACTGTACTTACTTATGACGGTTCATGATATATAGCCATATACTCGTAACAGACGGACAGACGGACGGACAGACAAAGACAAACGGGCAGCGGAGTATTAGTAATAGGTCCCTTTTTATCCTTTGGATACAGAACCCTAAAAAGCTAAAGCGTCTAGGGTAAACAGACACACGTAGAAATAATTTGTCTGATGTCATTTCAGTCGTAAATCTTAAAAATGTTGTGCAATTTTATTTTAAAACTTATCTTGAGATATTGTTAGGTAAATATTTTTTTAGCGCATTTACGCAGGATGGATGAATAAGACCTAGTAAATATAACGTGTTGATAAAACAATATTCGTGAGTCACAGTAGTCAACAGTCTTGAAAATATATTTTAAAATACATAATGCGATTATAAACCACTCTAACTAGACTAGGAGATGGACAAATAACTAAATAAATTAGGCGAGACGGCACTAATACGCATATTTTGTATGTATGTAAATCAAGTAAACGATTAAGATACTAATTAATTCGTTGAATTAATTCATATGTACAATAATTAAATAAACATGTAGACTCAGCCTTATGTTCTATTACAATTCCTAAGTATAAATATTGCGCAGATTTCAACATACGCAAAGTCTATAGTTGATGTGCGAAACAAATGACTACGAGTATTAATAACGCGTGAAAACGTTTTGTATTTCTTTCAACGTCGATTTAATGCGCTCATTCTTATGTTTTAAACAGATGTTTTTAAGAAGCAATTATAAGCAGTTTTAGAAATTTCAAAATGGATTTAGTGAACTAGATAGGAATTTCAAATATTTGAAATTGCTAGAAGTAAAATAAACAAAGTATATAATGCTTTTCTGGTGATATGTTTTCGTTATCTATACTACTTATAATATTATAAAGAGGAAAGATTTTTATTTTTGTATGTAACGAATACATTCAAAGTTTACTGGACCAATTTCAAAAATTCTTTTGCTATTAGAAACCTACATGATCTTACACTAGACTATCGAGGCTTCGTTCGCGCCAAAAGTTTTTCAAATAATAATGTAAGTATATAATTATACAGTAAAGCAGTGATCGCTCAGTGGTAATGCATTTGTTTGGTAAACAGAAAACGGGTTCATATCCCGTGTGTCGCAACTATGATATTTGCATTCTGCAAATCATTTCTAACCGTTTTAACGGTTATCTTACTGTAATGAAAATAGCGTGATAAAACTTTTATGCTTGAGAGAACCTACTAATTTTACATAAGACATAACTTTCTTAGGTTTACGCGAATATTTGCCGTTAAATGAAACTAGGTATCTTACGGATTTCGTCGCGGATTTATTTAAAAAAATCTGTGATAAAATCCGAAAAGATAGTTTCATTAACATAAGACACTTAATTTCTGCTAATTCGGACTTGACCAGCGTCGTGAAAAGTGCTGATCCGTACTGGCCTACGACCTAGACCTACAGCCTAGCAGTGAAACGTTAAAAAGGGCTGATGTATTCATATAGGTATCACTATGTACTACAGATATTTTATATTTAACGTAGGAAATTACCGTTTGCCCACGTTAATGTTCCTGTTCATGATTTGTAAGTAACAAGATTAAGTAATCGCTAAAACATAGCACTGAAATTTAAAATTACGGTAGTCTTTTCAGACTCTTAATTTATTCATGTCTCAAAATCAATTTATTTATCTCTCCCTCTCTTTCTTTCTCTCCTACCCACAAACTGCCTGTTACCTATTTATTAGTTTTTGATTTCATAGTTTTTCCCAAACATAGATTCAAAATTCTTTTTATTTTTATAACTATGTATATTGTAGTATATATGTTATATACTAGCTGACCCGGCGAACTCTGTTCAGCCAGAATATAATTACTGATTATTGATTTCTGACGAAAGTTATAATTATTAAAATTTTCAACCATACTGAACCATAGACAAAATTACGTTTAGTTGCGTTTTTGTTATACTACGTTTTAAAGTGACTTGTATACGCTTTGATGTTCTAGGTCACGTCACACGGGAAAGCGGTCCAACGGGATAAAAAGTATCCTATGTCCGTTTCCTGGTTCTAAGCTACCTCCCCTTCAATTTTCAGTCAAATCAGTTCAGCCGTTCTTGACTTATAAATATTGTAACTAACACGACTTTGTTTTATATGTTAATATAGATATAGATTAGAGTACCTGTGTACATTCAACAAAAGATAATACAAAAATAAAAGGAAACAAGAAATAGATAACACATATTATGTAATAAATATAAAGGTCGAAAGCTTTCCCTTGAAAGTGACGTAGAAATTGACATTGACCTCGCCGAGGTGAAATTGCGACCTATATTTGGAGGACGCTCTGTTTTACCTTGTATACAAGGACACAGAGCCCTGCAACCTCGATAACAAGGACAGATCTGTGTATGCCCTCGGTTTAGAGGTCGCGTTCACCTTGTGACCTCTCAAGGCTTACAGGAAGTTCAAGGGTACACGTGTCCGGGGTGAGTCGCTGGAGGTCGGGAATATTGCGAAATACAGTAACATTGAAGGATGACCTTTCCTTGAACTTTAGACCTTTGCGAGGTCGGACTATTTTTTGTGATTTATGTTATGATTTTTATTAGATATTATTTATATTTTAAATAATTAAAAAAATACTGTACGTGTATATATAGGTATCTACTTGATATAATATTGTACTACAATAAAATATATTTTTGAATAAGAACGAAAAAAAATTGGTTTCTCTAATAAGACTGTAGAAAATAAACTTTTGCAGGTACTTTTGAACAGTTTACTTATAAATTTAAATAAAATGTTAGTCCGTAACGTAACGTAAGCCCGTAAGGAAGTTGTTAATGGCTCGGAAGGTAGTTCTGCAGAGTAAAGTTAGCACAAAACAATTGTGTACCTAATAATTGTTTTAAATTATGAAATAATCTAAATTTAGTCGAAAAGTCCATTTGTCTACTTGTAAAATTTACTGTTAGGATTGATCGTAATATCCGTTGATCACTAATATTAGTAGTCGAAGGTAATATCACAAGTAAAGAGCGTTAAGTCTGAAGTTTTAAATGGCATTATTAGGAAAAGCTCTTCAATTTGCATATTTCTTAACACAGAACTTTTCTATTGCCTAAAAACTTTCGAACCTCATTTCACTTTAAAGAGAAAAACTCCAGAAATCCTTTATTAACATCTTTTTTAGGATGCATATGCTCAATTACTTGCTTTTGCACTCAAAGGTTTTTGAGAGAAACCCTAATGAATGACCGAATCGCAAAATTTAAGAATGCTTTCTATACACCTTGTTTTTTTTTTCATTTTGTTTAGTACTCGTATATGTAGCGAAAAATTAATGTATATCTATTCAGTAATGATTTTTTTATGAATTAGATGTTAATTAAGAAACGAACCCAACCAATCATTATACTTATGTATAAAATTTTATACATATTATTTTATATACAAAATTTTATTGTCGCAGAAGTAAACAAAACCGAATCGGTTTTACGACCTGCCACGAATGCTAATTAATCGATTTATATTTACTATTTTATTAGTATGTAATGCATGAATATTTTTAATGATCGTATTTTAAAAAATGTGTGACTTTTAACAGAAACTAATCAAAGTTTTAAAATATGTTTTTCTTTTGTGGAAAACTTTAGTTTGTGTTGGCGATAATTATTTATTACGATATGATTTTAACCAACCTTATACTAAAACGACGTCTGTGCCCAAGTCAAGTTATACTATAACTTTACTTAACTGAAATATATTGTTGAGACATATCGAAAAAGTACATTTTTTGGCTTTTTAAATGGCAATAAAAATAGATTAAATAAATAAATTAGCAATTTAAAATTAACAATTATTTATCAAAACTCTTTCGCTAAAGACGACGTATAGTAGCTACGAGTGCAGTACAAAACTTTAGAATTATAACCAGCTTACGAGATTCATAAAATCTATTTATAACGCAGCTTTTTCGGGCTCGGCCTTTTGTAATAAAGCCCACTAAGATCATTACGATAAGATGTTATTTTTTATGAGTTGAACTGACAAATTTATTGTTTATCAGCTTAGGGAGTTATTTACATTAAGAATTTTAGTGCACATTTTATACAACACAGTCTAATCTATACATATAATAAAATTTTATCTTAGTGGAATTTCTAAATTGAATATTTTTCGGGAATTCTTATTGAAAAAGTAATTTATTTTATTATTATTATCGATATAGAGGCCGAATCTATAGTTTTTAGGATTTTTGTCTGTTCTGACTGTTCTTCTGACCGCATCACGAGAAAACCACTTTACAGATTTTACTGATATTTGATATGATTATGACGTTCTTTTAAACGCTTTTCATAAGAATAATACAAAAAAAATACTTGCATAAATTCGACTGACTCTACGTATTTATTTTTTTATTATGTCTCTTAAATATAAAAAAAATAAATATTAAATAGATTCAATACTTATATTTTTAAATTTAATTATATTTAAAACTTATACATTGTGCGTTCACATGCCTTTGAAGAACTGAATAAATTCTTTCAGACTTGCAGGTTTTCTCATTGATTGATGAAATATCAGAGGAGTGAGAGCCGAGATTCGAAGTTACTTCACTCAGTTTTCCAAGTGATCTCGTTATCACTAGGCTACTTCTATATACTTTTCGGCGTTACAGAAATATTTCTTGCATGGGATATATTTAAAAAAGTTACATGACTGGTTAGTTAGAGTCATGGAGTAAAGTGTAAAAAATAAGGTCCTTAGTATATTTATGAATATAACGATTTATACTTTAATTGTTTATAATACAATAGGTATTTTAATTACCATACCGGCGGTAGTCAATCAGTATCAATCATGAGCGGGCGCTACGCCAGCGCACCTGCTGCACTAACGCAATATACTTTTAAAATTTTTCATATTTTAGTTTAATTTTACATCTTGTTTTGTAAATCTAATGCTAATTAAAATATTTTTTATATATTTTTTTATTTTTATGTATATGTTGTGGATTAGTGGATAAACATTTTTAATTAATATACTAATAGCATATACAGTACATATTTTGAATTGGCATGGCATGGCAAATAAATAAATGGTATAAATTTTTGTTAAACTTGGACTCGGGGTCTTAGTGGTCTACTTGGTAATTAAGATTACGAAAGCTTGCGTGTGTGTTTATTAAAATGTTTGTTAGCCTGAAGACGCTCAAACGGCTGAACCGATTTGGATAAAACTTAGTACAGAGAAAGACTATGATATGGAGTAACAAATATTGTCTGACAATCGAGTAAGGTGGGGGTAAGTCGTATGTGTTAATATAATACATAATTTAAACGTTAGGCGACACTAGATGAATTTTATTTGTTTGAAAAGTAGAGTGAAATAACCACCTAAAAACGCGTTAAAGGCTAACAAAAAAGCTCAAAAACGCTATATTTACGAGGATAAACTGCTACTTTTGTATGTTTTACTTTAAACTATACCTTTCAGATTTTTAGATGTTAAAGGTAGTAGATTTTTACATAATATTTTTGATAATAAAGCCCGGCTTTTTGTTTTTAAGTAGACGAATGTTTGTGGGCAAACTTAAATTTTATTAAAAGTCACCAGAACTTGTTAAAGCTCATCTTCATTTATAAGGATAACGACGTAAACTGGCTGTAACTTATGGAAAATGCAAAAATTGTTTGTTACGCGTTTATTTTCACACTAGCGACTCGCCCTCGCTTCGCTTAATATTGTCCCTAGATTTAGTGCAAGCGAAGCTGTGGGTTCTGCTAGTAAATAGAAAACTAAAACTTGACAAATTATATACTAAAACCTTCCTCGAGAACCACTCTTATTAATTGGTTTTGAGTCAATTGCAAACAGACAAACAGACGCGGCGGAGGACTTTGTTTTATAATATGTAGTCATATTTTTCTATGAGTTTTTAAGCCATCTACAATTTGTATAATTATTAGAAAGATCAGCGATATCGTCTTTCTACCAGTGACATCTGATCTCCATCTTCAAAGTCTATCTTGGCTAAGTACCACGTCCCTTAGTCATCCTATATCTCTTTCGTCTGATAAACAGTATATATACTGTTAACAACAAGATATAAATTGTATTTAAGACGATTGTGTCGACAGTTATTGACTATTACTACAAGTTTATTGATAATTAAAATAAATTAGCTGTGATGAATGTTATTAGGTACCCAGAAATCTGTACATAGGAAAGTAATAATGGTTGGGTATGTACACGGATTTCTTTATGAATGTTTATGTACGTAGTAAATTGATTCTATATACTTAAATATATAGATACAAAATTTTATATAAAAGTTATAGAAAAAATAATAAGTCCTATTTATACATAGGTATAATACAATAAAATTGCCCAAAACCGACGTTAATCTCGATGGTATGAAATAACTAAAATTTTGATTTCACAAACTGACATGACCTAATAAAATTCTCAGCGAGTTGAATCTGTAGAATGTACATTTATTATTATAAAAATATATATGCAAATAGTTATTATTATATCGAAAAAGAGTCAGAATGTAAATTTTAGAATTTCTGTGAGTGGACCACGATATAACCACGGGACATATTTTGATTAAATTTGGTATGATTATAGCTGGTTGTCCCGTTCAAAATAAAGGATACTTTTTACTATAGGAAAATTTCTCATTTTTGACAAATTTATATTATTATAATCGTATCTGGGAAAGTACCTAAGCGGTGCGAGGGGGGTCCCTAGTACAATACTACAAAACTGTTATAATATTTTTACTTTATATAATTACCTTTCCCGCAGCTCTACCATTTTTTATCCAGTTTTTGCAACAATTTTCATTGATGCTCCGCTCCTATTGGTCACAGCGTGATGTAATATAGCTTATAGCCTTTCTCGATAAACGGACTAACACAAAAATCATTTTTCAATTCGGACCAGTAGTACCTAAGATTAGCGTTCAACCAAACAAACAAACTCTTCAGCTTTATAATATTAGTATAGATGACGTATTTAGAGAAGTTTTTCCTCCGACATAAGCCATATTAAATTTATACTTGTCACAAAACTCAGAAAATTAATAATATAATAGTGACCTAATTGTATTATTAATGTGATATGTGACACCCGCACGAAAGCTCATAAATCAACAGGAAGCTGCAGGTTTTGTAATAAATGCATTAATAGGTAATAACGGCACCAATAGCCTTCAAACCGTTTTAAAAATATCGAGGTTAATAAATAAAAGTTCTATCAATTTTTCCATATTTCTATATATTCTACTAGCGACTCACCCACGCTTTGCTGGGGTTCGTCCCTAAGTACCCCCTTTAGGATAATTTTTTTACAAACTTTGAATATTTTATTTATTTATATCTAATCAAAAGCCTAAAAAATAAGTTTGAAGCTTCTAGCTTTAAAAATGACGTAATTTCCATTCAAACTTTCATCCCCCTTTTTTTATATACTTGGGAAATGTATTACGCATACCACTTGTAGAAAATAGGTTGTGGAAAAGCCCCTCCCCCCATGACAAGGCCTTACAGCCCTTTTTTCGTCATGAAAAGTAGCCTGTCTTTTCTCAGGCTCTAGATTCTAGACTATCTATGTACCTTTGACCTTATTTTATAAAATAAAAAAAGTCACTATATTTCCTATTTTTTTAACATGTTTTGCACTGCAGACCAAAAACCCTGTAGGTATATAGATACGCCCAGGTGCTTGCAATTAGAATTTCATACTAAGAATACTTAACAAAAATTTGTTTTTTTAACATTCTAACGGAGTTATTTTCATAGAAAAATCAAGACAAAATAAAAAATTCTCCACATTTTTAGACGCCACTTATCATGAAGTGATAATGACGGCTATAGGCACGTTGCCACATCGCTACGCGTGTCACTGACAAGCTAATCTACCAAGCAACGTTTCAATTGGCATTGTTTATAGAATCAATTAAAATATTTTCACCATTGATTACCAATTAGATTTATTAAAAAAATATTAAATTTAATTGATGACACGTTTGACTCAGTTGGTAGTGACCATACTTTCTGCGCCAACGGTCGCGGGTATCATCTATCTGGTATCCGTAACACAAGCCTCGTAACTTACCACGGAACTATCTCAATATATTTATTTATTTAAAGAAAAAAAACTAATTTATATGTTTGGCCTTTTTGAACTTAATAGATACCAAGATAGATATATACTTAATAGATAGTAATAGATAGCAAATTTTCAAGTAAAAAGCTTACTAAAATATACCTCATATAAAAATATAGCAACAAAATCCATGCCATCGACGTCGTAAAAAACGGTAGCATAAACCGCTAGGCTACAGGTCTTCAGAAGATTTTTACTTTTTATTTTGTTGCTGGCTCGCTGGGGTGTCCTCATGCCATTCTCGACCAGCAACAAAATCTATGCCTTCGTGTTATAAATAAAAAAGATATTAAGGTAGCATGGACACAGCTACAGGTCTACAGGTCTAACCAATTCTAGGTTATAAATTCATCATTGAATAACTTGATTACAATTTACAGCGAATTAAAAATGTTCAGAGATAGTACCTATGTTACATAGGTTCGGACAATATATGGTGTGACAAACAATCGAATGAATAGACAAGACACAAAAAAAATATCTATTTTTGCATTACAGAAGCTTTAAAAGCACCCAAAACACTCATCGCTAATATCGTACATTTTCAATAACTCATATATCATAATTAAAATCTAAGGAAAAAAATGTTTGTATGTTGGTAAATGTACGATTATGATCGATAACATCTTAAAAATATTTTAGTAGTACAAAACCGCATAATCCTTGATCTTTTTTTCTTGCGGAGCAGTCGCTTCAAAAGAATCGTAAAGTTCTTAACAAAACATACCAGAACATGGTTAATCTCAGCTATAAATCTTGATTACATGTGCCATTTTATTCTCGTCCATAATTTTAATACTAACCTATAATACTATTTGTTTCCTCTTGGTGGTATAATCATGCCTCGGTGGGAAGAGTTATTCACACGACCATTAAGAGTTAAGCGCAGGATCGAGTGCTCTCCGAGGCACACTGGGTAGAAACTACCAACTTCCGAGCTCCTGTCTCCTTCTGAGATTTACTAAATAGAAAGACTCAAGGACTATACAAGAACCGGGACTCAAATTCAGGACCTTCAAATATGCAACAGTACATGTTAGCGACTGCACTACTCTATCATTAGGCGTACTAGCGCCATCTAGTGCACATTTTAAAAAACATTGGAAATCAATATTAAGCGCTATCTATTACTGAACTTTAAAACTAACGTCTCAGACTCAAACCACTGAAAATGAAAACTGAAGCTCGATCTTTCAGAGATATTTATGTTTGCGGCGAACAGCATGAACTTGGGTATCCCAAAATAGTACACTTTGACATATGTACGGTGGAAACATGTAGTTTTTTATTTTGAATGTCGTCGTTTGGCGAATTTAATTTATAAAATAATCTACTGTGTTTCTGTAGATGGTATTCAACATGAATCCCGGGTAAATATAAATAATGAGTGTCAACACGCTTTCGCGCATTGAAAATAATCTAATTTTTCTATTGTTTTTGTTGATTATAACCTCTTTTTACGTGTTTTTGCTTACAAATGCATAATGAAAGAATGTATCTAATTAATAAATAATTAATTAAACAAGGCATTTACTTAACTTGATAACTATTTAATGTATGTACGTACATTTGTCTTTGTATATTTCGCTGACTCTATATAAAAATTGTATTTACATACAAATATTTTCAATAATACCCATAAATATAAATCAAAACAATTATAAATTGTGCGCAGATCTTATAAACAAAATAGTGTATTTATATTTAGTTCAAGAATTTGCACAAGACGTTCTTTAGTTATCTACAACTCAATTTTTGTTTATTTTTACATGACAGAGGCTGGATAATATAAGGTAAATTGCTTAAGGTAAGTTACGGGAGAGACTCTCCCGTGACCATGATTGCTGTAAAGCATTCGAAACGTCGGGAACCAAAAATCATAATAGATCCACGACAAATTTTGTAAAGTTTGTTTCATTTATAATGTCAAATATTCGCGTAAACCTAAGAAAGTATTATGCTTAACGATGTGTTGTCTTTTTATTGAACATTTTTCTTATGAAACATATATGCTTTAAAAATATTTATTGGGGACACCTCATTAACGTGATGATTGACATTCGGTAAATATCCGTTAATAATAAAGCAAATACGTTAAGTGTTACCTTAGGTATAAATTTATATTTCTAGAATTATTTAAGCAGCTTTATATCAATAATGATATTTTTTAGAATTGATCGACTTTTTTAATTACAATTCATTACTTTTTGCATATACACATCAAAAGGGATGATTATAGTAATAATAGCGACATTTTCCTCCAGAAAATAAAATATGTGCGATTTTTAATACCTATATTCTTCAAACTAAACCAAAACAAAAAAGAAAACAACTTTTTTTAATTATATTCAGACTTTCAAATAAAGCATAATCCTATTGCAGAAGTAGTGACAAGACGCTGGGTGAGGGCGGCGATCCGCGGTGGTACATCGACTCTACTTACGCGTCTTCCTTAAAGGTCTCTCTCCGTCTTCCCACCAGGCAGTTTCTTGAAGGTAAGTAAGAAAAATCGGTTATTTTGTGTTTAATTATCTTTATTAAGAGAAATTGGTTTGAAGACTGGAATCTTAAAATTTGGCCCATTATGAGGTTAATAACTACACTAAAAACCTAAATTGTATTCCTTCCCTTCAGTTAAGTAAATTAGTTTAGACCAAGATATATTTTGCAGAACACTGTCAACCAAGGTTACGTCTGAGTGAACTTGCAAAATACGTTATGGGTATGTTAGTTTTGCCTCCCAAGCACTGTGAAAGTCAAAACCTTATATGTTTTAACGTTGTCCATGTATAAATGCCATTATAACATTATTAAATAGTTTTTGACAATCCCTTAATATGTTAATTAGTTAATTATTTGATAATATTAACGTTAGTAAATAAATATACATATAATGTTGAGTCTGTATGTATGTACATACACCATTTTTGTTTGAACCCCTTTTTATTATCACATGCTTTAATTTATATTTTTATCATTGTTGTTAATGAAACTCCATAAGTATTATGCGATATTTTATATTTTTTATAAAACAGCGCCATCTCTCCGTCGCTGGTAGAACTACGTCGTCATTGAGACGAAGTGTTCGTACTTCCATTTAATACTGACAGATGGCGCTAGCTTAAAACTTCATGAATTTCAGTGATTTTAAATGATATTCCAAAAGCATTACAGTTTTAAAAACAATAACTAATAAACCTAGTATTATATTATTATGACGATACGTTTTTACTTCATAAAATAAAAAATATATATAATGTTATAATAAACTACTATTTATAGGACGAAGGGTTTTTTTTTAATTTTCTGGTAGACTGTTAATATTACCATCAGACTTAGCTCGGACGAAAATTTATAAATAGCAAGATCATGCAATTATATTAAAACAACAACTTTTTTCCCACAAATTGCAATAATACCTTAAAACTGTAAAACTTTAATCTCTATTCACATTATTGTAAGCCTACCACAATTTTTCATCTATTTCGACCGGACGTTTAAGAATATTCCATATATTATTCATTAAAAGAAATAAAAGAAAAGCCGAATTATTTTCATCAACTCCGCTTACATAGTTGTTTGACTCATTCACATGTTTTATGTGGACAGGTGGCGGAATTTTATATAATTTATTATATGTAAGCTTTCGACTATATTTTTGTATCCCTTATGGCGTAGATTAGGTTTATTTGATTGCTTCTCAAGGCTACATTTAGTTATGCATAATAATTTAATTTTATTACATATGTATCTATAATATATTAAAGCAGAATTTATTTTTGTTCGTTACTATGATAAAAATAAGAAAGTTGCCAGTCTTTAATTTTATTGATGACATTACGAGCAACACTTATAAATTTATTTAATCTCACTTTTTAACCGCTTTCATAATGGAGGGCTTCGGCTTTAAAATGTGAATATTATGTAATATCTTTTTTAAAAGAGTTGTGTATAAAATAAAAATATTTTTTAATGTAGGCTTTACATTCTTATCTTAATAGACTGATAATGTCATCGTTAGCCTTTTTGGAAAAAAGTAAATTATCTTACCTATATAAAAAACTATATATAAAAAGATTTTATTAAAATATGAAACATTAAATAAATAGAATAATAAGTGAATAAATAATTGTGTCATTAGTCATGTGACGTTGATGAAGCGGCCGTGTTCCGTGGGTTATAGCCAAGTGCATGGAATTCGGGCATATTATGTAAATTTGAATGAACTGATAAAAGACGAATATATTAGATCGTAGAGAGTACGGTACAAGATCGCTAATAGATCAAATAAAATTCGAAATATAGTGATGAAGGGATACATCGTTAGTAGCAGAGTGTTGCGAATGAAAGCTGTCACACCCACCAGTGTATGTCGGGGCGGTATGGCGAGTTGTGTCGATTATAAAAAAATACAGTAATGATTAATACTGGATGTGAATTAAATAGATTTATTAATTACATCAAAATTCTGCTACTTATTTAGAATAATATATATTGTAATAAAAAACAATAACTAAAGAGTTTTTCTATACGTCTTATCAAAATGTAAGTTGATATATCCTCCTTCGCCACGGCTAAAACATTTAAATTTAAAAAAAAAAGAATATTCAGACTACAATTCATTGTTATAAGATTAAAAATAAGAATAATCACGTTGTTAAGTGACCAACATGGCTACTATACATTAATAACACATCATAAAGTTTCAATTCAGAAAAAAAAATAAAAATTAAAAACTAGATGTTTCGTAGATATTTGTGCCAAATGTTGTAAATAATTTGCATTTGTGGGCGAGGGCTCCAGACGAGTGACTCGCTTACTCATTGGTTTATAATAAGAAAGTATGTAAATACTTTCGCGTTCAAATATAACCTCAGTTTAATTAAATTTTTTAACTTCGGTTAATTTTTTTATTAGCTTATATCAAAGGTCTTATTTTAAATAACGTACAAACTTACAAGAAAATCTTATATTTAATAAAAATCTTAGTGTCATGATGTATGCTCAAGATAAACTCCGAAACTACTTAGCCGATTTTAATCAAATTTCGTAACTATCTGTAATTTCCTGTAACTTAAAAGGTAGGATAGTTAGACTACTGCTCAATTATTGGCATTCATTGGTATTCGATATTGCAAATTAAATGTGCGCTAATCTCAGGAAATACTGATTTGAATTGAAAAATTCCTTTAGTGTTGGATAGCCCATTTATTAAGTATGTATATCTATGGTTTTCAGTCTTTAGAAAGCGGGCGTAGCCGTAGGAAATACTAGTACTTTATAAGATTTTCACGAATATATCACTACATAGTATAAAATGAAGTCGCTTCCCGCTGTCTGTCTGTCCCTATGTATGCTTAGATCTTTAAAATTACGCAACGGATTTTGATGCGGTTTTTTAATAGATAGAATAGATAGAGGAAGGTTTATATGTGTAAAACACTAGGAACCCGCGGCTTCGCTCGCCCTGCAGCTGGGACGAGCCCAAGCAAAGTGAGGACGATTGGTTAGTGACATTATAAATAAAACAATCTCATCATAAGTTATATTCATAAGTTATATTCTGTTATAAATAAAAAAATATGTTGGAACAATATTACACACAGCGCCATTTAGTTCCGTGGTAAGCTACGAAGCTTGTGTTACGGATACCAGATAGTTGATATACTACATAATATATAAGTTTAAATACATACATATTGTAAATATAAACGCCCATGACTGGAGTACAAACATTCGAGTTTAACAAATGAATGCCCCCAGCGGGACACGAACCCGCGATCGCTGGCGCAAGAAAGTAGGGTCACTACAAGCTGCGCCAAACGCGTCGTCACTGTTTATGCTTTATAGCAATCGTTGATGACGAGAGAGACTCTCTCGTTTTAAATAAATAATCTGCGATAGCACAGTTATGAGAAGAGCTAGTTATTTTAATTATTAGAATATGACGAGGCTTGACGACTTGATTACGAAAAATCATTTCTATAAAAAATATTTATTGGCATTATATAATTTTTTTTCGATAGTTAAAACCGAAATAGTAACAGACAGACAAGATAGCGTCTGTATTTTATTCACATCTACCGACATTCTTTTTATATATAGAAACCATTATTACTTTTAAATAGACTCGAATAATAGAGCGAACACAATATTTTATTGGACATTGTTTTCGCTATAAAAAAGAAGAGCTGACGTGTTTATTAGAGAATTAAAAGTCAAAATAAATGGTTTCATTCTTACGCAAATATTTTACATTGTTATTTTGAATGATCTATTTCTTACATTCAAATTGACGCTTCATTTAATACTTCACTTCCTTTACTCATAACTTTTCTATTATCTTTGATACATCGAGTATTTGAAAGAACGTTTTGTTTTACAAATTTTAAATATTCACGAGTAATTTATCAAACAAAACCTCAAGATTTTTTTTATTACCTACAGTAAAAACTTTGTTACAATCTTTGGGCTAAAATTCCCACTTAGCAACACTAATCAAACTACACAATATGTACTTCTTCACGCAGAAAGCACTGGAAGGTTTTGAATGAAATTGACTTCCCAGATAGATTAAAATCTGGAGTAATGTATGGGCTACTGTTAGGCACTTAAAGAATAAATAAATATGTTGCGACATTATTTTACACAGCACTATCTAGTTCCATAGTAAGCAATGAATGAAGCTTGTGATACGGATACCAGATAGTCGATATTATTATAAATATAAACACCCATTACTGGAGTACAGACATCCGAATTTAGCAAACGAATAGCCAACGGGACTTGAACCCGCGACCGATGGCGCAAAGGCCAGTACAAACTGCGCCAAACGTGTCGTCGAAATAAGTACCCATTCGAATCAAAAATTAGTTTTTTTTTAATACTTTCTTAGGTTTACGCGAATACTTGACATTATAAATGAAACTATCTTTTCTTATGAGAGTTATCTCTCCCGTCACCATGATTGCTGTAAAGCATTCGAAACGTCAGGAACCAAAAATCATAATAAATCCATGACAAAATCCGAAAAGATAGTTTCATTTATTAATTTCACTATAACATATTAAACAGCGACACCTTAATCGTTGTAATGGGGCCAAACGTTCGCAAACTCCCCTCTAAGAAATTAAATCCTGGGCGGAGCAACTTTGAATCTCTAATAAAATACACATTGGTATATATTTATTAAAATATTTCGCAGTATCGTTATAATTAGACATAATAAATAATAGATGTACAAAGTTAGCATTAAATTCGTCACAGATGCTTAGCATTGATAATTCCAGAATGATGCCAAATCACTGTTTCAACCGTCTGACCTTAGCTCCTATTGCAAGAGACTCCGGCGTCCAAATATTAACTAATTATTGCCCGCGGGTTGGTCTTACTTCACTTTATAACTACACTTCTATACTAAGAATTATAAAGTGGAAAGATTTGTATGTAAGTATGTTTGTAACGAATTGGCTCAAAAAGTACTGGACCTATTTTAAAAATTCTTTCAACATTTGAATTTGAATGGTTTCTTAATTGCAAGAAAAAAATAAGGATCCCTACTAAAACTACAATAATGTTACCCTAGGTGTAAAAATATTTTATGTAAAGGAAAAAAAACAAAATTAACTAAACTTAATTATTTTTAAAAATAATTATTAATATAAGCAATAAATCTTTTAATTTTCTTTTTGATATTACCTGAAATATTGATTAAAATTTAAAAAAAAAACAGCAAGCAACATAATTTAAATATTAGATACTTTTTTTTTAAATATCTTTTTTATTCGCATCGTCTATAAGCTTTGCAAAATAGATATATACTACAAAGCTTTCCATCGAATGACGCACGCCCAGTATATTATTATAGGAATGTAATATTTCAACGGTACACATTTTTTTCTCTAACACTTGTATTAACAAGAATTTTATTCTTCACAAACGCTACAAATGTCGCTTGGCAGGCGTTTAGGATAAAAAATATCTAATGAATGTAAAAAATATTAAGGAAGACGTCATGAGTCACGTAGCGCCTTTATAAATACTTTATTATATTATGACTTATTTATCGTATATCTACTCATTTTCGCTTCGCTCGAGTTTGTCTTTAGTTGCTATTTCGCTCAGGTTTGTCTCTAGATGAGTTATAGGTTACAAAGACAAGGAAAAATAAAAAAGGAAGAAAACGATTAAACATTTTTAGTCATATTAAGATCTTGTGATGATCTTATGATCTTATGATCTCTAGTGGTGGTACCTATGCGTTACTACTTAGTGTTCATATAAATACTTTTTACTAACATTACTAATCTCTTCGGACGAAGCACTTCATATAATTATGATAGAACTTCACTTACAGGTAAGTTCGTTTAATCATCAATAATTATAGGTTACAGACCAAATGTATTTGTGCAACTCCCAAAAAGCAACAAACCTCGACATTTTGTACAGTCTCTGAATTTGCACCTGATCCCTCGAAACTCTTCGTGCTGAATTATCCTCTAATAGGAATTTGATAATGAAAGTAACAGAGAGTGCACTGTTTCCAAAGCTACTAATATGAGGCCAGTCCTTAGCCCAGTGGCCGATATCGTTTAGAAATTCATTACATTTTCTATATACTTAGTGTACAGTACGTTACGTAATGTCTTCACAGATAACAACAATTTGACGACACATTTGGCTCAGTTGGTAGTGGCCCTACTTTCTACGTCAGCGGCTGCGGGTTCGAGTCCCGCTGGGGGCATTCATTTCTTCAGCACGAATGCTTGTACTCCAGTCATGGGTGTTTATATTTATAATATTATTATGTATAAAAAATTCATATATGTGTAGTATATTAACTATCTAGTATTCGTAATGCAAGCCTCGTAGATAACCATGGAACTAGATAGTGCTGTTGTAATAATGTCCCAACTTATTTATTTATTTATGTTCATTTTTAATTCAAAAGTAATTTGTGTTAACCCAAAACTCTATTACAAAGTGTAGATCTGATAATTTCTTGTCCCACTAGAGCTTTTATAAAGACGGCAAAAGATATAACAATACTCACTTTATATGTCAGATCATCATTTTAAGTGTAAATAATAATGTTTACTTAGCGGAGCGCTTTTAGAAGCTTTAGTGAAAGACAATTGTATGAACAATGCTGGCGGGTCGCCAGACATCTGCCACGAAATACTTAGCTTTAAGCTAACCAATCTGTTGGAATCCTTTGAACTTTTGAACCACTGTATGTAGGTGTGGTGGGTTATTAACCTTGTTATCTTTTATTACAGTAAGCTTTCAAAAGAAAGCTTATGTTTGTCTGTATATTTTATGGGAGTTTAAAAGTTCGAGAAATACACTAGAATCGACTATTTTTAGCATAGAGCGTGGTACCGTAATTTAACGTTTGAGTTAATATTTAACTATTTGACCTAATTATAGGGCAATTAATTACAAATATTTAAATATAGCTAAGTGAGAGATTTAAGGGTCATCATAGGTGCTAATGCAAAAACGGTATTATAAAAGAGCTATTAATGCTTTAGCTCTGCTATTTCAACGTTCCATCTATATAATCTGATTTTATTATTCTATGTATCGAAATAAATGTCAGGTATAACAATTTATTTTAGTAAATTGTTTGTAATTAGTTAGTTCGATATTATGTATTATATATTTAACCTTTGAACTTGATTATATGTGGCGCCATGCAATGGCTAGTATATATTATAAGCATATCAAAAATATGAGATCAGTGGTATGTAGGTACATCTAAGCTATTTGCTCCAGTTTTGGATAACGCCCAAACAACAGCGCCCAAACAAGTCGAAGTCAAGAAATCTTAAGTAAACATCGATTAATAAAGTCGATTATCTGCTATTTCAGGCGTTTCCCGCCAATTTACGACGAAACGTCAAACTGACGTAAGATTATTGCTCTGATTTCTGGGGTTTTTGGCCTCGCAACAAAGTTACGGAGAATAATGGGCTTATCTGGTTATATATGTTAATGTTCAGTTTTTAAACATTTATATACTTTTCATTTAATATTTAGAAGTTCGTTTGAAATATTAATGCCATAAAACAATTACAGTATTCTATATTTTTTATAATAAATGACATGTTGCATTTTTAAATAGTGTCTGAAAAAATAATAACTATAAATTATTTTTGTTTATATTATTATTATATATTTGTGAACTTTAAAATAGTGATGGCAGCACCCGATGGATATTATTACCTTGCGTTACAATTTTTTTTAAGTCGGGGGTTTTGAAATCACTTTTTTACCGTTGTGAGTTTTTTCAAATTTTTTTAATTTTGCTTTTTAATTCAAAATTTTTAGAGAGCGTAGATATTATATGTACATAAAGCACCGCCCCTGGTCGCCTCGCTTGAATGACCCTATAAGATACGCCTCTGCTACAGTATCAAAATCGGACTAGTAGTTTTTAGATATAAATGTCTTTAATATGTTGTAGCTAATATAAAATATAGTAGGTAGCTGCAGCGCCGTCTAGTGAGTTACAACATAATATATATTTAAGAACCCTGACTAATTAACCACATTTTGCATCAAAACTGGTTCAGTACTATTGGTTTGGAACAAACAAATATTTACTGCAACGCCCCCTGGTGAGTTATCACCGTAACACCTATATAAGAACATGCACCAATTAAACCCAAACCCATCGCTGAAAACTGCATCAAAATTGAACTAGTAGTTTTGGATAAAAATGGCAACATTGATTTGTACAAATAATATTTGCTGCAGCGCCTCCTGGTGAGTTGTCACCGTAACACCTATGTTAGAACATGCACCAATCTAACCCGAACCCATATCTGAAAACTGCATCGAAATCGGACCAGTAGTTTTGGAGAAAAATGGCAACGTGTATTTGCCCAAACACACAAACATCCTCTCACCCCAAACGCATATATCGTCTCCGCTCCATCGTGTGTAATAAAAAAAAAATTTATGAGAGAAATTTTGAGTTTAAATATTTTTTTTTATTTGACGAACAGATGCTCGAAACCTCAACCTTGTAGCTGACGCAAAAATAATATTCAAAAACGTACTTTTGATATATTTATTGACAGAAGCGTGTAACAAATATATTATTTTGTAAGTAAAATAGAATTTTCAAGGTCGTTTATCCAGTATAAAATTGTCTCAACCTATATCTACGCCAAGACTCTGTCACGTGGACTGTCATTTGTCAATGCTATGTACAATATTTCCTACAAAATATATCTGGGAGATAATATTTTTATAGAACAGTACTTAATAGTGATTTGTTTTATTTAATTCGGCATTTTACATTTATTTACAAGTAATTAATTAATTATTATTTATTGATGAATTTATATAATACACATATAATTATAATTTATTATCTTTATCGTTAACTGGGAATAGGGAAGAGACCTTTCTGGCAATTCCAACTAAAGTGAAAAACGTAGCTCAACTACCTTTTTTTTAATACAACACTAAGGTAGGGGTGCTAATATTTACGATACGGTTTATGTCCATTCCAATCCTAGTTTTATATACAATAAACATATTGTGTATGTGTTCAGCGCTTTTTCGTCCCA
Organism: Boloria selene; assembly: GCA_905231865.2. Classification (NCBI taxonomy): domain Eukaryota; kingdom Metazoa; phylum Arthropoda; class Insecta; order Lepidoptera; family Nymphalidae; genus Boloria; species Boloria selene. The sequence continues at coordinate 2,039,275 of HG993156.1, forward strand.
CTGATGGGCATGGGCCTTCCTTCAGTAGTGCGAGTTGGCGGAGAACACATATCTTTTGAAAACTTGCTAGGTACTATGAAATAATCAGGTTTCCTTACGTTGTTTAACCTTGTTTTCCTTCAAGTAAGTGGTAATCGTGGTGTTAATGATTCGCATTTGAATATATAAGAGATACCCGTTTTACTCCGTTTCCCAACTTACCAATCCCTTTAGTACGTATCTGTACTCTTATAAATTGTATGCTAATTCTTATTTTTCTACTGTTTGAAAGAAAGAAACGAAGACAAAGGAAAGAAACTTCAGTAACACATTTTTTTCGAACCATTATAGAATATTCGAAAAGCTTCTTCTAGTGTGAGTTGACAAATAACAACATTTACATGTAAAATTATTGCCAAAAAAATTCCGTTTGTACACACTTTGTTAAAACTGAAAGTTTCCCAAAAGAAAAACAAGTTGATCCCTTAATTAATCACGTCCTAATACCGCTGAAAAAGTAGGCCGAAATCAATTAGCTTACACCGGACAGTACAAAGGACCAAATGAATTGAGCGCGTCACTCAATATAACGAAAATAACATTTTGAAATGTAGGAAATATAAGTTATAATAAAATATATAAATAAATACTTAGTAGCAAGTTAGGCGAGCCGACATTAGTCGTTAGTCGCGCGCACCACGGTGTGGTACCCTCAGTGACTGTGTTGTGAGAGTGTTCATTTTAACGGTTGGTGTTTTAAAATGGCGGGAGTACGATTCTAGTTTCTTCTATACTATACATTTACACTGTACAATTTAAATTTCTTTCGTTGGCGCGTTTGGTGAGTGACGGTGCTACGCCGCTACGGCTACGAGGCGTAGAACTAATATTGGCTTTTTATTAAATAACTGTAGGTTTATTTTATTAGTAGGCTATAATTGTGAATTGAAAGAATGGAAAAAAAAAATTCTACTTGATGACGATTTGTGAAATTCCGATGCGTTTTTTATATCTAAAAAAATGCGAAGTTTCAATAAACTTCATTAGAAATTATTTTTTAATATTAAAAAAATGTATAATATTATCATAAAATACACGCAAAATTACTAAAAATATTATTTAAATAGTAAAAAATATTTAATAAATCACCTAAAAATATTACAATTCACAGTAATCGGTTAAAACACCACTTTTTACACACAAATTGACCTGACCTTTTGAAAGTCAGACAAAAATCAATAAATTTATTTATAGGGAAAGACAAAACTGTCAAACGATTTTCCTTTTCTACCTATTTTCGAGCTTTTAAGCTTTTGTTAACCATATTTTTTTTTATATATATTCATATATGTTTCCCCTCAATAATGATTACAGTCAAATTCCGACCCTTAACCACTGAATGGAACCACTTCTAAGGTGAAAAAGCCTACGGATATTCGCTACTCACATATTTAAGCCACTTTTTGACGACATCGTTATACATTTGCTAATAGAAATCCTATTCATATCTGCTGGAATGCATAATATTAATACAAATATTTTTAGCATGTCCAGTTTTATTCATTCGTTATATTTATTACGTGATAGAAGTGAGCGGTTGCGATCGTTATGAAAATTGTAGTTATTTTAGATGTAAGAGCCAAATTTCTGTGCATTACTGTAAAATTTGTATGATATAACATTTTTAATATGATGTTACATATTTTTGGTGGACTTAAAATAAAAGTAGGTCTTTCCGTGTGTATATATATACACAAAAAATATGATTTTTGCCAAGTGTGAATCTATTTAGCAGTTTTTACTATATTAATTGTGGGGTTTTTCAAAATTTTCACCATTGGCAGTTAGAAAATGGTGTATGCTATGACACCTGTTTAGTTCAAATATTTATTAGATCGACGTGACATCTTATAAAACAGCTTGGATATAATATTACTTTAAATATATACGTGAAAGTGGTTTTGATCATTTAACATTCCTATCAAAAAGTAGATGTTAAAATAAAAGCTCACAGAAAGATATTATTTTTATTTATATACACATAAGTGGTTTTTATATGATACATATCCTTGAGAAGCTGTCTAGAGCTTTCAATATGTGATAAATTACGAGCGTGTAAATTTTATATCGATCAATACGCGCCACGAAAGTAGCAGTGGGTTTTCGCAGGAGTTGTGTTAGTAAAAGTTATGTATAATTAATTTTAATATCTATTTAGGGACGTTTCGATGACCTTCGAAATAAGGTGTATAGCAATGTTATATTAAAATTATTAGCTATAAATCATCTTCTGCGCAAGTTATACCACGTGGTTTATCAAGACTCATCTTTCGTGGTGCGGTCTATACCAGCAGCTTTTTTATCCTTTGCTAGAGTTGATGCTAGTAATAAAACTAGGAATTGAAAGACAAAACCTTTAGGCATGCTTTTTCTTATACTTTTAAACCCTCACGCAAACGAGTAGGTAATGTACGTTGACGCGTAACTAGCATTTCCTGCGGCTTCGCACACGTTCTAAAGACCGGAAACCAAGTTCTTACTGAGTCGCGCGGTATGGTATCTCGCAGAACAAACGCCCGCCCTTCCCGTTTTTACAACATTTTCATTGATGCTCCGCTCCCATTAGTCGTAGCGTGATGTAATATAGCCTATAGCCTTCCTCAACATACGGACTATCCAACACAAAAAGAATTTTTCAATTCGGACCAGTAGTTTCGGGGTCAGACCTGTACATTAAATATCATATAATAATCTTATAAAAATAATCATTACTTTCGATGCCGATTCTATAGTTACAACTTTTGTCTGTCTGTCTGGGAACGCATCACGAGACAACGGCTTTTTTTTAATGAAGTTTGGTGTGATGATAGCTTTCATTATCAGGGTCATAATACATATAATATACTCTTACGTTTAACTACGTTTTAGTGGTAAACAATGGATTTTTTCTAAAGCTTCTAGAAAATCCTTGGAATTTGGATATGCTAGGCTTGTTTTGACAAGGACACTCTCAGATCTTGTTTTTTTATATTTTCATAACTATAATATTACATTTATAGTCAGGTTTTAAAGTTAGTAAACTTTGTTTAATGATTCTCTAAATATTTATTTAAAATAGATATAAAAATATACACATTTGTAATCCACTGGGTCTAGGTTCTCGTTCACAGCTGCTTTCAGGCTGAGCGGATGTATAAATTTTGATGTGACATTCTTGGCCGCCACTCACACCGGTCACGGCGCACTGCGGATGGACGACCCGATTATTTCTGTAATCATATTAAATTATTTTCATAGTTGTGTAATTTTTGTACTTCTACTAGTTTCAAGGTTAAAGGGTGAAAATTGAAAGCGACTATAGTTTTTGATTATATTCTTTTATTTTTTTTTATTAAGACCACCAACAAAGTACTTACAAAATTATTTATACTTAATAATTATTTTTTATTATATTAAAGGTTTTTGTTGTAATCTTCCTTTGGGATAAAAAGTGACAATGACCTGTTATTGATAATGTTATGTTTAGGTGACTCACTCTCTCTCTGCTCACCCGAGCAGAGTACGCAGACCAGACGAACCCTCGTCACTTATTTATCATACATTTCTCTGAGATCGGTTTTTTGTCATGAGACCAGAATTTTAAATGCTATAGATGCGGCACCTGTATCGATATTAATGATTATAGTTCAATACGATTTACCAAAAAATATTTAATTTGCAAATTCGACTCAGAGTTCTATTATATTTATTGATTGGATCTAATTAAAACTTATAGAATACTTTAAAGAAATGAAAAAAAAATTGCCCAGAAATATGAAGCACCTGCTAATTTTTTTTTCATTTTTTTTTTGTTTCATATTATGCATCTATAAAGAGAGATATATCCATAAGGAGCAAAATACATTCATAACTTTTACTTAATTCTCAATGAATAATGATTTCATGTGCCTTGTATCAATTTTAATTATCACCAAAATTCAGGATTTTTGGTGCTAAATGAGGTCTAAGAGACAAATTTTCTCACTCTCATCCTTGTTATTCTTCACGGTAGAAATACTGAAAAAGTTTGTCCACTGTTCGAGTATTTGAAATTCACAATGTTTGTTCTAAATGTTTATTTTTGTTATTACTGTCAATTATATTCACGCCTTAGCATGAAGACGTCTTCATTTAAATCGCCTTCGACAAGGTTATGTGAAACGTTTGAGTTGACAGGCTCATTCATCGTTAAGGGACAGCAAGGATATACAAAATGAGTGATACGTTCTTACACACGTCAAGGAACTTGAGCCAAATAGTTCAAGCAAAAGTAGTTAGGAAGTGGAAAGTTGAAATTACGGACGGATTTTCTGGAGGAGGAAGCCTTTTTAATCAGCACATAATAACATGTTGTTTGTGGAGCGCTCTAATTTAACTTAATTTTTTTTTAAATGAGGTTTGGTAAAAGTGAAATCTAGTTATGTTCATTAAAAAAAATATATATTATAAATATACATTTCAAAGTCCTAGACAAGACCAAAACTATGTTATTGCATTAAGGTCAATTGAATAAATAAACGTAGGTACAAATTATTTTTTTTGCTACAATTCAATCAAAGATAATTTGTCATATCAGTTGGACGTGTCTTATCTAATCTTTGAACATCTCTCTGTGAATCATTTATACCGTGAAGGTAGGAATAACAAATAGCAACCATGTTCATATTTCCAATAACTAGTTCGTATATCTAAAATAGAGTTCGGAGGTTTTTATATTTTCACTATAAAATGTAATAAATAAATAAATATAATGGGATATTATTATACACAGCGCCATCTAGCTCCGTGATGAACGAGGCTTGTGTTACGGATGCTAGATAGTTGATATTATATAACTTTTAAATATTATAAATATAAACACCCATGACTGGAGTACATTTCAATTCATTCATGCTCAAAAAACGAATGCCCCCAGCGGGACTCGAACCCGCGACCGCTGGCGCAGAAAGTAAGATCACTACAAACTGAACCAAACGTGTCCTCAAATATTATGTTAGCTTATTAATAAGCTAACAGATTCCAACCACTATTTCAAAATGTCCTTTGTATTAAACACTTAAACCGTACAAATACTATGCTTTTTGGTCTTCGTTAGTATGACAGTGTTATAAAAAGCTTCGTTTTATGAAAGTTTTACAGAACTTAATATTTATACTTTCAGGTAAGATTTTTAATAATTTGACTCTCAATTTTGATTTTCTATATTGCATTTCTCAATATCTTTATTAAAATGACATCAAGCGTTTAGATTTGTACTAGAATGTAGTTATTTTCACAAAATGTCGCTGTATACATACATCCATGATTCGTATCTCGAATTTGTTCCAGTTTCACATTTAAAATCATCTCGGCGCTTGCGCAAAATATTATGAAACTAGCTTATATTATATTATGCTCTCATTTAATGCCATTCGCCTTCATGACATTCATTTTTTATATTTATACGTTTAAATTATAGGATACTAGCTGCGCCCCGCGGTTTCACCCACGTTGTTGCCGTCCCCGTGGGATTACAGGTATAAAAAGTAGCCTATGTCCTTTCTGAAGGTCTTCTCTATCTGTGTACCAAGTTACATCGAATTCGGTTCAGCGGTTTAGGCGTGAAAGCGTAACAGACAGACAGACAGACAGACAGACAGAGTTACTTTCGCATTTATAATATTAGTTAGGATATCATATTTTTGATGACGTTTTATGTCTTAAGTGGAAATGAAAGTGATAGATTTATCGTAATTGATTTAAACTTTAAAAGCTTATTAGCTTAAAAGCTTATTTACCGTATTTTTGGTGGATAGAATATTCGACTGTAGATGCTGAAACCCTGATTTTGAGGTGCAGTGAACGTTTATAGGCTTTTTGTCAGGAGATTCTTGAAAGGTTATTTTACGAAGTTGGAGATGTCAAACTCTCGTACCTTACAGGGAATGTACGACTTATCGAATCAAATTTTCATATAATCAGAGTCTGAGAATGAAAGAATTAACATTTTACTTGTGTTAGTGTTGTGACCTGCATACATTGCTAGAATGGAATTTATTAATGACCGATTCCTATGGCGGCCACTCTCTCTCAAATACTCCGGTGGTACGACTACTCGACACGACCAGTGTGAGCTAAGGCGCAGGACCGACGACTTTACGTGCTCTCCGAGGCACGGGGGTGACACACGCCAACTTCCCAACTACGGGCTTTTATTGAGGCTTAATAAACATAAAAACTCAATAAGTAAACTTGGCCCAACCCGGGACTCAAACCCAGGACCTCTCGATGTGTTGCCGTACATGCTAGCCACTACAACACCGAGATAGAATGGTACTTAAATAAATATTTATAAAAAAAACAAATAAACAATATGGCATCTTATCTATTTAGATATCCAAGTTGCTAGTAAGGAAAATTACAAGTTCCAATATAACAAGTGGTGACGAATAACTATCATACATAGATGTAAACAAAAACATATGCGCGTAGTAGTGATGGAACTTGTTTTTGTAATTTCTTTATTCTTAGAAATTATTAAATAAACAAAAATAGTAAAAAGCTTTATATTTTATATCAGAAATCGATTATAATTATAATTGAAACCACCTTGTAGCATCGAATCGATAGATGATGATGTATTGTGAGTGCTTTCTATGAATCAAGCAAATAAATATTTTTACAAGTTTTTGAGTGTCTTTAATAGATACTCAATTAAGTTGTTTATTTCAAGTATTTTATTTCTATTTTAATTTTAATTTATACACATAATAATCAAATCAAAATATTTTATTTAGCATAAAAATTGTTAGAATTTCTTACTGATCGTCATGAGTCTACCACCAGTTCTAAAAAATCGTTAATCGAAAAATAATAGTCTTTAGTACCCAAACGTTCCTAAAATTGTAACTTCTGAAAAATCTTATTAAATAGTAATTATTAACGATGCAGAGGCCAAATGATCCAGATAAACATCTCTGAGTTGATAAATATAAATAATGCGTTATTTACAGTTCAAAACAATTCTATTTACCGAACTATTAAGAATATTCCACTTTGCTTCTGCAAAGCAAACATTAGCTCAAGAAGTTTTTTACGACTTACTGCAATAAAACATATAACAAACAAAATAGAAGTATTCTTTCGTTTTCACATATTTATTATGATTTTTTGTTTCCAATCATACCTAATGGCTTCAAAAAAAAAAAAGAAATTTGGTTGACACAACAAAGGAGGAAAGATACTATTACTAATCATGGAAATTCTTAATAAAGCTCTTTATAGATTGTAAGCGTTGGTTAAAAAAGGAGCGGGAAACATAAAAAAACAAATAACATACACGACTCTTGCATTATGATATTTGTATTAGATTAATACATTGAAAACATTTGTATATATCTAAAAAGTTTTTTCAAACCTTGTAAACACATTAGTTAGTGATGCGTCATATGCCCTAGAGTACCAGACATGTTCATTTAATGTTTATCCAACTTTTATTACATCTTAAACATCCTCTATCAATGTTTGGTTTACGAATTTGACCGATTTACAATTTAATTTGTGTACAGACTAAACATAATGGAAATGCAATAGTCCTTCCTGGATATTTAGAGCGTATGAGGCCCTTTTTATATTGTAAAAAAACGACCTACCTAATATAATGTTACCCGACCGATTCCGCCCATCGCGACCAATCTCATTGAGACTAGCCAACTGCGCAGGAGATATTATAGTGCATAAATGTACACGCAGACACAAGTGCACTCTCTGTACCTATAATTCTTATACTCCAGTGGGACGACTGTTCGACACGACCAGTTAATACGTAGGACCGATGGCTTCACGTGCTCTCCGAGGCACGGATACCCAAAAGTACCTAAGAGGCTACGTTGCTAAAAAAAATTTGAAGTAGACGAGGACTCGAATGCACAATTAACGTTATTTGTTAACAATATTACGTCTCATTTAGATGATTTTAAGAGAGCACTAAAAATACAATTTTGATAATGACAGTGTACCTTTTACATGTTTATAAAAAGAGTAGAAAAAGTTAATTAATCTTTACAAGCAAACTATTGTTGTTGTTGTAACTATTTTAGTTGTTTTCAAAGCTTCCACACTGATAAAACGAGTTCCACACATTTCATTACCGTAAGTATTGATTACCTTACCCTAACGGTTACTACTTCCACCAAGGTATAATTTTTCTTATTCTTCTTCAAAAGTCTTAATAAAATTAATTTTGGTGCAAATGGAATAAAAATCGTGTTTATAGTCAAAATAATCCGTCAAATAAGTTATAATGTGAAATAAATATTTATTTAATAATTTTTTCATGATCTATTTATCTCATGATCGTATATTAACTACAATAGTTTTTAAGTTATTAAGTGAGAAAAGCATGATACAAATTTAAATTCGGTGTTGTCACCACCCGGCAATACAATTTTTAGAACAAAATCTCGCAAAATCAGCTTTATGTCGTTCTTATTCGTAGTTAATTTATGGGATCATATTTAATTTGTTATGTTTTTTAATACTTTACGATGAGCTAATCGTTGGGCTCGACACTTTTGCTGTTAAAAGATATTTTATTGATATAACTACATCTCTACCGTATCTTGAGAATTTTTATTTACTGACTGCTGACTGAGAAATTATTACTAAGAAAAGTCTTTCTGCATCAGTAAGGAACCTATTTAGTTATTTATTTGTAGTCAGCTAAGAGCCTTGTGTTATGGATTCAAGATAGCTGTTACACTACATACATTTAATATATTTAAAAACCCATTTCTGAATACGTGCTATCTGAAACACTTGGTGGAATATGGCACACAAATGAATGCCCCTAGCGGGACTCGAATCAGCAACCGCTGGCATAGCAACTACTAACTGACTCAAACATGTGGTTTTTTAAAAATACAAGACAGCTGAAACATAGTGAAGTTTATTATTACACAGTTACTCGGCTTTTTTAACCCATACATACGATATTGATGAACCGTAATATTTCTACGTTTAATGCTGTGTGATCGTCTAGTATGTACGGTTGCAGATAAGAAACTCCTGGGTTTAAGTCGCAGATGTTGCCAAGTGATGCTGTGATTTACCAAGTGTTTCAGATATCACGTAAAGCCGTTGGTCCTGCATCTAAACTCTTACCGGTCGAAACTCTTACAGTCGAAGTATCATCCCATCGCACTTTGAGAGAATAAGAAATAGAAAGTGCACTTATGTCTACGCGTACATTTGTGAACTATAATATCTCCTACATCTGGCTGGTCTTAGTGAGATTTGCCGCAAGAGGACATTACTATTATTATCTCTTTCATTATCGGTCATACAATGTGAGTTCTTTAAATACATCGCATTTTCCGTTCAGTAAAATTATATTTTAAGTCGTATGATTCAAAATATATAAAATTTATGGGTTATGTAAACATAAATGTTATTTTAAGCATCAATTGCGTAGAACAAATTGCTATGACAAAATACGTAGAGGGATTTTAAAATAAATTTTATTTTTGTGGATTGTTTTTTCTAGTGTTTGACATCGAGTGTGATAAATAGACATAATGATATTTCACTAACATTTCGAGGATATATTCTGATGGGTAGATATTTTATGAAGGCACGTGTTGAAGTTAACTAGGCTTTAAATTTTATGTAGTCATTGAATTTATGTTGTTTCCTTGAGTTGAATTGTATTCTATGTATATTTAAACAGCTCGGTCAGATTCTAATTGGATTACACGTCCGTTTCTTTTTTTATTTTTAAAAATGTCGTGATTAATAAGAAATATTGAGGGCCAATAGATGTACTCTCGCTTGTATTTTTTGCTGATTAAAATTTATTTATGATAATCTTAACTTGATACCTACGGGCGTGTTAAAATATTTGTATTTTACATAACAATTAGCAAAAAGCTAGTTAAGCTTTCGTCTGAGCTTTCTTTGGTATATTTTTATTTTAACATATTATCCTTTAACAAGTTACATTATTCTTAGGTATTATTTTATTTCTTATGTTTTTTTAAGTTTTCTATTGATAAAAATATTATGAAGTACACAAAATCTCTCAAAATAATATATTTATATGTACGGTCATAAAATTTGTCTTTACAAATATTACCATTATAAATAATCAAATAAAATATATCAAATATTACTAAAATATTATTACTACATTGCAAACAGGTACTTTTAAACCTTTCTTAGCTTTGCGCGAATATTTGACATTATAAATGAAACTATCTTTTTGAATTTTGTCGTGCCTCTCTCTATACATATAGAGACTCTCTATAGATCCGTGATCATGATTGATTGAAAAGATAGTTTCATTTATAGATTTATAATGTCAAGTATTCGCGTTTTGCATAGTTATTTTTTATACAAAAATGTACTTTGTTAAATTAAGTTTTTAATATTATAATAAAACAAATATTGTAACGAAATTTAAATGCCGTAAGACACATAAAGCAAAATTCTTTTAGATCAGACAGTATAATTATTGCACTTGGCGATATCTTCAAACGAAGCAATATATAAAGACTTTTCCATGATTTATTTACGCTGTTACATCCAATTTCCGACGCCTCAATAGCATCTTCCTTAATATTTAGTTTGATGTAAGTTTAAACAAACATTAATTACATTTTGTTAATGATCCAAAACAAAATATATGAAGTACTACAAGGACTATGATATTCATTTATATAATGACTGTTCACATTTTAAGTGGAAATAAATAAAAAACGATTAACAAGAAAATGCGACGAACGTATACTGTTAAGCACATGACACAAAGATTATAAAAGCTTCATAGAGTAAAGTTACTTACTTTACTTCATAGAGTTAAGTTTAAGCTTACGTGTCCAATATCTCACATAGATTTTTACATATAATAAATATGGTTGCGTTCTCACTTACAAACATTAACATTTGTAGTATTTTCACATGTTATTCGACATACATATGATCTTGTTAGTTGATTTTGTAATATGTTTATATACATTTTTTTGAATTCAGCCCTTTTAAATACGCACTGCTGGGAATGGGCTTCCCTCAATACGAGGGGATCAGGCCATAGTCCACCGCGTTGGTCTAGTGCGGGTTGGCAGACTTCACATGTCTTTCGAAAACTTTGAGAGAACCTGGTAATCAAGATAGAAAAGCACATAAAAATATCAGAGATGCGAACCCGAATTTGAACCCGCATCACTCGGTTATCCAAGAGAGCGCGCTGCTACTGAATTCAGAAGGCATCCCCTTAATTTCAAGAAAATCCATAAGTACTAGGTCTTAGTCCATCATTGGCCAAAAGTGGGTAGACTACAAAAACTTTTTAGGTAGCCGCAATAGTAGTTCTCACGTTGTTCTTCTTCCCGGTAAAGTAGTAGAATGGTGGAAGTTCATTTCAAACCTGATAATTTTTCTTCACAATTTTATACATTTATTGAAAATTTAAAAAATATTTAAGACGAAGAAATTTAAAGATACCGCGATATGAATAAAAACAACTAACAACAACTAAACTACCCACCTCTTCCTGTTTAAAAGCACACGTTCTTCAAACACGTACTCGCATCATTCAAAAATATTCTAACATAAATAAAGTTATGAAGCGATTCAATGCATAAGACATTGATCGACGCTGATTGTATTTATCAATTTGGATGGCTGCCTACGGATATCAGTCCCCTGCGTCCTCATTTACACATTCATAATTAGAATACGCGTCGCAATAATTATTGCTATTTCTAATTTATTTAACGAATATTTACTGTCTAGATCCCCGGAATACACCGGATACCAGATAGATGATATACTACATAATATACAAGTTTAAATACATACCCACGTGTTATATTAAATACAAGAAATAAGGATAAACTTGTCATACCCAGTTTTCGGCTACAAAAAGTAAATAGATCATTTATGGGGCAAGTTGTACGCATGTATAACAACATTCCACAGTCCATATTGAACTTGCCTTTGAGGCAATTTAAATCCAAAATTAAAAGTACGTTGTTGAATAAGGCTTATTACACTATAACGGAATATAGAGTGGATGTAATTATATTATGATTTGATTTGATTTGATATAAATATAAACACCCATGACTGGAGTACAAACATCCGAGATTAACAAATGATCCCAGCGGGACTCGAACCCGCGAACGCCGACGTAAGAAAGTAGGGTCACTACAAACTGCGCCAAACGTGTCGTTTCAATGTTGAGTGAATTTCTAAGAGGTGTGATATTTTCCCGAAGTAAAAAGTATGTCCCAGACCAGCAATCTAATTAATAATATAAGACAGACAAAAATTCTTAAAACTATACTATATATTATTCCGTGTTCGCACTATATAATAATAATGAATATTTCAATAAACTTCAGTTTTCAGTCAGTCAGTTCAGAAACAAGTGTTAAATAAATTGTACGGTTTCAAATATATATTTAAAAGTATTTAAATATATAATTTAGTATATGTTCCAAACTTGATCGCATCAAATATCGTGTTATATCGTTAAATTATTTTACACGCCATTAATTTATTGGCAAAATACGATTTCCTATACATGTTGACATCCACCGATCGTCAAATTGTCATCAGGCGGAAACGGCGCCGTTAAAATCCAAAACTTCGGCGCATTTAGAATTTTGATCGCAAAGGCTGATTTATACAGAGGTATTTGCTCACGCCATTTTTTCTGCGAAACTAGCTATAGCTTAGCTAGCAGTAGTCGATTGTGCAATTTTAATCACATCTTACACAAAATAATTTATTATAAAACAAAGTCCACCGAGTCTGTCTGTCTGTCAGTTCGCGATAAACTTAACAACTACTGCACCGATTTTCATTCTGTTTTTACCAATGAATAGAGTGGTTTTCGAGGAAGGTTTTAGTATATAATTTGTTAGGTTTTTGTATACATTTACTAGCGGAACGGCTTCTTTCGCGCTAAATCGTAAAAATAAAAGTATTGAATAAAGATGACTTTTTAATAAACTTACAGCTTTAATAAATGAAAATATTTTTGTACTTGTCTACATAAACGTATTTTAGGAGAAATGACTTAACACACAAAAAATCACTTTTGAGTTATCAAGGTTTTAAGTTTAGATTAGATGATATTTTCTACTATGATGTTGTATTTTGAATATTTTGAAAATGTAAGTTAAATTAAAAATAATTCTAAGAGGCATTGTATTTATATTTTATAATATGTTCTTTCTAGCCGTATTTCTACCTTAGATGCTCGACTCATATAAGTTGTTAGGAGTAAACATAATACATAGGAAAATTTCTTTATTGGTCTATGGAACCAAAACCCTACTCGATGGGAGATCAGATGCAGGATTAGGTACATGCAAAACACTCAACATCGAAAGTATTCCAGCTATGGACTGCTATTGACAGATGTACTTTGATTGTGTTTGACATGATAACCAATATATCTTAAGCAAAATGTGAGATACATTTTAAATGTGTAATGATAAGATCAACTATTGCACCATTGCTGCTTATATTAGAATTATCAATTAGTTAGTAGTTAGTATGTTTAACAAAACAAAGCACAAACACAAAATTTATTGTATCACCATTGTACCACAAAAGTTACCTGAAAGTTTTAATAAAATTTTATTATAGTGAAATTAGCTAAAGTGTTTATTGCAAGTATAAAAACAAATAAGCTAGTATAATAGAATATAAAAAAGGAAGTTTTAAACTAAAAGACACGCGCACCGATCATAATTCATATTATCTCATATTTGAAGACAAATAATAATATGTGTCTACATTTCAATTCGCATAATGTAACCACACCTTAATATAAACTCGAAGGCATGTCGACTGAGTTGCCAACTATTTTTATGATTTTTAATGACAAAACTATCTCATAAACAGAACATTTTATATATTTTATAAATTTAGCCACGATTATGTTTATATCCAGCGGCTCGGACCTAAGACGTAATAACAACGTCACGTTGAATGGGAGCCATAATTTAGACCACGTAACTTGTGGATACGAAAATATGCGAATCTGGTGAAATCTAAACATATATTGGTTATAATTTCAAATGTTTTAACTATTTACATTGTATTCGTGGACAGAATAATTATCCAGTTGAAATAGTTTCAGTTTTTAGATTTAAAGCAAATTTAGCGGTTATTATAATAGCTGTCACTCACCGAACTCTCCACATAAACGAAATTAGGTTTGATAATCAATGTATTACAGTTTAGCTAACACAAAACAAAACATGCCAAAAATATAACAACACTCCACACAATATAACACAAAATAAGTTTTCCGTTTGAAGAGTTGGAAAGTGGTATAGCACCTAAATGGCTTTTATGTCTGGACTCTGGAATTCTATCGTTGGTTGCAACGAGAAGGAAGTTAACTGGAACGACGTATCAGTTTTCTATTTTGATAACAAAAAGAAATATTTCTCAGTATCTGAAATCGATAAGGAAGACAAGCCTATAGTGTTTTCTGAATCTCATAAGATCACGTTCAACAAAACCGGTTTTGGACTTTCTTATACGCCGCTTAATTTCATCACTATCTACCACATAGATAGTAGAAAAGGTTGGTTATAAATATTGGCGCAATGTAAAACTTATTCAATAAAATGTTTTAAACTAAGTCATCGAGGCGCCTTTTAAGAAATGTTCAAAGTAAATTATAACTGATCAAGATTTTTCGTTGAAACAATCTACGAAAATATTGGAAGATACAGTAATATTTGAAAATATTGGAACAATTTAGACCTGAAATAACAATCTAGATCAAATATAATACTTTGAAAAAAATCACTAAGAATCTAATCTAAATACTAGAAATTCCCGTCAACACTTTCAATGTATATAAGATCACATGTCCTAACATCCCTCCACCACTTTGTTTTTAAATTCATTTGTATTGTCCTGAATTCATATATTTCAGCCTTACTAATAACTACAAAATTCCTATGATGATATGCTTGCTGATATATTTAATAAATTTTCCAGCGGAAGTAAAGATGCCAAGCGGCCACATCGACCAACCAGTGATTGAAGATAACAGGGATGGTACTGTTAGCATCAAGTACGATCCCCGAGAGGAAGGTGTCCATGAACTTTACGTAAAATACAATGGAGAACATGTGCAAGGTAAGAATATACAAATAAACAGCCAAAGACAAAATATTTCACTCACTTGTCTCACAACACAAATTGTCTCACTAACTGACTTTTATAATGACTTATCTAGTCAAAACAAAAAAATCTAAACGATTGCTTATTTTATGCGATTTATCAATTACTTGTAACTGTTGTACCTAAAGCTGATCTAATGTAATTATTTATCAATCCTCAGGGTCACCATACAAATTCCACGTAGACTCCATCTCTTCAGGGTACGTGACAGCTTACGGCCCAGGTCTGAGCAATGGTGTGAGTGGTGAACCCAGCCAATTCACTATCAGCACCAAGGGGGCTGGTGCTGGTGGTCTATCTATGGCTGTTGAAGGTCCAAGCAAGGCTGAAGTAAGTCAATATTATATTAGCCGCTACAAAACGTACCTATTATTTATTTAAATTTTAATAAATAACTTTTCTAAGAGATATTTCATATTCTTTGTTGGCTGGAGGCTAACTAATAAATAAAAATATTCATTTTAAGCTTTACTTAACATAGATAATATAAATATAGATAGTAGGAAATGTAGTCTTCATTCATGTTGCTAATATCTATTTTTTTTTCAGATCACATGTCATGACAACAAAGATGGCACCGTCGCTGTGTCTTACCTTCCCACCGCCCCTGGAGAGTACAAAATCTCTGTTAGGTTCGGCGATAAGCACATCAAGGGATCACCTTTCCTCGCTAAGGTTATTTTTATATTTAAAATACTTGAGGGATATTCTTGTTATATGTTTCACGAATTAATTAGCACTTTCATTTTTTTATTTCTTTAAAAATAGTATCTATGCGTATGTATATGTCTTTTCTATTTCGATAGCTGTTATCAAGTTAACATTTCAAAAGCCTTTCGTCAATGGAAGAGGCTCAATTCATAGTCCACTATGCTGACCAAATGTGGCTGGTGGTTTCGGCTTCATAATTTTCGTAACTTGAGGCCCAATCCAGTGATCCATATTTTTTTTGAGTTTTTCATTGAATGATTAGAGTTTGTTGATACATAACATAAAATTTAAATGTTTTGTGTACAGGTCACAGGGGAAGGTCGTAAAAGGAATCAAATGTCTGTCGGTAGTTGCAGCGAAGTCACTCTTCCTGGCAAAGTCAATGATATTGACATCCGCAGCCTCAACGCTTCCATCCAGGTATTTAAAAAAAAATAAATGTTATGTAAATGTATTGGTCACTATATTAATATTGGTAGAAATCAAAAGTAGAGGATTTGGTTTCCAAATTTTTCTTTTTTAATTATTATTGTCTTTCTTTGTAAAATATTTTGCATTTGGCCTATTGAATAGATCGTACATAGAATTTGAGATTAATCTTTTAATAAAACGAATGGGTAATTGTCTAAAAAATAAAATGACCTATTTTTGAATAATATTATTATTTGTTTACTACTCCCAGGCTCCATCTGGTCTTGAAGAACCTTGTTTCTTAAAACGCCTTCCATCTGGCAACATCGGCATCAGCTTCACTCCCCGTGAGGCTGGACAGCATATTGTATCCGTCAAGAAGATGGGTGTGCATATTCAGAACTCTCCTTTCAACATCACTGTCCAGGAACAGGAGGTCGGAGATGCTAAGAAAGTTAAGGTCCGTAAAAAAAT
The DNA here is from genome assembly GCA_905231865.2 of Boloria selene. Classification (NCBI taxonomy): domain Eukaryota; kingdom Metazoa; phylum Arthropoda; class Insecta; order Lepidoptera; family Nymphalidae; genus Boloria; species Boloria selene. The sequence goes on from HG993156.1 coordinate 2,056,081, forward strand.
GTTTTGATTTTATTTTTCTTTTAATTTCATTCTATTAAGTTATAAAAAATCTTACATTATTTAAATTAATACGATTTTGTCATTAAAATATGCTCTAAACTTTAGAAAAGACAAGTTGACTCGTTATTTTAACCGATTACAAAAAGGAAGAAATTTAATATTACACTGCTATATTTTTGAGGATATAATGTATAAACGTCGTATTTTATTATATTTGATTAAGGTAACAATTGCAATAGATTATAAAAATGAAATGTTAAACTTCAGGTTTCCGGAACTGCCTTGAAGGAAGGCAAGACGCACGGTGAGAACACCTTCACCGTTGACACAAGGAATGCTGGTTATGGTGGTCTTTCGCTTTCCATTGAAGGTATGTGTTATTTTATTTATACAGTACTTAAAACGTACACATATTTTAACAGTTTCGTGACGGTATATTATATGCAGATCAGAAGGACGTTATTATGGTATTTAAAAAAAGATGGCAGCTAGTGCTGACTCCTAATAGACTAGCAATACGCACGGCTTCGCCCGCGTTCATTTCTTTAATCGCTACTAAACTTCATTCGATCACTCGCTGCGTTGAAAATGCTCCAAAATTACTCCAGCTTTAATATACTCCTGAGCCGCGCGGCTACCTATTTCATATATTATGTGCGGCGTGCACTCCTCCCCCTCTCCTGTTATTGTAATTTTAGTAGGGATCCTTTTTTTTTTCTTGCAATTAAAATAGCCTATATTAATCAATGATAATATAGCATTCAAATGGTGAAAGAATTTTTAAAATCGGTCTAGTACTTTTTGAGCCAATTCGTTACAAACATACTTACATACAAATCTTTCCTCTTTATAATATTAGTATAGACAGCACAAATAGTAGCGAAAATTCATTAAGATTGTTTTCGGCATCACACAATATCTTTACATCGAGAAAATGGTATACATATTAACATAGCTCTGAGTTTCTATAACGTATAACATGTGTCAGTTCCTAACATTATAAGTTGGGACTTTAAAATACTGCATAATCTAGTTCCATGGCAAGCTACGGCTCTTGTGTTATGAATTTAATTTAATACACTACTTATATATAACTTTAAATATATATATATTACAAATATAAACACCCTTGACTGGAGTACAAATATTTGTGCTCACAAATGCATGCCCCCAACTGGACTCAAGCTCGAAACCACTGGCATAGCAAGTAGGATAACTACAAACTGATTCAAACTTGTCGTCCCGTCGTCAACAATAACATGAGCTTTCATTTGGCTTCAACTGCCTTTAACATTTTATTAAGTTTTATTATAATTTAGTATTCATATATAACTTCTAGGTCCCAGTAAAGCTGAAATCCAGTGTGCCGACAGCAAAGATGGCGTCTTGGCTATCAGCTATAAGCCCACTGAACCTGGTTATTATATCGTTAACCTTAAGTTCGCCGATCACCATGTGGAAGGATCACCTTACACTGTCAAGGTATTTTAAGCTTGTTGCAAAATTTTTGAATATTTTGTGAATATTGTAATAAAATTATGATTTATGATTGAAAAATATTTGTACAAAAAAAAGAATCAAATTAAACTTTATTATTTATATTTCAAAGCTGTAAGTCTAATAAATTATAAAAAACTTTGGATATACAAAAACATGTTTTGAACGAATAAAATACGAAGAGGAGAGGAAAATATTTTATCTCCTTCCTTCATTATTTTTTTCCACTCATTCTTCACACTCTAAAGGCGAACCGAAACGAACGAAAGATTTTACTTTAATAATACCAAAAATTAAATATGAACCACGTAGACGATATTTCACCAATCTCTAAATTTTATTGATTTTCATTCCGAATTCCGATTCATACTAAGCTTCCAGGGTTCGAATCCATATATATACTTTGTCCATATATTTTAAAGGTAGCTCTTACCTAAAAAATAAATAGCGAAAAGCTTCACAAATTTCCTTTATTTTAAATATCTACCGCAACCGCATAAACCTATACAATGCGTTCATAGATATTCCTGCTTAGATATTTAAAAAAAATATTATAAAATAAAAAAATATTATAAAAATATTATAAAAAAATATTATATGTATAATATAATAACTTAAAATAACCCTGTAATAGGTGACGGGTGAAGGCAGCAACCGTCAGCGAGAGAAGATCCAAAGGCAGCGAGACCAGGCGCCGCTCACCGAAGTTGGCACCAACTGCAAGCTCACATTCAAAATGCCTGGTACGTATATTCTTTTATGTACACACTAACAACACACCCTGGCTTCGCTCGGATTCGTTTCTAGGTACGTTTTAATTGTTAATTTAGATTCCAGACAGATATTTTTTCGAAGTAAAAAGTTTTTTATGTTCAAATTTCATCAAAAATTATCTAGTGGTCCTCGTGATGCAGTCGCAGATAGACAGAAAGATAGACAAAAGAAAGACAAAAAAGTTTGGAAAATATAAATTCTTCCTCTGTATCGATGATTAAAGAAATTAAAAATAAATAAAAATCTTTATTGGAAACGTTTTCAAATTAGACAATTTTGATAAGATTTTTTTTTATTTATTATAATATGTAAGATTGGAAGGAAATTAAAATAAACTATGTGTACAAAAGATATTTGTTATCTATATTTCGACTTCTTTGCTAACGCTTTTTTTTCTTTTTAAATAAACTTGAATAAATCAATTCTAGTATTAACGAGAACTAAATTCATATTTTCCAACGTATTCTTGCGTAAAAGTCAATAAAATGATAACGAAAATTGCTAAATGATTCGCTAATGAAATTGCGAATGTATGCGGTGGTGGTAGTGCGAGTCGATATTAAGCCTTTTTGTATACTGTTTTAGTGTAAAATATAATATTGTGATTACGATATATAGAACCTATACCTACCTAGCTACCTACCTAAGAAATTTAAATGCATAAATATAACTTCATTGAGACAAAGTTAGATAAGTTACTAGTATTTATAAATAAGTTATCAGTTACATATAAAATGCAGACTACAGATTTTCTTTACTAATAAAAACTAAATAAAAAACACTGGTTAAGATCCAGATAGACTTGTTTTTGTGATATTTTAACAGCCGGTTCAAAATATATTTTTACTTCGGCGGTATTTCACTTCATTCATTGAACGGTACTTTACGAGTGGTTTTTGCGCGAACAGGTGCATAGTCACATATTTTTATATATCCAGTATCTTCATTTTCGTTTATACTATAAATTTTATATATTTTAATACAACACAAAATGTAAGTCGTATTGATTAGAGGTAGTAGATTCGACTATCATGATGATGAGGCGTTTTGTTACAACACTATTGTTTATTTGAAATTGAATATCTATAGTACAATAACAACACGTTGGGACGTCATCTAGTTCCATGATAAGCTACGAGGCTTGTGTTATGGATACCAGATAGTTGATACGCTACATATTATATTATAACTTTAAATAAAAAAATCTTTTTCGTCACACAAATGAATGCACCTTGGGACTCGAACTCAAGGGACGTAGGGTCACTACAAACTGAGCTAAATGTGTTGTCTAAAAAGTATAAAGCAATGTTGTCTTCAGCCCTTTTTAACGTCCTAGTGGCACACGTCCTGTGCTGGGCACAGGCCTCCCTCGGTACGAGAGGGATCAGGCCATAGTCCACCGCCCTGGTTTATTGCGTGTTGCCGGACTTTACATGTCTTTTGAAAACTTGCTAGGTTTTCTCAGACACGCAGGTTTCCTCACAATGTTTTCCTTCATCGTAAGACAAGTGGTAATCGTGATATAAATGATTCACGCATGAAAATATCAGAGGTGCGAGACCCGGATTTGAACCCGCATCATTCGGTTATCCAAGCGAGCTCTTTACCGCTGGGCTACCACTGCCATAAAACTAAACAATATGGGTATTTAAAAATAGGTATGTAAATACTTTCTAAAGTATCCTCATCCTGTCTCGTTATAAATGACTCGTTAAAATCTTATACTTATTCTGAGAAATCAATACTAAACGGTAAAACCCGAGCGGAGCAAGGTTATTAGCTTAAGCTATTTAATTTATTAAAAAATATATTAAATTGCATCATAATAAATATTAAAAGCTATCAGATATGGTTTATTAGGTCAATATATTTATACTGAACTCTATAAATATATGACGTGAGTCGTCGATTTCTTTTTTTGCCTATATACTCGTATTTATCAAAGGCGAGGTGAAAACTATAGGTAATTTTTATGCTAAAAATATCAAACCTCTGTATTTCTGTATAATTTTTGTGCGATATTCTTGTACTTTTTACCACATGTAAAGTCGCAGGTTTGATTCTGGGTTGAAGGAAATATTTTTATTGGCAGTGCTTGACTGCGCGGTGGTGCGTGAAATGAAAATTAATGATGAAAAAAGTATGCTAAAAGTCATCGAAGTATAATTACATAAATTGAACCTAATCTTATTTTTGTGTAGTTGGTAGCTATTAAGATTCTTTTGTGTTATCAGCAAAAAAAAATAAGAATATAAATTACATGTTTACAATTTTTATATCAGTACATAGTATAAAACAAAGTCGCTTTCTCTGTCCCTATATCCATATGTATGCTTAAATCTTTTAAACTACGCAACGGATTTTGATGCGGTTTTTTTTAATAGATAGAGGGTTTATATGCATAACTAGCGGATCCCGCGGCTTTGCCTGTGCTAAATCTAGGGAAGAGCCCGAGCGAAGCGAGGGCGAGTTGCTAGTTAATTATAATCGAATAAGGACCAGTAAGCAATCAGTAGTAATTAGTAATAACGCTTAGGTATACATTTTGGTTTGTTTTGCTACATTAAAATATTCTAATACAATCTTTGTCCAGGCATCACATCCTTCGATCTGGCGGCGACAGTGACCAGTCCTGGAGGAGTATCTGAAGACGCAGAGATCCAGGAGGTGGAAGATGGTCTTTACTCCGTGCACTTCGTTCCTAAGGAGTTGGGTGTCCACACGGTGTCTGTCAAATATAGGGAGATCCACATACCTGGTAAACTACTAAGAATACCTACGATAAAGGTTTAGATCTAAATTTCGTTTACTAAATTTTCAGCCCTTTTAAGGTCCCACTTCTGGGATCAGGCCCTACACCACACTGGTCTAGTGCAGATTGGCGAACTCTACAGGTCTTTCGAAAACCTGCTAGGTTCCCTTAGACATGCAGGTTTCCTCATGATGTTTTACTTCACCGTAAGACAAGTGATAATCAAGTTAAAAATGATTCGCACATGATAATACCAGACGTGCGAGACCCGGATTTGAATCCGCGTCACCTGAAAATCCAAGCGAACGCGTACCACTAGACTACCACAACCTTATTTAGTTTAGGTTTAGGTTTAAAGAATTTATTTCTCATAAAAACATAACGTTCACTTATAATGAGATACAATCAATATAAATAGTAGGATGTAACAATTTTTACCTCTGGAGCGCTTAATCGAAATATTTATAATTACAATGTATAAACGTGTTCTTTTAATTTTGATTTAAAAATATTTATGTTGTCCGAACCTTTAATATGATTTGGTAAATTATTGTATAGCTGCACTCCCTCAAACAATACCGTTTTCTGACCATACTTTGTACGTACACTAGTCAGCATTAATTTATTCTTGTTTCTTAAATTGTGTTTAGTTATTTTTTTATCAATTTTGATGTTAGAGTGTATTGAATTGTTGATAATATTCTTAATTAGTATGCAGGTGTAATAGGTATATAATTGGTTGATATTTAACAATTTTGTTTCTTGATACAATTTGTTGGTTGATGTAAAATAGGGATAGCGAAATAGTACTTTGATAACTTTATTTTGGATTCTTTGTAATGGCATTAAATTTGTCTTAGCGGCACTTCCCCACACTTCTCTTAAATATTCAATGTTAGATTTAACTAAGGTATTATAAATTATCATTCGTACTTTATTAGGAATGCAGTTTGATACCTTTCTCAATGCGCCCAGTATAGGTAGCAGTTTGGCTCTAACGTGTTCTATGTGTCCTTTCCAAGTCAACTTATCATCTATCCATAATCCCAGATATTTTTCTTTTGATGAGCATTGTATGACCTTAGTGTTAATTGTAAGGGGTGTGAAATTAGGTATATGTTTATTTTTTGCACAGAAAATCATGTAGGACGTTTTATTTGTATTTATTGTAAGCAAATTGTACTGTAACCACTCACTTAGCCTGTCAAGATCATTTTGAGCTTTACTTATTAAGTCCTGAATACAGCTTCCGTAATAAAAAAGGCATCTATCATCCGCGTACATTGTAAGTTTTCCAATTAGATTAATGTTAATAATATTGTTAACGTAAATTAAGAACATTAACGGACCAACTATGGAGCCTTGTGGAATCCCGCACGTAACACTTTTAATAGAACTGGTAAAGCTATCTATTTTTACAACTTGCGTCCTATTTTGTAAGTATGATTCGAAAATTTTGAAAGCCCTGCCCGTGATACCAATATTCCCTAATTTCAACAATAGTTTACTATGGCTTACCGTATCGAAAGCCTTCTTCAAGTCGATGAAGATTCCCAAAGCAAAATTTTTTTTATCGATTTGGGACCTTATTTCTGTAACTAAGTCTATGGCGGCGGTAAGAGTGCTCGATTTTGAACGAAAACCATATTGTTGACTAATGAGAAATTGTTTTTCAGACAAGTAAGTATTTAAGCGTTTGTACAGTATTCGCTCGAATATTTTGGATATCACTGGTAACACAGAAACGGGTCTATAGTTATTTGGATCACTTTTACTACCACATTTGTGAATAGGACTAATTTTTGCGATCTTTAGCGAATCGGGAAAGGTGCCGTCAGACAAACACTTGTTTATACAATCAGCTAACCTTTGAGAAATTATATTTTTTATACATTTAATAGCTTTGGTACTAATTCCGTCTATCCCAGTACTTGTGTTGCTATCTAGATTATCAATTATCTTTGATACTTCCTCACTACTACACGGTGCTAACTCATTTAATGTTATATTATGCTTATAACTACGGTCATACATTAATATGTCATCGGTATTAGTGTGATATTTGTTAGGTATTGCACTTGCCAACTCTACGCCGATTGAAGAAAAGAAATCATTAAAGCAATTACAAATTGCATTACCTTCCGTAACAGGTCCAGAATCCAATACGAGTCTGAGGGGAGCACAGTTTTCTTTACTCTTATTTAATGCTAAACTATTTATGGTTTTCCACATTTCCTTCGGATTATGACTGCTGGTACTAAACAAAGAATAATAATAATCTTTCTTGCGGGTCCTTATCAGGTTTTTCACTTTTATACGCTCGTCATCATACTGCCTTTGAAGGTTTTCATCAGTTGGATTTACTTTAGTTTCTTGCCATAATCTGTTTCGCTTATCAATCGAGTTAATTATTTCCTTATTTATCCAATCTTTTTTAGGTACATTTAAAAATTTAGTCTTTTTAACTTTATTATTATGTATATGTTCTAAAATAAACTTCTCTAAGTTCTGATATTCTTTGGTTTCATTGCAATACTCTGCCTTTAAAGCATTTTCATAGAGATTTTCGTAATTTAGGGCTTCGTAGTGTATTTTCCTGGTTATTTCCGGTGCTAGGGTACCAATTTCTAGAAAAATCTGTTTATGGTCGGACAAAGATGAGTCTATTATCGACATGTTGAATGAATGATTATTGACATTTGTATAAACATGATCTAATATTGTGCTTGTTGTGCTTGTTTCGCGAGTACTGAACTTACTATCTATTTTGTTTATTATCTTAAATCCGCTTTCCTCTAATCCGTTCATGTATTCAATGACATGGTTATCTGTACTGAGTAGGTCAATGTTAAAATCTCCAAATACTACTGCTCTTTCTCTGCGTTCTAATTGGGTCGAAAACAAATCCATAAAGTTTTTGATATTGGTGTCACCAGGTCTATAAATAATACCAACGTCTAAGGTTAATTTATTCATATGTATCCACAAGTAATGATTCCCATTTTCACATAATTCCTCTGTTGTCTCAAACGAAATGCTGTTGTGTATGTAAAGGGAAACACCACCTCCCTTACTTTTATTTCTATAGTTATATATATGTTGATAGTTTGAGATGTTGTACAAGTTCGCCTCATGTTCCGAATTAATCCATGTCTCAGTAAATAACATTAAGTGAATAGTCTTAGGTATTGTTTTTATTATGCATAGTAATTCATCAAACTTTCCCGGCGTACGGATACTACGTAGGTTAGCATAAAAACATCGTAATGAATTAGAATGACACTGTATATCTTCGTACTTTTTAAAAATGTAATGTTCTAATCTACTATATTTTTTTATAAATGTATTCTGTAATGGTATTTCCTCTAGTTTTTTTGGTTATTTTTATTTGCAATTATTGTGGGTATTCCTTTTTTATATTTAATTATAAGATCTTTCTCGCCACTTTGTTCGCGTTGTTTTATTTCCTTCTTTAATGAATCTAAATACTGTTTCTGCATTGGGGTTTGATCGGAGTAGAAATGGGCATTACCAGACAATTTTGTTTTGTTGCGTAGTAAATATCTCACAGTATTAACATCACTAAAATACGCCTTAATGGGACGATTCTTATTAGGCTCATATTTACCAAGTCGTACTGTTTTTATTGGTTTGGGACAGGATTCATATACCGATGTTAACAATTTCATAACCTCCACATCATCATAACATTGTCTAGTCTTATAGTTTGAATCATTTTTTTCTAAAATACCCACAATTACAATATTTTTCTCGCGCTCACATCTGTCTTTTATTTCTAGGTATAGGTTTTCTTGCATAAGCGGAAGCGGTTTCAATGTTGAGCATTCAGTGTTTTGTGCCTTTTTGATTTCTATTATTTCGCTCTCTATACACTTAATTTTTTCTTGATTTTTCCTATTAGTAGTTTTAATATTTTCTATTTCAGTATCTATTTGATCAAACTTGTTGTTTAATTTTTCAAATGCCGATTTAATTATTTTTACCTCGTTTCTAATGCCAGATATTTCTTCTTTGATGCTATTCATATTTTCATTTTGTTTTTTTGTGAACTCTTCTAAGAGCTTCAGTATGTCTGAACGGAAGTCCTCAAACTCCATCTTATAGTCTTGCTCTTCAGTGCGGTTATTCCGTTTTCTAATAGTTATGTTAGAGTAGTCCTCATTGCCAAAGTTCGACAGGTTAGGTGTTGAACCGCCAGCACTCCCGCTTCCGCTCATTAATGCAGTTCCGGGCGGTGTTCGTTGCAAACTCATCGTAAGAATTTACGTACGAGTGCAATAGAAACAAAAAATGCAATGCTTCTCTTTACTCGAGGGGGTGAGGGGAGCTGCGAACCTGCTGCTTTCGTGCGTTTGCTTGAGAATCAGAAGGTTATTAGCGTAAACACTGTGTTTAATGTGAATTGAACACAATTACTTTGGTTTAAAGAACACTTTGAAACTATGAATTTTTGAGGAAAAAAAAAATAGATATAATTTTTGCTACAACTTCCAATACGCGTCCACTTACAACGAGCACCAGAGGCTAAGTTTCGGTATAAAAATAGATAATGCAATATTAATTTCATCTTATTTTACTTAGCGTCCTTCCTTCTAATTATAGCGTACACGTAGGGTTGACTAAAAATAGCTTTCAACTTAAAATAAGATTCGGATGACGTCACTTAGTTATTTTGTTGTTTGCCCTTAAATTATTCTAGCATTTAAAATATTATTAAGTAGTTATTAAACTCGAAGCTGGTTCATTTTTTATTTGCTTATACACATTACCCTCGGGACCATATTTAAATATCTACTTGCTTAGAAACTTAGCAATTACATATAAACAATGCGAATGAAGAAATTCACGTGCAAATGTATGTATGTACAAATGACAGAACAGAAAATGTTTTCTAATGTATAGTGCCCTATTATTCGTGTAAAATAAATAACACTAGTAGTAACATACACAATACAATTAAAAACGCCTTCAAACAAAGTTAAACATTTTATTTCTTTCCTCTAGGATCACCCTTCCAGTTCACAGTGGGTCCACTCCGCGACTCCGGAGCCCATTTAGTCAAGGCCGGTGGTGCTGGTCTGGAGAGAGGAGAAGCCGGACGTTTCAACGAGTTCAACGTATGGACCAGGGAAGCTGGAGCTGGCCAGCTGGCTATATCTCTTGAAGGCCCGAGCAAAGCTGAGATCGACTTCAAGGATAGGCGGGATGGATCTTGCGACGTGTCCTATAAAGTTGATGAGCCAGGTGAGATGCTATTTTTGTATACGTAAAGAGTCGTTCCGCATTGTTACTTTCGCTTATTTATTTTAGGACTGTAAGAAATACTCTTTAAGCTTTTTTTAAATGGTTTTAATATCATTCATTCGTTCGTTAATAAAATTATAGGTTTCATAAGTTATACTTTAAAGGTTCATATAAGTACGACCACAGATATAATAATTAAATATTTAATAATGTAAAATTTAACTTAGTAACTTGTATCAATGCTATATTTAATACTTGGGAATGAGAATTAGCGAGACACTTCTTGCGTTACGAGAATCTAGTTGATTATCTAATTGAGTTTACTTTAGTATTGTCATACATGCTAAAAAATGTCCGCGGCTCCGCCTGCATTCTGAAGACAGGAAACCAAATTCTTAGATTTTACATAATATTATTATACCATGTGATGTTATATACTTAGTACATAGTCTTCTTGCATTCTTCTATCCAACACTTAAATTTTTCAATTCGAACCGAGTTCCTGAGATTAGTGTCTTCAACCAAACAAACAAACTCTTTAGTTTCAAAATATTAGTATACATAACAGCGATAATGATGATCTCTCCGTTTGCCAAATGGGCAAAGTGTAAAGGCACTTTTAGTTATCAATAATTATTACGTGTCATAGAACTTTTTTCATCGACATCATAGTATCATATGTATATGAAAGTTTGTACGTGTGTATATTAGTTACATTTTACGCTAAAACTTGATGTAAGAAAGTAAGGTAATGCTTAGTTAATAATAAGTTATAAAATTTGCTAATAATTAGTTATAAAAAGAGTAGTCCTATTAATATATACTTAATATTAAACGTAAACCTAAATACAAAAGACCTACAAGGTGCAGTTAAGTGAAGCATGGGTTCCTTGCTAGTGTATTTAAGTTGCAAAATGAGACATTCAGTTAGAGTCAATGTGTGCGTAAAGTTTTCAAAGACTGTGTTGTAAAAAGGTGTAAATCACTCATGGAAATAATTGCCTTCGTGTAATTGAACAGTGGGCATTACAAATCACTGCTTTTTCTGTAATTATCGAGAATTTTAATTGTGATTGAATTATTGAGAACCAGATAACGGATTATATAAATTTTTTATTTATATTTCGTTATTACTTGATTTGACAACACTCAAATAATTAGTTTGTGGTTTAAATTCTTGAAAATTATTTTATTGATATAGTTATAAAGTGTAGGTTTTTTTGTACGTTACACTATTTTTACTGCATGCACTCCAAAAGTAAATAGTTTATATTCGATGGGAAAATAGGTTGTTTTAAGCTAATTAATAAATAAATATGGAGAAAATGAGTAATGTAACAATAATATAACACAAATACAGTTTATTAATTCAATACAAAAATAACATGTAACCTATGTTTATTCAAGCATTGTTGAAATGTAATAATTCATTTAGAGGCCCTTTATCGTGTGTGGATCGCGAAGGCCCCCGCCCCCGCGGTGCCATAGTGAACTGTACACCATAAAAAACACATAAACACTGAAATGCACTTCATAAATAAATCGCCTGACTTGTTCCTTGTACGATTGTTGACCACGCCCCTCCACCGGACAGCCAATGGAGGCCCGCTTGACCAGAGCCGCGGCAAAATTTACTGCGAACCATTTTGACAGATCGATTTTTTAAACTTTTCTTTTTTATATATAAACGGCTAGCGTCTTTTTTTAAGTGATAATAGCAGTCGCGTTTTCGGCCAGTGATTACGTGAATTTACGATATTTGTTTTTGCTAATGTCCGTCATAATTCAGAGACATCAGGTTTTGCAGAGTAATTTTATGAAGACATTTTTAAATGTTTATCCATTTATAATTGCATCAATCGTTCACTTGATTTGTTTTGTTTTATTTGGTCATTGACGTCAAGACAATGGTTTTCTCTAAGTCCAGTGCATTGTTTAGTAAAGTAATTATTATAAATGCAGTTAGAAACAATAACGGCGTCAGCTGCTACTAATCACAGTTTAAATCGCGAGGGAATAATATTAGGTTTGCTAATTCGTCCATTTGCATATTAAGATGTAAGCTGTGTTTAACATACACATTAATGGCTTTTTAAGTAAATTGTCTTGAAATTGTTATAATTAATGACCTCCCTTTTTTTTAAAATTAAATATCATTTAAATACCTAAAATAGGTAGGTATAGTATAGGTATTGTCATTTTATATATTCCTATGTAATTTTAGTGACTCACCTTTGCTTAACTCAGGTTCGTATCTAGGTGCTTACTCTTAAATTTAAAGTTTGCAGCACCAAACATAAGGATTTTCAGTTAGAATTGCGAAAGCCCTTAGACCTCCTTTATCCGGCCCTGTCGCAAAATCCTTTCTTAGCGGTCTACTAACTATAAAACTACCTCTCTGCTAAATTTCATCTTTATACGAACCATTTTCGATATTTCGTGATGAGAAAAACCTAAATATGTCTATACAATCTTATTTAAGTGTCGATATCTTTCGTGACGTTGGCAAATTACTTAAATGGCATGTCTAACAATCATTAACAAAATAATTGAATTGAGATAATTGATCCACAGAAAATTCAACAAAGATCCCATAATTTAGTACAGCATGTAAACAATTGACCTACATTTATTTTTTACATTTCTTTTATCGATAACTAGTTTTATCGATAACTAATGAAAAATCGAAAACTAAATAATTTATATTATAATATTTATTATAATAGCTAATAGAAAAGTAAATATGTAGTACATATATAAGAATAACATAGTTTTACCAGGTGACAATAGTTTAAATTGTTTTAATTTTGTTCTTAATAACGAAATCAAAAATCAAAATCCGGCCATTACGTAAAGGGGTACAAACAAATTCACATAACTACAAACTTTCTTATCTATATATAGACAAATAAAATTGAAGTGTCTGTTTGTAACATCAATATAACACTACTGATTTTTACTAAATGCATATGTAATGACTATATGTTCTGTTTCGGCTAATTTTTGAAACAGATTTTGACAAGACTTTAGTTACTTTTATTTGAGACTAGCGCGAGCGAAGCCGCGGGCACAACCCGCGGTTGCTTGGTTGGATGGTTGAAGTAAATGTATATAAGAACCTGACAAATTATCTACTTAAACCTTCTTCGAGAACCACTCTATACATTGGTGAAAACAGCAGTAAAATCGGCGCAGTAGTTTTAAGTTTATAGTGAACAGACAAATAGACAGAGAAAGGCGAAAAAGAAATAGGGTTCCGCTGAAAAATAAAAATTATTCAGAGACGACTTCGAGCGAAGTGAGGGTGAGTCGCTAGTACACGTCTTATTTATAGGGAAACTTATTTCCGATCATTATTATGCTATTGACATTATAGTTAGTACCTACTTAAAGTAATTGCGCTATAAAATTCCTCTTACATGTCAGCTGACACATTCTATAAGTTTTTTGTTTTATTTTTGTTAATACTTATTAATTATTATTATACATATAGTTGCACTTCAGGACAAGAAGTGAAAACTTGTAGTTGAAGAAATGACACATGAAAAAAACGTTCACGACTGTTCAATTTTCATACTTAATTACGCTGAAAGATCTTTACAAAGCGTAGCGCAAAAATAAGTATTTTTTTCTTAAAGAATACGGGCATTGTTTTGACTACAAAATGGATTGATAAAAAATGGCGGGAAAAGTGATTCGTTAGTTAGATATTAAGCAAGGAAAGTGTATTAATACATAAATAACTATATTTTATTTAATTATAAATTATTAATGAATGGCAAGTTCTACCTAAAAATTATGAAAGTATAAAAGTTATAATTTAATTGTTACGGAGAACAAAACAAAAGTTCAACCTAAAAACTTGAAACAAAATAACACAAGCTTAAAAACATTATAAATATTTGGATTTTAAAGGAGCTTTATAAAGCTTAAAAGCTTTTAAGCTTTTTTTATATTTTTATGTGGTATCCGTAATACAAGCTTCCTTCGTAGCTTACCACGGTACTAGATGACGCTGTGTGTAATAATGTCCCAACTTATTTGATTATTTTCCAGACAATCTAGAGATCAACCAATTGCGAGTGATGGAATAAAAATTAGTAGTGATTAAAAAATTAACGCGGGCGAAGCCGCGGGTATTGCTAGTAATTACATATAGGTATAAACCTCCTTTCATGTCCATGTTTAGTGCCTTCGAAATGTCGGTTATACCTAAAGTTTACTTCAATTCAATTTTCTTTTTAATAGCTACTATTGGGCGTCAGTTTATATGGCTTTAAAAACCACGAATTTCCATAGAAGTATCAATTCCCTATGTAGCCGCTTCAGTGAAAGAATGAATTTTCAAAATACTTTTGTTTTAATAAAAAACTGTTGAGCAAATTTTCATGTGTCTATATGCTGAGAATTACACTTCTGATGACGTAAAAAAAGTTTAAGTATGAAATGTACATTACTCAAAATATGAACTAAAAATTGGACGATAATTATATCATTCCTTATTAAATATTGAACGATATAATATTTAATTTAAGAAACGTATTAGAATTGATACTACATGATTTATATTTGCTAAACTATATTCGAATAGAACGTCAATTAACTCATACAAGAAGTAAACTTTTATTTAACAAACAATTAAAGAAACACATTTATGACTTATATATTTTGTACTTTGCAAATTTCAAAGTTCGCTTAAAATTATTAGGTTTTTTTTCTATCCCAAAACCCCTTTACCAAAACTTTATAATTAACAAAAAATTAAAACCCTCAAAAAATCTAGTGTTATAAACAAACAGAGTTGCCTAAAACAGAATTCCAAACGTCCAGACATTCCATCATAGCGCGTTGCATGCCTTTTTTCTCATATTATATCTGACCGGCGGTCAATTAAAATGACTTTTAAACACCAGTGGCAAGGAATGCCACTTCGGGACTAAATTTGTCCCGACCCATTGTGTTTGGATGACCAAAAAACTCCATGTATCCGACAAAGAAGCTGTTCTTTTTGTTGGCGGATACTTCATAAGTGTATCGCGATTAGAAATTTTTAAGCTGTTTAAAGTAATGACTTAAGTTGCGGTTTTATTATAGCGATTGTTTCATGATATAAAATGACTTGAAAAAATCGTAGACCTTCTATAATATTTTACTTAAACAAACACAGCTTGCTAAGCAAATATTAATAGTATATAAAAATATGTTTCTGAACAAAAATGTGTGAACGTAATAATTTTGATGTTTTTTCGTATTATTTTAATTATTATTGATGAAATTTATTAAACACATACTACATTTAACCTACAAAAAAAATAGTTATAAAACAATAAAATAAAAAAAAGTAAAGAAACTATTATAAAGGCTTCCGAAATAGCCCTCCAATATATATAGGTCAAAATGCTTTTACCAAACAAATAAAAAAGTTTAACTTTCTTTCAAATTTCTATGAAAAAGATAAAAAAATCAGGCATTCGAGCGGCGCGGGCGCATGCCGTCAAAGCGGCGGCTTCATCTTACTCATTCATTTATACGGACCATTTTGAGGATAAATTCCTTTTGGATCAATGCTTGCCGATTTGTATCACTGCTTTTATAATCAGTTTTCTTTGTAATTAAAATTACTAGTCGTAAATATGATCTGTGTTCAATTATTACGTTACAGTCAGTGACTACGAGTTCGATTCTCACGCTGGTCTAATTAGCTTCTACTTGAGACTTTGCACGCGTAGATTATGAGAATTATGAAGTAGAGATCGCTAAATGGTATATTAATAATTCTTTTTTATCGTTACGTATTATAAGAGGACAGGAGGAAAATGCGATTTTCCAAAATAATATTTTCTTGAAGAAAGATGTTGTTAATATTCATTGCTCTTACGAAATACGTAGGTACATTGAAGTTTTATATTTGTTCATTTTTATGGTAGGAAAATTAAGAAAAATAATTTTCTTCAATATAAAAAAATCAAATTTAAAGGCCTCCTACGATTATTTCATACATAGAACCTAGTCGCTTACATAATACATAGGTTGAATTTATGTATCCGCTACATCTTCACATTCATGATGTTTTATTAAATAGGTATCTATCTAAAATACGACCTAACTTCATTTTTTGCTTACTCACGAACTTTACTAAGTAATAATTACAAAATATAAAGAACATATCTTCTATATATTCTACTTACTGTAAAATCGATTGTTTGGCTTTAAAATGGCTTTAAATTTTTAAAGTCCAATTCTGGCGGAAAGAATGATCATATCATTAACTAGCAACTTACCCTCGTTTCATTCAGGTTCTTTCCTGTAAAGTATAGTATATATTTATCAGAAATTGGATATTTTCTCGGATTTTTTCTACTATAATATTCATGTATTATACATACTCGTATATATACAAACCTTCCTCTTGAATAACTTTGTCTATTGATGAAAAAGCATTAAAATTCGTTGCGTAGTTTATAAGATCCAAACGTACTGATCGCGGGAAGCAACTTTTATATGTAGTTAGATACTATATCTTATCTATAAAGTACATTGTCATAGACGGAAAGAAGCTATCTATGGATTTAAAAACCTAAATATATTAATTACGATAAAAGAAAGTCAAAGAAATAATCATACACTTTGCTATTAGAAATAATCCTCCTACACCTGCATATACACAGATTGATGTTTTGGGCGATAGTATAATAGGATTCAGGAGGAAGCGACCGGGACATCGAACTCGCAACATGTCAATACCTCCGCTTTGCATGAGGCCTACATCATTATTTGGGGGACTAATTTTTAAGCTTTACCGTTTTAAGTTAACTAACGATTAAGAAACAAATTTAAGTTTATTTTTTTAAATGGGATTATTACGATTCTTAGTAGGTAGGTATAGTAAAAGCTCTTAATAGTAAACTTTTCATATATTAATTAGCTGTGGTCTTCTATAAATGAAGGTGCACTCACATTCGAATTCTTTATTACTTTTTATATTTAAAATTTGTATCTTTTACTGAAGATCCTTAACAAAATAAAAAAATCAAAAAGGCAAAAGTTGTTTTAAGTTACGTTTACGTTTTATATATGACTCATAATAATAAAATTAAAAGTATATAAATTAAATCATAGACCATCAGATTAAACTTCTTACTTACACTTCTGACTTACAATATAAACTTAAACTTAAAAAGACTGGAAGCTAACTACAATACCAACGGTGGCACCGACCCGCGTCTAATAGCATGTGTATTACAAAAGAACTGAATCGCAAAAACCTTACAAGAATCACCGAAAAACATGGTTAAAAAATGCAAAGTTCCCAGATGTAAATAAATCTGTAACAATATGCCCACCACGAAGATGCACGGTTCATACATAAAAACCTATTGAGGAAAAATTTAAATTTCCACAACTGGCCCGCAAGAAATATAGCTGCCATCGTTAGTCGGCTATAGGGATTGAGTGACGTCTTCGCAAAAACGTTTACATGCAATTCAAATTCTGTTTTTGCTTCACTTTTTATCAAATTTCGTCGGTTTTTTAGACTCACTTTCCATTTGTCGGAAGTTCGAGGGTCTTAGAATTTTTATTTGATAAAGTTTAGCGCAACATTGGTATTTCTAATTTCTTTGAACTGGTGTTCTTATAGTTGGAGTTAAATACTAAGTTCAATACTAATTCTAAAAAAAATAACTTCTCAGGGCATTTTATTACTTTTGTTGTGTTGCCAGTTAAATATTTAGTTAAGGTTAATTTTCCTCATTTCAATATCATACACTATGTTTTTTAAGAATCAAGCTTTCTTTTGTTCAAAACTTATTAAAAAATTATTGGCAGACTATTTTAACCCTTCGACTTTATTTTTTACAACAGGTGAATACCGCATCGGTCTCAAATTCAACGAGCAACACATCCCAGATTCACCTTTCAAGGTGTACATTTCTCCAGCGGTGGGCGACGCTCATTTACTCGAAGTTGCCCAGTTCCCAGACTCCGCACAAGTTGATAAGCCCACACAATTTTACATCAGGCTTAACGGCGCTAAGGGCAGTTTGGATGGCAGGGTAAGCAAAATACTTATTACACATTTGTTGCTAATTGGTATATCATTCTCCCATGTATTAATCGATCGAAATGATTTTTTCATATAGAGTTTATTTTTTACCGGACTGAAAGTTTTATCAAAATACGTTCATTTTTAGGTGAAAAAGTAGTAAGTAGAAAAGTAAGTAAGTTAAACTTCATTGACACGTTTACATTTAATTCAGAATTCAAGTAATTCAATTTAAATATAGACCTTAGCAATATAATATAGATATGGGCCAAGTCTAAAAATAAATATATTATATACGATACTGCATGATGTAAAACAAGTAGTAATAATATACTAACATAAAGATAATAATGTTCTCTGACCGATTCCGGCCATGGCGGCCAATCTCATTGAGACTGGCCAACTGCGCAGGAGATATTATCTGCGCGTACAGTGTGCACTCTCACTTCCTATCACTCTTATACAGTATACTCCGATGGGATGACTGTTCGACACGACCAGTGAGAGTTAAGGCGTACGCGTAGGACCGACGGCTTTTCGTGTTGTCCGAGGCACGGGCACACACCGCCAACTTCCCAACACCCGGGAGTTACTGAGGCTTACTAAATAAAAATACTCAATAACTAAACTTGGCACGACCTGGGACTCGAACCCAGGACCTCTCGATGTATAACAGCAGCAGCAGCAGTTAAACATAAACTTAAAGATACATATCCACTAATAAGCAAATAGATGTGTCCGACAGATGCAATTTAAGGCAGATTTTAAATATAGTTTCTTAGAAAAGTATAAACACTTCAAACCACTAAAAATATGTATGGACTGCCTGAATCCCCAGTTCAGACAATATGTTTGGCAATAAGCGAGGGTCACTTTGATTTATCGTGAGAACATGATATCCGTCCGGTCCGTCATATTATTAAAGATTTATGATCGATGGATACAGTTGAAATAACGCTACCAATTGCACATTTTATTTGATAATCAATGCAGGAATATGTTATGTAACGTATTTTCACCAAACAGCTGTGTAATGTGGTATAGATTCAAACTAAGCCTAAAATCATTATGTTGGACTTAAATAAGTTTTTTAAAGCGTTAATTTTTAGACTGCCTTAAAAAAGGAGTATGCTTTTTGGTATTCGTTTCTTTAACTTTTTAAGGGCTTTTCTTATCTATGAAATATTTTAAATACGTTTTAACTGATAGTATGGATTTTTCAGAGATGTGAAAATTTGCTATAAAAAGTATTCTCTATGTTAACCCGTATAACAAGTAATCCTATCCAATTTCATCAGACAGAAAGACAGACAAACATTCTAATAACTAAATGCGGCCTCAAATGACTATTTAATCACTACATAGTATGAAACAAAGTCGCTTTCTCTGTCCCTATATCCCTTTGTACGCTTAAAATCTTTAAAACTACGCAACGGATTTTGATGCGGTTTTTTTAAAAGATAGAATGATTCAAGAGGAAGGTTTATATGCATAACTAGCGGATCCCGCGGCTTTGCCTGTGCTAAATCTAGGAAAAAGCCCAAGCGAAGCGAGGACGAGTCGCTAGTAAATAATATTTATCAAAAAATATATTCATATTATTTTATTACACTTAAAAATGAACTAACTTAGTTTAAAAAATATTAAAATAACTTAAAACTAACTCTGAGCATAATTTTTAAATGTAAAGCTATTTACTAAATATTTAGAACTTAACAAAAGCTTGTGTTAAATTAGGTATAACATTCGCAAAAGGTCATTATATAATTAATAATACACCTCAAGGCTCTTACAAAAAGCCACATTGTCGGCACACTGGTGCGATTCGCTATTTTCTTAGAAAAAATCTAATAAAACGGGCTGACCGCACGTGACCGCCCTCAGCGGCATAAATCATGTGCAGCTTAATATTTTACAAGTCGACGATGAATAGTAGGCGAAGTTCCACGATGCGTTATAAAAATTAATATGGTAACAGTTGTACTGTGGGGAATTTTATATCTATTGTCTTCATATAAATTTTTCTTTTTAGATAAAGTACAAGACAAAGCTGTATGACTCACTGACTGAGCTTAAAATTGTCAGAATTACTTCGTTTTTAAGATGAAACTTTGATTGCTTACAACTTTTAAGTCGACTTTCGATTGAGACTGGGTTATATTCGTACTTGAGTTATAACTAAGGAATTTTATTATATAATGCATTTAACTATAATTATAAAGATTCAATTCTTATAAAGGATGGCTCAGGAAGAATGTTAAAAAAGAAATCATAATTTACGAGTATATTATCATAGCTTACGGATAGAAAAAAATGGTTTTAAAAAATTTAACTTATCTAATATTATGTTATAAAATAATATTATTATTTTTACAACAAAATTGTAAGTCTTTGAAGTATAATTAATATAAGTCGTTTGGCTCAGTTGGTAGTGAACCTACTTTCTGCGCCAGTCATGTGTGTTTATATTTATAATATGTATGTATTTAAAACTTATATATGTAGTATCAACTATCTGGTATCCGTAACACAAGCATCGTAGCATACCACGGAACTGGATGGTACTGTTGTAAGAATGTCCCAACATATAATAATAATAAGTATAATATTAGACAAGTTTTATTGAGTAGTTGTTGATCGACGTTAAAATAGGAAATGGGATAGGAATAATTTGGTGTTATGTCTTTTAGTGAAATTACTTGATATTTTCGCAAATTATAAGCCAATTTATAGTTTTTAAATGACTTGAAATGACAATCTTTATATTAAATGTAATTATTTGCTTCTTATCTATTGTAGATAGTGTCTCCATCGGGAAAGACCGATGACTGCTTCATCCAGAACATCGACGGTGACCAGTACAGCATCAGGTTCATGCCGAGAGAAAACGGTGTCCACAACATCAACGTGAAATTCAACGGCGTTCATATTCCTGCTTCTCCCTTGAGAATTAAGGTATGCATCAATTTATAAAGATAAATAATATTTATTTTAAATTAAATTTGTTTGTACGATACAAAAAGCTAATAGCCTGAAAATTTCAGTATATTTCTGAAATTGATAAATGCGTTTTATATCATTTTAATTGGATAACAGATACACTTGTGTTGAACTTTTTCTTCTGGAAAAAGAAGGTTGTAGCTGGATTAAGTGTTTTATAACTTTTTGTGAAGAAAACTAGATAGAAGGCTTATTAATTGACATTTAGTCTTAAATTACCCATTTTATCTAATTATTTTTAAATCCGTTAGAACGTTAAATAACAAATTTGCTATTGTTGAAAAATGAAAATTAATTCGTTTTTATTGTCCTCGTATATGTGGCAACAAATTCATTAGGCAGCCTTCGCAAATAAAGCAACACAAATTTCAAAGAAAAAAGAGAAGAGTATGAATGAAATATAAAAAAAATCGAACTAAAATCTATATTTATATCAAAATTGAAGTTACAGCAATTACATAACTGGGCTAGAAATTAGCCAACATAGATCGTAATATATTATTTTGTATTTATAATATGTATGTATTTAAAAGTTATATATATGTAGAATTCTACTATCAGGTATCCGTAGCTCAAGCCTCGTAGCTTACCACGGAACTAGATGGCGCTGTGTGTATATAATGTCCCAACATATCTATTCTTTTTTCCTCTATCTAAATTATTCTATTGCTCACAGGTTGGTAAAGACGATGCCGACCCCGCTGCGGTCCACGCACACGGTCCCGGACTGGGAAGCGTTAAGACCGGTAAGTTTGTACGACATAATAAATGTTATGTATGTAAAAAATGTATGTATATAAAAAAGTTTGTAAAAATTGAATGTTTATGACCCAAAATCAAATGTTAATCATTATCATCGCAGTTTTGGATGAACGGCACACAATTATAGAAGTATAAGGGAAAAACTAATTGAGTAGTGATGTAGTCACTAAAATATCCATAAACTCTGTTCTCATGACATTGGTATGAAACACCGTCGGCAGTTTTGTAGGTCTTCTACAAAAGATAGACAATTTCTTTTCATTTAATGTCCAAAATTGAATCACTTAAAAAAGCCAAATCAAATCAAATCAAAATATATTTTAATCAAATAGACTTTTACAAGCTCTTTTTAATCGTCATTTTTACATTATTTTAAATTAAATGTCAGTTTGTAAATCTGTGAATAAGCTATCACCGGCTCGGAAAGCTGTTCTGCGAAGCTGTTTTGAGAAGAACCGGCAAGAAACTCAACAAAAAAAAAGTTGGTAACAATATTGTAGTACAATATGAATATACACGAGATTGTTTATTTGTCACCTCAATATGCCTTTATATTTAAGCATATAGCGAAAAATTGTTTTGTAGGTGAGTGAGACATACAGATGAATGACTATTATTCACGAATTATACATTTAGTATTACACAATGTACATATTTTCTCACAATATTATTCAGATGAATATTCATGAGATATGAAATAAAGTAATTGAAGTTATCAACTAAATGAAGTACGCGAATAGTGGCATTAGAACATGAGCAAAAAGAGATCGTAGTGACGTCAATTGAAATTTAAAAAACATTTATGGATTTTCCTTTCAAAATACGGATACTAGTCGAATATTTTTGAAACAGTCTTTTTCAAAAAAATCCAAGTTTTAAAACTTATGTTGGCATAAACAAGATCTTCTTTAATTTTTTCTTCAACTATCGCCAAATAACAATCAGAGAATGTATTAAAACATATTGCAACATGGAAATAACAATGCCTTTGTTATTTGATATTTCCATTATTTTCAGCTTCCTATTAGCGATATCGATTATCGACTCTTTTGCCACCCACTTTTCATCTGTTTATGTAAAGACCAAAAGTAGCACTATTACCAGTGAATTTTTTCATCTCCCGAGATTTCATGATGAAATGGCAAGTTTCTCTATCAGCCGTAACCAAGTTTACAAAAAACTTAAAAGACTTGACTTGTCTAAAGGTGCAGGGCCTGACAACGTGCCTCCTATATTCTTGGCTCGATGTGCTTGGCCCTTATCTCTTCCCTTGGTCGTCATTTATAATAAATATTTGTTGAGTGGTGAATTTCCCTGTGTCTGGAAAGAAACAAGAATTGTCCCCATTCATAAAAGTGGTAAGCATAACGATATTAAAAACTACCGCCCAATCGCTATCATCCCCACTGTGGCTAAAGTGTTTGAGTCCTTGGTGTACATCTACGTCAATAATCATGTTGGGAGATGCTTAAGTGATTGTCAGCATGGGTTCATTCGTAAACGTTCTACAACTACAAATCTATTTCTTTATATTTCAGAAATTAGTAAAATTATTGATCAGGGATATGAAGTGGACGCCATTTATACGGATTTCTCAAAAGCATTTGACAAAGTAAATCATAGTATCTTAATCAGTAAGTTATCAGCATACGGAATTTCGAATCCATTGATAGATTGGTTCAAATCATATCTAGTGAATAGACGGTCGAGGGTGGTCATAAGTGGTTATCAGTCTAAGGATTTTTTTCCCCAATCAGGTGTTCCACAAGGATCTAACCTGGGCCCTTTGCTATTCAATATTTACATCAATGATATTGTAAACATATTTACTAACTGTCGAGCTTTTTTGTTTGCCGATGATTTAAAATTGGTAAGGACAATTAAGGGTATTGAAGATATTGCGTTAGTTCAAGACGATCTAAATAAACTCGAAATTTGGTGTGCAAAGAACAAAATGTCTCTTAATACGAAAAAGTGTCAACATCTGAAGTTTACGCGAAAAAAAAATATTATAGCATCTAAATATCATATTAATGGCAACGAGCTTCAGGAAGTTCGTAGCGTTCGGGATCTAGGTGTTATCATTGATAGTCGCTTGAGTTTTGTTCCTCATGTGGATGAATGTGTTAATATGGCTTATAGATCTCTAGGTTTTATCTTAAGATGCTCCAAGAGTTTTAAAAAAACAAATACGCTGATTACCCTATTTAACTATATGGTTCGAACGAAACTAGAATACGGTTGTGTTATATGGTCTCCTTATTTCAAAAACCACATACACAGAATTGAACTTGTACAGAAAAAGTTTTTGCGAGTATTATCGTTTCGCTATCAGATTAAGGTACCTTCTTACGACAATAGACTAACTTTATTTAAAATTCACAGTCTTGAAGACCGTAGGAAAGTTTTAGCAATGTCGTTTCTTCATAGCTTACTAAACAACGGCATCGATTGTCCAGAGATTCTAGCCAACTTTTCTATAAGTGTACCCCGTACCATCCCTCGGTTTAAGTGTGACCTTTTCGATACAAATTTATTCAGAACTGTGTTAGGCAAGAACTCACCTGTACCTCGCCTCGCAACAATGTACAACTATCTTTCCAAAAATATTGATGACTTGGATATAAATTATGACTCTCGATCTGAGTTCATTAGTAAAATATACAAATTTTTTACTGCTGATATATCTCATTTGTAGGTTAACAATTAATAAGTAATTTATATATTTTTTTTAAAATTTTTATTTTTAAATAAGCATGATGCATATTATGATTACTTACAACATTCTATTATGATTTTCTATCCTTATTTGTATAATTTATTGTTATGAATTCAATGTAATTTTACTATTTTAATTCTAACTCACATATATTACCAAACCGTTTATGTTATGCATGATGTGGTAACCTATAAAAAAAAGTGCATTCATCTCTATATAATGTAAATGCGAACAAGGCAAGAATGTAATGTAACTTTTGTTGGTTATCCTAATAAATAAATAAATAAATAAATAAATAGTGAACTTATCTAACGTTTGTGATCTGACTTCTTCTCATGCCGAAAGACTATACATTGTTCTCTTTCTAATGATACATCATATATTATAATAGGTGCCAAGACGGATCTCATCATCGACACCTGCAATGCCGGAGCCGGTATACTCGCAGTCACTATGGACGGTCCATCCAGGGTCGCTATGGACTGCACTGAAGTGGAAGAAGGTTACAAGGTAGGTTCAGTAAAGATATTATAAAGCGTGGCTGTAATTCTACTTTAAATAATTAATATCGTTTGAAATATGTAAGGTATATAAAATAGTGATTTTGTATTACCTACTAAGATATATTATCACTTCTGGTAATATGAAGTCTGCCTGCACTTTACCAGCGTGATGGACCACGGTCCATGGCCTAATCCCGCTCGTGTTCAGCTGTGGGAAGGGGGACCTGTCCGCAGCGCGGAACTTAGGATGTTAAAAAGAGGCTCAATAATATTATAATTGTCAATCTTTCACACAGTATTCGAGCGGCAGATTGACGTAATTCTTTGTATAATTATTGTGGAAAAGAATTTATCGTAGAAAAATAAGTAGATCACACAAGGAATTTAATTTACTTTGGCAATGCAATTTTCCACTGCCTTAAAATCTAGAGACGGTACTCTATTGTACACATTAAGGGTTAGGATTTAACGGACAGATTGAAGTCCGACGCATGTTTTATTTTAAAAAGTAATTTTACATTGTTATTAGCTATTTATATTTTTATATAGGTCCGTTACACACCACTGGCGCCAGGTTTCTACTACATGAGCGTGAAGTACAACGGTCATCACATAGTTGGTTCACCATTCAAGATTGAAGCTACTGGTAATTATTAAGATTAACATGTTAAAATGTCCATCTTTCATTTTTTTGCATACAATTAGTTTTAGGACTAAGTATAACTTACCTTACATTATTTTGCTACTTACTAATCGACAAAAAAGAAATGTCAAATGCTGCTATCAAAACTCTCTTGTATAAAAATGCCTTTTTAGAACTTTGTGTCATTTAATTCTAATCGAGTCGAATTTGTAATTTTTTAGATATATTTTTTTGGAAAAACTTATGGAAATTGTCATTATTATATTAGTAGTCGATAGTGACTATATATATGTCTGTTTGTCTGTCTGTCCGACTGGGAACGCATCACCAGAAAATCAACTTTCAATTTCAAACCAACTCTCTCTCTCTCTACAAACCACTCAAAATTTAACCTAAATCATTCTTTCCAGGTGAAAATTTAGCAGAAATTGGTGCTCAGGAAACATCATCGGTCACAGTGGAGACGGTACAAAAGGTGGCCAAGGGTGCTCAGAAGCTAGGCCCAGTTCTACCACACTTCAAGTCTGACGCCACCAAGGTCACCAGCAAGGGCATGGGCTTGAAGAAGGCGTATCTGAATAAACACAACCAATTCACTGTTCATGCGGGAGATGCAGGTGCGTGTTGAAAATTTGTATAATAAAATATGTTGGGACTTTTATAATTTACAGCTATTACTTTGGCCTCTGACCCACGCCCAACAAAATAAAAAAAATATTTACATAAAGGTTCAGCCGTTTTTGAGTTTTACCGAGACTAATGAAAAGCAATTAATTTTTGTTTATTGAAGTAAATTATACTATGTATATGATTTTTGTTGCTAGGTAATAACATCCTCTACGTGGGCATCTATGGACCAAAAGGCCCCTGCGATGAAGTGCAGCTGAAGCACAAAGGCAAGAACAATTATGAGTGCTGGTACGTTGTGAGGGACAGGGGAGAGTACATCGTCATTATCAAATGGGGAGATGAGCATATCCCCGGATCTCCCTACAAGGTTGAAGTCTAAACATCATTAAAACCGGCGTATGTAGTTGTAGCATAACCATAAATGTTTGCGACGTAAATTTTTAATTTATTTTACCACTTATAGGCGTCTACATACGCTGCTTTCATTCTTTCTATGTTTTATGTATTATTGTTTGGATTTCGAAACACTTGTTCGGAATTGATCTCTAGTCGGTCTTGTCTATACCTTTTTAATTTGTGTATCGTGTTGTTCCTTCATATTGTGACGTTTCTTCATATTATAAAGTTTTTATAGCATTTGGAAAATCACTATTTATTATGATCTAGTCATTTTTTGGATTTTATATGATTCTCGTTTAGTGTTTAGGGCGACTAAATGACAATACATATAAAGTTTTATTATCAAAATATTCCTTTTTATGTTAAGTGGTAAGATGTAATTTATTGGTCAAAATACTTAAGCGAATTTTGTAAGCTTTGAGTCTTGTTTTCTTTTCTTCGCCTTTTTAAGTCAAAAAGTCGTATGAAGAGCCATAATTCGCTTTATGTTTTAAATTAAGGCGGATCATAGACAATAGATTTTTTGACCGTTTTAATACTACTAACTTTACCCCAAAAAATCTAAGTCTGTCATTCGCCTTATACTTTATATAAATTACATCTTATATTTTTTTAAGTATATTGTATTTTGCTTTCTAATTTTGAATGGTTTGTGCTGTATGAGTTCTACCTACGTAGGTATAATGTCCCCATTTATTGTAAATACCTATTTTAAGTACCTATTCAATAATATATTTGCGACTATTTACTAAATAAAAACGAGGAAAGTTCTAAAACTGCTTTTCATTTCAATCCACTGTCCTTAATGTCGTATTAATACGTAATTTAAAAAAAAGTTAAATACCAATGTTAAACTTTTTCTCATACTGACTCATAGAAGTTATTTTAGGCTGTTTTATTTTTCATTTTATGCAAACGATTAGAGGCAATCTTTTGTCATAAAAGAAAAAGAACTACAGTGAAGTAAGCAACGTAACCTTGTCATTAAATAAAGGTTTCTTTAAAAGTGAATTATTCTAACAATTTCATATTTATTTATTTATGTTTCTTATAGTATTATTAATGTAGATGGATGGATTTGGGAATAAGGGTTTTAAATAAAATGAAATAATTCTTGGCATAGTTGTAATTATTTTTAATTGATTTTAAGTAACAAAAAAGATTCCGTCCACTTTCATCTAAAATCTTAAACGGGAACGCTTGACAAAGCGAAACTATGATAAACGAAATTACTTACAAAAATATTATGTATTTAATCATAATAATAAGTTTACACTTAACTAAAAAAAATCATTACAATATCACATTTCTACTTATAATAGAGAGATATCGCGATCTTTTCCCTTAAAACCGAAGTTTAAAACAATTTGGATTAATCCTTGGCTCGTCACCTATCTACATACGTTTCGGAAGAAATGATATTGCTGTATTATTAAAACAACGTTTGTACAAGAACTTAACATTAGCATTTGGCTAACTTTGTGACGAATGGACAGACGGCGGGACCCCACGGGACCCCATCACTAATAACCACAACCTATCGTAACCTAATAAAAAGATCAATAGCAAATAAATTTAGATGAAAGACTTTCGAAAAATACACCTTTCCCCTCTACTCTCCTATCACATTTTTAACGCTGAATTTCAAATGAAACAATTCAATAATATTTCGTATACATCAAATTATTCTAACTCGACGAAGATTATTAAACAATTGATTTTTTTAATAATATTATATGTGGAACGTAAATTTCTGGGTTGAACAGCAATCACATTGCTATCTATGGACGCTAGTGTTGTCAATCAATTGTCTAATCATCGTTATCGATAAAAATTATTAACGAAAATGTCAACTGTTAAGTACGATCAAACTTAAGCTGTGTATCACCAACATAAATTCATATTTGACTGACACTTAATGAAGTGTTAAGTGGCACTGAAATATTTTTACATTCGCGATGTTTCCATTACCAAACGACATCTTACGTCTAATATAATTGAGCATAAGCACTTTAGACTTAAAAGAAAAAAAAATATTTTCAATAAATTCCAAGTTTTCTCAAAAATGTGTAATTATTTACAAAATATTTACAAAAGTGCGCTTTTATCGATATCGATAGATGTGAAAAAGCAATTTTGGCCACCCGTCGATATTATACACAAACTTTATGTATTGTACAAATGCAATTAGAAAATGTATTCAGCCTTCAAGATAGAAGTTTTATATAACATCATTCAATAATAATAGGATATAAATAACAAATATTCACCCTACTTTATAAAATAGTATATAGCT
The DNA here is from genome assembly GCA_905231865.2 of Boloria selene. NCBI lineage: Eukaryota > Metazoa > Arthropoda > Insecta > Lepidoptera > Nymphalidae > Boloria > Boloria selene. Next base: position 2,085,365 of record HG993156.1, read on the forward strand.
ACCATTTGGCGGAAAGTTGTGCCTAGGAGATCGCAGAATCGATGCCCATTTAACAAGTTATTATGTTGGCTGGACATATATTATAACATAGACCATTTTCAGGCCTTTTGACGCATTGTACAGTTGATTCTGTCCGATTCTGTCCGTCAGTCCTTTAATTGAACAATCAAAAATATCTAAATAAGTGTCATAAATCTAAACAAAAATATAAGATTGATACAAGCACTGAGAATAATATCACAACCTTCTGTAGACTTCTGTAGAGAAGTCGTTATCTTCACTAACTCCTATTATAAAGTCATTATTATCAATCCCGTTCTAGAAAAGGTATAATCTGAAGGAAGACCACATTTTCTAAATCAATAATTAAATTAACTAATGATCGCAAGAAATTATGAAAAGTAAAGCTAAGAATTTATTCGACCTAAGTAGGAACTGAGTGCAATTGTGATGGTTAAGAGATCTGATATATAAACATAAAATGCAACAGAAGAAGACGTTGACAGTAATTTAAAGTGGACTTTATATTTTTATCGATATTGTAACTTCACTATTGTTGAGGAACTCTGTATTTTATTAAATATCAATTAACACATTATAATTAGATTTCCATAGTTGGGGTTAAATCACTTTTGTTGGTACATTATTGCATATTTCTGATAAAAAGTGTCTTTAAAAATTATATCTATTTTTATTTTAAAATAATATTTTTAACATTCAGTACTTTTAAATTTAAAATTACAGGTTAAAATGTGATTAGATTCACAGAATATTTAAAACTTTGAAGAGTGGAATATTATTATGCTCGTAAAGCCCATTCTATTATGCATTTATTTATTTCCAATAATTTTTATAAGTGGCTTTCGTTAATGCTTTAATTAACATTTTAAAGATTAGTTTTCTTAAAGACACAAATATAATTTGTATTGTAAATTGCTATGATAATATTCGGGCGATCTCTATTAGATCAATACTACTAATATACAATTAAATAAGATTTTGAATATTTTTCATAATCTGACATTGACAGTAACTGTGCTTTTATGAAAACTAATCAATAAGCAATAAATTCAAAATTCACATAAAATTCAAAATCACATTTCATACCCAATATATTTGTTACATCTACTCGCAGATTCAGAATATTATACACAATATCGATATAAGTCTAAAAACATGAACTTCGCATCACTAGTGACAAACAAATTTCGTATTTCATACATACCACTGTGTTGTAGAGCGAGATTCTAAACATTTTAATAATTTTCGTTTATAGACTAATAATACCATCATAAGTTCTAAAGTAAGTGCACCTATAGGAAACGGCAAGAAGGTTACTGCTTGTCTTTATGGGATAGAGAGTGGGGTAGAATGTGCTCAGCGGGCAACAGTGCCGAGGGCTGATGAGCGTAATTCCGAATTTGGTGGAGTGATATCAGTTGGTTGGGGAACGAGTTTGGCTGTTGCTTTCCTTGCTGGAAGTGTAGTGGGTCGTACAAATAGGGTCTAGTTTGGAGCGCGCTATGATGGGATAATCCATTGAGATGAGGCGCCATAGAATTGATTGGAGTGAAGGCGGAATTGGCAGCAGACGAAACTGGAGGCTGAATGCGGTCTTCCTGACTCTCATGTTGAGCGAACAGAGCTCTCTGCTGCTGGAGTTGTTGTTCGTGGTGGTCATCACTCTCCCGTTGTTGATGGTAACCTCCTTCATCAGACATGTGAGCTGCTGAGTCAGGGCTTACTTTAGGCCAGTACGGATGATCAGCAAACGGTGCAGCTGTAGGCGCGGCCGCCGCTAGGGACCTATTGAGCCCGCTCAGTCCCAACGCGGATATTGGCGGCCGCTTATCAGCCCTTTCAGCATGCTTATTCATATGCTTACTTAAGTACGTCTCTTGTGTATAACTTTTGCCGCAGTACTGGCAAATATGTGTTTTCAGATGTTTGGATTCTTTGTGTTTCGGAATGTGTTCTAGGAGGTCCTTCTCATGAGTGAAACACTTATAGCATGAATTACATTTGAACGGTTTGTCAGTCTGATGACAGCGACTGTGGCTTTGGAGGTTTGAAAGTTGGGAAAAGGCTTTGGTGCATCCGATTTGCGTGCATCGGTAAGGTTTATCGCCAGTATGGGTGCGAATGTGCTGTTGTAGATGAGATAGTTGGGTAAACTTGCGTTGACAGATTTCACAACGGTAAGGCTTGATGCCAAGGTGGATGCGCGAATGTTGTGCCAAGTACGAAGAGTTGGCAAAGGCTTTCGGACATTGGGTGCATCTGTACGGCTTCGCTTCACGTAAATGAATCTGCGTGTGTAGCTGTAGATCCGCTTTCGAACCAAACACCTGGAAAGAAGAACAGTTATCTGTTAATAAGTATTCTGAATATAATAAACTACTAGTTACATACTTCTAATATCAGGACACACATGTTATGTTACGTTTATACGTATGCTATAATTGTTAGTAGGCATTAATTAAAATTTTTATTACACTATATATTTTTGTTTGTGTGGCATTTATCATTAAATGCGTCAGAAAGTGAATTTTGCCCTTGAACGTCATCCGCAGGTAACCGGAACAAATTGTGCTTAGTTTAAGCGAAACAAAGTATTTTTTATTTATTCAAGAAGCTAACACGGCAATAAAGACAGGATGCCACCTTCACGGCGTTTTTCACGCATTTTGAGTACCTTACTTCCTTATATTAAACTACTAAGCAATTCGAGTAATTATATCTAATAGATGAATTTTAAGTATTATTTTTATCATTTTAATTCTAAATTATTCCATCGTTATCAAAATAAATTTTACTTTATTTTATAAGTATTTCTAGGTAATAAGTGTATTTTACATGTACTATAGCGAGCATCCGCCAAGTAACGACATTGTTTATTTTAGAATGATGCTGCTAAATTGCCTCTCAGCACCTAGGTACAACGCGTGCCAAGTACCTAAATAATAGAATGGCGGCACTCTTCGCACATTCAAAAGGCTGTTTCGGTACCGCATAGATACTCATTGTGATATTCCAAATTAGTTTCTGAGTTAAAACCGGCACGTCATCCTACCGACACGTTTTATACAGTGTCCAACAATGAAACTGAGGGCCACGTTCCTTCGGGCACCAAAATCTATTGACGAAACACGACTCAATTTTAACTCTTCTATCAAATCTTTTGGATGTAATCAACGTGATATTGATCTTGACTTGAGGCGAATAGAGCTCAAATTACGTCATCAACCAATGATTTATATTGTCGAAAACCGCTTATCAATGAATGAAATTTAAAATGTTCTCGAAACCCAAGTCGTTTCAAACGACATTGATCTTTTATTGGATGAATATAAAGATGATTTCTGTGGTCCATTCGGCGATGCTGCTGTAGCTTTGCTGTTTATCAGAGTTATAGGATTCAGTAGCACGTTGCATGACTTGTAAGAATACGCAAACACGAACGCGATTGGTCACAGCCCGAACATAATTAAAGTTTGGAGCACTACTTAATGGCATGAGGCTGGAAATTCGAGGTGGTGACTGACTTTTAATAGGACTTCGTGAAGGATTGATTCACCGCAGAGGAATCTGTGTTAAATTGATGTATTGTAGAGACTCCTTCCGCTTCATCTAAAATAGCTACGGCTGTTTTAACTTATTATTCACCGGTAATGATTTTGTTATATTATGTTGCCAAATAAAGATGTTCTTAAATATTGTCAAGCAAAAAATATTAAGACAAAAAACAGCGAGCAAATTGTGCAATTTGTATAACTAATGGCATTAATGATTTATAGACACATCGGAGCACTTAATTGAAATCGTAACAGAAAAAACACATGAAAAAGCTTTCGAAAAACGTGAAGAAACAAAAAGCGTGATAAATATAACAAATTGTCAAGTGATGAACGCTTCTTATTCGAAAATTAATTAGATTATTATAACAAATTAAAAAATTATTTATTAGTTAATTTTATATAAAATACTAGTGACTCATCATCGCGTCGCTTAGGTTCGCCCCTAGGCTTAAAGGAGAAGTGATTTCCATACAAAATAAACAGGTCTGGATTTTTAACCTGTGTTTTTCCCCTATTGGATTATATAATATAATCCACCTCTGACACACTCCCAATGAAACAAAAAAGAATTACTCAAATCGACCCAGCCATTTTAGAGTTTTAGATTTTTACATATTATTATATAGATAGAACCTATAATTGAGACGTAAAGTTTTTAGCACAAAAGAGTAGGTACCTACCTAATATTTAAAATGTAAATATTCTATCCGTTACTATAATTATATTATTTCACTAATTAATTCAATTCTTAATATTAATTGCATGGCAAAATCATAACAAAATTTTCGCATATACTCGTATACCAGTAATTACTTAAAAACACTGACCGTAATCTCGTATGCAAATATAACCGACTAGTCTACTCATTAAAATAAAATACCTAAAAATAGTGTTATTTAATAGTTAGATCTCAAAAATAAAATCAATGTTGTATACATTTGCTATACAAGGTGTACCCAACTATGGTAAAGCACACCATGACATATTAATCTAGGGTGATGTAGAGTTTTGATTTGAAGGAGAGATAGCTTCCCCTAAAGAAGGAGGGTCAAGGGATTAATGTGCTTATTAAGGACCGGCCATTCATTATGACATATTTTAGACTGACCCTTTTGGAAAAATTACAAGTATTTAGGGCATGTGACACGTTTATCTCGAGATTTGTTTTACTAAAGCTTAAGTAAACAAATTGTTATTCAATAAGATGACGATATAGGCTAGGTTATGTTTGTAATATATTCTATACATATAATAACATTTTAATTCGAATCTGTAAATTAAATATTTTTTTGGATATTCTTGAGTATTAGTCATTTCTATATACAGAGGTCGAATGTATGGTTTTTAGAATTTGTGTCTGTGTGTACGTTTGTCTGTGTGTGAAGGTATCATGAGAAAACCACTAGCCAGATAGACTGATAGCTGGTTATCAGTGATAACATATAGAATACTTTTTATTGCAAGAAAATATTTGATCTCTGAGAAATCTATACCTTTAAAGCTTACTGAGGACCAAAACCGTGTGAAGCGAGAGCAAGTAGGAATTAATAATAATAAATTATGAAATATGGCAAAAACTAAAACTACTTAATTATAGAATTTTTAATAATTATTTCGTATTTTTTACAAAAACAAAAAATAAGAAAATAGCGTTCCATGGTACAGTTTCAAGTGTCCTAAAATTATTAATCGCGTCCATACATTCTCGGTATATCTGAGGGTTGCTGAGGGATTCCCTAACAAGGTTGGTTTTTTGTGGGCTCTAATCTCGAAGAAGCATTTCAACTTTTTACTATGAAATATCGTACAACAGCTTACGTCCGCTTATTCATAGCGCAGAACAAAAACATGTTTACAATTTATTTTTTACAATATAATTTATGCTAAAATAAAACAATATTTTTATTTTTAGAGCTAGGTTTTGGTGTTTATTATTACTAATACTTCTAGTTATATAATTCAATAGTTTTCGTAACATAAGTTCAAGATCAAAAGTTCGTAATGCTGTCGAAATTACATTCGAGTATTCCAAAAAGACAATGATAGCTTAGTGGTAACGTGCTCGCTTGGACAGCTGAGTAATGCTGGTTCGAATCTTGATCTCGCACCTCTGATATTTTCATGTGCGAATCTTTTCTATCATGATTACCACTTGTCTTACGGTGAAGGAAAACACGCATGTCCGAGAGAACCTAGCAAGTTTTAGAAGACATGTGCAACGCCAACCTGCACTAGGCCAGCGCGGTGGACTATGGCCTGATGAGCCCTGTATTGAAGGAAGGCCCGTGTCCAGCAGTAGGGCGTTAAAAAGGGTTGAATACACATACATTCCTTTAAGTAATTCATAGGCTTTACTGTTAATGTTAATGTAACTTTTTGAATGTAAATCATTATAGTATAAAAATATAGTTCTGCCTTCTTATGTCCTTACTACATATATGGCAGATGGAGCACTAACTACATACATACTATCTACATACACCCATACATACATACGTATATACATATATACCTGCATATATATCTAGCTCTAAGTAGTATTGAGGTTATACTTAATAGTTTTATGCAAATATCACTTACAATTTAACTTTAATTTATATACGTTAGATATTTAAATGAATTGTAAGCGAAAAATTAAAAAATAAAATATTAGTATTTTAGCGTTTATCGTAGTATTTATCTTTAACGAGTTCGTAATTCTAATGAATAATTAAAAGATAGAAGCGCATTCGATTAAAATAGTATAATTACATAGGTCTTGATAAGACTTTTCACTATAACGTCATAGCCGTCTAATTCTTTCTTTTTCTTTTGGGTAAATAATTTTATATATTCTATATTGCACCTAAATAATGTACAGAAATGAACATAAATAAAATTAGTAAGCAAAGGTAGCAACATTTGTCAACTAATTTAATAGGTTCTTATATATCTATACATCGATATACATATAAATAAAATTGAAGTTTCTCTTTTTAATATCAAATTAATTCAATAAATGAATATTACGAAAGTATATACAGCAAAGAAACAACTTTTTTGTCTGTTTGTTCAGGTTAATCTCTGAAACGGCTGGACCGATTTTGAAGGGACTTTCACTCGCAGATAGCTAATGTTATGAGGAATAACTTAGGTCACATTTATTTTATCACTTTAAAAATCCGATAAATTTATTTTAACTTACGCCCAGCGTGCCGGGTTTGCTGGTTATGTAAGTCCTTATTTCTAGAAGAGCAGTCCAGTCAGCCTAACCTAATTTTAGGATAATGAAATACTAGCGGCTCACCCGGTTTCTTCCCTAGATAAGTTTCTGCGGTTAGTATAGTTTTCTCAGAATATGATATTTTTCCGCAATAAAAATTATTCTACATGTTGACCGGATAACCGGTTATCAAATCAAATGTCACCAAAATATATCCTACGGTTTCCTTATGATGCGATCACAAACAAACAAACAAAAAAAACTAAAAACTATTCGCCCTCTGTATCAATGATAATTAAATATTTATTAACATGTAATTAGAACGGTGGTGCTACTTACACTAATTAGTTAATAAATTATTAATTATTTACAAACATAAGAGAAAAGAAATAAAAATTATGACTACTTATTTCAATAAGATTTTCCAAAAAAAATTTAATGTACAAATTCGGTTCAGAATTTCATTTGACGATACGTTTGGCGAAGATTGTAGTGACTCTACTTTCTTGCGCCAGCGGTCGCGGGTTCGAGTCCCGCTGGGGGTATTCATTTGTTAAACTCGGGTGTACTCCAGTCATGGGCGTTTATATTTATAATATGTATGTATTTAAACTTATATAATATGTAGTATATCAAGTATATGGTATCACACGCTTCCTTCGCAGCTTACCACGGAACTAGATGGCGCTGTGGGTAATAATGTCCCAACATATTTATTATTTATTATTATATATATGGATATTAAAATACAAAAAATCTAAGTTACTAAATCTTTGTATAAAACACAATAACGAAAGATACACCTGTTGCTTTCTGTGATCTTTTTAACAAAGGGTAGTAGTGACCCTTAACCCTTTTTGGGCTTAGTCAATTTTAATGCTAGACATATGTCTTATAAATCTTGGGTTTGCTCTAGGAAAATATTTTTGTTGTTTCGTAACATGGAATATGTTTTTTTTGTGATTCATAATGGGTTTTAACATTTAACCTGTCTCAATATGAATTTGATAATTAAGATATAAAGCTAAAGTATTAAAAAGCTTGTTATAACCACCATATTAAAGCTCCCTGATTATTTTAATCACTTATAAATTTAAATATAATAAAATTTTTACTCAGTCGAATTTATTGAAGTCATTACTAACTCTTTATCTATAGTTCTTGGAATTTTTGTATGTCTGTCTGTGACTGCATCACGAGACAACCACTGAACAGATTTTCATAACATTTGGTATGGCAATTGTTAATTATCTGGGTCAAAATATACTATACTAAAAGTAAAAAAAAGAACGTGCCCGAGCGGAGTGGGAGTGAATCACTTGTAGTTGTAACAAATATTCTTTTGGTTTTCAATAAGGTGGAAAAACGAAAGAATATGGTTAGGTTAGAAACACAACAATAGTAAATAACGATTATGGAATAAAACCTGTATCCAATGTATTAGCGTGACGGAAGCAGGTGTGTGTACATCGTATTACATTTAACTCGGTAACATTAATTATTTGCACAATTGACAGTATGCAGTCGTTATACCTGTGACAAGTTAACTGATACTAATTTTATAATACTCTTTGCCTTTACAAGTACATCGTTAAGTCGTTTCAAAGTTGTTAAGTTCAAAAGCCTTAAGAGGTAAGATAATTGGTCAAAATGACTAGAGGGTTAGTATTTTGGCAAATACTGACTTGGATAACTACTAAGTAAAGATGTTTGGAATTCATTTCCTTAAAGCCTAGACAGTAAAGTATGGTCGCAACCAGTTTTGGAGTAATGGTCGCGAAAATATGGTTTTTCGTCTGGTGGTCGCCGAAAACTGGTCGCAGATAACCGTGATCATGGTCGCCCAATACAGGGGCGGACTAACGGTTGCTAATATTAATAATTATGGTAATTAAGTTTCTTATTAGCCTTTTAACGACAATCCACAATAATTCTTCCTTATATCTTTATTTTTTTGCAATTCCACCTGTTTATGACATATAAATGTTTAATGATAATATTTTCAACACATAATTATACCTTTACATCGATGGGCTCCATTATTTTTGAGTGAACCAATTATAATGTACAGTTGAAGGAAATATTTTACAATGGCTACGGATATTAGCCGACATCGCGACAAATTATACTTTAGCTGTAAAGTTGAATTTCCACGCCCAAATCCATCATACCTTGAATGCCAATATTAAATGCTTTTTTTATACGAGAGCACGATTTGAAACTTTTTACTTGCTATTGGGTGACAAAGGTAGAAAAAACTATACAAAAAATTGATGAAAACATTATAGCGCTTAAACGATTGATTTAGGTGTCATTTTCGAGTGTTTAATGGAAAGATTTCGTATGGTGTAAATTAGGTCTTGGTCTCAACTCTTTACGCCAATGCGACGAAAAACGGTTTAGTAATAAGTTTTTAAAGCACGTGCTGGTAGCCTGCTGGGCACGAAATTTGAATATTCGCGAGTAACGCCGTTCTTAAGTAAATTGATTTGGCCGACTGAAATTTTAATGTAGCTATGACGTTTTAAAAACTATTTGGAAGCGTTACATTGATAGTTATATTGATTCATGAATGAGACACGTTCAGTATAATATTTGAAATGTTTGCACTTACATTTTTATAAAAAATATATAGAAATTTATATAAAATATATAGAATGGTTCAGAAAACCGATAAGAGAGGGGAGAAAGAGAAAGAGAGAGAATGAGGAGGGAAAGAGAGAGAGAGAATGAGGAGGGAAAGAGAGAGAGAGAGAGAGAGAATAATACAAAAATATGTTTTAAGAATTCTCAAGCTATAAGCTTATTATAACTTCATCGATCAATTTTAATGCGAATAAAGAATGCATACATAATTCCATGTTTTACGATGCTATAATACAATAATTCTGAGTCATAGTGTATGCGTTGTAAAAACAAATATTAGGCACTATTAACATGTTACGACATTTTTTTTCATTTGCAATGCTTATATCTATACTTCTATACTAATATTATAAAGAAGTAAAGTTTGTGTGTTTGTTAAATTGTAAGGGGTAATCTCGGGATCTACTGAACCGATTTTAAAAATTCTTTCACCAATAGAAAGCCACATTATTGCTGAGTGTCATAGGTTATATAAAAAACTGAAAAATAAAAAGGCTTTTACGTGGTAGTCCGTTTTGCAAAGTGAATCGGAGAAAAAACGGTCGAATGAAAGCGTTTCTTACGAACGCTGCCTTAACTATGAAAGATATATTTTTGAGTTCTAGAGAAAAGATGTGGAGCTTGAAAATGCCTACAAAAAAGTCAATGACAGCATATGTCTAAATTTTATATTTAAGTTACAAAAAGTAGTTTTTTTAATATTAGTATAGATAATTTATTTTCATTTTTTAATTTTAATATAAAATAATTTAAATTATTTAAACACTCTATACTAAAGGATTATTAACATCATGCCCAACGAAGTGGGCACGCGTCAGCTAGTAAATATATAAAACAGCAACTTTGTTTGTAACAACTATAATTAATATTAGGTATATACCTGTGAGCCTCTTCCGTGACCATGATTGCTATAAAGCATTTGAAACGTCAGGAACCAAAAAAAATCCGCTACAAAATCTCTAAACATAATAATAGTTTTATTTAAACCGTCAAATATTCCCATATATCTAAGAAGGTAAGTTAAAAGTAGTCTGTTTTTAATTTCAAATTAACAGCTTATCACTAAACGCATATGAAAGTATACACGATACTAGCAACAAAAAAACAATTTTTAAAATTTTTGCCTGTCTGTTTGTTCCAGCTAATCTCTGAAACGGCTGAACTGATTTTCACTGGACTTTCACTCGCAGATAGCTAATGTTATAAGGCGTGACTGAGGCTACTTTTTAACCAACTTCAAAAAAAGAGGAGGTAGAAATTTTGTTTATTTTAAGTTGCCCGTGGCTTCGCTGACGCTAAAGCTAAGTTCTTAAATAGATATATGTTAATTCGTATATCTTGGTATGCGTGAAATTGATTTATGTCTCTACATACTTAATGGGTCCTTCAAATTTGTTTAAGTATACATTGAACTGCTATTTTTATAATAACTTTTTTCTTTATTTTTTATTTTTATATAAAAATAATATGACATTTATTAGAATCTCCACATACAAATAGACGTTAATTAATGATTTTTACACATAATTATGTATTCGTAGACATTTAATCTTAACATTTATCTTAATATTACTACAATATATTTTGATTACTTGGTTTTAAGGTGGAATACTCGTAATCTTGTAATAATTTAGTGTTTTGAAGTTTTATAAAATATATCTCAAATCAAAAATTTTAACCATAAGGTTTCTTTAAAAAGGCATTTTTCTTGGGATTTAGGCCAGCTTTGAGTCGTGAAAAATAATTTAAAACGACAAAGATTAACGCACCTGATCTGGACTTGATCAAAAGGAAGTAGATCTAATTATAACTCAATAATAATGTTTTTCTATTTGAATTGCAATCATCTATACTAATATTATAATGCTGAAGAGTTTGTTTGTTTTTTTTTTGTTGAACGCGCTAATCTCAGAAATTACTGGCCCGAATTAAAAAAAATATTTTTGTGTTGGATAACTATCCACTTATCGAGGAAGGCTATAGGCTATTACATCACGCTACGGCCAATAGGAGTGAGCTTCAATGAAAAATGTACCAAAAACGGGACGGGCGTTAGTTCTGCGAGGTACCATACCACGCGATTCAGGAAAAAATTGGTTTCCGGTTTTTAGAATGCGTGTGATGCCGCGGGAAATGCTAGTATAATATAGCATTCAAAAACTTAGTTCATGTTAGAACAATTATAAACAGTTTCACCACCATAATAAACGGGGACTTTGCAAAATTATGAATATTACAAAAAAATATGATCAACGAGATCGATTCGTTTGGTTTAGTAACTTGATTTCTTGCTATTTACCTAAATTATTCGGTTTTTGTCGGTTGTGTCAATCTTTTACGCATGGTCGCGCCTGACATTGGCTTTTTTGTCACTATAAGAGGTCGCGAAAAGATATTTTCTATGATATAATAAAGCCTTTGGGATAATTCGACGTTTATCTCAGCCAATGGACTAGATCATTGAAGGTTATCAATTATGTATATTATAGATTATCTATATTTGATGACTCGTTTGACGCAGTTTGTAGTGACCCTACTTTCTTACACCAGCAGTTGCGGGTTCGAGTCCGCTGGTCCCGATTCATTTATCACACTCGGATGTTTTTACTCTAGTCATGGGTGTTTATATAATATGTATGTATTTAAACTTATATATTATGTAGTATATTAACTATCAGCTGGTATCCGTAACACAAGTTTCGTAGCTTACCACGTAACTATATGATGCTGTGTGTAATAATGTCTCAAATATTTATTTTTTAATATTATTATTTATTTATTTTACAAACTTTAAAAAGTTATAATTTCCTTATTATAATTATTATTATTGTGGGCACTAACTTTGAAATAGGTATATTTTAGTTTAAATCCAAGGTATTGTTATATCGATTCCTAATATTTTTTTTATTTATTTAAATTTTTAAACAAACGTATTCACCCACAAAGATTTTTTAGTATACGTGGGACATGCAAATTATCAAACATATTGAAATTAATATGATTATTTTGATATTACTGCTTAAAAATTAAATGCAAGTTTATTGCACATTATAATTATTAGGTATATTTGCTTCGATAATCGAACCTGCAATTACCACCGAAGAAAACATTTTGAACCACAAAACTCAGCCATCAAAAACTGTAGAAAATCATTACAAACACCACGCAATATAGTATCGATGGAACCCATCGTTAGTCCGGTTCCAGGACCCATTAAGATTTCCGCCCGTTGCCGTGAGATGCGCGGGAGCACAATCTTTGTCCAACCCAAAATAACTTAACTCCATATCAAGTTTTAACGTAATTTAAACTTTATTTAAGAGGTATAAGGTATAAATTTTAAAGTTAAAATAAAAACTTGAAGCCAAAATTGATCTGCGCCTACATTATTACAATGTTGATTTAATGCACAGCTCTTTATAGTTCAATCTCGTTTGGTGTTATGCAGATAATTGTGGTTCAAAAAGAGGTTTTTGTTCGTCAAACAATTTTGAGCTTTACCCCCTAGGAAAATAGGGGGGAAACCCTTTAAATAGCGAAGTCCTTCGCAGAAAATTGCTTATGTTTGGAATCACTCATTTTTATAGTGGTTTGAGATAATGGTATTGATTTACCACTGTACAGTGTTTCTTTGGGCATTTGTTATATTTTATATGTCTATACTTATTCTACCCTTTTCTCTTGAGGATGTTTCTAGGTGAAAAAGAAAATAATGAACATAACTTTAAGTTAAATACTACTTTGAACGATACGTTGGACTCAGCTTGTATCCTACTAGCTGAGCTGACCGCTCGTCACGGATTTGGGTCTCCAAAGGGAGCTGGGGGCATTCATTTGTGAGATGACAATAAATGTTTGTACTCCAGCCGTGATTTTTACACATTCGTAGACATTTAATCTTAACTTATTAAAACTTATACTTTGATTAAATGCGTGTTTAAATTACGTTTGAATTTAAGGTTAAATATGTGTAGTGTATAAACCATCTGGTATCCATAACTATGGAACTAGATGGTGCTTTCGTAAACAGCCTTAAATCCATATTAAAGTTTTATTTTTCATTTTCTTTTAACATATTCTAATTATTAATATCATTTTGAATAACTTTATGAAAATTATTCAAAAAGACGTAACAAAGCATGTGCACTCGCAAATAAATCTCAAAATAGAAACGTCTGCCAAAAAACGTTTATATTTATGTAAAGTTAGTTTTATTAAAAAATTCTTAACAATTTTCACACTTTTTGGTTATATAATGAATAAATTAATATAGCAAAAGATAGCTAGCATACATAGCTTTAATTACTTTGTTACTTCCAATAAAGGGACAAGTTCGATATTTATCGCTAAATCTGTATTGAGATGACATTCATACAATATAAACTTATGTTTTTTTTAATATAGAGTAAAAATTCCAAAAGATAAACAATAAAAACCACTTCCAGCTGTAATTAAAAGCAATTGCAAAAGACGTGACAAAATTCAAGAAAAAATATTAGCGATCTCGCACAACTCGAATGGTTTCTCATTCATACTATTGTAATTATTTTTAATTTATCCGATTCGTTTTTCGAAAGAATTCGCACAAATTAAATGTAGTTGGATAAGATTGTAATTTCTGCATACATTAATTTATGTATTATATACTTTGTTGATAATTGAGTGAATGTGTTAGTATATGAAGGTAGTCGCAGATTTGACCCAGCGAGAGATAATTTTTGGACAGATTCTTGATGAAAGATTACAAAAATATGAATCTTAAAGTTTAGTTAGAGTTAAAAATAATATAATTTAAGCAATTTATAAATAAACCCAGACGTTTTTTATATGGCATAGGTATTATGTAGTTTACCTAATATTCCTAACTCCTACCTAATACCTAATACCTAATATTAAAATGAAATGATTATTGTGTAGTACAAAATTTAAAGATTTTTCCTGTTACTTGGACTTTAATATTAGGTAGGTATTATTTTATGAAATTCTAACAGGTTTTGAAATACATATTATTGTATGACCTACGTCACGATATTTCTATAAATAATGAGTAAACATAATAGTTTGGTGTAAATAAGTGAAAGCCAAAAGATAAGAGTATTATCACTACACCGTATAAAACAAAGTCGCTTTCCGCTGTATGTCTGTCCTTATGACGTATGCATAGATCTTTAAAACTACGCAACGGATTTTGATGCGGTTTTTTTAATAGATAGAGTGATTCAAGAGGAACGAACCCGAGCGAAGTGAGGCGAGTCTTTAGTACATACATATATAATTAACGTTAAAATTATAAATTGGAATGGCATTACGAATATTTAAACTAAAGATATTGTCGATTTCCTTAAAGAGTAAGTATGTACGTGGTATAATGTATGGCAGCTGATCAACGTTTTAATAAGGTATATTTTTCTGTAATGTAAGGTTCAAATTCTCATATAAGTATACAAGCGATTATGACGCTTACGGTAATTATCATTATTTTTTTAATTTTGAAAAGGCATGGGGATATATATCTCACTAACTTATTTTTTTTTATTATTTTTAAAATAGCATGATATCGACAATATGCCATGTTCTAAAAATACTAATTATTGAACGTATTCCGAAACAAAGTTATAGGCGATGATTGCTTTTGAGTATTCAACTTTCATAATTTTACAACATAATATATGTAAATTTGTATTAAGCTTATACTTATAGACCGTTGTAATATAGTGTCAGTTGAAGATATGAAAGAGAATTAAATCGATACGATGCACATATCACCCCTTATTCGGGCATTGGGTCAGTGAGGGTCGGATGACCGTTACGTTAGTGTAGTATTGTTATGGTAATACAGATGAAAGTGCAAGGGATGCTGCGTTATTGAAATATTCTATTTGTTTCATATATTCCTTTAACAAAATTGATATAAAAGCTTGTTTGTTCAGTTAAATTTTTTAGGCGAATGAAAGCTCATGTCGTACTTGTTCAATAGAGTCGATTATTTTTTAATATCTAACTTATTTATCAATTTTATGACAATCTTGATCAAGAAGAGAATTCATTGATTTAATCTATCAATCGAATATGTAATATAAAAATAACAAAGAATAGTTTTCAGATATCGTCAAAATATATTATTGATCTCGCCCCATTGTATAGTATTACGTTAAGACTGCAAACCCCCTGGCCAAAGAATGGGCAGCACAACAATAAGATAGCATTCCCATAAAACACCCTAAACAGATGCATATTTGAAAGGAAACATTACAAAACTAATAAACTAAAAGCCATAAATTGCATCAAAATCATTGCAGGAAATGACAATGACGAAAAATCCTCGGTTGCGTAAACTACATTCCCACGAGGATCTGCCGACATTTTATGGATATCTATTAGACTTTATTATGGGGTTTTAAGGGTGATTTCGGTATGGCGGTTATGGTTCGAGACATATGGGCCGTCACCTGCAGGGTCGTGAGACAGGTCGTCAGCATCCCTCTTATGTTACATCCTGTTCGAATTATAGATATTTGCGAGTTACTTAAGAACTTGTGGGAGTATTTGTCTATGAGATAATGGATTTAGAGTTTCTATGGCACTGTTTGCTGTAAAATTTAAATTATTAAAAAATATTAACGTTTATTAAGTTCTTTTTTTAGTCTATTTTTAAAGTACTGTAAATCGTTGATTTTTTATTGCAATACATAGGGTTTCTCTTACAGCTGGAAAGCAAATGTTTGGATTGGGTCATCTGGTCAGTAGACCACCGTAGATGGCCAATTATATGGGAGAATGGGCAATGTTCAAGAATTAATATGGCACGTTAACTTAATATGCTATGGGAATACGGCTTCTTATTTTAAGACATGTGACCAATTGGGGTTTTGTCGGGCTTTGAAACTGATTTTGTTTCAGTTTTCTTGGTTTAGGAATATGTATTTAGAAGAGAAGTATTTTTAACAATATCTATACAATACTAATAATGTGTGGGGTTAACGTCTGGTGGGATAATTATATAATTATTGTACTGCAATAATGTAACAGAAAATTATTTTAAAAAGAGCAACTGCTGAGTTTCTCGCCGGCTCTTCTCAACAGAACCTGCCTTCCCGAGCCGGTGGTGGCTTTCACAGACTTACAGACTGACATTTAATTTAAATTCTATATTTTCATAATGTAAAATGTCGATTCAAAAGTGTTTGTAAAGTCTATTTGATGTATTAAAATTGTGTTTAGATTTGATTTGAATAGCTTCTAAGAGGTTCTAACACAACGATTAAGAAGATTTCCTTGTTAGATACGTTTACAACAGGTACAAATTACAGTAGCCCATAATAAATTAGTTAGAATCGCCAGATATCTTAGGACGCCGCTAAAAGCTTATCTATGCTAATGGGATAGTGGAGGGTTCATAATTTATACTTCCATACGATATTACACTTAATTCAAGTATCAAAATTTGCCTAGGTTATGTTATTTACATATAAACTGCTCTTAACGGAATATTGTTAGAATTGTTAGAGCTTGTACTTAATGGCCAGTATCAATATAAATTACATAGAACTAAGTTTATGCAAGAAAAAAATATTACAAGCTAAATGGGTTTAATAGCTTATTTTTCACTAGCAAATACGGCCCGCTTCGCTGGGCGTAAGTTAACATAAATTAAATTGTTTTTATAATTTTCTAATAAAAAAGTAGCCTAAGTTACACCATATAACAAAGTCTGTCAAAATCAGTCCAGCTGATTCAAAGAATAGCCGGAACAAGCAGACAGACAGCATATTATGCATTTAATATGCATTTAGTGAAAAGCTGTTAATTTGAAATTAAAAACACACTTGAATTTTGTTTAGATATATGTACGGATAAAATTTGGAAAAATTGATTATTTTACCACATATCATACACAGCAATTATATTGAAAGGTAACATGTTTGAAGAAAAAAATTAAAAAAAATATACTGTGCGCAAATGATCTTGATACATTAGTTTTCTAGTTAAAGCTAAAATCAAAGTTTAGATAGGGTTACTTGTACCCTTGAATGATGACTGGTGGTTTCAAACACTGTTAAAATTCGACCTGCACTTGCTAGGGTTAAATTAATTGTACAAGGGGATACTGAGAACTATAAATTATAATAAAGGGTTTATATAACTATTTGGATCGATATGACCTTTGCAAAATTAAATTACGGAAACGGAACCTAAGATATTTTCTCTTTATCTATCTTATAACGAGTGAAAAAAGTTTTTTAATAATATTGTTTTTTAAATTATAACGTTGTGTTTAAGGTGTTTGGTTAAAAATTAATATAAATATTTTTATTCTAAGTTTAACACTAATTTAGTTAGACAAATTAAAAAACAATTTTTTTAAATGAATTATTCAAGGAACATAAATTTTACGACAATAATAATATTAATAATTTAAAATTTTAATTTAACACAATTATATAAGCCGGAAAAGATTCAAGTTTAGTAATGCATGTTAACTTGTTAATGTTATTTTATGTTAATTTTTAATTGTTTAATATTTCATGGCTGAATTTATTTAGGCATTGTTAAACTATTTAACATTAAATAAATTAAAGTTTGTTGTTTTTCAAAAGTAACAATCAAAATATTTCAAACTAGTTCACTTATATTTTTTTAATTTACGCTACCATTGTTGTGAAATTTATCGAATGATAATCCCATTCATAGTCAGTTAATCGTAAGCTAAAGGCGAAGTGATGTATTACATATAAACTCTTTATGTAACAAAATATATTTTACATTGACGTAAGAATGTTGTGGACGCGTTAGCGGCTGTACGGGCTGCCTAATTTTTACTTGGCATTGAGCTGGTCCAAGGTCACGCTAAATACGCCCGGTGACGTCACAGTGTGCGTCTGCGCAGCCCGAACTATGAAGTGGGTGTGCCTTTTATTTGTTACTTTCACACGGAAATTATTACACAATACAAAATTACAGTCATGCTATAATATATAGTATAGTCTTCATATAAAGCTATTAAATTTAGATTATTGATATGTAGTACTTTTATCTAATGATTTACTGCTTAGTTACCTAAGTCTAATATCTAATTGTTATAAGGAAGAAATATTGTCATAATATATTCTTGGCAAGAAGTGAAATATTTACTTGTTTACTTGATATTAATAAGAAAATACTTTTAAAAACGAACAAACTAATGTATTGCAGCCAAAGTCGAAAACAATATCATATAATATACTATAATTACGTTTTGATGACAAGTTTACTTAATGTTAGTATGTTAAACTTCTTGAATTCGGTTGAAATTGATAAAGACATATGTCGGCCCCGTTACAGGAATGTACAGAACAATGTGAGAGGCTAACCACAAAACTGTAACGTAATACATATTTTAACATATGACATTTCGTTGACAAGTAATTTCTACGAAGACTTTCATTGGTTTATAAATATATTTTTTTTCACGTTATTCTTATTAATTTACCTCAAGTCTACAGTGCTTTAAAATTAAAAAGAATGGAATATATTTATCTTAATATTTCATTAAGTGATTCCTAAAGTCTAATCTGGCCGGAACAAGAATAAACAAAAAGGTTATCACGGAAGTTAAAACAACAGAAAGAAGGCAAATTGCAACTCTGCCAGTTACTGTTCTTAACTATTATCTATTTAATATTACCCTGAATAATACCTAATTAAGTGTATTTTTTTCTCAAGCTTTATTTAATTTAAGTTAAAAACATTAATTTTATGAAATAAGAATCTCAAATACAAATGTCGAAATAGTTTTATATAATGAGCCGACTTTGAAGGAAGTAATATTCTTAGACATGTGCTTATTACTTGTATCTTAACGACTTAAGAACGCTGTGGGAATAGGATGACCATAAGTGAGATATTATTGGGATATTTTTATGTACGTTGGTTTTAACCTTACCACAGATTATAATAAAGTAAAAAAAAACATAATATGTGTTTTATAAACTCTATAATATAATTAGTACTTCAGAACTAGTAGTGCATATCTAATTGCAATGATTGTATAATCTATACTGTTACCCAGCGTATTACAATGATATGTCGAAAATGAAATGGTTGATTAATAGACGTTTAAAAATATCAAGAATATTCTAACAAAAATATACCTTTAATAGTGATCAGTTATCCGATGTAAATTATCAAAAATTCTGAGCAACAGATTCAAAGAATGCCGGGTTGGCCCCAGGCAGAGCCGTCAAAATAATTATATCATACAAGAGATAAAGATAGTCGAATCGCGTGACGGGACCGTGATTAGTGTAATTTTGTTAGAGTCCGAAAAGATTATTATTTTACTCGTTATTTACTATTTAGGCGGCATATAACCTTGCTTACATACACGTGTTAAGTGAAGGCAGTTGAAGGAATGAAAAATCAAAATGTTATGTTGTAGGTAATTATAAACGATTATGAATATTGAGAATTTTTAATTTAAGAGTTACAAGTATATTAATTCTTAAAATAAACGGCTCAAAAGTCAAAGAGATCATTAATAGCTGGAGGCACCCAAATTTTAAACGCTATCATTCAACTAAGTGTAACTTTTAATGTTACTGAGATTGAGTTCAAAATAACATGTACAAATAAAATTAAGCGTAAATATAAAGTTGTTATAGACGAAAAACAAAGCAACGTATGCCCGTAGTTACTCGATGACGCAACACCTAACCCGCCCGTAATGGTTGGTGTCAATCAAAATTATATTGTAAATTTGTTGATATGCCTTCGTGTAAGTAATTTGCCAGGTCATTATAAACTTTAAGCACCACATATTAAAAGTTTATCTGAAAGAGTTTAAAAAATCTTAATGTGTATAAAGCGTTTCTAACACGGTTGTATCAAGACGTGGCAGTTTGACTATGAATTTATATTTCGTTGCTATATAGGATCTCAATTCTAAGAAATACCTTTTGCTTCAAAAATATGTATTTGTACAGATAAAAAATATGCTGCAATATTAATTAAACTTTTGTAAACCTGCAAAAATGTGAGTATGACAATCTCAACTATACTCGTATTTTAGTAGTGCAATAAAAATCGATTAAAATTTACAATTTTTTTTATTTTTTAAAAGTCAATGAACTTCAATAAAAAGTTGTTTGTTAATTAGATAAAGATAACTGATACATATGCAAAAAATATTTAAATGACAAGTCGGGTGCAGGCTTTACTGACATTGACCGTTTCGAGGCGGTCGTAGATAAAATATCTAACTTGAATCGAGTTTCAGAGCGGCTATTAAATTATGCTGATTATAATTTTGAAAATGTATGTTTTTAAAATATATAATAAAAAAATAAAAATATATTTCACTAAATCAAACAAGTGTATGAAAGACTTAAGAGATATTTAAATATAAATATTGACATAATCGAATATTGTTAAACAAATTACATCATTTTTGCGTCATTTTAAAAAATAGATTTTTTTATATACTCAACACGCGCCAATTTCGTCACCCCAATGTTCCAATTTTTTAAAGTGCCATAAACTAGCCAAAGAAAACATTCGTCAAGCCGCGACATTGACAATGGTTTGAATTTGGAATGTGGCCTTGAAACGAATTCAGTTTCTCGACGGACGCCGAATTGCGCGGGAAACAGATCAGGTTTTTTTATAATCGATAGATTATACGTGCAGAATAGATACATGCAGATCTAGTTGAATACAAAATAACGTATTTTTTATTCAGTTTATAGACGTGTTGTTTTGTTTGGTGCAAATTTTAGTTTTTTAAACATATTATGAGTCATTACATAAGGAATTTATCACCTTTAAATAATAATATTGGCAACTATTTACGAAAACAGAGCATTGAATTCTGCGCATGCATTGCCTGTATAGTGTATATCAACCTACGGAACGTGAAAAAAGCGAAATAAGTATAAGTGCTGAAGTTAATAATATGCTTATAAAAAGTAATAACAATAATTCAGTTCATGGCACGTCCTTGGCTTGAAAATATATGAAAAAAAATGCAAGTGAACTATCAACATCTTGAAATGTAACCTTAGAATAACTGAAAAGGATTTAAAGTGATAATATAAAACAGAGGCTGAAGGTTATTGTTGATAATTGAAATTCTGATAGAAACTGTTGGGTCATACAAAAACACGTATAAAATTTTGGTCAGTGTTATAAATAAAACTCAAATAAACGTAAATGGATCCCCCGTAATTGGCAAGTGTGGTAGTTTATATTAAATTATAATTAATTCATTAATCATTTAGTTTAATTTTGCCAAAAATGTTGTGTTGCTAATTTGTGATTTCCAGTACAATAACAATTTATTGTTTTTATGGCTTATAATGAATCACCACGCACCATAAAAGTTTATAGGCCGAGTAGCCTTCGAGCTTTGTTATAGATTGTCTAAAGTGAAAACAACAAAAGGATGTAAATAATAACGCAAAAATATTCTTATTTTTATTATTATTTTAGAATGATTTTAAAGGTTAGGTATTATTTTAAAGGAAAATGAGTGCGAATTAAAATTTTTTGCACGTAAGTCTAGTACGACAGGATATGTTTGTCTTCTACTGTTGAATGAACTGAATGTTTTAATATAAGATCAAAAACGTCAAGCGATTTCAATGCTTGAGTAACTGATATAATTATTTTATACTTACCTGATTTAAGTAGTCAAATATCTTATATTTTTGTAGAAGCATTATTATAAAATGTAGATTTAAAATATAATTTTGTTTTACATATTTTATATAATATCAATAATCAATAAAAATAATTGGATAAAAAAATAAATGGCTCGTTAAAATGCTTTCAAAAACAACTTCAATTTAGTCGATTAATTATTATTTTATACTTTAATAAAGTAATATCCTGTTCGAAATGCCTTTTCTTAATTCATATTATCTAGTACTATTTCTAAGTACTTAGAATTTTAGATAATAATTAGTTTAAAATCTTTCATATTATGCAAATTTTTAATAACAAGTTCCTACAGATAAGTAATTAGTAGGATTATAAAACTTTATATAAATATGTATTAGCTTTAAAAAAATATATTAATATACTAGCTGTACCCGCGGCTTCGCCCGCGTTCATTTTTTTAATTGCTAATCAACCTCATTGGGTTGATCTGTAGGAAAAAAAATTGTCTAAAAAATAAAATAAAAATTTAGGGGTGGACTACCTTACTTAACATTTAGGGGGATGAAAACTAGATGTTGGCCGATTCTCAGACCTACTCAATATGCTCACAAAATTTCATGAGAATCGGTCAAGCCGTTTCGGAGGAGTATGGGAACGAAAATTGTGACACGAGAATTTTATATATAAGATTTATTACGACGTAGAGTTTAAAATTCTTGTCCTATCGATTCCAAACATTATTTGTTAGCATAGAGATGGCAATACAAATCATACCATCAATTTGATGTAATAGTAAAAATACTAAATGGCCAATATTTATACATATTAAGTTCGTTATAATTTGGTTCAGTGTATATTTTAGTGTACGTATTACATATAAATATGTTTTAAACTGTAATAATTAATTATTATATGCATAGAGCCAACGAGGCGGAGCAAAACGAAAAGGTTTAATATATACGTTAGTTTAACTTATAAGATAATTGCTGTAAAGCATTCGAAACCTCACGAACCAAAATTAAAATAAACCATCAAAAAACGCGGAAAGATAGTCGTATGTCATATTTCGCGTAAATCCATTAAAGTATTTATAGTCGATATTGCGAATAAACTGGCATAATATTAGTTTGACATCGTGTAGTGTAGTGATTTTTAATATGCGTTTACATAATGTCTGGGGGGGCTTATCAGAGACCTTGTAACGCTAAGTCTCTACCGGGTCACCGTGCTTATCATATATTATTTATATTGTACGAAATTGTAAGGATAAGGAAATGGCCATACCTATTTATTTTAATATTGTGAATTGGAATCTTATAGACTGATAGAGAGTTGGCCAAATTCAAAGATAGGAAGTGCTGTGTTCCTTAGCATAATTTTTTCAAGATAAATTGTTATATATTTATAATATGTATGTATTTAAAATTTATGAAATGTGTAGTATATGAACTATCTGACATCCATCATCATAACACAAGCCTCGTAGCTTACCACGAAACAAGACGGTGCTGCTGTAATAATATCCCAACATATTTATTTTTAAAGTCGTCTGCTCTTTAAAAGATAATGAAGAGGTTATGCATCGTGGGTGGTCCAAAATAATAAAATGAGTTCTAGAATTAATTATTACAATAAATACAAAAATATTTTCTTAGGCTGAAAGTGATAAGATATAGAGTTATTAAGGAACGTGTAAAAGTTAACTTTATCTCTTATTGGAAACTTCACCCTTTTTAATACAATATACCTACATACATTTTAATAATTAATTTTAATAAGGTAATTAAATTTTAATAAATTTATATGACATATAATTGAAGGGTCTATATGTAGGGTATCAATACCAATTATATAACTACATTTTATATATGGGACGAATAATAATATTATCTAATAAACTTAAAACTAATTCGCATCAGGAAAAGAAATAGAGCCTGGAATGCGGTGAGAGTAAAATATGACTTAGCTTTTAGTGTTTTTCTTGTATAGTCTTAAAATGTATTCATAATATTTTTTTTGTTTGTACTGATGAAGATTTTAAGTTATTTAGTATGACGCAATGAGTAAAGAAATCGAATAATTATAATAAATGCGAAAGTATGGATGGATGTTTGTTACTCAATTATGCTACAACGAATGAACGTATCTGGATGAGCACAAATATAGGTAGTAGTCTGGAACTACACACCTTTATACCTTTTAGGCTTTCCATCGTGAGTTGAGATAGATTTGTTTTTGAGCATGTAAACTATGTAAAACGCTAGTGGTACATAAATCTAGATGTCAATACATAAAATAAAATTGGAGTGTCTGTTATTATTTTTAAATTAGCAGCTTTTCACTAAATGCATATGTAAGTGTATATGATACTAGCAACCAAATACCAATTTTAAAAAAAATGTCTGTCTGACTGTTTGTTCCGGGTAATCTCTAAAACTGTTGGACCGATTTTTTCGGGACTTTCACTCGCAGATAGCTAATGTTATAAGGCGTAACTAAGGTTAGTTTTGAACAGAATTCAAAAAAGGAGGAGTTTATATTTTACAAATTTTATTTATATTAACTAGCGGAACCCGTGGCTTCGCTGACTTTAAACCTAGTATCACATAAATTCATAACTGAAGTTGGGAGCTAAACCTAATACGGCAAGTTCTTCCTAGGTAATTTACTTACTTTAAAAAAGATTATATTTATAGTATCAATTTCAAGCCACTAACAATTCCTAGTAATTTTAAAGAGATCCCGCTGATAAGATGCAACAAGCAAGAAATAAAATATCCTTCATTAAATTAACATAACATCTCACGTCTAATTTGGAATTGCCGAAAATTAAAGCTAGATAATAATCGCACCGGAAGGCTATATTAAAGTCCAGTGGCTAAGTACGGGTACAACATCCGCAAAAGAGTTCCGTATAGTTAATATAATTTATTTTGCAAAAAATATATGTTTGTTTGTATTTTTTTATCATTGATTCCATTGTGATAAGACTTTAGTGAGAAACAAAATTTTTAAAAGTCGACAAACTTGGTGACTCAAGTGTTATTATACTTGATTAACTTGATACCTCACTTAGATATTTTTTCGTATTAAGTTATTAGATATATATTCAAATTTTTACTTATTTGACTAGCAACCATTTTTTATGTAATTCGTAACTTAAATGTCTTATCTATTGAATAAGATTGTACTTATTGTCCTTTACAACCTCTAATCGACCTGAGTACGCTTGACCTTGTGCGCTCAAGGCACATCCGGACTCATCAAGCGTAATGGAAGGCTTTCATTTACGAAAAATACGATTTTACCACCTAGCACCGGTGTATAAGAGCTATATTTACTTGTTACATCAATGCAGAGAGTTTCTATTACAATTAAAAAATCAAAAATAATATTAGAATCATTAGAGTTAGGAGCTTATGAAGCTATAGCTATCAAATGGTTATCGTACAGGTAACAATTAAGTCTTATAAGATTATCGTGTTCAGCCCTTTTGAAGAAGGTCCCACTGCTGGGAATGGGCCTTCCTTCCATACGAGGCGTAGGTCATAATCCACAACGCTGGGCAAATGGGTCAGCGGACTTCACCATATATATTTCTAAGTCACCACCGTAAGACAAGTGGTGATCATGTTGGAAATGATTCTCATAAGAAAATATATAACACCTGTAATTCGATTCTAATTCCGGATCTATTAGACCCGGCATTTGAACCCGCTTCTTGGTTTTCCTAACGAGCGTACTACCACTGAGCTACCATAGCCTTTACCACTAGTAAATGCAGTTTAAAATATACATTTTATTGTTGTGTAGACTTTTACCGTTTTGCTAATGAACTCTAGTTAGGAAAGTTTTTATATACTGATTAACATGTAAATAGAATTAAGTGTTAATCTTATAACAAAATTTTAGACATTGATAATTTTATTCGAAGAAGCAAAAACGATTGCTATGTAAATAGCATTTAACTAACAAGTTCTGCACTCGAAAATTCAAATGTATTTGATAATTTTCAAGTACTCTTTGAGACGAGGAATACTTAAATATAATTAAATAAATCTAGTCGAAAGTACTTGTGGTGTTAAAACAACAAATGCTCATCAAGGAAGCGAATAACATATATGTGTATTAGGAAATTTGCAGCCCAAAATAGAAGATCGACATAAGATTAATGGTCTGGTACACGGAACAAACGTGCATCGTGATTCTTCATAACGATTATAATAACTAACATTGTGTTAAACCAAATACTGCTAATGATGACGTCAACACACGAAAACTTCCGAAGACTTCAAGGATAAGAGATAATGATAAATATAATTTATTAATTACACTTGCAAACAAAAAATGCTAACCTTTTCTTCCTGAATGCTGTGGCCGCCATTTTCTGAGAGAGGCGTTGATGGTGCGCTATATCCTTTGCCGTCATCGTGAGGTGTCATCTGTCGCTGTACCTCGTTTTCTTGGTCATTGTGAACCCTGATTTCTTGAAGACCACTCTTGAATTCGGATAGTCTAAGTACGGACGGTTTGATTTCTGGCATGTCATCAGGATGATCATACCTTCTCAAGTCTGTCAGATTAGCTGCCAGGTGTCTGTGATGGTCGAGAGGTGGAGCTACTCCTATCGATCTCAGGTGCTCAATACTTCTATGGATATGCGAATAATTATCTACTGGTATTTCCGCCATCAGAGGCGAGTTATGGTAATCTAGTCCACCACCGTCTGGTCTATAATCAATAGTCCTTCCTTCCATCATCTTTCTGGATTTATTTAAAATATCCTATCTAAGTTTCAAAATAATCGTAATATAATTTGTCTAAATGGTATTTGGCACTATCGTATAAAAATATACCGTTTCTGTCTTAAAATTTCCTTGTTTTCTTTTGCTGTTTGTGTCATGGAATATTTCGAGATCCTTCGTGCGTTCTATCTGTGAAAAAATCTGAGTGTCAATTTCATAATAATATCAGATGTCTCCGAAATGCTGTCAGAATAAAGTAGTGTAATTAAACTGTACTATTGCGATAGAAAATCATAATGTATGGCTGCTTATTTTTAAGAGTTGCTTAGCAACTTGCGACACTTGTGTAATGTGTAGGTCTATTTAAAACTAGATTCAGAGAGTAAAAAACTTTGTCGTTTTTTTCAAGCAGGTGACGAGTGAGCAGTCGCGTAGGTTGTGTCAATGCTCTAGCCCCTAGCCCACATGCCGCAACGAATAAGGCTTCTATAATAACACGGTGTGTACAACCATGTCTACAATGTATATTAATCATGATTTGTTCCGAGTTTTTTAGTAAATCTGCTCTTATTTTCAAGATCTACATAATCATACTAAGGGCAAAACTTTAAAAATACGTTTAGTATAAAATATCTTTTTAATTTAAATCAAAATCGTTTTAAAAATTATAAATGTACTGAAATGAACTTTAATAAAATATATTACAAGTAATATATTAGACAAACAAGCATCTATTATGTAAGTGTTACACATTTGTTCCCAAGTGTACCTGTAGATCTGGCCATACACAGCTGTCAAAGATAATAATTGCGCGTACAGAATACACGACCGGCCCACTTTGCGATCGCCTCCAAACAGTGTATAGAACCTTGGTCTTTATATCAATAGCAATAAGAACTAACAAAAGAAAACATATCTCGACTGACTGATTTATTGTTTTGCTGATGCTTAGCACTTGGGCCCCACGGTCGATCAAGTTCAAGATTCGTAATCATTACTCGTTTAAAAATAAGGAAGTTTATTTTAACAATTTAATTAGTGTTACTAGTTGAAATATATTTCATTCAAAATATGCGTTTTCGTTCACATTTTTTGTACATTTCATCTGACTTCGTACTGTATTATTTATTTCGTCAATACGAGTAGTTTAAAGAGATCGCTTCAGTGATTTTTAATTTCGTTTCTTTGGCAATAACTCTGATAGGAAGCTGAGTTTTTAAATTTATTTTCATATTGCCAAATAGTTTTGTGGCAACTGAAGCGATTAATAGAAGGTTGTCCAATTTTTTTAAGCGAATTATTGTATTCATTATTTTTAAGTAGGAATTATATGTAATTAATTTGAGTTAATACACTTGTTCCTATGAACAATACTCGTTTAAAAATAGTGTCTCGTAAAAAATTATGACATAAAAAAACGTAATCACCAAAAAATGCAACCCTTGCATTTTTTACATTTTTTATATGTTAATAAAAACGGTTAAGTTGATACACTGACCTAAATTTCAAAATCAACTGACCACGTAGGAATTATTATCTTTTGTTGTTATGAAAATTATGTCATTCTAAAACAAAATGATAAGGATGATAACTTTTTTAACCGGAACTACATACGGGAATAAATATTTAATTTTTTTCTTATTTTTCTGACAGCATTTCGAAAATACGATTTTTTTTGTAAAATAGTTTTAATATATGATTTAATAAACATAGTTAAAGATTGAGGCAAGAAACATCAGCATTTATATAATGATAATATTGTATAAACAAAATTTAAAAATAATATTATATAAACGAATAAATAATTCCAAGACAATAGCGAATAAGTTGTTTCTAAGCGGCACATAATACATACAGAATATTTCCGTACTACAGGTACATAGTTCTGCCTAAATTCAAGGTCGAGTTTGACAGTCGACGACTGAGACGTCCTACAATTTAAGCCATATCAATCGGGGAAGATATTACGTAAAAGTTTCCCTCAGAGGGGGAGCTTTGCGTCTACCAAGGGTCCTTGCCTCAACTTTAAATTAAAAAAAAAATACTCACCTCCCACTATCCTTTAAATCTTCAATTCACCAATATCACCATAATAAATCACAGTTTGTTCTTATCTTAATGTCACTTAAAAATATCACATAATAAAGGTAACACTAGCGTCACAACACGTCCAAAAGGCGGCAGTCCCAGGCTTTAAGTCCAAAATATGTCAAAAAATTGACGTGCTCTCGACAAATAAACATTTAAAAAAATCTGGAGAAAAAACGCCGAGTCGTACTCTTGACCCTGAGGTAA
The DNA here is from genome assembly GCA_905231865.2 of Boloria selene. Taxonomy (NCBI): domain Eukaryota; kingdom Metazoa; phylum Arthropoda; class Insecta; order Lepidoptera; family Nymphalidae; genus Boloria; species Boloria selene. The sequence continues at coordinate 2,114,467 of HG993156.1, forward strand.
AATTGTGAATGCGGAGCGTCGTTACTAGGATCCGTAACGCCGGATTTTTTATATTCAATATTTTTGTGCTATATTTTGGTGTAGTTGTGGGTATTCCACACGTGAGGTAGCGCTGTCCCTGTCGCACTGAGCGGTTTGCGCGTGCACCGATTGCAGCGACTTCGCTAGGACATGTGCTCGACAAAAAGCCGGCACCTTAGACTGTTCGAAGCGCCGAACAACGGCTACTCTCAGCGACTACAAAAATGCAATACAAAACGCCCGCTCGCCCGCCTTTAGACCGACGCGGCAAAAACGAGACTGAAATTCAGATCTATAGTAGAAAAAGTGAACTACACCGAGCGAGGGGTACACTAACACATAAAATGAAAAAAATCACACAGACGCCAACATCGACAGCGGAGCTTAAAAAATCGGAGTGGGGAATAGCCCGCACCACTCACACCGTATGGCGTCGTCTCCCTTGCACGGTTGAGGCGCACGCACACACCCGTAGCGCGGTTAAGCGAAAAAAATGTGTACACATTTTTTTATTATTCACGATTTTTATGTGTGTAAGTGGGCTCCGTGCGAGAGGGACGAAACACGGCGGGCGCCCATTCGCGCTGTAGGTGCGAGGGAGTCAGTGCGAGTCGCCACGTGCTCGTCCCTTGGTATTAAATAATAATTAAAATGGCTACAAGACCGGCGATACGAGATATTCGGTAGACGATTTTTTGGCCGAGCTTTTGCCTTTTTGTCGAGCTTTTTGCAGATTCTACGGAAAGGAGGTAATGCGTAATGAGGAAGGTGTCTACAAAAAATTACTTGTTGATTGACACATAATTTTAAGTGTAATGCGCGCAGAATGTCGCGCCGGGGAAAAAAAACCAAGGACGCCGCGCGAAAAAGAACTTATTGATTAAAACAGGGCTGTCATTGACCAGACGTAAATGAGGGTGGTTAATAGTATGCAACGATAGATCGACAAACACTTGCCTTCCTTCTTCTAAAACCCAATAATGTATTTTAAATTAGTTAAATAATTTAAAATTAAACTTTTGGGTATAAAAACTTTTAAAATACTCAGTTTTTTTTAATAAAATACATCCTATTTTGTCTATGTCTAAATCGTTTCTTGCAAAACGAACCATGCAAGTCTATTGTGTATATTAAACATTAATATAAAAAAATATCTTCTTACAATTTTCATACAATTTTGTTAAGCAAAATCGACTAACTAAAATATTCTTATTATTATTACTGTAATGTTTATTTATTTCATCAGCACATAAATATACGTAAATCAAAGTTATTGTTGTATTGAGTTAATGCTGTACAGTCAGTGAGTAGGTTCACTGTGTGACTGTAGTATAAGAAGCAGGTATAAGATTTGAATCCTGCCAGGGGTAAAATGTTATTTTTTTTTTAATTAAGGAGACTAAGTTTATATTAAGGCAAAATCGAAAATCTCGCTTAAATAATTTTACCTACGTGTATTATATAACCTGTGATCTAATAACACATAGATTATACTATTATATTCCTTAGAAAAAACCCAAAAAAATTGTTGCCAGTACTTTATGTATGTACGGAGATAAAGCTTCATTTCAATAATTTCAATTGTAATTTTTAAATTAGTCAAAATTTAGTTTCATTACAAAGAAATACTTCAATAAAGTTTTATTAGAGTCCACAATATTCTTTCAAAAAGCGAAAGCTTAAAGCTGCCGACTTCTATCTATAACTGCAATTAAACAAAAAAATATTCTATTGTTTGTTTGTATTGGAGGGTGCCGCGGTCTAAAACATACTTCTGTTTTATAAATTAAAAAATACAATAACAATACATCAATGAGTTACCTAAAAGCTAATCAAAAAGCTCAATTAAATAATAAACTCAGGAAAATGTAATAAAATACTTATATAATATTTATATTATAAAGGAGTTCATTTTGTTGTATATGTGAGCTGGTCTGTTTTTGAACAATTTATCATAATTAATAAGCTTATGGCAGTTTATTTTTTATTTCAATATTTCAAGCAATTCCTGGGCCTAGTGGTAAGGAGTAGAGTAGCTTATATATTGTATAAAGCTAAAACACAGTGTGAATAGTCTAAGATGAATGAAGGCAGCATCAAGTTCGGCAGTCAGTTCATCGTTCTAAATACAACTTACAAAAGTTTATGAAAATATCAAGTCTTCATATAAGTCAAAACTTACATGTAAAGCTTTTCATGGCATATAATATTTATGTACCTCACATATATTGAAAATCATGTTAGTTTGCTTGATTGATTGCTTGATTTTCTTTATTTTCAAAACTTTTGACTAAGTAAAGTAAAAACATTTAATTAACTCTATTTTTAGGATTAGATTTAACTCTACTCTCAGCTCTTTTTCCACTACTTGATTATAAAACTGTTGAATTTCTTTCATATAAGCCGAACATATTAAATAAAATAATAATAATTAAATGTCATAGTAGTCTCTGAAAATAAATAAATTCGTGTTTATTAATATTTACGGTAATAAAAAGTATCTGATCAAAAATGCACTTATTATCAATGATGTCAACTATGAAGGTATATTAATAACTAGCGACTCGCCCTCGCTTCGCTTGGGCTTTTTCCTAGATTTAGCACAGGCACAGCCGCGGGATCCGCTAGTTATGCATATAAACCTTCCTCTTGAATAACTCTATCTATTAAAAAAACCGCATCAAAATCCGTTGCGTAGTTTTAAAGATTTAAGCGTACATAGGGATATAGGGACAGAGAAAGCGACTTTGTTTTATACTATGTAGTGATACATAGGTACATACTAAACCACATAAAAACAGTCATGTAAAAATATCTATAATATTTATAGATATTTTTACATGACTGTTCTCATGAATAGCCATTACAATTTTTACGTAAAAAGTGAAACTACGAAAAAAACCTACTATTGAACTTTTTTATAGCACAGACAATAATTTTATATTTTAACAACTAGCGTGACGTCAGAATCGTAAACAATAAAAAACTTTTTAAAGGGTTGTTACATTTAAAATTTCAATTTCATATGTCCTTGGATTTTTTATTTTTACTGCCTATTCAAAATTCTGTTTTTTTTTGTCGCAACGCAAGGGTTCAACAACAATTGAGTGAATAGCTTTTTTCGTATATAAATATCACCTGTTTTTGTACGGAAGTCGGATGCTGATAAGATGTGGTATTCAATTTAAAACTAAATCAGGTGTAAGCAACAAGTGTTCAATAGCCGTATATGGAAATACGTTGCTTATCGTATTTGTCTTCATTCATCTTTATTTTAGGATCTTTCATTTGTTGGAAGCTTCCGAAAAGCTTTCCTTTAACAAAATTATTAAGTTATTATAACTTATAAATATTTATAAAGCTTTTTATTTTTATATAACATCTAAATAGATTAGGTATGAGGATATATTTTATGGATCACTCCATTAATAAAATATGCACATTTGAAAAACTCAAACAGATATGTAATTATTCAAGTACCCATAATAAGTTATTTCCTTTATAATTCTTCATAGTAGCTACATTTTGGGTGTCCGCCATTTTGATCTACACGATATTATAGTTCACCATAATTATTGTAATAGAATAATCGTATCATTCTTCTCACTCTATCCATTGCTGGTTTGATTTATATGAATTAAGAAATGTATCAAACGATATCAGTAATATATGAGAGAGAAGGCGATATAACAACACAGTAGATGATGTAATAGGCTTTCGTGGTAATAAAATAAGCGTGCAAGTGCTCGATCATCCATCACGCGAATGGTCAGAACCGGATTGCTTGAAACGAGATTCCAACCGAAATATGATTTTAAAATCATCTCAAGTGATAAACAAGGCGTTATTAATACACAACAAAGCTACTGTTGCCATTTAAAAAGTATAATAATATGTTGAGAATCACAAGGAAGCCGACTAGGCCTTTGATTTTATTGCGCAATTCAAGAGAGACAAAAAGAAAACTTTCTATTTCGAAGCTTTTTGTACTTAAAAACTTACTGCTACCGTAAAAAATGAACCCAAATGGTTTTTTTCCATATTTTTTGGCACTAAAGGATTCATAGATCGGATATTACAAAACAAACAAAAGAGTTGGTACCAAAAAACAAAGCTAAGCATCTGGAGAGCTTTTTATTGATATAATGTTTATTATAATCAAATAAGTTCCTCTTCCTGTCGGAACCTGGGCGCCTCATTTTTTTTACAAATACCACAAAAAGTTCTTAGTGAAAGATTGTTCTATTCTACACCTTAGTCTATGGTATTAGAAATACTTAGAGGATGTTACGATTTTTATTGAGGGTGATAGACGCAATGTGTTTTATAAAGAATTTTAAAGCAAAGTTTGATGTTAATAGATCATTTTATGCAGATGTCGTTTTATTAATTCACTAAAGTAGGAAATGTCTTATGACTTTTTTTCAAACTTTAGTACGTAGATTTTTTTATCTTAATTATATATTTAAACAAGTTATAACTAGTGTTTCGACTCTGCTTGCGTATTTCCCAAGTTTCATATAACGTTTATATTAATCCTAGATGATACCTAAAACTTTCTTACTGTAATGATAGAATTTTTATCTATACATTAAATTTTTAATTTCAAATAAACAGCTTTTCAGTGTAAGTATATACGGTACTAACATTAAAAACTCTCTAAAACGGATGGACCGATTTTGACTTTCATTCGCAGATAGCTAATATTATAAGAAGTAACTAGGCAACTTCGCTTCTTGCTTCGCGGGTTCGCTTCGTGATTATAACAAAAATGTCATCAACTCCAAATATTTTATAAGGGCAACTGTAAAGTTGTCGCCTGGTTTTTTTAGTTACGGACTTACACACTGACATTTGACATTTTAATTAAAATTTAAAATGTGAATTAAGAGTTTTTGTAAAAGTCTATTTGAATATATATATTTGTATTTTAATTTGATTGATATAATTTAATATGAGAAATATCTTGTAAATTTCAAGTCTGTGCCATTGTTTAAGATTTTAATATGAATTATTTAGTGACTGGCATTTCGCTTTTATGTACTTAAAGATAAAATAATAATTAATGGTGCCTCAATAGTAAGTATTAATATTATTAATTTTCTTAAGAGCTTTTAAGTTGCTCAAGAAATTTTATTTGCTTTGGCATTACTACTTTACTATTATATGAAAAAATATGGTGGTTAAAACTTTTTTTAGTGAATATCATGTGAACAATAAATAATGCATTTAATATCTGTAATATTTAAAATGACGATTATAAGGAAGTTGTATTTTTTCTACATATAATTTATAAGTTAGACAAATGCAGCAATCTCAGCAAAAATCTTCAAGTGGTCATATTGAATTAACTGTCTCGAGGTAATTTTAGAAATCTATAGACAAATCTAAAACGGCATCCGTAGACCATCCATCGCACAGCTTGACGCCGACACCAGTCATTGTATCTTAGAAACGACCCTTGTTTTTTTCATCATCCCTCAAATGTTCAAATTTCTTTACCTGCCTAATCGTCAAATCCCTTTAAACTTTCATCCTATATAACGTTTAACGAAAAATCAATTTTAAAGTCACTGAGCAAGGTCCAATTTTCAATGTTAGTTTTGTTACATACGACTTTTCGTGTTAGTACATCGTCTACAACATCTTGAATACCATCCCCTAAAGCTTAATGCCTTATTTGTTGTTAATTGCAAAGAAATTTATCAGTTCCTTCATCGAATTTAGGTCCAATTTTTGTTTAAATTAGTTGTACTTACGTCCTCTTCGGATTATACATTTGAAGTTAATAGAATTTTGCTATGGCGCATATGAAAATGTGCGTTTCCCGTAGTTTTGGAATTTATTAGCATCAGGGACTATGCATGGTGCAAGGTTTTAGTGATTTTAAGTTAAAAGGGTCGCAGTGGACAAACAGATGTCCGTACGTCAGTCTTATTTATGATATTCTACAAGATATTTATGTTTCTCTATGAATATGTGATTGCAATTATTTTTCGAACAATAAAGTTAGTAAAATACATTCAATGTCAACCAATTTGGATTTACTAAAAATCACATTGAGAAAGTCGGTCAAACTGATCTAGGTATACGTATATAGATCCGTTTAAATGTTTGATTTGGCCTATTTTGCTTCACACAAACACTACTAGTCAAAGCACGTACGCATAAAGTAAAAATTAATGACATCAATAAAAGAATAATTGTTATGTATTATCTCATAGACTTTTGCAATTAAAATATAATTTGCAAGATAATAACAGTCTGGAATTTAGCATTCATAATCTAATACTGATTCTTCAACACTACAATTCTATACATCATTATTCTATCTTTCCATTTAGAACTACTACAGAATTTGCTCTATTCACATATGCAGCACCTGAGCTATTACAAAGCACACATCCCCTTTTTAGTAAAAAGAAGTTTCTAACAAAAAAGTCTCCCACGACGCGCAATTCCGTTTTTTTCGTATATTTTTTTGGAATTTTATAGCCCCTGATTAAATATTGTTAATCTTTTGTGCATTTTGAGATTTATTTCGTTGAATCGCTTTATTGTTGCAGTTTATTTGACGCTGTATAGTGTATTGGGTCAGTGTGGACATCGATCTTTTATGTCTTTTATTCTACTTGTATTGTCACGGAAATTGGGGTATCCTAGGACATATGTTGGGATATGTTGGGACATTATTATACACAGCACCATCTAGTTTCGTGATAAGCTACGAGGCTTGTGTTACGGATACCAGATAGTTGATATACTACACATATATAAATTTTAAATTCATACAAGTAATAAAAAGGGAGTCTATATTTTAAATATTCTACTACATATTGTTTTTACTTTTTACCTTAATTTGTAACTTTATGTAAGTGAACAAGAATTTCCTGAGACGGAGTTCCATATTTTGAGTAATCTTAACATAAAGCAGACCCAAGATTCTATTTCCTTTTTTTCTTTTTTAGATATTAGTTTTTGCTATATAAATAATAAATTAAATAAAAAAATAATTAAATTTACTTTTAAAATTAGATTGTCTAAACGTTGTATATTTTATATAGAACAGAAGAATCTAATAAATCATTTAAAAAAATGTAAGCTTGGTTTATTTGCACAAATGACTTTCATTCACACCCACATCCGCTGCGCGATCGTCACCACTATTAAAGATGAACTCGTACAAGAGCTTTTAAACAGCGCGGACTATTTGTATACTAGATATAGTTTATGGTTTTTCCTGTGTTTTATATGTATTTAGGCAAAGATGACGGCTTCTTAAATTCTTAAGTTCATACCATTCTTCTTAATTTCAGAACATTTTATTTTGTATGGGAACCGTTAAAATGTACCCAGGAAAGGAAAGCGAGGGAAAAATGAGTTTCGATATAAATTTTAGTACGTTTAGAAAGAGTCTGATCTCTATTTGCATTTCTTGTACCATCCTACCGGAGGAAATAAAGTTTGCACCTGTGTTTGTGCTTCGACAACCGTACCTTCGTTGGATAGTCTCAATGAGATTGGATGTTGGTCCAAAATAAATTGGTTGTTGGAAGATATTATAATTATTATGTATTATTATCATAGTCTAGTCTAGAAGATAAAGTAAACATTGTTTAACCTAATTTATAATAAAAAAATAAACAAAAATAAAGCACACATTGCTTGAACTAATATACGAGTAGGTATAGGTATACATTCCGTTACATATACGAGTAAATTATAATATAAGGGGATTATAATACTCGTAGTTAAGGTTATTTTTGTTATCTTTAACTAAAATTGAGTAAACAATTTTGCATACTTTTTTATATCTAATAGTCATTGTCAGAACGTATATTTAATAGCCGTAGTTTGCTTATTGCTCACTTATTTTAAATAATTTCAGTGTCAAGTACATAATGCAAAGCTTGCACGTTACGATACACGGTTTACGTCGAGGAAGTTACTTAGTATGTATCATGAACCGATTTAAAAAAAAACAGGCTTTTTTTGTGTACGGCTACTACATAGTAACTAATTTTAAACTGATTTTATCATTCCTTTTTTTATTAACGAGTTTCCTTTAGGCTCTATACCTAGTACCTCATAGGAAAATTTGGAAGAATTATTCTTTATCTAGAGATAACATAACTACATATTATGTCCTAATACTTGTTATACGTAACAGTTTTATATTTTTTATTAAATATAGATTAAAGTAGTATTAAATATAGTTAAAAATATTGTACTGAGTAAAAGCAAAATACATTTAAAAACGACACTTACGTGTGTAATTTTGGCCTTATAAACCTAACCTTTGCGATTATTTACTTCTGCATTATTAAAATTTGTTTACATATTATTTAAAGTACTTCTTCTATAGAGTAGTTAAATCGTCGCCACAAATTACAGACATTATATTATGAGCTGTGAAGTGCTCGCACTACGAACTAGTTCTTATAATGAAAGTCATGGTCGCTGCCTAATTCTGATATCTAACGTATCTTGTTGTATCTAAAGTTATCATAAACAAAATATTCGATTTCTACTAAATAATTAAGTATGTAAAGAAAAGGTGGCATATGACGTCATATGTCATACGTCACAGGTTATTGTGAAGTTTCTTTGTTGATCTTCTAAGGTATGAATTTAAATTTAATATGTATGTAAATTGTTATTTACAAACCATAGGATGTAAGAGAAAATCTGCTAATTATTACTATTCATAATTACACGCTATAATTTCTAAAAATCGTAAAAAATACCTTAGTTTAATTTAATTCGTAAATACTTTGTTAGGTTAACGCGAATATTTGACATTATAAATGAAACTATCTTTTCGGATTTTGTCGCGGATTTATTTTGATTTTTGGTTCCCGATGTTTCGAAAACTTTACAGCAATCATGGTCACGGGAGAGACTAAGATTTTTGACGTCACAGAGGATAACATACTTGTTAGACAATGCCTAACTAATTCTTGTTTGTCAGGAAACCTTTAAGCAATTTTAAAATTCAACCACTAAGAGGCTACCACATAATATGTAGTTATATCTAAAGTTATTTTTTTTTATTTAGATTTTTCTTCATTAAATTCGTGGGTTGTATCTCACAAGTTAATTATATAACACTATAATTTTGGTACAAGCAATAACAAGTGAATCAATGATCAAGCTATTTGAAGGTCATCAAGATCTCATATTAGATATAATTTCAGTATTAAAATTCACTTACGTAATGAATGTTGTACATAGACGTACGATACAGAGATACGTTGCTTTAGATAAGATCTTCGTATAATAGTTATTCAAGCAACTAGAATTAATATTCATTTAATATATGTATCTAATATATAAAATTCTCGTGTCACGGGGTTCGAACTTGAACTCCTCCGAAACGGCTTGACCGATTCTCATGAAATTTTGTGAGCATATTGAGTAGGTCTGAGAATCGGCCAACATCTATTTTTCATCCCCCTAAATGTTAAGGGTAGTCCACCCCTAAATTTTATTTTTTATTTTTTAGACAATTTTTTTTCCTACAGATCAACCCAATGAGGTTGATTAGCAATTAAAAAAATGAACGCGGGCGAAGCCGCGGGTACAGCTAGTATTATATACAATTGCTGTTCATTATTCTCGCTAAAATTCTAAAAAAGGCTGGACTGTTTTAGTACTTTTTATTGGTTTGGTGAAGGTTTGTCTAAGTTCGATTTTAAGTATAAATAATACAAAAATCTAATAGAACAGTTACAAATGAAAAAGTTTAAAGACTTTTTTCGCGTTTAGGAAACGAGGGTAAACTACTAGTTTATAAAATAATATACATTCAATTAGATATTCTTATTAAATCTTTATAAACAAATTCGTATTCTCGTTAATATTTTAAAAATATTGGTCTTACAAATATAGATTTGTGTAATATACAAAACGTAAGCCTATAAAGTAAGGTTATGGCTATTTCAAATCCGGGTCTCACACCTCTGATATTTTCATGTGCGAATCATTTCTATCATGATTACCACTTGTCTTACTGTGAAGGAAAACATAGTGAGAAAACCTGCCTGTCTGAGAAAACTTAGCAACGCAAAAGCAACCTAGTTTTCGTAAAACATGTGAAGTACGTCAACACCCACTAGGTCAACGCGGTGGACTATGGCCTGATCCCTCTCGTGCTCGAGGGAGGTCTGTGCCCGTTTGGGACGTTAAAAAGGGCTAAAGACAAGAGTGTTTTTAGGTAGGCCTTAAAGAATTTCACTATGGAACTTTTCACTTCTTAACTATCTCAATGGTCTTCTTCTTGCTTTATATTGGTGGAACTTAATTATAATACTTTTATCTGGACATGAATGCTTAAATCAATGCGGCAGTTGAAATCAGGTTTAAATGAATGTAAAGATTTGATTACAAATTTAATCAGAGTAACACATAAACAGTGCTAAATCACTTTTATGTATTTTTATAGCAGTAATTATATAGTTATATAGTTCTCAGGTGTTGTAATTTCTTATATAAAGTTAAGAATATTTAGATTGTAAAAAAATTTTAACAATAGAGAAGCCATTTTAAACAATTGACTAGTAATCATTACATATATGGGTCAAAATCAGAGAGGTGAGCATTACGCTTCTGACAAAGTTTTTCTTGATAAAATGAAGTGACTTACCTATAATATTTAATTCAAAATAAAGGTACTGTGCATGGTTACAAGGTACTTAAATTATTGAGTTTAATATGATAATTTATTACTTGATTATAAACAAAAAAGACCTCAATAATCATTTCGAGAACGCGTCCTTTTACCATGTTTCATAGTTCAGGCACGTTAAAAATACTTACAACTACGAAATAAAAATCTCATATTTTAGTATAAGCTTTAGGCAACATTAAATGAATAATATATCCTTAAAATAATTTTTAATAATATTCATTTCTTCATATTTTGACTACTCAAATGCTGTCTGACATTTATCCAATCATTCCGTGAACGCGGAGGATAAACGACGATGTAATATAAACAAGATATACTAGGTGGCGTTAAGAAGCATCAGTGTAAAGTTCGCTAGTCAAAGCAAACGGCCATGTGTTGTTTTTACGGAAAACAATAATTGATTTTGGTGATAAGTGCCGTTAAATTTGAGATTTGTGAAGCGTACTTTAATACCCTGTCACTACGTGAACGCTATTTGGTGATTAGTTATTCTAAAATTTGCATACTTTTCACAAAATTGTAATAAATATTTCAACTTACTTGTTCATAATCTCAAAATCTAATATCAAACATGGCGGCATCAAACGTAACCCTAATATATTTATCGAATAATCATTTCGGAAACGGTCATTTCGGGAACGTTCTCGTATATGACCGACGTTCCCGAAATGAGTTAAGCGCGTCTAAAATGAAAATCTGTAAGCAAAATGATACTGCAATGCTTTTAAAAAGCTTAACTATGCGTCATTTTGGTTTTAGTTATTTACCATTTAGTACGCGTAACATGGAAAACGATAAATATGAAGAAAAAAACGACCAAAACAGGATAGTATAGCATATAATAAGCATCATGAAAAGGTTAATGCAAAAAGAGAGGAAAATACTTAAAGATAGGGAATTTTACCAAAGAAAGAAAGAAAGCTGAAATTAAAGTTAAAACTGTTAGTGATATGGCTGAAAGAGAGAAAAGGAAACAGAAAAAGGCATGATCAAGACGAGAAATTGCGAGGAAACTACTTCATTACAGTTGAGGACCGACAGTGAAATTATTGCAATCAAAAATAATACCTGAAAAGATAGATAGATGCGATGCCCAGAATTATGAATATTACTTACGAAGATTGTATAACAGAAAGCTTCTGATGTCTCCGTACCAATCAATTTTCATAATTGTTGCGAGAAATTAAACTATTACTCCTACGAACAAATTGTTAAAATTTTATGTACACCGAAATCACAGAAAAGTAGTTGTCTTAGTTTTTCTTATTTTGATGAAAATATTGTTAGCGTGCAATTAACAATTGTTTCTAATATCTAATGTTTCTTGAAATTTTTAAATTTTATTGTTATTAGATTGTAAGTTAAAATTTTAATACTCATATTCCTTAAAATAAATAAAGGTATAATACTGTAAATGTATATTATTTTCATGCATAATGTATTTCAAAAACCTTATATTATGTGCTTTCAGAAAACGTCGTCGTCATTTTGGGAACACTCATCATTTCCGGGAACATCACAAAAACGGCAAATAAATCACTTAATAAGTAATGTTGGAGTTAAATCCTACACATATAGTTGAAATGACATTTGAACCTTGGCATTTATATTATTAATATTCTATTAATTGCAAGAATATTTATATTAACTTGAAGTATCGATGCAGAAATTACGACGATTGAAAATTTTCATACAGTAATTTAAAAATAATCGTTTTTATTTTAAAAAATATTCAAAATACCAACATTTCTCGATTTAGCAACAGATTTATTACAATTTATTGAAAATTATTCTTCAATAGATTAAACAAGCATTATTATAAATATTATTTAAAAGTGTTCCCGAAATGACTCACGACTCTGGCATTATTTTTATAAACAGGTAGAATTTCTAAAATATATATTTTTGTGCGTGCCTATTCACAGAAAAGCTTCATGACAAATGACACAACAGACTGGTCATGTTAGTTTGCTTCAAAAGGAAACATAATTTTACAGATATTTGAAAACCTAAAATGCTCACCTCTCTGATTTTGACCCATATAAATAAAATTTAAGTGTCTGATTCAATTACAAATTAATAGCTTTTCACTAAACTCAGAATATGTAAGTATAATATACTTTCATCAAAAAACAATTGTTCTAATTTTTGTCTGTCTCTCTGTCTATTTGTTCAAGCTTATCTCTAAAACGGCTGAACAGATTTTGACGGACTTTCACTCGCAGATAGCTAATGTCATAAAAAGTAACTTTGACTACTTTTATTTTATTAGAAAATATTATAAATCCGTTTAATTTATTTTAAATTACGCCCAGCGAAGCAGGTCGGGTTTGCTAGTATAATCTTAAAGTCAAAATCCTTACATCATACATCACTATATTATATCGTATTTTGAATAAGCAATTTGAATTAAATCCGTTTTTCAATATAGAAAAATTCAAAATCAATAAATTACGTGGCAAAGTAAAAAATAATCTCAATTATCACTTTTTCCACCGGTCAAAATATAGACGAAAAAATTGTAAACATTACAAAAACCACCTTACGTGAAAAGCAAGTGAAGTTGCTGTAAAAAACATAGCAAAAAGCCCCCTTCGTACTAGAATAGTATTTTTTCCTTCTAATATTAAATATGTTAGAATCTGCGCGCGCGCACAACGTCAGGTAGATTTTCGCTTCGCAGGTAGAAAAAATCTTTTGTTAGTTGTTGAAAAAAAGGTTCTTTTATGCGACCCACCCTCTGTGTACGCCTACGATTTTATATTTATCTATAGTAGGATAAAACAATTTTAATACTAGGTTGTATAGAAATACAAATAGGTATATGTTTTGTTCCTACTATTAATTTTGGTAAAATAATATATATAGATAGTAATTAATATAAGAATAATAAAATACTAATAAAAAAGTTAGGTAGTAATAAATATTAATGTTTAAAATGACTTAAAACCTTTTTTAATTTTCTGTATAATTAACTAAACTAGTAGTTACATAGTACATACCTACATACATACAGAAAATATGTGAAATACCTATAGGTATTGATTTTAAGCTCTTTGTTCATATATTTCAACTAGACTTTTCCGTGGCTCCGCTCGCGTTCTAAAGGCTGAAAATAAAAAGAAATAAATTTCTCCCGTTTTCGCAACATTTTTCATAGATGATTCTCTCGTATTGGTCAAAGCCTAGCCTGGTAGCCTTCCACGATAAACGGACTATCCAAAACAAAAATATATTTTAATTCGGACTATCCTGAGATTAGCGCGTTCAAGCAAACAAACAAACTCTTCAGCTTTATAATATTAGTATAGATAAACTAACAAACGTCTAACTTTTACATACATGTAAATAAAAAACCTGCAGTAAAGTATCAAATCTATTTCAACCCCCTAAACGAGCGGGGGTGAGAATTCTATGCAACATTTAAACCGCATGCGTACGCGCATTAACACACACTACTTCATAAACCCACACAAAGAATTAGATTTATAGCTTTAAAGACTTGCGAGATTCTGTAATTGCATGCAGTTTAAGTTGAATTTTGAGAAGTTTTGTAACATTTTTAAGGTATTGTATTCTTATTTATTTGGTAAAATAAATTATACTAAAACTATGAAAAATAAATTATACTTAAATTTAAAGTGATTTAGTTATTCTTATAAGTCAAGGTTATTTCGTAAATAATGTCTAGCTAGCTACAATATAACCTAATATATAAAATCTCGTGTCACGGTGTATGTGGTTGCACTCATCCGAAACAGCTCGCCTTATTTTTATGTTTCTCTGTTTATACCAAATAAATAGTATGAGTAATAATATGAGAAGAGGTGGTAAATTATATTTTTAATGACCCCACTTTCTGACGTCAGCGGTCGCGGGTTCGAGTTCGGCTGGGGGCATTCATTTGTTAAACTCGGATGTTTGTACTCAGTTATGGGTGTTAATAGTTTTGATATGTATGAATTTAAACTTATATATGTAGTATATCAACTCTCTGTTATCCGTAACACAAGCTTCCTTCGTAGCTTACCACGGAACCAAGCGGCGCTGTGTGTAATAATGTCCCAACATATATAATTAATTATTTTATTTATTATCTTCCTTCTCCCACCTCCCATTTTTTTGGCAAAACAACGTTTGCCGGATCAGTTATTATGTAAAAAAAAAATATTTTAGTATAAAAGACAACTAGGCTTTACGTGACTTAAATCATAATTTAAGTATTTCATAAAACGAATCCTTGTAAACCCTTAACAAAAGTCACTTAGAACAATTCAGAAGAATCCGCATAAAGATAAAAACTTAGTGCTGCTTTACTCTAGAACAATAACAATACCAACACTATAATATAATATTGCAAATGTTTTGTTTATTTCTTGAGTTTTATGTTATGTTTTAAGAATGAACTATATTAGAATTGATTAGAAATTACTACCTTAAACTACAAATCCTACCCTAAAAATTTTTACTTTAATTTTATAAATATACCACAGTGCGTGACCGGTGTGTTAGTAAAAATTTCCAGAGACTTCGTCCATTTTGATGTGATTTGATAGATGTTTGCTGTTGCATTTGAAACGTCGGGAATACAAAACCAAATTAAGCAGGTTCGATTCCCATATTTGTATTTGTCAGTTACACTGGTTATAATTTTCCAACTAGTCGAAATAATTTACTCTCCGTCTACTATGTATTTAAAAAACGTTCAGGTACAAACGTACCTATTAATGTAATAGTATGTTTACAGAAAAATAAACTTAAAAGTTCGTTCATTTCAGGATTCACCAGAAAAATCTTCAAAGTAGAACAGAATTTTATAATTTAGACATATACTAAACAATTGATGTAAACGACCCGCCGCGACCTAACCCAACGGCATATTAATAAAAACGATTGGAAGCAAAAACAAATTTAAAATTCAAACACGTGCTAAGAAAAAGCCGAGGAGTTTAAATTTGCAAAAGGTTATTGTAGCCTTTTTGTTGGCTCTTTTTGCTCCCGTTTGGTGAAAAAGATTTTGGATGAGACCGTTTACTATAGAACCCGTTAAAGTTTTTGCCCTTTGGAATGTTTCATTGTTGCTTTTTGTTTCGATTGACTCGTTGCATAACTGGGGTCGGCCTGTGGTCAGCTCTTGAGAAATTATGCTAAGGTCAGATTCGAGTATAATTTCTTCTATAATAATCTAAATATCAACAAATTATTCTCATTCATAATATAAATAACTAGAATTTATTCAGATTTTTGGACGTTTCGAATGCTTTACAGCAATCATGATAACGAGAGAGACTAGGGTTTTAGATATGTCTCAAAGGTCATATTGCACTTGTTGCAGACAGTGCCTATCCCACGATTTTAAAAAATGATTTCGAAAATGGTATCAAATCCTAAATCATTTTTTTGATTTTAATTCTATTCTAATAAGTATTAGAATCAAATAAATAATTATAATACTTTATTTATTAATATTTTGTTATATTTTTAAGTTAAAAAATAGCTCTATAAATATAATTTTAGCGGCGGTTTTACTAAAGAATCATATTCAATCATATTTATTGTCTTCGGTGCATTTTTTGTTTTCCCAATAGAATAGAAACGAAGGTTAGAGCTGGCTAGTTGTTAGTTAATCATCAAAGTTTCTTACTTTATGGAAAAAAACTTATTTTTTTTGACATTATAATTTGTTTTGTAATAAAATATTCCAAAGAGCTAGGTGTTTATCTTCGTTTTTTTCATGGAAACTAATTTTAGTTTTAATTATTTACACTTTATGTACAAATTAGGAGTGCAAAAACTTGTTAAAACTTTATATTGGCGGTATAAACTTAACAATACAATCGTGCAACATAACAAATTTATAAACATCTGCCTAATAGTGGGTCAAATTATAGTAACACAATATAAAATAAATGAAAATATATATTACTATTTACTAGGTACCCTCTTAAAGATAAAATTTTTACTTTGAATGTCTTATTTATTTATGTCTTATGAAAATCCTAAAAAAAGTTTCAAGCTTCTAGCTCTAAAAATGACGTGATTTTCATACAAAATTTCATCCCCTATTTCGACCCCTTATAGCCCTTTATTCGTCTTTAAATAACAAAATAGCCTAAGTCCTTTCTCAGGCTCTAGACTATTTGTGTACCAAATATAATTTAAATCGGTTCAGTAGTTTTGGCGTGAAAGCCAGACGGAAAAGACAGACAGACGGAAGAGTTACTTTCCCATATATAATATTAGTAAGGATAATAACAGAAAAATACCGTATATTGTAGAAAATAAATATGTATGTTTGTACGTAGAATTTAAAAATGGGTTTATAACATTCATATTTTAATACTACATTACACACTAACTATTATGTTAACTCGATTTTAGCTTTCGACCATATCGATTCGAAACTTTCTATGTATTATATGAAATTCGGATGACATTTAAATAATAATTTGAGATCATCTGATGATGAAGCCAGAAAGTTGGTGAAGGAAAATTTCAATTTTTCCGCTTAATTGGCGTATTTGTCTGCCAGTTTGTCATTTGACAAAGTATAAATATAGAGAAAAATATTAGCAAAAAGCTAACGTAATAAATGGATATATAAATACTGCTATAAAAGATCTATACAGGAATCGAATCCACTAATTATATGTCCAATAATTATATCCAATAATTATATCTATGGCTACTACACAGTGCAACACAAAACATTATTATTTATATTTATTTATGTATGTATACCTTTAAAGGTTAGGTGTTTTAGTATTGAGTTTAAGACATACTTCTAGTTTTTTAATTTCATAAAGTAAAAAATATATGATTCGATACTTACAAATTCTTAGAATTTAATAGGTCTTTTAAAGTTTATTGGATTTTTAATAAACCTTCTGATTTCTGATTGACTTTTCAAAGAATAGGACTAGAAGAATGAGCATAGCATTAAAATGCCAAAGCAATAAGGTATGTGCGAATAAACATGTAGACGACACGTTTGACTCAGTTTGTAGACCCTACTTGCTGCGCCAGCGGTCGCGGGTTTGAGTCCCGCTGAGGGCATTCGTTTGTTAAGCACTAATGCTTGTAATTCAGTCATGGGTGTTCATATTTGTAATAGGTAAATATTTAAAATTATATATGTGTAGTATATCAACCATCTAGTTATCGATGTTCGTTAATCAACTATTTGGTATCCGTAATATATCCGCCTCGTAGCTTACCACGGAACTAGATAATGCGTGTAATAATGTCCCAACATATTTATTTATTTAAATCTCCCAAATAAATAATTTTATTTAGTATGGACGTGCTTTAATGTTATCATTCATTTATCAACTACTTATCATCGAATGTTATTTATTTAAAGCCTTTGGCTACTGTCCACATTGTCATTCTTTATATACTCTGTTATTATAGTCAATATGTCATATAAATCTACAACTAAATAAATTAAAAGGAACCGGTTTGACATTATTATGCGTATATAACACAATAAAAAAGTAAAGCTCTATATATCGAAACCATTATCATATAAGATTTTTTTCTTCAACGTTAACCTTTGTTTGAACTAAAAATAGAACTACCATTTACTAAACCTAAAATCTATTTCATATATTAAACTATTATGGCTTATATTTATTTTATTTTGTTACATATATTAAGCTCTTTTAACGTCCCATTGCTGGGCACGGGCCTCCTTTCAATATCAAACCGTAGTCCATCACAGTGTATTATAAGTGCATGTTTGCAGACTTCACATGTCCTTCTAGAACTTTCTAGATTATTTCAGACATGCAGGTATCCTCATGTTGTTGATGTTTTACTTCATGGTAGAGGTATGATGCTTCAAGAGGTAATCATGCCGGAAATGATACGCAGATGAAAACATCAGACTGACGAGACCCGATCAATACATTAGACACCATTTCTTATATAACCATCGTATACCATTCGAGTATAATGAAAATAAATATGAATTCGAAAATCAGTTTATTCATTTTAAAACCTCTTCCTTTTTAAACTCCGACGAAAAATCTGGATTTTCTATGACTTTTTACACTTTATACACTTCCACTTAAATTATACATACATAATACATATTATATTAAGTAGTTGAACTGTTTTCTTTATACAAATTAAGGGATAAAAGAAGCAACACCTAACACGCAATCATAATATGTTATTTTCGCTATGTTTTTTACAATTGTTTAAAGAGACGATTTCATTAATATTATTTATTACTTCAATTTTGCAGAGATCAAATTAAAGAAATATAATTCAATTTCAATTCTCCAATTTAATCTTATTTAAGATATATAAATAACCTAATAGATATAATATAGGAGTATAAACTATTCTATACATACATAACAGGCAGACGCTAATGGTATATGAGAATTTGGACAGATGGTCCGTCATGTTGGCAAGTATTGCGGATGCGCGGCGCAACAGGTGTTGCAATGTCGGGATTTTAAACGATTTTTTTGATGATGATGCCTTTTGAGAGCGGCAAGATTTTAAGAGATAACGTTACAGAGATAAAAGAGATACTTGAAGTATCCAAACTGGTGTAACATGTACTTTAAAATGGAATTATCAAAGTTAGTATAATATATTATATATCATAGCATATAATTAATATATAAAAATGAAACCCGTTTTACGTTGTCACGACATAGCATGAAAACGGCTTGACCGATTTGGCTGATTTTTTTTGTAGTTTTCTAATACTCTGTACAAGGTTCTTAAGGAAAAAAAAATTAAGAAAATCTCTCAGAAAGATTGAAAAATATACATTTAATTTTGCATATTTTGAAAAAAGCGCGTTACGAATGTCAACGTCATTCAATTTAAAACAAAAAACTCTGTGGTGATCTATGACACCACAGACAACAGCGCTAAAAATAATTTTATTAAGTTTTTGATAAAGTTCGTTTTGTTTTAAAAAACTAAGAAGTTTTTATATATTTTGTTTTTTATTTAATAAAATTAGTAAAGTCCTTCTCAGGTATGACGAGACCAGGGAAATAGGTATTCATTTTTATATGGAGGATATTATAGATTCCAGTTCAAATTGAATAGGTACGCATACATAAGATAGGTCAGCTATACAAAATAAAGTAGTGCATCAAATTCACGCTAAGGCGGTACGAAGTTCGCCGGGTCAGCTAGTAGCATAAGCATATAAAGATTAAAAAAAAAAAATATGTGTGTGTACCAGAGACAGAGTACACAGGTAAAAAGTGAAATTTCTTTACGACATATCATTTTTCTACTATTTGCAACTTCACGAAAATGGGGTAGATAAGGCTTAAGCCTTAAGAAAAACATTTTTTTTTTGAAACGGATCCGCTAGTATAAGTATAATAGTATCCGCTAGTATAAGTAGAATCCTTATACTGACTAAATATTACAACTTAAAGAACTTAACTTTGAAGGTTATTTTATCAAAATTAGTCTAGACGTTGTATATATAGAATCTGTTATTGAAAGAGTATATTTTTAATTTTCATAATAAACAGTAGTAAACCAGCCATGGCAAATAATTAAGCGAGCTTGCGTGTCAACGCGCACATCTGCGTAACACTTGTCTATAGATGCCCAGACACTAGCTCGATATATTAGTATGGATATTTTTATTATTATACCTACTAGCATTTCCCGCGGCTCCACCCGCGTCTTAAAGACCGGAAACTAAATTCTTAGATTTTACATACCATATGATGTTTTACAGACGGTTTTTAAGAGTTACTTGAGGTTTCTCAGAAATGAGATATTTTCCAACAATAAAGAGTATCCTATATCCTGACCCGCATAAGCAGCTACCATCATTAATTCACCATCATAATTTCATTAAAATCCGTCCAATGGTTTTCTAATGATGCGGTCACAGACAGACGCACAGACAGACACACAAAAACTCTAAAATCTATAGATTCGGCCGATAATAACATTTTACTATTTCAATAAGAATTTCCCAAAAATATTTTATGTACTGATTCCACTAAGTTAGAATTTATTATTATATGTAAGTTTAAATTTTATTATGTGTAACAGATATTACTTGCTGACTTGTCAAATGTTTTTCTGCGATATAAATTAAATTAAAATTGCTAATAAATAAAAAATCCAATCCTAGTCACCTATCAAATATGCAAAAAATAAATCATTAAAATCGGCCCAGCCGTTTCGGAGGAATGCGACCTCAAACATCGTGACAAGAGATTTATTTACATAACATTAGAAACATCATTTTTTTGTTTAATACATATTAAATCGTTCATACCACGTTTATAACTTCAGATAGTTTTTGTCTTTGAAATCGATTTATTGAGTTAATATGTTGCTTAATGTATGTATTGGTACGTAGGTACATACGTTTGCCTTTTTTTTAATTAATTCGTTTGAAAGGTCACTTGTATCCAAGCAACCTATGATCGATCACCCAGACAAATGGTATCAGTACGAAAATTAATGTCTGTTAAATTGTTACGTTTTCACAACTTAAATGCTGAACAGTTTTAGATGAATTTTGGTATAGAGGTTGATTGATCATTGGATAAGGCCATAAACTATGTTTATCGGAAAAACAAATGAAATAAATCAAATTTAAAGGTAAAGGAATTTTCCATTATTTTTCAAACGCAAGGAACCCAATATTCCCTACAAAGGGATGAAGCGAAGCGAGAAGGCTTCGCCTTTATTATATCGCTTTACAAAAAATTATTTTAATATTATTTACCTTCTATTTAAAAATAACGTAGTGGAATATTTTTAAATGCCACATTAGTTTCAGTTTATTATTCATCATTCAAAATCAAAGTTTAACATTTAGATTAGACAATGTTAAAAATGACACAACATACAAACGTACGTACACATACATCTAAATTATTTACTTATTATAACCTGTTGTGTTGAAATAACTAAATTTTTAATTATTTTAGTAACGCTAATTGTAACATTTTACAATTCAATACATTGCATGCTTTCACACATCTATACTAATATTATAAAGCTGAAGAGTTTGTTTGTTTGTTTGTTTGTTTGTTTGTTTGGTTGGTTGGTTGAACGCGCTAATCTCAGAAACAACTGGTCCGATTTGAAAAATTCTTTTACGTCACCCTACGACCAACAGGAGATCATAGAAGAATATTGCAAAAAGAGGAGAAAAATATTTCTTTTAATTTTCAGCCTTTAGAACGCCAGCGGAGCCGCGGGAAAGGCTAGTTTACTATATACAGGAAGCAGATTTTAGCTGATTTCAATTGAATTCATTTTTATTGTTAATGGCTTCAAAATGTAACAATTGATTAACAATCACTAATTGTACTCGTAATTAAAAACGGAACGGAATCTGGATATGGAACAAAACGGCTGAACGGATATAGATGAAATTTGCCATAAAGATAGATATGGCACGAAGAATATAAACAGAAATAGCACATACATATTATATTACTTTGTATCGTGGTGTAATAAATGAAGTCAATATTCATCTATTTCTAATAATTATGGCATGAAATTATTACTAGCTAGCTAACTAACTTGTAAGATATTCATTTAGTTTGACCTGATTTAATTTATTTTGATGAATCCAATACATTAATTATACTAAGTCAAAAATATTTAAATTTATAGAATTATTTCTTGTATATTCGACGACTTGTTTGGCTCAGTTGGTAGTGACCCTACTTTCTGCGCCAGCGGTCGCGGGTTCGAGTCCCGCTGGGGGCATTCATTTGTTGAGCCCGAATGTTAGTTCTTAGTCATGGGTGTTTATATTTATAATATGTATGTATTTTAAACTTATATATGTAGTATATCCACTATCTGGTATCCGTAATACAAGCCTCGTAGCGTACCACGGAACTGGATGGTGCTGTTGTAAGAATGTCCCAACATATTTATTTATTTATTTATATAGTGGCTTATCCATATAATATTATCAGTGTAGGTAAATATGTTCCTTGTAAATCAACGCTACGAATTGACAGCGAAGGACGAAATTTCATATCTACACGAAAGTTGAAAGGAAACTGAAAAAATACATCACTATTTTATATGTTGATTATTATTTTGTTTATATGTTTGAGATTATTATTTCCTTTTAACAGTAAAGAATTAGGGTGTAAGGAAGAAATTAGTGACAAATGTATTTGTTTGTTTACTCTTTTACCAAAAATACTAATCGATATTTTAGTTAAATATTTGTATTATAATAGTCGAAGTGCATGAAATTCGATTTAATTATTATGTTATTAACAACACTTAAAGCTAGTCAAAAGCTCCAATAAAAGAGCGAGTTTCACAAAGATGACTCATATGACGTGTAACGTTTTTTATCAATGAACTGTGCTTTTCAGTTCACTTATTAATCAACAGTACTTACATTTATCAATACGACGGCCAACTCTAACACCATTCGCACTCATTGGTTAAATCAAATATCGCGCTTTGCCGCCTTCATGTTAAAATTATTTATTTACTGGCGACTCGCCGGTGGTACTTCGAAAAGTATATACTAGAAGCTTCCTTGAGAACCACCCTATCCATTGGTGAAAACATCATGAAAATCCCTGCAGCAGTTATTGAGTTTATCGCGAACAGTCGCGGCGGAGGACTTTGTTTTATATTTTTACTTTAAACATTTGTAATTTCGTTTTTGTTATTTTCACACAGTATATGAAATATTTACTATAAGAAATTTAAGTAGTGACTAATATTCAAATCGAAACACGCTATTTCCTGTAGTTAAATTTAAATTGGCACTTTGTCATAATGTCAGTAAAGTCAATTAAATTAACTTATTCGTTTTTATTTACAGTACCTGTGTATTATATTTTTAGAACTATTTAATGTAATGGTACCAATATTTTCAAGTTATCCATGGTCATGGGTGGCAACAATAAAAATAATTAATATGTCAAATATTAATTGCTCGGTCTTCTTTTACTTCCCACTGCTAGGCACGAGCTTCCCTTCAATACAAAGGGAATCAGACCGTAGTCCACCCGCTGGCCTAGTGCGGGTTGGCGGACTTCACATGTCTTTCGAAAACTTGCTAGGTTCTCTCAGACATGCAGGTTTCATCAGGATGTTTTCTTTCACCGTAAAACTGACCGTCACCTAACCGTAAATAATACTTGGATTTCCAAAATTATACATGTACGAGTAAAAAGCTAGTTCTGAGCCGCGGTTTCGTTTGCTAAGTAAGTAGTTTCGTCTAAATTTTATACAAAGTTATTTCTGGAAGCAACAGTGAAGTTAAAATAATGGCAATCTGTACCTATATTTCTTTAAATACTGTACGCCATGAGGAATGAATACAATAAACCTATTGACACCGCCTAGAATAACTATGACTTTTGGGCCAAAAACGTTAGTCTCTCTCGTGACAAACGTGTTCTGAAAACCATTTGAAATGTTGAGATCCAACAGAATATAAAAATGCATAAATAAAGAAAAGTTTTATTCATATTAACAGCTTTTTCACTAAAAGCATATGAAATTATATACGGTACTAGCATCAAAAAATCAATTTTTAAAATTCTTGTCTGTCTGTCTGTTTGTTCTGGCTAATCTCTGAAACGGCTGGACCAATTTTGACGGGACTTTTACTTGCCGATACCAACTCCAAAATTATTTTAGAAATTTTAATTATTTTAACTAACGGAACCCGTGGCTTCGCTTGCACTAAACGGCGTAGCGTAGGGATGAACACGAGCAAAGCGAGGTTGCGTCACTAGTAATAAATATTTATGAAAGTTATATCTAAGTAAATCTTAATTGAGTTTAAAATTCTCTTACGAGTTTCCTACATTGATAATAATTGTAGAAGATATAGCATTGATAATACTCATTTTTTGACGTTGATTAATAAATCATTCTTTTCAACCAGGTAAAATATAATTCATAGTAGAAATATTATACTAAATACAGTAATAATTCAGCATTAATTTTATTTAAAAAAAATTATTATCCTACTGACCAACAGTCATGCTTTTGTTACTTAATTTTTATTCTAATGATATTTTGAATAATACTTAGAAATATTGCTTCAGTTTAAAATAATTTTATAATGGGTTATAATTTAAGCAAAAACTTTATATACTAGAAAATATAATTTAAAATATTTGGACTTTTTATGTTGTAGAGATTATTATTATTATAATAAATTTATATTGTCTACAATTTTCTTTGTAGGTATTATTTACAAGTTATATTATTTTATATTTAGTTTTAACTAGTAAAATAAACTTAACAAATTATACACTAAAACCTTCTCTTGAACCACTCTATATATTAAAAAACCGCATCAAAATCCTTTGCGTAGTTTAAAGATCTAAGCATACATTGGGACGAGAGCGGGAAGTGACTTTGTTATATTATGTAGTAATTTCAGTGATTATTTATCAAAAATAATCCGAATTAAATATACACCTACATTTTATAAATGTACCTATATATAAATCATATAAACAAGTAGAAAAAAAAGCTGTTAAATGCGTTTTATTGGTAGCTTTGATGAACTTTTAATATGAAAAAAAAAAATTAAGTGGTAGTGCCATGCTTGTTACCTTCGGGTAGCAGCCGAATGGGCCGGCCCGCCCCGTATAGTACCACTCTCTCACAGAAGACCGGCGTGAAGTGGCAGCTGCTGTCGCGTTTCGTCCGGTGAGTGAGAGTCCGGGAGACCCACTCTCCTTCCCTCCTCCCTCCCCTCCCCCTCTTCCCTTCATCCTCCGTCTTCCTTCCCCCCTCCCTCCTCCCTCCCTCCCTTTCCTGAAAGGCCGGCAACGCAATCTGCAAGCCCTGCAGTCTCGCAGATGTCCATGGGCGGAGGTGATCACTTCCCATCAGGTGAACCTCCTGCCCGTTTGCCCCCTTTTTTAAATTTTGAAAATATTTGTTTCTACACATAAGAAGAAGAGATAAAATAATCAAATTATTATTATAAAAAATGGATTTTTTTAAATTATTACGATGATTCGTATATTTTTCTATTATTTTGGAGTAAAGTAATATGGAATGATTAGCATCAATTTCAAAGTTATTGTTGAGTATTGAATTATTTTGCAATTATAAACAACAAGGAAGGTCAAACAAATGCTACTGAACATACATTACATGGGTAGGTATAATGTATGAATATATGTAAGATCTTAACACGACTTCTATTGTTTTGAAAATTTTGTATTTAAATTTTAAATATACATTTAGAACTGGTTAGTCTTGCGAATTTTCATATGTATTATATAAATTAAACAATGCTTATAATTACTACAAGATTCACATAATATTATTAATAATCAGAGGACACTAAAAGGACTTCCGAGCTCTATTAATTAATTTTCCTTTCACTTCCTTAATGCTGAGTTGTTTAAACATGGCGTTGCCTTTTAATTATGAAGCACAAAAACCAATTGAGAGCGCGTGCGAAGGCTACCGCGCTCACTAAACATATGCTAAATCAAGCTTACGCGACGGAATTTTAGTCAATCGTTGCAATTCTATGCTTAAATACGGACCAATACGAAACAGTCGTCACTTGGTTGTCACTTCGTTACCCAATCACAGCTGGCGAAGCTTTCGTCTCCTCGCGCCGTGAATGAGTGACTTTGAGCTAATACTAATAAAATAAAAACGTGCCGGTGCTTTCTCCACTGGTTGTTGTACTCCATGATTTTAATTAACCTGTGACATTTTCGAATTTTACTCAAATCGGTTCAGCCGTTACAGGGTCAAGAAGTAATAAAAAAATTAACATACACACTGACATATTTTTATATTTATAGTTATATCGATTTGTTCGATTGATTGAATTATAATCGTTATACAAAATTTAAGGATAATAGAACTATGGAATCGGTTGACATACCAAGAAGAAAATGGTATTGAACTCTTCTGTCTTCGCCTACTTGTATGTATATCGGTTGATATTAATTTTAAGCTTAAAATGGAGAATTTGAACAAAGAAAGGAAGTGGAAAAAAAGAAGTTTAAAGATATGGTGTCTGCTTTCTTGCGAATATCTTAGTTTAAAATTAGGGCATAGGAAAGCTTTATAAATATAAGCTGTGGGAATCTAGTAGAAACTTACATAATATATAATATTATTATTAGAGTAAATTGCTATTTAATTATTGATCACGTAATTACAAATGAGCTAAACTAAATCCATCGAACACTAAATTATAGGTCTTGCGGTTTAACTTTTCGAAAACCTAGCTATGCTTTCAACTCTGATGACCGTCTATCACACCGTGTTATGTTAGACTTTATATGAAAACTTGAGAGCTTGAGAGCTTCTGAACTTTGAACTTCTGAAACTTCTGAACTTACATTTAAAAGTATATTTTGGTACCACCTATGAGTCTTTTCATCGGTACGTTTAAAACATCATATAGCGACGTGCCGTATATTTCGTCATAATTGTAATATTATAATAATAATTTATGAATATTAACAAATATCGAATATTCAGCGGAAATCTAAATATATAAAAGCGAAAGGTCACTCACTTATGCATCACGAAATATCGAAAGCTATTCGACGTATAAACATGAATTTTGGAAAGGTTTTAGTTTATAATTAGTAGACTTTCGCTAATAATTCCGAATTTTGCGACAGGGCCGGATTAAGGACTTTCGCAAGTTTGTATAAATGTTCTTTATTTTTTGTGCTACAAACTTTAAATTTGGCTAGGGCCAGACACTCGCTAGTTATAGATATAATAGCAAAATATTAGACAGCAAGTAAAAATTCTCATTTTGAAGCAAATTATTATTTATTTTACGAAGTCGGATAAAATTTTTCCTATATCTATTTACTTCATGTCATAAACAAACTGCGGTGTAAATTGAAACTGATGATGACAGATACTTGACGTCGGAGCATTATTTAGTGTTTACAGGCACAGCTTCGTGAGGTCAGATCTGCGCTTATCCCAAAACCTGTTAATGAGGTTACCATGAAACTGGTTTTTGGAGGATATTCCTCAATAAATTATTTTTGTGAAATAGTTTATGGGGTAAGTGAATTTAATAGATGTTTAAGTTGAAACCTATTCCAAGTTCAATAATTTATATATAATTCCCTGACCTATTTTGATGATTTTTAGCGTACTTATGCGTTGTTCGGAATAGTTCTTACTTTTAATTGAACTCGTCAAGTCGACTACTTTTTTAAAACTTCTAATATTTTATAAAACTTCTATCTACTTTTTTAAAACTTCTCATATTTTTTATGCTCATCTATTGAGCTCGTGTCAATGTTAAGTTATATTTGGGTACTTCTAAAAAACTCGTTACAAAACAAAAAAAATCGTTATAAAATAATTAATGTATTAGTCTTAATATTAAAAAAAATCATTTAAATATTTTAAAAGACCAGTCCGTACAATGAGTTCTCATGGCCACAGCAAGTAGACGCGTATTACGACTAATGCCTACACGTCAATCACTTTGATTGAACCGACAAAAACATTGATTCATATTCACATCACTCCCAAGTCCATATTAATGTGTTAGAAATACTTTATAGCTTCAATAATTTTATTAGTTCATTTTCTTGCTGAAATCCAAGTTATCTTTACATTGTTATACACGAAGAGTCATATATTTATTTTAATTGAATACGAATACGGTGGCTACAGTTTATATTCGTCGAATACATTACTCGTACAAGTTTGTGCAAGATAAAAGCTGAAAGCCTGAAAACGGCTGAATGGATTTTCATGATTTATACCTTAAAGCACTCATGATTAAATTATCTTTTACACAAAATAAATTAAATTCAAATCGGTTTAGCTGTTTGGGCGCTACGATGCCACAGACAGACATACAGATACACTGATAGAGGCACACGTTAGAGTTACGAATTAAACACCCCTCTTTTTGTGTTGGGGGATGAAAATAGAACTATTGATGGAATCGTTTTATCAAATACCTTAATTTTAATATTAACCTTTGCTTTTATTTTAAATTATCACGGTCCGCTAGTAATTAATAAAATTATGAAAAAATTGAGATCCTAATACCACGTTTATTATCTTTTGCACTTGTGTTTAAGCTGAATTTCGAGTCAATTTTTAATTTTGTTTAAGTCATTTAAAAAAAATACAAATAAATATTGCTAATGATTCTAATTTCTAAACGATTTGCATTTAAATTAAAAATATTTATACCAACTCTAAAAATGATTGTTTCTTTAAATATTTCTTTTATACGTAGTTATAGTGTGTCAGATGTAGTTCAAAAATGTATGGCCTTAAACAGCTCAAAATCCTGCGTTTCAATTATTAAAAAAATTTAACATTTCCCATTATTTTACTTCTTAAATTTTAATTGGGAAAGATAAAAAAAAGTACTTGAAAATACATATTTATTGTATTTTTTCTTTTTAAGAGTCATGCTTAAGCAATAAGCATATTTATTTAAAGTACAATCTATCCAGCTAGTAACCGACGTAGCAGTAACATTAGACGTTGCTGGTGACTGCTGTACAAGGTTACGTCTAAGACACAAAGTCAAGGTTGTTTGAAACATTAGTTAATTTTATGGTAATATGTCTTTAATCTTTTTTTAAATATATTTTTTTTCTTGCAAATCATAAATCATGATATTTTTGGTTCGTAAATTGTGTGCTCAATGTGATGCTAGGTTATAAGTAATTAGCCAATATAAGACTTAACGATAAGTTAATATTAAAAAAAATGAATTCAACTCTAACTCACTCAGCCCTTTTATCGTCTCATTATTGGGCACGGGCCTCCTTTCAGGGCGTTAGGTCTACTACGCTATTCAAGTGCGGGTTGACCGGACTTCACATATTTTTCATAAACTTGCTATGTACTTTCAGACATGTAAATTTCCAAGACACGTGTTTTAGAAATCTGCATTATAAATGATTATTTAGCATTAGAAATGATTCGCACATGAAGATATCAGAAGTGCGATACTTGGGATTTAAAACCAGCATTACTCGGTTTCCCAAGCAAGCACATCGCCACTGCGTTACCACAGCAAAATTAGACCTAGCAAACCTAAAAAAACTTTATTCAAACATCCTACAGTACTCTAGTACTTAATATACATTTAGTATCGAATAATGTCTTCTCTTTTACAGCCCTTTGAAAACTTGCTATGTTTTTCTCAGACATGCAGGTTTCCTCACGATGTTCTCCTTCACCGTAAGACAAGTGGTAATCACGATAGAAAATAATTCGCACATGAAAATGTCAGAGGTGCGAAATCCGGATTTCAACCCGCATCACTCTGTTACCCAAGCGAGCGCCTATATGAAATAATGTAGCACAACATAAATATAGGTGGATTTCTATAGTTAGATTAATTAAAAAAATATGTTAAACTTTCCAAGATATTAAAGGAAAAAAGACATGAATATTCCTAATACAAATGAAGAATAAGAAATGAATACGGTAGTAATATCGCACACGTAGATCGAAACTAGGTACATGTATAATAGTTTTAACTTTATAATTAAGATAAGAGGCGTCAATTCAACGAACCGTCATAAAACCCAGAATATAAAAAATAACCATCAAAAATGCTAATTTGTTTTAAAATGCTAATTAGATTTATTTCTGGACGATACACTTTAAATTAAACGAATAACATTATAATCGTGAACAAAACCAATGAATTTCTAAATGTTATTTATAAGACTGTTAATTTAAATACATAAATGATCTCCTGACAGTTAATCGATCGCTAAAACATCCATAATGAGCCGTATTTTAATAATAATGGCAAAACGCGATATGAAAAAATGTAAACAAACGATAAAACTAAAAAGGGACGAATTATTTGCATAAATATTAGTTGTAAAAAGCTACTATCGCGTTAACTGTGACTCATAAGTGACAAATCCGACTTAAAATGAAATTGGTCACGTCTCTATATATAAAAAATCAGTTTGTACATTTATGTTATACTAGCTATATTTTGTGACTCCGCGCTCATATTATATAAATATATATGTATTATAATTCATAATAATTACTAAAAAACTAATAATTTGTCTATTTAACCACCATCCCTTATTTTTCATCCCCAAATTGACGGCACGTTTAGCTCAGTTGGTAGTGACCCTACCTTCTGCGCCAGCGGTCGCGGGTTCGAGTCCCGATGGGGGCATTCATTTGTTGAGCACGAATGTTTGTTCTCCAGTCATGGGTGTTAATATTAATATTATGTATGTATTAAAAATTTATATGTGTAGTATATCAACTATCTGGTATCCGTAACACAAGCCTCGTAGCTTACCACGGAACTAGATGGCGCTGTTGTAAAAAATGTCCCAACATATACATATAAAATATACAAATATTACTTCATTTTCAGAAGTAAGTCAATTTGCTCACAGTATACCAATTAAAAAGCTCAAAATCCTTTTTACGCCATTAAAGGCTTAGTCATTAATCAATGTATAAACATTTATTTTAATAAGGATATTTTATTGTATGCATGTATATAAGAATAGTAAAGAACTACACCAGTTTAGCGGCAATCGAACTCGCGTCAATCTTTCGGCGTCAGCTCTTACAACTACGATCATCACGTACACTTACAGTATGAAAAAAAACTCGAAAAACGACTATATTCCTTCCTCACACTTAGATTGGATTCACTTGAGTGAAGAAAGAGGCTAAAACTTACGTAATAAAATACACCACTTCAAACACGTAAACACGCGGGCAGATCCTTGTTCTAACAAATAAATATTAAAGGACGAATAGAGACACAGTGACCCAGTATTTTGTAATGAAAAAATCTAAAAAAAACGTTTTTTAGTATAATAAAAAACAAGATGGCGTTAAGAAGCGTTCCGATCGACACAATTGTTGTTTTTACGACCGCGGTACTTAATGAAAAAGATTTGTTTATTTTTTTATTTTAAACAAAAAGTCAATTTGTGTAATCAGGTAGTTATTTTAAATACGTGAGTAACAAATCAAATATGTAGTATTTTTTGTGTCCAAATAATATTAGATTAATTTATGGGATTGGTCCTAAGATGTTTTTCATAGTCAGCACATTGAAGACACGTTTTGCTTAGTAGTGACCTACTTGCTGTGCCAGAGGGCGTGGGTTTGGGTCCCGCTTGAGGCATTCATTTGTGTGATGACTAATGTTTTTACTCAGTCACCTGTGTTCATATTTATATTTTTATGTATATATTTAAAGTTATATATGTTTATATATATTAATTATCCGGTATCGACAACATAAGCCTCTTAGCGTACCATGAATCTGATGGTGCTGAATGTTAATGTCCCAACATATTTATTTATAAAAATATGTTTTTGATTTAATTGAAAGTTGATGTTTACAATTTACTTTATAAACTATTGTAAGAATTTTTTTTTTAGATACATTTTTAAATTGAGTCGTAAATCCTTAAAAAATAGGCTCGTATAAAGCATACATGTGAAAAAACAACAACTTTTTCGTAAACTTTGTAAGTTTATCTCCCGATATGTTCGGACCTTAGTTACATCACAAAATACCATGCATATTCTAGAAATAAAGTATAGATATTTCATATAAATAATTAATATTTAAAAAACATGTTTAGAAACATACCATTTGTTTATGGTTGCCAATGAAATATCAGTACATATAAATAAATTTGGAGTGTCTGGTTTTAATTACAAATTAACAGCTTTTTAATTAAAAATAGTCTGTTTTAAAATTTTTGTTTGTCTGTCTGTCTGTTTGTTCCGGCTAGTCTCTGAAACGGATGGACCGATTTTGACAGGACTTTCACTAGCACATAGCTAATGTTATAAGGAGTAACTTAGGCTACTTTATTTTATTAGAAAATTTATTTTAACTTTGCCCAGCGAAGCGGGTCGGCTTTGCTAGTTCATCATAAATCAATTTAAAATGAATATTAATTGAAACAGAATAAATCTTAGAACGAGTTTTGTGTTAGCATTAATTACAATTTGCATGAAACCACATCAAAACCGGTTCTCTTTATAATTATTTTGGTTATCAAAATCTTTTCGTAGCTACAACTTATGTATGTAATATCTTTGACCTTGGCTTTTGTGTACAGCCATTTCTGACGCAGGATAATAATAAGTTAATAGTTATGGTGTAGTAGTTGGATACGTAAGTAAATTTAATTTCACACTACCTTCTGTGCGTTTTCTAGATCTTATTATTTTAATTTTGGTAGCTACGCCTTAGTGCTTATTTGCTTAAACTACTAATACTTGTTGTACTTTAAAGTAGAGTAGAGAGCTTTTTCCTGTTTTTTAAAAACAAAGCTTTTTTCTGAGATTTATATGTATATTTATTTATTATAATTAAAAATGTATATAATATACCCATAGGATGGAAATTTAATTAAAAAGTAATTTTGTTAAATTAGTTATTAGGTAGTAGTCGGTAAATTGGGCTTTGAATAAATAGACAATAGATTCAATACTATAAAGAAACAAACTCAATCGCTTACTTTACTTAAGAAAAACATATTTTGACCGACTTGAAAATAGGTGGTGGTGGTGGTGGTATATATATATATATAGTAGAGTTACCTAGTATTAAATTAATTTTGATTTAGACGATGTTTAAAGTACTCCAGGTACAATATATGCGCGCGTTTTTGTACTCTAAATCTCTTATTACTTATAATACAAGATAAACGGAGTCGCGGGTGAAAATTAGTGAAAACAATTAAGTTAACTTACCTAAACTTAAATATGAATAAGTATTATTTCCTTTACTCTTAACGTTGCGTCCTTTAAGAATTAGAATCCTTGTGTTTCTAATTACACA
Source organism: Boloria selene (assembly GCA_905231865.2). Classification (NCBI taxonomy): domain Eukaryota; kingdom Metazoa; phylum Arthropoda; class Insecta; order Lepidoptera; family Nymphalidae; genus Boloria; species Boloria selene. The sequence goes on from HG993156.1 coordinate 2,147,985, forward strand.
TAAATTATTAAAATGATGATTTATTTAACTCAGCAAAGATATACAATTATATATTAAACTTGAGATATCTTTAATAAGATTTTGTGTATTTTTGTGGTACGCCCTTCACGGTGTATGATCAGATTTTAATCGCAATTATACTTACCTGGTAACTTGTCAACTTCAAAATATTAATAATATAAATTCCCGCGTTGATCCACTATAAAATCCGGAACTACTTAACCAATCTTAACTATTTTTTTAAATGTGTGATTTATCCCAACTTAATGAATATGATAGTTTCTGTCCTGGTCATTTATTTTATTAATGGAACAACTAACGATTTTCATATCCGGGGAGAGATTCTGGACAGGCTGATACTCTTTAAAAACTAGGGACTCATCCTTGATCCGCTCGAATTGTAGAGTTTATCCTATATAGTATAGTCCTAAATAGATTCTCGGATTTTTCTATTACAATATGAATGTATTTGTAAATTACAATATGTATGTATATATAAAGCTTCCCCTTGAATCATTCTATCTACTGATGAAAACCGCATTAAAATCCGTTGCGAGGTAAAGATCTAAGCGTACAGACGGCGGGAAGCAACTTTAATTATTAGTATCTAAAGATTTGATATTCGCATATGTGGTATATTGAAGGTCGTTACAAAACAGAGCTCTCTAATATAATATGTTGTTTAAAATTAGCTACAAACAAAATATTATTTAAACATTTTGATAGCAAGAGGAATAACATTATCAAGTAAATAAAAATAAAATAGCAATGAACTAAGTCTATACATATGCATGTGGTATATAATTGGACATAGTTATGCAAACCAGAACCAACCTACAGAATAAAAAAAGTCATTCTATGATCAGCTGATATGATCGATTTTCATAAAAACTGTATACAAAGTTTGTATAAACCTCTTTCCCAAAAATACCTTTATAATATTATAGAAGTAGATAGCTTTGATCTTTTAAGCATATATAAATCACGCAATTTTGGACCTATCTGTGTACTTAACTCAATTTAACCACCATTGTAGGTTGGTTCTGGTTTGCATAACTATGTCCAATTATTTTACTTGACTTTTTGTATATTTAGTACTTCGACTACCACTACTTACTTTTTCTTATAAATTATTTGAGTTGAAATTTGTATCTAGGTATATTACACTCATACTTTAACTTATCATGTACAGACAACTAAAGAAATATTAAATATAGGTATATAACGTAATACCTATATACCTACGTTAAATATAATAAGCAACTAGCGACTTTACCTCGCTTCGCTCGTCTTGGCACTTTTATTTTTTTACAGCAGAACCGTAGTTCTTTTTTTTTAAGTAGCCTTAGTTACTCCTTAGAATATAAGCTATCTGCCAGTGAAAGTTTCGTCAAACTGACAAATATTTTTTCCTATATTCTCTCATATGCATTTATGTGATAATTTTTGGATATTACAAGAAAATACTTTAATTTAATTTATTTGTTTATTGAAATAGCCCTAAAACAGCCAAATGGTAAGTGGATTTTCTTTTAATAGCTTATTGCAATATAAGTAGTGGAAGTTACTTCTACCACATATTAAATAACACTATAATAGACATAAGTCTTCTACTATCTTTGGTACTTTGAAAAAGCCTAACATAATATTTACATAAGTCTAGGTATACTTTTAAATAACACAAAGTTGTAAATAATTATAATAGACGTCAAATGTTGTTTAAATTGTTTTGATAATATCAAGTTATTATAATATTACGAAAACATTGTAATTAGGTAACTTTGTTTATTTACTAAATATAAAACAGTAGAAAGCTACTAAGTTTTAGTAAACATATACAAACTAATCTGAAATAAAATCTTAAAAGGAAATTTCTTTAAAAGCAACTACTTTATGTACTTGTAAATAATATATCAGAAGATTAGTAAAAAAATCCTTTGTTAGTTACTTTAGACTATTAATTATAATACACAATGGTACATAACAAGCTATATACAAAATAATGAGAAGACGTACAGAGATAAACAAATTAAAGAAAACTTGAGTGTACTAACAAAATAAACGCGGAAAGATATAGCCGGAAAAACCTTACTTGGTAACCGCCGAATAGTACTTGCCGTGTCTACGAAATAAAGATCTAAGCACTGCAATAATAAAAAGGCTATTTCAAACCTAAAAAAGTCGTGTTAAAGTTGATTTTTGTTTGTTATTTAGCTGAAATAAGGCATTATAGAGTCATGTGATGTAATATGTCCGCCACAAGGTCAGCATAGACCGAAAATCAGGTTTCGTGCCCCCCCTGCGCGCGCGCAGTCGCCCGGGGGCGCCGTGTACGTTTACGCGGTTTGTATACGTAATATATATGTATTATAAAATAGGTATTTATATCAGAGTTTTCTTTTCGCTTATATTTATTTTTGATTCACGACGTTTCGAATGATTCACAACAACAATGATCACGGCCCGTGACTCACGGGGAAGAAAGTTTTTACTTGAAATATCAAATGATGAGTAAATCTTGATGTTACATCGGATGACTATTGCTGAGTTTATATATCCGAGCAAGCTCTCTTCATGCAAGTAATTTTATACTTACTAGGAGATCTTAGCAACTTATTATCATCATCATCTCAGCCACAACACGTCCACTGCTGAACATAGGCACCCCCCAATTTAACATAATTTGATTATTAATATTATCTAGTAATAGGTATTAAACAATTTATATTTAAGAGCATCAAATTTACTTCAAGTAAAGTTTTAGTAATCCTTTAGTTTTTAATAAAATATCTGCTAAAACTCATATCATTTATAGCTTTGAGTGACGTGATATATATATATACATACATTAATATTCATACAAATACAATCAATTCACGAAAAATATATTAGGTATAATCAATGTTAGGTTGTAATTTTAAATTCATTAAGGAACATAAATATTATACAAGATTTAGATAATTCTTAACGATTAAATATTAGCTACAGTCAACGCACAATATTTTCAACTTAGTAATTTGGCAATTTTTAAAATTAAATTGTTATACTGTCCATGCAATAGAAACGCACATGTAGTCTATTCGGAATTCGTCAAAATACTCCGGCAACTACCACATGGCCCGCGATTCATTCTTCATACGAATGAGCGTGTGTGCGTCTGCGCAGAGTTGCGTCGCTCTTGCATTATGTTAAAATAAAATTCTAAACTTTAACTACTTCTTACCCATCGTTAAAATACAAATAATAAACAAATTTTGATCAAACTTAATATATATATAGTTTTTACCACATTTTATGGTATTGAATATGATTAATATGAAGTCAGTTATAGCTTTCGTTATAACTATTATAAGCAATGAAAAATATAAATATCAAATGTTTATCGAATACGCAGTATTCTACATCTGTAGACTATAAATTTAATATTTTGCTAAAATTTTGGTCTGCAATAACGATTCATAAAAATTAATGAAGCAATAAAAAATTACGTTAAATTATGATAAGATTATTCCGATTTTCTAAGTGTTCTTATTTCTTACAAGTCTCAATTCTCTGATTAACTTAATTAATGTTATGAATTATTAATATTTTTTTTATTGAAATATTTATTTAATATTTTCTTTTTTGTTTTTGATCTTATTGTTAATCCAAAGCATAAAATGTACCGGAATTTGGTAGTAGCATATACTAAAGCCATCTATCGAAGATCTATGGAACTAAAACGCTAGTTACACGTGTAGTCAATAGATGTCAGTATGCGATATGAATATTCATGAGTGCATTATATTTTAGTAGGGGATTCCGGTTATATTTTAGATATTAATTCGTTTAATTCGAAAATTTTTACCTTGTAATTTCGATGGTAATATTCGTTGTACATACCTGTAACAAAAAAAATAAAAAATAAGTATTTCAAAGCTAAAAAATGAGCCATATCGATTAAAAAAAAATAAATCTATATTATAAAGATTAGGGTATTTGACAGGAATCAAACGATACCTTAATTGTCGAAATCCATTCAGCCGGTTACAAGTACCTACGCGCAAATATTACCCTTCCTTGGCAGTCGGGTAAAAAGCAAAAAGATAAAAACAAGTAGTGTAACTATCTACATATTATAATTTGTGGAGACGTACGTATTTGTACGTCACCGACTGCATAATACTACGTTTTGGTCATTTGTTTTTATCTTGATACGCACTTTATGGAGTTGGCTTTTTCTTATTCATAGGTTTTAGCATATTGCTTAAAAAATAAACAAATTGATGACTTAGATTCGCTATTTTATTTTAATAATATTTATACATAGGTACATATATCCTAGCCCTTTACGCGGCTCCGCTCACGTTCCAAAGACTGAAAATCAAAAGAAATATTTTTCTCCCGTTTTTGCAATATTTTTCATTGATGCTCAGCTCGTATTGGTCGTAGCGTGATGTAATATAGCCTAAAGCCTTCCTCGATAAACGGAATACCAACACAAAAAGAATTTTTTTATTCGGACCTGTAGTTTCTGAGATTAGCGCGTTCAAACAAAGAAACAAGCAAACTTTTCAGCTTTATACTATTAGTGTAGATAACACTTGCATTATCATGACGACTTTTGAATCATCAAAAATCAGAAAAGTCAATCTGATAATCCGTTAGACTTACTGAAATCGGGTAAAATGTAGAAGAAATTGTTTAATAAACTAGCTTATTTTAATTAAAGTGAAATTATTTGAAACATAGTTAGAAACTTAATATTAAAATAAATCTGTGAAAAAATACGAAAATATAATTTAAAATATTTAACATTCGCGTAAATCAAAGAAAGTATTATGGGATATTATAATTTAATATTTCTTTATAATCTCATGTTGATGAGTAAACGGACACAATATTATAAATATTTTAATTTATTTACATATATAGAGTCACGAGTAAGCTAAATTAGATTAGATTTTCCAACACTGCGCGAGAATATGTATGTAAAAAAGTTTACATAGAAAAACAGAGTACCCATGGTACAAAACATAAAAAACACCATGAACCCTGGTTATTTATCAAAAAAATTAACGGATTCTCAATCTCACCCTAGAAGACTATGTTCCCATACACCAAGACACAGCAGCCCATTTGCATACGTTGAATCATTAATTTTTTACTCTCCTTTTTCTCATCCTACTCACCCCACAAAATTTGAGTGGATTTACTACAATACGATGCCATTAAAATAAAAGATTAAATAGTATCCGTAATTTGCATACTGATCTTAAACTGTGAGAAAGGAGTGCCACAAGGGGAAGACATTGGCTCTGTACTTCTTATTATATATGCAAGTGACTAGACAATGCAAAATTGTTTTTATGTTTATCATTCACCGATAGAAGCGGTTTTTTCATTATTTGTTTTTTACTTTAACTTCGCACGGTGATTTGCATAGCCTGTTTCGGTCACCCCAACGATTTTGCATACTCTTTTGCATATAAAAGTCTAATACTGTCTCTTTGAGTATGTGTGTTTATTTTCAGCTTTATTTTAAGGATAGTGGAATTTTTAATTCGATTCATACAGTTTTGGGGGTCAGGTTTTTTTATTCAGCTATCAGCCATTGTGTGTATTGTGAGTGTCATTAGTGATGCTTTTGCAATCGTGTGAGATATTTCAAGCGAATCTTAAGGTGAATAATTAAAGGTTGGAACAAGAAATTGGTCCCCACAAACAATTTCTATTGTATCTCTAATTGAATTCCGGTTTTGATGCTCGTCATCGCTGATTATTCTTTGTTTGATGAATATTTAGTATATTTTTTTTTGCTTTGGATGCATTCTTTTTTATCACGGAACAAAACATCTGCTTGCTCGTAATTAAAAAATCGTGAGAACTATAGGGATGTCCGTTTGAATTAATTAGATTGATTGTTGCAAAGGAATCATGTCTTTGCAAACTCGTTATGATTTAGAACGTTTTGTTCAATAAAAATTTTTAGTAACTGACTAAATGTCTCAATAATAATAGAAGAAGCGTATTTCATTATTATTAAATCTGTAAATCTGATTATTAAGTCTAGATAAAAGTGAAATACCTATAAAATTTAAAATATTTAACTTATATTTATGAATAAATAAGTGTTTTTAATATGCAATGCATAAATTGATATATTAATGAGCTATTAAAACGTCTCCTTAAATAAGGAAACATTACAGGCAGGTGATGCGATCACGCACTTTTAAATACCTACAATTAGCATTTACGCATAAAATAAAATGTATGCATTCAACCGTTTTTATGAAATAATATATAACAGTAAATTTAATATTTAAATTTTTAATATTCAGAAATAAGTAGAACATATTATAAATGGTAATCGATTTCATAATCGTATAAACGGTATTGATGTTTCAACATGCCTTTGTATAGAAATATAATCAATTTATTGACACATAATATGGTCAAAGTGTGCAATTATAGGGTATAAGTAACCCTAGCAGTAAAATATTATATTTCGGCGGTACACCGAGCAAATATCAAAAGAATATGAAATCTAAACCCTTATTACAACGTAAGTAGAGACGAATTTGATTTGAAAATTAACTAATGTTGCCATCCGTACATGGAATAAAGGGTTTAGTAAAATTATAAAGCTATTGATATTTGTATTGATGATTGACATTGGCGCGTGCCATCGACTTTTAAATCTATGATTTTCTGTGAAATTGAATATTTTTTGCCTATAGTAAAAACGTTGTTTGCGGTTTAGTCGGTCGCAAGTACTGATCAATCTAGTGTAATGCATTTATGTTTTTCCCTGATTCCTACTTCTGTTTTAGAATATTGCTTATTACCTTTCTAAGTTTACTGTCTTTACATGTGTCATCAATTTAGACAATTGTTAATTAGGTTATTTACATCGATGAGAGCTTATTAAAAGCTCTCTTGGTGATGTATTGATCGGACTGCGATTTAAAAACAATAGTTATTCTTTATAAAACTTTAATTATTATTAATAATAATTGTTAATTGTTAAATGATTTTTAACCGTCTTTCTAATTTAACATAAAAATAATAAATTTATCCATTTTAGTTGGATTTTATTTTTTTCTTACTCTATTCCTTTAGAATCATTGTATAATTTGTGGGTTGTTAGAACAGCATAATATTAACTTTTGATACGTCTACAATCTTAGTATCTTCCGGGACTATGATCGCCGTAGAGCACTCGAACGCTTCGGAAGCATATTTCAAAATTAATGTATAATAATAATTAAGTAATGGCTTCGCACGCGTTCTAATCACGTACTTAAAAAATAGGAGTGGTAGGAAGTTGAATAAAAATTTGGTCTAAAAATAAAAAATATTGTATGAGGTATGCAGAGCGGCACACTTATAATCTAGCGGAATAAAAAAAAGCTATTTTAAGACTGACCAAATATACAGAAAAATACAGAGTTCGATAACTGTGACACGAGATTTTTATATATGTATAAGATTATAACATTGTTTCAAATTATCTATCTAAATACTGTTTACGTAAGCATAATAAATTAATTTACAGCTTTAATAATAACAGCTGTCATGCAAAATCGGCTTTTCACCCATAATAATGCGAACCCTTCGATTGCTTTCAATAAACCTCTAAAGCCCTTCGAATATCTATTATAAGATTATTGGGTATTGATCTATTGTTGAGGGCGCGAAAGGGTTTAAGTACTTCTTGTTACCATTTAAGCCCTTTCGTCTTTTCTTCCTTTTGTCGTCTGATGACATGTTTGGACTATTGATTCTATTTTTGGTGTGGTTTCGGCTTGCTAATAAGGAATTTGAGTATTTTAAGTGCGAAATTTTATTACTTTTTGCAAAATTTAATATAAAAGAAGTTTTTAACTCGGTTTCTCTCACATGGTCACAAGGTAAAATATGTTGATTACCAATAATATACCAATAAAGTTGTCACACTATTTTAAAGTTTATCTTTTTCAAATAATTTGTAAAATTAGTTGAGAAATTCAAGATACTAATTATTTTCAAAAATATCGACCAAAATAACTTTACATCGTACAATATATGTCTCTCGTGACCATGATTGCTGTAAAGCATTCGAAACGTCGGAAACCAAAAATTATAATAACTTCGCGACAAAATCCGAAAAGAAAGTATTATCTTAAAACTAATTTTATAATATAATAATTACAATTTAAATAAATTAAAAAAATGTATATGTTTAACTCAGGTATATAAATTGTTATTGAATGACAAATGAAATGTCAATTTGCTCAAATAGCATAATACACAAACAAAAATCATACACACATCCATATATGAAGCAGACCCAACTGAATTTAAGATTCTTAGAAAAATCCATGATTTAGTTAGAAACTTATTAAATAAATTTCTAACTAAAAACCTATCAACATAAAAGTTTATGTAAAATAAGTTCGATCATTAGTTAAAATGTCTCAAATACGTTACCGTTTCTCATTCCCACGCATCCATGAAGACTAAACACTTCTTCATGCAAATATTTCTAATCCTAGAAATCTACATAAGTAAATTTTTGGCTATGACAAATTACTTCGAGTGCCTACAGCTACCTTTCTCACATACCAGATCACTTGTGGCTAATGTTTTATTCAATAATTGACAAGCATTACGATTATTATGCAAAGTGACGCTTTATGATTTAGCATGTTGACATAATACCATCAATCTGTTATTTGATTTATATGGGGATAGGGTTGCATGGGTTTGGATAATTCGATATCGATAAAAATATTTCTAGATCCATTGAGTTTCTTTTACCGTATTATTTTTAACTGAGACATATCTATTTCTACATAAACCCCCAAAATATTAATTTTCTCAGCGAATTTTAATGCTGCTTAATACTTTTTAAGTAATTAGTGAAGTTAGACGTTAGACGACACGTTTGACTCAGTTGGTAGTGACCCTACTTTCTGCGCCACCGGTCGCGGGTTCGAGTCCCGCTGGTGGCATTCATTTGTTGAGCTCGTGCTTGTACTCCAGTCATGGGTGTTTATATTTATAATATGTATGTATTTAAACTTATATATGTAGTATATCAACTATCTGGTATCCGTAACACAAGGTTCCCTAGCAGCTTACCACGGAACTAGATGGCGCTGTTGTAATAATGTCCAAAAAAAAAGAAAAAAAAGAAAAGAAAAGAAAGTGAAGTACTACGAATTTAATAAACATAAGAGCATATCATACTCTACAGCGTTATAACAGCACGCCTTCAAAGGATACTGCACTATAGTCTTAATCTAATCTAATCTCCTTTTTTATCCAAATTTTACCCTTATCTTAAGTAATTTTTGATCTTCTGTATAAAAACATTGAAACATAACACAGTTTTAATACGAAATTTTATCGATATAGTATATCGATATTTTTTCTCGGCCCTAATTTGCTTATATGTATTATAATGATGGATTATCCTAGTCTTTCAATGCGTTCGCACCGCAACGCCTATTACGCAGATGCATTCTTATTCAGACGGTGTTGAACCTGCACCCCTTTTGTACATGCTTCGAATGTAATTTAGATTATTAGTAGAGTTTAAAATAGGTAGAGAATGTCACGGAAGCTCTTATTTGCCTGTGAGAAAAAAATCTTATTTTTACGTTTACTTTTTGCATACTTAGAGTTAGATCGAAATAACAAAGATATTCTAAATTATAGTTAGGTATTAATATTTTTAAATTATAAAAATTACTTATAATTTTAGTAATTATCGTCGAGAGTGTTATAATATTGAGTACCTACGTAAATTTTTAAATTGCAAACTAGCAAACCCGGACCGCATCGCTGGGCCTAAGTGAAAATAAATTAATTGCTTTTTTTTAATAAAATAAAAGTAGACTAAATTACTCCTTATAACATTAGATATGTGAGAGTGTAAATTCATACGTTCAAAGTCAAAATCGGTCCAGTCGTTTCAGAGATTAGCTAGAACAAACAGACAGAGAGACAGACAAAAATAAAAAAAATATTTTTTTTGTTGTAAGTACCGTATAAACTTACATATGCATTCAGTGAAATGCTGTTAAATTGCAATTAAAATAGGCACTTTAATTTTATTTATATTTAACACTGATAATTTATTGGCAATCATAGACATTTCTAAACATGTTTTTTAAATAAAAATTATTATAATTTATAACTACTGATATAAAATTACATGTCCACATTCTAAGATTAAACATCTTCGTCTCTACGAATTCTAAAATTATATTTGATTATTAAAACAAAACAATTTGCAAAGCCTTACAACATGCCTTTAAATGTCTTAGACCTTTCTCGACGACCGCAAGCTTCTTGCGGACAGCTTTGTCGTTTGTAAGTCGAAATGGAGAAATATTTAAAATAAGCTCGAGATAAATATAAGCTGGAATTTGGAAATACACGTTAGGTTTGTGTTTGTTTATAATATTATTATAATATTAATTAGATATAAAAATGTTGTATAGGATTAGGCTGTTTTTGATTTGACTCCTGCGTCGGTAATTATGTAAGATGCAAGTATCTTCGAAGAATATTACAGTACATAGTAGTATACGCGAAATAAAGAATATAAACTTAGTTTTTTTTTTCTAAATACAATAATGGCCAACGTCTTCTGGAAAAAAGAATCATGTTTATAAAAAAGGTTTTTTTTTAACATTTATTTATCTAATTTTTTGTATTATATTCTATTTTGAAATTGTCTTATGATAATATATTTTTATTTGTATTTCTTATGGAAACAACGCTTTTTAAAGATCATTCTTCACATTTTTTTCAATATAAATATGATACTTAAAGACGGATGCATTAAAACGCATTCGTTCAATTACAGATCTAACATATTTTTAAATTACATAAAATTCGTGTACATGGTATTAAATATAAACTCCTCCTTTTTTGAAGTCTAAAAGAAGTTAAAAATACAAAGACTTTTGAAGTTTTAAGTGTTTTAACTTCATTCCGTTATCAATTTTATTTCAATTACTACTATGTTATTATTACCTACAATTCATTGTTGTAAACTAACTTTGCACCCCAATCTAATATGAGATGCGACCCAAGATGCGGTTGCGGTGGCTGAGACACCACGATCCTCGCGTAGTATTTTTAAACGTTTGTCAAATTCTATAAGTACCATATATCTTTGACGACACATTTGGCTCAGTTGGTAGTGACCCTACTTTCTGTGCCAGCGGTCGCGGCTTCGAGTCCCGAGTATTTAATATTTACATATATGTATGTAGTATATCGACCGTCTGGTATCCGTAACACAAGCCTAGTAAGTAGAAGCTTACCAAAGAACTAGATGGTGTTGTTGTTATAATGTCCCAACATATTTATTTATTTATCTTCATCGTCATATCAAATTCCAGTTAAAAATAAATTAAATTAACTTAGAAGGTTTAATTTGGGTTTGTTATTTAGTTTAGTAAGAAACCACAGTAATCATATTTCAAATGGGACTGGCTGGTTCGATTTTAATAAGACTCTTTTCTTGTTTAGGTGTTAATTAGAGAATAATAGTCACGGTTTTACGACTGTATCGATGGTGTAGTGGCTAGCATGTGCGGTTAAACATCGAGAGGTCCTGGGTTCGAGTCCTGGGTCGGGCCTCTCTGTTTAGTAATCCTCAGTAACCACCCGGAGTTGGGAAGTTGGCGGTGTGTTACCCCCTTGCCTCGGAGAGCACGCAGGGGGAGCACTTCGGAGAACATTATTAATATTTACGATTATGTACCATTTCGTTGAAAATATGAAGAATCATTTATGTAATGATTCAAATAATGAAGATATCATAACATATGTACTATGTTAATTTGTGTTTTGTTTATACATTCAATACACGTAGTTAAGTAAAATAAGAGTATTTTTTGAATTTAATAATTCAAAGTTTTTGTTTATGTGGAATTCTAGAATATGTAATTTTTGTATATAAAATATTATAAGTATATAATGAACAGTATTAATTTAATTAAATAGGTATAATGATGATTCGATTTCGTAAAGCTTTCGTCGTTACATGAACTATATAAATGAAATATTGTGAACCTTTTCTAAGCTTTAATTTTTCAAAAAGAATGTTTTTTTTTATTTTCGCTCTTAAAAATATTACTAATATATATATAAAAATAATGTATTTGTATATTTATATAGTACCTGTAGTTTAACGTAAGCTTTAAACATTTTGTTTATACTTTAAGTAACGAGGAAACCAGTAATTGTCTCCTTGCAGGTAATTTTAGATACAAAAGATAATTTGACACGCTCTTATAATTATAAAGACTACATTATAATATACGGTTTTACATGGTATTATTATATTTTGTATGCGATAAATTAGATAATAAAAATCGGTTAAGTGCGTTAACTTACAAGAAGTTCCGTACATACAAAATAATTTATTTTGTACTATATATTTACAAATACAACAATGATATTGAACAAAAGTCATGAAGTGACTTAACGCATCACACAAAAATAAGTTTTTAAATTATACTATTTTACTTTAGATGTTCCACGTTTAGAGTATATCGTTGGCGTAGGTGGAGAACTAAATAACTCAAATTTTCTAGTTTGGAGAAAATCGCGATTTACTGATTCTTTTTCCAATTTTTTTTTCCAAGATAAATTAAACAACTTATTTTATTTAAGTCATTAAACATTCAACTGATCATAAATCATAGTTATCATTTATTTATTCAGTTGATTCTTTTTCCTTCTACTGTTTAGTGCTAGTTTCAGCATATTTACTTTAGCATTTGGAATACAAAAATGGCTATATTTCTGAAACGGGACAAGATATGAAAATGTTTGTTAGAGTAAAATATGCGGTATTTTTTGGGTGTTATGAAAATAATTAAATGTCAATTTGGCCAAATTCGCAGTTATTTAGTTTTCCACCTACACCGACGATATATGCATCATCATTTTTAACAATGAAACTTAAAAGTTCTGCTTAAACTCTTAGTGAAAGATTTTTATATTCCACTTTTGTCATACAGAACCCTAAAAGCTTAAACGATGTCAAAATTAATTAATTTATATAAGTATCAACAAAATCCGTTGCAGTAATTTTTCGAATTATGACTATGTAAGTACTACTGATTAAACAGTAGCTTATTAGCCCTTGACTAAGGTATCGTTTTCTTTTTAGAATACTTTTTTGAGGTTTTACATCACATTCAGGCAACATGTCTCTTGAAAACTTGTTAGGTTCTCTCAAACATACAAGTTTCCTCACGATGTTTTCCATCATCGTAAGACAAGTGGTCATCATCTTTGAAATATTTCGCACATCAAAATATCGAAGGTGCCGGGCTCGGGACTTGACTCTTCACTCGTTTAATAATGCGAGTGGGTAACCACTAGACTATCATGGCTATTGTACAGACAAATATATTGTAATATCTTGAAAATTGTGTAAATTGATAAAATTCTAGAATTCAGCTTATTTTTTAATGTGTCAATCTGGATTTTTCTGGATTAAACTTATAAAATGTGAATTGTGAAATCTATGTTAGCAATATTACTATGATAGATATTTTATTTAGTATGTAAAAGGTTAAAAACAAGGCAATTAAATTAACTAATGAATAACCCTCACTTCGCACGGGTGCTTCTTCATTTATTCAAATCTGTCCAGCTATTTCAGTATAAAGCTGTAACAAACATACACACAACCATTTTAAAGTCCTATGATATTTAACGTATTTTTTTCCTTAAATATGTAGTTATCATTATGAAAACCATGTATTATTACAAATCGAGCTAAGTACCATCGTTTGTCAATGATAAGTCAACTGTTTAACGGTCGTTATTGCAGATTAAATATGAAAATGGTAAATTGCATGTCTAACGCTTGCTTGAGTGTTGTGGCTATGAAACTTCGTTATTAAATAATTAAAAATTAATTTTCTTCATGTTACTAACATTGTATTTGTTATTATTTTTCTTGAGTTTCATTGCTTTCGTTTACAATTCAGTAGAAAATAGTAAACGGTAAAATGATTCTTAAACGTTTTGCAATTACAAGTAGGTACAATATACATATCTGTATATTGCATATTAACTAAATTAGGTTTAAATTAGATCTAGGAGATGCATTTAAAACAAAATGATAATCTGACACTAAAATCCATAGATCTCTGTTATTAACTTGTAGATAGTGAGCCCGTGTAAATTTTATTAGAAATAAAAAATATAAAAAAATATTTTTCACTACATTTGCTTTGCGGAAATCATTTTGTTTCTTTCTGTTTGTTCTATATCAGGTATATCTATAATTCTTGAAAAAATACGCTATTTGGAAAACTAAAACCATGGAACACGATATGTTTTATATATTTAACTTAAGTTAACACGGCTTAACAGATTTGAATGAGGTTTTGAATACGTTATGGAGTTACATAGCTCGTGTAAGGCACGAAGTTAGACAAATATGTCATATAAAAATATTTTAAGGGAATATATGTATATTAAGGGAGTTAAATTAAATATTTTAAGGGAATATAAATATATGTATAGAAAGATCCATGTATAGAAAGTTTATATTATCTCGTATTTACTGGCCCCACAATCATAATCGCAGGCGTTTCCCGTGACAAGTTTTAATTGCGCATGTGTTCACCTGCCGCCTGCAACGTGCGTCCGCTACAAACATATATCTTTACCTAACTATATCTGAGTAAGAAATCTATATAATATTACTTTTAATATACATATTAATTACAATAACCGAACAGAAATGATGATTAATAAAAAAAGTATAAAAAAATATTTTAACCTAAATATTAACAAACCTGCATTTTAAAGCATGTTAAAATATTTAGGGGATAAACGCCTTTAACTGTTTTGAAAGTGGCAGCCCAGTGGTAGCTCAGTAACAACGCGCTCGCTTGAGAGAACGAGTATAGCGGGTTCAGATTTGAACCGTCTAATGGTGAAGGAACACATCATGAGGAAACCTACATGTCTTAGAAAATCTAGCATGTTTTCGAAAGACTTGTACAGTCCGCAATCCCGCACTTGTCAAGTGGACTATAGCCCGATCACCCTCGTATTTAAGAGGGGCCTGTTCCCATCAGTAGGGCTAAATTCACAAATTTCTTTATTTCACATTATATTACAAAATTGTTTTCAATAAAATTACGGTGTTTCATTTGTTTTACATATATTTTATTTTAGTTGGAATAAAGTATAATATTACAATAGTAATCTCTATTAATTTTCATTGAAAATTATCTACCTCTTTCTTTTTCTCACTTTTTCTTTCACTCCCTTGGTTTAACATATTTGAATATATCAATGCTAAAATACTCTTAGGAGGAAAAAATCTAAGCGTAGCCAAATTAAAGATACCATGGGTCGCAAATGGCGTGTAATAAAAAGTGTCGTTTAGGCATCTCACGATCGGAACTCTATGGGATTTTCATTTCATGATAAATAGACGTCTATAAGTGCTAGTCCAATACTGAGTTAAACTATTCCTTTGTTTTAATAAAAAATCTATTCTAATACAACGAATTACGGCTTCAATCCCTTTGGCAGCTTTTGGTTAGAATGCAGTTACAGCTTTGCAAAAAACAAAAAACCGTCATAGCTCATGCAGTGATATTGACCCGTAAACCGTGAAAATAAGGTTAAATATTGAATGGCAGGTTTGTTTCATAAATTTGATATGTCTCGTCCGGTTGACAAAATGATAGAAATTTGTATGATGGTTTGCGGAGTGTTGGAACTTATTGCTGCCTCTTAATTTTGGGCTCTTTGACGCTCTTTCTTTTGATAGCTGTCATTTGACAAAGCTACTACACAATATAAGGTGTATCTCATAGTCTTATTTATTACAGTAGTCAATTTATTATTTTACTTAAAATATTATGAAAATTATCTTTATAAAGTAAATAATATTTGGCATTAAAAATTCTGTAAATGTTTAAAAAATTTGCAAAAAATCATAGAAATTATAGGCTATATCGATGTTAATAAAAGAAAGAGGTTATTATTTGGCATGAAAAAGCTTAGTTTAGGTTTTTGGTTAAATGGTGTCAAAGTTTATTTGTTGAAAAATATTGAAATTATATCTTGGCTACTCGAAGCTTAAACATTTTTTATACTAACTAATAATGCAAACTCGGCCCGCTTCGCTGGACGTGAGTTAAAATAAACAGTTCTATAATTTTATAATAAAATAACGATAGTCTTAGTTACACCTTATAACATTAGCTATCTGCGAATGATAGTCCCGTCAAAATCGGTTCAGCTATTTCAGAGATTGTCTGGAACAAACAGACAGACATACAAAAAAATTAAAAATGGATTTTTTGATGTAAGTACCGTATATACTTTCATATGCAATTCGTGAACAGCTGTTAACTTGAAATTAAAAACATACATTTCAATTTTATTTATCCTAACGACTAAAAGGATGTAGAGTAAAATAGACCTAGTCCAAAAAGAGAAAGTGTAGAGCCATAATTATAATAATATGTTAACCTAAAAAATAAACGGGCATTCTTTTAAAAGTTTTGTATTTATTTGTTGTAATTAAAAACGGTAGCTTTTGTTAAAATCGTCTGTTTTGGCGTCGGCGGCGATTTCAAACGGGATTGGGCTTGACAGAGATAATAAACATTTTCTGTTGTTTCCTTAATTTTGTATCAATAAACTTAAAAGTTATTTTTGCTCGTGATTTAGTGAATATAAATAGAGTTTTAATAAAATTATCGCAACTTATATATTCTTTAATAATTTAAGTATTATTAAGATTTTTAGGAGTGCAAATATCTTTCTTATTTTTATTTTATGATTTCTCTATCTCAATAGCATAAGAAACTTATAAATTACTCATTAGAACTTAAGATTTGACTTTATTATGTGAAAAAGCAAAAAAAATATTCTCGAAAGTTAAATACAAAAATTGATCAATAAAATATATCTTTTGTTTGTATATCAGTATACCTACATACATTACAAAGATAGGTCGAAATCTCAAGAAAGTAAAAAAGGTTATGCGCCACTGATTGGACCTACGCCCCAGGAATCTCAAAATTTACACAATCGCAATAAGTATTAGGAGATCCCGCTTTTTGTCAGTCCGTCTGTCCTCGCGGTCATCCTGCATTTTTGCGATGACATTCTTTGCCCTGTTTTGATTAAGCTTCACTTGAACTTGAAGATAATATATTTAATACTCTAAGCCTTTTAAGTTAGAGTTGTTTTTTATACAGCCCTATATATTGCAAATCATAAACGATATCTACTCTTAGGAATATAACTAGTAAAATCATCCAATTTTCAAATATATATAAAGCGTTAAAACATATTTAAATGTGTATTTACTTCACATTACAAATTAATTATTAGAGATAGGTACATACGTAAAAAAACATTACCCTCTTCCCTTCTGTAGCAATCGAGTAAAAATAACCACTTTATGTTAAATTTTACGCAACGTAACATTGATTTCATAATTTAAAACTTAATTCATAATTAAGAGAGCATTACTATAATTCAGTTATAGTTTTGCGAGTGTTAGTAAGTGGATGATGATGAGCAAAAACGCTATGCAGTATTAATTGCAATATCTGTCAGTACAGATAGCATGCAAAGTGTGCATGTGCTAGAAGTATTAATGAAATACAACTAGTAGAAGACCCATAACGTTTAGTAAAAATGTAATAATTTAATGCTAAATAAAATAATTTGAATTTGATTATATAAGTTAATATTTGTTACTACTCGTAATCTTGCCTCTGGTTCTATTATAATTATGAAAAAAATCAATTAAATACACAACAAAGCTTTACTATAAGTTAAATGGATGTGGTGTTTTTCATATTATGTACATAAAAAGGGTTATGTATAAAGATTATAGCTAAATAGAAAGGTATATAATATATACCTTTATTACATACAATGTAAAACATTAAATACATTATTAAAAATCTATAACGTTTTTTTATATCTTTAGTAATACAATTTATACTAGTTGTTAAAATATAAATAAATTAAAGTATCATTAAAAGTAAAAATTATTGTATTTCTATGCTGACTCTACAATGGTTGACGAATTGAATTTTGATGAGTGACTGCCGGCTCATTATCATTTTGCGTCGAAACCGCGCCATCTTTGCCAGTGATTTTTTAATACATATTTAAAGCTCAGTTCACAAATGTATAAACAAAAATTTTAACAAAATAATTATGACACGAGAGTCGAAATTTCCACAGAATGTGTATTTTCTTTTGTCGCCTTATAACAAATAATTAAAAAAACTAAGATGATCGGTTAAATATGGCCGCCATGGAACTTAAAAAAATCTAATAGTACGGAACCCTTTTTTACAATTCCGACTCGCACTCATTGGTTTTATTTTACATACCTAGTGTTTGTGTAAATCATGTACATACATCGTATGAAATTAAAAAATAATGTGGCAATGTTCTTTAAAACGCATTGATATTTATGACAGAGAAAGCACTATCAAATGGTTTATTATCCGGTATAAATCAACAAAATGTCTATATAATGAATAATTTTGCTATTAAGACTTTATATGGAGTTCGAAGACATATTAATAGATTCTAACTGTCGCTTTAATTTAAAAAAAAGTAATGTTAAGTAAATGTGTTAGTTTTTACTGTAATATATAATGAGGGGTGTAATGTAGAGTGAAGAAAGTTACAGATTCGAATCTCCTTAAATGAATAATAGATGTAAAATAATATTTCTAAAGGCATTTTAGCTTTTTTAACTCTTATTTACTGATATATGTATCATATTATAAAAACCATATTTTGAACCTCTTGTAAGAAAATCTTTATATTATAGTAAGAACCGCATCAAAATCCTTTGTGTACATTTAAAGAAACTTAGAGCACAAGATGGACAATAAGCAATAAACATTTATAAGCACTGTGTTTTTCTTTGTTTGGCTGCATTTTTAATATTATGAATAATCGATTTTGAAAGGACTTTTGTATGAATGTATACCTACAACTACTACTTTATAATTTTGTATATTCATTTTAATATTAATAGGTAAATTAATAATGCAAAAGCTATTCAAAATATTTTTTATATTATAAAATATTTCGTGTAACGCTAGCTTTAAGTCTAATGTTTTGACAACTCTCACACGACTTATGTACGAAGCCAATCTTATCATTTTATAGTAATTGCACTATTGTTTAAGACAATATCCGTATAATTTATATTCAAGTATAATTTTTATAAGTTATTTTGAGTACTTGGTTTGGTTTGGTTTTGGTTTAATAAATGAAACTATCTATTCAAATTGTGTCGCGGACTTATTTTGATTTTTGGTTCCCGACATTTCGAATGCTTTACAGCGATCATGGGCACGGGATGAGAGAGCCTTTATTTATAATGTCAAATATTCGCGTAAACCTAAGAAAGTATTACTTTTTGGTTTTTAAGTTCATGTCGAAGGAAACAGCATTATGGCGTATACGGCTGGGCTCTTTCAAAGTTCGACTTCATAAAATATATAACATAAAGTTTTTATATTTTATAAGTTCTCATAAGTTGTAGAATCTCTCTTCTAATCTCTCCTGTACCTTTTGTCTGGGTTCTAGAGAGGATATAGATGATAGAGCGCAGATGGCTTGTCTCAATGAGATTGACCGCCATGGCCGAAAATAACTTAATTTTAAAGCCGTTTTTATGACCTATTATATTACATTAGTTTAAGTTAAATATTAAAATAACACTTAAAAAAATAAAATATACAATAACATAAACATAACTATCGTACCTGTGGACACATCTTGCAGTGATATTTCCTCGCGTGTGTGTGTAAAGGCTGCAATTTAGTAGGCCCTTTTCCCAAGGGCTGGGGTACTACAAGTAAGCCACTGGCATTTGTACCTCCCACTGGTGATGAGGAAGAGGAACCTGGAGGTATATGCGAAATTATTAATTTTATGTCTTTAAAAGTTAATTTAACCTACTATGTAACTCATAAAATCCAAATAATTAAAATTAAACTCAAGTTCAAGTGCGTCTCTATTTGCCTGAAGGCAGCCTATGTATAAGCCTGTATACTCCATGTTTTATTCTATAGTATTTTTCTACAAATTCATGAATTTATTTAAAAGTCCAACACTACAAACATACATACAACCATTCACATTCATAATATGTAGTAGTGATGTAATTATTCTTAATTTATTTTTAAATCATAGAAACATTGACACTAAATAGGCTGAAGAGTACCTATTAAAAATACTTTTTTTATTATAATATTCAAAGTGGTTGATAAGTATTGCAATAGTCCATAATGAGGCGATAACAAAAAATACATCGGTACCTGATGAAATACCTGCAGAGCTATGGAAAAGAGCAGGTACTAACGGTGTACATTGGCTAACAAATCTATTTAACCTTATTTTATCTAAAGGAATTATACCAGATATGTGGAGAAAGAGTAGAATGATACCATTCTATAAAAATAAAGGAAATATAGCGGAGTGTGGAAGTTACAGAGCGATCAAGTTGACGTCACATACCCTGAAGATCTGGGAAAGAGTAATAGTCAAAAGACTTTATAATCTCACGACCACCTCATCAAACCAGTGTGGCTTTACTGCAGGAGTGGGTACTACAGATGCTATACATACGTTGCGGATACTGATGGACAAATACAAATCCCTTAAAAAGGATCTGCATATGGTCTTTATAGATTTGGAAAAAGCCTTTGATCGAATACCGCGGCAACTCATATGGCAAGCACTCAGAGCCCAACAAGTACCTGAACAGTACGTAAGCATCATACAAGACATGTATAACAATGTGACCACCCAAGTTGTTTCACCTGCTGGCATGAGTAATAGCTTCGAAGTGAAAGTCGGAGTTCACCAAGGGTCTACCCTAAGTCCTCTGCTCTTTAATATCGTCATGGAATACATCACCAAAGATCTTCAAAAACCGGCCCCATGGACACTTCTATACGCAGATGATGTAGTTCTAATAGAAGAATCCCCGTCAGAACTTCAAAGGAGCCTTAATGCATGGCGGGTAGCACTGGAGAGTAAAGGTCTAAGAGTGAGCCGACAGAAAACTGAGTATATGCACTGCAACTTTACCGAAAGTGACGTACGTATACCTTCCCCACCCACAATCGAGGGCAAACCCTTAAATAAGGTCGAGGAATTCAAGTATCTCGGGTCCGTCGTAAACACTAAAGCCAATATTGAAAGCGATATTCAAAATAGAATAAACGTAGGTTGGCTTAAGTGGAGATCTCTCACTGGTGTTCTTTGCGACGCAAAAATACCAATTAATACCAAGGGCACCGTGTACAAACGGGCTATAAGACCGGCTCTGCTCTACGGATCTGAATGTTGGGGTATGAGAAAGGGAGATGAACAGAAAGTACATGTCACCGAAATGAAAATGTTGCGTTGGTCTGGAGGTGTTACTCGATCGGACAGAATTCGGAATGAGTATATCCGAGGCACTTTTAAAGTTGCTGATATACGTCATAAGATGCAGGAAGGTCGATTACGCTGGTATGGTCATGTAATGCGCAGGGATAAACTACACATGACAAGACGAGTAATGGAAATAGACGAGGGCAAGAGAGGCAGAGGTCGCCCGCCAACAACCTGGATTAGAACCATTTCCAAAGATATGACGATGCTCGGCCTAACGCCAGAAATGACTCAAGACCGTAGAATGTGGAAATCGTGTATCAGGAGGGCCGACCCCAAATAGGGAAAGTGCCAGGGGAATGATGATGACTATCATAAAAAATATATCTAATCAAAATATATGTAAATAATTTTAATTACTTAAAGTATTTTTCACATTTTCGTATGAAAACATGCAGTATATTAAAAACACGAATGACCTGCTCTAGTAGCAACAAACTATTTTTTATAAACCTACATCTGTAGTACTTTTCCACTTTTTTATTATAAGCATTAAAAATCAAGGACAAACAATGTTTACGAATCAATAGTAGTAGCAAGACAGTAACTACTAACTACTTATTATACAGTGGTAGCCCAGTGGTAATGCGGTCGCTCGGATAACCGAGTGATGCAGGTTCGAATCCGGGTCGCACATCTTTAAGATTTTCATATGCGAATCTTTTCTATCATGATTACCACTTGTCTTACGGTGAAGGAAAACATCGTAAGGAAACCTGAATTTTTGAGAAACCCTACCAAGTTTTCGAAAGACATGCGAAGTCCACCAACTCGCACTAGGCCAGCGCGGTGGACTGTGGCCTCTTGTGGGAAGCCCGTGCCCAGCGCGGCGGCGAGACGCTAAAAAGGGCTAAATACTTATTATATAGCGTCTCTGACCTCGAAATTTCTAAATATTGGACAGAGTAAGTCTTATGTACAGACATTAGAATAATCTTTTATGAAACAGGTAATGCTATCAAAATTTGATATTTATAACCTATTCATATTATGTATGATCCTTTTTTGTTTTGATTTTACATCGAACAGCTTTTTAATCAGAACTAGTGATTTTTTCTCACTATTATATCGATCATTTGAAAGATAACTTCATTCTACGCCGTATTACGAAGAAAATTGTGCCAATATGTCACTCTTAGAAGCCACTTAACAAATAAATTGAGTTAAATTACTTTTTTGTTACGCAATTATATATATATATATTAGCTTGTTAAGAATTATTTAAGAAAGTTTTTTACACCTTCTTCTATTATCTCTCTTTTATGAGATACTAACCCGACCGACCTGGTCCGAGGCCCGCGCCGTACAGCATCTGGCTCATGGACTGGTGGTGACCGATCCTGTCATCAGCCTTCTGATGACCACCCACCGTACCATCACCTGTGCTCATCTTCGCCTGAAAGAGAAAAACAATTTCTTAGTTATTTCAATTTTTTAGTTAGTTATAGCGTACAAGATCAATATTTTAATTATGTAAAATTCATAAATAAATGTGTATATATAATTTACACAATAATTCGCTTCTGCATATTGTACATATCCATAGATCACTAGCGACTCAGCCTCGCTTCGCTCGGGTGCGTCCCTGCTCTAGCGCGAGCGAAGCCATGGGTTCCGCTAGTAATAAATATAGCCTATGTTACTCAGTGACGATGTAGGTTTTTAATGGCAAAGGAATTTTTGAAATCAGTCCAGTAGTTTTTGAGTTTATTCGTTACATACAAAAATACAAATCTTTTCCCTTTAGTATAAAATATATTAGTATAGAATACGAAATATGAGTAAAATATTGTAAAATATTCGTTTGTAGTTTGAGTAGGTTCGGAAATGTATAGTTACCAAATTATCTTAAGTAACCCTTTAAGTTAACCCTTAAAATTATTATCGCCAACAATAAATAACGTCCCGATATCGTCCCTCATAGCGGTCACTTTGTCAAGCGCTGCACGCGCAAGACTAATAGATGGTGGTCAGATAAATCATAGGAAAGCTGTAAGTTTTGCGATTTTGTTTAATTTAACTAAAATATGTAGTTTAGCTGTAACTTATTAGTATAATAAGCTATTTTTAGGGTTCCCTAGTTGAGTGGGTTACTTACCTACTAGAAAGGTGGATTTAGGTATGTGTGTACACGTCCTCGATTATTTAAATTAAGCCGTTTATGAAATATCACTAAACTACTGTTATATTGTTAAGAGTGAAGTGCAGCTGTTACTTATAAGTTATATTGCGTTTTTAGTAAAATTACAAGTAAATTCAAAAAGTCCTCATTTTCTTAGTCCGCATTATTGTTTAGACAGAGACAGATCATTTAAGTTTCTGGTCTTCAATTATACATTAACTCCGGAATCAAACATGACCCCGTGAACACTAGACATGTCCATCACAAGATCGATATAGTGAAAATATTTAATAAGTGTATAGTGTGTAGTGTCATCTATTTATTTGTTTTTTCCTTATTTTACGCAGCCGTCGAGTTATTGACTGTCTTAGATTAAAATTATAGATTCAAAAAGATATAATATATTATTATGTACTAAGTAGCTTAATGAATGTTGTAAAATACTATAAGATTGCCTAAAACATCTAAAAGCGTGCCTGTAAAAAGCAAAGTCGTACAACTCGTTCTAAAACACCTTTATTTTGACGGCTATATCTATATTATCATGTGTAATAAATCAGTCAAGATGTCAATATGTATGTAAATGTTTTTATAATATAACCTACAGAAATATTTATTAAAAACGCCAACACGTCTAAACAAAACGAACTTTTAAATGAATTCAATTCATAAAATAAATAACACAAATATTATATATATAATAAAAAATATCAAAAGAAATCCAATTCGTATCATTCTTGTAATATTTATGTATTAATAGACAAAGGCAAAAGTGTTAACTTAAGTTACTTAACTAAGACTACTTGTCAACCTATTTCCTTTTTTGTCTGATTAGTAGCTATAGCCGAGCTTTATTTAAATAATTTTTTTATCTATAAAGTTGTATGTACCTATAGGGAGGCTAATTATTCTCAATATACATATGTTTTTCTTTAATTTTCAATAATATTATGATTGAATTTCATATAGTATATATAGAGCTTTTCATTTAAGCTTACAAACTTGATACCAACATTAACACCTAACTGTCCGAGCCAAATCGAGCGTTACTAATAACTCGGACGGTCCATATAAATCATCTAACTTGGTCCCCCTACTTGCATTACCCACTCTGCATATATAATTTTAATATTTCTAGAATAATATTTTGTGACAGGATTTCCTACTAAACTTGTTTTATTAAATGTCAAATGTAATTGACATTTGAATGGTTGTAATTAAGGAATTTACTTAGATATTTAGTTTTGCACCCTTTTTAATATATTTGTTATAATTTCCATAGATAAAATATGTTTGTGTGTGCTTTTATCTCAATCTGGTTATACATAAGCTTTTATCTCAATCTGGTTATACATAAGCTTTTATCTCAATCTGGTTATACATAAGCCATGGTTATAAATAAATTCTAGTTAATATTTTACAAAATTGACAGTTCAAAAGTGTTTTTAAAATAGTATATTTGGATTTGATTAGACATACGAGAAAAAGCTTTATACTTCAAATCTATTGTTTAACTTAGCGAAGTTATACCTATTGTATGTTAACAATTTACTCGTACAATGAATCTATACTGAATAAAATGCCTAAAGAAAATGCCTTATAAAGATAATACTTGCCTTTCGAGAAATCAAAACAAGGTAAAATCTCGAAAGCTCTAATTCAAAAGGTTTATATAGAAATTAATTTATTCGATTAATTTTTATATGAAATTGTCCATTCAAAGTGTAATATACTGAATTTACTTTTATTTGAAGAACAAACACTACTTTTCTTTTCTAATAAAATCAACGATAAAGTAATTAGCATTAATACAATATATATATGAAAGCCTTATACATTTATACCATTATACACCGATAGCTCCAACTTTTAGCAAAATTTATTACTAGCTATAGCCTTAGTTACTTCAGATCATAGCCTATCTGTTAACTAAACATCATCTTATCCGTCCAGCCACCGTAAAGGAGAAACAAAAATACATACAAACTTTCCCAATTATATTACTAGTACGACTTATAATCTACAGATATCTTTTATTATCCCGATTAGAAACGTTAGCCAAACAAACAATAAATTACAAACTATTCGGATCCCAAACCAATGGGTTATTCGTTGCAAATTAATTTCAAGATAACGCCCCGCACAGGATGCGAAATTTAATTTAAGTGATCACATCCGCAGTTTAGGGTTAAATTGTTACATGCACTTATTATTCGATACCTTATAACGATGTCGATCGTTATGGGGAAGCCAAAACCTTTTAGTATGGTGTTTAAAGTACTTAAATTAATTGTTAATATATTCTTGAAGCAATGGAAAATAAATATAGTAATTTACTATAAGAATTGCCCGTGACTTCGCTTGATGGGTATATTGATGTATAACTTTCTTTCTTTAAGTTTAATAAGTGTTTTTTTGTTAGATAGCTTCTATTAATAGGCTATTTACTCCAAAATGTTATGCAGTCTAGTTGTTATGTAGAGATTTGAGCGGTCAAACAAAAAATAAAATAATTATTTTTGGTTTGTCAACATAAAAATATTATATTTCAATATTGCGAGAATGTTCCATGAAGTTGGGTTTATTAGGAATAAATCTTGCTATTGCAAAGCTTTGTACAAAGAAGTGTATCTTAAATATTACAGATTACATTGTATTTTAAAATTTATTAAAAATATATTCAAAAATACTCTAAAATATTCATTTTAAGCTAAACTTTAGCAAAATAAAGCATCAATAAAACATCTAAAACTTTAAAAACTAAAAATTACGTCCGACATCATCGCATTGAACGAGAAATACTTCGTAGAGTGTCGTAAAAGGAAAATAACTTGCGTCGCTGCAAATTCTTTAGAACACCGCCATCTATCGCCGTTAATAGCGAATTTTGACGTAAACTACCGTCGGTAACAAACAGTGATGTTTTTCCGACCCACATAGGGATTTTAGGGTTATATAAAGTTTTGAGGTTTATGTAATGGTTGATGAGATTTATATTTTATTGCGGAACGTATAAAGCTAAATTTCTATACGTCGTGATTTGAAGCTTTATTCAACTTTATTTTTATATTTTCTGTTGGATTCTAATATTGAACGAAATGGGTAAAGTAACTAAAAATAGTTACAAAACAATATTTTTAACGTTTTACTAAAAATGCTTAGTAATTTCAGTAAAACATTGTTTTATGAAAAACTCAGTTTAATCTATACGTAAATTATTATAAAAAAATACATTTTGTTTGATAAATAATTTTCGCAAAAAAAATACCGCCATATTTTTCCCATTTTATATTTTATATTCATATTATTAAGAATCTTAAATACTACTAAATGTAATTAAAATAATTTATATAGGTTTAATTTGGTATAGGTACGTTAAATTGATTAAAATTTTCATTACTTATAATCACATTAAAAATCTACAGAAAATCTAAAAGGGCGTATATCTGGAAAGGACATTTGCAAATGAAAGCTCTTTGTCATTTCTACCCCGTCATTAGACCCCAGGGAAGAACGTATGATAGATACGTCGAATTTGTAGAAAACACTGTGCTTGACACCTAGCCAAAAAAATCAACTATCACATAAAACTTATATAGAAAGATTATTTATTAATAGTTTTCGAGTAAATTATTTTAATATTTTGAATAAGCATAAGTTCGAATAAAAATTAACTAAAATATTATGATTTAATGTACATTTAAATTATAACTAAATCTATAACAAATAATAATAATATGTACAAAACTGACTTTTAAAGCGGCAAAGTCTAGGCTAGTTAAAGTCCTAACTATTAAACTAAACAAAGAACTTTACAAAATTATCTATTACTCAAAAATGCATGAAAATGATAACTTAATGAATTATATCTGTATTTATTATGAAAAATTTATTTCGATAATGTATAAAAAAACAAACGAACGATGAAGATAACTAAAATATTTATTTATAATCTGTAATTAAATCACAAATAATACTAAAAAACAAAATAATCTATAATTGAATTTTTCAACAAATAACACCTACATACTAAAACAGTATTTTTTTACCAACTGCTTATTAAAAAATAGAAAATTAAAAAAACAAAAATGTCTAAGTAATAAGCTATTCAGCCACAACATTGACCACGCTACTCTCACCTCGTAGCCCTGTTTGATGGTCATCGCGCCCCGTGGTCTCGACCACGCGGCGTAATCCAGATCTTTCTGTTGGCAATGCTGTCGGACAAATATATGTATATATTAACAACAATAATGTACGCACAGACATACTTCTTATATTTTTTTATTTTTTTTATTTTTTTATTTCTAAATTTTTAAGGGACTTTTGTCCTTCTAGGATATGCCAGTCCCATCGTATCTTAATCTAAGTATAACATATAAAAATTATGCACAAAGGATAGCCGATGTTCAACACACTCCGGCGGAATACTTCTTATATTTTTATCTTTAAGCGACAAGCTGGTTCTCGGTTCGATTTCCGGTTAATGAAATTAATTGAATCTGGTTCTAGTTTAGTCATTTCCGCCATTATTATATAATGTGAAAATTATTAATATTTAAAATTTATTATAAACGACAAGACAATAAATGTACTCGAAAACAGAGGAATAGGCACTAGTTTTTTACAACCTGTCTGATTGAATGTAGATCAAAGCTACTAGACAACATTTAAAGGATGTAACGTATATTACGTATTTAATAATTGAATAAATATTTAAAATAAAACCTTAGGTTGTTTAGGTTTATTTTCAATTGCTAAAGTACCTAGATCTAAAGACAAATATTACTATATATTGAGCTTTCGTCTTCTATTTTCGCTATAAGCCTTATTTTTGCACGTGACTCAGTCTTAAGTACGTAATTAGGGCAAATCTACAAATTATTATAAATAAGTAATAAAAGCATAGTTTAAAATAATAATTATGATACTTATTATAACGTATTTCATATATAACAAAGTTTCGATATGAAATTAGAAGTTCTTTAAAATTGAATTACAATATTTAATTAAATTAAAATTAAAAAACCTGATAAAAGTATGGAATATTACCAAATTTCATTACCACTGTAGTACAACTGGTTTTTGATAACATAGAGGACACGTACATTTAAGTAAGTTATTAATTGTATGAGATAGGTACAGAACTATGTGCCATAGCCTTATCTACGACGTTAACGTCACGTTTGGCTTAGTTTGTAGTGATTGTACTTGCTGCGCCAGCGGTCGCGGGTTTGACTCCCGGCGGGTGCATATTTTTGTTGAGTATGAATGTTTGTACTCCAGTCATAGGTGTTTATAATATGTATGTATATAAAGTTATATATGGGTAGTGTATCAACTGTCTGATAACCATAACACAAGCCTCGTATCTTACCACGGAACTAGACAACATACTATAAATATGGTAATGTATTCAGCCCTTTTTACCGTCCTACTACTGGGCACGGGCCTCCCTTCAACAAGTAGGGGAGGCCATAATCCACCGCGCTGGCCTAGAGCGAGTTGGCGGACTTCACGTCTTTCGAAAACTTGCTAGGTTATCTCTGACATGCAGGTTTCCTCACGATGTTTTCCTTCACCGCAAGACAAGTGGTAATCATGATAGAATAGATTCGCACATGAAAATCTCAGAGGTGCGAGACCCGGATTCGAACCCGCATCACTCGTTTATCCAAATAAGCAACATTAAAATATGAGCCAGGTTCTGTATCTCATATAAGCGAGCGCGTTACCACTGCCACTGTCCTGGGCACAATTATATAACATACTAGCTGATACCCGCGACTTCGTCCGCGATGCTGGATATTAACAATGTTTTCCGCATGCGCGCTACGCCGCTTGCATTGAAACATACATCACTGAACACGCAGTGCATATACAAATCGTTGTTTCTTGAAACTTTAATGACTTTTTATTAAATGAAGATATCGCAATAATTTTTTTTTTTGATAAGGGCCAAGTGTCTAAGAAATAAAACTTAAAAAGTTTCATTGAAATCTATCCAGTAGTTTTTCCGTGATGCGCGCACAACTGCAGACCTCTATCATTTTATTTATATAGATAAAGGTTTAAACATATTTTCTTGTTCTCATAACTCAATTTGAGAAATCTAACAAGTAACATAATCTGAAGCAACAATACCAATATTTCTCCATTATTAAAGATTTCTAATGCCTTATACTATATCTTTATGTACTATATAAACGTTTTTATATCCATGACCCGGCTAACATATAAAATGTTAGTCCTAAACTAGCTCTGTCCCTCTTTGGCCTTGTATGTGGGAGAGAGTGGGATGATCACGTGACGCAGGCGAAGACGTGCATGTATGTGGGCTCTAGTTCCTTGGAAAGGTGTAGAATCGACTTATTTTTAGTGATTTTAGTGATTCTTTTTAATAATTTGTTTTTACTTGAATGTCCTTTATGTAGTTTTAAATTCTCGGCCATACGTCTTTGAACTCTTCTAAAAATCTATTTCTTCAACAGTTAAGCACTTATAATTTACATTCAAAAACCAGATTTTTTTATATAACTAAACTTTTTCATATATATTTTAGTAAGTCAAAAATTAAACTTACGAAATATTGTAATCATTACAATTGTTTAAATAATGTACAAACATGTTAGAAAGGCTACATTATTAAACACCAGCTGAGTATTATTTTTAATACAAATACATATATATATATAAAATCTAAAATGAAAAAAAAAGCAATTTAAACAACAATATCGACTCCATCCCATTGCTGTTTCCAAGAAAAACCCGCGACACAAGTATTTTTCTTAACCTATTCATGTGTGCAGTATCCATGTGTGAGTACACGTGTGTGCACGTGTGTGTGGGGTAGTAAAATATTATGCTGTCGGGTCTAGAAATAACATTGTATAGATAATCAATATCAGAGCATTTTTATGCCGATCTTGAATCTACGGTATCGCTTGAGGCAGGTTAAGTTTTCTGATGCTTTGGAAAGGAAAACTATTTATAAAAACCTCCTTGGAGAAAGATATGAGAGAAAAAGAGAATGTAAGAGTAAGACTACGTTCTATTCCGGTTGTGGCTCATTGAGCTTTGGCGATGGCTTCCAAAGTTGGGTGGAAAATGAAAATTATAACGTTCACATTTTGTTACTACGTTAAATTTTTCCTTTCAATAGTGCTAATAATAATAATATTAGACATGATTTTACTATTGATTATGGGGAATGTGGATGAAATTTTCTATTGGACAAAAATTTGGATTTTGTGTGAAGCTTATCGTGCTTTGTGCTTATAAGCTTCGAGTTTTAAATTACATAATAGTTATTATGTATAACAATACGTTATTTAAAATATATATATACGTAAGAATATTATATACATCTTAGTTGATGTTGGTTTTCATGGTATTTTTACCATAGCGAAGTTTTAAGGCAGTTATTCTTACTTAAGTGAACGTTTAGTAACAACAGAAAAGCTAAACGATGATTAACAGAAGCCAAGGGTAGAAACTCAATTTGTGGTGTTCGTTCATTTGTCAAACTTAAATGTCGGAACTTGCTGGATATATGGACGTCTTAGAATATACTGTTATTTTCCTTATATTTATATATATGTAGACTATTCTTGTTTTGTATCTTTACCTACTTATCTCATTATTATTATAAGTAAGAATGACTGCACTTATTTGGGTTAGATGTACAATACCCGGTACTATCTGTAGCTATATTAATATGGAAACTACATTTTATAGATTTGAAGTATAAGCTTAATGTACAAATGTGTTATAATGCAATCTCCTGATGCTACTTAGATCGAAATATCGAGCAGCGTTGATTTTTAGTTCCACTTAGTTACCTCTAAGATGTTGAGCCATAGCAAAAGGGCTTTATTCTTATCATAAATACAAATGACTTCTACAAAGGCATACAATCAAATTGAGGGATGCTTTTCAAGGAGACAAGTAAGTATATATTTAACTAGCCTTTCGAATCATTTGATAATAATTCCATTGGAATTATTATCAATGGTTACTACGTCAATTTTATCAAAATAGGCTTAGTAATTATATTATTTATAGTTATGTAATAATATTTCGGAAAAACTTATTACTATGGTTATTATTTTTTTTCTAAAATACTGTGTAATAAAACTAATTTAAATGTTATTAAAGTCACTTTAAAAAGCTTTTAAAGCGCAAACTATGGGAAACCTGCTGTGTTTCTTAGTGAGTGCCGCTTACTTAATTGAATTCGAAGTTTATAAAGATCGGAGCTAAAAGAGGTTAGGTTAAGAAAAATTAAACAATATGTTATATAGCTATGGGTACATGCTCTTCGACTCTTATCTGTAGTATTATGCGGTTAAAATTATATTTGCTTAAAAATTAAAATCAAGAATTAAAAGAATGACGAATTTGGCTCAGCTTGTAGTGCCAGCGGTTGCAAGTTCGAGTCCTGCTGTGGGCATTCATTTGTGTGCACGAATGTTTGTACTACAGTCATAGATGTTTATATATTTTATATGTATATATAATATGTAAAGTATGAGTAGTATATCTGTTTAACTATCTAAATCTAAAATAAATTAAAAGTTAAAAGTGTTAATGGTAACTTCGTAACATATACTTGCACACATCTTCATATTTTTTTTTATCAAAGCGTATTGTATACGCCTGCAAAGGGTCCTGATGCATAATTGTTTTTAGGACGTTTGTCTTTTCAGCGTTCCTAAACCATTCAACCATAAAGTGACATCCGAGTGAATCGAGGGTAAGTCGTAATCATAGTAGGTAATTATTTTTTTTAATTAAAAAAAAGAATTTTTATCTTAAAAAAAGAATCTTGACTTTTTTTGACATTTACTACATTTTTAATCACTTACATACTGACATTTCATATAAATTGAAAAATAATCGATTTTAATGTACTTCCATAATTATAATTGAATAAGCACATTATGATTCGAATAATAGTTATCATAATCTGCATTTATAAAATTTTCCGCTCAGACACGTTTTTCATCTTTGTTAGGTGTAGACAATGGACACTAATAAGATATTTATTAAAATGAACAATCGTAGTAATGGGACTATATTATTAGCTATGACTATATTATTATATATTATACATAGCTATCAGATTGATATTACACAACTTCTGTCAATGTGAATGTCTGTTTGTGTACTTATAACTCTAGAATTACTGGTTTTATTTATTTAAGGATTTCGATTAATATATTCTTATATTATTTTTCTTAGACAAATAATAATAGTAAAGCTATGGAATTGGCTTCTGTATCTGTATATATAATAATAACTACATATTTCAATAAGATTTTCCAAAAATATTCAATAAAATATTCATTCGACAAGTTAGGAATTTTTATTATATGTATAATTTCTACATGAAAAGAGAATACATACCTATGTAAATTTTTATATTTTCAAAAATGATAATTGATTTTCCTTAAAATTATCCCACTAGTAACGTGATGTTAAGTTAAAAAGTTCGCCCTTCAAGACACCGTACATCCGTCACAGTCACACACAGCGACGCCTCTACCCTCTGTCAGTGGGGTAGTTATAATGCAGATATCATTACACAGTGTAGGTGCTTTTACTTTAAACTCTATTGTTATTAACCGATTTCAAAAATAAAATTCCTTATTAGTAGTATATTTTTGCTTAAAACATATATTATGACTCGGCCGGCATTGTTGTCACTATTCCACGCGGACACAACTTGTACAGTAATAATTAAGTGTACATTTGCTTTGTATATATGTATACATAGTTAAGTTTACTTGTAATTTCCTTTATTGTAAATAAATATTGATATTATGACTTCATATTATGTCAGGTGACTGTTATATAGGAAGTCTTAAAAATAGCAATTTTTGGAAAATGTATTATGATTTTAAGTGCTACTGTTGCCATAATCAGATTTTCAAAAAAACATTAGATTCCATAACTTCAGTGATGCAAATTTTCAGATTTATGTCCTCGTAATTAGTGTGATAAGGTTTCTTTAGCAGACCGAGTCTTATTGTATGGCTATCATCTTAAAATAAACAAACCCAAAAATTTCAACACATGTCTTATAGACTTTATAGTATTCCTTCATAGTAAGCGCATATTTTAATAATTGCAAAGTATATATAAAAATCTAAAGAAACACTTAGGATAAATCATCTGCCACCATAAACCAAAGTGACCTGTTTCCCGTAAAATTCCCATCAAAATCGTCCCCGCAATCACATAAACGTCCCGCCGCCGATAGCGATCGTGCCGCTGACAGTGACGGATAACGTCGCGATAATGACGCCGGATTATCCAAGGATAAGCTACTGTCCGTTGGAAATGCATTGGTTATTCTATATCCCAATTTTAAGTCAGGTCATAGATTCGAGAATCTATACTAATATTATAAAGATGAAGAGTTTGTTTGTTTGGTTGAACGCGCTAATCTCAGAAACTACTGGTCCGAATTGAAAAATTCTTTTTGTGTTGAATAGTCCGTTTATACATCACGCTACGACCAATAGGAGCGGAGTATCAAGGAAAAATATTGCAAAAACGAGAGAAACATATTTCTTTTGATTTTCAGCCTTTAGAACTCGAGCGGAGCCGCGAGAAAGACTAGTATGTTATATAAGTACTATTTCATAGGTCATATTTCTAGCACGATACATAGAGTATATATATTATATGGTAAAAGCTAAATAAAGAAGTAGATCTCTTAAATCGTACAGTGTTTAATTGTATAAAAGGAGTGTTATGTTTTCAGGTTTTATTTACATATGTATATTATGTACTGTTTGTAAGCTTTTTTATTCCACCATTACTTCTAAACGTCTAAACCGAATTCGATGTACATGGTATCGTGTTAAAATACTTGCTAATAGAGTGTGCGCTTTTTCTATACTAAGCACTCCTATTAAAGTAATAAAAAGGTTTCTACATTTTTTTGTTTTATTTATTTATTTACAAATACTACTTTATCGTATACGTCTGTACGTAAGGAAAGTCTTAAAAAAAGTAGTACGTTTTAAAATGTAGCTTCAATCAAATAAATGTCGCAGTGATAAGGATCGTATCAGACAATGGGATATATGTCTAGGAGTGACGGCCGTGGATTATCTAAGGACGAACTAATGTACGTTCATTATAAATATTACAAGAACGGGTTTATTTTGCGTATTTTGATAAAATAATTAAGAAGATAGCTTCCAATTAAGGCCTAACGATTTACATCTCGCAAAAATCAATCATAAAATAATTATTTGATTCGTCTTAAAAACTTACAAAAAAAAAGTATCTCGTTTTTGAATTTGATTAAAAGAAGTATTACTTGGATTTAATTTTTTTTAATCTGTCTGGTCTGTTATATTTTCAAGCTTATACTGCTGAAGATATTTCAGTAAAATTTTCAAAGGAGATAGATTGTTTCCAGGGATATCCTGGGAATGGTCATACACTACGTTTGAAACCCACTTATTATTATTAACAATTAAAATTAGTAGGTAATAAAAATCATTGCCTTTAATTTTGATGTAGATTTACTACGTTATATATATACGTTTACTACGTTATATATATACGTTACGTTATATATTTACTACGTTATATATATATACGTTATACGTTCTCAATGTGTCAAAAAA
This sequence comes from Boloria selene, assembly GCA_905231865.2. Taxonomy (NCBI): domain Eukaryota; kingdom Metazoa; phylum Arthropoda; class Insecta; order Lepidoptera; family Nymphalidae; genus Boloria; species Boloria selene. Next base: position 2,183,220 of record HG993156.1, read on the forward strand.
GTTACAAAACAGGTCTGCTAGTTGATTTTAGAATAGCCTCTAATAAATTAAATATAGTAGTAGTACGTAAAGATATACCTCTATTAAGATTAAGAAAGGGTAGTTTGACAGGACTACTAACCCATACAATTTTACGTACAATAAATACTTTTCCCCCAAATTACCCGATTCTACCAACAAAACACACATAGAAGCAAATTAGCGTGATGAGTCGTCGCGATGTAAGATGGATGGGTGGGAGTGACAAGCGAAGGAACACTGGGAAGAATATTGGGTATATTGTTCACTTGCCAATATGTATAATATAAAATGTATATCTGTTTGTCTGTATTTTATTATTGTTAATTTACAAATTAATTTAAAAAAGAGTGAGATTAATATAAAAAAAATATTAGTCCCGCTGAGTTTCTTTCGCCAGTTCTTCTCAGGTCAGAGGTTTCTTCTTTCCGAACTGGTGAAAATTGTAACAATTTTTATGCCGAATAAAATATTTTGATTTGATTTGATTTTGATTATTAATGTTTTAAATATTTTTTTTAAATATTGTACGAAGTAAAATATCTATACTGCAGGTAAACTAAGACGTGAGTGATAAATAAATATTATTGTACACACAAATTCCCATTTTTTTTACTTTTATCACATAACATGTTGTATTATTTACCTATTTAGCTATTTAGTATTTAAATTAGACGGTTATAAATTAAAAAGTAAAAACAAACGTAAATGTAAGTGAAATACTGCTCTAGTGTAACAAGCGGTACATAGTACTGATTAGGCAGCGTTTTCTAAACCATTGGTTTGTTGTGTTCACTCGTACTAATGATCTTATCACTTCTTTGTTTCAAGATAGTCAATAAATATTAGTAAGTTGGACTTTTACATCATATTATTACGTACATGTAATATATGTGACCTGCGTCTGTACACTAAATATTTCAGAATATTATCTAAGCCTAGATATTGGTATTTATAAACATATTTATTTAATTTTAATCCCGAAAAAAAAACAAAATGTTGCAAGTAAAAAAATATGTTATAAAATTGTAATATTTTTGGATAATACAAAACTCTTAGATGCAACGGCCTCAATCTTCTAGGACTGTATCGCCTACAGCGAACATTAGCTTTCTGATGACTGCATTTATAAGATCTATATTTTTCTACAACTCCAGTATAGAGCTTCCACCCTTCAAAGCTCTACTATATACAATGTAAAGCACACAACATATGAGGAGTATTAACAAGTCAGTCTCCCAGAATTATCAGCTTAACCATTGACTGCTCAAGTAGCTTAGTTTCAACAAAACTCGACAAAGATTAAACAATCTTAAACAACGATCTTCCCATACAAAGCGATGACAAATAGAAAAAATGTAGCGGTTAGCTCCTTTAAGGTATGTGAATCGAATGGGTTAATAATTTTGTTGTGACACGATTGATGAGTCTTGACGCTATTTTATATTAATTAAAGATGTAATAAGTCAAAATGATGTTTTTATAACTACATATTTTTCAATTAAGAAAAGTTAAAATTGAATTTCAGTGATGATTAAATAAAATTTAAGGATTTTTAACACATCTATAATTCTTTTAACTAGACATTTTTAAAGAAAGTTTTAGTAACAAAAAAATATTTTTATGAATAGTTATAAAAGTTAAACTTTTTTATACTTTCTAATATTTAAAAAAAATAACTATCATTAAAATAATACATTATAGCTGCTGTAGTATGACTACTTACTGTTATGACATACATACTGATATATTTAAAGAATATATGGTCATAAATAGTATTGATATTTGCATAGAGCATTAAATAAAGTATCAAATGCGACTGAACGAAGTATACCTCCTTAACCCGAGTCACCCCTTTGCAAATAGCGCCTTAGGAAGTGAATTATGTTCCCAATAATATGAAACGTATTATACTGAGATCATAATATTGTATCGTCACGTTATTTATTGGCCAATTCTTTTAATTTTTTGTTCAACACTTCATAAGTAAAAAAATTAAGTTGTCACCTTTTGTAATTTACTTGTCAATGTATTGTTTGTATCGATTGTAAAAGATAAATAATCTTTTAACCGCTATTTTCGAGGTAGTGCATTCAATTCCGTAGAAGTAAATTAAAATATCTTATAATATTTCTTAGATACGTTATTATAGAGTTAAACGATCATTTTATCTTGTTTATGTTATGAGTATACTTAGAACATAGAGAATAGCAGACTGCTATATTTTTAGTTATTATAAACATATACATGAGATGACTGAGAAAACCTAGCAAGTTTTCGAAAGACACGTGAAGTCCTACAACCCGCACTAGTCCAGCATGGTGGACTATGGCCTGATCCCTTAGGTATGATGGGAGGCCCGTGCCCAGCTGTGAGACTATAAAAAGGGCTGAATACAACTAAATAATAGGCTTAATAAAAAAATAATTTTTTTTAGTGAAGAAATATCAGTAGATCAAAAGCAAAAATAAAGTAGAAGAATCGTTAAGCCACACTTGGTTTTTATTGTACACTGTGAAGTTACCCTCTTGGGCGTTGTAGGATGAAACTTGTCAACAATACAACGTATCGACTCTTGCTATCGTAAACATAGCTGTTATATTGCCTTAGATATTCGGTGTAGAGATACAGGTAGAGTAATATATTGTAAGAACTTTTAGAAATGAAGAAGCTTTTAAGCTTTGATTTACCAAATCTATTTCTGAGATTCCTTTATCTTATTATTTAAAGAACGAGGTTTCGTTAATTACTTAAAAAAAGATATCGATGCAGTGATTCCTTACGTGCAAAGTATGCATTTTCTTATAGTTGAAAATATATAATCTTTAGTGAATTTTAGCTTTATAAAGCTTTTAATAGAAGAATTTACAAATTGGATTTAAAAACAATTTAAAAATAATAATAATAGGTAACAATATAAAAGTATGGAAAATCAATTCAAAAATTCTTGATTCTGATTTGTGCATAGTAAATGCAAGTACATAATATATCTTAAGCTTTCTTTATTAAAAACTACCATTTATTTCGAATATTAAAGAACAAGCGGAACATTAAACAGCCGTTACCTTGCTTACCATTCCAATGGAGTCACGGGCTAAACTATTAATAAAAATACGAGAATAGAACCCACTATAACCGAGCTTATGAAGAAGAGCCACACATCTTCCATTGAAACCAAATTATTTTAACTATAACTCAATACTAGACAAATACAGTTAATTACATAAAGAAACAATAGAAGGTATATCGCTTACAATAAACAAGGATATTAGCTGTAGGGTGTTCACAATTAATCCGCTAAATTAGACGTGTCCCGGCTAAAATCGATTAGGGGCCGAAACTCGCAATTCGCAAGACTCCGTCTCGGCAAAGATAAACATGCCAGACTTTTTTTTCGTTACGCAGAGACATTAACCAAGGATGCGTTAAGGGTGACCATAATGGATGATTTGCTTGGACTGTCCTGTTTATGTCACGTTTACTTTTATAATTTGTTTTTATTGAATATTATGATATATAAAATCATTTAGGATTCACCATTAAAACTATAAGAGTTCAGCTCTTATATTATATTGTAATCTGAAAAAAGGAACACGTTATTTTCATATAAATACAATAAACTTAGCATATAGGTATATCTACTTCTGTCTGTTAGTGTGTTCGTGCGTTAAAATACATCATCATCTAAACTACGCAACGATATTTGTTAGGATTTTTCGTTTTATTTAGAAAAACAGCATAAAAAAGTGGTATATGTATCATGTATAAACTATACACAATATATAAATTACTATACATTCAGATGTGCTAACATTAGAAACTTAATATCCATGTGGTATTATTTCCTTACTTATAAATTAATAAGTCACGATTAACTAATTTATTAACCATGTTCTACATTGGTTTAATGTTGTTAAGATAATTACTATAAGACAAGTTAGCGCTCATAGATATTAACATATTAATTAAATAATTGCTTGGTTTTACAATTTGATTAGTTTAAGTATCTCTAGCTTAATTCAATATAAATAACTAATCAAATATGCAATAAATCGCAAACGACGAGGTGTTATAATATATGAATGGTACACCTTATCATATATCACAAGTTCTTAGATATATTATTTTTATTAATATTTTTTGTCTTATAACTTTTAGGCCAGTCAAAAAAGAACTTTCCACATAGAATGAAGAAGGCTTAGTTAAGCTAATAATTGCCTTGTTCTTATAAATCAGTTGTCAATATATTAACAAAATTAACGCATTCTACTAAAATCCAAAAACATTACCTACAAAGAAATAATATCTAAATGAAAGAAATGATTTTATTTTACTAATATTTAATAGTAAATAACTAAAAGCGATCAAGACTATCCCAAAATAAACATTTCCCTTATCACCGTCACCCTACTCGATGTCATTAGACCTTGCGAGGGGGCGTCATTACGACGATGAGTAGCCCGACCATTAATCTTCAGACCGGTCTCTCGGCTGTCAAAATTGTGGCCACCGTACATAGATATGTGCTATTGTTCCTCTTGTTTCAGAATTGAATATTATTAATATAATGGTTATATCAGATTATGGAAATTGTTTTACATTTGACAGAATTTTGTGGAAGTGCCAAATTAGTTCATAGAAATGTTTCGAGGAAGCTTTTAGTCATAAAAATATATTTTTACTAGGAACTACTAACTAATTATACAAAAAGTATATATGTTGACCCGGATAACCATCCTATTATATAGATATAGATATAGATCTATACTAATATTATAAAGATGAAGAGTTTGTTTGTTTGATTGAACGCGGTAATCTCAGGAACTACTTTTCCGAATTGAAAAATTCTTTTGGTGTTGAATAGTTCGTTTATCGAGGAAGGCTATAGGCTATATTATATCACGCTACGACCAATAGGAGCGGAGCATCAATGAAAAATGTTACAAAAACGGGAGAAAAACATTTCTTTTGATTTTCAGCCTATAGTTAGATGTATAACTTATCATATCAATTTTCATCAAAATCTGTCCTGTGATTTTCTTGTAATACGGTCACAGACACATAGACAGACTAAAATTCTAAAAACTATAGATTCCGCTTCTGTATCTATAGTAATGACTATGTCAATAAATTTTCCACAAAATATTGTATGTGTAGATTCTACTAGTTATTTACTCAACAGCAATATTTTTTTATATATTACAATGTCTTTTGGTTTGATTGCTGGCGCAGATAAATTTATTAAATATATAATATATAATTTCTATTACGAAATTTGTATACATGATTACTGTAAAGGGTTCGAAATTAAAATGAATCCGCGAAGAAATCCGAAAAGATTTATTTAAAATGTCGTGTCATGATTTTCTGTTAATAATAATATGCCTATATATAATATTATAAATACAAAATGTAGTAGATAAGTTATGAGTTCGTAAATAAAATTTATAACATATAGCTTAGGTTCAAACAAGATTCTCATTTTGCATGCAACGAAAATATTCTTATAAAGTGAATGGAAAACAAGTCTTCTCACGTGCAAGGAAAGGAAATAATGCAAAATATCGAATCATGTACATCAAATATTATTTATCAGAAAATATCGTGTGCGTCAAACATTATTTGTATCAGTCGAAACATTTATTTGGCTATACATTAAATATAGAATTTACTAATTCATAACTACTTGCATAGTTTAAAATCGGGCTTTCTTACGATACAAAAATAAAATCATATTACAAAAAGAAAAAAAGCAGTTTTTTCTTACTTCTACTACTCTAGGTTATGATCTATCTATGTACTAAATTTTATCAAAATCCAGTCGGTTCGTTCACATAAAAACTTTCGCATTTATAATAGTCGTATGATTACTTTGCAACGGCTAAATCAAAGAATACAGTAGCTCAAAAAAGGTAAAAAAATCGCTCCCAGACAACATTAGTGCAGGGAGGCGTTACACCCAAGCGGTCTCTACACCTGGACAAAAAATAATTAATAACTAATATGAACCGAAATCGAGTGTAAAATCCTGTACAGAAGTATTACATCCCTTCTTAAACAATATGCAAAGGGTCAAACAAAAAGGTTTAATTCAATCTCTAACAATTAATGATAGCGCAATGAATCTTATTCAAATATTCGAATGTGCATAATCGATTTTGACGTAGAGTAATTAAGATGTTACAGATTTATCACTCGGTTAGGTTACATTGTGCGATTTTTAATCGATTTTTGACGGTTGACTGATTGGTAATATGTCTAGGGTTGTTATGAATAGTTTTAATCTGTGGATGGTTGGAAATAATTAAAAAAGATGATTCAATGATTTCTTTTTTTTACAAGTAAAATGTCTTCATTTATCATTCGATGTAGAAACATTAGTTTAGAGGGAATAATAAAAAAGTAATGTATACAATAACAAAAAAACAGTTTTATAAATCAATTTTTAAATCATTCGATTTTTTTAACGTGTGAACGTTATTAACTCGAATATTAATATTAAAATAATTATATTATTCTAAGATATTTTTTGTCGATCACAAGGTGACTTCACCCCACTGCACTGGCACAGTAGTCTCATAACTTTACTTCTTTTATTTTATTATTGTGAAGCAGTCATCAAAATATCGTTAGCAGGGCCCAGAACAATATATATATTGGCAATTTTTTTGTCGTAACTCAAAAAGTTGATTTTTGCCGACGCTCATAGCATGTTTATTGTATTTTGATATATCAATGTGGTATTGTAGCTACCTACAATGTTCACTTTTTTATTTTCATAGTGTGAATTATTCACCTATTGTTAAGAAAAAAATGTCAAAAGAATTGAGATAACAGCTTTTTTTCAAGCAATTTTAAAGGTAGTGTAGAATATCTTTATACGTATTGTATTTGGGAATATAAAAAGTAGTAACAAGTTTGTCAACTTGTTAGGAATAAACGTACGTAAAGAGCAGTGTTGGTATTTTAATAAGACAAGTTTTAGTTCAAAATAGAACAGTTTATTTGTTATATACATTTTATAATTTAAAATTAAAGCATTGATGAAGTTTATGTAAAGAATATTATTATTTCTCAAAAGAAATAATATACTTATTCTTGAATATAACAAATAAAATCTAGGATATTATATCCTAGATTTAACATAATTTCTACTAACTTTCCCATAGTCACTTGTAGTGTCACGGCTTTTCAACCGACTTCAAAAAAGAAGGAAGTTTCAATTTGTCTGGCAGCCAAAGCAAAATAATCTTAATACAATTTGATTAATGCATCAATCTGTAAATATAGGTAATCCAAATATCCGTTCGAAAGTTCATTGCAAAGGAAGAACAAAACTGTCCTTCTTGGCTGGCACCGACTTCAAGAATAACTAATTAATTAAAATTATTTTTTTTCTTTTTAGTTTCCGTTTTAAATGTTTTCAAATCGGTTTTTATTTTTGTTAATAAATAATTTATCTCAGCAATACATTCCCAGCAGTAGTACCACATATTTTGATGACACTATATATTAAAATTAAGTATTAACTTTTTTAATTAGACGACTATTGTAAATATGAATGTTTGTAATTGAGTTGGTTATTCTCATTTCGACAGGTAATCCCAATACCTGAATCTATCAAGTCGTACTTCAAAATGTTCATGAGTAACGCTGGCTAAACCTTAAGTGATACATCAATATTTATATCATCATCTAGGTATTAGAAAATTGTAGGTCTTAGGAAGATCTTTAGAAAAATCTGCACTAGCATAAACCTTTATTTTAAAATAATATTTGATTTTTTTCTTACGCTGCGTGAACGAAGCAAGGGTATGTTACTTGTTTGATATAAATTCTTTTTTAAATTGATGTTGTCATTTTAACAAAAAAGCATAAGTAAAATATTTTCTCTCCAATTAATTTATATGTTGATAATAATTCATTGATAACGCTCGTCTTATCATAGCGTGAAGATATGTTTACTTTCTACACGTGATGACGTGATCACGTGAAACTTTGCGAAAGTTCAATAAAAATAATAATACTATAACTTACTAATTACTACTTATTAATTTCATTCAATTACTATTTTGAAAAAAGAAATGTGTAGTAAAAATTTATATATTTTAATAACGTTAATCGCATTTTGTTCTATTTTTTTATTTTCTCCCTTAGTGATTTCGTGATCATTGAAATGTGTTATAGAAAAGATATGATTTGTAAGAACTTTTTAGAGGTTTGTTCCGTTTTTGTACAATACTCGACGATCTAAACATAATAATATTTATTAATCTCTCTTGCTGTAAAAACAATTTTTACTTTTTACAACACTAATTGGATAAGATTCTAGATAAGTATTTGTAAATATGTTGGGACAAATACACAGCACTATCTAGTTGCATAATATAAGATAGTTCATACACTATACATATGTAACTTTACATACCTACCTACGTTATAAATATAAATACCCATGACTGGAGTACAAACATTCGGTCCTATTACATAGATAAACCCTCAGGGGGACTCGAACTTGCGACCGTTGGCATATCGTGTACAAAAAACTGAGCCGAACGAATCATCTGAATTCAAATTAAAAACCATTTTCACATATTAATTGAAAAAAATCCGTCTTTCTATGTCTGACTAATGACAATTTGGGACATAAAAGAGAGAACTTTTAAAGAAACTCATGTATGAGCTACTTTAAAATTCTTATGTTATGCAAAAACAGTGAGAACAATATTAAATACTTCCATTCTAAGAGATATTGGCGATGATTAATCAAATCAGAACTAGATACAGATTTCGATCAATTACATACCCTTATAGCTTATAATAAAGTTTAATATTCTTAATATGAAATAAGGGTTAACTTCTTAAGTTAACATTAAGTTAATTTAAACTCTACGTTTAAACTAATAGAGTTCATTTTCAAACACTCGAGTTAAGGGATGACCAAAAAAAATTTGCATGCATTTGCAATCGCCGCGGGCGTCGAACCCATTGTAACAGGCTTAAAAATCTTAGTATTAAAATTTCTATACGTTACTATAGCTTTTTAAAACGGTAATATATAGGTATTGATGCGATCAGAATCTCTAAACAGGTTTTGTCTATGAAATAGAAGTAATGCAAATTTCGTGAGAAAAAATGTGGGTAACATCTTTTTCATCCGTTCTGGAACAAATCCTTATTAATTACTTTGTCTTGGGATGTCTTTAGGGACCAGGATAATGGATGGTTTGGATGATTTCGATTATTATATTTATATATTATAATAAAAGTGTGTGAGACGTATTATAATTAAAAGATTGTTAGTAGGTAAAGCTTTTGCATAGAGCTTTTTTACGTACTGCTTGTTGTAATTAAAATGTTAAGCAAAAGCTTGTTGCTAAAAATCACTATAAAAGTAATGATTTTCTTTTGAAATTTGATTTAGATGATTTTTTTCTAAATTCATATTTTTTTGTTTATGATTATAAATTTTATTATTTACAACATTTTCTTAAGTACAAAAAATAAAACAATTAAAAATAACACTTTTTTTTGGAAAATCATACTGAAATAATCATTGTTCATCTACTAATCAACCATCTACCTATACAGTAACCGAACCTATACTTTTTTTTAATTTCTATCTTTGTGTTTGTCAAACATAAAAATATAGTCGGATTAAGTATGGTCTACATAAAACAAATAGATTTCCTTTCGGAAGCTACATGTGAATTGTACTCTTACATAACTATTTATTATTATGTATGAATCATAATAGTGATTTTAAAAATAGAGCGAAAACCGACTTAAAAAACACAATAAAGTAAGAAAACAATTTTTTGATAGTTTTAATTTTCTTTAGATATTTTCGAACTCAGTGTGCTTTATTTATGTCTTGAAGAATGCTAGTTTAAATTATATTTATTATTCTAAAATTTTAACTTTAGCAAACTTCTTTACAAAATAAGTAAGGATTAAGTTAGTACTCACGTCTACAGCCCCATTATTCCATGGGGGGAGTGCGTAGTGGGAGGGGTCATGGTGCCCCCCTCCCATATGTTCTGCCATCACCGACATCCAATGCACTAGGCCTTGCGCCCCGCCGCCGCCTGAGGTACCTAAGACAAAAATATACCAATTATGAACGCTGAATATGAATTAAGAACTAATACTGTATTAATGTAGTATCCGGGTCTCGCACCTCTGATATTTTCATGTGCGAATCATTTTCTATCATGATTACCACTTGTCTTACGGTGAAGGAAAACATCGAGAGGAAACCTGCATGTCTGAGAAAACCTAACAAGTTTTCGAAAGGCATGTGAAGTCCGCCAACACGCACTAGGCCAGCGCGGTGGACTATGGCCTGATCCCCCCTCGTACTGAGGGAGGCCCGTGCCCAGCAGTGGGACGTTAAAAAGGGCTGATGATGATGATGATGATGCTGTATTAACAATTCATGTACCTCCACCTACCTGATTTGCACCTCGGCCCACGTCTATAGACGGGGTATGGTATACGATGGGTTAATTAAAATTAATCTGTGTGTCACTCAATCACGCCTTAACTACTGAACCGATTAAAATGAGATTTGGCCCAGAGATAGTCTAGAGCCTGAGAAAGGACAAAGGCTACTTTTCAATGCGAAAAAATGGTTATAAGAAGTTGAAATAGGGGATGAAAATTTGTATGGAAATTACATCATTTTTAAAGCTAGAAGTTTGACACTTATTTTTTAGGCTTTTCATTGTATATAAATAGATAAGACATTCAAAAATTTGTAAAAATTTAAATTTGACAGGGTCTTTATTGAGTCGATAGTATTCTTTAATAACTAGAAACAAAGAACGGTATGTTATTGTATATTATTATGTTATACATATTTCAGTGGAAGCCTATTTTTAACTACAACACTCCTTTGCAAGACCGAGTGAAACGGGTTCATTTCTTAAATCTTATGTAAATAATTATGTATACTCATGTGTCGGAACATTATAACATACAGCGCCATTTAGTTTCATGACAAGCTACGAGGCTTGTGCTATGGATACTAGATATGTAGCTGATACACTATCCGTATGTATATAACTTTAATTGTATACATATTATAAATATAAAACCCTTGACTGGAGGATAAGCATTCGTGTTCAACATATGAATGCCCTCAGCGGGTCCCGAACCCGCGACCGCTGGCACAGAAAGTTGAGTCACTATACACTGAGTAAAACGTGTCGTCGAACCTTGTATCTGTGGGATACATGTTTTAAGCATCAGATAAGTTACATTGTGACGGAGTTACTAAATTCCAGGTCGAATAAAAACATTACTACTATTGAAACTCTTATTAGATTAATTACGTAATTGGAAAAATATCTTATTGGCTTTGCCTCAAATAAGTTTATTTATTAATATAGCTATTTTATATTAAAGAATCGTTAAGGTTTATTAAATGTAATTTTTACGTTTAATATAATAACTAACATTTATTGGAGCTTTACCCTTGTAGTTTAAATGCAATTTTATACAAACTTACAAACCCCATTTTTTCTCTTTGGTTTGAATTTGCATACAATATTGATGTACGTATTAGAACTAAATATAAAAGATAAGGCAGTGATACTCAAGGTGTAAATCATTAAGTTCTACAAGGTATCTGCCTAATTAACATTAGGTAACTTATAACAACCCTTTAGCTAGTAACTCAGCGGTTTTTGCACGACTCAAACATGTAGTACCATTAGTAATGAGTCTGAGGGCTTTCGAGAAGTGAATCTTTATGTACCTTAATTTATGTATTTTTTGAAATTTATGACGAAAACTTAGCATATTTCTAATGAAAACATCAAAATGAATAATATTTTTTGTCTGGGATTGTTGAAATTCTAACTAAAGCATGTATCGCCTGGAGCTTAGTGTAAAGAACTCATCAAGACAGCTTTTATTCAGTTTTTGTCCATTATATTTCGGTATTTTTTAAGATCATTTATTTTAATGTTTCTTAGAAATATATGAGAAAGTAGTCTGAAAAATAAATATTTTTGTTGTTTATTTCATTACTCGTTATAAGTTGTTATAGGCTACCTGTTACATCAGATCATAATTTGCCTGTGTACATACAAATCCGTCTAACTGTTTCAGGAGCAGGAACAGTTGTCATCCCTTTGACGTCCCACTGCTGGGCACGGGCCTCCCTTCAATAAAAGGGGAATATGACCGTGGTCAAGACTCTGGCCTCGTACGGGTTGGTGGACACTGCATGTCTTTTTGAAAAATTACTAAGCTCTCTCAGACATGCAAGTTTTCTCACAATGTTTTCCTTTACCGTACATGGTAATCATGTTGTAAATGATTCACACATGAAAACATCAGATGTGCGCGACCTGGATTTGAACCCGCTTCACGTTCTTCAGTTACCCTAGCGAGCGCGTTACAACTGGGCTACCACTGCCTACAGTGCACTTGCTTAAGAGCAAAATACATACACAAATATGAATTTATACTATGAAAGTTTTACTTTTTCTAGAAACATCTTATTGCTGGGCAACAAGTATAACAGTAGACTAATAGATAGACTCGTACTGAGGGAGGCCCGTGCCCAGCAGTGGGACGTTAAAAAGGGCTGATGATGAATAGATTTTCAAATTGTCTTACCAGTAGGCACGGCGGCGGGCTGCGCGGGCGCCTGCTCCTGCCCCCCGCCGCCGCTCACTCCCCCTCCACTCCACACAAACGCTGATGATGCACCTGCCTTCTGGAACAAGAGTCAGTATTAGATATGCAAAAACCAGGAAATCTTCATTATAGTTTTCTTCGTGATATGCTATTACTTGAAGTCATGGTTAAAATTATTGGAAAGGTTTTATAAAAGAAACCTGAATATTGGTTCACGATCAGTGAAAATACAACATCTCCATTTAAATGAGATGTTTATTTCTACTGATATTTTTTTAATATTTCCATATTTTCTTTTCTAGTTGCTTTGCCTGTCAGAAGTATGATTTTCCAAAAAAACAGTTTTTTTAGTCATTAGAATGACCAACTTAAGGTTTTTATTCGCGAGGTTTTGTTTTATGAAGCCTGAATTAAAATACAGTAATTCAATAAATAGAAACTAGTTTAATACTAACACGTACGTACGTACTTATAGTTTTTATTTGTTAAGTTTAGAAAGAAAAAAAAGATAATTAAATTTTTAAATAAGTCTTATAAGTTATAATATATAATAATATCTTATTAGAATACTGGTCTTGCGCTTACTTCAGTAAGACCTTAATGACCAATTGGATTTACGAGCATTTTAAGATAACGCGCAGTTTTTCTATAAGATTAGATTTGACGGAATTCTAGAATCTCTTATCAATTTCAAGAAAACATGCAGTCTTTAGGAGAATAATTAGATAAGTGATTTTTAAGTCCATACTTGTAGATTGGCTACAATAGTCATATAGAGTACTGGTGAAACAATTTTAAAATAATATACCTACTTATCCTTCGAGAACCGCTTGGTAGACAATAACTTTAAAGGTATAATTACTTCAAATGTTATTCAATCAAGTTTGAATATGGTTGAATATCTTCGCTCGATCGATTGTCGTGTTAACAAATAAATATAAAGGCAAAGTATATTTAGGTCTTATGTAATCTATACAGATAAATAATTATGTAAGTTTATAACATCAACTTATTTTTTTCTATATGTATATATAATTGTATACGGTACTTAAAAGAAAAACACAATTTAAATATTTTTGTCTGTCTGTTTTTTACCAGACTCGGTGGCAGATAGTTGATATTATAAGGAGTGACTTAGGATTAGTTATTTATGAAAAGACTTAGGATACCGCTTAAATCAAAACGAACTTTATAATTTAATTTTATCAAACTATGGAGTATATTTTCATATGACTACTTTCAGTATTAAACAAGAATACATAAAAAAATAATTATTGAAATTAAAAAATATATGACGAAGATAAGCATTGGTGAACGATATAAATAGAATCTAATAAGAAATACTCTTTTTAATTATTGTAATAGTAAACGATAATTATAATATATAATGATGATACTTATAGCGTAATATTATGACGTTCATGATTCCGGTAATGGGCTGGAAGAGATTATAATTTTTAAATCATTTTAACATAATTATGTCGAGAAATTGAAAGAAAAGAAAGGTACTATTCATGACGGTTAAGTTGAAGAAAAGGCAATGGTAGTCATCGAAGTCTGCGCTTGTGAAAACCAAGTGAAGCGGATTCAAATCCCAGTTCTCGCGCCTGTAATATTTTTCATCTTTCGGTGAAGGAAAATATCGTGAATAAACCTGCATACTTAAGAGAACTTTACAAGGTTTCGAAAGATATGTGAAGACCGCCAATCCGCTGTTGGCCAGTGTTGTGGGCTATGATCCTATCTGCCTGATTCCCCTCAAATGCCCAGCAGTGGGACTTAGTTCTTGAAAATTGAAATACTAATAAGAAGATCAATTAGAATACAACTTTAATCTTTTTTTCTACAAGTTGTGTGACTGAGTTCAAGTTTGAAATTATTTTCGGATCAATCAATCCGTTGAACAATTTCAATGAGTCTGCATATGTATGTACGTATACTTCACTTAAGTAACAGTATTTAGTTCTGAACTTATTAACACTGTAATCCTTTAGCATGAAAAGTTACAGTTAAAATAAGTGTAATGTACGTAAAAGGTATAAAATGTTCATATCTTATCAGAAATAGAATTTACCTCATCCGGTGAATTAGAAATTCTATCAGCGTTGTTTTCATCATCGGACGTCTCCAAAAAACTATTTGAAAACAGCATATTCCGTGAGTACAAGGAATAGCAATCAGCAACATTCCTTCTTCTTTTCCCAAGAGTGGCCAAAAAACTTTTATAAAGTTGTGTCGGCAAAAGGAATGGTGATCTTGCATTTTGGAAACCATCTTTAAAGGGCAAATTTTGATTTCTAAATGGATTTGCAAAGTCTAAATCGGGTAGGAATTCTTTTTTTATGAAATCTGCTACAGGATTCAAGGATAAAGTGTTTTCAGTATAATCTAATGCTGTGTTTGCTCCCTCATCGCTTGGATTGTTTTCTACATCACTAGTCTCTGAATTCGCATCACTAAATGCATTTTCTTGATCCTTATTTTCAGAGTTAAACTCTTCAAACTCTCGCTTCATTGGAAAATTCATTTGTTTCTTCAAAAACACGTTAGAATTTGAAAGTGTCACAGACATATTATTGGCACTAAATTTTTATCACTTATCTTACAAATATAGTTTCATTTACACTAATGTCTATAATATTTAAAATAAAAATAAATATTTCTTCGTAATTATAATTATTTAGGTATTTATAGGAACTATCGTTGGGTTAGGAGGTGGCTGGACCGTTACTGTAAGAAATATGTTAAAATTTTAAGTTAGAACTAATTGAAAACGATAACGGCTCTCGCGTATAAAGTAATTTAATAGTGTTGTATGTTTGTAGAAAAGTTATTTTATTTATTGTTTTTATTATATACTTAATTTTTATATATCGATTTTTTTATAAATATGGGTAAGTATGAAAAGAACCGACTAGCACTGTATTTAACATTTGAATACGTAACACGAATTACTTGGATGTATTCCCAAGAATGTTAAAGTTTTGCGAAGAATCCGAACATTTTCATCTTTTATGAGTCGGAAATGTTATTTTATACAAAAGTTATATGAAAGTCTTAAAATAAAAGCAGTAAAATTAAAATCGATTGGACGCTACGACATTCGCGGATGTAGGTCGGAGCTAAAATATTTTTGTGACCTCTCATATTTTTATCTAAAGTGAAATGCTGTACGAAGTTTTAAAATGAAATAGTATTTATGGACTGCGACTATTTTTGGTTTTAACTGACAGTTTGAGATCACGTTTAAATAAAGAATATTAAAACTTTTAAATTAAATTTAACTTAGTAATAAAAAAATATATATAAAAATAAATAAATTTAATAACTTTTAATAAAATAAAAAAAAAAGATGGTATTAATTCAATAATATTTAAGGCAGTTCACATTATCAAAGGTTATGTCTTCATACAAAGTTAAGTAGGTAAGTGTTTACGGGAAAATCGACTTAATCTTAAAGAAAATAAGATTGAACCTGAAGTCATTTAAAGGGTTGAACTTCAAGCTTTATTGTAATGTGTCTATCAACGATCCTTTATTTTTATGCTTCTCATTATAGTACGAACTATTATTTGAAGATAGTAAAATGAAACTCAGAAAAATATACGTATCCATAGCAACTTTAATTTTTGAATGTATAAAGAACTAGCGACTAACCCACGCTCCGCTCCGCACAAATTATATACTAAAACCTTCCTCAAGAACCACTCTATTCATTAGTGAAAACCACATGAAAATCGGTACAGTACTTTTTGAGTTTATCACGAACAGACAGATAGACGCAGCGGAGGACTTTATTTTATAATATATAGTGGATATTTTTATATAAAAAGTGGCAATGAGTTTTATCTTTTTAATTCAAATAATATCTTTATAGTTATTTTTAGTATAAATTAAGATTGCTTTTTGACGTCATATTAAATATAAGTGAAATTTATTTAATTTTAAAAATAAATTCAGTGTTATTTTTTTGTCTATTCACATATTTTGAATGAAGCAAAATAGTATAATACAAACAAGATATACAAGTACAATTTATTAAAGTCTCTTTGTCTATCAACTTAGAAAATATTTTTATAAAACCTCCTCATGCACTGATACACTATTGTACAACACATTGAAGCTATCACAAAGCCTTAAATTTCTCAAATTAATTTAGTGTATTAAGATAAAATAAATAAATAAAGTATTATTAAATTAACCATATAATAACATAATAACATAAAGTAAAATAAAAAGATGCTAAATCTCATCCGTCGTAAAAAATAATGCATGTCACATTCAAATACCGCGAAACAAGACACGCGAAGGACCAATTATCGCCACACGCGCACACCGACACTCATTAACGCACACATCTACGTCATTAGACACGTGACAATGAAAACAAAACTTTCAATTCATTATATACCGTACAACCAATCACTTTTGGCGCGAATTGACTAATTATTATTTTTATTTAACGCCTTTTTTACGCTTTTTACGTTTAACTTTGAATATCATGACCGATTTGTGTTAATTTAACAGTTTTATTCAGTTGTTTTGATTTTAGGTTTAAAATATAATCTTAGAGAACGTCTAGATGTCTTTACCGCGAGGTATTCGCTATGAAACTCTTCCCGAGAGGTTGGTGCAAGGAAAAGCATTTCCACAACACATTGAAAGTTTTCTTGATCCGCGCATGTGTGCGTCGTGATCACACGTGTCTGCGTGTCCAGACGCGGCGAGATGCGCTTGTGTGTGCTTTGTTAGTGTGAGTGTTTTATGACTCTGAGTGCATCCCTTTCGAACTGCACGCGATTTATATGTGTGCACTTTATTTTTTTTCTAAACGCCGCGGCTCCATGTGTATGAGAGAAATTTTCGTGTACGGGTGCACTGTTTTTTTGATTCGCGCCAATGTATTCGAAGCTTTATATCTTTAATACTAAAGTTGTTATTACATTGAATATTATTAATGTATTTTTCAGTTTTATATCGCCGATATGAGAATCGCGGATGGAAAAGAAAATGTAAGAGGAATAAAAAAATATGCATCGTACGTTTTCAGGTAGATACATTTTTCTTTAACCCATTTATAGATGTTTTATAAATGTGTGTGTGTGGATCGGGTGTGGGGGTTAAAAGGGTTGGGTACCCCCTAACATATAAAAATGATAACGCATCGCAAGACGGCAGCTTTTATGGTTTTTCTTTATTTTTTAAAGGTTTTTATTATTGAAGCAAAGAGTAATACGTCCGTTGGAAAATATATTTTCAGCTGTCTCTAATATAACAAGCTTTCAAATTCAACTTTAAAGACATAAAAATAAAATAATTTCTAAGGTGAATATACTTTGAATACAGTTGTTTGAAATGTACTGTACTTATTTATATTATATATTCTTTTTTACAAAATCACTGAAAGCATGAGAACGTGGAAAGAAAACCTTTCACCTATAGAATATTCCTGTGCTGCATTTTTTCCAATCATTATGTAGTCACTATCTTTGTTAGTTGTTGGAGGAGGCCTTTACCCGCCAGGGGCCTTAACTATATATTTTAAGAAAATGTCCCATATTAATATTATATTGTTTTATAACAAGTTAAGGAAAAAGGAAAGGAAATAAAATGTTAAGGAAATAAAAGGTTATATTATTATTATTATTTATCATTGTTAGTTTATTTACTTCAAAGTATTCTTCGACACATTAATAAAATTATAACCGAGTCAAATATGTACATAACATTCTTTTTGGAAAATCTAGTTTGAAATAGTCATTATTATAGTCCAAATCTAGTTTTAATAATTTTTATCTATGTCTGTCTGTGACTGCATAGCGATAATAATGATAATAGCTTGTTGTCCGGGTTTTTTATTGAGGGAAAATATTTCTAAGAAGTACATGCAAACTGTATCTAGTTATGTATAAGTTTCGAATTATATATAACTAGCCTTTCCCACGACTCCGCTCGCGTTTCAAAGGCAAAAGTATTATTTTTCGCTTTCAAAAGAAATATTTTTCTCACATTTTCGCAACATTTTTCATTGATGCTCCGCTCCTATTAGTCGTAGCGTGATGTAATATAGCCTATAGCCTTTCTCGATAAACCGACTATCCAACACAAAAAGAATTTTTCAATTCGGACAGGTTCCTGAGATTAGCGCGCTCAACCAAACAAACAAACTCTTCAGCTTTATAATTATATAGATATGCAGAAGCCATTTCATACATAATATCTTTTTTTTATAATTTTAAGATTCAATAATTTCACCTGCCATACAATCTTCACTACATAGTATAAAACAAAGTCGCTTTCTCTGTCCCTATATCCCTATGTATGCTAAATCTTTAAAACTACGCAACGGATTTTGATGCGGTTTTTTTAATAGATAGAGTGATTCAAGAGGAAGGTTTATATACATAACTAGCGGATTCCGCGGCTTTGCCTGTGCCAAATCTAGGGAAGAGCCCGAGCGAAGCGAGGGCGATTCGTTATTTATAATTTAGTTTTATTTCATTCTGAAAAGCTAAATGTAGATTTCAGTTTACGGTCAGTGAAATAGGTCATTTTATTAATAGCGTCAATCTTTTTACAGGACTAATGAGAGAGAATTTTATGAATAATTGGATATTTATACAGATAAATAAAGTTAAAGTATTTATTTGTAACTTCAACACAACATTTCACTAAATGCATATAATGGTATTATATAAGTTCTTATAAAAAAATCGAACCAGATTTTTAACATTTTTGTCTATCTGTTGTTTTTGAAAGTCGAACCAAACAGATTCTAAAAGGAAGTAAATAATATTTTATTTTTACTTGCATCAATAAAATGATCAATGTTATTAGATATAACGTTTAAGCAACTTATCCTTATTTTCCTCGCTTCAACAGCAACAGTAGTTTATGTTACTCCAGGAAATAGTCTATCTTTGTACTAAAATTCATCCAAATGCGACCAGCCATTTAGCATAATGTAGAAAAGATTATACACAACTTTTATATTTATAATAGTAATCGAACTAATTGAAAAAGAAATTATTAAATTAGATAGAAATCATATATGTATATAGCACCTTCTTTTTTGCAAATTCGGTCAATACATAATAAGAATTTCAATATTATATTGGGAAATTACGAAGAATATTTCAAATATACACTTTAAATATTAAAAGGTTCATAGATAATTTAAGCGGATATCTTCTGAGTAAGGACATGTCAAGCCAGCATAGCTCATTTTTTAGGTCGGCTTTAGATGCTTGGCAGAGGAATTGCTATGACAAGTCATTTGTCGGTTTCTGTCGTAACGTCTGCTTTGCACTTTAAAAATATAAATTAGCTTTCTTGAAATACAGTATCTTTTCGCTGGCAATTACTTCATGTGATACTTCATAATTCATATTTTGGAAACTAAAAAGAATGATAAAAATGACATTTATCGTTACCTTACTTAGATTTTTTCTATAACATTCATAGACATCTCTTAATACGAACTACTGTTGAGTATGTAATATGTGTAGTTGTGGATAAGTCAAGCTTACTATCGAACTAAATGTTGTGTGTTGATGTCCCAGCATATTTAAATTTATTTGTACTATAGTTAACTAAAACTGCTGAAAGTGACTAAAAATAAGACATTAAAATAAAATCGAATAAGATTTTATTTGAATGTCTTATTTAATAATATAATTTAAATAGTTTGCTAATACTAATTAGTTAATTTTTATTATATTATATACATAACGTCTTGAACTTGTTTGTAGAAAAGTCGTAAACATTATTGAGTCGTTAATTTTAATTGAATGCGTTTCAAACAAACTAACTTTAACTAGAAGAGTATTTTATAATTATTGATTTTATGAATTGATCTAGTTTCGACGGGAATGTTTGTATTGTTAGTACGTTGTAAGTCACATATTTTTCAGTCGCGGGTGCGATTCCCGCTGGAGGCATTCATTTGTTGGGCACGAATGTTTGTACTCTAGTCATAGGCGTTTATATTTATAATATGTATGTATTTAAAGTTATATATATGTATAGTAAATCAACTATCTGGCATACGTAACACAAGCCTCATAGGTTACCACGGAACTAGTGGCGCTGTGTGCAATAATGTGCCAACTAATTAAGTAACTAGCTGTTGATAGGTAACTATTTAAGATATTGCCACCTACATAAAAAAACTTACAAAGTGAACTTCCTTATAATATTCATTATTTTAACTAAAAGCCTTGAAAATTGAACTTAACTTTAAAATTATACGTGATGAGTGAGACTTTTCTTGAAAATATAAAAGAAGGCATAAAAATTCTCCTTTAAAAAATTATAAAGCTTCTAGTCCTTTAAGATCACCGACAAAAAAAAAGTCGAGAAGACAAGAGTTACAATCTAAATCGTTACTTAAGTGATCGAAGGGCGGATACGTTGCTTAGATCGTTATGATAACCATTACATATGTATGTTTTCTTAGAAACCAGGAAATCATTATATGTGAAATGAAAGTTATAAGAGCTTTTCTCATGCTTAGTAAGTTGTGAAAATCTTTTCTTTCAATATAATGTCTAAGTACTTTTATATAATGAGAGTAAAGTTGTAAGTTTGAATGTAGGAGCTTATTGATTCGATTCTACAAGTAAAGTTTTTACTTTTTATTATACTACTAGCGACTCGCCCTCGCTTCGCTCGGCTTCTTCCCTAGATTTAGCACAGGCAAAGCCGCTCGATTCGCTAGTTATGCATATAAACCTTCCTCTTGAATCGCTCTAAAGATTTAACCATACATAGGGATATAGGGACAGAGAAAGCGACTTTGTTTTATAATATGTAGTGACTAGACCCTTGCTTCAGGTTTGTCGTAGGTGCGTAAGTTTGAATGGAAACCTAATTATTTGTCTAAAATAAAAGTTGTCTTATTTACTACTTATAACTCCAACTATTTGCCAGTGGGGTCCCACACTAAGATGCGTATGAGTACAAGAAATTTTTTATTGACTGCGTGTACGGTTGTAGATCTTTTCATCCTGGGTCTAAGTCAAAGAAGCGTGTCAAATGGAAGACTTATGTTTCGTATAGTGAAATTCATAGAAATTATATTGATTCACCGATTTCTACTGCTAGATGATTAGCCCAACTCCTGAGGAAAGGGTTACAAAGTGTACATAGTAATGTGACTTTCGTATATCTCGAGTTGTTAAAACTTCACTCAACGGCAGAGATATTTATAAATTCTATTTTTCATTCATCGATTTTCATAATGTATTTTATAAACTATATAATAAATAGGCTTGCTCTTTTTAAAGCAATTTCCTATTATTTTAAAACAAGAATAAAAGTTTTTACTTGTATGTAAGTATATAAATATATGTTTGTTGTTTCCTAATACTGAAACGACTGGGTTGATTAAGATGAAATTTAGTATACAGATAGACAAATAATAAGCATAGGCGATTGTTAAGCATTCGATAAAAGTGATAAATAAATAATGATTGTGGTCAAATTTCTATGAAACTTTAGTATTTTCAGAATCTAATAGTGAAATTCTGTTCAATATAACACGCTGTTAGAAAGAACCGCGGTTGTACGAAAGCTGCAGCGTAAGGAGAAAAGAAAAAATGTACCAAACTCATACTCGTATATACATAGGAAAAATATAAAATGCGAGTAAAAAATATATAACAGCAACAAAAATATATTATTCTCAAGACGAGTTGGCACACAGGTGTGGTGAGAGAGTGTGCTGTATGCGTGTGTGTGAGAATAGAAACATAAGTAGAGTAGATTATATCTTTATAATGCATTTATTAATTTAGCTGCCTTTTTTGTTTGTGTATTTAAGATTTGTTGATTTAAAAGTAACAGCTATTCAACGGATTTCTGTATTAAAGATATAAATTACAGTTCTCATCGTAACTTTTTGGGAATTCAAAGTGAGGCAACACTTGCTTTTACTGTTATAACGTAATAATAAGCACTAATATTAGCTTAATGTGAAAATAAATAATAATTATTGAAAATTGTTTTTATTGTCCTTCAATTATTTGTCTTCTTATTTTATTAAACTTTCACCAGTAAATGTCACTTTTTTTAAATTAAAACTACCTAGTGCTTAAGCGTCTTTGATTATATGCAGTGCATAAAAAAACTCATACATAATTGAATACCACAACTATATTACATATTGTAGAATAGTGTTGTAAAAGGTAGAATATTATAATTTTAATTTAAACGTAATATTTAAAGTGCTAAAAAGTTCTCGAAGGTTTTCTGAAATAACTATTCCTAGACCGAATAGACGATGCTATGTATGTGTGCGTGCATGCACCTTCTCGTATGAAGTATTGTCGTGGATACTAGAAATGAATACTAGTCTGGATGAGCCTAGAATATATTTTTTTTTATTTATTTATTTTAGGTCGCTTTTTAACATCTAAGGTCATTAGCGACCACATTTGACATACATAGTTATCACATACAGCTTATATAAGTTTGTACATATTTTTTTATTTATGATTGACAGAAATTACGTTATTCTTTTAATGGCGGTTTTTCCTTTTTAAATGTGAAGTTTTCATAAAATTAACATGACAATATTTATTTTTACATTAAAATATGAAAAAAGTTAGCAAGAAACTGAAAATTGTAATAAACAGAGCATAGCGCTATTGTATTTTATTTTTTATACCTGTAATTTTGTGCTTGTTGTAACTAAAGTCATGTTAGTCCTTCAATAGTCAGGGTCTTCTTAACTTAATTTAATTTATTATCTTCACCTTTTGAAGTTTAATTTGTAAAAAAAATATTATTAGTTTACTTATCTAAGTTGAATTTTCGTTTATATTACAAAAAGTTGTAATAAAAGTTTAAGTGAATTTATCCTGTACAGTGTATATATAATACTTTTCGAAACCCATTGACATATTATAATCAATGTTGTCCTAGATTTGGTTATTTCTCAACTGATGAGTGGCTGCGACCTCAGCGATCTGCCTATACTAACTCTGCGTAACTATACAGATGTCAAATCTATAGTTATTTAAATATTAGTTTGCTGTTTGGGCACGGGAAACTTAGTGGACAGATCATGATGAAATTTGTAAAATAATGATAGCTAGTTATGATTATAATTAGTATTTTATTTCGGTTTTCCGGGAATATTTCCAGTTAATATAATTACCTTACCTTACCTTTAAATAATCTACTCTAGTAACAAAGTTACCTTTTACATCTATGATAACACACACTAATACATTTCAAATACATACACGGTAGAGCTCATATCGTACTTACGACCTTCTTTCGCGCAGCTAAGAATACAAGACATGGAAAAATAAGGGTATAATATTTATTTTTAATTTACAAAGCACTATGCACTAAGCTTTTGCTTCCCTAAATCCATATTATATTTCAGGGTCCTTAAAAGATTCTTATACCTTCATAGAATTTAAGAGACTTTTTAGAAGCATAATAGTATTCTGTACAACTTAATCAATTCATAAGTTATTATGCAGAATTACTTAAAATCATTGATCGTTTCTGATAGGAATGAAAAAATATCATTTCGCATAACTAGATTGGTATTACTTGGGTACCAATGTATAATAATATGGTATTGCTATTCCATAACTGTTTAATGACATATAAAATAGTATACCCAAGCACTCGTTATTGTGGCACACGTATAATTTTGTTTTGAGTTGTAGAATTTGTAGTTTAGGATAGTGTAGATTTGTAGATTATCCTTTGAAGTTTTCTTGTCCAAATCCCTCTCAAGTAGTCACAATCGTTAGTTTAGCCATAAAACAAGGTATTGATCGGAATGAAAACTATCTTTTAAGTTGGCACAGATCACACGTTTAAAAAAACGTTAGGATCGGGAAGTACCTTCAAAATTCAATACAAAGCAATGTAATTGACACTGGAATTTTATAATTTTATAATACTAAGCATAATAGTTGAAAGCCTTTTTCTCTACGGTTAATCGTTTTTGTTGATTGTTGCTTGGAAGCTTTTATGAAGCCGTCAGTTAATACTTTTTCTATATAAATTTTATTCAAATTTATTACAATAATTAAAAAAATATGAGCTAATTTCTCGAACATTGATGACAAATAAATGGTGGTCCCTTAACATACTATAAAATCTAATGCTTCAAAATATACCTGAATAGACTTTCTTTAAAAACATTCTTGCTTTATATAATCTATATTACAATAATTATTATAGTACAATATTTTCATAATGTATATATTTAATTTACCACTGAGTGTATTCAAGAGCCTCGTACGGTCAGAAAATGCATAAAATATTCTATGAATTTATTTCAGAGGATTTCAAACATAGCTGCAAATATTGTACGAATCTTATCGCTTGTATTTTTATTATTTTTTTATTACTTCCTTACTAAAAACATCATATTTCAAGACAAAAACGTAATAACGTTAAAACGTAACTAAAACAAAACAAAAGCGGAACTGATATTTCTAATACATAAAACTTAAACCTATACCTATATTAATAGCTTAGCAAGAAGCTTTTTTCTAATACCTTAACATCATTATTCCATACTAGTATAAAATGAAAGTATTATTTAAATATATCATAATATAAAAATATATATAATTTATAAAATAACACAGACAAAACCGCGGTTTAAAGTTAGTCTAAACCATAATTATTGTTATTTCTATATTCTTCTGCGAACGCTCCTCGCTATCTTCCTTGCTATAACTTATAGTTTCGGATAATGCATTAGAGAAGTTCTTTATGGAATAGAAAATTCTCATATCTATGTATGAAAGCTATTTTATCGTGCACTTGGTTTTATTTTATGTATTCTTTGTGAAAGTACTAAAAATAGTAATGTAATCGATACATACACACGTGTAATAAAAAAATGCTGTAAAACGAAGCTATCTAACTAAATAAAACTATATAACTAAAACTTTGGTTTTTAACTAAGTAATGCCCGTGTCTTCGCTCGCGTACATTTAGGTCTTCTCTAAGACATAATATATGATAATATGATCTTTTCATGTGTGAATCATTTCCAATCTATTGACCACTTGTATTAAGGTAAAGAAAAACATTGTGAGGAAACCTACATGTCTGAAAGAACGTAGCAAGTTATTCGAAAGATATGTGAAGTCCGGCAAATCCCACATAGCTATCGTGGTAGACTATCTGATCCCCTCGTATTCAAAGAAGGCATGGGCCCAACAGTGGGACGGGTTGAAAGGAGTGAATGGCGAGAAATAATAAAATAAACAATAACACTCGTTTCATTAATATCATAACCTTTGTACAAAGTATGAAATGTATTGGAACCTAACATATTACAAATAATCCTTAATCTATTAAATCTAACCACATACACATTAATTGAATAAAAACTATAAACTGGTTTAATATTACCATAAAAATTAAATAACAAAGGGAAATTTCTTTATAAGTAAGAACTAATACACAAACATCTTACTTTTCAGTTACTTAATTTTGGTTTAAATAATGAAGACATTAAATTACTTATTGTATAACTGCTAGGTATTCAATTTTAGTATTCTAGAGGAAATACAGAGTAGCCTTAATCGTGAATCATGATTGCTGTAAAACATTCGTAAACCGGAAATCAAAATGAATTCGCGACAAAATCCGAAAAGATAGTTTCATTTATAATGTCAAATATTCGCATAAATCTAAGAAAGTATTGCTGTGTAGTATTTGTAATTAATAATTGTTTTCGTTATGCTTTATTTGATTCTGTGCTTGTTATACGGTCATTCAAAGCTTTCACCCCAATATATCTCTAACACGGAGCTTTACACTTGCTTGCTTCCGTTTTAGCATGGAAAGAGATTCATTTCCCTATCGATAGTATCATAAATACATGATGATTTAAATACAAGATTATAACAATGTAATATGACAAAAACAGAAAACAATATACGCAAATATATTTAAAATGAGTTGATATAATAAAAATATATATTATTTTGTATGTTTGTGAAATTTTATTCTAGTATTCTAGAACAAAAAGCGTTGATGTAGCGCGAGAGAAGTCACAGGTTTCGCTTGTAAATGTATACAAAAACTTAACAAATTACATACTAAAACCTTCCTCGAGAATTATTCTATCCATTGATGAAATCTGCATGAAAATCGGTTTAGTAGTATTTGAGTTTATAGCGACCAGACAGATTGTTTTATAATGTAGTGATTATTTTAGGATTACTATAATAATTGAGAAACGTGAACTTTTGTAAGCTCTTCATTGAATAAAGTTAAAAATAATAGAAATAAAGCTAGTATTTGACACCTGACTTTTCTTTATATTGCTTATAATATATCCCATCTGACTCACTTCTTGTATTTAAAAAATCTTTACGATTATATTTTTTCTCCCTCGTCGTTCCATCAAATCGGGTGTAGCAATATCATCGTTAGTGGTACACCGCAACCGGATAGTCATTATAGCAGCAATCAGGCGATCGTGTTAGTATAAAATAACTAAACCTAATATCCTTTGGTAAAATATACATAACTATATATTTTAATACTTAAATTAATTATTATAAGAGAGGTTTATATTTTGTAGAGTAACAATGACGTAAGAAATACATATATATATACACCTTTTTTTGGAATACCTAAATAATTATTGTTTCTATTAAAAAAAATTAAAAATATTTTAATCTTTTTATAATAATCTTTTCTTAAACATTCTTACATCTAAGTAGCAACTGAAGTAAAAGAAATTCTGTTATTTAATCCCTTAATAAGGTAGAGTACGGCTGAAACTATCTAGTTATGTTGAATTCTCAACCAAATGAATATGAAAAGGAGAAAATAATCGAAAACAGATAAATAGGTAGTTATCGAAAAAATTATACAATAAATTTTTGCATTAACCACTTGTTTGATACGCGGAAACTTATTTTTTTTATATTGAACGCGTGTCGGGCAAGGTGTCTGACAAGGTTCCGATATCGAATGTTAGGTGGCGTGCGAATTTCTAGGCCACATCACTGTTCATTCATCTCGTCTGAATACAGCTCATACCATGAAGACAATGTAAATATATTATTAATGTATATACATATTTATTTATATGTTTAAAAGACAGTGGTAGCCCAGCGGTAACGCGCTCGCTTGGATAACCGAGTGATGCGGGTACAAATCCGGGTCTCGCACCTCTGATATTTTTATGTGCGAATCATTTCTATCATGATTACCACTTGTCTTACGGTGAAGGAAAACATCGTGAGGAAACCTGCATGTCTGAGAAAACCTAACAAGTTTTCGAAAGACACGTTGAGTCCAACATGCACTAGGCCAGCGCGGTGGACCATGGTCTGATCCTCCTCGTACTGAGGGAGGCCCATGCAGAGCAGTGGGACGTTAAAAAGGGCTGATGATGCTAATTAACTGAGATAGTTATTTATAAATGGTATACGAAAATGGAACATGTGCTAAGACATCCATTCATATTAACATTAAATTATAAATAAAGCAAACTAAGGTAGCTGGTAGGGCGCCAAAATCAACTTCATATAGATAACATATAAAAAAATTAATTAGGTTGCTTTCAATTTATGAAGCAAAAAATCGGCAAAGAACCAATTCATTACAGCCACCGTATTACGCCGAACAATCATTAGTCGTAAGCCGAAAACAATAATAATATACAAAAAAGAGTTACAAACCATTAACGTGAAAAAAAGAATAAATAAAAACATGGCCGCCGGCGGGAAAAAGGAAAAAGTTCTAAATTCAAAATTCGAGCGGAAGCTGTGCGGCGCGGAACGAATCTGGTATCATTAGGTTTTTTATCTGTACATCTCATTTCGATGTTTATTAGAAGTAGGTTTTATTGTGGATTATGTTGTTATAGAAACCGGTCATAAAAATAATGCGTTGTAAACTAATAATGTGTGCTTTGGAAATTGATCTAACTTATGATAGATGAAGCTATTCCATATGAAAGTCTTTTCTTAATTAAATAAATATAAATATGTTAGGACATTTTTACAACAGCGCCATCTAGTTCCGTGGTAAGCTACGAGATAGTTGATATACTACACATATATTTTTTAAATACATACATAATATAAATATTAACCATTACTGGAGAACAAACAAATGAATGCCAGCGGGACTCGAACCCGCGACCACTGGCGCAGAAAGTAGGGTTACTACGATCTGAGCCAAACGTCGTCAAATTAAAAGTTATTAAGTCATGGAAAACCTAAAAGACACACTGAATTTGAAATTTTTAATCTTTAATTGAATCATAACTTGTCAAGTAAATAACAATATGCCTATATTATATGCATATAGTTTAATAAGCATCTGTCATAACATAGGTTTTTTACAGATAAAAAAAGAATAATTTATATGCCTTATTTGTCATTTTCGCCAATAATAATTGTAAGCCGATTTCCTGATTCTGCTTTTAATTAATATGCCATCCTCAAGGGTAATCTGATATAAATAAGATACTGTAATTTGTTAACATTTATGTAAACACTAGCAAGCGTTTTCCTGCAACTTAATCGACGTGTGGTATTATTTTTATAAATTATAGTTTGTTGTTACTTTAATTACGCTAGTTAAAATAAATAAAATTTCTAAAATAAAAGTAGGTAGCTTAAGTTTCTAATTACCTTTTAACATGAGCTATTTGTGAGTGAAAGTTTCGTCAAAATCGGTCCAGCCGTTTCAGATATTAGCCGGAACAAACAGATAGATAGACAAGAAAATTTTGAATTGTTTTTTGATGTAGATACCGCATATACTTTCATATGCATTAAGTGAAAAGCGGTTTATTTGAAACTAGCGACTCGCCCTCGCTTCGCTTGGGCTTTTTCCTAGGTTTAGCACAGGCAAAGCCGCGGCATCCGCTAGTTATGCATATAGACCTTCCTCTTGAATCACTCTATCTATTAAAAAAACCGCATCAAAATCCGTTGCGTATGTACCTATAGATATAGATCTGATTATTCTATAATGTAGTGTGTTATACATACATATGTAGTGTATGTAAAGATCAATAAATCTCAGAAGGATATTTGTTTAAGCACGATAAAATGTAAAGTGAAGGGCATGGCCAGCTGTCAGTATGATACTTTGATGTTTACGAGAGAATGGAAGTGCTAATTCAGCAACACAAACGAAAATCAAATAAGTTCCTTTAGAATTACTCACCATTAAAAATGTCTTAAAAATTTACAAAGCTTTAAGTTATATAATATGATATGAGTATATTTTTATTAGAAATTGTAAGATCGAAAATCATGTTGTTTTAAATTAAAAAAAAATACACTTAGGAAGCTTATTAGTTACATACTCTAGGCATCAGTATTTATATACTAAATTTCCATCTAAATTAGTCCAGTCCTTTCAGCATAATAACAGGAATATACACTCGTCAACAAACAACAACAAAATCGTCACAAACTTCCATATTTATATTAGTAGTCCAGTGACATAGAGCGTTATAATCTATTTTTTCTAATATTCGCTGAGTGGTTGAAATTAGACTCATGAATTATAGATAATTTATGGAAAAATACATGAATAGAACTTATCACTACATTGTCTGTCTGTCCCTGTTTACGTTTAGATCTTTAAAACTACGCAACGGATTTTGATGCGGTTTTCTTAAACAGATAGAGTGATTGAAGAGGAAGGTTTATATGTATAATACACTAGCGGAACTTGCGGTTCGCTTACGCTAGATTTCTAGTTTCCTATATAAAAAGGTTCTAACTTTATAAATAAAATTAAAACTCTTTAATAGCTACAAAGCAAGAAAATTGTCGAAATAAAAACATTGGTGGCCATTTCTATGTATATTAACAGTAATCAAAAAATTTAATTCGAAGAGGAATGATGTGTTTCGTTTAATAAAACCCCTCAATCATCAGGATAAAAAATCTTATTATAAATCATTTCCACTGAAACTAAACAGAAAATTTGAACGCATAACTTCTATTTCCACAATCAGTCAAAACACAATAGTTCGCACTTCAGAAAGATTTTTACAATCTCAAGGCGTGCCCACATAAAATCTGGGCCCAAGACTTTATGACCTGTAAAGTTGCCAGTTCATTATAAGGATTGTAAAAATCATTCCTTACGTGGGTGATACGTATAAAGCAAATAATATTTTTTGTTACATAGTGTTACATTTAAGAAAAATTATTGTTATTTCGTAGAGAAAATCTAGGCAAGTAGGAGACTTGGAGAACAAAATTTTCATCTGAAGCTAATATAAATTTCTTATAATAATATAGCGTATTTATATTTATATGAAAACAAAATAAAACTTATTCAAGAGCGAAGTTATAGGTAATCTGACTAAAAATAAAGCTTAAATCATTTATCTATTTTATTGATACAACAGTTATTTATTGTTTATTAGTGTTATATTTATTCCATTTATCTGGTAATTATAAATTATAAAATTTTACGATAGAGTCACGGAATGACTTCCGAAACTACTTTTCTGATCTTAACCTTATCTTAAATGTGTCATTCGACATGACTTACAAGATAGTATAGTTTGTTACCTGGTTATTTCATTTTTTAATGGTAAAAATAACAAGTTTTACATCTTGAGAGGGATTCTTGAGAGAGAACTCGAGAAAAAGCTACTCTAAGTTACAAATTCTTCCTCAAACATAAAAACTGTACTACGAGTATACATGTATTTTTGTATTTAATATTTGTGTATTGTATTTTCTTGAACTTCTTTGTAATTCACATTAATTTTGCACAATTCAACTAATTCATTACGAATTTAATTGTTTATTTAGGGAAAGCGCCATCTATCTGGCTACAATGTAAGCTAACATCGAGAATCTAGGCAACCTATTTATGAACTTATATTTAGCACAACTTTAAATTCTTGCTTCGAAATGACAGTACAACATATTCATGATATAAAATTATAGAAGGTGACACTTAATTATGTTTTGAAAATACATGCCTAATGAATTTTATATTTGATAGTTTTTCAATGATTTTTTACAAGATCATGAAGAAATATTAATAATTCGATTAAAATATAGAAATATAATTCCCAATATTAGTTTAAACAATATTATAATATTACATTTATAATTTTATTCCAAACAATTGCCAGTAGACTTTTCTATTCTAAAAATAGTATACTGATCTAAGTCATAGCATATCATGACTTTGAAGTCATCAACAGGTGGCTATCATGCGTCATCATTCTAACACTAATTATGTTACGCGGAAAATAACAACATACCAATAATAAAATAAATTAATATAAACTCACCTTTGTCACATTTTAATGAAATCCTCAATGTAACGCAAAGTTCAGTTCCTTTCAATCACAAAGCCCATTTCCCCCCAAAACTACGAAGTTAACCCTCTCATAGGAATCAAAACATAACCTACACGCACTTAAACAGTTACAAACACATCCCAACCATTAAAAATACTAAAAACACATTTTTTTCAATAAGAAACTGTTAAAGGTACCCTGAAACAACCAGGCTCGCAAGCAAATTAAGTCAATACGTAATTAAAACTGGCACAACGCACACATACAAAGGATCGACATAAAAATGCGGGAGGGAAAAAAAAGTATAGGTTTAAAATTTACCCGGTATAAATTTGTGTTTTTTTCCCTCACCTACTTATGTATAGGGACATGCGCAGTAAAGGGTTAAGTTGGTGTAAGTCGGCCAATGTGAATACGTTGTGAGTTAGGATTTTTTTAAGTGTACTTTATGTTATTGCAATTTGGTCGGGTTATAGAAAGTAATTAGTAGCACTTTTTTTCTTATTTTGGGAGGTGGCGCTAGGTGTCTCGTCAATAAAACAGTGTCCTAACCTTTATTTGTAATTGTTTCGTAATAAACTAATATTATTATTTAAAAAATGGCGTGTGTTATAATTATTGTGATAACAATTTCTTTAATGTTTGAACGATTTAAAGTTTTTACAAGTTTCATTGAAAAATATCATTCGTATAAGTGTTAAAATATTTAAAGTGATGACAGGAAAGAATAAGTTAAGGCGGTTTTAATTAATATCCCGTGTAACTTAATATTTAAGTGGAAATAACTTATTTTAAATAAAAAGTTTTCTAACAACATTAATTTGTATTTATACTCAAACGTAGATAATTAATACATAATATATACTACAATTGAAAATTGTGGATATTTAATACAATGCAGTTGTATAATAGTGATTGTTCTTTTATTTATTAATAATATTAAAAAATAAAACGATTATTCCAATCATACTTAACTCATTACATAGCGCCATCTATTATCAGACTGTAATAACAGTTTTTCAGGCATTTTTTCAGCGAAATACTGAAGTTATAAAAAAGAGAGAGAGGGCGCTTTATATCTAGATTTTTCTTAGATTTCCTATTTCAATAAAAACTAATTGATTATTATTTAACAATAGTGTCTGACGAACACAATATTGGGTGTTCTCTCAAGTGAAGCATGAAATGCATTGAATGATTCACCATCGGTTACGGTATTAGCGAATATTCGTTTGCTATACAAGTTTCGATTTTGATTTTATTACAAAAATATATTTGCCTGTAAACAAAGCGTGTTTGTTGTAAAAAGTGTATTATCTAAGAAAAGGGAAAAGAAAAAATTAAAACTTTTAAAAAGTAATTTAATAGTATGCAAAAAATGTGATATAAATCAGAAAAAAAACACTTTTTCTAATAACGCCACTGGTAATATTAAAAATATAAAACTAGCCTAATATTTTAGCCTCTCATTATCAGCAAGAAATACCTAAACCGTATCATTTTTGCTACAAGCTTTTCAAAGCTCGAAATGCTCCAGTGATTGAGCTTGCAACAATAAATCCAAAATGTCGTAAAGGCATCACAAAAAACGATTTTTCACCATGGAACCCCCTCGCTCACACCCTCGCTTATTCATTTTGTATTACTTTAAGATGTGATATGTGATCTGTGGAAATGCGTCGACACGTCTTGGCCAACTGCGGTGGGAAAAGAGAGATATACTTACTCCAGTTCTATTTATACTACTAATTTAATGTGTTAAAATATCTGCATATTTTAAATAAATCTTTTCGGTTTTTTCTTGTATTTATTTTAATGTGTTTTGTTTTTAAACATATTTTTCTTTAAAATGTCAAATTTTCGCGTAAAATCTATTTATTTAATTCATCAATATATGGTAAAGACCTTCTGTAACATTATGTTATGGACACACTCTAAGACAAGCAAGTTATCTCACGATCTTCTTCTGCCCTGTAAGGTAAGTGGTAATCAAATCAAAAATGATTCGCACATGAGCTTATTGTTGTATAAGACCTGGGATTTGAACTCACTGCACTTGGTTTCCCATAAAAAGCCTTTGGACTATCAAAATGAATACACCTTAATTTCTGAGACTAAGCCGTACAAAATTCTCGAATAAACACTAGAAAATAACAAAACTAGATATTCTAGATGGGAAAATGCTACACTTTTCTAGGTATAGTAAACTAAGAGGCAAAGCATATAAAATGTTACAAGTACCTGATTGACCTTATAATACAACTTTTATATAAAATGCACATATTTATGCAATTGAGACTAAGTTAATAATTACATATTATTTAAATAGATATAACTAATACATTCATAATAATATAAGTTATATTCAATAATTTTCATCTGGGGCTCGAAATTAGATCTTGATAATTATTGAAAATTTATTGAAAATTATAAATTTGTTTTAATTCCAAAATTATATAAAAATCAAAATGACTCAATTGATTGAAATATGATATTTCAATCAATTGAGTCATTTTGAATTCAAAAATTCTAAGAGAATGTGTTAATAGTTTAATAAATTATGGTAGAAGAGCACCTTTTAGCCCTAGCAATATTTCATCAAAACAAAACGACTAAAAAGAGGTTTCATAAGAATCGTAATAAAATTTGAATGTTACATACATACAAATAAAAAAAAACAAAGTAATTGCAAAATCGATGTTATTTTTTCTGTAATAAAATAATTATAAATATTGAGCAGGTGTCACTCGAGTCGTATTTGCCCTGCATTTGATACATAATAATCTACTAACCAACAAAAATGTAGTACGCACGTGCCGTATCGCTTATAATACGTTTATATATCACTAGAATTCCTATACAAGTGATTATATAAAAGCTTACTATGTAAGAAAACAGTATTTATTATGGCTTTTTAATGGTGTATTTGTATTTATGAGTTTTCAACTGCTTAATATACGAGTATTTAGGTAAAAAAATATTTAAGGGTATTGAAAGCTCAGGAAGCTTGTGTTTAGAATACCAGATACATATTATCAATATAAACACCCATGACTGGAGCACAAACATCCGAGTTTAACAAATGAATGCCCCCAGCGAGACTTGAACCCGCGACCGCTGGCGCAAGATAGTGGGGTCACTACAAACTGCGCGAAACGTGCCGTCAAATAATACTATCTTTTCGATTATCTTCGCGGATCTACTTAGAGTTATGGTTCCCTTTTTTTAAATGGCTTAAAGCAATCTTGGTCACGGGAAAGCCTAAGTTTAAGATGTCTTAAAGCTTATATATTATAATGAATAAGAAAAATATCCAATAAGATTCATTTAAAAGTAAACTGTGTCGTTACAAATATCTATTTATTTAAAATGTCGGTTCAATTTATTTAAATACAATTTTGAAATCAATTTTCAATACCGCTATATTCCTTTGTTCGCTATTTTTAGCTTTTAAGTTGTAATACAAAAACCAACTGATGTCTATTATTGTACTGTTACTGGCTAGACAAGGCAACTGAAATAATTCAATTTTTGACAACGTTCGTAGAAAACGATATGCTAATGTAATCATCACGAGGAAAGTGGATCGATTTTGATGAAATTGGGTATGATGATAACCAGTTATTTGGGTCAACATTAAAGTTACCTTTCTAATATATATACTAACAGTTAAAAAGTAACTTGTCACTAGTCTGTCTATACATATAAATAAAATTGAAGTGTCTGTTTTTAATTTCAAATTAACAGCTTTTCACTAAATGCATATGAAAGTATATATGGTACTTACATCAAAAATCGATTTTTCATGTTTTTGTTCAGTCTCTCGGTCTGTTTGTTCGCGCTAATCTCTAAAACGATTGGACCGATTTTGACGGGACTTACACTCGCAGATAGCTAATGTTATAAGGAGTAACTTAGGCTACTTTCACTTTAGAAAAATTTATTTTCACTAGCGGAAACCGCGACTTCGCTCGCGCTAAATAAAAGGACGAACCCGAGCGAAGTGAGATCGAGTCGGCTAGTATATTATTATTTATACACTTAGAATAATATGCCCATTTGACGATAAAGACATGTTCTTAGGCAATGTTTTTCATGTTCTCATAAATATTATTCATTAAATTATAAACTAATAGAAAATGCCACGAAATAGCTATTAATAAATCAGTCAAATACAAGTCGCGTGCACTATTTGATTTATATCTTACGTACTGTTCATTTATATTTCTGTTTGCTTAAGACTCCTTTTATGTGCTAATATTTAAGTAAGTGATTGAATTAAAAAAATATGAAACTCTAGCAACTCTTCTTTAGATAAGTTTTTGTGATTAGTATAGATTTCACTGAAATGATATATTTCATCTGCTATCATAAAGGTACCCCCTTTGTTCGCGCTAATCTCTGAAACGGCTGGACCGATTCTGATAAGACTTTCATTCACAGAAAGCTAATGTTATAAAGGAGTAACTTAGGCTAGTTAGTTTAGAAATTTAATTTATTTTAACTAGCAGAACCGGCGGCTTCGCTCGTGCTTAATCAAGGGATTGACTTGAGCGAAACCAGGGTGAACTACTAGTTAAATAAAAAAGGAAAAATTAAATATATTAATATTACACGTGTAAAAAATTGCATATTTTATATTGTTAACAATAAGTAATTAAAGTTAGAATAATTAAAGAAATTGCAATATAGAAATCAAGGATTTTTTACTCAAGTAATATATAATATAATAAATACTCGATAATGTTTGTGTAACACGCAAAAAGAAATTAGAATAAAATTTACATGACTTAACTTCTTATTGCATCCAACCTCTCTTCACTATATATGAAATTTGGTAAATAGTCTAGAGTAAAAGAAAAAGTAAAAAAAATAGTCTAGAGCCTGAGAAAGGACATAGGTTAATTTTTAAGGCGAAAAAAGTTCTGTAAGGGGTTGAAAGGGGATGAAATTTTGAACGGAAATTACATCATTTTTAAAGCTAGAAGCTTGAAACTTATTATTTAGGTTTTTGATTAGATATAAATAAAGTCATTCAAAGTTTGTAAAAAAAATATCTTAAAGTACCCAGGGATGAACCCGAGCGAAGCAAGGGTGAGTCGCTAGTGGTTGAGAAGAATCTGACAAAATTCATCCTTATAATTATTTCGTTTTGTCGGCGCGGCATTGCCCTGATAACCCACAAAGGAAAATATGTGAAAAAACGTCAGAGGGGTGTAAGACCATCAATCTAACTGAACGATCTTCCCGTCGATTTTTTCTAGAATTTTCGTCTTTATTTTGGTATTGGTCTTCCAAAATACTATGAAAATTTATCAACCGAAAGATAGTGGATTGTTGTTAGTTTTCACTTTAATTTTAATATTTCGGCATTAGTTTCGCATTTATATATGTACTACTAATATAAAGAGAAACCTTTTTTAATTTTAGTATAAAATTGATATATCTGAGGGATTATTTATTTACAATAATTAAGGAAATTATCAGTAAAATTAACTATACAAGTCGTGTCCGCGTGGAATAGTGGCAAAAATGCTGGACGCATTCCACCGCTGAAATCTGAATGGCTGTCGCCAGTAGAGGCGATAAGACGAGGTGTTATGTCTTTTAAGAAGTGCTTAGCACTTTGACTCCATTGCCCAAGGGTTTCTACAGCAAAAGGTATAAAAACATTATGTTGACTAAGAAAGACATATAATACCTAAATATATTTAAAACTAGTGACTAACCCTGGCTTCGCTTGGGTTCGTCTCTAGGTTAAGCGCCAGCGAAGCTACGGGTTCCGCAAGTAAAAATAAGTACAATTTCTGCCTCCTTCTTTTTTGAAGTCAGTTAAAAAGTAGCTTAAGTCACGCCTTATAACATTAGCTATCTGCTAGTGAAAGTCCAGTCAAAATCGGTTCAGCCGTTTCAGAGATTGCCCGGAACAAACAGACGGAGAGACAAAAATTTTAATTTTTTTTGCTGCTAGTACATATAGTAAATACTTTCAAATGCATTTAGTGAAAAGCTGTTAATTTGAAATAATTAAAAACAGACACTCAATTTTTATTTATATGTATAGATGTCTAGAGTACAAACAGACAGTTCAATTTCATTTATTTTATATAGATATGATACTCAGCGTAAGTAATTGATTGAGATTCAAAACAATCGCTCGTTTAACATAATATTTCGATTAAGTTAATGTATAGGTTATTTTAAATTCAATAAAACTTGTGCGTTTTACATCACAATAATATAATTTACAATACAATGAAATAATTATCAGCTATTTCTTGTATAAGGGTTGAACTGTTAATTGATTGAAGATGAGAAACTTCCGTACTAAGAGAGTGTGATCCGAAAGAAATTATTAGAAATAGTTTTTGGGAATATTTTGCTCAAGTTTATTATCTTATTAGATTTACATTTAACATGAAGAATAGAAACACATTTTTTGCGAATTTTTTTTCGGATTTATTTTGATTTTTGGTTCTCAAAATTTCGACTGCTTATACCTATATAAATAGATATGCCACATATGTAATAACAAAGTTGCTTTTGTAGTTAATATAAGAATTATTAATTAATCGACTCAGTTTTACATTAGATTTTCAACTTATTGTAGTATAAGAACTGCTTTACGAGACTCAATCTTTTAAACGTCAAGTTTTATACTGTAGCACATATCTCAAATATAATACACATGAGACGAAAAATATATAAATATATAAATAGCCACAAATTTTATGTCGATTTAAGTTATCAATCCTACATGTTACCACTGGTGTTACGGTGAAGGAAAACATCGTAAGGAAACTTGCATGTCTGAGAGAACCTAGCAAGTTTTCAAGAGACATGTGAAGTCCGCCAACACGCACTAGGCCAGCGCGGTGGATTATGGTCTGATCCCCCTCGTAGTGAAGTGAGTGCCCAGCAGCGGGACGTTAAAAAAGGACTGAATTATGAATACAAGTTAAGTTAAACAAACGTACTCTGTTACAGACATTATTTTAAGATCGGAATCACGACATTCCTATGCCATATCATATCAACATGTTAGGTGGGCTGCCATAAAAAGAAGTTTTAATTGAAATATGCGTCTAACGTCCATATTACTGTGAAATTGTATAAACTGATTTATAATGAACCGTGTGAAAAGATAGTATGTAAGCAAATCTGTACCTACAGATAAGTAAGATTTAGGATACTGTTTGTAAGGAGAAATATCGTTTTATTAAGTAAATAAATTAAAATAAAAAAAAATTATATAGTGTATACCTTTTTTTGTTTGTGTTGTTACAGCTGATCTCAGAAATAGCTGTACTAATTTTGACGAGACTTTCATTGGCACATAGTTATTAGTATAAGGAGTAACTTAGGTATTTTTTTGTAATATCTAACAGTTAACACATATTAATCGAGACACGCACAGAATATATAGTAGGTATAAGCCTAAACTAATATGGCCTGATTCACCTTGTATTGCAGGGAGGGCCTTACCCAGCAGTGGGACGTTAAAAAGACTGAACGCAATCAGTACATAATATAAAACAAAGTCGCTTCCCGCTATCTGTCTGTCCCTATGTTTGCTTAGATCTTTAAAACTACGCAACGGATTTCGATGCGTTTTTTTAATAGATAAAGTGATTCAAGAGGAAGGTTTATGTGTATCACAATCGGATGAACCCGAGCAAAGCAAGGGCGAGTCGCTAGTATAATATAAGTAAAAGAATTTTTGGATTCGGATCACTGGTTTCAGAGATTACTCTACATACAAACTCATTTTGCTGATCCGATTTCAGTTCAAGGATTCATAAATTATTTTTGTAACTACATTATTTTATGCTATTGTTATTTTTTATTAAAATAAAGCGAAACAAGTTAAAAGTTACGAGGTCCAATTATTTTTTTGCCATCTATTATAATAGTTTAGACACTTGACCGTTTTTGTACAAGATGAATAGACTACGTGTAAAAAGTAAAAAAGGCGATTGTAACAAAATCCGACACAATTTTCAACAAAAAGATTAATTAAACATTTTATTTCGAATGTAGCTAAGTAAAGTATTGTAAACTGAGTTATAATTATTAAAAAATCGACATCCAGTTCCGTGGCAAGCTACGAGGCTTCTGTTACGGATATATAAAAATGTGAATATGGGATGTTACTATAACTAGAATATTTTCTTTTATCTAACGACCGTCCAAACCGCTAGAAGACTATTATATACAAAAAATCAAAATCAGAGTTCGGTAACTTTCATCTCTGTCAACTGATTTTTAATACTTGTTGGCCAGCTCTAATTTTATTTGTATAAAATGCAAGCAGTTACTTTGGTTATGTAGATTTTTTTTAGTAAAATTGTTATTTGATTTTATCGGAAAATCTGTTTCACATAAAAAATAAGTGTTCACTTAAGATTTTTTGTATTTTCAATTGCAAACACTAATCGCGAAAATCACAGCATTCCCGCCTCGCCTAGAGACGTGCTATAAAGCCATAGAAGTTTTATTACATTTGATAAGTGAATTCCTTTCAACGTATGTAAGGTTAATAACTTTAATTATGATAAAACATTAAAGATTATTTCGAATTATGGATACATGGTATATGAATCGAGGTTATGTTCTAAGATTATTAACAACTCTTGGAATTCGTGGACATATTAATTTCGTTTCTATATTGATGTGCTATGTGTTCTCAATACAGAATACCTTCTGGCTAATATACACATAGTCTAATATAGTTATAATATTCCTATACATACGTATAGCTAGAAAAGCCTATGTATATATTTATTTAATCTACTAGCAATTCCTGTGGCTCTGGTTGCATTGTAATCACTATTAAAATTAGTATTGGTGGTAGAAGGATATAATTTTTAGGCTGTACGTATTTTTTATACCAAATCATAGAAAAATAAAGAATAAAAATATGGTCCATAAATAAAAAATCTGGAGATTGCCACTCTTTTAGCCTAGGGGAATAAAAAATAGTCTACCTATTCTCGGACCTACCTACCAAACACACAAAAATATCTCAAGAGATTTTTATATATTAGATCCAAAGGTGATATCAGATGGTTCACTCGAATGAATATTCACTCGGATGAGTGCTTCATTTTCTCTTCTATCTATCTTCAATCCCATGTTTACACGGCTTAGACAAAATGATATAGAAAAGAATATTCATTTTTAATTTCTTTCAATATGTCATCGAATCAGGTCGGCTAAAGGGTTCAAGAAAAAATGACTGAACCCGAATGAACATTCTCTCAGTGTTCAAACCGTTCATTCGGAGTGGAGTGAACGATACAAGATGAAAATAGCCAACACTGTTGGATCGGTTCACTAATGAATTTATTCTGCACTAATGTTTCATTTTATGATCAGATGTGTCACTTTAACTTTAAGTGAAAAATGAAAGATGAAAGTGAACAAAAAATTACCCGTCTGATATCACCTAAACTAAATATCAAAACATATCTCTCACTAAGAAAATAATATCTATCACTAACAAAATAATATCTAACACACACGCAACGTAGTTTCTCAAAATTTAGCTAAAACCCAACACGTCACGCGCAAGAATATTTCATTTATCACTCTGTTACTCATATATTAAGTGGGCCTGGAAAGAACAGGGTTTGTCTTTTAAATTAATTGATGTGGATTGGGCGGTGACACGAAGAGGCCAAGACGTTGATATTTTTAACTAGTCGTTGCATTTGACTTTAGTTGAAAGTTATTGACTGGTATAGAGAGTTATCTAGACTACTAGTGAAGTGTACTTTAAAATTTTCGAAAATTTATTGCAATATAAAATATTCTATATGTCGAGCAGCTATTATCATACCAAATTTAGATCGATTGATCGATTATCTTATGTTGCATTCACAGAAAAAGACAAACAAAAATTCTAAAAACTACAGATTTAGCCTCTATCGATAATAATGAATATTTAAATAATATTTTCGAAAAAATATTCAATGTACAGATATAACTCATTTAAAATTATGTAGGTATGTATAAATGTATAAATGATTACTACAAGAGTTAGAAGTTAGTGATGCGAGTATAGGGAGCGATATAGACTTATTATACTAATATTAAAAAGCTGAATAGTTTGTTTGTTTGTTTGGTTGGTTGGTTGGTGGAACGCGCTAATCTCAAGAACTACTGATTTCATTTGAAAAATTCTTTTTGTGTTGGATAGTCTGTTTATCGAGGAAGGCAATATTACATCATGCTACGAATAATAGATGCGGAGCATCAATGAAAAATGTTGCCAAAGCGGGAAGGGCGGGCGTTATTTTGGCGAGGTACCTCGGTAGGTTACCGCGCGACTCAGTAAGAATTTGGTTTCCGGTCTTTAGAACACGTGCAAAGCCGCGGGAAATGCTAGTAATAAATAATTTTATTTTATTTTATTTAAATTCTTAATCTCGACACTTGTCACCGAATTTTATATTAGCTGTATAACGTATAATCGAGGGTTCAATCATTGTACACAAAATTTCATACAGAATAGTACTACATAATTTATTTTAGAATTATTATATAGTGGCAGTGAAATCCCATCGGTTAAAGAAAGTAAGCTTGAGAAACCGAGCAATGCAAGTATAAATCCCAGGTCACGCCCTTCTGAAATTTATACGTTGGACAACAACATAATTATCACGAGTCTTACAGCAAAGAAAAGAATTGTAAGAAACTTGCATGTCTCAGAGATCCTTACAAGTTCTCTTAATACATTTGAAAACTTAGCCAGCTTGCTGGACTATGGCCTGATCCCATGAGGCCCATGCCTAGCAGTGAGACTAAAAAAGGCTGAATACAAAGTAAATAAGTTTTAAATAATAAGTAATGAGATTTTTAAATCTGTTTAAGTTATAATTACATCGAATAGATTTCGTTAAACAAAACAAATCAAAAAGCTTCTACAAATGACGACAACAATGCAAACATACAAAAAAAGCCCACAACTTTCCCGCCTTATAATCCGTCAAAGACATTAGTTACTGGCAAATCCGCAAAACGTTTTCCCTCAAAACTGGAGACGAATCAGTAATGATGTCTTCGTGACAGCGCTGATAGAAATAACGCGGTATGTGACATTTTTCTCCTCACATTACCTGTTTTTTTGTTGATATCAAGTTTATTTGTTTATATGTCGGATATAACTTATGAAATTAGAAACAAAGTCTTTGTGCCCGTTGTTGCACAAAAGTTAAATAAATAAATAAAAATTGTGTTACAATATTAACACACAGCACCATCTAGGTCCATGACAAGTTACCATAATATGCCAGATAGTTGATACACTACCTACACATAATATATACTTTAAATGTTGTAAGAATGTCCCAACATATTTATTTATTTATTTATTTATATATACTTTAAATATATACATTATAAATATACTTAGCTCCAATGTCTAAAGTACAAACATTCATGATATCGCACAGATGAACGCCACCTGGATTCAAACCCACGACCGACGACAACATAAACTAAGCCAAAAGTCGTTAAAATACGTAAGTTATAGAAATTAATAGAAATAAAAGTATTAATAAAAAATAATTAGGTATCTTTATATTTATCATTTTCCTGTAATAGGAAAGAAAAACTAAGCAAACAATTTTGTCACGTACACGGTTACATTTGTGACGGTGCACCCTCGCGTGCAGTTGATTAATGACGTCACAGCGCTGTCGTTAGCCCGATGCTCCCATAGGATGAGGCGAATTTATCTTCGCCTATTGAACTGTTTTATATTTTGCTGGATTTTTTCTAGTGAAACCTATATTAAATAATAACTTATGATAAGAATTAGTTATTAATATTATGTATGTTGACAATTTTTTTTTATATTCATAAGTATAAGGATAAATAAAATTGTAGCGTTTGTTTGTAATATCAAAATAAGAGCTTTTTACTAAATTAAATACAGTACATATATGAAAAATATGATTTAAAAAAATGTCTGTCTTTCAATTTATTCTGGGTAATGTCTAAAACGCCTAAACTGATGTTTACATGATTTTTACTAAAAGATCCTTGATGTTATAATTAGCTACTTAACTTTTATTTTAGATGTATAACAAGGGTTTCTTTTAAAAAAAGCTTACCTAAGGATACATCATGCACACGAGCGAAGCGAGGGTAAGTCGGCATTATTGACAATATTTTTTGAGTAATTGTAAGTTATTATTTAGTAATTGATTTAGTAATAGATTTAGTAATAGGTAATAGCTACATACACCTGACAGTTAAAGTTATTTTTAAGACAATTAAAGTAAAAA
The DNA here is from genome assembly GCA_905231865.2 of Boloria selene. NCBI lineage: Eukaryota > Metazoa > Arthropoda > Insecta > Lepidoptera > Nymphalidae > Boloria > Boloria selene. Next base: position 2,227,482 of record HG993156.1, read on the forward strand.
AATAAAATATAGAATCGACTCTAATGATACAAGATAACAAAAGGTGTATGTATATAACTACAAAAGTAAAAATTATTATTATTATCTTCGAAAAATGTAACTTACGAATATCTTACGTTATATGACCGTATAATTATTTTCGCGGTATCTGATACATCGGCGTATCACTGCAAGTGGCCTCCTGATTAATGACGTCACAAAGATAATGCTGCCAGTGCTTCCGTATAGGGAATGTGTTTTTTTCGACCAAGCTATCCCTACATATAGATAAATATTTCTTTTTTTTATTTCTATATGATTTAAAGGTCTTTGAATCTTTAAAGATTATGCCAGACCTATTGTATCACACTAACATATATTCAACTAAGTACTAATCTTATTTAAACATTTTAACCATATAATGAAAAACTAATTTAGCTTGTTCTGTTAGGAAGATAAATATTTCACATATACAGTCGTATACTTATAGGATAGCCAGAACAGTGGTAGCCCAGTGGTAACGCGCTCGCTTGAATAACCGAGTAAAGTGGGCTCAAATCCGAGTCTCACAATTCTGATATTTTTATATAAGAATCATTTCTAACATGATTGTAACATGATTTCTAACCAGTTGTGTTATGGAGAAGAGAACATCATGAGGAAATTTCACGTCTGAGATAACGTAGCAAGTTTTCGAAAGACATGTTAAGTACACTAACTCGCACTAGGCCAGCGTGGTGGACTATGGACTGATTCCCTTCGTAATGAAGGGAGGCCCGTGCCCAGCATTGGGACGTCCAAAAGGGCGTAATACTTTTTATTTAAAATACATACAGCTTACTATTAAAGTCATCAACCCTAAATCAATCAAAATTAATCGTACTAGTATTATAAAATGTGAATATTTATGATTTATGAGGGATGAAGGGATGTTTATTATACTTTTACAAACAAAACGGCTGAACGGATTTGGATAAAATTTAGCATTGGCATATAAGGATAGAAATAACACGTATTTTTTCTTATACCAGAAAAATATACGGTTCTCCCATAGGTTTTTTTGTTATCACTATGGAAGACATGGCTCGCTTGTAATATGTAACCATAAGTATTAATTACAAGTTTTGTGCATTGTGTAGAGAAAAAATCAACAAGACCTCATTTGTGTTTGGAATTTCAAAAACTAGAACACCTTTTAAAGGTGTATTTTTATAATCAATAAAATTATATTATATATCTATATATAACCCTTGTGTAGAAGAAAACGTGACAATGTAGCATATTACCTTTTATAGACTTAATATTCCAAAACATGGTCGTACAATTTGCATGAAATATTTGTACGAGTTTGAGCCCTCGTTTAAAAAACATAAAAACAAACATTTCTGACGTATTATTATTTCTTACAAATTCCTATTTAACGATGTACGTAAATTCTATGCAAATCAACAGTTTCAACAATGAAAGGCCAGTTTGTGATGTTCCAAAAATTCAACAGCTTATTTATTATGGATATTTAGGAATGTCTGCTATGAATATTTTCATTTTCTAATCTATACATATAAATAAAATTGATGTGTCTGTTTTTAATTCCAAATCAACAGCTTTTCACTAAATGCACATACAATAATATGGTACTAGCATCAAAAAATCAATTATTAAAATTTTTGTCTGTCTGTCTGTTTGTACCGGGTAATCTTTGAAACAGCTGGACCAATTTTGACGTTCACACGCAGAAAGCTAATGTTATAAGGCGTAACTTAGGCTACTTTTTAACCGACTTCAAAAAAGGAGGAAGAAATTATATTTATTTTAATTCCCCCGCTGAATGGCAATGCCGATTCTTTGGGCGAAAAATGAGCCAGCTCTTCTGTCACCAGTAGAGGCGATAAGACGAGGTGTTATGTCTTTTAAAAAATGCTTAGCACTTTGACTCCATGGCCCAAGGGTTTCTACGGCAAAAAGTATAAAAATATAATTTTGACTAAGGAAGGCATATTTACGATACTACATCCGACGAAAAACTAGCCGCTTTATAATTCTTGCAATGTACTTATACTAAATTGGTCAGACAGTAGGTACATTTTTTGTATTCTAGTACAATAATTCTTATTATAACACGTAAGCTAATTGCGTTTTTGCTATTTTGTAAATTGAAACAACTATAAATAGATGCATTTATTAAAAGCTTTTTACACACTGGCTAAGAAACTCAATTAAATATGTTATTATAATTGAATGTAATCAACGGTTAATTTATCTCCATTTCGCTTTTCCTTAGTCACTCTTCTGAAATGTTACAGTAATATGAATATTAATATAGCGATATAAATTATATAGTGATAATTTTTGTGTTTTTATTTATGTGCGTACACATTAAAAAAATAAATAAAATTGCAGTCTGCCTGTGACCGCATTGCAGAAATCACTGAATTTGAAAAATCACTGATAGATTTTAATAAAATTTAGTATGATAATAGCTGAAGATCAACGTTTAGCATATTTTTTACTTCGGGAAAATATCTCTTAGAACTGTATGCAAAATACTATAGGAAGAAACCCGAGCGGAGCGAGGTTGAGTCGCTAGTCGTTAAGAAGTTTATGGGAATGACATATTATAACGATTTTATGACATAACGATTAAATCTATCATATCAATAGAATTTTAAAATATCTATTCTATAGCTATTGTAGAATGCGTTTCATTATTTCACTTGAAAACGTGAGAGACAAAGTATTTATTTTTTATCAACTTGTCATCGATTACCACGTTTTCTGTATTGTTAATCCATGAAAGGTATATAAATGTACATAAATAGTACGAGATTAGATGTATACATTTCTCTATTACGATGTATAAGTTTTTGTATTTGTCATCTTTTTTTTCACAAAATACACAGCTAAAGCTAAAAGCCATAATTGAATTTAACGTTTTGATACGTGACGAACTGTGTCTTAAATAATTAATAAAAAAATATACATTTTTATATTCTTATAGCCAAAAAAAGATATTTTATAACCCAACAAAACAAAAAAAAAATGTTTAGATATTAAAAAATAATATCTTATATTTGTTTCTGGACAAGATTTATTTTAAACATTTATCAAAAGAGTCAAATATCAACAGACTTAATTGAAAAAATAATTTATATAGGTCTTTATTAGTTTCCACAAGAAAAAAATTGCATTTTCAGCACTTTACATCATTCACTCTCTATGCATCATTCATTCGATATGAATGGACTGGTCATTCACCGCTAAGTCAACAGATAACTAGATGATTGTTCACGTAGTCACGACGTGACTCTTCTGGTTACAGCTTTTATATACCAGGGACCATCAAATTTTATAGATAAGGGTCGCTAGAACCGTTAATAATGCTAATACTATAAATTTCGCTTTGCTTTCTTTTAGATGCGTTTTTGGACCCGCACTAGCCTTCACTTCTGATCAAATGAACAATTATTTAGACAAAGACAAAATAAAGAAAAATTACATCGAATGGTTTTATTCGAATTATATACGTTAGTAGAACTCAACACACAAACAGACACACTAGAGTAAGGGCTTGTTATTATACTTGAATGTTACGAATGATTTAGTTTCGGTTAAAAAATAGTTCCTAGCTCACCAATATATAATATGTTGCTTTTATTTTTTGAAATATAATACAAACCACATTTCTTAACAAAATATATGGTTGTGATTAATAAAATATTATATAATAAGTAGCTTTTTTTCACAAAGTATAAATACTTTTTACTTACTGTTACTTAATAGGTTTACTCTAAAAATAAATATTACTATACATTAAAATCACTTTTGGGTAAAAGATATAATACTTTAATTATTACTATTGTATAATGTCAATTATGTCGTCTCATCATTAGATACTTTCTGTGAAGAGTTCTATAAGAAAAATCGTAAATTATAATTAATTGGCGATAAACTAATTAAAAAACTACTTTGTAAAACAATAAATGAGCATGGACTTTGTTTCAATTACTTAATAATCACAATATCACGAAAACTTTGCGCTTCAGTAACGTCACGCCGCCTGGTATTACTGCAACTCAGATCGTAAGTTTGATTCCCATAAATGGGTTTAACCTTTGTTTCAGACATACAATATTTTGTTTCCTTACTGGTATTTTCACCGTCAATATTTTCTTGTAAAACTGACTGTGAAAAGTGACAGTGTACGTCAAAAATTTATGCTTAAAAAGTTCAGTTTCGCCACATATTTGACTTGTATGTATGTAACCAGAAGGACTAATTTTTCTATTTTTGTAGCGCAAAAATAAATCCTTTAAACCCACTCAAACAGCTCTTAATAAATTTTCTTTCGACTTCTTAATTTATAGATAATAGTTTAGAACATTTTGTTTTTAGTCAGTGAGTGAACGAATATTATAGTATTAATATTATGTAATTAATTTAACGGGCTGATCTATGGAAACCCCTGCTTAGAGCAGAGCAATGAAAAAGAGAAAAGATAAGGTGCATTAAAAAAAGAATGCCCGATATCGCCCGCCCGATGCCACAGCGTGGAGAATCGAGCGCATCCGTGCGTAAAACTTATAGCAGGTTGTTGATTTTTTTTATTAATTTTTTTTTCTAAGGCACGGGTGACCCAGGTTATTGATGCATAACTTTTAGATGAGTCAAAAAAGGCTGTATTAAATAATTGTCATCCAACGGTAAAGAGGGAATCGGTGTTGATATAAATGCTTAATTGGAACGGTAAAAAATATTAGAAAAAGCTTTATATTCAGTAAAATAGATATTTTCTTGAGAATGCTTGGAAATGGCAAATTTTCTGTGAAAAAAATGGTATAAATAGTTCGTATAGTACAAAAGAATGCGAGACTTAATCGTGACTTCTTTTTTGCTCTACACTTTGAAGTTAAAGTGCACTTTATGTATATAAAAAGGTTCCTTAAAATACCTACTGTTCACTTACTATATATGGACAGTAAAATTAATCGATATGTATCGATCGATACAAAAACTACCTAATTAAATTTGCATAATAATAATAATAATAATAGCCTTTATTCAGATCTGTTTAAAGTACATTATATATTAAAATTAAAACTTAGGTCTAGTCTATGAATTGAAATTTAGTTGTCTTCTGCAGATCTGTTTGCCAATCAGCATAGGCCTCCTCCAACCTTTTCCATTCGCATCTATCTTGAGCCACTCTGTTCCACATCACACCTGCCACTTGTCTGATGTCATCATCCCATCTTTTCTGTGGTCTTCCTTTTTTCCTTTTTCCTTCCCTAGGATACCATTTTGTCACAATTTTGCTCCATTTATCCTGTCCTCTTATCATGTGCCCTGCCCATCTCCACTTCTGTCGTCTAATTTTATGTACAACATCTAAAATCTTAGTTTTGTTTCTGATGTCATAGTTTCTTAGTCTGTCAGATTTCTTCACATTTAGCATACTCCTTTCCATAGCATGCTGGCAAGTAGTGAGTTTTCTTGTAATATTCTTTGTTAAGGCCCATGTTTGGCTGCCATACATAAGAACAGGTAGTACGCAGGTGTTAAATAATTTGCTTTTTAACTTTATGTGTACGTTATTATCTTTCATAACCTCTTTCAAGGCCCAGTATCTTTTCCAGCTATTGGTAATTCTTCTATCTACTTCTTTGCGTATAGAATCGTTTTGCGTGATTAACTGTCCCAGATAAATGTACTCGTCCGTGTAGTCAATTTGGTTGTTTCCTAAATTTATGGGGGTTTTCTCTCCATTTGTCATTAATTTTGTTTTTCCCGGGTTCAGTTTTAGACCTACCTTCTCGCTTTCCGTTGCTATTTCTCTTATCATTCTTTTAAGGTCTTCTGATGTTTTCGCAAATAACACTATGTCATCTGCAAATCTTAAATGTGTCAATAAGGTGCCGTCTACATTGATCCCGAGATTTTCCCAATTGAGACCTCTGAAGATTGACTCCATTACTGCCGAGAACAATTTTGGAGACAGAGGGTCTCCTTGTCTAACACCTTTCCCTATTACGAATGGATCGCCTTTCTTTTCTAGTTGAACTCTCGCAGTACTGTTACAATAGATATTTTTTATTATTCGAATGTATTTGTGTTCAATTCCTTGCTCTTTAAGTGCTTCCCAAATCTTTCCGTGAAATAAGGAATCAAATGCTTTACTGTAGTCGACAAATGCAATATAGTATGTAAGTTGGTATTCGTTGTACTTCTCTAAAACTTGTCTCACTACGTGAATGTGGTCGATCACCGAGTAGTCTTTGCGAAAACCTGCCTGTTCAATGGGTTGGTGTTCGTCTAATGTTCTCTCTATTCGTCTCAATAAGATCTTGGCAAATATCTTATATATGTTAGACATAAGGCTGATTGGACGGTAGTTCCCGAGTTCGTATTTATCTCCCTTCTTATGCAGTAGAATAATATTAGACTCTGTCCATTGCTGTGGGACAATTTCGGTGGCAATTATATCATTGAACATTTCTGCGAGAACAGGTGTTATTACGTTTTTGCAATGTCTTAGGATAATAAAAATAAATTTGCATATCTGCTTTTAATTGAAAAATTCTCTACGTGCTTAATTATTTTTGTTTTTGTATTTACAAAGATAAATATATTTTGTTTTATGATTTTTTAATGTCGGGGCATGAACACACTATATATTGGATTATATATATTGGATACCAGATAGGTAATACACTACACATGTATAACTTTAAATACATACACAAAATATAAACACCCATGATTGAAGTACAAGCATTCGTGCTCATCGCACAAATGAAAGCCCCGAGCGGGAATCGAACCTGCAACCTGGTATAGCAAATAGAATTACAACTACAAACTGTATGAAGGGATATCAATTTCACAACTATACTTAACAAGTATATTGTTAATTTCAACGAACTTATAAAGAAAAATCTAGAAAATAATCAATCTTATAAGCAAAACCAGGGTAAAACATTCGTATTCTATTGAATGGTAAGTAAATAATTTCAGTCGCTTCACACAAAGTTGAAGGCAGGAGCTATTTTATAGACATCTAAGTACTCCAGCGGTATAATTAAATTACCGCGAGATAACGGGGCTCTGATCGTGCAAACATGTTGATATGTAAGACGTTAATTAATAACGATTTATGTACGTTGGGAAACGCTTATGCTATATTTATTGTTATTTTTGTATTATACTAGTACCCTCGCTCTTCACAATAACTGCCTCGGTGGTATAGTGGCTAGCATGTACGGTCATACGTCGAGAGGTCCTGGGTTCGAGTTCCATAGTTTTATTTATGAAGTCTTTCTGTTAAGTAAGCCTCAGTTATTTTTTATTATCCGGGCTATTGCCCGGAATTGGGAAGTTGACGGTGTATTACCCCCGTTATTATCTTATACCTTAGATTAGCCATGTCCTATCACTTTAAGTCATAGTTGGCATTTCAATGTGAACAAGTAGCGTAAAAAAGAGATGATAACAAACAAACATCCACGCACATATTTTACTTATTTTCTAACTTATAGTTTCGCATTCTTGAAAATAATCTTTAAGAATGATTAAGATCTAAGTCAGACTCAACTGAAACTGCTTAATAAAAAATACTATTTAATATACTTCTGATAATTTTAGTTGTATCTAATACATACAATTCACTGTTCTACCGTCTATACTTTTGTTTCACAACATTAATTTTAGAAACATTATTAATTTATCTACAAAATTAGTTATAAAAAATATTCATTGACTGAAAAGGAAACAGTTTAATCTAATATAGGTATTTAAACAAAAAACGTTAATAAACGAGAAAACAAAGAATTTATGCTATTTCGTAACTTCTGGTACACACTTTTAACTTATAAAAAGTTAATAAAATAATGGATGAGGCATATACCATATATGTAGAGGCGATTATTTTATGAAGTTTTTGTAAATATTTTACTATAAAAAAGATGTGGACGGTGGAAATTTTTAAAGTTTTTATTACTGACTAGGTACCCACTTTAGTATAAGTTTTTTTTAATTTTAATTTTTTTTAGTTTTCTTTGAGTCATTCTCGAGTTTTACGCTTAGCAACGTTCATTATTTCTATAGATTATACCTACTTACAAATTTTACACAAATGTAAAAAGAAATATAAAATGACTAAAAAGTAAAAATATAGTAAAATATTTTTAGTCACTTTATTAAATAGAGTATAGGTATTACGAGTAATATTACATTAGTTATTATTCCATACACATTGGTAGAATAGTGATATCCTAGTAACTCGGAAAATAAAATAAAAATAAAACGTCTCAAGCATATTTTATTTTTCGCACCTCACATAATATTTTCATGAGCGATTCACTGTCACCACTTGTCTTATGGTTAAGGAAAACTTCATGAGGAAACCTGCATGTCTGAGATCCTAGTATTTTTTAAAATATGGGTATGTGCAGTTCGCCCGCACTTGGCTAACCTAACGTCATCGGATCGGGCTGATCCCTCAGGCGTTGAAGGGAGGCTAGTGCCCAGTAGTAGGGTTAATACTTCTTTGACCCATGTAAGGTTAACCTTGTTTAATTTATTTGGTTTTCTATATTAAAAAAAGAAAAACGTTCGTTAAACTATTTTAATAAGTCTTTTATAAAAAACCTACCTTTTTTAGTGGAAAATTATGTAGTAATATAGAAGTGCATGTTATTATACTTGTTATAAATAATTTCATTGCATAATTTTATATCTTTTCTATAGGTACATTATATTGAAGACGAGTTTCAAACCGTGACTCCGCTCGTGTTGCAGATATCAATAAAAATTAGGTGTGTTATTCTAACAGTTATTCCATCCATTTTAACTCTCAAATGAAATTAATGTAAAAATTACCAACTATAAAGAGCTTATTTCTAAACAAAGCTTATATTTTAAACTTTCATAATATTAGTGATGTCAAATTAATTAAATCTTATTTTAAATACATATACATTATACAGAGGCCATCTTGAAAAGTCTACTTTTTACAAATAGCAGGAATAGTTGCTGGTATTCCATGTTACCCTCCCTACAAGGGATGTGCCATCTCATTAAAGGCTATTAAGGCATGTTAAATACCTCAAGTGATAATGTGTATTAGATAGTAGCGTTTGCTTTATAGCTTTAAATACCGCGATATAGCGCTATTATTTTATTTGGTCCCTTATTAGTGTTTAGGGCTAGACTAATTTTAAAGTTAAATGGCTTTCGTTTCGATTCTTTGCTCTGGTTAACAATTAGTATGGAACTCTTTTTCAACCTTTTTTAGGGATGATTCCGGGATTAAATTTAATCTCACTTTGTATTAAAAAAAATCATTAAATCAATTCAGATTAAGGTTTGGATTAAGCATGAAGAAGTAACAGACAACCAGACAGAGTAACATTCTTATATAATATTTGTGTAGATAGTAAAGATACGAGTAGATTCGATTTTCCATTTCAAATTAAGATCGTTCATCTTTATGAAAAATCGAACCTACTCATATGTTAACTATCCTTTCTATTGTCAGATTTACTATTAATTAGTCCGTTACTTAAGCTTTTATTAATTTAACTTGTTTTGTGAAAATAATATAAATATATGTATACAAAAAATATTAATATACAATCGTTTCCATAGAAAACTTTTAAAGAAATGTACGACGACAATTTATCATGATACTGGTAAATATGACTTTATGTTGATTTTATAGTTGTTTCACACTTCTTTTTAAATTTGATATATGCTAGATGTGTTGACTATCATATCTATAACTGACACATGAATAAGAAATTAATTTAAGAAACTTACACAGTGAAAATATACTGCTATCATCATAATATGACAATGAAATTGCAAAAACCTGGTTAGAAAATGGATCTTATTAATAGAAAACTATAAATTACTCATGACACTTTCAATATGAATAAATCAAAAGACATAATAAATAGGATAAAAAATATTTTTATTAATATGTAGAGAAGAATCTCCGATAGGTTACTTTTTATTTTTACTATTAGAAAGTTTGTGAGAGTTAACATGTATGTAAAAATAGGTTGTATCAAGTGTATTCACAATTTTATATAGTACTAGCGACTCGCCCTCGCTTCGCTCGGGCTCTTCCCTAGATTTAGCACAGGCAAAGCCGCGGGATCCGCTAGTTATGCATATAAACCTTCCTCTTGAATCACTTTTTCTATTAAAAAAAACCGCATCAAAATCCGTTGCGTAGTTTTAAAGATTTAAGCATACATAGGGATATAGGGACAGAGAAGAGACTTTGTTTTATACTATGTAGTGATTTAAGAGATATCAGACAAAAAAATCTACGAATATACTAGAATAAGAAGGTAGTTAGAAAAACAAGTAAAGAACCACAACGACGCGCGTGGCGCAGTTTGTAGTGACCCTACTTGCTGCGCAAGCGGTCGCGGGTTCGAGTCCCGCTGGGGGCATACATTTGTTGAGCACGAATGTTTGTACTCCAGTCATGGATGTTTATATTTATAATATGTATGTATTTAAACTTATATATGTGTAGTATATCAACCATCTAGTATCCATAACACAAGGCTCGTACCTTACCGTGGAACTAGATAGTGCTGTGTGTAAAATGTCCCAACAACATTTAATCTGCTCTCAAAATGTTTTCCAAAGTCTTCAACTATTCAATCTCATGTAAAGTCAAAGTATTGTAACTAATCAAAAATTCATTTGGCTCAGTTGTAGTTACACTACTACTACTACTAACGTGAAGCCAGCAGTGGCGGGTTCGGATCCCGCTGGGGGCATTTGTTAAGCGCAAATGTTAGTTTTCTAGTTATCTATTATGTTTATAACATGAACCTATGTATTTAAGGTTACATGTAACTATATATAAGCTTCATAGCTTACCACGGAACTAGATGGCGCTATTTTTAATAATGTCTCAACATTCTTATATCTTATTATCGCTTTGATCGCTTTGAAATCTTAGTGGACGACAAGCTTAAATAACGCGATTCGCCTCGATGCGGGATGCAGTATGACTCAAAACATATAACATGTTTTTACTTGCACTGCTTTATAAGTTTTTCCCGGAATAAGAATTCTTTTATGCGAAAAAAGTAGGGTTGTAAAAACTATATACGTAATACTTGTTATAAATACGGTACTGGTTTTAAGATTTGTATTGGCATGGTAGAGTAAATGTGTCTTTAAATGATTGGTAATAAAAAATGAGATATCCCATATATCTCATTTTTTATTATTAATATTGTAAGAAGTTTAATAATTGTTCCTCTTATGATGTGAAATATAACTAGCTATACAATCTCGTTCTGTTTAAGTAAGAACTTAGGGAACCGTTAAAACGTATTTAGGGTATTCCCCAAATACGTTTTAACGGTATTTTTTATTACCTTTTTTCTTTTTTATCATTAGTGTTAATTTCTCATCTTATCAGCTATCATCATACCAAATTTCATCAAAATCTGTCGGGAACGTACAAAACACAACTTTAACATTTATTTTGTATCTGTATGTCTTTTATTATTATAAGTAATTTTTGGTTTCGTAGTTTGACGGCTAGAATTTTTTTTAATTTATCAAAAATTATCTAATAATTTTCTATACACGTTGTTTTTATGTCATATCTTTTTATATAACATCTAAGTCTGAAATCGAAATTGAATGAAATAATTAGTTTATAAAACTAAGCACTGCACAAAAGTATATAGGCTTGTTCACTGAAATAAGGTAAAAAAGAAAACATCAAAATAGTTATTTTACATCGCCATTCATATGACGAAGAACTTTCCACATTTTACAGTTTATCGTAGAATTTATTTTTAAATTACCAAAAATCATAATTTTAATACACGTTCTTTTTGTATGTAATCTTTTTAAACAACATTAAAGTCTAAAATCTCTAAAATGATAAATTTTCAATCAGGAAAATGTTAATTTAGACTAAAGAGTATTTTAGCTACGCTACTTAATACGTACTTTCAAGTAAAATAAGTAACTTAAACTCACCTTAATAGGGGGTGCATAATCCACTGCCATCATACAATCACTGTTAACACCTGCTTCAGTCTTTATCATGGGGGGTCCATGGTATAGTTGCCCCATCTGATGGTGATGCATGCCACCTTCCCCGCGGCTGTACCACGTAGTGTACATCCCGCAACTCTGTTCACAGCAGTCACTCATAAATACTTCATTTCACCAACACTTTTTAACACTTTGAACACTTTTTATAACACTTTAGTCACTTTTTATTGCAAATACAATTAAGTCATTGTTCTATTTTCCAAAGTTTTGTTCATAATAATGTCATTTTTGTGGTTATAAGTGTTATTTTTAAAGTCAATTTTAAAGTAAAAAAATTAGATTTTATTAATATAAATTATATTGCACTACGTACATTTAAAAAGATATGTAAGACTAATTTTAACGTGTAAGTCGCGTTTTCTTCTGTCCGAATCTCTTTTGCGAAGCATCTGAAACAATATAGTAATAGAGTGACTTTGAAATTCTCATAAAATATTTTTTTTAAATAATTATTCAAAAATTCTTAAAAATAAATAAAAATAATTTTAATTTATTTTAAAGAATAATTGTATATATATAAAAATTCTGAGCACTCCACAAAAATATATATAGACAAGCTGTCTGCTCAAATAAAATAAAAAAGAAGAAAACATCCGAATAGAAGTTCTTTTTATCTCGCTATTCATATGACGAACCATTTTAAACTATTCCACTATCTCAAAAGGGGCTAACTTTTGAAATTTTTTTTAAACCAAACTAGAGTATTTTCTAGCTCTACAATATTTGTAATAACATCGTATTAGAGCGAAGAAAATTATTATGATTTATATATCTTAATGTAAGTATTTTATATGAGATTATGTGAGATTTTTAAAAACATACAAAATGTTAAAATAAGATGTTAAGATTAATCTTGCTCTTTTACTTTAAAGTAACAATAATAATTAATGTCATGAACAGTGGTAAAGCGCTCACTTGGATAACCGAGTGATGCGGGTTCAAATCCGGGTCTCGCACCTCTGATATTTTCATGTGCGAATCATTTATATCATGATTACCACTTGTCTTACGGTGAACATCGTGAGGAAACCTGCATGTCTGAGAAAACCTAACAAGTTTTCGATAGGCATGTGAAGTCCGCCAACTCGTACTAGGCCAGCGTGGTGGACTATGGCCTGATCCCCTCTTGTTGAAGGGAAGCCCGTGCCCAGCAGTGGGACGTTAAAAAGGGCTGAATACAACACATATAATGTCATGAAAACTTGTTGTTAAATATAATATTCCGTGTTCTATCTCTATAAGGAAGTGTATTTTATTTATAGAATAATATTGTGATTTGACTCAGGATTTACGCAAGACACAATAGCAATGAAAGCCATTTTTAATTTCTCAAATAGATCTTTATGGAAGTTTATAGGTTAATCTTTTACGTTAAAACTATATAAAAACTAACTTTTGCTCTTTCAATCGATAGGGAGTGCTTTATATAACTTATAATCTACCAGTTGTTATGAATATCTCACTGAAAATCCCATTTATTGAAACAATTATCGTTGACAGTTAAACATTAGAAACAGAATATTTTAAAAGAAAATTATTAAAATATAATGAAAATGACTACTTATTAAATATTATCTCGAAATGTAACCGCCATTAAAAATTCTATCGTAATGCAAATTACAAGTAGACGCGGCGTGTCTAATTATTTTAAAGAATTTTACTTATCCCAGGTTTTGTTATTGGTTGTGACATTTACACCGATAGATAATTATATTGTATACGCTGACCTATGAATCATTTTAATAATATTTTTTTATGCTAACAATAGGTATTCTTTTAAAGAAAAAATGTAAATGAAAAGGTATAGGCTAATATTGGATAAAGAGGCAATAGTCCAGTGATAAGGCACTAGCTTGTGTAACCGAGTGAAGTGGGTTCAAATCCGGGTCTCGCACCTCTGATTTCATGTGCGAATCATTTCTAACATGAGTATCACTTGTATTTCAGTGAAGGAAAACATCGTGAGGAAACCTAGCAAGTTTTCGAAAGACATGTGAAGTCCGCCAACCCACACTAATATAGCGTGGTGGATGATGGCCTGGTCTCTTCGTACTGAATAGAGTATGCCCAGCAGTGGGACGTTAAAAAGGGCTGAATTATATATACTAATACATTAAAAGCAGAAGCTTTAGTAAAGCTTTTGCCTTTTAAACTCAATACCTGCTCTACAATTATATACTCTAAAGCATTAGATTAAAAGCGTTAATTGCTATTTACAGGATTTCCTTACTAAGTCATAGAATTGCAAATAGTCTTACTAAACCACACCATACACAGCCAAGTTATAGCATCTCAGGTCAATAACCGGTAAGCCACGCCCAACGACACGCCCATTACGCCCCGTATAATGATATTTTGGATAAATATATGCAAAATTTATATATTAAATACCTACATTGTAATGAACTGTTTTATATAAAACAATATATAGTGTAAAAGTTTTTGTAAGTACACAAAAACTTTCCTGAAGCTTTTTCATGCAGCTTTCGCTTGATTAATTAAATATTATAACAAATTAGTAAGCTTGCTGAGTTTGTAAAGTAAGTGTACGCTTTACATATTCCATATTAATGATTTTTTCCAACTTTTAATTATTTCTTTCTTTATTTTGAACAGCACAGCTCAAAATACACGAAGGAAAAGCCGATATAATATAACCGATATATTCGTGTCGGTTAATTTTGCGTTTGATTGATTAATTTATAACTTGCATATTTTAAACTAGTAGCAGCCTTAAAAATGAAACATCTTTTCGGATTTCGTGGCAGTCAGGTCACAAATGGACGTAGGTACTATATGTTATTAAAGCGTAAAATACAAAATAAGGGTTAAAGAGCATTTATTTACTCATTTAAGAACATAGTTCACTTGCAATGAGATATCAATTATAACTTAGTATTAGGTACAATCATATTTACAGTAGTGACCGATAAAAAACATATTTAAGTATAAGTGTGTAAGTGTAAAATATGTTTCTTGTAAAATTATTAATAGAATAAATAGCATAAAGTTAACTTCGGTAGTTAAATACGACGATTTGTGTACGCGATGACGCGCTACTGTATAATTTTTATTACACAAAACTTAATTGGCGGTTAATTGAAATATTTGCGCGGGTTCAATTAGTTATTTCTTAGTAATTCCATGCTTCAAAGTTATTTTAACAATGTAATGACAAACACATAAAAGTTAAATATTTGTAAACTTTAAATTTACCTATTTTAATCAATTTTCATGGTATTTTTTGTAGAGTATTTAAGAATGCATTTTGTTTAGTTATGGTGCCATAGAGATAGACGAGATGATAGAAGAGGAGACGAAAAGAGAAATACATGTGTAACGTTTTTAAATATTTATAAAATAATTCAGGCCAATTGATAATTTTGGTTCAAGTAAGGCTTAAACTTAGATAGGTAGGTACATACTATACCTATAGGTGGTAGTTAAAAAAATGAGTTACCGGAACCAGTAAAATAATCGCAGTATTTTCTTAGATTAACGCGAATATTTGATATTATTTTAAATGAAACTATGCAACTTCATTTAGATTTTTACTCTCCACATTTCCCATTGCTGTAAAACATTCGAAACTTCGGAAACCAAAAAAAATAAAAATACAATTTAATTGGAAAATAACATTAAATATATATCATTAAAATAATTGTAATTAAACCCTAAAGATAGGTACTTTGCACTTTGGTATTTTGTAAATGCACTTCTTCTTAAATTAACGCTCGAGTAAATTCAATAAAAGTGTGCGGCAAGTGCATGTTCACTTGTCAGTGTCAATTTTTTCATAATAAATTGCTATTTTTGCATATCTGTAACATCCACACGAAATCTTGGGTGGAAAATGAAAAATATATAGTACACGCAAGTGTTAGCGCATGATGCGCATGCGCCGATCTTATCTGCTAACCACTAAATGGATTAACTATGATGGCGGACTATTTTTTATTAACAATGTTGTATTCTTATATCTTATTTATAAATATGGAATGATATAGTAATGTATATTTTTACAAAGGCATTAAGTGTATTTTAAAAGTGTGTGTGTGCCCTTTTTTTAACGTCCCACTGCTGGGCACGGGTTTCCCTTCAATACGAGAGGGATAAGGCCATAGTCCACCGCGCTGGCTAGTGCGGGTTGGCGGACTTCACATGTCTTTCGAAAACTTGCACTTGTCTGTTTCCTTTACCGTATGACAAGTGGAAATAATGATTTGTACTTGAAAATATCAGAGGTGCGAGACCCGGGACTACCTGCCTCGCTCAGTTCCACAAGAAAGCGCAATTTTGGACCACAATTATAAGTTAAAGAGGTGACGATAGAAGAGGAGACGGAAAGAGAAATAAATGTGTAACGTTTTTAAACATTTAAAGGCTAATTGATAATTTTAGTTAAAGTAAGGCTTAAACTTTGATACATATCTCCCTCGTATTGAAATGAATCCCGAGTCGAGCATTTTGTTACTAAAAAAGCTGAGTACATTGAATACAAGCTGAGATTAGCGCGTTTCACAAAAAAACAAACAAACTCTTCAGCTTTATAATATTAGTATAGATAAGAAAAGCTTACATTACTATATTTATGGTATTTAAAGTTTGAATTAACATTATAACAACTGCTCTTTAACTATTGGTTTAAATATTTTTACGACTTGTAGATTATTACTCGACATTTTCTATTACAATGAAACTAGAAAACATATGTGATTTGTACAATGCTTTAGCATATCTATGTTATATATAAGGCTAAAGAGTTTTTATGTTTGTTTAAATGTACTTGCTTATTTCTAGAATCAGTGCAATTAAAAAACAAGTATCGAATGTATAGCAAATATTAGAAAAAAATAGGTATATTAATTATAGAAATATCCGGTCTTAGGAGGCTATTTTGTATAAAACTATGCAAGTGAAGCCGCCGGCAGAGTTATGTATTTATAATGCTAAAAATTTCCATTCAATTGAGAATTAGTATCAAATGCTTTGTCTAACGAAATTTAATTTTCAATAGTTTACTGTTTATTTTGTTTACTTATTTGTCTTTTGTGAAGTAATTATGTGTAAAATTTAATCCATTTTCTCTTAATTGTATATTATTATATGAAAAATTTGCCTACATAAGCTTCTATCTCTTACTTTTTTATAATAACTAATCAGAACAACTTATGGTGATCTATTGGTGCATGGCAATACCATGGATCTGAGACCTGGCGAGGGAAACCTGCTCTTGAAGTTTGCCATAATGACAAAACCTTATTCAGATTTACACCGACATTTACTCATCGGGTTAGAAAAGTTTGTGGAGGTCCATCTAAGAGCGAGTGCACTAAATTATGTATTATGAAAACGGACATTCGGTCTCATCAATAGCCAACTTCATATCGTAAATAGACTGTAATCTATGGTATTTATTTCATATTTCTTATAATCATAGTCCCAACACATTAACCGGTGACCATGTTTGATGGCAATTACCTATCCCTAGCTAAAGGAGGAATTTATCTGAAGCCTGACTTAAAGCAAATTTTAAAACCTATATAGAGTCTTTATATGAATTTTAACAGTCAAAGAAACTAGAAAATTAAGTATACCAATAATAATATTTTAACGTTCTCAACATCCCACTGCTGGGCATAGTCATGCTTTTAATGTGAGGAAAGTAGGCCATAACCCATGTTACATAAATACGAATTTTGTTGTGTTCACATATGCTTTTCCCACTTTTTTACATTAGTTAAAGCAATGGGGCTATTACTATTGTAAAACTGTAGTACAAAAAATCAATACAACTAACTAAATTCTTGTCAGGACTCAATTATTTGGTCTAAAACTATAAAATATAGACTGTTTTTTAAATAACACAGTGATAAAATAAAAATGTCTTTTATACCTTAGTATTTCTACTCAAGAAAATTGTACTAAGCGATGCCTGCATTTTCCTAGAAAGAGATAAGGGGACTTGTCTTTTAAAGGTGTAAATAATATTGTAAATGTATTTTTAATCGGCATCGTCATGTTTATCTTTGAAATATGTATAAGTATTATTGTTTTGTATATACATATCATAAATAAATAATATCTGTATGTATATTCCACGATGTATTAAAAAAAATATTCTTTTAAACCAAAATCTTATATAAATGGGTAAATCTAGTAATATGTAATAACAAAATTGATACCTATAAGGAATAAGAAATTGTGAAGCTTTTTAATACGATAATTAAAAAAGTTCTTATATTATTCGTATTAAGAAAATCAATTTTGTGCTTCTTTCTAAATGTCCTGTCCTTGTCATTTTGGTTTTGCCAATTTTTTAACCGACTTGAAGTTGTAGGATATACAATATTTTGTAGTTTTTTGTCTGCACTTCTTTGCCAAATTTAAATCGACTCTTAATATGAATAGGATATCATACATAATTGAAAATGTACAGGTACATGTCATTTTAAAGCGATTTAAAAGTTTTTTACATATAAATATTATTATTGCAATTAAATAACAAGTACCGGTATATCGATATAATTGATTTGTAATAGGATATCCTTTATACAGAGCTAAGTAGGGGTAAGTACGCTACAGCACTTGTTGGCCAAACAGGCTTTATCTGAATGAAACGAGTTGTCGCGATAAAGAAAGATACCTACTTAACAAATAAACTTTTGCTATTGTTTAAATAGTATAAGCAAGCTTTGCAGTTTTAATAAACCATAAAGCTTTTAGAAGCTTTTTTATTTAACAAACTTTTCACTTATATAGTTGATTTAAACGGATTGTTGTAGCATTTTATACCTTATAGTAAAGTTAAATAGGAGTTTTTCACAAAAATCACCGCTGAATAAACTTAACAACCCCTCTGCAAATTTGATTAATATTTTTTTCATTAAGAAAGCTCAAGATGGAATTCTAAATCGATTATTGGAGCTAAATTATCTATACGTTACGTATATTTAATAGCTATTTCAAATGTTCTAAGTGATTGTCACCTGTATGCATCGATAATCGATATTTACCTTCACCAAAATAATCACTACACGCACGTCACTACACAAAAACACTTACACTAATTACCATCAATATGTTATCAGAACCGAATAATAAGAAAAAGCCGGCGATTTTTTGTTACGGTTTTTTAATCGATTTCAAGAGGCGACGGACGCGTACGATGTCTTTTCGACAACTAAAAACGTTTCGCTGAAATCGCGTAGGCGTCGTGCATCTGTGTGAGAGAGATATACGATTATGTATGCGTGGGAGTGAGATAGCGAATGGTGATGTGGGCGTGGTGAGTGGGCGGGGCCTAAGTTTGCATAAGGCTCTATTCGTCGTACGCGGTAATATTTTATGCGAGTTTTTGTAGTGGGTGCAATGTCTTCTATTTTTTCAAGGGGCTACGTTACATTTTGAATCAAATGTATGGATTTTAAGGATATTTATAAAACTTATTTCATTTATTGGCTTTCTTTTTTTACATTTGTATTAGTTTTGTTTGTAAAGTGTTCTATCAAAGTGCAATTCGTGAAATGATAAGTTAAACTATTTTTTGTGGGACTGAATAATGTTTTTTGAAGTAAAGCTTGACTGCTTTCAGTCAATTGGTAAAATAAGTGTCGCGAAGAGTCAAATTTATAATGTATTTTTATTACATTATAACTATATAAATATATTATTATTAATATTTTGTTTATTACTAATAATTTTAAAACATAGTTTACTTGATGATTTAATTTGTTTTAATTTAATTCATTATCTGTCACACTGCCAAGATTTAGTTCAAACGCGTGTAAAGACTTTACGCACTCGTTTTTTGTTGGTGACTCTATGAATTATACCTGACTAATATTATTAGTTGGAAACTTTTTTATGTATGTATGTTTGTCACTACTTCACACTAAAATAGCAGAACCGTTTCTGATGACGAATAGAACACAGTATGATTATTACTTGTAGTGAAACATAGATTATAATTGTTAGCTAGGGACGTACCCGAGTGAAGCTTTAGTCGAAGTAAGCTTAAGTATGTATTAACATATATTAAATTTTAACTTATTCTTAATTATTTAATCTATACATTGAATATTTTTGAAAGCTCCTATTGAAATAGTCATTATTGTCGTGGAATCTATAGTTTTTAGAATTTTTCTCTGACTGTTTGTCTGTCTGTGACCGCGTCACAAGAAATCCACTGAATAGATTTTGATGAAACTTAAAAGTATGATGATAGCTGGTGATCCGGGTCAAGATATAAGATATTTAATTTTAAATTTTCAATATAACCTGTTAAAATATATCTAAGAACTAACACGAGCGAAGTAAGGGTGAGTCGCTAGTGTCGTATAAATTCAAAAGTGTATTATGTTTAATACTTTCTTAGGTTTACGCGAATATTTGACATTATAAATGAAACTATCTTTTCGGATTTTGTCGTGGATTTATTATGATTTTTGGAGAGAGTCTCTCCCGTGACCATGATTGTTGTAAAGCATTCGAAACGTCGGGAACCAAAAATCATAATAAATCCGCGACAAAATCCGAAAACATAGTTTCATTTATAATGTACCTATTATGTTTCTTGTTCCTTGACGTTGAAATGTCTGTATTTAAGATTTAGATTGATTTGTTGCAACTAGGGATGCAATCAAACAAAGCAAAGTAAAGTCGCTAGAATTAGTACATCATCATCATCATCATCAGACCTTTTTTATCGTCCCACTGCTGGGCACGGGCCTCCCTCAGTACGAGGAGGAGTATTACGTAAATTAGTATAATTAAAAATTTACGTGCCATAAATAAGAAATAAACAACCCATAATTAGTAACAAATATGTGAATATATAATGTCGAACATAATTGTTTCCTTTTTAACCTTTCTGATAAAAAATGAGCTTTGTTCAATTAATTAACGACTAACTGTTCTTAGAAATTCTCTTCGTATGAACACTTGACTTCAGAAAGAAATATGGCAAGTTCAAATTATACTTTATGAGGTGTAGAGAATATAGAAACCTATACATTTTTATTGTTTTATTAATACCTACATATACTAAATTACCTGACTTCTCTCTTATAATTCCTACATTAATGACCATACGGTAATTCCAACTTATTTTTACATTAACTAACTTTCCTCTTATAGTAGGTACCTACCTACATTAATGTCCAATAGGCAAGGTATATTACACAAATGATATACCAAGTGTATTTTTTACATTTGCTGAAATATAATCATGATAAGAAATGATTTACCTAGTATTTTTGAAATTACTTTTTCATTAAAATAGAGTAAATTAAAAATATTAATTGTTGACTGATTTTTTTGACTGTGTTTAACACTACATACTTTACTCTTGACAAAAGTTCATGCAAATTGATGCTAAAGACACAAGCTTAATCATATAAGATTATTCTTTCGGTAATAACTGCGACACAGTTTTTATACTAATGCAGTTATTATCGTTATGTTGTGTCTATTATGCATGTATTAAATATTAAATAAATAATAAATGAAAAAAAAAATAGAAAATAAATAGTTAATTTGTATGAATAGTATGTGACTTTGTAGAATACAAGAATAGAACCTTCAGTCTCTACATTAAATAAGTCATTAAAATACTACTACGACTACTACGAGTATAATAATGGGCATAAATAATAATGAAGATCATGACGAAAACTCGTTACGTCCCAAATACATATAATTTTACTTATCACTTGCTAATAAAATGAAGGAAAACAACATTGTGCAAACCGCACGTCTGAGAGAACTTCACTAGGTTTCCATTTTCTGAACCTCATTGAGAGAAATGTCAGATTGTAATACGTTGAACTGTCTTTAAATCTTCTTAAGCACTTACAAAAAAATCACCTAAATGAATTTGTACCAATTTAGTGAAAGCCGAAAGGTACAGTAGAGACCTATACACCTAAGAGTTAAGCAAAACAAAACTTTTAGCCACAGCAAAGCAAAAACGTTATATTAATATGAAAAAAATTACAAAATACTTACAAAAATTACAAAAACAAAGCGAATAGTATATTCCCGTATATGTATATAGATATTCGTATTTATAGATATTCGTATTTATAGATATTCGTATTTATAGATAATGTTAGGTAATGAAACGTAAATTAAGTTTAGATTAAATATAACCGAAGAGGCATTAGACAAGTGCATAAACTTAATGTCAAGCTGTTATAGAGCTGAGTTCTACGCAAGGGCAAAATAATTATTTTTGTTTACTAGTTCTGACTTATGGCTCCGCTTGTATCATACATCATTAAATATAATTGATATGGAAAAATAACAATTTTCGTTTCGTTTCACTAAAACCGATTGCGCTGCTACATAATGTACCTACGTACAATCATTCGCATTTACAATATTTATGTAAATCATTAAAATATTGACAAGATCCAAAATACTTGTGAAACAATAATTTAACTTATAATAAAAAATGTAAATTTAAAAAATATTCAAAATTAAATTATTAAACAAAATAATTAAGCCCTATAAATGGAAAATAAATAAAACAAAATTTACAACTAAGTAAATGCTACTTTATTATTATATTGCTCTAAGTATAAAATAACACTTATACATATAAATATTTTCACGAATATGATTTCATATTAAAATTATCCATTCATTTTCAACATGATTCCACTTTAATTCAGATTAAGGAAAACATAGCGAGGAAATCTGCATGTTTGAGAGAACTTGACTAGTTTTCGATAGACATGTAAAGTCCGCCAACACGCACTAGGCCAGCGCGGTGGACTATGGCCTGATCCCCCTCGTACTGAAGGAGGCCCGTGCCCAGCAGTGGAACATTAAAAAGGGACGAAGACAAAGTCAGGTGGTGGACTATGACCTGTTCCTCAATATATGAGAGATACACTCAAGAGTGAAGTATGACATTTAGTATTACAAATACTTTGTTCTTAATGTATACAGGTTTAAAATTAAATTACAATTGACAGTACATTTTCATCGCCTTTCATAGCAGAACTGCCTTTTAAGTCGAATAACTTCGCAATGGATGTTTTATTTAAATAAAAAAAAACATATTGTAATGCCTGTGACTCGCTTACGCCGAGTCAGTAATTCTTTTTATGGACAATGTATACGCCTATACAACAGGATCCCAGAAAACGTTCAAAAAGCTTCTATTGCCAAATTAAAAAAATGTGAAGCAACGTTTGTGTACTAAAGGTATTCGATTAACGACTTTTTAAAAGACAGTACGGGAATGATCGCCGCCAGGCTATTTCAAAATATAGAATTATTGTTAATTCGCAATTTAATTTGAAAAAGAGAGATAAAAAAAATATTAGTACCGCTCAGTTTCTTTCGCCAGATCTTCTCAGATCAGAGGTTTCATCTTTCCGAACAACTGTTTTTTTAAGTAAATACCGTATATACTTTCATATGCATTTTGTAAAAAGCTGTTAATTTGAAATAACAAATACACTTCAATTTTATATCTTTGTACGGATGTACGGATTTAGTATTAGTATATGCATTTCAAAATTTATATAAAGCATAGTTTGTTTGTCTAAAAAAATTTTTTTACAGCTTTACAGCTGGCTAAGCTTTTGGTGAACGCAGGAGTACTTTGAACTAAAAGAAAAAGGGTTAGTTGCTACAGGATATGACAAGAAAAGTGAAAAGCAAATTAAATTTGTATTGGGATTATTTTTATACAATATTAATTTGAATATCAAATATACGATATTATAATATCTTTATTTAATTTAGGCCAATAAAAACATATCTATTTTTTAAAATAAATAATATATTTTGTAAACTTCATGGAGTAAAAATATCCTGTATGTAAACCTGGTATCATATTACCAAATTTCACCAAAATCTGTACAGTGTATTTTCGTGAATACGTATTTCGACTACTTTAAATTAACTTCAACTCGTTGGTCTATATTTGTCCCCCCAGATAACCTACCATTGTATTTAATGGACTTATAGTGTGTGTATTATTATTTTTAATGGACTTATAAATTCTCTCTAAACAAGAAAATAAGTAATCGTATTAAAAATAGTAACAGTCAATCACTTTTAATATGCTTTTAATCAGAGTATTTCTTCGAGTTAGCAGAGCATGGCCGACGAACAGCTATCATTTTAAACGATAGATTACGATCATATACACCTTCTATTATTTATCTAAACCACGATCTTGAATTACCTGAGAAAAAGTAAATTTTATAAGTAACCTACAGTAGTTACTAATAAAAATCTTTGTTATATAGGATATGATATATAATATTCTTTATTGCACTTTAAGAAACATACAGTAATTTGAAAACAATTAAGAGTTTGCAAAGGTGGACTTATCTCTAGAAGAGATGTCTTCCAGCCAACCCATGGAAGTAAGAGATAGTGGTTAAGAGAACGGGCCAAACACGTGCAAATGTGATAGAATATATTTAAATAATTATCAATACCATACATATACTAAACAGATAAATAAACATACATACATATTATGTTTGATATATAGCATAGTGGAGCAGTTATTATACAAATTGTAGCCTAGTGGTAGAGATCTATACATATAAATAAAATTAAAGTATCTGTTATTGATTTCAAATAAACAGGTTTTCACTAAATGCATATAAAAGTATATACGGTACTTACGTTACAAAAAATCAATATTTGAAATTTTTTGTCTGTTTGGAACTGGACCGATTTTGAAGGGACTTGCACTCGTAGATAGCTAATATTAAAATGAGTAACTTAAGCTACTTAAATTTCAGAAATTTTATTTATTTTAACTAGAGGAACCCGCGGTTTCGCTCGCGATAAAATATCTATCCATATAATAGAATTCTGATTTCTGCAGTACATCAAAATTTTTTATTAAAGTAAAAGAGTCATTATTATCGATAGAAGCCGAATCTATAATTAGTTTTTACATTTCTGTCTGTATTTTTGGCTGTCTGCGACTGCATCACGAGGAAACCAATGGACAGATATTGATGACATTTGCTATGCTGATAGCCTCATCTTTGAGAAATGTATATTAACGTACGAAGTTAACTAATAATAAACTTATTTAATTTTTTTTGGTTACTCTTATGTTAATATATGGAAAATGTTAAGTTTCATTAAACGATCTATTATATCTAAACCAAGCTAGAATCTATGCATGACCTATACATAACCTATGCGACGTAGGTCATAGTAATTACCAAAAATTAATAGAAATAAATACGCAGGCACAGTCGGAGGCAGCAGCTAGCTCCTTTTATCCTATCTAATATTAAAAAATGCAAAAACCTTTCTAAAATAATGCGAACAGATGGACTGTTTTATTAATATTAGCTTAAACAATTAAGGAAAGTGATTAATTAATATGTTTTTATACGCACTATATTAAACGTGTTTTCAATTTACATCTTTGATGTATTATATACGAATAACTTTCAATACAATCAGACCTTACTTACATGGTAAGGGGGTATCATAAAAGAAAACTTTTTGGGAGAATCCAATTAATTTTTAAAAGAAATTTTAAATAAATTTGCTCATGTGTTGTTAACTTATAAGTGGAAAAAGTTGCCTAGAAGTACGAGAATAGGAAAAGCACCGCTGTTTTAAAATATAAACTCTGTTAATACTAAAATAATAAAAATTAAAAAATAACACATAATGCCAATATAACTAAGACTAGCTAATTTCTAAGAAAATATAACAATAGGTATATAATTAAGGTAATAATCCATTTTTTTATTCATAAAACTCATGCAAAGGATTTTTTTTTATGTTGGGACATTATTACACACAGCGCCATCTAGTTCCGTGGTAAGCTACGAAGGAAGCTTGTGTTACGGATACCAGATAGTTGATATATTACATGTATAAGTTTTAAATACATACATATTATAAATATAAACACCCATGACTGGAGTACAAACATCCGAGTTTTAACAAATGAATGCCTCCAGCGGGACTCGAACCCGACTGCTGGCGCAAGATAGTGTAGGGTCACTACAAACTGCGCCAACGTGTCGTCGATTGATGGCACTAAGTACTATACGCCGCAAGAGGGTGTTACACCGCTATCGTCCCAACTCCAGACTGATTTTAAGAATTACTTAACAGATAGCCCAGATTGTATTTAACCTGCTCGGGACTCGAACTCAAGATTTCTATCGATATCCGTACATAATAGCTACTAAACCAATCAATCCGTCAATCTAATATAATATAAAATAATTGATTCGTTACTTTGTCATTTTTCAAACACCGGATTAACATGATTTTTAAAGATATTGTAATCCCAGTATAGAACTCCAGTCATTTCTGTTGAAAATATTTGAAAATATCCAGTCACTTTACAATATATATTTTTTATTTATTAAGAGTTGTGCGAATTAATCTTATTTCTTAAAATGTTGTAATAAAATGTAATTGGAAGTAAAAAAATGTTGATTCTAAATAAAATTAACAAACAATCAAAACGTCTTGGAATTCTTGAACGCAGGAATTTTATGCTAAATTTGAAATTTCAAATATCGAACGCTTCGAGTTCCAATTTTCAAATTTGAACTTGGAACGTCCAGTTCGGATGACGGACAAAAACTGACCACGCAATGCCGCCCGTCATCTGCGCGAGACACAGCCTTCTGTGGAGTCTACGTTTGTTTATGCAATATTTAATGTTTTATTTTTTCGAACTTTATATAATAAACGTTTGTATAACAAAAAATATTAACAAATATTTATATACCTAATAACAGTTATTTTAATAAGAAATAGTTTTTTTACAAGTAGTAGTAATTTTGTAATAAAAATATAGGTTACATATTAAATGGCTATTAT
The DNA here is from genome assembly GCA_905231865.2 of Boloria selene. Taxonomy (NCBI): domain Eukaryota; kingdom Metazoa; phylum Arthropoda; class Insecta; order Lepidoptera; family Nymphalidae; genus Boloria; species Boloria selene. Next base: position 2,254,398 of record HG993156.1, read on the forward strand.
TTACAATTAAAATAATAAACCAAAGCTATGTTACTAAATAATTAATCAAACATATTGATTCTATAACTAAAAAAAAAACTATTACTAAAAAAACCAAAACAAAAAAATTAAAACTAAGGCAACTTTATCCCATTCTGTATCATACTGAAATATGCCGCCTAGCAGCGCAGACTATGCGCAAAAAGGGCGTCCTCACGGTTTTATCACATACGTTCCAAGAGGGAAAAGGATGGAAGATAATCACCACTTAATACTGACCCCTCCACCCTCCCGTCCCTTTAGAAAATCGATGGACGAAACTAATTTTCAACCACCTTCAAGGCTCTACGTATATTTGTCACCTTCAAAGAAAGAGTTATAAAAATCATTACGTCCTTTTCGTCATTAAACGTATACTCATATGGGGTTTATGATATTGCTAGCTTTTATGAACGACTTTACTCGTATATTTGGACTTTAAGTAAATAAAAAATATAAGATCGTTTAACAACAAATATAATAATTTATGAATGACATAATATTTGAGCTTTTACCTTCAATTAATGACATAATTTATTTAATCATCATCATCAGCCCTTTTCAACGTCCCACTGCTGGGCACGAGCCTCCCTCAGTACGAGGGGGATCAGGCCATAGTCCACGGCGCTGGCCTTGTGCGAGTTGGCGGACTTCACATGTCTTTCGAAAACTTATTAGGTTTTCTCAGACATGCAGGTTTCCTCACGATGTTTTCCTTCACCGTAAGACAAGTGGTAATCAGAATATAAATGATTCGCACATGAAAATATCAGAGGTGCGAGACACGGATTTGAACCCACATCACTCGGTTATCCAAGCGACGCGTTACCGCTGGGCTACCACTGTCTAATTTATTTAATATCTGATTTTAATAACATCCTTCTAATGGCGATTTGTACTACACACAATTATTGTAAATGTGAAAATATTTACAGTAAGTTTAATGTATATTATGTGTTCCTTCAATGCTGGACTAATTTGAATGTTTAATTAGCAGATAAAATATTACATACAAATTAGCTATTGTTAATAATATTATTGCTATAAAGTGGCCTATTCATGTAAAATTATTAACAAATATCAAAACCGCTCATAAGTGATACTGAGCGAAGCGAGGATGCTCGCTAGTTGACGTCATTACGTGAACGTTTTTCTATAAAAGTATAATGTTTTTTATTTTTTTTTCATTAATAATCAGTGTTTAAAATAAAGTTAATTAATAATTTTACTTCTTTTTTTAAAAGAAGGCAGTACTTAATTTTAACTCAATTGTTTCGAACATGCTTACCACTAGCCTTGAAAGTGACGGTGAAAGATATCGTGATAACGTGATGATCTGAGAGAACCTAGCAAGTTTTTGAAAGACATGTGATATCCGCTAACTCGCACTTGGGGGCCCGGGGAATATTAAAAAATATATTTTATTAGATTTATACCAAATATAAACATTATAAGAAAACTATCTTTTCGTGAACATGATGGTTGTTAAACACTCGAAACAAAGTAACATTCATTAAAAAAAAAAACAAAATAAAACAGGGAAAAAATCCAACAGGATCTATTTACAATATATAAATATAAATAATATAAATCTCACTTAAATAGGTATAATAAATCTTCTGTTATTTCTTCTCATACTACTCTATCAATACACAGACATACCAATTATTTCAATTTGTTATTAGCTATCATAAAATGAATTGTGTCAGGACAATAAATTACTTATTTTCGGTGAAGAATGTCGCGTGAAAAAGTATGTTTTGAATTTTAAATGCAACGTTACGCTCGGTTGTATGCAGCGTTATCTATAGACTGGTTTCTAATCAATTTCTCTTATCAACTTCAACGTAATGTAAAAACAATGATTTATAAACGTAACTTTAAGACTGTTTAAATTAATAAATTTTAATGTATTTGAACCTTCATAATGATAAGTAATCTGTAATAAAAAGGTTTTAAGTCCTCTTCTACCGCTATATAGAGGAACACATAATATAAGCCTAAAAATAAGTAAATAAATATGTTGCATTATTACAACAGCGCAATCTAGTTCCGTGGTAAGCTACGAGGCTTGTGTTACGTGTACCAGATAGTTGATATACTACACATATATACATTTTAAATACAAACATATTATAAATATAAACACTCATGACTGGAGTACAAACATTCGTGCTCAACAAATGAATGTCCCCAGCGGGACTCGAACCCGCGACCGCTAGCGTATAAAGCAGGCTCACTACCAGTACCAACTGAGCCAAACGTGTCGTCAAATATCATTATTATCAGTTATATAGGTAATATACTTTAAGATCCGATCTAATATCTTAAGAACTAAACACTAAACGTCGAGTTTAATGTCAAGGAAAGTAATTAAACCAATACTTATTACTGCTGAATGTTTCAAAGGAAAATAAACACTTTGTCCTTTTCGTAAGATATAAATTCCAATTATTTATTGGTCAAAGTTAATTACACAATAATAAAGTTAGCAAAAATTGTGAAATATGTAAGTTTAATAATATTTGTGAACACCTTGTGTTTACAGTTTTTGTACGTTCACATATGAAGCTTTTTTATTTCATATGTATATGTATAAATCTACTGTATTATACGGAAATTATATATGTAATAAATTTGTCAGTTTGTATATAAGAGGTAAACCAACTCCTGAGCTAAATTTTATAATCAAAGCATATCAATTTCATTTATAAATTACTAGCGACACACCCTAGCTTTGCTTGGGTTGGCCCCTAGATAAATTTTATCGATTAGTATAGATTCCTCAGAAATTAAATTATAATGCAATGCTTGCTTTGTACCAATTGGTAGAGTGGTTCTCGAGGAAGGTTTTAGTATTTAATTTATCAAGTTTTTATACACTAGCGGAACCCGCGGCTTCGCTCGCGCTAAATGCATTTTACCTTAAGAATTTGTGTACTGTGAAGAATTAAGTATAGTCTAAATAAAATTTGCTACTAAATCGGAACTGTTTCTATTCTTAATAAATAAATGAATTAAATATTTTTTAAAATCTCATATTAATTTTTGTTATAAGCAACAGGAGATAGGGGAAAATGTTAAAACTGATTCTCTATACTGATTCTCACGCGCTTACAATGGTTGAAAAACCATCGGTTCCCATACACCGACTTTCACCGATACAATCGATGTTTATATAACCGCCTCTTAGACTATTTTCCTATAGTTTTTGTAATATTGCATTAGGCAAATTATCAGCTCGTTAATGTGGAAAAACAGTTATTGAGAATCACCCACTAGCCTATATAATTGTTGAATGGTGACGATTCATTAATATGAAAATTAAAAAGAAATTTGTTTACTAAATCCTTGAACTTAACTAACGAAATTGTTAGAAAAAAGCCGATAAATAAATTAAAAAAATATTTAATTTTAAATAAAATAATTTCATGTTAACTTTCCTTAACCTTTAAACTTAAGAGCACTTAAGTGTTCGTTTTCCCTTACAATAAATTGAATACTTCTTTTGCTAAACTTACGCGCAGTCACCAAAATTAAATGAAAAACGCTTTTAATATTTGTGAAAATATGTTTGTTTGTTTGTTTATTTGTTTCTTTGACGTGTCATTATGTCAAGAATTAATAAAGTATGAAATTAATGTGGTATTTGTGTTTACACTAGTTAGATAGGTTAAAGAAGTTTATCTAACCCACTACCTTCTACTTTTACTTGTCCTATGGAGATTAAATTAGAAATCATTATTATTCTTTATGTATGTTTTGCTTAATGCATGCAATTGCATGTATGTTTTGCTTAACCAATTTTGATGATTTTTTGTTAAGCACTTATAGATAGTTCTTAGTTAGGTACTTGCACACACTTTTAAAAACCAAACGATTTCTGTAGGACTATTCCATGTTATATGAAAAATATGTTTAACCCAAATATTTGTTTTAAAAAATCCAAAAATCTATGCAAAATAAAATTCATGTAACTTCTAGGCTTTACTTACGTAAGATATTAGCTAAGTGACAAAAATGTAAGGGTATTAAATGCTTAGTGCTTAGGAAACGTTAACGGAAACGTAACTTAGTTGATCCATACCGGGTGTTATACGTCTAGATCACTTATATGGTAAAATATTTGAATACCGAAAAACTCCTTTTAAAGGTGGAAAGATTAGTATTAGATTACTTTTACTATGTTATGTTGAAGGAAATATTAGTTATAGTAAGGCAGATGTAGCACAGTGGTAGCAATTGCTAGGAGAACGAAGGGAAGTGGGTTCGAATCTGGTTCCCTTTAGTATTTTCAACTGTAAATATTTTCAATATCCTTCAAATATGATTTTCTAAAACCTTCACAGAACACTTATGGAGGTAGATTCCTCCATAATAAGCTACAATGCTTGTGTTATGGGTGGTACCCAATAATATAGTCAATGCACTATACATATATGACATTTAATTACATACATTACACATAAATAAAATATGCCATGACTAAAGAACAAACATTTCAGCTCATCACCCAAATGAATGTCCAGCGGGACTCGAACCCACAACCTCTGGCACAAACTACATACTGTATTTAGGTTTTGGATAGAGTTATAATAATAAATAAATAATAAATATTTCTTTATTGACATATATAACAGTATTTTAGCCTATCCTTTGTCTATTAAAGCCAAGATGATTTATAAATTAGTTAAGTTAGCAATTAAGGTTAGAAGTAAGTAGTTTAGTTACTTGTAAGCAATGATGAGGGTGACATATTCACTTTGTGAAAAAACCCTCTATAAAAATAAAGAGAAATAATTGACATATATGTTTATTGTTACATAAGTGAACTTATGTATTATGTATTTAAGTTTTATGTATTTAAAACTGAGGCAAACGTGTCATATATATTTTGAATGAAAGAAAACGGCTTAGTTATCACGTCGATTGCATAATCTTATCCACTTGAGCGGGTAGCGTGCTCAGCGGTCGACCACATCTGACCTTTATCCAACACCTGTTTTTGTTCAATAAACGGATAAAACTGAATTACTTATATACAAAATGTCAACATTTCCGTTCGTGACTGATAAGAAATGTATGGAGAAGGTGGGTACTATTTTATAATATCTATGTTTAAGTCAATATATATATATTTTTATGAAGTATTTATGTGTTAATATTAAGTTATTAAATAAGCGTCAGCGAAGCCACGGGTAGTAGGATAGCACGCTAGTTAAAATAAATAAAATTTCTATCTCATCTTTTTTGAAGTCGGTTAAAAAGTAGCCTAAAATACGCCTTATAACGTTAGCTATCAGGGGGTGAAAGTCTGGTCAAAATCTGGCTAGCTGTTTCAGAGATTATTCGGGACAAACGGATAGACAGATAAAAAAAAAGTTTTTTTGTTGCTAGTATCGTATATACTTTCATAATATGTATTTAGTGATAAGCTGTTAATTAGAAATAGTATAGATAATATCTCTGTAACGTTTATGAGAAAATATTTAATATAATAGAGATTTACTCAATTAATTGGTATGAAACTTTGTTAAGCTTTAATTAAGGTTATTGTTGATACCAATATAAGTCAAAAGTGAATTCAATTTCTTACTAAAAATAATATAAAGTTTTAACGGATTGATTGCAGCTTTTTTGAACGCAAACTAGAAAAGATGATGAAGGCTAAATTCTTTACATCCTTTTTAAAGAAAAGAAGTCTTATACCAGAGTATTCCAATTCTAGATTGCTACTAAAAGAGTGTAACTTAAAACTCAAATTAATACTAAAACTATAATTTAAGAGACAAACAAACATTTATAAATCAATAATACTAATTTAAGCCATTTTGTTTGAATTGTTTCATCCATCGTTAGACGTTACGTTGACTGTAGCACGATACACGAGCTATGGAGTAAACTCATACTATTGAGTCAAAAAAAATATCAAAACTACGAGACCCGGGAATTGAACCTACTTTACTTTGTTTACCAAGCAAGCGCGTTACCACTGGGCTATATATGGGCCGAGCTATTATACTAAATAGTTATTTATTCCGCAAGTAATCTATACTAATATTATAAAGCTGAAGAGTTTGTTTGTTTGTTTCGTTGAAGACGCTAATTCTCAGGAACTACTGGTCCGAATAGAAAAATTATTTGTGTTTAATAGTCCATCCATCGAGGAAGACTATAGGCTATATTACATCACGCTACGACTAATAGGAGCGGAGTATCAATGAAAAATGTGGCAAAAATGGGAGAAAAATATTTTTTGATTTACAGCCTTTAGAACGCGAGCGGAGCCGCGGGAAAGGCTAGTAACTTATAAAATAATTAAGTTAAAATATTTAGTTGTTTACTTTAATATTCTATTATAATAAATATCGCTATGTTATTACACATATAAACCCAATTAGTGTAGACATATCATTAAAATGTCATTACTTTGTTCTGTTATTTTCTCAATAGATCAATTCATCTAACAAATAACACAGAGTAATTTACATCAGAGATTTTATTTAATGGTTTTTACATTTTTGTTTGCAAAAAGCTGGGCTTTGTGAGAGCTCGCGTAGTTTTTCTAACGGGTCATAATTTTTAAGACGCTTGTTAATGTTCATTTTTTTAACGGTTATATACTTAATAATTATTTTTTGACAAATATCAGATCAAGATATGTATGTAAATTACTATGTTAAAGAATAAATCTATAGGCGTGATAGTTTTTTAGTAAACTGTGCCACAAAATTCTCAGGTTGTGGGATAATGTTAGGACTCGCCTAATAATTGCTAGATGTAAACATATAATGGTGGAGTAAATGGTAATTAACATGTTTATTGTTAAAAGTGTTAAATGACTATATTCATTGTGTATATAAAATATTGTTTATTGCGAAAATATACTACCATTTCTTGGTGCCTGTCTATTCGTCTGTAACCACATCACAAGAAAATCACTGGACAGATTTTGATGAAATTTGGTATGTTAGTTTTTTTTTTTTATTTTTTTTTTATCCTTGGAAAATGCATTGACGCATACCACCTGTAGGAAACAGATGGTTATGTGGGACTCACCGGAAAGCCAGTACTACACACTGAAACCCAAGCACCCATCAAATCTTAATGGGGTGTCGCAGGATCGCTTGCGCATTCAACTACGATGCCCCGATCCCGGCCCGGCTGATCTGCCAAAGCAGTCCACTTAGCCAAGAGAGTTACTCTACAGTCCACTCTGCTATCCAGAGAAGTAATCCTGGTCAACATGTAGAATACATTTTACTGCGAGAAAATATCCCGTCTCTGAGGCTTTAATAATAATCGTTAAAACGTAAACTAGAGAATGAGTCACTTTTACTAGTTTCTAATAAAAATATTAAATATTAACTTTATAAAGCATCAATATCCAATTGGCTAAAAATAGCCTTTCTTCTCATTACTTTATCATGATTTTTTATTACATTATATACGGACAAACGTACAAACACACAAAATTTACAAATAGTTCAAAAAAAATCATAAAGAAAATTAAAAGCTTAACTTAAGAGGGGTTTATAACATTACAATAAGTTAGAGTTAATTACCACTCTTTTCTTAACATTTTCACGGCATTTAACCACAAACAACCTGAGCAAAGTTAACCGGTTACGGCGAAAGATAACGAAAAAGTTATGGCGGATTAATTGATGCTTAGAACCGGAACTTCAACGAACATAGTGATTATGAAAATTACATTCATTTTAAAATTAGTATTGCATGCATATAAATTGTTGCACATATTTTTAACTGACTGCGCTGGAAGAAGGGTTATGTTTTTTAAGAGTATTTATGTATGTATAATTGTTTGGTACGCTTTGCTGCCTGAACGGCTCGATGGATTTTAGCTTGAGAGGTGTCGTTAGATTCGTATTTACTTTGGGAGTGTGACACTGGGTATGTCAAAATAAAAAAAAAAAATGGCGGACAGCGTTTTGGCGCCAAATTTAAATGCATATCACGCGTGATATTGTAGTTTCAAAGGTGTCGTTAGATTCGTATTAATTGTGAAAGTACAGATATAAATTATAAATCAGAATAATATTTAGGGCTTTCTATTTCCAAATAAAAAAACGCAGTCGGCTTTTTTAGTTTTTTTTAATTACACTGACTTGTTTATATAATATTTATAATATGCATTCCAGCAAATGTTGTTCTTCTATATTAATATACCAAGATCGCGATGAAAAAAATGGGATACTTCCTATGGGAGGGAGGGTCAAAAAAGGGTTATCTTTAGTAACACAAAAAATGAAAAAAATAGTTTTTGATTGTTCCAGTTTCATTTGATTTATTTTCTTTTACAAAGGCCGAAGCCAAAGAAATATGTAAGCGACGCCGCAGGTAAATGCTAAACTAACCAAAACTCTCTGATAATAATTTTATCTGTAAAATATTCGATGTAAATCCTAAAACAATAGAAGTGGTAGAAACTAAGTTATGGGAATCCGTACTTTCTAAGAATCATAATTGCAGTATATGCTCGCATTATTACGTGAATAGCGATTTCTTTAATCAAATTTAAATGGTATTAAATTAAAAACAAAAAAGTTGAAAAGTATATTCTTATGGAAACTATTATTTTAATACAAACTAAGGTATAAAAATACGTAATTAGTGCATCTTTTATGATTGTTTCATAGGTTTCATTAATGATAATACTAGCGGGTTCGATTCTGGTAAAATTCAAAAACTAATGTATTACTACGGAATATACGACAATAAGGATAAGGATATTCCAGACAATAATCTATTTCTGTACCAATTAATCCAGTCCGTTCAGTGATTGAATAACAACAAACAGTCTTTGGACGGATTTAAAATTCCATATTTATAATATTAGTAAGATTAAATATATATCCAAATACCTCATGTTTTTTATCATGAGTCGTCATTATAAAAAAAATCATAAATTCCTAATCGGTTAATTATGTATTTTTTATTTTTTGTATGTGACACGTTATGACAAATATTTTTATTATTTCTATGTAATTTTACACCTGCCTAAAGCTAGTGTGGTGTAGTCGCAAAAAAGTATGGAATGGAAAAGTAAGTAAACGATGGATTACAACAGATGAGATGAAGTCATAAAGAAAAGCACCTTTAGAATTAATGTTTTAAATGCCAATATATTCTAGGTGGTAAAAACAATTAAAATACATATCTTAGTATTTATAGCAGCTCTTTGTTATAATGGCTTCTCACTACAATAAGATATAAAACGATTGTAAACCTAACACTGGCGTTTACTTATTTAGTATTCTGGTGGTAATGTGAGTGTAAATACATTCTAAAAACACTTGCGAAAAATATTTTTATTCGACCTTAATGTCTAGTATAAAAATTTATAAGCGTCTGGAGCTAATTTATCTATACTAATATTATAATATTATAAAGCTGTTTGTTTGTTTGGTTGAACGCGCTAATCTCAGTAACTACTAGTCCGATTTGAAAAATTGTTTTTGTATTTGATAGTCCGTTTATCGTAAAAGGCTAAAAGCTATATTAAATTACGCTACGACCAATAGGAGCGGAGCATCAATGAAAAATGTTGCAAAAACGGGACAAAATTATTTATTTATTTCTTTTGATTTTTTAGAAAGTGAGCGGAGCCGCGGGAAAGGCTAGTTATTAATAAAAGGATTTTTTTCTATATAGTTATTGGAAATTTATGTAATAAGTTTTTATTTAGTTGTTTTTGTTGCTTAAATCTGAGTACTGATTAAAACTTTAATATTGTTATCTATGCATTTAACACTAAATTGTCATCTGGCTGGACTACCTACTATTCTCTCTTCTCTAGGACGGGGGAAGTTTTAGTGAGTTTAATTGGGCAATACTGGTTTTTTTACCCGATAAATCCCACATAACAACCTGTACTGTAGGTGTAGAGGTGGTATTCCTAAATGCCTTTACCAATATTAAAAAAAGATCAGACTGTATCTGTGTAATAAACATCCAAATTGACATAGCCGTTTTAATATAAAGGGGTAACAAACGTTTCTACACACATAAATTTTTGCATTCATAATGTACTGCATGTACATTACAAGAAAGGACTATCTATAATGTAATATAAAGCATAATTTCTAATTAATATGCCTTAACTTAATAGTAAAGCCTACGTCAAGTTAACACAAGTGTTGTAACTTGGAAGCGTTTAGCCGAATACAGATAACAATAACTTTATGGCGTATAAATACATAAAAGGGTATAAATATCTCATAAATAATAAGAAAGGTACTCATATTTATACAATTTCAAAGCAATCTCAAGTAAAAATCCAGTCTCGGTATTTAATTACACAATCGCATGCAAAGCGCGTAACAACGTATGAAATATGTTAAACGACTAGATTCATATTGATAAACTTTGCTATGCTAATTTACTCGTATTTGTTGGTTAAAATACACTCTACAATAACGTGTGCAAGGAAATATAATTTCTATAATTTTTGACCTAACTTCAAAAAAGAGGCTTTAATAACTCAATTACAAAAAAAAACTAATATGTTGGGACATTATTACACACAGCGCCATCTAGTTCCGTAGTAAGCTACGAAGGAAACTTGTGTTCTGGATACTAGAGAGTATACTACATAATATATAAGTTTAAATACATACATATTATAAATATAAACACCCATGACTGGAGAACAAACATCCGAGTTTAACAAATGAATGCCCCCAGCGGGACTTGAGCTTGCAACCGCTGGCGCAAGAAAGTAGGGTTACTACTGTAGTAGGTATATTGTAACAATATTTTAATATTTATTTATTTAACAGTCATATTTTATATATTGTATGGTTCATATATGTACATATATATTTATTGTATTAGTCCAAATGTAAATTACTCGGCGAACACTAATAATAATGTTAAAAGTTATATAAACATGCCAGAGTCGTAAATATATATATCTATAACTCTCACAAATGAAGGCAAGATAATTCAGTCATTATACAATAGAATGAATAATATTTTTTTACCAATCAATATCGGTAAAATAGAACTTATCTTGGAATTTGATATCTATCGTTATAATTATAAATCACTATACTATACATAGTATAAAACAAAGTCTTTTCCCGCTGTCTGTCTGTCGCTATTAACACTACGCAACTGATTTTGATGCGGTTTTTTAATAGCTAGAGTGATTCAAGAGGAAGGTTTATATGAATACTAGCGGAACCCGCGGCTTCGTCCGCGTTAAATACAGGGATGAACACGAGCGAAGCGAGGGTGAGTCGCTAGTGATATATGATAGGAATTCAAAAAGATTATAAGCATCTATGCTATCTAATATTGTAAGGGCAGTTATGCATTATATTCGTAACAAAACTTTTCATTAATATCACTACATAGTATAAAACAGTCTCTTATCGCTGTCTGCCTGTCCTTATGCATGCTTAGATCTTTAAAACTATGGAACGGATTTCGATGCTGTTTTTTTAATTGATAGGCATATTTAAAAGGAAGGCTTATGTGTATAATACACTAGCGGAACCCGCGGCTTCGCTCGCGCTAAATGTAGTTATCTATAAAGCTTTCCCATTACTATTACTATTACAACTAGAATATCTAATCTACGCTTCATTTAACTGCATGCATTGTCTACATTGTTTTTAATTATCATACGATAGCTATTTTATTTATATTTGACTATAACGATATACTATTAAAGAGAAAAAAATATTTAGCTAAAAGAATGTTCCGTATTTGATACAGCACTATTTCACTTTGCCACAGTCTTTTGTGAAAAAAAATATGTGTTTACTAGTGATTTAACTTTATCTTTCTTTCTCCCTTTATGAACTTTATTTTTTGCGCAGAACTATTTTTCCTTCTTAAATTAAAGTAGCCAAGTCTTTTCAGCCAGCTTTTTTTTTATGGTAAAAAGGGGGGCAAACGGGCAGGGCTAACCTGATGGTAAGTGATCACCTCCGCCCATGGACATCTGCAACACTGCAGGGCTTGCAGATGCGTTGCCGGCCTTTCAGGAAAGGGAGGGAGGGAGGAGGGAGGAAGGAGGGAGGAAGGAGGGAGGGAAGAGGGAGGGGGGACGAAGACGGAGGATGAAGGGAAGAGGGAGGGAGGGAGATGGAGGAGGTAAGGAAAGTGGGCCTCCCGGACTCTCACTCACCGGACGAAACGCGACAGCATAGCTGCCACTTCACACCGGTCTTCTGTGAGAGAGTGGTACTATACGGGGCGTGCCGGCCCATCCGGATGCTACCCGAAGGTAACAAGCATGGCTAGTTTAAGTCTTGTCAAAATCGGTTTAGCCCTATTGGAGATTAGCCGGAACAAAATAACAGATAGAGAGTCAAAAATAAAAAATGCGTAGCATTGACATTAAAACAGGTGTTATTTTAACAGCACAAACAGACGCTACAATTTTATTAATTTGTATTATATACATATGATAATTTTATAAATGCATTTTATTTTAGTTAATGTATATTAATAAAATAACGGGATACACGCACTGGCATCCATGACACCCCGCAATTACTCACCTACACGACTCACAGATTGATAAAATTTACCGTGTGTACTTCTTATTCGTTTATTGTTATAAGTATAAGTGAGAAATTATCTATACATATAAATAAAATTGAAGTGTCTGATTTTAATTTCAAATTAACAGCTTTTCACTAAATGCATATGAAAGTATATATATGATACCTACTAGCAACAAAAAAAAAACAATTTTTTAAATATTTTGTCTGTCTGTTTGTTCCGGGAAATCTTTGAAATCACTGGACCGATTTTGACGGGACTTTCACTCGCAGATAGCTAATGTTATAAGGCTTAACTAAGGCTATTTTTTAAACGACTAACAAAAAAGGAGGAGGTAGATATTTTAACCAATGAACACGTGGCTTAAATAACGCTAAACCGCTAGTACTTATTGTAACAATATTATAACAGTACCTCAGAATAAGGAATAAAATAGTCTGACGACACGTTTGGCTCAGCAGTGTTGGCGGTCGCGGGTTCTAGCCCCGCTGGGGGCATTCATTTGTTCAGCACGGATCTTTGTACTCGACACATGGGTGATTATGTATATATATAATATGTATGTATTTAAAGTTATATATGTGTAGTGTATCAACTATCTGGTATCCGTAACACAAGCCTCTTCAAGCTCACCATGGAACTAGATGGTGCTGTATATAATAATGTTCGAGCATAATAGTAGTAACAGTAGATCATATAGATGTAAATGTATGTTTATTTTTTTATTAGAAAGTAGCAAGCTTCAGGGTATGTTTTAATTGTTATGCGCGGAACCCTAATTATTTTTTTAATATAAAAATGATTTAAGTGTTTATATAACATCTGCTATCTGCTAGTAAAAGTCCCATCAAAATCTGTCCATTCGTTTCAGAGATTAGCCGGAACAAAATAATTTTGAATTATTTAATTCTTATTCGGTCTACAGTGTACACCTTTAACTTTGCTGTCCAGCAAAAGCTATGAAAAGGCAGTTATTTAGAATGAGATACAACCGAGCATCAAACCTATTACTGTCTTCAGATATTCTTAGTTTTATACATTTCTTAATAAAAAACAACTAAATGTCAAATTAATATGTAAAATCGCTAGCAAGCTCGCGTGCTACTTCCGATAAATGCCAAGTAATGTGATGAAGAATAAAATAATGCACTAACCGTTTCACCTGGACACGCTTGCTTGCTGCCGATAAAAAAGAGGTCGTATGAGGTCGGATTTTTTTCTATAAAAAACAGTTAATTAAAGTATTCTCTATGGTTATTCCATTTCCGTTTGAAGTATTTTGCAATTATTTGTGATTATGCACTTAGAGTTTATAAGTTATGTTTAACATTTGTAACAATGTCATTAAATACATAATGTATATATTTATACATAAAATAAAATTCTAACTCGAACCTGAAGTTTTCATTTCCATTCCATTCCACTGAACAAATTTTAATAAAATTTAATATCGTGATACCTGATTGACTCCTTATTAAATTTATATATCATGATGAACATAACTAGTTACAAAAATATAGGTACTTATGAGTACCACAGATACGTTATGGGTACTAAACTAGTATTATGTGTAGTAGTCTATTGTATTCAGCCCTTTCTAACGTCCTACTGGGCACGGGCTTCCCTATACAATACCAGGGAATTGTCTCTGTTCAAGTGGTGGAGTCCAAATTCAAGAACAAACTAGGCTCTCTCAGATTTAATAAGTTTACTATTCATGACAAGTAGTAATCATGGTGAAAATGATTCGCAGATGAAAATATCAGAGGTGTGAGGGTCGATTCATTAAGTTTCACAAGCGGGCGCGTTACTGCACTAGCCACTGCCTTACTATAATACTCGTAACTACAAAAGTTTTTATATGTAGTCTAATAAACTAAGTCCTTATTACTGATTTCAGTCAAGCCCAATCGCATTGAGACTAGCCATCTACAAATTATAGTGCAAAATTGTAGTTATACTATATTATTTGGATTTGTTTTTACATTATAATATAAATACGAAGTATAGGCAATTTGAAATGTTTCAAAATGAATGTGCAACTAACTATGTGCAAGGTATAAGAATTATAAACACTTAGTCATTTATGTTCTTTGTTAATAATATACTTCTCACCGATTTCAAACAAACAAAACGATAGATTCGGCCTCTTTATCGATAATAATGAGCAGATTCAACTAAGTTAGAATTTTATTAGGTATATTTTATTTATTATTAGAAAGTTTACATACTGTTTTTTTATTAAATGTAACTTTGTAAACCTCTCAGATTTATGTAATGTTACGTACATAATTCATTATATATATTACATTGATATTATATACAATATTATGATCATTTAAAATTAAGTATTTTATTTAATATTAAATAATTAAATCTACTTATTAATTTATAGAAAACAAATAATGATTTAGTTGACTTAATATTTTTACTGGTAATTTCGTTAATTAAATTTAAATTAATTTATTAATTATATATGTAGATATATATGTATTCCTATGTTTCGAGTATAGAAAAACATAAAGAAGTTGTTTTATATATATTTTTTGAATTTATAAGCCACGGAATAACAAACTCGCAAACTCGTACATAATGTTACTGTCTAAGATATAATTGTAGTCTGTAGTCATATATAATTTATATAGGTACTTTAGTGTTCACAAATGCACATACTGATGATGTATAATTGCGTAACTGTTATTAAAGATTTAAATTTTACCATAGTTTTAATTTAACTGACAGTAATCATTTTTCTCACGAACAATTTTTAAAATGACTTCCATAACAGGGCAAGTGAATTTTTTTTTCTTTTTAATTAACGTGAAGGTTTAATACGCCAATAGACTTATTTGTTAGAAAACCAAGCACCGTATCTTTGAGGCGCAGGGAGAGACCGAGGTTACAAACCTTTGATATTTAGTTTATTTTTTAGTATTATAATATATTTTTTTTATATTTTTTTATTTTATTTTTTATATTTGTAGTTACTTTGTTTTCAAGTATAAAAATGATTATAATTTTTTGTCGCGTTCCACATTCGTATTTTTTAAAAATAATATTCGGTAAATTACCTATACTATCGTTAAAAATAATTATCAAAAGTATATTTAACAAATATATTTATATTAATAAAAAATATATGTTAAGTTTCTATAAGGTAAGTTACCCAAAATTTGAAATAACATACATTTATACTTATTATTAAACGGTTAATGACCTAATCAATGTTACACCAAACCAAGACTTAAAAAAATGTAAACATTGACAAAAACATCACGCAAAAACATACAAAAATCACTTGTAAGCGGAAAAACAGAAAAAAACAGTGAGTGGAGCGCCCCTGAAAAAGTAACTTGGAATGAAAATTACACATGACGATGTGAAAAAGCGTGCAAAAAACGATAGCGTATTCTTAGTGATAAGCGTTGCACGCGATCACTGTGTGGCTACGCTGTTGTGGAGTAGGCTTTTGGAAATAATACAAAAGATTTAATTTTTACTAGTATTCCATGGTCGTCTTGAATCTTAATGTAAGGTCAGAAATACTCGTCCCCACTAGAAAACAATAATAGACGACCAAAAGCAAAAAATATACTCTTAATCGTATAAAACAAAGTTGATGTCTGATTCTGTTTGTTTCACCGCTTACTTCTTCTAAGCCTTAAATCAAATTTTATTACGGTTTTTATTGCTAGTATGAGTGATAAACGACTGAGGCTTGTGTATAGGTACTACTTATAATTTACAAATATTTTGAACAAAGTGTCCGTGTTATCATGGTACTTTGATTACGATACTAGCGTTGGCTAAACCATTAAAGATAACTCAAAACAATGTATTAAAGATAGTACACTCACGAAAGCTAATATTATTTATTTAAAGCGTTCTTGTTTCCTAGAGTTAAGTTCGCGACTTATCCGCTATTTCTTAATTGAGTTAAAAATTAATTTACTTTTATTCTTATCAAATTAAAACGCAAAGAATCACATAATTGAATAAAGAAATATGAACTCAATTAACAATTACTAGTAATATAATATTATGCTCAAATTGAAGGTAAAAGTTTCTACATTGGGTATTTGTAGAGTCAAATGTAACAAAATCCTTCTCCATACAAACAGAGCATCAATAGAGTAGCATCTCTTGCATCGTATCTGAAGTTTTTCTACGATTTATTTTAATATTATATTAATTATTACGGTCTGCTGGGGGTGCGCTGCTCACTGTACGACGTACCTACTCTATACTGTTCACTAGGGAATAATAAATGTTAGCTCTTATTCATATATATCTTTGAATGTCAAAATGTCTACATTTAATGATTATTACAATGATTTTCATTAATTATTGTCTATTCATTAAAATAAACATGTTTGTAACGTAGGTGTGTATCTAACTATGATGCTGTAGAGACTAGCGACTAACACTAGCTCCGCTCAGGTTCGTAATTATACGTAGATAAGTAAGTTATCCCTGTCTCGACTGTATAAAATACAATCGGTATAAAAAATAAATATCCCGTCCCAGCTCAGCTAGGAAAGAACATATTTATTATCCTATTCTTAATTATTCAGTGCCTGTATTTTTATGTAATTTATAAACAAATGTGGTATTATTTATGACTCTTCAAGGTAAATATTATTTGCTAACACTTTGTGTACTATTGTCGAAGAGTGGATAGCGGCTTGTTTCTGTAGTATACCTATATCTATATTGGCTTCTAGTTTCTCGCATTATTTAATTATGTTTTTAGCTACAACTCCCGTTGCTCCTATTGCTATTGGTATATAAGTTATTATTATTATTATTATTATTATTAAAAAGAATTACTTAAAGTAAGTACAATTACTTAGAGTAGTAATTAATTAAAAAGTATCTTATTTATACGTTGACCCAAAAAATTAGATATTATCATTCCAAAAAATAAATCAAAATCCGTTCAGTCTGAGTGGTTTGATGAGTTTCCAGACTGACAAACAAAAACTTTAAAAGCTAAAGACTCGGCCTCGGAATCGATAATCTATACTAATATTATAAAGCTGAAGAGTTTGTTTGTTTGTTTGGTTGAACGCGCTAATCTCAGAAAGTACTGGCCCGAATTGAAAAATTCTTTTTGTGTTGATAGTCCGTTTATCGAGGAAGGCTATAGGCTATATTACAACACGCTACGACCAATAGAAGCAGATCATCAATGAAAAATGTTGCGAAAACGGGAAGGGCGGGCGTTAGTTCTGCGAGGTACCAAACCGCGCGACTCAGAAAGAATTTGGTTTCCGGTCTTTAGAACGCGTGCGAAGCCGCGGTAAATGCTAGTATTACATACATTTTGGAATTTACCGAATTTTCTTATTATTTTTCTGTGAGTACATTGTCTAAAATATGTGTCTGCCATTAAGAAGTTTGTTTTTTAAAAGTTGTAGTCGTCTTACATGCAACTTGACATATTTTTTTATTGGTTAACGCCATCTATGATATAAATAACAAAACGTGTAGAATCCTAGTTTTATAAAAAAAATATTACTAATCCATCCAGCCATCTATTGGAAATTTATGAAAATGTTTAGTGCTGCCATCTCTTAGCATAATTAATTACTACTTCTAAGAGAACTTACTATTCGCTTACCCTGTATTTCTAAATGTTTACAATAGATGGCGTATTGTATTAAAAATATCGCACCTTAATTTTTTTACACTTTTGATCAACATTGTTATTAAAAAATAAATTATTTAGTTTCAATTTAATACTGTAATGTTAATTTAGATGCATTTAATAAGCTTTAATTTTTTAATTCTTTATTTTCATGTTATAATTAATATATTTTTGAAAAATTATAGCTTTTGTAATATTTATTGTAAGCGATCATTAGAAACCTCTTTTGGTATAAAGTTTATACACAATCTACAAAATGTATTAGGTAATATCGATCAAGTTAGATTTAATAACGAATTCCAACAAGAAATTTTTAAATTATAAAGTTTTGGTGTATCAATGTGGCTATTCGCCGACAGATGGCGTTCTTCTTAGGTTTTAAAACTTTGGGTACACTTGAAAAATAAATTGTAGTTCAATATAATTTTTACTCTTGAAGCTTTCTTCTTGCGGTAGAAAGTTGGTTAATAAATATAAATTCAAACATTACTTTTTTTTAATACACTACACTTAGAAACGAAAAAAGAACCTGGTAATTAATGATATAAAGATACCTAATTTAAATTTTTTGAATTGCAAGGGATATTTTTAATAAGACAATTTTTATACTTATTTACTTAACGATATTTCAGTAGAATAAAAGAAAAGGGTAAAAAGAAGAACACGGATATGAATCATCCTTTTTATTTTTTAAAATAATTATAGCTAACCGTTTCGGCAATAATAGTTACTATTCTCATTTTAATGACACAGTAAGCATTTTCCGTTGTTAAAATTAACTTTAACATAAAAATAATGGGTTAAAATTTCAGTTAATAAGTAAATTATAAGTATTGCGTAACGTAATCAACACTAAAACTTAACTATTAAATACATATCATTTCTACGTCGAGTACAAAAAAAATATAACCTCTATAAAAATATAATATTTTAAACACATTGCGGCTTAGACTAAATTAAAGAAAACATGGCATCGCAAATAACATATAAACTTACTTATAAATAACTATACAAAAATACAAAATAAAAACGAAATATGTCGTGACAGAATTTTGAAATTTTGAGTTAGGTACGTCAAGACATAAGTCTAATATCAATGTATAGATATGGACATGCAATGGTGGTATGTTATGGTGTAGAAGGAGATAGATGTATCTAATATCTACACCTTTCTCTCTCTTCAGGTTATTAATTAACTATATTATCACCAAAGCATGTCCATATATACCTGTACCGATGTGTCTAAACACCAAACACCACATCACATGCCTAAACTTTATTTACACTGTTATCAATAATTTAAATACGCCAAACATGTTTTTGCCAAACTACTTAATTATTTACTTCTAGATTCTAAACAATTTTACAATTTACGCCGAAATATTATTATAATTTTGAATTTTTACAATATTTTTCCATAATTATCCAAAAAGTGTTTCAAATTTCGCATTTTCCAATGTTACACGACATTTTTGTAAAAGGGTAGAAATTGTATAAAAAATAAGACTAGAATACACCAATTGAAAAATACGTTTTGATTTTTTTATAACATAAAGAAAGCACAGTTAAATGTAGTAGTTCAAATATTTCGATAGTTTTTAACTGTGCGACATTGATACCAACGTAAATGCCCATGTGACATTATGAGGCTAGGTATTAAATGTAGAAATAAATGCGTTGTTGGTTTTTTGCATCACTATTAAGTGATATTTTAGACTAAAAAGTTTTGTATATTTAAAAATACCTGTTAAGTTTGTGATCTAATATAAGAAATAGTTATAAAGTGACGACTCAAAGATTTAGTAAAGCCGAAAGATAAATTTTAATTTCTTGGCCTAATCTTATTTCGTTTTTAATAATAGGTAAAATTACGAAATTTAATTTACGTGTATACTCATAAAGACAGAAAGAGTACACTTATTTCATCAGATTAACGTTCAAAAATATTATAACACGGCCAAAATTATTTCATTTCAAACGGATTTTTGCTTTGAAATGGATATGACACTAACATGTCGGGTTAAAAGCACCCATAAAACACCAATATAGAGATCCATTATCTATTACATTAAGTACTTTTAAGTACACATACATATTTTTTTTGTGTTTATTTGTTTTTTGTTCGTTGTTCACTACATCGATAGCATGTTATAAGCTGAATGGGGCACGCTTAAAGCACGCTATCTTCGGACCCGTTTATAAAAAATACACTTTGCTTGACGGAATTTTATAAAAGAGCCCTGAATTACATTACATTAATTACTAACTTACAATATACGATACATGAAATTACTACTATGTGAGTTATGAATTGAAAACCTGGCTATCCTGTCTACTCTTAAATTACGGTTAATAATTGTGTATATTTGGCTAAATATCGTAAAACAAGCGAAGTCAACGTAAACGATGAAGCGTAAAAAGAAAAACTTTAACAGTCAATAAGGATGAGTAATTCAAATCAACAGCAATTCATTAATAAAAACTTAACAATTTACACAACTTGCACGAATCGTGCACGTTTATTTTGAAAGCGTGCAAGGTCGTGCAATTTGTGTAATCAATTTAACTTGAAATAAAAAATGTAATGTAATCGCAAGTTGAAACCGCGAATCGTTTGTGATCTATTACGATCATATTCGTCAAAAGTTAGCAAAACCGATGTACCTATCTATTTATTCAATATAGTCAACTGTTTAGTTTTGACGGATACCGTCGTAAAAGTTCACTAAAATTTTTCCAGAATTTTGTTTTCCAAAAGATCTATCGTTTTCTTTTGAAAACAAAATTGTGGCTTTAAAATTTTATCATACTGCCCTTTCCAAGAGTACTGAGGGAAATAGTTGTCTCAATTTTATCAATATCACATTCAGTCAATAAACGAATAAAGAATTCTATAACAGTGTCTATCAATAATTTAGCCTGTTTTATCAAATTTGTACGAAAAAAATATTATATACAACTATCCCCCTCCCTATCAGATCAGTACGACGGATTACAACTTATTCTCCTAGTAACAGAACATATAAAACAAGTATTAAATTGTAAATATTAAATGCCAATCAAACTATATATATGTGTGTCACATCCATTTCCCTACAAAAATCTACCAACAACGCATTTTGCAGGAAGTACCAAACTACGGTGTTGTATCGCAGTGTGACAACAGAAACCAGTACTATTGATACTAAAAACGATCAAGGAGGATATTATGCAAGACGCACATATTTTCCCTGATTTCGTTCGTGCCTTACGGCAATTACTGTTAATTAGGCTTTATTATTAAATGTACACAGCTTAACTATGGAATTTTCATCGTAAAATAAATGTAGAAAAAATTTTCTTTCATATTTTTTTTATAATATTAAAAAATTCAACCTTCCAAAACTTAAGAATAACCTCTGACAACTCGCAGACACGACCTGTTTTTAATAACTATTCCATTTTCGATGATCACAGAAAATACGTTTCGGTCCACATTTTTGCGCGCGCGCAGCCTAATACTTAATTTTCAGTTTAATCAAAAAACCCTTATCTATTAAAATTTTATTATCTCGAAAATACCGTTTTTTACAAATATGTTTGCGTCGCGCAAAAATATAGACGGATAAGACTTGAACACTTTCTTGGAAACGTAACTTTTGTTCTAAAAATCTAAATTTAGGATACACGATCCGTGCTTCTTCTTTGTACAACTCGAGTCACGAGTTAGTTCCTTAAAACGATGGGTTATTTATAACTTTAAAAATACCAAACGTCCATAAATTTTTCCATCTACTACGACCTAAATTTAAAAACAATAGCATTTATACAATATTGATAGGAACTTTTTCTGTTGTTATATTAAATTTATTTATATATTAAATTTATGAGAAAATTTTTACATAAATAGCGATCCGTTCACTTAATTTTTTATTGCAATTGTAGGAATTTTTGTGTTATTTCTTAATATCAGTCGAAAAGTTTGTTTTTTTGCGTCCAAATATGTGATTTAACGTTTCCTAGAAAACTTAATCATCATCGGGTAACCCTTCGCGTCAGAACTGTCCATTCCATTCCAAATCATATTAAAAATGTGCCGAAAATTTTTGTATTTGCTAAATAAAAAACTTGTAATCGAAAACAATCAAAGTATTCTTATTGAGAACCAAATGTCACGAACAACTGAAAACGAGTTTTGGGCTATTGCATTGGTTT
The DNA here is from genome assembly GCA_905231865.2 of Boloria selene. Classification (NCBI taxonomy): domain Eukaryota; kingdom Metazoa; phylum Arthropoda; class Insecta; order Lepidoptera; family Nymphalidae; genus Boloria; species Boloria selene. The sequence continues at coordinate 2,276,800 of HG993156.1, forward strand.
TTTTTTCTATTTACATTGATACCCCATGACAGTGGAGCTTCGCGGTGCAGAATCCACTGTGGGACGAGATATCAATATTAATTCAAGAAAATCATTATATACGTTAAAATCAGCTTACAATACCTTACCTATGTTACGATTATTATATTAAACCGATTTGTCCGTACAAATTCGCAAGAAAACGCATTTGTTCGGACGAATCGTCACTTAATTATAATACATGATGATAATATTAAAAGAATTATTCGGCAACACTTGACATTCTTATTACAACTGCAAAATCGTTCTGATTTCCATGAAAACGGGACGATTTTGCAGCTTTTTAATGTGAACTATAAAACTACTATTCGGGCAACTGTACTGTGTGTATTACATCGTGTTGAATAAATGATGATGTATATCATATAAAATGATTCGGGCTATTGTTTATTTGTTGTGAAAATTAAATAAATATATTACTTGGGCTATGTCTGAGTCCGTGTTTAAAGAATGTCTCGTGTTCTTTTCGTCCATACAAGACCGTATGTCGAATCGATTTTAGTATTCGACTAAGTCCAATTCGGCATATTGTGTGTCGATTCAGTGAATAATCGCTATTTTTATATACCATGAAAAATCACATTTATTTACAAAAAGAAAAGAAAATAACGGCAGTCTTCTGAAAAAACATAATTCGATATATTTTATTATAACTATACAAAAAAACCTTTAAATAATAATCGTTAGATTTTCTCGTCAAAAATAATAACCGTTTAATAAAAAGTAAATTATTAATATTTTCATTTTATCAAAAAACAGAAGCTTCAACATTTACTAAATCTATATATTTACAATTATTACTAATATGGCATTTAAATAATATTTTAAGCCAAGAAATAAAGAATATATGAAAAAAAAAAACAATTTTGAGATTAATTTCAAAAATAGAATTTGTGCGTTCGAAATTTGACTAGCATGAGACGTGTTATTGCGTGAAAGTTAAAAACAATGTTAAAAATACATTTATAATATAGAAATAATAAAAATATTTGGAAACTTAATGTAAGTAAATATTGCAAAGGCTCGCTAAATGCGATAAAACGTGCTTAAATCGGTTTGGCACATCCAAAAAGTTTGTACTAAGCTAAAAAATACGTTGTTCTGAGATAAAGCTAATAAAAAATAAATATATAAAATAAATTTCATAACAGAAACTCTTATCGGGCATCGAACCCGCTAACAGAGAGTTCTTGCTACGTATATTTTGTAAAATTCACCTTTTAACACTAAAAATGTAAGTAAATAAATATCGTCATATATAACACTCAAAAAAACCAAACAAATAATGAAGATTGCACTCAATACCTACATCTAATTATTTGTTCGGGCGAGTTTCTGTTCCAATTTGTTCATTCATCTATTTTAATTTTTATATTTACACAAAATTTGATTTTACTACGCCTATTTACATCTGTTAGATCTATCTAAATTTTAGTATAACTTTAATATCTCAATTTGTATTAAGTATAACGTTAAAATATTAAAAGAAATTACTAATCAGAGGCGACTTCACGCTCCGAAAATGAAACTCTGTAAATATTGTCCATTGAATGAGCTCTGACGAATTTGACAATAGGAAAAAAATCAACTTTAACACCTAAATTTAATTTTGTAATGTTATTAAATGTTCGAAAGTCATTTTTTAGATCATCAAACATCAGAGCTAACGATAACTTTTAGAAAATAACGAAATAATTTAGTTAACGATAATTTATTGCGATTTACATCGCGTCGGATTAGTAATAGCTGAATTTTCATGGCTGAGTGTTTTGTTGTAAGTGGACAGCTTGTTGTGCTGCTTGTTGTGCGGCTTGTTGTGCGACTTGCACAGCTTGCATTTGTTGTTGTTGAACCACTTGCTGAGCAGCTTGAGCGGCCTGAGCCGCCTGAGCTGCCTGAGCGACCTGAGCAACCTGAGCAACCTGAGCCTGAGCCTGAGCTTGCTGAACTGGTGAGGGGAGGTTGAAACCCAGCATTCTTGGATCGTGTAATCTTAGCGCTTGCTCTAGTCTTTGTTCCTGAGCGATTCTGAAGGCTTCTACTAACTCAGGTGATAGTTGCTCGTTCGTTTGGAACCCGTTATGTCGTAACGGCGGGTTTTCGTTGTTATGCGCTTGTGACACGGCTAATCTTAGTGCTTCAGCCTGAGTTCTGAGTAAAGCTTCAGCTTGCTGGATTCGTAATGCCGCCTCAGACGGGGGTTGGGCTTCTTGAGCAGGTTCTCTCGCTAGTTGCTGACGCATTGCTGATACTAAATTTGCCGCTGCAACTTGTACTGCATTATTTTCTCCAGATTGGGACATCATGTTGGCGGCTGCGGCTATAGCGGCCATTCTCTCGTCGTATTGGCCATTTGATCGAAGGAGATCTGTGATTTTATTTACGGCTGTCCCGACTTCAGAACCTGCTGATGATGAAAGGCGTCCGTTGGATGAAGAGTCAGAATGTGCAGGTGATGGTGGCGCGAGGTTAAGTAGACCTGAACTACCAGCAGATGCTGAGACGGCAGCTATTATGTCTCGCTCGCGTCGTTCTGCTGCAGCTCGAGAAAGAACGTATTGTGCCGCGAACTGATGTTTCGGTTCCATTCGCATATGTTCCATGTGGGAGAGGAGGCCTGTAATTAGTTAGGGACAGTATTATGAACTATTTTACAAAGAAGGTAAGCTGAATGAAAATTTTATTAGAATACAAGTGTATGACATATAGGTATGTACTAGTAGAAATATATGAAAATCCTAAACATCAGTGAACAATTTATATTAACAATAAGTATTTTAATAATAAATTAAATATAACGTTCAAGTATTTTATCTATGACTTTGATTTCCAGAAAAGTCATGAATTTGAAAGGCATAAATTTAAATACGTACCACTTTCGTGTGTGAACACTGCTTGGCAAACTGAGCACGGCCACATTCGAAGCCCACCTGACAGCTGCGACTCTGGATGACACGCAAGATGTTTCCTCAAAGAACCTTCATTCACATAATGCTTGCCGCACACCGGACACGGATGGTTCGCAGTCCGCCGCTTCGCTACATAAGGATCAATAGGTTTAGCTTGTGGATACGGTGATGTCGATGGCGGACCTGACATCACCGGGAGAGGTTAGTGGGTTAGGGTGGGAAGGAAAAAAAAAACATACGTTAGTTCCAAGTTAGTTTTGTTTGGTGGACGACGGCTTTTATCAATCGGTGATACAATACTGTTTATTTTATGTATTTACCTTTCTTGGAATAAGGGTAAAGGGTATTGTTGAAGGCTTTTACTAAATAGGTCGCAGTGTTTATATTTAGGGAGCTTTTAACAAAAGTCGTCGTGTCTTAATAATAATAATGAAATAAACATTTTCAAATTATGGAAAACTAAAACAAATAAGTTGATGGTATTGAAATGATGTCAGTTGAAAACGAGGGTAAGCTATAAGATATATAAACAAAACATGTTATGATAATAAAGTTTGTACATCATCCAAAGAACCGTTTGAATCAAGAAATGTTTAGAAAACAGTCTACCCTTCCAATAAAGCAGAAACAATAACAGACGATTCTTCAGATGGGTTTAACTATAGCTATGACTTAGATTATGGAAACGATACGTTTTAGGTTTACCGTTGATTATAAAAACCAACACCCCTTATGGCTTTGTGTAGTCTGGAAGCTTTTAAAACGTTAAAAATTGCAATGTTCTTATAATTACTTGTTTCAGGCAAGTAAAAATCAGTTATAAAGATATAAATAAGCAATAACCTTCCAGTTACTAATCTTACATACTAAAAATCCCTTCTGTCAGATTGTCTGTGATAATCATTACAATATAGATATTAACAATAAAACAAATCTAATAACAAATGAAAAGACAATCAAAACAAACGAGACACTTAAATCTAAGCTTATCACTAAACCTGAAAACCCCAAAGAAACCCTATCTATAGTCGTGAGAGAATAGATGACGTTCCTTTAACGAAAAACCGAAGAGCCGAGAAACTTACTCGCAACGCCGGACGCATTTGGGTCCTTATGGGTGTTCTTCATGTGCTCTACTAGGGCTTCGCCCCCGAATACGACTTTGTGGCAGATAGGGCATGGGGTGGCCGTGGCGCCACCTATCATAAGTGCGGCATGTTGCTGCAAAACACCAAGGTGCAGCTGAAGCTCCTATCCAGCGATGCGGGCATAGTGTAAAGATTAGTCATTGAATAAAACAAACATTATCAAATGGAATTTTGAAATAATCATAATGGTGAAATAAAACATAACTGCCAAAGGGAATTTTGATGGAACAAAAAATGCACCTTGAATTTGAAAGTTTAGAATTTTGTTCAGGTGCTTTATTAATAATATATAATTATAAAATAAAATTAAAACAATATATTACATATCATACATAATTTATACTATGAATAATATAGCATTCATAATTGCATAATAATTTTTAAAATATATGCTAGTATATTTATTTGATATTCTTACTAATAGTCTAGTCTTAGTTTCAAATATTCTCTTTACAATAGAACATAATAAAACTGTATTAAGTAAAGCCAACAAAACCGATGATAACCTGATGATTTTGAAAACCATTGCTCTATATACCTGTTGTTAAAATTCGTAGGTTCGATTCCTGTTTGGGGGCAAATGTTTCTATTACAAGTGCCCCTTACTTTAGGTACTTCTGGTACTTTAAATCTGAGAACAGAGAGCTGACCTCTATATCTTTTCTATCTTTCCCATAAAAGTTTTGAATAATACTTTTTTGTTATGGGTGCCACAGGTAGTTTAAAAAACAAAGAAAATCCCCCAAAATCATCTGAAAAATCAAAGAAATTAGAACTATTTATTTGTATGGAGATTGCTAACCGTTAAAACGTACCTAGGTCGAAACAGTGAGTCGCTCGTCTTTAATAAAAAGTACCCCATAATACTAACCTTCGCTGTATGCGTTCTAAGACTGCTCTCAGTAGCGAACCCTTTCCCACATATATTGCAATGGAATGGCCTGTTCTTAGCCCTTTCTACCTGTGCGTCGTGGTTCCGCAGATGTTGCTGAAGATTCGACAGTTGTATGAAAGCTCTGCCACAGTCCGGCAAATGGCATTTATAGGGACGCTCGCCTGGAAAGAAAGATGGGGGTAAATTACTATTTACTACAATGAGCAAGAACATATTAGTATGGTTTAAAAGCTTTTTTCACATGTATTTAGAAAACAAGTTTTCTTAACTTAGTGATTGAACTTAAAATTTAGGAGTAAAGAAGACTTGATGCGTTTTCATCATATCATATCTTTATCATAGGCAGGATGTTTTTGAAAGTCAATTTTTGGGTTTCTCATTAAAAAAAGCTTGTTAAAGCAGAGCTTACATAGAGACGGAAAAAGCTTTTCAAATACTTCACATTAAAGAAGTTCGCCGTGATTATACATAGAAATATCTTAAAAAAAATTAAAATAGGGTTTCCAAGTGACAAATTTATTCATTTATTATATTCAAAGACAAGTTAAAGGAGAAAAATTGACTCAATCCCTATAATTAGCCGTTCATCTCACGCTTTCGAACTGTTATTTTATCGCCAGTGATACTTGAGTAATGGTGTTTTAAGCATCTAGTTAGTCTGGCTTTTTAAATAGGCTACTTCCTAGTATGGCGTAATCGCTATTTACTTATTTAAATTATCAATGCTTTTATTAAGATTAATACATATTTGCGGTTTTGTTTGTTACGTTACTTGGACTTAGGTTCGATTCCCGACAGATGATAAATTGGTATTGCTACTTATTACTTTTTTACACTACAAATAAGAAAGATTTTTTTTACTTTTATGGAGCTTTTAAAAGGTATTGAAGTATCTCTAATAAAAAAATGCAATTATAATGCTACGTATAAACTATTTTTAGATATACAGAACCATTGCAAGATAAAATAAGGTGTGATTGACGCGAAACAGCAAAGTGCACTAACAATAAATTGGCATACCGGTTATTCACCAACTAACCCAATACTCAAGTTCAACCGCGACCTAACCCACGGTGACCGCGCTCATTTTAAAAATAAGTTCGCAATAAAAGAAGTGCATACATTCTCGTCCAAGGAAAAAGTAGATTCGTATCTTATGCCTTACAGAAAGATTTAAAATATGTTTTTTTCAAACAATATCTGTACCTACTAAAAAATAAAATATTATAATGTATTATTAATAACATAATATTAATGTATAATTTGGATTATTTGAGATTTTACGAAACTAACTAAAACGTAATTTATTCACATTAATTTTAGGTTTCATTAAAATATTTATTAACTGTTAGTTAAATTTAATGACAATTTTATTATAATTACTTTACAATCTCTCTTTATACTAATAAATGGCTATACGTTTTTTTGTTTGCTGCAATGACTAAAAAGCAGATAAATATGGAACTTATTTCGTAGTAGCAGCGTGTTTTGGTGAAGTTTTTGTACATGTACAATAAAAAAAACTTGATTTCCGGGCTTTAGAAACCGGCGGAAATGATAGTATTATCATAAATCCTATCCTATCAAATTCTATTACACTAACAGATATCCTATAGCTATCACTAAATAAGACAACTTTTATATCACACGTCTTACAAGCGATTCGGCAACCCGGTCATTCACCGAATAACCTAAAACCAGAGTATAACCGCGACCTAACCCACGATGACCGCGCTCATTTTTAAAATAAGTCCATAATAAAAGCAGCGCATACTTTTAGCCGTAGCAAGCAAATGCATAGGTCAATGTACGCACGCACACACCCAACTATATACATATAGCATCTTTTCGCAACGTCTGTGTGAGTATTTTTGCATGTTTGAGAAGAATGCGCAAGCACACATGTTTAGAAAGATATTGTAGAATTATTTCCTAGATGCCACGCTACGATATATGAATATGACATACATGTAACTATAAATCTTTTGAGTACTAACGGACCGATTCTATGGTACAGCAAATATTGAATAGCGTTTTCAAAATGTAACTTCCCGGTTAAGAATCGATGGATTATTAACTGTTATAATTTATTTTTATATGTAACTAACGATTTACCTTCGCTTCGCTCGTGTTTGTACATAGATTTGGCGCGAGCGAAGCTGCGGGTTTCACTAGTAAATGTATACAAAAACTTATATACTTAAACCTTCATCAAGAATCACTCTATCTATTAGTGAAAACAGCATGTAAATCGGCGCAGTAGTTTTTGAGTATATCGCGGACAGACAGATAGACGCGACTTAGGACTTTGTTTTATAATTTTTTATGATTTTATTAATAAAAGATATTAAATGCCCTGATATCTAAAACAAATATTATTAATAACATTTATTGAGAGTCTAAAATACTTAGCAATAAAAGCTTCTCAGTCAGTATTTTAATATTGAAGTTTGTTATATATTAAAGTGAATGTGTAATAGTTCCTAACGGTGTGTACTTTTATTGATAGTAAATTTTACAAGGCTATTTTATTGGATCAATAGATTTTGAAATATTGCGTTACCCAACTTTATTATGCATAAGGGTTTAATGGAGTTCTCTAGAAATGACTATATCAATGTTATGACGGAAATATAAAAATATATGCTTTATAATAATTAATAGACGTAATAAAACTTTGGTATCAGTAAATTAAGTAGAGCTTTCGAAGCTTTATATAAATATATATAACGTTTAAATGACAAAACTTTGTTTAGTTATTTTGTAATATAGGTTTTATTATTAATAGTAATAATTAAATATATACCTTTAATATATTTTTCATTTTTAATAAAGTAAATTAAAAGCTTCTTGTCCACTTGGATTTATAGCAAACATACTTGTGCTATGTAAATTAACTAAATAATAAAAAATAAAAAACTATGCAATGTAGTAAACATTTTTTACATTACTTTCACAGATTATCTAAAAACCTTCTACAGATTAAATCTTAAAAGACCTTCCGGGTTCACTGTGCGCCGTACTATTGTAGCTTGGTCGGCCATTTTTCAATACAACCTACGCGTAAAGTCGACCATCGGATCATGACCTCTCATTTCTTGCACACTCGCCTCTTATTGGTGTGAATGTAGAGTTTAGAGAGGGGGGTGGTAGTTCATTCTATACTGGCATTGTATATGTATATTTTTGTTATTTTCTATGAATAAATGCAAAGGGAAAGGCGTTCGCCTTAGCACAGTTTGAACGATGTTCGCTTAGGATGGTATCTTTAGATTGTAATATTTATTGGTATTAATTTACAAATACATATATCTCTATCGGATTTCGGTAGAGGATTTTAGTATTATCGTAAAATAAATCGCACTTTATCTTTGGCTGAGCTGATATATCTACCTATAAATATATTTTATTATTAAAACAAAATATTTTTTTCTAATGATAACTTTAAGAAAGGGCAATTTATTTAGTAATTTATTGCCTAAATTCCGAGAAAATGAAATAGATTGATATAAAAAAAACTACAAACACGTAGTATTTTTTTATAATATTATTACTGTATATTATTATGAGATACATCATACAGTTTCATTAAATACCACTGAATTAATTTGCAAAGAAATTAAATGGAGAAAATAGACAAAATGGTAATTACTTGAAGCAACAATCGTCTAGATATCGAAATCAAAGACCTAGGCGGCCTGAGCCTACGCATTCGATTTACATACAAAAGTACTGCCTCACAAGTTTTGCCTGCGTAGGATTTACATTCTTAGCATAAATATTATTCGACGGTAAAAAGTTTCGAAATTAGCTTGAAGAAAGCTTCGAAAGCTATTTGCGAGAAAATGGCTTGTTATGTCGGGAGTCCATATTTGATTATTAAACATAAAAAGTTTTTCAATATTTGCCAAAAAAATTCTAATAGATATTAAAAAATATATTATAAGATGAACAAATTATTCATAAATAATATTAACTTAGATTTTTTAATAATATGCTTTAAACTCAACAGAAAACTATAGATAAAAGCCATGTAAAATCACTAAATCAAACTAAAAATAATGTTCCTAATTTAAGCAAACGAAAAATGTATGAAATATTAAATAAAAATAACAGAAAAAAAATTTATGTATAAATTAAATATTTAATTTTCCTATTTTACTTAGTATGTGTAAATGCCTGCCAGTATGTCCTTTAGAAATGGATGGCGAAATTACAAAGCCCTTTAAATATATCTAAAATTATTTCACGTTAAGAAGCTTAGAAAGCAACAAAAAATTATATTTTTTCTGTATTTTTACACTACTTCATAATTTTATTATTTTATAGTAATACAATTATTTATAGAAAAAGATAAAAATGCATCAAACGTACAGCATTCCATGTCGATTTTAAAGCAAAAGCCGACGGCGCGTGTTGCGAATTTATTTTTGAATTTGGGACGCAATCTTACGAGCTGTTTTAACTTGTACTAGTGATTCTTGCATGTTTTCTCTTTCATATTTTAGAAATTGAATCGATTTATCACTGTAATGTCCTTGTTATAGTATATAAACGAGTAATTACCGCGGCTCCGTTTTCTAATCACGATTGAAAAATAGGGATTGGTGGTAGAAATCATAAAAAAATAATAATAAAAACTTGGTCTAACAATAAAAAAAACTCTTATCACCAATTAGGAGTACATAAAATAGCCTACGACCTATACTCAGACCTATCAAATAAATATACACAAAAAAGATCATTAAAATGGGTCAAGCCGTTTCGGAGGAGTTTGGTAACAAACACTGTGACACGAGATTTTTATATATTAGAGATTAAATATATAAGACTATCATAGCAACATCTGGAGTGATGTTGGTTGTTAGATCTTACTGCATTGTATCACAGAGGTTACGGGTTCTATTCTCGTATTAGACTTCCATTTTGTCTTACAACTTTTTCAAGTTTTACTAGTGTAAATCTAGGTGCTTAAAAGCGAGCCAATGTGTTACTCAACCGTACATTTATTGAAATAACATACTGTTACTTCAACCAAATACGTTGTGGCGCTTTAGCGTGAAGGAGTACCCATCAATTTAAAAACTTTGGCTTAAGCAATTTGATTTTTTGACACATTAAAGCATAATTAACTAATAAGCAATTTTAGATTATACTTTCTTTTGCTTATGAATTAATTAATTGCATTTTTACATTAAAAACCGTGATTTTAAATTGTAGAATCCTTGTTAAAAGTTGAACGTATTCATTTAAACTCGAGTGAAATCGGGTAACATAACTAGTTGTATATTTAATCGAACCCCATTTATCTCGGAAAGGCGCAGCATAAAATAACCTTACATAATACATCAGTGAAATACATAACATTAATTTTGTATTAATCATGGGTACGTATCGGAAATTTAAATTATTGGGCTTGAATTTGCGTGCACACACGGTAAGTGCATTCCCCCTGGACTCACCCTCTGATGGGGTGGCACGGGGGTGGCCTCACGCACTCCCCCAACTATCTCCTACCCCTAACTATTTGGGGTGGGCAGCGAAAAAATATAATAGTATCCCACCTGCGTCGAGCGAATGTGCGCGATCGCCAATATAATGCGCGGCCATTTTGTTTTTATCAAACTGTTAAATATTTAGTTTCTGTTACTATTGAATTTGTGTCCGCCATCTTTTACAATTTTATTGAATTTTATTATATTTTACTATAAATTATAAAACAAAGTCACTTCCCGCTGTCTATCTGTCCCTATGTATGCTTAGATCTTTAAAACTACGCAACGGATTTTGATGTGGTATTTTTTAAATAGATAGAGTGAGTGTGAGATATTTATATTTTGTCAAGTTTATGTATATATTTACTATCGCAACCCGCGGCTTCGCTCGAGCCAAATCAGTTAGTTGTGCATATATAACAATATATTCTATGAAGATATCGATTAGATTTGTCTACAGAAAGCTCATCTCACATACAAAACATAACCTATTTTAAAACATACATTTAAAATATACCTGTATAAAAGTAATATCATAAAAATATCTGTTTAAATAATTCATTTATAATACAATTTTGTAGGATAGAATTGCAAAGTTATCTAAAGCAATAAAAGCTCGCCCCTTCCCACGTTGTAAAGTTTTATCCTGAGGATTGCGTATTTTTTCTTTGCTTTTTTTAATTTTCACCGCGGCGCTATCTTGCGAATGCTTCAGTGGTCAAATAAAAACTTAAGGAGTTTTCAAGGAACATTGAAAGACGTGGAGAGTTCTCGATATTTATTGTGAAAATATTAAACTTTTATTAAACCTATATTACTAGGTAGGTACTAGTACTTGGGTTTTATCTTTAAGTTTATCTTTATCTTTAAAGATATACATATACAAATGTATATTGGTCCATAAATATAAATCAAATATAAAATATTGCAGAAAGTGGAATAATAAAAAGCACAGATTTCCACATTTTTCCAGAAGGCGTTAGAATATTTCAATTAATTTGTTTAAATATTATATATATTTTTGTTGCGACTTACGCCATCACGTTTCTTGTTAATGTTATATTTAGTTTTTTATTTTTATTTTCTTAAAATGTCTTAAAACCTTCATATAATGAAAAAAACACAATATCATCAAAAGCGTCTAAAGATTAAAATCAAAGATCTTAAATACACTTAATCTTAACTGAATAAAATTATCCACGATATCCACTCCACTGCATCTTTGTTTCGAACAGTCAACTTAAGAAAGATAGCCAGCCAACTCCTGAAAAGGGTACACGTTTCCAAGTAAAAAGATTCAAGCAGGCGGGAACGGAGGAAAGAATAAAGAGAATAAAAAATAACCGTTTTGTAGAAAAAAGAAAACTACTGTTGGCAAGTTTTCCTTAAGTTCGAGAAAAGCGTCTCAGTTTACTGTAGGGCTGCCGCTAACGACTTTCGCGCTTAACTTATCTCGCTATTAGTTTTGCAGTTTTTACATGTATTTTTTACTTTTCCTAAAAGAAGCATTTCAATAGGTAATTGCGGTAATTAATGCGTTTTACGTTGATTGCTAAGTTTCCATGTAAATATTGCTCTTTCAATATTAATTTCTAATATGTGTATCAAATGTCTGGTATCAATAACACAAGCCTCGTAACTAACCATGGAACAAGATGGTGTTGTGTGTTAATGTCTCAACATATGTATATTTATGAAATATATTAAAATGTATATTTATAAACGAGGATGTTTTTGAGAATGGTTTTAAGAGGGTATAATTACATAACTTCTTCATTTTTTTAAATTTATTGTATATATTATACTATATGTAATATACTAAACATAATAATTTAAATAAAACGAGTACTCTTACCTAGAAAATGGTAAGAGTGAAAAATGGACAACTAATACAATAACCTAATATTAGTAAGGATGCAGAATATTTTTCTGTCAACCCTACAACATAATAGTATGAACAGAGTAAGAATAGAGGTTGGCGGCATCACTCCAACAATTATTTTTATTCATCGCCCGAGACGTTTCAGAAAAAGACTGCATCTTATAGGGATTTAAAAATTTAACTTGACTCGAATCGTTTGAGAAAATTCAAGTTGCAGACACTTTTCACGATTTATATTTCAAAAGCATTTGAAATGTTTTCACAATGTAAATATATTTTAGAAAGTTTTGTTCTGAAACTTATTTTAAAAGTAGGGATCTCTATATGTTTAAAATTGAAATTACACCACATTGTTTACACAATTTTATAGTAGGTGCATTATGATAAAACAAACACAAAATGTTTTTTTTAAGAAACTCGAGCTCGCTATATCCCTAAAGAAAGTGCAGTCAGACTGATGTTTTGCAACGACAATATTAAAAATATATGCTTAAGAGTGAAGGGGCGTCATTTTACCAAACAATAATTAAATACGTCCCCAAGTTGACCGTTAGATCCCAAAAAAGTGTAACACAATATTCATATAAATCTTCCATTCTAAATCAACCCTATATTTTTTGTCTATTATAACTATTATTCTTAACCCTTTGATTACCTGTTGTTTTTTGTTGCGGAAGGGTCCGGTACGCCAATTTCATTTATTTCATTTGGATTTAATGATTGAAATTATAATTATTTTAAAAGTTGTATTTCAAATTTAATTTTTAGGGGGAAATTTTATTTACTTATTTAATTTTTTTAATCGTAGGAAAGAAATGGTTCTATGTAGTTATTTATTTTCAGATGATTATAAAGCAACGTAAATTGTATACCAGATGAATCTTTTACAGCGGTAAATATATAGGTATATATTTATTTATTCGAGTAATAAAGTTATGGGTTATATATCGAATAGTATTGTTATTGAGTAAACGATACATAAGGAATGAAGTTCATTGAATCTAACTGTTAATCACAAAAAAAGTGTATAGAAAATTAAAATAAAACTTATAGTTGTCTGTCATAAAATTTGATGCAAGTAATAATATTTTTATTATAGACAAAATAAATTTGAATACGCTTCATACAAACATGTAGCTGTTAAAGGGTTTAATTTTATCTATTGTTTTGTTGAAGATGCAAAGGGTGACCTTTGAACGCATCGCCGCACAAAATTCCGGTGGACAATGACCTCAGAAAAAAATGGCCTGCAGCTGTCCAAGCATTTGTTAGCCAATATGCCGAAAATAATAGTCATACGCTATTATTATGCTAATATACGAGCTATTATTTCACAGGTATAAATAAGAAAAGGGCATCATTGTATTGTGTCCGAAATTTGGACGTGGGGTTTTTTAGGCCATGATCAAGTGTGAACGGTTATAATTTGATTGATTGTCCTAAATTATTACCACAACATGTTTTCGGTTACGATATGGTTAACTATATCGCAAAAATGTGACAAAAATAAATAGTGCAGTTTATAAGATTAATATTTCTAAATCTAAAATATAAAAATTCAATAATTCGCATAAAATAAATTGTACCAAGTAAAATAATAAATACATCAATCTAAAAACCATTTATCTTTAAAGCTAAGTATCAGGGCTTTCTAAATGAAATACGATTTCTAAAACAGCCATAATTATTCATCCAATTAGAATGCACTGCATCTTATCCCATTGATTGTCCCAAAATTGAATTTTAATCACCGATTCTTTACTCACAAAGGCCGCGAAGAATGCCAAAAAATAAGGAAAATGGTGAAAATTGCTTTTACAAATGGGTTCGATTTATCCGCCATCGAGAAAGCAGAGAGCAATTATCTCAAGTATCTTTTGAGTTTAAATTAAGTGAAAAAACTTGACCGTTTTTGTTAGGGTGGAATTTTAAGATACATTCCCTTTTAAATAAAGTTTAGAATGTCATATTTTTATTCACTTACGAATATTGAAGTTGAATCGAGATTATTTTTATATTGTATTATAACTTATATTATATTATTATTATAGGTAAACGATAAATACAAATAAACTATACCTATCGTATGAATAAAAATCTATTTATATAAGATATACTCACTAAAAGTTAAAGGTCTTGATGAAAGACGAGTTTATAATTTCGTTTTATTACTTCTATAATTCACCAATACAAGTTATTTGATACAAATCACAGTTTTAATTAAGGTGTGTCCAGCAATCGCTTAAATCCCTCTGTAGACGATAAACAACGTAACCCTTCCGTGTTGTAGGTCAAAAAGGCCCGCACGCAATGAAATCTAAATAACTTAAGTATAAGTACAGTATTTACGAAACGGTAATAGAGTATAGTTATCGATAGATGTACTACATCTCACTAAGTCATAACACGTTCCAAGTATTTTGAGTTCTTAAACTGTTAAAGGAAATTATTTTGTTTGTTACATACCTAGTAAGTACTAATGTAGGTGAAATACGAAAAATAATAGCCAAATTATTCAATATGTAAAAAAATTACTTTCTTTTATAATAAATTAAAAATAACGTTACTTAAAACATTTTTTGTTTACTATAAATTTCCTAGATTCTATAGTTTTCTAAGTTTAATTTCGAATAGAATAAAATTTATTCAAACAGTAACCAAAATATCATAACTTAAAGACTTTTGTTACACAATAATAAATAGGATTTATGTATAAAGCATATAAATGTGCATAATCTTTTCTATTGTATAGAAAAGGCGTATAAAGTGTAGGTGCATGTAAGAAAACCAGTTGTAGTACGCGGTATTGCACAGCACCGTTAGTTCTACTGATGCAACTTTTGATGCCTATAATAATATAATAGTGCAATCTGAACGTTCATATATCCTAATACGTCTAACGGGTACTGAAAAATAATACACTACATTTAACAGTAGTATTTTAATATATGTATTTTTTTAACTTTTAATTGTATTTACGAGTAGGTACATATTTGTCAGTAGTACCTAAATTTACGGTTAATAATTTCTATTTCTTTTGTATAACATTAATTCAAAGTAACAAAATTAATTTAAAACTTTCGCTCGAATAAATTAAAACAAACTTACCTTTTTAAAAGTTAAACAAAAGTAAAAAATTTGCATGTCATAACAAATTTGTAATGGCTGAACACATTATTCCCATTGTCTTTTGCAGAGCAGTAATTAAATTAAAAAAAGTAAAAGCACGCAATCCCATTCTTTGTTAATTAAAGAAAGCTTTAGAAGACTTAAGTAACAAGTTAGAAATAAAAAGGCGGAATGAGTTTAAAAGAGTTTGCATGTTCTATCAGTTAAGGTTTTTTGTTATTTTCTATACGTAGCGAGTGGCAGCTTAGCACACGATAATATCTATACTAATATTAATATTACAATTGTATTATGAATGAATGTTTGTGCATAACGTTTGATTTTAATTAAAATTATAGTTCTAAAAAGTGTCTGGTTTATTTTAAAGTAGCGTCTCTAGTATAAAATTAATATATTAGTAATATATAGAGACTGTGTGTTATTTTGATGTATGAACTATAATGTAAAGTTTCATTAAAATCAATTTAGTAGTTTTTGCGTAAAAAGTAATAAGAATACATCCTCACAAACTTTTGCATTTATAATATTAGTAGGACAGATAATATGTAAGAGTAACAGCCATTCATTCGATGAAACTATTAACATGAAAGTTTATCGAATGGTTATTATTATAAAATACATTAGTCTACATAAAATTTTTGAATATAAAAAAGTTCAAGCAACAATTTAAACAAGTGCTTTTTTGGTAAGTAACGTTTATCTCACGCACTGCACCTGTTACGTTCAGATGTTCCCGAAATCCGGTAAAAAATCACTACATCGATATTGATGGGTCAGTTCCGGTTTTTTGGTGATTCCATTAAAACACGATTTTATTGAGCGCACCTAATTCGACCATCTGTTACCGGTTTTTGTTGAAAAGGATTTACGTATTTATACATTGCATAAAATAAAAAAAACACATGCAGGAATAGTAGTAGAATTATCGCGGTGACTATAAAAGGTATTTTGAAAATTAGTTTCATTGCTCAGGAATCGAATATTTAAACAAATACACAAATACTGATTGTTGTCAAATATAAATATTATTTTACTGCTGTATAATAACAAAAAAACATGTTTTACGGATGTTTTAACAAATATTTCATACTAGCCAATCACTAGGTTCGTAGATTTAGCGCGAGCGAGGCCGCGGGTTCCGCTAGTGCACGCTAGTACATTTAGTAGCAGAACCCATACATAAACTATACAAGTTTTTGAGTTTATCGCTAACACGCAGACAGACGCAATGAAGGACTTTGTTTTATATATATGTAATTATTCTAATTTTAAACTAAGATAAAAATTATTCTAGGTGTTAAGCGGTCTCTACACTATTTAATAGCTCATTATAATTAGAAACAATAGATAAAAAATACATTCTAGAAGGCCTCGTGTGTTCAAATGCATATTGCTGGCAGGAAACCTGTTTTTCTGTTGCAATATTGTTTCGCGCGTCATTCCGTTGATTGTAATGTAAAACTCGCCATCTTTGTCTTGCGAGTACGATTTGCTACACTCCGGGAAGTTAGAAAAGAGTTTTGTACAATGAAGTTTCTTATGGTTTAGAAATTAGAGTATTGTCCTGCTTATTCATTTATTTATTTCCGCGTGTGACGATCTTTCCGATGTCATTTTCCACTAACATATTATGTGTAACAAAAATAAGTTATTTTAATATTAATACGTACCTACTTAAAACAAGTAGCAAAAGTATAATTTTACTATTTATTTATTAGTATTATAATTTAACTTTATAGAATACTACCACGAAGATTAAGCGCGAGTGAAGTCGCTGGTTCCACTAGTTATATACTAAATCCTCGAGAACCACTCTATCCATTGGTGAAAGTAGCATGAAAATCGGTGCAGTAGTTTTTGAGTTTATCGCGAACAGACAGACAGTCAGACGCGGCGGACGACTTTGTTTTATAATAATATGTAGTGATAATCTACAAAAACGTTAAAAAGTAAACTTATACATTTATACTATTCACATAAAACACAAAATCAAATAGCCTTAACCAAACCAGAGCCTTAACCAGATAAAAGAAAAAAAAGAAGTTCAACCCCATGCATATGCTAAAGGGTTGTAAGAATAAAACAAAGCACTATATAATTAATATCTACAATTAATTATTCTTTGTAATGTAATAAAAGTAAGACGCCGACTGTTTTCATTTTTTGTTGTTCTCTTCGACTCCATTGTTTTTGGATTAAATTGTTCTACTCCTTTCATTCTAATTAGCGAGTTTTTTGTTACAATTGTTTTTGTTGTAAATTTTTTAGTTTTTAATAAGAAGTCATTACGTTAATGTTCTTAACTATTGAAGTTTAAGGACCATCTGTGACGTGGTATAGTAATTTAGGGGTGTCTTAAACAAAAAAAATCTAATTATTATCGAATTTGTCAAGGTTTTATATTGAAATAATAGTTTAAATATAAATGACTTCAACTAACTTATAATATTCTGAAATAATATGTGTTTATATTTAAATTAAAAAAATAAGTTTTCGTAATAATAATTAAAAAATGTATAAATGTCGTAAAATTCTTCAAAACGAGGTTGGAAAAATCGTAGACAATTAAGAAGAGGGAGCAGTCGTAAGTCCGATTTAATAACCAATCGCTCCCGACACCTTGAGAAAAAGAAGGAATTCCACCCCCAATATAATTTCCTAATCACCGAGCCGAACGTCCGGTTCCGACGAAAAAACTCTTAGATAGGTATATCTTTCGTCAAATTTCGCTTAGAATGGATACGCCTTTTTTTTCAACCGAAATTTGCTAAAACTATTTATTTTTTAATATTTAATCTAGATTTTTTTAAATGTCTAGCAACAACTAAATTAAAAAAAATATATTATAACTTTAACTAAAATATTACGTATAACTATTTCGTATTGCAAGTGATAGGAGTTAACTAACTGGGTACTTTCTATAGAAAATTACCAATGATTTGATTAAAATTATTTATTGGCTTTCGTAATGTTTATAGATATTTTATACTAAAGTAGTAATACAAAAGGTTCTATTAAAATACGGTATGTCCATAAGATCCAAACGCACAGTGTCAATATTTACTCGGGGAAAAGAAGGCGACAAAAAATAAATTAGGCAAAAGCTCATTTTGCCCAAATCTCGGCGACATCTGCGGCCCGGGGCGAGGGCTTCCATTACTATTGGAGTGATCTTCATATTAATTGTTCCATTATATACGATATAGGTATGTACTATATACACTTGAGTTACCCCACTGTGTGCTAGCAAATAAAAATAAAACCACAGATATTTTTTTAATTTTCACAAATTTTACTACAATTATTATTAAAAGTTTGATATGTATTTATTTTGCCCTCAATAACGTCCCACTGCTGGGCACAGTTATCTCTTCTATATGAGGGGGATCAGGCCGTAGTCCAAAACACTAGTCAAGTAACAAAATATATCTTTCGATTAAATTTGCTAGTTTCTTTCAGACATACAGGTTTTCTCACGAATTTTTCCTCAACCGAAAGAGAAGTGGTAATCTTAGGAATGTTTAACACATGAAAAAATTAGAGGCAAGAGACGCGGGATTTGAACCCGCTTCGATCGGTTTCTCAAGGACGAGAGATCTAAGGAGAGGGCTACCACTGCTACCATTTTAGTAGTTAATTAGTTATTAAAATCCCAAGCAAATTTTTTTTAAACAACAAGTGGTTAAAATTTTTCATCTAGAAAGACAGATTTTTCTCCTGCATATCCTATGACTCATAGCTTATTTATTATAAGTAACTTAAAAGTGTCCCTTGACTTGAGAATGAGGTCACTTGTACCTACCTATGTGACAATAAAAATTGATTTTTCTTTCTAATACGTATAGTACGTATAAGCTTGGAGGATGTCAAAAAAAACTTAAAATAATCAATGTACGTAACGAAAAATTCATTAAAAATTAATAATTAAACAGTAATAACACGAATGTTATTGAAAGCAAAATTTTTGCTAACAAGAAAAACACTTAGAGTTAATTAAAAGATAACTCTGGAAAATTGCGCTACTTTCTTAAAAAGCAAGGGTTACGACTTTACGTTAACTATATAAGTATTTTAAGTAAATGGTTAAGAAGATAATATTTTGAATCTCAACCATCTTTGTAATTCTTAGTTTTTTTTTTATTTTTAAGAGCCTTTACTCTCTTTGATAGACTTAATTAGGTTCGTATTTTCACTAAAAACAAGTCTTGAATTTCATTTTAAGCTTATTTTCAAGAAATGCTTACAAAAAATTAGAACATCAAAATACAATTTACATCTTAATTTCGCCGTAAATTGTGAAAAAACGTATCTAAAGGTAGACGAAAGGACGTGAAAGATAAAAACGTAACGGCAGCGTCGCTAATTTGTACGCAAACACGACTGAAATCAAATAAAGGCCGATCACGCGGAACAACCTTTTTTCATCTCGCCTTTGTAAATAGGCTCTTCTATAGAGCGATGTCAACATCTTGATGCTATGGAAAGATATTTTAAGAAGTAATCTTTATATTTTTTACGATGACCCGTTTGGCTCAGTTTGTTGTATTTACTGTACTGTCGTTGTGCCAGTGGTCACAAGTTCGAGCTCCGCTGAGGATATTCGTTATGTGTGATGTTTGTGCACGAATGTTTGCACTTCACTCGCCTATTTTTATTTTTAGTTCATATTTGAATTATAAGTTAGCTTACGTATTAGGCATTTTCACTATACAAATAATTAACATTTACTGGCAGTCAATTCTTAACGTACAGTTTTTTCTATTGAAATAATCAAAGAGACTAACTATACATCTAAAAGGTTAAAATTTTGACAAAGTTTCAATAACATACGTTTTTATTTTTCTTTACATTACGTTTCTTTACAATTAAATGAAATGACATCACCGTAAATAGGTATTTTAAGATCTCAAGTGCTTAGTAAGAAAAAACAGAGTATATCATCGATTTGATTCGCTATATTTTCAATAAGCGGTTAATTTATAATGTCGTATGCGTCATGTTACATTACTAAATTGTTTAGCAATTTGTTGACTCATAAAAACTTTATGCTATTGTGGAGATAGATGGATATGGAAAACTTAAGATATTCTTCTCGACTCAAAAGAATATCGGCCCTCGAAAAATAGTATGGATCCAATATTAGGTATGCGTTTTCATAGAACATTTAGAAACGAACTGCTATGATATAATTTTCTAATTTATTTTTTTTTAATATTTTTTATGTTCTTAATAGTGTGAAAATACAGAACGTAGGTATGTTTTTATTAATAATAAGTAATAGCGACGATACTTTTTATGACTTTGACTAATGGTTTTATCAATTCTAAAAATTTCATTTGTTGATTAGGTAGGCGTAAGAAAGATGAGTAAACATAAAGTAATAGTTTATCCTATAGTCTAATTATTCTGTTATTATGTATACTGAATTCCTTAGTTTAATTATTCTGTTATTATGTATAGTACAATAAAGTAATACGAATCGAAACATACTTCAGTACAGTACAGTACAGTTTTACTCTGATCGCAATATTCATTAATAACTTATCTACTGCAATTACTTAGTAAAATATCAAACTGAGTTAAGTTAGTGTAATTAATTAATGTTTTTAATTTTATACCTCCATCTTGACCTGTATTTTCTACAAAATGTGAAATATACCAATAATATTTGAGTACCTATAAGCCATAATAACCTCGTACCGTTATTTTATATAATTAATCGTACTCGGACGTCTACGCTTTTAATATAGAGATATAAATTAAAACTATGATTAGGTTGAAACGATATTATGTTGTTTTAGCTGTCGATGTTGACCGCGTTTCATATTTTTATGTTTGATTTTACTGGTATTATTTAGATTTGTAACAAAAAACTAATTTGCATAATGTTTATTTGTGAGGCGAAAATTTTCACACAGGTTTTTTTCCATACGCGATAGATATAGTGATTTATACGAGTATCAACTGCGCTCCTCATCCATCTCTACATTAGGTCACGGGTTCGAATGCCGGAAACGTCAAAAATATATATTAGCATATTAGTATCGTTGCATAATGATATTATCATCTGTATATTATGTTGTAAGGATACATGAAGAGTAAAAAATTAGGGATAAAAATATTCACAAGCTTTCCTGATCTTAAAAACAAAAAATACTTATAATGCTGCTCAAAATTATGACAAGAAACAAGCAATAACTTAATTATATTACACATAATAATTTCTTACAACGTGTATACCTAGCTATATAAATTATTTTTAAAATAAAAGTATCAAGACTCTTCCATTTAGCGTCGACTTGCCCTCTTTCTGGAGGGTGGAATAAAGACGCAGTGAACAAAAAAATGACAAAAAGATAACCGAGGGCCTCTGGACCAATCATGGAAATTACGCTTTCATTGGGCCTTATTTGTTTTTACTTTCTACTTGAAGGAACACATTTTAAATAAATTTTCTAAAGCATTTAATAATTTTGTGAATAAGACATTTTTTAAAATTGTAAAAAGGTTTTATATTTATTTGTTTAATATATTAACAGACCTTATATCGACTACAGACTTCACCCTTGGCTCGGATTCGCCTTTAAGAATGTTACGACTACAAACACCTTAACGAAAAAAAAAATCTAAACTTTTCCGCTTCAGATAACTATAATATTATTCCAATAAATACGAAATGCAAAAAGTTTGTTACAAAACTCAATAAAACTCTAAAATAAGTTCACAATGGTTTTTCGACGGGAAAAAGTTCGGTTAAATTTTCAACTGTTACAACGTCAGCGTTCCCACGTGTATACTACTGACAAAACTAAGTTAAAATAAACCCGTTTTTATGTAACTTTTAATACAAATTCTGAATTTCACAATTTCTGGTCAACAAAAACAGCGAGCGGAATTAACTAAGTAACTAAATCAAAATTTAATACAGAATATAGTTCACTGTGACGAATATTTTTGGTGAATTTTATTAGAAATGGCAATTATTTTTGCTAATGATAAATAAACTTTTAAGAGAAGCTTAATGTTAGATATTATAGAACATATTAACTACGTAAAAATAGGCTACAAATGCAAAATAATGTTTTTCTAATATAGTAAGTGCATTTAAAAATCACAAAAGATTTTGCCATTATATTGATATTAAAAATCTGAACGTTTTAATATTAAATATAATAAAAATTATATAAAGGTATCTACTATCAGGAAATATTTTCTGTCCTCCGTTTTCAATTACCGGCTTATAATAAACAAAATAAAACCTAATATATAAGCTTTATCCTTCTATTATATATCCAAAACCAATAGGTACCTAATAGCTGTAAATAAATCTTAAAAGTCGCTATTTAATATTTAGTTCGCATCCATCAAGAAGCGCATATATTGAGTTATCCCTTGTGGCCGGATTTCTTCCCGCTGCGAATTTTTCCATTAAAATTTTTGAAAATGATAAGATGGATTATGTGCTCAAGTTACTTCAGTCCCTGAGGACTCATTTCCCTTCATTCTTGAAGCTGAGCATTAGTAAATGAAAAAAGTGGGGCTGTGGTTGCTATTTTTACCAACTTCAAATAAAGAGGTTCTAAATCACTACATAGTATAAAACAAAGTCGCTTTCTCTGACCCTATCCCTATGTATGCTTAAATTTTTAAAACTACGCAACGGATTTTGATGCGGTTTTTTTTATTGATGGGGTGATTCAAGAGGAAGGTTTATATCCATAACTAGCGGAACCCGCGGCTTTGCCTGTGCTAAATCTGGGGAAGAGCCCGAGCGAAGCGAGGGCGAGTCGCTAGTTCAATATATTACAAAATAACACTATGTATATGATAACATTTTGAGTCAAATCTGAAGATACATTAAATATTCTTTGAAAAATTTTATTGTAATAGTCACTATCATAGATACAGAGGGCGCATATAGTTTTTATAAATTTATTCGTATGCGATAAGTAGGTCCGAGTTATCTTTAATTACGCACAGATCGAGTAGAGGTTGCGAAAACTAGCCTTTCACTTTAAAACACACTTGGGAACCCAAATTTTAACGAAATTCATAGTAAATTTATTATACTTAGTAAATCAATTTTTCCAAACTAAATAGTTAATATACATGTTTTTAAGGAATTAAAGAAACTTAATTTCAGTACATTTACTTCAAAATTCAATATTTTAATTCTAATCAAACCAAACGCACCAGCGCTCAAATAAACATTTGCAATCTAACAATAACACGCTCCATATTAGGCATTCCGCTTTGTGAATTCGAAAGCAGTAACTAAAATAAATTAATAACGCTAACACTAAATCCTGTCTAATTAGCCTAAACAAAATCGAACTAATGTATTAACATTTATTGTATAGTTTAGTTTAAATTTAAAGGAAATGGATTAGCCACAATGTGGTTGGACGTGCCTGGTTATATATCTGCGTTTAATATTTGGTGAAATATTGTAGGTACATGTGCTTGTGACCGCGCTTCATATAATATACGGTTACTATATAACTATAGCCTCATATGTGTTCGTTGTACGATAAAATTGCGTTTCGTTTTTATTAGTGATAAATATTAGAATTGTAGTTCAATTTGTTTCTGTTATACAATTTGCTAGAAAAATAACAAGTTTCGATGTCTGGATGTCTATCATCGTGAATTTTACCGCTAAAAGTCTACTAAAATCGTTTAAAAAGCT
Organism: Boloria selene; assembly: GCA_905231865.2. NCBI lineage: Eukaryota > Metazoa > Arthropoda > Insecta > Lepidoptera > Nymphalidae > Boloria > Boloria selene. The sequence goes on from HG993156.1 coordinate 2,300,986, forward strand.
GTAGATACTTAGCTGTAAAGGCATTTTTAATATTAGGTATCATTTTATTTGAATGAAAGACGTAAGTCTACAAGTTAACTATTACAAAATACGAGTTTCTTAAAATTCATTTAATGCTAGTAAGTAGTAAGAAATCTAATAATGTTTATTTTTAACGTACGATTATATGTACAATACTTTTATTATTTCTTAGAAGGACTTTTTTCTAGCTAAAAACAATAACCAAACGTTTAGAAATGTTAACGTTTGACGACTTGTCTGTAGTTACCCTAGTTCGCGGGTTCGAGTCCTATTGGAGGCATTCATTTGTTGAGCTCAAACGTTTGTACTCCAGTAATGGATGTTTATTTTTATAATACCTATGTATTTAAGATTATATAACAGGTTTAGTATATAAACAATCTGGTACCCATAATACAAGTCTCGTAGCTTACCACGGAACTATATAGTGCTGTGTGTAATATTGTCCAAACTACAACATTTATCTCATAGGGTAAAAGCCGGATAGTTGCCCCACTTTTCGAAAAAGCTTAATTTTTTTAAAATATGAACTTGCAGAAAATTATTTAGTATGTATCTTAAAACATAGGCCTTTTATCTTCTATAATAGCCTATTTTTGTGTACATAATTAACAATGGTTTTGAATAAATATTGTTTTATTTCACCTCTCAGAAAAAGGATAGTTGCCTACTATGGCGGATAGTAGCCTAGCGTGGAAAATGTTTCGAGGGATACTTGCCTCGTGCGGGGATAGTAACCTCGGCATGATTTTTATTTTAGAAAGAAATAAATTTATATCAATTAAATCTATATTATTAATTTAACAGTCTTTATAATTTACTGAGATCTTTTATTAAGCTAATTGACGATTAACAATTCTGTCAGGAGGAAAACGGGCGTCTCCGAGCTTCAATATATGAGCTTCCAGTCTTTTTTCATTTTCGAAGCCAAGAACAGGATATTTTCCTAGAAGTGACAAATAATACAATTACGTCAGCTAAGAATGTATGTAGATAGAATTTTGTATTTATACTGCAGGGTATACACCTTTAAATCAAAAATATTCCTTGAGAAAGTAGTTGCTGGTTACTTGTTTCGTAGCGTCTTCTTAAGGTTCGAGAGGATATTCCGTATGTTCGAGAAATTTCATTAATACCTTTTTTTTTGTCTCAATTCTTCCAAGGCAAGTGTTAGGCTATCTTTTGTCCAGTTGACGTTGCGTGGTACCACGCCTGGTTTTCGCTTATATTTACGAGGCATTTTGTTTATCTAGAATAAATATATAAAACAGTTGAGTAGATATTTATTTTAAATACAACAAGTTAGAGTCACAGTAAATTCTAAAAAAAAAATGAAATTCGTCTTTACTTGTTAAAAAATGTTTAGTTTCTCTAGGGGCAACTATCCGCGAAAGTAAGTAGGGCGACTATCCTTTTTGATGCGGATACTTGCCCTTTACATTTGCAAAATAAATAAAAATTATTTTGCAATAAAACGTAATAAACAATGTAATTTAAACTCTAATGCATGCAAACAAACAAAAAGTTGACTGAAACCACGATCAGTATTAAAAATATTCAATAAAAATTACTTACCAATATAATTTTAACGCCCGTCAAAGTTTCGCCGCGGAAGATACTTGCTCACACGGACAAAACTCATGCGCCTATCCCGATGGCTTTTGCGGCACTAAGGCCTGCGGGGGGGTCACTACTTATTGTAGTAAAGCGCTAACACAACTTATATTCCTAAAATAGTGTAATAAAAACCGGGGCATATATCCGTCCGAGGCAACTATCCGGCTTTTACCCTACATAAAACTTAATATACATAGGTAAACAGCGTTCAACGCGGGGTCAGCGTCATCGCGACGCAATGACTATTGATTTTCTCACACTACCCCATGTATATATGATAGTTGCCACTACACCCCCAAGTGCACATCTCGCTGGAAATATGACAATCTCGTGAGTGCTTTACATTCTGTATCGTAAATTATATATTTGGTTAATTATTTCACTATTAGAACTAAGTTTTGAAATACGTTATTTAAAACAGATTGTAAATTATATTTTTAGTAGTCTTAATTTCTCGATACAAAAAGTTGTTGTATCGAGAAGATATTTAAATTGAAAGTTTGTATTTATTTAAATTAAAGTCATTTATATTTGTTTTTTAAAATTTAAATATACTTGTGTAAAGTTTAGACGTTTAAGATTTTCATTTGCTTATAAAAAAGTAATTAACATGATAACCATTTTCTTAGACGGTGAAGGAAGGCCTATATGTCTGAGAGAACGTAACTAGTTTTCGAAAGGCGTATAGTATCTTCACCCCACAATTAGCTCGCAGGGTGACCTATGATTCCAAATGCATTGAAGGGATGCTGTGTGCAATGGGACTTTAAAGGGGGTAAAATATTTTTATATGTAATATATAAAAATCTCGTGTCACAGTGTTTGTTATCGAACTCCTCCGAAACCGATTTTTATAATTTTTTTTGTGTATATTTGGTAGATCTGATAATAGGTCGCAGGCTATTCTTTAATCCATAGGTGATAAGAGTGGACATCTCCAGATTTTATTTTTTTATTTTGGGCCAAATTTTTCTTTTTTTATGATTGGGCATCAAAAATACGAATAACCCTAATTTTTTTAAATAGTGATTAGAAAGTGGGGGAAGCTGCCGAAATTGCTAGTATAATGTATGTATTTCTTCCATTTATTAAAGAAGTGAAGCCGAGTGGCAAAGTTAGTCACCCAATATTTAATATTCTAAGTGAAATCTTAACTTGATCATAATTATAACCCTTGTAACTTTTTTAACCTTTAAATCGCCGGTAAGAATCAAAAGTGATATCAGAAAATGTTAATAAAAAAACTTTTGAACAGTTTCAAAAGGGATGAAACTCTGTAAATTAGTAAAATACTTTCCACTCGGACAGCGAGTCTTTGTTGGCTGGCGACGATTTTTAGGGTACCGTAACGAATTTTAGGTATTAAAATTAAAAATCCTTTTCCATTATAATAGAACTACTAACAATGCATAATGTTAAACTTGGTGTTGATTATGTGTAATTATCACAGTTGGTGCATGTGTAGTTTTAGTATTAATTATTCGAACTTGATTCCGTACATACTATGTACACTGTGTACGGCAATAAAGGCTTAATAAAAAATATGTGTTATTATATTATTTTGTTACTGATTTATGGTTAAACTAACATTGGGATGAAATTTCGTTCAAAGATAGGCCAAAATATAATATATGCCAAAAGATGTCGTCGCCTAGCATTTTACAGTCAGGCGAAGCTAGGATCCTTCGCTAGTTAATCATAGGAAACACCATTGATTATAAGCCAAGTTTACGTTTTACTTTTTTTACGTTTAAATTATATTTTTTTGCATAACTTATAATATTATTTTTTTTATATTGCATAATAAATAGCAGCCGTAAAATTTTATCTGATATACTACTCTTATTAAATATATTTAATAGTCTTTATAAATTACTTCATTACCCTAAATTATTTTCACTAATAAATTATAATAAAATCCTTATTTTCTTACTAATATACATGCAAAAGTGTTTGTTTGTTCATACATGTGAAATGAATTCGAATGTAAGAGCTTGAGATGTTACTCATTAATAGGTAATAATTAACACTGTACGTTGGATATTCTATTCTATATCTTATATTGAGGCATTAAAAAAGTTATTAAATTGATTAAAATATAAAAAATGTAATAAATTCTCAATAATTGTTAAGAAACTCGCGCTTGCCAGTTTCACCTCGGCTCGACTTTACAGTTTAATATCGAGTTTTCGCGCTCTCAAGCGTAAGATCCGAGAACTCCGGCCACCTGCGCTTTTTTATCTAGAAATATTACTATTTATATTAATTTTAAGAAAATCCGTCATATTTTACTTCATTTCTTTGATTTTAATTAAAACACATATTTCACTGACTTATATGGCAAATATTGTAGGTTCGATAAATGTCGTTACTAAACCATTGGGAAAAAGACTAAGGGTTCAAAAACTGATAATCCTAACTATTAAAATAGACTCCAATGAATGGAATATTAACTGCGGTTAATATAAATAATTTGCTGTTGCCTAAATTGCACTAAATCGTATTCAGCAAAATAATTATAATATGATTAAATCTAACTTTAATTAGTACCGCTACATATTTAATATGAAATATACAAATATTTATTGCATTAAATACTGTTGTAACGTAATTGTAATAATAATAATTAATCATTTAATCATAGAAAATGAATCTTTAAATGGCATTTTGAATGAATTTTCTAAACTCATGTTTGATTTGACGACACGTTTGGCTGAGTTCATAGTGACCTTACTTACTGTGTTCACGGTCGAGGGTTCGAGTCCCGCTGGGTCATTCATTAGTTGAGCGAACGAACATTTACACATTACATTATACATAGTACCTACATTTGTCGGTACTCTAGTCATGTCTAATAATATTTATTTGATAATAATATATACTTATCTAGAGTAATGTACATATGTATGTTGTATCAACTATCTGGTATCCGTAACACAAGCCTCGTACCACGGAACTAGATGGCACTGTATGTAATAATGTCCCAAATATTTATATTTATAGAAAGCTCAGAAGAATTGTAAAGTAAAAATAGCAAATACAATATTAAATAACAAACTTTCATAAATAATATTCATTTGCAATAAGCGAATACATTTTCTTAACAGCCTATTCGTTAAGTAACTTTTAAAACATAAGATAAAGAAAAGCTTTCATGTTTTGTCCCATTGTTATGCGAAATAGACGTAAAGCCAAAGAAAGTCCTTTTCCTCGTTCTAAAGAAGTAAAAAGATTTTCAAATGTACTTTTCATTATTCCGATTGAATTAATTAACTGTATTTTAAATGTAACTGTTATTTTGTTATATTTATAATATTATACTAGCGACTTAACCTCGCTTCGCTCGGGTTCATCCCTTCCTTCCCTACCTTCGGTAACCCTTTCATTATAAGTTTTTTTCAAAATTAGTTTTTTTATTATTATTAAACCGGAACATACAAAAAAAATTGCCGAATTGGTCGAGCCATTCTCGAGATTTGCGCTTAGCAATATTAATTTTTATTTATATAGATTCGATTCGATTTATAAATAATTTCGTTGTATTTAAAATCGATATGGTATGTGTAATAAAGAAAATCGATTTAACAGGATTTTCATAAGAAAACCATGACATGAATTAACGCAACAGTTAAAAACGGAAAGTCAGTTAACAATCATAAAGAATAAAGTCAACATGTTAAATTTCAAAGTCACACTCGAGCGACACGGACAGCTTGTAATTACCACAATTAAAAAACTCATTACGTACGTACAGTCATCGGCCGTAGACATTTAATTAGCGGGTTTAAATAAAAAAAGTGTGGGAATATTAGCACTGTTTGGTACTTTATTCATTCTTCGTGTAAATGATATGCTTTGGTACTTTTTTATTGATTTGTTATATTTGAAAATTAATAAATTTTATTACACAATAAAAATAGTTGTTAGTATAAAAAAATATTTAAAAAAACTGCTAACCGTAAATCTAAATAAGAATTAATGAAAAGTCGATTATTTTTCTTCGATTTAGTTATATTATTATTATTAGTTTTAAATAAATATAGAAAATAAATTACACAGATAAAAAATATATTATAAATAAGAAGTAGTTCCAAGTATTATTTACGATCGTAATTGACGAGTATATAAAAATTAACATCTCGCAAGAAACAAAGCATTATTTATAATAGTCTATAAAATTTTTACTACTTTACATTGAAGCGAAACATTTGTAGGGTATAAAAATGATGCTGAATAATCTAATTATAACGCGCGTAAGACCCGACCGCCATTGGCCACTTCAAATCCATGAAAAAAGCACGTGAATTTTTTTCTAAAGCAACGTAGAATGTACGTGGTAGTAAACCGCGTCCCCATTGGCCGGCGGTCAGGCCATTGCCTACGATTGGATACATTTTTTCCCGCTTTTCACGTATACGGCGTTAGTTATTTTTTTACGGAAACTCCAGCCAATGGAACGAACGTAGTTTTAATTATAAAAGTTGTTCTAGTCACGGATTGTTTTTGCCACTCGTATATGGTGCGGCATAACGAGTTGTGAGCGCTAGGTATTTTATAAGTCCACTATTAAATTGGAACTTCATTTTAATTTTAGATTCAATTCAAATGCATGTAAAAAGTTATATTTACATTATTCATAGACGTTTTGTTTCTAGTTTACATATTATAGATGGAATTTATGTTTTTTTTATGTAATATATTATGTAAGCACAGATTTATATATGTTATATTATTAATATCCCTGTACTTATAATACAATTCTAACTAAATAGAATCTGTACATAAAATTTTTTGGAAAATCTTGTTGAAATAGTATCATCGATATGGAGGCTGAAGCTATACTTTTTAGAAATTTTGTCTGTAACTTGTAACGAGAAAGATATTTATTCCACAGATTTTGATGACTTTTGATATGATGATAGCTTGTTATCAAATCATCTTTTAGAAATGTATACCAACGTAGGGACGAATCCGAGAGGAGCAAGGTAAAGTCCCTAGTCTTATAAATTTGTTTATTTTAGTTAATTTTACTACGAAATAGAAGTAAGTGGTTTTCAACCAGCAATTTAGAATTTCAGTGAATATTTTTGAGCGCGAAATGGTTCGAGATGCAATCTGCTTTATAATGGCGAAGTTAAATTTGGAAGACACATCCCGTATGCCGTGATGTATGCGCGTGCGTTTTATTAAATTTGTTTATTTGCACTAGACATAACGATTTACTTTGAATATTGTGAAACCTTTACATGGTTTATCAGATTTATGTTAGTTTCTAGATTTGTTAGTGCTACTACAATTTAATAAGATATATATTATTCTTTAAAAATGTTAGGTCTTCAATGTAAAATTACGGTTTTCCTCACGAAATCGCACTCCTTAAAACATATCCTTTCATAATTATATTATAGCATATAAAGAAATATTATTAATTTTATTAAAATTTAGACTCACCAGTGTGTAGCCTCGTGTGTTGCTGAACATGACTGAGTTGCTTGAACCGTCGGTCACAGTATGAGCATTTGTACGGTTTCTCCCCAGTGTGTACTCTAATATGCTGGACCAATTGGTGGTTGGAGCTGAAGGATTTAAGGCATTGCTGGCACTGGTGAGGCTTCACTTCACCTCCCAACCCTCGTTGAAGTTCCCTCGCGTGCATCTGCATGGCGTTCTTATGCATAAAGATCTGGAAACGGATGTAGGCTGATTTATTTGTCGAGGGCTAAAGATTTTATATGGCGCCTGGTTTAGGACCGACTTCAAATAACGAGGATGTAGGCACTTAATCGTCTCAGTTTTGTTAGTGTGAGACTGTTTTCTTTTAAGAAGAATTGAAGATGTTTAATATTTACTTTGAAGTTATTTTGAAGTCAGTGTCAATTATTTTTGAGTGGGAAATGCGCTAAATTAATTTTATGTTTCTTTTCAATCAATCGATAACTATTATAAAGGTTCAGGTTTTTTTGATCATTAAGCTTTAATACTTTAAGTATATATTATAGTTCTTACTATTTATAGTAAATAAAATTTAAAACGATTTGCAGGAATTATAAAATCGTCAACCACAAGTTATTAATAATATCTAGACAAGTACCAAATAATTTTGAACATTAGGTACAATAATTAAGAAAAAGCAGCAGAAAGTTTCAAACAATTGAATTTTCTATTATATTCACAATAACGTATAGATATGAGAGAATAAATATGGTATGATATAGCACTCAAAAACCACTATAAGTTTGCCTCCGTGTGTAGGCCACATTACGTACGAGTGTTAAGTTTCGCGCGGGCTCCTATAATTTAGCCATGGCAAAGAAATTGCCTTCTACCACTGCAGATAAGGTGGAATTATAGGGACTTAAAATTATTTATCGCCTCTAGAACTGGCATAAGTATATTTTGATATATACTTACTGGAGTCAATTTTACAATAATACATTTTATTGAAGGGTTGTTTTTTAAAAATATTTTTAGTAAGATATTTTTTTTGATTTTTTTGTTATTTGAACTAGCTTACAGCCGCGACGTCTCGAGATTACACCATGGTGAAGTAACTTATCCACACTTCACACATGGGCGATATGAATTTACGTCTTAATAATTATTATCCTAGTACATGATATTTATATAAAGTACAAACTACAATACATATTAGTAGTGAAGTCAATAGAGTTTTTTCATGATTTTTAAAAACTAAACTTTACTAATTTTTGCAAATTTTAACGATAGTAGCAAGATAGTGTTGATACTTAGTTTTAATAAGAATAAGGTATTGTTATTAAAGTTTCAATAGAGTCGCATTCGGGACCGTTGTCGGTGAATATGTGACCCTATCTCTACAAACTGAGGTAAACGTATCGTCAAAAAAGTTGCTTAAGATTATTATTAATAATTCAATGCATGTGTAAGAAGAAATCAACGTTTTAACGTTATAACATATAAATAATTTACGTACAAATTAATTATTTAAATAACAATTGTCGTAAATGAATAAGTAATCTGTAAAATCTGAGCTATATATTATATAGGTATATTTATCGAAGCTTTACGTCTATGCGATTGCAAAGAAACGACTTGAGACACGCAAACGTACAATGTAGGCCGAGAAAACGTACATACATAACTGGTATTAGAACGCGATATATTATCTTCACCTCGATCCTATGATAAAGTAATAAAAAATTAATTAAAAAAAATTCCGACATTTTTTTTATTTTGACAGATAAAAACTACAACAAAAAATGGTTTAAAAAATAATTCCAAACTTTTTCATTTTTTTTTATTTTCAACAGATAAACAATATAATTATTATTTTTACATATTAAATAACTTTATCAATAAAAATAAATTAAAATATAAAAAGGTACCTGGTGAAAATACGACGCATTTTCGAACTTATTGTAACTCCACAACTCACACGGCATATTACTATGAAAAAACGCGTGCATACTTTAAGGACGTCTCTGAACATAATGTCAGTATTATTTTAATATACATACTTTGATTGAGGAAAATAAATAACTCTTAATAAATTGTTTAACATGAAATATTTTTAAATTGTATTTATCGCTTCCTGTTATATTTTTCAGTAGACAACAGGAAAAGAATGACGGTGATTTAATTGTGTTAGACTAAATGAAGCCAATATGGTTGACCTCTTAACAGTGATAAGTTGTAAATTTTTTACTATTTCAAAGTACTAGATGTTGTCTTGGAAGTTATGTTTCTGATCGTTCAACGATCATACAAAAATAATGTAGAAATAAGCGTTTTCTTTGTTTCCCTTAAAACCTTACTAAAATTATTAGGAACTGTTATGATTCACATCGATCTAGAACAACGTGATGTATCAATAGCATGTCATTTTTATTTACCATCCAAAATCAAAAAATCATCTAGATTTTTCATACTAGTATTTTAAAGCCAGCTAGCTAATTAACCTACTCTCTCGATTAGTTATTCTATAATACAGTGTAATATTATAAAAAATATTTAATAAAATTCTTTATATTTGAATGTCTGATACCTTTTTTCCTCATTTAAAAGTAAAGTTTAACATGATGTAATGTTTATAAATATGCTAATTATAGCTTCATTATAATTAACATAACTAATTTTTTAATAAGTGAATATTTTAGGATATTAATTAATTTATGCACAAATGAATGTCCCCAGGAAAATTCGAACCCGCGACCACTGGCACAGCAATTAGCGTCTACAAACTGAGCCGAATATGGTCAAAATAATTTAACCCTAGTCGACTAAATCATAATATTTAAGATAATAACCCTACTTGGATTAAAATTTTAAAGCGTGAAATGTGTTTACTTATTATGGCCCGCGGTGTAGCCCTTTCACGCGTGTTAGAAAGTGGAACTAGAGGTTTTGATCACGCAACGAAGAAATTGCAAAGAATTTATGATTTTGATACGCTATGAGGTCTAAGGTTTGGTTCCCGGAAAGCAACGTGAGATACTCTGAGATTTATAATTTAATGTTGCTTTAACTTTACGATATTAATTTACAATATTAAGAGCTACAGCGACTTCCGTATTAGAATTTCGGTTTTCAAATAGGTATCTCTTTGTATGGGCCTAAGTAGCAATTTGGCTTTTAAGCATAAATCGAACCCTGTCCCCTTATTGAATTATTATATTATTGAAATTTAATATTTTTTAAAACAAAAATAATATATATGATTTCAGAACTGTCAGAGGGGTTATTTATTTATTATAGCACTAGCGAGTCTTTATTTGATATTATTTTATTTATTTACTTTTATTTTATTTACTTTTAATAGAAAAGAATGAATTTAAAATATTTTTTTCACAAAAACATTCATTTTAAAATGATCAATCATTAAATAGTACTTAGAGCTCAGTAGTATCTAGAAAACAATAATATGTAGATTTTTCTTCATTGTTGTTAATCAGTAGGTACATCATTACATCAGTACATATAAATATAATTGAAGTGTCTGTTTTTAATTTCATATTAACATCTTTCACTAAATGCACATGAAAGAATTTACGTTAGTTAAATAAATTTAAAAAAAAATATTTTTTTAAATATCTATCTGTTTCTTTGTTCCGTCTAATTTCTGAAACGCTTGGACCGATTTTGACGGGACTTTCACTCGCAGGTGGCTTATGTCATAAGAAATTTCATTTTATTAGAAAATTATATAGATTGTTAATTTTACTTTACTTAAATAAATAATTAAAAACTTCTAATTATCTTTAAATAATCTTTAATGTTACATTTAAAGTAAAGTTTATCGTAACTTAAATTGAAAAAGGGTTTATACTCGTACCCGCATTCAAAATACGAACTTTTGAAAATTCCACTATTTACATAAGATCTAAAGCAGACTGTGTTTCATAACTGCATATTATATATTAGAATTATTTTTATATTATAGTAACCTTAGATTATATACATGTCTAGATTGAGCAATGCAAACAAACGACGCGCAGAAAACGTCCTCACTTTACGTGATATGTGTGAGTACAGCTCGTGTACTTATTGAAGTCAAACTGTCAAGGTGTGCGTGTTTCGGGATACCCGCTCCAAATCTTTCTCCCATTATTTAATAAGATGAAGGTTAAATAAAATAATTATTTTAAAAATTTAAATATATAATTTGTAATAATTAAAATATGATGATAACTCCTGAGGATATAAAAAAGTACTAGTATTGCCATATTACTGTTTTAATTTATTCATATGGATTTCATTTATTTTATTTAGGTGGTGGTGACTGGTGAGGGTGATCAAATAAATATTGTTACGAAGGATATTTACTATAGTGCACAATTGTACACTAAAACGTGAAATAAAAACTTAAAAAAACGTCTTAATAAAAACACACTAAAACGTAAAAAATACTTTATTGGTAGTTTTCATTGAATATAGATGCTTAATCATATATTTTCGTACCATCGACTATATTACACCAATCATTTATGTTGTTATTTCTAGTGTTTGTTATTAAAGTGGGTTTTGTAACAAACCTAACTCAATATATAATACTATTGCATCATTTTATGATTTACGAAGATGTAATGATGTTTATTTAAACGCCGCCAAAGATAAAAATAAGTGGTTTGCTTTGGAGAAGGCTTTTACCCAAAGGGGTAAATAAAATAATTATAATAGTTAAGAATTTGTAAATTAAATATATTGAATATAAAAAAAGACAAAAGAAATTAATAACTAATTTTTATATTGCAAAAACTTATCTAATTAAATAATTAATAAACTACATACACCTAATTATGTATGTTCAATTTCATATAATTTTAGTATTTTATTATTTTTTAAAAATGTTACTTATATATACTATTGGTAATCCTATATAAATAAATAAATAAATACATAAATAAATAATAATATTTATTATTTGTCTCCAATAATTTCGCTAAGTCTCCCTAGTAATAAGCTGGCAACACAGGCTTGTCAAATTTACCTAAATAGTAACGAATTAAAAATCCATGTTTTCTTAAAAAATAGTAGTAAAATAACATAACTTACAGATGAAAAGTGATCTTGGTGTTATTATACGATTATCCAACATAATTTCGACACAATTTGATAGCACAAACCGGCATAATTAATTTTTTTTCGCGAGCTTGTTATCCACTAGTGGCTCAAATGACACTGACGTAGGTGAGAAGCGAGTCTACCAATTTTAGTAGACTTTTTTAGAGCCGTTCGGGACGGTTCAATGCTGTATCTAGACATGTATATAATCAAAGATAGTAACTATTGTCCTTTTCATCTAACCTACTCGTATTAATACTCGTACCTATAATAAGGTAAAACAATGGCAGTAGGTACTTTTAGTCATTTATTTAATTAAATCGGAAACCACAAATTATTTTTACATTTTAAAAAATTGACTCAGTGTGTTAGATCATATTAAAATATCAACATTACAAAATTATAAGTACCTATTACTTAGTTTTCGCCTATTGTTCGAAATTCAACCATGTCCATTATTTAAAGTTTCTAAATAATAATCAATATAAAAACCAAAAGTATCCATTTTTTGCTTGTAAAATTAAAGCTCTTTAAAAGCTACTTAAAATAAATTTAAAAAAAGGTAAACGAAAAAAGCTTGAGTGATTAATAAATTAACCTATGATTATTATTTTTTGCTAGCTAACCTGGCTCGTTTCGCTGGGCGTAAGTTAAAAAATTAAACGGTTTTTATAATTTTCTAATAAAATAAAAGTAGCACAAGTTACTCCTTATAACATTATCTATATGCAAGTGAAAGTTCCATCAAAATTGGTCCAGCCGTTTCAGAGATTACCAGAAACAAACAGACAGACAGACACAAAATTTTAAAAAATGATTTTTTTTATGTAAGTACCGTTTATACTTTCAAATGCATTTGGTGAAAAGCTGTTAATTTTAAATTAAAAACAGACACTTGAATTTTATTTATATGTACAGATTAAGCTTTTCTTAAGCAAAACTGATACGAACTTTGCATAATATTAATAACGAAAAAGTATTTAAACACCATGACATTACAGTGGCACGACTACTCAGCCACCCCTTCCCTCTAATGAGGAACATAAAAAATTGACGTAAAAAACCCATGAAAAATGTACACTCCATAATTTTTACGTAAATTGTTCCGGCGGAGGCATTAAGTCTCTATTAAGAAAGACAACCCTTTCGATGCGATTTTTAACAAGATTTTTGTCATGATAGCCGAATTTATTCGTTTTTATCATAAATTATACTTCTTTTAGTACTTAAATAAATTAAAGGAATTATGTTTTGAATTATTTGAATACTATTTCTATTATGAGCTTAACTAGTTACTCACTCTCTTTTCGCTCGGGATGAAAAACAAAAAAAATTATTCCACAGGAACTAAATATTTTTCCGGCATAAGATTTAATAATTGTCCTATTCCAGACTATAACCTATCTCTCTCCCAAATTTCATCGAAATCCGTTCAGCCGTTCTGGCGTAACTAAGTGACAAACTTTTGTGACAAATTATTTTTACTATATTTTTACTTATCACAATTTATTAGGAGGACAGTATAAAATATGATAATTTTGAAATATACGAGTACGTTAGTATTACTAAGAATCATCCACGAAGGAGCAAGAGCAAAAAAGTAGTAACTGTACGACAGTGTGTCAAGGTACGCCTCGCATTTATGAATAGGCAAAGAAGATGTAATTTACAAGTATTGGCCCTTAGCCACAAAAAATAATTAATTTAACATCATTTTTTACTTGTTTCGTTTAAAAAATATTTTTATTTAAAAAGTTGAACACGGTTTATATCTAGGGATGAGAGATTGTCGAATAGCGTAGTGAACAATTTATTATGATGTAGGTAGTGGATTTGATTCTGACATTGGGTCTTATTCACAGAGCAGATGTTTTATCAATTCCGTGGTGTTATGAGATGAGTATTTAACAGTTCTAAGGAAACTGGTAGAAAGTGAAACTATTATTACGGATCATTTCTCGGTTGTCTTACATTTTTAGTTTCTAACGTTTTGAAAGCTTTTCACCTCAATATATTAAAAACCCTCCCGTGACCATGAATAAATATAATAATAAGAAATATCGAAGTGATGATATCCCAAAAAAGGTTAATACTTGTAGTAGTAGTTTATTTTTAATCTAGCAACTCGCCCTCGCTTCGCTTGGGCTTTTTCCTAGAATTAGCACAGGCAAAGCCGCGGGATCCGCTTGTTATGCATTTAAACCCTTTTCTTGAATCACTCTATCTATTAAAAAACCGCATCAAAATCCGTTGCGTAGTTTTAAAGATTTAAGCGTACAAAGGGATATAGGGACAGAGAAAGCGACTTTGTTTTATACTATGTAGTGATGTCAAATATTGGCGTAAATCTAAGAAAATATTAATAAAGTGCAAGCTTACACGGTAAGAAAAACACATGTGCATGTGAAAGGTTGTCACATGCAAATTTATTATATTAGATAATTCGTGCTAGCATATGCAAGTGCTTATACATCTGTCTGTGCTATTTCTTATTGCGAAAGCAACGAATAGGCGGTGACCTAGTTACCATAGAAAATTAGATAGATTTATAAGGTAGTATATTCTTCTGAGGCGAAACGAAATAGAAAATTAATAAATATCGATAATAATCTATTCGTAATATTTTGTTTTAGTGTTTCAATTTTTGGTTAAAATACGAATAAGAAGCGTGGCCCACCATTTAGTTTTCACCAAATATATGCTAAATGTGCGTGGTGGGTTATGACTCTTCATACTATATCGAGCTTCTAGTTAAGTTTTAAGGCATATTAATAACAAAAACTTATTTAAATAGCCATTATTATCTATAGATTATAAAGTTTAAGAGTAGTTTGTCTGTTTGCAACAGATTTTGATTATTGCTAGTATTCCTGGAAATTATAGAAGAAATCTATACGACCCGTTGAAACGTGCCCAGGGAATGAACCCGAAAAAAGCAAGGGCGAGTCTTTATTTATTATTGCGCTACATAGTAACTTTTTTATTTCTTTTAATTTTTTATCAAAAATTCATTGTCTCCAAAGTAATAAAAAATTATTATATTTTTTAAATTTTTAAGTATCGATATCTCGAAAACTAAGCGAGATATCGAAAAACATTGTTATTTTTCGTCTTATTTCGTCGAGATTTATGCGGATCCGCCTTCAACTCACGGCACTGTATAAACCATAATATACCCATAATTACTATAAGTAGGTACATAATATTAGTACATATTTTAATAACATTCTGTCTTTATAATAAAGTATCATTTTTATTTCACATTAAAAATGAATAAAACGGTACGATAAAAATCAGTTTTAAAAGTGTTACGCGTATAAATAACAACAGTGTATCTGAGTCAAGTTCAGAAAAATGGTCCCAGAGTCAGCGGGTCAGCTATATATAATCTGAATGAGAGCCAATACACTGAGAAAAAGTAAGCATTGTTACGAGTGAAAGATAAATGCCAGATAACGTAATGTACTGATTGATAGATATAATACTTTATAATAAATATATTTTGTTTTCCGACTTTAAAGAAGAGGTATTTAATATCTTTACCAAATTCAAAGTGAAGTGTATATTTCGTTAAAAATAAACTTAATTTCTTTTCAAGGTAGTTTTTAAATCTGCTTAACAGATTTTGAAAAAATTTTGCAAACGCGTACAAGAGGGATTGGATACCTAAGCTCTAATACCTAAGATCTCCGCTCCGCTGGCCACGTGAACGAAGCCGCAAAAAAAGTAGTAATTATATATTTGATAAAAGACAGTGGTAGCCCAGTGGTAACGCGTCGCTTGGATAACCGAGTGATGCGGGTTTAAATCCGGGTCTTGCACCTCTGATATTTATTGAATGTGTGAATCATTTATATCATCAATACCACTTGTCTTACGGTGAAGGAAAACATCGTGAGGAAACCTGCATGTCTGAGAAAACCTAACAAGTTTTCGAAAGGCATGTGAAGTCCGCCAACTTGCACTACTAGGCCAGCGCGGTGGACTATGGCCTGATCCCCCTCGTACTGAGGGAGGCCCGTGCCCAGCAATGGGACGTTAAAAAGGGCTGATGATGATATATATTTAGACGTAATTAAACAATTAGCGCAACATTATACGAACCCATATGCACATCGTTTTACTACTGTCTCATATTTAAACTTTACTCTGTTACTTATATATAAAAAAATCAATTGACGTTTGTTAATCTTGGTAAAACTTGCAAGCTGCTAGACCGATTTGAATAATACTCTTTTGTTTTGTTGTTGTGTCAGGGGTAGCATAAGTACAAAAAATAGGAAGAACCCAATAAAAAAGCTTCAAAATCGAAAGTTCAGAACTGTTTTTTTATTATAGTTAACCACTAAAACATAGGCACTGAACAAAGTGAGGGTGAGTCACTAGTTCATTATTAAAATGTATGTATTTTCTATGACAAGGAACTTGAATCAAATGCCATGTGAATTTCATTACTATCAAAGATGAAGTCTTGTCTATGAGGAATCCCTCTCTATAGTAGCCCACAAAGCATAGACCGTTATTGAAGCATAGTTGACGACTTATAAATTATTAGAAAAACCATATTATTAGTATAAATTATCTATAGACTAAGAGGGGGAAAGTGTGGCATTCGCAATTAGTATTACTAATAGTGCCTTATTTTTTTAAAATGTTCAAAACTTTTTAATTTTAGTGTACAGGAATTCGTAAGACAAAATACAATATAAATTAAAAAAACTAAATTTGTTTAAATGAGATATTTTTTTCATTTGAAACGGCCATAACTACTCTTATCGTATAATTTTGTACGTAACAAATTTGCATAATTTTGAAGTATCAGTCTATAAATAAATAAAAATATGTACATTATATGTGATAAAATAATCTTTATATAATAACTAACTCATTAGTTACATAAAATACTTTATACTTCTACAAATAAGCTTTCGTGCGAAAAAGTTTTGTTTAAACAATACGAATAAATCGAAGCAAGCAACGCCAGGGGCGGGAGTTATTAAAAATCGACATACCCCCATGTGGTTCGCTCGTCAAAAAACCAACAGAACAGGTGTCAAAGTTACAATTAACAAGTTATCGCTTCCCGTACAGACTATAATTTTGTTATTATAACCGGTAGTTTGGAAAAAGGGGTAAAAAACGTACTTTGTTATTAAATGTGAAATAATCGTCTTTCGTTTGAAGAACTCATTTCTTATTGAGATTAAATTGATGTCATTGAAGTAGTGTTTTTACGTATTGTATGAAATCTGAAACTAGTACCTAAGTAATACTAATAATGCAATTCTAACTTAGGTAATAGAGGCTGTTTTTTCATCTAAATATAAACTACAACTGTACATATAATAAAGTTCAGTCTTAGTCGTATCTGTATATTAAATATGTTTTGGAAAATTTAATTGAAAACGTCATTATTAACGATACATAGGACGACTTTAAAATTTTTAGAAATTTTATCAGTCTGTCTGTGACCGTATCACCAAAAAAGCACTTGACACTTTTAATGACGATTCCAAAGAGCTTGTAAAAGTCTTTTTGAATAAAGAATACGAGTATTTTGATTTGATTTGATTTGACAGATTTTGAAGAAATTTGGAATGATGATAGCTGGTTAGCCGGGTCAAGATATAGGGTACTTTTTACAACGGAAAAATATTCCATTTCTGAAAAATCTATACTAACCGTTAAAACATTTCTACGCACGAACCCGAGCAGAGCAAGGGTAAATCTCTAATTTATTCACATAAAATGTGGGTGCAGCCACATGCACTAACTAGTATTCAATATATCGAAAATATGGCTTAATAAATAATATAATATTTTTATTGCACTGGTCATGACATATGGTATTAAATGGAAAAATGCGATTTTACAATCTGTTTGTATCGGTTCAAGGCGACATTAGTCATGTATACTTTGAGTCCGGCCTCGCAGTAAGAAAGTAAACAAAGAAATTTTAAATTTATTTATAATAAGCGTTTCACATCTGTACCTAAAATACTATAAAACTTCGTAGCTTTCTGTTGTAGGTAGGTACTTATCTATATGAAATAATACGCGTAACTTAAAATATGAGAATACCAATTTTTGCATGTAATAATATAATTTACTTCATGTATCTCGTAAATGACTAATATAATTTGGATCTTTTATATATAGTTAAGGCAGTGGTAGCCCAGTGGTAACGCGCTCGCTTAGAAAACCGAGTGGAGCGGGTTGAAATCCGGATCTCGCACCTTTGGTATATGCGAATCATTTTAACATGATAACCACTTGTCTAACGGTAAAGGAAAACATCGTGAAGTAGTCTGCATGTCTGAGAGAACCTAGCCAGTTCTCGAAATACATGAGTAGGCCGCCAAACCGTCACTTGTCCAACATGGTAGACTATGGCCTGGACGTTAAAAATGGACTGAATACATATAAACTACAACATAATAATTCTGAATTACAATTACATAATATATCTTATAACTCAAAATAAATAGTTTTTAAATTAAAAGAAAACTTTTTAAGAGGGGATTCAAAGTACAAAGCTAAAGGAAACGTCGAGCATTAAATAAATGTTTCGTCCCATTCTTGGAATGTAGGTTATGCTATGTGTGAAAGAGATAGACGTAGTCTGGTCAGATCGCTGTTAAGATAATCTCGATTGTACGCCCACGAGATTTTGTACTTCCTACTCATAGAACAGTTTCATAGAAGTGGTACGATAGCCGATTAAAATTTTTTTTTAATATATAAAATAACATATTGCATAATATTTATTAAGTATAATATTTTTTGTCACTATCATTTATTCATTTAATAAATATGAACATTAGAAAAATAATAAATTATTAATATTTCTTTACGGATACCAAAAAGTAGCAAAAAGTATATTATAGTAAGTTGAACTAATTTTTTATAAAACTTGTCGACAAAATTTTTTAGTTTTTAATTTAATTATTACATTAATATTACATAATAAGCTTATAAGCTCGTATCACTTCTGTTTCGTTCTTCTCTTAGATCACTACCATAGTGTAGTATATAGTTAAATTTTAATTTCCAATCAAATGACAACCTTATTTTATTAACAGTAAATTAGTTTTTAATTATAGCATTTTCACAAATAGGTCTCTCTTCAACAGACAGTGAGATTCAAAGAATTATGTCAGTCGTACAAATTATGCTTTTAATTGGTCTCTTGTATTGAACGGTTATAAAGTTTATTGGTTGTAATCGATGTATCGTTAAATATTATATAAAATCGATTATTAATAGTAGGAAAGAATAAACTCGAATAAGACTCTCCGTAAGTGATCTTTTATTATACTAATAATCTTATGTAAATCTTTTTTTTATTCGAGTTAAAAAGAAAAAATATGGACGATTTTTATTTTCTATATGACACAGTTTTTGTTTTTTTAAGTTCATTATATTTAATATTTTAGAATTTTCTTCTTTTTCTAATTACAATTCTTTTTAATTACTTGTCTCAAAAGTTGAATCTGAACGTCTTTTGTTTGAGCTTCAGTGACATAATGCATAGAGAAACGATTACATTCTTAAAGTAGTACACACTTAAAACAATATTTAAAGCAAAACTATGATTTTGGATTTATTTAAATTTAATTTAAATAACTGTATTCTTTACTGCAATTATCATCATTGGCGAGAGTAAATTCGCGTATAATGAAATAAATTTCTAAATAATTTCCCCAGTTACAATTAATAACAATTGTCTTAATACATCTTGTAATAAAATTACAAACAATACCTTATTTTTAATTATTCTAGAACTACTACTACTCACTTGTAAGTACATTATCTATAGTTAAAAATAAAGAAAAACAATTGTTGACTCTACCTTGAAGTAAAGCGTAATACGTAATACTATATGCGTAAGAGTCATTGACAGGAATAAAAAGTATATCTGAGCATCACTGACCTATGTCAACAGTGTGAAAGTAAGCATGTGTGGGTTTATTTGTGGAGAAAGAACGTTTTATTGTGTTATAATTGTATTTAATTTTGACTTGCGACTGATTTAATATTTTGCAGTCAGAATATTGTTCAAAAGACTGATTTGTGAACAAAATACTGAAAAATTTACATTTTAGTAGGTAATATTTAAAATTTGAATGAAGTCCATGTGAAAAATATGTATTTATTTTAATTATTTAACGAATTTTACTTATAGTTTTATTATTTTTTAATATTTTAATTAAAGAAAGCTAAACGTCTATATTAGAAATTATATTAGTATAGTATTCGTACAAAATTATCCCATCTTTTAATTATATATGAATTGTTATTAGAGATATATTAGAGCTTGAACCTCCATGAACTACATTTGAGTTATTATACTTCATAAAAAATATGTAAATATGTAAATATGTATATATGATATTTGACCTATGACAACGTTTTTATGTAAACTCTACTACAACGGAAAATAAAACAAATTACCAGCTACTTGCCTCTTTTATTAATCTAACAATATATATTCACTAATAATTTGTATGTCTGTTTAATTATTAATCGGCAATTTAAGTAAAAAAGGAATAAATCTTTCTAGAATTTTAACCAAAGTACTTTTGAAGACAACTGAAGCTTCAATACAAATCTTAAAGTATAATAAAATTCACCAAGTGTCTTCATAAAGGTATTTTTAAACCGTGTATGTGTGTTTGTACATTTAAAACGTATCACACTTATACAAACAATGACAGCGCATTCAGATAACCTCATTTCTTTCCGCGATAGCACGCACACATGTATACTATGAGTAGCACTCACACATAGATGAAACTTGTGTGTCCATACGTTTTAAAGAATCGCGATTTTTATCACTTTTAAAAAAAATAGTTTTATATTAAACTAGAGACTCACTGTCGCTTCCCTCGGATTCGTCGCAAGATACAATTTAATAATTAACTATAGATTTCTTAGAAATTAAATATTGTCCCTCAGTAAAAAGTATCTTATTTATATATAAAAAGTATCCTATGTTATTATTTTTGATATTTATGTACTATAACAAGACCATATTTTATGTAAACCATAATCAGCTGTTATCATACCAAATTTCATGACTATACATATAACCTATCCATTGGTTTTCTCGTAATACGATCACAGACAGACGAACAGACATAAATTCTAAAAAGTATAAATTCTGCCTCTGTATGACTATTTCAATAAGATTTTCCAAAAAAATTTAATTTAGAGATTCGGCTAAGTCAGAATTTTATTATATGCATAAGATAGTCTCTAGCACCACATATGAGGTAGCACGAAGTATGAAGATATTATTAATAATTCGTTAAAGCTTGTTAAAGGGGGTAATCGACAGTAATGATCTAATTAAACGATTAGTGTTCTTAAATTGTAAAAACTTCAAAGTAGAAGGTATGAAACAAATATACTGTATTAAGGGGTTAATAAGTGAAACCTAGCGAAGCTAAAACCATAAACAGCTTCGTAAAATAATGGCTACCATGCCTTAACCAGTCTAGCACAATAAAAATGTACAATTGCCGTACACATTACAACCCACTAATTTAATTGACACCAAATAGATACGTATTCCCACAAACATTAGATGCATAATTGCTTGCAATATTTATCAATAGAAAGAGAATTGGCAATATCCGCGAACGTAGAGCAACGCAGATATAACATTTAGATCAGATTTTGTGTTTCCAATTTAGTTCTTATTCAATCGTGATTAGAACTAAATTGGTTTATACGTTTTAAATGAGTGACGTGATGATGTAATGTCTAACAGTGTTTATCGGAGAAATGGGATGTGAATAGAATTTTTATACAATAGCTTCGAATAGTGCGTGAATTATTATAGTTTTGATATAGCAAAAGTTAAACATTTTTTTTAAATAGTAGAGTTCGCTTTTAAGTTAAATAGCAAAAAGCTGAGCTTTGTGAAGGCTCGCGTAGTTTTTCTAACGGTAATAATTTTTTAAATAGTTGTTAATGTTATTTTTTTATGGTCATAAAATTATTATTCTTCGACAGATAACACATCTAAATATGAAGTAAATTACTATATTGAAGCACAAATCTATAGACGTGATAGTTTTTCAGTTATGTGTACCACAAGATGCTCAGGTTGTGGGATAGTGTTAGAGTAAGCGAGCGCCAAAATTATTATTTTGTTAAAGACAGTTATTACTATCTCTAACAAACTCATTATTAATAAATGTGAGTAAAATTGTCTTCCTTTCTACCGAATTGGTGGGTTTGAAATAGGTAATATCTACGTATTAAAAGGATTTTTTACAATAATATTATTTTTGTACCAGATAAGCAGATATGTGCATATTAAAGAAATATAAATGTATGTACACGTCAAAATTTGAAGACGTATTATAGCAACTGTATCTTAGGAAACTGTAGTTAAAATACCTTATCTATAAGTCGAAGGTAGCAAGTTCGATACTCATCTACAAAGAACAGAAATACTAATCAAGTGCTAGCAATTTGCTTCTAAATAAAACAATCCTCAATGAAAAATATATCTTAAACATGACGATGTTGTATTTAGTATATATGTATATAATAAAAATGAAGTGTCCACGAGTGCACTGACCTACCTAGTGATATCTTTGTTATTCTTATCAACAGCCCTGAAGGCACGTTAGCCCTACGTTTTAAGACCTATCATGGACTATTTATTATTTAATGTGTAATAAATATTATTTATGTAATGTAGGTATTTTTTGTAGGTATAGCTTCTCTTATCTTGTAACATAAATTATAAAGGCACAAAATTAATTATTTTTCTCTTAGCCAACTTTCTCTTCTATGTATTGAAATTAAAGAAAAAAAACTTTTTTTATTTTTTTATGATTAAAAGCCCGCGTCATTTACTTTATTTCATTACCGTTTTTATGTAATTTCCGTTAAATATGTATTTTAAATGTATCAAGTGTTCTACATTCTAATCTGTAAGAGAATTTGTTAATACATACATATTTATACTGTACTTTTGATGTGGAAACATGGCCATGTTCGAACCATTTTTCAGATTTTTCGCATATTATTTTTGACATGTATGATCTATATAAGACTATATTTTATGTTAGCCATTCTACGGTCTATTCTATGGTTAAGTTTATTAATTAGTGATGTGTTAGTACAAACCCCTATAAAATAAAGAAAAAATCAAGTTAAAACAATAAAGTAATTGGAAATATCTCATGTTTTCAACAAATATATGGCTTTTATACTCAATTTTAATTTCAAAACTCTCATACACTATACATAAGCGCAGGTCACGATCAAGACTTGCATTTTTACATCGATTACCGCACAATGCTATACGCAATCGTTTTTAAAGTTATTCCTTTTAGAACAATACTTACTGTTGAATTGTATGGTAATTTATTAATTAATACCTAAAAACGCTTTTGTTTATGATAATATGAATATTTAACTTTCTTTATGCAAAGAATGGTTATGTATTTAAATAAATTTTCATCGATAGTATCTAAATTGAATATAATATTTTAACTAGAATTAAACATCTTTTCTGTTATAAGTTAAAAATTATATATAAAATATTTTTTTATATATTTAATACAAGCATTTCTCACGGCTCCACCCGTATTCTAAAGACAGGAAACCTAGTTCTAATATTTTACATATCCTAAAACCTAAACCGAAACATGCTGCATGCAACTAATTTCATGGGAAATTAGTTCAATGTCTACCCGTTTTGTAGTTTTTGGACTTAAAAAATCACGCCATTTATTAGTATAGAGATTGTTACACTAAAATTACATTGACAGTTAAATTTTTACTATAATTTCAAGAAATACTCAGGAAGAATACGTAATAAAAGCGTTCATCGTCCACGTGTTGCCATAATAAAAATAAATGGGAGTCTGCGAAACGAGAGAGGTCGCTCACCTCCCTAACCTAAGACAAGAGCTACGCATCACGCACACTAACTCTCACACACACAGACGTGCACATTCGTGTACACACAGTATGCTTGCTTACGCACACATTCGCAAGCAGCGCGTGCGCCGAACGAGTTTAGACAAACGGAAGAAATATTGTTTCTCTTTTTAGGCACAGCTTTTGCGTTATTCGTAGCTTGTTTTTAAGTATGAAATGCTGTACTATTTTTTAAATATTAGTAAAGTTATTGATCTTTTCATGCAAAAGCTTCACAAATAATAATTATAATACAGAAAATGTATAAAATAAGTTATTAACGGTCGAAATTAATATTTAAAATACGATAATAAACGAATCTAAGCCAAAACAAATTATTTAAGTTCACTCCGAAATTCGATATCACGTACAATAACAAAATAGGCAATATTTTGAAAATAATAAATATATTCCATGTATGCTGAATAAGCGATGTATTGCTCTAATTAGAGGGAGAAAGGGATAGAATTGAATTACTATGCTATAGCTAAAAATTTATATTTGCAAACCGATACCGTTCGCGTACGTTGATCCTGTGCCGATGTGTGCGTCTTGACCTACGACAACGTCACACAGACGCTTACGTAATGCACTTTTTATTTTTTCTTCAGAAAGTTTTGACGTTTGGGCAAAAGTTCAAATTTTAAGCTTTTTTTATTAGTTTTTATTAGTGCTTTCTACGATTTAAAAAAGTTATTACTTACTTTTAAGTTAATATAATTATTTTAAATTAGCTATTTTTCATAAATTCAAATGTTATATTATTTAGTATTTGATAAATTAATACTTTCTACGATTAAGATTATTTCTACGATTTAAAAAGAAAGTTATTTCTTACTTTTAAGTTAATATATTTTTATTTAAAATTAGTTATTTTTCATAAATTAAGATATTATATTATTTAGTATTTGATAATAAATAAGATTAAAAATATAAATACAAACGTATCAAATGCAATTTTAATAAAATCTGTCTCAGAACAACATGAAAGGACCTTGACGGATGGACAAAAGAAGTATTTTTATCGGGACGAAGTGCGCAGTTACTCTGATATAAATATATGTAACGAAGGATTTAAAGAAAGAAATATAAATTAAAACTTATCATATGTTTGTTTGTCATGTTAAAGACATTGAACAATGTTCAATCTATACATATAAATAAAATTGGAGTGTCTGTTTTTAATTTCGAATTAACAGCTTTTCACTTAATGCATATATGATGAGTTATTAAGTATATTCGATACTAGTAACAAAAAACCAATTTAAAATTTTTTTGTCTGTCTCTTTGTTCCAGGTAATTCCTAAAACGGCTGGACCGATTTTGACGGGACATTCACTCGCAGATAGCCAATGTTATAAGGCGTAATCTAAGCTTCTTTTTAACTGACTTCAAAGAAGAAGGAGGTAGACATTTTATTTATTTTACCTAGAGGAATCCGTGGCTTCGCTGTTGCTAAATTTTACTTCAAATTTAAACGCTGTTAACTTTTATAGCTTCATATAAATTGACGTATTTTTTTCAATATCGAAATAAAATATTTGTAATTTAAATAAATGAATCATATTGGTTATATAAATCTAACAACTATTCAGTAATAAATTGCCTAAGACCTGAAAAGAACTACTAAAAAATCTCAGCATAAAAATTTTAAAAGCAGCAATAGTGAGCTATGTACATAAAAGTCCCTATAATTAGCAATGAATTTATAAGGATAAGCTTTAACATAATGATAATTTATCCTTATAATTTTACGAAATTTTTTGCGTAATTACTTATTATTTCAAAAAAATAAAAATAATAATGTTAGAATCCAAGAGTCACCTGAATCGACTTAACCAGTATGTAATTTTAATAATAACTACCCCCGTTAGTAACAGCTTTTTACAAATTTTGAATGTTTTTTAGCAATTTTTTTTCTATTAAAACCTTCCGTGGGCCTTAAAAGCCGAATTGGTCGAGCCATTCTCGAGTTATGCGCTTAGCAACATTCATTTTTATTTATATTAATATATATTATGTATTTTACAGTTTAAACCCGTTTTTAGATAGAACGCGTAATCCCCAGTTAGAACTTGTTTTTACTAAATTTGTTAAAACTAAAATTAACTAATACTCAAAATAGAATAATGCGCTGCGTATGCAAGAAAGGATGTATGTAAAAAAGGTGTCTCTGCAAAAAAAATGGTTATCTTTGTGACTCAAAATGCCACGCTAGTTTGTCTTGAAATAACAAGTAAACCCTCATCCTTTTTAATTTTATGATTGTATGATTATTTTTTGTTGTATGTGTTCACTAATGCGAACAAACAAACTAACTAATGTTTCATAACAATTTATTAATTTTCTATATATATTCCAATTATTCCTATTTTCAATTCATTTATTATTCCAATGTTGGCAACTACTTAATGTCGAAGTGCCCTAAAATGTTCCTTTAGTGTAAGACAAGTGTAAGATTATTATTTTTACTAAGTACTAATGACTCTGTGTCCTAGATCTTTTTAATAAACATTTTTAAAACTATATCTAGTTTTCAATCCCAAATTATTTTCTCTAGTGCTAGTTTTAACTAAAGCACGCAGTGACAACTACTTTTATCTGAAAATAAAAAGTAAAAAGTAAAAAAGTAGTGGTAAATTCTAGTTCTGACTAGTTAATTCTAGTTTAAACAAAGGCATTTAGTAAAAAACTAGTTCTAACTAGGGAAAACGAAATCTATCTAAAAACGGGTTTAACTGAAACATACGAGTATATAAAAGAAAAAAATACTTAAAATATAATATTTATTTTAATTCTATATTCAGATGATTTCTAATTTAATAATATTTATCTAAATAAAATACATGTTTAAACGTATGTATTAGCGTCAAAACAGGAAAAACTAATTTTCGAATTAGACACCGACCGCAAGCCGACTGGACTTAATTAACAAAAAATAATAAAATTGATAACTTTCAAACACGACTACAAGAGGAAGACGATAATAATAAACAAGGTTTCATGTAAGTACGATCAAATAATAATAAATATAGTGTAGAGTCTGTCTGTACCACGTGAATTTATAAGGGTTTAAAATCAAATCGAAACATAATGTTTGCATTCACAGGTAAGTTTTATTTTAAAATATACCTTTCCTTTTATGATTAGATTAATAAAAATAGTTTACTTTTTATATGTAGCTAATTTAATTGTAGTATTATAGATCTCAGTAGTTGAATCCTTATGATAGCTTGTAAAATAAAAGTTACCTAACTTTGTTTTGACTATATTAGTCAAGATAAATTTAGCTAATTTTTCTAAGGTAAAAAATAGCAACTAAAACACAATATGTCGATATTAAGCACACATTAATATATTTTACTCAAAAGCATATTTTATTTTTATCATAAGAAATATTTTAATGTACATTTTTAATTAGAACAAAATGTAAATGTCACGTTATGGCATTTGGCGCGGTGAACTTTTCCAAGTTTGTTAGGTTAGGTTACTTTCCCTAACCGCGTGCTGAGCTTGACAACGGGTTCTGTTATAATATTAACTATAAGAAAAACGTCGCTAATAAACTAAATACGTTATCTATTAAATTATTCATTAAAAACTTGGTAGAAACACAAAAAGAATATAGTAACAATAGAAAGAGAGAAGAATATATAGAGTAGAAATAGAGACTTTCTTTCAAATTAAAAGTTGAAAATATACCATATTACAATATTCAAGCCCTACAGAGTTTGTTAGCTAACGCGTTATGTACACAAATACGGATTGATAATAATAAACAAACATCACCTACCTGCATCGATAACTCAATATAACTCTACATAGACGCATCGCACAAAACCGCGAAACACTATCACAACACGCAAACGAAAAAAACTTTCATTTTTCCACAATTCACGTAAAATATTATTTTTGCAACAAACAATATGTCTGTTATCGTCAAATAGTATTTTTCAAATGTCAGGCAAAAAATCGCCGAGCTCCGCTGGGCCGTAGGCGTGTATAAGTTCTATAGTCGTAGTACGTAATGCACTTATGTGTACTCGCTAACTTTTTTATTATACACTGTTCCTTAGTTTGAGGCTCGCAAGGATGATCAGTCTTGATCAATGTTATGTAACTTTTAGTTTGATAGAGTCATTTTCTGATTTCTATTTCTTTAAGAAGTACTTTTAATAGCATAGTTTTCGTAATCGTATGAAAATTTTTGATACGATGTTTTATAAAAAGTGATTAATATTGCTTACTTTATGTAAGTTTTGTAATCAACGAAACTGAAGTGTCAGCAAAATTATAATGTCATAGATTTATAGCGACAATTATAGGTTAAATCAGTTTCAAAGACAAAAAATAAAAATTTATTTATTATTAAATGACATTAAAGGTTTAAATTTAGTTAAATATACAACAAATACTGGGTTAAAGCTAAAAGGAATGTATCAAGCCGACTCTATCACGATATCTCGAGCGAGAGGGCACTATTGCAGTTTTTCATCGCGCTCTCACCGCTGTTTTTTTCCGAACCGTTTTTATAACTCCTTATTCGAGAATATACTCTTGACATTTCTTATGGTGACTTCTAGGTGGTCTTGGTTATAAAATAAAGTATTTTCTAATACTAATTCAAATTATAATCCTTAAAATTATTAGCTTTCTGCGTAATTGTTAGAATGTTGTATAATTAAATTGCACATTTTATTGTTAAACTTTCATTTAAGCCTATTTCATTTCCACGACACGTTTGGCGCAGTTTGTAGTGACCCTACTTTCTCGCGCCAGCGGTCGCGGGTTCGAGTCTCGCTGGGGACATTCGTTTGTTAAACTCGATTGTTTGTACTCGAGTCATGGGTGTTTACATTTAAAATATGTTTGTATTTAAACTTATATATGTAGTATATCAACTATCTGGTATCTATAACACTAGCTGCGTAGCTTACCACGAAATTGTACCACGAAACTGATGGCGCTGTGTGTAATAATGTCCCAACATATTTATTTATTTAAAAACTATTTCTAGGCATTTAATGGCAAAACTGCAATACAAATTAAAAAATATGAAGGAAAATTTAAACAAATTAATTTGAATTACCGTCTCTACATTTACGATTGTTTCACTATATTTTTTAACGTATACTAATTAACTGCATTACATTACCGTGAAATGAGTTAATAATATAGTAAACGTAACGATGTCTTCAATGGCGTTCAATAAAAATATGTCGCTAGTCCACCTAGGTCTCACTTAGGGTTCAACCGAGCGGCAAATGCCTGAAATTAGGTTGTAATAACGTGTTGTAAGATTATAGCAACGACGAAACTAAACTTTGTTGCTTGTTAACTGCGCAATTATAAAATTTAAAAAGTTGTTTATATATTTTCATTCTTAAAGAGTTACGATTCTCATAGAAATTAGTTTTAAGGCAAATCAAAATTTAAGTTTTATTATACAAGTATCTTAACTTACGTTGTATTTTTATTCTTGTTTTTACATTTAAGCAATATAAAAGAAAGGTGAATAGTAGAAGCTGTGGTAGCCCAGTGGTAACGCGATCACTTAGTAAACCGAGTAAAGTGGGTTCAAATCCACCTTGGATTTGAACTTTTGAAATTGCACATCTGATATTTTCATGTGCAATTCATTTTATATATGATTACCAGTAATTGTTTTACGGTTAAGTAAAATCATAAAACATGTAATGTGATCCGTCAAACCAAACTAAGTATGCTGGACTATGGCCTGATCCATATCGTATTGAAGGAAGCATGCCCACCAGTGGGACGTTAAAATGGCTGAATACAATATTATCTACTATTAGTGATATTCCACGAAATTTACGAGATACAAAATATAAAATGTACAGGGAAGCAATCAAAACAAATTGATGTTTGCGAAGGAAAATGCTTATTTTTGGAAATAATAAATTAGCTAAGGTAAGGAACAGAATAGCGTTCGTTAGCCTGTTTTAATTTCAACTAATTTTTATCTCTCGGCGTCTTTTTTAAGCGCACGGGCCATTAGCAGTGTTCTATAGCGCTGGACAAGTCTTGACACTAGTGAGAGTACATTTTATTTATTTTATTTATTTATTGTCAATTTCTTTGTAAATATAGGTTTCACAATACCTATAACAAATTATCATTAACTAGTGCACTAAGAAATGCACTAACGATAACGTCCTACAATATTTTTAATACGTATTAAAATCACATGTACCAATTTCGGAAAAGATATACGTTATTAAATATAAATATGATATTTACAAAACGTATGTACCTAAACATTTAAGTTATTATTTTGTACAAAATGTTTAAAGGGATGTTATCACTGCATGTCAATACTTATTTGAACTAGAATTACAAAACAAATTTAGTAGTTATACTTAATAATAATACAAAAAGTATATTTATTTAGGCTGACATTTTTTATGCTATAACTCTATTTCCTAATTTGGATTACAACGATAGAAAAATATTGTAAAGTATCAAAACTCCTCTTGTACCGACTAAATTTAATTTTTACGAGTTTTTCTATGATTCCGTCTCAAGGGGTGTTTTTCCGCTAATTTAAAGTACTTGTGTCGCTGTCAACAGTTAAAGTGCAATTACATTCATAACGGAGCAATTTTTTTACTATTTTAAAAATGAAGAGTAAGGAAACAGTATCTTTAATATTTACTGGTTGTAATATTAAAATTAAATTATTTAAAATTTAATCTTAAAGTTTGATTATTTAATATTTTTTAAACATATTCAAAGTAAAGCTAACGTGTTTTTAAAGTTTAAAACAGAGCAGGTGTCCGAAAAAAGAAAATTTTTACGAGCAATAAGAAAGTTTTCTAATAATGTCTCGACAAGTTAAGAGTCTCACCGCTAATTGCGAAATAAATTTTCAAGTTTCGCCAAAAAACGGTTTTCCTTCGCGTGAGTTATGACGTTGAAAAAATAAGATAAACTCTATGTAAGCCAGTTATCGCGCGTTCTAGGACGAAACTTCTTTTAATAAAAAAAATGATTTACTACTTTATTATTAAAATATTAAAAAAAATCTTTTCATTATTTTTGCCATTATAATTAACTATAGTTATTATAAAAGCTGCTCTCACTTGGGAAAAAATGTTCCTGAAAAGCACTTGAAAGAATTTAAATTTAAATTATTCTGTGTTAATTTAGGCCATGATTTTGATGTTTAGCAAAATTTAGAGTAAGTTTAGTTAGTAGAGTAACTTTTTTGCAATTATTGACTTAATCATATAAATAAAACAGAAAAATTGAATAAAACAAAATTGTATTTTCCAAGAAATATTCTAATCACGTGTCGCCATAAAATGTTACTACTCGTTATAAAAAGCGGTTATGAAAAAATCTCGAAACCTATTAACTCTAAGAGCCGGTCGGTCATTAGCACTTTTTCTCATCGTGGACAATTTTTCCACCCTCGGACACTTTTCATAATTACCACCCCGGCTTCTTACAAGATGTTATAGTCGAACTCGCTTAAAATATAATTACGTTTAACCCCTTTGCTTTCCAATGAAAATTAAAAAAATTATAGATAGCTAGTGTCAGGCCCTGACTTTGCATATGTAGTATTTAAATTAGCCGATATGACTTTAAAGTTTTAAGCAATACATCGTACCTATTTTTTTAGAAATCTTTGCGGCTGCATACATAAAACACGAAGGATTCATCGGATAAATATTTAAGGAACAAGGTATAAACAACCAAACACACATAAAATATATATAGATAAAGTACTTTCCGAAGCCATTTTTGCTCTTAACGCACATACATTACCAATGACATAAAAAGACTATATCAAAACCAACGCTTTCATCCTGTACATCATTAAAAACCTTTTTAAAACAATATTTATAAGAGACGCCGCTCAAAAAAGTAAACCGAATTGATTTACTATCGCGATTCGAAAAAAAGTGTGGAAGACATTGCGTGGTAACGTCTCGGGTACGAACTTAAGTCTTAACTGGTATTAAGAAATTATATCTGTTTTTATGAATTTAAGTGGTAAAAAATTCGCACAAACTCTAGTTGTAATTGACTTAGTTTTTTTTGAATGGCTGTTTTTTTGAAATAGTAATTTTGTAATATTTTATATTTATATGTATGAAATTTTCCTGCAATAAAAGTAACCTATATCATCATAATAAATTTTATGAAAATCTGAGCATTGGTTCTTGTGATGCGATCCACGCAGACGAACAATCACTCTAAACACGATAGAGTCAGCCTATGTATCGGTAATAATGCCTATTTCAATAACATTTTCCACATACATTTCTATGAACATAAAGTTGTAAGACTTCCATTACTGTATATATGGAATTTATTAAAAGATTAGCGTGTTTCATCTCAAAAGAAATAAATATATAAAAACTTGAACCATTTTCGCAAATGTAGGGCGGATAATAAAAATCTTGCATTTATTCTCAGTAATAAAGAGTAAAAAGCCAACTGTAACACATGCCCCGACTTAGCGGACGTCAAAATTGTCTCAATTTAAACAGAAAAACAATTGAAATTTGAATTTTAAATTTTGTTCGCGGTGATTTTCTTAAGATTTTTTCGGAAAGCCGCTCTTATAAATCTCGAAGCAATAACGATAAATTCATTCGATCGACATGCAAATGCGGATTTTTTCGGCATCGCACATCAACTGTTGTTATGGACAAAAAATAAATGGAGCTGTTTGTCTTTTTCAGTATTTTTTATTTAAAACTAAATTTTCTAAGCTAAATGTAATAAAACTTTTCAGATATAGTCATTAATTATTTTTCATTAATATTATTCAAATTCAATTTTTTTTATGTTCGTTTAAATTTCTAGTACGACTGTTTTTTTTATTTTATTTGAATACCAACATGCTAAGTGCTATTTTTAAATTGCAAAGCAAATGTCTTACACAAAAGGCAGGCTACTAAAAGAACGGCCGTTCTTATTCCGTACACTTTCCGCCCGCGACGTGCACGACTTTATTTTTTCACCTGTGTTGCTTACACGATAGCCTGTTATTTAGATTTTAGGCATAGTTTTTGTGACTTACGAAAAAGATATTTATTTTACTGCCTACTTCCTTTATATCATGATACGAGTATTCGCGAGGGACTTCTTATTGTTTTTGGGAAACGGAATTTTCAGAAAGTATGTTTAAGTCATAGGTATATATGTATGCAACTTTAGATATGATTTTTCGAGATATTCTCAAAAAAATTGTTTATGGTGTTTTATTATAACTTTTTCGTATGTCTTATTGAACTATAGTAATGAATAAATATTTAATTGTATTTATAAATAATGTTAAAATAATCTATAAACTGTATGTTGTTTCATTTATATTATAATAATATGAAATAAATAATACCAAACAATATTAATGACGAATCCTAAATGACACCGTTACATTTGTGTCACATAGTGACACAAATAAATAATACATTATTTAATAATAACCTGTAAAATATGTGAATTAGATAAAAAAAGATTAATCATGGGCTCATTTTATGGCTTATTCATAAATGACATTTTGTATCCCATTTACATCTATTTTGACTTTTCATTTCGTCTCCCATCTAGACCCTAAAGAGCCTACATCGCAAATTCGGTATATTCGTTTTATTAGGTTTTGAATCGGCTGTTCAATTTTATTTTTAAGGCAATAACTCAGTATAATACAGATGTTGCGTAAGTACAAGTACTTCCTGGGTACAACCACCTTTAACGCAGATGGCGTTGGTTTGACGAAAAAAGAAAAAGCCGCGTATCCCGATTTAAATAAATTGTTAACACGCTCGAGGCGTTTTATCGCATACAGTGTTTTTTATCTTGATCGATTCTATGCGAAAATACTTTTAATGAATGCAAGATTGATTATACTAGATGTTTTATAGTTCCTGCAAAAAGTAGCTTTCTACCCACTGGTACAAAAGATGGGCGATAAGGTAGCTTTTCAATATGGACTTTCAATGTTAAGAACTTGTGTAATTGATTTGGAATTTTCTATTTAAGCTTTGGAATAAAAATGATTTATACATGTTATGTTGCTTAACTTCAAATAAAGGTATATAGATCTTTCTTATGGAAAAAAATTCTGAACCATTCTAATTTGATAAATATAAAAAAATCTTTTTTTAAGATTATTCATCATAATTAAGTTTATAATTAAAAAAAACGTGCGAATTGTAAAAATTTTTAGTAATTAAAATTATTTGAAATAATTTGTCTATACAAGTACTATAGAGTTTGTTGAGCATAGTTTTAGAAGTCATTTAAAATACTAAGTTAAATATAAATTAGTTATTTACTATCTTTACCTTCATTTAAAGTTATGCAACAGACATCTTATAACTAATTACGAGTGATTGGTTAAAACCAATACCCCATACGATTAGAGGATGTGCTTTACCGGCTCTGAGTTAACGTATATATACGTTTTAAAACTTTCAATATTGTTCAAAGCTTAAAAAGCTTAAAAAGATTATGTATAAAAATAAATTTAATTCTAAAGAAATTCTAGAAATATCAAATACGTCAAGCGCAGAGCCGCCGTCGCACATCCCCTACTCTTGGAAGATAACAATACGCATTGAAACAGGTGCCAACTCACTCGCTGAAGTGTCGACCAGCATTCTTCCAACGTCCGCTCGCTAATACTTTGACCGGATCGCGCTTGTTGCTAAATAAAAAGAAAAAATAGCGTTAACTCCTCATATAAACGAAAAATTAATAAAATTACCTATAATTGAAGCTAACTTTCTGTAATAGATGTCGTTAATATCTTACGAAAACACAAAAAGATTCATGTATATTGACGGTTTAGATATAAGATAGATTTTAATCAAAAACTTAACTTTAAATATTAAAGTTTACTAACGATAACTATTGTAGAAATTCAGCTTAACTAGACTACAATATAAAATAAATAAATAGATAGTGATAGAAATAGAAAAATTATCGAGTTAGATATCTATAGTAGGGGATTTCGAAGGACAGGTACTTTGTTACGTAAGTCCTATTATATTTATAAATGTGTATTGATTTTGTTTGTTCATTGAGAAAGAAAATGCATTAGTTTTGATTAGGGCAATATAACATATAAGTAAATATATATTATATATGTTAATTCATAGACCTTTTTTGATTTAGTCAAAGCGCCATTATAAATTAATAAAAGCAGAAAGCAAGAAAAAATAGTGTTCTTAAGACTTAATGAGAAGAAAAAAAAGCTTAGAAGGTAAGAAAGTAAATGGCATGTAAAAAGTGCGATCACAAAATAAAGCATTAAATAAAATTAGCAATAAAAAATTAACAATGAGCTTTATCGAAGAATATATAAAGTGTAGGAAATGTTATGAAAAGCTTAATGAAAGATATTTTCAAAAGAAAAGCTCATTGTAAAGCGAAGATAAAATAACGGAAATTCATTCGAAACTAAGCTAACAAAATGAAGTTTTTCAGTTTTTATTTATATTTTTGTATTTTTTAGTCTAACTAATAATATTTCTTCAACCTATGCTACAATATTTTATCCTTGTACAACAAAGCTGTACTAGAAGTTACTGACGTTAATGTCAACTTGAATGAAACCTTTACAGAAAGTATAATTTGCGTAAAAAATTACGAAGAGTGTAAGGCCTATATCTAATTTCTACCAAAAATAAATATTCGCATTTATCTTACTATATCTTTTAAAGTAGTTGTATTCAACCCTTTATTACGTCCCACTGATGGGCGAGGGCCCCCCAATACGAGAGGGATCTGGCCATAGCCCACCACGCTGGCTAAGTCCGGGTTGACGGATAACATTAGTTTTTAACATACATTACTCATTCTGTTATATCCACTGAGAAAATATTCTTGAGCTATACCCATTTCATTAAAGTTATTAAAATAAGTAACGAGGCTTATTATTATCCGGTTTTAGGTCAATTGAAGGTTAAAATCTCATGAGTAAACTCTATAAGTAATAAAATAAAGTGTTTTTATTTACAACACTAGTGGCTGCCCTTGACTTCGTCTCTTTACTATTTTTATTGGCTAGCAATAGTGATATTCAATATTCATTTAGGTTTAGGTCATTTTTTATATGCAGATATAAAATCAAATGCATATATTAGA
The DNA here is from genome assembly GCA_905231865.2 of Boloria selene. Lineage (NCBI taxonomy): Eukaryota > Metazoa > Arthropoda > Insecta > Lepidoptera > Nymphalidae > Boloria > Boloria selene. Next base: position 2,337,238 of record HG993156.1, read on the forward strand.
ATACTAATGTAGGTAATTTGTTATAAAGATATTTCTTTTCCAAAAGAATATTATTAATTTGGAATACATAGAAAGCTATACGTTATTAATTTTTAGATAAATGCATTAAAAATGTGTATATCACTGTATGATTGTAGCGTCCGTCGATTACATTAAAAAAGTTTAATCCCTCGATAGATATTATTTTAAATCTATCGAAAATAAACCATTTATACTAATTTTATAAATCTAAATAAGTTGTTTATTAGTTTGTTTGTTTTGATTTTTTTTTGCATTTAATTCCCAATTCAATGACAAATTTTAGAGATAGCCTCTAACACACTTACACGATCCTACGATATAACGTAAAAAAAGAAACTCCGTAAGTAAAGCCGTGAGTAACTTCTAATTCTAGATTACTAATTCTAGTGAACTACTATATTAAATAATTATAATATTAAGAAGCAAATATTATATTATTATTCTTATAGCTATAATAGTTTAATTTATTTGAATTTTTTATGAACTTCGGTGATGCCATAACTATAAACCAAGTCTTTAGACCCTGGATTTTGCATTTGCATGATTTTTATTACGAATTTTAATTATTTCAAGTAATCATAAATATCCTATCACTAGATTTAAACTATGAACAAACAAGATAACATATTTTAATTTTAACTAGTCAATTTAGCGCGAGGGAAGCCGTTAGCTAGGCTAGTGTATTATACATATTATAAACCTTCCTCTTGAATCACTCTATCTATTAAAAAAACCGTATTAAAATCTGTTGCGTAGTTTTAAAGATCTAAGCATACATAGGGACAAACAGACAGCGAGGCCACTTTATTTTATACTATGTAGTGAAGTTATCCTTGTTTCAACTATTTTCAGTTCAGTTAGTTGTATAATATTATTATATATATCAAGTATAAACCGTAAAAAGTTTTTGATTAAATTTGCTCCACAAGTTTTAACCTACTTGAAAAAGGAGGAGGTTTTCAATACGATTGGTATTTTTTTAACTAAGTAATTTGTTTATACATATTATTAAAGTTAGAAATAAATAATACTTTGCACGCTGTTTAAAACATTTATCGTGCAAGCGAAACCGCAGACTTGTCGTTAGCTAGTAAAATATACAGAGCTATCTCTTCGAAATCAACCATAATTGACATGTGGGTTCTAATCACTAAGTTTAATTGTTAAATTGACGTGAAGGAATTTTTTGATCTAAAAGTTTAAGTTTGATTGGGTTTTAGGACTTTTATTTGTGTTACTTTACACGTTACGTACCAGCTTTAATATTCATATAACCGCGTCGTTATTACATAATATACTATATAAGAATATCTGTTTGCTCCCGCGTTTTATTAAATATACGAAATCACTTTATTATTAACTTATTAACCGACTTCTAAAAAGAGGAGGTTATTTACTATCGATTTTAGTTAAAAAAAATATAAATTATTTCTAAAAATTTACGGTTTTGGCTTTTTTTATTATTCTTTTAGTAGATGTTGGATGGGACATTATTAAAACAGCACCAACTAGTTCCGTTGTAAGCTACGATTCTTGTGTTACGCATACCAGATAGTTGATTTACTACATATATAACTTTTAAATACATACATATTATAAATATATAGATACTAGTACGTTTTATTAATTAGTATAGATTTAATAGAAGTTATATATTAAATCAGCTAACGGCTTTTTTCTACTATAATATGCATGTATTAAACAAATCAACCTTTCACTGGAATCACTTTATCTATTGATGAAAACCGTATTAAAAACCGTGCAATAGTTAAAAAAATCTAATCGTTCAATCGCGAGAAGTGTGGTTTATATTACGTAATAAAGATTTTTTTTCGAATGAATTTCCAAGCACACAGAAGAAGATAAGAAAAGAAAGTAAGAAATAATTACATCAATATTGAGGCTATTCAGGAAATTTACCAATGCGAAGGGCAGCACGTTGCGGTCGCCCATAGGGGCTTCCCCGGACGGCGACTGCTGTGGCTGTATCAAGAACTTTCATTATAACATAGATAAAAATAATATTAGATAATTACATAAAATTAAATATGAGTAATTTTTACTGAATCTACTATTAATTTATTCATAATATTTATATTTATAATGTAATATATTTTTTTATGTGTAAGCAAAAATTATGAATAATTGTTAGTAACTTGATTCTATTTAGTCTATATCGTTTCTGCTGAATCCGCAGTGTATGATTATTGCGGTATTTGGTACAAACTACAACACAAGCACTTTGAAATAAAAATACATAAATTCATGCATAAATTAAAAAAATAAAATTATATATGTAAAAGCAGTTAAAAGTCACAAAAAAGCATATGAAACCGTCTTTAAAATATAGAAATAATAAATTAAACTATCTTTTGGGATGTATGTAGACACTCTATCACTCTATCTATATACCATAACGATTATCAAAAAAATCAAAATGCATCTATTTCAAAGTTGGTAGAGATAGTTCTATATTCAACAAATGTCAAATAAATCTAAAAATCGATTCCATATATCGATAATAATGCTTTTAAAAACGGCTTAAAAGAAACATTGAACAAACAAAATTAAGAAAAAAACTAAAGCACTTAAAGCAAAAGTAAAACTCGCCAAATAATTGTAAGAAAAAGGTATAAAAATATTATTTACATCGACTTTATTGATTGATGATAGTAAATTTACCAGCGCAAAGGGCACGAGGGAACGCTCGCTCATGGTCGAGTCGGCTGATGGAGACTGTTGTTGCTGATCCAACAAACGGACGGCGTGGAAAAAAGATATGTATATATTAATTTTAGGGAAAATACACTTTCAATACAAATTATAAAAACACTTTTGTTTATTCTACTCACATATAAAATTGTATTTGGTAAAATAATTTCCATTTTCCTCTAAAACAACTAGCTATCTCATGTCATAAATAACATTCATATTTTGTTAGCAAACACTCCAACTGACAGGCGAGGGCCGTAAAAATATTAATAAAACAAGTTTTAATTAACCGTTGATTGAAAAAAGCAACCACTAAAGTTCTCCGCGTCGAACCGTTAAATCTCTATTTACTATAAAAACTTCAATGAATACGAATATGAATATCGAGAACCGGTTTAAATCAAACAATGTTAAAACAAAAAATCGGAACAGATTCGCAGTAACAAATAACTGTCAACACCCCTTCCGTGAAACAAAGCGCGCCGAAAAAATATTACAAAAAATAAAATTACAATGAGCCCCTAATCCGAGTCGTGGGAAACCAACAAATGCAAGGTAAGCGAATCTGAAACTAATTTAAAAAGTAATTTTTGTCTTTCGTTTTCGAATTTTAATTTAAAAACACATGCACTGCAGTTAGCATTCATTTAACTAACAATGACAATTTAAAATTTTTCAAATTACAGACCTAAAATTTACTTCGAGTCTAATGATTAGGCGCAATAGGCTGCATAAATTTCGACTTTTGCCTTTATTTGAATGGAAAAAACCTATAACGTATACATAAGTAAGTATTAACCATATGCCCAAAACAAACATTTGTAACAAATGATATAGAATTTTAAAATATTCGTGTAATGTCATCGAGTTAATAGAATTATCACTGATTATATTATTTTACATATCCTTTGTAAAACCGGATGCGACAGAAGGACAAAAACGATTTAATAATAAGTTTGACGGCCCTTAACCCTTTCTTAACAAAAGCTTTACAATATGTTACTTTTACGTCTTGTCTTTTTTTAAGGAAGTAGGGATCATTCAAATTTGGAACGGGTTTTTAGACCTCTGAGGTCAGTCTATCGATATGTTTTGGAGAAGATACACGCTCGTATCAAATTGTAAAAATTTAATAAAAATATTATTAACATTAGATTAATTTTCAAAGTGAATTCAGAAAATAATTTAGTGTCAGTGAATTCTTAAAGAAAATATTTGAAAAAAAATCAAGATGTGGTATTTCTTTTGTTTTTTACTGAAATATTTTATGACTAATTTTATTTATTATAATTTTACTTATTTTCTTCTTGAAAAATTATTTATACAAAAATAATTTTAAATAAACATTTATTCGATTATAATTTGTAAGTTTGCCGGCGGGACGCGTAAGACAGACTTTATCGTATGAAGCGATACCTACTATTCACTTACTATTTCACGAAAAAATTAAAATAAAGTGAAATTCTATTTAAATGTGTGCACAAAAATTATTAAACTTATAAAAACACTATTCACAATCCTATACCTAAGTTTCTATTTTATAACACCTAATTCCTAATCAAATGTAAAAAGAAAATAACTCACCTGAATTTCATTAACAAGTTTCTCCGTCATCATCTTGTGATCAGGGGTGGCAGGTGGCTGAGGAGTTGGTGGCGCAGGTCCTGGCTGGTTATTCTCCACCTGCTCCTGCAGTGGTGACCCTGGGCGGCTTCGGTTCCAGAAGTCCTGCATTTTGAACCTCTGCGCCTCCGTTTGCAGGGTTGGTATGTGTAGGGAGAGAGGTGCAGCTCGAAGGTCTAAGGCACTGCCTCCAGCAGCTGCCTCATTACCATCCGCCGCTGTCATTTTAAAGGAATTATGCAGCCAACTGGCTACAAAGTTGTCTTCTTCCTTTGGCGGCTCCAGGAGTCGAGGGAACGGCGGCGCGGCGCCTGGTTCGAAAGCGCCCTCGCCGCCGACCGCCTCACCTTCTTCCGCTATTTTTGGTACTTTTGCCTCCCTCGGTGAGTCCTCTACTTCCGTCTTCCGATACTCATGGAGGTCCCTGTACCTCTCCTGGAGCGCTAGGGATATGTTTTCATTGAAGTACTTCAACATTAATTCCAGTTTCGGGCGTATCGTCACAACGAATTCATGCGATGGTGCGCGCCGCACGGATCTGCAAAGAACGGGCCGGTCAGTTCGCGGGTTCGAGATACTTCGCGGTCTGTTTACGGAGGGATCGGGAAAGCGGAAGCGAGACCTGTTCGAGGCGCGGGCGGGCGACGACTAACTTCTTGGTGGAAAACTTGAGCGCCGCGACGCTTTCTTGCGGGGCGGGGCGGACGCGCGCGCCAGGCGAAGACGCCGCTCCAACTAGCAAGACGCGGCGCCGCCCCCGCCGCCTTAGACGACGCGAAGAACATCCCCACCGAGGCCGTACGCACGCGCCCCGCGTTTTTTCCGCGGAAAAACGTGTCCGGTCAAGGAAAAGACGGTCCGGCGGCGGCGAGCAACGCCGCGGGCCTGAACGCGGCCAGCGAGAGCGGCCGAAACCTTGCCGGACCGCTCGGACCACGGCCGAAATAAGAACTATTAAAAAGGGCGCCAAGCCACCATCACCCCTCTCGCTCACCCGACCCCGACCGCTTTACACCCTTGTGTTAGAAAAGGACGGATACGGCAATTTTTTCTAAGCCGCTATTAGTGAGGGAGGAAATAGAAAAGAATGGGTTCTTTCTGATTTTTTTCTTATTGCTCTGTCTCGCTCGTTCCGAGGGGTTTTGTATAGCGCCGTTTTGTTCTGAGTTTTTAAGTATTTCTTTCCGTTCCGCCTACTTTACTATTGAATTTTTTGCGTATTCAGGCGGAGCTTAGCGCACGAGGTTTAGCCAACGGCCTTTAATTGCTACGTTTTTTCCTTATTTTTACCTAACCTTGGGACTTTTATATGAATAAGTACACCTAACACCTATTACGACTTTAGAACTTTTAATATTTGAAAGATTGACAATTATATTACTAGACAATATATGTTTGTATGTATATTTTAAAATAATCATCTTCTATTACTACTGTGCTTAATAAACTTATTTTGATTCTTATCATAAAATCTTGTTCAAGTGGACGTCTTAGATTTTTACAGTTACGCTACAGCGATGGACGAATTTTCCTCGCGTAAACTTCTCACCTCGCTACCCCACGCCAGATGGCGTAGCTTGCTACGAAATTGCCTACGCTAATGTTACCTACTTACATTTAAATTCAAGTACTAACATTATTAAAACTGCTTTAGTGTAGTTTTTATTATAATTCGCTAATTAATTAATAGAAGACTAACAACAAAAAATGTATGAACATATTTATGGAATAGCTTAGTATTATACTTAGGTATTATTTTGTTTAGATAATATTATAAAAAACAACTTTTTTATTTTAGGGCATTGTTGTTAAAGAATATTTTTAGTGATTATCATAATATTTATCATCACTTCTTTTTATTAATCGAAATAAAGTAATAGCTAAAATCGAGTTAAAATGTTTTTATCACTTTTCGACTATCTTATTATTAGTAAAATATTAAGAAATCTTAAAATTTTACTTCTGATAAAGGTAAGTATAAAATAAGTAATTTCTGATGAAGTTCTAACTGCGTCAGGCGGAGTCACGGTCAAGTCATTAATGATATGTACAAATGATAACATTAATACATAATAACAGGCGTGGCCACAATGTATGGGAGTGGTTTTTTTTCACGGTACGTAACCACCATTGTTTTAATAGGCAGCATAGGTTTGGTTCGTTAGAGTGCTGCCAATAAATGTGCTTTTAACGACCTATCATTACCTGCTATGATATAATGGTATGTGCAGAAATATTTTTCTGCTATCATTCTTGTTTATTTATTGTAAATACCTATATATTATGTAAATACTTGTATAATATGCAAATAATTCGTTGAAGTTATATGTGTTTCTTTCGATTTGAGGTTTGAATCTTAGTACAAAGAATATAAGCTTCATTGTAAAAAAATGTATAATAATACATCGAATTGTATTTTAAAATCATTTTGTAAATATAGGTACTACAAGTACATAATTTAACAATTAATAAAGTATTACTTGTTATATTTAAGATTTTTATTTTCAATTCCCATATGAACCAATAGTCTTGATTCAAACCTTAAAATAAAGGTTCGTGTCTAAGTCAAAATAATTATGAAACAGATTCGTAAAACAACCCCTACTAAGACGTAAACCTTTTTTACTTCTAAACGAACCTTTCCGAACACATACAGTGATATTAAAATTTGACATGTTTAAAATATATAAACTACCAACATATAAAGCTTTAAGATATAAAAAAATGCATATCATATTTATATCCTAACAAAAGTCATTAATTGCGTAAATCCATTGCGTATAAACATGCGTACAAAAGTCATTAATTGCGTACCTAATAAACTCAAAGTAAAATAATTCGTTATCAATATTAAGTACATAAGAAAATTTTTAATATATATAAAATTTAGAGTAATTATAATTTCTTTTAATAATACTATGGTTTTAATTACAATAATAGCGCAGCTCAATTTTTATTAATGCATTCATGTATCTAAGATTCAAACCAAAGTACAGACTCAAACCTAATATAAATTAAACTATTTAAAACATTAACGTAATGCAATATGGTCTTATCCATTTTTATTAAGTTTTTTTTAAATAGATTAATTTATACATGATACTTTCTTAGGTTTACACGAATATTTGACATTATAAATGAAACTATCTTTTCGGATTTTGTCGTGGATTCATTATGATTTTTCTTTGTTGGTTCCTGAATCCTGACGTTTCGAATGGCTTATAACAATCTCTCCCGTGACCATGATTGCTGTAAAGCATTCGAAACGTCGGGAACCAAATATCGTAATAAATCCGCGACAAAATCCGAAATCATTTAATCTATACATATAAAAATAGACTTTTCCTATCAAAACAGTTCAATAAGTACTTTCTCGTCTTATTTTATTATAATTAAAAAAAAATAAAAAAATAAAAAGTTAATCCGCAATAAGCACCCTTCATGTAGGCTGGCCATCTGTTATTAGTTTATGATATGATGTAGGAATAAAATAAAGACGCGTCAAGTTACGAGTAGTATAGCAATATCCGGTCACATAAAATTTGGAAATTTGCTGTAAAACAGTTCGTTAGGGGTGCTGTTTAAATGATTTTCAACTAATGAATTCCTCCTCTTTCTTTGAAATTGGTTGAACATTTTTATATTTATGTATATCCATGTGTTTGACTTAATATATCAATAATATTTTAAGCTTACACATTTTAAATATATTGAACACTTTTTCTATTGACACAAATGTATGTTTAATAAGTCCCTTACATAACAAAGTAAGTAATACCAGAATACCTAAGTTATTTTATTTAAAAATTACAGTCAAGGAATGATCTTGTATGATCTTGCAGTTTTCATCAAAGGTAACCTAAGCTATTTAGTGGTGAATTGAAAACGTCATGGTACAAAATATGTGTAAATTTTCTTATTTTTTTTTGAATAAAAATTTTATTTAGTTGGCACGTACAATGTACATACATATTTAGCTTTAGTCTTGTAAATAAATAATAAGATTAGTTTGATTTTTTCGAATATTCTGGTACAAATAGGCTCTACTTGAAACATTTTTCTCACCCTTGGTAAATGTAACGGTTTTTAGACACGACACAGCATGCGACCTTTCTAGCTCACAAATATTTAAATGTAGGTAAACTACTAACATTTAAGCAAGATTTGTTCAAGCATGTTGATATCGATTGCAGATTTTATACGATATAATTGTTAATGCAGTAAATAAAATGAGTTAGAGAATTCGCTAACACAAAATATATTGTTAATGGTATTAAAATAATATGTACTTTGCCTAAGCCACCTTTGTGTCTCAGTGAAAATAATTATCTACACTAATAATATTATAAAGAGGAAAGATTTGATTGTTTGTTTGTTTGAATTGAATAGGCTCCGAAACTAGTGGACCGATTTAAAAAATTCTTTTACAATTAGAATTCTACATTATCCCTGATGAAAAAAGAAAAAATAGGGATCCGCGTGAAAATTTCGGCACCGTGTGAAAAAAGTACCAAAAAAATCCTTATATCGCGTACGCTGTGGAAATTATTGACAGTAGTTTCTCTATTGTAGTGATGTACTACAGTTTTATAGTAAAAGTATAAACAAAATTGATATGTGTCATTATGTATGTAAAATGTTTAACAACATTAGCGCGATATAACTGCCTTGATCATCTGAAGGATTCAACAACCCGGGGTTACAAAGTTGGTAATAATTCACCCTCGTTCCTTCGAGCGCGCGTCAAGCTGTCGGTCCTGCACCATGATCTCTCGCAGTCCGGTCAGGTCCAGTCGCGTTGAATTATTATCCCACTGGACCTTAAGAGTAAGTATAGAGAGTCCAAATGAAATTGACACTCTTAGTCGAATATGGTTCTTGAGAACATTATTATTGTTACAAATGTCAATAACCGTAAAAAATGTATTTAACTATAGTAAAGAAAATTTGGTAAAAATCACAGACTTTAAACTAACAAGCGAACCTATTCATTAAACAAATATAAAAATCGTTTCATTTCAGTTATAAATATTAATGAAAGTTCTAGTCGACTTAGTACCTACCCTTATACTTAAATCGTATAAGCAAGATGGTCAAAAACGTATGCAGTGCGTTGTCTGACAGCTGCTAACAATTGAGGCTTGTTACACGTTAACTTCTTACCTTTTGTATTTGTACGCGCTAAAGCAATAAATCAACTATTTTTATAACTTTTTAAGCACCTATAGGTCATTAGTTAAAAGCGGGATCTACCACATGAATTAATTTTGCCTAAGGGGTCGTCCATAAATCACGTGATGTTTGAATGGGGGGGGAGGGGGTTCGGAAAAAATCACGAAATATCACCAGGAGGGAGGGGGGGTGTAGTGAGTTATCACGTGATTTTTTTTACTCACCGTTGGGATTATCCGCGCGCCGCGACAATCGCCGAACTTTTATAATAATAAGCCTAGTCACCTCCAAAACTTCTCTGAAAGGACCTGTACGGGAACTACTATTGCAAGAAATGGCACTATTAAAAGCTATCCTATGCTTTAAAAAATCGTGTATTATAAATTCTTCATAACAGATGATGAGACCAATAGGATGGGCCAAACATTCCCCCAGACACACGAAGCGTCGCTATTAGTAAGAATGGAAGTGGAATAATGAACCGATTGGTCTTAATTGCTTTGGATTGCTTATAAAAAGTATTGACAAACTTCCATTAATATCATGAATAAAAATTAAGACATACATAAACTATAAGTAACGTTACATTGTTATAGTAGTAGTTATAAGTTACAGACGGACGAATTTTTTTAATGATATTCTCAAAAACTTTTACTATATTTACATATGTGAATATCAGCACTGAAAGTTTAAGAAAAGTGAATACTATTTTGACTTAACTTTAGCGGGTGGTGTACCCAGTGCTCAAAGTTAATTGACCGTCGGCCGAAACTAGAGGGTATGCATACTGGTCTAAGAGCCGGTGGGAGATCGACCTTCACCGATCTGATAACCAGATGAGACATATTTTTTATCAAATATAATTTATAAACAAATATGCCTATAATGACTTGTCTATCTGAAAGTGATCATGGCTATTTTTAATTAAATTAACTTTAATCGATTTTTTTTTCATCACTTTCATTCTTCTGATAACCAAATAATTTTTATTTCACTGATATTTCGTTAGTTTTTAACACAGAATATGCCTCAGTAGGCTTGCCTACTCATTTTTGTGTATAGCTACCTGGCAAGCCGATGTGAACAGGTAAGTCAATATAGGTGACTCTATCGTCCTGCTAACTTATCGAAAGTTATATCAAATTTTAGATCATTTTATTACAAAATCAGTCATATAGACTTGCCTGCAAAAAATCATACTTAAAGCACTGTTGCCTAGCTAAAAATAGCCATGAGCACTTTCAGATAGGCAAGTAATTATAGGCATATTTGTTTATAAATTATATTCGATAAAAAATATGTCTCATCTGGTTATCAGATCGGTGAAGGTCGATCTACCACGGTCTCCTCTACTATACAGTCAAAGACCATACATAAACCAACTAATCCCATTGATTTTGTTAATGAGAAAAATAGAAAATTCAGGCAGGATTTTAGTCGAGTCGTAAGGATTCTGTAGGTGCTAGTGCACAAAAATACTACGGAGAAAGGAGCAGTAGCCAGTAAGTATATTATGCGTCACTCCCAGTCACATAGGCTAGACTCATACTTCCGCATGACTCTTATGGGACCCAACTTGATGGACAAGGAAAGACAACAGATCTTGAAAAAATTTACTTTTAAAAAAGGCTGCAGAAGTCCACACAGAAGTGTGAAATAATAAGGTTATCGACAGCCATGACGTCTGAGTAGAGTATGTCGTATGTCGAGTTGAATGACAGTGCTTTATTCTATGACTTCCTTCTCCGCAGTAGTATAGCGAGCATGTGTGAGAGAGCCAGTATTTGCTTCAGGTACAATAGTAAAATTTCACGATTATTATTTTGTCATTTATTCTTCTTAATTAGAATTTTTAGATTTTTATCACGGTGCTTAATTTACCAAAATTATATTAGATTATACCTGTTAACCTTTATTTATTTATTTATTTATTTATTTATTTATTTATTAGAGAAACAAACAGTGATATAAAACAGACAATTAAACAATAAAATAATACATACACTAATAAAGTTTCTACAAACAGGCAATTCATATAGTAGGTATAAGAGTAGACACTAGATAAAACTATGGAAAAGACAATTTAATTTTCATGCAAGTATTAACTAATACTAAAATAAACATATATACACAAAAAAAATTAGCCAAATTACATATCTATTTGTAAAAGTACATTTTTTATTTTATTTTTAAAATCTATATCCTTAAAAAGAGCATTGTTTTCACGACAAGACCTATAAATAAATTCATTTTGAGCATATTTTGTCCTGGTAACAGGTATATGAAATAGCTCTCTACGACGAGTGTTAAAGCTAGGACATCTAAATTGTATATTATTTAACAGATAAGGGGAGTCAACAAAATTATGAATAATTTTATATAAAAAAATTTGATCTTTAAATCTACGATTTAAAAATAATATTCAGATTTTTAAGGTACTTTGTAAAAAAATACACGTGATTTTGAGTGGGGGGGGGGGGTAATCTTAAACCTCACCACGTATCACCGTGGGGGAGGGGGGGTCTAAAAAGTTGCTTAAAAACATCACGTGATTTATGGACGACCCCTAAGCCTGCAATCATTGTGTCATTAGCCCATTTTAACTTCTTTTTTTTTCTTGCTGGTTTTCTCATGTTGCGGTCACAGACAAATAGAAAACTTGACTAATAGAAAAATAGATTTGGCTTTCATTTCGTTAATAATGATTATTTAATAAAGTTTTAAGGAATATAATATAATGTACAGATTCTACTCCGATATAATAGATATATAAGTTAAAACTCGGGTATTACAAACAAATAAATGTTAATCTATATTTTTATTCTAAGTTCCATCTCATTGAAAGCTCAAGGATTGAGCTTTACTCACATATCAATCAAAAGCTTGCAAAAAACAATACAATTGCAACATGAAAGCTTTCATTTCGAATCAGTTCCGGATAGAAAAAAATATAATCGTTTGACCCTTATGCAAATGAGATCAAATATCTTTACAAGGGCTTTTTTGTTTTTACATTTACCACCAACCGGTTTTTTCCGGTATTGTCTGAAACGTCATTGTCTTCCTGAGAACAGATATTGTTGATAAAAGATGTTTTGTTATAATGAATTTTGAAGTTTTTGCCTGCAACGTGAGAATATCTTAGATTTAGATAAGGGCTTAAATGTTTTGTGTTGTCGTTTCACTATTTTATTGCAGTAGCAGTATCCTTTTTATGATACGATTAATGTTAGGAACTGAAATTCTTTATATCAATTAATTATTATTTATAAATTAGCAAATCGTCCTAGTGAAAAACCGGAAAAAAACGTATTTCCGGGATAAAAAGTAGGAAAAGTAGCCTATGTGCTATATGACTCTATTACTTATCTTCTTTCCACATCCATATCCGTTCAGTCGTTCAGACATTATTGTGTAACAAACATTCGTCAAACATCTAAAGTATCGTATTAATATTATTACTTATTAGTAAAAAGGTAACAAAGAGTGTTTGTTCGATTGCTTTTTAGATATAGTTGTGTGTTAGGATATACCTAACGGTAATTTGTGATGGGAATGTGTATTATATTATAATATCGAAAAGAATAGACTCTTTTCGTTATTTCATATTGTTATTTAACTTGAACTAATGATTTCTTTTGATATTTGAATGAATTTGAAATAAAATTATATAAAATAAGGAATAAAAATGTATACGTTTAAAAATAATAACAATAACGTGTGTTATATCAAAAGATAATTTTTGCATTTTTGCAACTAAAAAAAAAGGTAAACGAAAACGGTAAGGTAAACGACTGATAACTCAAAAATTAAGTAATAATATTTTACCAACTTTTGTAAATTAAAAACGTATGGGAATTCATTAAAAATACGTATATTTACAAACTAAGACTATACTCAATATCCTTATATATAATTCTTCCATCAATATGAAATCGTATAAAATATTCAATTTAAAGTGACGTGAACGAATGTGTTTTAGTAACGACAAAGTGTTACACTGCTACCAAACACCTATTGAAAATAATATCTACAATATTTTTAGACATGACTGAGTTCCGACGTACTAACCTACATACATACCGACATATATGTATAAAAATACCTATCACTATACATTTTTTATATTTATCATAGCAAAATATTAAGCCACTTCTGATTTTCATCAAAACATGCCGCCAAAGGAACAACAACAAAGAAGTAATAAAAAAATGATTTTAAGTTTGTATTTAAAAATATTATTTTTAAAATAATTTTAATGATACTAAAAGTAATTTTTGACTGACTTCTGAAGATTTTGGATTATCAATTGATTTTTATTTACTTTTAATATATTTGGCAAATACAATCGTATTACTCAGAATTAAAGCAGCAAAGTTTCCACTTCAAAATATATCATAAATTAGAGCGGTAATAAGGAAATATTTAATAATTTATTAATATTATAATATTCTTATATTTAATGAATAGATTACACCTTTAAAATAAACTTTATTTTTTATTAACCTAATAAAACTCACTAATAGCAATTGCAAATATACTAGTAGTAAATTGTTATTTACCACTCGTAGTGCCAATTTGAATAAACTGCCTCGATTCAAAACCGTAGGTCCTGGATTCTAGTCCCCAGTCAGGCAAAATTTAGTTATTGATTTTTTCTATTTGGTTAGTAAGTATAAAATGTTAAATTTAAAGATTGAGTTCCGAAGGTAAGGCAGCACCATTTAATTATCCTTATTTTGATATTTATACTATTTTGTATTTTACTAGTAATAAATGTCAAGGTTTTAATATAATATTTCCTTAAAATATCATTAGTAAACAATGCTTTATTGTATATAAAAGATTCCATATATAACTTAGACTGTATATAATAATTTATGTAAACAAAATAGTATGAACTATACGGAAGGGAAATGAAAAAGTTATTAGTAAGAGGGCTAATGGCGGCGCGATCACGCACCGCGACCTATTTTTAATGATTTTTGGAAGAAATAAGTAGGGTTGATCAAAAGTATGGAGAGAGATTCGTGATTCTATATATTAACGTAATATAATACACTTATTTGTTTTATATTATAAAGCTGTTGTGTTTGTTTTTTGTATGTAAACGCGCTATTCTACTTAACTTCAAGTACAAAATGATTTTAATACGTTTAAAAAATAAAAAATAAAACATTTAATATTGAGCATGATGATGTTAATGAAATTAAGCTTTAAAGTAAATAAAGCTGTTTTATCGACAAGTAAGGTATCCTTTTATTTTGTTATTAATAATATAAATAACTTCTTATCGCTTAACCACATACAAATACAATACTTAGTACTTTAATTCAATGTGATTTCTTACTTACAAATTTAATAAAATAAAAACGATAAAAGCTTACTACTTAATACTTCCTTAGGTTTACGCGAATATTTGACATTATAAATGAAACTATCTTTTCGGGTTTCGAACGCTTTACAGCAATCATGGTCACGGGAGAGACTAAGGTATTAGACGTCTCAGGGGGTTATATACTTGTTACAGACAGTGCCTACACACAATTTACAAAATGAATTTTAATAATAACATAATAAATCCGCGACAAAATCCGAAAAGATAGTTTCATTTATAAGCTCACTCCTTACTTAGCCGGCTCGAACCGGTGAATGTAAAACGTTATTGATGGTACAATTCCGTGACAAGTGATACACTGTGGAAACAGACCGTAGAATCGAACCCGGCAAACGGAATTTTTAATAACCAAACCAATATTTATTTTTTATTCATGTCAGTTCAATAATGACTTACACGTGTTGTTCTTTTATTTGTTGTGTCAAAAATACCTACTATAATATTTTACGATACATTTGGCGCAGTTTGTATTAACGCTACTTTTTTAGCCATCAGTCGCGGATTCGAATCTCGCTGGTGGCATTCATTTGTTAAACTGGCATGTTTTTGCTCCAGTCATGGGTGTTTATATTTATAACTATCTGGTAACAAAAGCTTTCTTCGTAGCTTACAACGGAACTAGATGGTGCTGTGTGTAATAATTTCCTAACATATTTATTTATTTACTATATATTATTAGTAAATTTAGTTTGGTTTATTATTGTAAGCAATAATTATGAACAACAAAATTGATATCAAAATATTTATTAATATTTTGATATCAATTTTGTTGTTCATAAATTATGTTTACCAAAATTAGAAACGTATTAAGTATTTAGGTACGTGTATTATTACAATAACTAACGCACTGGAAACTTGTTTAATATCTTTTGTTATATTAAATTAAAACCCCTTACACCGGATATAATTCTTCATAATAATATGTAAAATTAATATTATCTTCCGTACGTAAAAAACAGTTAATTGAAATTTATTCAAAAGTCCAAATAAAAGAAAAGCAAAAAACAACTATGAGAGGGTCAAATCAACCGTTAAACAGGAGCCAAGTATCATTTTCAAAACGTTTACGGATAAAAAATAAAGGAGCAAAAAAGATGCACCCTGTCCAAATATTGCGTGTCAAAGCCCACCGCTCTAAACGTTTAAAAAAATAAAAAAGGAAGTTAATCTTGACACGTTTGTTTAGAAAAAAGAGCTGGCACAAAAAACCGCCCTATACCATTAGGTCGACCAATGAAAAAAGAAAAAAAACGTGTTTGAAAAAAGAACGACTTAATTGGCGCGTGCCGCCCTATTTTTTTATGACTTTTTTTTATTCCATTCACGTTCTGTGACGTGGGGTGAGTTTTTTGTGACAATTACACCGTTCAGCCGACAAATTATTTAAGATTATAACCTTTTAAAAGCTGTTAACGCTGCATAATTTACTCTGTAATTTATGTGGGCTTTAATTTAGTGTTGCCGTGTTTCAATTATGTTGTGAATAATAAATATTGTATGTTTTGTTAATTTTTTTACGTTCCGATTTTTGTACAAGATGTTCGCGCGGTTTCTTTTTTTTAAATAATATCAGTTGTATTGATATAAACTTGGTAACTAAATATTATACTAAGGATACAATATGTTAAAAAAAACATATTTTACTAACTTTAAATGATCTACAGGAAGTATTCTACAGTACTAATAATAACAAAATAATAAATTATAATAAAGGTTTAAATGTATCCTTATATCTTAAAATGACTGACTTATAATTGACTTGGGAAATAAAAAAGCCGCTATTTTATGTATATATTATTTTAATTAGAATCGCAAATGCACTTATATAATGACGATTTATTTTAAATACATACTAACAATTAAAATGTTAAAGATTATAAAACCACATTATCTTTCAAGATGTAAACACATTTGATAATAAAATGTACGCGATAAGGAAAATAAAAACTTTATTACAGAGACATCTGTGGAAGAATAGTTGGACTAAAAATAAAAATTTCTAGTTAGATTCTCACTAAAATCCAATTTGATGCTCATTTAAGCTACCATTAAAAGATTCATGTATTTTAAAGCACTTTTAAATTTCAATAAAATGAAATGGCCTAATAATAATATGTACATTGTAGATACTATAAAGTATTCGACATGCAATTACGTATAAATAATGAAAAATGATATTATTGGATATGTTATATTCTTAATTATATAATTATTTTTAAGTACACACCTGTATAAAACTTGGATTTATTTATGTTCTTTTAATATAGTTTACTTTTTAACTACTAACTTTATGAAAAAGATGCGCAAAAGCAAACTTTTCAACTTAATTAATAAAATTAAGTTCTTAATCAAAGTAATTACACTTATAAATTACTGAATAGTTCAAGGACATCCAAAAATATTATTCGAAAAAAATCATTACGTAATGCAAACTTACCTTGGTGAAAAAACAACCGACCCGCGCCGCGACAACTTATAAAATTTTCCATTTAAAACACACTGTTCATTATCTTTTTTCTAACTAAAAAATACACTATTTACTAAAGTAAAACATCTAAAATCACTTTCACTATGATCTATTTTAAACTATAATTATATACAGATATGATTTGAATTATTTTGCAGTCAACTTCGATATACGTCGTAAAGGAATGCACTTGCAACTTCTTGGACTACTTATTGGCTACTAGGGAAGGGACATTACTGTCTTAATTATTGTAGTCTGTAAGAGTTTTGCTGAGATATTTCCTGAGTTATAAAATATTGTGATTAAATCTACCTATATAACTACAATATTTTTACTACAGCATTTTTTATTTTACTGTATTGAAAACCTGTCGTCCTCTATCATATTTGTTATTGTGCAAAAATAATTAAATTTATTTATAAAAGAAATTCGTCTAATATACGCGCATTTAATTGCATCATCGATGTAGTGGCGAAATCCAGAGGTCCTGGGTACAAGTTCCGGGTCGGGTCGAATTTACGATAGTTATTCAAATCAAATCAAATCAAAATATTTTATTCAGCATTAAAAATGTTACAATTTCTTAATGAACGTCATGAGTCTACCCACCAGTTTGGAAAGAAGGAACCTCTGACCTGAGAAGAACTGGCGAAAGAAACTCGGCGGGACTAATATTTTCTTAATTAAGTCTTTGTTACAGCAACAGAGAGTACACTTGTGTCTGCGTGTACTCTAGTACACTATAATATCTCCTGCGCAGATGGCTAGATTCAACGAGATTAGCCACTGTGGCCGGAATCAGTTGGGAGGATAGTACATCATTATATAGGTCTATTATAATGAACAATCATCAACGCTTAAAATAAATATGTACAGGTTAAGTTCTTACATATTTATTATTTCATCAATACAGTATTTAACATACAATAAATGAAGTATGTTCACGATATTGCACAAATAATAATCAATTTTTTTTGTCACCGTAAATTATCACTCCATTACAAAAATTAAGCTCTGTATTATCAGAAATAAAAAAAAATAACTTTCTTCAAGAATGAACGAATGCAGAAATCTCTTTAATATTATATCAAGACTACGAGCCGATCCAAGTCATAAGACTGCACTTGCAATGCACTTCACTAGCTATGCATGTGTGCGTTATCACGAGTGCTACGTATGTAGATAAAATTTTGAAAAATTCTCAACTTTTCCGCGATAACCCCGTCTGGACGCGCAGAAAAAAGCTTCTAGGCCGTATTTATAGTTTCTCAACATGTATGTAATAATAATTAAAATTTATTGTAATTAATTCAAAATCTTGTTTCAACATTATATAATTTAAGTTGTATATAATATAATACTTATTAAATTGAATGTATAGTAGATGCAATGAATGAATGAATACTAATAAAAATAAAAAGGCATAACTCAAAATCAATATACAGTGTTATCACACTATAAGGATCACTGCTCTTTCACATTTCTTTTCTATATTATATTTGTTCTCGCGATCATATTCATTAAAAACGCGTCATACTTCGCATATCGTGTAACTCATACCTATTATAAAACAAAGTCCTCAGCCGCGTCTGTCTGTCTGTTTGTTCACGATAAACTCAAAAACTACTGCACCGATTTTCATGATATTTTCAACAGTGGATAAAGTGATTCTCAAGGAATGTTTAAATATATATATATTTTTAAGTTTTTCTATACATTTACTATTGGAACTAGCGGGTTTGCTTGCGCTAAGCTAATATAAAAAATATTCATCCGAATTTAGTATAGCCCCTTTTCAACGGACAGACTAACAACATAAGCTGTGATAGAGCACAGAATCGCTGACTAAGTTCGAAACCTTTCAACTAAACTTCACAGATTTTCGATTAATTTTCTATAATAATTACGCAAAAACATAAAATGGGGCCTCGACTATGAATAACGTATCTTATAAATAAACTGTATGACCGACAAGTATTTATTATTTGCAATAGCGTTATCACAGTGTACAACAGGGTGTCTTTGTGAGAGTCTAGATAAAGCTATCTGCCTAGATGCTCGAGCTATAACCTAGCTAGAATATAACGTCTATGAATGTTGTAAAATATTTAAAATGTTAAGTAGTGTACATATTTTCTTTGTTACATTGGTATAGGATAAAATTGCTTTAGCAGTAAGTTTTTTATGATATTTAGTAATAGTATTATCGAATATGCATATTTGTGATTATATGAGTTTTCTTAATGAATATTTAATTTAGTTATTTAGGTCACTTAAAAAGTGTCTTTTTTTCCAGCCTCCTTTTTAATGATCTCAACATAAATCTTTAATCGGTCAAGGTGTGAGCGACTTTTTATATTAGGATATCAAATACTTTTAATTTAAATGTAAAATACTTTTTGTCTTCCGAATAAATGAATTAGAAAAAATATTAATGTAAAGAGTTATTGAAATAAGCCAAAAAACCGGTAAAAGTTTATTAAAATCGCAATAATTTGAAAACAGAAGAATGAAGGAATAGAAAGATCCTTACGAGTAGTTTTATGGTGAATAAAATCTAAGGCAGTAAAAGTCACTTTTAAATTATATAGTACAGTAAAATCTTCAAACGACGTTATAAGATAATGTAACCAAATACGCGCAAATGGAAAAAGACATAAAAATGAGGCGGAAGAGGCTATTGATTTATTTTGTGTTATTATATTATTATATACCTACTAGTGTTTTACTTTGGCTTCGCTCGGGTGCATCACTAGCTAAGTTTTAAATAGATATGAGAGAGATAGAGATATTGCATGTATGCCTTAGTAGAAAGTTGTGTTACTGCAGATATTTCTGTAGGCCTTATTAAGACCTACAATTTTCTGTTGTATTGTTTCGTACAATTTTTTAGTAGATATAAAGCTTTCCCAGCGATGGCCATCTAAGAAGGACTCCTCGATAGAACCGGTTAGTGTGTTTTTCCGTAGAAGTAACAGATTTTCCTAAAGTAAAAGGTATTCTAAATTTTGACAAAAGTATTAAATAATCACTATACAAAATTTAGTTAAATACGGTTCAGTGCTTTTTACGTGAAACGCGCACTACTATTTCCATCATTTTTTATATCATTAAACAAAATAAAAAATATATACCTACTTAGAAATTAATACACAACACCATAGACGTATTAACTAAGGACGAGACACATAAGCTGACGTACCTTTACCGGCCTTGACAGTAATCAGGATATTTTAGGCCTGGCCGTTTGATTTTACGTCAGTCTCAAGCACTTACTTGTCAACAAAACATCTCCCAAAAATGACTAAATGTTCTATTAGATGGTGTAAAAACTATAGCAGCGGAAGCAGCACTATTTCTTTTCACTTGTAAGTAATATATTTTATTACATTTAATGTTATTTATCACAAAATTTGAGTAAATGTAAAATAAAATTTCGTATTATTCAACTATGTTAAATATAGTCGATATATCTATGTATTGTTGACATCTGACAACCATCATAAAATGGCTGGATTATACCGTTCAAAACAAATGACAGAACCGTCGAGTAAGTCCATTTGACATCGACTAGTGCTTGACAATGTCGAAAAATATATCGATATTTGACGAAATAACTAAGCGAATAATGGATGTTATTTGTACAGTACAATAACATAAAATACTTTTATCGCAGTATCCTACAATCTGATGACAATAAATTTATAATAATATTTTTATAATTAAATAAAAACATTATAAATGCAAAAATTATAATTAGTATGTGTACTTAATTTTTATTTTATTTTAACACATAAATTACACAAAATTTTAGATTTCCTAGGGATCCTTCTCGAAAGAGAAAAGAAATTCTTAACAAAAAATTTGAAGTCTATAATAACTATAATTGAGTAAAAAGTTCATAACAATGTCCTGCTTATTTTAGTATAATTAAAATATAAATACCGGAAGCTTACCCCACCTTTATTCTCCCTTTATTTTCTTTGCCTTACAGCTTATTTATGATACGCCTTTTCTTTCCCATTCGAACGTTCTGGGTTTGATTGTCGGCGAAAAATCAAACAATATTTATTATTAATATTTAAAATGTCATTGATGTATGTATTTTATCGACTACGTTCAAGCACTAGCATTAGAGTGAATTTTGATGTATTGTGTCAATTCTTTGTGTGCGTTATACTTCAAATGGTTGAAAGTGTTTTCATGCATTTGTATTTTTTGACTGGTCCTTAGGTAATACGTCCATGCACAACACTATCTAGTTCTATGGAAGTACGGGTGGGTATAACAGATTCTAAAATCATACACACAATAAGGTACTGATACCTACTACAAATATTAATAAAAAAGTATAAACGATGCTAGGACCAAAAAAACAATTTTTAAAATGTTTGTCTGTCTGTCTGTTTGTTCCGGGTAATCTCTGAAACGGCTAAACCCATTTTGACGGGACTTTCACTCGCAGATATTATTATAAATCGTAACTTAGGCTACTATTTAACCGACTTCAAAGAAGAAGGAGGTAAAAATTTAATTTTTTTTATTTAGTGGAACCCGTGTCTTCGCTGACGCTAACTCGCTCGCTAGTTTTATAATATATATCGCTGAAAATTTACTACGTACCTATTATTAAAATTTTTGATTGAGTAAGACTTAGCTATCCTCCTAGTAATATATCACCCTGTAAATTAATCTCACAATAATTAACTATAAAATTGTACAAAGTTTTATCATGCGGAAGACTGAAATCGGTTTAATTACTGCAGTCAATTAATAAATGAATTCTCTAATCGCGCGCGCGCCGTAAAAAGATATATCTTGCATACGAGACCCTCGGTAATTGGAGTAGATATAGCCTAAGCCCTAACGGGTACTCTTACTTAGACTGGTCTTCGCGGAAAAAATATACATTAGATTATCATTATAAATATGTAAGGTTGTATTCTTCTTTATGATAGAACGGCTGGAGAGATTTTGATGAATTGATTAGACCCGGAGTAACTTATTACGGTTACTGTTACATTCCTAATTATTCCTAATAGGTACGTAAGTAACTAATATAGGTATACAGCACATAGAAAAATGTGATTGAAAAAATTAAATATTTATGTATATTTTTAATTAAGTATTATAGTTTAATTGATACTTGTAGAAGAATTTTCATGTGTTTTAAGAGATAAAATATAATTTCTTTATAAAAATATATTTATTTGTGTATTAAAAGAATTGTTACAAATCTAATAAAATATTTAACTAATTTCGAATGTCTCATAAGATGTATGATTTGAAATGTACGTTTTTTTATTATTAATATACTAAAGTTTTAACAAAAATGTTACATCCTTTCAGAGAGTGAGCTGGTGTCAATGACCTCAGAGGACGCTGTTCGCCTCACAGGCTTAGATTAATGAGGAAGCAGACTAATTAAGACAAGTTTATCTTTCACAGGTGAAAAATTACTAGGAATTTTTATAATTACGCGTTTATTACGGAAATTATATAAGTATTTATAATTTTCATATATCCATCATAAATAAAATGTTTTTGTATTGAGTAAATAGTAACATGTTAGATATTGATATAGATAAATAAAATTAAAGTTTCTGTCTGTAATATCAAAACATATCAAAATAACAGCTTCTTAATGCATATAAGAGTATAGGTATATACGGTAACAATAAGAAAAAAAAATTTTGTTCTTTCATCTGTATGTTTGTTTCTGCTAAGCTTCGAAACAACTAAGCCCACTTTGATAGAATTTCACTGCAAGGAAACTGATGTTATAAGGAATGATTTTAGTTAATTTTATTAAGAAGAACAACCGTGCTTTCGCGCAAAAAAATAAACACCAAAAAATTATGACTAAATTGGTGTATCTAAGGAAAAAGCGAGGGTTAAACGAGAGTTTATTTTACGTTTGTATTAGAAGCATTAAAGAAATTACCTACATTAAAATTTAAAACATATCTGCGCACGCGCAGCGACCTCTACCGGTAATTGGAATATAGAGTAACGGCTATAGAGTTACTAGCAATTAAGGCTTCGTTATAGCGAAAACAATAAATCATATTTTACAATACTATGTGTACTATAATATAGTATGCATCGTTAATGAAATTACTTATAATGTTGCATAGAAAATGTGTCTATTTTGTTTAAACTTAATTAGTCATACATAAACCTATTTACCTAGGTATTTTTTAAGATAAATGTCATAATTAGTCATACATATACCTACTACCTACCTTCTAAGATAAATGTCAACAAGTCCTAGTAAGATTACAGTAATTATGAAATTAGTGTTAAATAAGTATTAAGTCGATTCGTACTTTATTATGTAATTGCCATTCTAATAAATAAAAGGTTTATCGAGAAGTGCCTACCTACCAAAGAAAATATATTCTTAAATTGTAAAAGTTTTGTAGCAAAGTTTAAATTATTTACCTACAGAGATCATTTCATGTTACTTATAATGTATATTGAATACACACATTTATAAAAAAATAAACCTTTTAAAAATCGGTTAAAAAATACTTTTTTAGATTTACACGAATATTAAACTTTAAATGAAAAACTTCATGGATCTTGATGAGATTTGATTTGTTTTTTTTTTAATTTTGTAAATAACAACACAAAAAAAACGAAATTTAAAATCCAAAAACATTATTTTATACAAAAATTCTATGTATAAGAAAATACACTAAAATATACAAATTCGCCATTTTCATACATACAGTAGGTGCTTTCTATGTTACATAAATCATTTAAAAGAAATTACTTTAGCACTAGTTATAATACTGCAAAGTAGAGTGTAATTGCGATAAGCCTTTAGATACTATTAATTTTATATAATAGCCTTTACACGACTTGATTGTTGTAATTCATTTATTTCACTCTTGTTTATGCCTACGGGTCCGTTCTTATAGTGCTTTTTATATCAATAAAAACTAGCAAACGTGTTAATTTAAGACATTACCTTCCTCAATTAATAGTTTCACTCTTTGTTAAGTAATCTAGTAGTAAAGTAACTAAAAGTAACAAATTTTTAATTTATATATAACTAGCGACCATCCTTCCTTCGCTTGGGCTAGTTCCGTGGTGTCACCTACCAGATTTAAAGTTTGTTACACAAAAAATGAAAGATTTTCATGCAACTTACGAGAGCCTATAGACCTCCTTAATCCGGTCCTTTCGCAAGACCCGTCCTTAGCGGACGTAAACTAACTATAAACTACCTCCCAGCGAAATTTCAATTTTATACGTCAAGCGGTTTTCGATATTGTGAGCTTTCGCTTTTATATATTTAGATTGTAGTTTAAATATTATTTATATAAATTAGAAAATATATATAATATTCAACATATATTACTATTAGTAAGTATTTTGTTCAACCAGAATTTGACACCACATACTAATGATATACAACGAAACATTTAATAACCAATAACTATTTGAAATCGAACATATATGAGTCATCTACACGTTTTCACAAACGTCAGTCTAAAATAATCGTAAAGGTGTCAAAGATACTGGGCTTATATTTAGCTTAGATTTCGGGCATAAGGACCTAAGACATTCCTTATAAGTTATTCATATTTACAATTAACAAAGGCATGCTACAAATGTATTGATTAATTATTATTAGAACGTGCTACTAATAAATAAAGTAATAAATATGTTGGGACATAACACACAGCAGTAGTTAAATGGTAAGGTACGAGTTATACAATACAGTATACTATGTATTTACATTAGTAAATACATAAATTTATAAAATACTAGCTGCGCCCCGCGGTTTCACCCACGTAGTTGCCGTTCCCGTGGGATTACAGGGATAAAAAGTAGCCTATGTCCTTTCTGAAGGTCTTCTCTATCTGTGTACTAAATTTCATCGAATTCGGTTTAGCGGTCTAGGCGTGAAAGCGTAACAGACAGACAGACAGACAGACAGACAGACAGACAGACAGAGTTACTTTCGCATTTATAATATGATAAGATTACAAGTGAAATATTTAAATTTTTCATAATAGTTCAAAAACTCTATTCAACCTAAACTATAACAAATCAAAACACAAGCAAACCCTTAGGCAACAGTAATAACATAAAACTAAATGTTAGAAATTCTGTAAGATTGCTCTAAACTAAATCATCGTCCCACGCGACCTAGCGCAACAAAGCGCTTAAAGAAAAAGAAAGGAAAAATAACGAACGCGAATACCCCCGAGGGGAATGAACTGCGAAAAATAAGACGAAAACATGCGCTCGCGCACATGTGCGTTCGAACATTTTTTACAATCTATCTCTACTGGCTTAATTTTCCAACATGGCTATTTAACTATTTTGTTTGAAAATCATAAATATTATATTTTTATTTATTAAAGAACATTATCGTCTACGAAGCCCATTCTAGCGAGAACTTAATAAAAAAAGACAGTCAAAGTTATTTGATTTTAATTTAATTTCAAATCTATAATGTAATCAAAAGTGCGAAAATTATTCATTTTTCTTTGTATAATATTTAATTTAAATTAATAGTAAACTTTGGCCAAAAATAGGAACGTATTCTTCAAAGCGGAGGCAAAAGAAAGCTCGAGTTAACGAACGTTGGCTCTTCCTGTTTGTATATTCGCTACCATTTTAGTTCCATTATGCTAGTTATTTATGAGATTAATGGTTAAGCGAACACCGTATAATCTGAAATAGTATACATCTTGCTATAGTTACATTTAAAAGCTTTTAAATTGCTTTTAAAATTACTGAGAAATGATTTGAACGAGTTTATTTTTTAGCACAAAAATTTGTTTTAATACTTTTTTATACAAAAAATTTAGACGTATTTATAATAATGTTTATAAATTGTTTTTATCTTGGTTAGCTAATAATATCGAATACTTTCTAATTGAAAGAAAAATAAAGAATTTTCATAAAATAAACATCACTATACATAGTATAAAACAAAGTCGCTTTCTCTGTCCCTATATCCCTTTGTACGCTTAAATCTTTAAAACTACGTAACGGATTTTTTAATAGATAGAGTGATTCAAGAGGAAGGTTTATATGCATAACTAGCGGATCCCGCGGCTTTGCATGTGCTAAATCTAGGAAAAAGCCCAAGCGAAGCTAGGGCGAAATTAGCTTAGTTTAGCTTTGAAAAGTTAACAAAATTGCAATGTTTTACTATATTCATCATAATTAAATATTTGATCACGATCATCATTAATAAATGACTTAATTTAGCACTCTTTTAATAGATTCTAAAAGGAAATAACATCTACTTTACTATAAGTAGGTAATTTATTTACGAGTGCCGCCCTCAATTATTATAGAGCTAATGACGTAAATTTTAAACGCAATAATAGTTTAGTACCTAATTACTGTCTAGTAAAGGCGTAGAACAAGTACTAAGAAAAGATTAATCAACTTAGTACTAATTTTTGAATCAGATATAAGTAAATATAGAGTGAATTCAAATTTAAATTCAAACTAGTTTTCATTTTCATAGAGTATTCTATAAGTTTGAAAAGAAACTTAGTGGTACAATTTTATTACATACATAATATACTAATATAATGAAGGCAAATCAGTCAGTTTGTTTCATAGATCGTATGATAGCGGCGCAATTTTTTTTATAACCAAGCCGCTTATCGAATGATCGCAACCGCGGACATAAAGTAGTATCGAATAACCTATACCTATAAAAAAACGAAAAACCAAAATCTGATTACACAAAATTAAAATTCATATGAAAACTATGTTAATTTAGAAACTTATTAATTAAATAATACAGTGATGTCTTCCTACATAGTCGATATCTAAGGGCACAGGACAAGACAAATTGACCCATATCAAAATGCAAATAAGGACTAGAATTCATTTATGTATTCTAATGAACCTGTCGTACGGTGATTTAGAGTTCTAGTAGGGTCTTTTTAATTGATGCCTTTTTCTCGGCATGTTTATAGGAGCTGGTTAAGGCCAAGAAAGTCTTAAGGGATGTCTTACTTAGATTGTTTTAATTTTTAAAATATTACCTTTAAAATATTTATTTTAAGTAAAGTACATAGATTTTGTCGTTGACTCTGTCTGTAGATCTCTCCTACTTAAATGCACATTCAATAAAAATCGTTTTGTATGAAATATTTGATCAAATCAATGGACTTAAACAATGTTGTGTATCAGATTACTATCCCATCATTCTCGAGACCATTAAAAATAACCACAAAACAAAATCTAAAAGCTATATGGGAGCTTTTAATTTATACTAAAACTATCGGGACAGTTATTTATTAATATATTAATGAAAATATATAGGTATATACATTAAGGGGTACTATTTATATATATACAAGTTTAAATACATGCATATTATAAATATAAACACCCATGACTGAACTACAAACATCCGTGTTTAACAAATGAATGCCCCCTGCGGGACTAGAACCTGCCACCGCTGGCGCAAGAAAGTAGGGTCACTACAAACTACGCCAAACGTGTCGTCGGTATATGTAATAGATACAGATAAAAAAGATAAAAGTAATATAAATAATATAAATATAAATTTCTCAAAATGTCATTTTAAACCTAGGAATATATCAAAATTCCCAATTTCAGCATCTAAGAAGTAGAAACCAGCACGGTGTAATTATACCATAACCTGCCATTAAACTGTCTAGACACCTGTCAGACAAATTAAAACTCAATTTTTCAAAACTTGATTTAACTGAATACTTAACACGTTTGCTGGCCCTTAAGGGACTTTCTTAACTAATGCTGAGATCACCGGTGAAGGCATTAAATTGGCGTAAATTTTTACGACCTCACTAAACTTATACAGTTTCCTTACTATGCCTTATTTGGAATCTAATTAGGACTATCGTTATGTATACAAATTATCATTAAATTGACATGGCTTAAAAATATTTTGACCGCGACTTAAAAATCGTTTTGGAAAAACATTTTATGTACTCATGTACAAATAATAAAGATTATCGATATAATATAAAAACGAATCGAACGTAGAAGTAGTAGGATTGAATTATCAGGATTTTTAGATCAATTCGCTCTAGCTTCTAAAGCTTCTAACTTAATAAGCTTATAATTGCTGTTTAGAAATGAGTTTATTTCTCGTCATAAACTTAGTTGGACTGTTTGCCTGTTAGTTACGACAAGGTGTAGTATATTTGTATATAAAATTTAATGCAAATATGTCCAGCAGCTTAGTGTGACAGTGGTCACTGGTTCTATTCTTGCTCGGGGCATTCATTTGTTAGCTCGAATGTTATTACTCCAGTCAGTCAGTATTTATAATATGTTTTTTTCATTATCAAAAAAAATTATCATTATTCAAAGTCATATGCGTAGTGTATCAACTATCTAGTATCCATATCACAAGCCCCGTAGCTTGCCATGGAACTAGATGGCGCTGTATGTAATAATGTCCCAATATATTCATTTTATTTATATACATACATACTTTCGTATTATAACTTTGTCGGGACCTTTTTAATCAAAATCTAATTAGATTCATATAATTAGTATGCATAAGTAAATATATACAAGTAAAGATTACATATTATTATCATTACTGACATAGTGCAATTTATTAACGTAATAAAACAGACTTAAGACATTACGTAAGATTGTATCGGTAAAATTGGTCAAGTGCTCTAGATAACCTCACAAAAGGATCGACGTATCAATTAATGCTTTAAAACCATTATAATTTAAGCAGTAAGATAAATTGTATTTATCTTAAAATATATGAGTAGTAATATGAAATCTATTAGGAATTAGCAGAAAAAAGGTAGAATAAAATTATTACAAGGCTGTCACTATAAAAGGCAAAATACATATTTAATAAGTTATTGCTTTATATTTCTAATATCACAGATTATAAAGACACATATATCTTTTTTTTCAGAGTATATGAAGTTGTACATCAAACAAACAGGAACCCACGACTCACAACAAGCAACCCAGATATGTAAAGCAAGATATAATGAAGTCAGAGGAATCCTCCATCACACAATTTTTTGCCTAACATACACTACCACACCACACTAAATACACAAAATTATCAATCAACCACACAAAACATAAGCACATAAAGAAGAAGGAGAAGAAATCAAATGCATTCGGTATATGGAGAAAAATTAAGCTTGTAATAAAGACAAATGTTATTATATAAAGAATTTATTTTATGTATGTATGTAATTAAAAACTTCCTTTTTAAAATAAGTAGAAAATTTTAATTTAAAGTATATCCCATGAACTATTCGATATTAAACATATGTAAGCTCTCTATGTTGAAGTGTAACATACATAATATTATGTAGAGTTAGAGCCGAAACAATGTAAAAACTAAGGTGTTTTAAAATACCCGGTCAATACTACAAAAATGTAACACTTTCACTCATAGCAAGTTTAGAAAAAGTATGATCAATCCCTTGATGTAAGCTATGTTCTTAGCGAAATTTATCAGAATATGTTTAGATAAAATAATAGATTTTCTTAATATTTCATGTAATGTATATAATACTAAGTATCAAAACTAAACACAAAATCACTTGCTAAATTATACACTCCCAGTTATAAATTAACTAATTTTGATGTGACTTATATATTTGCTCTGTCATCTGTGTATGGTTGTAAAAGTCGTTTTAATTAATTAATGATAGCAAGTTAAAATAGTATAATACTCAATTTATTTTTTAGATCTTGTTACATTTGTTTAGTTTAGT
Organism: Boloria selene; assembly: GCA_905231865.2. NCBI lineage: Eukaryota > Metazoa > Arthropoda > Insecta > Lepidoptera > Nymphalidae > Boloria > Boloria selene. Next base: position 2,367,371 of record HG993156.1, read on the forward strand.
TTTAGGCACCAATCATCAGTATTTCTGGTTGTTTATCATAAAAAAGTCTAAGAATCTAAGGTAAGTCTTTTGACCATTTTTTAAAAGGTAGAGTTTGCTCGATTCTGTTTTTTTGGTTATTAGAGTATAATAATTGTATTTTAACAATTAGTTTTAATAATTGTATCTTTTATCATCTGTCAATATAAATCCTACTAATTCAAGCAATTTTTAAAGCTTCAATGCAATTGAAAATTATACTATAGTATTCAAAAAATAAAATAAACGTGAAGTAACAAGTAATACGCAAGTTGCAGTCACTTAGCTCTAATCGAAGTCTTAAAAGAAAAATATGTTATTCATTAAAAATATTCACATAAAATCGCATTACCTCAAGACCTGTAAGCCGTCAGACATAGAGTGTACAATAAAGAAGTGTATAAAAGAAATATAATGCTTCAACTTGTGCTCAGCCTTGCTTAACCTGTTTTTTCTACATATCACCTTACCTATTCTAAGTAACACAATTACTAACACATTGTCAATTACGTTTTTACATCTACAAAGTTATTTTACAAGAGTAAAAAGATATTAGGAAGGCCATCTTTCTATACGATACCCTTATGTAATGACATACTAGCGACTCACTCTTACTCCTTTCGGGTTAGTCCGTATGTCTGTTTTTTTTTTTTTATAGGACAAAGGGGGCAAACGGGCTGGAGGCTCACCTGATGGAAAGTGATCACCACCGCCCATGGACATCTGCAACACCGCAGGGCTTGCAGATGCGTTGCCGGCCTTTCAGGAAGGAATACGCTCTCTTCTTGAAGGTCGCCAGGTCGTAACGGTTTGGAAAGACCGCCGGCGGCAGCTGGTTCCACAGAGTGGTTGTGCATGGCAGAAAATGTCTTAAAAATCGCACTGTTGTGGAACGCTGGACATCGAGGTGGTGTGGATGGAATTTGCGGTTTTGACGCGATGTCCGATGGTGAAATTCTGCGGCCGGGATCAGTCCAAACAATTCCTCGGAACACTCCCCGTGGTAAATGCGGTAGAAGATGCAGAGTGATCCAACATCTCTACGCAGAGCTAAAGGATCAAGCCGATCGGAGAGAGCTTGATCGTCGACAACTCGAGCCGCCCTACGTTGAATGCGGTCAAATGGAAGTAGCTGGTACTGGGGAGCTCCCGCCCAGAGATGAGAACAGTACTCCATGTGGGGCCGAATTTGCGCCTTATAAAGATTAAGACGCTGACCCGACGTGAAGTACTGTCTCGCCTTACTGAGCACACCAAGCTTCTTTGAGGCCAATTTGGCCTTGTCTTCCAATTGACCACGGAACTGGACGTTGCTCGAAATGTCGACGCCAAGTATTCCGATACTGGCTGTGGCAAACAGGGGAGTGTCCTCAAATAGAGGAGTGACGACAAATGGCGACTTTTTAGCGGTGAACGCGCAAACTTGTGTCTTTTTGGGGTTAAATTGGACTAAGTTTAGTCGACCCCAATCCGAGACTTTGGTTAATGATGATTCGATTTCAGACACAAGTTTGTTCCGACACTCGTCGACGTATTCCCGAGAAATATTAGCGCGGCCAGTGTACAGGGCGTCCACAGTGCTGTCGTCTGCATAGCAATGAATGTTGCTGATTTCCAACATGTCATTGATATGCAGAAGGAACAGAGTAGGAGACAGTACACAGCCTTGTGGAACACCAGCATTGACGTATTTAGGATCAGAGCAAGCACCGTCAACAACGACCTTGATGCTCCGATCTGCCAAAAAGCTGGTGATCCAGTTGCATAATTTCTCGGGGAGCCCATAGGAAGGTAGCTTCGAAAAAAGCGCTTTGTGCCATACCCGATCAAAGGCCTTCGCTATGTCCAGACTGGCTGCAAGCGCCTCCCCCTTGGTCTCAACTGCTTCTGCCCATCTATGTGTCAGGTAAACTAGAAGATCACCGGCTGAACGACCTCGACGAAAGCCGTACTGACGGTCGCTGATCAGCCGGTGCTCCTCCAGGTACCGCAGGAGCTGGCAGTTGATAAGGGACTCCATTATCTTGGAGAACAAGGAGGTAATGGCTATGGGCCTGTAATTGGACGGATTCGAGCGGTTACCCTTTTTTGGGATCGGGTGCACTAAAGCGGCCTTCCAAGATTTCGGGACTACGCCTAATGAGTAGGAGTGCCGGAAAAGACGCGTTAAGACCGGTGCCAGCTCCGGAGCACATGTCTTCAACACGATCGGATGCCATCGGGCCCACTCGACTTATGAATGTCCAAGGAAAGAAGTGCTTTGCGAACTGCACTTTGCCGGAATTGAACTTCCGGCATCGTAGTATCGCACCGCGGGATTGTCGGTGGTGAGTTTCCTTGGTCATCCAGAGTCGAGTTGGACGCGAAGAGAGAGCCCAAAAGATCAGCTTTCTCCTTCGCGGCATGGGCCAGCGAGCCATCCTCCGTATGCAGAGGTGGAAAAGAAGGCTGAGAGAAATTCCCTAAAATAGCCTTGGCGAGAGACCAGAACGCACGTGTTCCTGAAGGGAGACGTCCCAATCTCTCGCCAATTCTAGCAATGTGCTTCGACTTTGCATTAGCAATAGCACTTTTGAGGGACCTGGAGGCAAAGTTATACTCCTTTTTCAAAATGCTGGTGTTTGCATCACTAGACGACGACGCGATAGCCCAGGCTTGGTAGCATTCCAGCTTTCGGCGAGATGCCGTCTTGCAGGAGCGACCAAACCAAGGCTGGGATTTGCCTCCGATGGGCACTGCAGAGAACGGAATAAATAGTTCCATACCCTGAAGTACCACATCGGTGACAGAGTCAGCAACGACGTCTGGATCATCCGGCGAGAAGCATATCTCCCTCCATGGGTAGGATGCAAAGAATGACCGCATCCCGTCCCAATCCGCTGACCTATAGTGCCATACTCGGCGGCAACCCGCAAAGCGAGGCCTTGTTGAGAGCGTAACCTGCACTGTACTCCGGACAAGGCAGTGGTCCGACGAACCAAGAGGAGGGTCGACGGAGATCAGGTAGCCGTCCGGGTGAGGGGTCAACAGAAGGTCCAACAGGGAAGGTGTATGATCCTCCACATCAGGGATTCGCGTTGGCGAGGTAACAAGTTGTGTCAGATCATATGCTAATGCGAAATCGTAAACAGATCTCCCCGCATGATCGGTGGTGCGTGATCTAAGCCATTCGGCGTGATGGGCGTTAAAGTCGCCGAGAATCACGATCTCTGCGGATGGGATCTGTTACAGCACGGAATCTGTAGCCATTTGCATGTGCTCAGCCAGAGGATGGATAGGTCCTGCCCTTCAAGGCTGTCGAGGCGGCGGGAGCAGATATCCTCTCTGACGTACACGCACACCCCAGCAAAGGAATGCTCCAGTTTATACCCCGGGTAAGAGAGGAAAGAGGTGTCGGCCGGAGAAGATATCTGCGTCTCAGTAAGGAATAGCAAGGCCGGCTTCGTCGTCTCAAGGTGGAAGTGGACGGCGTTCAGGTTGGAGTTCAGCCCCCTTATGTTGCAGAAATCCACGGCGAGCGTGAAAGGGGTAGCCTTATGCTGCCTGCTCCGTTTGCCCCGAACAGAAGACGAGAGCGCAAAATTGCCCCCCCCAGAATTCGGAGGGCAGCCTGGGCATCCACGCTCAGGTTTTGTACGACCTGAGCATGGATGTCCAGAGAGGGATTCTCCACTGCGATGTGCGCTGGTGGTACCCTCCTGGGGTAGATAAACCGAATTTCGCACTATCATGGGGAGGGATGGGAAATAGGCCTCCGAGACACTCACTCACCGGACGAAACGCGACAGCAAAGCTGCCACTTCACGCCGGTCTCCTGTGAGACAGTGGTACTTTACGGGGCGTGCCGGCCCATTCGGCTGCTACCCAAAGGTAACTAGCATGGCACTACCACTGGTTTTGTTTGACTGATTGCACTGGTGGAATAATCTCTGTCACTAGATTATCCCACCAGCGGGCGGTGGGTTCGTCACGTCCTACGCCGAAAATACGAATATACCTGTTTTAATGGTTACTATAGATTTCCCAAGAACTTAGATATTTATTACAGTAAAAAGTATTCTAGATGTTGACCCAAATAACCAGCTATTATTATACCAAATTTCATCAAAATCTGTTTAAGGATTTTTTCGTGACACACCGACAGACAGACTGACAAAATTAAAAACTATTCCAATACGATTTCCAATTAATGTAAAGTTAATATACTCAAAATATGTAGACCTTTATTAGCTAATTATGTTAATTCTTAAATCGATAAGAATCGTATTGAATAAAAAAACTTGATTGGACAGCAGAACAAATAAAATACACGTGTAATCAAATTAGCTATAAAGTATTATAATTAGTTGTAATATGTATACGATTGTATTGATTGGTTCTTTTATACAGTAATATTTATTTATTTTATTGAGATCCATGTATCTGAGGCGTGTCAATGAAAAATAAAAAAAAAAAGCTTTAATTTTTCTATACTCCAAACAATTTACTATTACTATTAAAGCTACAAAACTAAATATACTGAAATAATATTATTATTGTTAAACAAAAGCTTCGGTTACACCTGATGAATAGAATTTATATAAAATATATAAGTTAATTAAATATGTTTAATAATGTATCCATATGCTATATTTTAAATACGAAATGCGTTAATATTATATGTAAAGAACGATTCTGTTTCAATAACATTAATTTCTAGTCATTTAGCCATCTTACTAGACGTCGCTTTTAATAGTCACGAAAATTTGCTTAAGTCTTATATGGAATTGATTTCGAAGTAAATCATAAATTCATGATAACTACCAAAAACTGAACCAGATTCAAAGATAGTGAATACTAACAAGCAGTAGAACCTTACGCAATCTAATTAGAATGGGATGCCATTAGACTAGTCTCTGATCCTTAAATATTCCTCTCACATAGTTTCTTAAACCAATTCTCGGTTTTAAAACGAAAACTCATGTTACATTTCGTAAAACCTAGCAACAGCCTTCAGTATTATATACATATGAAAATCAACCATAAACATATGGAGACAAAGTTTAATTTTATATAATAGTTCAGATACCTCCCCCCTACATAACTGCGCGTGAGTCAACTGCGCGGGCGCAATTTTGCAACCGAAATTCTACTGGTTTTAGACAATGGCATTATTAGGCGTTAGACGCCATTTTGTTTAGATAAAACGAGATTTAAAGCACATCTATACATTGTTTCTAAAAGGCTAACTAGAGGTATATAGAAAAATATTTATGCTAATTCGCAGCTCTAGCGAATACTTTCCTAAAGTCGATCGCAAGCCTTGATCTTAAGCAAAGTAAAAATGTAGTCTCAGATATACAAGAACTAATATTTTGTATATTTCCATATGTATACATACTAAAAATATAGAAATTTCGTAATATTTTATGAGTTATTTGAGAAATAAATGATTTTAAAAATATTTTAAATTTTATTCAGATCTTGCCCAATTTAACTTAATATTCAATATTAAGTACACTACTTGTTACATTGGTAAGTCATATTGGATCAATCGAGAACCAAATCTGGGAACTCTAAAGTAGATTACACCAGGAGTTTACTGCAACGAAAATTGCATAGTCTTCGTAATATACTTTTTTATTATATATTTACTCTTATTCACACAATTATTTAAATGTCAGACAACTTTACAAAAAATAAAGTAAAACAAAGTAATATCTAAATAATTGCTTCTTCTTAGTGCAAATTTGAACATCAAGTCATATTGCATCATTTACTTGAAAACAAAAAGCTGCAAGTGTAATTTCTTGAACAGTAATCATTATTGACACACAATATTACAGGCGAAAACTTGTTAATCAAAAGCCCTTAGTCGTTGAGATTTCTATATGTATTCAGCCCTTTTTAACGTCCCACTTCTGGGCACGGGCCTCCCTTCAACACGAGCGGGGTCAGGCCGCAGTCCACAACGCTGGCCAAATGCGAGTTGGCGGAATTCACAGATCTTTTGAAAACTTGCTAGGTTCTCTCAGACATGCAGGTTTCCACACGATGTTTACCTTCGCCGTAAGACAAGTGGTAATCATGATAGAAATGATTCGGACATGAAAATATCAGAGTTGCGAGACCCGGATTTGAACTCGCATCACTCGGTTAATAAAGCGAGCGTGTTACCACTGGGCTACGACTGCCTTATGCCTTTTTTCTAATATTTTCAAAGTTGAAAAGTTTTTATTTCATATCATAAGTTATTAACGCTCACGCACGGTTGCACGCCTAGCCGTCTATCACAGTACGTTACACTACGAATAGTTTATTATGAAAACCGTGTTCCTTAGAGAAATATTTGTCTATTATAGTGGAAGTTTAAAGTTCGATATCCAGATATGGTAAATGAACCATGTAAATGTCAACTCCTTCATAAGAACATACTACAAGCTTTATTGATTGGTTTTGAATTAATTCAATACTATGCTACAAGATTAAACTATATTACTTATATAAGTACGTATTCTTATTTCATTGAAATTCGTCCTAAGAATTGTAGAGTGAAGTAATATTATTTTTAGAAGAGAAAATGCGTGTAATTTCTATTATTAATTTGTCCATACAAGACTAAAAAAATTCGGCCAAGTGCGAGTCAGACTCGCGCACCGAGGGTTCCGTACAAACCTGTACGGAACGGTGTATGAGTAAAGGGGTAATAAGTTTAAAATTATTAAAAATATTTTTATTATATGATGTAACTAAAAATTTATGCTTTTCGCAATTTTTCCTTTATCTGTGTTATAAGACGTTGCTTCGTACCAAATTTCAAGATTCTGAGTTCACGGGAAGTACCCTGTAGGTTTTGATTCCCTTGCGAGTGTCGAAAATTTGCGGCATAAACGGGAGTATCTTTTGATCGCGTTGACTTAGAAGTTTGATTTTTTCACAGCTCCAAGAGACCATAGACTTGAGTATTTGATATGAATTTCAGCTTGATACCTCCACGCGTTCCTGAGAAAAAAGGTCTTGACAGACAGACAGACAGACAGACAGACAGACAGACAGACAGACAGACAGACAGACAGACAGACAGACAGACAGACAGACAGACAGACGGACAACAAAGTGATCCTATAAGGGTTCCGTTTTTACCTTTTGAGGTACGGAACCCTAAAAATAATAAAACTGTGAAAAATAGTAAAACTTATTATAAGCTACAAAATATAAATAAATAAAGATAAAAGCTAGTATTATAGTAATGCAAATTAATTTTATAATTTTTGCATCTATTTCAGTCAAATTGCGTGGGCTACTTCAAACACAGTAAAATGTTCGAAAGAGCTGGGTACTATCTCAATGTTTGTTTGTACTGGCTGAAAAAGCGAATCTGGCATTCTTAGACCTAGTGCATATGCAATACGTTGTAATAATTATGGTATATTGTTATAAAGGGGTAAAATTTATTAGTTTGGATTGGAACAGATTCTAATAATCCTTTCCTAAATCCTCTATTTCAAAACCGAGCTACTTATTTTGACGTACATACTAGGTAGACGAGCTAGACGTGGGTAAAAGGTAGTAATTTAATAAAATTTTGTACAAATTACTTTATTGTAGCATAATATAAAAATTATAAAAAGTTTTATTATTATTTTCGTATAATTTACAATGAGTTAAATATTAGGTATATTTAAGTTGCTAATGTACAGTTTTCTTCTGACACGAACTTATTTTTGTTGTTGATATTAGGTAATTTTGAACACTTATGTAATCATTATATTTTTATAGAAGCCGATTTCGATACACGTTATTACGAGATTTGTAGAAGCGAATTGGGCAACTATAGTTTTGCAGAGCTTTTTTCTAACTCGGATCGCCAAACTTGTATTAAATCCTGAGAAATTAACGTTAAGCGCCAAGCAAACTTGCGATATCCGTTGTACTGAAAAACTGTATTTTTTAATACATAAGTATGATGTATTTTAATCAAAATTTTATTCTACTTTATACTACTTGTTAAAAATATCAATAATTTTTATAAAAAACTGTCGTTATAAATAAGACATGTTTATATCGTTTTGATTCCTTGCTCCATTGATTTCAACTTATGCGAAAATATAACTGCAAAGTGAAAGTGATGGGACCGGCTCAGATACAGTTAGTAAGTCCAGTCTAATTCTAATTTCTATGTATTTAATGTTATTTCCATTTGGTTTTCTAAGCATAGAATCTCTTAGGAGCAATAATATTAATATTTAATTTTCATATTATTTGATCATGTAATAAGTAATCCAATTTAGCAAACTTTTAAAAGCTTCGTATGATAAAGCAACTTCTTGTATACCTACATAGCAATAGTAGGAATAAATCGAAGCTTTTTTACTCAATTTTTTTTTCTCAAATAGTTATTTTTGTGTTGATATTTTTAGTTATTTTTGTTGATATTTTTATAATAGATATGTATATATGTATATATTTATCGATTAGCTACAAAATTTCTTTGTGTATTGACAACAACTGGTCACATATTATTTACATTTTTTTTCAATAAGTTCTCAATTAAAAAATAAACTTACGTAAACCTAAACCCAATTAGGCATTAATTATCAAAATATAAAAAATATGTTAGTATTAGCGAAATCCTTCAATACAAAACCGCATGTGAGCACTTCGCTTCTAACGCGATCTATTTTTGACGTTTAGATCGCCGCAGGCGCAGTTTTATGCACAATTTTGCGCCGGATGAAACGCCCGCCATTTTTACGTTCACATATAGAATCGAATCACAGGAAGCGTGCGCTATTTTAAAGTTTTATTTCGTCTAGGCGGAGTTTGCTAGAAAACATGGCGGATTTAATTAATTATAGTTTGTGTAGCCACTTGTATTTAATGGTGATGGAAAATATTTTAGTTGATTGAGGTGTCCTAATTATATTAATATTTTAAATGGTAGAGTATGTCTGTTTGTCTGTTTTGATAGTTGTAAAAATGAATGACTGTAGAAAGATATGAGATATTACTAATGAAGAGCAGGAGTTACCTACTTTACTAATCTTTATATATGGCATTTCTATAAAAAAAAATAATTAAACACAAACGACCAGAAAAATGAGAAAAAGTCTGGACAGAAAAAACTGATGCTTGATTTAATTTCATTACTTTTTCTGTCGATGCCGCACATGCAAATCACAACTGTAAGGTTAAAATAGAGTCAGGAATCAAACTTGCATACTTTGCGCAAAGTAGCGCTTTAAAAGATCTAGTCGTTTAATAAAAAATTTTTATAACTTTTGAAATTAAAATACTGTACGAAACAATAAGCCGACATTTAAATCCAATAAGACAGTTTCGGTGATAATGTCTACTATTTATGGAAATGTAAATAGGTGACATGTTAATTTATTATAATAATGCCATGTCAATGCTACTTATGTGAAAGTACTTTAAATTCCATACCTTATACAATTTTTTCGTCATTGATTCTTTTTAATAAATACCTATAATAATGAAGTATTGATTTGAAATCTTTAAAAATTGTTCACATTATTTAAAATGATCTTTTTTACATAATGTCGGTAAAAATAATACGAAATTCATTCTTAGTAAAAAATATATACAATTCTTCAATTTATATATCATAAAATTTTGCCTATAACTAGGTTAACATTAATTTATACCTATTGAAAATAATAGCCTATTTACGTTATTTTGTAAGTAAACCACAGCTTGTCAGAAGTACTCGTAAATTAAATGTAACTTTTTCATTCGGTATGAAAATTATAAAATCTGCGAAATTAAAGCTCTACTAGTTCGAAAGCAATAAAAAAATCTAAGAAAACTATGAAATAAACTTTAAACTCTTAATTTAAGTTAAGAAAGTTAATTAATTCTAAAATCTATATATAGCATATTTTTTCAAAGTCATTGCGTCATTTCGATCGCGGTCTTTTTATAAATAATCAAAAACTGAGATCAGCGATGCCAAGTGCATCGGGTGCATCACAAAAATATCCACTAAAATTCAAGGTTGCTGCAAAAATAACGCCGGATTTCGTTCTGATGCTCTTGAGCGTGTTCAGATTGACTTTTACTCGACTGCGTTTGATATAATAGTAGTTCTAGATGTAATGGAAAAATGTACACTAGATATGACTATTATTTTATATATGAGAAATTATGTAGTAAGTATGTATGTTTGTGTATATTTCTTGGGCATTAAGGCTTAAACTGCTGGACGTATTTGGATGAATTTTAGTACATAGATAGACTATGACATAGAGTAACATATAGGCTTTCTATTAGGTATCTAGGCAAACCGAAGTCGTTTGATATTATTTTGTTCATATTGGTCTTAATAATAGGAATTGTTTTGAAATAGAGATTTTAAACGATGATACATAAATAATATTATTATAAAATATATAATATATCCGCGACTGGAGTACACATATTTGGGCTCATCTTACAAATGCTCTCAACGGGACTCGAATCGGTGACCACTGGCACTCCAGTAGATTTAATACAAACCTATCCAAATTTTCTTAAAAAAAATAGAAAGTATTGACATATTTACTTATACGGGTATGTACCTATGCAGAATTAGGATCGCTCGGCCTGAAATAATTCATAGTTATATTTGTGCGATGATCAATGAACGCGGTATTAATAAACAAAGGTCTATGCTTTCACAGGTAACATGGCCATATGCGTGTACACTGTACAGCATACCTATACAAAATCAACTTAAATAAAATTATGAATAGCTTTTTGAGACTTTCTCTATACATAATATTATTTTAAAATACGATCTAAGCAATACTTTTTTCATAACTATTTTAAGGTATTTTAATGCTTATTATAATATCACATATTTGAAGTACTATTGTTTCTTATATATATGTATAATGCAACATTTTTTTAAATAATTTATTTATCTTAAGTTAATAAATATAAATTAAATTTAAATGTAAATTTACAGAAAGAAAATATTTCAAAAACAAATGTGAGATCTCAATAGTTACTCCGACATGTTTTGTTCGTGCCAAAAGAAAATAAATATTTTGCCAATGACACATTGAAAATGAAGCATTCTGATTATTCACTGTGACTCTACTTTTTTTTAGCGACCTACCTGACTTCGCTCAGGTAGGTAGTTGATTTATGTATATAAAATACATATACATATAGACAGCGCCCCTTTTTCATTACTTACTAGCAAACCCAGCCCATTTCGCTGGGTATTAGTTGAAATAAATTAAACGATTTTTATAATTTTTAATACAAAAAGTAACCTAAGTTACTCCTTATAACATTAGCTATCTGCGAGTGAAAGTCTCGTCAAAATTAGTCCAGCTGTTTCAAAGATTAACCAGAACAAACAGACAGAAAGAGAGACAAAAATAAAAAAATGTTTTTTTGATGTGAAAAGCTGTTAATTTGAAATTAAAAACAGACCCTTAAATATTATTTATACATATGTATTGATATGTAATTAATAGAATTAAGAGTTAGATTAGCTTTTAGGTTTGAGCTTCCGATTAAAATAGAAGTGCTATTTTAAAAATAAATATGAGATATATTATGTATATTAAATTATTACCGTAACATATAAGTTTCTAGCTAGCTTAAATAACGTCTTTTAGTCATTTACCGGATTAAATTGAGTAACTATTAATTACCTAACTAATAAATCGCTCTATTCCTTCTGAGTATTTATAGAATATTAAAACTTAAATAGAAATTTTAATTTTATATAATTAGATGATAATGCAATTTCTAGAGCCTATTATAAGAATGGTATTATATTTATACTTCTTATATTAATTAACGTATATTTTATTATAAATCGAAAAGTTTAATAGAAATATAGGTATTTAAATGCGTAAAGAGCCACTCCAAGTACAGGTAAAACAGAGAACATAAAAATGGGATACATATTGTATTCAATATTCAATTTCCTTGCTATTTCTATATAAAAATTATTTTGTAATTATTAATAATTGAAGTTACAATACAAGTACTTACGTACGAATACAAAATAATATTATTCAGATTTTTCTTAGTAATACACACTGAATCAGAACTTATTTCCTGCTATGTTTATAAATAAATAAATATGTTGGGACATTATTACACACAGCGCCATCTAGTTCCGTGGTAAGCTAAGAAGCTTGTGTTACGGACACCAGATAGTTGGTATACTACATATATAAGTTTAAATACATACATATTATAAATATATACATCCATGACTGTAGTACAAACATCCGAGTTTAACAAATGAATGCCCCCAGCGGGACTCAAACCCGCGACCGCTGGCGCAAGAAAGTAGGGTAACTACAAACTGAATCACTCTCTAAAATCTCGTCTCAGCGTGTGTGCTATGTTTATTTACTTAATAACAACCGAATATACTCTGTATCTAACGCTACATACAATGTAGGTGTGATCTAAGCCAATAGCATTACCGAATTTCTACGCCACACAAACAAAGTACTAGTAATTGATGCGACCAACACATGTGAAGGCGACTGAGGATTGGACGTTCTCTTCAAATATGCTGCTCATTTTTCAAACATCTATTTTTACGGTACTGTGTTTTTTATACAGGTCATGCTTCGAAAAGATCATGTTGATACTTTGTGTTATAATTCACTATTATTTAAGACTTTTAAAATATATTTCTTTGCTGACTTAACCTTATATAGGTGTATGGCTTTATAAATAAAGAATATAAAAAAAATATACATTTCTTTTAGAATAGATTTTATTTTTGTAGATATTTTTTGTTGTTTGATGTATTAAATAATTTTGTTATTTAAAATTTATTTAATTGTTAATTTAAGTGGGAAATTAAAATCGTTCAATCAAGCAAATGTTAAGATTATTAAGATTTTGATCGATGAAACCATGACTCTATGCTAGGAATTCAATTTGTATTTAAAGTAGGAGCTGATACTGTTAAAGCTTTATGTATTATGTATGGCTGCGCTCAGTTAAGTCTTTAAGTCATGAACATCATTTCCTTTATCACTTCCCACATTTTTAAGCGGAAATGTAAAACCAATTATTTGCATAACAAGAATTTGCTATAATAATGTAGAATTTATAAATAATATGGCTACGACTTGAAATATTTTACTTATAAAATAAAAAAAACTTATATTATACAAAATTATTTTATATGATCAAGCAATATTTTATAAAAAAATCCCTTAAAATTGACAATATATTCTGTATATTTTAAGAAAATGAATTAATTATTAAAATTAAAATAAATTTTTAGTTATCAATAAAGTGTATACCTAATTTTATTTAAGTAAAAGCAAATGTAAAGCATCAAGACAGTTCAAGCGCGGCACACTCTGTGTTTTTTGGCACGCCTGCCAACCACTGGTTTATGTGATGCACCGGCAAAAACGAATACTCGTAATTACGTCTGTGTAAAGAAAACAAACTTCCCATCTTTTACAATAACGTATCTAGGTAGGTATTTTGGATAACACCAGTTTGCAGTACACTTTTAATTTTTCTGTAAGCTCTTTGGGATTTAATTTCCTTTTCCTTCAGTTTATAAAATTACTATAAATCAATACAACTATTTATGAATCGTGTAATAATGAGAAAACTTATTTGTTCTTCATTTAGGTAGCACAAATTCACTTTTTTTTGTTAAAAGATGTTAATAATTAAGATATTTTAGTAAAAAAAACATCCAATCGAAAAACTACTTTATCCATAATAATAATTTCGTCAAGGGTTACGGTAGACTCGATCGAAACCTTAACTGAATAATAAAACATACAAAAATAAAGATTTCGAGTTGACAGCATATATTCGCAAAATTCGGATTGTCGAGTATTTTGTTTAATTCTAATGATGCTGACAGACAAATCGTAGTCGCCATATTGGCCACTCTAGCGAAACGTCACAGACAACAAAATACAAATGAAACAACAAAAGTGTATAAAATAAAATATATATTATAATTAAATAAAATATAATATATTTACTACATAAAAAATATTTAATTCCTAAAATTCTATTAAAAAGAATAATATAATAATGTGTTCTAAACTCCTTAATCATAATGCCGTTTTCATTTATCAAATGAAGCGTTATGATTTCTAATAGATGGCGTTATTAATATTTTTATTATTTAATTTTAGTAAGTGTTCATTGTATTGCTAATTGCTATAATATTTTATATCTATACTATACTAGCGCGAGTGAAGCCGCGGTTCCGCTAGTATTTTTTATAAAATATGAACTTTAGTGACCTATCTAAAATTATACTATAAAGTTATTCGTTTTTGTAAGTTTGTATGTACGGAATAATCTCGAACAACTACTGCTGCTCTAAATTAACTTAAGCTATTTGCGAGAAAAGTCAAGGGTAATTGATAGTATCGTAACTACATAATATTATGTATTATAAAAAAATAATACTTCTAATGTTTTATGGCGATATGCCTAGAAACACGCAAAGAAATGCCTATTTACAACAGTTTACAAGACTTCGCTATTCTATTGTCCTTTTTCCTGCGACGTAGTTAGTTATTATCCAAACAAACCATTGTTCTAAAGGTAGTGTTTTTGCAATAAACTTTCATATAAATACGTCACAGTGTATTGACGATACTCTACGGGACTAGACCATTTGCTAGAAGAAACAAAATAAAAAACATTGTATTGGTATAAGCTGCAGTAAAATATGCAATACTAGACACTTACCCCCGGTTGTGTCTGTCAAAGTGATATAGCATTGTGTTACTTCAGTTCATTTTAGTCTATCATATACTAAACTAGCGACTCGCCCTCGCTTCACTCGGGCTCTTCCCTACATTTAGCACAGGCAAAGCCGCGGGATCCGGTAGTTATGCATATAAACCTTCCTCTTGAATCACTCTATCTATTAACCGCATCAAAATCCGTTGCGTAGTTTTAAAGATTTAAGCATACAAAGGGATATAGGGACAGAAAAAGCGACTTTGTTTTATACTATGATGATGATTTCATCTAAATTTATCCAGCCATTTCGCTTGGGGAAGTTAAGGAAAATGGATGTGAGACGAGCTTACAATAGCGTGATCATTTTGGTATTTAAAATGAAAATAGCAATAAAAATAATAAATACAATTTATTTACCTTTACCACTTATTATGTTAGATCACATAGTCTTTAAAACGAAAAAAAAACTTGCTCGTTTATTATTTTAAATTATTTCTTCTAGAAACGAAAGCCATTAGTGAATGATTATTGGTATGTATTGTAGCATTACCAGAGAGTATCAATAATAATCCATCTAATAAGATTTTCCAGAAAAGTTAAAGACTTAGTTAAAGTTTTATTATATTTATAAGATAATAATATATGCACCTATTTCTAAGAACTGAGTCCTTTCACAAGTAGATACGCGGATAAATCTAGATTATATATAAAATCGCCATTTTAATTTGCTTAGAAACAGTAATACGTATCCCATGTAAGAATTATTCATCCAATTAAAATGCTCTTAGGAAATCTCGATCGTTTATCGTTTGAAACGTAACAAACGGCTTCGCGTACGACCCAGTACTGTTACCATCCTATATTCTAAACTATAAGACTGGATGCACACTCGAGATCGAAAATAACCTATTTTAAAATTGAATAAGGTATTTCTAAAATGTCTCAGAGAGATATTGAATTTAACTTATTTTAATTGGTTAACGTATTTATGAAATATGCGGATATACCTACATATGAAAGATAGTAAAAACACACTACATAAGGGTGCATACTTTGCATTAAAATAGATTATCTTTAGATTAAAGAGTAGAAATTTTGGCTTTTAATCATAAATCGCTCGCAGAATATTATTTTGTTAGCAAAATACAAAAAAAAAATTTATTCATTTAATTATTAATTTGAGCCATTTTTTGTGGAAATCTTTTTAAATAATAAGTTAAAAAATACATAATATCATATGTATATAAAAAAAATTATTAACACAAACCGACAAATCCATGTTTATAGTTTAAGCTCAAAATCGCTTAAGGTACGCCAAAATTAGGTCATAGTATTGTCAACGTTAGAGCTTATTTTATAGGAAAAATCTTTCCCACGGAACAAGTTCAACGTAGACTTTGTATTTTATAGCGATTCCGTTATGAGATTTAATGGTAAAGGATACCGTTTAAAAATAATTACAATATATAAAAAAATACATAAACGTGCGAGATTATTTTCTAGATACGATACGAAATAGAGTTTTAACACTCTAAAATTATCATCTTCATTATTTTATACTATAAAACTTTAATTTAACTGTTTTTCCTTCATTATAAAAGGATTTATTTAGATTTTTGGTTCTTTAAGGTATTTAACGTCTCAGGGGTTTATAAATATTTGTTACAGACAGTGTTTCAAAAAATTCAAAATGGCACCAAAGTACCTTATAAAATTATAATTGTTTTTAAATATTTAAATTCGAATTTTTGAAGACCTCTTAGACGTCAAATACCTTAGTCTCTCTCGTGACCATGATTACTGTAAATCATTCGAAACGTCGGGATCCAAAATCAAAATAAATGCGTGACAAAATCTGAAAAGATACAAGTAGTTTCATTTGTAATGTCAAATATTCGGGTAAACCTAAGAAAGTATTATTGTTTTTCCTTAATGTTGGATTCACTAAATATTTATGGGAGATGGAATGGAAATGAAACGAAGCAAGCTTTGAATAAACTTTGAAAACCTAATATGTAAACTTAAAGCTTAAAGCTCGAATTAAAAGTCTGTAGACGCTTCCTAGGCGTGAAAAGAATGATTGAAGCAAGAACTGCGCGTACAAGTAGGAATTATTAATATATAGATATAAGTATAATCAATTGTGTCTGTAATAAAAAGCTCTTGCTTTAATTTTTTAATTTGCAAGCAAGTCAAGTCATGTATTATTATTGTAATTTATCCACTAACACACAACTCTTGTATTTTTTTATGTGTAAGTCCTAGCCTATTTCTATTCTAAGATAGCGGTATTCCAGTGGTAATGCGTTTGTCTGGGAAACCTAGCGTAGCGAGTTCAAATTTCGGTTGACGATCCTTTTGATGAACGAATCATTTTAAACAAGATCACTTCCCTTAACGTGAAGGAAAACTGAATGTTTGAGAGAACCCAGTAAAAACTTACTGAGAAGTATACCTGTATAAATTCAAGCAACTCGCACTTAGACACTGCGACTAGAGCCTAATTTTTAATTAATCCCATCGTATGACCTCCCTTTAGGCCTTTGCCCAGTAATTAGAGAATTTTCTAAGTACTTCTATCTCTATTTAGAATCTTTTCTAAATAAAAGATATAGAATGGAATCTCCGACTTACACATTTGTGATATAACCATTTTTGCGTTTTGATTACCCCAAAAAATGGAACATTACTTTACATATAATAGTCAAGCGAATGAATTTACGAGATCTTTATATAAAGCTATAGTGTTATATAAGACTATTATAATCAGTACCTAACTAGGTAAATGTAAAATTAAGCTAATACTCAATGGTTACTGCGGTAAAGTTGCGCCTATTAACATCTAATAAATAATTATTTGTAAGTATACAATTTTAGTTTAATATTCGTTAGCTAATTCACTATTCTTCAGAAACCGCAAAAATCATTAATTTGCTTCGATTACATTTTTAACTTAATCATTGCTATAAATCGAATAATTTATAGTTATATATTTATTTTCTGTCCATCCATCTATTATAAGTAGGTGTATCATAGTTTATATACTATTCGTACACAGACTTACAGACGGATGGACTGATAAACAAAAAAAATGTATTTTTATAAGTACTGTATATAAGTACTGTATATAAGTCCTTATATAATCATATACATGTAGTAATTTCTGTTACTTTGACTAAGCAAATAGAAACTTTAATTTTATTTATCTGTATAGATTAGAAGACTAAAATCAATTATCTATTAGTGTAATAGAAAACTTAGTTCTTGAATACATTACAATTAATTTAAAGATACACTGGGTTTGAAATTAATTTATAAATAAACATAAGTATCATATTTTCTTAATTTAATCACCATTTACATAAAAAGATTTCATAATATTACATATGTACGTACATACGTACTGACGTACATACACCGTTATGAATTCTAGTTTTTTTAATTCACTCCAGTTCTCCTCTCAAAGATTACAAAGGTTGCCAGATGAGCACAAATCAAAACAAATTTGGTCAATGCTATGTGAAATAAAGAAGACACAAAATAGATTTTAGGAGAAGTGGCACGTAAGTTTTCTTTAGGTTGTTCTAAAAAAAGGGTGATACTACATATTTTAACATATTAATATTCTATGCGGATTTATAAATGAAACTATCTTTTCGGATTTTGTCGCGGATTTATTTTGATTGCTTTACATCAATCATCATTACGGGAATGACTAAGGTTTTTGACGTTTTAGAGGTTCATATTCTTGTTTCAGACAGCTTTATATTACATTGCCATTTTGAAAAAATATTGTCAAATATTCAGGTAAACTTAAGAAAGTACTAACTATTCTCTTCGGATTTGTTAAGAAATAAGAAAATACTGTTTTGCTTCTTGCAGTGTAGCGTGCTTTAACAAAATCTAAGCCTGTGTACACAGCCTAGCTATTTAAACCAGAATATTTTTATTGACATATCGCAGATCGATTCTGAGCTACATTTTTATATCCGTACCTAGTATGTAGGGTTTATTGAAATGTATGTAAATTTCTGTATAACTATGCTAATTGATCCATTAAAGCGCGTGCCCATTATCCGTAATTATTTTAATTTTAAAATAATAAAATGTGTATATTGTTAGACATTTGAGTCATAGGATTAGAATAAATTATATTCTATGTGTAATAGATTTCGAATGGCTTACATATTTGTTAATAAATTGTTTATGCTTTTGTGATATGCCATTATCAATAGACATTCAGTATTTAGGTAGTATTTATTTATAAATATTTTAATATTTTTAGATAACGTAGTGTTTATACGAACATATAACAAAATCCTTTAAATATGCCAAAAAATTAGAAAAATATGGTTCTATGCCTCGATTCAGCGGCTGATGTTAAACCGAATAGTGTGATATTAGGTCACTCAGAAAAATGGATTTAAATAACATTTATATCGTTACGTGAAAAATAGTGCAATTTTAACCAGCGTATATTTTTTTATAAATACATAATAACATAATTTTCTAATTTATTTACCAGCTAATAGACTCGCCTATGAATAAATTTTCTGCGATTTTCTACTCAGATAAAGTTTTAGTTGAAAAGGTTTCAGACCAATAGAGTTTTCTAAGTCAAGTAAAGACTAAAGATGAAAAAACTAATTCCTACTATGTATATTTTTTTACTTCAGACAAACGCATAAAATGTGCCTAAGTAACAAAACAAACAAAAGCTATGATACATAATAATCGTCACATATGCAAATATATACAAACAAATAGAATTATTTATTTTTTATATATTTTTTCAATATTACTCGACCTTACTTTACTGACAATGGAAACAGTCAACATGATAATACATGCTTCGTCCGTCCACAAAACAACATATTGCCTTTAAAACTGCATTACGTAAGTGAGCGCCGAGCCTTTTATATTCTTAAATCACTCTATAAATATATAGCATGTTCTTTTTTCTTCATCTATTATTTATATAGGAAAATTTTTGAATTTATTTTTAAATTTTCTCTTAAATTTATTTCAAATATCATCGTATGATCCATCATAAAAGTTAATGATAATAACTTTTATGATGGATCATACGAATAATGATTTTAGGATGTACTACCTATAATATTTTGAAGACGAAAACCTAAAACTATTTGATCATGTGTTATTGTAGATCATTCATTTCATTCCGTTAGAATACATCTCAAACCTTTATAAAAATTTAATATCTTAAACACTAGGAATGCTAGCTTAGTTAGTTTACTTATAATTTATGGAAAACAATTTTCCTTGATAAGATTCATATCTTTTATGATTGTTTTAGTGAAGTTTACTTGCATTATAATCTACATAATAATCAATAATGGTAATTTTAATATTCAAACAGTGTTTTAATTTTACCATGTAAGGAGGAGGGCCAGGAATAAAATATTGATACTTTCATTATAGTAATACCACAGAATATATAATATATACGTAATACCTTAATTATGGATAATTTTAGTGATATATTAATATTAACTGATACTATAATGTACTTGATAATGGACTGAAGAAAACAGCATAAAAATATTTAACCTATTGTAACGTGAGTGGTTGTTTAGAATTGCGTGCGCTTCCAAGTGCAATAGATCTACTCATAGTTGTAGGTAATACTCGCTTGTGCGATGTATCATTTTGATGCATATAATTCACAATACAAAGTTATGAAACACTATAGTATTTCATTAGTTTTACCATCTACTAGCTACTTACCCTCGCTTCGCTCGAGGTGGTCCCTAGGTACCGCCTCCCTTTAGTTTTATTCTTATTAATTAAATTTTCTTTTATCTAATATATATAAATTACGTGTCACGTTGTTTGTTCGCGATGGACTCCTAAACTACTTAACCGATTTTATTCAAATTTGCACACCGTGTGCAGTTTAAGCCAACTTGAAAGATAGAATAGCTTTCATCTTAATTTATAGCCGCAATATTATTTTATTTCAAATTCAAATTTAAACTGCTTTTTATTCTCTAAACATAATATACTCATATAATCTACTATTATCTTTTTTAGGTATAATAGGTATTAAAGGCAGTGGTAGCGAGCTTTGGAAACCGATAATTCGGGTTCAAGTCATTGCGATCATGTGCGAATTATTTTTAACATGATCACCATTTGTCTTACAGTGAAGGAAAAATCGTGAGGAATCCTGCATGTCTGAGAGAATCTAGCAAGTTTTTGAAAACATGTAAAGTCCGCCAACTCGCACTTGGCCAGCTTGGCGGACTTATGTCCTGATATTCCTCATATTGGGCACGGGGCCCAGCATTGAGACTTAAAAAAGGGTCTAAATACTACAGAAAACTTAAAAATCACATTATATTATTTCAATTACCTAGAATACCCGGTGTGCAATCAATCTCATTCGCAGTTCGCTACTTTAGACTAATTAAAAAATATTTGTACAAACAAGACCACTTAAAATCATCTAATTAATATAAGACCTAGATTGCAATAGATGTAATTGATCTTTGTCTTTTTGTTTGTCCATCTAAATTAACGATCAGCCCAATAAAATGCAAATTGACACAAATAGTAGGTATAGTTACGTTCATTCATGCTTATTGATTAAAGCATAAAAACCGACATGGGAAATGTAAGGAGTATAAAAAAAATGATACACTACATTTACATTATTCATTTGTATTGATTATATTTTATACTAGCAAACTCGGCACGCTTCCGAAGGGCGTTGGTGCATTTTTTTGGGCTAGGTAAATAAATAAACGGTTTTTATTATTTTCTAATACGATAAAAGAAGCCTAAGTTACTCGTTATAACATTAGCTATCTGCGAGTAAAATTGCCGTCAAAATCGACCCAGCCGTTTTAGAGATTCGCCGGAACGAACAGACAGCCAGACAAAAATTTTAAAAATTGATTTTTTGATGTAAGTTCCTTTACAGTTCTATTCTTGGTGTACAATAAAGAATATCGGGATCTTGCAACTCTGATTTTTCTAGTGCGAATTATTCCCAACAAAAAAAATCAGAAAAATTTTAATGAAAAGTAAATATAAAGTCAATTTTCAATTTAAACCGAAACCGAACAAATTTAATCTCCATTATCGAAAAACCTCTTTATTTACTAGTCTAGTCATCTTTGTAATATTATAAATGTTTTGTGTAAAAAAATTTAGAATTCACATAGAGCTTTAGGCCTGCGAATTGATCAGAGATTTAAGAAGAAATCCAACCACAACAAAAAAAAACTATAAAAAAAACTATGTTTTTTAATTACCCTAACCCTGCTTACTAATGAGTCATTTTTATAATTATATTAAGCTTATAGCGAAGAATCATCGTTGTTCTCATTCCGAACAACATCACAGGCGTTGTTCAGTAAATATTTAAAATTACTCTTAATGTTTCTTCATGTCTCGGGATAAAAAGCTCAATCAAGTGGAAAGCTTTTTTCAAACATTCCTCCTACTTTAATGTAGAATTAAACAAAAGTATAAAAAGATAATATGAAGTTATAATTGAACATAATTACACGTTTCCTCTACATTTTTATTGCAGATAACAACTAAGATAGTAAATCTACAGATCATTTATTAAAATTACTCAATTTTTAAGTAACTATATAGTTAAAGAAATAAAAGTAAAATTGTAGCTGTTTTTATTTAAATCTGTGTAATTTAAAAACGTTTTTTATTAGCTTGCAAATAACTTTAAAGGCCTACAATGTTGTGATGATATAATCATTAAAATGCAAATTAAATTTACTTTTCTTCTTTTTATATAGCCATTGGGTAGATTATTTTTAATTATAAAGTATTAAAATCTGTAAAAAAGGCACTAATAAGCATTTATAAACTAAAAAAGCCATACAATAAATAAAAAAATAATTTTTAAAATTAAAATCGTCATTTTTAAATTAAGATATTAAAAACTACGTTGTATAAATTAGTACGCCATAAGTACGCTTTAAAGTAATCCCATTAACTTGTAAAATCTCTTTAGTTCTTTAATAATATAGAGTATATATTTTATACAGAAGAAGAAAGTACCTTAAGTATTGAAGTTAACAAACTCTACTGTGGGAAGCATTCTTTTTTTTTAATAATATAAAAAAATAAAGAATGCTGAATAACTGCAAACAACTAAAAGTACAATAAAATACAGTATTATTATTTAATAGAGTCTTCTGTAAGCATAAAATCTTTCAAACAAACATTATATCATTATAATTGGAAAAACCCGTGAATCTTCTTATCCTATGAATAATCACTAAAAAATACTATCTTTTTTATGGTTTTCCATTTTAAGCTTAGAACTTTTAACCATAAATAGTAATGTGTATAAAAGCTTTCTCCCGATTTAACTGTCTAATGTCTTAAATTCGTCATAAACTTATTTAAAATACAGTATGTTTATTATTAATAATGAAAAAATGGTATTTTTGGATAGAGAGACATTCGGCGTCAGGTGTTGAATGGATTTAGGCCTATCCCTATCTTTCCATACGCGAACTTATTACTAAGTATAAATATTTAAAATGTATTAATTTATTTATATACGAATATAAATAGTTTAATTTAAATTAAGATTACCAAATTAAAATTAAGCCTGAAATATGAACTAATAATAATTTAACTTTCTTAATTATTCTCAGTCTGTTTCCAATGTACTCGTTAGATGATCATTAATTTTTACACATTTCCCTTTAATTTAAAAAAATGAGTTCATAATGTTATTATTAAAAATAACAATTAATAAATACATAAATAATATAATCAATTAAATGTTTTTTTTTAAATAAAAGTCAAAACTTTAAAATCAGAAACACTGAACTAACCTTCGTCCTGTCCAACAAAAGTCCGCACAAAACAAACTTTATAGTCTATGCTTTTACATTTCCAAAACCAATATGGCCGTATGCGCGCGAAAATATTAAACACTAATTACGTAATAACATATTTTTTTTTAATAATTTAATTTGCACTAAGGAAAGTTCAACACATTACACGTTTTAGATGTTATAAGCTAGATTTTTGTTTTAGCCGGTCCGTTTTCATTGTTAGACGTTGCGCACAGGCACTTTCAACACATTATGATCTAACACTGGCCGGCTCTCGATTGCAGAACATACTTATTCTAAGTCAACTTACATTCGTTCATATTTGCCTGCGGGCCGTAGGGCTGTACTAGGACAGCCACCACTTCCTTTTCACGACGCTCGATTTGCAACTGTATTTTTAGAATCGACACTGATTTGTTCGAACTAACTGTAAATTACGCAGATGATACTCTTTCTAAATCTCATTTATGTTTTTGAATAAAGATTTTTGATATAAGTGCGAAAATTTTGTACAAGGGTTTAAAGAGTCTTTTATTTCTCTTTTTCTATTAATCTCGTCCCTATATTTAGCGCGAGCGAAGCCGCGGGTTCCGCTAGTAAATGTTCACAAAAACTTGACAAATTACATACCTAAACCTTCCTCAACAACCACTCTATCAATTGATGAAAACAGCATGAAAATCTGTGAAGAAGTTTTTGAGTGTATCGCGAACAGACAGACATTGTTCTTAAAGAACTCAAATACAAATCAAAATAGTAACAAATTATATTATAATAAATATGTCAGAGGAGTCCGGTTTATTGTATAAAAAAACAGACAGACAGACGCAGCAGAAGACATTGTTTTATAATATGTCTGATTAATTATACCTGTCCAGACTAGAACAAATTGTTAATTATTACATTTATTTACATATAACTTTGAATATTGTACGAATATTAAGAAATTTATTTATAACTACGAGTAGATACATTCTTAGCAGACATTGGATTTGATAATACAATGGAAAAATCGCTACATAAATTATTAATAATATGATTATATTATATAATAATACATTATTACAGGTAAACTTATAAAATTTATATTTAAGTATTTTGACTGTGGGAGTTTTATAAATAAGCATAATGATTAATTTTAATAAATATTCTTCTATAATAAAAAAAGGTTTAAAAATAATTATTTTATATATTATTTTAAGTAAGTTATGTCCAACCCTAGTTTTAGCGTAGTACAAGAAACGTCTTGCATATAATAATATGTTTTAGCCTATATCGAACGCTTACAGGCACCGGGAAGGAACGGCGCGCGCTAAGCTCTCGCGATGTTATTTTTAACTAATACGTTACTTTACTATTTTTTTTAAATAAAAGAAAGCTGAATATATATTATAATATAAAGATTTTAAATTTAATATTAGTTTTAATAGTAGTTTACAACATTTTAAAAAATTTAAATTAAGAACGTTTACTAAATCCTTGAAAATATTAAAACTTTTTTATATTAAAACGAGATTTAAAGCATATGAAAGAAAGATTTTGAATAATATATACCGGTAGTTATATATTTATATAGTTTCTTATATTCATATAACTCTACAAAACATATAATAATTAATATAAAAAATATTATGTTAAATAACGGACATCACTACGCTATTCCGATGCAAGACGCAACACTATTAGTTGTATGCATCGTGCATTGGCCTGTACTGCCGCGTTCCTACTTGCACCAAAAAGGGCCTAACTACGAAACTATAAAAAATCAAAATAGACTTTAAGCATAGGAGTTTGAATGTATTTTTCTTTGCTAAAATAATGGTGGTAACGTTTAACATGGTAATAAGTTTTTTAGAAGCTAGTTCTTATACTTATTTCACTATGAATTTTAGCTATAGCATTAGGTATAGAAAGAAATGCTTGTCTGTACGCGTGGGTTTCTAGGACGCTAGAAATCTGGTATAGCGGTATAATTAGGATGGGCTAGGTTTGTGAAAGGGCTTAATTGAATTGTCGAGCGTTTTTATTTACTTTTTTTATTTATGATTGTTTCGTACTTGTTTTGTGTGTAAGCAATTGTTGTTCGACACATTTTTGATTTTTTTTTGTTTATAGTCTATATTAAGTGGCTATATCTTCCACAAGAAATATATATGTATATGTACGCATGTTACGCACTTGAGAACATCATCATCTGTTTTTTTTAAATTAAGATTTTGTCAGAAAAGTTCAAAAAAATTATTTGTATCCACTATCTTTACAGTACATACAAAAAAGCTTATTCTTTCCTGTGACCATGATTGCTGTAAAGCATTCAAAACATTGGGAACCAAAAATCAAAATAAATCAGCGACAACTTTGCGATAGTTTTTTCATTTAAGTTAATCTAAGATGACAATGAAAAAATTACATAAAAATGTTTGAAGTAGTTGTTATTATAAAAGTCACAATCAATGACATGAATCTAAAAAAGTATTAATATATATAATTAATTTTTAAACTAGAACAAACAAAAGATCATAAATTCAAGAAGTCTAGATAAATATTTACACTGAGGTCGAGTGTATTTAAGCTGTTTCTAATTTCTTTAAAATGTGTATACTATCAATAATAATAATAATTGATTACCAAAAAACTGAGCTTTGTGAGTGCTCACAAAATTTGTTAATGTTTTTTTAATGGTTATAAAATAATATTTTTTGACAGATAAGTCGTAACACATCTAGATATGAAGTTAAATTACTATGTTAAAGTAGGTACAAGTTATAGATTTGTGAGTGAATAGAGTAGACTATCAAAGTTTTTCAGTAAAGTGTAGGCACAAAATTCTTAGGTTGTGTTTATAGTTATAGTATATTTCATTAAAGTCTATTTTTTTAATTTTTTGGAAATAATTTCTGCAATATTTCAGGAATATGTTTTAATGCTCCAAAACATCGTGAGACCTGCATGCCTGAGAGAAACAAGTTTTCGAAGTGTTCAAGAGAAGTCCATCAACCCTCATTTGGCAAGCACGGAGACTATAGCCTAATTTCTCTCGTATTCAAATGTATACCTATGCCTGACTGTGGGATCTTATAAAATGGGTTGAATATAAGTTTCTAATACTGTCATAAAGTTAACCTTTATCATCCCTCAAATTATATTATTATCAAAATTATATTAAATTATTATTTTGCATAAAAATTACAAACCAACAAACATGTTCAAAACATAATATTAAGTAATTATTAACAATTTAATTACAGTCGTACTATTTATAGGGTTTATGTGAATAAATATAATTTTTCTGGCGCCAGCCTCTCATAACTAGTCATATTAACTTATATTATCATAGTAATTGGTTTATTTTGCAACTTATTCAGTACTAGCATTTTCCGCGGCTCTGCCCGCGTTCTAGAGACGGGAAACCATATACTTAGGTACTTATATTTTACATACTGTTATACCATGTGATGTTATATAGCTTATAGCCTTCCTCGATAAAAGGGCTATACAACACAAAAAAAATCAATTCGAATCAGTCATTCCTGAGATAAGGTTGTTCAACTAAACAAACAAACTATTCGGCTGTAGATTTTTAACTTGGACTTATAGATTTTTATATAGCAAGCCTTAGTTTTTTTCACTAAAGGACAATAGTAGGTTTCACCTTACTTTACTCATGCTTTATTTTACGAACAACGCCGAAACCTGTCAAATAGTGAAAGTTTAATTAAAAACTTTCTAATCGCTTTCCTTTATACGCACATAGACATAACTATCTGTATGAAATATAAAATTTATGAATTATATTCACTATTATATTTATAACTTTCTTTATTATGCCTATTAAAATATTTATTTATTCTTAACTAACGGCTCACTTTAGTTTAAGACCCTAACTTATATTTATTACTAAATTACTTAGATTCCACATGTTTGAGAGAACCTTGCTAGTTTTCGAAATAAATAAATAATAAATATGCTGGGGCATTAGTACTACAGCATCATCTTGTTCCATGGTAAGCTACGAGGCTTGTGTTACGGATACCAGACAATAGATATACTTCACATATATACATTTTAAATACATATATTATAAATATAAACACCCATGACTAGAGTACAAACATTCGTGCTCAACAAACGAAATCCCCTAGCAGGACTCCAACCCGCGACCACTAGCGCAGAAAGTTGGGTCACTACCAACTGAGCCACTTGGCTAGCGTGAACTATAGCTTGATCCTTCTCGTATTGAAGAGAAGACTATGCCCAGTAGTGGGACGTTAAAAAAACTGAATATAATACAATACTGAGAAAACCTGTTATATTTATATTTATAAAGCTCAAATATACTCTTTATTCCGTTTTCTATTGTTTTCATATAACTCTTTCGACTAAAGCAGTGTATGTTCAAGCTTCAGTCGGCATGATTTTTTTCGACAACTTCAACTATCTTCCTAACGTTACAGGCTTACACAAAGTCTTTATGAGTTATAAGCTTAACGTTCAGACAGACAAATAAGGTGAGGGTTTTTTTTTTGAATAATGAATAAAAAAATATGTTTGGAAATTAACATAAAGCCTCATCTCGTTCCATGCTCGCTACAGGCTTGTGTTACGCTTACCAGATAGTTGATACACTACACATACATAACATTATATACACAGGTATAAATTAAAATGGATGTTTAAATGAAAAATAGGTAGATAAATACATAGCTATAAATTAAAATGGATGATTAAAAGAATATAGTAAATTTATAGAATTTGCCTAAATTTAATATATCATTATGTGCTTTTGCTTTTTATACAGCCTATAAAATTAGTTATGTTCCGATTTATTAGATGAAAGTCTACTTATCATATCATCATATCCGTTACTTTCCATGCATCTTAAACAAAACTCGTATAAGTCATTATATTTAAAAGATTGTTTAAAATTCAATGAAACATGTTATATGACATTAAGCGGAATAAGTGACCAAATAAAAAACTACAGTAGGTCTATTAAAATATGGTAAATAAAAAAAATACTAAATTATTCATAATAATAATAAATATGTTCGAAAATTATTATATTCACTTCTGTGTATTTATTGCTTTTTAAAACTCAATTAGTTCCTTTATTTGCAATAATAGGAATGTGTTTCTGATACACTTTGGCCAGCTATTCTTGCTATTACGAGTCGTTTGTGCAAGAGATATTATGGTGCACAGGTTTGTGCGCACACTTTACATGTACTCTTTATTCTGTCCAAATCCAGTTTAACGACTATTCAACATGAGACCATTTCACGAGACAACGTGGTGAAAAAGCGTCTTGTTCTCTACTTTCAACTTGTGGAAGGGGTTATAAACTTGTTGTTTAAAGTACTTTCAAAGTTGTTATTATTTAAAAAAATATTCATACTCTATTTTTAGTCAATAATTTTTTAATAATGTTGATTTTCGATATACAGATGATTTCTTGCATGAACCTGTGCATTTCATGTTTTGTAATGCCTTATTGACATTGTAATTAATGATACAGAGACCATCCATATCTCTGTTTGGGAACGCATCGCAAGGAAAAACCGCTGGATATATTTTGATGATATTCAGTATGATGATAGCTTGTTATATGGCAAATAGGATAATCTTAGAAATTTATAGCTATCGTTAAAACAGTAACTACAATAATTAAGGACGAACCCCAGCGGAGTGGGGGTGAATCGCTAGTATTTTTATTTAATATACTTTACATATACCTGACTTATGGCTGTTTGCCTACGGGCTGCATAAATGACCAACTACCGTCACAAACGAGGCACAGTAGAATAATTGGCAAAATAATAAATATGATGCAAAATCGCTTTTTAGTTTAATATTTACCTATAATTGGTATACGACTCTATGAGATAAATATTAGAAATCCAACAAGGTGGTATGTTATGACCTATTGCTTCGCCGTTTGCAGATATAAATGTTGTACAGATATTATATTTAAATGTTTTAATGAAGTTGAACATGAACGTTACTCAACGGATTTACTTATAGATCTCTTTGTCCGATTTAACAAAGGAATGATTCTTAAGTTTTTCGTGTAGATAATACACTTCTAGTATTTTGAAATTCAATTTAAATTAAAAAAAATATCACTAAAGATTTATGTGTAAAGCTAATATACAAGTGTGTTTTTATATATTAGTACGAGTAAGTGCGTTTATGTATTTTTTTACATTAAACACTAATAATTACCTTTTTGTGTACTTCCCGTTTCACATTTTTGTTCCGTTGGCATATTAGACTTTCTATATTTGCTCAAACTTTCTGCACATCTGATCTGTATTGAATTTCCTTATGGAAGGAACCATATTAGTTTTTGATTACAATTATTATAACTTAAAGTCGTTCCTAATCCACGAAATACATAATGCTTATACTAATAAGTTTAATCAATACTTCATTAACCTTTTGCCTTTTTTAATTAAAATTTTCATTAAACTCATATAAAATTTTAATAATGTACCTACTTAGGCATAGATATTATTCACCTTAAAAAATAGATTATTATTCACGATACATACTACTTAGGGGCCATTCATTTATTACGTAAGACTGTTTTCGCTAGTTTTTGACCCCCTCCCCCCCTATTATAAGAAAAAATAAGAATAGGTCGACCCCCTCCCCCCTGTTCAATAGTTATTACGTAAAAGTCTAAAAGAAAAAATGAATACACTTTTGGTTTATTTTAATGTTTATTTTTCAAAGTAACAATTTTTTTAAATGTTTATTTGTAATTTCAAAGGTACAGTACCTTTCGTGCGGTTTCCCGCGCTTTTTCAAAGTATAATTTTAACTATGCGCATTTTTTTGATCTTACGTAAGAACTATCGAGACTCCCTCCCACCCCCTTGTAAGAAAACATAAGACATGGTCGACCCCCCTCCCCCCTAAATTGTCTTACGTAATTAATGAATGGCCCCTTATCAAGCCGCGGTAAAGTAATTTTTACACTATATAGTAAATTTTCTTTATAATGTATGGTTAGGAAAAAATCCGGAAATATGT
The DNA here is from genome assembly GCA_905231865.2 of Boloria selene. Classification (NCBI taxonomy): domain Eukaryota; kingdom Metazoa; phylum Arthropoda; class Insecta; order Lepidoptera; family Nymphalidae; genus Boloria; species Boloria selene. The sequence continues at coordinate 2,397,967 of HG993156.1, forward strand.
GATAAATAAATTATGAACTTAGAATGTTCAGAATTTAACTGGAAATTAAATACGCACTGGACCAACAGTTTAAGTCGCACCGTGAAACCGAGGCTCACGTAGACTCGATCAGCACAAATGCATGCAAAACATCACCGTAATGTAATAAGACGCATTTTTCTTTCACAAAAACGTATGCTCTTAATGGTGTTAGAAAATTGATGCGAGTTCAATAGGGAGCTCGTCTGAAGGATACTCTACTTAATATATTATTTTAACGTGTATATAAATATGTTGGAAAATCATATTTCTTTCTTTTTTTATTACATATTATTAATTTTTAATGCGTTTGCAGCTAGTTTATTTTAAATTTACCGACGGATAAGTTCTATCCTTTTAACAGGATATTGACATTGTCTGTATATTTGATAGATGATATTTATAAGAACGGACTCTATTTCATTCATTAAACTTATTAATGTGCTCAGGAGACAGGACAGGTGTTTTTGTTTTTTTTTCGCAAATAATTCTATACCTGGGATAATATCTGTGAGAGCCGACCCTTTAAATATTCCTATGAAAAATGAAAACAATCTGTTGTTTTACTGCTTTTTTTCTTTCTTTTCTCTTCTCTCTCTTCTTCTTATTTTTTATTATCATTATATTTTTGTTATATGTATGTAATAAAGGTAGGATTAATAAGCATTCAAAAAATATTATGGCATTTTATCCTTATAACAGCTGAAAAAAAAATTGAATTGGGCGAATTTTGTTTAATTGTAGGAAGTTGAGAAGATAATAAAACGAATTTAAGGCTGTGATGTCAAATGACTCAAAAATTCTTGAGCACTACTCAGATATGTGAAAACAGTAAATACAATATAAGTTCATTGATCTTTATACATGAAATATACTGTTTCTATCTTTATAGTAATTTATTCAAATCTTAATAAGAATTCCTTTTTTAATCAGACGAAACGGAACAACGACTTTGAATAGTTATCACAAGTCCAAAAAATCACAACAATATCTATATAACCAAAAACTAGAGAATCATTAACAAGTGTTCTTATTTATATTCTAAAGTGCATATGTAGAGCCTAATTTCGTCCGCTACATTATAACTGACACTAAGTTTTTACCGCGCATTCTTCGCAACCACTCGAACAAGGCATTCCGATGGCGCAAAACAAGTAAATGCTGCCCACGCATCGTCCATTCTATAAATCTCATTTTTGCAATATTAGTGCTAATAGAAAATATTTAAAGTGTTTTTAATTAGAATATTACTAACAAAATATTGAAGGATAACTGAATTATTGTATAAAGCTTTTATAAAACTTGTTCCGTTTGTATTTAAAATGTTGAAACTCTTATCTTTTTGAGCTGAAACTGACTGATTCGCACATGACAATATCAGAGGTGTGAGACCCGGATTTAAACCTACATCACTCGGTTATCCGCGCGAGAGTATTATAAACACAAACGGCATCTAAGATGCGCTTGAGTGAAGCAATAGTAAGTCACTAATTCATAAACAAAGCTTTTTAAATAAGATTTTCATGACTCAAACATAGCACATATGAATTAGCTTCAATTAACTTTACCAATTTTTCCATTATAAAAAATCATTTTTTATTTGTATTATATTTAGTTTTATGGTTTTAGTGTTAATTAATGTGGTATGGTAAGTATGTTGTCAACTGTTTTTTTTTCGCAAATTGGAATGAGTACTAATTAATTCTACTTTGGTTTCATGTTAGTCTTCAACTGTTCTTACTAAAGAGAAGATTTCTTTACTTAAAATGTATGTATTTGTGAAAAAAGTTGTGTCATCTATGTGTAGTAATCTCTGTTATCTGTATTTTTCTAAACAAACCTCTATTAAACAAATTTGATACATTATTAAGGAACTTTTAATTTTTTTATTTCTTATATTCCAACTACGAAGTACCTACTCGTTATTTATTCCTACATCGTACATGCTTTTAGAAACACTAAGTTGGGGGGCTTATTCGTAGATATATTCATAGATATAGAACTCAGACTACATGTGAGTATCGAATATAGGGATATAGTTTATTAACACCCTAACGTTAGGGCAACAGCATTCGTATTATAGAGATTTATGCATAGGTCTGGTGCCCTTTGCGTTCGTATAAAGCCTAGCTAGTTAATCAATCGCCGCTCAAACTTGGTATTTGAATACCCTGTACTTACAAAAGATGTCATTTAATAATGGTAGATAATAAATATAAGTCCTAATATTGTTTTTGTTGAACCTAAGTCTAATTCGATTTGCTAATCAGAAATCATTACAGTAAGAAGCATCATGGCTATCGAAGGTCTTAAATAAAAAGTGGGATCGTTACGAAACGTGTAGACGCCATTATACGTTAATGATGCATTAAAATAATTTTTATATGAATAGTCTGTATAAAGTTGCGATGATTAAACGAAAACTATCTACATACATATAAAATTTAAAATCGTTTAATGAAAACCCATCAATGTTCCGCTAAAGCCCGTCCATAAATTCCGAACACGCAGGCGGGGTCGATAGAATTTAATACAAAATCCGTTGAAATCCGCCATATTGATATATACATTTTTTCCCCCACCGCCTCCCTCCCTACATAATTGAGCGTTGTGAAAACTATCACATTGGTAAATGACGCTCCCCCTTCCTCCTGCAGTTTTCCGACTACCCGCAATCAATAATTTGGCTGGGCAATGACTGCGATGACTTAGGCATGCGCAGTGCACCCCGCCCGAGTCATCGGCAAAACCTGAACTTGACTTGACGAAAACGAAAGTTAGAGGCGAATGTTTCTATGCCATTCTTGGCATTCGATACGCATGAGGTGCCACCTAACGTAAAGCTAGACAATATTTTGATACAATTTTCTGACTCGTTGACTTGGACACGCCTTAAAAATATTGCTGATGATAAAAAATATTGTAACGTTAATGAAGATGCTTATTTAAAATCAAATAAAGGAGATAATTCTAAGTTTGTTACTGATTTCAAAATCAGAGAAAATCCTGAAAACATTAAATTTAACGATGATGATAAATAAAATGAAACTGACGCTATGCAAGAACCTCGTGAGAGCGAGTGAGACAGAGATACAGCCAATGCTCTATCGCTTATGAACAGAATTTTCATAATGGCTGCAAAATTATTGAGCGTACATTCTATTCAGACATAAAGTTTTACATATACATGTACACAAGCAAATTATTAGATATTGAATACTTATATATTAAAATATACTTAGAAGTAACGAAGCACTTACCTATGTTCAGTTTGGTTGGTATTTGTCGTCAGTCCTGGTATGGTTTAGTTATTTAGTGTTAGTTTTCTTTTTATTATATCTGTGATCGTCTTCGTCTTCAACTCGTCGATTTAGATTGTGTCGGAGTTATCTTCTTTAGTATTGTCTTTATGTATCACGTCTAGCCCTCAATTATTTTGAAGCCCGTTAATTTTTATACATATATATGTAAATATATAAAACGTTACAGGTATAGAAATAACGAAAACATTTAACTAAGTCTTAACGTTAATTTACTTTTAATTTTGTACTATTAAAGAAATCTAGAAGTCGTTTCAACAGGTAGGTAAACTTGGTAAATTTAGTTTTTTTTGTATTTTTTGGCGTAATTTTAATCTTACCTTTTTACTATTAATTTAAGGCCAATTTAAGGCACGAGTTTTTTTGCTTAATTTGTTTTCATCTCCCTTATAATCTGAATTGGTAGATGAAATTGGTCGAAACTTTTCCAAAACTTATTTGCCAAAAGTCTCAAATATCACTTAGCCTTATGTTTAGGTCCAGAGTCACTAATTTTACTTTCACTATAATATATATGGAGAGTCTGTATATAAAACTTAAAGTAAATCAATCGAAAAGTTCCAAAAATAACCAGTGTTGTTTAAATGTACTTAAAAAACTCAAACTCTTAAATTCTCTTTTCTATTGTTTTCTTATAATAACGGTTGATATAAACGTAAAACTTGTTCTATTGCGAAAAAACGTGTTTCTTTATCGTCAAATGGCGCTGGCTGTTATTTGTTTATTTCTAAATTTCCTTTTGCTATAAAATCTTGGTGATTTTCGGTTTCTTGCGCATTTAACTTAGTTGCTTCTGCATCTATGGAGCCACGACTTCTTTCGTGGTTTTCCCATGGATTTTTTTCTTCGAATGATGGTCGGCTGCTCCTCCCGGATGGTTGTAGATCTTATTTAGCCCTGTTACAACGAATCCGAGCTGAACTGCCTCTCAGTTGCCTTAACACTAGTTTACAGTTTACAGAAATTAAACCGGTGTTCCGATCTATTGCAAAAGTTCAAGTGTTGCTGAATACTATTGATTAATAAATCACTTAAAATCTAAGATGATTATGTGAAAAAACTGAATATTGTCTATTGCATAAAACTATCCTTTGAATGTGTCAGCGGGCGGCAGCGATGACTCTAACGCATGCGCGTAATTTCGAAATTTTTGTTAAACCAAAAGATTGGTATTTTAAATTTTCGATTTTTTGGGTTTTTAGGCCGTTTGAAATTTTTTTATTGAATGATTTTTTTAAAGTTTTTTTGCGCGGTCAGATTTTTGGCGCGTTGCGTAGGTGTTAAACACGCGTCGTCATCAGGCTCGCTGGCCACACTGATGTTGGAAGGTTGCATTGCTGCTGCATCGGCCCCTGCCTGGGGGGGTGGGTTGCTCCCCCAGGGTGGCAGGTGGCCCTCATCCCAGTCATTCGCGTACACCTCGGAATCATCAAATAATGATTTTGTGTGTTTATTATAAAACTCCATATATATGCCTACCCGCGCAGCCTCTACTAGAACCCGGGCGAGGAATTCAATTTACAAATTACAATATCCATGTGTGTGTGCATTTTGTACGGACGTTTAGAATAAACTATTTGCTTGTTATTAATTTCAACTGAGGCGTTATCAACACGCGATCAATACCGCGAATTTTGTGTATATAAAGATTATATACAAAACGGCTAGGCTCTTTCAGAATTATATAATATATCGGCAGCCATTTTGCTTTAACTTCATATTATCCTCTCATTTATCGGATCTTTGACCTGCTTGACTTCATTATAAGTAATTATCATTAATGTGATGCGTTGCTTTATTGAACTTATTTAAATAAAATCAAATCTGTTCTTACGACTAATTTTACCTATTTAACTACAGTACTAGATAGTTTTTGTTTTAGATAGGGATCCTTCTTACGTACATATAGAGATCATTTTGGGGAAACAAGTATCCTGGCGTCAGTCCGTAACTAACCTTCCCTAACAATTGTGCACTTATTGGGTTAGATAGTTCAATGAGTTTAGTAGCGTTGACTGTAATTAAAAGGTTCTAGGTTCTATTTTAAGGAATTTCCTAAAAAGAGTGTGTTCTTGTGATGATATGGCTTATTTATATGGATATATTTCTTTTATATTCATTACTTTTGACGAAAAAACTATGGTTTTGGAAAATGTAATTTTAATACAGTCATTTTTATATTATAATTCAGATACAAAAGTAAATAAAAATAATTATATTTTTAGTAGATATTTATTATTGCAAGATTTTTATGGGTACAACTTAAAATATTTTTATATAGTAAACAAGTGAAATTCGTCGTCACAGAGCTTAGCTTTAACGAACAGACAGACAAACAGGCATAATTTACATATGCATTTAGCTCATATATTTTTCTTAAACACAGACACTTCAAATTTCTTTATGTGTACAGATTTCTTTGTGTTCCGATATACTAGACGAAACCAACGGCGAAACCTAGTATAAATAAGAACAATATAACACCTACAAGTATAGGAGAGCTGAATTCAAACAGTAAACAGATAAATTAAATATGTATTGCATATTTAAAATCGGCATAATAATTTATTTACTACTCATTTTCATAATTCTCCACACAAAAATCACGCCTTCGCATAACATTAAAATATGGTGGCTCATTCATTTCTGCATTATTGGTAATCCCTGGATCAGAGAGTATTCAAATTTCTATGTGTCATTATTAATCGGGGTAGCTTTATAGGTGTTAAGACCGGTTATTTGTTAATTGATTGTAGAAAAAATACGTATTTATTACCTACTAGCATTTCCCGCGGCTCCATCCACGTTAAAAATACCGGAAACCAAATTCTTAGATATACTTAACATATTGTGTGTATATATGTCATATAATATGATGTTATATAGCCTATAGTCATCCTCGATAAATGGGATATATAACACTAAAAGAATTTTTCAATTCGAAGTAGTTCCTTAGATAAGCGTGCTCAAACAAAAACAACATTTATAATAAAATTCGGAGTCGAATTAGTGTATACTTTTTTTTAGAAAAAAACGCGCCTGTCTGCATGTTTGTCTATCTGTTTGTGATTTTAATGAAATTTAGTATGATGATGATAAAGGAAAATAGGTACATATCACATTTATAAGAAATCCTAACTTTTTTACAAAAGTTAATAAACTAAATTTAATAAACTAAATTTAATAAACTAAATTTAATAAATTAAAAGTTCATAAACTAAATTTTAAAAGTCTATTTAGAACCTTGAAACTTCATTTGAAATCACAAGTTCGATTCCCTAAAAATATGTACATTTTTTTAAGGACAAGTTTAAAAATAATTAATAAGCTTTCCTTAAACATAGTAAATATACCATTATAAATAATAATATTTACAAAGCCACTTAATATATTCGTGTCTACATTGTTAGATGTTGCAATTTGACCGGAAGATTATACCTTCCTAATAATGATGCCTTTAATACAGCTCGCATCGGCTATACGCATTAGGTAATAGTTCATTACTGCGATAAGGTATCTGAAAATTCATAACTAAAATACTTTACCAAAACCATAGTTATGTAATAAATAAAAAATATATATATTTAAGACTAGCTTCGCTTGAGGTTATCTTTAGGTACGTTTTATTTATTTACAAACCCTATTTTGTTCTAAAATATAAGTAGCTTAAGTAACTACATACAAAATTAACCGTTTGAAATTTGAATCTAATTATTTTGTTCAATGGCTTCTAAGAGACCCAACAAAAATTTAAATATAAATCTGGATTGAAGAATATTGTCTTCAGGCCTTTTTTAAAGTCCCACTGCTGGGCACAGGCCTCTCTCAGTACAAAGGGGATTAGGCCATGGTCCACCGCGCTGGCCAAGTGCGTGTTTGCGGACTTCACATATCTTCCGAAAACTTGCTAGGTTCTTTCAGACATGCATTCCTTACGATTTTTTCCTTCGCCGTAAAAAAAGTGGTAATCTTGATAGATATGATTCGCACATGAAAATATCAGAGGTACGATACCCGGATTTGAACCCGCATCACTTTGTTATCCAAACGCTTTACCACTGCCTTTGTAGAATATTACCGCATAAAAAGCTTTAAAAATATATTCATAAATATATATACGATATGTCATGTCGAAAGATTATCGCTCTGATTGCGCGTCGTTCAGCTCGGCTCGTGAAAATGCATGTTTCATTCGCTTATTAAGCCTTATGTACCAGTAAGTATGTATTATTTAAATAAGTATATATGTGTAGCCTTATCTCCCCACTGCGACGCATTTTCGAATTGAAGGTGGAACATTGACTGTAAAATAAAAGTTTTCTTTTATTGAATACATCTCTTGCTTTTTGTGTTTGCGCTGAAATTACTAGTACAATATAAAATTTATTATGTATTGAATACTATGTAAATAATACAAGATTTATCATAATTTATAAAAAACCAGAGTATGTTTAATAGTCTTAATGAAATCACAGTGTTATCAATAGATTGAGTAGATCTAAAGTTACAGTATGAGCTTTTTCTATACACTCTTATACAAAACAGGATTTAAGTGAACATGGACTAAATCAAAAATATACGATTAAAGCTGTATAGAGCTTTCTCTATCTTAGACTATACATAAAACACTTAGTATAATTTTCGATAGAGAATCATCTCTATCGAAAAATCTAACCTACCTAATAGAGTCTTAAAATAAAAGCTTACCATAAATACGTCTAATTAAATACCTACTGTGGATTAAAGTTTTAATATTTCACTGAAATATAAATAACACCCTTGAAAATCTCTACAATTACAATTTACATAATTACAGAAGTTGCATAGATATCGCAATACAACATAAAAGAAAAATATATAGCCACATGAGCTTAATTCTTCCTTCTTTTTCGAAGTCAGTCAAAAATCCATCTAACATATAATATAAACAGTCTGTAGCATTATCTGTTGCATTCGTAAGTATTTTCAACGGATTTGACAGGTGTAAATGAAATCCACGCAAGTCGATGCGTTAGACACATTCGACGCACTGAATATTTTGCATGTTAACTATTGTAGACTACTAGCAAACTGCGACTTCGCTCGTTTTCACTGAAAATGGAAATGTCTAATAAAAATTATATATGTATGACTCATGCATTAAAGATCTAAATAACTTTTTTTATAAAATAGGTTATGGTTGAAAGGTCACATAATATTATGTATGTAGATTTAAAGTATATATTGTTAACTAGGGACTCACCCTTGCTTCGCTTTGATACGGCTCTACGTAACATTTTAACGGTTAGCATTCATTTCTTAGAGAAGATTTGTTTTCATCAAAATTCGTTCAATAGTTTTCGAATGATGTGGTCACAGACAGACTGACTGACAAACAAAGAGATTGACAGAGAGAGACAGAGATAGACAGAATAATGATTATTTTTATAATAAAATAAAATAATTTAATTCAGAGATTCGATTCGGTTAGAATTTACGAATAGATAATATTTATATTTTTTTATATACATATATTCATTATTTTTAATATTTAAAAATATATTTTAGTTTTGTTACTCTGAAGAATTCTATGTAACTTTATTGTGCAATAAAGAATATAAGGATATAATATTACCTTAAAAAAAAAGAAACGGTTCTATTAGTTAACTGTAAAATATCGTTGACCTAAAAATGACCAACGCTAACTTTTGTCTATCATTGCTTGCCAGCTAAACCGTATCGAAGGGATGCTGTAACGATTAAGCATTGAATATGAACCTTATTACAAAGATTTTAAGGTATAAATTTGCAAATTTTTAGAGAAATACTTCAATAGGTCTGTCGACTGATGACTACCGCAGTCAAAATGCCGTGTAAAGCGAATAAATACTGACGTAAATGATTTGATCTACACTTACATTCCTATCGTTCAACCACTTTCAGTATGACTTTATACTTGTATGTTTATATTGCTATAAGAGCTTTTAAGCACAATGTTAGATGTAAAAGCTTTACAGTAACAATTTCTTATACATCATCGAAAACCGGGTCTATAGAGGATAATTTAAGAACATTATTATATGTATATTACTTGGTGTAAATTACTGTAACGAGCATAGCTTTATAGATTGGAATAAAAATTTATCCGATAAAATCCATAAAACTAATATATAATAGTCAGTTTAAAAATAACACAATTTGACCATTTTATATACTTTGTATATAAAATTTGTATTTCTTCATATTAAATTTATACTGTGACTAAGCTTAAGCCGATGATTTTTAACCATTCAAAGAGGTAGGATGTAAATTGAAGAACTATTTAATACATTTAAAGCACAGAATCGACTCTATATCATAATATCAAAACAAATTATCATTGAACGAAATTTTCGTATTAGCCGTTGTGGTATTTTCATTAACATAGCGCATCTATACGTTTAAAAACGTGAATAATTTACTTTAGCCGCTCGTTCGTTTATCAATAAGGTAAAAATGAAGTATTTAACATCCTCGAACACGACGTAGGGTGAAAACAGTGCTATAGGTAGCCTAGATAGTTTTTGTCTTCCATCCCACTCTAGCACTTGCGCAGACTCGTCATCGTCATCATGATTCCCCCCCATGGGGTCGGTGGGGTTAGGGAGAACCCCCCTACATCAATATACGGCAAACACCGTAGATAAAATAAACCCATACGAATGCAATGCCATACGTATACACACGCACAACCATACTAAAACGCACACGCGAATCATTTTATACAAAATTGAAGGCAGATAATTACATTAACTATATACTATATGGGCGTGGGAGGTTTTCGGAAAACGGAAAATGTTTTTCACTTATTTTTCAGAAGCAAATTCGTCGATACGCGATTTTAATACTGGTGTCGGCAATGTCCGCTGTAGCTTTTATTGTTTCGACAATTTTTCGTGAAATTGATTGCACTGTATTGCTTTTAGGTTTTATTTGTTGCGAGTTCACGTTTAACCACACAAAATGGACGCTCAAAGAGAATGCATTACTAAATTTGAAACATTTTGACATTATTAAATGGAGTGAGGTTTACAACTGTTTATTTTTCGCGTTTAGTTTAGAGTATGGCGATATGTCTTGAATTTTAATCGATGTTTTTAGAATATTGTACGTACTTGTACATGTCTAACCAAAGTATTCAAATTACTATTGATACAATACATATATTCTTTATTGCACACCATTATTTTACATCATCATCATCATCGTCATAAGCCCTTTTTAACGTCCCACTGCTGGGCACGGGCCTCCCTTCAATACGAGGGGGATCAGACCATATAGTCCACGGGGCCTAGTGCGTGCTGGCGGACTTCACATGTCTTTCGAAAACTTGCTAGGTTTTCTCAGACATGCAGGTTTCCTCACGATATTTTCCTTCACCGTAAGACACGTGGTAGTAATCATGATAGAAATGATTCGCACATGAAAATATTCAGAGGTGCGAGACCCGGATTTGAACCAGCATTATTTTACATATTTAAAACAAATTAAAATAGAAATAGTTCTTCTAGTACCTTTTCTACACAACTTCCAGGCAGAAAAAAAAATAGAGACGCGTGCAAATATTCTGAAGTAAACAATAAAAATCATCAGACTGACAGATTGGAGAGAGGTTATAAAAAAAAGTTATTCGCAATAATATCGAGACTAACGACTGGTCCTTGCTCTGCTCGGGTTCGTTCCCTAGTTACGTTTTAACAAAAAAAATTTTCGAATATTTTTGTTCTTATACGTTATAGTGACCCTTCTTGCGCCAGAGGTCGCGTGTTCGAGTCCCGCTGGGGGCATTCATTTGTAAAGCTCTGCTGTTTGTACTCCAGTCGTGGGTGTTAATATTTATAATATGTATGTATTTAAATTTATATGTATAATATCAACTATCTGGTATCCGTTACACAAGCTTTCTTCGTAGCTTACCACGGAACTAGATGGCGCTGTGTGTAATAATGTCAACATATTTATTTATTTATATGCATATGCTAAGAAAAAATGACTTATTTCGACATGTATAGATTAAATAGTAAACTCAGTAGTGCGGATAAGTAAGGATTTGTGAACAGCGCTTGCTCAATAACGGAGAAAGTTAGCTGAAGTTCAAGTCGTGACTTACGCAATATGTGTACTTTAAACCAATATTATAGCGTCCTTTTAACTAAGAATATTATTTAAAGGATGGCGAAAGCAACTATTATACTACTGTATAAAAAGGAAGGGTTTTACATGTTTGTTTGTCCCTTCACACTAAAATGGTTGGACAGATTTCGATGAAATTTAGTAGAGATAGACTATTCGGATATCGCATAGGCTACTGTTGTACTTAATAATATTTACCAAAATATACGTGAAAGGCGATGTTTTTGGAAAGATAATGTTGTAATTATTTCAATTAACTACCACAACAAATTTTATGAAATAAAATAATTATAAAAAAAATGATTTAATAAATCTTAAAACGTAATTATAATGTGTATGAATATATAATGTTGTTTTAACCTACTTGGCACTGACCTCTCTTCAATAAAAAGAAGGAATTAGACCATCTATACGACAGTAACAAGTAATAGAATAAAAAGTAAAAAAAAAAGTAAAAAAGTTTATTGACATATTTTACAAGTACATTCTATTGAAACCCCTGAGCCCCTGCGCTAGTAAAAACTGTATTGCAGGAGTCAGTGACTTCCCCATTTAATTTGTAACAAGTATATGCCAACAGTAGTTTATATAAAACAAATAAAATAAAAAGATAAAAAGAAAAAAATCTGAAGAATATAGTTAAATAAAATAAAATTATAATTATTTTACTAGGTTTCGCCCTCAGTTCTGCTTCCCTGTATTTCTCATATATACTTACTCATTCATATATTATTGGTACATACATCATAAATTATTTATTCATTGTACCTGTTGTATTCAGCTTTCAGACTAATAAATCTTAAATTATCTGATGCGACTCACGCACCACCTATCGTTCGTCGACTGTACTTTGTCAAAAATCTTTCCGGCCAGCAGCAAGACTATTAAAGTTATGAAATTTTTTATAAATATTTTTTCTATAAGTATGAGTTTAAAGTATGTGTAGTGTATCAACGATCTGGTAATTGATACTGTAATTTATAACACAAGCTTACTATGAAACAAGATGGTGCTGTGTGTTAAAGTCATACTTATACGTAAATATTATGTATAACGCATCACTACATATTATAAAACAAAGTCGCTTTCCCTGTCCCTATATCCCTTTGTACGCTTAAATCTATAAAACTACACAACGGATTGATGCGGTTTTTTTTAATAGATAGAGTGATTCAAGAGGAAGGTTTATATGCATATCTAGCGGATCCCGCGGCTGTGCCTGTGCTAAATCTAGGAAAAAGCCCAAGCAAAGCGAGGGCGAGTCGCTAGTTTAACCATATAAATCTATATTCTAGGATAATTCTTACCTGTACCTATAAATAATAAGCCATTCAAAAATTTCAACTCGATGTGGTTGACACTTTTACGTTTAAGAATAACTATAACGACTAAAAATATCATAAGCTATAAAATAACAAAATAAATTTAAAAAGTTACAAAGTTTTTGAACCAAGCAGTATTTAAATATTCAAACACAGAGGGGTCACAAAATTAGTACCTATATAGTATTAGATACATAACTAAATAATTGAGCACAAGTCAGTCTGCGGTCAAAATAGTTGCATTTACCCGCAACTGAACGTTTGTGGCGCCGTTATCTAAGATATACACTAACTAGGGCCCGTGACTTTGCGCGGTGGACATTATGATATAGCTTTAAATGTGTACCTACCTACTATAAAAAGCTTATTAGTATTTAATATAATAAAATTCTTACTTAGTTGAATCTGTATATTGAAAATTTACTGAAAATCGTAACGTAGTCTAAATAAAGAAATATCTCGTTTATGAGAAATTTATACTCGCACTAATAGTTGAGTCGTTACTACTTTATAATTAAGAATGATCTATTCAAATAAATGTAATTGAAGAAAGTAGGTATTTTTTTTATGGTAAAAAGGGGGCAAACGGGCAGGAGGCTCACCTGATGGAAAGTGATCACCTCCGCCCATGGACATCTGCAAGCCAGGCTTTAGACTTTTACTGGCGGATGAATGACGTTATAAGGAGTAACTTTGCCTAAGTTTAATTTTTATTTTAGAAAAATAACGAAGGAACAAACACTTGCGTTGCGAGGATGCGTCGCTAGTGCTATTTAAAATAGTCCTTTGCCTTAGAGTAGAAGAATATCCATAATCTGTCAGTCAAGTATATTTTCTTAAATTAAACAATAAATAACATAGGTATATGCAAATTAAAGCCAAAATCACATTTACTTAATGCTCTTTTATGCAACACGAAAGAAGTACCAACGAACAAACGTTTACTTTTTAATATAACTTATTTTTAACGAATGTAAAGTCTAAAATAGCATTTCCATACTAATCAAAATGAACCCAACATCCAGGGCATTGATCTGTCGAAACCTAATAAATCTAGATGCTACACTGTTCACAATCAAAGCGGGAGATAAAATCTATTGCACGCTATACCAGGCGTCATTCACTACAGCATTTAATATGGCTTGTATGACTGAGACACTTTATACATAAAAATTACTTAAACTGTTTCTTTTTAGGAGGGGAGCCTCCTAAACTTTCGTCTTAACTGAAATAGTTAACTCATTACGATCGTAGTCTTATAAATTTCAACCAAATTGAATAAAATATTTATCAAAATAGATGTATCATATTATAATACTATTAGGTAGCTTATAAGTTATTGATAAGTTTAACTTTAAATTGTTAAGTAGAACGGATGTTGACTATACGGTCCTAAGTGAAAGTTTAACAAATCGTAAACATATTATTTTTATATGAATACTCGTAAATAGTATAAATAAATATAGCTAACAGAGCCATTGGCAGTACACTCTTCTTATTTATTTTGCTTTTCAGACGTACAGTACCTTAAATATTACATTATGAATCATAAAAGTTAAAGATAAATTAAAGTCCCTGAAACCAGTCAACTTTTCACAGGTATCTCATACACAGTAAGAGCTTGCTACCAGAATATGTCGTATAAAATTTAGAAAATGGTGATAATAATTAACAAAAGATTAATCGGCAAAATGTTCGACTTTTAGTTCCTAGTTACTGGGAACTCAAGATACCGCAATATACAAAAAAAATTATATACAATGACATCGTACATAAATTTTTTAACGTCTCACTTCTGGATACAGACCCTTAATACGAGAGGGATGACGCCCTGATTCCCTACGCTAGGTACGCGCTAGCCTCAATATTATTATGTCTTCTGAAAAGGAAATGTTTCCAATCATATTGAAAATATTTACCCATGAAAATACCAGTGGTCTGAGACCCAGAATCGAACCCCTCTACTTGGTTTCCCGAGCGGGCTAGTTCCTACTGGGCTCCCAGTGCCCTTATTAATTTTTTAAACATCCATTTTCAATCTTAGACATATAGAATTTATTACAGTATAAAAATACTGTTCTTTATGTATAATATATTATATCTACGAATAAATACAAAAGTGAACAAAGCAATAAATGAAAAATTAATTCATCAGTGATTCTGTCAGTATGGAGCTGTCAGTTGGCTATCATACCCCATTGATTGGTAATAATTTATATTTTTGAACGCTTTCCCATATTCAACATACCCTATTACAGTTTTCATAAAGGCATCTGTCGATTTCAACAAGCCTGGATGAACTCGGATATTAATTTTTATCCTTTCAGAAAACTATGCTGTGTTTACATTTTATGTTATTTGTACTTACTATTAATTACCTAATTTTTTTTATTAAACTTCAATTAAACTGTTTTTTTAATCTAATTCAATTTTTGATAACATATCTTAGAATGGAGATGATTTTACAATACTAAAACTCGCCCTCGATCCGCTAGGCTTCAATCTTAGATACTTATCATGATCCGCAGCCCTTTATAACGTCCCACTGCTGGCCTGATCCCCGTCAGTACGAGGGGGATCAGGCCATAGTCCACCGCGCTGGCCTAGTACGTGTTGGCGTACTTCACATGTATTACGAAAACTTGCTAAGTTTTTCTCATACATGCAGATTTCCTCACGATGTTTTCCTTCACCGTAAGACAAGTAGTAATCATGATAGAAATGATTTGCACATGAAAATATCAGAGGTGCGAGACCCGGATTCGAACCCGAATCACTCGATTATCCAAGAGAGCGCGCTTATAATTGACAAAAATTCTAAAAACTATAGAGTAGACTTCTGTATCAATGCGTATTGTATTACTGCATTATAGATACGAAATAAGCCAAAATACATTATTACATTTAGAACGTAACTTTACTATAAAATCATCATATAGACAACAGCTTCCTCACATCCCTACTATACAGACATTTAAAAATTAAATTCTATATTGAAATTACGTAAAAATTACTATTCAAAAGAGCTTGTAGGGGCTTGAATTGTCGCAGTAATATCTTACGAATCGAGTGTTTTATGCTTTAAATTGTAGATTGTTTTCAAACTAATAATAGAGTTTAACTTTAAATAGGTACAACCTAATGATGAAATACTATGTCTAACATCTAAAAAGTCTACCCTTAAAATATCCCACGAAAAATAATATGAAGGCATACGCAGTACTTATAGAAAATTAAATGTAATTTCTCAACTCAACGAATATTCGTAGCTTCCGAGTCAGTTAATATGAGAGTCATAGTTGCCACCCAACGTGCGTCTTGAGCTACAAATACACAGAATAGTGCAATGAATCAAATATGCTCTTTGCATAAGCAAAGGTTGTAGTGAAGAACCTATGTACCTATATCATAGTATTAATATAGGTACATAGGTTCTTCACTACAACCTTTGCTTATGCAAAAATAGAAAATTATTAAAACCTATTTTGCTACAATAATGTAGCAAAATAGGTTTTAATAATTTTCACATATTAATAAAATGTTGTATACATAACTTTTACTTTGGGTCTAAATATTATTTTCTCTATTGGTTAACACAAGCCCTTTTCCACTGAAATTCTCCTCTTAAATAAATAAATATGTTGGGACATTTACACACAGCACTATCTAGTTCCACGGTAAGGTACGAGCACTGTGTTATGGATACTAGATGGTTGATATACTACATATATAAGTTTAAATACATACATATTATAAATATAAACATCCATGACTGGAGTACGCCCCCAGCGGGACTCGAACCCGCGACCGCTGGCGCAGCAAGTAGGGTCACTACAAACTGCGCAACGTAACAAGGAGGTACCTCATGATAATCCGTATGAGCAATAATGAATGTTTTAACCAACTTCCAAAAAGAAAGAGGTTTTACATAAAATATTAGGAGTTATATATTATCGTTGTATGCTTTTAACGTATGTATTCAGGTTTTTCAGAGATGGCTGGATGAGACACATCTATAACACAAGTAAATTAATAAACCATAACTAGTTTAAAAAAAATATTTCATTCATTTCAGCCAAAAATATTCCTTTTTTTACAGCAACAATTCGTTTTCTATTTTCATTCGCATTATCATCATTTTAGTCTGATGTTTCCTATTAAGTACCTAAATAGGCAAAGTACTCTTATAAGTGTTAGAGATAAATTTTAATTTAGTTATTTAGGATATACTGATCCAAATTGAAAAATTATTTTTGTGTTGGATAGTCCATTTATCGAGGAAGGCTATAGGCTATATTACTTCACGCTGTGATCAATAGGAGCGGAACATCAATGAAAAATGTTACAAAAATGGGTGGGCGTTAGTTCTGCGAGCTACCATACGTACGACTCGGAAAAAATTTGGTTTCCGCTCCTAAGAACGCGTGCAAAGCCCCGGGAAATGCTAGTGTAATATAAAAATTACATAACCTTCTATTATATCAAATTTAAAATATCTATACTTCAAGAAAACTGTCATCTTGTTCAAGCCAGTGTTAGATTATTTAAGTAAACGTTCAAATACCATTTCCCTTAATAACCTTAAACTGAAACATTGAAGCGTTCCAACAAGTTACGTTCCTTATATTTCAAATCCATTCAACCATTATAGAAAGTCACACCTGAACCAATTTTAACCAAATACGGTATAGTAAATGTCTGTGTCACTATATCCCTTCTTTAACGTCGGTAAGTGTTTGTAATAGAATAAACTGGAACTGGTAAACGGTAAATTTTCAATCTCATTCATTTTTGCCACCAAATTGACTAACAGATGCGTCCTGCTTCGCCTGAGTACTTTGTAACCAAAATTCTTGAATCTATAACAAAGCAAGCAGAGTTGAGAGTAGGCAACTTAAGTATTATTTTTGAGTCATATTTTATGTAAACTAAAATTAAAAGCTCAACTAAAATCCAGTAATTCTTGAGCCACACGCAATTTATCAAGCAAGTATAATTACTAATTTCGAAAAACATACGGATTTCTTTCTTTTTACATATATTTTACAAAGAACACTATCATTACAAATTTCATTCTTTTCTTATAGAAATTTCATCATACAAATAAAACTCAAAATCAAAAAATATTTTAATTATACATTATACATTACTAAAATAATTTTTGGTCAAAATATTTTTTATAAAAGTAGGATAATAAATTTTAAAAATTAATCGAGTTTTAATCCAGTCACTTCTTGTATCCACGATCTGACTTTCGCCACTTTGCTGTAAACTCCATAAGAACCAGGAGTAGCGCAGCCATATCCAAACGACACCATGCCTAGTAATCTGTCATATGCCACTGCGGGACCGCCGGAATCACCCTAAAAGTATTAAATTAATTTTATCTGCTAAATACAATGTTAGGCAGTGGTAGTTCAGTGGTAACGCGCTCACTTAGATAAACGAGTGATGTGGGTTCAAGTCCGGGTCTCGCACCTCTGATATTGTCATGTGAGACTAACACGATAACTACTTACGGTGAAGGAAAACATCGTGAGGACTTGCATGTTTGAGAGAACCTAACAAGTTTCAGTCACTCGGCCAGCGTGGTGTAATAGGGCCTGATCGCTCTCTTATTATTTCAGTGGGATTTTTCAAAAAATATTTAATCTACAGTTCAACGACTCTTTTTTCGACTTTTTTCGACTCATTTTTTTATTATAATATGTACAAATTTAAAATCTCAAGATATTGTAGGCTTTTAATAACATTAACACATTCTTTTCTTTAAATATTTGCAACTATAAAAATAATAATTAAAATGCATATACCTGACAAGCATCTTTCTTTCCTTCAACAAATCCTGCGCAGAACATCCTAGAAGTAAGAGCGCCTCTAAAGTACGGATAGGGCACCTGTTGACAATTTTCCTTCGAGATAATTGGTACACGCACAGCTCGAAGCACATTTGAGTAAGGACCCTGTAACAAAACCATTTTTTCATAATAGCCGGTAATTGCGTTAACAATCTGTTTCAGTGTCGCGTATTGTGAAGACACGAATGAGATTGATTTGTAATTCTTAAAAACTAAAACAGTAACAACCTACACTAATAAAATACGATAGTCAATAAAAACAAAAACGGCTCAATTATTGATAATGGAAATACAAAAATAAGAACTGTGTAATAGATTCATTCTATAATCTAAATAAGTATATAAAAACGTAAGATCGCTCAGTCATTCACTCATCACGAAATATCAAAAACCGCTTGACTTGAGATGAAGTTTTGCAGGGAGGTAGTTACAGTTAGTAGACTTCCGCTAAGAATGGATTTTGCGACAGGGCTGGATTAAAGAGGTCTAAGGGCTTTCGCAAGTTCGTATGATAGGCCTACATTTTTGTGTTCAAACTTTAAATTAGGCAGAGAGCTATTAAAATTAGTTTTTTAAATAAATTACACAAGAGCTGATAAAGATTTAGTGTTAACTTAACAGCACCATTACTTATGCGTATTTTACAATCAACCTTTCTTGACATTTGCTTTTAATGTCACATCATATTCAACAAAAGATGTGATCAGCTACATACTGTTATTAGGAACATTCTAACGTTTATTTGTAGTATGCATATTGAATGATTAAATTCATAGATAAGCCAAATGTTTTGTTTAAGTACTTCATTTAGTCTCAGATGAATGATGTCAAATTAGCTACATCAATGTATTGCTTTGTAACAATTACCTTATCTAAATATGAGTACATAAAAGTGAAAGGTCACTCACTCACTCACTCACTCACTTACTCACTCACTCACTTACTCACTCACTCACTTACTCTCTCACTCATTTACTCACTTGCTCATTCATCACGAAATATCGAAAACCGCTTGATTTATAAAGATGAAATTTGGCAGGGATGTAGTTAATTGTTAGTAGACGTCCGCTACGAACGGATTGTGAAAAGGCCGGATTAAGGTGGCCTAAGGGCTCTCGCATGTTTGTAAGAAAGTCATTCATTTTTTGTGCTAAAAGGTCCAATTTGGCATTGAGCACCGCACAGGAACGAAACCAAGCGAGCGACTGTGTGTCATTATTTATTTTTAACATTTACGCACCTTAAAATTTATAAAAGCATCAGGTTCCCTATATCTTATTCTAGCATTGCTATAGTACGACTGGTATAGAAAGAATGGCGAATAGACTACTATATATTAACCACCGATGCAAAAAGTGCAGTGTTACTTTGCCCGCTATGTGTTAGTCTGTCTGTGGCTACGTAGCTCTTGTTTAAGAGCTACGTAGCCACAGACAGGCTGAACCGATTTGGATGCGGTTTTTTTGATTTGAAAGCAGGTTTCCTAGCGATTTTAGATATAATATATTTAATAAATTTGCTTATAAATAAACTTATTTCATGTACTTACATTCTCTTCAGTATTACCCCATCCAGTGACAGTGACAACTTTACCAATAACCATATCTTCTATATGCGCAACCTTGAGCGGTTGAATATTTTCACCGAATTTTAACGCTTCAGAGAGCTCCAGGAGTTGAAAGTCGAAGTCGAATGGGTGTTCTTTACTTTTAGATGACCAGAGAGGATGAATGTAGTGATTCTTCACCGTTATTTTCTTACCTTGATTTAAGTATTTCGATCCTACTCGTATATATGGCTTTTTACTATAAAAAATAATCTATTTTTAGATTAAAATTAAAATTATAGTGTTGTGAGTATTAATTTATTGCTAAACCTACAAATCTAAGTTAAATTCAAAATATCTTGTAATTTTACACCTTATTTGAAATGTGCTCTTAAAATAATACTGCATATTTCTGGAAAATGAATTGTATGTTTTTACATATAAGGTTCTGGCTATTCAAAAACATAGTTTTAAATTTTGAAGTGAACACTTCTTGAGCATCGTTGTGATTTGAAGGTAGATGAAACGAAAAAGCGACAGTAATAAGAGACAGACTGAATGAATGTGAAATGCATGTGAATTCCACACATGTTTCTTTTGTATACGAGTCATTTTTCTTAGCTTATCATTTAGATCATAGATTTTTTTTTCAAAATGTTGAAGCAGTGCTAGCTTAATAAAATATTATAAACGAAAAAAATATCTAGAGCAACAGTAGAGCGAAGCAATGATAAGCCCCTAAGCCCTAGTTAATAGCCCTTAGCCGTTTGACTCAGGTGATAGTGTTCCGACTTGTTGTGCTAAAGGTTTCGGGTTCCAGTCCCGTTGTGGTAATTCTTTTGTGTGATGAACACGATGCTTGTACTGTAGTTATGGCTTATATGAATATATTTAAAATTATATAGACTTCTACACTACAACCTTCTAGTATCCCTAACAAAAGCTTTGTACCTTACAATGGAACTTGATGGGCCTGATTGTTAACGTCTCAAAATATTTATTATACGCACAATGCATTATATATTATATGATATATACTAATTATATACTCCAATGAGTAATTAGGTTGAATTAAGCGATAAGGCCGCCTTCTGTACATCTTTTCTTTTTGTGTTTTTGTGTCTATTCTTTGTGTTCTATTATTGGTGTACATTAAAGAGTTAAATAAATAAATAAATCACATACCCACAATGCCCAGCAGTTATAACCCACTTCTTATCAATGATAGCACCACCACAGTTAGTCCCATACGCCACGTGGTACGGATACAAATTGATATCTACTTCGTATCCTCCTACTATCTTATCCTCGCCTTGTGGGGAAATATCATCTTCTAATTTTTGAGGACTGCCAACTTCATCTCGGTCCTTTCCCGAATCGAAACTGTCTACATCAGCCAGTTCTAATGTATCGTCATAAGGCTCTATGTCCAACTTATGTATCTTTTCCCTACTGATTTTTCTGTGCTTTCCCCAAGAAAGTAAATCATGTATATCTTTATCTGAACCATGTACTTTCATTACGGGTATTAGTAGAAGGTCGTACTCTGAAAGGGAATTTACAAAAATAAAAAAACATTAAAATTGCGTACACAATTTTTATGCTTCATATGTATAACAAAATCATATTATGTGCCTTATATTTTATTTAATCTAACCTCTTCTTTCGAATTCATAAAAATCGAGTTTTTACCGTAAGTTTAACCACTTTTAGTATAGCTTTCACTACTTCTAACGAGTATATCTACTAATACATATTATATTCAGAGCTTAACAGTTTGTTGGGTTGATCGCGCTTATCTCAGAAACTACTGGTTAGAATTGAAAAATTATTTTAGTATTAGATAGCCCATTTATCGAGAAAGACTATATGCTATATAACATCACATATAATAATATGTAATTTTCCGGTTTTTAGAAAGCGGGTAGGGCCGCGGGAGAGGCTAGTATTGACATATATGCTTATACTTACTTTTAAATTCAGCAAAACTTATCCTGGACAGTATAAAAAATAAGAAAATGAAACTTAGCATTATAAAAACTTAATCACTCTCGTTCATAATTTACTAAATACTAGAGCCTACTGATTTCGTTAATCAATCAATTACGTTGCGATATTAAAGGAATAAGGCGTGAAATTAAAAATTTTCTATACTTTGTACATTCGAATATGACGCTGTTGTTATAAAATTTACGATTGAAGCAATTAACTTTTTAATACACGTGTTGTGTATACACGTGATGTCGGCTTTTTCTCAAGTAGAAACGTAAAATATGACCTTTTAATTAATAACGGGAAAGTATTTTCTTCTTACAAGTATTCAACCCTTTTTTTAACTCGGATGTTTGTACTCCAGTCATGGGTGTTTATATTTATAATATGTATGTATTTAAACTTATATAATATGTAGTATATCAACTATCTGGTATCCGTAACACAAGCCTCGTAGCTTACCACGGAACTAGATGGCGCTGTGTGTAATAGTGTCCCAACATATTTATTTATTTATTTATTATTTACTTTCGTGCCCTTCAGTGTGCAGAAACAGATGTAAACAGATAACTTCTTGAACTCTTAGAAAACCTTCTTAAGAATGCGCTGGCGACCTAGTATGTAACTTAAGGGTTTATTAAATATAATGTATAAAATTATATACGATACTTGTAAGAAAACACAACTTTTAAAATGTTTGTTTGTCCGTCTGTTTGATTGTTCCTGCTAATCTCTGAAATGGCTGTACCAATTTTGATAGGATTTCCACTGGCAGTTAGCTGATATTAAAAAGAGTGATTTAGGTTATTTTTACTATAGAAAAAGAGTTACGGTTCCGCTTAATAACAGGAATTTTTTTAAGCAGAATTAAAAAATGAAAACCTGAGCGAAACGTAAACCTACTAAGCGAAGAACAATTCGGTAAACTAAAAAAACACGAGAAAAACAACAAAATTTTAAATTGAATCAAATCGTTAATAATTCACTCAGAGCAAAGGAAAAATTAATATAAAAAAAATATTAAACAGCCCCTAATATTCATTTTATTGACGTAATAAATAAATTTGTAGTATTTTTGTCATAGAGGCATAATAATACGGGAAGCAAATTTTATTTTGCGATCGAATCCATGAAACCGCAAATGCGTTTAACTTAATGTGAGTAATATGCAATATTTCATGTATTTCTTTTATTTACCTATTATGATACCGATACAATATTTCCTTTGATAGTCCGTTATAAATGTCATTGTTATTTTATATGGGTACTAGCGAACCCGACATTGTCCTGAACATTTTGAAATTATAAACTTTTGCTTACGGTGAAATGTTTCAGTACGCATGCGCAAAACAACGTTGCCTAGCAACGACTTATTTATAATTGAATATGTCATTTATTGTCTAAATGTATAAATAAATACTTAATTAATTCAAAAAATACATTTTGTAGTGGACAGAATCGTGAATACAAACAATACATTTCATCAAAATCGGTCCAGTCGTTTAGGAGTCCAATTACATACACACGCATATAAGTGTTTTATATATAAATATATAGCAATTAGCAACCCCTTAAATCAGGTTACAGTTTGTCTGTTTCTGTTACCAGAAGTATTCTAGATAAATAAAATTAAGCGATAGTACCGCCATCTATTGAAATGTACTGCAAGTACGTTGCTTCATGTATAGTAGCGCCATCTACTATTAGATATTTGTAATATAAATATATTTGTATCATTACATTTTATAATTATTATTAAAATATATTGGATGAGTATTTTCTTTAATAATATAAAATACTACGAGTGTGATAAAAAAACATTCAGTCTTTTTGTTTCAGTAATTAATTGTGTCATATAACCATAAGCGCGCCATCTATCATTGAATAGCAGTAAACTGGAAAAAAACATTTCAAATATATATTATAATTGTAAAAATTGTATAGTATTTTCTTTGTCAGTAAATCTTCAATGAAATATTCTACTGCGCCAGGACGTTTGTGATTTATTAAAACAATTACCATATTAAGAAACTTCTTCATTTGGAATGTTGGATAAAGTAAGTTTTTATATGAATTTTTTTATTTGTCAAGAGTCAGTCATGGCACGCGGCTTCGAATTTATTTTTTTTATCGTAGTAGACATGTATCTTGTTATTATGAACAGCGCCACCTACTTATAAGCTTAGAAATTATTTTTCAATGATTTTCGGGGAAATAAAGTATTACACTATACCTACTATAGTCTAGTCCATACTGACCTGGACGGTAAAGCTACATTTGGTAGTAATAAGATGACTGTGTGCATTTTTCATTACAAATATCAGGGCGTAGAAATATTTTGGACGTTTAACATTTTTCCAGTAATCTTTTTATGGCTTTAGTTATATATAGAGAAGAAAAGATTGCAAGAGCCTTTGTTCCTCAGTTTCAATACGCGAGGATATAAACTCTGCTGAGTGAATCTTTAATACTCA
Source organism: Boloria selene (assembly GCA_905231865.2). Classification (NCBI taxonomy): domain Eukaryota; kingdom Metazoa; phylum Arthropoda; class Insecta; order Lepidoptera; family Nymphalidae; genus Boloria; species Boloria selene. The sequence continues at coordinate 2,422,648 of HG993156.1, forward strand.
GACATTTGTACAAAATTTTAAAAGAGAAGTAAAAAAATATTATTTAATATGCTATTTACCTTCACTTCGTAGATTTACGATCCTATTAATGTAATATCAAAACGCAAACACAATAAACGAGAGAGCTACACGTGCTTTGAACTTATAATACTAGTGTTTGACAGACAGATAGACAGGCAGCTAAAAAATCAAAAAAATATAGACTATTTCTGTGTATTAATAATAATGACTTTTTTAGTTTTGTTTACCAAAATTATAGAATTTAGAGATTCAAATCATAATTTTATTGTACTAGTATGTATAAGATAAGCTCCTTGTTAATTTTATTCAGTTTTGGGCTCTATTTTATTCTGATATTACTTAAATATAAGTTTACATATGTGTATCCACGCCTTTTGAATTAACGTCCCACTGCTGGGCACAGGTCTCCCTTCATACCACCGCGCCCGCCAAGTGCGGGTTGGCGGACTTCACATGTCTTTCCAAAACTTGATAGATTGTCTCAGACATGCAGGTTTTCTCACGATGTATTCCTTTACTGCAAGACGAGCTGTAATCATGATAGAAATGATTCACTTATGAAAATATGAGAAATGCGAGAACCCGATTTAAACCTGCTTATTTAAAGTTTTAAAAGTTAATAATTTTAAAATAATATTATATTATTACTAATATAATAAAGGGGAATTAATAATACTATACTTATATGTCAATATTCTAATATTTTCATAGCAGAACTTATTCTTATAAGATAGATATCCGTTTGAAACCTTAGATACATTTGAAAGATGTTGTTATACCTATACTGCGGTAAAATGGTGGTCATAGACTCTAGAGTAAATATTTACATAATATTATATACATTTATGTATTGATTAGTGTTTTATATATAGCTATGTACTAAAATAATTAGTACATAGATTAACGATAGTTATTTTAAACCTACACATGAAGATTAGTCGACAAAAACAAAGGTGTAACAAAGTAAAGTTATCATCTCATATAAATTAAACGTATATTTTTATATAATTACTATGGCTGAGAACAAAAGTGTTCAACATAATAATATTATATGAAAGAATGGATCTATCAAAATTGAGTTTAAAAGCTCTATTCAGAACTTTGAAAGCTTCTGAAAATTGCAATTTCTATGCAAAATTTCACGTCTTTAAACCGAATTCGCATCTTATCTTAGACATCGCCAACAAAAGAATCTCTATCGATATTTCGAACAATAACTCCCCAAGTAAATAAGCTAGGGGGGATGAATATATAATGAAATTTCGCCCTTGCCGTCCGTTAATCAAAAACTGCTGCAGAGCGGGTTGGAAAGACGTAAGAAAATGGAAATTTTCCTACCCTCCTTTTTCCTGTTTACCCCCCGCAAACCCCCTAGAGGTCGGACACCACCCCCTTGAGGTAGAATACTATGGAAAGCACTTGTTCTTCAAAATAAATATATTTCATATTAAGATGTGATGTTATTTATACAAGTAGTTTTGTTGATATTAGTCGACAAAAATCGACACGCCAAAATAAGAGTACTTACTTGTTTATTTTATCTCACATTCTAGTTACCAGTATCTAGATAAGTTACTTATTTAGAAGCATTAATTAATTATTAACTTTTTATTATTTATGGTAATTGTAAACGATGTGTTTATTATTTGCACACCAAGTAAGGGAGTTAACTTTATTAAAACTGATTTTAAGTCCTATTCTGTTACAATAAACTTCATATAAATCCTATGTATTTCGACCAAAGTATCTAAGAACAGCACTCTTTGAGTAATAATAAGTCTGTTTCTTAACCTACCTAGTAATCAATAACATTTAATTGCACGGTAGTTTAGTGGCTAACATGTACGGCTAATCCGAAAATCCTGGGTCATGATAAGTTTAGTTATTAAGGATTTCTATCATGAAACTCTCAGTAATATCCCGGAGTAGGGAATTGGCGGTGTGTCACCCCTGTGACTTGGAAAGCACGTAAAGTCGGTCCTGCGCCTTAATATTTCTCACTAGTCGTGTCGAGCAGTCGTCCCACCGGAATATGAGAGTGATAGGAATAGAGAATGCACTTGTGTCTACGCGAACGTTTGTGCACTATTATATCTCCTGCGCAGATTGGTAGTTACAATGAAATACACCACTTTGGTGAATCTAGAACTGAAATCGAGAAAACATTATTATTATCATTATTAATCTAATAAATCATTAACAGACCTACCTACTTATTTTTTATATTAATGGCTACGACACAATTTTATTTATTTATTTATTTATTTTATATATTATATACTAGCCTTTCCCGCGGCCTCGCTCGCGTTTTAAAGCCTGAAAATCAAAAGAAATATTTTTGTTCAGTTTTTGCAACATTTTTCATTGATGCTCCGCTCTTATTGTATATATTATATCGTATATCGTAGCGTGATGTAATATAGCCTATAGCCTTCCTCGATAAACGGCCTATCCAACACAAATAGAATTTTTTAATTCAGACCAGTAGTTCCTGAGATTAGCGCGTTTAACCAAACAAATTCTTCAGCTTTATAATATTAGTATAGATTCTATATATATATACAGATAGATAGTATAAAAATCCGTCTCCACACTAATCAACCGCCCCCTGCCTGCATTACGCCGCCAGCCGAATGCAAATTTTATAACGCGACGCCCGTTTTCTTATAGGCATTGTCGTAAACCCGTCCGTGCTTGCCTCGGTCATTTGTTCTGATTGTATTTCTATACTATACTTTAATACGCCTTTATACGAATCTATTAGAGGTACTTCACTTTGTTTATATGAAACCGAATTTAGTTGAGAAACGTTTAGTATTTAGAAATTATTTTGAAAAATTATATTTTAAACTTACATTACTTGTTTTAACATATAAAATGTATACTACAGTAACACCTTTTTGATAAAACTTGTTTATTAAAAAGAAAAATTAATTTTTTAATTAAACTTTAATTGCTTATTATAATGCTTTTGATATCTTACTTCCAATAATGAAGATTGGTAGATACTATAATTTTAAGAAAAACAATTAGTAAAATATATAAAGAATGTAGTTAACTAAGTTATCAATAAATATGTAAGGTAAAAAAAATTATAAGTAAGTAAGTTATTTAACGATCATTGGCATGAACATTTATCTATAAGTTTAATTCAAGAAAAAGAAGCTTTTATTCAAAAATTGTATTAAAAATACACAACAAATAATGTCATATGAAATTAGAACGAAAAACCCATAAGCTTTTAATGTACCTACTATACTATTTTTTATATACGTCATCACATATTATTGTTTACAAACAGAAACCTAAGTTACTTTATTGTTAGATGCATTTTTAATCCATAAAATGCCTATATATAATTTGCTTACTTATATATTACATAGTATACATTATATCATATAAATAAAACTCATATTTTTTATCGAACCGGTAACCTCATTAACTGATCATCACTACCAACTGGACCCATCTGTTACATAAGTTATATCAGTATGTAAAGCCAAGTGAAGCATTTTTGCCTACCTGCCTCCCCAAGATAAGTGTAATAAAAGTTACTTAATGCGAAAACTTGGTAATGTTATCGGTACGTGATCTCGTCTTTTCGTTGAATCGTTGTTACTAATGTTTTTCGATTTTCGAGCTTCGACTTTTGGTCACAAAAACTGTAATTGTACGAAGAATGTAAAACGCAACTATTGGAATTAGATAGTGAGTTTAATTTCTGATAGAGAATTATGTGAGACTAATGATTTAGCTTGGCGTCGCTCAGGTTTATCCGTAGATAATGCTTTCAAATCAATGAAAAAGTTTGCTTTTGTTATGATTATTATGTATAATAACTACTTTTTTATTTGTATATAAGTTTGTATGTATGTATGTATGTACGTATATAATATGAATTTTGGCAAACGATTAGCGTCACCTTTTGATAAATTTTATTACTTAAATAGGCCTTGTTACTCCAGGACTCTATCTTCTTGCATGTTCTAAAATATAAATAAATATCTATCTACAAAATTTAATACAAACTTCAGTCTTAAAGCAGTACTAGGGTACGTAGATAGAATTTCCAATAAAGAACTTTTTCTCATTTCACTGACTTTACGATGATTTTTATCTTCCCTACATTATATGCTGGTGGCACCAGCTAAAGTAACGAGTAAATTTTGAAACTTGTATCTCGTATTAAAATGAATTTTTCAAAATATGTATTAAGACTTCTGAAATTCCACTAAATTTCACACCACGAATATCACGATAGTGTCGTTCTTTCTTTAGATAAAACCATAAGAAAGTAAAATTCTTAATTTGATTGTAAACAAAGTATTTTTTTTTAGTTTTTTGTTTTCTTCTAAAACTTTCTTTCAGTACCAAAAAACAAAATTATATACGTTAAAGCAGTAGTAACAGCGAGATAGTACTCAACGAATTCTTCAAAACTCCAAGTTATTATCGGCTTTACAGCTTTCATATTATACTTTTATATTCTTATATACTTATATGAATGTTTTTGAAATATATATTTTACATTTCTATTCTAGTCTAAAACATTAAGTTAGTTATGGTCATAATAAGCAAGTTATTGTTAAAAATACGTAAATGATGCCTCTACATTTATTTTAGGTAGTGAATCAATTAAAGTACTATTTTCGTAAAGTCGAATAGAATCTAAGTTTTGATTTTTATGTAAATTCTTAATATTAAAGCAATAATTAAAAAAAATAAAACAAACAGAAATTAAATTTCACTTTATTTACAAACAATTTAAAATCTTCGTATCTCCCAAATGTAGCTATGTCCTTTTATCTGTAACAAGGAAAGGATTAGATTAATAAAATCTACGTAAATGCATCAGTTTTTATCATCTTGAATCTACTAATATTAGGAACGCCTGAACTAATTTTAACCGGATTATTTCTAGCGTATAGATATATTTTTAAGTTTTATCACAACTTATATTAAAAACAGAACAATATTATAAATTCGAAAGTTTGTATTTGCAACTTATTATCATGAACTACCTAGGGACATTTGTGTGAACAAAATTGAGGGAAAAGCTAGTTAAAAACGTAAAACTAATTTAATTTTAAGTAACTACTGTATAAGAACAAAGAAAATTTCAAAATGATAATATAAAATCTGCGTCGCTACGAATATCCGGCGGGATCGGTCCACTATCAGGTGACTTTTAATTTCCATGCAAATGTAAGACTTCATTCACGCTTAATCTACGGGCTTTGCGCCAACTTAATGAAGATTCGTTAAGTTCTTCTCGCTTTTATAATGGATTTTATATATTTTATATAATCGTAGACCTAAAATATTTTGTCGGTCTGTTTATGTCTTTTACTGTAGCACTACTGAGTATTTTAAGACGTGTAGGTCTAACTTTTGAGGAAACCTCGGGTATTTTAGATGCTTATTAAATTATTTTATCATTATAATTAGCTAATGCAATAAAATATTAATAACTAAGCAAGTTATTTTTAAATTACAGTTAGAAAAAAAAACATATTTTTAACTATTTGTTAGTGAAATTATTATTTAAAGTGACTATTGAATATCACCAAATCTCTTAAGTCAAAATCATCCTTCACGGTTGAACCAAAATCAAAACAAAACGAAACGAGGAAATTTCAAGTCTTGAGGTATTCGCGAAAAGATATTCGGTAGAATTAAAACAACACTTCGAGAGAAAAGTGCCCCCAAGCCCGCCTACAGGGGGGCAAGCAAGATGGCTCCTATGGGGTGGACGTCGGATAAAAGTGTACCTTGGGGTGGGGGCATTCGATTTGCTGCGAAATTTTAATTGGTTGGTAGAGAGTTTTTTCTGTTTTTAGATGTAGAGTTCGAAGGGGACGTAGTTTTGAGATGTTGGGGTGAGCGTAGGTTTTTTAAATTTAGTTTTATAGTACTGGCTTATATTGTTATTATTAAAAAGTATTCGATTTCTTTTTTCTTATTGTTTTATTATTTTTTTATTATGATGATACTAATGTTGAATAACAGAGCTGTTTTTTTTTTGTTTTGAATAGATAGTAAAGGGGCTTAAATGTGAATTAGTAATTGTACATATAGGTATATTGAAGATCTACAATTCAACAAAAGAAACGCAAACAAAGTAAACATTAGAATAAAAATGTTATTGTATTTAATTACTTCTGAATTCGTATAAAAAGTTTTATTTTATATTTATTTGTGTCTTTATATATTAAAGTGAAAATATTTACACAAAATACGGTTTAGTCAAAATAATTTTCATTTAAAAAAGAAATTATCTTTATACAATTAGACTTATTATTTACTCGTTTAATACATCAACACTATAATTTAAAGAATGTCAGCGTTACCAGTCTCAGAGTAAGGTACCACCATCTCGAAAAGCAGTTCTGCTAAGAAGATCCGACGAGAAAGGAGGGGGATCGATAAGGCCTTTTTTCCGCCCCAAAATAACGAAAAAAATATTTCTTACCATTTCATCTTTTATACATATATCCTGAAAGTAGACTGTGTGCCGGATAAGGAAATTTATATATTTATGAGAGAAAAAAACTGAAATTAATATTATTTGTGAAACGTTAAAGTTTGGGCTAACTGTGATTTTCTATAGAACACTTGCCATTTTAAATACTAAAATTCTGAAATTACATTTACTTATTTTATTTCTCAATAACGCACATTTCCCTCAAAAAGAAATTCTTGAAGACTAAGACTTTAACTAACTTTAAATAACGTACCATTATTATTTTCTATAGAATATAATCGAAATATTGTAAAAAAATAAAGGAAAGCCTTTAAATCATAAAGCAAAATCGGATAGAGCTATATGTAAAATAAATAACAGCTTGTACGTATTTTTGGTACAAAATGTTATGTAATCTTTAGAAATTCTTTCACTAAATCCTTAAGAAAAGTTTTCAAAACATTATTCCTAGGAACTTAGACAAACTTCAATACACATGTGGTTCTTTTAGTGGTATGCTAAAACGAACTGTAAACTATGGTTTTAAAGATGAATTTTGCCTAAACAACATGTTAACCTTCACATATGAATGGGTTAACGTACGTTGATTCATGTGAAGGCTTCGAAATAAGGTCACGGGGATACTAAATCTATATATAAACAAACCGTATGTAGGTTAGTTCAGGAGATCTAAATAAATATTGAATTATCTGTGTTCGGGAGAGATATTTCTAAAAAGTAAACTTTGCAACTTACTCTTATCATTAACTATTATATATTTAAAATTAAATAAAATAGTAAATATATATTATAAAATAAATATAGTATATAATATGTATATAATGAAATTATATAATTCTTGATATTTTTAATCAACTGCCAATATACGATGGCCATCTTTAAGTTTGAAATTAAATGAAACCGCTTAAAAAAAAGAAACCATTTTTATAAGGATATTTAAAAAAATCCTTGCGCTTTATTTAATATTTAATATTAATAAGTCTTATGTATTATTTTCAAATATTTGTTTTCTGAATACAGGTAGTATTTATTTCTATTAAGAAGCTTATATATACAAAGAGTTGCAATTCGATCATTAGACGATAAAATAACGAATTCATAACGTCTTCTTAGATAAATAACGACAACATTTTAAAATATACTTTATAAACTCCATCGTGACATCTGAAGATGACTCTTGCTTTTTATTTCGCTAAAATTTCGAAAGCATAATTAATCGCCCGCCGCCCGCCCTAATTGAATCACCCCTCCCCAGGAAAAACAACCCTTTCTTATTTTTCCTTGTCCCCCTTGCAAGACGATAAATCCTTGGAAGAGACAGTGGGAGTCTTTTTTCATCCTACAGATGACCTTAGCTTTATAAACTTTATTACAGAGCATTAAGGTTTATTTTTGTATATTTTTTCTGTATTGCCAGTAAAGATAAGTTGGTTGTTTTAAACAAGAAAAACCCTCCACAATTCGTCATTGGAATTCCGCGGGCGTATAATGGCGCTCTCATTTTGAAATCGCGGCGCTCATATTTCAGATTATTTTTTTACATAGAATTTGTTTAATTACAATAATTTTCTTTAATGAAAGATCTCATGTGTAACCTAATCGTTTTATTATTGCGAAAATATAAATAGATTAAGTGTTAGTATATAATAAATGGTGCTATGCTATGATGCCTTAGTCTGACCATCAACATAAACCATCACAAACTATGCGAAATATTAAAAGAAATAAAAACTATTGGGCCAAGCTATGTTAATTTTATGGGACCAAATGGCAACTATTCCGCACCAAACAAAAGAAAAATCACGTAAATCGGATCATATATCACAGAGTACTCGGTGTACATACCTACATCAAAAATATACCGATCGAATTGATAACCTCCTCCTTATGGAAGTCGGTTAAATAGAATACCTAATGAACATATATATTTTTATATATGTATTGGAAAGCTTTATCTCAAATGCACGAGCTTATTCATTTCTTTAAAAACAATTTGTCTTATTACAGTTTTTAGGTTTAAAGTAGAGTAAAGAACACAAAATATTGAGAGTTTAAAATCAATAGCAAATAATTAGCGAAATTTTATCGAAATACACGTGTATATGGTGCTTTTTTTCTTGAAAGAATCAGACTTTCTGTGAAGGAATAAATTTGTTTTTAATAATAGGCAAGTGACAAAATTAGAGGTACTAAATTTAATTAAAACTTTTTTCAATAGTACATTTAAGCCAAAACCATTAAGTTTTAAGAATATAATGATTTATTATATCAATAAAAAAATTTAAATTCCTTAAACAACATATAAAAATCCATAGAATATAAATATAAAAGTACCTACCCTAAAAAGTTAATAATAATAAGAAACAAACCTACCGAGACATACCTCCCTCGATTAAGGGGTTTCGTTTTTTAGGGGTCCATTGCCCCCTAAAACATCACCACTCACATCAGAACTCTTGGCCCCCAGTTGTTTTGTCTTATATACTTTTAACTGCTGAAGGAATCTTAAGAAGGGTAGGTCAAGTTAAAATTGCCGACTTAAGGGGGAAAAGAAGAAATAAATGCACACCTCCTGTTTTAAATTGCTAAGATGAAAGCTTTCTGTATTTAAAAGTCGAATTTAAACTTTTAATTTGTTTTTTTTTTGTTTCTTATATATCTTAACTAACTGCTTAGTTCTGTTAAAGCAAATTTTTATTTTTATATATATACTGGATAGGTACTATAATATATATAAAAATATAAAAAAAATAAAATGAAGTTTGTTACATAAGTGTTAATTAATTAAATAATAATTTAAATTACAAATCTTATATATAAAATTCTCGTGTCACGGGGTTCGAACTTGAACTCCTCCGAAACGGCTTGACTGATTCTCATGAAATTTTGTGAGCATATTGAGTAGGTCTGAGAATCGGCCAACATCTATTTTTCATCCCCCTAAATTTTAAGGGTAGTCCACCCCTAAATTTTTATTTTTTATTTTTTAGACAATTTTTTTTTCCTAAAGATAAACCCAATGAGGTTGATTAGCAATTAAAAAAATGAACGCGAGCGAAGCCGCGGGTATAGCTAGTATAGTATAAAAAATAATGATTTTCATAAATAAAATTGGTGATTTAATTAACTATTCATTTTTCTACTTCGTTCCTTTCAAAGAACTTTTAGTTTCATTTATAAGTCTGTTATTATTATTTCTTACTTCTAAATTCAAATTCAAAATTTTAGTCTTAGTCAAAATTTTAGTTTAATCTAGCGATGGACAGTAAAAATTTCTACAAAAAACCTAAGTGCCTTGCCAAGTCATATATTCCTGATGTTCAAAGGCGTATTTATGTAGAATTTAAATTTCCTTCTTCTTATTGGAGGCAAATTATTACATATAATTTGCTTGCTTGTTGGTTTGAAAATCTTAAAATATGTATTATTGATATTGTCACTTGAATGTATTATGGTAGAGCGTCTAATCAATTATTTACATGTTAAATTAATTATCAAATAAGATTTATCTCTATTAGATTTGATTACGAATTTTAACATGAATAATAATATGTATAACGTTTTCGGTCGTATTATTTTTAAATTTTAATTTTGTTTGTAATTATAAAGTACTAGTAAAGTATATGACGTATTTGTGACTATTCACAATTGTTTCAGTTAAAACTAATCAAAAAGTAATAAAACAGAAGCCTTAAGCGAAATTACCAAAAACTTAGAAAATCCATTATTAATTTCCATCCCCTGAAATCCTCCCTCATCCTACATAAAGGCCCTTCGAAAAATGCACTTAGATATTTAAAGATATAATTAAGGGGGCGAGTTCACCCTTAGGGAAATTCACCTTCTTTTGACATTTTAAAGACCCCTTTTCTTAAACCCTTGCATCAAATAAGTATTTCATTAATCGTTCTACTGGAAATGCTACACAATAATAATAAAATCTTCAAAACCATAACTTACTTCAGTATTTTTGTGTTTCACACTAAATCTGAGTTGAGTTTTATATTTTTTTTAATATACAGTTTATGTCAGGGCAAATTGTAACTCTTAAAGTTATAATAATAATAACTTTAAGAGATTTTGAATATACATTTTTGCTAAAAATAATTATATATTGAAAAATAAAAATTAACACATACGTCGCTTTTGTTTTCGTACATTCTTTTCTAATTTTACATAATGTCAATTCCAAGATTAAGTCCTTTCTTTAACTTTAATTAATAAATGTAAGAAAAATGTGTATAACTAGCCCCAGACATAGAACCCACTACCCACAAGGTGATTGTACACATAAATGTGTAATTTTGTCGTTAGATAATGAAAATTTTTCATTGCATAAGTTATTGGGTAAAGATATAACTAAAGTACAAAGAGGTGTGATAGTAAAAACTCCTACAAGTATTTAATTTTACTACTAGTTTTATGGTTTTACAGTTTTATAGTCTTTTTAGTCATAATTAGAATCTAGAAGACTACATTGTAAACTATAATTTTATGTGAAGTCCCGATTTTGATACAAACACTAAATTTATTGAAGATTTCCATGCCTAAGAAAATAAATTAAAAAAAACAAAAATTAAATAAATAGTGTTTGGGCTCTTCAAATATGTTATATCTTTGGAACTTTCACCCTTCGATCATTTAAAAGTATATAGCTTATAATTAACAAGCGAACATAGAAAATTTTATAGATCTTCAGAGAAACATCTTCATTTATAATTCCCAATGAGAAATAATTAGTCGTCAATTATTTTCTAGAACAGTTAATATTTTTAATATATAAAATTCCCGTCCTGATGTTTTGAGATTCACACCGAAACTACTTTTGCGATTTAAAGATTATTTTTTTAAATTTGAATGTCTTTTGTCCCAAACTGAAAGATAGGATAGTTTTATCCAGGTTTTTTGTCTATTTAACAAAAAAAATAGAATTTCCAGATCTCGGATTCCAAAGAGAGAATATAAGAAACGTATCAAAGAAAAATATCTTTATTTAAGTCAAGTGATTTTCAAATGGTTAGGAAATATAAGAAATATACAATTTAACTCAAAATGATTACATCGTCATATGAATATGTGCATTAGGTATAGAATATCTACTATTGTCACCGATATACTCGTATAATTTAAATAATAAAACAGAAACTACTCTTATTTTTTCAACTAAAACTATTAACTCGTAGTTACTACAACACATTAGAAGGTACTTCTACTACAAGCACTTCAAAAGTAAAACGGCAAAAATAAACTGAAAATAAAATAAATATAAAACATAAAACAAAGAGGATCAACAAACGTAAGGCCCAATCTCAATGAGTGAGAAATAAAAACTTCCATTAAAAAGGATGACAAGTACAACATTTGTTCTTCGAAATTGGCGGGTGAGTCCCGACAAGGGACGTGTCAACGAAAAAACAGTAAAAAGGCGAGAAAAATAAGGAAAAAGCGAAGAGCGGGTATTATCCATGTTAATTCCGGGGTTAATTTAATTCACGCCTAATTCTATTTGCCGAGCAAAGCGGGGGGTGATAATTGTAGGACAGTTTTTTGTGACACGGGCAGAGGAAAGTGGATTTTTTAACCATTAAGTAGTCCCTTTCCTTTACAGCGTGGGAAATTCGGACGTTTTACAATAAGGAAAAAGCTTACCTTATAAACTTTAGGGTTCTTCGGGAAGCTTTTGACTAAGTTTATCACAACGATCACGTTTGAAAGTATATGCAGAACTGACCGACACGTTTGTTAGATGTTAGACGACATTAGTAATAATATTTGTAGCTTATACCCCTTTTGATTTAATACCGGTTTTGGTCACAACGCGCGAAAGTGACCGGTGTCCCTCAGGGGTCAACTTGGGGCCGTTATTGTCTATTTTTTGAATAGGACTGGTCAATCTGGTTTTGCTGACCCTTCCTTATCCTTTTTAATGTATTGTTAGCAAGGATTTTATTGCAGCTGCTACTGGAATGGCTTGCGTCAAAACATTTAGAAACTTAAATCTATTTAAATTGTTATAGAAAAAAATCAAATAATAATTACTTTTTGACTAATAACTCGCCCTCGCTCCGCTCGAGTTCGTTCCTGGCTACGTTTTCACGGTTAAGTAATATTAGAGATGACATATCTCAGAAAATTTTCCCGTCGAAAAAAGTATCCTATAAGTTGAACCGAATGACTAGCTATCATTATACCAATTCCATCATCGAAATCTGTCTAATGGTTTTTTCGTGATGCGTTTTATTTCTAAAGACTTTTCAAAAAATATTTATTGTACAGATTCAACTCAGTTATCATTTTTTAATATTATATAATCTTTTTTGGAACGTTGCAATAAATTTAATCATTTGTTAAAGTCGTAACAATGTTTTATTTAGATAACAACTAGCAATTTACAAAGCAAAACGTTTAGTAATACTACTGTATTTAGCACATTGAAATTACGTACGTACGAGTGTATAATTTTAAAAAGGCAAATAATTTATTGTTACCGCGTACGCACATTGTGTAATTACTACTTGTACGTATGTACGTAAACAATAAATTATATAAAATATAATATAAATAAATAAATTATGTAATATATTTGAGTTTAAGGGTTTAAATTTTATTTTTATATACATTTATATCCGTCTGTCTGAATTAATTGTCTTTCTTTCTCAACTTGTTCTGCTATAATATGCATGTATTATGAACAATATACATATATAAACTTTTCTCTTGAATCACTCTATCTATTAATGAAAACCGCATTAAAATCCGTTGCGTAGTTTTTCCTTCGTCTATTGAAAAGTTCACGAAAAGACAAACTCGTACAACACGCGAATCGTCAGTAAAATTTTATCGAAAGTTGTTTTTATCTACTTATAAATTCAATAATCTTGACTGGTACCATCTGATAAGGGTTAGGTAACAAGAGTGTATCGTGAGGTTTGAATAAGAATTCTGAAAAAGCTATGCTTTGAGCTTTCAATGTTATATTTTTTTATAAAATAGCAACAAAATAGCAACAACTGTATTTATAATAAAAACCTATGATTTTGACAGATTTCTTTAAATTTTTTATTATAACTTTCTTAGTTCAGCGACTAATAGTTATTATTTATATTTAGATTAGATTTTTTTTCATTTTTATAATATTACTTTTATTCAATATTATTTATTGACTTATGGAATCGTTTTGCTCAGTTTGTAGTGACTTACAGTAATTTGTCAAAGACCGCAGATTCAGCTCCCGCTAGGGCATTTATTTGTATAATGAGCACGACTATCATGGGCGTTTATATTTAAAATATGTTTCTATTTAGTTACATATGTTTAGTATATCAACTATCTAGTCTCCAAAACACAAGGCTTAGCACTTTACTATGGAACTAGAGTGTGCTGTTTTAATGTCCCAACATATTTATTCATAGTATTACCCGTATTCAATAATAACCAAACTTAAGCTCAAAAAAGCTTTTTATAGTACAACGTTAATATTAAACGCGGGATAATTTTATCGGCATCGCTCAATGAAGCATTACCGAACTATCAATAAACAATTCAGCACTGCCCCAACCCTTTAATGCCACATGTCTCGAGAACGTGACTGAGAATAAAAAAATACAATACTTTACACCGATGTCCATATGTCCTGATCTTTTGTTGACTTTTTAATAATAGTCGAGTTGAATGCAATTTTGTTGTGGTCAGTTATAGGGTGGCCATGTTGATAACATGTAGCAGGAATTGTAATAGCTTTATTGTAAAAACTTTAAAAAGTATTATTATTAATAATGATAACTTGCTAGCGTATATTTCGTATTTACTTAATTTCGATACACCTTATCAAATGATATGATAGGGACATGCATTATTATTTTTTGTTTTTAGATTTTCGCACTCAATTACTTTACAGGTAGATTAATACACTAATAATCAATTTTTATAAGGATTTTGATGCCTTTTTGTATAATTAACGGATTTTTTCCTTAATATATAATACATACGAATTACTGAATATATTATATATACAATATACCTACATAGAACTGATTTGATATCTCTGCCTCTTTAAGTTGGTCAAGACAATATCAATACAAAACAATATTATAATTTTTAATAAAATAACTATTTCATGTTGTAGATAAAAATGTTAAGACTATTTCTAAACAACAATTATTAATTTATAATATAAAATTATATAAAACTTATATTATTTTATAATTTATCCAAAAATATGCATTTAAATGGTCACTTCACCTAGTGCAAACCGGTTATAGCCGGAACCGACTAGATCCGGTACTGGCCAGTTGACCCTTTCTTACCTTTATTTGGGGTCGAAAGGTCCTTGAGCAGATGTTAGCGTAAAACGATAGGTGTTAAAATTGAATCTAAAATATTATTCTACACATAAGTTGTTAAACGTTTCTGAGTTTGAGTTTAGATGAGCAAAGAGCGTGTCTACTGTAATCTTCTTCAATTTCGATTATTCGATTTATAGTAAAAGCTTGTATTTATAGTAAGACTGATAACTGCGTCTATAGTTGACTGATTCCAAAAGTTTTACGTTAAAAATTACAAAACATTTAAAACATAGCTTTAAAATACATTTTATATACTTCCTTAGAATTTCATGATTATTTTATAAATAAAAGCTATTTTTACAGATTTATACTGATTTATGAGAGAGACTCAAATTCCGTAACTACATTTGCCGTGAAGACTTAGACCGGTGGGACCCAATAATTAAAATATACTTACGAAAGACTTTTACTTCTCGCGCGTTTGGCTAGTAACTTTAGTACTATAAAAGAATACCTATACAAGAATATCCTGTAAACCTATTCCACAAGGAAATCCATTAAGTAACTGAAACTCATCCTTATATTTACCACTTAAGTCAACTACAACAGAAGCAATAGAAATCAAAATGATACCAAATTAATCTACTTCAAACCACATGCAACAGCTGTTCTAAAGACAAGGGTGTTTAAAATACTTTAAAACTTTTAATAGGTTATCAGTACTACTTAACATTCTAAAAACTATCCTGTCGGATCGATATCGCACGAACGTACGAAGTATATGTAAATGAGGACTTTCCAAATATCCTGGTTTTGCAAACAATTTGTAAAGCAAATTTTTAGTGTGACGGCGTCCGGATTTCCTTCCCGAGCTAACTGTTCCTCTCTCCGGATAACCGGCGTAAATCTTACATTAGTGCTAGTGTGTACACCTGCAGTAGACTGAAGTTATGTTTAACTTAACTTATAATCATAACATTATAAATAAAATACAAAAATAAAACTTCTAGATGATGCTTAGTTTTTACGAACAAGCTTACTGCTGCTGCTTGCTGCTTTCTAATTTCTGAGTACTTTAGAAATAATTAAATTAGAGAACACCTCAATTTTCAATATAAATTTGATTTTAATATTATGTCCTTTGTGCTAAAAATATGTCTTCTATATAAGAATATTTAAGTTACGAGTATATTATAATATTATGTATATTTTATCAACTATGGTACCATGGTTGGGATATTAACACAAAGCACCATCTAGTTATATATTACCATGGAATATCCCAACGTATTTACTTATTACCTTTTTGTTTAATTATTATCTGATAGTAGTAGAATAAGAATTAAATGTTATTACTTATAGAAAAAGTTTATAACGTAAAAGATTCTGAGAGTGTACCGCATATCTGGGGAAGGCTGCAATAACTCGCCGGTGTTTTCGCGCATTCTTACCGCACCGTACTCGCCTTCGCATGCCGCGTTCGTACCCGCTAACTTTGTCGCGTAGCGCGATATATTTACATACTATACATTTCTGAAAATATATTTTTTTAATTTATCGTTGACTCTATATAATTATAGTAATATACGTCCATAGACGTCATTTATATTTATAATGTTATAGTATTCAACGTGATGCCGCCTTATGGCTACTTTTTCATAATGCTGTATGCATACACCAGGTCATAGTCATTGACGACACGTTTGCTTCAGTTGGTAGTGAACCTACTTCCTACGCCAGCGGTCGCGGGTTTGAGTCCCGCTGGGGGTATGCATTTGTTGAGAACAAATGTTTGTACAGCTATTACTTATTAGTGTTTATATTTATAATATGTAATAATGTCCCAAAATATTTATTATCTGTTTACAAATTTCAGCCAAATTAATATCAGCGTGAAAACCACATTTAAAACATATGAAAAACAAAAGTATGAGTCAATTCAATATTTAGAAAATAATTTAGTTTTATTAATTTCTACCAATCCAGTAGCATATGATTCCGATTATTTCTCCTTGACCTATTTGTGTGAAGTACATATTCATCATCATCATCATCACCCCTCCCTCAGTACGAGGAGGATCAGGCCTTAGACTTCACATGTCTTTCGAAAAACTTGCCAGTTTTTTCTAAGACATGCAGGTTTCTTCACGATGTTTTCCTTCAGTATATGAGAGGTGCGAGACCCGGATTTGAACATTCATCTCTCGGTTATCCAAGCGAGCGCGTTATCGCTGGGCTACCACTGCCTCATATTATTATGTTTGTATTTAACTAATTGAATTAAGAAAAAAACTAAGAAAATAACTAAAAAATCAATTCAATTCTCTTGTTAATGGCTTCAAAGCGTGCCAGTTGAGCACAGATTATTTCGCCAGTGTCACGTAGAAAACTAAAAAATCAACTAGGTCAATACTTAGCAGGTACTCCTCACATAAAAAAAAAGTATTTAATGAGCAACTTGAAAAAATAATAATGTTTACAAAGAGATTATATACACTTCAATTAAAAAAGTCTAATGCTTATAAAACCTTTTTGTTGAGGTTCAGCTTTATTTGTTTAGGAATACAAATCACATATCAAAGCCATCTGTTGACAACAAAAACAATTAAAAAAAATTGAAACCTATTATCTGATCTAACAAAGTATCGACAGGTTGTGTATATCAATTCAAATTTACGATCCTTTCATATTATAATATTTTTTCTAACATTTTTAAACGCAAATGTTGTGACAAACCATTAGAATCTACATAAGTGTTATAACCAAAAATAAACCTTAAAACCATTGAGTTAGGTAGGTTTTCAAATAAACAGTTCACCGGAAACATTTTTTAATAAAACTTTCGATTCTTGTATCGATTTCATTATTGAATATTGAAAGGGACGGAAGTTAAGATTTAGTAGAAAGTGAAAAGAATTGATTTGTTTCAACGATGTTTTAATAGTGATTTGTAACAGGTTGATGATTTATAGATCCAAAATCTGTCATTTTTAAGAAGAAGGTTAAGTGAGAGTCGATTCCCTGTAGAATATAAGATATTCTTTAAATAGTAACTATCTGTGTAATCACTCGGTGAAGTGAGAGACTTACTTGTTTGTCCCTTTGATAAAATATATAAAGAACGAAACGAACAGACGATACAGAATATAGATGAATGGCTAAAAATAAATTGATCAATAAGAAAAAAACCTAGCCCAAACATCGAACCTACATATTCCAACTTAAAACACAGTGCCAGAGCAATATAACAATTTTCCAAATTTCATAATATTAACATTAGGACCTTTTTTTAATTTGTAAAAATAGATTTTTTTATTTTTAGTAAACATACTATATAGGATACTTAAAAATAAATATCAGGGACTTTCACTGGAACCAACTTAATAAGGTAAAACATAAGTATTTTTTTAATTAGGATTTCGCACAAGAAATTAAAACCCATAAAATTATATCTTAAAACGTACGCAAAGACATGCCCGAGCGAAGCGAAGCTAAGTCTTCAGATATAGAAAATACAATAAAAATAACTAACTCTGATAGACTAGCTTCACTATATTAATAGCAAGACAAAGTTATTTAACTTAACAACACAATGAAATAAACTGTTCATTTAACAAGAACTAATCCAAACTTCGATTCTTCTATACAAATTCACGGACGCTAGCCTCAGCTATGTAAGTGCAATTTAAAATGTAAATTACGGCAAAGAAGTGGGGGCCCTCACCAACTTGAAGCAGCCTGTATATATTCATGCTAGAGCAAAAACAACGCTAATTACATACACAATACTAACGATATTATACTTTATCTATATTTTAATAGAGCAGATTTTATATTGTCTAATTTGATGTTTATACGACCTTTTTAGTTAATTCGAAAGTGAGATGAAATAATTTTAAATCATTAGAATTTAAGCTCTGTGTATTAAGCTCAAGGTTTATTTTTGATTAATCGTTTTATAATGGATTTAAGACGTTACGGTTATATTTTTTATATTTCTTCGAAAGTAAGGATTTGTTTTGCCAGAAAATGTGTTGAGACGCGGACGTCGCCTTCTACTTTAATTTATTTCTTAAAGGAAATTTAATTATTTATGTTAGAACTTTTTTAAATGATGTAGAGCTTTTTATTTAGCTTGAAAAAGAACTTTAATTAATTTAATAATTAAGTTTGTGGTTTTGGGGCTTAAAATATTATTAATTATTATAACGTCATATCTTACAATAGAGATAGTTTAGAGGCTGGATATTAATATAGGCTATGTTTTATCTTACTAAGAAAATCTATACGATCTTAGTTATAGATATTTAGGTACATCAATATTAATCAAAATATAATTCTTATTTTCTACAAAGCTCTTTATAATTAAAAAATGTCAATCTCCTAATTTTTCCAAAAGCTTCCAAAGCTACCTTTGAAGAATGTTTTTATATCACAAATAAACACCGTCATCCGATACTCGATCGAGACAAAACTTTATAAACGAGTAACAAAATACCTACTCCGTAGCGTAGCAACGGAGACCATTCCTTTTTTATCCTCCCTCCTGGTGGTGAGGGAGGGAGAGGGAGGGAGAGGGCCGAGAAATGGAAAACTCGGGAAAATTGTAGCATTCTTGAGGCAATGCCGCTCACACCTTCTTAAATAGGGGTTGACAACATTTTGGATTCAGCATTTCTTTTTTAACATATTGTATTAATTATATTTGACATTATAACGTTACATAATTTCATTTATAACATGTATTTAAAATATGGCTTACCAATCATTTTCTTATATGTATAATTAAATCCTTGGTATCTTGTACTGTTGGAATGAAATAGTATATAATCTCTTTTTGCAGTTTAATTTTATTCATCAACTTATTTCAAAAGGTACCTACTATTCGTTATAGTAATTGACAGTTAATCCCAATACTGAAACAACCAGGTAGAACCTAGTGCTGTCAAAGTAGACCTTAGGATTGCTTATTATACACTATATCGCAATTAAAACCTAATCAAGTCAAACATATCCTATCCTACAAATCATCAAGTAGTATTTAAGAAAAATAAGATAATTAATATTTGTGTTTTAATAAAAAAGAGAATTTACAAGAAAACGTTCCGCACCTCTGTGAAGGAACGTAAAAAGCAGCGCTGTGTCGGACGCCCGCCCCCACGCCGGAGTACGGACGCTCGTGGCGCGTACTTAAGATGCTGAACACAATTATAAATATATACATATTTTTTCAACCAAATTAAACCTATTTTGTGATTTCGATTTAAATTTTAATCTTAACTTTTGATTATTATGTATTTGACTTTATAAATGAGGTTAAAAATATAATTTACTTTGAGTTTTTAATTCGTAAATACAAAACTGTACTGTTTATGCAGAAATAATAGTAGTAGTAGTAAAGTGATAAAGCGCTTGCTTAGGAAAACTAGTGAAGTGGGTTCAAATCCCGGGTCCCGCATATCTAATATTTTTATGTGCGTATTATTTAAATATGATTACCACTTGTCTTACCATCGTGAGTAAACGTGTATGTCTGAGAGGACTTAGCAAATTTTCGAAAGCCAGGTCAACGTGATGGTCTCGAATTGAAGGGAGACCCGTGCTGAGAGGTCGTAAAAAAGAGCTAGAAACAAAATATATTATTCAATAGAAAGATTTCTTATCAACCTAAAAAATACTGACATACTAATACATAGCATTATTATGTATAAAATAAATATTAAATTTTCTTTTAAAATATACCAAGCCCGTCCCTGAGTGTCGCGGGTTCCGCATCGTTTTACATATTTCTTCAGTTCATTGTAAGGCATTGAATCAGATCTTATTGTGCTGGTATCTCCGCTCACCACTGTTGGAAAACTTAATTAATATCTTTATTTCTTGTATATAAATCATTACTAAGGCTATATTTCATAGACCTAGTATTTCTTTTGTCGAATGTATATAACTAGGGATTCAATTCGCTTCCCAGCTTAAAACACTTAAGGGTTTGAAACGCTTAAAAGACCAATTAAAAAAAAAATTAGACCAGGTTCTGTAAAGGTATAGGAAGGAAAGTATATAGGAATTGATTTGATTTGATTTGATTTGATTTGATTATGATTTTTTATGGTACAAAGAGGGCAAACGGGCAGGAGGCTCACCTGATGGAAAGTGATCACCACCGCCATGGACATCTGCAACACCGCAGGGCTTGCAAATGCGTTGCCGGCCTTTCAAACTTTGAATTGTATATATATACAACCGAAATACCTCTGATTGCATAATCAAGAGTTTTCAAGCATTGATGCTAATAGTACATACTTGAAATGGTAGCACACATTTGGCAAATAGATCCCTCATAAGACGAAGGTTTCGACTAGAGACGATTTATTTGGAAATTTAACCACAAAAAAGTTTTGCATAAAAATCCATTATTTCAACGTAACAATGAATGAATTTAAAAAATGACATTGAATTAGAAGTATTCAAAGTCTTAGTTTGTACGACAGTATGAAAAATATGATACATATTATAGATGTAAAGTAAAAATATGGAAGTGGTCTTGAGACTATAGGATGTAAGAATTGGCGGTATATTATGTACTTATAACATTATTACTACAGTGGCGATCCCTAGTTGATTATTTATTTTTTTAAATATGTTGGGACATTTTACACACAGCACTATCTAGTTCCACGGTAAGGTACGAGCCTTGTGTTATGGATACTAGATGGTTGATATACTACATATATATAAGTTTTAAATACATACATATTATAAATATAAACATCCATGACTGGAGTACAAACATTCGTGCTAACAACAAATGTATGCCCCCAGCGGGACTCGAACCCGCGACCGCTTGCGCAGCAAGTAGGGTCACTACAAACTGCGCCACGCGCGTCGTCGAAATATTTAAACTTGTGTTTTTATATAAAAATAGCAAGTTTTCATGTCGTATATTTTTGATACTCTTTACCCATCGACATTTATTATTATTATTTATTTAATTAAATACATATATGATAAATGTCATGTTGAATTAGTTAATTAAAGAACTATTTCACGCTTAACCAAAAATATGTATCAAATGAAATACTATAGTAGAATGGTAGAATCATTCTTCATACTCGTATTTATATACGAGTAAGTAGAATGATAATAAAGACCTGACATAGCTTTCAAAGACAATTTTCTTTGCTTTTACTTGTTCCACTGAATACGACTTATGAAATGGTGTAAAGATTACGGAGCTCATTATTAAACTAAATTACAAATAAAAATACAAGTAAAACAGGTTAGGGTTATCTATTCTATATATATCTAATTCTATGTATACATAAAATTAATATTAATGAAATAGAAATTTGACTGTACGTCTGTTTAGATCTACCAAATTCTCCAAACCTTTGCTACGAATATAATAGAGAGATAAAATGCTTTTTTTAAATTTTCACTGAATGATTGAGAATTCTTGAGTGACAGATTATTCATTTTCACAACACGCGAGCGAAACTATAGGAGAAAGCTAGTCTTAAAAGTAAATAAACATTTTCTTCCTAAGATAGTATGATAAAATTTCTAGAACCTTTTAAAGAACACCCACATCTACTCACGCACATATTCATCTTAACCGAACAATACCCTTTATATCTTAGTCGCTATAATTTCTTAAGGCTTTTTGCATCATTTACGTTAAGCAAAACAAAACATTAGCCGCCCATTTCGTAAAGAGCCCTGTATTTTCATGATCGACCGTTTTCTTATGAACTTTTTAATAGGAAGAAGGGGGTAGGGGGCTCTACGTAATTTGGTCGGGTGTACGCTGACAGAGCACAAGCAACGTGACGTCATCTAAGGGTAAGCATTTCTTTATAATAAAAATATATGGCTGATTTTAATTTTAACAATAATATTTCAGATATTGTATAAGTAATAATAATTAGGGTGTAATGAGTTTTCTAATGCTTTTTGAATATTTTTTCTATATTACATAGTGAAATGGTAATAAAATTTTCATTGATACTAAAATTTTCTGGTTTTGTCATAGAACCTATTTATTAAGTAATGCATGGATTATCATTATTATCGTTCTTAGTAAAAGATTTAGGGCCGAAGAGTGATAAGTGTGATATACTCCACATTTAAAATATTTGGCTATTTCCACCGTACATATATTAAAAAATACATAATATGAAAAGATAAACCTACTAAATCTTATTTTTTGTTACCAAAATCCAGGAATATAAAAATTCAAATGTACTTTTGTTATAATTAAAAGTTCAAAAAACAAAAAAAAACAAAATAACACACATTTCTATAATTTAAGTTACATAATATATCTAAGCTATATTATTACTAAATATTAAAAACTCTAAGTTCTCTAAACTTCGCAGTACGACTCTACATTGTATCGTGATACGCTGCCAAATTTATGTTTTTTGCCAACTAGGCACCTTATCTCGTTTTAATGCTTTGCGCATTATTTTTGCTCCTGCGGACTTGGCAAGAGAGAGCTTATAAAGTTATAAACAAGCTTTGGTTGCTATCTCACTATTAGAGGCGAAATTTTAAAATAGTCTAATGGTATTGCTGTTTATAATCTAGACGATTGGAGAAATCTGGACTATTAGTGAAATGTGGACTATTAAAGGTAGAGACTTGATTTTTTATAAAGGATAAGTTTTAGTTCTAGTAGAAGTTATCACTACCAACTTTTTTAAAAGAGAAACAAAGCCTATTTCTAAGCCTATGTTAAACTATTTTTAAATGAGTGATATTTATATTGTAACTTACTGAGCCCATTTTAATTGTTGATTTACTATAGGGACTTTCTCTTTTTACTCGGGTGTGTTCCTAAGTGCCAAACACTTGCCTATATGATACTTCAGGTCATATTATAAACTAGTTTCATCGAAACCTGTCCAGCAGTTTCAAGATGAAAAGTCAGTATTAAATACACATACTTAAAACCTTTCACGTTTCAATTATAATAATTCACTATACTTACATATACTATATTCGTAATATAAATATAACAGAAAACTAATTCATAATATGCAATTTTCATAAAGAAACTGTTCTTCGAATTCATCGGGTTGATCTAAATGGAGGAAATCGAGATTACTTCGCTGCAGACGCTGCCACGCTTATAAAGTTTAAAACTGCAAAGTTTCCTTAAAACTGTACCTACAGTAGTTTTTATATGATTAACGTACATACAAAATAAATTTTATAAGTAAAGAGGACTTACTGTGTATGAATCCTACTTTAATAAAGCTTCTATTTCTAATATAATAAGTAACTATTATTAGTCCAGTTATTTTATATTATGTGTTTTTTCCTAATATTTCACACAAAAATATTAAATGTAAAACTCGTATGGGTCCAGTAGATTATTTTAACGTAAAAAAAATATCCATACTGTTTATTTTCAAGTCAAAGACCTAATCTAAAAGTACATAAACCAGTAATGTACCGTCGATGTACTAATAATCTAATTACCTAACCCTAACGCTGTTTCAAATCCAAAAACGACCCTCGCGCATTTTTTCTTGCGGTTACACAAGCGCGATCACGCACACACTGAAACATTTTTCCTCCATTACCTATGTATGAGTAAACGCTGTGTACGGATACGGCACACTGGTGTAATGTGCGTCTGTGTGCGTGCTAGCCGCTGCCACCATTGGACACCGCGCTATTTCTTTATTGATCCATATTTCTTCTTCTGAGACTGCCCCGACTCCCCCTTACCCCCGCCCTCCCAGAGGGTGGTTTTTCTACAGTTTTAACGAAGGACTCGAAATTTGCGAAGGAGGCAAGAAAGGTTATTAATGGTTTTTAAGCTGTGTAATTTTCAACGTAATGTTGCGAGTGCGGAGTTTTTGCTTTGTTTAAGGAGATACTAAATTGGATGCGTGTTTTATTATTAGATGGCACTTTGTTATTTATATTTTTTATCATTAATATTAAAAGTGTTTACTGCAAATAATATATTTAAATTTGTTTATTATTATTCAAACAAAGCTTTCGTTCTCTTTAGGTTTTGTAAATAGTAATTATTGTATATAAGAATGTTTTATTAAATATTAATTGCATTACTTAAATGAAAATAAAAAATTTAATTACTATTATAAAATTATAATATTTAATACTAATGGAAAGGAATGCCTTTCAAAAGTTGCGTATTTTAAAAATCAATAAGGGAAAGTATAAATAATTATGATGAATAACTTCCGTTTTCATATGGGAAGGTAATTTTTAGAATCTACCTTATACAACTCACCTTCACCTATAGAATAAGGTATTCTAATCAAATCAAAATTAATCTTTTACGACCCGGCTTCGTTTATATCACCTTTGCATACTTTTTACGTTTTTTTTTCAAAATACCTAGTAATATTCTATTTCAATTCGGTTCGGTCGACACTACAGAAATAATATTCGATAACGTACTTTTACGTGAAATATATTACAAACATATTTCTGTAAATCATCATCACTACATATTATAAAACAAAGTCGCTTTCTCTGTCCCTATATCCCTATGTATGCTTAAATCTTTAAAACTACGCAACGGATTTTGATGCGGTTTTTTAATAGATAGATTGATTCAAGAGGAAGGTTTATATGTATAACTAGCAGATCCCGCGGCGTTGCCTGTGCTAAAGTAGTCGCTAGTACAATATTAAATTATATTTTCACAATTTTCCACTCTTGCTAATAACGAATACAAGGTTTCATTCATATCCTAAAAATGTAAGAATATATAAAACATTTTTTAAAATTCATAAACACAATCTCGTCGTCCTCAGGGAGCACTCAAAAAATTTATTGACAATACAAACCGCCACTTATCTCGTACAAGCAGCTGAAACCCTGAAAAAGGGAAAAAATCGCAATCTCGAAAAACAACCCTAATAATTCAGCTCATTACTAAATGCACGAGAAACATATTCTGCCTTAACCGTGCCTATAAATAAAGGCGAGGGTGAAAAATTTTATTATCCCTACCCACCCCCTGAAGGAGAAATATGAAATAAAATGAAAATGTAATGGGGAAAAAATACTGAGTGCGGCAAGACAAAGGGATGGGATAGGCTAGCTATGTATGGAAATGGATAACGTCTGTCGTTCGTTAATATTTGGTTAAATATCTTAAAAATATCAAGCTATATACAGTTTCTTTTTAACCACCGACGCAAAAAGAGGGGTGTTAAAAGTTTGACGTGTCTGTGTATGTGTCTGTCTGTCTGTGGCATCATAGCTCCCGAACGGATAAAGCTATTTAAATTTAGTTTTTTTGTATTAAAGGTGACTTATGTGCGTGACGTTTTTGGTGACGAGTGTTCTTCGACATGTTTGATGAAAATCTCGTTGAGTCGTTTAAACGTTGTGGGTGGTGAAAGTGGGGAAGAATAACCGAATGTCTTCAAATATACTTGAGTGGGGTCTTAAATGAAAGCGCACTGAGAGAGAATATTGATGACTTAATCAAAAGTAAAAAATAATTAATAAAAAGTAAAAAATAATAAAAAAACTCAATCTTAAAATACCTAAGTATGTATTAATAATTCTAAAAAAATACGTCGCGTTGGGGGACCGCTCCAAACCTAACTATTTAATTAAAAATAGTTTATTACCTAACTAAGAACATAGATTAATTTAAAAACAAAATTAAAAAAGGAGACTTATATAAAATTACTTCAAAATATTACATTTAGGACTAATTAATTTTTAATAAATACTTAGTTTGAAATATAAATACGATTTTTCTAATATAAGCAAATACCACTGTGTTGAGTTAAAAAAATAAAGAGCAAAAATAATGCTACTGCGTAAATTTTACTTATACATTCTTTCTTTATATGTATTTAAATAAAAGGAAGCATCTTCCTAGCAATTTTTTAAATTTATTTTTTATAGTCTATCACTGCCATCGACGCATTCGATTCAATAAAATCTTGTTTACGTTTATAGTTTATCTTTCATTCGCAGTCAAATGCATAAGTTAAGAATATATGTACTTAAAATAAGTATTGATATAATTTAATCAACCGTAAGAGTATATCGTCATACTAGTAGGCTACTTTTTATTCCATTAATTCTGTGGAATATTCATTAATCAGTGAATAATTTAGCTAAAAAAACGTGACGGGTCACTTATATAAAGAAAATCCTATTCCACAACAGTGTAGCTATAAAGGCGGGGACAGACAACGCGGGCCTCCGGCGCCAAAGACTCGTATCTATAAATTGTGCCTTATCAAAAATATACGTTTCTTATACGCCATAACTGTGGTTTATTGCTTTAAATAGGGGAAATAAAAATCTAATATGTCGTTTGCATATTATATATTTTTTATGGGTTCATTACATTTGTTTACTGCTGGTTAAACTGCTACAATTTAAGCATAGTGCTAAGTTTTTAATATAACTTTCTAAATAGTAGTTATTCGACGAAGTTTCTTTAGACACAAAAACATCACTACGCAAAAAAAAAAAATTGTACATTAATCACTAAAACGATATAAAAAATCACTAAAATTAAAAAATTAAATAAAATTGTAAGAATTATAAAAGATTTTAATTTTACAAGTCAACGTGTGTAAGAGAACTTATATACGAGATGTATGGTGCGTCAGGCAAAGTCAAGTTTATTCGTCGCGTGGTCGACATTCAACCTATTTATATTAATTACTAAATTTACCTATTTACGCTTATAACGAAAACTGCTTACAATTTTTTTAATTAAAGCTTGTTGTTTACTGCTAAGCTAAGTATAAAAAGAAAGTCACTTTGTGAAACAGAAGAGAATTATAATATTTTCTTAATAATATTATTAATTTTATTGTTTATTGTTACTTTCTTGGTATTTTCTTATCTTGCTTAAAAGAGGGTATGTTTTATGTAACTTTCTGAACGATAATTTAAAGAGATAGTTACTGTTACAGTTTTAATATATAATAATTAAATTGAAATTATTATTTGACATAGAAACTATTTGAATATACTTTATACTGTATAGTCTAATCAAAGAATTCTACGTAAAGCTTTTACGAAAGGTTAAAATAATGATTACTTTTTCAATTCGTTTTAAGTAATATATAGCAATCCAAGCGAAAAATCCCTTCTTCAAAAGACTACGCAGGTAAAAGAAGTTCACCCCTTCAAAAATGAACCGGAGATGGCGGCCACCCCTTCGGGGGGTAGAATTTTTCTCCCTTATATTAGGGAGACATTGTTACCCGTTGTTCTTTAGTAAGTGAATTTTGCAGATAATTTTATATTACGCTTTTTTTGCTCTTTAGGCTTTTATGGATTAGTACTAAATGTATTTACGTATTAAGCGTCAGCTTTTTGTTCCTTTAATAAAGAAAATGGTTAATAATGATGAACATTTTTATTGAAATAAACACACTGACTTCGGTTTTTTGTGTGTGTTACGCGATGTTCGCTTTTTAATATGTTATACTCGCAGCATGTCTTGTTGTCAAATTTATTTTAATCCAAGAATGGCAATGGGTACCATTTCTATGATAATTCCATCGTCTATTAATGTATTTTCCATAATATGGGATCATGGATACAATATGGGTCATATTACATGATTATAAAGTAAACCTGTAAAATACTACATACATACGAGTATAAAGCAAGTAGCTACTGTAGTTGCGTTTCAAGGCTTTGTAGTAATAGATAAACTATACAAGATAAATATAATGATATATAACCTATAACCTTTCTCAATAAAAGGGCTTTTTAAAATTGAATTAGTAATTCCTGTGAATAACGCATTCAAAAAAACAAACTCTGCCTCTTTATAATATTAGTATATATTTACCATTTTAAATACATTCAATTAATCGCTGTATTTTATAATGTGGTGTTACATTTAATATTTGTTTTCGAAAATATCCAAGCCTAAAGCATTGAAAGAGATATACTAATTTGTATAAGAATAGAACCCCTTATTTGTGTTTATTTTGCGTAGAAAACGATTATACCTGCTCTATTAAATTCTATTCTTAATACAGTTTTCTCATTGCGTCCTTTTACTTCTTAAGTATTTTAATATATTTTGTATCAAAATACTCCGTCTAAAGTCATTGTTTACTTTTAACTAGTACTGGCTTGACAAAGGTCGCAGCTTCAAATCCAAAAAAAGCAAACTCAATGGAAAATTTACCTAATAGCAAAAAGCTGAGCTTTGTGAAGGTTTGCTTAGTTTTTCTAACGGGTAATATTTTTAAGGCAGTTGTTAATGTTCATTTTTGTTAGTGATTATAAATTTTTTTTACAGATAACATCAAGATATGAAGTTAAATTACTAAGTTAAAGCACAAATCTATAGGCGTGATAGTTTTTCAGTAAAGTGTACCACAAAATGCTCAGGTTGTGGGATAGTGTTATGGACCCGCTCGCCCTAATTAGGTAAAGATTTTATTAATTTTATGTCGATATCGGTATCAATGTGATAATATTTGCGTATATATAGAGTAATGAAAAAATGGTATTAAAAATTGATTATTACCTAGTTAAACGATATATAAACATATTTAAAAATGTCATTTCTATACTATAATAGTAATAAGATTTTAGTAAATTCTTATGTTAATCCCAAAAATAATAATCTATTAAGAACTGTCTTGTTAGATTTAATTAGCTAGAATTGAGTCAGTTAGTGAGTGAAGGATAGCCTATCGATGCCAACATTATATAGCTTTAAGAAGGTTTGTAACATAAAATCTATGTAAATAAATCATATTACTCTCGTACTTCGTACGTGTTCGACTCAGTAAGAATTTTATTATATTAAAATACGATTTATAATATAAAAAAATAACATAATAAAAATACAACATTAAACAGAAAGCATTTGAAATCGCATCCCAAATTTCATCTTCCGAACCAGCGAAACAGCACTAATACTTTCGAAATAAACCCGTCTGAAACTGAGTATAATTTTAATACACCTGAATTTTTATATAAAAAACGTGGCCGCCCGCCCGGAAAATGGGAATGCCCGAAAAATAATTAGGCGGACCCGAGACGATACTTTTACATTAATATTAAAAACTTTAATGAAAAAAAAAATTAAAAGCATCCCTTGGTTCATCCTTTTTTCCATTAGACCGTGTTGTGGGATGGGTATAGCCGATATTTTGATTAACAAGCCATTTCATCTGGCTTTGCTTGTGTTATTTAGTGTAAATACCAGGACAAGTCAATTTTATGTAAAAATATTTAGATATTATTAATAAAGCTTTCATATATATTATTGTTTTTGAAAAATAACTTATAAGAGATCTTATTAATAATTTCAATATGAAAAGATCTTATTAGTTTAAAATCTTCATAGTTTTCTTAAAATAAAAAAGAGTTTAAAAGTTTTTCTTTGAAACAAATATTTATAATATGTATTTAAACTTTTTATACGTAGTGCACCATATGTGGTATCCATAATGCATGCCTCGTAATTTACCATGGACTAGACTAGACTAGGTGCTGCGTTAATGTTCCAAAATATTACTTATTGGAATAATATTCTTTACAAATGGCGTTTTTACACTGAATGAATAAAAATATATTATTCGTCCGACTATTGTCGGTTTGTACGAATATCTATCACTTTTTTGATTTCTAATATAAAATAAGTGATTTTTATGTGCAGGATATACCTATGCCAAAAAAAAACCTTAACCTACCGAGCTGAAAATTTATTATTAAGATCCCACCCACTTTTAAGTTCAAGAGTTTTTATATGTAAAAGAGCTGTTTTTATAGAGTCGTCCTATGAAATTTACATCACTAACACTCACTAAGAGTATGCACCTACATCAAATCAATGTACTAGAAAATGGTGTTTTGTAAAAAGTACTGTAGAAACAGCCGCAATTGCATACACGAGTATGTTAAAATTTAAAAAACAAATTGATTTCTATTTGAGCCATTTAAGAAGCAAATGTGTCAGCCGCGATATATCAAACACCAATAGTCGGACGAATAATATTTAATTTATTCGTCCGCTTAGCGGATGAATAGACACTTCGTAGTGTAAAACACTAGAATTTTCTTCTTATCCTTTTCTTCTTATTATAATATTCTTTAAAAATATATGGCGATAGTATTTCTCTCTCATTCACATTCAAATACACATGTATTTGTATACATATGTTAATTACGATTAGTTCAACACTGTATTACGTGTGTAACATTTAAATCAGTCAGTATGGTGAAGTCTGAAATTATAAAGTATACGAAGATGTATAGTAACATTTACTGCTTAAGACCTACACAATCGATATTTAAATAGAAATAATGTTACTTTTATCTTTTAAAGCGTCCGGGTTTGATTACCGAGCTAAGTAGCAGTTTTTTTAAATGTGTGAATGCAGTTTTTTTTACTAAAATCGATGATTTAGTATGTCTTCGTATGGTATCGTATGTCATCCACAGGCGTTAGGCGCCCGTGCCTTTTATTTGTTTTTCTGTTATTTGTTTGGAGTTGTACATTTTTAAAAACTTAAAACTAGCGATACATGCTTACATTCTAAGACGTGGTCCGACACTGTCTTTTTTTTTTTTAATATTATGTGTTTTTTTTAATATTACAAATTTATAGTAAACCGACCGATTTGAATGTTACCGGTATAAAGTACCGTAAAGTACCGGTAAAAAATATTAAGTAGGTATATTAATTCTCTTCAGCGTATTACAGGAAAATGGACACATCCAAAAATATAAATAAGTATGTAAATACTTATTACTTTGTTAAATTTATGCAATTACACTATCTTTTCAGATTTCTTAACAGATTTGTTATAGTGTTTTTTTCCGATTTTTTCCAACGCTTCCAAGTTTTGCAAAAACATAGTCATAGTAGAGACTGAGCTTTTGAACGTCAAAAATAATTAAACTTATTCTTACAGACGGTATCTACCCACAAAATTAAACAATAATTTGGAGAAAGTAGTCACAACACAAATGGTATTTTAGATAATTTTATTTTAAATAAGTGAGACAATTTCAAAGCTATCCATAAAAAGCTTTCAGAGATTGATGGTTTTGCGCAAACTCACGTTCACATTTTTGTTCATATTACTTCTTCTCCTACATGTGGCAGTCTAATAACGAAGCAGGTTCAAATCCGGGTCTAGCACCTCTGATTATTTTATATGTGAATCATCCTTATGGTGAAGGAAAACATTGTGAGGAAACCTACATGTCTGAAATGAATTCCGCCCATCAACATTTGGTTAGCGTTGTAGACTAAGGTCTGATCCCTTCGTATTAAAAGGAGATACGTGACCCACAGTGGGACATAAGAGCGGGCTACTATTACTACTGTTTATTCTTGCTAATCACCGAAACGGCTAGACCGATTTTCACGGGATTTAGCTCGCAGAAAGCTGGTGTTGTAAGCTATGCTATTTTTGTTTTAATTAAAAAACTATTACGCTAAAAAAATAAAACATTACAAAAGGTCAAGAACTTTACTTGCTAAGAACGTTATTTCATTTAAATTTATTTGAGTGTTTAAGTTTAAGTTATTTTAATTTCATTCATCTTAATTTGGTTTTTTTTTTCTTATCAAGTAGAAGTCTCTTGAATAGGTTTCTATGGGGACAAATAAGATTTCTATAACAGCTAGCGCCATCTGTTGGTGAGTAGTTGTATTAAACACGACCTATTTTAAATTACAATACCACACATTATTCTGTTATTTGTCTGAAATAATGTTTTTTACGCTTTATAGGTATCTAATAAAGCGTAAAAAAATATATTTCCTGTCGATGTATAATAATATTCGCGTAACATTAAAATTTGTGTTTTGTATAATTTATGCCTCGGTGGTATAGTGGCTAGCACGTATGGTCGCAAACCCAGGAGGTTTGAGTCCCGGGTTGGGACAAGTTTAGTTATTGAGTCTTTTTTCGTACGCCTCAATAACCCAGAGTTGGGAAGTTGGCGGAATGTCACCCCGTTCCTCGGAAAGCACGTAATGCCGTCCGTCCTGCGCTTTAACTCGCACTGGTCGTGTCGAGCAGTCGTCCCACCGGAATATAAAAGTGATAAGGGATAGAGAGTGTACTTGTGTTTGCGCTTATACTTTTGCACTATAATATCTCCTGCGCAGTTGGCCAGTCTCAATAAGATTATCCGCCATGGCCGGAATCGGTTGGAGAACATTATGAAGATTCTTTTGAAGAATCTCACTAAAATAGTCACTATTATCGATATATAGATCATCTATGAGTCTGTCTGTCTCGGAACGTATCAAGGGAAATTCACTAAACAGATTTTTATGAAATTTCGTAGGATTCTGCTATCCGAGTCAACATAATATAAGATACTTCATTTCTTCTACCCGAAAACGTCACTTCTGAGTTATTTTTACTAAATAAATTAGTATAGATAGATAAGAAATGTTTTTCCTTCAAAGCGAACCGAGGGTTCTAGTTAATAATAAAAAAAAATCGTGTAACACAATTTTTCTCATCACTGAAACAATAACACGTACCCGTACTGTTTGACAAGCAAACAGAATCGTATGTGAGACCGATCGCGGCTGACAGAGTTTTTAAAAAGGCTTTCAATATCAATGCGATTTTCATTTCCCCTTGTGGGCCCTTTTTTCTAATTTAGGGTTCCGATACACATTTGTGTTGTCGTTTCATTTGAGGGCTTATAACAATTATCTTTTATCACATAAAATGGTACAAATTGTATATTTATATGAAAATTGATTGTTTAAGCCTTTCTTATCCATGTCTCTTGAAACTTGTTAGGTAAGTTAACTTTGTTATCTCAATAAAGCAAGTTTTCACACACTGTGTTTTTTTTTACCGGAAATGTTAGAAATGCACATTAAAATACACCACAGAATTGCGAAACCCGGGATTTGAACCCACCTCCCATGGTTTCTAAGCTACTGCCTGCTTTTATTTAATAATAATAATTAACGAAGTTTTATTATTTCACCTTTGTAGAGTAAAAACAATAGATTTTTAGAAGCATTACTATGATAAATTATATACGTAAGGAAATTTAGAAAATACGTTTATTTTTAACTAAGCTACCTATATTGTAAAAATATAAACTAGTAAAAAAATATAAAATTAAGTTGTTAAAATCTCTAATAAGAAAACAAAACAACATTTTTTATACAGAATCCTATCAGGAAAACTGATTCAAGCTTGACAGTTTTTTTTCACGACCTTCAATAATTACGTGCCTCGGCCGAACATCATTGGATGGCGCATATTTCACCGTTTTTTTCCTCTACGCTTTTCAATTTATCTCTTTTTTCCACAGTCAAGCGGATTTTTCGCTTATTTGCTCGCTTCATTGGCTTGTAAGTGAGATGGGTAGGGTGAGTCTTTTTGCTTTGTTATTGCAGATAAATGGACGTATGTGGGTTTATTCAAAAAAATGTGATTCTACGTGGGAAATGTAATGCTTAGGAGTATTCAATAATGAAAATGTTAAATTTTTTTTTTTACTATAATATGTATCAATTATTGTACGGTAAAACTATATGTATCACGATAAAAGTTAACATAAACTTATTTAAAAGAAAATGTTCGGTCGCTACATTATCAATCAAAAACCCTTTACCCTTTAAAATGGTTATTTTGAAACTTATACTTTATTAAAAAATATTTATTATTATTTATTAAAGAGAGTATATTATAAGTTAATTTAAATGATTTCTTCGTATATTTTTAATCAGCATCTTTTTATACAATAATGTATAATGTAACATGTATAATTATAAACAAGCATCAAAGCGCTACTGTCGTAATAGCTCAGAACTACTATTAAGTATAGTGACATCTATCGGGGAGTAGATGACTTTACTATATATAAATTTATTAAGTAACAAAGTTTAATGTTTTAAATATTTTTTTTTAATTTATTACTATATTAATAAAATGAAATATTATCAAAATAAAAATTCATTTTTTTCAAATATTGGCCTATGGTTACTAACACCATCTATCGTCGAATAGAAAATGCGTCAACATAAAATTCTTATTAGAATAAAAATGTAGAAAGTTTAAAAATAGAAGTATCACATTTAAATGGAATTATTATAAAATTATAAATGAAACCATTTTTGAAAACTAATTCAAGCTAATATTAGTGATTTTTCGTATTATTATTTTTATTAATTAAAATATTTACCTGCAAAATAATTTTAATTTCATGAATTATTGTAATAATATGTAAATTTAAGTAATAAAGTGACTCCTGTAACCATTGCTGTAATGCATCCGAAACATCGGAGACCAAAACTTAAAACTAATTCGTGAAAAGATATCAATGTCTAACGCATTGAAAACCATCTGCTTTTATTCTACTAGAATAGTTAGTGAAGAGACCGGAGGAGAAGTTTTACTAAACCTATAACATATCTATAGTGAATGACTTTGTAATCATTGATAATTTGCATTTTCTTCCCTTTTTAGATATTCCTACATTTTTAGCTATTTTAAAGGCTAGCTAAGCTATTTTATTGTTAATTCTATTTTATATTTCAAGTAAATTAATTATAATAACGCGGCACACCTACAAGTCAAGTACACTGTGTCAATAATTCAATCAAATACAGTTTTTTTAATGCATATTAGCAAACCTTACAAATAACATCTGTAATCATTATATGTATACACCTTCTTTTTAAACTACCCTCTGAGGTTAATTATTGTTTCAAAATCAACATAGACAATTCCCAGAAGCAAGGTATCATGTAAAAACTCCCCTAATGCCGAGTTCTTTATCGGGGGATGAAATCGTTTTTTTATGTGGCGCCCGACGGATTTACACGCGGTTTTTAAAGGAACTGGACTCTTTTAAACACTAATTTTGTACAGATTTTTCAATTTTTTTTGCTTTATTTTAAGGTTTTTTATATAAAAAAAAAGGGAAAATAATCAATTGGAGTATTTTTTGTGTGTATAAATAAATATGTCGATTGTCAGTACATTAACACTTCACCACCCAGTTAACTACCGGAGGTAAGCTACGAGGTAATGTAATGTGTTTTATACTATTTACCATTTACAATCTAATTTTTGTGGTTTAATCATTTTAGATGCTTTTATTTTAATGAATAACTTACTCATTACTAGGAAAATATTATAAAAGAAATTAATCGCGGCACCCTAACTCTTTTTCTGTTCGGCTAGAGAAAGTCGCATCAAAGTCAGTTCAGTATTTTAGAGATTAGAAAGGAGAAACAGACTGACAGACAAAAATGTTCCATTTGTGGTTTTTTTATAAGAACCGAACATCATTCTATCTATTCACATTAAAAGCTGTTATGTTTATATTAGGTACAAATAGACACTTCAATTTTATTTTTATGTAAAGATTTATAATTATTGTACTATAACAGTAAACAAATAAATATAGAAGAGTAAATAAATGACTAAGGCATCCTTTTCTGCAATTAAACCTATTTAATATTAATGAGCTTTCAGACGGATGATGCATCTCACAGACTGATAAGTTAGAATTCGAAGTACACGTGCATTAAAGTGTCAAAGTACCTTTATGTCCGTTATACCTTAAACTTAAGACAGCGGTTGGTATGGGTTCAAATCTGGGTCTACATTTTAATGTGCGAATAATTACTAAAATTATTTTTACTAGTCTTTCGGCGAAGAAAACATTGTGGTGGAGAAATGTTTGAGAGATCTCAGCCAAGTTTTTAAAAGTCCGCTATTACGTATTTAACCAGCGGACTGGACTAATCTAATTTCCCTCATATTAAAGGAAAGTTGCAATACATACCTTAGCTTACGCTCTTATTTATATAATTTTTATGACATAGGGAAGTGAGAGATAAGAAAATGAAATAGGTCGTGTTGCAGTTCAAAGAGGGAGTATTGATATTATGTATCAAAAAAATAACAACACACTAATTAAAATATATTTTGTAAAGACATAAGTTTAATTATCATATCCAAATGTGTGTAAAAAAATATTTTATCGTACTTATAAAAAAGTGTAAGTAAAACGAGTCCACTTCCATAAAGATAACATTTTTTGGTAAAGCTGCTAATCGCTCGTTAAGCGGTTAATTAAAAGCCCTTACTCAATATAGCTCTGATCGCCCTTTTAATGGTAAATCAAGAAAAAATTGGTTTAGAATATTTTTGGATCTGTAAAAAGTTAAAAATGATACTTTCTTACTGACATCGGGGAGTGATGACTAACTTTAAAGCTATTAAATACGTCAAACAAATAATAATAACATGTATATAATATAACATATAATACTTTCGTTTATTTTTATGTTTCATAAACAACAAATATAAGGTATACATATGTAAAATATATAAATTCATAGATACATACATAAATAAATCCATACATACATACATACATACATAAATACATCCATACATACATACATACATACATACATACATACATACATACATACATACATACATACATACATACATACATACATACATACATACATACATACATACATACATACATACATACATACATACATACATACATACATACATACATACATACATACATACATACATACATACATACATACATACATACATACATACATACATACATACATACATACATACATACAAACACGTATAATGTAATGAATTTCTTATACAATATCTCTGCTGCCATTTGCCATTCTGCACTTGAACAGCGTAGTGAAATGTGGTCCAATCTCCCGAGGGCTTCAGGAAGCTCATGTCCAGTAGTATCCCACTAAAAGGGGAAAAAATATATATACGTACTGATATGTATTTATTCATCAGGTCCATAAAAGAAAATAATTGCTATGATTTTTGTTCAAACCTTTAAAATAATTGATTCTCAAAAATTTTTGATTCTAAACATATTTTTATGTTAATTATTTATATGATGTAATTTAAATGACACTAAAATAATATATCCCTTACAAAATATTTAAGTTACAGACTACAATACTTTACATAACTTAAGCTTACTAGTTTTAGTTTCATACAAACTAAAGCCTCATACAGGCTTGAGAAGATTTCTGCTTTCATTGTCGAGTAACATTGTACATACCGCCTTATAAAACAAACATCTTACATCAAAGGCTAAAATATCCACTGTCACCTGACACAAAGAAAATACCGAGTCGTCTTTTCTACGAGAGATTTAATTAAACCCCCGGGTGGGGGTGACTTTAGGGGGTAGGTTTATTAACATAATATTTAAATAAGACATCCGTTGTCTTGCCGTTATTGTTTTGTTTTGTATGAAGCTATATACTAAATTGGTGTATGGTTTGTAGATTTATGTTGTCATTTTAATTTAGGTAGTGTTTAAGTCTAGCTTTTATTACTAAGTAGTTCCTGCGATTTCACCCGTGTGTATATGTTGGGACATTTTTACAACAGCACCATTTAGTTCCGTGGTAAGGTACGAGACTTGTTTTACGGATACCAGATAGTTGATATACTAAACACATAAATTTTAAATACATACATATTATTAATATTAACACCAATGACTGGAGAACAAACATTCGTACTCAACAAATGTATGCCCATTAACAGCAGCAGCAGGACTCGAACCCGCTGGCGCAGAAAGTAGGGTCACTGCCAACTGAACCAAAATTTTTAGAAAGTTTGATACTTATAATTAAAAATAAATTAAAAATTATACAGACTTCAAAATTAATTTTTGTTACTTATTTAATCCTTAGATATTATTTACTTTTTCTGTAAACTTAAGCATGACTAGTGACTCTTGACATCAGAGAATACATCGCCTAACATACATGTAAAGTAAATGTAAAGTTCATATACTATATAATATGTATATAGAAACGTTATATACAAATTAACCCTTTGTATATAAAAGAACTTCAAAGACAATAATTATATTTAATTTTGTAGACTGGTAGTCGATGTATCTTTTAGTTAAATTAATATGATTTATTGAATAATGTCGTCCTGGCTCTTTATGATAACGTAATAGAATTTTGCGTTCACTTATTAACCTCAATATTTACATCTATACAAATATTATAAAACCGAAAGTTGGATGGATGTTTGTTACTCATTCACGTAAAACTACTGAATGGATTTTAATGAAACTTTACAATAATATAGCTTATACACATGTGGGGTTGTTACGTGTAGTGTTCGTGTCGAGAAATAAATTAAAAGTCTATATACGAATCAGTCTTTAATACACAATTTACACCCACAAAAAGATAGAAGGAGAAAGAGCAGAGCACATAAAAAGTTCAGAGAGTTTACACGATAGAAAGAACGAAAGCACAAGGATAGCAGAAACAAATTACATAAAAATTACGAAGCTTATACAGTTAGGTACGTAAGCTACGAATAGATAGTAAGCGAGCGGTACGGGTCTCTCGTCCAGCGTGCGGATTGCGACTGTCTGCAGTAAAAGCTTAAAGCTTTAAAAGATTCAGTTGATGCGCGAGCGCCGCTAACGGTCAACACCGCGGTGCGGGGTGCGGGAGGAAAGGCCAGTATTGCGTCGCATCGACCAGCTGATGTCCGTGAGGCTCAAGTTCAATGCTACGCGTACATTTATGCCTATTCGTATTTTATATTTTATTATTTATTTTTATTATTATAATTAGTATTATGTAGGTGTATGTGTAAGATGTGTGAATTTGTTAATGTAAATATATATTATATATGTATTTATTATGTTTTAATTATGTGAGTCAGCCACATCACTCCCCTCCAGAGACCGTTCACGGGCGAACGTAGTCTGGAAATCTAACTTGACGACCCGATCGAGTTGTTTTTAAGATTGGAGTGATGATTTCATTTTTATTATCGAAAGCTTTAGGTGTTAAGTTTTTGTCTGACAGTATATAGGCTGGTTTGATACGGTCTATCGATACTGTGACATCTTTACCTTTTAAACGGATTTTAAAAACTTTCGAATTTCTTTCAATTACTTCATGCGGGCCGGTATATGCTGCTTGAAGTGCACCTCGAAGAGAATCTTCGCGTAAAAATACATGAGAACACGATGAGAGGTCTTTGTATATAAAAATTTTATTATTATTTGTGTGATGTCTAACAGGGACTGGTTTTAAGTCATTGGCAAATGATCTGATACGGGAAGAAAAATCTGTTATATCGGTCGTACACTTGTCAATGTTATGATCAAAAAAATCACCTGGGAGACGTAAAGGTTCTCCATAAACGAGCTCTGCTGAGGAACACTGTAAGTCCTCCTTAAAGGAGCTACGTATTCCAAGGAGTATAAATGGTAGTGACTCTGACCATCTATAATCAGCGTGGCACATTATTGCCGCTTTTAATTGTCGATGGAATCGCTCGACTAGACCATTGCACTGAGGATGGTAAGCAGTTGTTTTAAGATGTCGGAAGCCAATTGACTTCGAAAGCTGTTGAAATAGCGAAGACTCAAACTGCCTACCACGATCAGTGACAATGTCTGTAGGGCAACCAAAACGTGCGACCCATCCGGATAAAAATGCTTTGGCTACAGACTCCGCCGTAATATCGGTAAGAGGTACAGCTTCGGCCCATCGCGTAAAACGATCGACGGCTGTTAAGCAGTACCGATACTCGGCTGATGGGGGTAATGGTCCGATGAGGTCTAGGTGCACATATTTGAAACGCGCCTTCGGTATATCGTGCGTGCCCAGAGGAGACGACACGTGTCGATTCACCTTCGCGCGTTGGCAATCCAAACATGCCCTAGCCCACTCGCGACACTGCTTCCTCATCTGCGGCCATACGTAGCGTTGTGCTACGAGTTTTGCACTAGCATTAGCGCCGGGATGGCTTAATGAATGTAGGCTATCAAAAACCTGTTTGCGTAACGATAGAGGTATGAAAGGCCTAGGTGTCGTTGTACTTACATCACAGTACAGAGAAGTGTGACTACCTGGGATTGTCATCCTTTTGATACGCAGAGAAGAATCTTCATTTAGATATTTATTAAGTTCGCTATCGGAGTTTTGAGCCTGAGCTAACACTTTGAAATCTATAGGGATCTGTAACTCTTCGATGCGTGATAATGTGTCTGCGACTACGTTGTCTTTGCCAGAAATGTGACGTATATCTGTAGAAAATTGAGATATGTAGTCGAGATATCTATATTGACGCGGCGAGCAATTATTTTTACGCTCACTGAACGTAAAGCATAAGGGTTTGTGGTCAGTATAGATCGTAAAGCTTGTTGTCTCTAGCCAGTGTCTAAAGTATTTAATACTCTCGTAAATTGATAGAAGTTCTCTATCGTAAGGCGAGTATTTCCTTTGCGAGGGGCTTAACTTACGAGAAAAGTAAGCTAACGGTTGCCAGTTACCGTCCTTTAACTGTTGCAAAATGCTACCAATGGCGAAATCTGAAGCGTCAGTCACCAGACTAAGTTTTGCATTATGATCAGGGTGTGCTAACAAAGCTGCATTGCATAAACTATCTTTGCACTTCTCGAATGCATTCAACGAATCTCCACATATGTCTACAGTCTGAGAGGCTTTTACGGAACCGATTAAGAGGGCATTTAAAGGGGCTTGGATATGCGCTGCTTGAGGTATAAACCTCCTATAGAAATTAACCATACCCAAAAATCTCCTTAGCTGCCTAGCCGTCTTAGGCACGGGGTAATTTTTTATTGCCTCTACTTTACTCTCTAAAGGTTTAGTACCGGCCTCTGAAATATGGTAACCTAGAAAAGTGACCTCTGTTATTCCAAATTGACACTTAGAAGTGTTTATTAAGATGCCATAATCCCTTAACCTCGTAAAGAGTTGACGAAGATGGTCCTGGTGTTGTGACTCATCCTTTGAAAACACTAATATGTCGTCGAGATATGGGTAACAAAAATCTAAGCCACGCGTCACTTCATCTATAAACCTTTGAAAGGTCTGAGCGGCGTTCCGTAGACCAAACGTCATATATGGAAATTCGAAGAGTCCAAAGGGTGTAGTGATAGCAGTTTTAGGAATATCCTCCTCAAAAACTGGTAACTGGTTATATGCTTTAACTAAGTCGACCGTAGAAAATATCTTACATTCAGACAGGCTATGAGCAAAGTCCTGGATATGCCTAATGGGATATTTGTCAGGAATTGTTCTAGCATTAAGCATCCTGTAGTCACCGCAAGGACGCCAGCCGTTATCCTTTTTAGGGGTTAGGTGAAGAGGTGATGACCAAGGGCTTTCTGAAGGTCGAGCTGTGCCATTAGCTAACATGGCTTCGAACTCAGCCTTAGCAATCCTAAGTTTATCTGGAGCGAGACGTCGGGGAGAACAAGCTACTGGTGGGCCTGGTGTGGTGCGAATGTGGTGTGTGATGTTGTGTTTTATGATGCGTACTGGGCCAGCTGGTCGAGTGATCTCAGAAAATTCTGAAAGTAGGTCATTATATTTATTATCACAAGACAAAATCTTAACACTAGACACTAAACTATCTACATTACCAGAAATCATGGCTACAGTACACAAATTAGTTGTATTATCTATTAAGCGTTTATTGCGAATATCTACGGCTAAATTAAAATAAGATAAAAAATCTACGCCAATAATTGCTTTACATACATCTGCAACTACAGAACGCCACATAAATTCTCTACGTAAGCCTAAATTTAAATTAAGTTGTACATAACCATACGTGTTAATAGTAGTACCATTCGCCGCACACAACTGGTAATCCGTTTTTGCACGTCGTTGTTGAAGTGCGGTACGAGGGAAAACACTCACATCACTTCCTGTATCTATTAAAAATTGCACTTTTGAACTGCGATCTGTCACAAACAGGCGTCCAGTATTTGAAAACGGAGGAGAATCGTCAGCCGCCATTACCGACTGCCCCGTCACGTTCCGCGACTTATAATCGCACGGTAAGGTACATCTTGTCGCTTTCTTGCCGAACTTATAGTGATACCAGCATATTGGAAACTTCCTACTGTTAGAATGCGATCTTCTTGAAGTTGAAGGGCTGCGCTGACGTGGCCTTTGCCTATGCCGTGGACGCGCACGATCAAATTTCTGGGTAGTAAGTTTACTCACTTGCTTAGTCAACGCCGTTATTCTGTCTGCTAATTCGGCTAACTTTTGAAGAGCCATGTCAGGTTTTTCAATACAAAATGGCGGTACACGCGCGCCGACACGATACAATTCCGTCGATGGGTCTCGACACTGGCGAACACGTGGATTTCTCGCAGAGGCTCCAGATTCTTCCGTTACACGTTCGTCACTGCTCATTATAATGTTCAACTGGGGTCACCAATGTGGGGTTGTTACGTGTAGTGTTCGTGTCGAGAAATAAATTAAAAGTCTATATACGAATCAGTCTTTAATACACAATTTACACCCACAAAAAGATAGAAGGAGAAAGAGCAGAGCACATAAAAAGTTCAGAGAGTTTACACGATAGAAAGAACGAAAGCACAAGGATAGCAGAAACAAATTACATAAAAATTACGAAGCTTATACAGTTAGGTACGTAAGCTACGAATAGATAGTAAGCGAGCGGTACGGGTCTCTCGTCCAGCGTGCGGATTGCGACTGTCTGCAGTAAAAGCTTAAAGCTTTAAAAGATTCAGTTGATGCGCGAGCGCCGCTAACGGTCAACACCGCGGTGCGGGGTGCGGGAGGAAAGACCAGTATTGCGTCGCATCGACCAGCTGATGTCCGTGAGGCTCAAGTTCAATGCTACGCGTACATTTATGCCTATTCGTATTTTATATTTTATTATTTATTTTTATTATTATAATTAGTATTATGTAGGTGTATGTGTAAGATGTGTGAATTTGTTAATGTAAATATATATTATATATGTATTTATTATGTTTTAATTATGTGAGTCAGCCACACACACTTAACACATAGGCTACAATT
Source organism: Boloria selene (assembly GCA_905231865.2). Taxonomy (NCBI): domain Eukaryota; kingdom Metazoa; phylum Arthropoda; class Insecta; order Lepidoptera; family Nymphalidae; genus Boloria; species Boloria selene. The sequence continues at coordinate 2,466,311 of HG993156.1, forward strand.
TATAAAGATATTGTGTGAACTGTCCAAAATATGACGATAAGTGTCGAGTAAGTAGTAAAAAATCTACCATCTGCGAGCTTTTCCGGCGTGCGCTACCAAAACCGCTAGAGTTACACATATGTAATGTATAATGGAAATGTTTGTCTTAAACAAGCGACTCATCCTCACTTCGCTCGGTTAGTCCCTAGATCTAGTGCGAGCGAAGCCACGGGTTCCACTAGTGTACACATATAGAAGGTCTAAGTCGAATCTACAAGTACATTAAATATATTTTGGAAAATCGTTTAGTAGAAGTCATTATCATTGATAAAGAGGCCGAATCAGCAGTACTTAGAATTTTTGTCGGTCTGTCTGTAGGCATCTAGGGACCTTAGTGGAACGCAGGTATGTCTTTAGTATAATATAAATACACGAAGTTGAAACGGTTCAAAAGCTTTGTCTCTTCTATTTGTCACCCGAATTCCTGATTTTTTTAATAAAGTTGTTATTGGAGAGCCTGAAGGGACGAGTGTAGAAGGTTTTAGTGGGTAGTACTGTCTTTGCCGGTGAATCCACCATCCACATATAACCACCTGTTTTCTAGCGGTGATATGCGTAAATGCATTTCCCAAGGTTAAAAAGAAGGAATGATATTCAAATCAAGGTGCATTCATCTCATCGTGGTTGGGGGCTCATTAGCGTCCGGCAAGTTATTTAATATAGGTTATAATTTCTTTGCATTTTTATTACTTATTGTTTTCTAGCCACTCCACTATTAATAATGAAGCATTCTGTCTACTTTTGTTACAGCAGAAAAATCGACAAAAACTTACCCAGCTCAGATTATTAAAAAAAATACTAAACTTTTCTTCTATTAATAGTCTATTAAAATGGCCTTAGATTTAAACTGTTACTTTTACATAGGTTCACCTATTATATCTAGGTATATAAGATAACCACCTGTTTTCTAGCGGTGGTATGCGTAAATGCATTCCCCAAGGTTAAAAAAAAGATATATAAATCAATGTGCATTTATCTTGTCGTGGTGGGGGCTCATTAGCGTCTGGCAATCCAGCCAGTGAAGCTAAGAAAGTGAGCGCGAGTACCATTCGGGTTGCACTTGGTATGAACTTCTCGGATAGCAGTAGACTGTAAGAACAACCCTATAGTTTTTGAGGTCTGTGGCAGTCGGGTAGGGGAAATTGAGGTAAATGTTAATAAATAGAATTTACTTACTTAATAAATGTTTCCAAAACCAATCTTTTTCAATTTTTATTTAAATAGCACTTTAAAGCTAAGATATAACATCACTAAAAAAACGGTAAACAGAGCCTAAAATTAGTTTTTTTTAATATTTATACGAGTATAGCAGATATTTAAGTACAATACTAACTAGTTTTCTTACATTCTTCCTTTCCAACAATCTTCATGATACACCATTGATCTTACCCGCATGTTATACATACTCTTTAATTATAACTCGTCGGAACATATAGGCACAGTAAATATAACGTAATTAAATTCCATAACTCGCGCGAGCGAAATCTTAATAAATTTATAAATTTTCCTTCCAAGGAGCTTTCTTACAAAGCGGGCGTAATTTGAGTCGAACACATGTAGGCTATGTATGTATGTACAAACACACACGCTCTTGCAATTTAAGATGAATAATTATGTGGCAGCGCTCGGTACGTTCAAGAAAATTTGTTTGAAACATGTGGATATTATTGTTATTTTCATAATATTGGGAACTATTTAATAATAATGTTCTAATGAATAAAGAACTACAATATTTTTTTCTACAAATTACTGGTTTATTAAGTAATACAAGTGGAGTTAGAAAGGATTAAAACTGGTCGAAGTAGGTAGAGCTGATCTCGGTTCTACTCCGATTCACTAAATAATAATAGGAGTCGGTACGTATAAACGAAAACATATAAAATACATCATATTTCACTTACTTGGTACCTACTTTTTTTTAAATTTTTGTGGTCTAATAGTGTTTTTTGTAATGAATAAAACAAACATGGTCGAGGAAGAGGTTCTTTCTTCTGTGTCAAGCACTATTTATTAAAGCTATTTATAATATGTATGTATTTAATCTTATATATGTAGTATATCAACTATCTGGTATCCGTAACACAAGCTTCCTTCGTAGTTACCACGGAACTAGATGGTGCTGTCGCGCTGTCGCTGTGTGTGTATATTAAAGACATTAACATACCAAAAGTCTAATACTTTTTCTATTTATTTCATTAATTAAGGCTTATCCACACCATTCCTTCGCATCTCAAGAAGGGTACCCTAAGAAAACACATACTACACTTATTTATCTACGGACCCCCACTCTTTATGAAAGGAATGATTAATGTCTGCCGGCATTAAGGCCCTAACGAACCCCCACCCCCAATTATTCGCACTTATAAGAGTTTTGATAAAGGAGATAATGTTATACTGTTATTATTAGTGGGAAATTTCATTGTTCAAAGCATTTACAGTTTAATTATAATTTCTAACTAGTGACTCATCCTTGATCCGCTCGGGTTTAGGTGCTTATTGATTAGATATTTTCTGTAACAAAGTATGTTGTCCCGGATAACCAGCTACCATCATACTTTTATCAAAATCTATCCAGTAATTATATAGACATACAAAAATTCTAAGACCAATAGATTCGGCCTCTGTATCGATAAGCACTTTTTGAACAAGATTTTCCGAAAAATGTTTACTGTAGATAGATTTGACTCAACGAGAACTTTATTATATGTATATAAAAAGTAAATAAATAAATAAAAAAATATGTTGGGACATTATTACATACAGCGCTATCTAATTCCGTGGTAAGCTACGAGGCTTGTGTTACGGATACCAGATAGTTGATATACCTACTACATATATAACTTTAAATAAATACATAATATTAATATAAACACCCATGACTGGAGTACAAACATTCGTGCTCAACAAATGTATGCCCCCAGCGGGACTCGAACCCACGACCGCTGGCGCAGTTTTATACCACTATAACAATTTAATTTAATAAGCACTAGATTTAGTCCTTGTTTATGTATAGTATATTAGCTTATTAAATACATTGTAAGCTGACATTCGTAACAGCATTTGTTAAATTTCTCGTCACCTTTTCTCAGCAGTACTGCAATTCTAGTCCACGGCTGAATTTTTTGTTTCTTCATAAACTGAAAATTACCATCTAAATAAAGCTATTTAAAGCTATTGAAATACAGAAAATTTTCAAATTTTACATATATATTACATTTATTTATGGTTACACATTGTGGAAGCGTGTGGAAGAAGTGGAAATTCGTTTACTAACATACAATATTAATTTTCATACAAACTGTATTATTATTATGTATTGTACTAGTGATTCACCCTCGCTTCGCTCGGGTTCGCCCCTAGATTTACCTACTTCTAAAATAAAAGTAGCCTAAACCTTGCTCCTTATAACATTAGCTATCTGCGAGTGAAAGTCCAGTCGAAACCGGTCCAGACAGACACTTCAATTTTATTATATATATCTAAGATTAGTTTACTTTATCTGTCGACGCCAACACTAGTCTATTTCTGAATTTTATTAAGGTATTTGTTTTAAATGTTTCATCCTTGAATCTTAGATTATAGGCTTAGAAATCAGGAGCAGGACTTTAATATCAACTTAGAATTAAAAAAGCTTGATTAAGAAAATTACATACATTTTCACATATTTAAAAAATATATATAATAATAATATTTAATATTGATATGTATGTTTTAATAGGTCCATTTGTAAATACATCTGTCTCCCCTAATCAATCTTTCAAATCCACGCCTTACATCTTTGTGTGCGGATTGTGTAAGACGCAAGACGTGACACTAAGAGTGTGAGGGTTTTTTGTAGGCCTCCTTCCTTCGTCGTTAATTACGCGCGTTACGTTTAACTTGTACATAGTGATTTATTTAAATAAATATTTTTTTAATCTATATTTTAATATTTTTTTTGGTATGTAGGTATCGTTTAATTTACCTAGGCGAATGATCTTCGATAGGATTTTTTAAAGTCGTTTGTATCGGAAAAGTTGCGTGTTTTCAACAAATACACACTAATAAAAATAAAGCAAACTCCTATATAAATACAAAATTTGGTCCATTTTTTGAGCCGTTTCCGAAATACGAAAAATAATTATAATTTTTATAATTTATAATCAATTATCATTTAAAATCAAGTTAATTATTTAATAAGATATATCTTTAGCCTAAATAATTGTACGCATTTTACTTTCCCTACTGAAAGAAAAAAAGAAAATTAAAATACAGTGACTTTTTCTTGTCTGCGTTCTTGATAATTGTAGTATGTTAACTTATGCTTCATTTATTTAATTTACAATATGTAAAGGTTTTATTAAGCGTACCCAACTAAATTATTATGGTTGAAGAATCAATAAAAATGGTATTTACAATTATCGATAAAAAATAAAATATCCAGACTTTGCAGTTAGATTCAACAATTATATTGTATTTACTTATACAATAATATATTTTTATCATATTATACACTTAAGCAACAGTTACGTGTCAAAGCAACGTAGGAACTTGTAGATAAAGTTATGATTGCTGTGAGAAGTGCACGTATACGTGGTTATAGGGCAATTAAAGTTTATATTTCTATCAGAAGCATAAATAATTTTAATACTAACTTTCTAATTTCTTGCATTAAGAGTATCAAAAATATACAAGTATATATTTTAAGTTGGGTCAAATCGCACATTGAAAAAGGGATCTGGTAAGTAGTAGGGTAGGCTTCGCGCGCGTTCTAAAGGCTGGAAACCAAATATCTCCCGTTTTTGCAACATTTTTCATTGATACTTCGCTTCTATTGGTTGAATGTGAAGATAGCCTTCCTCGATAAACGGACTACCCAACACAAAAATAATTTTTCAATTCGGACAGGTCGTTCCTGAAGTTAGCGTGTTCAACCAAACAAACAAACACACAAACAAACAAACTCTTTGGCTTTATAATATTAGTTTAGATTAAGATTTAGGTTAGATTTTTTTTATTTTAAGTATTTTTAACGCGCACCACTGTTTCGTTTTCTTGTTGCTTCTATAGATAACTTACTAACTATAGACAACTTTTATAACTTTTTGAATCGTTATATCTCAGAAACGGTGGCTCGTAAGAAAAAAAAGTATTGATACATTTTTTATAGATAATTTTATGATCTACAATTTTTGTCTGAGGTACTTTTATGATAAAACTGACCGTTTTGCTGAAAATCGCGAAAAACTCATTTTTTTGACCTTTGACCTTGAATTAATTTTTTTCCTTACAGGGGAATGATGGGGAACTTCTAGACATTCTTTATAATTATATTTTGAACAATTTCACTGAAATTCAGCTTGTTGGGACTTTATGTAACTTCGAATGTCTAAATTGACCGGACTAGTAATGTCGAATCGTTGTTTCAGCAGACTACTAATAGTTTGCTAACTGTAAGGTAAAAGGAATAGAGTGTACTTATATACACTCACAAAACTTTGAACTATAATATTTTCTTGTGCACATGTTTAATGATAGTCTGTTTAACCACGGAAACCAAAATAAGGATGACTTTCTCACCAGAATAAAGTAGTTGAGATGGTTACTGTACAGTATGATCTTGTATCTAGTAAACTTGTAACTAGAAGTAATACCACAAATATTTAAGAAGTATATTATGACCTCCTAAATTTAAAACTTTTTACAGTAAATTTAATTATTATTTTAATTTAATTATTTTATTTTATTTAGATCACGCTGTAGATATAAGTGAAGTTCGTCAAAGAAACCAAAGGCCGGGGAGGGTGCAATTTATCACAGGCACGTATATTATACGGAGGGTGGAAGGACACGCCTTGCGAGGCCTTGATTGATTTTTTTGCTTAATTTTCTTGGGTTGAACTCCGAACTTATAATTATATTATGAAACTGAAGTTCTAAAATATAGTTGTATTAAATAATAAAAGCAATTTACTTACTTTATTCTTTGTAGAATTATTTGTTTGATATTTCAATAGTAAAATAAAACGTAGAAAAAGTTAAAATTAATATATTTTTGAAGAAACCGTGTTTATTGACAAATATTAGTACAATATGGATACTTAACTATTTTTTCTTGAGATTATCTTATAAGAAGTAATTGAAAAGTATTTGCGCGTACCTACTTGCTGTATCATCTAAATATTATTACACGATTTAAAATCACTACATAGTATAAAACAAAGTCGCTCTTTCTGTCCCTTAGCCCTATGTACATTAAATCTTTAAAACTACGCAACGAATTTTGATGCGGTTTTTTTAATAGATAGAGTGATTGAAGAGGAAGGTTTATATGCATAACTGGCGGATCCCGCGGCTTTGCCTGTGCTAAATCTATGGAAGAGCCCGAGCGAAGCGAGGGCGAGTCGCTAGTTAGGAATAAAAAACACAAGATTATGAAAGTCATATTGTCTTTGGGCTTTATTATTTTAATCTATTGACGAAGACTGTAGAAATATTTTGTAGTTTATGTTTGGGGTCGGGTAGGGCAGGCCTTGGAAGATTCCAAAGTGATGGCGTAAACTAAAACTGCCTATAAACCTAGATTTATAATACTTTTATATATTTTTTTGGTTTTTACCATCTTGTGATGGATTGCCGTATTATTACCTAAAAAAATATAATTCAATTAACTCTGTACGAACTTTAAACTGTAGTTAAACATAAAAAAACATCCTGGTATATACTTTCTTTCATTTTTTTACTATAAAGCCAATCTAATAGACTTTAGTCGTTAAAATACGATACGATATTGTTAACTAACATTTAAATAAACAATTTACGCTTCTTTTTAAATTAAGCTCACGTTGCGCGACAAACACATATACATATTCAAAAGAATGACTTTTATATATTAATATTAAGCTTTAAGCTTCAATATCATTAATAAATATACCTAAAATATATTTTGATAAACTATTAAAACTATTCCAGACAAGATAAAGGTATCTAAGAGTGTAATTTAACACTGATGTAACTCGATATGGAGTCGGGCGATAACAAAAGCCTGTAATAAATATTAGTGCTGTCAATACACACGTACATAACTCCAAGTTATCTGCTAGATATTATATAAACGCCTCGGGGTTTGAAAGCGGGAGATTGTTAGGAAAAACGACAGTGGGACGAAATGTTTATTCAGCAATAATTTTCACTATTAAGAAAACTGTTGATTGTTAAATAGTTAATTATATGAGTTTCAAGTTTAAATAAATATTTAGTTGTATCAAAGTTTATTTATTTAAGCAAGTAATTTACTAGTAGAGCTTATGGAACAGAATTTTTGACTCTTAAAATTATAAATAAAAAATAAATATTTGTAAAGAGCTTGGCTTATGAAATAGAGGAAATAACGGAGGATGATAAATCTTTCTTTTTTATTCTAGTTACAAATTATATATTACATACATTAGTATAAGTATTCTAGACTTGAGTGTTCATCATACGAGTAGTCCATTGTACTGCAGGGCATCTTAGTCTATGCTTGCTTACGTAGTTTCCACTTTAACACTGAAGCTCCAAATCGATGGTCGTGTCTCCAAACGTATGGTCGATGGACGTGTTAGATTGTAGACTGCACAACCAGCCCAATTACACTTAAACTTTTTGAATATTAAATTCTTGAAATTACTTATATTGACGCTACTTTGTAGTTAAAAGGCATATTTCTAACATTTCTGAATACATTTATTTTATTAACACGAGAGTAACATTAAATAAATATAATATCGTACACCAGTTCAATGTACGTCGTGTATTTCGGGCCGTAATGAGCCCCGGCCCAACTTTCAGTAGAGCCGCGAAAGTAGCACGGAAAACTTTAACGGCGTCTTCGCTCTGCACTATACCTGAATAAATTGATACTTTAAAAATATTATTTTAACATTAAATATAAATATTTATTTTTTAATAACTATCGACTTGAAGTCAGTTTAAAAAGTATATTCCGTTTTTACAGGTATTTTTCAGGAAATGAATAATACAATTCTTCTTCTTCCTTCTTCACCACCTACAGCTATCTAACATATACCTACATAATAAATATATACTAGCTATACCTATACACAATAAATATTGAAACTCTATAAATATATACAATCTATCTATATCTAATATATCGATAAATTATTTACATATTTATATATACAAATTAAGTACATGCATTTTTTTCTGAAATCAATTATTTATTTTACATTAACTATGATATAATCTTATGTTTACTTTATAACTGTAAATAACTGTATTTTAAGCTCTCTTTTATTCTCGTACAATATATCAAATCAAATCAAATCAAAATATTCTTTATTCAAATAGACTTTTACAAGCTCTTTTGAATCGTCATTTTTACATTAATTAAATTAAATGTCAGTCTGTAAGTCTGTGAGTAAGCTACCACCGGCTCGGAAAGCTGTTCTGCTGAGAAGAACCGGCGAGAAACTCAACAGTTGCTCTTTTCAAATATTTGGTAACAATATGGTATTACAATTTATCTATTTATCCTACGTGAGACACAACCAGTCACTCCCACACATTTACATCTACTAGGTATTCCGTGATGGTGTAATAAGCCTTATTCAGTAGCGTATTTTTAATTTTAGATTTAAATTGCTTCAAAGTAATAAAATTAATAATTTATTACTATTATAAATAAAATTATCTTTTCGGATTTTGTCGCGGATTTATTAGGATTTTTGCCCGACGTTTCGAATGCTTTCCAACAATCATGGTCACGGGATTTTTATTATTCATACAGTAATTTGGTATAATTGAGTGAACTCAATTAGATATACATACTCCTTTAACCTTAACATTTTAAGGTTAAAGGAGTATGTATATAATGGTATGTATGTACACACTTTTAATTTATTCAAATCAATTTACAACTTCGATTCACATTTTAATAATTCTCATGCCTTTTTTAATTTAAGTTATAATTTATTTAAGTAAAAAAAACAATATCTTACAAACTCTAAGGGTAAGTTTTAACAATAAACAAAGTTCACCCTGACACCCCTTTCCCACGCGCTGACCGCTGTCCGATGTCTTCGTCTCATTGTCATCACGTCTACGAAAACTGGTTCCTGTTCTCAGAAAGCTTATAAATTAAACATGAAATGGTCAGTTGGAGCTTTTATTATGGTCACTTGAAGCTTATATTATATTAATAGATGAGGGTTCCCTAAAATAGCTATTGTAGTAACCGATATTCTGTCTTGGTCAACTCATGTCTGACCGTTATAGATTACGTATGGATAAAATGAAATTTATACGTAAGTATAAGTATATAATTGAGTTCACTCAATTATACCAAATTACTGTATGAATAATAAAAATCCCGTGACCATGATTGTTGGAAAGCATTCGAAACGTCGGGCAAAAATCCTAATAAATCCGCGACAAAATCCGAAAAGATAATTTTATTTATAATAGTAATAAATTATTAATTTTATTACTGTATTACTTTTTTTTAATGTGACACATGGAAGCAAGAAAATTAGCTCGAAATGTGCTTATAATTCAGATTGATCGTGTTTAAATACTAATTTAATATATTAACTAGTTATATTTAATTGTACCATAATTTGTAGAGCATGTGTCTGGATTACGCAATTTTCGTGTCCCATGAAATTATGGAGTTTTAACCCTTTCCAACCCATTGATTATAAATAAATATTTTTCCATATTACAATGTAAGCAAGCATTGATATATTTGATTGCAAATGCCTCTACATGCTTAAACTTATAGACATTTTAAGATATCTAAATAAAATCGGTGTTTATTAATTTAATAATCGAAGAATTAATCAATTTTTTTAATTCACTACTTTCTTATTTCAACTCTTTACCACACGCTGTTCAACGAAAACGTGTTTTTAATATTAAAGGTTACATTCACATTACATAAGAAAGTCTCAACATAAGTCGATCCCCGTACACCGCGTCTGAGATAAATTTCACAGCGTCAGTGAAATTTTAATAACTAATTTTCTTGTAGGACTCGCGCCCGCGGCGCTTCTACGTAGCGTACATTATGTATGTATATACATATTAGATTACTTTGACCCGACTTTACTTTAGAAAGAACATTAGAGGTACAATTTTCGAGATTTTTGAACTAGTTAAATACTCTTACTTTTTCGGGTTTCAGCCAACATGATGACAGAAGAAACTCCATCAGTCCCTCGAGTGATTTTTATTAAAAAAAATAAAACGAAATACGAAAAAATAAAGAAACTATTAAATATACATACTTGTTTAAAAGAGCGTTTAGGGACTCTCTGTGGATTCGGCACACCGTAATTTCTCTTTACAATTACAGCACAATAAGGCAATACAAATGCTTTTATATAACATCATAAGATATATATAGAAGTTTATTTTTGAGTAAAAGAAAAACAAATATATTCATAAATAATTAAGGATTAATTAAGCATAGGATCAATTATAAACAATTAACATACACAGATATTTGAAAAGTGTGAAACTCTTAAGGGTAATTTGAACCCGCTACATACATTTCTGCCAGAAGGCCTACTTGTTGGCTGGTAAATTCCAAACGAATAAAACCTTTTCAAAGTAAATAATGCGTTTACAATAAAGTTATTTTATACCGTATTCATAAACATACTCATAATTCCAAACCTTTTCTTACATAAAGCAAGTATGTATTATATAAGCTGTTTTAAAGGTTCAAGCGAGGCTGGTCGCAAACTACCCCGAGGCACGAAGGAGGGTGATTCGCGTGAAAATTACACAAGAAAATTTCTCCATTCAGCATCTTTGTGTTTTCCTTCAAGATGGCGCACCCTTAGGCGTTCAAATGAAATGGGGGTACGTGGAATTTGTGTAGGCATTTCTTTGATGAATACAAAAGTAAATTAACAATAACAATAAATAAATATTATTTAAGTCATTTTGCAATTCGATATCTTTGAATAAGAATATTTAAAAAGCGTATTGATATTTTTGTATAGAAAATGACATTTGAAATGTTTGTTTGATATTATTTTAAAAATAATAAAGTTTAAATAAAGATAAAATAAAAAAAATCTAGTCTTAAGATTTATATACCTATATTCTAGAAGTACCTATTATTTCATTTTTTTCATGTTCCTATAATTATTTTTTCAAATTTCTTATCACTTAATTAATTCAAGTTAAGCAATTTGAAAACTTCTAACTGATAATTTTAATTTTAACTTGTCTGATTCGCACTAGCGCCATTCTCCCCCCGCTGTGTAACAGGAAGTCGGTACAATAGCTGAGCGCGGCGCTCTTCTTTGATCATCGCTTTAATTAACGAATGTTCCACTTACCAGTAAATATTTCTGTTAATTATATATTTACCGGACATTAAATATTTTACATAATTAATAATTATTTTACATAATTATTAAAGTTATTTATTTTAGACGGACTCAAAATGTGGTGTATGTTTGTCTGTGCCATAACTTAGTAAACCTCTTAAAAATAGTCATTTTTTATTAATTGCTATGTATTTTATTTAAATTTACCTATTAAACCAAAATTTTATCGACTTACTTGTGACTCTACTCGCTATATGAAGTAGTTATAGCTACTATTGTATTTTTCCCAAGTACTACAAAATTTTCTAATAATACACGAATAACTGGTATCAGAACTTTCGTTCGAAGATTTAGTTTTAAAGATTTTTCTATAAACCTAATATATGTATGAAACAGTAGGTATGTACCGCCAATAGAATAGAGTAACTACTTAACTATATATTATGTATGTAAGCGTTACCAAGTAAAATGTTTAATTCTAAGGGAGTGAATTCAATAAGCAAAGGCAAAAAATTACGAGATAAAGTGCCTGAGATATTACATTATATTTATAAGTACACCTATAAAGTACCCTCAACCTATATATCTTGTCGGTTTGAAATTTTCCACCGATCATTAGTAAAGTTCAGAACCGGTATGAAAATGAAGAGAGTAAAATTTCGATATTAGCCGATGAAGCGCTTGTAAAATATCCACGTGTTCAAAAAGTAATACTAATAATGTTTTGTATTAGTTAATATTAAAGTAGAAAAGCAAGTTTTTGATTGAAATCGGGTAAAACGTAATCTAGTTTCAACCCTTGCGCCGACCAAACGGGCGGACACGTGTGTCAGTGACAATAACTTTAGAACTAGTTCGAATCGAATGTAGAACCGGTTTTGATTAAAATTGTGCTTATTTTCTATTATTATTTTAAAAGCATACTTTAACGAAATAAATCAAAATATGTGTATCCGTTAAAAATCTTTTACTAGGTAGGTACTCCATATATCTAGAAAGCTAGATCAGAAATAAGGGCTATGTTGTCTTATTTTTTTAAAACGACACTATACATTATGTACATACAGACGTTTATATATTTAATGTTCAATATATATTATGTTGTTCATTAAATATAAATTATAATTAGATTACCCCTACATCCCCCATACTCCACAGTCTACACTCTACACATAAAACGTTATTCGCGCCCCAATTAAAACTGCCAAATTAAATTTCGTCTTAGATCTTTTATAGTCAACAGAAAACGCTTCAATTATAGTGAGAGTTCGCGTAGCAAAGGGAAGATAGGTACAAATAAAATTAAGTATTAAAATAGAAATTATGTTATTGTACTTGTTATTTATTGCATATAAGAAAGAAAATTATATTTTTATTAAAATTAACGACAGTGGTAGCCCAGCGGTAACGCGGTCACTTGGATAACCGAGTGATGCGGGTTCAAATCCGGGTCTCGCACCTCTGATATTTTCATGTGCGAATCATTTATATCATGATTACCTCCTACTTGTCTTACGGTGAAGGAAAACATCGTGAGGAAACCTGCATGTCTGAGAAAACTTAACAAGTTAAAAAGGGCTGATGATGATGATGATGATCAAGGAAGAAAAATAAGCATAGTAATGCTACAAGTTTGTAGTGATGTTAATATTTTTATTTTTTATTATTATAATCGATTACAGAATCAATGTTTTGTGTGCAATTACTGGCGTTCTCTCTAATGAATAAATGTTGACACATAGTATTTTTTTAGTTGACTAAAATTGATACTGTAGTTAGTTATGATTAAAAGAAGTCTTAATTCCTGAACTTAAATGCGAATCTATAGTTATAAGATTTTTTGTGTTAGTCGCTAGTGTTCCTATACAAAAGTTATAAGAAAGTGTATCTTAGCGTATTTATAACATATTTTGAAAAATATATATTTTAAATTTTGTAAAAACCCATACCGATCTATATATCTTTAAAACAACATTAACATCCCATCTTGACTTTTCCATTCGCTAGAAAACGGCAAGCCATTTTAATTATACTAGGAAAGGCATAAAGCAGTTTATCGAGGGGGCGGCCCCCAGGGTAGGGGGCAAGAAGCAGAGATTTTATAGTCGTGTACCGTCGCAACGCTTAATGGCTTATTTGCCCGGCCTTTCAGGGGGTTCCCCCACTATATTGTCGATTTTATTCAGAATGATAGCATTGATAAAGAATAGTGTTGTGTATAATCCATTTTTTTCTAATAGTAATACTTAAAATACAAAATTGAACAGAAAATGGTCGCGATACCAGAATTTTTCAAAATATGTTTTTTCCTAAATCAAAACGTTTATCTTTAATAAAAAAAACAACAAAAATTAAAGGGTCAGAATCTATTATAATAACACTGTCTTCCTGGCTGATTCTTAAAATATATTTTGTCTGGCTCTGGGTCGAAGTTAGGACCTTCGTATTTGTATTCGTACATATTATCCACTGAACCAACGAGACGTTATGAAGTATAAAATAGCTGACAGTAGGTAACATTATTTAATATTAAAAGCGTTTTCTTTCTTTCAATATATACATATCAATATATTAATATCGTATAGGAACTAGGTCTTGAAACAAAATGAACGCTCTACAATCCAGACCGTAAATTTTATACCTATGGTAAAGATCATTGGTGCGTGTAAGGAGGGGAAAATTTCGCTTTAATAAAAGTAAAGATTATAAGGGTGAAGAGTTTATAGTATTATGTTAGAACTAAAATCTAACAAATAATCTTCAAAACTACGAGCATGAGTCCAATTTAAAGGTCTTATGTGTTAAATAGAGCGTTTATTGACCATGGTTATAAGTTTTCAACTTCAACAAATTCAACAAAAGACTGGTACTATACAAACAACTACATATCTGTTGAATTACGCATATATGATACGAAAATCGTTTTATTACTTTTATAAAGGTACCTAGGTTATGGATATGGCCATATTTGGAGTGAAAACTAAAAAAACGCCTGCCAAACAAATAGCCTAGTTAAAATAAAAAGTTAAAAATCTGAACTTTATTATCAAAGCTTTCTAAACTAGTAAATCAAATATTTGTTAAGACGGTGGTAGCCCAATGCTAACCTGCACGTGATTTAGAATCTAAGTAAACTTCCTTAAAGTTCAATTCCTTTATCTCTTCTATTAATATTCTTATGTGCGATTTCATCATGCCTACTATAACGGAAAATATTTAGAAGCCCTGTATGTTTAATAGAAACTGTTGGACTATATATGGAGATGTGCAGAATATATTAAAATTTAATATTTGTGTAAGGGATTGAACTCAGTATCCTTTACCTACCTGGTTCAAAATCGGTAGCACCAAAGATTTATAACAAAATTTTCAAAATATTCTATAATTATAAATCTAACAAAAAATTCTTTAGTTACTTAAAAAATTTAACCTACAACAAATAGTACATAGTATAGTCTAGTCTAACGTAAGATGCGTTCAAATGTAGACTTTTCATTCAAAATACTTTCAAACACTTAAGTATCTTACCAACCGAATCCAAACGAAATCCTTTTGTCTATAAGCATTGTAATCTTCATTAAACCAACATAGCGATACCACGAAATAAGTTCAAAACATCTAATCTGAACTAAAATCAATACCTTTTTACAGTCACCCCCAAAATTTTCACAATCACCCACCCCCTATTTCAATAAACGACAAAGTATTATTTAATTTCCACCGTCTTTTCATTGTAAGGCGTCGAGAGAGAGAAACGATCACTCTTTTCATTCTTAAGACTTCCCCCCTAAATGACCTATATGAAAAAACTGTAGGTGTAAGCGAGACAGATATATTTAAGACGTTGCGCCTCAGCTTTCTTAATGACGTCATATAGATTTATAGATGTAGAGGGGGTACGCCCCGGTGGAGGCAAAAAGTTTCGCTTCGTTTTATAAATGCTTTACGTTTTTTTGCTGGGTTTAAATTAAATGAAGTCTCGTATGTGAATATTTTTTGCAAACCTTTTTTAATTTCGTGTAAAATGATGTTGTTTTATGAAATAACTTAAAATTTTGTTGCTTTTTTGAAGTAATAATATCTATAACATGTATACTTTCTTTTACTTGATAAATTTCTTAATACAATATAATAATAAATAGGTACATTAATTGAAAAATTTTAAAAGATGTAACATTATTTAAAACAAAAACACAAAAGTGAATGTTAAATTTTAATTCTGAAGCTGGACAAGCCAATTAAAAACTAAGTCGTTTAGATTCACAAGCGCGTTTCAGCCGAGTTCGAAAGCACACCTAATTACGAAACGCAAAAAAGATTTAACCAAAAAGATATATTATATTAAAACGGCCTTAAGATTAATTGCTAATAGAAAAATATGTTATATGAAAAAATGAAAAAATGTTACTAATATATGCTTTATTACTTTCTTTTAACGATATAAAATGTAGAACTTATAAATTACTATTTCATACAATTTCATTAATTTATTAAAGTAATTCGATACAACATAATCTTAATAGTCAAAATAAACATTTCCTCATAAAATCTTGCTACGAGTATAGGAAAATTAGTCACTGCGTCTATATTATTAAACAAGCTAAATATTTACGAGTAGGTAGGTAGGTAGGTAGGTAGTACTCTAATATAGAACTCATAAACCTAAGTCTCTCCTGAGTCATATTTTTGTAGATGTTTTATTTGTCGTAATTACTGTAAAGCATTCGAATTGTATAGTAGTAAAAAAACTCTCACTAAAATAACATTTAATTTAAATAATTGATATCATAATCCATGTTGTAAGCGAAAATCTTGTAATGTTATCTCATGATGTATGGAAAGCACGTCGGCAGGCGCGGCTCGAACACGCCATCTTGGACGTGCCATAGACTATCGTTATTTTATGAATTCTATTATTTTTATTTAGGTTTGTAAATTATTTATCACACTTATATCATAATGGATTCATTTTTGTTATTTGAATAAAAACATAATTATAATCTATGATACTGTTTATTTCATTGTATAGGTGCGTATTTATTCTTAATATAACAAAAAGTAAAACTTAGAAAAACTACGCGAGCCATTACAAAGCTCAGTTTTTTTCCTAGTATTATTCCTACTACGCGTAAGTCTTGAGGACAGGCAATATTTTGTTTTAAATACAATTCGAGGTTTATTTTTAAGAATTAAGATAAATTACAAACAAATAAATTATTAAAATAATAGCTATTTTGATAAAATTAAAATGTTCATCACAGACAATACAAGTTTATTTAATCTGTGACACTCTGGTCGCAGATAGAGGAATCTTGGGCGGTCTAATCCAGCAATTACGCATTTTAATGGCGTTCCCGTTTTAATATTCCGCTCCTTGTTTTATACCAAGCTTAGGAAGATATAAAGGTATTCGTTTTAAATTATGTCTTAAAGTCACGTCGTTGGTATTTTTACATGAGAATACATCTACTACATCTAGTGTTGTAGTAGATCTATTCTCTTCACTTAATTATTGAACAGTTTACAATTATAAATCGTGAATTTTCGGAAAAATTCTTAATAGCTAAAATATGATGAAAAAATATATAAATCTATGATTTTTCTGATATTGAATAATGATTTTTTACACAATTACACTAACACCTATAAAGGGAATTTTAGACGATTCAGCAATTTCGTATTTTAATGGCATTCTTGTTTTAATCTTCCACTATGAAGTTTTATAGCAAGCCTATAACCATTTCGTTAGAATATTCTCCATATTTAGTGTTCTTGTAGCAAATGGAAGCAATTTATCTTAATATTGACAGTATTTAGATACCTACCTCAATTAATTTATCATTTTTCTCTGAAAACTTAGGTTTATTTGAAAGAAATTGAATTTAAATATTTATATCAGATTCATTTCTTAAATAACTTAAATGGCTCCTTATTATATAAAAAATTGTTTATCCCTTAAATTAAGTTTATATATAAAAAAGCGAAATATTATAACTTATATCACTATATAAAGATAATCAAAACTTAAACTACAACATAATTTGATAACATCACAATTAACAAACAAAACACTACAAGCAAAAAACGTGAAAAAGCGATAATAAAATATTCATAACACGAAAACAAAACGCTCATTAATTTTTACAAGCGTAGCGTCAACTCCAAAACTAATTATACGATAAAACTAACGTCTCCCGAGCGACATAGCTGTATGTAAAACCAAAGGTTAGCTCAAAATTCTCCACGAAAGACTGGAACATTTATTAATACCAAAGTTAAAATTAAACATGAAAAACGGTCCCTCCCAACGAGGGGTTAGGGGGGTGGGGGGTGATGCCTTATTTCGCTGCGAAATTTGTAAATTTATGTAAATTTTCCGTCTTCGTGGGGTGAAAAGTTATTCGGGAAGGTACGAATGCGGAGTCAACTGAGATGTCGTTTTGTTGGTTAATGTTTTTGTCGGTGTTTTGGGATTACGAATTGTTTGTTAAGATTCCAGTCTGTTTTTTGTATATATTTTATAAGGTACATTGGTTATTTTAGTGATAAATTAGTACCTAATTATCTGGAATTAATTGTACATACACATATTACATAAGAGGATAGTAAATAATAAAAAATAAGAGATAGCGATTGGTATAGTATATATTTAAAAATGAAATATTTTCTGGCAGTAAAAAGTAGCATTATATATTATATTGACCCGGATAATATCAATGCATTCATCATACAAAATATTAAAATCAGTGGTTTTTTAATGATGCGATCACAGACAGACAGAAAGACATAAAAAATTCTAAAAACTATAGCTTTGGCCTTTGCACCGATAATAATGACTATTTCTATTAGATTTACTACAAAATATGTAAGGTACAAAACTTAAGGAAAACACATAATATAAATAATTTTACCATAATTTATAGGTATATAAATTAAGAAAATCGATTATAAAACGAATATTGAATTATAATGTATGTAAAGAAGCTCGTTGAAAGTAATTTGCGTCAACTCGTCTTAGACGTAATTGAAGTTGCGAAATTCAATTAGGGTTAGAATCGTAGTCTTTGAAAACTTTCGATAAAAAGATTATACTGAGAACCTATTTTAATAGTTTTACCGACTTCAAAAAGGAGAAGAATATATATGTAGGGTGTATGTTTTCGAGTGTATTTAATATATATATTTTTTATAGGCTATCTAATATTAATAATTAAGAAGTTATAGTTAGTTTAAGTGCCAACTCATGATAAAATTTATTATTTAATTTTGATAGTTTACCTATAACTTTGGCTCTTAGTATACCCGTATTTCCATGAACTTACTAATATTTATAACCATTTTGGCATAAGGCAGTTAGAAACATACACACAAACAATATAAACTTTTGTTTTAATAGTGTGATATCTGAAATACTTGTATCTAATTGACCAAAAAAGTACCTATATAAGGAAACTTCGTAGATCATTCAGGATAATAGAGCTATGAAATGACCTAACTAACCCTTCATTTACAAACCTAGATAAGGATAAGGGTTGATTCTTTAGCTACTTATCCAAGATTTTATAAATGAAACTATCTATCTCTCTCTTTTGTTTTGATTTTTGGCTTTGGACGCCCAAAGTCCATATTTAAAACGTCGAAACGTCCAAAAATTAAAATAAATATGCGAAAAACTCCTCAAAGATACTTTCATTTATAATATCAAATATTCCAGTAAATCTAAGAAAATGTCCAAGATTTCTGGTATAAGATATGAAAAATCATAAATAACAGAGTGTATAATAAAACCCATGATTGCCTTCGACATTGCGAGTTCAAGTTTTAATAGAAATTTAGATTAGCCTCACGTTCCAAACGCTTTTGATTGCTACTCTTGAGATGTATGACTTTAATGTATAGTAACACGTTCATTTGAAAAATAATTGTTAATCTTTATACAGTTGTAAAAATACTATTATTCATCGATAGCTAGAAATCTATATAAATAAAAATGAATATTGCTAAGCGCAAAAGTCGAGAATGGCTCGACTTATTCGGCTTTCTTTTGTATGTTCCTTAAGGTATACGGAAGGTTTTAATAATAATAAAAAAAAAAAATCAAAGTTTGTAAAAATCTCATAAAAATTTTAAAAAATAAATAGAAGTTAAAGTAAAAAGAAAAAAAAATAAAGTCATTTTTTACAGATAATGTTAATATAACTAGTACTTCGGATTTCGGCCAAGCTATTATTTCATATTATAAAGAAAAATATTTAGTAGGTACGCAATCTTATAATTAGTTTAACACTGTCATGGTCTATCAATGCTTGTTAAAGTATGACCATTTTGGCCACCTTTTGTATTTTAATAAAATGGATTTTACGGAAAAATTTTTATAATTAAAAAGTCTTATAAAAATCTATGTTTTAAGAAATACGTTATTTTTTCTTAATAATAAATAATATTCATACAGAAAAATAATTAAAATAACAAAAATTAACGTAATCTACATCTTAATTCACCAGCTGCTGCGAAATGAGTTCTCCAACTTATTGTCAAAGAAGCCTCGTCTCGTTAAAGTTTTGATAGAATTTTCAATTACCTTCCTTTGTTTCAAGAACATGCGCTCTGGGGACTTAAGGTTGTCGTCCACTGAATTGTCTTTACTGCTTTATCTCTTTCGCCGTTTTCATACACGGTTCCATATTAACGGCTCTATGGACAATACGGTAATATGCCCGTTATACGAGTACGAATGGTCTTGCGATTTTTCCTTAGTTTCGTGTGAAGGTATGTTTAAACGGTTAATAAGGTTTGTTCAGAGATGTTATATTTTCTAGGAGTATCAGGTATTCTAGACCCAGATAAATAGCCATGATCATACCAAATTTCCACAAAATCTATCTACTTATTTTATTATGTTACGGTCTCTGACAGACACAAAAATTCTAAAAACTACATATTAATATGGTCCCTCCATCAGGTAGGTCAACTTTATCATTTACTTCCATATTCCAACTTTGAGTGACAAATATAATAATGACTATTTTAAATAGATTTTCTAAAATATATTTAATGTAACGATTATTTAATATAATTCAAAACAATATTTGCAATTTTTTAACCATCAGTTTCAGCATCTTCCACTTTTTTAATAACAATTCTAAATTATTTTAATAACACTATTGTAACATTTCACTTTTAGTATTACACTTTCACAACACATGCACTTACTAGCCTGGCAAGTAAAGAATAATGTGGTATTTTTAATCTATGACAATCACTAAGGTCCAGTGTGGGAATCCAAACAGGTTTTATAGATAAAAATACGTATTTCATTAAAAGGCAACTGGTTTCTTATTGAAAGGGTGAACTCACCCTACAAACTGGACAACGGTCAAGACGTCTGGGAATTTTTAAGAAATATAACTTATAATTAATATATTCACCCATCGAATTACCATTTGGCTTAGTGGTTAGAATGTCTTTACACTTGAGGTCACATGTTCGATTCTATGATAATTGTATTTATCATAAACAATTTTTTGTCATCGATTTCGTATATTTCGTGTTGGCATAAGACCAAGTCATTTAGTTGTTATTACATAGCGTTATTTTTATATCTATCGATGGACGATCACCTCCAGACACTCTTCCAACGTAGACTGTAGTATCAACAAACCCAAGAAACGGGGTTGAATTCCCAATGTTTTAGTTTTCACTTTAAATTGCTTTTAAAAAAAGGAATCGACGAATCGTTTTGATTTTCAATTTAAAAAGTAATCAGATATATGTATTAATGTATTTCAGTATTTACTATCGAAACGAACTTGTATGATGGATGTTAGCATCCATCTGTAAAATGTATTTTCGTCCTCCTTTTTCATGGTAAAGTAAGAGTCTTATATTATTGTAAATATTAACTCTCACAACTGGAGTACAAACATTCGTGCTCATCGCACAAATGAATGCCCTCACCAAGACTCGAACCCGCGACCCGATGCACAAGTAGGGTAATTTCAAACTGAGCTAAAAGTGTCAACAAATGTAAAGATATTTGAAAGGATGGTAATACTCAATATTAAAAGTAAAACAAAATCGTACAAATTCATATTTGTAAGGTGTAATTTTTTTATCTGGATTACTTACCTACTCCGTTTTATAAAGAGACCTATTATTTCTAAATATATATTTACCACTTATACGATATTACAAAATGTATATGTATATTGTACATGTACATACGTTAAATATTAGACAAGCATCTTTTTACAAAGAATAGACGGGGCGAGTCTAATTTTAAACTTCCCCGATCCGTCTTCAGCGCGTTCATTTTTGCCCCCACACCGCCATCCGCCCACCCCCATCCCCCAAAACTTTGACGTTTCCGTAGAACTAACTCGTAGAACCGTGCGGTCTACGCGAGCTTTAATCAATTTTTTAACTCCATTTCCAGTGGTAATTAATTTTTCATTGTTAATTGTTATGTGATTTTTTATTTTTATATAAAAAGCCTAAAAAAAGTTATTATTATTATAATAGTAGTCGATTATTAATATTCACATTTTCGTATGTAAAATACATTAATTAATTTTCTTTTCTTTTGCATGTTTTATTTTATCTGAAATATTATTACAAAATGTTTGACTAATATTTAACTTTAATTTCATAAATTAGATTTTGCCGAGCTGAATGGTACTCAACTTCTCCTCTTACTATAAACTTCATATGTAATTGCATCTGTTTATTATTAATATCAAAAGGGCATCAAACTTGTAAATGCTTTGTAAATACTCAGACAAATCGTCAGGTAGTTATAAAAACTTCAGTAATATCATAATCACTAAGCTCATAATAACACAGCTATACAATAAAGCCACACCCCTAAAACAAAAGCTCGAAAAGAACTTTCGAAATGTAATTCGCAAATTTAACGTCCAAACTGGAACTATCGCCAAAAAAGGGTCCTGTCCAAACATCGACCCTTATAAAACAGCGGGATTCAAACTGAGCTAAAAACACCCAAAAAGGCATAAAACTAAAGGAATTAGACCCTCCCAACTACTTTTCAAAACACTTTTAGACCCGCACTAAATATATGAATCCCAATTTATATTTTCAAACGCGGGTCGGCAGGGACGTACTTGATTAAAATTCATTAAAGTCATTTAATAAATATTGTTAGTTAGTTTAATTTAAAGTTTTTCGAAGAAAACATCTGTTTATAGAAATATGTTATATAATTTTAATTAGTATAATGTAGACTTATTTGATGTACTTAAAAGAAGGATCATTTTGTTATTTATTATTTTAATATTAAGAATATCGAAATTCTTACAATAAATACCATATTAAGAAGCAATCTTTTTTTATTTCATAATAATTAATTATCTAATTTACTAGTACATAGAATTCGTCTCTGTAAACCATACGATAAGTCTCTGTTATCGCTAACGGTTTCTTCGCAACGCGTTACTATACTAATTGCGTTTTAGTGCTGAAATGGACTAGAACAAATACGCTTGGTTCGAATAATCGTTTATTTTGTACAATGATTTTTATTTATTTTTTTATTACATCATTTAACGATTTAATACTGTACAGGGTACATCATATTATTGATATATACTTAACTAGTGACTCGCCCTCGCTTTGCTTGGGCTCGTTCCTAGATTTAGCGCGAGCGAAGCCAGGGGTTTCGCTAGTAAATGTATGCAAAGACTTGACAAATTATATAATAAAAACTTGCTCGAGAACCACTCTATCCATTGGTGAAAACAGCACGAAAATCGCGAACAGACAGATAGACAGACGCGGCGGAGAACTTTCTTTTACGAGTATAATCTGACGACACGTTTGGCGCACTTTGTAGTGACCCTACTTGCTGCACCAGCGGTCGCAGGTTCGAGTCCCGCTGGGGACATGTATTTATTAAGCACGGATGTTTGTACTACAGTCATGGGTGTTTATATTTCTAATGTGTATGTATTTAAACTTGTATATTATGTAGTATGTCATCTATCTGATATCGGTAACACCAGCCTCGTAGGTTACCACGGAACTAGATAGCGCTGTGTGTAATAATGTCCCAACATATTTATTTATGTATTTATAATATCTAGTGATAGTGATGAAAGCTAATAATTATGTTAGTCATAGCGATGTAGTTATCGGTAGATCTTCTAAGTAGAGGTCATCATAATTTAACAAATGTGGGGGAGTAAGTGAATAAAATTGCTTAAGTATATATTTTTAGGGTTCTGTGCCTGAAGGGTAAAGATGGGACCCTATTACCTAGTCTACGTTATCTATACGAATGTCCATCTGTCATACGTTTAAAGGGATTAATAGGTTTTACCCAATGTATTGCGCTACATATATATATTTTTTTTAAATATAGATACTTATATTAACTTTTTTTTGGTCTAGTTGCTAATTACGGCCGCAAATCCGGTTCAAGTCACGTTGAATATGGTAATGTTTGGGGTTTTTTTTGTTAGGTGAAAATATTAATACCAAAGATCACATAATTCTACTAACACTAATTGCTCCTTTATATAAAAAAAGAGGAAAACTATAGGTTCTGTGTGAAATCGCTAACCGCATATCTCTTTCTCCCTTATTACACCCCACCCGAATTTTACTTCGTGACCTATATTAGCCGAAATCAAACTGTTATAATTTTTATTTGTAAATACTTATTTTTTGATATTAGCATGAGTGACATTATCAATTTTTTACTTACAAGTTCCTTCACTTACGTATAAATGTATACAGTAAATTAACAAAACGCAGCTATACTGTAGAAAATAAACGTCTTATTGTCTCGAAAGCCTCCCACTTTCCGTAACTTAATTTAAATAACAATATTTCAAAGAGTCAATTTAAGCGGCGCGCAGCTGCGCCTACAAAATTTTCATGTAACTTTACCTGTAATTACAAAATATATTCAGAACTTGTAACTGGATTTAAATAGTAACGCTGTTTGTTAGTGTTGTACATGTATCGATTTTTTTAATCTGAAACACGATTTTCTTGTTAGAAAAAAAATATTTCATATAACCTATAATTCAATAAAGCATAATAACAGATAATGTAGTGTGGTCCAGTGGTAACACGCTCACTTGGATAACCGAGTGATGCGGGTTCATATCCGGGTCTCGCACCTCTGATATTATCATGTGCGAATCATTTTCTAACATGATTACCACTAGTCTTACGGTGAAGGAAAGCATCCTGAGAAAACTTGCATATCTGAGAGAACCTTACAAGTTTTCGACAGATATGACGTGAAGTCCACCAACCCGCACAAGACAAGCGCGGTGGACTATGGCCTGATCCTCCTCATATTGAAGGGCGGTGCGTGCCCAGGGACGTTAATAAGGGTTGATAACTTACTATAATTAAATAAAGGAATAAATTTTAATAATGAAAATATTTCATTATACCTTTTTAAACGAGAATTCGAAAAAATATTTTCTATTAAAATCAATGTTCATTTAAAATAACACCCAATTTTTCATCTCCCTGTTTCCTACATAATTTGGGTAGTATTCTCACAGCGAATGGCTAGTCCTAATAAATTATTCCACCTCCGGACTGCGATATCAGCTGACTTCCTGCAATCTCTTGAGGTTTTCCTGCCTCGTTTTAAGACGGGTATTTATGTAGTGTTTCTTAAACGCGAAATATTTTCGTTTTAAAATACTATAGGTACATGTTATTTTGTAACTACAATTATTATACTTTATCGTATATAATTTCTATTTTATTATTTTTTTATGTGAAATAGATATATTGGTCGCAATTTTTAATATACTACGTACTTTGCCATCTATACTCGTATAATTGGATTTTAAAGTCTCAAAGGTATTCATATCTAATGCATTTAAATTAAAAGCGATCACTTTTCTAGATGTTTTATTTAATTCATGGTTTAGATAAGGTTATTAAAAATACCTACTAGTATTTTTATCATACAATATCATCATCACCGTCATCATCGTCATCATCATCCATGCCCTTTTCAAGTTACTTATCAAGGTAAATATAATATTTCGCTTAAATTACCTATTCAAAAATAATATAAATAGGCAAAAAATATTCCAAACATTAGGCTATCGATTGATTAACACAGACGACACATCACTATCGCGTACAAAGAGACACTAAGAAATTATGTATTCCCCTTAACGTAGTTTCGGCAACTTTATTGAATTTGTTCAGAGGTGTGCAGCACTTTTGTCTCCGTGATACGAATGCCAGTTACAGAATGTAGCCGTTCCTGTTATTTGACTTTCCAAGACAATTTTGAATGGAAATAGGGTTCAAAATTTGTCATATTCCATTAGAATATGCAAGATTTGTGTTTTCTATTTCGTGTTGAAGTTATATTTGATGGAAGTGTAAATAGGTAGAGGAAATAAGCACACTATAGATTATACTTCCTGAAACTTTTACAGTAATTTTGTATGTGTAATATTATTATTTATCCAGATTTCTCCAAATTTCTCCAGAATTCTTTTAATATATGTTATGATTTTAATTTTCTTCTTAGGCTAGTTTTTGATATTATGATTTTTGATAAATTATTTACTGATCATCAATTTTAAACTCGGTTAGTCTTAACGATACGAAAAGTTACATTGAACGAGAATAGTAACTAGAACATTTTACGATTATATGACGGACTGCTGTACCATAGAGTGACTTTTATTTTAATGTTTGTACCGCACAGATAAGAAATCATCCCTTAACCATTTCAAATCTTAACAATGTTATCTAATATTATATAAATGCTATGAGAAAATTCAGTGACAAAGCAAATTGCTTTCCGTCGTGTATCGCGAAATTTATTGCCTCCCTCAGAGAAGATATAGGCAACTATAGAAATTAGCGAATTAATATAGCACGATTATGTTGTTTGGGGCCTCCCTAATGGATATCTACTCATTGGTGAACTAAGCACAGACTACGACTTCGTCTATAGTACATATATGAAACTTTAGAATTTAGTGCACTTTTACGTGTTTCGGGAAATATTCCAGTCGCTATTGTATGACATGTTTGGGTTATAGATCTAGTAATGGCTTAAGTTTTTGAGAAAAAATGTTTACCTTTTTTTAACGTCCCATTGCTGGACATGGGCCTACCTTCAATACAAGGGGTTCAGGCAGTTCACCGTGCTGATCAAGTACGGGTTGGTAATGAAGCAACTTACTATACTTCTATACTATTCTAAATTCTTCTTCAGTACTTTATATTTTTTCGTTCTTAAATTTGAACTTATGAAAAATTCTTATAAAAAAATCTTTGCCATTATTTTCAGTAATACAAACTTCAAAGCTCCGCCATATTGTATTTAATTCCCGGCAAGTCGTCTAATTTTCAAATTTCGAACTTGGAACAACTCCGAGTTTAAATTCAAGTTTGGATTGAACGCGTTCCGTATTCGAAGCACGAGTTTTCATATTGCACTATTCATATAGAATATACACGGTTATATTTGTTGAAAAATATTTTTTTTTTATTTTCGAAATAGGCTTAGAAAAACATAAGGTATCTTTTTTATTAAATAAATTCTGTTATTTATGTAAATTTTTATGGTTTTTAAAACTTTTTAATATAAAAGAAAATTACATAATAAATAAAAAAAAACACATATTTAACAATATTTCTTAGTAATCCTCTTTTTAATACCTAAAATTATATGTTAGTTCTTATTAAGTAAGTAACGAGAGAAAAAAATAAATTATAAGCATTACTGAAATTGTGGTTTCAGTGAAAATCACAAATATTTTATCTCACTTTACTTAGCCTGTAAATTAACAGTATCTAAAACTACAGCAGATTATATAAAAACTAATTTCAGACCACAGACAAAAAACGAAGCGGGCGGATTTAAACTTGGCAAAACCAATCCGCGCAGCTACCGCTTCCCGGATACCCTGTTCCTTGCGAGAGAGAAGTAAACAAAATTTCTACAAGGATATGAGGGTCCCCCTTCCGTGGGGGGAAAAATGGGTTGCGCGTTGTAGTTTAAAATATAGAGAATTAAAGAAAGAGATAGCTTTAGTTTTCGTATGAAATTTTTTAACCGACTTCATAATATGTTAAATAGTTTTATGTCGCTATAATAATATTATACGAGTATCTTAATATATAAATACTATGGAAAATAAATTGTTCGTTACTTGAATTGCTTAGTTAAAAGTAACTTTATTCTTATTATTTTTATAATCATAATAAAACCTAGATTTTTTTCAATATTACACAATATATAATCAATAATATTATACAATATTAAATATATAATGACTCAAAACAATTATTAACTATGTAAATAAAAAAAAATCAAATCATTTAATGTATATTCCAAACGTTTCATACAAACTTAAAATATACGTCTACAGTTCGCGCAAACCGAGTTATAGCAATGGGTTAACTAGTTAACGTTTTTTGTCTGTGTTCGTGGGGGTGTTTTTTAAATGTGTGCGTGTTGGTGTTTGGACGAGAAAGTTTTTTAGTGGGGGAATTTTAGTTTCGCTTTATATCGGTACTTGTATAGTGATGCTTAGCGGAGAGGCTTTCTTATGTTAATTAGAATCTGTTAGTTAAATTAAACACTCGTTCATAGTTTTACATATTGGTTATTTAAATGAATCGTATGTATTTATTACTAGGCAATGTTTAATAATAATTTAGGTTTTTTTACTGTAGGAGAACATATTTTAGAACATATTAATTTTATTTTAATGTGAACTTTAGACTTCGATTAATGTCTAATCGATCGATTGCTTTTGCACTTTTTAAAAAATATTTTGGGTATCAAATAATATAATACAATAAATAGTAAATAATAATATAATCAAATCAATATTATTATACTCTCACTGCTTACATTAACCTTACAACAATTCAAATAATATATATCTTATATAAAGTATAGCAAAACTTACCAATCAACTTAAAAAAATAACTTACTGATAATATCGGTAAAAATAACTGTCAATCGAAAATCGGTTTTTAAAATTAAATCCATAACACCAATAACCTCAATAAAAAAATAACATTAATATAAAAAAAACTATATTCAATCGACATTCGAAATTTAAATGCAGAGCAGCAAAAACGCGCCATTCTATTCGTTGCTAAGTACCCACCCCTTTTTTCCCCCAAGAATTACTTTAAGGCGGGCCCGGGTGGGGTGGGCGCGCCCCGTTTTTTCACCCTAAGAATTTACCCAAGGCAGGGGGTAAGTGTAAGTATTGAAAAGGGTTGAGTTTTTGGTACGTTTTAAGTTTATGATTAAAATTCGTGCTCTAGACGATGTATATTGTAAGATATACATATTATTAGTTAACAAATTTATTGTTTATCTTTTAGTTCTTATAATACCAAATATTGCTTAGTAGTTTCATTAACTACATTTAAATATTAATGATAAATTCACACAAAATGATATAAAAAACGTTATAAAGCAAAATATACTGTTAAGCATAATCGCCAAGTTATTTTTGCCACGATTTACAGATTCTATTACTACTCGATGCATAAAAAAGTTTGATAGTTCTAACGGCCAGCTCTTATCTTACTTGTCTAGATTGGTGATACCTAAATAAAATAAAAATGAACGATTTAAAAACAACTTATTAACGAAAAATATACGTATTTGTAAATCAGAATAATTAAAATTATTGAATAAAAAAAATATTGAATAAAAATATGATTGTTTATAGCAGTATATCATATTTCTCAACTATAACACATTCCATAACTAAGTACCTCAGAGTATATACTATACTAGTTTTTCCCGCGGCTCCGCTCGCGTTCTTAAGGCTGAAAATCAAAAGAAATATTTTTCTCCCTATTTGCAACATTTTTCATTGATGCTCCACTCCTATCGGTCGTAGCGTGATGTAATGTATAGCCTATAGCCTTCCTCGATAAACGGACTATTCAACACCAAAAGAATTATTCAATTTGGACCAGTATTTCCTGAGATTAGCGTGTTCAACCAAACAGACAAACAAACAAACAAACTTTATAATATTAGTAACATATAAAAAAGCATACAACACATAGGAGGTGAAGTAAAGTAGATATGAAGATTTTTTTATTAGAACATAAAATTAATGTCCGAGTCCATGACTGTAATCAATTTATTACAAAAGATTCATGGAAAAAATCATAATGTCATTATAGAAAAGACATTGTGTAACTTCATCTTTTTGAAGTCGGTTATAACATCATAAATGAGCAGGATTGTTACTGCTTCAGTTAATTATAGCGTTTATAATTAAATTATAAATTATGATAACTAGTTCAATGTACTCTAGGCCTAGATCATGCCTAGACTCTCAGAAGGCAATACCGTAGAAATATTCGTGGGACACAAAGACATAGTATTTAGATAAACATAATATGACAGTATCTATAACTTAAGATATTTAATTATACTTTCTCTTTATAACAAACTTATTATTCATTGCCCAAAGGAAGGAAAATGTAGACATACGCGCCCCCACAGAATGCATTATAAAAGTCTTGCGTCGCGTCGCTAAAGAGTAAAGATAAGCAAACGAATAGAGGGTTGCCAGGAATGTACTATGTACAGGTTGTTTTTTTTAATATTAGATATTACTTTTCGTATTTTTTTATCACAATATCTTTTTTGCGAAAAATGTGTGATACCGCTTTAATTGCAACGAAACCTTGATATAATAGAGAGCTGCACTATTTTTAACGGCTTTAAGGCTGTTTATTTGTCGATTGATTTAATAAATGGCGAAATAAATTAACAAGAATTAATTAACTACTTACACATAAGCTTAGAAAAAACGTAAATACGTTAATAATGAGGGTTATAGAGCATAAAAATGTATTATTAGGTAAATAAATTATACCTAAGGCTTTCCAGTATTCCATAAATAGACTTAATTCGAGCAATTTTAATGCACTTTTTACTTTTTAATTAAACGCACGTCATTCTATATTTTACTGATTTTTAATAAAATACAAAGTTTTCTTGCGACATATTATTAGTTTAAAATATCTAGTACAAATAAAAGTTTTTAATAAACCAAAAATCTCTTCCAATTCACACTATAATATATTTATTTTAGTCACTTTAAAGTTCTAAACTAATCAATTACCAACACCTTCAAGTTACCAATGGCCTAAATTCGCACCCTATATAAACATTTACGCCCTAAAATCTTCGCGACTCATTACTTGCGGGCTTCCTGGGGGGTGAGGGTGGGGGGTGGAATCTTCGTCGAAATCTCCGACATTTTATCTAAATGGGCCTCAGAATGGAAGTCGTTCTGTTAATGACGCTGAAGAAATACGTAAGACTAGTGACGTTGATGTATTCGCCCTCTAATGCCATGGTATTGTTTAAACGTATTATTAGTAGGAACCCCTTTAATTGAAGGCAGGTGCTGCTCTGCTATGTATTTATTTATATATTATATAATATATAATATTGTGTATTAAGTTATTTCATAGTGAATTTTAAGATGTCTTAAAGAACTTATCTGCTTTAACTTCGCTCAGCTCGCTAGCTTAATTTTGCGATTTTCGTTGCAAAATTGGTGGCCACGAAAACTACAGTAATTACTTATAATTTTTTTTGATATCAAATGACTAGTTTCCAACATTACCTTCTAAGTCTAGACTTACAAAGTTTATGTATTTAAATTATTAATGCATTAGGTAGCAAATGGGTTGTATTTGTATATAATATTTTACTATAACATGACTAATACTGTGTAAAAATTGAAACCGTTTTATTGCTTGTTAAGAATTATTATACTCATTAACGTTTTACCCTAAAATTGAAGTTACATCCAAATTGATACAGCAATTGTACAATGGGCCATTTAACTATAAATACACATATCCTTTTAATACAAATCTACCCACAGCCGTAGCCCTCAATATTTCAATATACGAATCGAATTGGAATCGATTCCGGCCACAATTAAATCGATACAATTTCATTAAGCCGTACAATAACAGCTTGCATTTAAATCCGTCGGAAATTTTGCGAGACGGCAATCTATGAGCAATTTAGCAGTAACTGAGTCATTTGCTTGGCGTCTTCGCGGGAGATGATTTGTAATTTGTTTTCTGCGCTGGTTCTACACTAACTGGGGGTAGAGTGACGTTGCTGAGATTTTAGTTAGGGTAAATTACTTAAAAATTGTTTTTCTTTAGAAATATAGTTAATTTTTAAAGGTCTTGTATTGTGTAAGTATTCGTATGTATTTGATATGTAATGAAAAGTTATGACACTACATTTTAGCAAGAAAATTGTTGGGGATAGTTTAAAAATGTATGGGAAATGTATTAAAAATAGAAGGAAAAATAAATAATTCAGAGGTGTTTCTATGTAAATCTAATCATTAATTGTTAAAAGTAAAGGGCAAACTTGAGCGAAGGTTGAGTGAATTCCTAGTATGTACTGGGGCACTAATATACAAAAAAACGTTATAAAACATAGGTAATTTTACCTAAAAATCCTAATTTTTGTATATAATTACAGATATAAAATTTCATATACACATCTCTCACCGCCGATCGCTCTGACTGATGCTGAGGAGAAAATGCAAGCCGTTTTCATTACGTTTTCTCGTTTACAGCGGCACGATTTATGGGTACGGCAGGCTGTCTGCCCAGCCACCTGCCGGGAAATAGTGAATTCTCAAGAAACTTGTGTAATTATGCCTTTAACTTAAGTAACGCTTAAATTAATATTGTTTGGGCTGGAGCTGTTTCGTATATAGGTCACTTTGGGTTTTAATCTATACCTGTTTAAGGCTTGTTTTTCTTAACGGACAAATATCTGGAAATATGGTTTCTGAATCTTATTTTTACTACAGGTTACACTTTCACTATGACTTTCAATTCAATTATCTTGTTAATAGCTTCAAAGCGTGCCAGTTAAGCACAGATTATTTCGCCAGTGTCACGTAGAATGGAGAAGATACGAAGGCAATCTCCTTCACGATCGGTCACTTACTTCAAAAGAAAAGCTACACTTTATGTCACGTTTCTTGACAACTGTCTTACGTATAATGCATTCAGACGTGTCTTTTTGTATATTTTAATGTAAAGACGTTGCAAACTCGTGGCGAATACTCGAAATAGATATAATTAATTTTTAAACTTACCTTATGTTAAGCAAATTTGGAACTTTGCTTATTATTGCATGTTACGATATCCCACTCACAAACATGCGTGAACAAGATTTGACGAACATTCATTGTCTAATTCATTTAATTCACAAATAGCTGTGTACTCTAGGAACATTCTCTAGTAAACCGCCTACGCTTCGCTCAAGTCTCGTCTCAAACTCGCGCGTCCAAACATAACTTTATCTATCATACAACTTGATATAACATAAAGTTTATATGTAGGCTTATCACCCCTCATTATTTCAATTAGGCACCCCTATACAAAAATTAAAACACACTACTTTCTTAGATGTTCATGAATATTTGACATTTTAAATAAAACTACCTTTTCGGATTTCGTCGTGGATTTATTTTGATTTTTGGTTCCCGACGGTTCGGATGCTTTACAGCAATCATGGTCACGGGAGAGACTGACTCTCTCTCTCTCTCTCTCTCTCAAACCCTGTCTGTCAAAATTATATACAAATTCAAAACCAAAAATCGAAATAAATCCGCGACAAAATTCGAAAATATAAACACTTACTAACACATTTTCTCACTTACTTTGAATAAGTACAAAAAATAAATAACGAATAACTTAGCTAAGATACGATGAACATCCTTCACTCTTTAAATCTAAACTGAAATAAAAATTCTAATGTCCAGTGTGAGAACCAAAACAGGTTTTAAAAGTCTTTAAAAGCTACTAGTTCCTTAGGGCTAAGTAACCCTACGTAACGGACAACGGTCAAGATATGACAATTAATTTGAATTTGTATAACAATAACACGTTTTCTTCACTTTATCTGACTTGAAGTAAAGTGTTGCGGGTTTTATTTTAAAGGGTTCCGCATATAAATGCATGAGACCAATTCTTAATATATTATTTTAGTCTAGTACCTATCAGCGTTCAAGTATTCTCTACACAATATGTCGCTTAAAAAGCAAAGGGAAAATGTGTTAAAATTTAATTTGTAAAAAAGGCTTAATAACATCAAACTTTATGAACATTAAGTAAATGAGTACAGTTGTCTATCTATAAAAAAACCAGACAGATTTTGATATAATTCGGTATGATTATAGCTGTTTATCCAGGTATATCCAGTATGTAGAATACTTCTTACTGCAGGAAAATATCACATCCCTAAGACAATGGAGCTATATTTATATTATTTATAATCATATATACATAATTATGATGATCTTATAGTAAATGATGAATAAATAGAACAAAGTATAATAATGTAGGTTATATAAAAATTATCAAATAAATTATTTTTACTTTTAAAAAGTAAGAATTTATTTAACAATATCTACTGTGAGAATTAGATCAAGTTAAAGATGGACTTCTTTAAGAAAATAACAGGTTTCTTTACGAGTGGTTAAACCGGACAGCGGTCAGTGTGGGAAATGGAGGGTTAAATGGACGGTATATTTTTTATGAAGCCTACGACTCAAAATATTATTAGATGCCATAAAAATAATTAATTAACGAAACTAACGTAACTTGAAAATTAGTTAAAAAGATTAGAAATATTTTTAATTAAGACGTCGCAGTCTTTTTATTCATTCAGTTTACGAAATTAAAAATTTATAAATTTTATTATACATGACATGTACAGATATTTTTAAATATTTCCTATAACAGATAATTGTTGATAAATTAAATTATCGCGATAATTTGCATGTTTTCGTTTAGGATGTCTAGCGCCATCTGTTGTCAAAAAGATAGTTTAATAGGCGCCATCTATCCAGGTTTACACTGCCATCTATTGCCGAATAGTCATTTAACATAATATTAATTGTTCAATATACTACTTCATAATATTAAATTAATTTAATCAAATAATTTAAGATGTAAAAGAATGATAATTTTCATTTTTATTACATTATATTTGATATAGTATATTTATCTATTAATTTTGGGTTCTTTTTTACAACGCCATCTAGTGTCCAATAGATGAATAATAAAAAAATCTAGTTTCTATTATTTAAAAATTCTTATGTGAATTTAGAAAAATATTTTCTAAAAAAACAATTACAATATTATTATAAATATTCCGCAAGACAAGAAGATTGTTATATTTTATACCTTTATCTATACCTTGAAAAACCAAAACCGTATTGATACTTATAGCACTTCATCGAATTTAACACTTAAATCTAGCCTAAATTTTTCTTTAGAATAAAGAAGAAAATTTTAAATGAAATACAAAAATAATGGATTCCAAGTAGAATTGCGTGATATGAAGTGAAAAAAAAATACATAAGGATGATTCTAATTAGACTGACTAATACCTATCATTAAATTAATCTTGCTACTTGCACTTTACATAAATGCTGTTTATTTTTGATATTTCTTAACCATTTATTATTCTGTGAATTTTGACGACACGTTTGGCGCAGTTTGTAGTGGCCCTACTTTCTGCGTCAGCGGTCGCGGGTTCGAGTCCTGCTGGGGACGTTCATTTGTTAAGCACGAATGTTTGTTCTCCAGTCATGGGTGTGTTTATATTTAAATGATGTATTTATTTAAAGTTATATATGTAGTATATCAACTATCTGGTATCCGTAACACAAGCTTTGTAGCTTACCACGGACTTGATGGTGCTGTGTGTAATAATGTCCCAATATTTATTTATTATTATTATTTACATATTTAATCTTAAATGAACTAATTACAAAACAGTAATTTATACAAATGAAAATTTTCCACATGGACAATTCGCACATTTGGTTTTATCTGGCCAGGGTCTGGAATGCTTTACCGAGACCTGTGTTTCCTAACACCTACAATCTAGGTATTTTTAAAAAAAGAGTGAATAGGCATTTTCTAGGCATACGTCCCACCTTAGGCCACATCATTACTCTCCATCAGGTGTGATAGTAGTCAAGCGTGCGCCTATAATGTATAAAAAAAATTAACCTATAATATCATTTAGCAAAAGTAATATTAAAATATTATAAATTTAAAGTTTCTCTGATCCTTCAAACGACAAGTAATGAATCAGGATGATTTTTGACTTACTCGTGCATAGAAGTAGTTTAAGAACTGAAGGGTTTCAAATATGTTCTATTTATGATGAATTCTTGCATAAGTTGTCGTCGTTGTATAAATGTTTTATTCTATATTTACTACATATATAACATAATAAAAATTATGTAAATTAAGACAAAGACAGTGGTAGCCCAGCGGTAACGCGGTTGCTTGGAAAACCGAGTGATTCGGGTTCAAATCCGGGTCTCGCACCTCCGGTATTTTCATGTGCGAATCATTTATATCATGATTACCACTTGTCTTACGGTGAAGGAAAACATCGTGAGGAAACCTGCATGTCTGAGAAAACCTGACAAGTTTTCGAAAGGCATGTGAAGTCCGCCAACTCGCACTAGGCCAGCGCGGTGGACTATGGCCTGTTCCCCTCGTACGGAGGCCCGTGCCCAACAGTGGGATGTTAAAAAGGGCTGATGATGATGATATGAAGACAAATAAAAATCAATTTATATGTGGGATTAATCACAGGAGAAAAAATATCTTCCAATTCATAAAAACAAATAAATTTCAAATCTTGGTTTTCAGGATAATGACAAAATAACCAATTCTAACATTATGTTACGGCTATCACTAAAAGAAGACAAACATATTATGGAAATTGAATATTTAGTATTGCACATGTTGTTAGAGTACTATTTAAATTTTGTATTTTCTTGGTTTTCTTTTAACTAATAATGTACATAAAATTGTAGAAAGCCAACATGGCTGTACTACGAGAGTTGGCGATATAATAGTTGAGCGAGTCATTTCATACCGGCTGAAAATCATACCTAGCAATGATAGTTTTCCCCTAACCCAAAACAGCTTCGAACGTAGCTTTGATAGGTGATAAAAATCTTCTACGATTTACTTTTTCCAATGACTTTTTCATGCTGTCTCCTTTAGCTTCATCGCTAGTGCGGCGATATTTTACTGATTTCTGAACATTAAACTGGTTTGAAATAAAATTCGTTCGTGACGTTACCTCCCGTACTTCAGAAATAATGTGAAAAATATATCTGCAAAGTTACATCATTATCTTTACATATTATTATTCTATAGTACTTGAATATGAAACGCTATAGGTAAATTATTGTACTTTAAAATATAATACTCAATGACGTGTCAATATACAATAAAACTAATTTTTAAAGAAACTTTACTATCCGACTGCGCCGGAATTTTCGCGTGTGAGTTTGCTATTTCTTAAGCACATTTTAAGTCTCTAGTCGTATTCGTCTAGAAGTCTCTTACTCTTGGTATTTTATATAGTATCTGGATGACTGATAAGAAAATAGTCATATTTATACCTGTAACATAAAGGCTGTTTATTTTTCAACTGGTAATAAATTATTGCTATTACTTCGATATATTTAATTTATTTAATTTTTTATTTTATTTTAAGATACATTATCGACTTATCATAAATACACTAGAATTAATGTTGTCATAAACAGTTCAGTATGATTCGCCTTTACAGGTTTACAGCATCTATTTAAATTAAGGTAGTAACTAGTAGATAGTTACTACCTTAATCCTAAACCTTAACCTAAATCTTGTGTCACCACAGTGTTTGTTATCGAACTCCTCCGAAACGGCTTGACCGATTTTTATGATTTTTTTTGTATATGGGTAGATCTGAGAAATAGGTCGTAGACTATTTTTTAATTCCCTGGGTGATAAAGGAGGCATTGCAATTTAGTAACTGCCATTGCCATGCCATTTTTTCAATATTGCAGCGAGCAGTAAAAGTATTATACGAGTAATTTATTAATATGCAAGAAAATTACATTTCCTTCTTTAGAACGCGGGTGGAGTCGCGGGAATTTCTAGTAAAATTATAAAAAATAGGGATATATCTACTTTTAGGGAATACCTATTAACTTTTCGATCATTTTTCAAACAATTTTCGTAAAAACAATTCATGAAGCCAGTCAAAGATGAAATAGTTTAGCAAAGCGACCTATTATAACATAAACACGCCGTACGTAGGTGTGAGCCGTCAATCCGTCGGCAGTGGGCCACTCGAGTGACCGGGCAATGACCCCGACAGAGCTGTAGAGTCGCCTAATTTATATAATAATAATATTATTGTGTTAAATATTAGATTTTCCTCGATAGATATTTATTAAATGTGGTCTTCTTATTTCCTTAATTTAATTTAAAAGTACATTTGTGTACATTTTAAATTAAATGTATATATTTAAAGTTATATAATGTGTCAACTATCTGGTATTCATAATAAAAGCCTCGTAGCCATGGTGGTAGGTACTCAAATAATTGGTGACGTGATATCCTAACATATGTATTAACTGCCAGTTTCTATAACCTATCTACCGATAGACCGGTAGATACTTTCATACGATTTTGACAGGTTGTAACTTTTAATGTGTCAAAATAGTATGAAAGTAACTACCGGTCTATCGGTAGATAGGTTATAGAAACTGGCAGTAAATTGAAAACTAAATTAATTTTAAGGAAAACAAAATACATAATTTAATAGTACGAATCCTCAAGATGTTTTTTTTCTAAACTAAATACGATAAAAATGTAGCAAGATTCATAGCAGATATTCTTATTGTTCTGATAGCTTAAGAGAATATTAACTTGATCAATAATACCTATACAATTTTATCAAAACATGAAGTTTGTGTGTTAAATTTGTACGAAAAGCATTATTAATAATTTAACTAGTCCCTTTTTATAACAGTTTCTTTTTATATCAATCAACTAGTAAAAATCAATTAGTTTTGCAATAAATATTACATTTTAAAACAGACTTATTATTTTAAATATAAAATAAATTATTTTATCCTAAAAATTTAAAGCAGAATAAATCAAAGTGACTCCACAGTGTCCGCTGTCCGAGTGTCGCCAATCGCCAGAATGTCTAGCTCCAAACAAACCGCACTACGTAATTAATAGCTACGTTTGTTAACTTATGACCAAACCTTTAACGTGTCACTTTTACCGGCAAAAGTGAATAGTTTCTTTTCAATATTCATAGAAATAATTTAAACTAGATTTTTGGATAAATGTAGATATTAGTATTCGTCATCATCATCATCAGCCTTTTTTAATGTCCCACAGCTGGGCACGGACCTCCCTCAGTACGAGGGGTATCAGGCCATAGTTCACCGCGCTGGCCTCGTGCATGTTGGTTCCCGCGGCTCCGACTGCGTTCTAAGGAAGGAAACTCTAATTCTCTTACAAATAAATAAATTCGTATACCGCTTTCACTAAAAATAATAATAAAAAATAGCCAACGACCTAACCTACCAAATATTTACAAAAAACATCATAAAAAACCGTTCAAGCCATAGAGAAAAGTAATATTATACTTTTAAGTTCAAGCCCTTTCGGAGGAGTTCGATAACAAACACTGTGTCACGAGATCTTTATATATGAAATTAGATTATGTATAGGTATATAAATAATACATAAGATTTATGAATAGGATAATTTTTTTAATGTAGAATTAGTATTTTATATTAGTATCTAGCTATATAACTTTTAAGTATTCATGTATCTTTTCGCTCTTTCTGCTTATTTTTAGTGTTTGTTACCTTTGCACTCTCAGCTGTATTATTAATGTATCATTTTTTTCTTTTGTGCAATTGTTATTTATCAAAATAAAAACAACTGTTACTATGGCAACCTAATGCAAGTGTCACAGTCATGACGATATCTCGTGACGCGACCTTTAAATTTTATTTCATGCGCGCGAAGAAGTTTTACCAATATATGTTTTACTTCAAAAATGTCTACGTCCTAGAATCTAGGATCTAGGGCCTAGATTAGAGTTTTCTTAGATAGACATACTATGGGTTTAACGATGATCCTTTATTTTTTACCACTAAAGATTATTTTCGTTTTTATTAGCTAAGCACTGGTCTTTAGATGCCATCGAAATAATAACATTGATTGATGACAGTTTTGGCACAGTTTGTAGTGATCCTATTTGCTACGCCAGCGATTGTGGGTTCTAGGCCGGCTGGGGGCAGTTATTTGTGTGATAAGTATGGATTATTCGCTTCGTCATGGGTTTTAATCATTTATAATATGAATATATCTTAAACTGACTCAACTATATAATTTTTTATAACACAGCCTTGTAGCTGTCCATAGTTAGCTGACCTCGTAGCTGAGCTAGATGGTGATGTGGGTCAGTCCCACCATATTTAATTATATAAAAATAAGGTATGTTATTTTTTATAGTAGGTTTTTTTTTATGGTAAAAAGGGGGCAAACGGGCAGGAGGCTCACCTGATGGGAAGTGATCACCTCCGCCCATGGACATCTGCAAGCCAGGCTTGCAGACGCGTTGCCGGCCTTTCAGGAAAGGGAGTGATGGAGGAGGGAGGGAAGTGGGAGGGAGGGGGAACGAAGGCGGAGGATGAAGGGAAGAGGGAGGGGGGAAGGAGAGTGGGTATTATTGGATCATCGAATATATCTAATTTCAATGTAATCGGCCCTTCTAAACGTCCCAGTGCTTGGCACGAACCTACCTTCAATTCGAAAGAGATCAGGCCATAGTCCACCATGATGGTCAAGACAGCGGACTGATAATGTTTCGAAAACTTGCTAGGCTCTCTGAAGTGCAGGTTCATCCTTCACTATAACAAAAGTAACTCTGTAACCATGTTAGAAAAATCAATTACGACTAAAATATATCTATATTATTATCCATATAATATTTATAAAACTAAGCAAAGAATAAAACAGTTTATTACTTTCCTCTTCTGTTGGGAAACTGATTTGCTTCGTTTTTATCTAGTAGCTATTAAGGTAAAGGCACCTAACTCCGAGGGGTTCTAAAAATGGCACCATATTCCGAGGTATTTAAACAAACAGTGATTTCAAGTGACTTACAAGTTCTTTTTGTGTGTAAGATACTATATTGAATTCGTAATTTATCTGTTCGTGTTTATATGAGTAAAAGAGTGTATTAGTGTGTGCACATTTTAAAATAATGCGTAAATTTTGCGCTAGCAGCTGACTTGAACGCACGCTCCATACATTTTGGACCTTACGCACGTAAGTACTATGTTTTACTAAATAGTGTTTTAGATGATATTTTAATGCTATATGAGTACATGTTTAGGTTAAAATAGTAAAAGAGTTATATTTTTTATTTAAAACACGTAACATTTGTGTATTTTTCTTAACAATTTATGAGTAAATAAAGTTTAAAAATACCACGGCATTAGGTGCCAAATATTTTAGTTGGTTCCTAATGCCGATGTATACCACGGAATTGCGATTTCATAGAAGTTTTCTTTTTTTTAAATTTTGATGGAAATTTAATAATTACAAAATTTACTGTTTTGGTTTTGATTAATTAAATGGCCAATAAATATAAAAATCTATTTCCGATGTATGTTTTGGCATCAAATTCACTAATTATACATGATCAAAGATTATCTATTTAGGTACTTTATTAATTTGTTATATGGAAAGACTAATAACATTAAACTGTATTATTAATGTATTTGATATATTTCTGTTTGTGTTCTATGTATTATTTCGAAGATATTGCAATTAAAGATTCATTTATTTATAAAATATTAAAAAATCTCTTGGTTTTTAATAATCGGAGTTAAAAAATGTGATATGGGATTATAAAACGCTATTCCGATGTATGTAAGTCGGAATAAGGTTCTATGAGCACCTAATTTCGTGGTATTGACACAAGTAAAATACAGTGTGTTAATTATTAAAAAGTTCAGAAGAGTTTCCAGAAAACAATATTCAACAGTTAACAATCTCATTTATTGCTCTCTCAAATGTTTGTATTATAGTTCTTAGTACTCGAATCGCTGCCTATATGACAAATTAAAAATCAATTATCATGACACATGGAAAACTGCCTGTTACATTATCTTACGCAGCTTTTATAGAAATTCATAAGGTATGGGCTCATAGTATTTTAAATATTGATATTATTATAATTTTTTTGTTGTAGGATAATGAAACCAAAAAAATACACGGAAGAAGATCTCCGAAATGCTATTACATCAATCATTGAGGGTAGTAGTTTATCTATTTGTCATATTATGAAGAAAACAAAAAATACTGTTAACGAATTATTTATAGTTACTACTATGTTTTTTTACATCTTAACTTAGAATAATATTATTAATCTAAGTAAATTACATGTTGTGGTGTAATTTTATCATAAAAGACTGAAGACTGATTTAAAGACCAGAGTAAATAAATAGACTTGATTTTTGAACACCATGTATTATTCTCCCCACCTCCATTTCTTTGTATTTTGAACACTCGGAATTAGGAACCAAATACATCGGAATTAGGATTTTTACATCGCAATTAGGTGCTCTCGACTTCTTCACATTTTTAATTAATTAAAGATAATATAAAATTTTCTACTGCTAAACTGTAAGTGTATTTCAAGAGTTAGATAAATAATACTTCCGATAAAAATAGCGAATTCTGCAGAAAGATATAGTAAATACTTAATATTTAAAGTTCTTTCTAGTTTAGGTGAAAATACCGCGGAATTAGGTGCCTTTA
This sequence comes from Boloria selene, assembly GCA_905231865.2. Lineage (NCBI taxonomy): Eukaryota > Metazoa > Arthropoda > Insecta > Lepidoptera > Nymphalidae > Boloria > Boloria selene. The sequence continues at coordinate 2,508,400 of HG993156.1, forward strand.
CCTTAACAAGTTTTAGTTTTAATAATAAAAAAATATTGGCAACATTAAAACACGAAACAGTTCAATTAAAAAAATTTTTTTTTAAATAAAATTGCCTTTAGATTTTTCGCGTATTTATTTTAATTTTTGAACGACGTTTCGAATGCTTTACAGCAATCACAGTCACGGGAGAGACTAAGTTTTTACACGTTCTATACTTGACGATGACGACGGCCACTTGTTACAGACATCACCTATAAATTTAAAAAAATATTTTAAAAAAATCAAAAATGGCCCTAATATCAATTTGTCAAAATTCGATCCCCTGAATAGACTAGTTGGAATAATATAATGACATTGAATATTTTTCAGTACTTATAAAGAATATTATTTAAAATTTAATTAATTATTTATTTTATAAACCGATTTCAAAACAAAGAGAATAGTTTTCCTTCCTTGTTATATGTGTTTCCCATTATAGTTATTAGTTTTTAAACAGTATTTAGTATAAATTACTAATCTAAAACTATTTTAAAATATATTATACATATTATAAAATTCTAAGTGGAATCTGAATCCTAACTAATATTATAAATGCGAAAGTAACTCTGTCTGTCTGTCTGTCTGTCTGTCTGTCTGTCTGTCTGTCTGTCTGTCTGTCTGTCTGTCTGTCTGTCTGTCTGTTACGCTTTCACGCCTAAACCGCTGAACCGAATTCGATGAAATTTGGTACACAGATAGAGAAGACCATCAGAAAGGACATAGGCTACTTTTTATCCCTGTAATCCCACGGGAACGGCAACTACGTGGGTGAAACCGCGGGGCGCAGCTAGTATAAAATATTTTTCTGACAATCTTATTAATGTAGTTATTATCGATACTATGTAATCTGTAGTTAATAGAATTTTTTCCTATTTATCATTTATATTATGTTTTATAAACAGCTGGTTATTCGGATATTTTATTCAACATTTAGATTACCTTTACTGTGGGAAAATATTTTATCTCTGAGAAATGAATGCTAACGTTAAGACGTAAAAAGCGGTAACGTACCTTATATACCTCTATCTATTGATAAAAACAGCATGGAAATCGGTGCAGTAGTTTTAGAGCTTATCGCGAACAGAGAGACAGACGCGGCGGACTTTGTTTTACAATATGTAGCGACAGTTCATTATTAGAAACTTTTTCTTCTTTTATAAAAAACCTATTTGTTAAGTGTTTTACTACAGGTCAATACGAATATTTTACTTACAAGAATAAATCTAATAAGAGAGCTCTTATATGTATAAGAGTAAATTTTTTATTATTGGAATTTGTGGTTTCTGTTTGAATTTCTTGAACTCTACTTAGATCTTTCTTGACCTAAACCAACTTTTCTTATAAGTTTGTCAAATACTAAAGATTTAAAAATATTGTGTTATTACTCTTTTAAAGTTATTGTATATACTAAATTCATAAGTAAGTATAAAGTCCTTAAGTTATTTTCATTTTATAGGCCTTTTCTGAATCTTTTCTCAAACAATTATAAGAAACATTAAGCTTCCAAAGAGCAGACATCTTGAAATTTCAAAACCGACATTTCAGCTCCCATTACGAAAATCCAATAAAAACCTACCCTTTTCAAACTTCTTCCGAACTTCACTATCAAACTATTTAGCCACGCCCATAAAATTGTATCAACTTAAACATATTTATCTCTCTCTTACACGCTATTGACTTAGATAGTAGAGAGAGTCAGCACTCTACACCGTATGACTATTGTTAACTTAGTTTTAGTTGCCCGAAAGCAAAATGCCATATGTGCAATTTTTACGCATACAATTTTTAACTCTATTTTTACTGTCGTAAAAATTGAAATTACAACTAGTTTAAATAGTTTTGTTCCTTTTCATAGAGTAGTGAAGACGGTGCAGAGTAACATTTTTACACGAGCGATTCAGTAGCGTAAGGTGACGTCGTACGGACTATAGTGGCGTAAAAATATTTAACTTAAGACGTTCTACGAAAAAAATGCTAGTTACTCTATATCGACGTCTTGCGCAAGATGGCGGCTGAAATTTGAATTTCTCTTAGGAAAAGGGGTGTTTATATTATACGGTCCCCTTAAAGCGATGAAAGCGCTTTACAACTGGTTGAACATTTTCTATGAGAATTTGGTAGAGTTGTCTAATAAGCAGATTTGCGCTGCGCTTTTTTGCTTGAAATGTTAATTTTGTTATATGGTGGCATTTAATTTTATAGTTTATTTTAGGAAAGGGTTTGGGAAAGTGTTTTACAATTATTATACCTACATTCTATTTGTTTAGTACCTTTGAGAGATGTTTTTTCTTTTTGTTAAATTTATTTGCACTAAGATTATTAATACATGTGTATGTATGAATGTATGTATGTATGTATGTATGTATGTATGTATGTATGTATGTATGTATGTATGTATGTATGTATGTATGTATGTATGTATGTATGTATGTATGTATGTATGTATGTATGTATGTATGTATGTATGTATGTATGTATGTATGTATGTATGTATGTATGTATGTATGTATGTATGTATGTATGTATGTATGTATGTATGTATGTATGTATGTATGTATGTATGTATGTATGTATGTATGTATGTATGTATTAATCTATTTATAATGCAACTTTAGTGTTTATTTTACTATAATAGTTTCCTATCTTATTTCTTTTGAATATTGAGACGAATTTAACACCTAATAACAATATTAAAAATCTTATTCTATTACTTTTCTGTTTAATAAAATTAAGCTTACTAATAACATTGTACCTACTTACATGATTTTTTTAAATAGTGTTTTCATAAATTTCTTGTATTGTTATTTTACTCGTATATTTTCTAATAATATTTTTAATATAACATGTTTTTAGTAACTATTGTGTGTTTAAATAAATAAATAAAATTATTTATTATTATTTGTTTTTTTTTTTTTATTTAATATAACTCTTCTAATTAATACAACTGGTAGACTAATTAAAGCCTAAACGGTTCTCCACTCGTCAACACAAAATATGATGGTCAGTGGTTTAAAGCCACAGAAATAGTATCTAATATGTTGTGTTTAAATCACTTTTAATTATAAAATAAAGTTGGGTTAGATCTAATCTAGTTTTTAAATTAATCTTAGTTACTATATGGATTTTATATGGTATTTAAGAATAGAAAGATTATCAAGCGAAGTAAAAAATCATTTAATTTATTTAAATTTTCTTGTCAAATGCTGCAATCAATATTTACTTAAGTCTTTCTATACATAAAATAGGTATCTAATAAAATTGTAACTGAGTCGAATCTGAAAATAAACTTTTTTTGGAAAGACTTCTTGAAATACTAGGTAGTACTTAGTCATTATTATCGACACAGCATCGGCGGCATCTATAGTCTTCAGAATTTTTGTATGTCCGTCTGTCAGTTCTATCTGTAATACCACGAAAACAGCACTGGGCAGATTTTGATGACATTTGGTATAATAATAGCTGGATATACAACGTCACGTACACGTCAAGTCAACATATAGGAAAATAATCTCTGGGAAATCTATACAATTAAAATGTAATCGCTATCGAACGATCGAAAGTAAATAACTAATTAAAATAAATTAATTATAAAAATGTAATATTTTTAAGGTGCCGCACCCTCGCATTAGAAGGTAATATTAGAAATTCTTCATAAAAAACTAAGGCGAGTCAACTCCTTTGTATACATTTTGCTATCGTATTTCCAACCCCTTTCAAATAAGAAGACCTGTCCGAACGAACAGGTTAAGAAATAAAATAGGTTTAAAGAAAAGAAACTTTTAGAATCGATCGAAATTAAACTTGAATCAACCAGTTTATTTGGCCTATTTGTGTAAAACTTGATTTTATGGGGGTTTTGAGGTCGTCAGTGTCATGGGAATGTGATGGAAAGATAGAAACAAGATTGAGTATTATTTTCATGGGAATACAGTTCCCTCAAATATTTGAAACAAGTTCTAGCATTTTGAGACTTTCATTTAGATAGTGAATTTTATTTATTGTGTCAGTTTCTATTAAACTTTGACGGTTAGCTACGAATGTGCTTAAATTAAGAAACTTAATTTATTTTTTTAAATTATTAAGTTATAGACTCTGGTGTTTTTAGCCGTTAATAATAGTTATTTACAGTTTTGTCCATTTTGTTATTGTGGTGTTATTTGTGTTGTCAAAATAAGGATAATTAATTTTGTATTGATAAGAATTGAGTTGGTGATAACCCTACGCCGTACTCGTAGCGGTCAGTTGACGACCGAGTGCGAGGTCAAGGACGGAGAACATAAATTGGTATGTAAAATTATTACGTGTTTACTTACGGCATACCTAACTTATTGTTTAGATTTACTTGTAAAGATTCCTTTGTTAAAGTTAAACAATGCTGACAGAAACACTGTATAAATAATATATATTCTATCGACGTACCATGTGAGTGTGTCTACATGACAAAATTAGTCTAGACTTCAAAATCAAGCAAGAATTTTATCATAGACTTAGCGCGATCGAAGCCACCGGTTCCGCTAGTTAAAAAATATAAAATTTCGAAAATACAACCTCCTCCTTTTTTGAAGTCGGTTAAAACGTTGCCTAAGTTACACTTTATAACATTAGCTAACTACGAGTTAAAGTCCCGCCAGAATCAGTTCAGCTGTTTCAGAGATTTGCCGGAACAAACTGACTCACAGATAGACATAATTTTAAAAAATATTTTTTTATGTAAGTACCATATTATAAGCGTTCATTTGCATTTAGTGAAAAGGTATTAATTTGAAGTTTAAAACTGACACTTCAATTTTATTTATATGTACCTACTAATATGTTATCTATCTCTTTTGCAAAAAAAATTGTATTGTTCTCTCCTACTATAGATAATAGAACAATCTGGAATTTCCTTAAACGGTAAAGCTTAAAATACTTTTCTCCTATCATTAGATCACATCACAATAAGTGTTGTACCGGTTATACCTTAATGTCTACTTCTTATTTTTATCTTTCAAATTAAACTTTGAATTATTTCTTTTATTTGTTTAACTTGATAAATACATTCAATTTAAATAAATTTTCTTGTTAATGGCTTAGTGGTAGTTAAGCCTAGATTTCTTGTGCAAACTTAAATAGAAAAAGCACAATAAGTTTGGTTTATTGGTTTATTAGTTTATTTTCATATTCGTACCTACATAGTTACTATATAGCTAAACTTACAATATTTACTTTAAATTAAATACGCAAGCAAATTTTTAAAAAAGCATTAAAAGAAACTACGACTCTACATATATTTCCTTTTTCTACATATCCATACATGAATATTTGATTGATACCCATATTAAGTTAGGTCTTAGTTAAATACTATAAGTGATTTAGCGATTTTCAGTTGATCATACCTAGACTTAGGTCAAGGGCGGTCATTGATAGGTTATCTGCATACCTTATCTATACTAATACTAATACTAATACTAATACTAATACTAATACTAATACTAATACTAATACTAATACTAATACTAATACTAATATACTAATACTAATACTAATTACTAATTACTAATTACTAATTACTAATAATATTATAAAGAAGTAAAGTTTGTTTATTTGTTAAATTGTAAGGGGTAATCTCGGGATCTACTGAACCGATTTTAACACCTATTATAACACCACATTATTGCTGAGTGTCATAGGTTATATAAAAAACCGAAAAATAAAAAGGCTTTTACGTGGTAGTCCATTTTGTAAAGTGAATCGGAGAAAAAACGGTCGAATGAAAGCGTTTCTTACGAACGCTGCCTTAACTATGAAAGATATATTTTTTAGTTCTAGAGAAAAGATGTGGAGCTTAAAAACGCCTACAAAAAAGTCAACGACAGCATATGTCTAACTTTTATATTTAAGTTACAAAAAGTAGTTTTTTTTAATATTAGTATAGATAATTTAATTTTTAATTTTTAATATTAATAAAATAATTTAAATTATTTAAACACTGTACTAAAAAAGAATTATTAACATTATGCCCAACGAAGTGGGCACGGGTCAGCTAGTACTCTATATTGATTGCTATATTTGATACTCTATTTAGAGTTTGCAAATCACAATTCTATAGTTTGTGTTGAATATTTTTGTTACTTTAGTATTGCTTATTCTACTTATAAAAAAAACTGCGCTGCCTGAATATCTTAATATAATATTTCCCTGTCACGATGTTTATGAATTCCGAAACTACAAGTACATAATAATATGTATGAGATCTGTTAAGAAAAATAAAAAATATGTTAGTATTATAATATATTATAAATTATGTCATTTGTTCCAACTCAAAAGATAGGGTAGTTTTTATCCCGATTATTGTAAAAATTTCTTTTCCACATTTGAAAAGCAACTCCGAGAGACAAACTCAGAAACGGCTACTCTATGTAAAATCTGAAAAACCTAAAGCGTAAAATCATATACGAGTAGCATTTCCTCATAGCATCTAAAAAATTATAAGTACATACAAATTATATGGTAGGTCACTAAAAATGTTATAAACGTATTTTAGTCGTACTAATATTGTGCGAAATTATAATATTGTATTTTTAATTAAGGAGGAAGAAGTGTGATTAAGATATATTGTCGATGACTTCTTTTATGTAGAGATATCCATTATGTTACAGACCGCAGAGGGACAAGTTCTATTTTTATTATATTATAACTCGTTAAAGTTTAAATGAATTTTTTTGAGGAAAATAATAAAATTGAGATATTCGAAAGAATCTGAAAGCTTTCTCTAAATGACATTAAGTACATAAGTATATGAATAAAAATACCAATGCAGCCTTAGCTATATAAGTAGAATGCTTATAATAAAGTTAATTATTAAAAACTTTTTTTTATAAATAAGCTTATTAATCTTAACACTTAAAACTATTAAAACAAAAAACTAAACTTGCCTAAAAATTACCGAAACGGAAGTCTATAAAAATATCCTATGATCAATATTAATTATATATAACCGATGTTAATAATAATGAATTAAGTAATATTTAATCTTAACAATAAAATCCGTTTATTAATAATGACATGAGAGATTTTATGTACATTTATATGCATATTAAAATAGCGATACCTATTTTTGTCATAAATATGCTTATTTCGTGATTTTCATCCACAATATATACCTCAAAAGTGAGTACTTATATAATTAAACGCTAATTCTTACAACGCAATATATATTTTAACAGCTCTTTAAACGTGACTTTACATTTTAATCGTAACAATTTATTAAATATATTTTTTTACTTCATATCCCAACACGATAAATCAAACAAAACGTATATCTCTCATACATATCAGCTAATCTAAAACAAAAACTGATAAACTGAACCAGCTAATTCAATGATTAAAGGGAAACGCAAAGCCAAGGCGAAATTTTCTAAACGCCTATACATAAACATAGGCTAAACCCGCATCCCTAAAAGGAAATAGCTAGCCGATAAGAACTCATTCCGAGACGTCTGTAAGACTAATGCTCGGCGGCTTATCGCACAAAAGGTACCCCTCCCCTCTTTATAGAATTTTCGGGCTTTCCTCTAAGGGGGCAACCCCCTTTTTGCAGCGTACATTTTCATTTCCTTCATCTTTCCGCGCTCGAGGTATACAGGGATGGATTTGGAATGTTTTATTTTCCTATATTATTTAGATTTTGTATCTTGAGGGTTTCTTTCTTATAAAGTTAAGTGTTTTTGTAGTACGTTGGAACTTTTTTGGTATAGCATTATATACGTATATGGAATTACATAATATAAGATAGTTAATAGTGAAAGTTTAAAGGCGTATTTTAACGTTTTACTATATTGGTACTCGTAGTTTTAAACAACAAGTTCTAAAGTGTGGAAAATTTTCTATTAAAAAAATCAACTGTAAGATACCTACTTCAGACAAAGTATAAAGAGTGTCCCTGATTATATATATTTTGCACAGTTCGCAAACAAGTACTTATCTCAAACTAATATCTCTTTTACTCCTAACTTTCCACAAAAAAATGTGTTAAATATAATATTTTCACAATTTCAATCACAATATTTAAAACTGAAAATTTCCAAGTACACCCCTGTATCCAATTCCCCGTCTTACAGCACAACCTTAGCTCCCTCCCTCGGCCGCACCCCATTCGTTAGCGAACTTCCATACTTTGTAATATGCAAATGTCGAGTCTAAGGGGATGCTGTGTTAGGCGTCTTAAAATGAATTAATGACGCAGGTGATTTAGGGGGCGGGCAGGTAGATTTAAGTAAATATTGATTATAATGTCTAAGTTTACTATTTATGTTGGGAGTTTTGTTTGTTTAAATCAAAACTATGGTTTACATAGAAAATATGTTTTTACATTAAGTTGTTTTTGGATTTGTATTTTGTTTGCTATTGATATAGTTATAATAACTTTCAATTATAATAGAGCTTTCGTGGTTTCTTTAGTAAAAACAAATTATTAAGTATTTATTGGTATGAACTTATCAATATCCTACTAATATTATAAACGCGAAAGTTTGTAAGTATGGATAGATGGATGAATGTTTGTTACTCTTTCACGTAAAAACTACTGAATGGATTTTAATAAAACTTTACAATAATATAGCTTATACATCAGAATAACACATAAGCGACAATTTATAAAGATAAGTAACGATAAGTGTCAAGTAAGTAGTAAAAAATCTACCATCTGCGAGCTATTCTGGCGTGAACTGCCAAAACCGATAGAGTTACACATATGTAATGTATGATGGAAATGTTTATTTTAAACAAGCGACTCACCCTCACTTCGCTCGGGTTCGTCCCTAAATATACCGCAAGCGAAGCCGCGGGTTCCACTAGTATATTCTATAGTTTAGAAATGTACCATAAATATAATCATCATAATATAAGTTTATAATAGGTATTTTTACAAGACGAAATTTTATAGATTTTTCTGATAGAAGAACTAGTTTCATTTTAAAACTAATACTTATAATAATTAACGCTTCGCTGTGTATTTCGTATCTTCCATTAGTGCTCGCAATGTAAGATACATTTTAGTAATATCTCGAAATTCAGAGTTGAGTTAAATAATATCAATTTATTTTAGGTTTAAATGTCTTAAATTAAATAAAGATAAGACTACGTTCTTTTGCACTTTAAAGTATTACTTCGCTGTCCCTTTAAAGAAAATTATCAATAATAAATTATAATAATAAATTATCATCATAAAATCCGTTAACTATTTTTATTTGCGAACATTATTTATTTAAAACTTTATATTATATTATTTTAAAACATTATTATTTGACTTCGAGTTTAATTCTAGACACTTTGTCTTCATTATTTTTTCAGAGTTAGAAATACCTACGCGTAATAATACCTACCAATATCTAATATAGAATAATGGAACATTAAAATTATTCCTTCCTGGATAAGACAATTCACAAGTATCAGCAGAAACTAACAAATATATGCTAATAAGTATATGGATATTTTTATTCGTATTATAGTGATTGAAAACATCTTTTATTTAGAGTATTTTATTCTTGTAGAAAATAACCAAAAACAATCCACTAAAATATATTTTAAGCAATAAACATTATATATTTCTTTCATCTTATAAAATGTAGGTAAAACCCAATTTTATTATAAGCATAACAGTAAAAAAATATTTTATTTTATTTATCACTAGCCTTTCCTGCGGCTCCGCTCGCGTTTTATAGGCTGAATTAAAAAGAAATACTTTCTCCCGTTTTTGCAACATTTTTTATTGATTCTCCTAACCTTTTTGTCGTAGCGTGATGTTATAAAACCTATAGCCTTCCTCGACAAACGGACTTTTTAACACAAAAAGAATTTTTCAATTCGGACCAGTAGTTCCTGAGATTAGCGCGTTCAACCAAACAAATAAAACAAACAAACAAACTCTTCAGCTTTATTATATAAGTATAGGGTATAGATTTAAATTAAATTTCGAGGCAGAAATATTTCAACGCTTGCCTACTGACTAACGCAATGCGAGTTAAGCAACCGTAGCCATCCCGTCTTATCCACCTACTTAAGTGAGCTTCTCAAACTTTGATCATTATTTACAGAATATAATAGAAAATTATTACTAATTTTTTTATTTTGAAATATATGCAAAATATTTCTATATTATTTAGTACCAAAAAAAGAGCGACTATGTCGGCGAAATAGGGACCATCTCTAAAATTAGAGTAGCTACTCTTTATAATGTCAGCTATCTTCAAGTGAAAGTCCTGTTAAAATCTATTCAGTCGACTCATTGATTGGTAGGAAAAAAAATAGACAGACAGGCAAAAAGTCAGTCAGTTAGCCAAGTAGCTACACATACCTATTGATACATATTGAGGCCTTTCAATAATCCTGCTATTCTTCAACATATTTTTTAACTATTAAACATATTTTACAAATATTATAAATGTGAAATATTTATTTGGTATTTGTTACACTTTCATACAAAAACTATTGAATACACTTTAATAAAACTTTACGGTACATAGTCACCTATCAAAATAACCCATAGACTATATAGAAATAAATGAATAACGCGGGTAGAGCCTATAGTTTTAATATATAAACTTACTTTATTTTTTCAACATTAAGGTACATACTCTATGAAAAATAGAAAAAGTATTATTTAATATATAAACAAGTAATCTCTAAGAAACGTTGAGAATCTTTGCTTAAGCGTCTTCCCCTACGCTCGTGCACATGATTGCCCATATGAAATTCCTTTGCAACATTCTTTTTATTCATCACACAAATACTTTACATCTTTAAAGATAAATAAATTTGAAGTGTCTGTTCGTCAAAATATTTTTTTGTAATAAATATATATGAAATTATACATATACAGTACATGCAAAAAAACCTCGATTTATAAAATTATTGTCGGCCTGTCTGTTTGTCTCGGCTAATCTCTGAAACTTTAAAAGACATATAGCTGATGTTATAAGGAGTAACTTGGCTTAATTTATTTTAGAAAAAAAATAGTGTTAGTCTCGCGAACGCGAACGAAGCTAATAGTGCAACAACAGCATTAAATATTAATTATATTTAAATCTAGGTAGCGTTCGAACGTTTTCTAGACACGCAAAAGCTCTCATAACTTTTTTTTAACATTTAAGCAAAAGAAGATGAATAAGAAGGATAAGAATTCTCCAATCGTTTTCGCCAATAAAATTAAGAAGATGTGTAAAAATTGGAACGGGAATTCATGTAACGAATCTACTAAAGATTTTAATTATAGTCAATCGGCTTTCTACAATCAATAGGGGTAATAGCCACTTAATTATAAATACCTATTAGAAAATCCAATACAAAATCACGGCTCTTAACTCAAAGCGGAATTCTAAAACATCGCTCGACATCGCCCCGGCACGTACTCGCCGCGCCTTTCAATCTAACTTCGCTCCTTACTTTGCTTTCTTGGAGAGAACTTGTTAGGGCTGGCGACAGGTTTTAAATTTTCTTAAGATATTTTTTTTTATTTATTTTTGATAGCCGATTTAATGTTTTTCATAGTTTGTTTCATAGTATTCATTTCCTTCTGTATAAATCAACACAAAATACGCAGAAACTCTTTCTGCCTTGCTTACTTCTGGAAAAGTATAATTTGATAAAGTAAAGTCTTGGGGAACTTTTATATACATACTTTCAAATACGTGTAACAAGCTTGAAAAGCGTATTTTCAACAAACTTCATTTATATTAAAAAAATAATAGATGTATAAAAATAGATATATAAAAATACGCTAATAAGTATGTTACTCACAAAATCTAATGTTTTTTTAAGAATTACGTAAGTAAATTATTTAGATAATGTGACCAGAAGATTGATCGATTGATTTATCGATAATAAAACTTTATATTATATAATTCATGAACTATCACTACTTTACCAGTGATTACATATTATTTGCACAAATCCTTTTTATTTCTGTATCTTTTAAATTGTATATAGAAGTAAATAAAATTTAATGATTACTTTTGTTTATCAGTTGGCAGCCCTGAGCGTAATTTAAATTCAAAACGAGCGCGCGGCAAAGTTCCAAACCGTTATATCAAATTCTTGGTTAGAGTGGAATATAAATTTACAAGTATATATGTATATTAATATATAAGCAACTGTTTATACTTGTTTATGTTATTGCTGTAGATCCACATTTATATCTGTTGTAATAAAAGTTGAACTTAAAACAGCAGATTTTGTAAATAATACCTAATAAAAAATAATTTAAAATCGATTCCTTAGTCACTTTTCTTCAAAATCTTTTTTTATAATATTTTTGAAGGGCTCCGTGTAAATAGTGCTTTAATCTAGAAAGCTTAGATACACATTTAATTACCTAGTTATACATTTCAGTACTAAGTAAGTATTTAGTTAGTATTGCGTGAAGAAGAAACTTTATAAAAGTCATAGTTTCTATTATTAAGTACACGGGACAAATGCCATATTATAGTATAATTTAACGATTGCTAAACGCATTTGCCACATTTAAATAAAATTAAGAATTTGGTACAAATGATCACACAAAATTTGAAAAAAAAGCCAAGATTTATTACTTCTTTTACAAAAGAATTGGGGAAATGGATATGTGTATGTATTTGTATTACGTTTTGCACACTCAAAGGGCTAAATTGATTTCAACTAAACTTCAACGACACTGTTTATGACCTATAATACAAGATATAGCATAGCTTATAAGGGATAAATAAATATAAATATGTTAGGACATTATTACACACAGCGCCATCAAGATCCGTGGTAAGCTACGAAGCTTGTGTTACGGATACCAGACAGTTGATATACTACATATATAAGTTTAAATATAAACACCCATGACTGGAGTACAAACATCCGAGTTAAACAAATGAATGCCCCCAGCGGGACTTGTACCCGCGACCGCTGGCGCAAGAAAGTAAAGTACTAGAAACTGTGCCAAACGTGTCGTCTAAAGTTCGGATGGTCTAGGGCATATGAGCAAAGCCAGGGTAAGCCGCTAGTGTTCATATGAAAACGTTGTTTGTTATGAAGTCGTCAAGCCTGGCCAAAGCGAGAGCAGGATTCTAATTATAGCAAAATAGTAGAATATTATTAAATTATTTTTGTCTTTGTTTCTTTAACATAACCTTACCAATACAAAAAATCTATACGACTATTTAAAGTGATAAAAGGATTTTTGGATGTTTGTTTGTAATAGATAAACGCTAAACCGATTAAAATAAAGTTCGGTATGAAGGTAATTTGAGGCCCTGGGAGCAACTTTGGATAGATTTTATCGCGAAAATCATCAAAACGGGAATTCAAATTTTAATGAATAGGCAATTAATTATTTCTCAAGTATTGCATACTAATAGGTACATATAGTCTATGTAATACATATTACATAGACCTATAAAACTAACCCAGTAACTTGATCAAAGCGAGGGTGAAACACTAGTTAATAATATTTTGTAACATTACTACGTATATAACACGTAAATAATACGAACTCTTAACGTTAGTATACGTCGAAAATCAATACGCAATGTATTTTGTACGCCTCGTATTTATTCCGCCTGTCGCGAAAATAGAGATATTTCGCTAGGGGGGTGTGGGCGGCGGCCACCTGAGACATGGTAAGACGGTGGCACTCAAAATTTCCTATTACATAACTGTTAATTAAATAGCTCCGAATTTTGGTGGCTTAAATATGTGCTCGTTATGTAGAGTTAGAATTTTAATGAATATTGTCATTGTTTAGCTCTAACAATACTTATGTAAGTTTTAAATAACTTTAAATGTGGAGGGCTTGCTGTGATTTTAATATTAATGAAATGCTTTGTCTTCCATGTTCATTTTTTCAGTACATTATTATATAAATATAAAACCATAAAACATTATTTAGATAATTAGGAAGTTATTCAACTAATACCTTCATTAACTTTTTGGATTTTATCGCGGATTTATATAAAATTTTTGTTCCCGACGTTTCATGTGCTTTACAGCAACAATGCCTAGACGGAGGTTTTACGTCTCAAAGCCTTGTTGTTACGATAGCACGTCGAGAACCAAAATTCAAAATAAATCCGAAAAAAACCGAAAGATAGTTTGATTTACTCTTATGTTTTTATGATTTTTTCAATGAGATGTACTTTATCATATTATAAGAAGGTACAGTCTATTTTATACATATTTTACGAATTTACTGAGGAAATTTCTTAGAATATTAGCCCAAGGGAAATAACTATAAAAAGAATATTAATAATATCAAAGTAGGTAATAATAATAAAATTTCATTCATGTAGAGTTTTCTTACATATTACAAGCAATATAAGTAAGTTTGTAAGACGTTTACGCCTCCGTTATTTTAATGACGTCTTTCTAATCCTCGGGGCTTATTACCCTACCCCTAGGTTCCGTATAAAATTACTTCGAATATAAGCTGTTATTTTACTTGTGGGATAGTGTGAGTGAACGCGTATAAATACATTATGCTTTCAGGTGTAAAGAACCACGTTATGTTTTCCTAGAACTTATCTAGTATTTCCTTTTATATAACTACTCCAATGAAACATCAGATTTTAAGGCATGATTTTCTTATAATTATAAGGCTGAAACCTGATTTTTTTTTATTTTGTACTGAAAAAAAATATGTAGGCACCGATACAGCTTTTAATGTCTTCGATGCCGCCATAAAAATTTGTTGTAAAAATGTTTTGTTTTTTATATTGAAAAATTGAAATAAAGCTCTTCAATACAGTGCGTGAAATTCAGAAAATAAATAAAATATTTTCTACGTTCATCATTTCAGTTAAAAATATTTTCATATGGCAATTTTTGTGAACTTTTCTAGTTATTTAGTGAAGGTAGATACTTCAGTCACCATTCTATATGAGTAGATAAGCTAGTCTTAACTTCACTCCATTCTTCACTACATACGTTAACCATGTTCTGAAAGAAGTATGTTTGAAGGTTTATTTTTTTAATAATGTTAGAGAAAGAGAAAGAAAAGTACTTATGTACTCTCTCTAACCAATTAACATATATTTGCCAAAAAATATCGATCACAACCTATTACTTAGTACAGTATACAGGTATTTAGAAACTTATTATTATATTATTTTTTTAAAGACACTTATTAATTTATATTATTATATACTTTTTATATTATTTATATTTATTTATGATTATTTATATTATTACTAATAATAATATAAATATATAACTTATTTATTTATACTATTATTAGTAAGAGAAAATCGGCTGGGGTATGAAAACAATCTAAGCTAGTGTAATTATTAAAATATTCAAAACATTGAAAGCAAAGTCTTAAGACTTAGTTACTTAGTTATAATACAAAATGAAATATTAAACTTCAGTACATAGCACACACGTACATAGAATTTATACGTAATTATGTAAATAAGTAAGGCGTGAACCTCCACCCAAGACGCCCCCCCGCGAAACCGGCGATATTATAACTTTGTGCGCCTGCTGCCTAATATAGAGAAGGATTTCTTGTTTAGGGATAACTATAAAGTTATATTTGTTCTTGATTTACATTTTAAATATTAGATAGTGTATCTATTTTTCAAGTTAAAAAAACATTAAATTCGTATTATTTTTAGAATATACTATTTTCAGACCAATATAGTGGAAACGAATAGTCGATTCTTTAATTTCAAGTATATTGGAATACTTTTTTTAATGTAACTTTAAAGAAGAATAGCATACATTACATACATACATTAAATCAATCTGACCTTAAATCAAATCTATACATCAAATATTTTTGGAAATTCTTATTGAAATCCAAATCTTCAATTTTTAGAATTTTAGTTTCTACCTCTCTCTCTCTATTTCTGTCTGAATGCCTGTGACTCTGTTTGGTGAAATTTGTGGAATGACAGCTGGTTGTCCGAGTCAACATATTGAATACATTTTATTGCGGAAAAATATCTTATTTCTAAAAAATGTATTCTTAAACATCTTCTTTAAAAAAATAAAAAGCCGTTTCCATAACAATATAGCCGCAGCCACGCGGCGCTAAGAAGTAGTCGCGGCGCCATCTTGCCTCTCATCCTTACTTGCGTTACGTGAGATATATTAAAATATACTTATACACTCCCCCGCTATATTGAGCTCGCGGTTTTGTTTGAAGATTAATGTTTTCGAGTTCTGACTATTGTTGCGAAGTTTAATATCGGATGAAACTAAGATAATAGATATGTGCTGTTATGTTGGATATTGGAACAGCTATTCAATAAATGATGTACCTATAGTATTTTACATACTACAAAACAAAAGAAAATATTATATCCTGAATATAAATTCATACTCAAGGCAGTAGCTGAGTGGTAAGGCACTCGCTTGGAAACCGAGTGAAGCGGGTTCAAATCTCGGCTCACGCTTGTCTGATATTTTCATGTGCATTTTTATCTTGCGAATCATTTTCAACATGATTACTTGTCTTATGGTGAATGAAAACATCGTGAGGAAACCTTCAGGTCTCTAAGAATCTATCAATTTGTGGAAAGATATTTGAAGTCGGCCACTTGGCCCGAATTGTAGTGGTGTTGACAGTGGAATATGGCCTGATCCGCTTTGAAGTGAGGCCTGTTACCAGCAGTGGGACGTTAAAAAAGACTGTTACGTTTAACACATAGAAATAGCAGCTCAAACAAAATTAAGTTGAAGGATAACATTTGAATAAAGAATAGGGCATTTTTCTATAGGGCAGTTATGCTGTTAAAATTATTTGCATTTACGCTTGTAAGTAAGTGCGAGGTTTGCTTGGCGAGCTTTAATATTTAGCGTAGTCAAATATATTTCAAAACGATTCAATTTGAAATCAATCTTATAGCGGATAGCTTTTAGGAATTATATATTTTATTAATTACAATCTAAGGGGGATGGACTTTAAAATAAATACAATGAAAAAATGGAGACGAGAGAGGAATCTCATATTCTAATTGAAATGTAGATGCTATTTACTCATCTTTTTATTTTTATACAATTATCCAACAAAATAATAAAATGGGATGAATATAATCAAGTGCGAGTTGGCAGTAACACAATATATTTGAGTTATGTACTTAATAATAAAAGAAATAAATTATATTAACGGAAAAATTTAATAATTACACACATTTAGTAAAAATTACCTACATTTTTTATTTTAATTTAAAGGTATATTAGTAGCATTCCGGTAATATTTAACTGTATTGAACTGTTCCCAAAGTTTCGATTACTTACAAAATACACAGAAGAGACTAAGTTTTTATATTAAATGAAAAAAAAAACGAAAAAAAAGTATATTTTTTTAAATTTTTTTATTTAAATATTATGAGAGTAAGTAGTTAGCGTATAAATAATTAGGTTAAACTAACTTACTTTAGGATTTTTGTTAATTTTCCGTATCTATCAAAGGTATTATTGGCATATAAACCATAATATTTTATCGATATTATATAATAGCATGGTCGAATAAACTACTGGACCAGACATAAAATACAAATGCATGAAAACACGTTCAACCATTTGAAGTACCTATAACGCACACAAAGAATTGACACAATACATCAAAATTCACTCTAATGCTAGTGCTTGAACGTAGTCGATAAAATACATATGACATTTTAAATATTAATAATAAATATTGTTTGATTTTTCGCGGACAATCAAACCCAGAACGTTCGAATGGGAAAGAAAAATCGTATCATAAATAATAAATGTAAGGCAAAGAAAATAAAGGGCGAATAAAGGTGGGGTAAGCTTCCGGTATTTATATTTTAATTATACTAAAATAAGCAGGACATTGTTATGAACTTTTTACTCAATTATAGTTATTATAGACTTAAAATTTTTTGTTAAGAATTTTTTGTTAAGTTTAAATTATGTAAATAGGTTTACTGACTTTTATTATGTATCATCTTTTTCAAAATGTGTTTCTTAAAATTTTTTTCGTTCGCTTGTTTTCTTATATAAGCAAATCTAATATTTAGATACTTTTCAGCAACGGCCTTCGTTAATACTTCGACGTGATTCACGTCGTCGTTTTCAAATTTATGAAAATGAATGTCTTCATAAATGGAAGTTGCAGCAATGTTTCTGTTACTTTCGGCAGGAGAAAGTCTGTTGTGTAATCTTTTTTTAGTCTTTTATTCTGAACACCCTTCCTAAGTTCTAGTTCGCGTGCTGACAAATAGATATGGTATCACTTGAAGGATGTATCAGTTTTCCCTTGTCTTTATGGGCAATGAGACTGCCTTCAGTGGTCTCATTTTGAGGGAGGAGAGCAGACGTGCAAGTTTCACATTTTACTAGAAACACATTTTTTACATTTTTACATTTTTTTTAGTTTTTAATTTTTGCATTTATAATGTTTTTATTTTATTATAAAAATATTATTATAAATTTATTGTCATCAGATTGTAGGATACTGCGATAAAAGTATTTTATGTTATTGTACTGTACAAATAACATCATCATTTGTTCAGTTATTTCGTCAAATATCGATATATTTTTCGACATTGTCAAGCACTAGTCGATGTCAAATGGACTCACTAGACAGTTCTGTCATTTTTTTTGAACGGTATAATCCAGCCATTTTATGATAGTTGTCAGATGTCAACAATACATAGATATATCGACAATATTTAACATAGTTGAATAATACGAAATTTTATTTTACATTTACTTTAATTTTGTGATAAATAACATTAAATGTAATAAAATATATTACTTACAAGTGAAAAGAAATAGTGCTGCTTCCGCCGCTATAGTTTTTACACCATCTAATAGAACATTTAGTCATTTTTGGGAGATGTTTTGTTGACAAGTAAGTGCTTGAGACTGACGTAAAAACAAACGGCCAGGCCTAAAATATCCTGATTACTGTCGAGGCCGGTAAAGGTACGTCCGCTTATTTGTCTCGTCCGTTAGTTTATTCGTTCATGTATAATAGTTACAACTTTATCTATCAAACGTCTCAGAACAAAAGCAGATTCCAGTATACTGTAGAATAGAAAGACATATAAAAGCCATTAGACTGAACGTCTTCATATACTGAATAATAAAGTAAACCAATTCTGTACGTATTAATGATACGTTTCATACCCGCTTTATTGCCTTTGGAGGGAGACGTGATTTCAGATATTCGCAATTTGCGGTATGTGGCTAAGGCATCTTAGATATTTATGTAAATGCTCGGTTTTTCATAAAATATGTATGTTTAGAATACGATATTATAACTAATATCTCATAAACAGAGCTTGTCTTTTTATTTCGTCATACAATATTAGAAATCACAACATATTATAAAACAAAGTTCTCCATCGCGCCTGTCTGTCTGTCTGTTTATGATAAACTCAAAAACTACTGCACCGATTTCATGCTGTTTTCACCAATGGATAGAGTGGTTCTCCAGGAAGGTTTTAGTACATAATTTGTCAAGTTTTTGTATACATTTACTAGCGTAACCCGCGACTTAGGTCTCACTAAATTCCGAGCGGAGCTGGGGGAGTAGCTTGTACTTATAAACAAAAATAGATTAAGGTATTTCTTCATGTTATTCAATCAGGGTACTCTAATAGCTGTGTCTTTGTAAGTGTATCTTTGTAACACTAACATAACAGCTCTGTACTAAATGCATATGAGATGTTACTACGGGTATATTAGAGATAAACACAATTCTTTACATATTTGTCTGTGTGTTTTTTACCCGCTAATTTCTGAAAGACAGGACAGATCTTGAAACGTCAAGATCATAAGAATCATAAGTTGAAAGTCACAACTTTCACTTTCCGATAGCTGATATCATAAGGAGTAGTTTAGGCAACTTTTATTTAAGGAAATGAACAAGGGTTCCACCCAAAAAAAATCAAACGTTCCTCGAATGGAACTCGAGCGAAGCGACGGTGAGTCGCTAGTACAAACTAAAAACAATATTATATAAACGAGAACGTTTATTTCTAAACGACTATAATAATTATGTTAAATAAGTCTTAAATTATTTAACGTGACGTGGTTTTCGATTGAGGTCTTTTCTTGCTACCAGACAGTCTCCTATTGTGTACCATGAGCCCCATCTCCAAGACATCATCAATTTGATCCATTTCTTTACACGACACCGGTAAATTATTTCCCTCAATTACGATATTGATTAATCCCCTTGGCTTCCTATCCAATAGCTTCTGAAACATGAGAACTGCCAAAATTTTCTTCAGCGATAGAAACGATAGATTATTGTATGCTAAATTTAAGTAGCACAGTGTATTATTGCCTTTGCTATACGTCACATTCTCGTTTAAAGTTATATTATTTGCACAAAAAGGATCTTTAAACTCGCCAAGAGCATTTTCAACTATTGCAACAGCTTTATCATATAGTAAGTCTATGTTAACTAAGCTTTTTGTGTCTCCGATCGATTTGAGAGATTGATCTTTTTCCGATTTCTCTTTTTTACCTGAAGCGACAAAAATAGGTCTACTCGATTTACGTTTTGTTATATTTTCTAATTCCCCAGATTTCAATTCACTTAAAGTGCGATCAATCATTATGGTTTTATTCTTTATAAACACCATACGCCTAGTCTTCGCTTCAAAAAGTTCATTGCTGGTTAACGGAAACTCGGTAAAAATATCGAGCAGATATCCTGCTCCATCATCAGTTATATTATTGTCGGCTAAATTTAAATAACTTAAAGTCGGATTAGATCGAAGAGCTTGAGCTAAATATTGGGTTCCTGAATCAGTTATCCTATTTGAAGACAAATTGAGTATATACAAAGACTGTGAAGCTGGTAAAGGATATGCTAACTTTTTAGCAATATTTTGAACTACATTATCATCTATTTTACATCTCGAAAGAGAAAGATGTCGGAGACAATTATTTGTATCTAACAGAATGTCATAATTTGCTTCTTTTATAAAAGAACCGTCAAAACAAAGCTCTGTTATATTAGAGATGGTAAGAAATTTATTTATTTCATAGATAGTAAATCCATCCATACCTCCATTAATTTTGATCTTAGCTAAACTCGGTAAAAATTGAATAATAAGGCCAATTATTTTAAATAATAATCTAGGTAAATAGTTATTTCTGTCAAATCTTAACTCCACTAAATTGGAGAAACTGTCGTATATGGCAAGTATTTTTACCACTTTTTCATTAGAAATTGATGAAGGCATATCTGAAGTGGATTTGTCGTCTCTTTCTTGATCAGAGCCAACGTTATAACGAGACTGACTGAGCTTAATTTTACTCTTTCCCTTTTTAGTCCGATCAGTCATAGCAGCACTGACATATTCATCTGCAAAATCAGAGAATTAAAAATTAAATATAAATCGTATTTCGTTAGTCTAGCTTAAATTCAATTATAAATTTTAAATCTCAAACACATTTTTTAAGTGTGAAAATAATGGGAAACAAAGCAGCTAGAAAACGTTTTGTATGGGAACGGGTCGTGGCCTATCGAAACTTAAGTCGAGTCGCTAGAAAGTATATTGAAAAGCTAGAAATCCCCATTTTATTTTTGTTTTATTTTATTTTATAAATAAAATAATTATATCGAATATTATTTAGATGTTTCGAATGATCGAATACCTTTGTAATCGTACAAAGGGCTTAGAATCCCCAAAAGATACAGTTATTACAGACGGCGAGACGTCTAGTTGTATCTAAACAGAAGAGTTGTACCTACCTTAAATATTTCGAAAAAAAAAGCACCAAAAATAAATTTTATTTAAAATATAAAATACTTATGTAAATGCAAGAAAGTATTATGTGAACTACATACTTTGAACAACTTTATTAATTATGATCGTAGCATCAAGTTGTAGTTGATTACAAGCCCAAGGCAGATAGTTCGAGAAATCGTCGGGTCTTGGTTGCCAGT
Source organism: Boloria selene (assembly GCA_905231865.2). Classification (NCBI taxonomy): domain Eukaryota; kingdom Metazoa; phylum Arthropoda; class Insecta; order Lepidoptera; family Nymphalidae; genus Boloria; species Boloria selene. Next base: position 2,530,304 of record HG993156.1, read on the forward strand.
CAGATTGCTCATCTGCACTTTGCTTCTCCATCATTTATATTGTTTTAAATCTTAATAAAAGATTAAAAAAAAAATCTAAACTGACAGTGTACAAAATTATGACATAATATAACAAATGTCAATTGTAGAATAATTGTCAATCGTACTTTTTTTTAAATAACGATTTTAAGTATTTTATAAAATAGGTACATTTTGTTATAATTCATCGAAAATTTTTTAGTTAGAATAATTTAGAAACTAAAGTTTGGTCCAATTTAAATTTAAAAATAACAAGTGTAAAAAATAGGGGTTGATTGTTTTTATTTTATTCTTATCTACTTCTATTTAATTTTCAAACATAATTTCATTTTCAAATCAGGAATAATATTTCATGAATTTTAGTTTATAAATAAAAAATCGAGGTTTCCCCGAAAATAGATGATATTTGTAATATTTGGCGTAGAAGTTTGAATGAGTGTTGGCACTAAGTTCTCTTGCTATTCACTTCACCTGGACCACCTAAATACGTCCCATTGTATAATTTCATTACAACAAGATAGATTATGATTCTATATAAAATATTTAGTAGGTAATAAACTAAAATATTTATTATAATTAGTATAAAATACACACATAAAAGCAAAAAATATATTCTCTCAACAGACTAAGACTCCCTTTCTTTAATATATTTTAAGTTACTTTCTACGTAATAAGAAATTTTTTGTAATGTAAGACTTAGTTCAATATTTTTTTCATGAAAGGTAGGTAAGATAGGTAAGTAGAGATATTTGCATTCTATGTTTCATTTTTTTTATTTCAATTCGAATTCGAAATTCATTTAAATGAAGAAACAATAATCCATGCTTAAAGTTTACAGTTAACTCAATTGTTCAAAAACGTATTATAAATGTCTTAAAGTATCTAAAAATCTATATTTATTCTTAGGTTGATAATTTTAAAACGCAATTTTATTTTATATTATATTTAATAGTAAATTTTATTAAATAAAATCTGATATTCACACCAAAATAAGTGAAGTAAAGGATACAAATCAGTGGCAGTAAAACTCGCGCGGGCGGTGGCGCGTCGATATTCGCGCGGAAGCCATCTTAAAATATACCCCCTTCCCCTCTCGCCTCCTTAGACGCTGCTTTTTCAACCGCGCACAGAGGCTGCCAACATTTGGTATATGATTTTTTTTACAATAATTTTTTTAGTCTGTAGATATGAAAAAATTTAGTATTTTATTAGAAGTTACTGTAGTAGTTCTCTTTTATTACTATTTATTTAATATTGAATTTTTATCTGTATTGATATTGATATTTCTATTTTGTCAGTAACTTAGAAACGATATTTATTAATTATAATTATTGTACTTAATATGTAAATAATTTTTATTAATTAAATTTGTAAACTGTAAAATATTTTGTCTAAGGAGATTTAATTGTAAACGCTTCTCTTACCTTACCATAATAATTAATAAAAGCAATTTAGTAACACCTGATTCAATTTTCTATCAACACTGTTAGAAAAATGAAAAAAAAATACAAATTAACATAAGAAACGGACTTTTTTTAGTTATTTTATAATGTATTAATTTGAATCAAGAACATCTTCTATAAAAAAATCATCAAACCTATTGATCGAGTTAAAAATCATATTTAAACTGATGCAATAAGCATAAGCCAAAAAATAAGGCAAATTATTAGTAACTAAAGTAAATAATAGACTAAAGTAGTACTTTAGTCTATTATTCTACAACAAGGCTACTAAACTTAATACAAACAAAGCGGTTAAGAAAACCATTCATCTCAAACAGCACGCACAAAATACCTGAACTTATCTTAAAGATAATAAATTTCTTGCCGACTTCGCCATAGCGGCTAAATCAATACGGCATTAACTCACACACGGCCACCTCACGCCTACGGTTGCAACGTAAAAACTATTGAAATGAAAATATAAACTCTCACATAGGAAATGTACGGCGAATGCACCCACACGAGTGTAAAGCAGGTGTATATATGAACCACCCACCCCCCGCCCGCTCTGTGCGCCTTAGACGTTGGCTTTTTACATGGGTACAAGCAACCGCGCAGGGATCTTAAACATTTGGTTTGTTTTATTGAATGTATTTTTTCATTTATAAATAATATTAATAATAGTTTTTTGTGTTAGTGATCTATTTTCCATACTTAAATAATATTATTTCCTTTCTAAAGGGTTTCTGGTAGAGATATCTCAAAGAGATAAGTCTCCCTTTACACAAAATGTACTCGTATCTGCCATCTATTTCTATATGTATATATTTTTGTATAACCATAAATAAAAAAAAATCTAAGTAACTTTAAAGTAGATGAGTTTTAAAACTAAAACTCCATATGACACAAGTGCAATTTTTTAAATGATCACAAAGTATCTAACAAAATAATAAAATAATACAATAAAGTAAAATTAGAGTTACTATATTTGAAAACGATAAAAAGACTATCTAGTTTTTACCCCATTCTTAAACCGGTTGAATAAATCCGATCTCGATTTTGTTATTGACTTGAGACGATGACCATCCCTTTTGAATATGACTGGTTTTATAATATTGTGAAAGAAATGTTCTGTGGGAATTTTGTAAGAATTTATCTATAAAGTTTATTTAACCTGTTTTTTGAGGGCGATATTAGGAATCTAGTTTACTGGAAAACAAGTTCAACTTTTATAAGCTCTTTGTGCTGACTCAATTGTATTTTGGCGTTCTCACGAATGGAATCTTTGGAAAATTATAAACATTTTTTTTATTGTTATTATTGTATCCTATTACCATTCTTACTTTTAACACATATTTTAACTGTGATATATATCAATGAAAACTGCAAAAATTGCTACTTGCTACTTTTACTATTCGTGTAATAAATAAATAATTATTAATATCAATCGTTTAAGCCAATTAAATAATATGTCGTCATTTATAAATTAAAAAGGAAAAACCATCTATGAAATCGTATAAATCTTAAATTTAATGAAAATTTATCTTAATGAATGTAATTTTAAGTCAAAATCTTAAATGAAATTGAAAAACACATTATTAAGATATTATAGACTTTTTAAAGTAAAAAATCCACCCCTCTCTAATACACGAACAGGTTTATAAAAAGTGACAATTCTCACGAACTACTTACTGCTACTAAGAACTGGTTTATTTTCTTGAAGGATTGCCTTACAACATAATGCTCAGTTTAATCTTAACCTGTTTTAAGTTACACTTGTTAATACAGGTGTATTGAAAGGGTCTGTATTGTATTTTAAATAATACTATTAGAATATATTTTTTATTAAAATTTAAAAATATTATTTTATATATACATTCAAATGTATGTTTTATTTTAAAGTTTGACGTACCCTTATACGTAAATATTCAAAACAAATGTTTGTTGTAGACACGTACAACTTTTGATTTCCGGTTCAAAATTAAAATTCGCTGCCACGTACCAAACGCAATATCCTAATTAGGCATTTAATTATAAATCCGCCATGAATTCTTAACAGACTAGACATGTTAAAATTTCACTTCCCCTCGCAAACTACGCTATAGGCGTATCACCGCGGCCCCATCTCGCTGTCTTTCTAAGGGGACCGCATAAAATAGTTATAGAGGGTAGGCAGTGTTGCCAGAGTGATTTGGTCGAAAGTTACGTTGGCATGCTTGAAAAGTTACATTTTTAAACTAAAACTTACGTGCATGACGTCACCATGCAGCTTCATTCAGCATTATTTTCAGATTACAGATTATAAATTATTATTATTTTAAATTTTCTTGTACACAATAATTTAAAAAAAATTATAATATTTATCAATATATTTATAAGTTTTTTTTTTAATTTTCGATGTAGTTTTTGTGTTTTATTAAATAGAGTTAGATAAGAATATGAAAGAAAGTAAATAAATTTGTTTTTAGTTTAGTTTTTATTTTAATTAAATTTAGTTTTTATTTAAATTTGATTGATTGTTGAAAACAGTTAAGCGGGTTTTATAAATTTTCGAATGCTACCGTAAATATTGCAATGTTTGTTCGTTTTTTTTGTTTATTTTTACCTGTTTTGTAATTCTTGAAAAATTACTTAAATATAACTAAAATTGTATTTTACATACATGTTACATGAACTGATCAAAAGTTACGTAAAATGTAAAAAATGTAACCTTCTGGCAACACTGAGGGTAGGGGAGCTACTTAACCGTTTTTAGGAGACACCCCCGGCGTAGAAACACCCCGCTACTTCAACCCGCTTCCTGCCCCCACCCCATCCTTCACTCGCCCCCCTCCGAGTATAACTATTCGTATATTTTTGCAAATTCTTACAGAGGGCTGGCGATACCTGCCTTTTACGCGCTTATTGGTGTTAGTATTGTTTTTGTAGTAGTGTGGGTAATTTTGGATTCGGGTCAGGCGATTTAGTTTTAATTTTGCCGGATTTCCCCGGAAAATGGGTAATGTTTTCGTTTTTACGACGTGGCCTGCATAGGATAGTGATTTTAATTTTCCAGCCATGAGATGTTTTAATGTAAGGGATTTTTCGGGTTCTACTTTGATAACGGATAGAGAGGGAGTAAAGTTTTGTATCTATGAATTTGAATATTTATAAATTATAATAAGAAAAGTTTATGGTATTGTAATTATCACATAATTATTTAGTTTAGAGGATCACCATTTAATAATTTTCTACACTTCAATTATTATGGTTTCAAACATACTGACTTACTTAAATATTATTATTTTATAATTATGTATATTAAAATAACATATCTACTAATTTATCTTTTCAATATAAAATGAAATAACTCATTCGTTATTAAGATTTAATGGAATCGAACTCCAGACAATCTAATCGAATTTCTACCAAACTACAGGGGTACGATAACAATATTCGAGTTAATAGCATCTTTTAAACTATACTTCCTGTAATGAAAACTTCCGGGTCGTTGCCTACCTCCTCTAATAAGATTACCCTGCTCTCTTCGCGTAGTCCATAACTTCGTTATGTTGGATATTTATTAAAATAATAATATAACTGTACAAGATGTTAGAAGTAATAAAAGAGCATGATATTTTAATTAAAATATTTTTTTGCTTAAAAAAGCTAAGCTTGCTGATTTTGCTATTTTTGTGGTACGTTGTTTATATTTCACGTAGTATAATCATGAATTACTAATCATTCATAGTACATGTCATTGTATTTTTAGTACGAATTTTATTTAAACTATACTTTTCTAACTTCTTTTGGTAAATAGGTACATCTGAGTTGTATATATGTGTAGGTTAGAGTATTGACATGATGCCATCCGTTAAACCGTCACAGCGTAAAAATGTAAGAAACACGCTGACTTATTCTCCCACTCAATAATTTTCATATTTATATGAGAAAGAATTGATAGTTTTATATATCATTTTGTGTATTTTATTTATATGTACCTATAGCTTTCATAGCTTTAGTCTAGAGAATCCCTTTCAAGGTAAAATGGCAAAAAAATAAAGCCTTTTTTACGAATAGATAGCTATGGTTTTATTACAATTTTACTAAATAAATATGAAATAAATTATATAGAATCCATTCTATTACATGGATGAAAAGGATATTCTTCCCTACAAAACATGAAAAATACGTTGATTTGTAAGATTTTATTACTATTATAATTAACGAATATGAAAATTATATTGAGAAGAAAAACTTAAGAATTGACAATATTATATGATAATTTAGTCTTGTAACAACATTATTATGCCTATATTGTCAAGACACTGTAAAGTACTCTTCTGACTTACATATTAAATAAGCTCTTTATGTAGTACGCTTGAAGACGCGAAGATACGCAACTACGTACTATAGTACACGCCGCGGAGGAACGAGCCAAGGTAAAATTTTAGGGGGGCGTGGATGAGACTGGTATAAGGTTGTAAGTGAATTTAATTTTAATTTTCTATAGATTATGACTTAACTGGTAACTTTTCTTATTCTAAGCTAGGCGTCTATCGCTTATTACGTCTAAGTGCTTATAGATTACTTCAACTAATTATCTATTTACGTACTAGGTTTTATCCAAATCGGTCCCGCCGATTCAGTATGAAAAACACAAGAAGCAACAAGCACACAAACAAAATTTCAAAGTAGCATGACTACTTTTAAGGTTTTAATGTATATGAAACATATTTTCCTAATTATATTTCCTACTCAATCTTATATAGTATTTTAGAAGTATTTCGCTACATAATGGATTGAACACGTCAAGTTATTTCTTAAGCACTATTTTATATGCAAAGCATGGATAGGTTGTTTTTGAGATGTGTTTTTATTTACTTACATCTTATAGGTACTTGTACGTAGGGATTACTATTTTATAAATGCAGGAGTTTTTGTCGGTTTGCTTGTTTATATTTTATACATAGGTAGCATACTGTTTTCATAAAGATATTTTAATACAAAATCTATGTAATTGAAGATGAAAAGGTAGTATTTTCTTATATATTTCGAAAGTTAAATCAAATATCTTAGCGTTAAAAAATATATTTAAAACTGAATGTTCTGAGAATGTCTAGTTTTTAAATAAATGTCTTAAAACACTTCTTCTTCTTCTTCTACAAGTGCCTCTCCGACTAGCGAAGGTTGGCAGTCAGCTTCGAATACTCCAGCTTGTTTTTCGCGAGCCGAAAGAGGTCGGCTCGCGATTCCCGTCCATTCTCGGATGTTGCGCAACCAAGACTTTTTTCTGCGACCAACGTTTCTCCTACCGGCAATTTTTCCTATCTTAACAAAAACAAAAAAAACAGAGTTCTTATTAAAATTTACGTACAACATTATCCGTGAACGTCATATGTGTCTTGATACAGCATATAAGTCGATCGCGGGGTGGTTTTTACATTCTCCCTCAAGTATACTCACCCTCTGTACCTCCACCCTCATAACAACTTTCACTCTATAACGACCCTTATTATTTGAAGGCTAAATATGAAAATCACTTGTACATTTTCTAAGACGTACCACCCCCTTTCCCGGGCGTAATCTTAATATTAATATCTTGGGAAGCCTCTATATGATGGAGTTTTATGTTGTATGTAGCGGATTATGTACTTTATGATTTGATATAAAATGTTTAGGGATTGAGGTGTTAAAGTTAGATGAGTTGTTGCAAGACTGCTTTACGACTCATTTATTATTATATACTAGCATTTCCCGCGGCTTCGCACGCGTTGTAAAGACCGGAAACCAAAGTCATTCTGAATCGCGCGGTGCGGTACCTCGCAGAACTAACGCCCACCCTTCCCGTTTTTGCAACATTTTTCATTGATGCTCTGCTCCTATTAGTTGTAGCATGATGATGCCTTCCTCGATAAACGGACTATCCAATAGTGTCTGAGATAGAGTGTTCAACCAAACAAACAAACAAACAAACAAACAAACAAACAAACAAACAAACAAACAAACAAACAAACAAACAAACTCTTCAGCTTTATAATATTAGTACAGATTATAAACTGTAAAACAAAGTTAATTAGTTTAATAAATAAATTGATGAAAATAATGTTAGTATGTATGTTTGTATTCAACTCTTTTTAAACGTCCCACTCCTGGGTACGGGCCTCTCTACAATATAAAGGGAATCAGACCATAGTCCACCACGCTAGACAAGTACTTAGGTTCTCTGACATATATAGGTTTTTTCCCGATATTAAGCTTCATCGTCAGACAAATGGTAATGATGTTAGTAATAATTCACTTATGAAAATATCAGATGATGCGGGTTTGAACCCGCTTCACTCGGTTTCTGGGCTACCACTTTCTAAATAAAAACTTACAACAAATTAATATATAATATGAAGACTATTTATTAAGTTCATGTTATTATATTATATTTTTAATCGTTTTTTTCATAACCTAAGTTAATCGTATATCGTCAATACAAGCTTACTATTAGCTCGTGAATTTACAGGTAAAATCTATGCCGTATAGACGCGGTTGGCCAGTTCAACGAGAAATCGGTAAAAAGGTACAAAAGCGATGTTAAAAAAGAAACATACGTTGAGATTCGTCTTCGCTATTTTAAATAATGATTTCTATAGAGCCTAATATTCATAAATAGTTTTACTAGACTTAGAAAACCTACTATTATAGTCGAGTTTTTTTCATATAAGACATTTTTTTTCAAATATATCATTCCGACGACTCGTTTGGCTCAGTTGGTAGTGACCCTACTTTCTGCGCCAGCGGTCGCGGGTTCGAGTCCCGCTGTGGGCATTCATTTGTTGAGCACGAATGTTTGTGCTCCAGTCATGGGTGTTTATATTAATAATATGTATGTATTTATTAAAGGTTATATAATATGTAGTATATCAACTATTTGGTATCCGTAACACAAGCATCGAAGCTTACCGCGGAACTGGATGGCGCTGTTATAAGAATGTCCCAACATATTTATTTATTTATTCCATCTAGTCATAAGTCTTTGCTTTCTTCATCGATATATAATATAAACTCAAGATAAACTTTTATCGCCTAAATTAAAGTGCCCTCAAAAAGAGCACAATCGAAATTGAATTGCGCTTTTTTAAAGTCTTTTTGTTCATTGCCCTTCTGATCAGAAAATGAAAAAACCACTTATGTGAAGTGCGTAAGTTTAAATATTAAGACAATTTGAACTTTCAATTTCTGAATTCTATCCTTTAGTATGACTTACATTACGTTACTTTAAGAAAACGTTGACGCCACTTTTTGTAGAGATTTTTCTTAAAAAAATGTGAATTTATGTGTATAACAACACTTTCACCCATAATTTCCATAAAAAGTAACTTGCAAAGCTTTTTAATTAGGTTTGGTAGGTAAACATTATTAAAAATGGCATAGAAAACCTCTGACTATAGTATTTGAACCAAAGCGATGCCGATACGTTATCCTTCATCTTGAGAATCAATTTACTTCGAAAAAATCTTAAAATATTCTTAACTAAATAATTTTATTCAACTATTCCTATCAGCGAACTGAACAAGTTATAATATACAGGAACTATCCATAGCTCGGTATACAATAGCTGGTACTCGCGAGGGCTGTACCGCTATGCGCCTCACATAAATTTTATTGGCATAATCTAGCCCGCCCGCAAGATTCACTGGGTGGAAATTTTAAGATATACGGATATTCTACGATCCACAAAACAAGAATATTTATATATAATAATACTATAATGTCTATTTAGTTTATTTATACTAATATTAAATTTGACGAACGGTGAAAATAATTCCCCGACAATCAACATATGTCCCAAGATTTTAAGATTATAGTGCGTGATAATTGATAACTCTTTCTTGTTTGTTACAATGTACCTATATTATAAGAAAAACATTAAGGTTTTGATTTGATACATTCAGAGAATGCGGTGCAAATACAGCATCCCTATTATTATAAGAACAAATATCATGCCTTATATACGGGCCTCCCTCAGTACGAGGGGATCAGGCTATAGTCCACCGTGCTGGCCTAGTGCGTGTTGGCGGGCTTCACATGGACAAACTTGCTAGGTTCTCTCAGACATGCAGGTTTCCTCACGATGTTTTCCTTCACCGAAGGGCAAGTGGTAATCATGATAAAAATGATTCGCACATGTAAAAATCATAGGTGCAATACCCGGAATTGAACCCGCATCTCTTGCGATCGCGTATATTTACATTTTACTTTGTTTTTTACTTATTTATACATTTTATTTTATATAATATTATATTATATAAATAATATTTCACTGCAAACGCTACCCTTTTATTGGGTCAACTTCTAACAACGTCTTTGCGTTTAATCAAAGGAAATTTCCAATTAAATTGATTACGATCTGAGCCCTATCTACATTAATGTTCAACAAAATTGTTTTATTCCTATACATTATATACATTATATAGGCTCGTAAATACAGGCTCTAAAGTAAATCATTGTGTTAGGTTTTATTACGATTTAATCCTTCATATTTTTTTCTTTATATAAAAAACGTACTGTAGGTTTTGCCACCTGTAGAGAATGACATTGTAATTTAATAATTTATTTTTTTATTTATATATATTTTTTATTTTATTTTATTTTCATAAGAGTCTCCAACAAAGAATACACACGTTACTTTAAAAAATACAAAGTTATTATAAAACACAATAATTATATGTGCTCCTTCAATTATAGGAGACTACAGCTTGCTTATTTTTATATTGTGACTAAGTAAACAAAAATTAAAATGAAAACAAAAATAACTAAATTAAACTAATAAACGAAAGAAAAAAAAATAGGCGGAACAAATATAACAATGAATAATTATACTAAAGTTGACAATTTATAAATTTGGTAATACTTCTTTTAAATAGAAAAAAGTTAGTAGAAAAAGATTAGATGCAAAAACACAAAAGAAAAGATGTTCAGAAGGCGGCTTTATCGCTTGTAGCGATCTCTTACCCTAGGGGTAGAGGAGTAAGTTTTTGTAAGATAAGCGGTGTACGCAAAGACTTTGATAGCTATACAATACACATACGTACATACGTACACACATTTTTCTTGCTCATTTGTCGTAATGCTAATTAAAACCTAATAAATTATCATTTACTCGTGTCACAGTGTTTGTTATCAAACTCCTCCGAAATGGGTTGACCAAATATGTTGATAAGTGTGGCCCTCCCCAGATTTTTTTATTTTTAGACCAAACTTTATTTTTTATTTTTTTATGAATTGGCTTGAAAAATACTTATATCTAATTCTAAATATTCATCCTTTCATCACCAATTCTTATTTTTCAATAGTGATTATAAAGTGGGGGGAGCCGCAGAAATTGCTAGTATTATATATAATAAAAAATAACCCAGTCGAATCAAATGTTTATGGAATTATTTTCGAAATAGTTATTATTATCAATATAGATGCCGAATCTATAGTTTTTTAGAATGTTTGTACGTCTGTTTAACTGTCTGTGACTGCATAACGAGAAATCACTGAACATATTTCAGATACCTAGTAATCGGGGTCAACATATAGCATACTTCATCATTCATCATCATCAGCCCTTCTTAACGTCCCACTGCTGGGCACGGGCCTCCCTCAGTACGAGGGGAATCAGGCCATAGTCCACCGCGCTGGCCTAGTGCGAGTTGGCGGACTTCACATGCCTTTCGAAAACTTGTTAGGTTTTCTCAGACATGCAGGTTTCCTCACGATGTTTTCCTTCACCGTAAGACAAGTGGTAATCATGATAGAAATGATTCGCACATGAAAATATCAGAGGTGCGAGACCCGGATTTGAACCCGCATCACTCAGTTATCCAAGCGACGCGTTACCGCTGGGCTACCACTGTCATATAGCAAACTTATTACTGCGGAAAAATATTAGTTTTCTGAGAAATATATACAAACCATTGAAACGTACAAACCTACCAACCTTTAAGGTGCAGTGTATTATCTTATATATAAAATTCTCGTGTCACGGGGTTCGAACTTGAACTCCTCCGAAACGTCTTGACCGATTCTCATGACATTTTGTGAGCATATTGAGTAGGTCTGAGAATCGGCCAACATCTATTTTTCATCCCCCTAAATGTTAAGGGTAGTCCACCCCTAATTTTTTTTTATTTTTTAGACTTTTTTTTTCCTACAGATCAACCCAATGAGGTTGATTAGCAATATAAAAAAATGAACGCAGGCGAAGCCGCGGGTAAAGCTAGTATGAATATAAAAATAACATACACGCAAATTTACATACTTCAAACATTTTATTAATTGTAAATAAAAATTATTCGAATTAGATATATAATCTCATAGATTTTAAAAACTTTAATGCTGCAATTCCAATAAAAACTAAGGCTTTAATTTTAGAGCTTATCTTATTAGATAAGCTTTTCTTTCTAGTTTTACTAATAATAAGTACACATAGTCGTAGGAAAACTAGTAACAAAAACAAAAACATGAAGTATCAAACAGACGGTAATGAAAAATGAGCGCTGGGACATCGAAAACAAAGACACGCAATGAATGCTAACGAGGTATTAAAGATGGAGGTACAATGAGACTTAAATTATTTATTTAATTTACATATTCAGAATTTTTTCAGCACTTCTAGTATGTAAAAATCTCGTGCCACGATTTTTATGGTCGCACTCCACCGAAACGGATCGACTTATTTTAATGTTTTTTTGTATGTAATTTGGTAAGTAAGAGGTCGTACCTAAAGTATTTTTCACCCTTTTTCCGCCACTTTCCTTTTAATATGGTATATGGAATAACGTTTGCTATCTATGTATATATACACTGCTTGCTTGCATGTAAAATTGCAATCATATAATATGTAAAATTTAAAATCTATATAATATTATAAAAATCTATGTAAAATTTAATTTGTGGAAACTTGATTGGTCGATGTATTATTATTATTTTGCTTTGTGTTTGTATGAATTATATTGAACTGTTTGTTTTCCTAATAAATAAATAAAAAAGAATAGTTAATAGGTAAAAAATTATAGATTAGGTAGGTAGGTATAAAATTATATATTCCAATTGTCTGTTCAAATCTAATCCATATACTACATTGTTAGACCTAAAATATTTTTATTATATTCGGAATAAAGCAAATTAACATCACAAGTGTAATCGGGTAAAGAAAATAACATTTTGTGTGTAACTAGTACATTCTACTACAAGATATGTAAATAAAAATACTACTTGTATTTAATTTTTTAATCAATAAAAATCATGATTTCTTAAATATAACCTCTATTTAATTACATACTCACTTCTGAAATAGCTCAGAAGGGATTTCCAAAAAACATTATTCGATAATTACCAATTTAATCTATTGCTCTCTTAGTGCTTGTACAATTCTATATATCTTAGTACTCAAAACCCAGGCTATCTATTTGACACACATTAATAATCCATTCTCATGACACATTGAAAAACTGCCTGTTACACTACGCAAGGCCTCAGTGTACATCAAGCTTTATCTCACTCGCAGCTGGTCCCGGAAAAAACCCGGAACACGACGCGGACGGACGTCTAAGTGCCAGTAAAATATTCACACTCGATCCTCACGTTCATTAAACTAATTGCATTTTTCATCTTTACATATAATAACATTCTAACTTAGTTGAATTTGTACATGAAATATGTTTTGGGAAATTTCATTGAAATAGACATTTTATAGAGGCCAAATCATTTTTTTTTTTAATTTTTACCTCACTGCCTTTTACCACACTACTAGAAAACCACTGTATAGATTTTGATAACATTTGTTATATTAAGATGATGACTGAAAAAATAAGAAAAAATATTGCGAATCTAGATCGATTTAGCTATTTCTTTTATATTAAATTGTAATAGTTTCAACAAGGTTTCTAAAAAACTAAAGTTATTGAAACATTAGCATGGATTTCTCAAGTCCGCTGCGACATAATCTGAATGAATCGTATTGGAAGTAAGTTCTCTTATCAGAATTATAACTCTAATAATGTTTTAATTTTATCTTTTGTCAACTCCCAAAAATATACAAGTATAGAATTTCCCTTAATAAAAAATCTAACTAGATAGATTTAATAATATCTAGTTAGATTTTCTAATATTATTATTTACTAAAGACTCATCTTACCCCATTAAAGTACGTCCCATACATTTTAAAGATTCATTTCTATTCATTTCTCTGAGATCCATTTCCCTACTTATTTCGGGTAATTATCTCATATTTACCCGAAATAAGTATAGTCCTATATTATGTTGAAGCTCTCATCATACCAAATTTTATTAAAATTTCTCTTGTTGTCTCGTGATGGTCACAGACAGACAAAGAAAAATTATATTTAAAACTATATATTCGACCTCTGTATCAATAATAATGATAATTTAGTTTAGAATAAATAAAATATAAATAAATATGTTCGGACATTTTTACAACAGCGTCATCTAGTTCCGTGGTAAGTACCGAGGCTTGTATTACGGATACCAGATAGTTTATATACTACATATATATATTTTAAATACATACATAATATAAATATTAACGCCCATGACTAGAGAACAAACATTCGTGCTCAACAAATGAATGCCCCCAGCGGGACTCGAACCCGCGACCGCTGGCGCAGAAAGTAGGGTCACTACCAACTGAGCCAAACATGTCGTCATAGAATATTCAATAGGATTTTCAAAAAAATATCTAATTCAGGTTCAGCTCACTAAGAATTTTATTATATACGCTTACGATAATAAAAAATTGTATTCATGTATTCATTACAATTTGCGTAAATTTTAATTAAAGATTAATTAAAAAATGGCGAAGTTAACATCCGCATAGACCATAAAGCAAGCTCTTTGCAACTTTGCTCTTGGTACGATATAAATAACCTAGTTAGGTAATATCAGAGGGGCCTCTAACACCTCCCGGGGGCCGGGACTTGTGAAGTTTTATGTACACACTTTTACACTTAGTACCTACTACATTTTTAAAATTTTCATAAATTTTATATTATTTGTTGTGTTTTGGCTCATTAATTTTGATTATTTTCTGTGATGTAAGGAGTATTTTTAATATCTTATCTTTTTCTCTTATATCTTTAATAAGATATCTTTGAAGTAACTATACAAATTAAAAGTATAATTTATATTAAACTAACGATTCACCCTCGCTTCGCTCGGGTTCGCCCCTAGGTACCTCCTTTACGTAATTTCCAAACAAACTTTCATACCCTAATTCAATTCTTTACCGCGCTGTTTTTGTCTTGAAAAGTAGCCTATGTCCTTTTTCAGGCTCTAGACTATCTGTGTACCAAATATCATCTAAATTGGTTCATTAGTTTTGACGTGAAAGCGCGACAGACAGACTGACAGAGTTACTTTCGCATTTATATTATCAGTAAGGATAAGTATTTGAACTTTTCAATTGTTTTTAGGAGCTTTAATTTACTTTAAGCTTTAGCTAGAACTAAACTATCACGAAGCAGTAAGAATGTATATTATTTATATAATTTATGGCTTATTATAGTTATAATGAATTTATTTATATTAATAAATAGTTAGTATGAATAATCAGATACTTATTTATTACACCAACAAACGCCTTCTTATTATAATATCTAACCATATAACCACTTATATAAGATATAACAAAATTTAAAACTACTTTTAAACAACTGAAAACACTATACTCCACAAAAAGCATTCGAACGAAGGCAACACAACAAAAAATCTCCCTACCGATAATATATTCGGCCATTCCTCTATCCGCAAACGGGACAGCGATAAATTACGTTTTAAGAGTCCCGGGGCATTTTTTCCCCGGAACTCTGCGGCTAACAGATTTTTTCCCAGATCCCGGCGGGTTATTACAGTGATTAATTCACTGACTCGACCGCTTGTTAACACATTTTTTTATCCTTTTTTTAAAACCTCACGGTAATTTGCCTGGCAATTTGCTGCCCCGTAGTTGGCTTTTTGTTTGCTTAATTTGTTTAACCTGTTGCGTGTTGGGGATTTTTTATGGGCTGTCAATCAAGAGTGCATGTAATGTGTTAATGATGGTAAATACTGGCTGTTTATAAATGTCAAATAAGGGTTTAGTGTATAATATTTATTATAGGTACTTTTTTGTTGCCTATATCGAATATATGACAATTATTACTATAATTTAGTACTTACATTGTTGTGTTTTAAATTAATTAGGTACTTTAAAACACACTAATTATTGTAAGTAACACAATATTCATTTTTTTATAATGAGAGTCTCAAATAAGCTAGGTATTATAGATATGAATTTTTGAAGCTATTTATTAATCTTCTATAAAACGTAATATGACGGAATATTAAAATGTTATTTTTTTATATAAAATATTTAATTTTATAAAAAATATTTCGTTGGTAATCCATATTTTTCACAAAATACAACGATAATATATTTATTTTTAATATATAATATATAAATTGTACAAAAATATCATCTTTAGGCGCAACAAAATTATTCTTATTTCAACTATGATTGTATTATATTCTACCGCTTATTGTCGGTTGGCGCCATCTATCGGACAGTAGAATAAGCAATATGTAGAACGTACTTTTATTTTCTACATAATTAATAATAATCAAATAAAGCGTAGAGAAATGATTATTATTAGGCCCACTTTAATTATGCATTTAGAAAATATAAGTTTAAAATTAAAAATTCCTAAAAAATAATTTGTTTACATCCATTCAATACAAGATGGCGCTAAAGATAAATAATAATCTTTTCGCCACTACATGGCGCTTATTTAATATTTCGAAAACTCCACGCTAGATGGCACTTATAGTTCATGCTTTTTATCACAAGGTGGCGCTAAATTCTTAGTTCCACTATTCGACACTAGATGATATAGTACTTATATACAGTAAACAAAACATCTTATATACTTATACATTAAAATAATTTCCTATTTTGGAAAAATTTTAATACTTACAATTTATCGTATAAATTTCAATATTTAAAAGAGTGTCACTTCCCACCTACATATAGTACTAAAATATTGAAATTGAAACTTTACTGTGACATACAGACAGAGAGATAGATAATATGTATGTATTAAGCCTTCGTACCGAGGGAGGCCCGTGCCCAGCAGTGGGAAGTTAAAAAGGGCTGATGATAATAATAAAAAATATAAAAGCCCTTTTTATCGTCCCACTGCTGGGCACGGGCTTCCCTTCAATAGAAGGGAGATTAGGCTATGGTCAACCACGCTGGCCAAATACGGGTTAGCAGACTTCACTGTCTTTCGAAAACTTGCTAGGTTCTCTCAGACATGCAGGTTTCTTCACGATGTTATCCTTCACCGTAAGTCTTCTGGTAATCGTGTTAGAAATGATTAGTACATGAAAATATAATATCGTCTACATAACCCTAACGAAATTGGATATTTCAAGGTCATTTTCTAGAATAGTTTCATATCATTTACAGACTACAATATTTAAAAAGTTATCGCTTTCACACGTTTAAAATCTTTCTATAAATGATAATAATAATTTAAGAAAGTGGACCTGTTTATGTTTGTTCGATGTTCCTTAATATTGTTTTACATTTAATAGAGACATCAGACATTGCAATTAAAAACTAACGTAAAACATATATATTTTTAGTAAGTACATATAAATCTTCCTCTTGAATCACTCTATCTATTAAAAAACGCATCAAAATCTGTTCCTTAGTTTTTAAGATATAAGCATACATAGGAACAGACAGCGGCAAGCGACTTTGTTTTATACTATGTAGTGATAATAAAGCAGTGTTGCTAATAAGCAGTCCACTTCGAATTTATTTTATTAGTTATTGACTTTAACTTAGTTAATTCGACTTAAACTAAACCGTTAAACTATTTCTTACAAACAACACGCCAAATATCGCAAAAATTCTCAACACAAATAATAATTACAACGTCTTAAGCAAAAAACCGTTAATTACAATAGCATATCTTAACAAATTATTAGCAGACTGTCTCAACAAAGATAACCCTAGCAATAAAGAAGGAAGATTCTAAGGTAAAAAACACAGGTCGAATGGACCGCACTATTGTTATTCAGATGAATGTCTTACGCGCGGTCGTTACGATAATGTTTGTGTTTCATTGTTCGCGTTGAATGGGATGCGGCAACCTGGGATATTATAACTTTGACGAGACGTTTGGCTCAGTTGGTAGTGACATTACTTGCTGCGCCAGCGGTCGCGGGTTCGAGTCCCGCTGGGGACATTCATTTGTTAAGCGCGAATGTTTGTTCTCCAGTCATGGGTGTTTATATTTATAATATGTATGTATTTAAAATTTATATGTGTAATATATCAATTATCTGGTATCCGTAATACAAGCCTCGTAGGAGTCACGGAACTAGATGGCGCTGTTGTAAAAATGTCCCAGTCCCAACATATAAAAAAAACTTATAACATCCTTGATGTTGTAGACTTTGTGAACTACTTACTGGTTAGATGTTAGATTATTACTGTATTAATTTAATATTTTTATAGTATGAGAGACCTATTTAATATGGATATTGAACGATTATTTAATAGTCAAATAAATAGTTAGAGAAAAGAATAAAAATAGAACAAAAGTAGCAAAATAAAGATTAGTCGTATATTCAAAAATACATGTAGGTCTAATTCCTTACAAATTAATAATATTTGTATTGCAATTATTAATTTAGCATTTTGAGGTGTACACGTGTTTCCTAAAATAAATAAGTAAATGGTATTATCATCAAAATTTTATGTTATCATCAAAATATCAAGTTGAAAAACGTGATTTTTCTATATATGCATAATTTTGCATGTATATAAAACACAAATTATTCCTCTATAATATTATATTTTTTATCAATAACGCTGTTATGCCTACGGCGTAGCGCTTACTGCTTTGTAGGCGTTATAAGAGCATATAAAAGAACATAAAAAATACATTTTTTTAAATTATTTTTTGTCTTAATTCCGGAGCAGTTACAGTTTAATTGAATATTTGGTTATACATATATAGTAGTAATTTTTATGACTGACCTTTACTTATAGATAGTATAATGAAAATAATGAACGTCTACGTCTAGATAATAACTAGATAAACATTAATTTGATCGCATATTTTGTAGTAAATATTGGAAATAATATACATTTTTGTTTAAATTTTCATTACAAAATTATAAGATAAAGTGTAAAACAGAACATTAACTACATAAAAAAAGTAACAATCTCTTGCTTTTACACATAAACTAAATTTTGAGCTCTCATAACTATGTATATTTTAATATTAAAATAAAAATTGAATATCGTAACATAAGCTACTTTCCACATCGGTCATACTCAGGGTCAAAGTAACCCTGCAAATGCCCACGAGGTGTCAAATAGAGACATGTGGCACCCTTCGTGAGAACCGGTTGTACCGGAATGCAAATGCGCCCTTTTGTAATATGGACAATTCTTCGCTTTTAATTGTTGTTTTTTACGGAAGCTAGCTAACTAGTGGACGGTTACTATTATCGACTATCGATAGTTTTGTACTGATAATTATTATTTAAATTATGTAAATTTAAAGACTATAATATTAGATAGTAAATTTGATAAATATCAATGTTTTTCTATTTTACTTATTATTTTAATTGTTTTTTTGCACTAAATATTTACGTATTATAAATAATTAATTATTACATATAGAGTCTATATCATACACGCAAAAAATACAAGAATAAATCATAAAACTATACTGTATCTTTAGATAAAATACTAGGCTTACTGAAATAATTTTTAAAGACTGCTGAATGAAAGATAAAACTTTATCGATATGTGTACATGACTACAAACTAGCAAAACCGGTCAGGTCAGTTTCGCAATCACAATAGAGGACCCAATGGTTACTTAAATAGGTCCAAATATTATAATACAATCCGGTATTATTAGAAATCGGCCAACCCTTTGGCAAAGGTGATTCTATTGTCCAGTTTCGCCCTTTACTATCTTTTGTCGGGACCCCACCAAGATAACCGGTAAGACAACTTTTGACCCTATACGGTAATGAAGGGTTAAGTCAGTTGCGTTTTGACCATGTCGTAGTATCCTTGTGCATCAAAATCAGTTATAGAATTTTTAATAAAATTCAATTCAATTCAATTCCTAATGTGACGCAGCGACCAGGTAAGCCGTTTAAAACTTATTTTTTATATTTCATTTTTCTATTTAAAACAACTATTTTACGTTTGTGCGTCGTATTTATATATAAACTAAATACTAACTATCTAAGATAAAAACCTCTTTTTTAAAAGTCAGTAAAAGCTAGGACCTTGGTATTAATCATGAAGCCGCCGACTAAAAAATACAATACATTTTTTATCAAAGCACCCCCGCTATCGATATTTTAAGGGTGGCTCGTCATTGGCCCGCATTTTTGTTCTTAACGGTTTTTCGTGGGCGTCTCGGGCGGAGGGGTGACCACCCCCGGTTTCTTAAAAATGGCCTCACCAAATATTCATTTTGAAGCGAAATTTCACATTTATTAAGGCTTTTAAAACTTTTGTTTTATTTCAGCTTTCATGTTGCTATCGGTTTGATGCAAAATAGATTTTAGATTACCTATCTGAATGTTTAAATTGATTTAAAATTAGTCTACCGAATGGAAGATACGATAAATAATTTGTATTTAAAATTCAAATACTAAAAACTTATTTCAGATTTTGAAAGTTTAATTAATAATATGTCTAGCATAGAAACTGTTTCCACTTTTACAGGGTTTCATACATCATTAAGTATCTCAGATTATACAATCTTTATGACTATTCTAAAAAATTTTGTCGGACGCATAGTTTAAATATATTTATAAACATATACGTATTATGTATGTATTGAATTACTTCATTCTGTCACAAACGCACTGTACACGCATCTATACTAATATTATAAATGTGAATGTAAGTTTGTTTGTTACGCTTTCACGCAAAAACTACTTATTCGATCATCATGAAACTTTGTACACATATTCTTGGCGGTATTAGAAGTAACATAGGAGTGAAATCCGCGGCTTCGCTCGCGCTACAGCTATGGACGAACCCGAGCAAAGCGAGGGTGAGTCGCTAGTTAGGAATAAAGTTAATTGAGTCGAAAATATTAAATGTGGCTTTGTGTAACTTTGATACTGAAACAAATATCCTGAACACTAAAGATTCGGCCTCTGTATCAATAGTAATGACTATTTCAATAAGATTTTCCAAAAAAATATAAAGTGTACACACTCAGTTTAAATTTTATTACGCGTATAAAGTGACTTTGTATTTACAACTAATAGTTATATTTTATTTAATTATACTATGTAATTACTTATATATACATAATACATATACATTTCCAGTAAATAAAATGAACACATAGAGCGTACTAACTAATAAGAATGCCGAAATAACCAAGTCGTTTTTAAGCAAAATGAGCATCAGATCGAAGAGGAAGGGGTTTTATCAAAACTTTGTAATGACACAAATATAATTACGCGTAAATCTCAGAAGGGCGTTGAGAAAAACTTGCGATGTTCCCGGGATTGATTTTATTTGAGAGACGACACGATTTTTTAATTAAGAACGGCTTCAAACGTAATGAATCGTAAATTCTTAGAAAGACGTTTCACCGTTATGAAAAGATTTGAAAGTGGGTGCTGTCTTTGGAATTTTCCTTTAAGAGCTTATTGAAAAGTCCTGTTATAGAGTCGGGTTGGAGGAGATTTTTATTAAATTACAAATTATATATTTTTACTATATGGCAGAAAAAAATAATTAATTATTTTAATTTTGTTAACATTTTAACAATTTTAGATATAGGTACCTATGTACTTATTATAGTTAACATTCATGTATAAAAATAAATCATTATTCTATATATTATAATCATATTTGTACTTAATAAAATCGAAATTTTAAACAAATTTAAGTTTGTTGTATTCGTTTTGCGCAATAACTATCTAGTTTACAGGACAACTATTATTAACATAGGGTCATTAAAAATTGTACATTGACTAAATTACCTACGGTCTTGCTAAAGATCCAATCTTCGGCCTGACTAAAGTTCTCTTCGTGTAGCTAACAACCTACCAATACTACAAACATATTAGCTATTTTAATTATTGTTATTAAGTTAGTTTAATGACTTCCGTTAAAAACTATTTTTAAGTAAAGCGTACTTCAAATTACAAGTCAATAATAAGTATCATGGCGTATATTTTTCAAGCTGACACGTCGTTCGCCGCCGCGAAAACTTTCCCAACCAATTTACTGTTTAAGTGTGCCCATTTGTCTGAAAACAACTTTGTCGAATTATTTACAGATAATGTTAAAAATAAATAGATTGAATGCTATAATGAATAATCTATCAACTCATAGTTAAAAAAGTACCTATGTATACATATTATGTATGTATACACAAAAATGTCTGTACGTAGGTTTTTATTAACCATATCTTATAGACACAGTAACTGTTTTTATTATATAAATAAAAAAATAATAAAATATTTTTTTTAATATATAATGTATATATAAAAAATTGATTTTATAATCAACAAATTAATTACCGATAGTTTCCATTACATCGGACATAAAACCTACAAAGTTAAAATGTAGATAAATAATATTTTTGTGTAGGCACTATAAAATTACATCATTATCTTAAAATTCACAAATTAAATGAAAAATATAAAGTCGGCCATTTTGTATTCTCTGATTAGAAACGAGAAAATTTGATAGCAAGAAGCGAAGGAAAAATATTTAAAAGGGAAGGAGGACCCTCCTCGCCCTCCGGCCTTAGGTTTTTTGACGCCCAAGCACGGCTTTTTTCCAAGGGGGAATTTTGCAATTTAAATTTTATCTTCGTAATGAGTCGCTGGATTTTACTGGATTCAAATTTGTAGGAAATAAAATATGTTTCTAATCTTTGTGATACTTTGTAAGCTACTCAAACGAGCTTTCGTGTTTTAAATTTTTAGAGTGTTTTGTTTAAGTACTTACTTTGAAGGTACTTATAATTCAAGTTCATATAAACTTTTATAACGACTTCAAATTTACATCTTCTCTGTTTATAAACATTGTATTACGGTAATTTTGCACTCATAAGGTTAGGTGACAGTAATAAAAACTCAAAGCTATAAAGATTTTATGAAAAAAGCTACTTGCTGGTTGGATAAAGTGAAGCAAAATCATAAGTTTAAATATATAATGATAAGTTATTAGAATGAGTTTTAAATGGATAAAGTTCAGATATTGAATTCTAATAAGAAGATCTAGTAAGAAATAATAATAATAACAAATAGGAACTATATAAACATGTAATTTTCGGTACAAATGATGATCTTCGTATGTTGTAGGATAGGAAAGTGTATATTTGCTTTGTACATATAGTTAAGTTTACTTGTAATTTCCTTTATTGTAAATAAAAAATGTCTACTTAGTTCTCACATACGATAGGTTGATAATAATTATTGTATTGAAATATCTAATACAGTTGAGTTTCTCGCAGGCTCTTCTCAACAGAACTGCGTTGGCTTTCTCGCAGACGCCTACCTACTGACATTTAATTTAACTTTTAATAATATAAAAAGCGCTTATACAGTGTTGAATATTAATATATTTCATAGGATTTCATAAAATCTAATAAGACCATTTATTAAAGATACTTGACCATCTAGTTCCGTGGTACGAGCGGAGGAGCGGGCTACGAAGGAAGCTTATGTTACGGATACCAGATAGTTGATATACTACATATTATATAAGTTTTACATTCATACATATTTTTATAAATATAATCACCCACGACTGGAGTACAAACATCCGCGTTTAACAACTGAATGCCCCGAGCGGGACTCGAACCTGCGACCGCTGAGGCAAGAAACTAGGGTCACTACAAACTGCGCCAAATGTGTCGTCATATCGTCACCTAAATAATATCTTAATAGAAAATCAATTTATATAACTTTGAAAATATAATTTCTGGAATTTTCATTTTCTATGTAATACTTAACTCTTATAAGAAAAATACTTTGCTTTTTTAAGTAACTTTTTATCTCGTCACGTAAGTTACTGAAGATTCGTAAACAATTTAGTAGATTCCTTTGGATTGCTTTAATTAGGTCACTATAATATGTATTAATATCAACACTCATATAACGGAATATTTGATCGTGATTTAGACTCTCTTCAAAACGTAAGATTAACTTAAAATTTTGCGCACTTATTAAACCGATCAAAAATAATATTAAAATATATTTAATAAATAATTATAATATGTACTCCTTTGGTACGATTTCGAAAGGTAGAGTTTGTATAAAAATATTGTACAAATGCTAGAGTAGAGAAAGCTTTGCTCACAATAACATTAATTTTATCGTTAATCGCTTTATTTTTAAGATAAAATATATTTTTTACTTTTAAGTTTATTTCATAATTAAAGAAGGTTTTTTCTATTATTTATAGTTTTTACAAATTTAACAAACTCAGGAACTTCATAAGATTTCAAACTCCAATTAATCATAAACAAACAGAGAACCATTTTAAATTTTATATTCATATATTAAGATTATATCCCTAGCAAAATGATAAAGATATCTTCTTTAGAGGAAAAACAAACGCAACTCGTTAAAATAAAAGATAGCAGTTGATTCATTAGAGCCGATTCAAAACAAGGGGTCACGACGGAGGTATCTACCTATAATTTTCTTTGCATTTCTTCCGCGGACGAACCCTTCTCAGAATAGAGGCAATCGTTGAAATGGCAACAGATTAAACATAAATGCAGTATTACATTTCGTAAGGTTTATATTATTTATGATTGAGAAAAAATTATTTATATAAAGTCCTTCGTTTTCCTTACGTACACTTCATTAAAGTCTACAAAATTAAAACTTTTATTAAAAAAGTCTACAAAATTAATTTTTTTCTTTATTATTATATTAAATATACAAATACTAATAAAAGTTGTAGTAAATGTCATTCACAATCAGCACTCAGTTTTTAAATTATATATTTTTTTAAATGAATAGTCTGCTGACATTTAGGTACGTTGGAAAAAAAAACTCCTGGAAGCCATTAAATAAATAATAAAATAATTTAAACTTTTTTCATTTTGAAAACAAAATTATTTATAGGGAAATACCGAGACCCATTTATACAGAAACGTCATGACAGTTAAAATAAAAAGTTAAGCGTCAAACCAAAATGGCGGCGGGAATAGTTGGCAGTTCGAAAGGGAAAGTGTTCGAAACTTTTTAATTTGCTAACGTCCATGTTTGAAAGTCGAATTTTTCACCGCCAACTTTGAGCGTTCGAAGCGCGGAATTGTTTAATAGTCTATATTTCAAGTTTGGGTACTCGTCTGAAAGTTTTTTTAATGGTTTAAAGGACGTTTTATTCATTAATAACTTAACTTGTTATTGCTTTTAAATTTACAATTTTAAATAACAAGTACTTGTAAATTAACGCTATAGTAAAACTTATATTCTATATTTTAATATTCTCTTATAATTTTTTACTTCTCTTAAAACTATCTAGTTAATGTACAAAACAAAATCCTGATGGTAATATCATTATTGTCTTCGTATAAGCTACGTACGCGTCATCCGGCGACACATCCTGTCGGGCCGGAAGTAGTCATTTACGGGACTTCCGTATACCGGAATTTTCAATTTAACCAGATTTTTATAAGAATCTCTAAAAATATTGAAAATTAAGTCATTTATTTAATGATAAGTATTAATTCACCAATTATTCTATTACTAATAAAACAATAAATAATGTTGAAAATCGTTAAAAATTAATTTTATTTTATAATAGGCAAATTAAAACTAAAATGAATCATAGAATATTTATTTTATTTAAAGAAATCAAGAATTGGGTACAGTCATAAGACATTCTATTGATTTTTTCCTCGAAAATAATTATGTAAACGTCTGTGTCACACTTTCCTCTGTAAATTGGCCGCCGATAAAAAATAAAAAGGGGTTGTGATTCACCCTCTTACAAAAACTTGCCACCCTTAGGTAAGTACATCTGTTTCCATGGCATTGCCGGTATATAATTTAGAATTTGTTGTCGTAACTTATACATTTTGAATTGGGAAGAATTTACCCTCGAACACTTTTTTTAATATTATTCTACCTTTTAAAACTGAATGGCTTATGTAAAAGGAAGCCTTAGAAACTCTAATTATGATGAACATTTGTTTCAAAAACTTAACTAAAATAGTTTTGTAAATAAATATTTTTGAAAGTGAACCAAATTAACTAAAAACCAGTGGGAAAATAATTGCAAAAAAAAAAACAATAACTTCAATCACATTATTAATATTTTATTCTAGTTTTTTTTTTATATATAAAATATTATTATTTATTATTATTTATTTATTTAGTTATAAAATATTATTTGGTTAATATAAATCAAGGAATAATATAAAGATATTTATATTTTTTTAATAACTATTAAATATAATAAAACTCTCAAAACAAGTTACTAGGACGTTTATAGTATTTGTTATAGTACTCATAAAAACTATAAGATATTTACTGGCATACCATGACAATTAAATTACGTTAAAGTGGTAAACAGTTGACTCCTAAATGAGCAGTAAATAATCAATTTATTTGTAATATTTATATTTTTAATTAAATACATTTGTTTTATGGATTCAAAGAAATATTTTGTAAGTTTACTTATATTCTTCTAGATGTGTCATAATTCAGGCACACCAACCTTTAGAGCATAATAAATTTAACCAACATCGCAAATAAATATCGCTTGTAAAAGTATAAATTACATTTTGCAAAGACGCCAAATGCAAAGAAAACATTAAATGCGAATTGAAACATATTTCGTGGGTTTTGCGGAAACGGAGACAGACAGCTGGAGTCGAGCCAGCAAGAAACAATAGTTTTTTCTTAGGTCCCGCAAATGTCTAGCCCTATGTTGGCTAGTGTCCATCCAAGATAATATTATTATGACTGTTGATATAATTTGATTTCAATAATAAAATATTCAGTTCGGGTACTCTTCAAACTCAAAATCTATACTAATATTATAAAGGTGAAGAGTTTGTTTGTTTGTTTGGTTGAACGCGCTAATATCAGGAACTACTAGTCCGAATTGAAAAATCCTTTTTGTGTTAGATAGTCCGTTTATCGAGGAAGGCTATATTATATCACGCTGCAACCAATAGGAGCTAAGCATCAATGAAAAATATTGCAAAAACGGGAGACAAATTCTTTTGATTTTCAGCCTTTAGAACGTAAGAGAAGCCGCGGAAGGGCTAGTACATAATAAAATTAGTCTGATTCGAATCTGTACATTATTTTATTAAAATCTTGTTAAGATAATTATTGTATTTTTTTGAATATTTTGTGTGTAAATCAAAAGTAATTATTAAGAAATATTAATTTTCAAGGTATTTTGCCCTTTAAAGACTATCTCTTCACACTACATCGTACATGATACAGATGTTTATCGGTAGTACTCCTCTATCTACACCCAGAATGTTAATGTATGTGGAAATTTCCTTTTTCGTCTTTTTTTCATCTCTGAGATAAAATAATACGTTGCCTATTTTAATACACCACATTAAAAAAGAATCAATTAATGCAAATCTAAAAAAACTAATTAAATAAACTTATACAGAACAATTTATTTTCCAGCACTTAATATTTTTATTCCCTTCAATTTGATCCGTCCATTTTTCTCGTAGAAACTTCGGCTTTTCTCATTCCGTGCTTAAATTAAAAACAATTATGAGAGGAGGAAGGCGGGCGTCTCCGAGATGAAAAATTAAGACAATTTGAGCGCCCGCCCCTACAGACAGCCAGTATTATAGACTGGACAAAATATTTTATTATGGCACAGATTATTTATGATGCAATACTTAATGTTAAATTATATTATTATCGTTATATAATCAGTATATATACGTCGGGATACACGGTACCACTTGGTTTAGTTGTTACACTACACATAATATATAGCTTGAATTCATACATATTATAAATATAAACATCCATGACTGGAGTACAATTATATTCCCCCAGCGAAACTCGAACCCGTGACTGCTGGCGCAGCAAGTACAAACTGGGCCAAACATATCGTCAAATATATGTAGGTAGTTATAAGTTTATTTTTACTTAATAATATCATTTTCCTTATAAAGTACTAAAAAAGTGTAATTAATATGAAAAATTTATATTTTTAAAGTTAAATTTAGAAATTTGGTTTCTGCTATGAATTTGCTAGTCTATCGACGAAGAAAGTTGAAAATGGAAATGTCACTAACATCAACAGCAAGCTAGCGTGTTTGATAGAATTTCCATACTTAAAACACTTGTAAATTGTTATAAATTACATATAACTATCTAATCTGTATTGTTAGTTAAATTAAATTGTTAATAAAATTTTATTAGTCCAATTTTGACTTTATTATTTTAATTCGTTTAAACTGATTAGTATAAAAAATAGTCTTGTAGTATAGAATTTCGAAATGCTTTATAAATTTGTTTACTTATTTCATAATAATTATAAAGCGGGGAAAGCATTTCTCTCCGAGATGAAAATGGAATTAATGAGAGCTTCTTTTGGCTGAAACACAAATTGCGTACTACTATTGACTAGTTAGACTTTGCCTGATTGAAATAATAATCTATTATGAAAAATGGAACTTCTAAAATATATTATTACTAACTGTTATTCAGCTCTATTTATTTTATAAGACATGCAACTTTGCTCACGATACTTTTTTCATTGAATTTTCAAGAAGTAATTAGGTTCAAAATAAAAATAGCACTAAAAATCTAAGTTTTAGTCTCAAGTTTCCCCATAAAGTGTAGATTTTTTAAATTAAAATAAAGAAGATACGAAAATTTAACAAATAACTAAAACTTACAAATTGACGTAAAATCATTAAAAAACATCGTAATTAGTAATTTAGAATCAAACTAAATCCACAAAATCCGAAAAGAAAGTTTCAGTAATAATGTCAAATATTCGCGTAAAGAAAGTATTACATACTAGCTGACCCGTGCCCACTTCTTTGGGCATAAGTTAATAATCCTTTTTTAGTACAGAGTGTTTAAATAATTTAAATTATTTTATTAATATTAAAAATTAAAAATTAAATTATCTATACTAATATTAAAAAAACTACTTTTTGTCACTTAAATATAAAAGTTAGACATATGCTGTCGTTGACTTTTTTGTAGGCATTTTTAAGCTCCACATCTTTTCTCTAGAACTCAAAAATATATCTTTCATAGTTAAGGCAGCGTTCGTAAGAAACGCTTTCATTCGACCGTTTTTTCTCCGATTCACTTTGCAAAACGGACTACCACGTAAAAGCCTTTTTATTTTTCGGTTTTTTATATAGCCTATGACACTCAGCAATAATGTGGCTTTCTAGTGGTGAAAGAATTTTTAAAATCGGTTCAGTAGATCCCGAGATTCCCCCTTACAATTTAACAAATAAACAAACTTTACTTCTTTATAATATTAGTATATAGATAACGAGCGGAGCAAAGATGTATCGCTAGTATAACATCTCTTTTTTTCTTGAAAGAGATTCCACGCTGACCGTTAATAAATAAAGTCGTAAAAAATAACGTAAAGCTTACCGTAATATTAAGAATATTATTAAATCTGTTTTTAATAGTCATTATAAACAGAGGGAACAGGCGACTTCAAGATGAAAAATTAAGATAATTTGTGCACCCCTATAGACAGCTTTCTTAGATAGATGTGACAATGAACCAAGTAATAATTACTTCTGCAAATAACTCTTGATTTTGCATATCATTGGGACTGGATTATTTTTAACTTTCTTAGTACCATAAGATTTGTCTAAGTAATTCTCTATCTGTTAAGAAGATACCTACTAAATTATATTAAAAAAATAATATTATATTATAATAGTCTATATACATATGTATGTATGTAGCAGTTAATCTCTAAAACTACTACTAATATATTCTATGACGACACGTTTGGCTCAGTTTGTTTAGCGCGTTAGTGTCCCGCATGGGAATGTCTGTACTCCAGTCATGGGTGTTTATATTTATATGTATGTATTTAAAGTTATATATTTTGCATAGCGTATCAACTATCTGGTATCCGTAACACAAGCCTCGTAGCTTATCACGGAACTAGATGGCGCTGTGGGTATACATATTTATTTATTCATTATTCTTAAAATTTTCTTACATATAATTAGCTTTACCTCATAAGTAGCACATACTATATTTGTATAATATGACCAAAACCGCGGATAAAATCAAGTATAACGACACGTTTGGCTCAGTGGGTAGTGACCCAGCGGTCGCGGGTTCGAGTCCCGCTGGGGGCATACATTTGTTGAGCACGAATGTTTGTACTCCAGTCATGGATGCTTATATTTATAATATGTATGTATTTAAACTTATATATGTGTAGTATATCAACCATCTAGTATCCATAACACAAGGCTAAACCTTATCGTGGAACTAGATAGTGCTGTGTGTAAATGTCCCAACATATTTATTATTTATATTTATTTATAATATGTCTGTATGTAAGAACAATTTGTGTGTTTTTAAGATAATTCAAGAGTTTTTTCCTTAAATTTTTCAAATTAATTATGAAGGCGGACGACTCGGAGATGAAACGTTAATAGAATTTGAACCAAGCCCTGTAGATATTGCTACTCTGGATAAGTGGACGTAGACAAGATTTAAAAATATTTTTCTAATTCGATAGCAAACTGATATGTCTGGTCACTTCAAAGTAGCAAAATACCAATAAATCAATCTTTCATAAGAGATGTGAAGCTTACCCGAATGAGACCCGTGCTGAGTAACTACTACAAGCTTGATAACTAGTGTTGCCCAAAATCGGTCTTGGTCTTGCAGTCTTGGTCTTGGTCTTGCATTTTTGCGAGACCAAGACCAAGAACAAGACCGCCTAATTTCAGCAAGACCAAGACCAAGACTGACCATGCAAGATTTGAGCAAGAACAAGACTAAGTCTGCGAGACTCTTGCGTCTTGCAATTAGGACTGAGTGTCGTTTCAGGAAGCGGACAGGCTTAATTTATAATACAAAAAATTGACACTTAGAAAACAAACGATACAAAACAAAAGAAAGTACCAGTACATAGAATTTTGAAGAAGAAAATAGGGAGAAAATAGGAAGACTTAAAGTACAGATATATTTTTATACCTAATTTAGTTTAAATCGGTAGGTACAAGTACTTTTTACTCGAAACGTGCACATCGATCCGCTAAGGAGAAAGATATTTGATGTAACAGACTTTTCTGTAATTGGCTTTTTATTACCTACATTTTCCTACTAAATAGTTTTGATATATGATGTACCTATCTCTTAAGATTTAGCCACCGCTAGTTTTCTAAAGACGACTCAATAAAACCAATTAGGTACCTATTTTGTTTTCCTGTGGAAATGAATTATTTTTCTGCAATAAAAAGTATCCTAAGTCACGACCTGAGTTTTGTTTGGCTCAGTTTGTAGTGACCCTACTTTCTGCGCCAGCTGTCGCGGTTTCAAGTCCCGCTGAGGGCATTCATTCGTTGAACACGAATGTTTGTTTTGAACTCCAATCATGGGCGTTTATATTTATAATATGTATGTATTTAAAGTTATAGTACTTGGGCGACCGATTTTTGTAGGTAAAAAATAATAAAAAAATATGGGTGCGTGTACTTTATGTATGCGCGTGAGTAGTTAGACTAATTCTTTTCTAGTTGTAAATCAATCTCTGCAGTAAGAAAGATGAAGTCGTTCAAACAGATACAGAATATTTAATTCCTAAAAAAATATACCTACTTCGTTTGTAAAATATACTTTTAAAAAAGAATAATATAATAATGTGGTCTTAACTCATAATTCCGTACTTTCACTTATCAAATGACGTATAATTATTTCTCATAGATGGCGTTTTTAATATTTTTATTAGGTATTTAATTTTAGTAAATGTCAATTGTATTTTGCTATCATATTTTTAGATACTATATAGGTATAGGATGGTGACGCTTAATCAACATTCCTTTAAACTGCATGTAGGGTGAGATGATATAAGTCGATAAAAATTGACAATTTGAAAAAATACCTTCAAATAAAAAAGTGAATTTTTCACACAAAATAAATTATAAATACAATAAAAATGGTCATAAAAATAAACACTACTAGATCAGAGTTTGTTGACCCCAGCTAAAGGCGGCAACATCACACTGTCCCCGAGCAGCCGTAGGTACTACTAGCCCTAGCGACGTTTGCATAGAATAATTAATAAGAATTCGCAGGAGTGGCATAGCATATTATGTCTTAGAATTGAGTAAAATATCTTGTAAAGTAGGTAAATAAAATACATGAAAATAATCACATTATTATGAGCATAATACGGTTCATTGAACACGCATTTTATTGATTAATCACTGTCGGTGAGATTTGTCGACCGAGACAGAAAATCCGGTTCATTAAAAGCCTTAAATCGTAAACGATAAGTTTTATAAAAAAGTTTACAAGAAATAAAAAATGCGAAATTTTATTCTCTACAATAATGGTTTCAATAACTTTTGCTCTGAAGTGCATAGTTTCTGAGATATCGCCCAAAACATTTTTTCTTGAAGTTCCACCTAGATTGGTCAGCATTTTGTGTTTTTTATGCCCATCAAGTGACCCTAAATCTTATAAAAAACAAAAATTGAAGATGGTTATAAAAAATCATTGATGTCAATTTATAAATGAAACTATATTTTCGGATTTTGTCGCGGATTTATTATGATTTTTGGTTCCCGACGTTTCGAATGCTTTACAGCAATCATGTCAAATCTCTCCCGTGACCATGATTGCTGTAAAGCATTCGAAACGTCGGGAACCAAAAATCATAATAAATCCGCGACAAAATCCGAAAATATAGTTTCATTTATAATGTCAAACATTCGCGTAAACCTAAGAAAGTATGATGTCAATTTATCACCAGGTATTTAAAAAAATAATCTAATATGTAATAAAAACAGGAAAAGCTTTTACTATTTTCATACTATAAATTATCATTTTGCAATATTATTAAATACTAATTAAAAGTAGGTTTTACCGTGTATTTTTTAGTCTATGACGCAAAAATCCTTGAGAGTCGCGCCATATTGTCAAATCGGTAAAATTCAAATAAATTTAAAGATACGTGTAAGCATCGCCGCCCTTTGAATGTGTACCGACAGAATTGTGAGGTGTGGTGAGGTGTCATAGGCGATAGCGGGGATAATAGCGAATTCGGAATAAGTAATTGAATTAATTTATTTTTCTTAAAACATTTCCTATAGGAAAACATTTATAAAATAATTATTTGAATTATTTTTACTAGAATATTTTTTTAATAATAATAATAGGCCTAAAAATACCAATAATAATATTAAATAAAGCAATGGAATTACCGCCTCAACTACGCTTACACTAGCACCCCAATGTCGGCATTTCTTTGACAAGGCGGCTTATGCTTTTAACTACCTATTTAGTATTTTTCTATTTCTTTAGTTGACTTTAAAGTGTTGAAGTGGGAGCACGCAGTACGCACATAAGCAAAGGACTGATTTTAATGAATCTATGTACCTAATAGCGAAAGTGTCATACTGAAGCCCCGTCATGGCGATGGTATTTAGTACCATTGCCAAGTGGTGCAGTGGTTGCCATTGATAAGGTTCGAAGGCACGAAAACATATTTTAACGGTGTCAACTGTTTCATTAACGGGAGATGATATAAAACGGTATCATCAGGAGCTCTGCAAGAAATTCGGCAGATTCACCTGAGACGCCAGAGTAGCCGCCGATCGGTCGCTGATCGCCTGGCTGGGCCTCCCTGAATAGAGTCTCACACGGATGGGCTGATCGCCCGGGCGGCTACCTACTCGATCGAAGCCTCAAGGGTCCCAGATAGTACCCTCCTAGTGACGCGCTCATAGTCGTGGGCGGCGGAAGAAGGAATGTGAGATGACCACAGAGCTCTGCGTACGTACGAGGCGGTATCAACGGTTATTTACCGCTGCGCGTACCTCGTACTTGGTTTTGAGGAACTGTTTGGTTGGTAGAGGAAGGCCAATGCCCCGTCCCTTCGCATACTCTTACTCCGAGCAAGACTTGCTTCGATTGTTTAGTGTGTGTAGTTATGTGATACAGATAAAATTAATTGAAATCAAGAGTCAAAACTCGAGTGCCAATGTACCTATTTAATTTTTTTCTGTGGACTGTGTCATACCTACAATATTTGAAATATGCTCGTAGGTATCGTAAATGTCCTTGTAATTTTATCAGAATAATTATTTATGTTGTTTAAGTATTAAATGGATCGCCGACATTCGTTTCGAATTAAAAACTTGTGAATACATTCTAGATACATAACAGTTTGAATGTATTTTATTATAATTATTATGGTTGATAGGTATTACGAATATTTTAGCGAGTGCCTTTGCCTAATAATTTTGCAATTATTGTTATTTTTAAATTTTAAGTACACTTAAGAATTTTTACGAAAGTAAATTAAACAGTGTTTTGTTTAAAGTATGTAACGAGATATTGTGATAGATTGTAATTTCTAGTGAACGTTTTTCAATATTGCATTATTCATTATTGCATCATTCAATTTAACAATTTTATATTATAACTTTGTGTATTATTTTAATCAATATTTGTGTGAATTGATGGAGGTTTAAAATCATTTTAATGCTACACGAATGTCTTATAATTTGTAATAAAGTAGTAACTAATAATATTATTTTGTTTAATTTATCCTGTCGCATAAAGTTACACTAAATAGAAAAGTTAGTACCTACCTACCTATTTTATTAAATAAATTTCATATTATTCCATCGTGAATTTGCCGCCCTTATTGGCTAATTGACCTCCCAGGGTCACAAGTTCGAATCCCGGTTAGATTACATTTTACTTTTTTAATTTTGCTGTTATTTTATTTAAGTTAATGTTAAGTATTGATACCACTAACAGAACCTTTAACTTCTTTCTTGCACGCATATTTTCTTGTCTCTCGTAAAATGATAAATCGAATAGATAAATTCATAGGCATTTTGATAAATAAATCGCAGGTTATTGGTACCTAAATAGATTTTTTGAAAATTGAAAGAGTAGCTTGTGTAAAACCCTGTTAGTGAAGCACGACGCAGAAAAAATTGCCGCCCTTGTGGGCTTATTGGCCCACAGATAGAGGTTGTGGGTTCGAATCCCGGTTCGATCACATGTTTCTAATTTATTGTTGCTCTTAATTTAGTTAAAAATTGATGTTACGTATTAATAAGTAGTAATAAATAAAAATCTATTTACTAAGAGTTTTATGTTCATCTAATATTTAGGTAGTTTTAATAATAATAAAACGAATTCTTCAATACTTTTTCGAAATCGCTACGGCCGCACTCTAAACGTCGGAATTTGATTGAAAAGGTGGTTTGTGTTTGTTTTGCTTTTAAGTTATTTTGATTTTAGTTTAGTCAAGTTTAATGTCGTAAAGAAAAGTTGCTTTTATTAATGACTAGGACTACCTTAAAGACTTCGTAATAAATTATCTGAAAGAAGTACAAAAGTTAGTGACTACATCTGTGCTATGAAAATATTATACCTACTAGTTGCATAATTGCCAAGGTGGATGGAACAAAAAAACATTTAGGGGTTCGGTGTCAACGCTTGTTACGACTTACGAGGCAGTGTTCTAGTACAAGTAGTATCGCATGTACCTAATGCTTTGTTTTCAGTTAAGTACTGATTGGTTGTAGAAGACTAGTTCTGCAACTGTTAACAACCCGGACCTGATACAAATCTATTGTTTTAGTCTACTTACGTCGCAAAAAACTGGTGTTCTTAAATTAGTAGGTACAGGACTCAAGCGTAGATGTATTTTGAAATTCACATACCTACATAATAGGTAATATTCATTTCATCTTTAAAAAAAATAATTAAGTAGAGGTAATTAGATAGGTACTGACTAATATCATCGTCGTGGTGCATATTATGGTAGGTACCTATCTGAAGTAAAGACATTTACTAAGTTTTAACGAACTTATGTTGTGTGAATTAATAACATGTAGGTAGGTACCTAATTGGCCTATTAAAAAGTGGTTGAGTAGTAGATTTTGAAATTGCTTTATTAAAAATTTAAAAAATACAATAAAGTCATTGATTATCTAGGCATGCAGGTCCTATACATCCATACCTACCTCTTAATGCGTAGCGAGTACTAAGCTTTAATTTTGATATTGATGATGTTATGATAATAATTTATGTACCTACCTACTTCTATTCCATATTATTGTAATTATGACAGTCAATAATTTTGTGTGCCTATCAATGCGGTTCACTAACCTAAGTTAGTAGGTAATGTTGTCACACAAAAGTAGCTATAAAATGAGGTGGTAGTTTGAGGTAAAAAAGTTATTTAAAAATTTGTAATTATTCGTATGTCGAAAGTGATGGGGTTTTTAAAATAATTTAATGATGTGATGTTTATAATAATTAGTAATAAAGTAGTCGCTAAAAAATCATTTTATTTCTCTCTGAAAGACAAATTGAAAATAATTTATTAGTTTTTTTTTGGAAATAAATTACTATACAAGATATTTTTTTGATAAACGTAAGCATTTTAACTAACTATAGTAATTGATAATGTTATTACTATGATTAAAATCACATGACTATTGAGTTTCGCGGCGAACTGCGCTTGCGCGTACATACGATGATGGTTTTAAATTTTAAAACGAAAAAAACTTCCTGTGGCTTCATTTTTGAATATTTTCAATTAGTTTTTTTTGTATTCAACTCGTAATTTTTTATACTATATGTGGTTTGAAGGAACGTTGATCAAGCGTCACCACCCTGTATAATATTAAAATAATTATAAATAATATGAAAACAGTGATCAGAGGCAACTTCAACTTGCTATGAGCGGTTTAGCAGGCAATTTCAACTTGTTACTTTTGTGGTACAGTGATTCTTAAAATTTCACTCTCATCATTTTTTCATAACGCGCCTAAAGAAGTACCTATAAATTCAAATTCAAATTTCGAATTTCTCATTAAATGTTTAGACATTTATTAATTTGTTTGCACTTTACTATGGCTATATTACATAATTCAATCTCAAAATATACTTACTCCATTACGTTGTTCTAAGACTTAAAGTAACGTTTAATAAATAGCAATAGGCTAATAGGTAATTGCGAGACTTGCAAGACTCTTGCTGCAAGACCAAGACCAAGACCAAGACTGGGAGTGCAATACCAAGACCAAGACCAAGACCAGATGTGTTGGCGCAAGACCAAGACCAAGACTGGCTAAGTCTCGTCTTGTTCTTGCATTTGGGCAACACTATTGATAACTCTAGATAACGCAGGGGCTTAAATATAGCGCAATAACTAGGTATATTACAGATTAGTTTTGACTCTAACAAAACAAATAAATATAATATATTTTATAGGTCAAGGTCGTGTATTAAATTAATTTTAAAAAACGGGTTCAAGTCCGGGGTTCGCACCACTGATATTTTCATGTGCGAATCATTTATATCATGATTACCACTTGTCTTACGGTGAAGGAAAACATCGTGCATGTCTGAGAAAACCTAACAAGTTTTCGAAAGGCATGTGAAGTCCGCCAACTCGCACAAGGCCAGCGCGGTGGACTATGGCCTGATCCCCCTTCGTACTGAGGGAGGCCCGTGCCCAGCAGTGGGACATTAAAAAGGGCTGATGATGATATAATAACATTTTAAATAGGCGTGAATAAAATGAAAATTAAAACACAAACAGAACCAGATATATTTATTAGTATTATCTAGAGTTTCCTATTTAAATATTTTCTTTGTTTGAGACAAAAACTTAGAAAAATGCAAATTATGTTCTACGAACCGTAACAACCGTCAGAGGCTATCATTACCATTCCAATAACAGATGCCAACCCCACCCTTTAGGCTTTATTCATATTAATATACCGGTTATGGCTTATAAGAAACTTGAAAAAAACGTAGTATATAAAAGCTGCTTCTTTTAATATATATGAAAATCATATGTAATAAATATTTTTACTAGGTATTTAAAATATTCGCATAATAATCGTAGATCTGTTTTTATTTACTACTAGCGAATCCAGCCAACTTCTCTGGGCGTAAGTTAAAATTAATGGGCGTAAGTAAAAAAAAATTAAACAGTTATAATTTTCTAATAAAACAAAAGTAGCCTAAGTTACTCCTTATAACATTAGCTATCTGCGAATGAAAGTCCCGTAAAAATCGGTCCATCCGTTTTAGATAAGCCGAAACTAACAGACAGACAGAGAAAAAATTTGATTTTTTCTTATAAGTACCGCATATAATTTACTATGCGTTTATTAAAAAGCTGTTAATTTGAAATTAAAAACAGACACTTCAATTTTATTTATATGTACTGATTTAACATTAAATACACAATATATGTAATAAACTTACATACAAGTTCTAATGACTATAATTTCTAACCATATTCTGTCTTTGATTAGACATTAATATATCAAATAGCAAAATTATAATAATAGAATAGCACAGAAATAGAATTTCTTTATAGTTCATAAAGAGCCTTATACTTCAATCACCCTAGTTTTTTCACCCTTATAAAATAGAGATAGCAATATTAAATTTCAATAAGACAGAACGAGAGGTAAAATTGACCGCTCTCGAATTTTAATTTTCTTACGATTTGAATTTTAATTTTTCAGGGAGATAGTCTCTCCTTTTTCATCTTACGACTAAGATGCTGTGTTGATCTTTCATTTCTTTCTTGTTTAAGGGAACCGGCTATGCCTTAAGTCGCGTTTCTTAACCAATTACAAATGAATTTGTACCAAGTTATTATCATTCGGTCTTAAATTCGAAAAATATATAATTATTACTATATATAAAGATTATCTGACGACACGTTTGGCTCAGTTTGTAGTGATACTTGCTGCGCCAGCGGTCGCGGGTTCGAATCCCGCTAAAAGCATTAATTTATGTAATGAGCACGAATGTTCATACTTTAGTCATGAGTTTATATTAATAGTATGCATGTAGATACAGTTATATAAGTGTAGTGTATCAACTATCTGGTAATTGTAGCACAAACCCCGTAGTTTACCATCGAAGTATATTGTGCAGTGTAATAACATATTTATTTTTTAATATTTATTTATGGAAATAAATAATCATCTACTTTTAAAGACGTTTAATATATTGTGTGGAAAAAAAAAGTTTTTTATATAAATCTGGTATACTATTTATAGTGATAATAATTCCTGCGCTTAAAAATCTCGTAAAAAGGAACTACCCTAAACTAACCAATGTCTTTCTACTTAAACATATTCTAATTGAAACAGTCTTAGATACAGACTTGATTGTTTCAAGGCCGATAGGTACGTCATATACGTACCCATTTTTGAAACAACATTTTGTAAAGGCCTTGTTAATATATTAATAAAACTTCGTATATCGTATGTATAACGTAATACATATGTATTATGTTTAACGTTCGTAACTAACTTTTTTTTAAATATAGTAACCTTCAGACTTGGTCAACTCTGTACATTAAATATTTTTTGGAAATCTTATTGAAATAGTCATTATTATCGTCACATGGACACTGAGGCAGAATAATAATAATAATTTTTGTCTATCAATCACAAAAACATTTGACAAAGTTTGATGAAATTTAATATAGGTACTTTTTACCACTGAAAATATCTCATATATGTGGTCATAACTACCTCTTAACTAACCGGTATAACATAACTAGGACGAACCCGCGCTCTTAAGTTTTAAAATAAAAACAAGTTTTTTCTTTAATTAAACGCTAAGCGCTACTGATTAAAAGAGGGTCTCGAGACAGTAAAAATGTCTCCCCCACCCATCGAGGGAGGGGTTTCTTTGTTCTGTTATCTATACAATTATTTGAAAGTCTCGCAAAAAGATAGCTGGACGTCCGCCTTCAATTGTGGCCGTCGCCCTATTTAAAAAAAAATTATATCTAAAGAGTTTCTATCACTATTTTTTTATTTAAATACTTTATTAAATAATATGTTCACAGTTGAATATTTAAGTTTAATTTAAATTAAATTTTTGAGAAAATAATGAATTTGCTTAAAAGGTTCAATTCTATTCACTTAAAAATAAGTTTTTAAAAATAGGAATTTTATAATCGTTTTGTTTTATTAATTAATCACTATTCAATATAATTATTTAATTTGTTCAATAAAAAAAAATTAAAACATTTTCCAGGCCACTAGACAACATTGCAGCGCTCTACAAAAACGATCCGCGAAAGGGGAGTCGAGGCAAAAATGACGCAAATAAAATAAATAACTGGCCATTATAGCAAGACCTGCCCACCCCTCTTGTTGCTAAGAAAAAATCGTCTTAAAAGGGTAAGTTTAGAAGTCCCAAAAACTGGTTGGTTGGTAAGTGTCTTCGACAGAAGAA
This sequence comes from Boloria selene, assembly GCA_905231865.2. NCBI lineage: Eukaryota > Metazoa > Arthropoda > Insecta > Lepidoptera > Nymphalidae > Boloria > Boloria selene. The sequence goes on from HG993156.1 coordinate 2,570,286, forward strand.
AAGTCCTAAAATGTATGAGGTTTCGTCGTTTAAGTAAATAATGGTGGGAAATATACGTAGTGTTGTCATTGTCATCTGGAGTGCCGAATGAGTTGCCTGGTAGCTTGCACTGAGGTGAACTCTTCCGATTTTAACGGCGGCAAATAAAACAACCAAACATTCACTGCTTGTTAACTATTAATTTATTTAAACTTTAAAAAGACAGCGAGACGACGATATGTTAAAAATTCCTTAAATACTATTAAAGAGAACTAAATCATAGTGCCATTCATATTTAGTTAGTTTTGTTATTCTTATACATAAATAAAAGCTCATATAAAAGCTATGTTTTTAACAAAAATGAATGAATTATGTATTACTGTCATTGTATAATTAAATAGAATATTAAAAATTAAATAGAAAAAAATCTTTGAATAAATAAAAGGAATCAAAAGCTGCTATAAAGGCTGGTCACGACGGAGTGAAGGCGCTGGCAATTTCCTATCTGACTGACAATTTCCTTGGCTCGCCCGATTTTAATATAAAACGAGAAAAAACACCGCACCGTGCACTCTCCCGGCATTATGTGGACATACTTTATATTATAAAGTTATATAATATTTAGTATATAGTTTAAAATAGGTATTTAATATGTACATTTTGTTGTACTAAGTAGTAATATTACAATGTAAATAAATAAAATATTTATGATATATATATAATGCCTTATAAATAACGAAATAAGTATCAGCAGCAACCGGGACAAACGCTCGGATGATGAATATGATTGATAAACATATGTTAATTTATTAATTTTTATTAAAAAAAATAACTAACGATTATTTATTTTACTGAGGCGCAAATTAAGTTACTAATAATGACATTTAAATATTTTTTTTAATGTAGGTACAGAATACAAATATAATATAAAAAATCAATAACCATATATTATGCAAATATATTTTATTAATTAAATAATTAAACTAAATAACATACTTGTATTATGTACATTTAAAGTTGACAGCTTATCCATATAATTTCAACGCACCTTTAGAATTGCTTTGGCGAGAGAAAGAAAAGTGGCACCCCCTCCCCCCTCGCCTATTTTATTTCGCTCATTGTATTTTTATCGATGTTTCTGAGAGGTTTCTCGCTTTCCACTTTGATGAATATTATTTAAGATGCAAATGAAGAGCTTGTAAAATCTTACTCTTATATAGGTACATACATTTTTCCTGAATCTGAAACTTGTACGCTTTTGATCACACATTATTTGTTATAGTCCAATCATCCTAGGCCAAATTGGGTGAATATCTTGTAAAATCGGTTTTGTGACTTAAAAACTTGCGGCCGTCCAATTATATGTGAATTTTCAGAACAGTTTTAGGATGCAAAACACAAGTTTTTACGTAATAATATACTGGGTATATATATTTTCCGAAGTGAACTTTTAGGCAAATTGAATTAACAAACCTCTAGTGATATACAAAAGTTTCGATTTTAGCACTGAATAACTAAGTTCAATTTCATTTTCGAATTATTGATTAAAATAATAATGGACAAAATAATAACTTATCTTACGATAGTTAACTTACGCGTACCTTTTTTTAATGTTCTTGCTATCCTCGCCGGCAAGCGTACTACCCTACCCTACTATATGTGAGTTTCTATCTACATATAATAAATTCAGATAAAGAGGGATTCAATTTTGTAATAAAAGATATCGAACGATAGGTTATTATTTATTTATATGAACCTTATGTAAGTGACACACATTTATGTCAAATTGAATTGTAAGAACAAGAAAGCCAGGCTTTTTCTTTCAATAATTATAGTTCCCGTATATTTTTCACTAACATTTACAACAATCTTTTACAACAAGATCGATCAATCAATTTCAAAGATTAGCCGGAAGAAACATACATACAGACAGACAAAGATTTTATAAATTGATTTTTTGATGTGAACACCGTATATACTTTCATATGCATTTAGTGAAAAGCTGTTACATTTAAATTAAAAACAGACACTTCAATTTTATTTATATGAACTAATCTATATATCTTGCTGTTATTTCAGTTAAACAGAAATTTCATATAGAACTGATTCTAGCAATTTCTCGCTAAAACATTCAAAGGGACATATATTTTAAAGATCGTTAAAGGAAATGAATAAAACTCTGAAAATGAACTCGCTGAGATAACCGCGCCGTGGCATTTTATGACGCGTGACCGATTAACGATTCTGCCAAAAATACTAATTTTAAGGCAAAATCTTTAAAAACAAATAAAGTCTGGTCTAACTAATCTAACTTATATTCACTAAATTATATGCTGTAAGAGCAAAGACAGAAAGTATATAAAATAAACATTTTGCAAAACTACAAATTTTACGCCTATACTTTATCTAATTTTATTTTAAACTTTGTTTGAAATAAAATCAGATAAAGTTTGTTTGTTTAAAACTTAATTTAAAATAAAATTAGATAAAGTATAGGAAATATACCTACTTAATACTTAAATGATTTCCACGGACTTTAGAACGACTCATTACCTGACGTAAAAAAGGAGGAAGTTGAAAATTTTTCATACTTAATCCATTGTGGCTTACAAGGATAAACAAACATAACTATAATAAATAATTTTGATAACCTTTAAATGTATTATTTCAACTCCAATTCAATTCAATTAAATTCAAGTATATATATACAAATATTATATATGTAGAGGCATCTACACATCTCTACATAAATTGATGTAGAGACTTATTATAGGCAATACATATTAATCTGTTATAGAAAGCCCACGATTAAGACAATAAAATTACCCGAGGTTTTAAGTAATTATCAAACAAACTCACCCGCTTCTTACATTAGCATTCTAAACATTTTACCAATGTCAAATAAAACGAGTTATGTAAATGTACCAATGGTTTACATTTTAGAAGTTGGTATTAATAGTAATTAAGATGGCTTGTTTCTTTACTTTCACCGACTTTAAAAAGAGGCAGTACTTAACTAGTTATACATACGCGATATGTTCACAAATAACGTATAATCGATTTCTATAATTGCTTTCTGAGATTATAATATACAGTTTTATTAAAAAGAAATTATTAAATGTTGCAACATTACGCAATAGACTAAGACTCGTATATTATGGGCGGTACTTTTAAAAGATTTTATAGTCGAGGCTTATGTTTAGTTAAAAATTATTTACTTAATTACTTATATATAATAATACTAGCAGACCCGACGATTTTTTTTATTCTTTAAGCCTTAAGCCTTGTGTATATATGTATGTACCTTAGATGACCCGTTCCCCAGTTTTTCTCTCTGAAATACCTCACCAGATAAGATTTTTTTTTAATTTTTCCATGAATAACGAAAAAAGGGTAGGATAAAAACTGTACTATCTTTTAAGTTGTAATCACTCATTTGAAAAAACCTAAGATCTGACAAGTAGTTTATAGTTCAAAATTTGGTCTAAAAATAAAAAAAAAACTATCTGGTGCGGGCCACTCTTATCACCTATGGAAATAAAAATTTACCTACTGACCTACCTTACACAAATAAATCATAGATATCGGTCAAACCGTTTCGAAGGAGTTCGATAACAAACACTGTGACACGAGATTTTAATATATAGATTGTTACTTACTTTTTCTTATCATTATAAAAATAAAAATCTGTGAATGAATAAATTTCAATTATATCATGATTTAAGCAAAAGAGTATTTCACCCACATTTCTATTCAAAATTTTCAATTAATTTCGGGAAGTTGTGACATAAAAATATTACTTAACTTGATTTCAAAAACAGCGCCCATTAAAGTATTTTTCGATTCGGCCTCACCAAAGAGATTTGCGATTAACAAAATACAAACCGATCTAAAACTCGATTGATTTGTATTCTCAAAGATAAGTAATTACGCAGTCGAGGCCAGATCTATAAATCTGGGGAGGCCCCCTTTAAAAAAGGGGGTTCTTCTTATATTTAAATATCGTACCCCTTCCGGGTAGGTGCCACGGTTTTTCCAGTAAAAGGGGTAAGTGACAGAAGCAGGGCACAGCGAATGATGTAGAGCATCGTTTGATTAATATTTAATTTTGTATTTAAAAAATGATTTTTTTATTACATACAAATATCATAGATTAAGATGTAAATGATTATAAAGAGAACTGTTATTATCATTTTTTTTAACTTAAATTATTCTTTGATCATAATAAGTTAACTACCTTCGTTAACTAAGTTTTTTGTTTTTGTATATTCTGTTTTACCTTTTAATGCAATCATGGATATAATTAAGTATTTGCTGTAAGCTATTACTAAGTCCGCTAATTATAAACGTTGCAGAAAATCATTTTCTGACATAAATAGGGGTAAATGAAGGTTTTATGTTAAACAACGAAACATACGTAAATAAATATTTCGAATTATACTAATTAATTAATAACATACTAAACTGTAAATGATCTTTAAATTCATGAAATATATGTACAGTAAAATTTATTTCAAACTAACGACTCGTCACTACGTGCGATTTAACGGCTTGTATACATTTCTCAGAAATGAGATATTTCCTGACACTTAAAAGAATCCTATATTTTGACCCTATCTATATATAGCTATCATCATACCTAATTTCATCAAAATCTGTCCAGTGTTTTTTCGTAGTAAAATTACAGACAGACAGACAAAAATTCTAACAACTGTAGAGTTGGTTTCTATATCGATAATAATAACTATTTCAATAAGATTTTCCTAAAATGTTATCTTATTATAATTTTGTATAAATAAAATAATTAAAACCTCAACCTATTCCAGGCATGCGGTTGTTCTCTCAAGATGGACTTAAGAAGCAAAAAGGAAAGAGTCCGCGGGTGGCTCACCCCACCCCCCATCGGAATACAGAATAATAATCGCCAAAAGAAACGAGGGGGAGGAAAAATATAAATAGCTATCTACCTCCGAGATATTAAAATTTGTTCAAGAAATACTCGGCCCAGTTCAATTTCGTTTAAAATATAACAATTTTATCCGTCTCAACTTATTTATTAGAATTCAAAATGTACATTTATAATTTTACTTTGTAAACATTTTGCCCAATTTCTGTTCTATCTTTATTACTTAAGTGCTTATCCTATAGCTATAAAAACGATATCATATATTATGTATGTTCGAATCGACATATTTCTTATTGGTGTATACATAATAGTCTCATAGATATACGCAAACATTTGTTAACTTATATAACACTATTTTTTAGGATTTTCTCGCGAATTCATTTTGTTTTTTTGGTTTCCGACGTTTGAATGCTTTACATCAATCATTGTTTCAAGAAGCTAAGGTTTAAAACGATATATAGTTACTACAGACATAAATTTTCTATAAAAATTGTGTAATTTTGTTAAAAAAATCTAAAACGATAGTTTAATTTAAATATTTCCAATAATTAATAATATGATTAAAGATATTCGCATAGAGTTTTAAAAAGTTGAGCTTATTTTTATCAAAATAATATCCCGGCTGTGAAGAATATTTATTTATTTATAAATTAAGTTTGTCAATTTATGTTCTTACGTTCTCACATAGGAAATATTAAATAATATCGATTAACATATAAAAAAAACAAATTAAATACGAAATTGTACGTAAAATTCGACAGTGTAGATTTAGTATCGCTCTACCCTTTATTTTTCTGCTAACCGCTCTTTTGTATCTAGGATTTTACTAAGTCTGAAGAAATACTATATTTTCCATATTTTCCTTTAAATTTTATCGATTAAAAATCGATTCGCTAAAATAAAGAAGTAAGTTCTAAGTTGTTGGTAAAAATTTGTCTCTAAAGAAGTTTGCACTGCAGTGTGAAAGTGAATTGAGCGAGGAGCGTAAGTGAAAATCACCAAACTTCGCACTTTCAACTTAAATCGCGCTAACTTCTGGAAGGGTAGCAGCGACAGCATAAAAATATTATCGAATTTTATTTTTTAATTATTCTTAAATCAATAAGCATATTTTAAATACATAAAGAAAAACGTATAATTATTGTAAATCCTTAATATCTTTAATTGAATCTTTTATTTTCATACATCAGTTCATCAAAATTCTGAGTATAAGTAAATGAACCTTTCAAAATTTAGTTACTACAAAATATATGTACGTGCTATATACTGCTTTATTTAAAATCGATTAAAATTACAATAAACACTCCATCAAGATACAAGGTAAGGTATGAAGCTTGTGTTGTGGATACCAGATAGCTACACGTATGTGTACTACACATGAATACATGCATATTATAAACATAAACGCTTATGACTGGAGTACAAACATTTGTGCTCACAAATGAATGCTTCCAGCGGGACTCGAACCCTTTACCGCTTGCAGAGCAAGAAACCCTTCTTGCCCACTACAAACTGAGCCACATGTGCCGTCAAAAAGTGGTATTATTCAACAACTATAAATCAAAGACTGAAAAATTTCCCTTTTAAGAAAGTAAACCATCTTTATGTCGTAGAGGATGTGTAACATATACAGCCAAATCATGACATTGTTCTAAATCAGTCCGTTCTTTAGCTTTCTTTGCTGACGGTCATAAAATACATAGTTAGCCACCTGTTAAACGCTTGACGGCAATATAATATGGAGTTTGTAAACGCTACAAATGTCTTTAAAATCAATTATGTGAACTAAAATTATATAATATGTTTACCTGAAATATATAAATACAGGCAGTATTTATAAAACTGATGTTTTTTAAATTTAATTTGTTTTAATATGTATTTCCTATAATATTGCCAAACAAAATATTTACTTATAACAAGTTTTTTTCTGTAAATCATTGTTTGGAGCTTTTTAAAACATTACTAATGAGATACTTGAGGTAGTAATAAATCAAGGTATATTGTGGAGATCTATGTATTCATATTGAAATTTTATCTTTAGTACAAAGTAAGATAAGAAATATTTTTCTCAATTCAAAGATATTGAAAGTTGCGTGACATAGTAATTCTCACATTCATCGGCCATATTATTAATTGTTATATAATTTTGACTTCGTATTAATTCACGTATAAAACCCATCTTTCATTACAAGAACCTTAGTAAATCGTTCGATAATTTAAGCAGACGACCCAGCTTTCAGCCCCATTCTATAAAAAATATCTTTTGACGTAAAATCTTAATAATAACTCAAATCCATTGACACCCTTCTTTTAAAAACCAGCCAATGACACGGCTAAGAGCGAGCGAGAGAGCCGACGGGGGGTCATTTTTGCCAATACTTAAACGAAGATAGATAGCGTCCACCCCTCGAAGGGGTGTTTTAAGAAAATTTTAACTTTTCTTTATTCAAAGCGATCCCCGGCGGGCGGAACCCTCGGGGTGGGACCATTTTTCTTCTATTCTGTTTGGCCAGTCTTATAACTCGGGTATTTATTAAATCCATTTTAAGAGAATTGTTAAAAAGTACTCTCATTTCGCAAATACTTGTAAGCAATGGAACAAACGAATTTAAGACGTTTGTTTTATTTTGCGAGGGTTCTACCGTTTTAATTTTAATTTGTAGCTACAAAGGAAACAATTTGTTATAGGTACGTTCTCCGTACTTTTTAAGGCAATTCTTGTGCTCAAAATTATATTCTGCTTAAAAATGTAATTTATGTGTTTGTTAGCTGTTAATTGTTTCATGTAATGTAATTATGGTTACTATTCAAACGGTTATGTTCATGTATAATAGATATTAGATACCTACTTGTTACTTGTTGTAAGTATATATTATGACAATATTACGAATTTTGTAAACTTTTATTTTGAGTGACATTTTTTATGAAATTCATACTTATTGCTTGTATATTATGTATGTATTAATAGAAAATGACTTGGGTATCTAACACTTCATAACTTTACCTATCCGTATATCGTCCTATCATTTACGGACTCGTCTTAGTTACGAACAGTATTCAGTACTTACAGTTGTTCCTGTCCTAAAAAGAAACCTTTATTTTTAAGATTTATATATTTATGGCTTTTCGGACTTTTTAAAAGTACATTTATATACACTTTATACCAATGGAATTGGCAATATAAAAAAAATTCCGGATCTTTCATAATATAATATAAGGAGATTATTCATTAAGTTTTTGTTTCACTATCGCTAAAAAGTGTTATAAACATGCTTCAATAATCTTATTTGTGTCTATGTAATAATCTTCGACATTAAAGATCTAAATCAATTCAAATTATTACAAACTAACTACATCATACGAGGCAAGCTATGCTTATGATCGACGCACCACGTGAAAGGAGCCGCGGGCAAAAGCTAGTATTTGTAGACTAACACATGAATTTTCTTTAATAAAACTGTGATTCATCATTATTATCTATAAAAGTTAAAACAAAGTAGTTTATAAGCATTAAATAATATTAAAAGCTAGCATTGCTAAGGTACACCTTTTCACATTTTTATACAATCTGGTTATATAAAGTTTAAAGCTCGCCTCTTTTACTTCATTCCGTATTAAAGTGACTTATGCTTATAGGAAAGCTTTTATGTATCTCATTGAAAGCTTAATCATTTGTTATTAATTGATATTTCTTAAAAGTGTTTTCAAAATAAGATTTTTAATGTATATTTAAATTCTTATGTACTTCTGTTTCGTGTTGCTTGAAAAAAAAATTTAATGTAGTTTCAGGATTCTTTGTTGTTTTATTTGCTTTTTGTATGCATTAAAATATACTTTAATGTAAAACTAAAAATGTCTGACATCAAATAGCATTAATATTGAAACTTGAAGTTTTATTCAAAAAACGATTCGAAAAATAAATAAGTCTCAATCAAAAGGAATAAATACAGAATTACACCTTACGCCAAAAAAAATTTTTTAGTTTTAATTATATCGCCTCTGTTTTTAGTTCGTATCCCGAAATTGTTTTTCTCCAATTAAATTTCATTTATATACGTATTTATTCATCTTAAGCTAATTGCTAACAAGTAAAATTTAATTTTATCATACATTTTATCATAAGACGAATAATATCTAATATTTAATCTTCCGATTAAAGTATACCTTTTATTTTATTTTTTTATTTATAGATCAATTTAAGTTTATATTATGTTATACAATTCTTTTTTAATAAAAATAATTTGTAATACTGCTATCTAGTGAATAACAATTGTACTATATTGAAGTTAAAGATATTTTATATTGTAGTTTACATTGTCTCAACTAGATGTCGCTAATCTAAAGCAATTATGGTACAATTGCTACCGTCAGATAACGCTGAAATAAAATTTTATTCCAATAAAAAAGTAATAAAAATTATTATGTATATAAATAATCATTCCAGTTAATAATACCGCTATCTTATGAATAATATTATAATATTATTCATATTTCACTTACAATTCCATTAATTAATTTCGTATTTGTTGAATGAAATAAATGTCACTGCAACAAAAATTATGAACTGCCATCTAACGGAACGTACTACACTAAAAGTCCAAATCCGTTGTTTTCCATTACTTACTTAACGATGCATAAACTAGATGTCGCTTTATCATAAAAAAGTAATATTAAAATAAATATGCAATAAGAAAAATTCTAAGGAATTTCAATTTCTACATTAATTTGAATTAATTTTTTTTCTTCCGGTTATAACCATGCTTGAATTATATATACGAGAAGTAATTACTGAATATTTACATATATTTAGATTTATAGGTGTAAATGGGTCTCTTATACAGAAGTATTAATTTAATAATTAAATACTTATTACTACATAATACTGATTTAGGTACAATTTTATTAATTTGTGTCAGTGTTGCGAATACGTTCAATAGATATTATAATTACCCGACCTTTATTATTAATATAATATTTATTTAAACAATGAAAAACAACTTTTAGTTTGTACCCAACTTATTCACTTATAAAAATTCATTAGTTTAATATTATGTATATAATTTCATATTGTATGAGATAATGGCATCAAACGATAAAAGAATATACTCTCTGTGGTAATTTCTGCTAGAATTAGAAACAAAACTTCAATTTCACATTTCAAAACAAAATAAAACACAAAACATATTTAATGTATTTTTTAATGAAATCCGATTTTATATTACATTTTTATAATAAATTACAATTAACTCAGACTGCTTTATGTTTAATCTTAACAGTCGTTTAATCATTAATTACAGACACCCAGTTATACGCTCATACATACGTACATACTGATTACAGTAGTATATATAGAAGGTATATCGGCTTCAAAATCACTAACCATAAGTTTGGATCGACAAGTTATGACATTTGCGCTTTTTATTTGTTTAAATGAACATAAATATTTTTTGAACTGCAAAGTCTTAGTTATTCCTAGCACCCTAACGCTTAAGGAATGATTGATTCATAAAATTAATAACTTGCTAAGTCTGTTAGCTACCACAATCGAGTTTCGTACAGGAAATTATTGGGCGTCTCATCATAATAAAGCTACAGTTCGCGTCACGTAAAAAGAACGCTGGAGGAAAGTGGTGGGGGGTGTGTTTGCGCATGGGTATATTCGCACACGAAATTACTAAGTCTATTCTTTTATTTTTGAACTAGCCTTTTGCTCGCGACGTATATTGGTCATTGTTAGGTACATTGAAAAATATATTAGATAGAACGTTATTAAATAGAATTCTATAAATTCATAAAATATGTTAGGTTCAATGAAGAATGTTTAATCTAATTACAAAAAAATAAATTAATTCGGTTAATATATATTTTAACTGCATTATTATCAGACTCTTTCTTTATAAAACAATATACGTCTTAAATATATTTTCTCAATTTTTTATATAAAACCATTTCGTAATTAATAACTTTTGTGTGCGCGATGGTATTTTGAACTGACGATCCAATAGCTCTCCGGTGCGCATACGGCGCGTGCCTCACCCCCCCGCGCCCCGCGTCTTACCACCAAATTGTCCGATAAATCGTCTCTGCGCAACTTGACAGACAGCGTTCTTTTTACATGACGCGAATTATGCTCACGGAAAATTAGCTTGATAGTAATCAAGTGCAAAAATATTCCATGTATTTTTGACTATAAAATATGTGAAGCTATGATAAAGTCAAACAATAAATAGATAGACTTAGTATTTTTACAAAAACATTTTGCACATTAAATAACAAATATTATTGAATAAAAACTTAAAGGTATAAAAAAAATTACTTATATTAAAAACTAAAATTACATATTTTTGTTAATTTTCTTATAATAAAATTTAACTACTATTCAATACTTGATAAAAAACGCAATGTGCCATAACTTTACAAGATTAGGGTATTTCGTATAAATTGGCATGTTCTTAAGAAAAAACGTAATTAAAATTACATTTGAACGATACTCGTTAGAAGTAGTTTTTAGTATCTAAGATAATTAAATCCTAAAATTGAAGGTTATCTAAGTAGATGTAATCGTTTATCAATAAAAATTAAAGATATAATAAAAAAAATATTTGGCAAAAAGCGTACTTAAAAACTTCGGCCTCGCTTTGGCATTTTTATTATAAAAAAAGTTAAAAATTCTTATCTTAATTTAATCTGACTAGGAAAAATCACAGATAAAAAATCAAAATATATATTCCGAATGCGAATAAAAATCACAAGCCTTATGATCAATAAAATTATATCTCAATAAAAATGGAAATACAAAATACAAGTTTATACGTTAAATATTAATCACAATTTTAAATATTACTATATAAACCGGCCTGTTCTGGAGGTTGGTAGTCGTCGAGTCTGCGTGTGAGACGATTTGTGATGACTCTAGAGAACAACTTGTAGATATGGCTTAAGAGGGAGATAGGTCGATAGTTTTTCAGCAGGGTTTTGATATACAATTCTTTAAAAAGAAAGAAGAACACAGCTGTCAAAATACATCAATTAAATCTAAGATCTCACTAAAATAATAATTATACAAAGCTTAAAAAAATAAAAACGATTGTAAACAGTTTTTCAAAGGTTAAAACAGTATATCTGCAAGTACATTAATTAATAAAGTTGTGCTCCTTAAAAATGTTTCACATAATTAGGTTGAAATATTTCAATTAGCTCAAGTAAATATAAATAAAAGAAAAATAAAAAAACAATATTGGCTTAAACAATTAAAAAAAATAATGTTTTCAGCTCAGTAAAAAAAATTAATATGTAGCATAAAAAAATTTCAAAGTAGCTGTTGATGTTAGTTACTAATATATAATGTGATAATATTCTCCTTTTATTAAGTCGGCTAATAATAAATACACGAATCTTTGGGCTTTACGTTGTGTACTCGATAGTACATAATATACCTTATTTAAAAAAAGTAAATACATATTTTTGTATTATAGTACACTAATAATACATAACAAATATTATGCGATTAAATAATCAATAATAACAAAGAAATTAAATTTCTTAAATACAATTTTTTGGCTCATTGGCAGTTATCATATTATATTACTTTTTGACTTTTTATTCAGCCCTTTTTAACGTCCCACTGCTGAGCACTGGCCTTCTTCAATACGTGCGGGATCAAAAACTTGCTAGGTTCTCTCAGACATGCAGGTTTAGTCAAGATATTTATATTAAAACATTAATATTTAATAAATTTAAAAGGTTAAAAATAACGCTTTAACAATAAAATTTGTTTTCAAAACCATTTATGGTTTTACCATAAATAATATTTCAATAAGAAATTTAGATTCCGCTTCTTTGATTAAATTCGTATTTAAAACAATCTTCTGTGTCAGCCACATTATATTTTACTTGAGAAAAATATTAAATTTCTAAGAACTTGAAGCAAGAAGACTTTCAAAGTCTTTAATAATTATTAAACATGTCCAGCGTTCTTAAAACTTAAAAAAAAAAACAAAAAAAAAAATCATTTCTTTTACCATTTTAACAGAATTAACAACAATGTTGCCATAATGAAAATTTTGGTACACTATTTACTTAGTGTACTAGAAGTTTTTAGGAATTATTTTAACAAATTATATAAATAAATAACTCTTTATTTTGATGCTATTATTTGAAAAAAATACCATATAATACTTTAAAATAATGACATCATAAAAATACTAAAAAACAAACTACTTTTTTTATCGGATATTTAAATTAATAAATTAATTGTATGATTTTCCTACAAAATTTGTAAATAGCTCTTAGAAGTTCGCGGACAATATCTAAATTTAAGTATATTTCATTACCGCCAGAAAAAAACGGTATTTTTTTGCTTGTCTTAAAATAATTTCATAAAAAAATCTTAAATATTCTTAAAAATAACCTGACTAAGATAGTTAAAAATCATATACGCGTTTCTCAAACATACGTTTATAAACCTAAATTAACTTAATCGATGTTGCCATTAAAAATATAAAATGAAAACTTTGCGCGTTGTTGAAAAAAAATTGGAAGTCATAATTTACATATGGCAAGACATATATTTAAAAGATTCACAAATCATTATATTTATTGTTACTAAAAATAAAATTTACTAGCAAGTAGTATTTTGGCACTCAATAATACTGTCACATACACCAATTTTTTCGTTTACCTAGAAATAGTTTTGGCAACATTTATGTACATCATATACAACATATATGTAAAATATATTAAAACATTAAAAAAATAACAGATAAAATAATTAACTGTAGTATAATATTTTTATTTAATCGATTTAAAATCAATTTTTGACCACTTTCTATAAGCTTATGAGATCCATCTTGTGGTATTAAAATAAAAAAAAAGATCCATTAGGACAATAAAATGTTAAAAATAATACTGATTCAATTTACATATATAGTAGTTTTCGTAATTTACCGAGTATTATGAACGAAAATGTCTTAACCATTTAGGGTATCTCACACACGACTGCCTTTAAATAAAAAGGGGAAGAGCTACCAATTTGGATAAAACTTTCGTGTGTGATCACCCTAAATATGCGAAGCCCCTATATTACAATATCTACAAATGCTAAGCTTAATGAAGTTAGAATAAAAAAGCGTCTACCCGCCTAAGTGTAAAAGCTAAATCGAATCGAGATTACGCAAAATGTCGTACTATTCGTTGAATGAAGTCGCATCAAAATCGATTATTTAAACACTACTAAACATGATTATATTAATCTTTTTTAAAGCAATTATTTCTATCTATGATATAAAGTATAAACTCTATACCATTAAAAAACCGATAAAAATTAAAATTTATTTATAATCGATATAAATAAATCGATTACGAAAATCGATAACTAGAATATTATTAAAATTTAATATGAAAAACAAAATATATTAAAATAACATATTAAAAATTTTAGATACGACGCCATTTAACGTACGATTTAAGTCTTTTATATTAATTGGCCCTTTTTAAACTAACCTATTTAAACTTTAGCTAAATACTCGCACGATGCGAGGGTAGATTGAAAGTTAGTGTATCGTTAACAAAAAACTTTTCTTGTTCCTCTTCGTCTGGCAAATAATATCCGTAACTACCGTCATTCGATGTTTGATCGTTAATCGAGTTTTTAAAATCGCACGTAAATTCATCCCAGTTCTGATTAATCGATTTTCTTCGTTTCGCGAATAAAATCGATCCATCGAACGCGTATTCGTCGTCAAAATGCAATACTGCGTCGTCGTAGAAATAATTTTCAACGCGTTTATTGTTTGTGTTTCTTGCAATGTTTTTCATTAATTTCTTTTTCGCGTAACTCGATTTCTCGGAATCGTAATCGTCTACGAGTGGATCATTGCTTCGATTCTCGGTTCGAATATTCATAGAATATAGCGAACTATGGGGGCTTTCCCGGTTAAAGCTATATGGATTTAAGAACTGTCCGTTAGACAATTCGCAACTAGTCATACCTTTACGCAGTTGTTCGCGTCTTTTCGCGACAATTTCGCGAAAATCGTTTGGATTTAATTGAAAATCATTGGTTTTCGCGTTCATGTACAAGTATCCTGAAGCAGAGTTCAATCTTAGGGATTGCGATCGATTTTTTGCTGATTTTTCTCTGTAACGCGGAATGTTGCCTAATTCCCGGTAATTCTTAGCTTTGATTTGTTTGATGTTGGTGGGTGGCACCGGCGATAGTGGGTCTCGGTAGGGGATTGATCTGAAATATAAAAATTGTTATGAATTATTTATAATACACAAGGCAAAACCATAATATGTATGTATTATAGTACATTGGCAACTGATGAGAAAAGTGAAACAAACGTGATTGTTGTAAAGCATTTAAAACGTCGGGAATCACATATTAAAATAAACTCGCGACTATCGCTATCTGCCATTTACTCGCGGATTTATTTTGATTTTTAGTTTCCGAAGTTTCGAATTCTTTATAGCCATCATTAGGGAGACTACATACAGATTAGGGGTAAAAGATCATTTCATTTATAATGTCAAATATTCGCGTAAATCTAAGAAATGATTGTGTAAACTTTAATTATTTATCTGTATTCAAATACACCTAAAGTTTAATAAATATATAAGCATATGGGCTATCTGCCAGTTTCAATAACTCTATCTACCGATGACTGGTAGTTACTTTCATACGATTTTGACAGGTTGTAACTTTTAATGTGTAAACTGGCAGTAAATCAGTTTTGATGGAACTCACTTATTTGGTCCAAAGCAGTTGCAAGAACAACTGCACACGCTGGGAGGATAGTCCTCGTCTCCATACAAAGCTACCATCGATGTATCACCTGAAACCAAAACAATAATCTTTAAAATTATAATTCTAGAGCAAGATTTACAAGGAACCTTTATATTATTTTATTTATATGTGAATAAATAGTTTTTAACTTAAAGTATAAATACACTGTTATAAGAACAATTTTAATTTGAACGGAGTACTGATATCAATAAGGCAAATTAAAATCAATAAGGCAAATTAAAATCAATAAGGCAAATTAAAATTTTAACTTTTTGGAAGCAGCCTACAATGATTAATTATTTTTTTCATAAAATAAGGTAGAATAGTATTATTTTAAAATACTTATTATTTGGGTATGAGAAGAAAAGCTTAAAAATTTCATGTAATATAAACCAGATTCAACAAGATACATAATATAACTACTTAATAATTTAATTAGCAGGAATAAGGACATAGATATATTTAATGATAATTTACTTAGTTTAAAAAAAAAGATCGTTGTCTTTATAGCGTCCTTTTAAAATAACTATAAGTAAATACCTATAGAGATACAGTCTTATGTTACGATTATTTAATCTTAGATTATTCTTAAAATGGTTATAATATTAGTAAAATATTTGGTTTTAAATGTATTATGTTAAAATATTGTTATTTTACCTATTAGGTATATTTAATGTTAAATATTAATTGTTTTCTCTTGTCGTTATCACCTATAATTAAGGTACTACTTATGTTTTATTTTCCATGTACAATTTTTTTTCATGTGTTTTGTAAGTACTTTGTTGGTGGTCTAATAAAATAAAATAATAAAAATAACACTTGCTGCGAAAACTCGACGATAAATAGAAAGAAAAACAAAAAAAAACATATCTTAAATTATTCCAAAGAAAAAAAACGACAAAAAAACGCCAAGTCCGCTCACACTGACCGGGTCGCACGCGGCGCGAGGGCGCGGGCAGTCGCGTGCCACGCGCCACGCCGCGCAGTACCGCGCCGTCCGCCGTGATCACGTCACCCTCTAGCCGCACTGCCACCTGCTGCGCCTGCGCACACACATAATTATAGCGGATCTTTTATCTTATATATAAAATTCTCGTGTCACGGGGTTCGAACTTGAACTCCTCCGAAACGGCTTGACCGATTCTCATGAAATTTTGTGAGCATATTGAGTAGGTCTGAGAATCGGCCAACATCTATTTTTCATCCCCCTAAATGTTAAGGGTAGTCCATCCCTAAATTTTTTTTTTTATCTTTTAGACAATTTTTTTCAATTTTTTTTCCTACAGATCAATTGCCTCGATTAGCAATTAAAAAAATGAACGCGGGCGAAGCCGCGGGTACAGCTAGTAATAATTATAATCCTAAATCATTGGGTCGCTGATGATCTCAAAGACAACATCGACTTTGAACGCGAGCGCAGGTTGCTGGCTGTCAGATGTAATATGTTGGCTCGTAGGTTTGCACGATGTGCCGATAAGGTCAAGATCACCCTTTTTTAAGGCAAACTGTCAGACCTTTTATACGTGCAGCTTATGGGCTAACTATACACAAAGAACATACAACGACCTGCGCGTACAATATAACAATGCATTTAGGGTGCTAATGCGGCTGCAACGGTATTGTAGTGCATCAGGCATGTTCGCTGAAGCATGTACTGACAGCTTCAGCACAATCATGCGAAAGCGATGTGCCGGCATGATGCAGCGCATGCGTGACAGTACCAGTGGCATCCTAAGTGCATTAACTGACCATTGGGACTCCCCGATACTTGGGCGGTGGATGCGGCTTCACGCTATAAAATGAACCTCCCAAATATTTTAATATTTAATTTTATTAATTATTTTAAATAGACATAATATGGAACATTGTTCTGAAATAAAGACTTATTATTATTATTATTAGAAAACAGCCTAAATTTAATAAATCATCATCATCATCATCAGCCCCTTTTAATGTCCCACTGCTGGGCACAAGCCTCCCTCAGTACGAGGGGGATCAGGCCATAGTCCACCGCGCTGGCCTAGTGCGAGTTGGCGGACTTCACATGTCTTTCGAAAACTTGTTAGGTTTTCTCAGACATGCAGGTTTCCTCACGATGTTTTTCTTCACCGTAAGACAAGTGGTAATCATGATAGAACAATACACAGACAGACACATAATAATAATAATAATAAAAATTGCGTGTGTACAAAGTACACATGTCAGAAGTAAAACTTCTTTTGCAAACTAATTTTTATTTCTCGTTTATATATATATACTAAATAGCCCCGTCTAAGCTCGTTGAGAGAGGGAGACGGCGCGAAGGTCACACCCACGAGTTAGACAGAGTTAGAAATGTCACTGACTCGCGGTGGGCGAGATCTAACTAAGGCTAACTCTTCCCCGTCTCTGAGCGCCTGGTACTATGGACTTATGTTTTCGTTTCATCGAGTTTGAAATCACAACGATTCTAAAGAAGTTTCACTTCAAAATTTAAAAGGCATACCTGTTCCGCCTGCTGTTGATCTCTTTTCTCATCTTCAGTATTCATAGTCACAAACCGAAGTACTAACAGATTGAGGCAGGCAGCCACTATCGCTAAGCCGAATAGGATGAATATTAGAGCAAACATCACGTATGAAGGCTTTCTGTTTAACGCATTGTCTTTCTGCAACGCTACCATATCTCCAAAACCTGAAAATGTGTGTTTGGAATTAAAATAAAATCTATAAAAAGTATTTTCTACTATTACATGTAACTATAATAAGTTTTCCATTACAAAAAAAAATCATATTACCTACAATTGTTTGGATTTATCAAATAAAATAAATTATTAAAAATATAAATATTACATTTCTTATATTAAAAAAAAAATTAATATTTAATGTTGCCCACACAAAAAATATAAACAAATTAACTTCTTAAAAGTCCATCAAAAAGTTTTCATATGTATAAAATATTTGAATTTTTTTATTCAAAAGTACACCAAGTACCCTTTATCATTATAGAAAAAAATGTTATTTTTTTTAAATTCATTACATTATTATTATCATAAAAAAATAGTCCCGCTGAGTTTCTTTCGCCAGTTCTTCTCAGTTCAGAGGTTTCTTCTTTGCAAACTGGTGGTAGACTCATGACGTTCAGTAAGAAATTGTAACAATTTTTATGCTGAATAAAATAATTTGATTAAAACACTTACCTATAGTAGTTAAAGTAATAAAACAATAGTAAACACTATCGAAATAGCTCCAGCCCTCGAACTTGGAGAACGCGGCGGCGCCCCCCGCTATGGTCAGCGACGAGAGTGTTGTCACTACGCATATTAGATCTACTTCTGACGCATGCGTTTGCTTGCAATTCATTGCGCGTTTTATTGACTTTATTATTACGCTGAAAACAAAAAAATGTATTTGTTTAAAGCAATAGACTATAGCCTATCAATTTGTACTTAATTTTAATAAGCCCTTTTTAATGTCCCACTGCTGGACAAAGTCAATACGAGGGGGGATCTGGCCATAGTCCAACCATGCTGGCCAAGTGTGAGTTGGCGAACTTACTTACCTTACGGAAACTTGCTAGGTTCTTTCAAAGATGCAGATTTCCTCACGATGTTTTCTTACACCGAAAGACAAATGGTAATGTTGAAATTAATTAAACCTATTTCACTTGTTTTCCCAGACGAGCTAATTAACTATAGTAATATTACAAATAATGCCTAGTATAGAACAATATCAAAATAATATATTTACCTGCTCAATCTATTAACACGTTCACCGATACTCTGGAACATTATCAGTCCGAGGGGAATACCCACAATCGCGTAGAACATTGTAAACAGCTTCCCACCAATAGTCGCAGGAGTTGAATGTCCATATCCTATAAAATAATATTTATTATCTATATCTATACTAATATTATAAAGCCGAAGAGTTTGTTAGTTTGTTTGTTTAGTTGAACGCGCTAATCTCAGGAACTACTGGTCCGAATTGAAAAATTCTTTTGTGTTGGATAGTCCATTTATCGAGGAAGGCTATAGGCTATACTACATCGCTACGACCAATAGGAGTGGAGCATCAATGAAAAATGTTGCAGAAACGGGAAAGGTGTTAGTTCTGCGAGGTGCCATACCGCGCAACTCCGAAATAATTTGGTTCCCGGTAATAATACATAAACTTAAAAAGCTCAAACAGAATAGAAGATAGTACAAAAAGTAGGTACTAAAACCGCGAGTCGTACTCGCCCATAGAAGGTTCCGTACGGTTAAAAAATATACGGCTTTTAAAGTTTTCTCTTCTTAACAAATCAGTTAAAAAAATCTACAAAACGATTTGGTCACCCATCCAATTATGACTGCGCATACCATTTGCTTAACCTCGATGATTGATTATGTATGAATAAAGGCTATATTTTTGATTACTTAATTACAATGTATACTTTTCAAATTGCCCCTATACTTGTAGAATACGACGATATTACTCGACAAATTTTATAGTTCTAGCTTCTAGGTCAACGAAAAGAACCCTATAAATTTTGATTCCCTCGAGAGAGTCGAAATATACGGTTTTTGCGTCACTAATAGCTGTATCTTTTTTAACGTAAACTTATTTTTTCACAGCTTCAAAGGACTGTAAACCTGTGTATATATATGGTTTTCATTTCAACTCTATACCTCTAGGAGTTCCCAAGAAAAAGGGTATTGACTGACAGACAACAAAGTGATCCTATAAGGCTTCTGATGTTTATTTATTTATTTCTTTAGGATCGTCAACAGAAAATACATTATTACATGCCAATATGATATACAAATTCTATGAATACAAAAATTAAATGTTTTCGTAGAATTTGTATCTTATATTGGACTTCCTTTTTAGGTTCCACTCGTGAACCTTAAACACCCCATTTTAACCATCCCATTATGAAACGAGGGTTATATAAAGTAGTTCTAGTTAATTCAACTTACCAATAGTAGTAAGTACAGTAGTAGCATAATAGAATGCTCCAGTGAACTTCCACTGTTGGCCGGCTTTGTGCGGCTCCGACTTGAGCACCACAGTCTCCATCACGCGGAAGTCTTCTTCGGAGATATTGTATTTGCTTATTATCATACCTTCAATTGCTGGAAATGTTATAATTATATGAAAACAAGTTTAGGTACTTAGTGAAAAAGATCCATGGTTACCATACAATATTGAACTATAAGCTATTTTATTGTTCTTGGCATTAGGAACTAATTAATTTTTTTTAGAGTTGATTAATAGAGGAAGGCTATATAGGCTATATAACTTCACAATTCACATGGTACTTATAATAATTATGTAAAATGTAATAATTTAGTTTCAGATCATTACAATAGGAGAACAGTGGGAATGCTAGGTATTGTCAAATAAGTCAAAGGCAGCCAATGAAAGCAATTGATATGAAAGTTACAGGTTTAAATATTTATAAAAACTAAAAGTAAGTGTATTCTCACTATTTATTATTATATTTGAATATAAGCCTTAATTACATGAATAAAATTTTCAATGAAAGGTAATTAATATAGGACACAAAACTAAACATTAAACAAAGAAAATTATATTAATGATTTTGAAAAAAAAATGGTGAAATTAATTAATGTAAAACAAAGAAAAGGCATGTTATTATACCTTGTAAAACTTCAAATCTGTTCCTTTCAGTAGTAGACTCAAGTGCATCAAAAACAGCGGCACCGACCAGTAAATAAGTAAATGTGCACACAATTAACGATAGAGTGCGAACATTTTGCTTCTTCATTACTGACTATATCGAGCCTTAGGGCTTAAGGCCCACATTCACCCTTCTATAGTCTCAAGCTAATCCCATAGTAAATCTCACAAAATTTCCATACTAAGTAACCATAATAACTTCATTTTTTGTTGTTTCATATCTTTTAAACCACCATTATTTCTTAAAAATGTGTATTACAGGTAAAAAAAATTTACTTATTTTTAATTTTAGCATATTATGAAGGATTTTATACTAAGATAGTGAATGAAATGATATTATTAAAAGAATTTCTTCTATTGATAAATTGATCCCTCAAAGGAAGTTGTTCCATTCACACTTTTATGGTTTTCTTATATTTACATCTCTTATGTATTACTTATTTATATAGGATTCGCCTTATCTGTAAAAAAAATACAATAACCTTCTATAAACAAAGTACATTTCATTATACAGTATAACATAACAGTCACTTTGGGTTTATGTAAACATTCAATTTAATTTATATTTTCATAAATATACATAATTTTATATTTATAACATTGACACAGCTGTTTACAATTGACTTGATTATGTACATGCAATAGAGATATTTTTATGATTATCATATTCCATTAAATTTTACTTTATTCATCAAATAGTTTAAAAATAAGAAAAAATAAAAATAACTAAAAACCTATTTGGCGAAATGTCAACGAAAGAAAAAAATATTATACTAAGTAAAACAAAGGACTCACCATATTCCAACTAGAAAAATTAAGGTAACTCGTTCATAGAACTTGGTATTATAATTCTGCATCGCGAAAGACATTTATAAATATTTAATTAGCTGCAAAGCTACATCCTAAAAATAACATAGCGCTGTCCGCATTCGTTTCCAATAGGTCAACCCACAAGGCTCCGTAAGTGGGTCAAATATTATGACGATTATATCACATAAAAACACTCCGGCATAACACTGACTAGACGCTTCCTGTAGCTATCCGAATAAATACTTATCACTCGCAAACGATAAAGGAAGATTAAATTAATTATATTTTAATTTAAGTCCCTATGCGGTATTCTTTCCTGTCACACCTGCTTCTCTTGTCCAGCTGAAATTAGTTACACTTGCCCCGCACACACACTTATTCATCTCGGTATCATCTTGGCGAAACGATAAACGTTTTATTTAGTTGCATTTCATTGAATAAAAATAACAGAAAACAATAATTTTTGCTAGCAAATCCTGCACTTCCTAGATTGAGCTATTGGGTGACCAGTGTTAAAAATAAAATTGTTGGTTCCTGGAATGAGGAAAGGAACTGCATTCCTAAGGGTTGCAAACATAAAATAATAATAATCGTTAAAATAAAGCTCAATATTATTTAAGTAATTCCGTTAGTCATAATGAATGATTTCAATAAAATCTATGATTTTAGATAATTTTAAAAATTTTCTTTTTAAACTACACTTTAATAAAACTGGTACAGATGTCGTTGTGACCTTTTGATCCCTCTCTTTCATCTCATGTATCTTGCAAAATTCCGGATTTCAATCGTAATTTGAAATATATTAAATAGATGGCGCTTAACCTAAAACAATAATATTATCACACAATATAAAGATATATTCTTTGATTATATATATAATCAAAGGATATATTATAATATGTACTTGCATTTGTTCGTAAATCATTTAGAAGTCAAACTTAAAACCATATAAAAGTATATATGATTTATATATATATATGGTTTTCATTTGATTAAATTATTTTAAAACAATCGTTGATTTGTTGGAAAAAAATCACTGCATTTTCCACTTACCAATATCATCTGTTATGTAGTTATAGTCTTACATGTTCCATATATTTTAATATTATAATAATATATTAGGTAAATGATATACGTATCAACGCCTGGAGCTTAGATTCTCGACCATTCCCTTGGGCTTAAACAGGGTTCTACTTAGGCTTTTATGAATTTAGATATTGAATTAATATGTGCTTGAATCTTTTTTGCATCGAGGGCTATCACAAAACGATTTTGTGTTAAGTGTATTTATTTTACTTTAAATAAGTAAATTTCGTACTGTTTCATAAAGACTGAAAAACATATGAGTAGAGCTCATCAGAATCAAGGATTTACGTCATATTTAAATCCTATTCAAAGATTAGTAATTATAATAGCATCAAAGAGACGGACAAACGGACATTATATGACTTTATAAGAATTCCGATCCGATTTCGAGTAGCCTTCAGTTTATGGTTCTTTAAAATATAAAGAGGCCAAAGAGTTGGATATAGGTAGGTCTTATATTATTGTAATCATTAAAAACAAACAATTATTCTTTTTGATTCTGACTCGTAAAATGGTTTCAATAACTTTTGCTCTAAAGTGCATAGTTCCGAAATATCAGCCAAAAAATTTTTTTAAGATATCTACCGCTTGAAGCTCCACCTGGATCTGTCAGCATTTTGTGATTTTTTTGTTCAGTAAGTGATCGTACACTTTATCATAAAAAAATTGAATCGGAAATTTAGTGGGAGGTTAAATTCTATTAATATATTTAATAGCCTAGTAAGAGAAAAATAAAATATAAAAAGAAAATATATTATAGATAAATAGATATTGAGGTATCAAAAAGCAACTAACATTTAATTAATTAACATTACATTAACAATAAAGGTATTTAATAAAAAAAATAAAATGAAATAACTTTATCTACTACAGCCCTATTGAGGGCAAACGGCCCGTGAAGGGAAAGCTAGTAGGGCCCGCTTTCTCGCGACCAGAGACTAGTGATAGGTCATAGATATAACTAGGTTAAACGGATGGACTGCTTGTACTTCATATTATGTACATGCTATACGATACTTAAAGCTGAAAGAGGATATTGAATATAAGGAGTTCAGATAATAATTAGTAACCATTTAGTATATAGTCTTGGTGTCATGTTTTTCGTATATATATGTAGATAGGTATGTGATACAATGAATGAAAAAAAAACTTGTAGAATTATGTTTGTTTTAGATCTTTCGAGAAATCTTATATGGATAGCAAATAATTGAATATTTAGTGGTGGTCTAAGAGCCGGTGGAAGATCGACCTTCACCGACCTGATAACCAGATGAGACATATTTTTTATCAAATATAATTTATAAACAAATATGCCTATAATTACTTGCCTATCTGAAAGTACTCATGGCTATTTTTAATTAAATTAACTTTAATCGATTTTTTTTTCATCACTTTCATTCTTTTGATAACCAAATGAATTTTATTTCACTGTTAGTTTTTAACACACAGAATATGCCTCAGTAGGCTTCCTACTCATTTTTGTGTATAGCTACCTGGCAAGCCGATGTGAACAGGTAAGTCAATATAGGTGACTCCATCGTTCTGCTAACTTATCGAAAGTTATATCAAATTTTAGATCATTTTATTACAAAATCAGTCATATAGAATTGCCTGCAAAAAATCATACTTAAAGCACTGTTGCCTACCTAAAAATAGCCATGAGCACTTTCAGATAGGCAAGTAATTATAGGCATATTTGTTTATAAATTATATTCGATAAAAAATATGTCTCATCTGGTTATCAGATCGGTGAAGGTCGATCTTCCACGGTCTCCTCTACTATGGTAAAAGTAAAATAAAGGCATAGATAAGAATAATCGACTCATGCGTATGTTAAATACATCTTGAGTTCTTTACTCAGTGCACTCCTCTATTATTTGTAGTAGTAATTAGTTAGAAATAAAATTTGAATGAATATATTTATGAGCTTGAAATTAACTAAACCAATATTTCTGTGGACGTTGGCTCCTATACCGAACATATAGATGATGTTTAGTAGATAAAAACTTGTACCATATATATTTCTATATATATAGGCAGTGGTATCATTTTCTGGCAATGCCGGAGAATGATCGGGAAGAAATGGGGTCTAAACCCCAAGGTGACCCTATGGCTATACACTGCAGTCATTAGACCAATGATCAGCTACGGATCAGTAGTATGGTGGCGCAGAACTCTCCAAACCACAACGCAAACCAAGCTACAAAGCTGGCAAAGGCTAGTGTGTATGGCAGTGACAGGCTGCATGAGAACCACACCGACCGCGGCAATTGAAGCCATGTTGAACATTCTCCCGCTACATCTTCACATCCAACAGGAGGCTGCCACGACTGCAGCAAGATTAAAGAACCACAAACTACTGTGTACTACAGGCACCCCACACACAAAAATCCTGTCAATCATAGCCAAAGACATTCCGCTCATGGGAGCACCCAATGACGGAACAGAGATTAGATATATTTTTGATAAAAAATACAAAATACAGCTGGAGGAGGATTCACATACAGGATCTTGTAATAAAGACCTAAAATTCTTCACGGACGGCTCAAAAACGGAAACGGGGACGGGCAGCGGAATTTTCTCCGAAGACCTCAACGTTAAAATATCACTACCCATAGGTACCTACAACACAGTGTTTCAAGCGGAGTGTTTAGGTATCCTAGAGGCAGCCAGAACAACAAAAGACGTAAAGGATTTTTCCATTCGCATTCTATCAGACAGTATGTCAGTCCTACAGGCATTGAATAGTAACACAACCACTTCAGGTATAATCTATGAATGCCACAACGCCTTGACGCAGGTAGGTGCAAAAAACAACATCACACTACAATGGGTCAAGGGTCACAGCAACACTCGCGGTAACGACATAGCGGATGAGCTTGCAAGAAGGGGGTCAAACATGACGGCCATAGGCGCCGAGCCAATACTACCACTACCTTCTTGCTGGCTCAAACGCGAAATTCGTAATCGCACAAAAATACAACATAACAATCTATGGTCCGAACTTGAAGACTGTAGACAAGCCAAAGAAGCGCTACCGAATATCGACGCTAAAATGGCTAACAGTCTAATAAACCTGGACAGACGGCAACTCAGACTAATAACGGCGGCCTTGACCGGTCATGGGCCATATAATAAACATCTATTTAATTTAGGTATTACTGACAGTCCCCTGTGCAGAGCCTGCATGGGAACAGAGGAAACGGCTGCACACGTACTTTTGAACTGTCCAGGTGTAGCGGCATACCGGGTAAAACATCTTGGCACGCCAAGGGCACTTCCAGAGGTATTCAAGAAGCCAAAGAGACTTCTGAAGTTCCTCGAAGAGCTGGGGTGGCAGGAATAGATAAGGAATATTCCCACACACGCAAAATAGGCGCAAAGTCGTCGAGTTGCGGATAAAAGCCCCCGTTTACCATACCATACCATACCATATAGGCAGTGGTAGCCCAGCGGTAACGCGGTCGCTTGGATAACCGAGTGATACGGGGTTAAATCCGGGTCTCGCACCTCTGATATTTTCATTTGCGAATCATTCTCTATCATGATCACCACTTGTCTTACGGTGAAGGAAAACATCGTGAGGAAACCTGCATGTCTGAGAAAAACCCAGCAAGACATGTGAAGTCTGCAAACACGCACTAGGCCAGCGCGTTGGCCCACTGATCCCACTCGTACTGAGGGAGGGCCGTACCCAGCAGTGGGACCTTAAAAAGGGTTGAAGAAGATATAAACAGCAAACTTTTATTATAAATAAATAGTGTAAAAACAAAAATACTTTGTAGAAATTACCCCTGTTCATATGTCGTATTTCTATCATCATAATAATTTATCTTTTATAACAAATTTTTTAAGGTCAATTTCTTTTATCAACATCTCAGTTATAAACACCACGAAAGATAAGCTGTTTCTATTTAAAGCGTTAGTTTATGCCATTTGCTGTAATAAGATGCAAAATGGCTGACGCAAGTGGCAGAGCGCCTAGACCTTTCTCTCAAGTTCTGGGTCATACAGCATGCTATTTTATGTAATAAATGTTTATTAAATATGGATTTGGCAGTCTATAATGATATCCATTATTTATTCAACATTAAACAGTTACAGTTGTAATATAATAAATTAACATATTTTTAGAATATTTTTTGTAGAATAAGTATTGCTTTAGCTTGCCTCATAGTATTCTTGATTCTCGAGCTCGAAATTGTGTTACGTAGTAATTTTATAAGCCCTTAGTTTTTAATTTTCCCTAAAACACTTAAAAAGTAATTTTGTAAATATATAAGTAAAGAAAGTATTATTTACTAGTATAAAATATTTAACGTCACGCTTCGACACTAATGTGCAAACAAACAAGAGTGGGGAGCACAGACCTTTCTCTCAAGTTCTGGGTCAAGCCGGCGTTTTTATGTAAGAGCCTATTAAATTATTTGATTAGGTACTTATTATTTAAAAATATTCAAAACCGAACCGCTCTACCTTAGTCCAGGTGTACCTAAAGTGATACAGATTCATTTTTTACAATAGTGTAGCTAGCAGGAGAAAAACCATGATGGGTGGTCACACCCTATCGACACCCGTGACTGCCGTCCGGTCTGTTATTTACCAAAAGACATACTTATTGATAATTTATGTGCGCTTCTTTACTAAAACTCAGATTTAAGAATGTCAATAGCTCCTAAGAAAGCTTCACGAGCTTACACATTATACATTTAAGTAAAGTTTCATATAAATCGGCTAAATAATTAAGAAATGCATTCGTTACACACAAACATACACATTCCTATATTTAGATTTTTAGACATTATCTGTATAAATACACGTTTCATAATTAGCGTATATTTGCATATATTACGACGACTTGGGGCATAAACGGTTATAATTTTTACCGTTATTAATAAACGATAAAAGTTGTTTACCTAATAATGTAGAACAGCATATTATACTATAGAGATGTGTAGGGTTTGCCTTCTTTTTATGAGAATAAATAATTTTTCATTCTTTTTAACACAATTTAACGTAATATGTGAACTAGGTACTTAAACAACTATAATGTAGTAGGAGTAGCTGAGTAGTAGCCATTGTAGAGTTTACTATTCTCCTGGCTCTATCGCTCTACCAAAAAAGCGCGTTGGCATCAAATTATTTTATTATCATACGGGTTTTACGTACTTACAAAATGTTGTCAACACGACTTCCAAGATACTACTGGACACGGGTCTCCCTTCTATACGAGGGGGATAGTAGTAGGGGACTTCCTAGATACATATTACTTAATTAGTTTCAAGCTAACAAAAGCATATTAAAATTATCTTATTAAGAAAATATGTACTCGTAATAATATAATAATTATTATATTATTACGACTATATACTATACTCGTATAACATAGAAGTGGGGGGCGCCTAGACCTTTCTCTCGAATTGTAGGTCAAGTTAGTTTATGTAAGATGGTTATTATGTTTACATTTGGGTTTTTGTAAATGTACTTTACTGGTATTGCTATTAGAAAATTAAGCAGTTATAGTGCCTATAAAACTATCAGTTAGTTTCTAGTTAAAATTACTGTTATTGTCCACTTGGCTTAATTGCTTTGGCTGATATTGATTGAAAATAAAATGTAGGGTTGAATTTAATTTAATTATTCATTTTAATATAGGGAAAACTCAGATAAAGTCATATACCAGGTTATTATAGGATTGCGTATTTATCTACAGGCTTATACATTTTCCTAATATTTATTTGTATTAATATGTTTTAAGCTGTAACGTAAACTCTGTACCTATTAGTCAAAGATTTGGTTGGTTTAGTTACCTAGTGTCTAACATATTTTAACTGTTATTGTAGAAAATATATTTTATGTAAATATTTAACAAAATAAAAGAAAATTAATATTTAAAAAATCTGAAGAGCTAACACTAACTTTATCATCTAATTTAGCACAATTATTGCTAAGTATTACATCTAAACAAGATACTACGCATTTTACCACTAACAATGTGCCTTTGCAAGACTTGTCTATAATTTAATAGATTATCAGTCTGTAATTCTAGTTCAGAAACTCGAGAACCTTCTAACGGCCCTTTCACTAAGAGAAAACTGAGAAAAGTGGAACTAGCGATCAATGAAGTCATACTTCGCAATACAGTGTAATGGCATGGCGACCTTAACGGATTAAGATGAAAAAGTTAATTGCCAGTACTTAATACGGCTTAGTTTTTTTCCAATATGTTCTTATTTTATTCATTCACATGTTTAAAATTTTAGTAATTGACGCAATTATAAAAAATCACTGATCACATAGACTTTTTATAAAAAATCTATAACTTTTTGGCAAATGAATTGTTTTTTTAATTGCTTTTATCAAAAAAAAAATTAACATAAAACATATATACTAAGATTCTTGATATTTTAACTTTAATATTATAATTTTTAATAACAGTTAAATTAAATATAAGATTAAGATTAACATAGCAACTGCAATCGATCGTTTATTTTAATTGCCTGTTCCGTTTAACGCAGACATCAGACATTATGTATTTGTGCCCATTTCACCTAGCTAAACACCTTTCTTTACCCACACCACTAACTAATCACTCTATCTTTGTGTGCGTTTGTATATACACTGTAGAGATAGATGCACTTGTGTGAGTGAAAGTACTGTACATCACACTTTCGAAGCGCTTTGTTTGTGTGCGTGTTGCGTATACGCATGCATTGCCAATGCCAGGTTACGCGTACGGAAAGGCGTTTCTACGCTAATATTACATGACCGGAAAATTTGCCGGTAGGAAACGATGTTATATTTTTTATAATGCACTAAACGACAGTAAAACTATGAAGTTACTAGAACTATTAAGTCTTTATATGCAATGTGCGGACTATTATATAATACTTTTGTTTGAATGAAACAGTACATGATTTATATTTATTATTTGTGTTAGAAACAACTGCACCCGCATTTAAAAATAGGGAACTCTATTTCGCAGGAAGTGAAAGATAGCAATAAAAAGTAATTTCGAAGGTTGTCATACTAAAAATATTTTTTTTTAAACTTAAGAGAGTCATTTTATTGACCATAGGGAAATTTACCAGTCCCGATTTGTACTTTTATAGCATTTTCTAGTCGAAAGTAGCTGACGTTGGCTAGCATGATACGTACATAAAGTTTTTTTTACAATAAATTAAAATCTAATAAATAATTAAAAAATCTTTATGGTATAATCACTATAGACCCTATAATTCTCTACCTATGCAGAAGTTCGAAAGTACACGTTTGAGACTTTCAGGCAGCTTTCCTTTGCCTTAGGGATAAAGATTATGTTCAATACAATTGATTGTACACACTACTGATTTATGTTTATAATTTGCAAGTTTATTAATGAAAGTAACTTAATCTAAAGTATTTATTTAAAAAGATTAATAAATAAATATTATAAAAACTCTATAATTTATTTTATTCATTAAGCACGATATAACCAAATACCATTTTAATCGCGGACAAACTATGATATATTATTTCCGTTCATTTTTCCGCACTAAGACCAATTGTTTGCAGGATGTAATTTCATCTTATCAGGTTTTACCTGACAAGTCCAAGTAATTATCATTTTATTAATTATTAATTATGATAGCCTAAGTCCGCTGCACTATTGCAGAGAAAGCTAGCCTACAAGCTAGATACATATAGCTGGATGACGACGTTTTGAAACTTGATCATTAATTAATCCAATAAATAAATAAAAAATCTTTTTTATATTTATACTAAGTATATAAAGTGTGTTACATTTAACTGTTTTGAGTAGTGAATTTTTGTTATTTTACGTATTTTTACGATTATTTTAAAATGAATATTGAAACTAGTATATTAGCTTTAATAAAGTTATAATAAGGTTTATTATTAGATATTTGGAGAAAGTTCCACCCATATATTATAATTATCATAAAAAATCGTAATTCTAAAAGTTCCGGATTGACTTAAACATTTTATTCCTTTTGTGTAAACTAAATTCTAATATTTATAATGTTTATTACCGATTAATATTCAATATCAAAATCTTTATACTTATATATTTTAAAACGACTATATCTGATTATTGATAGATAGTTCAAGACTATGTTAATAAAGATTTCAGTTTTGATAGTTATTAGTTATTAAAACTATGATCTTAACGGGGGAAAGTGAGCTTCCACGCGATTGCTTTTATCGACAATAATATGAATATGTCATAATTCTAGCCTATCTAGACTGCAATACCAAAAATAACATTAAGGTACCTACTTAAAACATAAATATATAAAAAGAATACCTACTTATTAATTATTATTATTTATATCTTTCTTATTAAGTATATCTTCTATTTATTTATAAAATCACAAACAAACACATTTAATAATTGCTAGTACATATTTTTTTAATCAATTTCTGGGCGAATTATAAAACAATTATCTTAATAATTTTCTTAATGCATATCTGTAATTTAATTAAGTTATTTTATAGCTGTAATAAAATAAATGTAGGTAACTATGAAGACAAATTATAAATAAGTAACTTTATATAAACCATCAATAAAACGTATTGAATTTGTATCACTTTTTAACCTATTATAATCTATGGCACTAACGGTAAAGGTTAAACTGGCATAATGAAAACAATGGTAAAAAAAGTGTCCCAAATTCAACTAATTTCCCACACGTAACAGTGCAGAGGACATCGAGCGCAGGCCGTTATAGCACTGACCCACATTCGCTTACATTTCGCTGAGATTGTATACACGTTCTGTTACTAACCTTATTGTTGCTATTGCTGTGTAGAATATACATTGCTGCATTTCAATACTTATTTTCTTTAGGAAATGTGAAATATTGAATTAAAATATTTAGGCTGTATAATTTTATGCCATTATCAACATATATATAATATATTTTCATTTTGTTGCAGATAATAAAATTAGGAAAATACATTATATATTTATTTTCCATAGAAAATGTCAAATATTGAATTAAAATAAGAATATTTAGGCTGTATAATTTTATGCCATTATCAATATACTTTTTTTTTATTTTCTTACTTGCAGATAATTAGGAAAATAAAACGTATATTTTTTAGTGTTTATAATCAATTTACACGAGAGAAAATGGTTATTTTATTATTAGTAATGTATTATATGTGGCTGTATTAAAACATTATAACGCATGAAATAGTTATGATATTTAGTAACGGCGGCCGGCCGGTGTAAGTCTGCCGCGCTTTCTGATTTTGACGAGAAATTATAGTTTATATCGCGGTTTCAAAGTCACGTACCAACTTAATGGAGTGTTACGTAGGATGTAGCAATTATATTATGTGGTTATTAGGCTCTGTGGCATCATTTTTGTTTATTAATATAAAAGCTCGTTAAAGGAATACAAGGTCAATGTTAAAAAGACAGATATGACAACAAAAATGTAGGCGAAAAATATCTCTGACTAGATTATATTTTACTGCGCTTCAATAAGACTAAACAAAATGTTTATTGTATTAATTACATCTTTGTAATATGTATGTAACAAAACTTGGTAGTTATATTTGTAATATCTGTTTACTTATATATTACGCTTTAACTGTCCGAAATAAGCTGTTCCTACATTTTTAAAACCACTAAACATTAGTTAATTTTTACTAAACTATATCATTAAAATATTGAAAAATATATTCTAATACTTATATAAATGGTTGAAAAATAAAAAAAACCTGCGTCTCTTAAAACGAGCATATGTACTTACATATTTAGCGGTAATAACACCGTATTACATACAGTTAATCGTACATAATCGTTAATGATTCAACATATACTGTAACGTTCAATGGTCAACACCTACATGCGCCTGCGCATCTCTTATATGTGATAGATAAAGTTATGTCAAAATATATAAGCTTATATAGAAATTTTAGTTTTTTAAAAAGTGTTTATCTAATTATGTCGGGTATTTTAAGAATTATAACTTAGTTTTCATTTAAAAGTACATACATTATTATTACTTGAATTTATGAATTAAATACCTTAAAACTAATTAAAATATAGGTAATTTACTGTACACTATGTATTCAACGTGTATTATTTTTAAATATTCATAGGAGCTTCTTAATGTGGATGTAAGTTTTAATTTAGTGCAAAATTACAGTACTATATTGTTATTGCAAATTTTTACTCAATATCTCACAGAAAGTATGCAAAGAAGTCAATAATAGAAATAAAAAAATAATGTTACACATAAGATAGAAATCTCAATGTCGCAAAGTGAATCGGGGAAATGCAATTTTCTTATGCAACTTACTAATGCAACTGTATAAAACCGACGTTTCTAATATTACATACTCGCATAGCTTTCTTCGACATACTCACGTAAATTGTGGCAAAAACAGTGCTTTCTTTTTCAATGTCTAGTGAGCGAGACATCAATATTAAATACGAATAAAAGAACGGGACGAGTTGTGTTTGAACGTATGTTATAGTCTATGGCCAATTGTTACAAACGTCAAATTTCCCGCCAAACGAATTTGACATTTCTGTTATCTATATGCAAGATAACTTGTTTGTTTCCAAATAATTATACATATATAATGCCGCGGCTTCGCTTGTTTGCGTGCGGTGAAATGTGGGACAATCGAAAGCCTTTCTCCGCTCGGTGGTTAGGTATTTTATTCCGTTAGTTTTTTTGCGGCCATCAAACAAATATGGCGGATGGCATCATTTTTTCGCTTTGTCACGTTAGATCATTCTTGTTAGATGGAAAGCAGCTCTATCTGCGCATAACTGTACACAGTAGAGAGAAATGATGTAATTGTAACTGACGAATATGTTTCAATTTCCTCAACGGATTTTCTTCCTTTAAATTAAAATTATTTAATAAAACAATGCCTACTTATAATTCATATACATATACATATTTTGCTTGCTGTTCTAAATTCTGCTGTCTTAATCTCTAAATTCTAATCTCTTTTAAAAGAGGAAATACTTAAAAACAAATAAGCTTAATAAAGTTTTATTTAATTTCTACCAACACAATTTTTCCTATTATATTTATAATAAAAGGAAGAACATAAACTGCTTATTTTACTAACGCCATATTATATAGTATATGAGATCACCACGTGTAGTAGATGTGCAATCAGAATTATGTACAAAAAAAGATGTTCAATATCACGTATTACCAAAAATACAACAATTTTATACATATTACTAAGCTTTCTTCATTTATCCAAGTGGTAATTGCATAATTTGCATAGAGTGCAGCCACTTTCTCCGTCTAACGGGATGCGAATCTGGAACACTCAAAGACCTGAATAATGCGTTTTCTGTATTTTTCCACTCACAAACAAATGGATATTAAGTTTTATTACCGCGTTTAAGTGACTCTAAAAGCATTTGATTGTTTAATTTTATATGAATAAAGTTCAGTAGCTTTATTAATTTATAATTGAGAAAACTTGTTAATATTCTACATCATTAATTTTTTTAAATATTAATAAATTAAAATTTAAATAATATAGACAATATAATAATATAAAAATAATAAAATATATATAAAACATAAATTATGCGTAACTTTACTTTTTTTAATGTATAATATTTTTAAATACTACAATAACATACAATAAAATATATTTTTAGACATGAATTATTAATATGTTTATCAGTACCATATAAAATACTTTTTAAAAGACTGAAGATTTTTAAACACATGTTATATTTAATTTTAACCACACATTTACATACATACATAAACAATACACATACATACATTTACATACGTACATACATACATATATTTGAAAGTCAGCTGACATAGTCTAGAGTGTAGACAAAAACTCAGTATGAACTCAAACTTTGCAGGGTCAATGACACTGCCATACATTTTCGCGGCAAACTTACTACGCCATTCAACAGGTCGTTGACGTTTTAAAGCGCAATTGACATTAGAATGTTGTATTTTTTTCATAAATTTCTCTGCCCTGGATTCGTAAAACATTGACGCACGATATTTATATTGATTTTTTAATTTTATTCGTAGTTTTATTTATTGTATATTTAAGTTATTTACACATTTACTTCAGGTTATGTAGGTTTTAATTTCTCAATAATAATTTGCTAACGAGGAGGACTTATTTTTGCCAAATACACTCTCTGCCACCCCCGCAAGGGTTATAACGTGAAGGGATATAGTTGTGCTACACGTAGTTTTTCAGATTGATAATTTAAATTATTCTGATTCATTGTAATTGTGTATTTTAAATAATTAAATACACAACCTATTTATTTATTTAAAATATATTGGAAATTACAATACACTATCGCTTTATAATACTGCTAGTACTATAAAGCGTTAGTGTATTGTAATTTCCCTGCCCTAAATACATTTCATATACCTAATATTGTTTTAAATTTAAAATGAAGACGTTATATGTCACATTGTAATGATCAATGATTTATAATTTTAAATTAGTCTTGTGTAAGTTGCTTATTATCATAAGAATTTAGGATAATAATAAAAAATCAAACATATTATAGTATTTAGTTAAGTTTAAAATGCCTTTTTAGCAAATACATTATTTCATGTAGACAACCAAAGATAGAAAACCAACTAACCAAAAATTTAGAATTTCAACCAGGATACTATTAAAATACCATTGATTAAAAAAGCTCTTTGCATATAAAAAACAATAAATAGTATGTATTGTAATATTATGTACCTCAGCAATAACAATTATTATAACATACTTTTAAACTTTTATTTCAAGTCAGAAAATTATTTATAGTTATATGTATACAATATAGTAGACATTAACAATGTAATTACATAAAATTCATAATACTTTGAGTTTTGATACTGCTGTAGTTATATCCTGCAAAATTAATGTTTCTCGTTTCACGGTCAAAAGTAAAGTGTGTCGGTGAAAGTTGGGGAAAGGTGATCCAATGGGGCCAGTTACCAGCGTTACGTGGTGTGACACTTTCTTTATAATATTTTACAGTGATATAATGGAAATCGGGTCGTAAATAATGCCCTTGTGAGGTTGGAGATTCTCATTTGTAAAAAGAATTATATCTTTAACTTAATAATTATATTTATAATATGTTTTGTTTAAGAGATTATTATTTTTAACCGACTTCCGCAAGGAGGAGGAGGTTATCAATTCGATCGGTATGTTTTTTTTATGTATGTACACCGATTACTCTGTGATATATGATCCGATTTAAGTGATTCTCCTTTTGTTTGATGGGCATTAGCTGTCATTTGGTGCCATAAAAATTTTTATTTTTTTATTTTTAATACAATTTCCTAAAAAGGTTTAAATAAAAGGTTAAAGGTAAAAAATTAAAGGTTTAAATTTAATACGATTTCCTAAAAAGGTATTCAACTATTCATATTTGTACTATAACTTGACGACACATTTGGCGCAGTTTGTAGTGACCCTACTTTCTTGCGCCAGGTCGCGGGTTGAGTACCGCTGGGGGCATTCATTTGTTAAACTCGTATGTTTGTACTCCAGTCATGGGTGTTTATATTTATAATATGTATGTATTTAAATCTATATATGTAGTATATCAACTATCTGGTATCCGTAACACAAGCTTCCTGCTTAGCATACCACGGAACTAGATGGCGCTGTGTGTAATAATGTCCCAACATATATTATTATAATATGATTAATGAAACATAACCATTATAAGTTAATAATCGTTTGTAGTGTTGAATGTACTAAGAAACTGATTTTGAACCAACGAGTATTTTATAACTGAACTTATTGCTATTTAAATAACTAATTTGTTTGAACTTTTAAAATGTTTAACACTAGTTTTGAATCAAATAGAAATAGAAAGTTTAAAATGCATTTTTATATACCGAAGTAAATTTTGTTAGCTCAGTTAAAATATTCTACGCGTATCTTCAAGGCGTGCACTCGAATTGTCATCTGCATAATGATTTGTACTATTCATGAGCGTTAAATCTTCGGGTCCACCCACATAATGCTTAATAAGAATTTAATTTGTAAATGATTATCAATCTAAGCTCAATATGTCTGAAATAATTTAAGGCTGAAATAAATGAAATAATAAAAGTTTTATTATAAAACTAATATTAAAAAAATACTTTTTTTTAATTATCCCAATGAATCAAGGTGATGTATCTAAATAAAAAGCCATATAATAATTAATTTCCGTCATAAAGTATTTCTCCCAGTTACTGTTTAACAAAGAGGTAAACAAACACAAAACATACTCTCGAGGAAAATTGTAAAGTTAGGTAATATATAAGTCACAATATGTAATTTAAGTATTTATTTCATTCGCAAAAAAAATTCATATCTCTGTTAATAACTATTATTATTTATGTAGAGATGTAGCGCGGCCTTAAAGATAAATCGTGAGAGGCGCGGGAAGTATTCAATAATTTTCACCACTTTTCCTATATACTTTCTTCCACTTTTTGTTACATCGGAGATTGTAATCAACCGACAGTCTCTTAATATTAATGAAAATTCTTTGATGCAATTAAATTCCCACTTAACACATGTATGTTGTTAACGCAATTCTAAGCCATAAAGAAAAAAAAGACATGTAAGTATGTCCGTGATACGTACAGTGTGTATTATGACATTATTTATAGGATCAAATCTGGTTGCGGGATCGAACATGTCGGCAACTATCACTTAACTCCGATATACATCGGCAATTTATCGGTATGTTAGCAATTTTTATGGTTGGCGTAGTTGTTTTACTAACTATTAATTATTACTTAACTTTTTGCAGTATTTGACGATACGTTTGGCTCAGTTGGTAGTGGCCCTACATTCTGCGCCAGCGGTCGCGGGTTCGAGCCCCGCTGGGAACATTTATTTGTTGAGCACGAATGTGTGTACTCGAGTCATCGGTGTTTATATTTATAATAATTTGTATGTATTTAAAATTTATATGTGTAGTATATCGACTATCTGGTATCCGTAACACAAACCTCGTAGCTTACCACGGAACTAGATGGTTCAGTTCAGTTCAGTCAGTTATAATGTAAAACATATGCCAACAGCATTGAAACACATTTTAGATAGGGTAATTTTAGATAAGAATATTTTAAGGTCTGTCCCTAATCAATTCACTATGAAAATAAAGATAAAACAAATGTACCTAATATACTAATATAATAAATGATTTTAAAGTTTATAAACCATCTATTTTATACTATTTTGTATGTTAAATAACTCTTAAAAAAAGATTCGAATATATATAAATGAAGCTTACGAATTTCGCATAATTTTATCGTTATATTACGATAATGTAAGTGATATCTTTCATGCAATATGCTTTAAAGGTGTCTTTTTAAACAACCAGTATGGTAAATACGTTTAACAAATTTTAAGGGTTGTGCCTCTAATATTATTTATAATATTAATTTTATTATATTTACTATAACATGTTAAAAAACTATATTATTGAATTTGTACGTATAGTATTTACAACAATGATTTATAACACTTTTAATTCAAGCAAGTATTTTTGATTCTAATTTTGATTCAAGTTTCACTTTGTTTCTATTAGGGTACAGTCAAAATGTTTAACTCCAATTGATAGCGACCAATCTAAATATATAAAAGCGAAAGGTTACTCACTCATTCACTCAGCACGAAATATCCAAAACAACGACGTATAAAGATGATTTTTTTTTGATTTTTTGATGATTTCGCGACAGGGTTGGATTTAGGAGGACTAAGTCTCTCGCAAGTTTGTAACCTTTGAAAGCCTTACATTTATTGTACTATAAACTTTAAATTTGACAGGGAGCACCTAGGACCCGTAGGAAGCGAGGCTGACTCATTAGTAATTTATATGACAAACTATTGGCTCTGGATAGTTTGTTCGTATACTGCAAATTATTTTCATTTTTCATTAAACCTAGAATGTAATGGCTGAGAAAAATAAATCAATATAGTATCAAAAGTACCTTGACTTTTGATATCAGACTGATTTCATTACAAACCGAATATTTAGAGACATATTCACTAATCTCAGGAAATACTGAAACGGTTTTAATGACACTTTCACACGTCTTTTACTATTATAACGACAAGAAAACCAAGAGCAAAATGTTATATAAAATATAAAATAAAAAAAAATTGGTAGCCCTATGCAGTATCAAATCTAGGTGACCGCGATGCGTCGTCGGTGTCGGTGAAATGGGAAAGCGACCTCGAAACGCTAACGGTACAGTGCACCGCTTTGTTACCTAGCTCTATGCACCGGCTACTTTCGCAATAACTAATTGCAACTCCAAATAATAATAATAATACTTAATTATCCAAAAAGATGTTTTACAAGTTTTACAAAATAATTTATGTCAAAATAAAATGTCGATAGGAATGATAAAAATGTAAAATTTTATAATAATAAATAAATAAAAAAATAAGTGAATGCAGCATCTGTAGCTCAACTAGGAAACCTGTATTCCAGCTAACAGCGCCAATTTCCTCCAATAAAAAACACAGTTGACATGCAAAAGTAATGTTAAGAACAAAGTTAAATACAAAATTAAACAAAAGTAAAAAACAAAATGTTGAAAACCAAAGATCTACCTACATAATCAGAGGCTTGTTGTGTGATCCTGTCTAAGAAAGAAGTTCTCTACAAATTTAAAATAAAATTTTAACCGTCTGTTAAAGCTTGTGTCCGTAAACTAAACAAACACTTCTACTTTAGTTTGATTACTGCTTAATTATTATTATGTCGCTTGCCTTTTATTCAATTGAAAAAAGATGCAATGACAATGAAATTAAAAACAGTGTCTAATTAAAATATGTATAAGTATATAAACCATTACAATTTAAACATCTATAGTTTTTATTAAAAATATAATTATTAGTCAGTCATTATTATTATAAGAGTAATAACATCTTATACATTGTCGTTATGCATCATAATATGTACATTCAGCCCTTTTTAACGTCTCACTGCTGTCATAGTCCCTTACGTTGGCCAAGAGCGGGCTATCAAACCTCACATGTCTTTGGAAAACTTATTAGGTTTTCTCAGGTAAGCAGGTTTTCATACGATGTTTCCTTCGCCATTCGGACAAGTGTATTAGTGAATATATCAGAGGTTCGACATCCGGAACTGAACCCACTGCACTCAGTTACTCAAGCGAGCGCGTTACTACTATGCTACTACTGTCACTTAGATATGCATTAGCTATTTGTTTTAAAAATCTATTGGTTTTTATAACGGTTATATATATAGGCTAGGAAACTTCAGTTAAAAACATGTTTAATTATTAAAAAAATGTAAATTATGCAAATAGACGTAAAAGTACAGGCGGTTTGTTTTAATGAGGCTTACTTTAAGACATTTATATTTTAATTTAATTGAATTAATAATTATTTAGCTTCAATTAAGAATTTAATAACCGTCAAGCATCTGTCGAATAAAGAAATATTATATTAAAATGTAACAAGGCGTTGGTAAAACTATACCAAATAAGATATTCGAATCTGCAATTAAAAGTTTAAAATCAAAAACACTACTTTCCTAATTACGAATTCCTTAATTTATGTAAATTCACATAGTAAAAATAAAAAAAAATATATAATTAACACATTTTTATTTACAATAATTCTAAAATAAATATTAATAGGAACATATGTGCCTATCATTTTAGAATGAAACTCATATAATTTAGTGTTAATTTATTCTTTACTCCAAATTTCAGCAAACTCTGTCCTATGATTTTCTTGTAATGTGTTCCCAGACATGCAGACAGACAAAAATTCTAAAACTAAAGATTCGGATTCTGTATGGATAATTTACATATTATATACTATTTCATCAGATTTTCAAAAAAAAATGTATAAACTGACTCAAAATTTTATTATAATATGTATGTATAGTTGAAAGAAAACTTAAATTATAATATGTAAATCTGTATCAGCTTCTAAATTCGCCCACACATTAATATACTAAGATGTATAGACTACAATATTTTTCAAGCAAAAGTTACACATGTCATAGAAATGTCCTAAAAAAGTTATTTATTTAATTATTTTCTACGTGATATTGGCGAAATAATCTGTGCTCAACTGGCACGCTTTGAAGCCATTAACAAGAGAATTGAATTGAATTTTATTTAATTTTAAGTTAATTTTAAATGACTTCAATATTGACTAATAATAATTAAAATCAAACAAGCGTTACGGAAACGTTTGGCAACACTCCACTGTGACACAATACCGTAAAGAGGTAACACGGTCACGACAATACAACTACGAACTAAATATATTTCATATAATTACTTCTTGACATGTGAATTAAGTGAGAAAAATATAATAGATGTGAAATGGCTTTGAACTTTCGAAATAAAATGTGGATAAATAAAATATTATCTTACGAATCTAGTAACATTTAAACGTATTTTAATTTGAATTTACACGAACATTTTATTTTGATTTGGTTTGCTGCAAAACATTTCATACATTTGGGATAAAAACGAAAACTCTTTAGTATGAAAACCAAAAATAACGAAATAAAAATCTAACTGTTTCATAAAATTTTCATAAAATTTCTTTGCATTGAAACATTAACAAAGATTTTGGGCTTATTTTTATGCCAAACAAAAAAAATGTTTTAAGGTTTAGTTGTATACATTTCTTACAGGTTTTATAGTAGTAAAAATCATCCTATTTCCTCTACTGACCCGGATAACAAGCTATCATATTAAATTTAATCAAAATCTGTCTAGGTGGTAGAGGTTTTCTTGTGGTACGTTCCCAAACAGACAGACAGACAGACCGGTAATACTATAAAACAAAAACTATAGATACTAATAAAACAAAAAACTGTAGATTTGACCACTGTTTCGATAATAATTACTATTCCAATAAGACTTTCCAAATAAATTTACAGATTCGACTCAAAATTTTATCATGAAAGATAGACGTTATTTAAACCATAAATATTATTACTATATTATTCTTATTTTTTACTAGTGACTCGCCCTCATTTCGCTCGGGTTCACCCCATCATTTAGCGAGCAAAGTCGCGAGTTCCGCTTGATGTATACTAAAACCTTCCTCGAGAACTACTCTATCCATAGCTGAAAATAGCATAATAATCGGTGCAGTAGTTTTTGAGTTTATCGCGAATAAAAAGATAGACTTTCTTTTATAATATGTAGGGATTACATGTAGAGTCAAATTATCGCAAATGGATTTTTACATTTATTTTAAATCATTAGTTATGTAGATTTTTGTTCTAATTAGATAACACAATAGTAATATACATTCAATAGAATTAGAAACACGCATATATTGATGCTGAAAAGTGATGACATTTACACCTAATTATACTGTACTACTTTTGGTGGCTTGTTGCTAATTAATAGTATATTTCTATTTGTAAAAGATTTGTCAGATATTTTTTTGAATAAAAATCACTTTCATAGTTATTGTTTGATCTGTGGGGACTTTTATGTAGAGCTCTAGAGGTAGAGACCTAAACCCATTCAATTGAAAGTTGTTTAAAAAAATATTGAAACCCCTTTTATTTAAAATAAGAAGATTCCTACCAATAATAATAACAATTAATAAGAAGTAAATAATGACGATAGATTAATATCTTTTATTTACTGTTTTAAAATTGTATATAATGTAACCAATAATAATTAAAAGTATTTTTTTAATTTTACAATATGTAGTTATATTTTCCACAGGTAATAAAACAAAATAAATATAATTTATAATCTATAGGTATCTGCTTTTTAATTTAAGTAAAATTTGGATTAGAAAGACGTTACTTGCACTTCACTTTAACTAAACTATTTATTTATAATAATATTCCGATCAAATATAAATCAATGAATAGCTATTTACGCATTGTAAACGTGCGTCCCATTGACATTCGCGTGGCGGGGTGCGTCGACCCCACTTTCACTATCAGGCCGCACCCCGCTTTCCTCTTGTGTAACGGGAAATAGTGACGTACATCGCTACATTACGTAACGATATATAGAACACGATTGTAGATTCACTGCGCTTCGCTTGTCGCTTTGCGTGCTATAAAATTACTAATAATTCGTGTCATGTGTGTGATAATTGATATAACTACTGGTAGTTTAATTTGCTTGTTAATTTAAAATATTTATTTATTTATTTATTTAGTTCGTAATCAGAAGAAGATACAAACATACTCCTTAAACTAATAACAATTATAATGTAACAAAACATAGGCAAATGCAGTGCTGAGACGCACGCACTAGGATACCCTGTGTCGCGTACGTCTAACCTTCCATAGAAAAATTTATATTAAATAAGCAATTATAATTAAATATTGGAATACTGTAATTTTTTCATGGATTTCTTGTATGAAATAAACGTTATTATATTATTATTATTTATTTATTAATAAAATGAAGTAGTATATCATCAAAATCTTATATATATATATATCGTCGACCTCAGTGTCAATACATAGTTACATAGAAAAAAAAACAAGAGAAAAAGTCACAGTATTATTATAGTATTAAAATACGACATACCTTGAACTTGTAGAGATAATATGACGAGGTAGATCCCCGCATTAATTGCTTTGGGGGTTCGACGTCTTTGCTTTCACTGTTCCGGTCGCAACGCTTTCCTCTTGTGCAACGGGAAACGGCGTATGGGTTATGTAATGTCAGTTATATTACACTTTTCTTTATCTAATATTCTTTATATATATATTTACTATGATATAAGTAGTTTTAATTACTTTTTATGTTAATGTTATGTTTTACTTATTAACTTATTATAGCGTTTAATACATTTTTTCTATAAATAAAGTTTTTGACATCATAGAAAAGCTCGGCTCACATTGGCGCTTTAGTTCGACAAAAACATTGAGCTTTCTAAAACTATGTATACCTAATATGATAGTAAAGTTACTATATTACTTATTTATATTTATTCGTATAAAGATGCGAAGATGTATTTTTTATACATATATCTTCTACTCAAACAAAGCAACAATATTACGGGAACAAATCATTCTTTTTATTTCTTAGGAACATTTTTGCATTGTATTATACATCATCGTCCATAAGCAATACCGTGAACTTGTCAGTTTGTTACTCCTAAATCTCTCACATTATCTTGGCATTGACATGTCGGGGTCTAACGATTCTTTTGCGACCCCATATACTTAAGCGGGAAATTGATGATGA
This sequence comes from Boloria selene, assembly GCA_905231865.2. Taxonomy (NCBI): domain Eukaryota; kingdom Metazoa; phylum Arthropoda; class Insecta; order Lepidoptera; family Nymphalidae; genus Boloria; species Boloria selene. Next base: position 2,614,734 of record HG993156.1, read on the forward strand.
ACAAAATCTTATGCAATCCTTTATTCAAGTTGTCGTATAAGGTTTAACCATTATAATAAATGAACTGTCTTTTAGCACTTTATTTGGGATTTATTGTGATTTTGGGTTCCCGACGTGTCGAACGCTATTCAGTAATCATGGTTCCGGTAAAGACTTTAACCAATAATAGTTCTAATTATTCGATTTTAAAATCAAGAATAAAGTGTGCATTGTGGAATATTCACACTATTGTTAAACACAACACTATGCCGATATGCTTAACAATGTATTTTTTACTCTCTTGGGGAGTCCTCATTTAAATATATATTTACAAATAAGCTTAACTATTATAATATTGTCTCTGAATTAGTCAATTCTATGTTTAACTTTGATCAGATTTGCTTGGTCGTACCCGTATCTACTGTACATAAATCACCCATTTTCGCTATTACCAAAATGTGTTTGCGACATCGATCAGCCATTGACACTGTACCACAAACAATAAAATAATAAGATTGAAAATAACTAAAGTAGTATAAGCGTCATCGAATTCGTTTCTTTGTAAAATACAATAGTATTGTATTCAGCCCTTTAATAGTGTTGTAGTCCCACAGCTGGGCATATGCCTCCCTTCAATGCGAGAGGGATCAGACCATAGTCCACCAAGTGCGGGTAAGCGAAATTCACACATCTTTCGGAAAGCCAGGTTATCTCAGACATGCAGCCTGTAGGTTTTCTCACGATGTTTTCCTTCACAGTAAGACAAGTGGTAATCTTGATATCTGAAATGAAATATATTTTTCATTTATTTAGTTATTCATTTGTCACCTTCCAAAGTTACTACGATAGTAAACGCCAAACGCATTGATATTCGCAACGCGGGGTGCGTCGACCCTACTTTCTCCACTTTGGCGAATCCCGATTTCCTCCAACTGTCTAACACTATGGGACGAGTGACGTCAAGGTATTTACATTATGTAAATATTTTAATTAGAAGTGACACATCATTATAAATGATTAGAATGAAACATGCATATCTAAAAATTCCGAAAATATTAATACTGGCAATCTTAGAAAGTTAACATAGTAAAAATGATCTAACAGATTATAAAAGTTCGTTCATTACGAGCAAACTGAGTCATATTGAATTATGTACATATTAAGCGATTCAGGCAACACCGGTTCAAAATATAAATAAAATGATGACTAATATTTTTAAACATATAACATTTATTTTAATAATAAAAGTGTGGAGGTAATAACGCTTTAAATATAGTTTAATTTTACTATTCGTATTAAAAGTTTCTACGTTCAAATTACATATTTACGGATTTATAATACCTACAAAATTATGAACATTATTTAATGTATTTGGTATATAAATAAAAATAATATAACACTAAATAATAAATAAATTACATATACGCAATACAAGCATGGAAGATTGTTAATATTGGAAGCACGTGCGTTACTACTTTCTCTATGCTCATTTCTAAGTCCCGTTTTTCTGACGCAACGGGACGCTAGGCGCCGTCACGCAATAGTTGCGTAACGACTTTTATTTATGTGAAACTGTAAGTTTGTTTAAAAATAGCTTAGGCAGCAGGCTTAGCATTACACATGACCATGAGTGTAATGACGAGACTAAAGTTTTTAATATGACGAAATACATTTTAAGTAAACATTTACTTTGGCTGGAGAAAACTTTGAATGTATTATCACTACTCACTACATAGTATAAAACAAAGTCGCTTTTTCTGTCTCTATATCCCTGTGTCTGCTTAAATCTTTAAAACTAAGCAACGGATTTTGATGCGGTTTTTTTAATAGATAGAGTGATTGAAGAGGAAAGTTTATATGCATAACTAGCAGATCCCGCGGCTTTGCCTGTGGTAAATCATTTATATTTAATTTAATCAAAAGCCTAAAAATAAGTTTCTTGCTTTACATAGTTTCTATATAAACTTACATCCCCTATTTCAACCCCTTACAGCCCTTTTTTACCTTGAAAAGTAGCCTATGACCTTCCTCAAGCTCGAGACTATCTGTGTACCATCAGTTTTTTCATCATTACATTTCAATAGATTCAGTAGTTGTGACGTGAAAGCGGGACAGACAGACATCTAGATTTACCTTCACATTTATAATTAGTATTAGTATATTAGTAAGGATGTACGAGTATTCTACACTAACTGTTGAGACGTAGGGACGAACCCCACAGTGTCCTTATTCAAATATGTGCAATTGAAAAAAAACAATGTTCCAACGATATTATTAGTAGTTAAGAATCTATTATTGATGGGATTTGTCTCACAATAAATTAAAACTAAAGCCTATATACTTTCATGTCTATATACTATTACGTATTATATTCAAAAAATTATAATTTTAATGTAAAACTATCTTATTGTGAACGATGATCGAATATTTCATATTTTTGTCTTTTGTATTATTCTCTACAGCATTGTTGATTATCCTATAAATTATATGTACATTTATATATAGCCTGTAGTATGACCTAAGCTAATGAGGTCAAAAAAACAATTCAGCCTAAAACAGATGATGTAATATTACAGATGACACAAATTATATTTTTGTGCATGATGTAATACAATGCCATCACATTTTCTACAAAGTTTAACAAGGACATCTATGAATGTAAATATATATATTTTTTATTTTATTTGTCAACTGGAGACTCACACAGGTTCAGTATGGGTTCGTAGTATTAGATTTCCCACAGTAAGCTAATAATTTTCCAGTAATAAATAGTATTCTTTATGTAACTCCGTCCAGTTTTTTTTCCTATGATGCGCTCTTGGACAGAAAAAACTAAAAACTATAGATTTTTGTATCGATATCGATAACAATTTTTACTTAATATATACTTACTTAGTATATACTTATTTTTACTTAGTATAATTTTTGAACTCGAGTCATGGTTTCAGTCACTTATTATATGTACGTAGTTAAAAGTTATAATATATAATATGTAGTATACCAACTATCTGGTATCCGTAACAAAAACGTCGTAGCTAACTACGGGACTAGATGGCGCTGCTGTAAGAATGTCCCAACATATTTATTTATTTATTTATAAAAAGATAATAATAACAACTTTGAATAAATAATGAACTTCAATAAAATTTTGCAATAACATTTAATGCACAGATTCAACTCAGAATTTTATTATAATTCATAGACGTGTTATTTTATACACAGCACTAATATATTATATTTAAAAATATTATAAGCATTAAAAAATATGTTAATAACATAAATCTAACAAATGATAACATTTAATTCATACATTTAATATAATTAAATCGTAACATAACTGTCATTTCCACTGAAACGTGTATTCCGGTAGGAAGCGTTAGCAATTAACGAAGAAAGTACAGTTAGGCACAACAAAGAATTACGTAAGGTGAAACGGCTTGCGCAAGCGAGCCTTGAACCTTGCAGGAACTGGTAGTTCCGTGGGTGTGTACGTGTACCATCTTTTTATCTTATACTAGCAATACGCGCGGCTTCGCCAGCGTTCATTTTTTCAATCGCTACTAAACTTCATTCGATCATTCGCTAGGCGGCTACCTATTACATATTACATTATGTGCGGCGTGCACTTTTCCTCTCCTGTTATTGTAGTTTTAGTAGGGATCTTAATTTTTTTCTTGCAATTAAAATAGCCTACATTAATCAGTGTCAGCTTTACTTTTTTAAAGCTTCTTTATATTCCAGGTTATCAGTTGAAGTGGCCTTTCATCATTTTTGACCTTCATTCTTCCATCAAACTCTCCTTGTTGTCCCTCAATATTAGGCGCAGATTGAAGTGCATCAGGTGTATGCACATATACCGAACTAGTTAGATATGTATATGAAACTAGCCTTTCCCGCGGCTTCGCTCGCGTTCTAAAGGCTGAAAATCAAGAAATATTTTTCTCCCGTTTTTGCAACATTTTTCATTGATGCTTCCTCGATAAACGGACTATCCAACACAAAAGTATTTTTTTAATTCAGACCAGTAGTTCCTGTGATTAGCGCGTTAAACCAAACAAACAAACAAACTCTTCAGCTTTATAATATTAGTATACATAGATTATAAAACCGATAACATATATGTACGGGACGCTAATAGTGTTATATTTGTGTGGAGGTAGTAAACTATTTACGCGTAAACCTAAGGAATTATTAGGTAGAAAATATTTAATCAACAAGATGAATTAAATTAAAAAAATCAATAAAAAAGCATAACATGTAAAAAATAATATAAATTTAAACAAAACACATTCAGATCAAGTGTTTTGCACTTGTCCGGACAATGAAGAAAGTACGGCGTAGTAAGTTATGTAAGGTGAAATGGCTTGCGTAACCCGGGCCTTGAACCTTGTGAAACTGGTAGTTCTGCGGGTGTGCCATTCTGAATGGACCGTTGATATATATACTCGTACATACTCGATATATGTACATACATAAATATAAAATGTAATTTAATTTTGTAAAAAAATATTACAAGCGATATTATGATGCAAAGATGCGGTTACATCGAGCTGCACAATAGGGGCGGCATTTTTAGACATCTTAATACATAGTACTAATATTTTGCTTAGTGCTTTTTAACCACGGAACTCACTCTGACCAGAGAAATATACCACATGGCTCTTTTATTACGTGATGCCCTCCTATATTTCCTACTATTATTAACTAGCCACCTGCGCGGGAGATATTATAGTGCACAAGTCTACGCGCAGACACAAGTGCACTCTCTATTCCTATCACTCTCATATGATAGTGTGACGACTGCTCGACACGACCAGTGAGAGTTAAGGCGCAAGACCGACGACTTCACGAGGCACGGGGGTGAAACTCCGGGCTCTTACTGTCTTACGTAACAGGAAGACTCAATAACTAAACTTGGTCCGACCCCCGGACCTCTCGGTGTGCGACCGTATATACTAGATACTATACCACCGAGGCAAGAATTAAGTTATTACATATAAATAATGGCTATGAACTATCAATATAAATCAAGTCGATATATTTCTCGGTGGAGCAATTAAAAAACTCATTAGAATTAATAATATTTGCATGAATAAAATAAACAAGGACGACATTATAAAATACCTTTTTATATATATAAAAACCATTCACCCAAAACCAACCACCGACGACACGTTTGGCTCAGATGGCAGTGACCCTGCTTTCTGCGCCAGCGGTCGCGGGTTCGAGTCCCGCTGGGGGCATTCATTTGTTGAGCACAAATGTTTGTTCTCCAGTCATGGGTGTTAATATTTATATTATGTATGTATTTAAAATTTATATGTGTAGTATATCAACTATTTGGTATCCGTAATACAAGCCGTAGTTTACCACGGAACTAGATGGCGCTGTTGTAAAAAAAATGTACCAACATATTTATAACTGAACATATTACAACTAGCTAAATCATTTTTGCAGTTTGTATACACACGGATGCTGGGATCGATGGCCTCACGTGTGAATCACAGAGGGGACGAAAATTTGGATAAATGAGTCCTTTGCTCCTACCGAATTTAAACTGTCGCAAGATTACACGATGTATTTTTTGTTATTTCCTTAATAAAGTGAAATGATGAAACGAACTAATTATTTTGAATTATGTGTATTGCTCATAAGTATTTAATTGCTTATATAGTGTTATGGTGAAAATAATAAACGGACTACATAATATATATGTACATATAAGTTTTAATGAGATATAGGCATTATTGATGGGGTTTTGTGACGATTTTATCAGATCTAATTTGAAGATTTAAATTGACGACCTTGAATATGTATTAAAAAAAACACAAACTAATATAATTTTCATATAATGTATTCTAACATTCATGAAATCTCTCAATACCAACCAGCCTTCATAGTTCGACTGAGAATTAGGATTCACTGTCTATAGCCTTTGCTTTAGACAAATTGATACCTACACACATGGCTAACTAAAGACTAAATAAACATACGTTAATATTCTGACCATGTTATAAATATTAAAAACAATTGCGATTTCCATACACACATATTTTTCGACACGTTATCTTGTCTAAATGCTGGCAATGCAAATAACTTGACGATTAATACTAATCTATTAGGTAAAAAGTATACTTTATTACCTAAAAGCAAATGGGTGTGATGGGTGTGGTGACCATGGTTAGTGGTTGTTTTTACCCTATGGTTGGTTAAAGTTATGGTTAAGACGGGCTGTTGTCCGTAACTCGACGGCTAGCGCCTATTTTGCGTGTGTGGGAATTGTCTAAGTCATTCTTGCCATCCCAGGTCCTCCAGGAATCTTAGCGGGCTCTTCGCCTTACCGAAGACCTCTGGAAGTGTGCTGGGGGTGCCTAGAAGTTGTGCCCGGTATTTTGCTACACCTGTACATGTTTTTACCCTATCATGCTATATACTTTCAGCCTTTAGGACTCTATTTATAGCTGCAGTAGGTACTTCCTCGATTATTAATTATTAAGTCGGTATATGAAAGGTACATTTTCCTGCATAATATGTAAGCAGACAGATATAATACGAAATAATAAAATTACTCATAAGCAAGGATATTATTCAATACAAAGAATATTCGCACTGATTCAACTGCAGTTCAAGGCTTATTACGTCAGCGAGGTCGATGTACGATGCTGTTGTACACTTAGGCCGTGTCCATACTAGCAAGTTCAATTTATCATTAGGATTAATTTTATTTGTACTTTAAATATTAAGCTGCTTGCAAAACTATTGAAATAGTTCCCCTAATATCAGTTATAAAAATCAAGACTGACTTATAGAATATAGACTATAAGTAGACATTATTTTTTGCGAGCTCTAAAGCGTCTGGTATAAGTTACGGAAAGTGTCTGGCAGTATAGATTTTTAATTTTTAATTATATTCTCTAGGGGCATACCTAAAATTCGGTACTGAAGCATTAAGAAAAGAGAATACAATTTTACCTAATTTTGGCACCGGGGTATTTTTTGTAATATAAAACAAAATGTGACTCGTGTTTTGGTGTAAATAAATTTTTCTTGCTTAATATGTGAAATAAGCCTTACATCAGCCGATGCGGGAACTTTGTTATCCTTTGTCAGTGAGGGAAATTGAAACATATTGTTAATGATACGTGACTTCTGTAAGGCAAACACTTTATGGATGATGATGTATTAAAAACATGAAAATATTTTTTTTATGTTTCATTCAAGTTACTTTTTTTAACGTATTGTGCCTACATACATTATAAAATAAAAAAAAACTCTTATTCGTGCTTTTATTTCATTAATTAAAGAAAATAATGTAACTAACTCATTGGAACTATCCACTAAAAATAAAAATATCAAATGACACTAATGAATTTAATTTTCTTTCATTTTTTTTCTTTTATTATTTCTTTCAGGTAAATCATTCGTTCAGTAGCATCACTAAGTAATTATAAATAATAAAACAATCTTGGTTTTTAAAGGTCATTTTACAAATAAAAGTAAGAATATTTGTAGTGACTATACTTTCTGCACCAACGGTCGTGGGTTAGAGTTCCGCTGGGAGCATTCATTTATTGAGCATAAAAATATTTGTACTCTTACTCTTATATACGAGTATATATGTAGTGTATCAACTATCTGGTATCCGTAACACAAGCCTTGTATGTTTCCACGGAACTGTATGGTGCTGTGTTGTGTGCAATAATGTCCCCACATATTTCATTATTTTTTATTTACTAGAAGCAAAACTCTTCGTCTCAAAAAAGAAGTCTTAAAGTAAGGTTTTTTTAAATAGGCGATAAGACCCCAGATTATTTCTATTGATCGATTTTAAAGTGTACTATTAAAATAAAAATAATAGAAAAGTTAATATAAAAATTATTATTCCTAAAACAAAGCGAAGCCAGGGTAAACCACTTGTAGTAGAAGTAACTTAATTTGGTGCATGTTCATGTCTGCTGCAGACTAAAAAGAAGTTCGCGATTCTTCATTGTACTGAGAAATGGAGATTTCTGTCTGAGTCTTAAAATAGTCCAAATAAAACTACGATAAAATCTTTCTCGGAACGTTTTCTGGGGCTGAAAAACAAAGAGTCTGGAAGCTGAAAGTTATAAATGTTTTCTTTATAAATGTATTAAAATACGTTGCTACTACTATATAATTACTGCTACAATACGTATACTGTATGACAAAAGTGTGTGAAATAAAATTAATTTAATTAATTTGTTCAATAATAATCTGTATAACATGGTTAATAACAAAATAATTTTTAAATATTCCACTCGAAAAACGAGCAACTCGAACTTACTGCATCTAAAGTTCTAAAGTCACTACTTAAATTTATTATCATATTTCTCGTTGACTGACTTCACAAAAGGAAGTAATTATTCGCTTTTATTATTGTATATGTCATGAGATACTCTAAAGTTTATGAATTAATAAAAACTAATCATCTACAAAATGAATGAAAATTGTAAATGTACACTTAACTCCTTACAAATTATTTTTCTCATAGGATCTACTCGAGTTATTTATTTAGTAAGTTAGTTTAATTTTATCTAAAATATTTTTATACACAATCTACTAATACAACAGACAGACTGTAGACTACAATTATATAGATATACAGTACATAAAAGTTTATGTAATATCGTAAAGAGCATTCATTGAACCCACCCTTATTACTATTCTTCGCACAGCACACTTTCAACGCATTTGCACACGCATCGCGGAGTAAAAGAAAACACTTTCTGACCGGATACGGACGCTAAAAACGCTTGAAAACTACAGGTCGTCGCACTTTACTTATATATGTTGGTGATATTGTGTATGTATTACATGTATTATGACCTAAATACTTCCATTGACTCTCTCTTAGACCTAGTCAATAGACAGTCTTATTAATAATCTTTATTAATAAAATGATCGATTGAACCTAAGTTTAGATTTAAGTTTTTATCCAAAATTTGGAAACCACTAAGACATAAATAAGGTTAGAATATAAATAAATATGTTAGGACATTATTAACAGCGCCATCTACTGCCGTGGTAAGCTACGAGGCTTGTTTAACGGATACCAGATAGTTGATATACTACACATATAAATTTTAAATACATACAATATACATATTATAAATATAAAAACTGACTGGAGTACAAATATTCGTGCTCAACAAATGAATGCTCCCAGCGGGACTCGAACCCGCAACCTCTGGCGCAAAAAGTAGGGTCACTACCAACTGAGCCAAACGTGTCGATAAATAATATATAGCTTTTACGTACACTACGAGTATATCTTTGTAATTTGTAATCTGTTTTCATGATTTATCTTCTTTCTTCTTGAAGGGTTCCTTCCGTGACTATATTGGGAAAACCAATAGTGACTAATGTAAACGTATCTCAAAGGTAGTTGAATGGATTTCAAACACTTCTTCTTCTATAGAATAGAATGTACTATATTAGAAAAAGAAATATATATTAAGATTTCTAGTACCTAAGTCTTGTGTGAATAATTTTCAAGACGTATTTTTTACCTATCCGGCTAAAATAAAGCTATATGGCGGCATTAATAAGGAATCGACGGTAAGAGTTGAGGGAAAGACTAAAGGAAATATTATACAGTTATACATATTATTCGATTAAAGGGTTAATTTTCATAAATTATAAAATTACGAACATTCTATGAAAAGGAATACTGTAAAAGATAATAATTTGTATTATTTATTATACTTGTATCTGTCACAACATGTAGGTTTTTAACCCATTTTGAAGAAAAAGTGAAAATAATGTTTTTTTCGTATTTTAGATTGTTTGATTATTTTTAAGGTCCCTCACAGACTATGAAATACAAATATCTATGGGCTGGGCACGGTCCTTCCTTCAATACGAGGGGGGAAAAGCCATAGTCCATGATTCGCGTATAACCCGGAATTTACCACTGCCTTTGATCCGTCGCCTTACGGTAAGGCCTCATCCGTTCAGATGAAACTTATCCTTAATCATATTTTATTATTAAAAAAAATTAAGCAACTTTACTCCTAGAATAATTTATTCCATAAATATAGTCAGATATTCCGGGTCAACTCATTTAAATTCAACGACAGAGGCTCATGCTTCTTAGTTCTGTATCACATATCATGGAAGAGAAAGGCAGACGACGACCTGGTAAAAAGGAACACACTCGATACCTATAAGTTATACATAAATGAAATAAATGGTTTAGTATATAAAAAATCACTGTTTATTTGACGACACGTTTGGCGCAGTTTGTAGTGACCCTACTTTCTTGCGCCAACGGTCGCGGGTTCGAGTCCCGCTGGGGGCATTCATTTGTTAAACTCAGATGTTTGTACTCCAGTCATGGGTGCTTATATTTATAATATGTATATATTTAAACTTATACATGTAGTATATCAACTATCTGGTATCCGTAACACAAGCTTCGTAGCTTACCACGGATCTAGATGGCGCTGTGTGTAATAATGTCCCAAAATATTTATTTATTTATTTTATTTATTTTATTTGTTCACAAATATTTTACCACGATTTACTCTTTAGTAGTTTTACTTGTTGCCTACTATAAAAGTAAATCTGAGAATTTAATTTGATGTATTTTAAACTTAAAAGAAGAAATTTTGAACTTGAAGTTCAATAGTGTAGCTCATTCATTATTTTTAAAAAATAAGTGGAAACTGGAAGTCATTGTACTTATAAGCCAAGATGAGAATGATGAAATAATTGCTACTAATAACACAGTAGATTATTACTAACTTTTATACATAATACTCTACTTAGTCTCTCCCGTGACCATGATTGCTGTAAAGCATACAAAACGTCGAACCAAAAATCAAAATAAATCCGCGAAAAAATCCGAAAAGATAGTTTCATTTATAACTTTTGTACACATCTTTTTCTCAAAATTCCCATGAAAATCCCATATACGTATGTATTTATAAAAACAGTGAAGAGCAAAAAACTAAACTATTAAGCGCAAACAATTAAATTCAATTAAATGATCAACGAAGTTTAATGGCTTACCACAAACAAATAAAAAACCTAGCTTCTAAAGAAACGGCGACTACGATCATTACTTAGATATAACTCAACGTTATAACATGCGGTTTACGTAACATTCCGGTGTTATTACCGGGCCTTGAACCTCGGAAACGTGCTTCAACGGGGAAGTGAACTTGGGTGCTTCACGTGTTCGCAACTTACGTAACTGTCTATGATTCTGGTTTATTTGAATTAAGTCGTTAAATAGAATAAATGTTTTGATGATTTTAATATCAGTGAATGGAATTTTGTTGAATTTTAATATTAGAATGATATTAATTAAATAAAGGTGATTATTGTTCATATTTATTTTTGGTGTACAGTTTTAGTAGAAAATAAGTAAGACATAACTAAATTTGTATTTGCGTTGGTTTTTAGGAAGGAAAAAGTAAAGTGCCTAACTAAGAGTCAACGTCGAAAAACGACAGTAAACGATTTATTAACATTGTCTGTCCATCTGTCACGGTTTTATCTCTAAGGAATGTTTGAACACATCATGTTGAAACAATTTTTCTTTTGTTTTCAAGATGAAAATATTAAATGATTTGATAACAGCCTTAAATATAGTATTTATTTCCGTACCTGCATCATTATCCTACTCAATAATAATAATGCTCCCGACTGATTCCAATCTCATTGATTGCCTAGGAGATATTATAGTGCAAAAGTGTACGCGCAGACACAAGTGCACTCTGTATTCCTATCTCTCTTTACTCCGGTGGAAAAACTGTTCGATACGATCAGCTAAGGCGCAGGACCGACAGCTTTACGTGCACTCCGACTTCCGAGGCACGGGAGTGACACCGACACCGCCAACTTCTCAATTCCAGACTGTTACTGAGACTTACTAAACAGAAAGACTCAATAACTAAACTTGGGCCGACCCGGGACTCGAATCTAGCACCTCTCGTTGTATGGCTGTACATGCTAGACACTATACCATCGAGGCACAGGTTTAGGTATATGTATATTGTATGTTTATCCTTTTACGCATTATACTATAATAATAAAATGCTAATTATGAAAAAAATATTATATAGAGGGGTGGCAATGAGTCACGTTGATGTAAAGGAAAACACGACGACGTCACTGGCAGTACGACGCTGCTAAGGTTGTTGAATAATGAATCACAGATTGTTTGATTTACTTAGATCTATTCATATTTTATGTAGTAGATTAAAATTTATTATTTAGATTATGACGACAATGGTAGCCCAGTGACGACAATGGTAGCCCAGTGACGCGTCGTGGATAACCGAGTGATGCGGGTTCAAATCCGGGTCTCGCACCTTTCATATTTTCAGGTGCGAAACATTTCTAGATTACCACTTAACTTAAGGTAAAGGAAAACATCATGAGGGAACCTGCATGTCTAATTGAACCTAGCAAGTTTTCGAAACACATGAAATACGCCAACGCGCACTTAGTGGTAGTGGACTATGGCCTGATCTCCCTCGTATTGAAGGGCCTGTGCCCTGCAGTGGGACGTCAAAAAGGGCTTAATAAAATATTTAGATAATATATATGTGCGTACCATTTACGCAAAAAAGGATAGAAAGGATATTCGAAAAGTTAGTAGTGGCCTTAATTTTCTAAAAAAAATTTAGACTTGGTCTTGTTAGTAATGTATTTGATTTTATTTTTGTATGAAACAGTATTTTAAGCCATAAACTATATTTCAAAATTGGTTTACACGATCTTTGATTTTCGTCTTAACCACCATGATCGAACTAGTAAAACATTAACAAAAATTATGGATATATCATAAATATGAGTATATTTTGCATTTACGCATCGATTTATTTATATCAGAAGAAGAAAAATCTTTCTTACTGAATTGAAATTCAATAATTAAAAATACACTATTTGTACAAAAATTTAACTATAACCATTATTTAATACTTTCTAGGTTTACGCGAATATTACACATTATACATTATAAATGAAACTATCTTTTCGGATTTTGTTGTGAATTTATTTAGATTTTTGGTTCCCGAGTCTCTCCCGTGACCATGTATGCTGTAGTGACCGAAAACATAGTTTCATTTATACCTATTATTTCTAATATCTTAGCGTTGGTAAATAAAAATAAAAAATAAATAAGATTTGATGAATGTATAGGTTAAAATGTGAATTTTACCAATTCCAAGAACTAGTTATAACGTAGTAAGAAAACGATGACGCCAATATCACCTGTTTCTTTACGTCATTCCTAAGATCGTAATTAAAACAAGTTCGTAAGTTGTTAATTGTAATATTTTATTAAAATAATCTTATTTCTATATTTAAAAATAGTATAGTGAACCGGGGCTATTGTAGCTCCGGGGCTATTGTATCTAATCACTTTATCTTCTTTCACAAGTCGGTTAAAGGAGTAACGACACTACTAGTTGATAGAGAAACTAATGCTTAAAAGAGTGGATCATAGATTGTAGTTGTATCGCGTCTACTTTTTTACTGATGGCGCATTATTTTTGATCGACTGTTTTTCATTGAGAGCGCTGAATACCTACTGTTGTGTTTTAGTGGATAAAATTTTAATGTGAGCCTTATATAACAAACTTTATGGAAATTACAAAGATAAAGAATAATTGCTTGTTAATTGATAATTAATTTCTTTCACTGCCGTAGTTATCTAGAGTTATTTATGAAGTTACAATAGCCCCACGAAAATTTTTACAGAAGTCTCTTGTATTTTCAATGAAAGATACAATAGCCCCGTAGATTTTAGTATGGAAATAAAAGTATTAGTGACGCCAACGTATTTTTTCTATCGATAAAGTAAAAAATACTGAATTTGCGAGTAAATGACTGTAAAAGTTTATAATTTACACTATTATATATTAACATAATTTTTTATAACTACAATTTACTTTTAGATTGTGCTTACCATCGTATAATTTAATAAAAATATATACCTAAAACTGTCCCAACATTTATATTTATTTATTTAAATCGCTTAACAGTTGACGGAGCTATCGATGAACATACATAAAAAAATATATTATACAGCTGTGGAACATATAATGTCTTCGAGTTTTAATCAAAACTAGCGGACCCGCGGTTTCGCTCGTGCTAAAAGTACAAAAACTATTTTTGTTTTAATGGTAACTTATAAGGTACCAACGATTGATTCCAAATTTAGTTTAGTTTAATTCTACTACTTTTAACCAATTACAGTGTAGTTTAGTTATTGAGTCTTTCTGGTTAGTAAGTCTCAGTAATCGCCCAGAGTTGGGAAGATGGCGATGTGTCACCCCCGAGCCTCGGAGAGCAGTCAGTCAGCGTCAGTCCTGCGCCTTAGCTCTCACTAGTCGTGTCGAACAGTCGTCTCACCGGAGTATGAAAGTGATAAGAATAGAAAATGCATTTGTGTCTGCGCGTACACTTGCACTGTAATATTTCCTGCACAGTTGAGCAAACTCAATGAGATTGGACGCCGTGGCCGGAATCAGTCAGAGAATAATATTCCTGAGATAATAAAATGTTTTGTATTATCTTTGTAGTCCATGGTATCGGCTCAGCTCATTTTGTATGAACGCGCACATCGATTAGCACGATGTTGCACAGTTTTGCTGTAATACATTAAGAGTTAGCAAAATAAACTGGATTTGAAATGTCACCATTTTTATTATTATTAGATAGAATGCGCTTAACGACAATCAATGCTAGGAAGCACTGATGAGGTCTAGGTTGGAGCACGTTTGCCTTGGAGATTCCTATTCCCTCTTGCCTTGAAGTGGCAGAAAAGACGGATGTAGGAAGGGTGTTTCACAATTTAGCAGTTTGTATCAGAAACATTGAACTGGTTGGATTTCAACCACGAAAGCTCTACTCTCACGTAACTTTAACTCAAGCACTCACTACTGTCTAATCGGGTTCTTTTTGAGATGAATAAACACGCCTGTTTTGGTGGTATTAAACTTAACTAAATTGGCATAATTCTAGTCGGACACCTCAAGTCAACGCGATTCACCAAAACCTCTCTTTGCTCAAGGATCTTAGTAGCACTGGTTCTAGAACTAGATAAGTATCTATCCGCAACAGCGCTGTCATCAGCGCATCCAAAGATACCGGGTTTCTGAAGATCGTTGTTGAGTAGCAGGAAGAGTGATGCGGGAATAACGTATAAGCAGCCGTCATCGACCCGAAATGATCTCTCTCTCAGAAAATCAGACATCCAGCTACAAAACCCAGTGGTTATTTCATATGCCGGAAGCTTAATGATAAAAATGCCATGCTAGACATCAAGCCATGCCATGCAAGACAGGTCAAAAGCCTTTGAAATATCGAGAGAAACGGCGAGTACCTCACCGTCTTTTCGATGGCTTCATTCCAAGCGTATATGATATACACTAGAGTACATATAAATTGAATTCAAGTGCCTGTTTCTAATAATAACCGTGTGGCACCGGCAGCGTAGAATGTTGCCCTCCTTCCTACATCATGGGTGTCATAAGAGGTGATTAATTAAGGAAACTGGGGAACCGTTTACCAGCTTATTAGGTTACCCGTAGTAGGGCGTAGGTTAGGGCTTGCGGAGATTGGCACCAACGGGATCCTCTAGGGGCCCGCCACTGGTGGTGTATGTCGCATGAAATGAACGTCTCAAATGAACGAGACTGTCACTGCAGGAACCTGACGGACTGGCTACCGAGCGGCAACGTACTGTGAGTTCCTGCTGCTTGAGCCAACTATAACTGTTACGGAACCAAACCTGGTAGATCAGGTTCGGTATATTCAGCGTTTAAAATACAGCGCTCGAACTATTATGACGTAAGGCTGTTTCTGAGGTGACAAATCCAACCAAAGAACAAATCGTGCCTCCAACTGTTCCTACTGGGGAGTACCTGGTTACCATCTTTCACTATTTGCCTGTTGAGGAAAGCACCCAAGAAACAGTCGCCCTTGATTTAGAGTGGATGAGAAGGATTCTAGAAGAAGCGATTTCAGAGATTCGGAGGGTCTTTGAGGTGTACAAAGTTGATGGTATAGTTTGAGACTTCCTCGAGGAATTTGGTTTTGCCCGTCTCTAAACCAAGCTCAGTTTATTGCTGGTTTTCAATTTCGGAATGGAGGGACAAGAGAGCTTTACCTTCTGTATATTTATAACCTCAAACTGCTGGCACCCAACGCCACTCACCTGCAGAAATTACTGAAGATCACCACTGAATTTAGTAATTCTATCAGGATGGGGCTTGAGCTAGACAAGTGTGCATGTGATGAGGGAGCAGGTTAATCATTCGGCTGAGATAAATGTTGACCCTATATAAACCGAATAAGGACCCTTTCTGAACCTGAATCGTACCGGTATCTGGGTATGTCGCAATCAATAGGGGTGAATGAGATGAAAATGAAACAGTCTGTTAGCGAAGCCTTTTTTGGTCATTTGGCAAAAATTTGTAAAAGCTATAGCGAGCCTATAGCGGCTTATACCCATTCTCATGTGCACTTTCGGCGTGCTTAAATAGACTTAAACTGAATTTGAAACCCTGGATAGAAGAGTCTGCACGACTTTGACTCTTTAACGCATGTGGTGCACCTAAAATCGTATGTAATAAGGTTGTATATGCGGTGGATGAAGTGTTTTGAGCGTCAAAACCATGCATAATCGGGATATAGTAAACGTTAGTTACATACTTCGAGACAAAGAAAGAGTCGTGCAATGGACGTAGAATATGATAAAGGACTCACTCCCCTATTCTTAGCCAAAAACAAGTGGCCGGCCCCGGTCGTACTTAGCACCTCTGACCGTGAGATCGTGTGGAAGGAGAAGGAGTTGCACGTACGCTTATTTAAAGCTCTTAATGAGCCACACGTACATAAAAAGCGTCCGTGTAATGGCTGCACTTCGGTGACCTCTTTGGGAAAACCAAGGGTTTTGTCTGTACAATACAGGATCAGGCAGTTAAGACGCAAAAATACCGAAAGTATTAAATAAAGTATTATGAAGGACGTCTATCGAGTTTGTCGCCATCCCGGTGAATCACTCAAGCATGTGCTTTCGGAATATTCAGCGCTCACTAGCACTGAGTATCTGCACGGGCACAATCAAGCCAAAATCCTTCACCACGAGCTTGCCTCGTAACACAGTCTCCTGGATGAGAGGCTGCCGAACAAAACAAGCGTAACGTCTGGCTCTATTGCAACCGGTCCATCACAGCTCGACGGATCGTTAGTAGAGAAACAAACTGGCCAAGGGTAAGATGCAAAGAAATGCTGCAACTCGTCCCAATCTGCTGAATTGCCATCTGAATCGCCACACCCGCCTCTTTTTTTACTGAGGAGTCTGGAGTCAGAGGATAAGCAGATTTTACGATACAGTTGTCTGAGGTTCCCAAGGGAAAAGAAACTGAGACTGAGAAAATATCAGGATCAGTTATATGCAGAATGTTCAAGTAATTTGCTTTTTTGATGTTCGGTTTTCCGAACTAACTGTGAGATAGTGATAGTGCGAAAAACGCCTCTCCCAGCATGATCAGTTTCTATGAATAGAAACAGCTACTGCTGTGGTGGGCATGAAGCCTCCCAGAAATACCATTTGAACGGTTGGATATCGATGTTGAACGATGTCAGCTTTTTCGTTTAGGTAATTGAACAACTGAGTTGTCTTCCGATCACCGCTATGTGACTGTTCGACACCTAACAAAACCAGTATCGACCAAGCACCACAAAACCGAGAAGAAAGTACAGAGACGTTGGTAGCAGATGTTATTACGAGCGTACAAACCGGACTCGCTTCGAGGTTCCGCGGGGTTTAAAATTTTTCTCAAGTGAATACCCCGGGTACATCCTGGGCTGGCAGGGCTCTTAATTTGCGTCTCCTTGAGAAAGAGTATATATGTCTTAGCGATCTCAAGGTAGTAGTGGACCGCATAGAGATTAGAGTATAATGCTCGAATTTTAGAGAAGCACACTGAAAAGGAGAGAATAAGCAGTCGCTGCTTAAAATCATTTCTCTTTTGGCTTTTGATGAGTCAGAGCTGCATTCTTGATAACATGACCCTAATTGGAGCAGTGTTAATGGTAGATTTAACTGAAGACCACACTTACGCCAGAACCCTCCTGGATATCACCATCGGGTCTTCTCTCAGGTCACCAACCGGCACGATGAAAGTCATCCCAGAATTGTTCACCAAAGGTTGTGGTGCAGCTTTTCTCCAAATTAAGCCACCAAAACTCAGGTCAGAACCTGTCATTGAAATGCAGCACAACTGTACAGAATCATTTTCCCGCGTATAAATCAGCTAGCGAACATCGCACCGGAACTCAAGCCAACCCTTGATGCGACGAACCACGCTACAGGATGATTTGGCAGTTCGTCTTTGCTCGCTGGGTAGTGTTAGCCATGGCCAAATTCTACCACCTATTATAATGTTGTTCAATTAGCATTACCCAGGGGTCACGTGGAGGGTAGTGAGGATAAGAAACCGATTCCGATATGACCTAATAATATAACTTTAAGGAATACACGCGTTAAGTCCCGTTATACAATATATGATATAGTTATGAAACGCGAAAGCTTAAAAAGTTATATTGCAAACGGAGTTGCCGGAGTTAGCATCTAAAGTTCGTCAGCTAGAGTGTTTGCGTCGGAAGAAAGTGCGTCTTGAAAAATCGTTGACATTTTTTAAAAAGTGTCGCGATTGGAACTTGCTACCTACATGTGTTCGTATAAAACCACGTAGTGATATAGCGGATTCTGACCGTATTCTAGGCAATACGAGTGTCCGCCTGCTACTCCAATTGATTCGAAATAGCCACAAGGATTTAAATGATATACAGTGTAAATTATACGCGTTACACTTGGATTGCAGTGTTGTTATGTCGGATGGTGATTTTGAGTTGTGTGACCGCCTTACCTACCTACAAGCTCAGAGATTATTTGATTTGTCTAGTAGCAAACACAACCGAAAATTTGAAAAGTTACTTACACGTAAGTCAACTTTAGAACCTACTGACCGTAAAGCTAACACGGTGATTAACATCTCGAACAGAACTCTTGATGAATCCACTTTATCAGTACTGGAAAAAGGTTTGAATTACGCACCAATACCTAAGCGGGTTCCTTATGAAAATATCATTTGTAATGTCGAGGAGGCCATTATACGTAATAAAATGCCACAGTGTGATGCGGATGCATTAAGACAGGATATTGCAGTCATTTTGCGCCGCTCTAAGTTACCTGAAAGTAACATTACTCTTGAAAAACACGCAGCCCTTGGCAAACTACGCGAAAACAAAGATATCCTGGTTCTCAAGGCCGACAAAGGTAGTAATGAATACGATAGATTATGATATTAAAATTCGGAACCTACTCGCCGACACGAATACTTGTAAGCCAATCAGCTACAACCCAACTGCCCGAGTGACGTCATACACGCTCTCTAGTACAACAACATAAGGAGCTTTTTACGGACGACGAGTACAATTGGCTGCAAAGCCCTAAAATATCGCAGCCTCCAAAACTTAAGGCAAGTCCAAAAGTTCATAAGAAAGACGTGCCATTGCGACCAATAGTGAGTCAGATTGATTCTCCAACGTACCACTTGGCGAAACATATTAATAAAATCTTGCAGCTATTAATTGGAAACACGTCATCTTATGTAAAAGATTCTCGACATTTTATCAGCATCATAGAGGAGATCCAGCTAGAATCTGATGAGATTATGGTGAGTTTTAACGTGGAATAAAAAAACGTTATTCACCAATGTTCCGCTGAAAGAGTGCCTTGAAGTAATCAAAAACAAATTATATTTCAAGGGCATATCAGATCGGTACGTTGCTCTACTTCAACACTGCTTAGAAGGTAACTTTTTTCTTTACCAGGGTCAATACTATCTTCAGATTGATGGAGTAGCTATGGGTAGCCCAATAGCACCTTCCTTAGCCAACATCTGGATGGAACATTTTGAAGAAAAAGCTTTGAAAACAGGGCCTTTCAATATCCGACTATGGAAGCGATACGTTTACGACGTTTTGTTTAATTAAAGGGAATAAGAAGGAAATAGAGCAATACCTCGACCATCTTGACTCCATTCACAGTAAAATACGATTTACATATGAAATGGAGAGCGATCGTTCGCTGGCATTTCTGGATGTGAAGTTGCTTGTGCGAGAAGATGGCTCTCTAGGGCACACTGTATATCGCAAACCGACACACACGGATAGATACCTTAATGCCTCCTCACATCATCACTCACGTTATTTACAAGCGGTAGTAACGACTCTGACTGGTCGAGCCCATGATCTGTGTGACCCTGAACATTTGGATGCGGAGCTTGCGCATGTTCAGGAGGTACTTAAGAGAAATGGGTACAAAGTAGGTAGAAGGAATCTAGGTCACCGTGATACACGTACGAAACATCCAGAGGTTAACCGCCAACCTGCTGCGTACTTGCCTTATATCAAAGGAATAACGGACAAAGTTGGATTACTACTAAAAAATTACTCCATTAAGACTGTATACGTTCCGTTTTCCAAGCATGAAAAACTTTTGCGCACGCCGAAGGATGTTATCTCGTACCAAACACCGGGTATATACAAAATTAATTGCAGCTGTGGTAGTTCGTATATTGGCCAAACCAAGAGAACCATAGCGGAGAGGGTCAAAGAACATATCACAGTTGTAAAGAATAACCAGACAGGGAAATCAGCGATCTGCTCAACTCAAATACCAATCACTGGATTGAGCTCCACCAGCCGAAGGTTTTGCCCATCGATCGAAGATACTACCGAACAATCGTTCGCGAGGCTATCGAAATAAAAAAACATCCAAACTTCAATCGTGAAGATGGATACAGGCTCTCGTCTGCGTGGAATCCGGTAATAGAAAAATTTAGATATCGCGATTTCCCGTCCGACACACCCATGGATAATATTAGCACCGTGTGTAGTGGCCATAACAAATTATTAAAATTAAATGAGGGTACCAGCAACACACTCCTCTAATCGTGGCAGGCGATGCCATCCCCCGCCAGTCTCCCCGTGACCACGGCTGGTGCAACCCGAGCAAAACGTCGGGAATAAGGTATCTTCTACCTTTAAGTAATACACGCGTTAAGTCCCGTTATACGATATATGATATGACCTAATAATGTCGTGTAAGAATGCACTGTACTATAGTACAATACACAAAATTTCGTTCAAATGGATTCAGTCCTTTTTGCGTGAAATGCGCCGATAGATTTGCTAAGTTAGGTAGTACTGCTTTTTGTACGTACTGATAAAAATAGGTATTGAGTTACACTAACTTTGAAGAAAGATATTTAATATTGTTGACTTTCCTTCAATAATTATGTTTTGACGTATCTTTTAAGATTTAACCACCGCTAGCTTTTCAAGGACTAGTTAATCAACAATATTTTGTTTTCCTATGAAAATAGAACATTTTTCTGTAATAAAAATATCTTTAGTAATCACCCCAACATACGTTATTACTACACAAAATTTGGTTAAAATCGGTCCAGTACGTTATAAATTGTAATAATAATTATTTAATATTCATTCATTGTTTTTAAAATATTTAATGTACAGATTTTTAAAGTTACTGTTTTATTATATGATATATTGTATAGATATTATCGACAATCGATATAACATACTTATCAGGCATAATCCCAACACTTCATTTTTAAAAATAGCTACAATAGCCCCTCTTTTACGAAAAACAGTATTTTTAAGCAGGAACTAGCCTTCCTACATTGATACAATGCCCAAATTATTTTCTTAAATGCCCTTGTTTATCATATTCAGGGAGTCCGAGCATCATATCTCGTCAAGTTTAGGAGTAAAAAGTAATAGTTACATTTGCCCCCGATACGGGGTAAATGTAGCTAAAATTTGTTCTTTAAATTAAAATCAATATTAATAAGAATATACTGGGTATTGTCTAATACAATTAATTCAAAATAAGTCTTAAGTATCTGATCGTTTAAGATATTTAAACATATTTTCCGTAAATTATTCAGTAGCTGAAATACAGCTTCTCAAACCTACCTCGGGCGGAGAAAATTCACTTTTTAGATACAATAGCCCCGGTTCACCTTATGTTTTCCTTAAAATATTGTTTTTTTTCAATTTTTGACACTGTAAAGGCACATGACCTAACTCATTGCAATCATCAATCTACACACGTATTTTTCGGAAAAGAATAATAAACTGTTTACAATTTTTATTAAAAGTTTTCCTTAATTAAATTCAATGAATTTACAAAAGTGTAACCTTAACCTTAACTTAAAATTGAGGTATTTTATTTAGATGACGCAATAAAACCACAAAACGTATACGGCAAAATCGAACTTGAATATAATATGGCATAATAAAATGGTAATTAAACTAAAAAATACATAAATGTGACGTGAGGCCAGAGATGAGTGTTAGTGCAAATTATCGACCTTTAAAGGATTTAAGCATACACTAACGTAGTTAAAGTATTATAAAAACAAGAGAAATTGTTATTCATGTTAACTTTTACTAAATAAATTCTGAGAAATGACAAACATTCAAAAAGTAAGTGAAAATACCCCATCGGAGAAAGTATTAGTCATACGTGACGTCTCTACGTGAGTCAGTTTCAGGGGGTGACTCATAAGCGATTTACGATAACTGATACTGATTCAATTAACGTTATCTGTGCAATCTTCTGCGGAAGGAACTTAAAAATATGAAGGTTTCCATACAGTTTAAAATGTAATACTTTAATGAAGTTAAAATATAACTTTTGGTAGTAAGTATTATACATATTATCATCTCTAAAGATTTTTTGTGGGAAAACCTGCATGTCCGAGAGAACAAGTTTTTGAAAACAGTTTATGGGCTGATATTCCTTGCCTGGAGGAGGAGGCGTAGCTTCATATGTAAGGAAGGCCTTTTTTCGTTGGGAAATGCATTGACGCGTACCACGGACTACCAGGTTAAGTGGGACTCACCAGCTTAAAATAAGCCAGTTCTACCCACTAATACCCTTGTCATCACCCGTCTTTATTGGGAGTTGTAGGATCGCTTGGGCATGCAACTACGACTTCCCAACGACCCGGCAAGTCTGCCAAAGCAGAACACACAGCCAAGAGGATTTGTCCACAGTCCACTCTGCTATCCAGAGAAGTACCAGGAGAAACCCACATGACACACCGCCCACCGAAGTGGGCCCCTCCTGGCCCCAGACAATATTTAGTACAAACACCACCCCGGGGTCCCATCCCACACGTCGGAACGCACGTTGGGGGGTATTTAAGGGAGGCCTGTGCCCAGCAATAGGATGTTAAAAGGGCGGAATACCATATCTATAATTTAAGGATTATTCTTTATGAAAAGTTAATTTAAAATTAATATATCATCTATATTCTACAACCTACATTTGAATGTGTGCGATTTACGTTAAAGAAATATTATATCGATATGAAAATTACTATCAATCTACATATAGCTACGCTAATATGTTTAGTTGCATGATTTTGAAATAGAAAAACATGTACATTTTTGTTTGTTTGTCTACTACAATAAACTCCTAAACTAATAATAATAAAATTTTTGCAGGTTGGAAAGAAGTTTGAATTGTATAGTGATAGCAAGAATAACTTTTTTAATTTAAAAATAATTCATTAGCAGAATGAGATACGGCTGAAAGCCATATAAATTATGTCTATATCGAAATATGAAAAGGTTTCTTCGAGTTAGAGAATAGAATTTAAACAACTTTGTACGAAGTTTGCAGAGTGTAATTAAGAAGTTATAGACAGAACTAATTTTTTCTCTAGTAAAAATAATAAGTCTGGTGTCTTCCATTTTTCATTTAACACCTAAAATATACTTACATATTTTTTTATGCGGCATTGTTATATAGAAGTTTTTAGTTAGTCTATACTGCATGATTAGTTATTTTTAAATAAAGCATTACCTATGTTAGAAGTCACGTCAAATAAAGAGAAAAAAAGGTTACACGTATAGCGTATGCTCGTTCGCTCTTTAGCCCTTAGTCGTATTTCCTACTAATTTTCAGATTTATTTTTTTTTTCAAAAAACCCAACAGTCATGTCAAAACTTGACTTTAAACCATTACTCATATTTTTAATTCCACAATAAACCGATTGTACTCAAATTATTAATTTTTGCAAGTCATATCTCTTTATCCTTTGTAAAGTACCGACTAGCTTCTGATTTAATATTGCGCAATGACGTTTTAGTGACCTTACTAGGTACACGTACGCCCTGTTACGTATTAATTTATAGTATTTGCATGTGTTCAATCTTAAGTGTAATCGTTAGTAGAAAACATAAGGTTTATACTACACATTTATTATTAAAAAAACTTGCGTTTTATGGTGGATGATGGGGTTTTTAGAGCAATCGCTATCTATACTGTATACTGTATGTGATTATTGTTTGCATCATATCTTCATGTTATGTACCCATATATAAGATTCATATTTATAAATATGTATGTATACGTTTTGTCATAAGTTGATATTATATGTATTTTAAATAACACTATCATTTTAGTTATTTATGGTTCTTGAACTTTAAAATGCTTTACATCGTCGGAAACTAAAAATTTGATTTGAAGGTACAAAAATTCGAAAGTGCCAAACTCCGATAGCCGTGATGTAATAAAGCCTATAGCCTTCCTCAATAGGTAAATGGACTATCCAACACAATAAGATTTTTTTTAATCAAACCAGTAGTTCTTGATTAGCGCGTTTAACCAAACAAACAAACAAATTCTTCAGCTTTATAATATTAGTATAGATTGGTGATAACCCTATTTCAGTTTATCATACACAATGAAACTAACCTCGAAATTCGCTTAGCCTTAGAAAAACAAAGTGTATGGTAGGTACTTTGCTTTTTGTACCAGGCCTTTGCTCAAAACAACAAAGTATCAATATATTACGATATTTGTTCAAATGCGACATATCCATGACGATACTTACTGATTAGATTCACTTGTTTGTAATATGTAGCTATTATTCTACGATTCATAACGTCACATATCTATTTGCACATTAACTTCCCATCAACCAACTGAAAAAATAAAAAATGATTACATTGTTAACGAATTATTAAAAAATAAGTTCTTTAATCAAATTTTATGTTTAAGATGAACTTAATAATATCATAATAAATATATCATAATAAATATATCATACTGTGTGTTTCATACTCTTTAATGCTGAAACTGTTAAATGATAACTGAAATGAATTTCAATGAAAGTAGACTGAACTCTATACTAATATTATAAAGCTGAAGAGTTTGTTTGTTTGTTTGTTTGGTTTAACGCGCTAATCTCAGAAACTACTGGTCCGTATTGAAAGAATATTTTTGAGTTGGATAGTCCGTTTATCTAAGAAGGCTATAGGCTATATTACATCACGCTACGACCAATGGGAGCATCAGGAGCGGAACATCAATGAAAAATGTTGCAAAACCGGGAAATGTTGCAAGCGCGCGACTCAGAAAAATTTGGTTTCCGGTCTTTAGAACGCGTGCGAAGACACGGGAAATGTTACTAACATATGCTATAGTCTCTAGTATAAAATATGCAATATCAATGTATTCTGTATAGTACGTGTAACGTGACATTATAAATTGTTAATTTTTATGAAACTTGTATTTGTTAATCTTACAATTACAATAAAACATAATGAATCAGCTTGTTCTCAGTTCTAAACCTAAATTGAGTGAGATGCCTTTTTCGGTTTAAGAACCCGTTCAGGAAAACGAATCCTTTATAATGTATATTAATTAATATGAAAAAAAAAACTTATTTCAGAAAAATATTATGTAATTTCGCACTTGTTTCTTGTAGAGGCGGAAATATATTTTAATTTCAAAGTACCTATTCAATTACTTTTTTACGACATTTAAAGTTTATTTGTATTACGTTTTATAGCTTTTACGACCTATTATAAGGAATTTATATAAAGATAAAGATGAAATACACTTTATTTGGTATCGAATCTTTTAAGAAACGATGAAACGATTAATTTTAATATGTATTCATAATACCTACTTCGAAGTTTTTAAGGGAAATTGAAGATAAACAGAAAGAGCCTCTTTGTTATACGACTTTTGTATATACTTAAAGACCACAAATAAATCTATTGAAATTCTTACACAACAAAAGTAAAAAAACGGGTAGGTCATTAAGTAATTTAATTTTGTATTAGGGCTTGATGTTTCATAATGGCTGCTGTTTGAAGGAATCAAATAAAATGTAAAATAATATTATATCGTAAGTGCAATGTGTACCTAATTTCTTATTAAAATATAACAGGAATGTAATTTTCGCACTCTTCTATTGTATATGTATAGATAAAACTGATTAAAAATAGACAGTTCTATAATAATTAATATATACATTATAACTATTTCGATCGACTGAAGTTATTGCATCTTAACTTAAAAAAGAAACCAAACTAATTTTTTTTTGTAAATATTAAAATCATTTACTACTAAAATTGTACTTGTTTAAAAAAATATCTTCAAATCAAGCAATCATAGAGCGCTTTTTACCGAAATATAATAGGCTTTTACATACATACATTTTTTAAAATATCAACTTCCTTATCATTACGACACAAAAAATACCAAACTAACTCTTGAGTCATGATTGCGCAACATGTCATCGAACTGTACGACCTTCCCAACATGTGCGCGTGCGCATATTTTCGGCGAGTCACTGATAACGTATTTTAGACTCGTTAACACCTGTTTTTTATTGTATTTTTATTTATTGACGACTTGTTTGGTTTAATTGGTAGTGACCCTACTTTCTGCGCTAGCGGTCGCGGATTCGAGTCCCGCTGGTGGCATTCTGTAATTGGAGCACGAATGTTTGTACTCCAGTCATGGGTGTTTACTGGTATCCGTAACACAAGCCTCGTAGCTTACCACGGAACTAGATAGCGCTGTTGTAAGAATGTCCCAATTCCGTAGAATAATTAGAATAGACATAAGCAAATGGATCCCAAAAATTTATATCTTGAGTTTGTAAATTGCAATCATTATATACCCCTGATCCCTCCTTGTATTGAGGGAGGCCCGTACTTAGCAGTGGGACGTTAAAAAGGGCTGAAAACAATCTGATATACCTACATATATTTATAAATCCTTTAGTACACCAAAAGAAAAAAAAACATAAAAGATACAATACAAATATATCTATGTATATTAGCATTCCGAAACAGTGATTTTTTTTATTACATACTTATAGTTTCTAAATAGATATTTTATTATGTTCATTACATGAAGGCACATCTAATACACAGTTGCGCTTACATCATCTCGCGACGTGCGCGAGCGCACATTTCGAGGTTATTACACTTCCAATATTAAAAATACACCAAAAATTACATTTTCTTCGGAATGTTTGGTTTCATCTGGAAAATACCAAGAGGTAATAAATTTTAAGAAAATAACATTATTTCCTCAGAATTTAGATATTTTGGCTCTGCTAATTTAAATTCATATTATCCCTTTTTCTATACTAGGTATTAATACAATATACTGTAGTAAGTAACTACATTAAAATATATTATGTAACTAAGAAATATTTTATAATAACATTTTGTGATGTAATAAAACATTATTATAGTACATAATTCACAAATCAGAATGCCGAAAACTTTATACATATAGAAATCAATTTATGTAAAACTAAAAAAAACGGCTGGATTTTTAGTTTTTAATTTGCATAATTCTTCTTTTGCTTTGTTATGTCAGTGGGAGTTTAGTATAAAAAATAAGAAAAACCGACCAAAAATCGCTGAAAATTCAAAAATTTCAGAATTGTAGACTAGTCTAGGGTCGAACTCAAGCGAAGCGAGTATGAGTCGCTGGTGATTAATAAAATAAACATTAAATGAATGCAGACGAACGGTAAATAGCAAGTTACATAGTACATAAATATAATTATCATACCCTATTGTTTTATTAATGTTTACAGTTTGGACGCCATTATCCGGTATTTGGCGATAGCTGGCGCCGAGGTGTTCGACCCGCTGCGAGTCAAAGTCCTATAAAGCACTCTACAGACAAAGTATGCAAGTGCAGGACGATGACAAATCAATTTACATAGAAACATAGTATAATATTGTCGATTGCTATGAAAACATCAACGTATATCAAAAGCCTTTCGAATAGCCTCGACTATAACACCAATGTTTGTAATTAAACGTAGTATTAAACAAAATGCATATCGTTTATTTCTTTACAGCTTATTATTCTAATGAGAAGAAACCCCTATAAATACGTTAGTTTAGAATAACACAAGCCTAAGTAAATTGCAATCTTAGGATCAGTCAATTAAATCAAACATTTAAAGGTGTATTTTACTAACTTTGAAAAATCTAAATATTTATTAAGTATATAGTATTAACAGGTTAATTATAATAGTTAGTTTGTGTAGTTTCCCTTCATTCAAGATTAATAAAATAACATTTACATATTTCCTACATACTAAACATGCGATAGCTGGCGCCTGCATTGCTTACAAAGTGTTTCTAATACCGAATCATATATATCAATAAGATTTTTCAAAAAATATCTAATATAGTCCTGGGTTCGAGTCCCAGGTCAGGACAAGTTTAGTTATTGAGTCTTTCTGTTTAGTAATATCTCCTGCGCAGTTGGCCAGTCTCAATGAGATTGGCCGCCATGGCCGGAATCGGTCGGAGAACATTAAATATTTTTTGGAAAATGCTATTGAAATAATCATTATAAAACAAAACAGAGGCCGAAACTACAGTTTAAGAATTTTTGTCTATCCGTCTGTTATGACATTACGAGAAATCGACTGGACAGATTTTGATAAAAATTGGTAATAATAGCTGGTTATTCAAGTCAATATAGGACATTTACAGGAAAATGTCTTATTTCTGAAAAATCTATTAACCGTTAACTCTTACTTAAGTACACCAAGTGAGGCGAGGAAGATTCGCTAGTACATTATAAGCTCGTTATGTACAAGTTAAGCTTTATATCAGTGTTTAAAGGCTCTATCTTATCTAACACTATCCTAATAACTACTACAATACATAAACGCATCGACAGACGCATGACTAACCAACATTAATATAGATATATTATATATATGATATAAATGTTTAAAAGTCATTGTGGTTTAAGCATTTGATTCATACTTTAGTTTTTGGAAATAATTCATGAGAATGTAGGTAATGCTCTCTTCATGCGTAATTATTGTGGTTTCATTTTTTTTGTAATGTAATACGGTTAGTTGAGGTAACAGACTGAATGAAAAGTTTCCTCAATCAGAACTCGTTAATGATTCAAGTTAATGTTAATTATTATGACTGGTTTTAGGCGAGAAAAGTTTACTTACTATATTGGCGTGTAAATAAAACTTTATTATTTCTTAGATTTTTCCAAATGAAATTTTAACAATCATCATATGCTATTACGCGAAAATAATCAGAAAAAATAGTTTTATTTAAATATTATTATAAAAAAATAAAACGTAAACGTTAAAATGTCAGACATCGATATACCTTAATAATATGTTTGGACATTATTACATACATCACTATCTAGTTCCATGGTAAGCTATGAGGCTTTTGTTACATATACCAGATAGTTAATATACTACACATATAAATTTTAAATACATACATATTATAAATATTAACACCCATGAATCGAGTACAAACATTCGTGCTCAACAAATGAATGCCCCCAGCGGAACTCGAATCCGCGACCGCTGGCGCAGAAATTACGGTCACTACCAACTCAGCCAAACGTGTCACAACTCACAAGCCTTGTAGCTCACCTCGGAACTAGATGGCGCTGTAGTAAAATGTCCGAACATATTTATTTATTTATTTATATTATATAATCACTGATTCAATTTATATATAATACTAGTGCTAATACATTTTAACGGTTAGTATATATTACCCATAGATTAAATATTTTCCCGCAGTAAAAGTTATCCTATATATTTATTCAGTTAACCAAATATTGTCATTCTAAATTTCGCCAAAATTTCGTCCAGTCCAGTTGTTTACATAGACATACATACATCTATAGATAAAGAAAAATCTAGATTCGGCCTTTCTATCGATAATAATGACTATTTCAATAAGATAATCTCTGATTATAATCAATATAACATATAAATAAAATTGAAGTGTCTATTTAATTTTAAATTAACAGCTCTTCACTAAATGCATATGAAAGTATATAAGGTACTTACTTCTGTATGTCTGTTTGTTCCGGCTAATCTCTGAAACGGCTGTACCGATTTTGATAGGACTTTCACTAGCTGATTACTAATATTACAAGAAGTAACTTAGGATACTCTTATTTTATTAGCTAATTGTACTGTTTAGTTTATTTTAACTTACGTAAAGCGAAGCGGGCCGGGTTTGCTATATATTATAATAATATTATAACACTTGATTAAACGTGTTTTAACAAAGGAACAAAACATTACTGACAATGGATCATTACGTAAACTAATGTTTTATTTTCAATCGGGTTCATTACCCGAGATGAATTTGCAGGCCTCGGGTGAACGACCACCTATTAGCAACACATTGTAAATTGTTAAAATTCCACCACAATATCTTCATCTTTATATATATAATAATAAATACTATTTTTCTATGTATAAATTTCGCGTTTAGTTGTCTAAGGGGGGTTTTAAGCGATCATGCGTGAAATTATTTCGGTAATAACCTTAAACTTTGACCTCTGTTTCTAAGAAAAAGTTTTTGCATTGATTAACAAACACACAAGTGACATGTATACTGATTACTGATGCTTAAGTGTTTCTTTCAAAAATTGTGAGAGTTCAATAAACTAAAAAGTACAAAAATAGTAATCTATTGAATTTTTGTTTATATTATACTAGCGACTTATCTTCGTTTCGCTCGGGTTCCTCCCTAGATTTAGCGCGAGTGAAGCCGCGGGTTCTGCTAGTAAATGTATACAAAAACATGACAAATTAAGTATGTACTAAAACCTTTCTCGACAACCACTCTATCCATTGGTGAATACAGCATAAAAATCGGTGCAGTGGTTTTTGAGTTTATCGCGAACAGACAGCCTGACAGACGCGGCGGAGAACATTGTTTTATAATATGTAGTGATAGGTATACAGTATACACATAACATACATAAATGAAACTAAAAATAAATCCATTTTTACCAGCACTTTTTCAGCACTTTAGTGATGTTATACTGAAAATATTTATACATACGTATATAAATTGTAAAATGTTTATCTATACTAATATTATAAAGAGGAAAGATTTGTATGTAAGTATGTTTGTAACGAATTGGCTCAAAAAGTACTGGACCGATTTTAAAAATTCTTTCACCAGTTGAATGCTAAATTATCACTGATTTAATTGCAATAAAAAAATAAGGATCCCTACTAAAACTACAATAACAGGTGAGGAAGAGGAGTGCACGCCGCACATAATGTATGAAATAATCTGAATCTGAAAAAATAATGTGATCGAATGAAGTTTAGTAGCGATTAAAAAAATGAACGCGGGCAAAGCCGCGCGTATTGCTAGTTATTTAATATAGGAAGAATTAATTAAATTTTATAGGTACTATAATTAACTCAGATATTTGCTCTTGATTCTTAACATTTTTAACGAACTGAGCACAGACAGCCATTATTTTAAATTTATTCTAAGCAGCAGTGTCATTTTAAATCTAATAGCCAATTGGCGACAAAGATACTAACAAATTGTGCGATAATTTTGGACCTAACAGTGTTTAAAAGAGCAATGTTTTTTATCACTCGCCTAAAAGTCAATATAATATGTATGTCCATAATAATTGTAGTATAGTCGTATGTATAGATTATATATATTTCAGAAAATTGTATTTTTCCGGAGTTAAAAGTATTGTTTAAGTTGATCCAAATCCAACTACCATCATAGGAAATTTCTTTCAAAATCTGTCCAATGATTTCGTAATGTATTCCCAGACCGAATAAAATTCTTAAAACTATAGGTAAGTATATTCACTATAGCTTCTGTACACATATATCAATAAGATTTATCAAAAAATATCTAATATACAGATTCGATTATTTAGTATTTCATTATATTTTTAACTGCCTCGGTGGTGTAGTGGCTAGCATGTACACATCGAGAGGCCCTGGGTTCGAGTCCCAGGTCAAGCCAAGTTTAGTTATTGAGTCTTTCTGTTTAGTAATATCTCCTGCGCTATTGGCCAGTCTCAATGAGATTGGCCGCCATGGCCGGAATCGGTCCGAGAACATTATTATTATGTTACTAATGAACCCGACAGACGTTGTCCTGAATATGTCACATAGATTTTTTTTACTTTTGCTCCCGGTGAAATGTTTTAATACGCATGCACAAAACAACGTTGCCTAGCAACGACTTTTTTATGATTGAATATGCTATTTATTGACTAAATATATAAATGACTAATTAATTAAAAAAATACATTTATTGTAGTGGACCGAATTGTGAATCTAAACCATTCTCAAACCCACTCGAACACACACAAAATATTTTATCAAAATCGGTACAACCGTTTAGGAGGAGTCCAATTACATAAACACGCACAGAAATGTTTTATATAATTAATAAAGTTGTAATAGATTTAAGAAAATATCCAAAAAGTTCTCTTTGTAATAATAAATAAATAGGTAGTGAAAATGTACCTAATGTAGACATAACTATAGTGTTGTTCCAAGTATATGATTATAATAATGAGCGAATAAAAGCAAAGTACTTGCGTTTGATTATGAATCATGTATGACTTTGATGGTCTTCTTGGAAATGTGGGGTGCATAAAATTTGTAGAGGCAAACCTAAATAATGTTTAGTGAGACAATTGGCTAACTAATAAACATATATAAAGTGTGTTAAAGATCCTGCTAAGTCGAAAAATAGAAGTCATAAAAAGTTATCTATTAAGAATGTTTGAACAATGAACAATGTTTTACTGTTACTATATAAAATAAGAAATAATATTTTTTTGTCATGTAAGTTTGTAAAAAATATATTTTTATACACAACACAACCAACAACACAAAAATTTTTCCACCTTATTTTAATTATTTCTATTGAAATACCTTAAATTCTAAATATTTGTTTTAAAATATTCCTAACAAATGGCATTTAATCAATTACTTGTATTTACTTCATTTTTCTTTTCAAACGCCAATGCTTTATGAATTATGACTTTTAAACTCATAAAATTGCGATTTTTAAGTAATTTTCCACTTAAATCAATATTTTTGACTAATTTTTTTCTCACCAGTATAAGTTTCGTATATACAGTAATTGTGCAATAGTTAGCACCGAAAATTCGCGGGTTGTCGACCTTTGTAACGCACACATAGGCGCATCGTTTACACTGTATCTACATGTACCGTACACGCAAGTATGTGTGCATGAGGGCGCAATAGGGTGGTATTGACTGCTATACGAACCTAATTTTAGTATATGACGTTACATGATTAGATGTTTCTGAGGTCATGTCAATGATAAAAAATAACACGTTTATGTCTTTTTGCTTTAGATTATATATTATATAGTAAAAATAAATGTGATTTGATTATTTCATTTTATACTAGACTTTACCTGTAGTTTCTTTCACGTTTTTAAATGATAAAAATTGCAAACAATGCCTGAATTTGTCTTTTTCTAGATAAAAACTCGTCTATTCCTATCAAAAATCTTAGCTTTCATGGCCATACTGACATTATATTATGCCGAACTAAAAAGGTACTCTATTTACCATGTAAATTTTGATGATTCAACTGTTGCATCCATTATGTAGTACTGGGATACTAGAAAAACATCCACTAACCATCACGTCTTTAAAATACTAATAAAATCGATTTTTTGCAATCAGACAGACAAACATATTTTTTTTACTAGTCGTTTTGGTATCTTGAATAAACCAACGAACTCAATTTAGGGTAACATTTTAAAATAAGATTTATTACAATATGTAAATATTTGAATCAAAAATTATGTTTTTATCTTTAAATAGTCTTTTATTTTTTATTTTAATGGCTGTAGGCTGTAAAAAATAAGGTACTTTAAAATAATGTATTGTTATATAATTATAAATAAGAAGATTTATTTGAAACAAGTTCTTACCTATAATTTCTTACCTATAGTCAAGTCTTCTTCTTTCAAGTAGTTCTTAGCTATAATTGTATTAAAACAAACTTTATTCAAAACTGCAGCAGCTATACTGCTTTCCGAGCTTCCTGACAGAATGACAAAACTTACATGTACTTAGAAGTTAACAAAAGTTGTAGGTAAAGTTTATTTCAATACTAATTCCATAACAAATTAAATTACACTAAAATCATTGTTAATGACTTTATAACTAGATTATTAAAAGTAATAATTATGTAGATATTACGAGTATGATAAGATCTAATATATTGTCGTTTTGATCTAATATGTGCGTAGCTATGGAATGTACCAGTACAAAACTAGTAATTTCTTTCGGCTACTCCCTCATTCTTTAATAATTACTCTCTACTCATAATCACTAAATATTACAAAACAAAGTCCTCTTAGTCCCTTTATCTGTCTGTCACGATAAACACAAAAACTACTGCACCAATTTTCATGCTATTTTCACCAATTAGGTACTCCAGGAAGGTTTTAGTATATAACTAGCGGAACCCGCTGGTTCGCTCGCGTTAAATCTAGGGATGAACCAGAGAAAAGCGAGAGTGCGTCGAGTATATAAAATAGAGTTTAAATTATATCGTAACGTAAAAAAATGTTACAACTCTGACCAGTTATAGAGATTGTCGTTCTAAACAAACAAATTCTTCACCTTTATATATTAGTATAAATTTATCTAAATATAGATTACATCATATATACATAAAAACAAAATATCACATAATTTTACAAGATATTATTAGCGTTTAAATCAATAAATTATTTTGTGACACTTTTATCTCTACAAATAAATGATTACCTACGCTTTTAAGTATGGCAATAAATAGCAGATAATTAGGAATATTTTAACGTTTGTTTATATATAATGTATAGAACAGACAATTCAATATGTAAATTTTGTTTGAAAATCTAAAAAATATTTGTACATACCAGGACTCGAATTGGCGATCTCCTTACAATATACATATACAAGATCATAAGAGGCCATGAATGCTACATTATATACATTATAAATACATAATAAATAATACATATATACATAATACATACATATGTATATAAGTTCGTTACGCTAGCAGCTAGATTATCATAATTACGTAAACATTTATGATTACAATATTAACAATATTGAAGGTTTTATCAAAGTCAATTTTGATTAGTTGAAAAATAAATTAATTACATTCAAAGGGACAAGCGTTTGTATTATGTGATAGCTATCGAAGAGAGATAGGTACTTGTATTTACAAGTTTATTTATAATTCCTCTTACCGACTTGTTGAATTCATGTTATTTTTATAATTAATTATAATATTATTAATCAAATAAAAACCTAGCAAATACCGTCTAGAGCCCAATTTGACGCTTATTTCTATAGTTATGTGGGTGCGAACAAATCGTTGCCCTTTGTAAGACCATTTATCTTGACCCCTGACACACCTCGTAGCTTTCCCCCTTCCCATACATTTATTGGGAAAGCGGGGAGGGTAGGGAGTTCATTCCCTGGTCGATAGGAAATTTTCCTTGGAGAAAAACGGCCGAAAATACGCGGAGTCGTTAACCTGTTGGCAAGGTCGTAACCAAGGTCGTCGCCCGCGAGGTTAGCGAACCGACCAAAACATTATCTTACAATATATTGAGTAAATCGCTAATTTGTATATCATGTTATGTTTAGGAAGTGTAAGGACCTACGTAATTTGTGTATGACTAGTAACTTACCCCTGCTTCGCCCGGGTGCGCATAAGGGAAGGTATATAATTTGTGCCTTTTGTAGTTATAATATTACTAGAGACTCACTCTCAGACTCTCCTTATATCCCTCCTTGTCTCTCTTCCTCTTACTTTTTATTTCCTCTATCTCGTTCGTTTCTAGATACATTTTACTTGTTAGTAAAGGTTTCATAATAATGAGATATTTTTCCATAGTAAAAGTATCCCCAATGTGTTTTAAAACAATTAAGCTTGAACCACTTTACACAAGGGTCCTTCTTGAAACTAAAAGAGAGTGAAAACTAAGTAAAGGTAATTAAGTACGTTTGGTAAATCATTACTCAAAGGAACTCAATACTATGGGCAAAAGTTTGTAAATAAACTTGGCGGATACTGTTAATTTTTAGCACTCAAATAGAATATGTCATGGAATAACAGAAAGCCAACTGTGCAATATTTATCAACAGGTGGGACAACAAGTATTTCTATAGGTGCATATAACAGAGTTGTTCGAATTTGTGTTTTTTTTTTGAAAAATCTAATTTAAATAGAAATTATTATTAATATAGAGGCCAAATTTATTGTTTTTAGTATTTTAGAATTTTTGTCCGTCTGTCTGTGACTGCATCACGAGAAAACCACTGGGCAGATTTTTATGAAATTTGGTATAATGATAGATCTTTATCTAGGTTAAAATCTAGAATATTTTTTTTCCGGGGGAAAATATCTCATCTCAGAGAAATCGGCACTAAATGCTAAAACATACCTTGGGACCAACCTAGGCGGAACGAGGGTGAGTCACTAGTTGCTTTATAAATTGAAAACAAAACGAAGTGGTTACTCATGGAATTATTCAATTTACAATGTTTGATTAAATAATTCTATGTGAACCCGGAAAAGTTACGGTGTCAATAACCGGACGGGGACATTTCGGGGGTTGGCCACCCTTCCGCCCTCCCTAAGGTCATGTTAAATGAAAACATGAGTTCGTAGAACCTACAAGTGTATACTAATGTTTGGGCGAAATTAGAAGCTAAAATAGATTTACATTTAATTTATGATATCTTTCATCTATTCAGTTGTGTACTTAATTGAAAGTGTGTAAATCTATTCTAATATTATAAAGCTGAAGAGTTTGTTTGTTTGTTTGGTTAAACGCGCTAATCTCAAGAACTACTGGTTCGATTTAAAAAAAATTATTTGTGTTAAATAGTCCGTTTATCGAGGTAGGCTATAGGCTATATTATATCAGACTAATAGGAGCGGAGCATCAATGAAAAATGTTGCAAAAACGGGAAGGGCGGGCATTAGTTCTGCGAGGTATCATACCGCGCGACTCAGACAGAATTTTATTTTCTGTCTTTAGAACGCGCGCGAAGCCGCGGGAAATGCTAGTTTTTTTTTCAAAACTCTTATTAAAATAGTTATTATTATCGATAGAAAAGCCGAATCATAATACATAGTTTTTGAGTTTTTGTCTATGTGGCTGCATGTGCCGTCTTATAGATGATTTCTGGTTATCCTTTAACTGCGGGAAAGGATTTCATTTCAATTCTGTGAAATCGAAGTGA
Organism: Boloria selene; assembly: GCA_905231865.2. Lineage (NCBI taxonomy): Eukaryota > Metazoa > Arthropoda > Insecta > Lepidoptera > Nymphalidae > Boloria > Boloria selene. The sequence goes on from HG993156.1 coordinate 2,652,208, forward strand.
AACCGAGCGGAGCAAGGCTGAGTCACTAGTTAATACATGAATTTAAACAAAAGTAAAATAAAGAAAATCGACTCAGTTGTCATCATTTGAATATTAATAAGATTGAAATACAAAGCTAATTAAAATTTTAAACCAACACGGAAGTCGTGTACTTTAAATGGGTCGGCGGGTGATGGTCTAATCCTGACAGATGACATAAGGTCTTTGTCCCGCTGTAACCTATTTAGACCTTTTTACAGAATCGAGGAAGTAAAAAGTATTAACTGAAATAGTTTACATGTTAACATCAATTTTTTATAGCTGTAATAATTTAAGTATGGAGATTATTTCTGGACGGCTTAAAGTTTGTTGCTTAGTAAATGTTATTTTTAACAAGTGCTATTTGATTTGCTTCAAAAGATAAATTAATTTAGATGTAAGTGCTAGTGCTAAGATGTAGTGCCAACTAACTACTAACAGACGTAACCTATATGTTCTTGCTACTCTCTAAAGGTATATCTTATTTGAACAGTGTGTGTGTTTTCAGCCCTTTTTAACGTCCCACTGCTGGGCACAAACCTCCCTCAGTACGAGGGGGATCAGGCCATAGTCCACCGCGCTATCCTAGTGCGAGTTGGCGGACTTCACGTCATGTCTTTGAAAACGTAGCTATAAAAGTTTTTAATAAGCTACTAAAAACAATGTTGAAAAAAAGCATTTGTTAGAAATAAAACACCTAATTTAAATAAATACCGTGATAGATGGACCTATTAGACGGATAAAAAAAGGCTGGTTCATGTCATCGTGTTGCAAGATCAGGATGGCTGCCGCTTTATGGATGTAGACGAAAGCCTCTATGGAAGTGTTCTAGAAAAACCTACTACCTACCATCAATTTAGATTTTACCAAACTAAACAGAAAAGTATTTATTAACTTTCATATGTATAATAAAAAGTAGAATAAAACTTAAAATATATAGTTGTTACAAAAAACATTTTGTTCATCGCGTCGGTTTCAAATATCTAAAAATATTAACGTAAGAACAAAAATATAGTCTAAATAAATATAAAACAAATGGACGTACATTAAAATATATATGTTAGTAACAGGCCTGTTAAAGAGCAATATATCATGACTAGACTGGTAATCGAATCTATGATACTAATAGCGCAGATTATGTTTTGACGCACGACGCGTGTACTGACCGACTTTGTTTTATTGTTAAGGCCATATCATGACTTGTTTTATTTAGCTCTAAGAACTTTCATTCACTTCGCTCAGTAGCGTCCCTACAAACGTTTTAATTTTTGTTACTAAAAATAGCCTAAGTTACCCCTTATAACACCAGCTATATGCCGGTTAGAGTCCCATCAAAATCAGTCCAACCGATCCGAAGAATATCTGGAAAAAACAGACAGATAGTTTTTTTATACGTACCATATATATTTTCATATGCATTAAGAGTAAAGCTGTTATTTGTATATATTATAAACTGGCACATCAGTTTTATTTACCTATAGGTATATGTGTGTTTAGTATAATAAATTATAATAATTATTTTTAGATTAAAATCGAATATTGGAAATTTGAATTTAAACTTTGGTTCTGGATTTTACGCGCTTTAAGTTCGGTTTTTCCTTCCCGACGTTTTACAGCAAAAATGTTCATGGAAGCGAGAGATGCTTTATTTATATTGTTATAAGAATTACCTGTAATTAACAATGTTGCTTGCATTTTTTTCAGACTGTGTTGAAAAGGACACAAAGTACTACTGTTATGTATTTAATTTACAAGGAAAAATTATGTGATAAATAAATCCTATACTATATTTTAAATTCTTTGGAAATAAATTTTCTTTAAGTTAAAAAAGTGTAAAAGTGATTGAACCTTTAATAAAAAAATAAAAACTATCACACAAGCAACTAACTTTATTTTATTATATAATAGTGCTTAGTTATATTTTATTTAATTCCGAATACACAATCTAAAGTTACAAAATTTTAATAGAAATAATATCGACACGAATTATTCTTAAACCCACGCAAAATTTCAGTTACAGTAATCGCCTTAACTCGCTAGCAACAACTTCACTAGAACATTGACCTTTAAAAAATTGTGTTACCGCCCGGAATTGAACCCGGAACCCGCAATCTAGGTCTGTTTATACTATACTGCGCAAATAGGCACAAAACACCAACTGTATCACTAACAATTATCTTTATTGATACCTATTTATTATAAATGCGAATTTTAAAGTCTGTTTGCTTATAGCGTTTATTTTTAAGTGATTTTGATGAAGAGTGTCGTTTACCTTTCAGTTAGTCTACTTTCTTCTTCTTCTTCTCCAATCCCAAACCTATTATTTGGGGTCATGTTTTCTCACTTTTCTCCGTCAAGATGGTCTTAGGTGTTCGAGTCAGGCTTGGCCTTAAATTGGGCTTTTCTTAAGTTTCTTTCAATTTTTGCCAATTCTGGTTTAAAATCATGAATTTAGTCATATCGATTATATAAAATATACTCGACCAAGGAGAAAAGACCATCTAAAGCGGATATACTAGAATAGTAATATGAATTAGACTGAATGTCGTTCTGCCACAGAAAAACTGTTCAATTTTAGTTAACACTACAATATAACAATTATAATTTTAATTTTATATTCTCATATTATTATGATTTGCTAATCTATTATGTATACGTATTTATATATAACTTTTTCTTTACCAAAGTCCTTCTCTCAGCACCCAAAATGTACCTATGCTTTAAATTATACTTCACCGAGATCGGTTCAACGATCTGACCTTAAACAATTTCTCATTAATAATAACTACAAGCAGTAAGCCCACAGTAATCCCGTTTGCAATATAGATAAATTAAATTAATTTCAATCTAAAATTTGAAACAGAATATTTTGTACAAAATTTCATCCCTTATTTTATATTTTACATTACGAGAGTTACCATCGCTTAAGGTGCATGTTTACCAGTGCCTTTTATGCATTAAGCCCTTTTTTACTTCCCACTGTTTGGTACGGGCCCATTCAATACTAAATATATCTATAGTTTTTAGAATTTTTGTCAGTCTGTCTGTCTGTCACGAGAAATCCACTGGACGGATTTTAAAGAAACTTGGTGTGGTCATAGCTGGTTATTTGGGTCAAAATACAGGGTACTTTTTACTTTTTACTAAATTTATACTAACCCGCCTAAGGACGAGTGGAGCGAGAATGAGTCGCTATTATTTCATACATATAGAACATCAGTAGACTGTGCAGTGCAGTTTTATAGATACTGTAAATAGACAGTCTAATAGTTGTTACTAAGGACAGAATGTGTAAAAAATTAAAACTGTTACACTTAAGTTTGATGAGCCATCTTCTAATCCAGAAGATTTCTTGTACAATCGACCTACATTCCAAATTAAGACGTCAAGCTATTACATATTTGCGCATAATAAATTCAGTTATCAGTCAAGCGATGATTTTATCTTGAAGCATTATCTCAGATGGAGCTAAACGTGTCATTTGATATGGAAAGTAGTAAGAAAATATTTTTAAAATACACAAACGGTTAAAAGCTTTTTTATTTAAGTGTTAAATTATGTTTGGTATACTTTTATATATTTTATAAGTATATTTTAAGGAAATATACCTTAAAATGACTAACATCCACTGAAACATTAGCTTTGAATAATATTGAATAAATTGAATAATTGGCTTAATTCGACCATAATAAATGTTTTTTATGAATAACATTAACATTTCTTTACTAGAAAAGACAGACAGAATGATGACTTTGTAAAGATAGGACAGACCCTGAAGACCGGCAGTAGTCCATCATGCCCTTTGAATTATATAATGTACTAATAGTCTGAAAAACTGATCGTAAGATTACCGGAAAAAATAAATAAAACTAAAGCCAGTCAATAGCTACTAAGTTAAACAAAAAATCGACTGACTGTACTATCATAAAAAACGAACAATCTCATTCATTGTTAAAACACTAATAATAATAATTGAATCAATATTTCTATATAAAAATGCTAAGTCACATCTGTACTTAAATATTTCAATTATTATTTATTTTATAACAAATGCCGAATCTACAGAATTAAAATTTTTGTCTGTTTGTCCTTCTGTGACTGAAACACAGGAAAATTACTTGACTTAAAACATATAAAATATTTTTTACTGCTAGAAAATATATCATTTCTGAGAAAATATATTCAGTATCAATTTCAATTTTTTCAATTTCAAACAAATTCAAATATAGTCAGGGCGAATCGCTAGTATTAGTATAAAATATAGTGAAGTAATTCGTCATCATGACATCACTAGGATAGAAAGAACTAGCATAGTGAGGCCCGATTTAGAGGAATCATTACCGCCAATTGATTTTCACATTGTTGAACTTTAACTAGGGCGGGCGTTTTCAGGTAACGTATGTATTTGGTATGGCTTGTTAAACAAGTTATTTACATTTACACAAGCGGCCATAATTGGTGATCTAATGTGTTTTTGTATGTAAATATAATGTTTTGTATGTACGAGTGTGTGTGTAGAATTAGTACTTTCTATGTTGAACTGTAAAGAGATTTCTATAGTTTTTTTTGTATGATTTATTTATTTTATAGTTTATTTTTATACGAATATACACAAGTATACGTAAAATATATATTTTTTATCATTTCAGTGATTTTAATCTGATATTGTTAATAGTTGCCAGCTTACTTCGTATTTTACGTATAACTTTGAAGATATTTCTTAAATTTTAAGTTACCTATATATATTAATTATAATTACTAAGTACATAATATAATTAGTCAAATAAGCTATTTTTATTTAAGTTTATTAATTAAACATAGAAGATACTCATTATCGCTTAATAATAATAATATGATGGATAAATAAAGAAATGTGAAGCTAAGACGCTTATCGCCTATAAAAAGTTACTGCCTCATTTTCCTTCCTTGTTAGCCAGAGATCATGTGCGGCGGTCATAGAAATGGGAATTTTGTAATCTCTCATCACTTAATTTTTATTATATTTACATGAAAGATCACGTCGATAAGTATAATAGTACAAATATTTTACCGCTCTGTATTGGGATGAATTTTTCTCAATTCGAAGTAGTTAAGGGTACTTTTTACTATTCAGGTTTCTTACTTTTATGTTCTAGAATCTAGATGTTCCTAGGTAATCTAAGCTATGCATATTTCTTCATGATAGTGAAAATTATTCACCCATGAATTTTTGGACTCAGGTTCAAACCCACTTACAAGTACAACTGGCTTTCTAACCAATGAGGATTTAAATCTATTTATAAATATCAGTTAGGACGAACATCTACAGCAAATTATTGAATTAAATTACATAATAAATTGGAATGACAAGATAATCATTAAATAATAACTCGTCATATCACACCCATGAGGTCAACGACCGGGAAAGCGGGAAATGTGGAAAGCGGAATTGACGTCACATGTTAGGTAACTGAACTAAAGTGTTTAAAAAACACTTTGTAAATATTATAAATGGTATTGAGTAGAGGAACTTTTTGTTAAAATATACAATTTATTTGCGATTTGTATATAATGTAATTGTTATTGAACAGATTTATCCAGATTTAACATAAATTTGAAATTATGTTTAATATTTAAAGTTTTATTATTTAAAGAAATACTAAAATGTCATTTTGCTTACCTGCAGTGCGAGCGAGCAGTCGTAGGTTCGAGTCTCGTCTCGTCTCGTCTAAAGGCATTTATTTGTGTGATCAGTTCGTATGTTTGTATTCCAGCCATGGGTGTATATTAGTATATTTGGAATATGTTGTATTTAAAGTCATATATGTATATCAACTATCTAGTATCTATATCTACATGGAACTATGTATTAATGTATCAACATATATCCCAAACATACTCTGATCATACTTTTAAGCATAACACTATGTTATAATGCCCCAACATATTATATTTAGTTATATATTATTATAATAAGCGATAACCATATTAGGCGTTCATTACTGTCTATCCCAGATAAAATATGATGACGTAATATCAGCGTAGTAACCAAAGGTCAATGACACCAGTTAGCACAATTTCCAAATAAACACACTGAAGCACAGTAAAACTCATTGGAACAGAGTAACGACCCCGCCTTCTATCCATTAAAGCATTATGACGTTGCGGATATAGCTGGAAAGCTATCTAGGTTGCAGGTGCTGCGAAATTTTTGCTTCATGACTGATAAGTTTAGAGATGATCTGTTTGAAACAACAATATTCTATGAAAGTGGTTATTTAATCACAAGTTAACTGATTTGAATGAAAGGCACGTATATAAGTTGTTTTACCTTTTTTTTTCTTTTTTTGTTGTTGGAAAAAAGCACTTGCACACAGTTGGTCTATTAACTAAGATTTTATCCTTTAATTATTTTTTTTTATTGAACAATGCATTTACGCTTAGTTCGTCTATGAATTAGACCCAAGCAGGTGAGGACACCGGCAGCATAGTAGACGACTACTAGGATGGAAGGATTAGAACAGCGAATAACAGTTGAAGCACAACGGGTATTAATGCCTGGGCAGAAAATAGCCATGCAAAATAAGAAGAAGAAAAAACGCTCGTGGTGGGAGGCCAGATGTATAGTTTTTAGATTTTTTGTCTATCGGTCGGTTTGTCTGTCTGTCTGGTCAGATTCTGATGAATTTTGGTATGATGATAGCTGGTTATTTCATTTAATAAAGGACACTTTTAACTGCGCCAATCTACCTCGATTCTGAAAAATCAGTATAGGTATACCAAGCTGTGCGCGGGTAAGTCTCTAGTATGTTTTTATTTATTTATTTAATATCAATTGGGAAACAAATGAGATGGGATTTTTGGTATAAATACAAAACTATTTTTTACATCACTCAATAAGCTTATAAGATGTTACGTTAAATATCTCTGGCAGGTCAAACTATGTAAGGATAGGTTATTACCACTGTCCGTAAAATATATAACCAGAAAGTGAAATTTCTAAGAAATACGAATGTTAACAGCGTCAACAAAGCGGACAACGACGTCCGGCCTTGACGTCCGATTCGTGAGGCGGCGATTGTTTATTCACCACTCGTAATACGCACTGTGGAATGAGTGGAGACAACAAATGTTATTTTAGGAGCCCAAATTAATAAAATTTATTATAAAGATTTATTTTATACTACCCACTGCTTGGCACGGGCCTGTCTTCGAGGGGATCAGGCTATAGTCCACTACACTAGCTAAAACTATGTTGGCTTCATATGTTTTTAGAAAAATTACAGATATATTGCAGGTTTTCATGATGCTTTCATTTACAAGGCAAATGGTGAAATTGTTCGTACATGAGAGGTGCACTATCCGATTTTAAAATCAGTTAAGTTTGTTTTTCCGCGGTGAAAAGTATTCTATAAACAGATAGGGATTTGACTCAGAATTGTATTATATTTTTAGAAAATATTATAGTGCACTAGCATATGCGGAGATACTAGTGCACTGGACCAATTTCGAATGGGAAGATATATCGACTGGTGAGAGTTAAAGTGCAGGGCTAACGGCTTAACATGCTTTCCTATGTAAAGAAACGCCATATATATTGCACGACTGTTACTGGGATTTTCTTAATAGAAAAATCCAACCCAAAACGTACCTCGAACCCAGGACCTACAGGTGTTCACACATTAATATCACACAAGTCTCTAAGTGTCAAAAACTTTTAATATAATTAAATTGTTTTAAAGTAAAATAAAATGGTATTACTAACTCGGTAACATGACGTAATTGCGCAAGCAATAATTTAGTATGATAATATAAGCAATAGTTATATGACTTTGATAAGTCGTATGTATAATTCAAATAAACATAAACGTAAATAAAATAATAGAGCTATGCTAAATATGTAATATATTATAAAATATTATTGTATTAAATAAAAACGTAAGAGGAGGTATTACAAATGATTTCATATCTTTAAAACCATAATAAGAATAATTAGTACTGATCAAATGAGGAAAATAACAAGCTAAATTCAAGTAGTATGGTTTTAAAATTTTCCTAATTGCTTTTTTAATAGTTAAAGATCTTTTAACTGTTATTGTACCTACATAATAATCAATAAATTTACATACATATTTTACACCATATCAATATAGTTCTTTCTAACGTCCCAATGCTGGGCACAGGTCTCCTTTGAATACAGGAAGGATCAGGCCATAGTACACCACGCTGGCCAAGTTCACTTTTATTCCTAGAACTTGTAGAGTTATTTCAAATTGGTACAAATATCACAGGTGCGAGACCCGGATTTGAACCCGCTTCACTTGGTTACCCAAGCAAGTGCGTTACCACTGGGCTACCACTACCTACAACTGGTGGGAATATCAATAAGAAATACTCTACAACTCGTATATTCAGTAGCTAGGTTATTAAGCAATCTCCTTCAATAATCGAATGGATGGGTAGAATAAAAATATTATATATTATTTTTAAAATGCGGTAATAGCTCTATGGTTTTCTTGTGCCTGTCCTTGAGCGCGAACGCGTTGCGGCAGGTCGGCGCGCGCGCATCTATACAGTTATGGTCGGGAATATGCATCGCATGCAACCATGCTATTTGCCATATCAATTGTGTTTTGCATGAACCAACGTATGTTAAATGAATTTGTATTTTAATTTAACGACCCTTGTAAGGTATATTAATATTTTTCAAGTGGTTTTGAGAAGTCAATATAAGGTTTTTTAGATTTTTCCATTAATTTATTCCAAAACAAATATTAACGTTCTCAAAAATCTATAACTACTTGATTTAAAATGTTGTCAATATATTATCATTGTAGAATATTATTGGCTATTATTGGATGGCTAAAAATATTTTATTTTACATATTATGCTTGTTGTAATAATAGAAATTGGATTAATAATCCATTTATTGTACAGTCAGTCTATATACAAGCTTATTACTAATCTAAATCTAAATAATAATAAAGAATTAAATATGTAACTGAAAGTATATTTTTTATTATTACATAATTAAAACAAAATGTGTCATCAAAATTAATTAATTATCTTTGTCACTTGCATTCGCCCTTACCATTTCTGAACGAAGTACAAAAGCCCGCCAAAAATAAACGTCAAAAAATGCATGATGGCCGCCGGCGCCGTAGCGACCTCGTAAGCCAGGAAGTGCATATAATACCAATGAACTTTTCAATGTTACCCACTTTTAAAGTCGATCCTGGTTGGAAGTATGCAGTTTGTGAATAAACATAATTGTTAACCTTTTATAGCAATGTGATCGTTTTGGAATACATCGTGTGCGTCGCCATCTTGTTTCGGCCATTGTTTGTTATTTAAGTTTTTACATAATTATTTTGATGTTATTGTGGACTGAGTAATTTCATATGACAAGGAAAACATGATTTTTGAAAGGCAATTTATTTACTTGATTATTGTCTTGTATTGGAAAAGTAAAGTTGTGACGAAAAGTAGTTTTTGTTTCTCCTTTTATGGCTTGTATTATTTTGAAGCCCAAGCTTTTCACACTGTGCTTCTAGACTTAAAATAAGTATTTTACTTCCTATACATTAGCAAAATATAATAGGTACAATTAAATAGAGTCACCTCAACTATAGTAACATAATTTATATGCAAATGAGAAGTTTTTAGCATCATGTCGCTAACATCATTAAAAGTTTGAGGAAATTTCTACACTGTGTTAAATTGTAAATGTTTTGGAGTTATGCAGTGTTTGCTTACATTCATAGTCAGATATAGAGTTAAAGTTATATTAACTGTTTGTTGCTTATTAATACAATCATATATATTTCGTTAATTTTACTTCATATATTCATTTGACGACATGGTCAGCTTAGTTTGTAGTGATCCTACTTGCTCTGCCAGCGGTAGAAAGTTCGAGTTCCGCTGACGGTAATCATTTGAGAGTAACAAATGTTTGTTCCCCAGTCATGGCTGTTTGTATTTATAAACTGTATATCTATCTAAAATTGTAATATACTAGCATTTTCCGCGGCTTCACACGCGTTCTAAAGACCGAAAACCAAATTCTTTCTAAGTCGCGTGGTATGGTACCTAGCAGAACTAACGCCCGCCCTTCCCGTTTTTGCTACATTTTTTATTCATGCTCCGCTCCCATTGGTCGTAGCGTGATATAATATACCCATTAGCCTTCCTCGATAAACGGACTATCCATCACAAAAATATTTTTTTAATTCGGACCGGTAGTTCCTGAGATTAGCGCGTTCAACCAAACAAACAAACTCTTCAGCTTTATAATATTAGTATAGATGTGCAGTGTATCAACTATCTGGTATCAATAACATAAACCTCGTAGCTTACCATGGAAGAACCATTAGATGGTGCTGTATGTTTAATGTCCCAACATATTTATTTAATTTATTTATTTGGTCACATGAGCAGTAAGATAAACAAATACCTAATTATAATATCATTTAAAAGACTTCAAACACTAACACAAAAACTTAGAGGCTTCATAAATATATTTACGAGTAGTATAAATTTGATCAAAAAGTACCTTAAGTCTCGTTTACGATCCATTGTATGTCCAAGAGTTAAATAAATAAGAAGTAATAGAGTTGTTTGATTCAGCAATAAAACGTGTACGAATGTGCAATATGTTACATCGAAAATAACTTTAAAATACCGTGCATTTACCTCTGGTTAGTGGTGAATATAGATATGCCGAAACAAAGGAAAACATACATACATAAGAATTCCAAAATGGCTAAGGTGATTTTGATGAAATATCTAGGCAATCACATTAGTCCAGTGAGTAATCAGGATTACTTATAAATTGAAGTTTCTAACTCTTTTGATCTTATGATTTACAAAGACCACGAAAACTGTCCATTCGTTTTCTCGTGACGAGTTTCCAGACAGACACATAGTATAAAGTTAAAAAAATCCATAATTCTTATAAAATTACAAATTTTTAGTTATTTTATTATATTGCTTTATGTATTAATATGTAGAGTCTACGTAACGCCTGTATTTTTCTATAGAAATAACAATGGTGTCGAGTGAATAACTGCACTGGGCATGACAATAACAACAATGTCTATCTATAAAACAGCGAATTGAAGGTAATCCGAATTCTATATGTTTTATAAAATACTTATAAATTTTTTGATCTAAGATCTCTATTGTAGTCTAATAGGGAATGTTGATATTCCTTTGGAAATATATTGAATATTCATAAAGACTTATTAAAATAGCAATAATTAAAATAGAAATATTATAACAGTTTTTGTGCAAGCAAGTCAGTTCATTGAAATTTATTTACAGTGAAATAAAAAGTGGTTTTAAGAGGATACTTTAAAAGTTCTTGCTTGTAGGTTCAGTGTTCAAACTAGGAACAGATCTCAGGGTCGCAGAGTCATTGGTACCGAGATGTTGACCTTCGCACTGCTTCATCTCCTTACTCATGTTGTCAAAGATTATTCAGATGTGGTACATAATTTTGAATACTTTTAATGAATAATAAAAGCATTTCATACATTTTAATAAGAAAAATTGCGATAATGTATTTGTTTATTTATGATAATCTTACCAGTATGTGTATAGATATTATCATTTAAAGTTTTTTCACAATTTTTCCAAGTTAGTTAGTAAGAGAAAGAGAAAATTTTAATTACGTAAATATCACGCTGACTATCCAAGTAGTTAAACTTTAAACCACATATTTAATGTAATTTTTATATATGTATCCATATATAAGTAGTGGTAACCTAGTGGTAACGTACTCGAAGGAAAACATCGTCTGAAACTTGCATGTCTGAGAGAATCTAGCAAGTTTTCAAAGGCATGTGTATTCCGCCAACCCGCAATTGACCAGCGCGGTGGCCTATGGTTCAACAAAAACTTTATAAAACATCCACTTCTATAAAATTAACGAATTATTTACAAAAGTATATTTCGGATACTTTACAGCAATCATAGTCTCGGAATTGTCTCTTTTATGTCCATGTGATCCACGAAAACACCCAAAACATATTTTTTTAACATTAAAAATCTGAGTAACAATAATAATATAAATACAAGCAAAATACATGAAATACCTATCTCCACATCTGCTTCATCTATCTTTGTCCACTCACCGGATGACGCGTCGTGTGTAAATTTAGCGCCAGGTTCACGGACAGGCGCGCGCGCAGACGGCCATCTTGCTTTTGTTGCACTTTATAGATCACTGTTGCACACAGATTGCATTTCTATTTAATACTGTTACTAGTTATTAATAGTTAGGTGGTTAAGCTGAATTATACAGTTAGGTTATTATTATTATTATTAGGTATGTATTATTTAACACTTTATTGCGTACCACACAAGATATATACTTAGAAGAAATATAGGTATATGTATATAAAAGATGCACAGAAGGCTTTATCGCTAGAAGCGATCTCTTTCAGGCAAAGTTAGGGAGGAAAATGAAAAGAAACAGGATGTCCGCTTACCGCTTACTTAGTGGAATGGTGGGATATGGCCTTAGTCAAAAGAGAGACGATTAAAACTAACCTTTAAAGTACCTACTTAATAACAGGTAGTTGAAGTCGCAAAAGCAAATACATGAATTTATTCTACGCAACAGTGAAAAAGTAAATTGTTACCAAACGGCACTAATAGAAGCCACTGCACAAAAGAATGGCACGAATTATATACATATTATGATATTTCATATATTTTTACATATTATATTTAATATTTAAAGTTCTATGCTTAAAATTAGACATAGGATTAAACTAGATTATATATATAGATTAGAGGTTGGAAATATGGATGATTTTAAAATGGGCGCATTAATGCTTATTTGAAACTAAAATAACCATACATTTACGGCAGAGTAGCTACTCAATTATCTTTGTGCAAGGAAGAATATTTTTCTAAATACAAAGTTTAGTTTAGTGCCTTTATTGTAGTTTAATGTAGGGGTAAAATAAAAATAAAACATATTTCTAAAGTTTTAAAGTAATTATTATTGCTTTAATTTTGGCACGTAATGGAAACTGGAAACAGTGTCATAGCCTTAATAAATCACCATACCTTAGTTTTGGTTATCCATAAACATTTTTTTACGTGATGTCAATAAACTCTTGGAATTTAATAACGACAGTAATCACCAGTTGATTTTTAATCTAAAATCACTTTCTTTTAATTGAAAACAAGTGTAATAAACAGTATTTCATTAAATAAATAATATTATATATTTTAAAAGGCCTTATATAGTTGTTATTCAACAGCGGATGAATTTCAGTCGCAACATGTAGAGATGCGTGATTCAGCACCCAGCGATTTCCGCCGCGTCGGTCTAATTTTAAAATCGAACCCCTTTCTTAAATGGTATAAAATCCGGCGCGTGCGCATCCTTTTATTATTTTAGACATCCGACAATGGTTTGTGATTAGATTGATGGCTTATTTGATTTCAAAAGTTTTTAGTCTGGCGGAAACTAATTAAATACAGGAACCGGAACTATAAATTGCTATGAGATGATCCTTTTGTTTCGAAAAATTATGAATTGTAAATAAATAAATATAATAAATTGCTGTTTGATAGATTAATGAAAGAAAAAGGTAGGGTTGTTAGAGAACGCCTTTACTTGTTGCTTGGTAATGGTGACTTGATTACTTATAATATATACCTAGATAACTACTAGTAATTTTAACCTTCATTATTTTTTGCATGTCTTGTTTTGTTATGTTGGTTGTTATTGAGTTCATCATCTCATTATCTTCAGCCCTATTTAACGTCCCACTGCTGGGCATACGCCTCCTTCAGTACGAAGGGGATCACGCCATAGTCCACCGTGCTGGCCTAGTGCGTGTTGGTGGACTTCACAAGTCTTTCGACCGTAAGACAAGTGGTAATCATGATAGAATAGATTCGCACATGTAAATATTAGAGGTGCGAGACTCGGATTCAAACCAGCATCTGGGCTACCACTGTCTATTAATATTACTGTGATAGTAATATAATTTTATTTATATTTTAGAGTGATGGATTTTTTGATGTGTAAAGATCAACATATAATAGCTATATCAAAGTTAACATGACCGTATTCTGAATATATTTTAAATATTACGATTTTACTCCAACCTATAGTCTAAAAGATACATTAAAATATAAAATAATAAAAAAACCAATTGATATTTATGTATCGGCGGTGTTGCAATGTGCCTGCCTACGTAGGAGGCCGTACGTTGAACTCAGAATGAGACCAATATTTGTGTTAATCATGGTGATCTTGATATTGTAATGATGATAATGATGTCGCGAGTTCGAGTCCTGCTGGGGGCATTCATTTGTTGAGCACGAATGTTTGTTCTCCAGTCATGGGTGTTAATATTTATATTACGTATGTAATTTAAAAAAATATATGTATAGTATATCAACTCTCTGGTATCCGTAACACAAGCTTCCTTCGTAGCTTACCACGGAACTAGATGGCGCTGTGTAATAATGTCCCAACATATCTATATTTATTTATATCAATCATCAAGTTAAGTTGACAAACTAATTCTGTCATGAATAAAAACAAAAAAGTGATTTACATTATTACCATATAATATAGTTAGATGAAATTATATGCTTATATATGAACTACTGGTTCGATTTGAAAAAATCTTTTTGTGTTGGATAGTCCGTTTATTGAGGAAGGCTTTAAGCTATATTCATCACGCTATGAATAATAGGAGACGAGCCTTAATGAAAAACGTTGCAAAAACGGGAAGGGCGGGAGTAAGTTCTGCCAGTAGGTACTATACCACGCGACTCAGACAGAATTCGGCTTCCGGTTCTTAGAACGCGTGTAAAACTACGGGAAATGCTAGTAGAACGAAAAACCAAAGCTTTAAAATTGTATGGTTCATGCGTAATGTAATTCAGTGCCTCATTTTGCTAACTTCTACACTAAGCTTTAAGCTAAAAACCAGGTAAAGTCGCGCGTTGTAAGTATTTTCAATTTGTTTTATTATTCAGTAATTAAATAATTGGTTATATATAAATAATAACATTATCAACAAATACGTGTTCATAAACATTACAAAATTGCCAAGTACCTAAGTTATGGCATTGAACTAGAAAGATTATAATAATAACAATAATATATATTATGAGCTAACTTGGTAATTTATCGCAAGGGGCGTTACGAGATGTACACACTCAAGTAGAGAACGATTTTTAAGTTTAGAGTTTGTTGAATTTCTCCATTTCAGAGAGAGAGAGAGAGAGAGAGAGAAAGAGGAAGAAATAGTAATTTTGTGAATATTGATATGCAGTACCTAACAAAAAACTCTAAGACTCTTGCAAAGTTATTTTGACTTAAATGCTAACACACATATAATAAGAAAATATATGATTTCTGTACATTTTAAATAGTACTAAAATAAACATTATCTTTACATAATTAATAAAATTTTAACAAAGTCAAATCTGTACAGTGAATATTTTTTGAAAAAATCTTATTCAAATAGTAATTATTGCTAAATCTAGTTAAGAAATTTGCTATGATAATAGCTTATTATCCGGGTCAACATATTCTTTTTACTGTGGGAAAACATCTCATTTCTGAGAAATCTATACTAAACGTATCTAGGGACAAACCCGAGCGGGGCGAGGGTGGGTCCATAGTTTTTATATAAAATCAGTACACTTATGATTTAGCGAGCTACAGAGACTTTCGATTTATCTTGTATGCTTTTTGCATTTGCAGAAAAGATGTTCTCAAATATTTAAGGTAGCTACTTTTAAATATTACCTTTAAAACTTAATACAAAATAAAACTCATAAGGTATCGCGATAAATATTTGTTATCCTTGAATCGTGACTTTAAACTCGAGGCAACGCGCTCAGATTCTTGCACCCGTAAACATCACACGTTAATGTTCAATATAAACTCGTAATATCATCAACATATTTATATTTATTATTTATATTTTATAATGAGCTAAAAAAATATAAGTGTATCTTAACACCTACTCTCTACCTCTACTAATATTATAAGATGGTAACTCAGTGGTAAAACCATAGCTTGGTAAACAAGCAAGGTTCAAATGGCCCTCTAAAATTTTCATGTATTAATCATATGCCATACAATCACCATTTATCTTGAGGGGAAGTACATCATCGAACAACGTATGTTTGAGAACCTAGCAAGTTTTCATAAGACATGTAAAATCGGACAACCCTCACTCGGTCATATAGTGGCATAGGCCTTAGCATTGAAGAGAGGATGTGCCCAGCAGTAAAACTGCTGAAGGCTAAATACAGTATTATAATTCCTATACTTGTTATTTAGTTTTTAATAAATGCAAAGAACATGTTCTAGGTAATTCCCACCTTTAGGTATGGATTTTATCGTTGAACTTATCTATACTAAATATTATACAGCTGAAGAGTTTGTTTTTTTGTTGGAATGCAATTTTTATTTTTGGTTTTAGTCTATTTATTAAGATAACTAAAATTGGAACGAATTGAAAAATTCTTTTGTGTTGGATAGTCCGTTTATCGAGGAAGGCTATAGGCTATATCACATCACGCTACGATCAATAGGAGCGGAGCATCAATGAAAAATGTTGCATAAACGGGAGAAAAATATTTCTTTTGATTTTCAGCCTTTAGAACGCGAACGGAGCCGCGGGAAAGACTAGTATGTTAAATGTGACAGCTGATCTTTTCGGTACTAAGCTGTTTACTAAAAATCACGAAAATATGAAAAAAACATCGTTTAAATATGATGTTATCTTTGAAGTCTGTCAAAAATGTACAGGTATTTTTAATATACGTAATATGTAGGTAAGTATTAGTAAAAATATTAACACATATGTATATGTACCTGTATTTCACTTTTGCTGCGCAGATTTGAAATTTGTAAACAAGATTGTAAAATAAATGCGTAATATTTTACAATTTGAACGTATTTACGTTCAATAACATCGAACATTACTTTTCGTTTGTTTAAATTAATATATTTAAGGGTTCCGTATCCAACATTCAATTTATGTGCTTTTAGGGTTCATTTTCAATTTCCTACAATAAAACTGTTAAACTATAATACTCTTAAGAACTTAAAACTTGAAAGTATTTATTTTATCTTAGATTCATCGATATTTTGCTTTAGGAAAAAGAAAATCCACTTTTCTTTTTCCACAGTCAAAAGTTCTACGTGTTTTTCAACATATTCTTACTTAATTTACATATTTACTAACTATTTATTGAATTCTAGCAAGTATTGGAGTGATAATACAATTCAAAATGGTATGTCTAAAGAAGTTTGAGAACAAAGCTAGAGTCACTAGAATTTATCCTCTCTCATATTTTGCATCAAAGATTAAAAATAAATGTTCGCTGAACAAGAATGTCTGGATACATTCCATGCATATTTACAGTCAAAGGGGAAATTTTACCCAGGCAATGAAATACCACTTCAAATAAGCAATTCCGAAATTTCCGATCCGAGATTTTTTATATTATATTTAAATCAAATTAAGTAACACAAATAATCTATAATATACATAAAAAATACGTATAATAAAAACTTTAAGAGAGTCTAATTAGTACCTACATTAAATATTTTTTTGAAAATCTTGTTGAAATAATCGATAATAAGGCCGAGTGTGCTTACAATTTTTGACTCTCTGTCTAAATTGAGTATGATTATAAAATTGATAGCTAGATAGAATTGAGTTAACATACGGGTTACTTGTGAGAACTATATCTCTGCGAAACCTATATCTGGCTATCTCTTGAAGCGTAAGCATGGAAACGAATCCATGCAGTCCTTACTATTAGAAAAGTGAAAGTTCGTAAGTGTGTGTTAAATTTAGTTATTTATTTATGAATATGAATAACATATATTTTCATAGTTATTCATATAATAACAATAATATGAATAACTATGAAAATTACAATAAAATTTAAAAGAAATTCTACATTAACACGCAGCACTAACTAGTTTCATCGTAAGTTATAAGGCCTGTGTTATGGATACTAGATAGTTGATTCACTACACATATATACATGTACATATTATAAATATCTAACACCTATGACTGGAGTACTAACATTCCTGCTCATCACACAAATAATTGCCCTCAGCGGAATAAGAACCCGCGACCGCTACAACCTTAAACTGAGCCAAACATGTCTTCAATGTTAGTTTTGCAAGCAGTAGGGACCAAGGACTGACGAATGCCATTGTTATTTGTGTATTTACATAGAAAATTTTGAAATTTTCCACTTTTTATTTAATGATAAAAGAAGTTCTTGATATCTTGTTTACAAGTTTTTTAAAACATTTCGATTTTTATCATTTAAAAGCACTTTTAACGTACTTACGATATGGAAGGTTAAATAAGTAATTAATTAGTACATCACGTTAGTCTAAACACAATATATCTTTGCATTCGGTATATGTACTTTTGTTTCCGGGATTTTACATAGGAGATAATAAATATTACTCAGTTCATACCTACTTTAACGAAGAAAAATTTTAATAAAACATACTAGCGACTCACCCTCACTTCGCTCGGGTTAGTCCCCAGTTTAGCGGGAGCAAAACCGCTGGGTTAGTTTATATACTAAAACCTTCTCCGAAAACCACTCTATACATTGGTAAAATAAAAATAACATGAAAATCGGTGCAGTAGTTTTTGGGTTTATCGCGAATAGACAGACGTCCGTCTCCGATCTATGTCGGTGTTTTTAAAAAAAATATATTGAAACTACCAAAGGAACTTCGAGGAGAACGTCGTCTAAAGTCCATCTTTAAATTTACACGAGGTCTTCGAATTTAGGTGATAATTTTAATAAAATAATGTAGTTTTTAAGATTGTTGATCAATCGTACCTTCGTTTTTCTAATAAACAGTAACTTTGTAGCAATCTTACCGGAAATACCTTACCTTAAATTACCGGAACTATTTCTATATTATTATACCCACTAAAATAAAGTTGATTTTTTTACATCTTATAGCTGTCAACCTGCTCTTGGCCAACAAAGACTATACCTAACTAATCTCCCTTATATTCCAGACCTATAACACTTTTAAATAATGATATAGAGATAAAAATATAATCATTTTTTTCCTACAAACCTATAGAATTAAGAAATAATTATTAGTTCCATAAAAAGAAATATAATGCGGTAACCCTTAAGTGGCCGCGAATAATCATTAAAAACAAATGATAAAAACTCGGTCAGATAATATTTACGCAGCTAACGCAGACATCCTTCACACAATGACCTACATTTCGGAGATACAATGAAAGCGAGATAAACATACATAGCCTTACTCATTAAGATTTGTCATCGATATTATCATTCGGACCTTGATAAGTATATAGTATGTGGACTGGTGCCAATATTAACACGGCTTAGTACCAAGGTTTTTAAAGAAAAGATTTACTGGTTCTTAATAGGAAACCAGAAAAATTATGTATGTTAATATATGTTATTCAGCCCTTTTCTTTAACGTCCCATAGCTTCCCATCAATACGAGGGGGGTCAGGCCATAGTCCACAGGCCACAGCACTGGCCTAGTGCAGGATGGCGAATACAAAATAAAATAATTATTGCTATTTTATTCATTACCCTATTTTCGTTTTACATTTTTGTAATTCCTTCCTATTATATTTTATATCGCAAGCATAAAAACTAACAAAGCACTAATAGTTCATGTCACAGAGTAATAATACCAAAATTTAAATTTAGAACAGCTATTGAAAAACTTTTTTTATTAAAAGCTTATCAAATTTCCTTGCGAGCAAAGAAAAACATAATACCTAATAATAAAGATTATATCAGATAAATTACGTTTAAGTAAGTAAATTCAATCAATCATACTTATTACCTATAGTTATAAACATTGCATTTGTATTGTAGTACTACAGTTCAAAGTAAATTCAATTTACCTTTACTTTAACGAGATGATATCCTTAAAATTACGCATACCGTCTATCCGTCCGTCCGTCATAACCGTGAGTTCAATAATATGAGAAGAATATGAGAGAAAACCTTTTCCATGCCCATGCCCATGATAATGGTCTATGGTCATTCCAAATCCAACTCAGATAAGTATCATGCCCATGCCCATGATCATGGTCTATGGTCATTCCAAATCCAACTCAGATGAGATAAGTATCAGGAGCAACCCGCACAGTACACTGCCCACCGAAGTGGACACCGGGTCACCAGGTTTCACGCACGCTGTATTGCTGAATACTAATGAGCCCTCTACCGTGTATTCAGTCCTTTTAAACATCCCACTGATGAGTATGGGCCTCCCTTTAATACGAAGATGATCAGGTCATAGTCTACCACGCTGGCCAAGTGCGAGTAAACTCTCAGACGGGGTTTCCTCACGATGTTTTCCTTTACTGTAAGACAAGTGGTAATCATGTTAAAAATGTTTCGCACATGAAAATATCAGGGGTTCGACCCGTACGATTGGGATTTGAACCTGCATTACTCGGTTATACAACCGAGCGCATTACCGCTGGGCTACCACTATCTACCATGACAATTTGTCAATAAAGAAAAACAGGGAATATCGCTTATACAAAATAAAACACTCAGACGTTCAATCACATCCCTTCATTATTCATACATGGTCATATTATTTAAATAACACACAAATGATTCAGTAATCGTGTATTTTTATTTCAAAATAGGTCACGAACGATAAGCGTTCAAGGTACGCTGTTTGTTGAGGAATTACTGTTGTTACAAGGGCGTTGAATTGTAATTGTTTTATGCAAGGATAAGAGAATGATGACATTATTGATGCAATTTAATTTATTTAATATGTCGAACTTATATTATTTATAGTGATCTGTCCTCGCATCTCTCAAGTTCTTTAGCATGTAATTTGTAACTTTCGTTCACTTTTTACTATAATCATACAAATATTGCAAGCTGAGACAAGTGTTATCGAAGTACATAATATATATGTATTTATTTATGTATGTATGATGTATGTTTGTATGTATGTATGTATATATTTATATATGTAGGTATGTATCAGTATGTATTTTTTGCTACAGAAACATTAAGCAGATGACATAAGGCTTAATTTCATGACAGAAATGTCGTCTCTATCCTGCAGATAACCTATTTAGTATTCATTTAAATTCTTCGACTTTTGTGTAAGAGTTTTAATAAAGGTATTGTTCTGTGTGAATAAAATGATTTTTTACGGTAAAAATTATTTTAATATTTAATGAAACTTTTATTACACACTATACCTACCTATATATAAAAAATTAGATCAATCTACCACTTCGTCTTCACGTGTTTGAAGGACAAACAGACAAACATACAAACATGCTTTCACTTCTATAATTAGAACATAAAGTCAACCCCGACCTAAGACTTTTCCTAAGTCATCAGTCAAGACGTGAGGCGTATCAACGAGTACTATGACGTATTTAACAGTTTCGGCTTTAGACCAGAACACTGTATTTATATTTGTTTTGATTGACTTCTTTTGTTTTGACTAACTACACCTAGACCACGTTAATACCTATGCGTAGGTTGCTAGCAATGACCTTACAAGTTCAAGTTAGTTTAATACTGTCATAAAAGTGCCTACTATTCAACCCGTTATAGATATGCGAGTAAATAATAATAAATATGTTAAGACATACTCGTATATCATCAGCTAGTTCCATCGTTAGTTACAAGGCTTGTTTTAAGGACACCAGCTAGTTGAAACATTATACTACACATAACTAACTTTTTAAATAGATAAAAAAGACTGGGTTTTCGAACCCACGACCATTAAAGCAGCAAGTAAAACTACTAAAAACTGTACGATTCATTTATTTGTTTTTATTTCCCAAAGAAATAAAATAAAAAATTAAAAAAAAATCTACTAATATCGTTTATATAGTATAAGAAAATAAATAATGTGGAAGAAAATATTAATAAATTTTTAAAATTTTCGTAAGATATAAAACACTATGTTTTCTATTTTCAATCTGACATTGGTGTTATAAATCGTATAATATGTCTGGCAAGCTTAAACGTCAATGACAAGCACATTGAATATTTTTTTGTTTACACGACATTGGTGAAGTAAACTGTAACAAAGTGGGTATAAACTTCTGACATAGTCGAATACATTGACATTAAAAAATAAAATAAATTATGTTGGGACATTATTATACACAGCGCCATCTAGTTCCGTGGTAAACTACGAGGGAAGCTTGTGTTACGGATACCAAATAGTTGAAATACATACATATTATAAATATAAACACCCATGACTGGTGTACAAACATCCGAGTTTAACAAATGAATTGAAACGAACCCGCGACCGTTGGCGCAAGAAAGTAGGTTAACTACTACCACTACTCTACACACTATCACTTATTTTCGATATACGTTTTAGAATTTTTGTCTGTATGTCTGCCTGTCTGTGACCGCATCACAGGAAAACCATTAGACAGATTTTAATAAAATTTGGTATGATGATAGCTGGGTCAGGATAAAGGCTAATTTTTGCTGCTAATATATCTCATTCCTTAGAAATCTCAACTAACCCTTACAAACCAGGTATAAAACATGTGTGATGTCGGTATGTAAACTTTAAGAATTTGGTCCGGTCTTTTGAATTTTTTTAAGACAACACAGAACTTTTTACAAGATTCGAACTGATTCTTATAAGATGAATACAAACATTTCAGGTTTTTGAGCTTTTATAATCTTAGCATAAAGAAAATATTGAAAGTTTGATAATCTTAAAACAAAAGTTTAATCTGCAAGATTTAGTGTTTAAATAACATGCATATTTTAAACAACTGTCGTAAATTCTGAAGCAGATGGGAGACTGTATTAAAAGGCACGTACAAACGAAGGCTTCACACAATTTCATAATATCAAGTTTTGGTTGAAAGTAAATTAAAGTTAAAATATTTTAATATATGTTCAGAAAGATGGGTCACGTAGAAAAGTGATAAAAGATTGGTAAAAAAATTTAGAATAAAAGAAAAAAAAGAAAGACTATCATATCTTAAAAAATATGCTAGAAGTGGTACCTACCTATTACATATACCTATTACCTATACCTATTGAAAAACTACATTGATAAGCAATAGAAGAAATATTAATATGTATTCCGCCCACGTTCTATTCACTATTATTATCAAAAATGAAAACCGAAAGCCAAGAAGGACAGTTTTATCCTGCCTTTGCAATGAACTTTCGAACGGATATTTTGATTATATTTACAAATTGATACATTAATTAAATTGTATTAAGATTATTTTGCTTTGGCTGGCACCGACTCCAACAATAACTAAGTAATTAAAATTATTATTTTTTTCTTTTTAGTTTCAATTTGTAAGGTTTTGAAGTCGGTTTTCATTTTTGATAAAAAATAATTTATTTTTATTTTTTTTGTGGAAATTAGATATTATGTTTAAATATAATATTGCAATGCTAACTAAACTACTGCTCCAATAAGTCAGCGAAGTTTTGAAACGAACGACAATAGTCAATCCAGATTTGTCCACGTCTATTTTTCCACGTAACTCGTAGACGTTAATAAGATTTTTCTTCTATTATCAATCCACCTAATATTCTGAATGAATACGACTATCAGTTCATATGTACGTAAAATATTAAAAGAATTTTCTTTCAACTCCTAACCGTTGAGGAGATATACCTTACATCATCACAAATTCTTGAACAGCTTTAGAAAATAAATGAAATACCCTACCGAACAAAAAAGAAATTTTTAAAATCGGCCCACAATTCACGGAGAAATCGGTGAAAAAACATAAAAAACAACTGTTGAGGAATTTTACCTTCCATCATCAGCTCATCCACATGAGATGATGATTTTCATACGTAAAAGCTTTATCGGGTTTAGAAAATATATCAAAAACATAATAGGTGCCTGTAAATTTTGAGAGTTGCCTTCGATTTCCCTGGGATCCCATCATCAGATCCTGACTTGGTGACAATGGGACCACCTCGGAACTATACCCTACCAATCAAAAGAAAAATTTTTGAAATCGGCCTACAGACGGCGGAGAAATCAGTGAACATAAATAAAAAAAAAATACATACAACGGAACATATAACCTCCTCCTTTTTTGAAGTCGGTTAAAAAATAGGGATTGATGGTAAAAATCATAAAAATTAAAATTAAAATTTGTATTAAAAGTAAAAAATAAAAATCTGGAGAGGGCCTTCGTTAACACTTAGGGGATTAAAATAAAAATTGCCTACGACCTATTCTCAAACCTACCAAATACACAAAAACATCATAAAAATTAGTCAAGCCGTTTCGGAGGAGTTGGATAACGAACATAGTGGACACGATATTTTTTTTGCTTCACTAGAAATTGAACACAAATATTTATGACGTTATACATAGTATATATTCTAACTCTTTTTGTTTGTATATTATTGGTAAAAAATATTGCGCTATATACTCGTATTTTACATAGTGTATGACATATTCTACATAGTGTACCATCGTGCGTTCACCTTATTGTGGTGGGAGGGCTTAGTACTATTATTCTAAATCCATTTGAACAAATAAAATTAAAACTAACATATATCTATACTAATATTATAAAGCTGAAGAGTTTGTTTGTTTGTTAGGTTGAACGCGCTAATCTCAGGAACTACTGGTCCGAGGAGGAGAAAGGTTATAAGCTATATTAAATCAAGCTGCGACCTATCTTAGCGGAGCATCAATGAAAAATGTTGCAAAAACTGGAGAAAAATATTTCTTTTGATTTTCCGCCTTTACAACGCGAGCGGAGCCGTGGGAAAGGCTAGTATACTTAATAAAAATCTTTCGTTTAAATACGCCCTTAATACAGAAGGTATTTGGGGGCAAGATGGGTTTTTGACATTTAAGCCCTGCGTCAAGGCTAGCTAGACCGCTGGCCGTCGATCCAGGAAGATGCCGATGCAATTAATGGAAAAAAATGACATAACGATCTACGTACCTTGGGAACGATATTTATTTTTGTTCTCGAAATAGCTTTAGCTCGTTAACTTGGTTATAGGTTTTGTTTGTTACTACCACTTATAGTTAACTGATAAATCGATGGTTAATAAAAAATCTCGCTTAATGAAATACGAGGTATGTAATTGTGAAAATAATTAATTGTATAAAATGTCGAACAGTCGTGTAAGTCTAAGAAAGTATTAAGTATATATAAAAAAACTGTGAGGTGGCGAAAATCTATTCATATATAATGTATATGTATTATTTTTTATATTTATATTATTTATCATAAAATAATTAATTAATTACTTTTTACACCTGCTGTACAATGAGTACACTCAATGCGAGGGAAAAAAGGCCATCATCCGTGGGTTATTGGCTAACATCTAACAGCCTATCAAAAAACTAGTTAGATTCTCTAAAACACCTAAATTTGTTGTTTTTCTTCACGTCATTTTAATTTGGGTAATATTGAATATGATTCGCCAGGAAAAAATGAAAAGTGCGAGACCCATTTACCCTTTGCTTTTCTGAGTAAACATACCAACAACTACCATATTTAAGCTACTCGTAAGATAATTATATAATAATTCTTATACTCCCATGGAACTAATAAAACCTTGTAAAGCTCATAATATATCAGAGCTTTTTTAAATTGCACATACTTCCTGTAGAATAAAATTAATAACAATCGCAATACCAAGAACTAAGCCACAAGGAACGAAACAAATTTACATAATAATTTATTAAACTTTTACTCCGTTCAAACAAACTAAACACGCTATTTCAGGAAGCTTAATAATTATCTCGTACAAAAAGCCCTGAGGACTCTGCATGTACAAAGTTTATTTTGCATGTTAATTAAATAATATGGCAAAAACTTATCGAAATTTGATGTCTCGTCTAAATAATGTTTAATAATAATGGTTTTAAAAGTAGTTTTTTCGTTGTTTGTTTGAATGAAACGTTTTTTGTTTATTTTTGATTTTATCAACTACTAGCGAGCTAAGCCACGGGGTTCGTTAGTAAATGTAGATAAAAACCTAACAAAAAATATAATTAAACCTTCTTCGAGAACTATATACTTATTAATAAAAACAGCATGAATATCGGTGCAGTAGTTTTTGAGTTTATCGGGAACAGATATACAGACGCGGCGGAGGACTTTGTTTTTAAATAGTATGTAGTGATTTAATTCCTTATAACTTATTTGTTTCTTTTATATAAAAGTACAAAACTACTAATTTATATGCTTAGAATTTATTTTAAACTAGCGACTCATCCTCCGTATGCTCAGGTCCGTCTTGACATTTAGTCCTGGTCCTACAACTTTATCTTTATGGGTGAAACCCTTATTTTATTACTAAAAATAAGTAGTCTTTAATTACTTAATTTAATATCAGCCAGTGTCGTCAAAATCTGTCTAAACGTTTTCGATATCAGCGGGAATACAGACAGATCGACAAAACAAATGTTAACAATTGTGTTTTTCAAGTACCATAATATATTGTTTTATTTATGTTATACTAACACAGACACTTCCATTTTTTATCTGTATGGATAATTATTATAATTTAAAATTATAATAATTAAACTACTTCTAAAAGTAAGTTTAAAATTATTCTCGTCTCTACGAAAGCTGAGACTTTACATAATATTCATAAAGAATTATTCAAAACGAATTTCGTTTATTTCTGTTAAAATATACATCAGTTCTGAGAACAAGATTACATTGATAATAATTTTGATTATTGATTAGTCAATATTAGTTATTGTTCAATGGCCGTAAGACGTTCTAATTGGTATCTTGATGCTACGTCAAGTTTTTGAACGTGAAAGTACTTACTGTCGTTCACTTATTTGATTTGTCTAATCTATTTCATAGATCAATTAGATGTAGTGAAATGAAACAATCTTTTCGGATTTTGTCGCAGATGTATTTTAATTTGATTTTCCTCTCCCGTAACCATGATTGCTATAAAGCATTAAAAACGTCGGGAACAAAAAATCAAAATAAATCCGCGACAAAATTCGAAACGATAGTTTCATTTATAATGTCAAATATTTGCGTAAACCTAAGAAAGTATTAATAGAGCAAGTACAAAATTGCCTTCCTTAAATATGAGAGGGATCAGGCCATATAGTAGACACCATGCTGTCTGCTGGCGAAGTGCTGGTACTAGCACGTATCATTCGAAAATTTGCTAGGTTCTCTTGAATGTAGTAAATTCTTCACAGCATTCTCTTTCACTGCAAGACAAGTGGTAATCGTCTAGAAAATGATTTGCACATCGAAATATCAGAAATGCGAGACCCGGGATTTGAACCCGCATCTCTCATTTTCCAAACGAGCGCATTACCACTGGTCTACAACAGCCTAATGAAACCGTTTGATAAATAAAGGATTTTGGTACTTATTATACCAATTAAATGGATCTCCTAGGAAAAAATGATTTAAACACAGATTATTTTTATATGATAATAAAATTGTTTCTATACATTTTTAACGCTTTAATTTTTATTCCAGATACATAAATTCACTATGTGTATTATATAGTGAATGTATGTATGTGCGTGCCTCAATATTTACTGTTATAATAAACTTTGCTTTACAAATAATGAATAAGTACTTTCAAGTACGCTCTAAAGTACAATAAAGACTTTATAATGATTACTGTCTACATTGCCATATTGCAGGTTTGTAAATAAGACAAGGATCGCAAACAAGTAGATTCTGCGTTGTAGAGTGTCTCATAAAGTTTTTTATTAATTCACAGTTAAGTTGTTAAAGGATGTATTTTTAATGAGATATCTCTTATTATAATTATAATAATAAATTCTTTATTGTACACCCAATAAAAAGAGAGAAGACCCAATAAGAAGAGAAAATATTACTATACTATATCGAATAATCGAATAAAAATGTATAAGATATGAGTATATATTACCTACTTATCATCAAATAATTATTAGTAATAAATATTAAAAAACGTTTTAAGTTGAATCTTTAGTACGAACTAATAGATTTATACCAGTATAAAAATCACTGGACGAATGATGTAGATCAAGCAACGTAAAGCAATTTAAAGAGTCTAGACTCTCGTGCATTTAGAGTATACTAATGAAAGGATTTTTACTTTGTCAATCTTTTTCATTAATTTAGCTATAATCTTTATATTTGTTACTATAACTTATTTTTTCTATTCGAATTATAGGTATGTTCCTTTATTGTTGAAACTTAATTAATAAATATGTGTATTTTTTATTGTAAGTTATGTAATATTATTGTGTTCTTAAAATAAATAAAATAAGTAAATAAATTCGTTTTATAATTACGTTTTTCAGATTACTTCATATATTATTATATTTGAATTGTTTCATCTAATACGGACAGTAAAAACACATGGGTACATATATGATTTATCATAAGCTATCAAAGGTATAGTAAAGGAAACCTTTACTCAAATAAGCTAAGCGAGGAGAACCGCGGGCAAAAGCATGATAAAGACCTTGTATGAAACATAACAGTATTTAAAAAACATTATCTTCCTGCTGATAAAATGATAAAAATGTTTGCAAAGTTTAATCTCACTTACGAAACTAACTGTTACAAGGAGACAAAGGATTCATTTCTCATAAATAAATATGTTCATGATAGTGCTCACTGTAAATGGGTTATGACAATATTAGCTTTAACTTTTTGTGAGGTATCATTAGTATAGATTATAAAAAGGCCGTGCAATAATTATACAACATGTCATGAAATGAAGCTACGAGTAGTAGTAAAATTATAAAATGCCAGCAAACCCGGACCGCTTCGTTGGCCTGAGTTAAAATAAATTATAATTTTCTAATAAAATAAAAGTAGACCAAGTTACTCCTTATAACATTAGCTATCTGCCAGTAAAGTCCCGTCAAAATCGGTCCAGCCTTTTTAGAGATTAGCCGGAACAAATAGAACGAGAGACAAAAGTAAAAAAAAAATTTAGATATAAATACCGTATATTATACTTTCATATGCATTTAGGATAATTTGTTTAATTATGTTTTGCTTAAAGTTTCAAATGTAACATATAAAGTGTAGTGTTTTTAAAGAAAGTTGAAATTTAAATAAGATTAAAGTAATTAAGATTTTATAATGATTGATTGAGAAAAGTAATTAAAATTTTATAATGAATTGTCACTTGTCCAAATTATGTAACCAAAGAGCCTTTAGTTTCAAGTGCGAATAAGGTTAAATTCCTTATTCTTAGTGCATAATATAATTGTCAAAAAACGTATTTTGAATAATTATAAAATGTTTAAATTAACCATTTAAAAAATAAAGCTGTAGATTATTTTAATTTTAAAACTAGCAACTCTCCCTCGCTCCGCTTGGATACGTCCTTTTTCCACGTTTTCATATTTGGTGTAGATTTCTTAAACTAAAGATATTCCCCACAATAAAAAGTATCCTATATAATACTCTGTATAATTAGCTATCATAATACCAAATTTTATTAAAATCTATTCAATGGTTTGTAAAGAAATAGACGGACAAACATTCTAAAAACTATAAATAAGGTATCTCTAAGATTATAATGACTATTTCAATAAGATTTTCCAAAAAAAAAATAGTACAGAATCGATTCAGAATTTAATATACATAGTATATGTATTGATAAGTAATAATATCACTTATAAATAGTACTTTACTATTAAGAAAATCAGTTTATTATAATGGCTTTTCCTGGAACAAAACGGTTAAAGACTTTAAAACATTCTTCTATTCATATAAAAATAATTTTTGAAAAAATATATATTTTCAAAAAAGAGTTTTCGTCTTAAAACGGTGCATAAAATCCATATACCATAACCAACCATGTAACTCAGTAAAAAGCGCCCTAGAACGGTACCGACCTACCACAACAACGTTGTGTGCGCGTGCGCATGAGTGCGTACAGGACGTCGGGTATTTTGAGACGTAACGCACTGATAGCAAAAAAAATATGATAACTTATCGTTACTAACTATTAATTTAAATTATTACTGTCCTTAGACTTCGATTTGTTTTATAATACTGATTTTTTTGTTAGACTAATAATGATATGGCATTTAAAAAAAATATCTTGCATAACAAAAGTTAATGATATGATTTCGAAATGTAATATTGTTTATATAAAACCATATTTATAATATGTGTGTATTTAAACTTATATAACATGTAGTCTGGTATCCGTAACACAAGTTTCCTTCGTAGCTTACCATGGAACTAGATGGCACTGTGTAATAATGTCCCAACATAATTTTCCAACATAATTTCCCAACATATCGGTATTAAAAAAGTTGTTTCCTCCGAAACTGGATGACTAAAAATAGACATTAAATGTCATTTTTAAATAACAAAGAAAGGTGGTAACATAAAATTTTGACATTACCTTCACTAAAGGGAAATAAAAAAATGTTTTTGTTTTTTTACTGTCATATAAATGTCATGTTAAATAAATTTAAATATAAATCGATTTATTAAATACAATATGAATAGTAAGATATAATTGTGTAACTTTTCTTATAGCTTTTATATATTAACTAGCGACTCGCCCTCGCTTCGCTCGGGCTCTTCCCTAGATTTAGCACAGGTAAAGCCGCGGGATCTGCTAGTTATACATATAAACCTTCCTCTTGAATCACTCTATCTATTAAAAAAACCGCATCAAAATCCGTTGCGTAGTTTTAAAGATTTAAGCGCACATAGGGATATAGGGACAGAAAAGGCGACTTTGTTTTATACTATGTAGTGATTATATCGGTTAGTTAATAACATAATAAACTGTTATTCGCAATCGCTTAGAATTTATAAAAAACAATAATACATAATGGATTTTTTATTGTAATAATTAGCGACTGACTGATCTGTCAGTGTAAATCTCATCAAAAGCTTTACAGCCGTTTAGGAGATTAGCTGTAAAAAACACACAGGCAACAGACAGACAAATAGATAAAAAATAATAAATTGTGTTTTAATGTAAAGGATATAGTTTTTTAAGCATTAAATTAAATAAAAGTAGTAATAAATGTTATTTTTACATTATATATTAATACCTCAATTTTATTTATTAACATCATTATCTTTTAACAAAATCAATTAAAAATGTTTTAAATAAAAAGTGTTAGAGACCTCTTCTTCTCATCTTCACTAAACTTTTAATAATTTGTATTAGTAATACTATAATATGAATTATTAATCATCGAATTGTTACATAAGCAGTCATTGTGCAAAGCGGGACTCAAACCCACGACCGATGGCACAGCAAGTCACTACAAACTGAGCCAAACGTGTCGTCAAATTTAAAAATCATTTCACTATAATCGTATGTTAAAAACATTTTCTAAAGGTAAAGCTTACACAATCAAGAAAAAACTCAAACCAAAAAATAATACGCCTTAATTATGAAGCTAAAGACTTCACACAATAAAATAGTATTGCAATACAAAAATTGTATAAAAATTGCTCTATCAGGTAACATATTACAAAATTTCATTTATTTGCCAACCGTAGTCAAAGCATCCCGCGGCATTGACTTTCTTGATGCCATTAACCGAATAACCCATTGCACAAAGAACTGGCGGTTTTCAAGGTGAACCCACACATGCGCAGCACACACACGCCCCTCCCTACCCATGTGATTCAAAATAACAACTGACAAACTTATTAAATCACTTATAAAAGCGAAAAACGCTCAAATAGCAACCGTAAAACACTAGCTTAAGGATGGTAATAAAATAAACTTCTAGCAAGTGTAACACGGGCGAGACAGAAAGGGTGCACTCACACATAGATACACAGACGGTGTGTACGAACACGGTGCAGTCTGCCCTCACACAACAGTAATAACACTAAGCTTACGAATACATAATACTTGCAAATCGTTTAGAGCTTTTATATTATATTGAAAATAGCCTATTAATTTATAGTATGTAGGTAATGTTTGAATAAAATTAACTTTAATTTTAGATTTAGTCTATATAAATGACATTTATTTTTTTAAATACAATTAATAATTATATAGATTAAAAATAATGCATAATTTGTATACAGTCATTTCAATGTGAGTATACAGAAAATTATATTAATACACAACGCACACATTCAAGGTTTTAAGGAAAACAGAGAATCGCTCGAACACATCCAAACAATATTATGTGGATGTGTGTGTGCTATCAGACGTTATGTCCGTTTACCCGATCCTTGTGCTTTTGTGAAAAGTTAAGCAATGTATGAACTCATGATATATTGCGGTTTGTAGATAAAATAACTTGTAACATGTTTATTTTAATAATTTACGAATTTTTTGTTGTAAAGTTTATTTTTCATTTTGGATCTTTTTTGTTATCCTTTAAAATGTAATTGAGAGATACTTTAGCTTATATTATTCTCAAGGATTCAATTCTGTGATGATTTAGAATTTGATTGATATATAATAATACAGATATTTCCCAGCTGTAGGACTTTTTTTATTATTGAATTTTTTTTTGTTCAGCAATAAAGCATGTTGAAGATAAAGTTATTATAATACGAAATAAACAAATAGCATAAAAACATGATTTTCTTTTAGACAAATGTATATCTAAGTGGGTAAAGTGTACTTAATTCAATAAATAAATAAATTCCAAAGAAAGCGCTGGGTTGATGGACTACAATAAAGTCTCTCACAATTATTAACCATAAAAATGGAAATAAAATTATGATTTTCATAATATTTCATAGACGTATTTAAAAAAAGTTTCTAGTGGAATCTAAATGTGAAACTAACCAAGGTTTTAAAAATTTGGTATATATCTTCTTCGAGAGTGATATATATTAGTAATAGCTTTCTTGGTAGCTTAAAATGATTCCTATTTTTTTTTTGTTTTTGTTATTAAATAATCATTTACAATACCATACTATATTTGCCGCAGTTTTGTTTTCATTTTAAAGTTTCAACTGAAAGTGTTAAAGAGTTAGTAAGTCGGTATGTCAGTGATGTCCATAATTTCAAATATAAAGTACTAGCATTTCTCGCGACTTCGCACGTGTTCTATAGACCGGAGACAATTTTTTTCTGAGTCGCTCGGTATGGTACCTCGCAGAACTAACACCCGCCCTTCCGTTTATTGCAACATTTTTAATTGATGCTCCTTTCCTATTGGTAGTAGCGATATTAATATAGCCTATGGCCTTCCTCGATAAACGGACAATCCAACACGAAAAGAATTTTTCAATTCAGACCAGTAGTTTCTAAGATTAGCGCATTCAACCAAACAAACAAAAAAATAAACAAACAAAATCTTCAGCTTTATA
This sequence comes from Boloria selene, assembly GCA_905231865.2. Classification (NCBI taxonomy): domain Eukaryota; kingdom Metazoa; phylum Arthropoda; class Insecta; order Lepidoptera; family Nymphalidae; genus Boloria; species Boloria selene. Next base: position 2,685,525 of record HG993156.1, read on the forward strand.
ATATAAGTATAGATGTAGGCATATGTTATTATATAAATTAGAAATGGTATTATTTCGTAATCTTAGTAGAAATAAATAACCAATATTATAAATGTATAACATTTTCGTTTGTAACCCCTCACAAGTTCAGATAAAGCGAGGTAAACGCACTAGATGCGTGGATAATAAAAAAGGTTTTTGCCCTAAGGGTTGTTACACTCGTTTTTCGATAGGGCTATGACCGCACGAGGCTAGATAATGACGAACAAATAATATTTATGTAGTAAATATTCTTTATTGTAACTTCAAATTGCAATTTTATATAAATAAATCACTGTCAGATTTTTGATAGAAATTATTCATTTTTAGATCTATTACTTTTATCCATAGCTTTTATTTTCAAAATAAGAATAAGTAAGGGCTTTAGCATCTAAACTTAAACTTCTTAAGTTCAAGTTACTTTATGAAAATCTGTTTGAAATATATTTTTTTAATTTTGAGAATTTCATACAATATCTTCGTCTCGTCGCTTTTATGAAGTGAGAAACTATATCTTATTCCATTTTTTGATATAAAAGTATTTTGTTCACTTGTTGATCAAATATAAAAATGACGCATTACACTAAATCAATCCACCAAATACTTTTCTCACGCTTCAAAGGAAAATAAACTTGAAATGATTAATGTACTGCATCTGTAAAAGAAAATTTACATGTTTTTTTGAAGCAATTTAACAATTTAATTTATGTTACAAAGAATTCTGTATTGTATTCAGCCTTTTTAACGTCCCACTGCTGGGCACGTGCCTCCCTCAATACGCGGGGATCAGGCCATAGTCCACCGCGCTGGCCTAGTGCGTGTTGGCGGACTTCACATGTCTCTCGAAAACGTGCTAACTTTTCTCATGACATGACAGACATGCAAGTTTCCTCACGATGTTTTCCTTCACCATAAGATACCATAACACATGAAAATATCAGAGGTGCGAGACCCGGATTCGAACCCGTATCACTCGGTTATCTAAGCGAGCGCGTTACCACTGAACTATCATTGTTTCATTAATTCTATATTACATAAATATATATGGAAATATGTGTTCTAATGTATCATACTTCTGAGAGGTGATCAATATTGCGTGTAGTATAACTGGTTAAACCTTACGATGCAAATAATGATAGTTATCTATAAACATGATTTTCTAGCCCTAGTTAAGACTAAGAACTCAACATAAATTGCTTAAACTAACGCAAATCTTTGAGAACTTAGTACTACTACTTATATCGATTATATACTAAATTACATTTGTAGAGCATATTTTATATAAGTACTTACAAAAGTCTTCTGCGTTGACTTTGTGTGTTTTAAAGGTTATCCTAGAAAAGCATGTACTGATTCACCAACAGAAAGAAAGGTCTGGCTCTAGGGTAAATTAAATAAAGTAATTTCATTATTATTATGAAGGTTATCGTAGGTTAAAAGAAACAAGAGCTTACTAACATATTTCAAATTAGTGTAACTAAAATTTATTTAAAGATACACTGACTTTAGGTACAATAAATTTAAAAATTAGTAAATTACAGCAATTTAAGTTTCATATATTTAATAATGCTATCAATCTTCCTTTTTTTTAAATGTGTATTTAAACACAATGAACCATGACGAGTGTAAATTGCACGTCGTGCAAACGTAATGCGGTCAACTTTTACGTTTTGTTTGCATCTGTAATGGGATAAAGTCAGCGATGATCCGCCGCCTTCGGCGCGGGCGGGATAGGGCGTATTTCCATTGTACCACGACAAATTGAGATTATTTCGTAATTATTCCATAAAAGGGAAACCTTCTACCTAATTTATTTTAAATGTTATCTATTTTAACAAGCTGGGTGGGTTTTTGATCTTTAAAGTTAACAATTTAGAAGAAAATATACGTAAAGATTAAGGACATACAGACACAGTTACTGTCATTTGATTTTATAATATGCACTAAATCTTTCTTTCCAATGGATTTAGAAGACAGAGAGAGATATAAAGAGAGAGAGAGAGAGAGAGAGAGAGAAAAGGGGAGAGAGAAGTAGAAAAAGAACACACTTTCAGACTTATAATCTGGCAGAATCACCATTTTAAGAAAATAATAATATAAAAACTTTTATCTACTAAAGTCTACTTACACCATATCTTTATACGAGTAGGTACCCAAAATATATAATATGTAAATAAAAAGTATATAATGGTATTTGCTAAACATATTTAAAACATTCAAATGTTGAATCGTCTTACTTCGACGAACATTCTCACTTGTTTTGTTCATTCATTAAGACTATTGAGAATTAACAAATATTACCTACTAGCAAGAGAATTGTACGGAATTGGTTTTAATATAAAATTAAGCATTCTAGTACAATCAACTTTAGTATTGCATTAAAGGGAAGTCACAATCAAAAACCTATTATCGAATACTATTAGTACAATGGACACGACGTGCGTGCATTGGCTTTACATAAGAGGCGTGTTGGGTCGCACAAGGGCGGCCGGGCGTTGCTCTACCGAAGAGTTACTCAGAGACAGACACGTCTGCCGTTGCATAGATTAGATTACAACGACATTGTCATTGCGATTGCTTCATACAGGTAGTCTACAACCTCGCTCCTTGATACAGCAGTGCACTAACATTACTATGATACTACTCTACCTCGCTTCGCTCGGGTTCATCTCTAGTAAACAAAAAATATTTTATAGTATGTAAGTCTGATTTGTTAACATTTATATTTATTTACTCTTCTCATTTAGCTAGTAGAATGATGATCTATAGCGTATTGCCTTCTTCAATAAACGAGCTTTCTAATGCAACAGATTATCTTAAAACACATTAGAAGTTCCTGAGATTAGCGCGTTCAAACAAACGAACAAACGAATTTTGACTCTTTATACTAAATTGTAATTATAACTTTACGTACTTTTGTTAAATATTTATAGATATTTGAAAATTAGCACGTTTCCAATAAAATTTTGACTTGATTTTTCACTACACTACACTTCGCTCGGGTTCATAAAAGAGGATCAAATTTTGTATGGACTTGCTTAAGGAATGTTTACCGGGCAAAAACTATCCTGTCTTTCTAAATCGGTTTAGTTAATTTCTAGTTCATCCATTAGTTTTTATACACTACAAACAAACATACAAAAATATCTATTTGACACTAAAGAAAACTCAACATTCATCAGTTGATTATGTAAATAAATAATAATTCACATCTAACGTTTTCTAACTCTACACGGTTGTTATATTTGTGATGAGACCACAAACGAAATGATTTGATTTCATATGTTTATCCTGCAATCGGGAACATCTGGTCTAATTTGGCTGACGAATCTTTCTGGAATACTTTGCATATAATCGTGTGGGCCTTGGCAGTTCATTGACACTCATTTTTCCATTGTTCAAAATAATACTATGTTTTGGTAATGTCTTTTTAGATTCTTATATGAAAGTTTTAGATAATAATTTCTTAGATGAACGTAAATATTTAATATTATAAATGAAATACCGTTTTGTAAATTAATGAGGTACCTTTTGGTTTGCTAAATTTACGGAAGAGACCCATCCCGTGACCATGATTGCTGTAAAGCATTAGAAAAGTGTGAAACCAAAAATCAAAATAAATCCGCGACAAAACCGAAAAGATACTTTCATTTATAATGGAAGTTTCAGAATACAAAGAAAAATATTAAACAGATGTACTGTTTAATTTGTTTGAATTTTCAAATTAAATGTAAGAAAAATACTTTAAATAACGGGAATCGCGACAGTATAGAGCAAGTGATGTAACAACCTAATTCCTTTAATTGGCAGATGTCGATCGTCCGGTTTACGCACACAACAAGTTGACAATAAATTGCGTAACTTGTTGCCAGTGTGCGTAATTGCGGGTCTCTGACCGAGGTCGTTACTTAGGGGGTCAGTTACCGATCGATTAGAATGTTTGGTGATCCCATGCTTCAAATTAAATATGAGATCTATCATATATATCACACGTGATTTTATTAATAAACTGCCATCATGTTCTCGTTGGTTGCTAAGCTAATTTCAGTAAGCTATGAACTTGATTCACTTATCTTACTTTAACTTGTCAGTCCCACGTATTAAGTGCTTATAAGGTAAATATTTTTAAATAATAATGTTTTTCTTCCAAAGCAGTTGATTTAAATAAAAATATTAATTTAAAAAAAAATTATGTCGCATATTCAAGATTGAACTATAGAAGAAGATATTCATAACTACAATATGGTTTGGTTCATAATAATCTGTACATAAGCATATTTATTTTATTTACAACATCATACACAAGAATTACGTTTTTAAAAAACCAATAAAAAATATTTATATGTCAAAATTTTTATGTAGTTACCAAAATCAATGACTATTTTTTGTTTTTGATGACTAATTCGAACTACCTAAGTTCTAAGCATATAAGATTACAATACCTACTGGTATTGTAATATCCATACTACATTTACATACTTGAATGCGTAAAAGTAAATACAATATACATAAATATATTTGACTTAATACATAATATGTATGTACAATGTAGAAGTATTAGTAGAGTATAAAAAGAACATCATGATAAATTATACGGGGTAATAAAACTATCTGGTGACAAGATCTTAATCTTTAGAGCGATCATTCTTACAAGTATTTCTCTTTCAATAGATAAACATCTAGTAAAGTCCCCTTCGATATATTATAGCGCCGGAGCAGATTCCATTTATGCGATGTAGATTTTTGCCTTGATCCGATTTATAAAAATGAAATGGCATTATAAATGACACCAAATATATATAATTTTGTCCGAGAATTGAACTCATGGCCTCCTGCATAGATTACATTTACAGTTAAGCAGATATAATGGCACTGAAAAATATTATGATATGGAAATTAGTTGATCACAAAAACGAAAGGTTGTCTCATTTCTAAGATTGTCAAGTCAAATATTATTAAAATAAATATAAACCATCCTTTCATTGCGCTTGTTGTTTTATACATTTCTATTATTGCGTTGCGTTACATATTAACAAATGATATCGTCGCTCTAGAATGAATACCTCATATGTCAAAAATGCAAAATTCTTTTTTTGAAAAAATCTAATGAATATTACGTATTTTATTACGAAACGAAACCGTTAGCCCAATACATGACTACTGTGCCATATTTCAAGTAAAACGAAAACCTCTTGTTTGAAAAACATTGACAAAATGAGCCATTTTATTCGTTTCCTGTAAAGTTTGAATTTCTGGACATACGAGGTTTTCATTCTACAGCGACGATATATATGTTGGGACATTATTACACCAGCGCCATCTAGTTCCATGGTAAGCTACGAGGCTTGTGTTACGTATACCAGATAGTTCATATACTACTCATATATATTTTTTTAATTACATAAATATAATATATAAGTATCGTATATCCTAGTCTTGTGTGTAATAAATTTTATTAAAATTCAGTCATTTTAATGCTATTTAGAAGTAAACCCACATACATTTCGCATTATAAGAAGCAGTAAAGTAAACTTCTGTAGATGTTAAAAAGGAAACTTTAAAAGATATATCGAAATTTCCAAAGAAATTACACAGAAAAGTGTTTGCGTTAAGAAAGAAAAAGTTCATCTACTTCAGAGGTTGAGGAACAAAATCAACTTGTGGCGCGAACATTCACCTGACGGGGTTCATTCAGTTCGTTGACTAAAAGTGAGTCCATAGATCTTTGTTTTATGGATCTTGAAGATATATTGGCAATATTGTTTTAGTTTGAAATTTCTTTTTTTGGTATTTTTTGAAATTTAAGAGCTTTTATTATTTTTGATAAGATTATTTGAAGAAAAACGCTATTTACACTAACTTGTTTTTGTATGTTTGTTTTGGGTATTATTGGGTACGACACGTTTGGCTCAGTTTGTAGTGACCTGCTACGCCAGCGGTCGCGGGTTCGAGTCCCGTTGGGGGCATTCATTCGTTGATATCATAGCATATTATAGCATAAAATAAAAATCTAAATAGCTTATATAATTTATTATATTTTTACTACTATTAAAATATAATATTAAACTAAACAACTGTTTGAATAATAAAATTAATCAATTAAAATATAGAATTTTATTTATAGTAAAATACAAGAATTCTAACTGGCTTTTTAACGCACACTCGCACTTAACTATTTTTACTACAGTATATAATATAAAAACAAAAAAGGTAGCAACGTCTATTAGACGAAGTACTTCGTAGACGGTCTACGGGGGCGTTCACCCTCAAAACGTAGCGCGTAGCCGATAAGCGTAGCGGGTGACTGACCTTGTAGACCTCATTTTAATATTATATGCTATTTTATAAGTATAAAATGTTACGGGTCAATGTATTTTCTAATATCAACAATAATTTGCTAATACGTTTCAAATCTTTTTAAATGGCCGAAATTAAGGGTGAAATTATTTAATTTAATTAAAATAATGTATATATATACTTTGGTAATACTTTGTTAGATTTACATATTTGCCAAAGCTAATTTTTTTTTTGCCAATTTATTTTGTTCATTTTTTTCATAATTTCAATTATTTTTATAATTAAAATTTAAAAAAGTATTAAGCCATAATATGAATGTTATTGCCATATTTATAAATAAATGAAAAAAAAAATTCCGGTTATATTGAACTACATGCTACTCACATCTAACAATCTGTGATGTGTAGTTGAAAAAATTTATTTTGTTAAGATCCCATGATCTTCGGCCATCTTCGCTAATTTATCGCAAATTTGGATGTTTCGAATTCCAATGTAAAATAATGACAAATAATTATTTAATTTCAACGCTTTTGTTCATAATAATAACGATTACAACAGTATTATTACATAGTAATCTAGAGTCATTGACATTAATTTAACCTAAAAAGATAATTTAAATCTGAACAGTTATACGCATTTATGACAAAATAATGTCGTAGTATATGACAATATCCTTTTTCTCCAATCTACGTGATATAAAAAAATATTTGCGGCAAGCTGGCGCGTTTTAAAGCCATTAATAATAATGGAATTGAAATACATAACATAAAAAAATATAACATTCAATACTGAAATTGCCTAAAAAATACATTTTCCGTATTCAATGAAGCAGTAGCATTTCCTACTGTAGACTTTTCTTAAAAAGCTAAAATTACTGAATATATATGTAAAGGTAGGCATTGGTAGCTTTCCATGCGCGAACCACTTTTAACATAATTACTACCTTTCTTACGGAGCTTGAAGAAAAACATCGTGGGGAAACCCGCATGTCTGAGAGAACCTAGAAAAAAATTCGAAAGACATGTGAAGTCCGCTAACCTGCTTTTCGTCAGCGTGGTGGACTTTAGCCTGATCGTCCTTGTATTGAAGTATTGCGCCTTCACAGTGTTGCAGTAGGACGTTTAAAGCGGATAGATATATTATAATAGAGATAAGAGACATATGAAAAGAAAAAATAGTCATTACTTATACTTTGACGACACGTTTGGTTAAGTTTGTAGTGAAGAAAGTAGGGTTTTCTTCACGGTCGCGGGTTCGAGTCCCGCTGGGGCCATTCATTTGTTAAACTCGGATGTTTGTACTCCTGTCATGGGTATCCGTAACACAAGCTTTCTTATTAGGTTACCACGGAACTTGATGGCGCTGTGTGTAATAATTCCCCAACATATTTATATTTATTTACTTATATATAAATAATTGTTATCACATATCCAAATTGGGCACATGAAATGTGTTATTTAGTAATGTATAATATAATATTTTTTATTCAATTATCGTATAACATTATAATCTCGAACCTAGCACAATCTAAAAATTCGTTATCGGTCATTCACTTCTGATAACCCACTTTGTCGACAGTTTTTATTTAGTTCTTTTATGTAATTTCGCGATATTCAAGTATCTGTTTCATGTTATCATGTTGAATTTGGGTTTAAATTGTAATAATTTTTATAGCCCTATAAAGAGAATTACGGTTTTTGTAATTGAATTTATCAAAATTTTGTTAAGAAATTATTTATTCAATAATATTTATGTAAATATTAATTAATTTATATGAAATGTGAAATGGTGATACTGTTATCGATGATTTTAAACACGTTTAATTTCATGGCAATAATGAAACTTAAATATCAAAATATAATACCAACTATTTTTAAAATTATATATACACATTAAATCACTAACTAACTTACTAAAAATCGACTGAAAACACTATAAAAAATCCAAAATAAGGCCTCGGTCTGAGGTTTCTAATTTACTAAAGATGTACGTGTCGTATAAACCAATAATTTTAAGCGTTTTTCATCATGACTTAAAGTACTTTTGCAGTAGTCAATACCAGCTGTAAAACACACCCAAAGTGAAATCAAAAGTGAATATATTTAATTTATTAAATGCTTAAGTACAGCAGTGTAGCGGCCAGACAACAAAGGCGACTAAATCACTCGGCGAGACAATGTTATTAGCGAATAACTGCATTTTGATGCCATTACTAAATATTACCTAAACTTTAACATATAAGTTTATGAGACTCATAAATTACCTTAATTTTCATGGTTTTTGTAATAATTAAATTACTTTTTTGCTAGAGACTTACCTGTATCTAACTATCCAAGTCTATACGTGTACTAAAATTTCATGAAAATCCGTTCAGCCGTTTCACAGTAAAACATTCGTTTGTAAAGAGTTTAATGGGTAACTGCAGATATGGAAATATAATATTTGGTTACTTTAAACTCAGACAAAATAATTTAATGTTTATAAAATAAACTATTCTCGATTTTGCCATACAAATCATCACTATTTTTATCAAGAGGTGAGAAGATATTTAAGTTTCAGACCGGTGGAAGTTAAGATTAATAGATCTTTCAAAACTAATAGGTAGATAGTAAGTAGGCCATAAGTAATCATATTATAGGAAATGATTCGCGCACTTGAATTTATCTTGAAGTTGTCAGAAATGTGAAGCCCGAGATTAGAACCTGCTTCACTCGAACTCAGTTTTCCAAGCAAAAAGCAAACTACCTAAACCTACTTACGCTAAAGTACAAAAAATAAAATACCGTTGAATTTTAAATAATGCGAACAAGTTCGTGTAAAATATATACCTATATAAATTACTAGCCTTTCCCGCGGCTCCGCTCGCGTTCTAAAGGCAGAAAATCAAAAGACATATTTTTCTTCCGGTTTTGCAACATTTTTCATTGATGCTCCGCTCCTAATGATAGTAGCGTGATGTAATATAGCCTGTAACCTTCCTCGATAAACGGACTATCCAACACAAAAAGATTTTTTTAATTCAGAGCAGTAGTTCCTGAGATTAGCGCGTTCAACCAAACAAACAAACTCTTCAGCTTTATAATATAAGTATAAATTAAACGTATACTTCCATTACAAAACGATATCCCAAACAGTTATTCATACAAAAGGTTGCAAAACACCGTCAGTATGTATCCATGTCATGTCATGTACTTACGTTACTCATTATGTCGGTAACGCGCCGTAACGTAAACCGTTATTTTAGATTAGGCTGATGATACACTGTTATTGCTTGATTTGATATATTTTAACTCTATATATTACTAAGTCGATCTCATATGTAACTAAAACATTATTAATATTTTATTTACAAAAAAGGAGATTACAAGTAAACTGAACTATATTAACATTATTTATTTATACATTATTTGGTAAAGCTTGAAGCTTTAGAAGAAAAATTAATACATAAAATAAAAATCTTAGTTGTATCTGCACACCGAATATTCTATGGTAAATTTTATTGAAATACATAGTCGCTATTAATTTAATACAAAGGTCGTATTGATAGTTTTTTAATTTTTATCTGCCTGTCTTACGGCATGTGACTGTATCACGAGAAAATATTCTAATTTTTGATGTAATTTGGTATAATAATTATCTTTACTACGGGCATTACCTTTACTACGGGGCATATATTTTTACTGTGGAAAAATATATCATCTAACTACAAAATAAATGTCTAGGAACCACCAAACGAACTGGAATAAAATTCAAAAAAGTACGGTCTTTAAAACCGTAAAGTGCGAAAAATGTCAATAATTCATGATTTCCCCAAGACAGTGGTATCTCAGATATCGCGCTCGCTTCGATCCCCGATCTCGGGTATTTCCGTGGGATTACCACTAGTCTAGTAGTTATGGTAAAAGATAGCATCTTGAGGAAATCTGCATGTTTGAGAGACATATCTGGTGGCCTATGATCTGATTCCCTGGGCTCATGCCCAGCAGTGTAATTGATTGTATATTTGTCTTATTATACCTATAAGATGGCATTTATAGTTATAATATTTGAATTACAAATTTTCTTTCATTATTCAAATTTAATCAACTTATTCATTTGCAAGACTTAAAAAAGGTTTTTAATTTTAATCGTTTATACTTAATTCTTAGTAGCTCCTGAAAATCAATATAAATCAGTATCTCATGTGGTTATATAAAGGACTAAGTACATTTCGCATTCGACAATGCCCGGTCATTTCGCAGTTCATTATCCTTCATGAATAGTTTTAAAGAATTTTCTATCTGACACACAGTAGTAAAGCTAACTTAAGCTATCCCTAAATTCTTGCACTAGGCCAGCATGGTGGACTATGGCCTGATCCTCCTCGTATTCAAGGTAGACCCGTGCCCAGCAATGGGACGTAAAACATGCCCTGAGTAAGAAAATTAATCGCAGTATATCTATAATAATATATTATACTTAACTCTGTTGCTTGCGTTTTTTGTTAGTATAGTAGTACTTTAAATACGGAAACGACATTACAGTCCTTCCTATCCTGCCTATAGTCGAAAACCATTTTAGCCATATTTTGATTTTTTTAATAAAAATCATAGATAGTAATTAGAAAAAATCTGATTAGAATTGTATGAATTCTCTACTGTACATACATCAGAAGTAGAAAGAAAATGCAGACTTCCTCATATCTCTAAATTGAATGTCTTCCAAGAACCTATAAAAGTGAAAAAAAAGTTTACTTTAGCCAAATAATTTTAACTGTGTGTAGTTAAAGGATGTTCTAGAGTTCCTTTCTACTTACACTGTCACGTTTCAAGCCATGCTATCACACATTCGTCATGTAAACGTGAGAAGTGCTTTTTAACATAATTTAATACAAGAGTGATAGTTTTTCTGCGAGCCACTTATAAACTTATTTGACTTTCGGATTTAAAAATTGCAATGCAAATTGCGGTGATTTGTAATTAATCTTCGTCAGAGGTCACAGACTTCATGAAACTGTACTGAAAAAAATGTAAATCAGTCGAAGCGTCTTTAAAAATACTTTTTTTAACTTGAAAATGATTTTATGTTTGTTTAGACGAAATTTGAAAACAATTAAAAAAATTGTTTTTTAGACAAAAGGTTATTATTTGACTTTGAATTTGTTAAAAGTAGTCTACCACTTATTATTGTGTTTTTAACTAAATTGAGATACTGTTTTAAAATTATTAATATTTAAAAGTAAAGTAATAGCGGTAATTTTTACCTTTTACTCCTTCTGTTGTACAAAAATCGATTTGAATCAATAAAGGCTCAGAATGCCGACATTTTTTCCCAACCTTGCGACAAGTATAAGTAGCATTCTCATAAAATATCTTAGTAAATACAAGTTGTTACATTATTTTCTTAATAAAAACTACTATTCATTCACCACCTGGCAGACCTGTATCTACAGTTACTCTATAATCCCACTAGCATGGAAATATATGTCCACCTGGTCCATGACCAGTTCTGATGGTCTCCAGTATGCATTATACAAATGGAGACTAGAGATCTGTGTTATATGGTTTTATAGTTCGATGTAAATTACACATTTAAACTTTTAGGCTTTTCATTGCATTCATTGTAATATTTTAAAGTAATAGTGAGTGAGTGAGTATATTAAATAAAATCTTGCTGATTATTTTTGGTAAGTTATATTTTTACTATATAATATGTATTATGCATATTAAATCATACTTAATATAAAACAAAGTCGCTCTCCGTTGTCTGTCTGTCCCTGCTTAGATCTTTAAAACTACACAACGGATTTTGATGCAGTTTTTTTAATAAATAGAGGAATTCAAGGGGAAGATTTATATGTATAACTAGTGAAACCCGTGGCTACGCTTGCGCTAAAGCGAGGGACGAGCCCGATGGAAGAACTTATATAATTCAGTTGTATACATATGTATGTACATATGAGTTTATAAGTATATGTGTTATTTTAAGTTTAGGCTAGAAACCCTAACCATTCTTATTTTGAAATTACAAACAGGTAATTAAGTTTTTTTAACTGTATAAATTATTAAGTTACTAGCTGCGCCCCGCGGTTTCACCCACGTAGTTGCCGTTCCCGTGGGATTACAGGGATAAAAAGTAGCCTATGTCCTTTCTGAAGGTTTTCTCTATCTGTGTACCAAATTCCATCGAATTCGGTTCAGCGGTTTAGGCGTGAAAGCGTAACAGACAGACAGACAGAGTTACTTTCGCATTTATAATATTAGTTAGGATTAGGATTAGGATTGGTGAAATGAAATTGACTACCCTTTATCCTGTTACATCAAATGTGTTCTAGGAAATTAAATATTTACCTCTTGCAAATCCTTATCTAACTTGCACTAAACGCAACTCTAACAAAATGTATGCGATATCTATAATAATCGTCAATGTACTCCTTTAATACTAAGTTATAATTTTAACGTGCTTCTGGGTATAATATTTCTTATTGAAAATACTGGTACCAATTTTCTATTCTTCTCATTTTCGTTAGAGATAAAAATTTAAAAGTTCCATACAAATTTTAGTTAGTTTAGTTTACTACAACTACATTATAACTAGTAGTATAGTTGAGTTATGACACAACAAAGTAATCACTAGTTATAAAAATATATATTATATGCCTATCATCTTTAAATGTACCGTGTTATTAATTTTTAATTTTCTCATAATAGTTACAAAAATGTAAGAGAAGCCCATAAAAATGATTTCACGCCATAAGTTGTAGCGATTGAAAGCTACTTTTATTTTTACTGTCTCGCACCGCACCTGGCGGTACTGTTACTTTTGCGATCTGAAAATATTAAGCTTATTATGTCGTTCGATTTTGAAGGACAGTGCTTAAAGCTTTTAAATTAATCAGTTGATATAAATAAAATTGAAATATCTGTTTTTAATTAACAGCTTTTCACTAAATTCATATGAAAGTTTACTGTCTTTACATCAAAATATCAACTTTATTTTAAAATTGAAATATCTGTTTTTAATTAACAGCTTTTCACTAAATTCATATGAAAGTTTACTGTCTTTACATCAAAATATCAACTTTATTTTTTTTTCTGTCTGTATGTTCATTCCGGCTAATCTCTGAAACGGCTGGACCGATTTTGACAAGACTTTTACTTGCAGATAGCTTATGTTATAAAGAGTAACTTAAGCTACTTTTATTTCATTATAAAACTATAAAAACGCCCAGCGAAGCGGTTTGCTACTGCACTTTACAGGAAAAGTCTTAGAGCTTATAAAAATATTCGCTACCTAAAGTAGGAAATTAGACCTTAGTGAAATGTATTAAGATTGGTAGCTTCCATTATTTATGTTAAAAAGTTTTGACCAGTGCATATTAAATAAGTAAGTAAGTATATGCTCTAAAAATATAATTATATATTGAATTGTTATAAATATTATGTAAAAGGTATTATATACTAATTTGTGTACAATCTGAAGCTTTCGTGAATTATTTTAATGTTTCTAACAAATATACGATTGGTCGGTCTGAACATATTTTTAGTATATAAGTATAATAATAAAACATACATAAGTTATTTTTCCTAAATAAGATACGACCAATCGTATGATCGTATCTTACGGTATAAATGTCTTCTTAAAACATCTGCTAAACTTGTAAAACCGTTACTTTTTATCACATATTAAATAATAATTGTATGTAATAAGGTGACTTTAGCATACATCATTAAAAGACATGTGATTTTTGTGTTATTTCAAAATTTTGCTATATAATAAAAAAAAATTGAATCAATCTTAATATATCAATAATGATGAAAATTATTATGTACTAATAACAATTTAATGTTTTAAATTTTAGCGTATTAATTTTGATTTTGGTCACCCTGCTCCATTATTGATGTAAAGTATTTGAATCGGGAAAAAAACTAAAAAAATATTTCTATCTGTTTATCTGTTCGTTGGGGCTTGTCAATCTCAATTAATAATATTATTAACTATTGTATAAAGCCAAAAGTACACTTTGAGTTTTTTCATATCTTTATTGTGAAAAATCATAGGACCTTTTCAATTTATATTTCAAGAATCAATTTAAAAATCCACTTGGAAAATGACAATTCCTTGCAATTGTTTAAAAAATTTCGGTTTTAACATAATGGTACAGGATTGCCCCATAGCGACATGCATTTATATATTCAGAAGGGCAATTAAGGTGGAATAGTTTTAGGCACTCATGCGCCGATCCCTCCTGGACTATAATAAAATATAATAAAAAAGGTTAATTTGACGTTAAAAACTCATACTTATCTCTGAATTATTTTTTACGAGTCGCCCTCGCTTCGCTTGGGCTTTTCCCTAGATTAAGCACAGGCAAAGCCGCGGGATCTACTAGTTTTACATATAAACCTTCCTCTTGAATCACTCTATCTATTAAAAAACCGCATCAAAATCCGTTGCGTAGTTTTAAAGATTTAAGCATACATAGGGATATAGGGACAGAGAAAGCGACTTTGTTTTATACTATGTAGTAATGCAGAGGAGGTTATTAAAAATGACAAATGAGATGTGAAAAATCTTTACATTATTATCTTTACTTTACATTATCATTTTTCAAATTTAATGAACATGCTTCCGACTCGCATATGCGACTTTGTTAAAAACGGGATGGCGTTGCAACTTCATTATTAACCTGTAATATTATTTAAATACAGATATATATACTTACAAACATACATACATACATACATATAACTACTTCGTATATACAAATTACAAACTGTGATTGCCAATTCAATTTCTACCTAGGTTTTCTCAGACATGCAGGTTTCCTCACGATGTTTTCCTTCACCGTAAGACAAGTGGTAATCGTGATAGAAATGATTCGCACATGAAAATATCAGAAGTGCGAGACCCGGATTTGAACCCGCATCACTCAGTTATCCAAGCGAGCGCGTTACCGCTTACTACCGCTTGGTTAATACAGTTTACCAAAAGTTGTCGCTAACTGTACGAACAGTACCTAGGGACGAATCCGAGCAAAATCAAGTAAAGTCCCTAGTAATATCCACAATAATATATTAGACTAGTCGTTCCCGTGGCTCCGTTGGCGTTCTAAAGGCTGAAGATCAAAAGAAATATTTTTCTCTAGTTTTTGCAACATTTTTCATTGATGCTCAGCTCCTATTGGTGACAGCATGATGTAATATAGCCTGTAGCCTTCCTCGATAAACGGGCTGTCCAACACAAAAATAATTTTTGAATTCGGACCAGTAGTTCCGGAGATAAGCGCGTTCAACGAAACAAACAAACAAACTCTGCAGCTTCATAATATTAGTATAGATATACCAGAAATAAATAAATAGATTGATATTTAACTAATAACAACATAACTCAGTGTAAAGTATAATATTATTTTCCTCAACACATAAAGTGAGCAGAACGATCGTCCGATATGCATTTTCGATATAAATAAGCCGCCCTTCGCGCGTACAGCGACCCCGGCGATCAAGGTCGGCGCATCCTATGTATGTACTGATACTGCGCATTTTGTGTTTCATAATAGTTATATTTTAAAACATTTTGAAAATGTTTTATGACTTCCCAATAATTAATGACACTTAGTTTTCTTTTTTAGTAGCTAAAAATGGGGAACAGTTATCTATGTCAGAGAAATCACACGGACGTACATAGCAATCTTCAGCTAGATCTTAAAATTATTATTAAAAAGGTGAAAAATACAATTTCATAATTAAAATTATCAAATGTATCGACTCTAAAATGAGTACTTATTGTGAAGATTTTTGGGTCATCAATCCATATTATTTGATATCTATTAACACCTATAATTAAATTTTCGCTAAGTCGAAATCTTGTTAAAATTGTCATTTCTATCGGTCGAATGTACAGTTTTCAGCATTTTTGTATAGTTCTCTCTGTAACACTGGATAGATTTTCATGAAAATTAGTATTGTGATAGCTGGTCATCCGAGTCTATATAGGATAATTTTTATTGAAAATATCGCAACTTTGAGAAAATTATACTAATCGTTTAAAATTCTTCAAAGGAACAAGCCCAAACGTAGAAAGGGCAAGTCAAGTAATGAAAAATCGCAGTACAGTTAACTATGTAAAAACTGTTTTAGTATTTCGTAAAATATAATTAAATTTGAAGTGAATGTATTACAAGTAGAGGATTCGATCCCGGGATCCCGGATCTCGGGATCCCGGGATCCCGGTCATATTTTAGTCCCGAAATTTTCGGGATCAAATTCAATAAATCCCGGGATTTTCGGGATTGATATTTTTTTTAAATAAGTCAATAAAAATGTGCGTGAAACGAAACGCACTAACTTGATGAGACGTTTTGACAGCCATTTTGTTTACACAGCTGATTAATTCATTTGTTTTTGGTACCGACCGGTACCGGATTATGCGTAAAAGTGTGTAATTGCTTTTAGAAAAAAATAATGAATTTTAAATGGAATATTTTGAAGAATATTTCGCTTTATATTTTTTAATTTTACTTGCGGCTCTACAAATGATAAATCTTCGGCTTTACACACTTCTCCACCCACCTTCTTTATACCCATTTTTCGTGATTGCAGGCCACACGGCGCGACACGGCGGCGTTTGGTAGACTTTGCCACTGTATTTTACTTAATAAAGCATTTTTAATAATATATAAAATACTAGCTGACCCGTGCCCACTTCGTTGGGCATAATGTTAATAATCCTTTTTTAGTACAGAGTGTTTAAATAATTTAAATTATTTTATTAATATTAAAAATTAAATTATCTATACTAATATTAAAAAAACTAATTTTTGTCACTTAAATATAAAAGATAGACATATGCTGTCGTTGACTTTTTTGTAGGCATTTTTAAGCTCCACATTTTTTCCATAGAACTTAAAAATATATCTTTCATAGTTAAGGCAGCGTTCGTAAGAAACGCTTTCATTCGACCGTTTTTTCTCCGATTCACTTTGCAAAACGGACTACCACGTAAAAATTTTTTTTATTTTTCGGTTTTTTATATACTTAACCTATAACACTCAGCAATAATGTGGCTTTCTATTGGTGAAAGAATTTTTAAAATCGGTTCAGTAGATCCCGAGATTACCCCTTACAAGTTACAACTTAACAAATAAACAAACTTTATTTCTTTATAATATTAGTATAGATATAATTAATGAGTAACGTTTAATATATAAAAGTTTTTTTTAAACGTAAATACGAAAATGAGTAGTTATTTGTTAATAGATTGAACGTGAGGACAGTTTGTTCAAACCGCGACTTTTTTCTTACCTAGAGATTTTTTATATCCGTCATAACTTCTAAACGAAAAGTCAGATCCTCGTTATTTAAAGTGTAATTAACACATATATAATTTACCTTATTTATCAAACCATTTAAAATTATAAGGATTAATATCATGATACAAATATCACCGCTATTCGATTCCACCCGTATTTAAACTAAACATTTCAAACTAAAACTGTTATTGTAGCATAACTATAATAGTTAGATCTATGCTATCGTAGACTTTTTTCTGAGCAATCATGAGTACTATAAATACTTATATAGAACATTATTTTATATATCGTCTACAGTTTTCGCAGCGTACGCAGAATAATGACGTTTATAGACAAAATTGTGATACCTTGAGTTACATTATTCCATTTTATGTAGAGATTTATATTTTTTGGAAAATATATTATAGCCTATGTTACTCAGTAAGGATGTAGCTTTCTAATGGTGAAAGAATTTTAAAATCGGTTTTGTAGTTTTTGAGTTAAATCGTAACATACAAACAAACAAACAAACAAAAAATCTAATCTTTCCTCTTTATAATATTAATAAGTATAGAAAAAGAAAGTATAATTTTGTTTAACCGCCTTTTTCAAGATTTAAAAGTAAAATATTCTATGTCCTCACAAAACTAAAAGATGAATAAAAAAAGATTTTGATATGTTTTACTGTCTTTTTGTTACCACTTTCCATAAACAGTATAATCCCGGGACTATCCCGGGATCCCGAGATTAACTGTAGATAATCCCGAAATCCCGGGATTAGAAATATCGACCGGGATCGAATCCTCTAAATTTACAAGCGACTCACCCTCGCACAGGTTCATACCTAGATACATTTAACACTGCGTTTTGGCTATCATTAAGAAGGGTACATCATGTTGAAGAAGCTGTAAGAAACAAACTAACAGACTGCTAATAGAAATATCGATATAATTACTACTTATACAATAAATAATGACTAAGCAAAATGCATAAAAACGATACCTAACCATGACTCACATAGCAAATAGTTTTACTCGAACAAAATCGGAATTAAAAAACAAAAACGAAAGTTGCTTACATATTCTTTTCCCTGTCATACATAGGGTTTTCATGGTGCTAGAATGAGATATAAGATAGGGAACATTTCTGCAAAGTGACGCAATGCTTACGCAAGGGGTCGATGCCCTGAAGGTGACCCAGACCTGGGCCTAAGGTCCTAAAGGACGAAAGGATAGGTTTTTATACTGTCTGTCAAAGTATTTATAGGTATGGCGTTTTAATGGGAATCTGTAAATATTTTTTTTAAATGATCACATTCTACTTGTTACTGAAGTCTTACATGGTAATATTTAACAAATAAAATATCGTTGGTAGCCTAGTATATGCCTGCTTGGGATTTGGGAAATAGAGTGAAGCGGGTTCAATTCCGATTCTCGAACGTCTGATATTTTCATGTGGGAATTATTTTTAACATGATTACAACTTGTCTTACGGTGAAGAAGAAAATTGTTATTAAACCCGTAGGTATGTCTGCGAGAACTTAGCAAGTTTTAGAAAGACGTGCAGTCCGCCAACCCGCACTTGGCCAGCGTGGTGGAGTATGATGAATATGACGGGACATTATTACACACAGCGCCATCTAGTTCCGTGGTAAGCTACGAAGGAAGCTTGTATTACGGATACCAGACAGTTGATATACTACATATATAAGTTTAATTACATACATATTACAAATATAAATACCCATGACTGGAGTACAAATGAATGCCCCCAGCGGGACTCGAACCCGCGACCGCTGGCGCAAGAAAGTAGGGTCAAATGTCGAATGTGTGCCATCTTCTATTTACTAATTTAGTTTTATATTAGAAATGTGTCAGCCTTTTTTAATAAGAGGAGCCTCCCTTCAATACGAGGGGGAATAACTCGAAATATTGTATATATAAATATATTTTATAATTTAATTATAATTAACAGTAAATGTACCCAATAGAAAATAATATTGATATTTTTTTACAGCTATTGCTTATTACGTTTCATAAGTGATCCTCGACATTGAATGCCTTTTAAAGACATTTAAGGAAAACTGATTGAAGAGAAAATTTCAACGACACGTTTAGCTTTGTTTATAGTAATCCCACAAGCTGTGCCTGCGGTCGCGGGTTCGAGTCCAGCTGGGGACATTCATTTGTGTTATGAGCACGAACGTTTTTACTCCAGTCATAGATGCATTTATAATATACTTATATGTATTTAAAGGTATATACGAAATGTATCAACTATCTGGTATCCATAACACAAGCCTCGTAGCTGACCGTTGAACTAGATGGTGCTGTTTTAATGTCCCGACATATTTATTTAATTTAAAATCTAATAACATTTTTACTTTAGTTCTTATTTTATCTTTAGAACCCTTTCCATATATTTCAAGTAAATATGATAGCTTATGAATAAAGAATTTCCACAAAACTTCAATTAGTTTTACTAAGATAAATGTGCTTTTCCAACAAAATTAATGTGAAGTGAGTCACAGTAATATTGTGAGGGGAAAGCGATGAACTTGAATTCGTGAAATATTGCCTCTGTCATTGACTTCTATTATCTACAGCGAAATTTGTATGATTGTCTTTGTTTAAACATTTTAAAAACCTAATAACATATAACAAATAATTTTAGCACAATTATGTTAATAATAGTAATATTTAGTAATCTATACTATAATATGATAAAGCTGAAGAGTTTGTTTGTTTGTTTGGTTGAATGCGCTAATCTCAGAAACTACTGGTCCGAATTGAAATATTCTTTTTGTGTTGGATAGTCCGTTTATCAAGGAAGGCTAAATGCTATATAATATCGCGCTATGACCAATAGGAGCGGAGCAGTAATGAAAAATGTTGCAAAAACGGGAAGGACTGGCGTTAGTTCTGCAAGGTACCATACCGCGCGATTCAGAAAAAATAGGCTTTCTGTGGTTAGAACGCCACGGGAAAAGCTAGTAATTATTCAAAGTATATTAAATTTATTTTCATATTTTTTATTACTGTATAATTGGATGTAACTAGAACATCAGAGTCACAAGCACAAGATATATAATATTTGATTTATTTCGTCCACGCTCACCAACTTCATTCAAATTTACTACGAACTCGGGTACCAGAATATACATGAATCTAAAATTCTATGACTCTCTAGAGTGTAACTAAAGCCTATTCTACTTCGGTTTCAACATTATTCGATGACTACAAACGTAAAAAAAGTTCTTTGGGACGATACTACGACACGACCGGAGAGCTAACTTCTCAACTTCCGGCTGAATGAATCTTAATAGTAAAACTCAGTAATTAAACTGATCTTGACACCGGGATTCGAACTCCCGATGCACATTTAATACTCAAGCGTACACGCAATCACTAGACCACCGATGCAGTCGAATAAATCGGAAAATAAAAATATATTGCATGAATGTGGGATAATAGGTAATTTAAAAAAGTATTATTGTTATTATTATAAAACAACATCAACTTACAAAGTTAGATATTTTTTATACTTCAAATATATCTAAATTTTGTTACAAGTAAAGTCACAAGTTAAAACTAGTATTCGATAATTTCACGAAGCTCAAATGAAGGAGAAATCGAGGGATAATAAATAAAACTGTTTGAAAATTATATTTGGTGCTTGAATTATTTGTTAATGGCGTTCAACTCTACACTGTGACTCTATATTGCTGCTATTTCTAACCATAGAAGAACGTGATAATTTTTTATTATATCTACTTAATAAGAACTACCGTCCCTAGATCTAGCGCGAGCGAAGCCGCCGGTTCCGCTAGTAATAAATATAGCATAATAATATGTTACTCAGTGATAATGGTTTCTAATGGAAAAGAGGTTTTGAAATTAGTCCAGTAGTTTTTGAGTTTACATACAAAAAAAATGTATTCGTTACATACAAAAATACAAATCTTTTCTCTTTATAATATTACTAGCTGTACCCGCGGCTTTGCCCGCCGTTATTTTTTAATTGCTAATCAACCTCATTGGGTTGATCTGTAGGAAAAAAAATTGTCTAAAAAATAAAAAATAAAATTTAGGGGTGGACTACCCTTAACATTTAGGGGGATGAAAAATAGATGTTGGCCGATTCTCAGACCAGTAGGTCTCAATATGCTCACAAAATTTCATGAGAATCGGTCAAGCCGTTTCGGAGGAGTTCAAGTTCGAACCCCGTGACACGAGAATTTTATATATAAGATATAGTATAGAAGTGTATAACATCTCTGCTATAATCTTGTATTAAATTAAATACCTTTATACTATGTTGGGACACTAACATAAAATAAATAATCAATAAACACTCTTGTAAGGCAGTGGTAACGCGCTCGCTTGTGATACGGGTTCAAATACCATGTGCTAATCATTTATAACATAATTACCACTTGTCTATCTGTCAAGGAAAAAATCGAGAGGAATCTTGCATATCTAAGCGAATCTAGTCTTCGAAAGATATGTGAAGTCCGCTAACCCGCACTTGGCCAGCATGGTACCTAGTAGGTAGATTCCCTTCGTATTGAAGGGACATGCCTAGCAGTGAGATACAAAAAAAAGGGGCTGAACACAAACACTACTAGTAATATAAACTAATATTAGACATTTCGTAATAACTATAATATTAAATTTAATATTATATTTTATAATGATATAATTATCAGAAATAGAATCGTAAATACATCAAAACAAATGCTTACCTATAACCTTATAGTATTAAATATAGAATAACCTTACCATTACATAACAATGACATAATGTCTATTTAAGTTAAAAGTTGTACAAATATTTTTGGTATAAAATGTTATGAAGCAAAAATTTGCATTAAATTATGGCAAAACAAAAGATATATAATATTATTTGAATATGTTTACGCTTATATAAATTTTATTATTTCATTTTATATTACCTTATTGTAAATTATTAAATAATTTTAATTTATTGATTGGGGAAAACTTTATATATGAATAGCATTTTCCTGTCTACATAAAAAACTAATTGGTTGTAGGTATATTTAATAATAACTAACATTAAAGCTCAGTAATAGCTACTAAACAAACAAATAAACAAACAAACAAGCGGTTAGACAAAAATATGAGAAAAACGTACTGAGCTGTTTTTTTGTTGCCTATTTATATAGATTCTATAACTTACTAGACTCTACCTCACGCGTTCTTAAAACATGTTTTAACGGTTCCAATATATTACTCAGAAATGAGATATTTTCATCCAGTAAAAAGTATCATATATGCTAAATAACCAGCTATCATCTTACCAAATTTTATCAAAATCTGATTAGTGTTTTTTTTTAAATAAAAAATAAATTAAAACAGCTAAAATTGTCAATTACTTTATATAATATAGGTATATAACGTTTCCTAATATGTATTACAAAAATTATTAAAAGTCTTGAATACTATTGTACAGGTACTTCATAATATAAGATCTTTGGTATACCAGTTTCATGAAAATAAAAAAAATAAAACCAGGCCGATTTCAATAGTCTAATGTTCTAAGCTCCCCTCAGACAGAAAGACAGACAGTATTGTGATCGCACAATGCCGGGTCACCTTGTCTGCGCTTGCGCAATCGTTTTTTTCTTTTCAATGTTAGACCAAATTATTTGTTGGCATCTTGGCAGTTTTATATGAGTTAAAATATTTTATTTGAAAATTATTTTTAAGAATAATGTAATAATTAAGATATTATTTATACAATAATAAAATATCGAATCTTCAATAGAATATTTTTAGAAAATATTATTGGAATAGTCATTATGATTGATGACAGATGTAATTATAGTTATTTGATTTTTGTTTTGCTGTCTGTCAGTCCGTCTTTTCGTTCGTCCGTCTTCGTGTCTGTCTCGACAAATTTTGATGAAGTTTGGTATGATGATAACTGGTTATTTGAGTTAACATTTAGGATAAATGTTACTTCGAGAAAATAAATAAGTTCTTAGAAATATATACTAACCATTAAAACGAATTGTAGGGACGAACCCGAGTGGATCGAGGATAAGTCGCTAGTACATTATAAAAGTCTGTATATATTATAACTATATATAAGTGTTAAATATTTTATGTGTTTATTTATATATTTCTACATAAACTACGTCTTATATTATTTAAAATATTATTGTAACGTTATTTAATAAGGTACATGTACCTTTATATCACACAATGCAAAGTGAGCTCTAATACTACGGCTAAGCTAGCAAAATTGGATAAATAAATAAATAAATATTTGAATTGAAATTCATAATTAAAACAGTGTAATATTATAAGCCTATAACACTAAATAAACCAATAAAATAAAAATAAATAACCGTAACAACAGCAATAAACTATAAAAAAGACAAATGAATACTAATAAAAAGTTCAATTTTCGGCGAACCTATTTGAAAAATAAATAAAACGTTCCCACCCTATACAATAACGGTGTAATATTATGGGGCCCATCAAGGCCACAGGTCATTGACCAGGAAGGTGACCCTAAAGTCACTGTGACCTACCCTAACGTCTCAGGTTTGATTCCCAGTAACGCATAATAGTCTGGAAGCTTTAATCCGGTTGTGGACAAAAAATTGAAGATGGAGGAAGGTTATGAATGCAAGGACGTCTGGCGTCACATAGGTAGATAGGGTACAGCTTTAATGACAAATAGAGGGTATTTTAATGGTATACTAATAAAATTATTTACGTAAATGGGTAATCTATGGGTATCCTATGGGCTAATACGTGATACGTCTATGGGGTAAGGAGCTTTTTAATTTACCTTATGGAATCAACTCGTCAAAAATTCATCTACACATATTTTAATCAAATTGTAACTGAGCTGAATCTGTACATTAGATATTTTTGAAAAATCTTACTGAAATAGTAATTAATTATTATTATGCGATAAAGATGCCGAATCCAAATAGTTTATTTTTATCTTTTTTTTGTTTGTCTGTTTGGGAACTTATTTCAATATAATTTGAATAATGATATTTACATTTATTTACCTAAGGATTTAACATAGAAGATAGTTATTACTCAATTACCTCAGTATGAATTTGTTTGTATGTTTAATAAGATGATTGAATGCAGAATATTAATAATATAGTATGATCAATACTATATTATTAATATTCTACTATATAACATTAATTCATCATTGTTAAGGAGTTAAATTTTAAAAATAAATAAAAAAGTTAGTTATTTAAACATAATATCAATATCTATACAAATATTTATTTTATTTTTATTTTATTTTATTAGACCACCAACAAAGTACTTACAAAACACATGAAAAAAAAATTGTACATGGAAAATAAAACAAAAAGTAGTACCTTAATTATAATTTTTTTTTATTTTTAATTCTTATTTTTTTATCGATAGTTATCGATAAAAAAATATTTTTATATAACAAAGAACAGATGACGACTAGACGAGACCCCACATGAGAATGAGACTAGACTACTACTGTTCATTTGAAAGGGAAATTTTACACAATATATATTATTTTCTGACTTAAAATATAAATGTCGTACTTAAAAGCTTTATACAACATTAAACTATCATTAAGCACAAGTAAATCCGCGAACTAAGCTTAATTGTAACCGTTTAGCAAATATTGCCCTATAACAATAACAAATCGAACAAACACCCATACTTTAAATAAACACCTTTAACAGCAAAAAATAAAATACGTACTCAAAAACTTAGTTAAGTATTTAACCTCTACAATTACATACGAGTCAATTAGATCGGATCGTTCTCACGCGAATGTATTACGTAATCACAGAGCACTATGAGTCATTTTTCTTTGTACTGGCATGTCCTTCCTGGAATTATGTCTAGACATTTGTCCTGTTAGGTCATAACTACAAGCTAATCTTTATTGTGGTAGGATGTGATTGAAGCTGAACTAAATTGTTAAGTTACGGTGCTTTAGTCGGTTAATGGATGGGTGTGCAATCTATACTAATATTATAAAGCAAAAACGTTTGTTTCTTTACTTGAACTACTGGTTCGATTTGAAAAATTCTTTTTGTGTTGGATAGTCCGTTCATCGAGGAAAGCTATATTACATCACGCTACAACCAATAGGAGCGGAGCATCAATGAAAATTTTTGCAAAAACGGGAAGGGCGGGCGTTAGTTCTGCGAGGTATCAACTTCCCATAGTCTCAGAAAGAAATTGGTTTCTGGTCTTTAGAACGCGTGCGAAGCTGCGGGAAATGCTAGCGTAAAATATTTTACATACAATATGTGGTAGGTACATTTATTTAAAGGAAATCAATTCAATACAAAGTCTAAAGGAATAATGTTAACAATGATTTGAAAGTGTATCACTGTCTGTATTAGACTGTTGATATTATAACCGTGATAAGTAAATAAAATCATATTTACTAATAAATAAATTATTACTTTGGGGTTTCTTCTCTTTTTACCTGTCACAAATAGACAAAAATTCTAAAAACTACAGATAAAGATAGATTTTGCTTGTGTAAGTTATAATTTTATTATATATACGAGTACATAGGTTAAAAGTTTAAATGAATATTGAACTTTTATGGGAAAGAGAAAAACTGTTGTGATCCTTTATGTGCTTGATCGTCGCGGGTTCGAGTCCCGCTGGGGGTAATCATTTGTTATAAGCATAAATTTACACTCCAGACATGGATGTAAATACTTATTATATGAGTATTTCAAGTTATACATGTTAAGTGTATCATCTGGTAACCTTATATCTTAACATGAAATTAGATAGTGCTGTGTGTTATAATATAATGTTCTCCGAACGATTCCGGCCACCTCCGAACGTCAGCCGTACAGGCTACATACCGTCAAGGCAGATAAACCAATCTATTCTAATATTATAAAGATGAAGAGTTTGTTTGTTTGTTTCTTTGGTTGAACGCGCTAATCTCGGGCACTACTAATCCTAATACAAAAATTCTTTTTGCGATGGATAGTCCGTTTATCGAGGAAAGCTATAGGCTATATTATATCACGCTGCAACCAATAGGAGCGGAGCATCAATGAAAATTTTTGCAAAAACGGGAAGGGCGGGCGTTAGTTCTACGAGGTATCATACTCACATAGTCTCAGAAAGAAATTGGTTTCCGGTCTGTATATGATAAAATAAATATAAAAGGACCCGAGCGAAACAAGCAAAGTAAACGTTAATACCAAATAGAAAAATTAAAAATAAAATCGATGCACTCAAGGCAGACTCCACAGTCCACATATGTGTTCACATACATACATACATACATACATATAATATTATAGTTGCATAACGTCTGAGTCACTCTATCATTGAACGTCCCCCAACCCTGGAACGTCGCGACGCAGTGACTCACTCTTTATCCTTTCTGTAAGCTTTGTACAGACGATTGTATAAATAACTGATGTCCTGTAGCTGATTGTAAATTTTAAAATCTATAAAAGTTTAAAAGCTTACACAAAATACTGCTTAAAAATCATTAAAAAACAAAAATTTATATTTTTTAGAAATAACATACTACGACTCACATATTACCTTTTTGCCATTTTAAAATAATTTTTAATAATATAAGTAATTAATAGTTATTACCCATAACAATTATTTAATTTCATCTTGTGAGTAAGTCCACTGTTCTTTGAGGGTAAGTCACTAGTTTATGTGTAAAGATATGTGTTCAGTCCATTTTAAAGTCCCAGTGCTGGGCACGGGCCTAACTTCAATACGAGGTGGTACGGCCATATTCGACCACGCTAGCAGAGTGCAGGTTGGACTTCACATGTCTTTAGAACTTGCTAGATTCTCTCAGACATGCAGGTTTTCTCACGATGTTTTCCTTCACAGTAAGACGAGTGGTAATCATGTTATATCTATACTAGTATTATAAAGCTAAAGAGTGTGCTTGTTTGTTTGTTTATTTGTTTGTTTGAAAGCCCTAATTCCAGGAACTACTGGTCGGAATTAAAAAATCTTTTTGTTTTGGATAGTCCGTTTATCGAGGAAGGCTATAGGCTATATTTCATCACGGTACATCTAATAGGAGCGGGGCATCAAAGCAAAATGTTGCAAAAACGGGAAGGGCAGCGTTAGTTCTATGAGGCATCGCGCGACTTAGAAAGTTTTTGGCTTCCGGTCTTTAGAACGCGTGCAAAGCTGCGGGAAATGCTAGTCATGTATAAAGATACACAATATGCTACGGATGAACTTTTTCGACCGATTCCTAGCAGGTACTGACGAGCCCAAAATAAATCTGCATCACTTCTGCAGTCACGTTTATATATAAAAATATAAATATATAAAAGTATAACTATTTACCGATTTAAAAGAGGTATTATTTAATATGGAAGGACGATTCGGACGTGTCTAGCTGAACAATCTGTCTGGCGTGAACAATTATCAAATTCTAGTATAGTGATATCATAAACTTACTTTGCTTACGTAGGTACGTTTTTAGTATGTTTTTATATCATAAAAATCTGCGTTTCTATTGTATCAAAACATTACAATAACTAGTATTATGTAGTGCGAAGACACGTTTGGCTCAGTTTGTAGTGACCTTACTTGTTATGCCAGCGGTCGCGGGTTCGAGTTCCACTGAAGGCATTCATTTATGAGATTAGCGCGAATGTTTGCACAACATTCATACATGTTTAAATTTATAATATTATGTTTGTATTTTGTCAAAGCTTTGCAATTTGCATGCACAATACCTATAAAAAGAACCTCACATTCCATAATAATGAATTATAACTGATAAGCCTTATCGCAATGTCACTATCATATTACAAAGCACTTGTGCATCAGAAATAATAATAGATATGGATTTAAATCGATATCATGACTCATTAATTACTCGAAATATAATCAATTACTACATTGAAAGAAATATGTATATATAATAATCTTTTAATTTATACAAAATTAAGGTGTCTATTAGTTATTTCAAATTAGCAGCTTTTTACTAAATGCATATGAAAGTAGATACGGTACTAACATCAAAAATCCATTTTAATTTTTTTGTCTGTTTGTCTGTTTGTTCCGGCTAATCTGTAAAACTGCTGGACCGATTTTGACGGGACTTTCACTCACATATAGTGAATTTCATAAAGAGTTGTTAGACTTAGAAGGAAAATTTAATCAAATCAAATTTGAATATCTACGTAACAGGGGTTCGACATTAAATATTTTTTGGAAAACCTTATTGAAATAGTCATTATTATCCGTGCAGAGGCCGAAATTCAAGTTTTTAGAATTTCTTGTCTCTCTGCCTGAGTTTGTGAACGCATCACGACAAAACCATTGAACAGCTTTTGTTAAAATTTGGTATGATGATAGTTTATGCGATTTAATGTCAAGTATACTATAATTTTAACTACTAGAAAATATCCCATTTCTAAGATATCCATCATCGTCAGACCTTTTAACGTCCCACTGCTAGGCACGGGCCTCCCTCAGTACGAGGGGGATCAGGCCATAGTCCACCGCGCTGGCCTAGTGCGAGTTGGCGGACTTCACATGCCTTTCGAAAATTTGTTAGGTTTTCTCAGCCATGCAGGTTTCCACACGATGTTTTCCTTTACCGTAAGACAAGTGGTAATCATGAATATGATATAAATGATTCACACATGTGATTCGCACATGAAAATATCAGAGGTGCGAGACCCGAATTTGAACCCGCATCACTCGGTTATCCAAACGACGCGTTACCGCTGGGCTACCACTGTCCATACTAATTGTTAAAACTTAGCTAAGGACGAAGCAGAACGAGCGAGTCGCTGTCTTGAAAATATACTTTTAAGAGCATAATGGAGAAGTTTTTTATTATTTTTGCTTCTCCATTTCAAAAGTTTCAAAAAGTGTTAATGCAAACTCAGCTTTCGCTAATGCTGGCTTATTTTATTACGTAATTTGCTTACTGAAGTTAAAAGTGCAGATAATATGCACGTGAAGCGTTGGTCTTAACGAATCCATTACTCTTCAATATTTCATAATACTTTGCAATCAATTTATTCGATAAACACTAGATGTGACATTTACATATTATTTACATAGGGATTGTCATTGCTTTTTAACACACAGCATACTCAAGCCAAGGTCATAAGTTCTATTCTCGATTAGGAATAAGCTAAATTTCTTGTACATGTGTAGAGCACACCTCGTAACTACGGGATATTAAATAAAAGCACAGTATCTAATAATTAAAAAAATTGTTAGACCACGATGGTTTTAATTTAAATATTTATCTTTTCAATAGACATAATATGAAACCGAAATAGTGTCTCAATTTATATTTGTATTAGTCGATAAAATGTCAGAAAGTATTCCTAACACAATTATTTAAATTATAATAAATAAGTGAAATTCTTAAATATCATTTAAATTACTTCTTCTTAGTCGATATATTTTTAAACATTAATAAAAAATGTACTTTGCCAATTTAATTGATTCTAAATGTTTGTTATATTATTTAAAGCTTTTTAAGGAAATGGCTAAAAGGTTAGTCGACATCACAGGAGACCGAAGAGCTGGCAGCTACCTCGGACAAAGAATTAGTCTAGCTATCCAAAGGGGGAACGCTGCCAGTATCTTCAGAACCTTGCCTAAAGGAACTTCTTTCAACAATATATTTCAGTTATTATATTATATTTTTTAAGGTATTTAAAATCTTAAATTTATTTAAATTTAAATTATATATTTATCCATTAATAAACTTAGTTCACATACAAATAGTATCAGAAAATTTAAAATTTTATCGAAAACTTAGTAATCCCATCCAGTTTTTAGGTAATCGGTACTTACGTAACGATTGAGACACGCGCCCGCGACCCACATGCCGACAAGTGCACGCTTGCACACTTGTTGCTAACTGCAGTACTTGCGAAAAGCTAGACGGTGTGTGTAAAAGCATATTTTTAAAATATTTTTTTCTGATTAATTTAAATATTATTAAAAATAGCGAGAGAAATACTATAATTTGAGTCTTAATACAACTTTTTTGAAATCCCACCGTTGGAGGAGGAAGACCATTCTATACTTTAAAACGCTGGCCAAATACAAGTTGTTACTGGTTACAAATATTTTGAAACTAACAAAAAACAATACATTTTTTTATGTATTTAGATTGTAGTTTCATGTAATTTTTATAGTCCTTTTCTTTTTAGGTGTATAAAAACATTTGTGGATTTTGATGAGTCTAAGTCTTGAATGTATTTAATAATAGTCCTATCTTAATGTCAACTTATTATAATATTATTATTTATTTATGATTTTATGAAAATTTTATCATTTTTTATTATCTCATTACATTCGAAGATAATAGTACAGACATTTTCTTACTTTTATGATCGTACTTCAATACAAAAATTATATTGTTATAAGTATTACTTACCTTAAAGTTTAACTTAAAGTTAAACAGAGCTTTGAAATATGAAAAGAATGTATGTACATACTCGTATGCATTCTTATTTTGGAGCATCTTTATATCAATGGGATCTAAATTATAAGTGACATGTGGTCATATCCCTAGGGCTCGTGTACCCTTAATTCTATAATAAGCTGAGAAGTAGTTCATGAGAATATTAACATACGAGTTCCTTCCAACAGATTTGGTGATAATATTTAACTAGTTCTAGGTGCGTGTGTTTAACGTAGTGAAGAAAAAACTAGCATAGCCACAGTTTTCAATGACATGCTCACTGACTCAGTTTTCTTGCTAAATAAATATTAAATGTTACGAAACTTCGAGTGGGACTCGAACCCGCGACCGCTGGCACAGCAAGTAGGGCCACTACAAACTGAGCCAAACTTATAGCATACGTCATTAATATTATAATATAATATCATAACTTATATATTGATATGAATATAATATCATTATAAATGAAACTATATTTTCGGATTTTGTCGCGGATTTATTATGATTTTTGGTTCCCGACGTTTCGAATGCTTTACAGCAATCATGGTCACGGGGTCTCTCCCGTGACCATGATTGCTGTAAAGCATTCGAAACGTCGGGAACCAAAAATCATAATAAATCCGCGACAAAATCCGAAAATATAGTTTCATTTATAATGTCAAACATTCGCGTAAACCTAAGAAAGTATTATAATATCATTACTTATATATTGTTATGAATATAATATCATTATATTATAATATCAAACATAATTTCGCAAAGTTAAAAGTCATAATAAAAAAAGTAAAAAACATAAAAATACATATTTTTTTTTTCATTAATAATAACAGTGATATAAAATTTGGAACATAGAATGAATTCAAATAAATTGAATGATGAAATCACTGAACTACTTAACGTCTTATAACGTCCTAATTTTCCTACTAACCTGACGTTTTGCAATCGCATTCTATATAGGTCAGACCGCACAATTGTATACAAATGGATTACGAAATTCCGATTACCGAAGCAAATGTAAATGTGACCCAATTATGTTGATAAGCGATAATTTATGTTTTAGTTTAAAAATTAAATATTGCCTTATGTAATGTTTTTTATCGTAAATATTATTATCGTCATAATTAAATTATACTGAAAGTATGTTTGTTTATAAAGAGCAGAGAATATGGGTTATTGATACAATAAATACAATTTTTTATTCAAAATATTCTTGTTTCTGTAATTTTTCGTTTTGTTTTCGAAAAACATATGGGGTTCGCCAACCCGTACTTGGTCAGCGTGGTGGACTATGGCTAGATTCCCTCGTATTCGAGGAAGGCTTGAACTCAGAAGTGGGACGTTAAAAAGGCCTGAACAATATAATATTTAAAGACATTTTTCAGAGTTAAAACTTAATATTTACCAAAAAGTTTCAATGAAATTTATTAGGTCTTGTGCCCTTGTGCACACGAACTGGAAGTCAAAATTATGGCTCTGTTTGACAGTTAAATATGACGAAATATTAT
This sequence comes from Boloria selene, assembly GCA_905231865.2. NCBI lineage: Eukaryota > Metazoa > Arthropoda > Insecta > Lepidoptera > Nymphalidae > Boloria > Boloria selene. The sequence goes on from HG993156.1 coordinate 2,718,068, forward strand.
TTAATATTACATATGAGAATAACACATAATAAAAGAATAAAAAAATATTTTTAAGTCAACATTTATTTTAGTTAACATTGCATTAAAAAAATCTTCTGTTGATTGTTTAAAATAATGTGTTATAAAGTAAATGGTAAAATCAATATAATTATGAAAACTACACTTATTATGGTAATATGAAATTCGTCGTAGGAAGCCCGTACCTTAGAAAATTTTGATACACAGCTAATATTAATTCATATTAGCTGTGTATCAAAATTTTCGTTTTACGTATATACGTTTATTTTACGCACTATTGCATTATTATTATTGAATGTAACAAATATTAGTAAATTTCTAAACATTACTAAAGTACAGTTTCTTTTTTCTTGACCTTTGCTTTAAGTGTATCGTTTTAGTAAGCCTTCTAATGTGTCGTTACTAAAATCAGCAATATGAAATATTGTGGCCATATAAATACGTACGTTTATGAAAATTACTACTACTATCAAATGATCAGTAGTTTTTCTTTCATAATATCTTGGGAACATCCTCTCATATCTCTCACATGCTAAGTCACAGGTAAAAGCTATATTTATGAATATGGGTTGATAAAACACATACTTATAAATAGAAATATATTATGTTAAAAATACCCTTAACAAGTAGGAACAAAGCTTATTATATTATCTTATTTAAACAGCCACTACCTAGCCTTATTTAACAACATTTTTTACCCTCCAAAAACCCCAACCTACGAATACTTATTCGTATGTATCTAATATTCGAATTAACGTATACATTTAGAAATCATTTCGTATTTTAATGCTAAGAAAGAAACAAAATGACTATATAAAAATCATCATGCAATTATAAAGAGTACCTATGCAATAAGTTAAATAACTTAGTTATTTATATTAGCTAAAATCTGACATTTACAGTTGACTTAGAAATCCATAATTTGAATAAAATTAATAACATATTAAATATAATAGAAAGCATATTTAAACAAAAAAAAATTGTTGTTAAAAATTCGTATAAAAAGAGAAAAAATACATATATATATATGAATTTAACATAATATAAATTCACATAAAATAATAATTTTATTCACAATCGTCGCAACAAGGCGTCCCCTGGCCCAGTTCGTATCTAAGCCGCTTGCGCCACCGCTTGCATAACTGAACTATTTCAATATACTATTGTGTTTGCTTTAGGTAATTGTGAATATGTTGCTGTTATATATACTGGTTTAATCGTATGACATTTAAATATTATTACCTTCCTTCGTCTTCTTTGGTATAGATACTGATATAACTAATTATATCTATTAATAGGACAGGTTTTGATGTAACTTATACGTATAAATATTGTGTACAGTAAAACTAAAGGTTATATTACCATTTAAAAAATCATATTGTAAAGTAAAAATTTTGTATATATAAGAAACATTTTAAAATTATTGATATATGACTAGGTATAATTATGAATTAAATTTTATCAAAATAAAAAGGAATGGTTGGACATTTGATTTACTTTTACTTCTGTTCAATAAAACATTTCATAAGCAGATTAAATGAAACACTTAATTATTTATTTGCATATTTAAAACAATAGTCATTTTTGAAAATAGCAACGAAAAGCCTAATGCTAATACGGAAATAGTTTGTCTGAGAATAACAACGGTTACTATAGCAACCTAGTGCATGCGTCACAGGTTTGATGATTTCTCGTGACGCGATCTGGTCTCATCAGTTATCTATACTAATATAACATATTATAAAGCCGAAGAGTTTGTTTATTTGTTTGTTTGTTTGTTTGTTTGTGTGCTTGAACGCGCTTGAAAACTCAGGAACTACTGGTCTGAATTGAAAAATTCTTTTTGTGTTGGATAGTCCGATTATCGAGGAAGGCTATAGGCTATTATATTACATCACTGCAGCATTGCAGCAGAGCATTAATGAAAAATGTTACAAAAACGCGAAGGGCGGGCGTTACTTCTGCTAGGTACCATACCCCATACCGTGCGACTCAGAAAGAATTTGGTTTCCGGTTCTTAGAACGCGTGCGAAGCCGCGGGAAATGCTAGTACTGTATATTTACAAACTAAAAATGCTTTCAATAGACATTAGGTATGTCTTGACTTGTCCGTCCTATAGATTTTCATATAAATTGAAAGCCATATTAAGTGGCTATGAATTACACATAGAAAATCGTGTAATCAAACTATAAATCTTTCAATCATCTATTTATACTACAGCAATGATACAATAACATAAAGCAATTTTCCTTCTATCTCACCTTGATTACATCATTCACGAGGTAAAATACCGGTACTTCCGATTTTGGTTGCACACACTACGTACAGTTCCGGATGACCTTAGGGCCTTATTAAGTAACACGCAGTTGTAAATAACTTATTGTAATAAAACGTAATGTCATTTTTTTGTAATTTGTATTACAACACCACTAAATTTAGAAGATTCTACAGATTTATCTGTAAAGTAGTTAGGATTATAAGAATAATAGATTATAAGATTCAATTTAATTAGGTTTGCAGAGGTATACCTCTAAAGCGTTATCACTGAGCTACCATAGTAGCTACCATAGTAGCTCAGTGATAACGCTTTCGTTTCGAAAACCAAGTGAAGCCGGTTTCAATCCTGAGCCTAGCACCTCGTTATCACTTAAATGATTATTTTTTTCTTTATTAAAGCACCTAACAATAAAAGACATGTGCCACATCGCTTTATGCCAGCTTGATGAACTGTGGTCTATTTTACCCATCGACTTAGTCAATGATTTTACCTCACATCGAAACCAAACCGTGTCCATAGAAGATTGCTATACATACTGCATTTACCATTGTAATACATTTTTTTTGTTTCTTCCTTTATTATAATTTTAAGTTTTTTTTTAAATAAAAATCATTTTAAATCACAAAGATTTATACTGTAGTCTTTTTCCTGGATTACATAAATTATTTTTCTACATTTTAAAAATAGATAATAATTGTATAGCCGCTGAATATCTTTAGTATTAGTAGTATATAATATAATTGTGTAATAAAATAATAGTTTTTTGTAATAACGTAGTAGTGATGTAAAGTTTAAATTAGTTCAACCGCAAAATTCTTCATGAAAATACCTAATAAAAGATTATTACTATGTCCTCTTTAGCACGCACCTAACCTTCAAAATTGAGGTTATCAAAATGAATATTTATTTTTTATGTATAAAGAATAGATTACAATGAAAAATGACAGTTGCCATATTTATTCTTAAATCTATTTGATTTCTATTTAAAATAAACTGACTTTTTATGCCAACTTTTAACTTTACATTATATAATTTTAATTTAATTGGACTATTTTAGTCTAGTTGTATTTTGGACTATTTTCAAAAACTTCGCGATAGGCCTGATTTGTTTATCAATTATTAACTGATTTTATAGTGACCACAGGTTCGAGTCCCGCTGTACTTTAGTCATGAGTGTTTATATATACGTATTTAAAGTTATATGATATGTGTAGTGTATCAACTATCTGGTATCCGTAACACAAGCCTAGCTTACCACGGAACTAGATGATACATGTTTATATTTTGATTTTGTCAAGTTTTCAATGGTCGCGTTCAAACTACTAGGCAAAATGTAGTAAATGTATTGCGTATTGCGTACAACTAATTTATTGTATAAACTTGAGTGATAATGATAATAAATAACAATGTAAATACAATATTCGCTTCATATCTTATATAATATAGATACTTACATCCATTACTGGATCTTGTACGTTTCTCATCTATTTTTAAACCGTATTGTTATTGACTCGTTTCATAATATTATTTTAAGTACCAAGTTTTTTTTTCTCTTTATTTAAGTGCTTTATCGTTAAAACGAATAGTCGCTCTGTTAAGAAAACATACTAAGTAACTAACCTTTGCAAACTCTTAATTGTTTTTAAAATTACTGTATGTTTCTTAAAGTGCAATAAAGAATATTATATTATATAAGTTTCTTAAAATTAATGAAATAACATTATTTCCACTTATATTCAAGTAGATTGCTGATGCCATTTGAAAAGTAATTTTAAAAAAATAACATAACAAGTACCAAGATTTACATTTATTTAAACAAATTTACTCAATGCACAATGCAAATACTGAAATAAACAAATAAGTACAAATTTACGTTATATTCTTTCTTAGATAGGCAAAGAGAATAGAGTGCTAAGTGCTACAGTCTCCACATACCTCTTCCGCTTCTACCATTTTTATCATTCCTCTCATATAAGCTCTTCGAGAAATCTTTAAAATGTCTACTTGACTTTCTATGAATATTAGAAACACTTTGTTTTCAAAAATCTTCCATGACCTACCTCTATTCATCTTCCACTATAACAATCATATATTGCATAATAATTACCTTTATCAATGACAATAATACATTTTTATAACAATAATAACTCTACAAATACTATCCATGTGAACTCTTACTAATAGGCTACTACTGCTTGCCATATTCTTATATTACCAGTAAATACGACATATATTACTGTTTTTTTTTGTAAAATATCAATATTGGTTTAAGTGGGAAGCTGTAGATTTTTTAATGCAAATTAATTGTTTGAACTATAAACAAACTGGCTAGTTTCATCTGTTTGAATTGAAATAAAAGTCCAACTTTATTTTATAGTTGGCCGTTCAAAAATTATAAAATAAGCTAGAGCGAAGTCACGAAAAGACTATAAAAACTTAAAACTAAAATTATAATATTACATAGGTATATTTCTTCAACAACTTTAATGCAGTATTTGACTTCTCCAAGCTCAAATATGTCCTTACTAAGTATGTCAACATGCATGGATCGACAATTTGTGATGCAACCCGTGCAATTGACGAGGTGCTTGTGAAATCAAAGAAGATCTAACCATTTGAGCATATTAGAAAGAGTTATATAAATGTAACTAGCGATTCACCCTGGCTTTGCTCGGCTTCGTCCTTTACGTTTTAACGATTGGTATAGACATGTGGCTTTTTCCTGCAATATAAAGTGAATGAATCTTGTATGAGTGAATGAATATTGAATTGCGACATGCATAGCATTAATACTAGGAGCAAACATAAACTTGTAATGATGGACAACGTATACGCCTATACAACAGGATTCAAACGTTCAAAAAGCTTCTATTGCCAAATTTGAAAAAAATGTGAAGAAACATTTGTGTACTAAAGGCGATTATTTATTCGTTTTTATTCAGCATAAAAATTGTTACAATTTCTTACTGAACGTCATGAGTCTACCACCAGTTCGGAAAGAAGAAACCTCTGACCTGAGAAGAACTGGCGAAAGAAACTCAGCGGGACTAATATTTTTTTTAATATAATTTCCATATAAATATATGACTGAAATATCTAAGCCCTTGCATCATTGTGTATATTACGAAACGCAAGTATGATACTAATATTAAAACCGTACATGATCATAAAACCACACGGATTTTAAATTATATTTTCAATGCAATTATTGTCATGATAAGGTTGTTTGAGTAATTTTATTATTATTGGCCTTTATAGTTATTACGCCAACTTAAGAAGCATATAATATGGGGTTCTCTTTCTTATTCAATAAGAAGAAATGAGATAAAATATAAACTAATTGATGCTATAAATATTTTTCTTACTATATTTCCTTCGTATATAATATCAATAGTTTATCTGGCTCGGTGGTATAGTGTAGGGCTGCAAAACCAGAGGTCTAAGGTTTGAGTTCCGGGTCGGGCCAAGTTTAGTAAGCCTAAGTAACGAGATTGGAGTAAGGAAGCTGGCAATGCTTTGACCCCATGCCTCGGAGAGCACGTAAAGCCAATCGATCCTGTTTTTAAAGACAAGATTAAGCCTCTATGTAAACTAACTTTTTAGTTCTTGGCGATAAATATAAATATTTTATAAGTAAACTATTAGTTTTTCCTCTTTATAGTAGTTGTAGTAATGAATTGTGAATTGATTGCTATTGATCGTTATGTATTACAAGTCACGTAATGTCATTTATCTATTGATGTGGAGGTGAAGGTGAACGCAAGGTCCAGGTTTTAGTTCCGGACTTCCTCTAGTTTTAGAGGTTACATAATTGAAGTATTTTTCATGGTTATTTTTTATACATGGCATTTTATTAATTTGTTTCAAAAAGCATTTACAGCCTGAGCAAACAAGGTAATCACAAAACTCATATATAACTATTATAAAGATTAGCTATACAATGATTAGTTCCACCGGATTTCTATGAAGCTTAGTACAGCAAACACTAAGCCCTTGATTAACTCAAAGGCGAGATACATTTATGGACGTACTCCAGTGAAGCGCGAGTTTCTAATAGAGAAAAAACTTCGTCGAACACGATATGTGAAGAAATAAAATCAAGAAATAAGGCAAATATTTAGTTTAAATCGTCTTATAAATGAAATTCCACACCTAAAACTGGTCCGAAACGGTGTTATAAACTATTGCAATACCAAAACTTAATTTAAAAATCTAAAAATAATAAAAATAATATTCTGAGACCGATTCCGGCCATGGCGGCCAATCTAATTGAGACTGGCCAACTGCGCAGGAGATATTATAGTGCACAAGTGTACACTGTGTGACACAAGTGCACTCTCTGTTCCTATCACTCTCATACTCCGGTGGGACGACTGTTCGACACGATCAGTGAGAGCTAAGGCGTAGGAACGACGGCTTTACGTGCTCTCAGAGTCACAGGGGTGACTGACCGCCAACTTTCCAACTCCGGGCTGTTACTGAGGCTTACTTAACAGAAAAACTCAATAACTAAACTTGGCTCGACACGGGACACGAACCCAGGACCTCTCGATCTATGACCGTACATGCTAGCCACTACACCACCGAGGCAGCTAATCTACTCAATCTATGACCCCATTACCTAACCCAAAATACTCGCAAAAAGCGAAGCAAGTACGAACTGGCATTTGCAGGGTAGATCCCATTGCTCAAGAGTCGAAAGGAACTTAGTACCTTGACACGCCGCTCCTTTCCTAAGACATTTGGTGTTGCAAGCGTATCCTTGGCTTGCTCAACTAGTCTTGATACTATAAATCCCACGGAAAGAGGAAATGCGTGAAAAAATTATGAATAAAATTTTGTTATAAAAAGGCAGAAAATTGAATAGAATTGTGAATTATCTACTTTTTACTAATAGTTTTTATATTATTTTGACTGAGGCTGTAATTTCCTTTGTTATTACCGAATATTCAATTTAAGTTTATTGTTAATGGCTTCAAACTACCAGGGCCTCAAGTCTGCTATTTTACATGAATTGTCATTATAGAACAATGCAATTTTAATTCAATTACCATTAGTCAAAAATTTCGTAGTCTACTAAATTTACAATGGTCGATCAATGGTCTTGTCATTTTGACAATTTTTTCAATTGTAAAAGCGTTCGTAAAACGTTTATTTAGGCTAAGTTCGATTATATATGTTATCAATATATGTTTTAACTAGCGACTTGCCCTCGCTTCGCTCGGGTTCTTCCCTAGATTTAGCACAGGCAAAGCCGCGGGATCCGCTAGTTATGCATATAAACCTTCCTCTTGAATCACTCTATCTATTAAAAAAAACCGCATCAAAATCCGTTGCGTAGTTTTAAAGATTTAAGCGTACATAGGGATATAGGGACAGAGAAAGCGACTTTGTTTTATAAGATGTAGTGATAGTGAAGACTAAGCATTATGTAAAATGATCATACAAAGCCAAAACTTTTACTTTACTTGTCATTACGTACGGGACTACCAATTATTTGCAAAGTGTCATTGAAGTGTCATTGTCAGTGTCAGTGATACACCATCGGAAGACCATTGACTTAGTAGACTACCAAAATTGCAAAAAGTAGCAATTACGATATCATTGATAGACAATTGTAACACCATTGCAATAGCAGACTTGAGGCCCAGTTGAGTAGTACCTTAATATGTATTATGTAGAAGACAAAGGTTAAGAAAAATACATGTAACAGTGCTGGTTAACAAATTGATGACGATATGATAGTAGCTAGTCTTGGTATTAATACGAGTAGATGGTCTTTTAATCGATAGTTCCCACGATTTATAATAGATTGGACTTACATAATATAGTATCATCCTACTAGTTATTAATAGGTAATATTCCTGACATTGGGAAATAAGCTGGAAGTATTAAAAAAACGTTTTTTATATATGAGATATTGGGCAAAAACATATTTTTATGTAACCAAATTTTTTGATGACAACTTCCCTGAGTGGTTTTGATTTATGGATTATTTCACTTAGAGTGATGGGTCTAATATAGATCGGGATATTCTACTATTATAATCATGTATGGGTATTTTTGGAAACGAAAATATCAGATATGCGAGACAAAAGATTTGAACCCGCTCCATTAGATTTCCCAAGCACGTAACCACTACACTACCACTGCCTAATAAAATAAAGCAACAAAATAACATCTTCATACACAATACCTATTCATATTATGAAAAAATATCAACTTATAATTATATTATGATTAATTACTAATTATAAATATTATGTAATCGGAAATTACATCGTCATTAATTCAACAAACACAACACTTATATTTATTTATAATTACGATAGCTTATCACAAATAACCATTACACAATACGGAATTCATGACATCTGCACATGCTCAATGCCTGTTGATAGGAAAACATGTTATTTTTACCATTAATAAAGATGATTCTCATGAAAAAGCTTTGTTTTTCAAATTCAATAATTTTCATTTGGCATTAATAGTTATTACCTTATTTTACATCTATACATATAATAAAACTGTAGAAAAGTCGTTTTTGTACATCAAAAAAAATTACAAAAAAAATAGCCAGGGTGTTAAAGGATAACCAATAGAACCCATTTCCAGCATTTTTAGAATTTTTGTCTGTTTGTCTGTTTGTCGGTTTGTCTGTTTATTTATCCGGGCATCACGTAAAATGTACGAAAGCAATGTAGATAACTTTTATACACAACGATTGAACGTAACTTGAAGTAACATTTAGTTTTTGTTTCATTGCAATCGGTTCAGTCTATCAAAAGATATTTGAGTTTAAAGTGAAGAAGTAGAGAAATTCCAGAACTTAGGTATATAATCAAAGTTCCAGAAGTAAAATTAGGGTTATGTGCATTTGGTCTCACAACTTCACGTAACTTTTATACACAACAATATGTGCGTAAATTGAAGTAATTAAGGTTTTTGTTTCATCGTAATCAGTTCACCACTTATAAAAAATGTAAATTAATAAAAAAAAATAGTGTTTCCGAAGTAAAATATTAAAACAGTGCCATCTACGAGTATTCGAACTTAGACGGGACTATAACTAGAGATCAACTGCGTGCAGTATTGTTCGATAGATAAGAAGATAAGCGCTTCGCACTAAAAAATACTAATTAAGTTCCGACATCCACGCGAACGATGTTGCGGGCACAGCTAGTATTATAATAAAACAGAAACATAATAAAATCGCTACATTAATAATCTGTAAAATAATACAAATATTTTTTAAAAACAATGACTGTAACGTTTTTTGAAAATATATATCACAAAATTATAGTTATTATTTTTTTTGCCTGTTATCGTTTAACGCAAAAAGTACTGAACTAATTTATTGTGGCAATAGCTTATTACTTGAGTCAATATGATAGAACCTTTTACTAGAAGAAATACTTTCATTCACTGAAATAAACAATACCTAGCCCTATCGCGTCGATTGTAGTTTAAATAGCTAACGCTCGTTAAACCCTACGATATGAATCAAAAAATATGCGAGAAAACTGTAGAACTGAATAATGCCTACAAAAAACTAGAGAGAAGACTAAAATCTAAATTAAATAAACATGATTTTATTTGTTTTAGGCAAAAGATATTCTTTTTACATACAATTCTTTTCCTGAAACTGTTATTGTTAATTTTTTTGCATCAATCAAATAGCCTTATTTTTTCCAGTTTAGATGACAGATGAAATAACAGTGTTGATAAAAAACAAGAGCATCGGAGTTATCGATAGGATGTAGATCAGTGTGCTAGCACGCGACATTGTAAGACACGTAAGGTTTATATGGAATAGCCTTTTTGTTTTATATTTTTTTCTTTATATTCACATTATTTTCTTGTTAATGGAATTGATATAGAGAACATTGATAAATATGTTAAGGGTAGTATGTTCGATTGCTGCGTTAGGTAAATTATATATAAAGTTATTCTCAGTGATTACTTTACCTTATTTAAAACATAAAATCTTATTATGTTTTACAAAAGATAGACTATTTCCTTCTATTTATAAACATAGGTTTAATATTAGTAAACGCATACTTATTTATTAAATAAAATACACCTTTTCGCCTTTGTTAAAGTAAAATGTGTTTTCACACCAATGAAATGGATATTTAAATCAACAGTTCTCTCTCATAAAATCTCTTTTAGTAAATTGGTTCTTAGGCAAATAGACTAAATTAGAAGCCACTATCTCTCCGTCTTCTTCACATTCTGAACACTGTCTAAAAATATTATCTTTAAGGCTTATCCAACTGTCGATATCGTCATACGTTGAGTCCCGTTACATAGCAGTAGGTTAGCATCCGACGAGCATCCCTGTGATGCATTCACTCTAGGGTTGAACTGTAGTACTATTTTTTTTATATTTAATGACATTTCACTGCATTAAGTATTTAACTGGTCATAATATTCTTATGTGAGTAACTACTTAAGACATCCATTATTTTATTGCAGTGGTATTTTGATAGAGTTATTCGCATCCATTAAAGTAGGGATGCTCGAATAATTAAAAAATAAACTCGCATATTATTAAGGTCCTTCAGACGTTCAATTTTCTTAATTTAATTTTAAAAAAAAAACAATTTTCTTCTGAAAAGATGCATAGCATGCCAATTGAGCATATGTTACTTTATCAATAATACGTAGAATGGAGAAGATGAAAAAACTTGACAGTGTCAACCCTAGTAACATCCGGCAGATACTAGGTAAGCGGATTATGTCAGATCGACTGCACGTGTTACCGCTCTATGGGAGCCGTACGGACATTGTTATATTGTAGTAACCATGATTTGAAAAAAAATATAATTAAAAATGATGTATTGAATAATAGAAATGATGTGTTTTGAAGAAGATAGTACCTGATTTTCTATTTTCAATTCACATGTAGGATATTGTTCCAAGACATAGTCTATCTATGCACTACCTAGATTTCAACAAAATCCGTCCAGTCCGGTGCGATAGATCAAATCAAATCAAAATATTCTTTATAGATTTCTACACTTTTAAATCTCCATTTTTACATTATAATATTGAATTTAAATTAAATGTCAGTCAGTAAGTCTGTGAGTAAGCTACCACCTACTCATAATGCTGATCTGTTTAGAAGAGCCGGCGAGAAACTCAACAGTTGCTCTTTTTAAAAACATATTTGATAACAATACTTCTTGAATTACAATATTCATCTATTTATCCTACGTGAAACACAACAAGATCTAAAACCCACACATTTACATCTTCTAAGAATTCCGTGATGGTGTTAGAGAAACAAAACCATAACCCACATATGTCATTGTTATCATTAAAAAAATTCAAACTCTATTTCTCTTAATGTATAAAGATAATACTCTATAGTCTATACTTTCTACAACTACATTGTCACCCTAATTCCGACACAGTTCTACACGGATGGCCCACAACCAGTCTGAGAACAGGCGCCTCGCTAGCACCGTGGAACCTTGACATTGATCATATTTTCATAGAATTATTAATAGCTCCAAATAGATAATGTAATAAACATGACAAAAGATACAAAGGTGTCTACGATTTGCAAAGTGAATACATGGCGATAATACTGTTTAAAAATATTTAATTTTTAATTAAATATTATTAATTATGTCTGACTGATTATTTGAGTGGTTTTATAAGCTTTTGCAATAGCAGACTTCAAAGTGAATATTTTTAAATTCCAGCCCCTAAAGAAGTGTAAAGGCGAGACAATGTTTACGTCAGACCAATCTTTTTTATCAAACAGGACTTGAAAGCAAAATAATAATCATTTCACTTTGAAAAAATATGAAATTATAACAAAAGCGGGGACACTTGGCTCAGTTAGTAGTGACCCTACTTTCTGCGCCAGCGGTCGCGGGTTCGAGTTCCGCAGGGGGCATTTATTTGTTGAGCACGAATGTTTGCTCTCCAGTCATAGGTGTTAATATTTATATTATGTATGTATTTAAAATGTATATGTGTAGTATATCAACTATCTGGTATCCGTAACACAAGCTTACCGCGGAACTAGATGGCACTGTTGTAAAAAATGTCCCAACATATTTATTTATTTATTTTTTGACAGGTTCTTAGTATGCAGTAGTTATCACCTGTTGGTAGTAGTCGGTATATTTCTTTTCTATCTTTGCATTATAAAAAAATAGATTATTTAGAAAAACAATAAAACCCTCAATATCACTTTTAACCGACTTACAAAAGGAGAAAGTACTCAATTAGGCTGTTATTGTTGTTTATATTTGTTACTTTAGAATTCAGTCATTTATTAACCTATGTGGAATTATTATTGTTTGAAAATGTAAACTGATGTGGTCCTTTAGTGTAGAAAATAGATGTACCTAAATGAATTTTCACCTATGAACCTTAAAAGTACTTCTTACTTTGCTTCAACTATGTCTACAGCTTGTCTTTTATCAGATTCAAAACTAGATCTCGCACTTCTAATATTCTTATGTCTAATACACGGTGCGGTGAATCTTAATACTCGTAGTTTTAGTAGATACATGAAGTCTGCTTCGCAATTGGCCAACGCGGTGGACTATGACCTACCCTTCCTCTACATGCCCCGTGGGACTTTAAAAGATTTTTTATCGTTTTAATTACAAAACATTAACTTAAATGACTATGCACAACAAAAAACCTTATACATAGACTAAGTTATAATTTAACAATAATATGTGTACATATAACTAAGTGCTTTCCCACAAACAATAAATAGCGAAAATATAAAGCAATAGATCGAGTTACAAGAAAATGTGATACGCCCATAAATCATACATTCTTTGGCGTTTCAAAACTGACATTCTAATATTAGCCGACGCAAATCCTAAACCGACCACCGTGAAAGACCTCTGCCCTCCCTCCCCCCTTATGATAGTAAGGTCACAGCGGGGTAATTGAACCTTAGTCATGAGCTCAAGTTAATTCGGTCGCTCTCACAGTAATATACAGATTATGCAACTACACTGACCTTAAATTGTCTTACGTAACAGTAAACTAAAACCACGGGATATGGTTAATGTAATTTAGACGCTATTTTTAGTGAATTAAAGTAGATTATTTGTTGTATCTAACAATCTTGTATCGAATTGGGTTAGTCAAACGTGCAACGGTGTTCTCAGTGTGTATGTATGTGTGTATAGATTTATAGGTAAACGGTACTATTGATGCAATGGGCCTGGAAATTATAATTGTTAATACTGAAACAGTTGAAATTTAAAGTAACTTGTCCCTCACAGCATCTTTATTTTATGGCATATAAATGTAGATCGGTACTGGGTTCAAATTCCATATCAGACCAAATATAGTTGAGGATGATGAGGATGAGAACAACTTGGAATTAAGAAGTGCTGCCGTGCCAAAAATCGGTCAGTAGGGCATTATTATTATATTACAAGTAATGAAACATTTACACACGTATGTATGTACCTACGTACGTACGTACCTATGTAGTACGTACGTATGTGTATAATATTGTTAACTAAATATCTACTTATAATAATGAGTTTTCATTATAAACATTCATCAATACAAAGTAACTTCAAAAGGACTTCCTCTAATTTTACAGGTAATACTATTTTAGTAGTCAAATATAGAAAAAATAAATTTAACCGCAATAATAAAATGCGTTACATTATGTGACTAATAATATAATATAATATATAAAAAATTTTTTTTCATCTTCCTATTTTTAACGTAATGGGGTAGAAAAATTAACGTGGTGTTCACTAGTTCGGGGTAAAAAATAAAGATTCTTTTAAAATTTTATTATTTAAAATAAATATTGGGCAAAATTGTCACTTTAATTGTTAAACATCTGATAACTTATATTAAAACACCTTTCACTTATATCTAAAGTCTTGACTATCATAGATGGCAGCTCTTTAACATTGTACTATGCTTTAATCAAATCAATGCGTCCTGAACGATAATCGAACCCGCTATCATCGACAAAAAATTATATTTTAAGTCGGATTCAATACGAAAAACAATAAAAAATAAATTAAACAAAGAACTCCACTGTAAAGAATCAGTTTTTTTGACTGTCATTATGCAACAAACACAACTCACACGATAAAATAATTACATATTAACATAATAAGAATATACACACGCCCTTAAGAAAATTTGTTATGAAAAAGTTGACCTGAACTCAAGACCTTGGCTTACATGCATATCTGGTCCGATTATGATGCAACAACTTGCGTAACGCTTACAGATTATTCAAAGATCTATGGCCTAGATTGGATATAGTTTATGTAAACTTGAATTGTTAAATAAGAGATTTTACAAAACACAGCAGCAAATATTTTTAACTAGACTTTTACGTGGTTTCACTCGTATTCTAATTGCAATCTAATGCATGCGTGTTAAACTATTTTTTTTACTATTTACGAATATTTTTTATATGTGATATTGATATTTGAATAAAATTTATAATTATTATTATAGATATCCCATGGGAACATTATTCAGTAATCTATTTGCTATTATTCTATACCACTATCTCTTTGTCAAACTACATCCAAATCCGTTCAGCCGTTCTATCGTGACGAGTTACAAACATTCATTCTAAATTACATATTTATAAATCTTATACATTTAAAAAGTATACTTATAAATGAAACTATCTTTTCGCGGATTTTGTCACGGATCTATTTTGATTTTTGGTTCCCGACGTTTCGAATGCTTTACAGCAATCATGATCACGGGAGAGAGTGTCTCCCGTGTCCGAAAAGATAGCTTCATTTATAATGTCAAATATTCGCATAAACCTAAGAAAGTATTAAAATACACTTTTGGCGCAGTTTGTAGTGAATCTTATTTATTGCGCGGTCGCGGGTTCGAGTCCCGCTGGTGGCATTCATTTGTTAAACTCGGATGTTTGTACTCCAGTTATGGTGCTTATATTTATAATATGTATGTACTTAAAACTTATATAATTGTAGTATATCAACTAACTGGTATCTGTAACACAAGCTTCCTTCTTAGCTTTCCACGGAACTAGATGGCACTGTGTGTAATAATGTCCCAACATATCTTTATCCCAACATAGTAAATAATCAAAGACGTGTTTTTCAACTCAACTTTAAATCTAATGATAATTTTATCATTCATAAATACGAGTATCAAGTTTGTATACGCTACCAGTAAATCTGAGACCCAGTGCTTCACATTATGCAACTAAAGATAAACTAATGAATAGAACATTTCTCTACAAACCTTGGCATATATTGAAGTTACATCACAGATAATAGTTGATTAGCTTGCGTTACTGTTGCGAAAAGCAAATAATACTGAGTGGCGCGCGATAATGTTTCAAGGGCGGGTGGAGTGGTCATCTTTTACATAGAAATGTTTATTTTAAACTATTGTATTTTGTTTGTCTGTTTTTGAAATAACTATTAATAATGTGTGGTTCATATTTGATTAAAGTTTTTTGATGTGAAATATCTAATGGCCAATGTGTTAAGTCTGGTGTTTGCTTGGCGACGCATCGCCATATCGCCACGCGATCGTACCTTTTAGACTTTCTTCCCACTCAACTCAAGGGTTACCTCCTCCATCTGTTATCCTAATCTCCTGTCAAGAGAAAGTGTACTTAACATCTCCAATTTTTTAATTGACTATTATTTCTTAAACGCCCTATGCAGAAGATAGAACTGATATTGTTATTAAAAATGAAATAGTATGTTCATTTGATTGTCAATCAAATCAAATCAAATCTTCTTACACGTCGAAAGGTTACACATTGATGGTTTGTTTTTAAATACCTAAATGAAAGAGAATAACATAAGCAAAAGTGCACCAGAAAATACATTTCTACAGAAAACGACAATTTTCCTTTTGGAAATAGTCGAAATTCTTAAATCTAGAAGCAAAGATGGACTCAAGGAGAATACACGACAAGTAGACGATATAAAGCAGACAGAACCACACACACAAACTAGTGTCACCCACCAAACCTCTCACTTTTACAAAACATTTAAAGAACAAAACGATTGCACCAAGAACCTTGACATCTTACGTCATCAAGGTGAAGATCGGTAACCGGTCTGGTTATGTAACCCCTGTAATGAACCATTGCGAAAAATAATTCGGTTAATATAACCGCTACGATATGTGATGTAACTGATTGAATTAGCCTTGTGCCTTTATAAATTGATCTCATTTTCTCTGATATACTTATATCGTAGGAAAATTACAAAACTACTGGCTCATGTGAGTTTTTGTTTAGAGATTGTTATTAGATTGCTGAAATGACAATGGTATGTTGGTATATAAAAATGGCGACAAATGTAGCTGTTATGTGTCACAATTAATGTTTTAGACTTTAAAATGTTTAATAATTTCAATTAATATTGACATTGGCTTTAAATAAACTTTTGAACAACTGTAAGGGACTCGATACAACTAATTAACTAGCCCAAACTTGTAAGTAACATTAGGGCCGATGCTCACTTTAATGCTGTTCGCCATGTTCGTTCTTGGTTCGATCTCGGTCTGGTAAAGACATATCATGTGTACATTATACAATCTAACTCAGATCACAATACATTAATGATTAAGAAAACTTCTTACAGTACAATCGAATGGATTGGAGTAAAAGTTTTTTGAGATTGATCGTGACTGGAATGGGATGGAACGAAACTTGACTGTTACCAATACGAATTCACATATATTTCTTACTTGATAATATTTTACCAGACCGATATCAGACTGAGAACGAACTATAAACGGCATAGTGCGGATTGGGCCTTAGAGTTCAACTTTCTGGTTCCATTAACAGATTGGGTCGACGGCATCAAGTTGTTTTACTATTTGGAGTTCACATAACCTCTAAAGTTTTCAATTGATAAGACATTAATTAGAAGTAGTTTAAAACTAACTTTCAAGATTAAATTACATAATCAAGTTAGTTACTAGAGTGGATAATAAGGTTCATCTATCACTCTAGTTTGATGTCCCTTTAGAATGAGACTAACCAACTGCGTGGGAGATATTATTAATGCACCAGAGTATGCACAGATACACTACTATAAGTTTTACTTCTAAATTCTAATGACATAACATGTGAGGGATTAGGAGCAGGACTGACGACTTTACGTTCTCTCCGAGGCACGGGGCTGTATTACCACCAATTTACTGAGACTTTCTTAACATACTAAATAACTGTTTTAGGAAGAAATTCATAAATTCAAATAAATAAAGAAACATGTTAGTTTCAAAAGACATGTGAAGTCCGCCAACACGCACTAGGGCAGCGCGGTGGACTATGGCTATCAGGCCATGATCCCACGTTAAAAAGGGCTGATGCTGGAATAAACATGTTGGGACATTGTTACAACAGCACCATCTAGTTCCGTGGTAACCCCACGCTTGTGTTACGGATACCAGATGGTTGATATACATAGGTAAATAATAAATTTTAAATACATACAGATTATAAATATTCTTTTAATATGGCCAATATGGCCATTGAGATTATGTTGGGACATTTACACACAGCACTATCTACTAGTTCCACGGTAAGGTACGAGCCTTGTGTTATGGATACTAGATGGTTGATATACTACACATATATAAGTTTAAATACATACATATTATAAATATAAACACCCATGACTGGAGTACAAACATTCGTGCTCAACAAATGAATGCCCCCAGCGGGACTCGAACCCGCGACCGCTGGCGCAGAAAGCAGGGTCACTACCCACTGAGCCAAACGTGTCGTCAAAATTGTCAATGCATTGCGTTATGATTGGCATTTAACACGTATTATTGTATTTTTTTCGACCTTGTAAGAATTTTCATCTATCAATACATATCAACGCACGTGTTGAAACTCTCAACGCTGTGAGTAGTTGCGCAAGCGCATACCTGGCTAATGAGGTTAGGCATTTCATGCCTTAATTTGTTTTTATTTTGTATATGGTTTGTGTTATCTTATCATGCTTTTCTTTTTTTTTATATCATCTGAATAAAAAAAAATAACTGCTTAATTTTTTTATTAATTACTAAAAAGTTTTTAAGCAGTTTATTAAGTATGTTTAGTTATTTAAACAGAGGAGAAAACTGTAGTGGACTATTTTTTCTTTTGTTTTAGCCCATTTTATAAAGATTCCTTTGAAATAGATTTATAGAATATATAACATTCTGAATTTGGATTATCGTTTTCGTATTTGAATATTACGCGATGTGTTCGCAATCTTTAACAGAAATTCACGTTTTTTTTTTGTAACTAGGCTTTTAAGTCCTATATTTTCCATAATAGTTCAGCCACTTAGCGTGCCTTTAAACTCAAGTGTATTAGGTTACTTTTAATTACCCGACTGCGCCAGAAGAAGGCTTATGTTTTTGGAGCGTATGTATGTACAATTGTTTGGCACTCTCTACAGCCTGAACTGCTCGATAGATTTTAACTTCAAAGATGTCGTTAGATTCGTATTAATTGTAAAAGTAACATCGGGTATAAATTTTAAATCAGAACACAACATATTTAAGGGTTTTTAATTTTATTTATTTATATTTAATAAATTTTAACAGCACGTAGTTATAAGCAGTTTTGGTTATAAATTTTAACGATGAACGAGATGTGGTACTTTAAAGAGATAATGATGATGATGATGATAAAAATAATAATTATGAACAAAATAACTTGTACAATAAATACAACTAAGTATTTCTATTACCACAATTGTTGTAACGGTATATTATTCAATTATTATCTAGGTAATTTATTTTTACTTAATTATGAAGAGTAATGCAACTCGTTTATCCTTGAGACGATGTTCTTTGTAATATATACATATTACTTCAAATTCACATAAGAACAATGCTAATATACACAAAGATGGTTACAAAATTATTCTAGGATTCTTATTTTATTATTTTTTAGTTTTCAACATGGTTACTTGGCTTAAAATGAAAACTATTGTGTGGAAACGACTAAAAGAATCATACTAGTTCTCGAAAGGTTTGTGAAGCCCACCAAGCCGTACTTATCTATACTTCTATACTAATATTATAAAGCTGAAGTTTGTTTTTTTGTTTGGTTGAACGCGCTAATGAGATTAGAAACTACTAATTTGAAAAATTTTTTTTGTGTTGGATAGGCCGTTTATCGAGGAAGGCTATATATTATCACGCTACGACCAATAGGAGCGGAGCATCTATGAAAAATGTTGCAAAAACGGGAAGGGCGGGCGTTAGTTCTGCGAGGTATCATACTATGCGACTCAGAAAGAATTTGGTTTCCGGTCTTAAAATCGTTTGCGAAGCCGCAGGAAAGGCGAGACGGCGGAAGAAACAAAGAAATTTCAAGTATATCAGGAAGTTGTGCCAAGTAAACGAAAGATACAAGATGAAAAACGATGATATGAGTATTAGACCGATGAATTTGTAAAGACCTCTTAACGAATATAACTATTTATTTAAATATTTTCTTAACGATTTTACACCACACGAATTGTTATATCACTCTAATAGTTAATTTATCATGAATTTAAAAATTAAACCACACATTGTTTTATTATATATAATATCTGAAACCGCTGGACCGATTTTGACAGGACTTGCACTGTCAGATAGCTTGTTAAAGATATTATTTATTTTAAAAAAATAATTAGGATATTGGGTGTACACGACCGGAGCAAGGTGAATCGCTAGTAAATAATAAGAGCATAAAATGACATCATTATCGTTTCTTAAATATTACAAAACTTGTAATGATAAAATATAAAAAAATATGCGTTAGTGCGAATCGGATATGTAAATAGCCACTCAAGTCATAGTGGCAAATAATATATGTTATTTATTTAAAAATCCTTTCGTAATATATCCTTTACGTACTCGTTCACGTAATAATTGTATAATAGTGCTGAATTAATATCAACTACACGCCGCCTACTGTACGAATTGCAACAGGTCAACTAACTTTATGTCGAAATGGCTCAGAAGGTCTACAGCCCGTTCACAAGAATATAGTGTAGTTTTATAATATATTTGTAACTTTATTTATATCAAATTTTTAATATAAAAAACTAATACCTTTCGCATTTTTGTTCATATCATACGATATTTCCATGTACTTTGGCGTACTTTTTGATACTTTCAAGGTTTCTTGATAAAACTCTTAGCATTACTTAGGTTTATAGGTACTATATTTATAATTTACTTTGTTGTTATTAAACACTTATTTCTTTATTAAAAAACAAATCATTTGTAAAATGTTAAAATAGAGGCAGTTCAGAAAATAATTTTTTTAGATGCTTTGATTTTCCTGTGATTTTATTTACTACGTTTACGACGAAGGAATATATCATTTACGGTAAAATACTATAAAAGCTATATTAAGCTAATACATATAAACAAAAAGATGTATACAGATTCATTTTTTTACTAAAATAAAAAAATATTTAAATATGAAAAATATATACTTTCATATAATAAATAAACTTAAATATGAAAGCTCCAAAAAGCTTAAATACTATTTTAAAATCCGATTATTTACTCAAAACTTAAAAATTGTCAGCAAAATACCTCAAGAAAAAGGTAACAACTATTTCACTAACTATTAGATATTTGAAAAACATGAAACACCTTGAAAATAACGAAATATTACGTTAAGTTCGGATTTAAACTGAAAGTATTACAAAATGGTCGTATCGCAACAAATCGCAAAACTCAACAGAAATAAGCGCACAAACAATAACACTTATATGTATATTTAGTAAGCGTGAGGTAATGTATGTGTTGACATATCTACGGAACTAATTTCGTCATAGCCGTTGCGAATATTTATAATTAGGTAATATAAGGAGTTGAGGCGAAAAATTATGTTATCATTTTATATATTGTAAATTAAAAAGGCTTCCAATAAAGATTTTTATTATTTTATTATTATTATGATAAAATGTGCATTTTCTTATAATTTAATTTATGTATAAATATAGCTTAAGTACAATATTAATGTATATTATTAGTCAATGATATCGCCAATGGAACTAGCTAGTATTAGTTAAGTCAAATTACGTTTAGATACGGCTAGTTAAGTTTGTTTACGTAGAGTAAGAGCTTACTCTGAGCTTTAGAGCTTTGAAGTGTTATGACTAAGTTTATAGGTCAAAATCTTAGTATAAAAAGCTAAATTCGAATAATCTTTATCAAACGCTTTAAACACTTTAGTGCTACAAGTAACTGTTGTAAGTAAATATTTAATTTATTACTTTATGAGAAAATATATCGAACCCTTCACTTGCGATATGAATAATAAATTTTCTAATACACATTAAAAATATTCTTTAACTATACTTTGTTTCGTAAATGTATTTCAAAGTTGCCATTTCATGCAACATAAACACTACGAAGTATGAACTTACTTCAGTGGATAAAACTTAACCTGTTTTTTAGTTCGATAAAATATAGTATGGAGTATATAATAAAAACCTAATATATTAATAATAAAAATATGTAACGCCTTAATACAGATTATTTTATAACCTAGCAAGGAGTACAGGATTTTACCCAAACGATTGAAAATAATAAACCTAGTAAAAATGCTACTTTCAATGCTCTATCAATTTATAAATAGATTTTATTTTTATTTATATAAAGAAAACTTAATTAACTTCTTATAAATATAATTAGTTCATCCAAACAAGCATAGACAAACAACATCGCTTCTCTACACCAAAGACATGAGCTTTCATAAGATAAGTGTACTGTGTATATTTTAACCAATATCTATACAACTCTAATAAAACTTACATCATTACTATTAATACCATACATCACATGTATCCACATAACTTATAACATATAATTTCTTATATAGTAATCGCAATCGGCCTTCACGATTATGAGCAAATTTCATAACACGAGTATTCAACCGTGGTATTTGTTACTGTTACGTTAGACTTTTAAAACCATTAATATTGTCCTTGGAAGCTACTTTCCGGTGTCGTTGCGACATCGATATCGTAAATCGAGTAAAATACCGACTCGATGTTTGAAATTGTATCGGTGTTAGGGAGGTTATACACAATCGTGAATGGACTGATGTGTTTATTTTAAATCTACGACAACAGACGAATAATCTATACTAATATTATGTGTATAAAGCAGAAGAGTTTGTTTGTTTGTTTGTTTGGTTGAACCCGCTAATCTCAGGGACTACTGGTTCGATTTGAAAAATTCTTTTTGTGTTGGATAGTCTGTTTATCGAGGAAGGCTATAGGTTATATTACATCACGCTACGGCCAATAGGAGCGGAGCATCAATGAAAAATGTTGCAAAAACGGGAAGAAATCAGAAAGAAATTGGTTTCCGGTCTTTAATACGTGTGCGAAGCCGCGGGAAATGCTAGTTATTTATAATTATATATTGTTTTTAACAACATTTTAAAAGACTTTTTTACTTAATACTTCCTGATCCTCGTTTATCTTTCAAGGCCTTTTACATATTTTTAAAGCGTATGGAGTGAACATAGAGTGAACATATTTAATAACAGCATTAGTATGAAAAAAATAAAACAAAGGAAATAAGTTAAGACATCGTCTAACGTTAATACATTGTATACACATAGTCTAAATAACGTAAATTATGCTTATAAGTTCCTAGATAAGAAAAAACAAATTTATAACTTGTAATAGTACAATCAAAAATTTTTTCACTCGTTAGTATCGTGGTAGGTTCTATAACTTAGCTATCTACAAAAAAGGCAGTCCATCTGCAGTTGGTCTCTGTAAAAACTGGTTGAAGTTGATTATAGTATCATTTTAATATAAGAATAAATACACTAATCGTATATGTTTTGGTCTATTAGAAATAATTATAGGTACATGTATAATGTATATAAACGACCAATACTACTAGTGTGTAAGAAATAGTTAAGTATATAAGCTATTCTATAAAAAAAATGAAAAAAAAAACAATCAAACTTAAGTCTAATGGTCAGGATGTTTCACATCTATTCAATAAAATTTAAAAAGTAAATAAAAAAAATTATGTATCCGTCTCACACTTGACATTTAAAAAAGACATTTTATTAAATAAATCCATAGAAAAAACAATTTAAATACTTATAATCTTGTCATAATATGTATATAAAATATTCATAGTATGGAACAAAATTGCTGCCTGCGTCTGTCTGTTTCTCCGCTTACTTCTTCTAAACTACGCAATGGATTTTGATAAGGTTTTCACTTATAGAAAGAGCAATAAACGAGGCAGGATTGAAGGTTTATGTATATAATTTGGAATATTGTACATAATAAATGAGGCTAGACGGTTTTCTGCCTAAAAACGGTTTTTTTACAATTAACTTCTAAAACTATTAAAATATTAAATTTTTAATAGATAGAGTGATTCAAGAGGAAGGTTTATATGTATAACTAGCGAAACCAGCACCTTCGCTTGCGTTAAATGCAGGGACGAGTCCGAGCGAAGCGAGGGTAAGTCGCTAGTTTATTATAATTATTTCATTTAAGTGGTAGTGCCATGCTTGTTACCTTCGGGTAGCAGCCGAATGGGCCGGTACGCCCCGTATATAAGAGTAGTTTATATATACCACTCTCTCACAGAAGACCGACGTGAAGTGGCAGCTACGCTGTCGCGTTTCGTCCGGTAAGTGAGAGTCCGGGTGGCCCACTCCCCATCCCTCCCTCCTCCCTCCCTCTTCCCTCCATCCTCCCTCTCTCCTCTCTCCATCTCATCTACGTCCCTCCTCCCTCCCTTCTACCTCCCTCACTTTCCTGAAAGGCCGGCAACGCATATGCAAGCCCTGCGGTATTGCAGATGTCCATGGGCGGCGGTGATCACTTTCCATCAGGTGACCCTCATGCTCGTTTGCCCCCTTTGTTCCATAAAAAAAAAATCATAAATATTTAAAGCGAATTCATGTATTTAATGTGCATATATCTTTACAAAACGTATGCTATTTACTATTCCGTAAGAATTTCGTGTCCAACAGAGGATATGTTTTTGTAACCGGCCTAATCTAATGTTGTCGTAATATTAGACTCGAGTTTTGCAGCAATGAAGGGCTAGTAGTATATAGTTTTAAGGTGAAGTATTGTATACTTTCATAAAAATATTATGTATAAGGTAGGTATTTCTTAGTGAAATAATATAAGTGAAATAATAACTTTAAAGAAAAATATGTTATTGAAAACGGACAGTAAAACGTTTTTGTTTCAGTTTAATTAAATAACTTTTAACTTACGATAAATTACATATAGTCAGACAAAATCTATTCACATTTACAAAATTAAATACGTATATACATAATAGTTTCTTCAGTCAGAGAAATAAGCTTTTGTTAGATACTTCAGTACGAATCACTTCTCTATCAACAAAGGAATAAGACAAATTTATAAATAAATAAATATATTAGGACCTTTTTACAATAGCGCCATCTAGTTCCGTGGTTCCAGACAGTGGATACACATAACCATATGTACTATAAATATAAACACCCATGACTGGAGTACAAAAAATCGTGCTCAACAAATGAATGACCCCAGCGGGGCTCGAACCTGCGACCGCTGGTGCAGAAAGTACGGCCACTACAAACTGAACCATACATCAAATTTAACACACAAAAAATACACATACTTTATTTGGTATTTTAAATGTCTCCTAAAATAATACCGAAATACTCATATAGAGTAATATAAGTATACCTAGTATAGATAGAAATATATATACTTTACGTTCCTCACGAACCTTAACATTACACGAAAAGTGTTGTAATACATTTTATTGCGTCTACTGAGTATTACTTACGACATAGTTAAAAATTATTAACAATTCAATGACTATTATTGGCCAAATTTTAACTTTCCGTTTAACTTATACTTTTATTTCTAACTGTTCCTTAACATTAACTTTATTTAAAGAAATATCATAAAAAATAACTAAATATCTAACTAATTTCAAAAAATGTAAATATAAAATTGTAAACAAAAATGAAGTCATTTAAAAGAAAACGTTAAGCCAACTCTACAATTTAGAAACTCTATAGAAAAAAATATATAGGATGTTGCTAAAAGGCCTATAAAAAATAAGTTGCGAATAATATTTTTAGGTTACGTTTAAATTCGCAACACAAGTCGCAAGAACTACGTAATACATTGGTCATGCTCGTGTGTAACTGTTGCGGGTCACATGGAGCAACTACTTTACAAAATACTTCTAATTGAAGTAAATAACAACCTTTTGTTATCTATACTAATAATAGCGAGTCTCTAGGTACCCCTTTTGGCATAATTTTTTTACAAACTTTAAATGTCTTACTTACAAATAATAAAATACATAACAACATGCTTGTACTATCACAGGAACTACTGGTTCTATTTGAAAATTTCTTTTTGTGTTGGATAGTCCGTCTATCGAGGAAGGCTATAGGCTATATTACATCACGCGGCGACCAATAGGAGCGGAGCATCAATGAAAAATGTTGCAAAAACAGGAGAAAAATTATTCTTTTGATTTTCAGCCTTTAGAACGCGGGCGGAGCCGCGGGAAAGGCTAGTATTAAATAAATATTGCACTGCTTTATAGACAATTGTATTAAATTGCTCGAGGCCTTTGCACGCGTTTGGAGCAACCCTCTTGACTGTATGGTCTGCCTTGGTAGATCTGCCGGGCTGTCGGGGCGTCGTAGTTGAATGCGCAAGTGTTCCTGCGGCCCCCCATTAAGGCGGGTGAGAGCCGTTGGATTTTAGTAGTTTTAATTATTTTATGAGGAACCCAATTATTTAAAAAAAACGTAGCCTAAGTTACTCCTTCTAATATCAAATATAACTGCCAGGGAAAGTATCATCAAAATCGGTCCAGCCGCTTTGAAGATTAGTCGGAACAATCATATACTTAAATTGTGTAGTATTATTATAAAGGGCTTAATCCAATCCCCTGATATCCACACGAAATATGCCACACTTATAACCTTTCAGGGATTGAATGTAGCAGAAATCCTGGTAATTTTATGTATTAGCGGTTACGGATAACAGATATTTAAAGTATTTACCTACTAATTAGAAATACTTTATTATCATCTAGATTTTGAAACATTACAAAACCTAGTAACAACCGCGATAATGTCTGGCTTTTCAATTCCATGAGTTTTTGCTACTAAAATTTCCTAAAAAAATCATTTAAGCCATACTTTCGTCTATTTTGATCTTTCTATTAAATTTAGGTACAATGCAATCTGAATAAAATGCGGTGGCAAATGATATTTTAGTTTAGACGAAATAATAATTGTGTAAAATATGAGATTTCAAATTTCATAATATCAATCAGTATTGCTTTGTTTAGACTCCCGGATTAGTTAGATTAGTTAACGGATAAATAACTGAAGATTATTAATTAAGTTAGAAGTATGAATCTCTTACAAATGCTAAGCAATATATAAAATAGGTAAAACTAAAAACAAACAAAAATATGATAAGTACTATGTATTCAGTCATTTTTAAAAGGGATCAGGCCATAGTCCACCACGCTGGCCTAGTGCGGGTTGGCGGACTTCACATGTCATTCGAAAACTTTCTAGGTTCTTTCAAAAATGCAGGTTACCTCACTTTCCTTAATAAAAATTGTAGTATTTTTTCTGAAGAAATCGGTCTATAACATTAAAAAATATGTGTAGTGAAATCAATATTTGAACTTGGTGTCTACGACGTTCTCGTAGATATCAGTACTTACCACTACACGTCGTGACCGGTTAAATCTTTTTTGCTTTCTTAATATGTAATTTTTGATCTAGCGCGAGCGAAGCCGTGGGTTTCGCTAGTGTATTATACATATAAACCTTTCTGTCAATTCTATCTGTCTAAGGTTAGATTTAAAGTAATTTTATATGGTGATTAATTAATGTTGAATTTTCTATTTCTCCGCGCAATTTTCTCATTTTTTTATCATAAGTACCTTCTCCTGACAATAACAAACATAACAAAAAAAGAATTAGCGAAATCGGTCCAGCCGTTCACGCGTGATGTCGTGACCAAGGGAAATTGGGATTCATTTTTATATATATAGAAGATAGAAGATAGATAATCATATGTTAGTTTTCTAATAAATTATCCATTATTTAATCATTAATTAATTATTTAATAAGTTATTAAATTTCAGATTTATATAAATTATTAAATCTAATGTAAAGGCACCGCTAAGCGTATTAGCAAACATTTCGACAGACCAACCTTGTTCGTTGCAGCAACCTCTTAAGCAAAGCGTTAGAAACCAGAGTATTTCTTTTACTTTATAAATTAATTCCTTACGTTAGTTTTGTGAAAAATTATCTTAACATTCTCAGTTTCTTTGATAAGCAAGTTAAAAAAAAAAATAATTTTGTTATTATTATTCAAATTGATATTTTTAAATTTACATAAGTTTATTGCCTTTTTGTTATTATTTAGACTTTTAATAGGATTTTATGTAATATTGTACCTTTCTTAAGATTTTATTTTAAAGCCTATTCGAATTACAATGAACGCTGAATACGTTCTAATATGAGAACGACTTAGTTTGCATTTTCTATTATTATTTATGTAATCCACGCTCAATAACTACTAAAAATCAATGCTTACTACAATTACCTTATAAAGATATAAAGACAGCGTTTATATAAATAAAATTGAAGTGTCTGGTTTTAATTTCAAATTAACCGTTTTTAACTAAATGGTTAATATGAAAGTATATTAGGTACCAACATCAAAAATCATTTTTTTAAATTTTTGTCTGTCTGTCTGTTTGTTTGTTCTGAAACGGCTGGACCGATTTTGAAAAGACTTTTACTCGCAGATAGCTAATGTTATAAGGAGTAACTTAAGCTACTTTTATTTCAGAAATTTCACTTATTTTTACTAGCGGTATGCACGTACGCTTCACCCTTGCTAAATCTAGAGATGAACCCGAGCGAAGCTAGGGTGATTCACTAGTCTTAAATAATACCCTCAGACTTCTAAGGTAAATCTTCACTATTAAATCATTTCTATTTATAAGTAAACTGTATTATTGCGTTACTAAATTACCGTGACAAACTAGCAAAGCCATAGAAAATTGCGTAACAGAATTACTTGAGAAATTAATTAATTTAGTAATAGCTTCGAACAATAAGAACCCTTTTGGAGTAAAAATAGCAATTCAATGGTTATATAAAAAATATTTTGCAGTCACGTTTTCCCGAAACGATGATATAAATTTAAATTTGTTTAGATGGAAAGTTTTGTACACCTGAATAAGTAAAAACAACTTTAAATAATATGTTTATAAATTGTATTTATTCAAATCAATTTTGGTTGTAAAATACGGTAATATATTACTCGCTTAAGGAGTGTATGACTTTCTTGCGTAGTCTGCGTAGAATTGTGAAAAAATTGAAAAGTGAAAACTAAAAAGTAAGTAAGTTGAAAACTTTCCTCCCGTGGAAAGTATTATTTTTATTACAAAAGGATAAAAATTCGTTAGGTAATATATTTTAAAAATCTGGTTGCGATATTTACATATTAAATTTGGGTTTGGTCGGAATTAGGTCTACGCTGGTCAAGTGCGGACTGCACATGAAGGGACATTATTACATACAGCTTCATTAAGTTCCGTGGTAAGTTACGAGGCTTGTGCTACGGATACCAGATAGTTGATTAACTACATAATATATAACTTTAAATACATAAATGTTATAAATATAAACACTGGAGTACAAACATTGATTCTCAACAAATGAATGCCCCCAGCGGGCCTCGAACTTTCGACCGCTGGTGTAGGAAGTAGGGTCACTACAAACTGAGCCAAACGAGTCGTCATATTCTTTAAATTCACGCTAGGTTCCGTCAAATATACAGGTTTATTCATGATGATTTCCTTAACCGTAAAACAAGTGATAACCTTGTTGGAAATGATTCACAGAGGTGTGGGTATTTGATTTTCGAAACCCGGGATTTGAATCTGCTTCCCTCGATTACCGAAGTGAGCGTTACCAATGGGCTACTACTGTCAATATTAGTGCGACGTGATAATAAGTACGCGTTAGTGAGTCATGTAAATGTCTACCTAATTCTATAGCGCCCCGTCGTAAACACAATTGTTGTGCCTGGAATATTTTATATGTGATAATATTATTTACGTAATTTGTTATCAGTAGAAAAATACAAAATCGATTTAAGCGCATTTCATGGTAATTAACTACATTTGTACAGCAAATATTAAAATTAATTAACTGTTTACTTTAAAGAATGTAGTAAAGTAACTAATTTTACTTAATTAAAAGTTGTAGAATCCATATTATTTTCAGTTATTAGGGTGTTCCTGCTCTGAATAATACGGTACGACATTTTAAGGCTTTTCACAAACTAAAATTTTCTCTAAGTTATATTTTCATTAAAGGTAAATTATAAGAATAACAAAAAAAAATATTATCATAATTTTTTGGTTATTTATATACTTGTTTTGTTAATTTAATAATTTGTTTTCTTAAAACTTATTTACTGACTTTACTGCATTATTAAAAACAAGCATTCGTTGTTTCCACATAGAATTTTGTTCTGGAAAAATGTCATTTTAAGACAGGAATAATTTATTACATTAAAAAAACAGAATCATAAATTATAAAGCGCGGAGTACAATGGTTAAATATCATAACAATACTTATAAACAACTAGCAACCTTTTCTCGCTTCACTCGGTTTCATCCATAGTAAAAGAATACAAAGTACGGCATCTTCATACAAACGCACCGCGCGCGGCTTGTATGTGTGCGTCATAGTATCTTTACGTTGCCGCACGCACACTCAAACAATATCTCGAACCGTATATCAGTGCGCCAGTCTAGGCTGACGCCGCACATGTTTCGCGCGTCACGGTTTTTCACTATATGAAAAATGTGTGACATTCGTAGAAGAACTTATTGCTGTGTTTGGGTGTCTAAATTCTTCATCGATTCCAGAGTTCTGTTTGTTCAGATTACCTACTGAACAGAAAAGGTAAACAAATCACTTATAGCTATAGTTTGTCCATTTTGTTAATGGTTTTTTGACATCTCGTCGACTGACAAGCTATAGTGACAATATATAGTCAAAAGGACGTAATAATCGATATCTCTTATTTTTTAAATGTAAAATAATATTTATTTTTATATTTATTAATATGAAAATAAATATTACTATCGTAAAAATCAAGTGTGGTGGAGAGAACTAAGAGAATCATAATGTCTGATTTGGACCGTGACATTGCATTTGATAATTTATGCACACAAGAGTTAATAATTAATATAACTGAAGACTCCTCATCGGACAAATCTAAATCTAATATAAATGATGATTGTGACGAATCATGTTAATAAAAGGAATTAAACTGATTAGTTGTTTTATTTGTATGATTATAATAAGAAGAAAGTAAAACTTTACATAATGTTAATTTTGTTGTCTTCCTGATTAAATAACATATTACACCTTATTTAAATATTAACATTGATTTTTTCCGATTATTTGTAATCTATGGCACAATCGTAGTAATCGTTATGTGTGGCACAGCAGTAAGGGGGCGGTGCCCGTGGATGGGCAGGATGTGATATGATTTTATTAATATACTTTTAATTTTTTTTAATTGTTACTAATAGCATATTTATGTTTTTGTAAACGCAAGAAATTAAAGGATTTATTTTATTTATTTACACAAATACATTTCGAGATAAATCTAACAAACAAACATTTTTAATACTATTTTCTACTGATATATAATTTAAGCAAGTAACTACAGGCCTAATAAAAATAATCATAAACATGTAGAAACAAAATGCTTTACATTCTTAAATGTATATAAATAATAAATATTTTTTAATAACACACTTCCCGGCCCAATGCCAATTTCTGAGCAATGAATTAAAATTTAGCTACAGTGACAACCCTGTGATAGGCAACTATGGTAACTATGACAGGTAATTATGTCGCGGATTGGGCCGAAGATGCCCTACTTTGTTCTCTTTATACTTTGGTTTCATCCCTAATTTGTAGCACAAAAAATGAAGGACTTCCGTACAAACTTCCGAGAGCCCTTAGACCTCCTCAATCCGAACCTGTCGCAAAATCCGTTCTTAGCTGACGTCTTCTAATTGTAAACTACCGCCCTCCTAATTGCAAATTTAAAACCCTATTAAATAACCCCCACTGATGTAAGCCAGCACGTGAATTCGCCACGTGCTTCGTTACGTAATCTCAGGACACTACGGTATATTCCATTGATAGTAAAAAAGGTTTAACCGTTACGTACCCTTGATAATTGGGGTACTAAATTTAATTTAAAACTTCGGCAGAGAACTTGAGAAGAGCTTTAAAGTTCTATGTTAATTATAAGTAAAGATTTAAATAAAAAAATATTTTATTAATTTTATTTTTTGAATTATGCATTAATAAAGTTAATCTTAAAAAGCCAGTATGCAGATCTCAATATTTATTATACGAATTTCGTAAGATATACCCCAATTTGTGTGCATGAAACATAAAACAGGACAATTATTTCAAATGTTTTTAAAACAAGTTTGTAAGTGTATAAAGCTAAGTACATGTTACATTTGATCCAATTTCATGTTTAAAATTGAAACGAACAGAAAAAAATTGAATTCTTATATCAAATGAATATTCTATTATATTAGTTATTATTACATTGTTCATTCCCACTGCTGGGAATAGTCCTCCCTTGAATACGAGGGTGATTTTTTATTGTTTACTTTCGTTTTATATATATTTTTTACAACCAACCCTCATTTGGCCAGTGTAGTGGACTCTTGATTGATCCCCCTATCATTGAAAGAAAGTCCGAGCCCAACAGTGAGACGTTAAAAAAGGGTGAAAACATAAATAAATATTATTTTATATTCATATAAATGCCCCTCGAATATTATTTGTAGTCCTTATTACGACTCCCTCCCGACAGGGGACTGGTGTTATGTAAAGCAACTAATATCATTCAATTACATGATAGCTGCGGTTATGATACATCCGATGCACATCACGTTTATGTACTTATAGTACTCGTAGATTAAACTATGTATGTATGGAATATTAAAGTTATATAAGTTATCTTTTAAATAAAACCATCTTTTCGTATTTTTCTCAGAGACTAGGATATTAAACGTCTCCGAGGCTTGTATTACGGATACCAGATAGTTGACATACTACACATATA
This sequence comes from Boloria selene, assembly GCA_905231865.2. Taxonomy (NCBI): domain Eukaryota; kingdom Metazoa; phylum Arthropoda; class Insecta; order Lepidoptera; family Nymphalidae; genus Boloria; species Boloria selene. The sequence continues at coordinate 2,750,574 of HG993156.1, forward strand.
TAAATTTTAAATACATATATTTTAAATATAAACATCCATGACTGGAGTACAAACATTCGTGCTCAACAAATGAATGCCCCCAGCGGGACTCGAACCCGCGACCGTTGGCGCAGAAAGCAGGGTCACTACCAACTGAGCCAAACGTGTCGTCAAATTAATCTAAGTAATCACAATTGATATTTTAAATATTTGATAACGGAACTCGAACCCATGACACCTGACATTGATATCTAGACTTACCTATATGAATTTAGTTCATTTTCTCATCAATTTAGTTAACATTACTACTTTTTATACGACTTCATGATCTCAATTCTTATTTTTCCAAAGGACCAATTTATTTAAATGTCAACTTTTTAGTATTCGATTAAAATAAACGTTTTACTTTAGAAATACCAAAAATCACTATCATCATCATCACTATTACTATCACTACATAGTATAAAACAAAGTCGCCTTTTCTGTCCCTATATCCCTATATCCCTATGTGCGCTTAAATCTTTAAAACTACGCAACGGATTTTGATGCGGTTTTTTTAATAGATAGAGTGATTCAAGAGGAAGGTTTATATGCATAACTAGCAGATCCCGCGGCTTTACCTGTGCTAAATCTAGGGAAGAGCCCGAGCGAAGCGAGGGCGAGTCGCTAGTAATATATAAATCATAAAAATCTCATCATAATAAAGCTTTGGTTTCAGAATTGAAAAAAAATGACTACATTTTTATCTGAAACAATTAAATAAAAAGATTATGTTGTGTTTTTATTCAACTTTACATAAACTGTATTAAAATTGCGACTGAGTCATTTTATTACTACACATAGTAGTTATATACTAATAACTTCTAATCTCTAGTTATAACTTGTAACAACAGCAGATTACGTTAAAATAAATATGCGCACTTAACGCACGTGGCACTTCATGTGGAATAATGTTAGAAATATAAATTAAAAACCACTTTTTAAAAAATAAACTTTTACGCAGTTCCAAAAATAAATGTAAAAAATAAACTGTATCAAGTATTGTGTGTAACAAGTATATAAACTCCTGAAAAGTCGAATACCTTAGTTTTTCCTGTGACCATGATTGCTGTAAAGCTTTCGAAACGAACCAAAAATCATAATAAATCCGCGACAAAATACGAAAAGATAGTTTCATTTATAATGTCAAATATTCGCGTAAACCTAAGAAAGTATTAAATTAAAAAAATATAGAAACCTTTTGATAAATGCCAGGACAATGGTAAATTTTCATTTTCATGTCCCTTTAAACCTCCTTAAGGGATGATTTCTGATCTATAAACAATGCCCTTCTAAGGGTCTGAAAATCTTAATATGAAATTATATTTAAATCGGTTCAGCGGTATTTAGTTTAGAAAAATCATCGATTACATAGTATACAAATCTTTTATATTTATAATATAGTAATTTAATAACGTTAGTGTAATGTTCAGACAGAAATAACAAAGGACATTTTTTCAATACAATTTTATATAACAAAGTGCGTCAACACAAACTTCGTTACATCATTTTGACTCATAAAACATATATAAAAAAAACATAATATTTTTTAATATTAGATGAAATATGAGAAATATAAAGTGTAGTAATAATTATAAGCAAACATCAACATATTCAATTAGATTACATAACAGGGTTTTTGTTGTTTATAAAGACAATGGTTCAAATTAGTTTCGCTCGATGCCCGTGAACGTGATCACTACGTAACGAGCCACGTGACCCTCTCAGCCGGCAATTGCACGTGAATGCCATAAACATGTGGTGTCTAAATATACATTTTGATTCAAAATTTACTTTTCAAATTTTTAATTATGTCCGTCTCAAAGGATTTTATAAATATATTAAGTTTTATCTCACTTTAAAATCGTTTGTATCTCAGGTTAGATAACCAAACACTTTGTGCGAGAGTTGTCCCTCTCGTAGATTTATGTAATACGGTGGTATGATTGGAATGGCAGCGGCGGTTCAGGGTTCACGCCTCGAGTAGAGCTAAGATTTATTTTTCTTGTCCAAAAAGCCTGAAAGTCATGTTGGTGATGTTACACAGTCCTAAGGACCACGTTAAACTGCCTGCCTTACGTTTTGATTGAGTTCGAATCAATATTTGTTTTTAAACGAACTTAATTTCCATAATGAGGCAAAGTTACTCGCATTTGTTCAAAGCCATTATACTGTTACTATTGAAGTCATGTAACTGATAAGATACTTTTTTCCTCAGTCCCAAGGCTCAAGCGCCCTCCACTCATTTCCCGGTCTGCTCATGAATACTAAGCATTATCTATTTCCTATTTCGTGTTAGGTCGCTTTATATACTGGTATTAACGTAATTTACTAAGTAATGACCTCGACCTTGTCTACCAGATAAGTAATATCGAACCATCTTATATAAAAAATGCCAAATTAAAATATTTAAAATCTAATATATAAAAATCTCGTGTCACAGTGTTTGTTATCGAACTCCTGCGAAACGGTTTGATCGATTTTTATGACATTTTTTGTGTATATTCGGTAGGTCTGAGAATAAGTCGTAGGCTAATTTTTATTCCCCTAGGTGATAAGAGTGGCCATCTCCAGAATATTTATTTTTTTATTTTTAGACCAAGTTCTAATTTTTCACTTTTTTATGATTTAAAATCAAAAAATCTTATAACAGTTTTTCATCCCTTGGACGCGGACAGAGCTGCGGGAATTGCTAGTCTTTATAATATAAATATCTTATGTAAGTATTGTGTTGTACAGATTATGTCTCATACTTATATAACAGAAATAACTCAATCATTGATGTACACTGTACACATATATTTACTATGTAACTTGAAATTATAATTATGTTTTACAACGAAGGTATAGAATTTATACACGATGAATATTGTGTAAATGAAATCTAGATTGTATGACGTATATACATACTAATCACTCGCCCTGGCTCCTCTCGGTTTCGAACCTACGTACGTTTGTGTACATTTCTCAGATATGAAATATTTTCTCGCCATCAAAGCATCAGTAGGTATAAATGTCATTAAAATCTGTCTAGTCGTTTTCTCGATAGGCAAATAAAAATTCTACTATAGATTCGGCCTGCGGGACGATAATGACTATTTCAATAATATTTAAAGTGCAAATTATAAAGAAATTATGAACATATGAATATGTCGTAGAAATTTTTTTTCGCATACTTACATAATATATAATATATATATTATGTAAGTATGCGAAAAACATGTTCTGTCCGTCTGGTCGTTTCAAAAACGAAAGATGTTAGTAGCTTTATAATAGTTTTGTAATGTATTAATAACTTGTTTGTAATGCACTATAAATAAATAGTTTAATTTCAATAATGCAGGAAATAACACCCATTATTATGCAAGCGGAGACCTTCGATGCGGGCACGTTTTCCTCTTACTCGTAAATTGCATGTAATGCTATCACTGTAGGGAAGTTTTTATTGGACTTGGCAATGAGCTAGTTATTTCATACAACTTTGTTTATGTTTTGTAGCTTTTTAAAGAACTGGGTAGCGTCAATTTATCATATCATTTATATCTAGAATGTAACTGAATAACCCTACATGATACATTTGGCCTAGCTTGTAATGACGCTACTTTCGGCGATAGCGGACGCGGGTTCGGGTCCCGCCGTAGTAGAGGAGACGGTGGGAGATCGATCACTTATCGAAAGTTATATCAAATTTTAGATTATTTTATTACGAAATCAGTCATATAGACTTGGCTGCAAAAAATCATACTTAAAGCACTGTTGCCTAACTAAAAATAGCCATGAGCACTTTCAGATAGGCAAGTAATTATAGGCATATTTGTTTATAAATTATATTTCATAAAAAATATGTCTCATCTGGTTATCAGATCGGTGAAGGTCGATCTCCCGCCGGCTCTTAGACCACCGGGGACATTTGTTGAGCACGACTGTTTGTACTCCAGTCTATGGTGTTTGTTTGTATTTAAGGTATGTATTATGGGTAGTGTATCAATTCTGATATTTTTAGTATTTTACTTTATAAGAGATATCGAAAAGTTTCTAAGTCCTTTTTTTCAGGCAAGTTTTCTGAGAGTGCGGTTTCTTCGTGAGAACTCTACTTTAATGACTATTTTTTTCTCTAAATTTACAAAACATCAATATGCTTATAATTTAACATACTATCATTTAATATAAAATATATTTATCGATTATCAACTATAATTATTATTTTCAGACGAATTGAAAATATTAAGTGCATCTATGAGATTGTTCAAAAGGCACAATAATTTAAAGATGACGCTTCGGTTTTATTTGAATTATTTACTGCTGCACTCCACTGTACGTGGGCCGCGGATGGTCTATATTTAGTTCCACGCCGATAATTCTCGTCAATTGTGATCCGCCGTTGTATTCAAAGAACCAATTGCCACCCTCGATTTCTAACGACTCAAACTACCGTGGCGAGTGTTAATAAAAATATTATTAAATACATAATACTTTTACATACTCTGTGTTTACTTATCGTCGCTGTAGAAAGATAAACTCGTACGCCCAGAGATCTAAACTTTACAGGAAACGAAAAAATGGTTCATTTGTCATTTGTCAATGTAATTTAAATAAAGAGGTCTTCGTTTTACTCCAAATATGGCTGTAGTAGACATGTATTGGGCTTACGGTTTCGCCGTAATATAAAATACGTGGTTTTCATTTGATTTTTACACAAAAAAATAATGCATTTTCGACATACTTACGAGGTATTCATTCTACAGCGACGTTATATTTTTGAATTTATGGTTATTTCATAAGTTGATTAAAAGTTTTCTGTTGTATTGTATCGTGGAAAATGAAATCTAGTTTTGCTCTAATTAATTAACTAAACAAAAAATTGAGACTCAAGTAAGACATTGTTACTATTTTTGTTATTTAAACATATTATAATAATTTTTTTGTCTGTCAGTCATTCTCAAAAAGACATAATAAATAATTTGGACTGGACTGTGGTTTTTCTGGACTGAAAGTGCATTTAGATGATGATGATGATAATCTATACTAATATTATAAATCTGAAGAGTTTGTTTGTTTGGTTGAACGCGCAAAACTTAGGAACTACTGGTTCAATTTGAAAAATTCTTTTCGTGTTGGATAGTCCGTTTAATGAGGAAGGCTATAGGTTATATTATTATATCACTTTAGGACTTATAGAAGCGGAGCATAAATGAAAAATGTGGCAAAAACGGAAAGGGCGGGCGTTAGTTCTGCGAGGTATCATACCGCGCGACTCAGAAAGAATTTGATCCTGGTCTTTAAAATGCGGGCGAAGCCACGGGAAATACTAGTGTAATATATGATTGTTACAGTATTACTACAATAAATAATTAAATATTAAAAGATTCTTTTAATATTTAATTATTTATTATTTGCTGTTCGTAAAAAAACCATATCGTAAGTAGGCTACCAAAACTGTAGTAGCTGCTTCAACAATAACATTAAACCTGACACCATAGGTATAATATAAATACATAATATGAAAACAAAGTAATAAATACAGATTCAATTAAAGTCATTATTATTTACTTTTGTTTATATACTATTTTTTATATCACATTGTAACATCATAATATTTTTAAGGATCTTAAGCCTATGTCATACTTATTATAATAAACTACACTTTTTGTCCGTCTACATATATCTACTTATTTTTGTTTCTAAAATTGAAATTATAATGAAAAATAGAATAAGAAATATGTGTTTCTTTATTATTACACCAGCAAACCTAGCCCGCCTCGCTAGGTGTAAGTTAAAATTAGTGAAACGTTTTTTATATCTTTCTAATAAAATAAAAGTATCCCAAGTCACTCCTTACAACATTAACTATCTGCGAGTTAAAGTCTCCTCAAAATCGGTTAAGCCGTTTCAGAGATTAGCCGGAACAAACAGACAGACAGACAAAAATTTTAAAAATTGATTTTTTGAAGTAAGAACTTATAATTATCTAATTTAGTGAAAAACTGTAATTTAAAATTAAAAACAGACACTTCAATTTTATTTATTTTTACTGATTTAGTATAGTGGGTAACTCGGTCAAAAATGGTCACATAAGGAGATAAATCTTCCGAAATTAAACTCTTTGCGTGACTGAATTTTAGACTTATATGACATTGACTTCTCCTTATGTATTTCTCAGAGGCCAGAGGTCGATTTCATTTCCTCACGAAACATGCACAAATCTTCAAAGGTAATAAATGATAATACTGTTCCTAAAATAACTTAAAAAATCTAATAACAAAGAGCTTTGTACCTTTAATTTAAAAAAAATACTTAAATACTACTTTCTGCGCAAGCGGTCGCGGGTTCGAGTCCCGCTGGGGGCATTCATTTGTTAAACTCGGAAGTTTGTACTCCAGTCATGGGTGTTTATGTCATATTTATAATATATATGTATTTAAAATTTATATATATGTAGTATATCAACTATCTGTTATCCATAACACAAGCTTCGTAGCTTAGCACGGTACTAGGTGGTGCTGTTGTAATATTGTCCCAACATATTTATTTATTTATGTATATATGTACCTACTGGACCTTAACCTCGACATTATGTTCAAAACTCGAAACATTTGAGATGTGGGTATACAGATGTATGCTCCGAATATCCTGGACTATGAGAATAACAAATGTTGAGGTTCTGCGGATGAAAAAGAAGTTGGAGATAATGAGGAATGTGAAGGAGAGGAAGCTGCAGTATGGCCACATAATGAGAGGACACAAATATCGTATTCTTCAACTTGTAATTCAGGGGAAAATCGAAGGAAAACGCCGACCTGGCAGAAGAAAGACATCCTGGCTGAAGAACCTTCGTGAATGGTTTAATCTTAGCACGCGGTCTCTCTTCCATGCTGCAGCTTCAAAGATAAAGATAGCCATGATGGTCGCCAACCTTCGTAGAGAAGTGGCACCCTAAGAAGAAGATATGTACCTACATAAAAACATGCATGCATGCAATTCGGATAGTTGTGAAAGAAAGCCTTAGTAAAGCACTTTGAAAATATAAGTAAAGTGATTTTTAGAGAAGAGAATCTGTATATAGATTCTGTTTGTGTATGTGATTCAGTTTTGTGAGAGCTGATATTGGTAGTCGCTGGATCGATTTAAACGAAACTTTCACAAGTAAATAGTCCATGAATCATAAATCATAGTAACCAAGAGTCAGCGTTATTACAAAATATTATAAAACTCTGAAAACAAAACAAATTTGAATTTCTCTGTACATGACATTAAAAAGCATGTATTCTAAACAATGTAATTCAATATACGTCTTATGCAATAATTATACATAGTAAATACAAGACACGCGTAAGTCCACGTGGAAATTGCACGTTGAAGTTCGCGTGCGCAGGCGGACCGATAAGATGGCACTAGTTAAAATTATATGTTTCGATCATTGATCATTAGACACGCTATACCATTAACGGTTATTATCTTAATAAATGGGCTATTTTACTACTTTGTATTTTTCTCCTTAAACGACAACATAATAAAATATTATGTAATTTGTCACTCACTTCACATCTAATAACAACGCATTAAAATATTATTTTTCTTATATAACATCTGTTATAGTTAAGAAAGAAGCGTATATACTAGATATTTCTTGTTATACTTTTCCTTAAAAGGATATGTATATGAAGTTTTATTAGGTTATCCTAATACAAGTAGGCTAAAACAATCAATGTACCTATTATAAATTGTTACCAACTAGCGACTCACCCTCGCTTTCCTCGGTTTTCTCCCTAGTACGTTATACTACATACGTAACAGCGAAGTGAAGTTGTAGGCACAAACTATCATACGTAATCACTACATATTAAAAAACAAAGTCCTTCGCCGCGTTTATCTGTATGTCTGTTCGCGATAAGCTCAAGAACTTCTGCACTGATTTTCATGGTGTTTGCATAAATTTTGACGACACGTTTGGCTCAGTTGGTAGTGACCCTACCTTCTGCGCCAGCGGTCGCGGGTTCGAGTCCCGCTGGGGACATTCATTTGTTGAGCACGAATATTTGTTCTCCAGTCATGGGTGTTAATATTTATATTATGTATTTATTTAAAAATGTATATATGTAGTATATCAATTATCTGGTATCCGTAACACAAGCCGCGTAGCTTACCACGGAACTAGATGGTGCTGTTGTAAAAATGTCGGAACATATATATATATATATCAATGGATAGAATGGTTCTCGATAAGGGTTTTAGTATACAATTAGTCATATTTTTGCATACATTTACTAGCGGAACCCGCGGCTTCGCTCGCGCTAAATTATTTATAAATAACAAAAACAATTTCTTCTGTAGGAAATTTCCTCAACTGACCGTACATAAAATGGCAATGTGCCTGAAATGGTATTATCGAATCTATATTTAGTATTCACTTATCTACAATGTTTGTTGGTTTTTCTGAGAAACAAAATAGGATACTTTACAAAGACGTAAGTAATAATAGAAATTTCCTAAACACTTACTACTTCTTGCATCTATATAAAGCATGTTAAGATAGTTTTTAAAAAAAGAAATCCACTCAAAAAAGTAACCTATTAATCAACAAAACGAGCTTGAACGCATTCGTGTGAAGCGAGGGTAAATCACAAGTGTAAAATTATCTAAGTATATTAAAATTAAGAAAAGTTATTTATATATCTCAAAGTTTAATTTAAGTTAATAATTATGTATTTTTTCGACTATTCTAACTAAATATGAAGAATTTGACACTACTTAGGAAATTATTTACATCATTTACATATACCTACGAATTTAGGTCCATAATAATTATGACTAAGTTTTTACTCGAAACAAAACAAGCAAAGACATTAAAACGAAAACAAACTGTTTGGCGAAATTTTCCTAAAAGTCATTACATGTCCAACATTGGTTCAAACAAAAGATAAAGCAATGATTTAGCTTTAATTTTTAATTTTCCACAACCTTTTTTGTTTTCTTATTTTTTAAAGTCAAAAGTGTTATTTCGTTATAAAACAAAAACAAAAATATGTATGAGAAAGTAAAATCGAAATTAACATTCACTCGCTCTGCTCGGTTCGTCCCTTAATGAAATTTGAAAGGTTAGTACAAATTTCTGAGAGATGTGAGATTTTCCAGCAATAAAAAGATTTTCATATTGACCAGCTATCATCTTACCAAATTTCTTCAAAATCTGTCTAGTAGTTATCTCGAGATTTTTTATAAACCATAGATTCTTCATCTATATCGATAACAATGACTATTTAAATAATATTTTGTAAAGAAACATTCATTATACAAATTCGCCTCCATAGATAAACCTGTTTCATGCAGACGTAGTTAGAGCTTAGAGTTTGGAGCTTTAAACAGTAGAAGCAATAAACAAATCATATAAATCACATTAAATAGGATGAACCTATGATTTTTATAGAAGTGTTAGAAAGAAAATGAAATTCGTAGGTAATTGTACGCTAAGGCCTTCGGTTTTTCAATCAATTAAAAATTTAGTCTTTAAAAGCCTTAAAAACGCAGTCTATTTAGTTACTTTTATTCAATAACATAGCCTGTAATCCACCCGGGTTTGAACCAGTTCTTTACTCATCTGTACACAGTGCCAAATGGATAGCATTTCACTAAAGAGCCAACGTTGGCACCAAAATAACTAAAACGTGGCAAATTTGGCAGGAAAATCGTAAATAGAAGTGATACGTCTTACGATGAAATCGCATTTCCACGTGAGATTTGTGGCTAACGACTTTTAAACGATTGCGCAATATCTTACAATGTTTCATTTATAGTGCATATTATTATTTGACGTGTGATCGTTCGAATTAGAATAATCTTAGTTATTGCTTCACATTTCAAGGTTGCTATGTTTTGTGTAATGAATTTAAGAGTTTGTTACAGAAGAGTTCTATATACTATTCTGGGTTCGATTCTTGCCTTTTTTCTGTCATATTATATTATTAACAATAAAATGATTATTATTAGTAAACGGCTCACCTACTACGTATTTGGCTATATTGATATTCTAAGGGCGTCTAGTGGTTGAATTCGTCTACAACCATTTATTATGGACTCCTTTTCTGCAATACTACATTGAACGCATGATCTATGGTTCGATATTTTTGTAATAACTTAATTGGTTTTTATACAACTTACATAATATTAAGATAAATCTTTATCCAACAGAATAAATACTATTAATCTGAAAATAAATAATCATGATCTGAAGCGAAAAAACGACATACATACAAAAATGCATTAAACTGTAAAATTACTTTTTAAATTTTCCAAATGAAAAATATTTACTGTTCATCTACGATTTAGTTAAATTGTTGCTATATGTATGGATGTTACGACTGCAATGGAAATTGGCAGTGGTATTATTTACAATACTTAAAATAAACACATAATGTACATGTATTGTATTTTAAAACATCGTGCTGCTGTTTTCAAATATAATAATAATATTTTTTAAAGTTTAACAGGTTCTTAAAAGTAGAAATGACGATTTAAAAGTTGTACAAGTATATGTAGATAAGTGTATTTTGATTAATATTGATGTAATTTAGCAAGAATCGCGTATGTAGATTACATCATATGAACCTATCAGTATATATAAGTAAAAGAGAAGTCTGTTTTTAATTTCAAATTAACAGCTTTTCACTAAATGCATTATATGAAAGTATGTACGGTATTTACCTACATCAAAAATCATTTTAAATATTTTTGTTTGTCTGTTTGTTTTGACTAATCTGTGAAACGGCTTGACCGATTTTGACGGGACTTTCACTCGCAGATAGCTAATGTTATAAGTAGTAACTTAGACTACTTTTATTTTGGTAGAAAATTATAAAAACTATTAAAATTTTAACTTTCGCCTAGAGAAGCGGGCCGGGTTTGCTAGTATATACTAAGTCTCAGATCGGATAAAACTAAGGATCTTTCCTGTTCCTATAATTCAATATACTCGTATAAATAAAATGCAGAGGACGCGTGTAAATAGCATATTATGATAAGTCATAAGTTACATATATATACTGATAACATCTCAACTAGATGTTATGCAAATGTCGATTACATAATAATTTGTTAACACATAATAATATTTAGCAAATCTAATGTAAACACCACCTAAGATAATGTACTATGAAACTGAATTGTTAATTATTATAATATGAATTATTTCCTCGTGATAAATAACAAGTAAATATTAAATTACTATATACTTACTACCTATATACGTTCAAAAATATATTTATGACAACTAATTATAGAGAACTAAATTTTTCCTAAGGTTCTATACGCTTGGTACGTCAATACCTGCTTCGGCGATTTTTTTTTAAGTTGGGAAATGCATTATCGCTTACCAACTGTAGAAAATAGGTGGTTATGTAGAACTCACTCGTCTAAAGCCAGTACTACCCATTAAAACCTAACTGCCCTCACCCTTCTTAATGGGGCATCGCAGGATCGCTTGCGCATATAACTACGACGCCCCGACGTACACAACCAAGAGGGTTGGTCCACAACCCACTCTGCTATCCAGAGAAGTACCAGGAGCAATCCGCATGACACACCGCCCACCGAAGTAGTCTCTCTTATGCGTTTCTTAGCTTCGCGCCGGCTGGCTGCCGGACTGCTACTGCCTACTATGGTCAACGCACGTTGGGAGGTAAGTCGAAAAATACTTCAACTCCCATCACTTTGATATGAGAGTGACAAAGGGACTGCACTTGTGTCTGCGTGCACAGTTGTTTACTATAATATCTCTCACTCAGTCTAGCAACCCAGAATCAACTGTCAATATAAAATAATATTATTTTAAGATAAGACAGTTTTCAATAAGTAAAAATTACTAAACAAACAACATACTTAGATAAAAAAAGAAATAAATAAAACTTCTATATATAAACGTACGTAGCGTAGTTAATTTGTCACTCTACAGTCGTTAAAAAAAAGAACTAAGCCCTTTTCAACGTCGCACTGCTTCAGCACTGCTAGGCTTCTCTTCAATGAGAAAGAAATTAGGCTATAGTCTACTACAATGGCCTCGTTTGAGCTCGATAATTTCCTTCTTTAACTTTATAACATATACAAAATATTGCCATATAACAATGTGGGCAAAGGCAGAGTTTTCTTTTGAAGGGGATTTCTCAAACGAGAAGAATTAAAAAATCGGTTCACTATAGGCGAATATACTTACACCAATAATCAAATCATACAACTAACTATCAGTAGCACTTGTCTCAAAGATAATAGTATAATCTCTAATAATATAAAAATGTGGTGTCACAGTTGCTGTTATCGAACTCTTCCGAAACGGCTTGACTGATTTTTATTAATTTTGTGTATATATTTGGTAGATCTGAGAATAGGTCGTAGGCTATTTTTAATTCCACTATGTGATAAAGGTGGTCCTCTAGAGATTTTTTTGATTTTTTTTAATTTTAGACCAAATTTTTATTTTTTTTATGATTTGGCATCAATAAATGTTAACCTTAATTTTCATCCCTTTACCGCCATTTTTTTCAGCAGCAAATTACCAGATAAATAAACTTTGCAAAATATGAGTGAAACGGATCGAAAAATCAAGTAATGTATCTCGTATAAAAACGAGTTTTTTAATAGTCAAAGTTATGTAACACCAATGCCAAATAAAGCTAGCAACACGTGTATAACTCACGTTTAGTTACGTAAGAATGGTCAACCTTGACTTTGAATAAAGCCAATTAATATAAATGTTAAATTTTAAACGTAATATATTCATAATTATGCTTTTCTTTGTGCTATTGTTTTAAAATTTGGTAATTTCCTAGTAAATATGTACCTATGTACGAGTACATAATACCTACTAATTTAAAATCATATCAAACTAAAGCAAGAAGGCATGTACCTACCTATATATGTATATCGAATATACAGGTAGGTTACCTACCGTGTATAAAACAAAGTCGCTTTCCGCTGTCTGTCTGTCCTATTTATGCTTAGATTTTTAAAACTACGCAACAGATTTTGATGAGGTTTTTTATTAGATAAAGTGATTCAAGAGGAAGGTTTATATGTATAACTAGCGAAACCAGCGGTTTCGCTCGCGCTAAATCTAGAGCGAGAAGAGAAGAGAAGCGAGGGCGAGTCGCTTGTATATAATATAATTAACTTCTATCTAACTGGTATTTGTAAATTACATATTGCTTTTTAAAATCTTATTGAAACATTCATTATTAATACAAAGGCCGAATATATATTATACAGGTTTAAGAATTTTGTTCGTCTGTAAGTCTGTCTGGGAAAGCATCACAAGTAAACTACTGGATAGATTTTAAAGAAATTTGGTGCAATGATAGCTGGTTGTCAGGGGCAACATCTGGGATAGTTTTTACCGCCAAAAATATCTAATTTCTGAGTAACTATAACTAAAAGTTAAAAAAATAACGAAATGCGAATATTTAACAACTTAAGCAGAACTTTTTATATAATTAAACAATTATACTTTATTTTTTCCGGTGTTACGACTAATTTACAACAAACGTACGTGCGTAGAAGAGGGAGAGAGGGCTGCCTTTGACGTCAAGAAGTTATAGGAAGTATTCAGTCCTTCTTAACGTATCACAGCTGAGCACGGGCCTTCCTTCAATACGAGGGGGATCAGACCATAGTCCACCACGCTGGCTTAGTGCGAGTTGACGGACTTCACATGTCTTTCAAAAACTTGTTAGGTTTTCTCAAACATGCAGGTTTGCTTTCGACGTTTTTCTTTACTGTAAAACTAGTGGTAATCACTGATCATGTTGGATAATGAATCATCAGAGGTGCTAGACCCGAATTTGTAACCGCATCACTCGGTTATACAAGCGAGCTATTGTATACATTTTTTAGTTAATTTTGTTACTCTTAGTAAATTTTCGTGAAAAACCCTATAATTTCTTAAAAATATAATATGTCATATAAAGTAGTATGTATCCTATATCCTTTGACCTCCTTATGTATCGATCTGTTTCTATATCTGATAGTGAGAATTCATTCACTAGTTTGCGAAATATGGCTCAAATAAAAATTTTATTTTGATATAAATTAATTATTAATACAAACAAAAAAATCTACGCATTATTCAATTTTAAGGAAGCAATACAAATATATTCCAAGGTATTTAAAACTTTCAAAAACTCTTAAAGTAAAATGAATCGCTAGAAACGTTGTATTGTATTAAAATGAAGCCATAGAGTTGTATAAGTTTAGAAACACGTGACTACGTTATTTTCCATCAAATCTTACCTACCGTACATTTAATAAAAACTTTTAATATACATTTTATGATATGTAATGAAAATACGAAATATTATACTAGCTACTTACTCAGGCTTTGCTCGGGTTCGTGCCTAGGTACGTTTTGACTGTTAGTATTATGTTCTCCGACCGATTCTAACCATGGCGGCTTATTGAGACTGGCCAACTGCGCAGGAGATACTATAGTGCAGCTCGTGTACGCGCAGACACAAGTTTTTTTTATGGTAAAAAGGGGGCAAACGGGCAGGAGGCTCACCTGATGGGAAGTGATCATCTCCGCCCATGGACATCTGCAAGCCTGGCTTGCAAATGCGGTCTTTCAGGAAAGGGAGGGAGGCAGGAGGGAGGGAGGCAGGAGGGAGGGAAGGAGAGTGGGCCTCCCGGACTCTCACTCACCGGACGAAACGCGACAGCATAGCTGCCACTTCACGCCGGTCTTCTGTGAGAGAGTGGTACTACACGGGACGTGCCGTCCCATTCGACTGCTACCCAGAGGTAACAAGCATGGCACTACCACTTTGATAACCTTTCACTTTTGCACTCTCTATTCCTATCACTCTCATACTCCGGTGGGACGACTATTCGACACGACCAGTGAGAGCTAAGGCGCAGGACCAACGGCTTTACGTGCTCTCCGAGGCATGGGGACACACCGCCAACTTCCCAACTCCGGGCGGTTACTGAGCCTTACTAAATAGAAAGACTCAATAACTAAACTTGGCTCGTCATGGGACTCGAACCCAGGACCTCTCGATATATGACCATACATGCTAGCCACTATACCACCGAGGCAGTTGTTAGTATAGATATCAAAAAAACGTAATACTTCCCTAACTAGCTATCACCATGCCAGATTTCATTAACATCTGTCTGGTTTTCACGTTATGTGGTTACAGAAAGGCAGACTAGAATTCTAAGAACTATAGGATTCGATCGCTGTAATAATAATAATGAATATTTCAATAAGATTTTTCAAACGTAAAATAATGTAATTTAAAAATTAATAATAATATAATTTTTATTTATATGATATTAGAATATATAAGTATGTGTGATAATTGATAAGGGAGGTTTTTATTAAACGAGTAAATATACTTAACTATCACGTATTTATTAATACCTGTTTCTTACATAACACGTTTCCAGTTCAAAGTGTTCTAATCAATCCTATCACGTGAATCAATAAACGTGAACTCAAACAACAAATGGAAGCCAATTAAATCCGCTATGGATGCTATTTTTTACGTTAAAGTCAAGGATAGGTGTTAAGGAAATATTATTAAGTTTAAACTTTAACAAATCTATTTATTTAATACAACATTTCGACAGTATCACTACATATTATAAAACAAAGTCTGTTCGCGATAAACTCGAAAATTAATTCGCCGATTTTCATTCTGTTTTCACTAATGAATAGAGTGATTTTCGAGGAAGGTTTTAGTATATATTTACTAGCGGAACCCGAAATATAAATTAAGAAGATCTGTATAAAATTTTACTGGTATTAAAAGAATTTTATTGCTATCATGCATGGCCGAAGAAGTACCCTACCTTTAAAGAAATAAAAACAATATGAGGTAGAGATAGACTATCGACGTACTATTACGTTAGGTAACTTAGAAATATTTTTTGACACGTTTGGTTCAATTTTAGTTACCCTACTTGGGTTGGGTTGGGGTTTATATTTATAATATGTATGTATTTAAAAGTTATATGTATTAGTAGTATATAAATAGTTGATAAACTATATACGAGTATATAGTTTATCAACTATCTAGTATCCGTAACAACTTTTTAGATGGTGCTGTGTGTAATAATGTTCTAACAAATTAAAAAAATTTTTTTACTAGCAACTTCATTTACGTGCGTTACTACAGTTTATTTTTCAAGAAGAATGGTTCTGTAATATACTGTTTTCATATAACTTTATTAGTTAAAGCGGCACACGCCAATAAATCTCTTTGTCGGATTGATTTTTTGTGAAATCCTTAACAAACATCATTATATTTCAGCTAATTAACAGAAAACCTTGTGGATCATACTTAACCCATTCTTATGGATCACTTTATCTATTCATGAAAACCGAATGTAAATTCGTTCAGCAGTTTTTGAGTTATCGCGAACACAAGACAGACCTCTCTGCCTATTCATACAGAATTTTTTTATAATATAATATGTATATAGTGCGACTGCCAGTCAATCTATCTTCAAAAAACTTATTCTAAAATTTATTTTACTACGAAAAGTACATTATCAAAACCAAAATTAGTTGTTACTATTAATAAATATGTGTAATTATTTCTATAGCACATGAAATTCTCGTTAAATGCCCAAACGTGTTACTTCTCCAACACCTACCGACCTAATTCTTATACAAGATACGACACGTTTTTTCACATTTTTCTACAATTTCAGTCAGTATTGGGCAATATTTTATATACGGTTTATATTTCTTTGGAATTTATTATGCAATGAAAATAAAAATATTTATGGCTTGCTCAACTATACAGGTTTCAATATCGATCGTTTTTGTATTTATTTATTCCTAGCGATTTTCTGCGTTTCACCCGAATAGCATCTCTAAAAATGAATGGTTTAAGAAAATAGAGTACAAATTTACAAAAAAAAATTGGCTAAAAATCCATAGCAATAAAAATACCAAGCAAAAGTTTCATCTCAATCGGATTAATGGTTTAGGGTTGCACAGACTACAAACATAGAGAGAACATGAACTAGCATATTAATAAAAGTATTTATTACGTCGATTTTTTAAGTTTCAAAAATGATTACACTTGCTATGCATGAATTTTTTAATTTTTAATTTGTTAAGGTTCAACTCAATTCAATAAACTTGGGTGTCATACAAGATAATATTAATGTTTTCATTTAATTTAAAGTAAAGAACTCTCGAAGAAGAGAGCGACACTCGTTCGGGTTCGTACCTAGATTTAGTGCGAGCGAAGCCGTGGGATCCACTTGTTATATACTAAAACCTTTCTCGAGAACCACTCTATCCATTAGTGAAAACAGCATGAATATCGGTGCAGTTATTTTTGAGTTTATCGCGAACAGACATACAGTGATGATTAAATTCGTAATTTCAATAAAATTTAGAATACGTAGGAAAAAAATATATAAAATTTATTATATGGGTAAATTTAAAAAAACAATGTAATTGCAATGGAATGCGACATTAATTCACTTCTGTGATTAGAAAGATCATAACATGTACTATTGAGATTACCAATATTGTATAATAGAACACGTTCTGTAATTCGAAATAAAATATATTATCTCTACATACCTATTTATTAAGATAAATTGTAGCTTCTACTAACCGCTCTTATATTTTTATGGTTTTCTCTACTTAACCTCTTGAAAAGAGCTGAAATGATTGTGATGAAACTTTTTTTATTATACAGATTAATCTGTAGAATTTAATTCTTCGTTAATTTTGTGAATTAATTCACTTAATTGGTGATGGTTAAAATCCAACATGAATATTTATATTATTCATCACAAGCGATTCCGACGTTGATCAGTATAAACGTTTTCTTGGAAATCTATTATTTTTCCGCAATAAAATGTGTTGTATATCTAGACTAGCAATTGCCGCGGTTTCGCACGCGTTCTAAAGACCGGAAACCATTCTTTCTGAGTCGCGCGGTATGATACCGCAGAACTAACGCCCGCCCGTCCCGTTTTTGCAAAATTTTTCATTGTAGCTCCGCTCCTATTAGTCGTAGCGTGATGTAATATAACCTATAGCCTTCCTCGATAAATATCCAACCAAATTTCTATTCGGACCAGTAGTTTCTCAGATTAGGGCGTTCAACCAAACAAACAAACAAACTCTTTTGCTTTATAATACTAGTATAGATGTATAGATAGTATAGATGTTCAGATCAATAGCAAATGTTAGTATCTATTAAATTGTCTTAACGACAATGTTATATAAGAACGTGACCGTTCGTAATAGAAAGTTATGTCAGAACGATCGATAAGGGAAGAATTTTATCGAAGCGATAACTGTGAGGTTGATTTTAATAGATTGCTTACACAGAAATGGGGGGCGGGTCAAGGTGTCACGAAGTAAGATAATCAGTACATATAAATAAAATTGCAGTGTCTGTTTCTAGTTTCAAATTAACAGATTTTCACTAAATGCTTATAAAAGTACTAGCGACTCGCCCTCGCTTCGCTTGGGCTTTTTCCTAGATTTAGCACAGTCAAAGCCGCGGGATCCGCTAGTTATGCATATAAACCTTCTTCTTGAATCACTCTATCTATTAAAAAAACCGCATCAAAATCCGTTGCGTAGTTTTAAAGATTTAAGCATACATAGGGATATAGGGACAGAGAAAGCGACTTTGTTTTATACTATGTAGTGATGATATACGGTACTAAGTAGATCGAAAAGTCATTTTAAAATGTTTGTCTGTCTGTCTGTTTGTTCTGGATAGATTTTGAAGGGAATTTCACTTGCAGATAGCTAATGTTATATGGAGTAACTTAGGCTCCTTTTATTTTATTAGAAAAATATAAATACCGTTTCATTTATTTTAACCTTCGCTCGGCGAAATATTATAACAATATATTCTTTGGTCAATAGTAGCCCAATGGTAAAGTTCTCTCTTAGAAGACTAATTGAATTGGTTTCAACCAAGTGATGCGGGTTCATATCCGGGTCTTACACTCCTGATATTTTCATGTGCGAATCATTTCTAACGTGGTTACCACTTGTCTTACGGTGAAGGAAAACATCGTGAGGAAACCTGCATGTCTGAGAGAACCTAGCAAGTTTTCGAAGGACATATGAAGTACGCCAACCCGCACTAGGCCAGCGCGGTGGACTATGGCCTGATCCTCCCGTATTGAAGTTAGGCCCGTGCCCAGCAGTGGGACGTCAAAAAGGGCTAAATATCGAATATCGAAATCAATTCTTTTCATAACTAAAGCTATTTCTAATGACCATGAGTAGTATCGATACTATGTATAAATAAATATGTTAGGACATTTTTACAACAGCGCCATCTAGTTCCGTGGTAAGCTACGAGGCTTGTATTACGGAAACCAGATAGTTGATATACGACACATATAAATTTTAAATACATACATAATATAAATATTAACACCCATGACTGGAGAACAAACATTCGTATTCAACAAATGAATGTCCCCAGCGGGACTCGAACTCGCGACCGCTGGCGCAGAAAGTAGGGTCACTGCCAACTGAGCCAGTGTATCGATACTACTATCGATTAGCCTATATAATTTGTAAACTACTCTCGTTACTTGTATTGCGCGTCAGTACGCGTGACAAAAAAGAAATCCATTTAAAGACTATGTATGTAGTGTCATCGTTATGCATAAAATTCCACTATACGTGTGTTTGTAATAATTCTCTTATTAAACGGCTTGACCGATTTTGATGGTTTTCGTTACTTGTGAGGATTCCTGGTTATTTCGTGGCTATAGTTGAACCTAGTAGTAGTGTTATTTTTCTTAAAATATCAGATAAGATGACTTTAGCTATGATCTTATTAACAAAAGTTTGCTTAAGCTTATATATTCTATTAATAATATGAATTCATTTTATTCACATACTGTTAACTCAGTACATATAAATAAAATAAAAGTGACTGTTTTTAATTTCAAATTACCAGCTTTTCATTAAATGCATATAAAAATATTTTTTCTCTCTGTTTGTTCCGTATAATCTCTGTAACGGCTTGACCGATTTTGACGGGACTTTCACTCGCAAATAGCTAATGTTATAAGGAGTAACTTCGGCTTTTGTTTTATTAGAAAATTATTAAACCGAAGAATTTATTTTTACTTACGCCCAATGAATCAGGGTTCGCTAGTATTTTATATAGACATTAGGTTTAATTTACATAGTGATCTTACGTAAACTAAAGCCATGTCCCGATGCAAATGTTTGCTCGTCATTCACGACCTACACCAATACATCTGTTAACATATCAAGAAGCAGGAATTATTGAATACTAAATTTCTTCTTTTCTTTTGTTTTAGCTTTATATGGAAGCCGAATGAATAATTGTGAGTGGAAAGTATTTGTAATTTTAAATATCAGTGAATCACTACATAGTATAAAACAAAGTCGCTTTCTCTGTCCCTATATCCCTCTGTATGCTTAAATCTTTAAAACTACGCAACGGATTTTGATGCGGTTTTTTTTAATAGATAGATTGATTCAAGAGGAAGGTTTATATGCATAACAAGCAGATCCCGCGGCTTGGCCTGTGCTAAATCTAGGGAAGAGCCTGAGCAAAGCGAGGGCGAGTCGCTAGTATATTATAATTGCAAATGGTTGTGCAAAATGTTCACTAAAATAATAATAAAATTTTAAAATAAATTGTTTTTTTTTAAATTAGTAGATGAATGTTGAAGTTTGATTACAATTACGGTTGATTACAGCGTGTATCGTACGGTACGATGAACAAAAACTAGTAGTAATGTTCTTAAATAATAATAGGCCGTGAAGTTATGAACAACAATAATATAATTATTTACTATTATAGAACACATAAAAATACCTTTTGTAGAAACTCAACAAAGTTTAAAAGGTGACTGCCAAGGCTAAATATGTTAGGTATGGTTTGATTATCTCAATTCGATTACCATTGTTTACTTAAAATATAATATCAAACACTTGCATCTTGTAAATAATAAAGAATTCATTCATATTGAGAATTAATTTAATTGAACTCAGCTTATTATTTTCTACCTAATTGCAAAAACCAAATCGTAGTCCCTCTCTCTTTCTCTCTCTCTATCTCTACTTCCCAAGATTTTCGCCAATATTTAACCATTATCTGTCCAAAAACCCAGTATCACAAGTCTGAATTTCGCTCGAATCCGTTAAGTCGTTTAAACTTCGACAAGATATAAGCACACTCACTGCCTACTAATTAAGAATTTTTTATTTTTAATATTAGGCTAGACCTATCCTCACTTTTCTCTGCCTTTCTGAACCATATGCGTTGATATAGTATCTATTCCCTTGCATTATACTGACTCTATCTAACTTTTTTATTACAACATCAAAAAGATTTTTCGCACTTTTCATCCCCTAAGTAGGTATTTAACCTACTTAAGGAATGATTTTTCAGAATATATTGATATCAAACACCACTTTACAATAAATATGAAACGTTTCTACAATCTAAGATCGGCTTAGACATTATGCAATCAGTGTAAGAGATTTTTAAGTTATCTAACTATATTATATTACAAAGTGAAGTAACAATAAGGTCTAACATAACATTAATTATGACTGACATATTTATTAATAACATAATATTACAGACGTATACGCAGTATTAAACGGACTCGTGCCCACAGAAAGTATAGAAACGTGACGGCCAAGGACGGCGAATGACGTGCAAATCTGGTTAGCAGGCAATTGCCAATTACGTCGTCTAGTATCATATAATAGAAATGACCCGCCCTCCTAACGACGCAATAATTTTGATAGCTCAGAAAAAATATCTAATATATAAAAATCTCGTGTCAGGATGTTTGTGATCCCCGAATCACTTATATATTATTGATTTTATTGAGGCATGTATTAACATATATATATATGCAAGTTATGCAAGCAAAACCTCGAGCAAGAGCTAAACTAACATATATTATGTTACAAATAAGTTTTTTTTTATATAATATATGCTATTTATCCATCTATGTATGTATAAGATATTGTTGAACATGGTATGTACTGAGCTAGTACGAAATTTCGAAATAGCAACGTGATAAGCACTCACTCGGCTTTAGAGGCACGTGAAGCATGGCCGTTATATAAGAAGGTTAGGGGAGGCAGGAAGTTAGGGAAGGCTCGGTCAAAATAAGTTAATTCTTTACATAAGATATATTTTTATATATTATTTTTAGATTTAGTAGTTTAATTAATAGTTAATTTTAAAAAATTGTTTACATATATTTATATACCTGCAATTAAAACTTATAAATTTGTTTTTTTGTTCGTTTGAAATTCCAGATATTAATCTGGAACTACGAGTGTCTCCCTTTTTTTGTTTTTTATTGCGTGTCTACTTACGTATACGATATTTATATAGCTATTTATATACAGACTTTTAGAGGTTTGGTAAAATGAAAATCGTAGTTAGGACTTAAGCAAGATCAGGACTAATCGCTAGTTTAATTAGAAATTAATAAACAAACACTACACCACGTGTTAATTATAAACACGTTATCAATTAATTATTACAGTTAAATACAAGATCTTGCTTCTAATAGCGAAGAGATTAACTTGTGATTTTCCTCCATAGAGTAATGTAGAGTTAACTGCGTACATTCGAGAGCATAGACTCAGATGGATGAAGTTTTTCTTTACCAGCTGTCAGTTAAAAATTACAGAAAGGTGCGACAGAGACAACGAATGTTCATTTATAACCATTTATTTTTACATTTTCTTTATGAATTCAAATTGAAATAAAATACAGGCTGTTTTTATCAATCAATATCACTTCCCAGTGAACACATGACTTTAAAATGACGTTATATATAGGTCACACAGAGGTCAAAAAAAATTTCACGTAAGTATGATATAATAGTGACTATGTTTGATGACTTTTATTTGAGGTCATGTTGTATTACATCACTATGACCTCATATTGACATTCTTGATATGATGTTATTTGTATGACTTAACTGTTACGTACATATTATATCATATTTTCATCATGCTATGACGTCATACTGGAGTCATTATTTTAGGTATTATTTATGTAATTAGTAAGTCATATGATTACATAAGGTACAGGTCAGGTTCCTGACGTAAAAATGATATAATAATTCCATCGTATTCGTATGCAAGACATAAGTCCCCACTTTTACGTAAAACTGATGTAACAAGAACATAATATCGTTACATCAGTTATAAGTCATTTTTTTACGTACTGTTGATATTATATTGGAGTTATAAATCGTGATCATATATGAAAACATTTTTTTTGCGTATGGATCATACATGTGCTAGATAAATGAAGGTTTTGTATGCAAATTATTAATGCATAGGCTTATATGGAGTACTTAAATGGTCATAGGTAAGTAGTTCGACATATCTTCCACTAGATGGCGCTGCTCAATTGTAAGCGATTTCTGAATCGCGATGGCAAGATGTTCTCGCAAACAGTGACTATGGCAGGTCGTGCCAAATTGAGCATACTTACCTGGCGTAGGGGACACCGTGATCAAGAAGGCGGTTCCTCCAGAGCGAGATCCTCCCATTGCATTGCGGCTGGGTTGACCTCTGCGATTATCCCTAATGCGGACGCGTAATTTTTGGTAGTGGAAACTGCGTACGCGCCGTCCTATTATATATCTAATATATATCTATATATCTAATTTACGTCACATCAGTCATAATGATGTCAAAATTCTTACGTAAGATAGATGACGTAAATATGACGTCATCTATCTTACGTAAGAATCTTACGTCAGGAAGTGGGAAATTATGAGTCATATATGACTCACATCTTACGTAAATCATGACGTAGCATGACGTCATTCATTCGTCACTGGGTTGTTGTTACTGATCCATTCTAGATTTTAACACGAACGAAGCTTCTTTAAATATAGTAGGTATGTGTAAAAAAAAGTTAAAAAAATATCCAAAATATAGCTATTAAAATAAAATAATCTACTAAATTAAGACAGATAGACCTGCTCCCTGTCAAATTTAAAGTTTATTTCACGAAAAATGAAGGACTTTCATACTACCTTGACCTTAGAGGTCTAAGCCTGCCTAATCCGGTCCCATCTCCTAACTATAAACTACCTCACTGCCAATATGTATTTTTATAAGTAAAGCGGTTTTCGATATTTCTTGTAGAGTGAATGACTTTTTGATTTATATAATATATAATTAAATAACTAGAATCAAAGCAATCAGGTTTATTTGTTATCTTTACAAAAACTGTTTTATCACATAGCCCAATATCGGTTTATCGATATCGAATGGAAATAATGTGATTTATTTTGGGGCATGGAGCGCGATTGCTCCATCCATATCACTATTGTGTAACTAAGGCATATCAGCACAAAATGATGTAATTTTAGGTTAAACGTGATAAGGTGTAGGTTAGTTCACCTTATTTTGCTGTATAAGTAAATTAGGTTAATATGTGTCAAAATTTTTGCTTATCAATTCAAGTGTCTCAAATCTGAAGTCTATGCTCTAAATAAACTTCTGAGACGTCAAAATACATTCGAAACATCAGGAACCAAAAATCAAAATAAATCCGCGACAAAAGCCGAAAAGATAGTTTCATTTATAATGTCTTATATTCGCGTAAACCTAAGATACTACCTTAGTCTATAACTACAAATCATACACTGAATTTGTATTTTGGGACCGTGATAGATAGAAAAGAGCCATTTGAAATTACAAATAAATAATATAAGTCCTTATAAATAAATTGCAATGAATATAATAATTCTTAGCACAATTCCTATGTAGTAAATTCCTTTTTTAAATGAACAATGTGAGCAATCGAACCTGCTTACTTCGCAGAGTGACAGCTTATTCACGATTATCGTATTCAATAAAATAATAAATTCATCGAGTCGATTATTATTACGCTCCCGGTTATCCCATCCTTAGCTTTATATAACAGCGTTATACAAGTACAAAAGACGAATTTGAGATGTTTAAATTTTCTTACAATAAAACTTTTGAAAGTGCGTTGGTACAGATTCTATTTAGTAGGTAATAAGCATGTGACGGCAATGTCACGTGGCTGGAAAAGTGAATTTGTTTTTGGGTCTTCGTAGAATTTTCTTTTTCTGTGCCCCTTTATTTTTCTTTTGTAAAGTTTTCTAAAGAGCAAAATGGACTTTGAAAGATTTCATAAACGGGACCGTTAGTTAATAGAACGGCGATTTACGTAAATTGTTCGCAACTTTTTTAATATAATTGTTAATCTACACTATTTACACTAATATTATAAAGAGGAAAGATTTGTGTTTGTGTATGTAACGAATAAACTTAAAAACTTCTGCCGATTTCAAAAATTCTTTTGCCATTAGAAACCTAGATTATCACTAAGTAACATCTAAGGCTATATTTATTACTAGCGGAACCCGCGGCTTCGCTCGCCCTAGATTTAGGGACGAACCCAATCAAAGTGAGGAAGAGTCGTTGATAAATGATAATCTTGATGGACCATTATATAAGAACTAAGAGAAAAAATAATAGAGGATTTGAAAATCAGTGTATAATTTTATTTGCAAAATTGCTTACTTGTATGAAATTAAATATGTTTCTTTTATATTCTTTTTTAATTTTTACCTGTAACATATTCACACTTTTTCACTCACTCTAAAGGTATTCGCTATCCAAATACGGTACCAAGATTTTACTCCTTAGATCCTTGGATGGACTAACGTATATTTTACTATTGATGAAACATTCAGGAAAAGCAATTATGTAAAGTATATGGAATATTTAGTTCATTAAACATTTCCGCTTAATTATAATACTGAGATACGAAATTTATTAGAACTTACTGTGTGTTTGCGGTTTTAGTTAAAGTTGTTGGGTAAAGGGGATTTTCATGGATATATTCATATATAGGGAGTAAGGAATTATATAGATGGAGTCCATTAAAATAAATGTTTGAGAAAAAAATATTGATTTTTTTTTAATCAGAGTAATTTTCTATGCATTATCAGA
This sequence comes from Boloria selene, assembly GCA_905231865.2. NCBI lineage: Eukaryota > Metazoa > Arthropoda > Insecta > Lepidoptera > Nymphalidae > Boloria > Boloria selene. Next base: position 2,776,597 of record HG993156.1, read on the forward strand.
AAAAAAGTTTTTGTGAAAACTAAATATTAAAATTAAAAATAACATTTAATTTATTCTTACACATAGTTTTTGACATTAGCTCTCTTATCTCCTCCCCTTGAAATATAGATAGCATATTATGAACTTATTTTTCTTCCTCCTATACATATATTTATTTTTTATTTATTTACTTATCATTCAGTATGCAAAGGTCATTTGTATTATATATGTTACTTGAAAACATTATTGTTTACCTTCATATTTAGTTCTACGACACGCAGTCTATAGTAATAATTCTCTAATCTAAGCTTGCGGCGAATAATTTTTTTTTCTATTAAAATGAGTTGTCTTACACTTGTATATATTTAGGAGAAAGTAAAACATCACTACTGCGCTAATAACTTTTCTTACTATGTAATTAGTTACCTAATACAACCTTTTTTGTGTTTAATTTTTGTAAATTTTATTTCAAACTAATATTGTATTCTATTCTATTCAGCCCTTTTATGTCCCTTTGGTGTACCCGGGCCTGCCTTCAAACGAGGGGAATAGGCTATAGTCCAATATAAATAACATTATAAATTCGAATATTGGGATTAAGACAAGATATCGTTTTACAACCGTATAATAATAAAAACAAAAAAATATATATTTCCAAATTATATACTAAAACCTGTCTCGAGAATCAATCTATCCATTGGTGAAAACAGCATGAAAATCGGTGCAGTAGTTACACAAACTCAACATTTGCATTTTTTAAAATAAAATTGAACTACAATATTGCAATACAATAACCATCTACTTATCCTATGACTTCTTGACTCTTCTGTCAGATAGACAGAAGAGTCAAGAATAGTCTATTTAGTCTGTGCACCCGTTTTGTAGTTTTTGCAATTCGAGCCAACAAAAAACCATTTATTAGTATAGACATCTGTCGAACAAAGACGTCAGAGATACTTGAATGGACACGATTTACTCGTAACTATTTTAATTGCTATCAAGTGAATTCGATGCATAATTAAAAAATATAAAATATTTTAATTGTGGTTATAAAATACATCTAAATAATTCAATAGTTAGAATTTTTTGCATGTATGTAGTTCTCTCAATATAATATGTAGTACCAAAACTCGGATGTTTGTACTCATGGGTGTTTATATTTATAATATTATGTATATTGTATGTATTTAAAACTTATACATGTAGTATATAAACTATCTGGTATCCGTAACACAAGCTTCCTTTGTAGTTTACCACGGATATAGATGGCGCTGTGTGTAATAATGTCCCAACATATTTAACTTTTAACGTCCTCCTGCTGGGTATGGGCGACACTTCAATATGAGGGAATCTTGTTAAAATATCGTATTTCTCCGTAATTCGGGTAAAGCCAGAAACATTAACTAGAGTGTTTAATAGAAGGATGACACATAGTTAGTATTACGCAACGACCTTGGCTTGCGCAACTCACGTGTGCGAGTCGCACGAGGTTTGAACTAGCTGGTCTGAGTCTAATTTATACGATACTATAACGCTCTACTGGTCACACTCACAGGTTCAATTTCTACTAAAGTCACATATACCATACGTATGGTACACGACATTATTAATATTTACAATTGTTATCTGACAAATAGATAAACGTCTGGAAATGCGAAACAGAAAGCAGCTAAAGAGATTTTGATGAAATTTGGATTAATGATAGCTAGGTATATAGCTAACATATAGTAAGTATACTTTCTAAACTACACTAACCGTTAAAACGAACCTAAGGAAGAGCGGAGCGATGGTGAAAGACTACTTAAAAAATAACTTTCTACCACCAATAATGATCAATGTGAATTGATACAAAAATATAAACTCTTTCTATGCAATCATTTGTATTTGTTTAAACTGGATTCGAAATACCATCCTCATACACGACGTTATATTAAAATATTTCATATAAAATCTATGAAGTGATATAATTAATATTTTACTAATTTACGTAACTGAACAAAGGCGAAAATAAGTTTATCTATACTAATCTATACTAATATTATAAACGCGAAAGTTTGTAAGTATGGATGTATGGATGTATGGATGTTTGTTACTCTTTCACGTAATAACTACTGAATGGATTTTAATGAAACTTTACAATAATATAGCTTATACATCAGAATATCAGATAGGCTACAATTTATAAAGATATTGTGTGAATTGTCCAAAATATGACGATAAGTATCAAGTAAGTAGTAAAAAATCTACCATCTGCGAGCTATTCTGGCGTGCGCTGCCAAAACCACTAGAGTTATACATATGTAATGTATGATGGAAATGTTTATCTTAACAAGCGACTCACCCTCACTTCGCTCGGGATCGTCCCTAGATTTAGCGCGAGCGAAGCCGCGGGTTCCACTAGTACACAATAATGTTAAACAAAGGAAGGCTCTTAGACTATAGAAGTTAGACATCCTAAGCTCACGTGTAGACTGTCTTCAATTATACATTCATACATTCACGTTACTATTTTATTATTTAAATTATTATAATATAGAAGCAGATATTACAGTCTTTGAATTAATTTTCCATGTATGTATTTTATTGGCAAAAATATTATAAATTCTAAAATATGCATATGTATTTTTAAAGTTAAATGTCTGTTAACATTGCTAAGAAAGCATAATTGGATTTATTTTGAAGTTTTAATTGAATATTGAAAATTCAAAAATACTTTATTTATGGTTTGGTAAAAATTCTTTTGACACTTCGAAAAAAATATTCCTCAATATAATACCACAGGCATATTTTTTCCGAAGTACTTCAACCTTACCAACCTTAGTACTTCACAAAATACTAAGGTTGGTTAGTTAGCTAGGGACCACCTAGGTAGGTAAATCTTTTTGAGCGGAAACCTAATATTATTTTTTAAACAAAAATAGCCTAAGTTATTTCTTATAATATCAGTTATCTATAACACTAAAAGACCCCATCAAAATCTGTCCAGCTCTTTCAGAACAAAACCGACAGAAAGACAGACAAAATTATTAAGTGTTTTTCTTATAAATACTATATATATATAATATACTTACTTATATGTATGTTGATTGTTACAAACAGATACCTCAATTTTATTAAACTGTAATACTGTATGTATAGATTGAGAAGCGGGCGACCACATTAATCTTCAGACGAAATTATAAAAACAAATTATCTTTAAGAAAATCATTTATAATCTAATAGCTTTGAAACAAACATTCTTTTACTTTTTTAATTCTAGCAATCAACAAGAATCTACGAGTATTTAAATTCCACGCTTAGACTAAATGATACCAGGAAATAAAATAAAAAGATATTAAACCGGTCCGATCCGTTGCCAAGATTTGATTTGTCGAACTCAAATAGGGAAATAACAAATACTCGAGTAATATTATGACGTATTATTTTCACAGTAAGTTCACTTCAACGAAGTCATAACATCCGTGACGATAGTTAACGAGTGTAGTGACGTATCTTACCAAATCCGGGTTTATATTGATTGCGTGATGGGAATATCAAAGTTATCTAACAATATAGGTATTTAAGGTAATATTTTCTAATGAAATTATTATATAGATCGCTAAGTTTTTTTAGAAGTCATTTATGTTCTTTTCTCTTTATAACTTTGAAAGTTAAGCTTTAAAATGAAAGTTTAATTAGATTTTTACTAAGTATTTATTGTAAATGAAAATATATTTTCAGATTTTGTTTCGGTTTTTTGGTTTCCGACATTTCGAATGCTTTACAGCAATCATGAACACGGAACCTCTCTTCCGTCCGAGAGAAAGTGAAAATCCGAAAAGATAGTTTCTTTTGTAATGTCAAATATTCGCGTAAACCTAAGAAAGTATTGTATTGTTAATAGCTTTATAAAACTAATATACCTACGTTATAAAAAGCTCTTATTGCGTAATATGTCTTATACACGTGTGGTCTATAAATTATACTTATAACATTGAAAGCAGCTTTTTCGTAAAACAGAATACAAACTGTCTCATACCTATAAGAGTTTTTGTCGTACTTTTTTTTAGATTTAACAAGTATACAGGTGTTACGGTTTACTCAATACAAGGCCACAATATTTCTTTAGACTACAACAATTTGTAGTAAAGTGTACGTTCCGCTAAGATTTCAGAATATAAAGTTGCTAGATGTTAATAATTATAGTGTCCTCCCGACGGCTTCCGGCCACGGCGGCCAATCTCATTGAGACTAGCCATCTGCGCGGGAGATATTATAGTGCACAAGTGTACGCGCAGACACAAGTGCACTCTCTATTCGTATCACTCTAATACTTCGGTGGGACGACTGTTCGACACGACCAGTGAGAGCTAAGGCTCAGAAATGACGCGACACGTGCTCTCCGAGGCACAGGGGTGAAACACCGCAAACTCCAGTTTGTACTGAGACTTACTAAACAGAAAAACTCAATAACTAAACTTGGCCCGACCCGGACTCGAAACGAAGACCTCTCAATGTGTGGTCCGTACATGCCAGCCACTACAAACTGAGGCAATTAATAAAAGCAAAAAAAATTGTAGTGTATTAATGACTCGTAGTGGAAGTCATTATAATAAATTGTGTTAAAAACTTAGTTAATTTGTGTCACTAGATTTGGCAAAAACCCAAATGTAACGATGACCGACCAATGTCAATTACACATCAGCTACGCTATCAAAGGATTTTTCTAATAACAAAATTGTAACAAAAATTCCACAGTAATATGCGTGAATAAAATAATATTTACTTGAAGCTTCCTAGAGGATATCAGTATAGAGTAGTTGTACTAATTTGTGTTTTTCATGATAATAATTACTATCTGTACGTAAAATACACGTATTGAGAATCAACTAAACTATAATGTTTTAATAAATATACTATTAATTCTGTGTTTGAAAGCAATACTGATTCAATCACGCGATACTACACCTAAGAAAGGAACATAGATAAAAAAGGTGATATTCCATTATGTAAACAATAAATTTTATTATTGTCAAAATCGTTGAGTAATTACGTCGTGAAAAAAAACGCAAATATTTGATATTATAAATGAAACTACCTTTTCGGATTTTGTCGCGGATTTATTTGGATTTTTGGTTCCCGACGTTTCGAATGCTTTACAGCAATCATGGTCTCTCCCGTCTAATACCTTAGTCTCTTCCGTGACTATGATTCGAAACGTCTGGAACCATAAATCCAAATAAATCCGCGACAAAATCCGAAAAGATAGTTTCATTTATAACACGTGTTTAGTTAAAATCTTCATACATCATACCACTTCAAATGACATTAAATGTATGATTAAAATGATATGTAACTGAAGCGATAGGTAAATTCGATTGCATCAATCTTACGCAATACATAAGAACATTGTATCACCATTGTAATTCCCGAATAGATTTTCAGCCAAATTTTAGTTCAACTCGAGGGATATGACGCATAGACATTACACCGCATCTGATTTTCGTTGAATTTAAACTTAATATCTATTAATATATGAAATTCCCATGACATGTTAAGTCCGCTGACCGACACTTGGCCAGCATTGAGGACTATGGCCTGATTTCCCTCGTATTAAAGGGAGGCCCGTAGCAGGTGTACCTTCCGCCAAAAAATCAGTCTGAGTACCTATTTCACTCCCTAATCCTGTTTAGATTTCCAAATTTTACGTAGCATCCCCATTTCCTATGTGTTACTCAGAGAAAAAGTTAGCTGATGCCACATATAAAAAAATTGTATTTCTAAAAGGGGCCTCTGCATGTTGGACATGTGTTCCCAGGCAAGACTTACAAAGGACTACGGTCCTTCTAGTCCCTGATGTCCAAATAATATATTTTTAATACGTAATAATTTTAATAATCCTTATCGAGAAAGTAGTAAAAGTCAATGTCATAGATATTATAAGAACATAATATAATAATAAAAAATATTGATAATTAACAAAATGCATGACAATCTATACAAGTACAATTCGATAAGCTTGTTTACAAAAAATAACGCTAGTTTGATGGCATTAAAATTTTCCAGTTCCAAATATTCTAGAACATTATAAAAAAATCAAATATTTATGTCAGACGAATGGTCGAAATTCGACCAAATCATTATAGGTATAAATAGAAAATAAAAAACCTGCTGCACAAACTAACTAATAGGTAATATCAGAACAAGTTGAAAAAGAAACATAGTAATGTGCAGTCAGAGACGCGTACAATGTACAATGTACATATATCATAGAGTATGTCTTAGACTGCATATTTTTATGTTTCATATTCAATTAGTTCTCCTACTTAGTTCGCTTTTTAAGCCGTCGAATTTAATTTTTTAAATATTTTTGTATCGTAAATTATTTTTTTTGTATTGTTTGTCAATTCCTTACTCTAATTTAATTTTTAACCATACTTATGAGTTATATAAATTTTTATAGTTGCCTTTTAAACACCTGTGTTTTGAAAACATATTCGAATGATTCCGACGAAAAACTTAATATGCTATCTATAAAGCCTGACACCGGTGTTGCGAGACAAATCTAACAACAACAATCGGCTAAGCCGTTTTATGTTTTGCCGAGGTAACATAGGGTTTAGGCATGCATAGTGCATACCTACTTACATATATGTCAACACATAGCCCTCCATTGGGCTTCTTTGCAGTCAAGTTAACAAGCTGGTATCAATTTTTTAATTCATAACACGTGAGCTCATCTAATAGGTACCAAACAAAAATCAGGTGACAAAAAGAGGAAAAAAAGTGAACTATTTTGTCTTTGCCTATTTACTCGTACATATAAATTTTCCTATGGATTGTAAATATTTACGATTTGTTGATATTTTAAATACGTTTGCGAAAGCGTCAGTTATACTAATGAATAATAATAGATTTGATTTTCACACTAGAATACATGCTATCTAAAAATAATAGGGCCAATAACGGAATTGCAATAGCTAATCCTTATTTTCCGCCATAAACAGAAAAAGCTACCTTAAAAAGAAAATATTATGTAATACACAAGCTCGTACGTGCAAGGTATATATAAAAATACGTTTGACAATCAACAAAATAAATAAATAGCTAGTATTTACATAGCTATTATGTACATAGTACAATGTACATACATCTATGTAAGTTCGTAGTGCATCGTAAAACATACTGTATTTACAGGTAATCTTTTCTGATAGTTTTCCTAGAAAACTGTTGTGAACATGCCTCGATAATGGTTATGATTCAGTTTTGTTTTGCAGCTAGTATTACGTCTTATTATAGTTTGTTTTCGTATTGTTTGTTGAACCAAATTGGGGAAAAATACTTTAATTGCGACTGTTATGATGTAATGGTACAGTTCTGATTGGCGCACTTTTTTTTGTCCAAGGTCAGCCATATCCATGTATTCAGCCCTTTTTAACGTCCCACTGCTGGGCACGGGCCTCCCTTCAAATTTCAATGCGAGGTACATCAAGTCATAGTCCACCGCGCTGGCTTAGTGCGTGTTAGCGGACTTCACATGTCTATCGAAAACTTGCTAAATTCTCTCAGATATGCAGGTTTTCTCACGATGCTTACCTTCACCTTAAGACAAGTGAAAATCATGTAAGAAAGGAGTCGCACATAAAAATATCTAATGAAGATCCGGATTTGAACCTGCATCACTCGATTATTCAAGCGAGCGCGTTATTTTGCATTGGCAATACAAATGTATGATCTAATTTTTAAAAGAATTGCCTAAACTTTTCTAACAACCAGACCCTATAGGTTAAAAGCAAGTAGATATATAATATGAACTCACTATAGGTTAAAACTCAAATGACTAGAAAGTAAAAATTAGTATAAGACTTTTAGGTTATAACCATATTGAGGCAACAAAATGTGCACAGACATCTCGAAAATTCGGTTTGTCATTGTTTCGATCCATGCAACAATAATTTAGAGATATCAAACTAAATTGCACTCTATTACTACACACATCAGTTTAAAATAGATTATAAGCAGTACTGCGCAATTATGACCGCCCGAAAAGTACTAAAAATAAATACCACGTGTTGTTATCTTATCTATATTATTTTCATGATAAATCGAATTAAGAAGTACCTAGATTGTACTTTGTAACTTAGGTTTGACGGTTGCCATATAATCAATCTAAATTTGATGCGGAGTAGTCAAAGACTTGAAAAACAATCGTAACAGTTAAGCATATCTACGGTCTTAGTAAATGTAGGTAACATTCACTATCGCTAAAAATAACTACACAGTGGAAAACAACAAGTCAAACTAATAGAAAACGTATATAATACAGTAGAGTTGGGTTCGCGTTTAGAATAGGGCTACTATTTTTATTGGCTTACTACGAGTATTAGTCGGGATCTAAGCATATGTTTAGATGTTGGAAGCTATGACACCACGAACAGCATGCAAAACTTTTTCTGTGTTCTGTTTAAAAATTTTAATATATATTATTCTTTGTTCTTCTTAAGCCTGATCCCCTTCGAGTAAAAGAGAGGCACGTGCTCAGGATTGGACATTAAAAAAGAGCCGAATACAATATATAATACTTATAATACTACAATGTTATAAAGATGTTACTCGATGTTAGCGGTCTTAAGACATCTTCCTACATTCCCGTTTAGTTTTAAGACCTCTTTTAACTTTCCTTCTTATCGTTTTGTTATCATTTTCCCACAATATTAGACTATGCTATTTATTGTTTTAAGAAAGCTAACTTCGTAGTAAAATAATCGCTGACATATTTTTTTCACAACGCGCCAAAAGAACAAAATTTTTTAAATAATATACCTAGACAAACAAAGTTTTATTTTTCTATTTATCTACATAATATGTATTGTAAACATATTATTGTCCAGACTGATTCGTCATAGATTAGGCTGTTTAACTGGATTAATCCGGTGACGTGTTTTACAGCATGCTCCTATAATAAAAAATTATAAATTGACGAAAAATGGTGAAAATTTTAAGATTCTACTTCTATTCCTTTTGAAATTATTTCAAATTCTGTCATATGGTTTAACCTACATCGCCAAAACATGGATGGTCACATTAAAGCTGGTTCACAACTAAAGGACAGTAGCCTAAATAATTTTTGACACATAGATTTTTTCGACAAAAAATCTAATTATTTTAAGTATTACTATTTAAAGATTATAAGTTGGGACAAATAAATAAATACACATAAATTTGTTGGGATATTATTACAATAGCGCCATCTAGCTCCGTGGCAGCGTAAGAAGCTTATGTTACGGATAATAATAAATAAATAAATAAATATCAGATAGTAGATATACTACACATACAAAAATTATAAATACGTACATACATATTATAAATATTAACACCCATGACTGGAGTACAAACATTCGTGATCAACAAACTAATGGTTTCGAACCCACGACCGCTGGCGTACAAAGTAGGGTCTTTACCAACTGGACCAAATAGTAATCAATAATCTTAAATATCAATGTAAAATGACCTTCTGACCGACTTCAGCTACGGTGGATACTTTCACTGAGACTAACCAACTGATAAGAAATTACAGTCCAGTACTGAAGTGTATGCGCCAACACCAGTGCATACTCAATTCCTGTGTTCCCCAAGGCACGGGAGTGTAACAACGCAATTTTTATCATCTCTCACTGAAAATTTCTCAGACGCGATTCGAACCCATGACCTCCAGATCTACATTCTAGGCACTAGATTTATTGATTACTAGCATTTCCCGCGGCTTCGCACGCGTTCTAAAAATCGGAAACCAAATTCTTTCTGAGTCGCGCGATGTAATACCTCGTACAACTAACGCCAGCCCTTCCCGTTTTTGCAACATTTTTCATTGATGCTCCGCTCCTATTGGCCGTAGCATGATTTAAATTAGTTGATAGCCTTCCTCACTATCCAACAAAAAGAATTTTTCAACCAAACAAACTAACAAACTCTTCAGCTTTATAATATTAATATAGATTAGTTAGTGTATGTATAAGTCTTTTGTTGACCTTTTAACGTACACGTTCAAAGACAGTGAAGATTTGTATTTTTGTTAAGCCAAATAAACACCTGTTGCTATAAACGTATTTAACTGTTACATAATAACTTTACGTGCAACGTATTATGTGGTTATGAAATTGTTTATCAAACTATGTTAGTATGTACTTCGTTCACATGACCGTGACGTGTTTACTCCCAGATATATTATGCAATAAGTCAATGTAAATTATATTTAATCTGTCATCTTAAACATATAATTTTTTTTAAGTGTTTAAATAAAATAAAGAATTTTTTTTACTAGCAACTTAGCCCCGCTCCGCTCGTTTCGGCTTCCGCTCGGTTCGTTTCGGCTAGCATACATTTTGGGGGTCAATATGTACATATTTCTAAGGGATGAAATATTTTCCAGCAATAAAACGTAATCCATTGACCCATCTAGTTTTACCATTAGCTATCATCATATGAAAGTTCATCAAAAATCTAGTAGTTTTCTCATGACGCGGTCTCAGGCAAACAGACAGACAAGAATTCTACAAACCATAGATTTAGCTTCTTATTAATGATTTTTTCAATAAAGTCTTCCAAAAATATTTAAATTACGAATTCGACACATTTAGAATTAAAGTAAATTTACGTAATAATATACATCAAATCGCACTAAACTGCGAACATTAGCATCTTCCTCATTAATAACAGGTTAAATAAAAAAAATACTACGTCAAGTTTGGCGCCAATACTCTATGACTCATCTTAAACGGAAGGCATCTTGTGATTCAAATGTTTACTTCGAAAGAGTTTTCTATGCATTAGTATCTTCATATATTACAATTGTGATTCATGTATTTTTTTTTTATACTTTTTTTAATTGTATTAAATATTTCGTAGAATTTTTTAATCTTTGGTAAAAGTGTCACTTCTGTGCGAAAATATATAACATACTATAATATAACTTTTTTTTATAGAGATTAACACTCACATTGACTATACAGCTATTCGGGTCAACATAAAGCAAATATTTACAACAAATATTTCATATAAATATTTCATATCTGTTCAATATGTACGCAGTGACAAGCCCGAGAGGAGCAAGGGTGAATCGCTAGTTATAATATTGCTTTTTGATCCTATCCTCAAACAGTTACTTTTATGCATTAACGACACGCATTGCTCAGGAGGTATGAACTGCAGCACTCACGACTCAACTTACATACTTTAATAATATATAATTTTATTACATACTTATAATAAAATTCTAACTCAGTCAAATCCGCACATTGAATATTTTTTTGGAAATTTAATTCAAATAGATCTATCTAATAATCGATATAGAGGCCGAATCTATTGTTTTTAAAATTTTTATCCACCACATCATGATTCACGAGAAAACCAATAGAAAGATTTTGATGGAATTTGGTACGATGATAGATATTTGCTTATCCGGTCAGAATATAGGACACTTTTTACTGCTGAAAATTATCTCATTTCTGAGAAATCTCAAGTAACCGTTAAAAACCGGCTATAAAACATCACACAGTATGTGGTATCTAAGAATTTGGTTCCCATCTTTAGAACGTGGGCGGAGCCGCGGGGAATGCTAGTTAGCGTATATTACTATCATCATCAGCCCTTTTTAACGTCCCACTGCCACAGATTACCACTACCCACTGCTGGGCACGGGCCTCCCTCAGTACGAGGGGGATCAGGCCATAGTCCACCGCGCTAGCCCAGTGCGTGTTACTATATAACTATGGGATATACAAACACTATCATATCGAAACCATGAAATAAACAAGTGCTATAACTTCTAGGCATATTAAAAACAATTTAATGAGTCATATGCCTTTTCATAATATTATTATTTTTCAGTATGATGCATGTTCCGATATAGTTTACCTACATTTATAATGTAATGGCAGGGGAAAATTTATCAAAATATTCCACTAAGTACTACAGGCATGGTGAGTCATCAAATTTCCACCTTAACATTATACGATGTTCCAGAATATTACAATTTATTCTACGATTTTAATAAATACTATTACAATTTTAAAACTGACATCCTGTTACGGTCAATTACTAATTATATTTAGTGTTAGTTATATTGTGTAGTTTTAAGGCGTTTTTGAAAAGTAATAATCGGCAATGGTTTGTAAATAACAGTTTTTACTAAAAACAGATGCATATGGAAGTGTGTGCGGTATGTATAAGAAAAACACAACTGCCGGTTTGTTTATTCTTCCTAATCTCCGATACGGCTGGACCGATTTTGACGGGACTTTGACTGGCAGATAGCTGATATTAAAAGGAGTAACTTCGGCTTTAAGGAAATAAATAAAAAGTCACGAGACATCCTTGCATGGCTTTATTTCAAAAAAGTGTCTTAATAACATTATTCACATGATATTTATTATTTACCCTACTTCAAAATCAAACCCAAAGCCTTTATCCTATTACTGCCAGTTTCAATAACTCTATCTACCGATGACTGGTAGTTACTTTCATACTATTTTGACACATTAAAAGTTACAACCTGTCAAAATCGTATAAAAGTATCTACCGGTCTATCGGTAGATAGAGTTATAGAAACTGGCAGTTAGACTATGCCAATAATACATGTAATAAGTATAATATTACTAGTTAGTACTTGTAGTTGTTTACTTACCACATGAAAGTGATTATGAATATTGTCGTTCTAAAGGATTTATCACGCTGATAAGGGCGACGATTTCGTAATAATATTGTGAAATTTCTCTTTGTTCAAGCAGGATGCGAGGAATTTCTGATAAATTAGCGATAACAGTGTAAAAACAGAATTCAAAACATAATAATGTTTTTATTACTTCATCCAATTTGTATGGAAAAATAATATGCGATATGCAAAGATATGCATGTCCTCTAAGGTAAATATTATTTACGTATGTAGGTTCTTTATAGTAGTAGAATGTTCCAATATGTGATTTATAAGGGCTACCGGGCGTCAGTCCTTAATTTTTTGGTTTGAGCACACTTAAAAAAGTATATTTTTTATGAAAATATTAAAAGGCACATAATTTTGTAAATAAAACTATCATTTCAGATTTCGTCGCGGATTTATTTAGATTTTTGGTTCCCGACGTTTCGAATGCTTTACGGCAATCATAGTCTCTCCTACGACCATGATTGATGTCAAATATTCGCGTAAGCCTAAGAAGTATGTTATTAAGCATATGATTTTCATCAAAAGTCACTTTTCCAAGAAATATAGTCTAGTTGAAACTCTACAACAATATGAAACTAAAAATATTTTTTTTTCATTTGTTTACTTTTTCAACCAATGCGAACTAACAAAACTGAATTTTATATAGATGACGAGTAAAAAGTTAGTGTATTATTATTTTTTTTTTTAAATTAGGTATGTGTAATACAGGAGACATCTAGATAGTGTTAACTACTTCTTCACTTTTCTAATTCATTTGAAATGTGAGCGTGTTGTGTAAACCCCATTGTGTTTATGTTAATTAATATTTAATTTAAAAATATAATGTGATACACATTTTTATATGCTAAAATAAAACTTTTCCATAAGATTCTATTACTTCTGATTTAGTCTGTGTTCATAGTGAGTCAATTTTTGGAACACAAAACTTCAATTTTGTGAAGAACTCAATATTATTGCATAATTTAATAGTATTACATAAGGAAAATAAAGTAAGATTATCGGCCGAGACAAAAGTGTATAATAACTAAATTCTTAATATAAACATAACCTTTGACCTTTAAGAAATTTTCGACGTACTTTAGTTGTTTAGAATATAAATGCATCGGGATATTTACACACTGCGCCATATATTTCAAGGTGAGGCTTAGGCTATAGGTACCAGATAGTTGATACACTAAAAAGTACACATATATAACTTTAAATAGATACGTATTATAAATATAAAGACCCCTGACTAGAGCACAAACATTCGTGCTCATCGCACAAATGCCTCCAGCAGGACTCGAACTCACGACCGCTGGCATAGCAAGCAATTACAATTATATTTCTCCTCCTTTTTATTATTGTAATTTTCAAAATGTCATAAACAACTTCTTACTCAAAAATTCAGAGATTTCTTACTTATTTTTTGATTAATTAATTTAGGTTTTTAGACATGCTAATAAGCTCTATTTATCCTTTATTTTTTTCAATAAACTTATCAGACAAGTACCGTCTCGACTTATTTACCAAAAGATATCAATCATCAAAGATAAGCGGTCCAGACGAAAAAGTATTATCCAAAAAATATTTACTAAGGAAAATTTGTTGAAATAATCAGCGAACAACAGAAACAAATGCTCTAATTAGCATTTTATGTAATAACAGTACCTACACAAAATTATTATGATTTAGTTATACAAGGAAATTTAAAATGTATTAACAGTGACATAAAGATCAAATCCCTTCATAATTTGATTGAGGAAAATTTGATCATCAGCGTTTCCGCTGCGATTTAAATGATTACAGTATTACATCATAGAAAATATTTCGTCGGCATTTTGTAAGTTTATATTAAACACGTGTGACAAACAAAAAATAAATACGTATAATGTATATATCATTTTTGATAGATATGGTTCTTCAATGTTATTCTTAGTTTTTACCCGACTGTGCCAGAAGGAGGGTTATGTTTTTCGAGAGTATGTATGTATTATTGTTTGGCCCGCTCTGTAGCCTGAACGGCTCGATGGATTTTAGCTTGAGAGGTGTCGTTAGATTCGTATTAACTGTGATAGTGACACTGGGTACATCAAAACAAAAAAAATGGCCGATTCGCACATGTAAATATCAGATATCAGTGTGAGACCTGGATTTGAACCCGCATCACTCGGTTATCCAAGCGAGCTCGTTACCGCTAAGCTACCACTGTCCTCATAATTGAAAAAATATATATTATACTCGCAACTCATCCTCGATCCACTCGGCTTAATCCAAAGGTAAGTTTTGACGGTTTAGTTCCTCAGATATTAGTTAATTTCCCGTAGTACCTCAATATAATACTATATGTCGGATAACCAATTATCATCTTACTAAATGTCATCAAAAACTGTCTAGTAGTTTTCTTGTGATGACAGACAGATAGACAGACAAACAAAAAATTCGTTTATTTAGATCCGCCCTCTATATCGTTAATAATGACTATTTCAATAGAATTTTCCTAAAAATCTTTAATGTACAGATTGCCTCACATATTATTATATATATAGATTATTTAACAGAATATATAAAAACCTGCTTAAAACGATTGGTGTAAGAAGGAAAGTGCTTTCCCAAAACTAATAATCCGCTTTATCTTTAATACACAAAAAATGAAATTATTTTAAATTACAAATTAATTAATAAAAAGGTTTCCGAAGAACTTATATTATTAATCTTTTATAACAAATCTTGAGACTTGCCAAAAATGTAGCTTTTCGTCGAAATGAACTACGCCGTAGCTAAAGCATATAAAATGATGTATAGACCGGAAATACGACGCTAGTGACTCACTCACATTCACGTAACATGAAATTTATACATACTTTATGTATGTGACCGCTAATACTGAAGGTCACTTCTTTTTAATAATATTCTTATCTATGCGTTGTAGCCCAGTGGTAACGCGCTCGCTTGGATAGCTAAGTTATGCGAGTTCAAATCTAGGTCTCGTACCTCTGATTTTATTCGTGTGCGAATCATTTATAACATGATTATCACGTGTCTTACGGTGAAGAAAAACATGAGGAAACCTGCATGTCTGAGAGAACCTAGCAAGTTTTCGAAGGACATGTGAAGTCCACCAACACGCACTAGGCCAGCGTGGTGGACTATGACCTGATCCCCCCGTATTGAAGGGAGGACCCTGCCCAGCAGTGGGATGTTAAAAAAAGCTGAATACATACGCACATACTTATTTATACTAATAGTTGTACTAATAAATAAGATTTTAGAATATCGATTTCTAAATTATTTGTAGCTTTCAATTATCTTATGTCTAAACGACCTATATTTTTTTCTCGTAAGAGCTTTACCCACTTTGAAGAACAAAAATAATAATAATAATGTTCTCCGACCGATTCCGGCCACGGCGGCCAATCTCATTGAGACTTGCCAACTGCGCAGGAGATATTATAGTGCACAAGTGTACGCGCAGACACAAGTGCACTCTCTACTCCTATCACTCTCATACTCAGGTGGGACGACTGTTCGACACGACCAGTGAGAGCTAAGGCGCAGACCGACGGCTTTACGTGCTCTCCGAGGCACGGTGGTGACACACCGCCAACTTCTCAACTCCGGGCGGTTACTGAACACAAAGACTCAATAACTAAAGTTGACCCGACCCGGGACTCGAACCCAGGACCTCTCCATGTAACCTAGGACCGTACATGCTAGCCATTACACCACTAAAAATATATAAACATAAATCAAGTAAATCATTTTAAACATATTCTTTAATGCAGAAATTATTATCAAGCGACAGATGATAAAAGCGACACTTTGCAACTTAGACTTAAACAAAGTAAATACCTATTACATAAGCGTATTATATGACTATTCTTAGAATGAGAAATATAAGAAATCAATGTATATATAGAGATTATAACAACCTTGGTTAAACTATTGGACTTCATGCTGTCATAACAATATGCCGTCGAAACATAAATGTTTCTAATAAAAGGACGAAAGGACAAATTAATTGTAAACAACGGATAACCTTATTGCGTTCATTCAATATTGTCGTATTAGATGTATAGGTAATAGGTACTGTATCGGTGAATTTAACGTTTTATATATTATGTGCGACGTGCGTACATATTATTATTATGAATATTACATACTAGTGGAACCCGCGGCTTCACTCGCGCTAAATCTAGGGACGAACCGAGCGAAGTGAGGGTGAGTCGCTTGTTTAAGATAAACATTTCCATCATACATTACATATGTGTAACTCCAGCGGTTTTGGTAGCGCACGCCAGAATAGCTCGCAGATGGTAGATTTTATACTACTTACTTGACACTTATCGTCATATTTTGGACAATTCACACAATATCTTTATAAATTATAGCCTATGTGTTATTCTGATATATAAGCAATATTATTGTACAGTTTCATTATAATCCATTTAGCAGTTTTTACGTGAAAGAGGAACAAACATCTATCCATCCATACTTACAAACTTTCGCGTTTATAATATTATATATATATATTACATATACACATACTCATACTATGTAGCATACTAGATGCTATTAGTAAAAGAACTGCAGATAACTTATTTTAAAATTTTCGAAAATATTAAATAAAATTGATTTTTACTATATAACCTTATGGGTCTTATAAAATCCCGTGAGAAATCAGTTGGGTGCAGGTTTGGTTCCCGTCTGAGAGAGCTTTTCAAAATCCAGAGCATTGTAAATTGACTTATTTTTAATACGTTATCAAAAGATTAGTCTTTTGAAACAAACACTCGAGTGATTATTATTATAATGCACTATCGAGAGATAGAATAATGTATTACATAATGTTATGTATTTTTCCATATTGACTTTGTACTTGTTTTTCGTACAAGGTTGATATATTTTTATGCATAAAATATTAGCATCAACAACATAAACAATGATTACATAGCGTTAGAACACCAATATTTATATACCAAAACATAACCATATAGCAATTTTTCTTATAGAAGTGACTATATTATGTAAAAAAGCATATTATTAAAACGATAGAACAAAGTCTTCTCAAAAACCTTCTAATCTTAACACTTAACGTTTTTAATCATTCATGGGATATTGAAAAAAGAAACCCCATGACACTTGTACGTATAATTTTGGAAACGGGGCAACCCAAATTCTTTTCAAAGAGGCTCTAGATCCGAATAATTCAGTCATAGTTCCGAATAATTTTGTTTATTTTTTGAAAACTAAAGTGACGTTTATTTAGAATTTTAACAGGAAAGTTAGTCATTTATGGCTATTAGAAACAAGTACCTTGTCAAATGAAACACTGCGTGATGCGTCTAATAGTAATTTATTATTATTACATCATATACGTGATACGTGAGAAAATGAACGTACACATTTGGGAAAAATAGTTTCCATTACACATAAAATCACCGTTACAAAATTTAAGGAAGGATTACTTTTTGGTTTTAATTTATTGAGACTCATGGTACATACAACAGCACATACTCGTATAAATAAAATTGAAGTATCTGTTTTTAACTTTAAATTAACAGCTTCTTACTAAATGCATAAGAAAGTATATATGATACTTACATCAAAAAAATATACGATACTTACATTACAAAATCAATTTAAATGTTTATCTGACTGTCTGACTGTTTGTTCCGGCTTATCTTTGAAACGGCTGGACTGATTTTGACAGGACTTTCACTCGCAGAAAGCTTATATTACAAGAAGTAACTTAGGCTACTTTCATTTTATTAGAAAATTATAAAACATCTTTAATTTATTTTAACTTACATCCATCGAAGCGGGCCGGGTTTGCTAGTTTGTAATAATTTTTGACCAAATAGGTAACTGTTTTACGATAAATAAAAGAGTGATAAGTTTAAATCTAAACCAAAAATCAAAATAAATCCGTAAATCTAGTACATGCTAGCTACTACACCAGCGAGGCAGGTGTGTTATATAACGTGTATATTCCAATAGTCGTACCCACTATTTCGTTAGTAAGGACTTCGCACATTATTAAGACAAAAGTTTGATAGAAAGTTACACTCTTTGTTCTCTACTTTACTATCGAAGATCTTCATTACATTACTATACTTCATTACTTCATGAAATATATCTGACAAAAATTCTAAATTCCACCTTTTTATGATTTTTGAGAAGTCGTCCTTATACATATACCCATTAGTATTTTTTATATTACTTTTTTACTATATTATACGTGCAATAGATATTATAGTCATCTATTTGTTATTTTGTATTTATTTTTGTTTGTAAGAAATATGTTTTCTCAATTGGCACGCTTTGAAGCAATGCCTTCTTGTGAGCAATGGCTTGTTGTGTTCGTGCTTGTTAATGAATAAGAGAATTGAATGAGGACTATCGTTTTTTGGCTCACCAAGTGGCGCTACTGTAGAGTGAGGTCCTAAAGTACGGCTGTTAAAGTTAGTTTTTACGGGCGCATATAATTTACATTTAAATCATATTTAATACAAAAGAACCGTAGAGTAAACGTATTGTCCATGCTACAGTGTAGCGCAGTCCCGTTTTGCTCGGAAAAAAAGCGAACATAAGTTTCCGAAAGCTAAAACTGTCTCAAAGCAATGGTAAGTAGCGATTCGCAACTTCTATTTGCCATAATTAATGTAACGTATTGCTAAATATTCGTAACAGTAATCTTAATAGAAATAAACCGCGTAGCCAACCGGCAAACAGTGACATTTGACATTTCGGAGACCTCACGCTACACAAGCGCCCCTAGCGGCAAATTCATACGCGTTAGCCCTCATTGAATTGAATTGAAAGGCTTTTTTAAATTATTTATTTATTATATCACTTTTAGATTTGTGGTCGTTGACACAGGACAGGAAACTGTAAAAATACATGGTTCAAAGTTTAAAGGTAATAACAGGAAGGATATAGCTAAAAAAGTAATTCAATGTTATACTAAATACCTACTAAATTTAAATTATATCTATACTAGCGACTTACCCCCGCTCCGCTCGGGTTTTGACACTAAATACATTAGGGGTTAAGTAATTATACTTACATTTTGCAGTAAGAACAATGAATTCCCACAGTAAAAAGAATCCTACAATACATGTCCGGATAAACAGCTACCAACTGTTGTCCATAATACTTTCTTAGGTTTACGCGAATATTTGACATTATAAATGAAACTATTTTTTCGGATTTTGTCGCGGATTTATTTTATAAAATTTGTCCAGTGGTTTTCTCGTGATGCGGTCACAGACAGACAGTCAGAACAATAATTGTAATAGCTAATAATTCGAAATCTATTTATAATAATGATTATTTCAATAAGAATTTCCAAAAATATTTAAGGTCCTCTGTACAGATTCGACTCAGTAAGAACTTTATTATAAACTAGCATTTCTTGCGGCTTCGCTCGCTTTCTAAAGACCGGGAACCAAATTCTTTCTGAGTCACGCGGTATGATACCTCGCAGAAATAACGCCCGTCTTTCCCGTAGATATTGATATGTTCTTTAATATTGTGGGACATTTTTTGTTCTATCATCAATAGTTTTCGCAGCGCGTGCGATGAAATATATTTTATAGGCATTTTTTTTTGGGTAAGATTATTGTAGTTTTAGTAGGGATCCTTATTTTTTTTCTTGCAATTGAAATAGCCTATATTAATCAGTGATAATTTAGAATTCAAATGGTGAAAGAATTTTTAAAATCGGTCCAGTACTTTTTGAGCCAATTCGTTACAAACATACTTACATACAAATCTTTCCTCTTTATAATATTATATTAGTATACACTAGCTTTTCCCGCTGCTTCGCTTACGTTCTAAAGACCGGAAACCAAAATCTTTCAGAGTCGCCTGGTATAATACCTTGGAGAACTCGCAAACAAACAAACTCTTCAGCTCTGTAATATTATTATAGATGTATAGATATTTAATTAATATCTTCGTATGAATACCACAGCTACTACTATTACGAGGATAAGTAAACACACATTGTTGATCAGGTCAGTGAATGGACAAAGAAATCGTTTAGAAAAAATAATACAGAATGTTTTTGCATACCGCTGTTATATTGTATTTCATAGTAATTGTCAACTTTGTAATAACATCCATTGTGAAACAACTTATTTCATCAGTTTTTTTTTAATCTTAATCGATTTGATTAAATAACATGTTTGACTCAGTTTATAGTTGACCCTATTTGCTGGGCCAATGGTCGCGGGTTCGAGTTCCGCTGAGCTTGTGTGATGAGCACTGTACTCCAGTTATGGGTGTTTATATTTATAATATGTATTTATTCCAAAAAGTCACCATATACAAATTTTTCCAAGATTTGCATTATCGCATATTTAATATGAAATATTTTTACTTGTACCAATAAAGAATTTAAGGCTTTACATCGTCTCTATTTCTATTTATTTTATAATCCTTTAATAGGAATGGTCTTAAACTAATCGGAGCAATGTAAATAATAGTCTATTATCAGTGATAACAAAAAAACAAGTAGTATGATGAAACAATGCAATAAGCGATAAATTCTAATAATTATTGTGTCGCTCTCATACTATCCAGTATAAGGCATCGTACATAGTTACAATTTCTTATCCAAATTGCTTAAAATAACATACGTTAATAGTATCACATAATTTTTTAGTTACGTTTTGTATTAATATTAATTTTAAGGATATACTTAACTATAGTGCAGAAATATATATACATAGTCTAATCTCGCGCTAATAAGAAATGTTTTTCCCCATAGAAGAAAGTAAGTAAATCACGTCTATGCGTCACTCCGCTACGAAAAAAAACCAATCTACTTTCACATTTATAACGACACCCAGCCTTCTTCGTTGGGCGTAAGTTGAAATAAGCTAAACGGTGTTTATAATTGTCTAATATAATAAAAGTAGCCTAAGTTACCCCTTACAACGTTAGCTATCTGCGAGTGAAAGTCCCGTCAAAATCGGTCCAGCGTTTCAGAGGTTAGCTAGAAGAAACAGACAGACAGACACAATTTTTTATTTTTTATGTAAGTATATATCGTATATGCTTTTAAGAGCATAATGCACAATGAACAAATATACTCGTACATACAGATTTAGTTGATAATGTGTTGAGATTGATATACTCGTATTTAGTACATAACATAAGATATAAAAATAATAATAGTCCCGCTGAGTTTCTTTTGCCAGTTCTTCGGAGGTCAGAGGTTTCTTCTTTCCGAACTGGTGGTAGACTCATGACGTTCAGTAAGAGATTGTAACAATTTTTATGCTGAATAAAATATTTTGATTTGATTATTACAATTAACATATCAATTGTTATTACGCATTAATAAACTTTTATCTTGTTCTTGACCGCATTTTTTTATATGAATATAAAACATAGTATACTAAGTAAAAAGTAATTATGGTAAAAATGTGTAACAAATTTTTATTATTATTATTATTAAGGACCTGATAGATTATAGAAAGACACGTGTCGTTACGTAGGTACGTCGCAGATTGCCAATTCTACCCCCATGAGACAATTCTATGTCCATTACGATATCTTTATTTGATAATTTCAAACTTACTCCATTTTATTGCATTTTGAGAGGACATAAAAACATCATTTTTAAATTTCAATTCAATTGTTCATTTAAAGTTTACATGACATTTGAGGTAGGTAAAAGCTAGTTTTAAATTAATCTTGAAATTCAGTTAACAATTGGCAAAAATTCCTGACTGCTTGATTTTGGAAGTCAATCGAAAAATATTAAGTATCTAAAATAGAAAATCATTAAACACACATACCTCATTATAATACACAAATATAACAAAATAATACCGTTATGTACGTTGTGACATAAGTATTAATATCTAAATTATGTAGGATTCATAGTTTTTTCTACTCATGAGTAGGAACTCATACTCTGTGTATCTTGTACATAAAACATTTTTTTCAATATCACAAATAAGCTATTAATAGTCAAAACAAAGCAATGTAGGCCATATGTTAAAAATTTAGTTTTCTTTTTTTATTTGAAATTCATGATATTCTTAGAAATATAAACTAAAATTATGTTTTATTTATCGTCTGTAACATACCGGAATAAGTATGATGCTTACATCATTTTATTTACAAGACATGAAGGAGGCCTTATGCTAGAACATACATATTGTATACCTTTTTTTTAAATATTTAATGTACACAAATATTTAATGTAAGAATATCTAAATTATTATTAAAACAAATAAAAAAAAAATTAATAAAAAAATAAAAATTATTAATAACATCCTATACTTCAAATAAAGGTTTTTAGGTTTACGCGAATATTTGACATTTTTGGTTCCCAATGTTTCGAATGCTTTACAGCAATAAAATCCAAATAAATCCGCGACAAAATCCGAAAAGATAGTTTCATTTATAATTTCAAATAAAGTCATTAATTAAATAACTATTTTGTCAAAAGAAAATAAAAACAAACCTTAAATATTATATTTTTCATCTTTTTATAAAACACTTGTATTTATTGGAAGCTACTCGTAGTTCATTTTCTTACTACGAACTTGGGAGTACCGACAGAGTAATAACGATAAGCGAAAAATGAAATATTTCTAAAAGTGCCTTACAAAGAAATTGTGAATTTAGTAATATTTTATTCGTTACTTGTATCAAAAAAGGATTCTAATAATATATTATATACGCGGATATATATGAAAAAATCGAGCTTTTTGAAACTCTATACAAATTATTTTTTGTCATATCGTGTAAAGCCCACTTTAGTTATATAAGAACAACAACAGACTTGATTCCAAGGTTATGGAACATTTCAAAAAACAAATCATTTCTTATCCCGAAAACATATTTTTCAAATAAAAAATTGAATTATTCAGGCAATGACGAAGGCTTAACGCCTTACATAAATTGGCGTTATTTTCCACGGATGTTGCATTGTAAAAAATATTTTGAGGACTGAATAAATGTAGTATTTACTTAATGTGTACATATGCTCATATATATATATACATATCTATTTCATATTTGTTATGAGATTTATTGTAAAATGATTTTTTTTACCCTCGCTTCGCTTATGTTGGATCCTACGTAAGTACGTTTAAACGTTTACTGTACAATAACATAGTAACTTTGCGATATTGCAGCTGTAAGCAGTTTTTTTTATTTTCCCCATTTTTTATACTTAAAACACACCAATACTCATCCTACCGAACAAAAAAATATCAAATCGGTTCGGCCGTTCTTGAGTTTTAGCGAGACTAACGAACAGCAATTTATTTTTTATAAGTTACTTATATAAACAATCTTTTATACATGAAACAACTGGGCGAGAGAGAGGCGGGGAGAAAAACTGCCTACCATCTGTAACGAGCTTATTCAAAATTTACGTAAGTAATAAATTTTTAATATTTAAAGCAATTATATAATTTTTCGCTCACTTTTTGTAGTGCTTTTTATTTGATCACGTGGATTTTACACGAGACGATTATCATTTTAAATGGACGTTTAAAATATGTGTAACAAATATCATATAAATATAATTTCTGAAAAGAATCTAAACATTAATTAATATTTTTTAAGAAAATCGTATTGAAATATTCTTCTAAATAGTCGCTACTTAGTTTGGTAGGTAGGTAGTTTATAGTTAGTAGGTGTCGGCCAAGAACGGATTATGCGATAGAGCCAGATTATTAAGAAGGTCTAAGGGCTTTCGCAAGTTTCTATGACAATTGACAGTCTTAAATTTTTGTGCTATCAACTAAAATTGGCAGGGATTGCATATGGAGGAATCGGTTTTTTCATAGTATTTAGAATTTTCCCTTTTTGAACGCATCACGAAGAAAATAATTGAACAAAGTTTGATTTTTGATTTGATTCGTGATACGGTCACTGACAGACAGACGAATAGAAATTTAAACACTATTTTTTCATCCTTTATATCGATAATAATTACTATTTCAATTAGTAAGTATATTATATACCTGAGTAATTTTTTCGGGTATAATTTTATTATATGAATACGTAAGTATTACGATGAAAACAGTAGGTATTTATCAAAAGCGACGAAGAAACCGTCGAATTCAGTTTTAATTTATTTTATCAATAACAGGGGTTCCCCGAAACGCCAATACGATACTTTATCAACGCAGTACAAAATGGATTAGTCTGTAAGCTTATGAAAAGCGCATTGAATGCAATATATTTTAATCCATATACATTTTTATAAAAACTAACATTTTTAATAAACAGTCGAGTACTATTTAAAATGAGTAATTTATGTTAATAATAATAAATAAACTACACCATAATATTCCTTAAGGCATCTAACTGCCAGTTTCTATAACCTATCTACCGATAGACCGGTAGATACTTTCATACGATTTTGACACAGTGTCAAAATAGTATGAAAGTAACTACCGGTCTATCGGTAGATAGGTTATAGAAACTGGCCGTAAAACAGCAAAAAGTCAACAAGGACAGTTATGTTTGTATACTATCAAACCCGGCCCGCTTCGCGTAAGTTAAAATGGTTTTTATAATTTTTTAATAAAATAAAAGTTCCCTAAGTTACTTCTTATAACATTAGCTACCTGCGAGTGTGAGTCCCGTAATCCAGCCGTTTCAGAGATTAGCTCTAGATTTTTTGTTATAAGTACCGTATATACTTTCATATGCATTTAGTGAAAATCTGTTGGTTTAAAATTAAAAAGAGACACTTCAATTTTGTTAATATGTACTGATATAGTGCTTAATGTAGCTACTGTAAAATGACAAAAAATAATATCAAACATAAACCGTTAGATTACTAGCCGGTAATCGAACCCGTTGATTTTCAAGAAAAATCACGCATGATCACCCAAATTCTAACTTGAAGAGTGCATAATGTAACGTTATCTATTAGGTGAAGTTCCATCAAAATGACTTCGGCTCTCCCCCTAGCAACTGAGACAAGCGAACAGATGTTTATATATTTATTTAAATGTAATCATTACTATTGAATGATAAACATCCATAGTTATTCTAACCTTGACTCGCTTATATATTCAGCACGTGACTGCTATTACCTTGACTTTTGCTGAAAACTTAGCTTTGCTAACTTATAATTTTCAAAAGTCAAAATTGTAACATTCTCAAAAATATATTTTAATTATTTATTTCTGCTATTTACTTATAATAAGTTACCTTGTAATTTACGCGACTGATTTTTGTTTTAACAAATTCGTTATGTTTAACGAAAAGTAAAATGCTGTTCAAATAAGCGAAAAAGGTGATAAAAACGAAAAGCAAAAGACTGGCTGGACCAATTTGGATAAGTTTATTTTTTTGAATGTTTCTAACTTTTCGAATAAGGCTTTTAAGGTGTAAAGTTTCCCGAAAACATCATTTTTTCGGGAAACTTTACACCTTAAAAGCCGCTATGCTATGCTAAACAAAATGAAAGTCTTTTTATCTTATAGTTTTTGTTTTTTTTTAAACTTGTTAATTCGTCATTTGAATATATGTATGCGATTTATTTCAATGGCTTTACTAAGGAGAGGATAACTTTGTGTGGTCATTAGAAAGTAGAAAACCATTAGGCAGATTTTGATGAATTTTGGTATGATGATAGGTTATGCGGTCGTCATTTACTTAGTACGATACTTTTACTGTGGCAAATTATCTCATCTCCAAACAATCTATACCTATTGTCGCTAGTCTATATATTTATTTAAAGAAAATCCACAGCGACATTCAAAAAAACAGTAAGTAGTAGAATAAAAATACTTTTATAAGCCAAGCTACTTATTACAAAGGTATCCTAACTAATATTATAAATGCGAAAGTAACTCTCTCTGTCTGTCTGTCTGTCTGTTACGCTTTCACGCTTAAACCGCTGAACCGAATTCAATGAAATTTGGTACACAGATAGAGAAGACCTTCAGAAAGGACATAGACTACTTTTTATCCCTGTAATCCCACGGGAACGGCAACTGCGTGGGTGAAACCGCGGGGCGCAGCTAGTACAGAATAAGTAACGCCATTTAAAAACATTTGTAAACAATGACTCAATTTAAAGAAAAAACATTTTAATCAAGAAAATTAATGTAATACACAACACGAATGTGCTCAGTAGCGACCTCTCCTTTCACTTTTCCGAATCAGAGGCGCACTGCTAAAAATATTAATATATTTATAGTTTCTTTTTTTTACTTCACTTAACGAATTTAATCGAAAAAAATATATTTTAATTAAAAAAAATAAAGTTTGTTAGTGCGTTTTTCACTTCCTTACACTGGAAAAACATCAAAGGATTTGAATTATAGAAATTTGTATATGGGTTAACTTCTAATTACTATATTTATAAACCAAATAAACGAATGGTAAATAATATAATTTATCAATTAAAAAACATTACTATAATAAATAATTAATTAAAAGTAGGTAATTTATATACATTAGTAAGGTAAAAAATGGGTTAAATTAGTAGAACATGTATTATACGAATTAAAACGGTTGCTAAGAGTAGTGTAAGTGTTCTATTTTTATCTATACATTTATATAGAAGGGTGGGAATATTTAAATTATTTTTAGAAGCCAGACGTAATAAGTAATCTTCCGCATATTTCAATATATTGTTACTAAACAAACCATACAATTCTTGCTTTATAATGAAAAATATATTTAAATCACTGAAAAATTGCTATTTGTTATTATTTTATCGACCGTTTAATTTCAAACTAGTTAACCGCTACACCAAACTGAAATTATTACAAATATTTTGTTGAAACGATCTACAAAGAAATCTGTTCTAAGTTCTAACCAGTAGTTAACACAAACATTTTTTCGCTATTACAAAGACAAACTAGCGAAAAATTGCCGATATTTAAATTAATTACGCCATTGTTGCCAAAAACGAGCGCTTATCAATCGATTATATTTCGTAGAAGCTACAAATACATGACTCAATTGCGTTGGACTAAAAAATCGGACTCTACATTGAGTCAATAGCGCCGACTGAAGTGATTACACACCGTCGGGTTACGTAAACATCACACAGACGCAAACACGCACACACTCACCCCACACGCACACAGACAACGCTCTGCGCGTGTGTGCGTGCAGCAGACCGTGAGTCGGTCGACCCCACTACAAAATTTAGTCGTGCTCTAGACATCGCAGAGGATAGACGAGCTCAAGTAACTGAAGTACTACGCCATTCGTGAATTTCGTCATAACATTTGTGATAGTGGCAAAATCGTTTGGGACGTGCTAAGTGTATTTTGTACAATTTAAATCACTAAAAACTACGCCGAAGACGGTTTTGTGTTTAGCTGTTTAGTGATATTATGACATTGTTCTCACTATTTGGATAATTCCGGATAAGGAGTGCAATATTACCGCAAATATTTTTGTAAGTATTATTACTATAATTGTTTATTTTTTAATATTAATTATTATGATGTTTTTAGTTCGATGGTTATTTTTTTTAAATTATTTTATTTTGCCGGTAGTTACATTTTTTTAAGAATATTGTGTTTAACTTAGAAATTATATTTTTTTCCAAATTCTTATACAAGCCAATTTTATTTTGTAATTATTCTATTTTCCAAATATTACATATAGTTAATTTTTCTGATAGAAATAGAAGAATAACGATGTCCTTAACTTAAATTCGAAAAATATAAATAATATTAAAATGTGAAAACAATTAAAAACGAAATTTTTCCCAGAAAAACCCCATTTAAAAATCCAATTAACAAATCAAATTTAGGCTAATCTGAATTGTTTTATTTTTTTTAAATTTAATCTTCATTTAATTTCAATATATTACAATGACTAATAAATTGACTGAGTCAATCAACTCTAAGTTCGCGGTTCCATAGAAAAGTATGTAAATGTCATTGACATCAGCGTTAAAAATTTGTTTACTCATGTCCGCCGAGTCTCGTGCCAAGATTTTCGCATCTACCATTTACTTTGCCGAAAAATCTTTATCTGAAATCATTATTTTATTTTGTTTTCTCTATAATATTTACGTTTCCGAATATTCGAAAACAATACGATTGTTTTTATTATTATCTTTGTTTATGCCAGTTATATCTTCAGTAGATTTAGCACTTATCTTATTGAATATTCCTTTGTCTTTCCAATTGAAAATCGATTTCTTTGTTTAATTAAGTCAAAATATAAACGATTTTTTTCATTAAATAATCGATGTTTTAGAAGATAATTGTAATTTTATAAACATTTATTTTAATATACCTTCAAAATTAAAAAAAACTAAGTCCACTAAAAGAAATAATAATTATTATAGGACATTTTATTTAATTACTATTTCTCTGTTTGAAATTACAGACGCAAATTTTTTGTCGCGTTGTAGTATTTCAGTGTGGGGTTGCGATTGTTGGTAACTAATTTGAGTGTCGTAACCGGCGCCTGGCACGACGGCTCTGTCGTAAGCCATTGTAAATGCTTACACAACTGGTTCAAGGTTGTGTTCCAGCGTGCACTCGCTACGGATGTACGGAACTAAAGCATAATTAGTTCATATAAAATCTTGAATATAGTTAAGAAAAATCTTATATTCTTACGTTTTTCATAATAGTTGTAAATAAATATTAACATTATTATATACAATCTACGCTTATATATTTATATCGCAGACAAAAAAATATGATAAATGCGGACTGCGAACTTTAATTGACAAACAAAGACGCCCCCGCATTTCTCCTCACGACGATCTCGAAATAACGAAACCGTTAAAACTGAAGACCGTTCAAAAACAAACACGAGACTTGAATCGATCGCGTAAAGGTCAGTTAGCTATCTACGATTATGTATGACGCAACGTCCCTAGGGCGGCATTGCGCAATCTGCAACTGCACATATAACTAAGACGATAGTAATAACCGTGGCAATGTTAACTTGTTCACTTTCCTCTCCAATAATAGTCGCACAAAGAAGTCTTCAAGTATGAAGTGCATTATTGGTATAAGTGATGTAATACAGGAAGTACAACGCAAGGTCGGCCGGAAGGTATTGTAAGACCGTAAGGCCACCCGTATGCATTTATTCGTGCATCATGACTACCATTACACGTAGCTTTGAATGTTAATTCCCTTTAAATGTATGGTATTTTAATCAGTCTGTTTCTATAACTTTATCAAACTCAACGATGAAATCATCCACATAACTAATTACTATTTGTTACAATGTTGCTGCCAATTCTGCGTGTCTAAACTGATCGATAAATATGTTATCTAATCTAAATAACTAGCAATGTCAATAATCGTTCTATTTAAATAAACTAGTACAAAAGGGCTTACATCGTAGTCCGATGTATGTATATTGTATATGTTACGTAAGCTACAATTTTTTCACGCGCAATAACAACGGCCGACGATAATTTCATCGGTGCGAGGACAAGTAAAGATAACTTGACCTATTTTTTTATCTCGCTCACTCGCGTAACTGTAACCTACTTACTGATGTGCACGTGAGTATAGAATCAATTGCGACAAAGTAGTCCAATTATTGACGTATCTTAAAGTCCTAGAATCCACTTCAAGCCAAATTGAAGCAATATGGCGTAATCGTACGAAGAAACCGATAAAATAGTTTTGTTTTGCTTCCACGCTAAAGAGTGCCCTGACCTTTCTACTAGTAAGAATTTAATGTTCTTCCTTATTTTCGTTTGGATGATATTTTCATAACTGAAATTCACGGAAGTTGCACAATGAAAATATTAGCGGGAATTCCCAATGACTCATAGCGAAACTGGTTCACCGATAAGTGCGCCAAATATTTAGAGTATGTATATACTGAACAATAATATAAAGAGCTGTACAGGAAATTCTAAGTCATTTAGTTCTTAGTCCTATTTACGACACTTCCTCGAAGCAGAATACTCAGTTTACATAATGCCAGAAACTGAGGTGAGTAGCTAAATTCGTTGAATCTAGTACATGAAAATAGGTTAAGTGTTTCTTAATAATGTAGCAATTAACTGTGTAGAGCAAGGTCGGCGCGAAGTAGGTTTGTCTTTGTCTCGTCTAAACGTATTTGTTAAAGGATTATTTTTATCAGATAGGGAAATCCTTTACCGAAACATTTAGGGAGAGGACCTTGGCACATTTTATGTCACCGATAACGCAGCCGAGTGGCAACCTTGACACCAAACTACTATCGGGAGACGGAGAGGCCATCCCCAAAATAGCGTGCTCTTTAATTGGGCCTTCGCTAAATGCAAAACTGTAAATCGGTCAAGTATACGCAGTTTTTCAGCAGAAAAATTGAAACTCGTCCAAAAATGCGACCTTTTTCATGATCCTCCTATTGAGGTAAAACAAAATTGTAAGAATAATACATTTTATTGTGTAGACTAAAACAATGCAATAACAATATCGTAACGGATGTTTTCAAACATGGCCATCTTGAAAATACGGTGTAAGCATCATTTAAAGATAACAAGCTTGCTGAGGCTGAAGTAACACGGAATACTGACCTTCAACGCGAGCATTTACTATCATTACTGAACTTTTCCTGTCACAAACATACTCAAACGTTTTAATTTTCATTCGTTTACGCGTAAATACCTTTGTTAGGCGGTAAAATATCAAATGAAAGATGGCGGCCGGCCTACTTTTCCCGCGCAATAGCGGCGAACGTGTGGAAAGTTACCACTGTACTACTTTCTCTACTTTTTCCAAGATGGCTGATATTGTCTATGAACATTGATGTGAGTTAGTAATTGTCTTGAGTAGGTCAAGAACAAGATAATGCGCGCATCAAAACTCAGGAAAGTATGTTTGCACGACGATTATATTTATAATCAAAGGCAACTTTTAATAAAAACATGCAAAAGTTAATGGATATTTAATGTTAACATCTAAATAGGTAGCGATTAATTTATTTCAATAGATATTTGAAGTAATATCTTGTCTTGGATTGATGAATGGCGATAACTAATAAATGATCACGTTTGTTTTAAATTATAACGGTTTTGAAAGGAACGTGTGGTGTTACGCAAGCAACGTGAGTTCAAGAGCACGTGTCAAAGGCCGCGTGACCGCCTCACTGTCACGTGCAGGACCACTACAAAGATCCGCTAATCCTCTATCCGCTAACACTGCTACTGCACAAATATCTATAGTTCTTGTCTAACAGCGTTTATTATCTACTATATCAACATTACCAAATATTTATTAAGACATGTTCAAATATGTTACATTGATTTTGATATGAAATTGAACCTAAAACGTCGCTTCTTGAATCCATCCAAACTATTAATTGTCACTCGTTACAACACAAATTAAATATTTATTAAAAAACCAAGTCAAGGAATGCAAAGACATCTTAACCTTGTCATAATAAATGAAAATTACGTTATTCTATTAAATTAAATAACCTATTTAATACAAAGGGCATATCAGTTACAAAATTGCATTCGTAATTGTTTGCTTACAATGAAAAATGTCAACCTAATTAACTTACAAAGAAGAATTGCATTCATTTAATTTTGTCAACAAGACTGTGTCACATACTTATTCCAAATAATTATTGTGAAACCTAACTTTTTTAAATATTTACCATCAGAAAAAGAAATAAAAAACTTAAATCGAGGACACGTTTGGCACAGTTTGTAGTGACTCTACATTCTTACGCCAGCAGTCGCGGGTTCGACTCCTGCTGGTGGCATTAATTTGTTAAACTCGGATTTTTGTACTCCAGTCAAGGGAGCTTACTAGTACTAACTAGATGGCGTTGTGTGTAATAATGTTTATATTTATTTATTTGTATAGTAATATATCGAGCTGTTGATTAAAGGTAAACACGCGACTTTAAATAAACTTTATAAGTTATCTTGACGCAATTATGTAATCGAGGAACAAAAATGAGATAGGTCACCGTCACAGTACATGTCTGTTATACTCATAAAATTGCGTAAGATGCTAACTATCTCGGGCTTTTATCAGTGAGTCAGAAATAAATTAAGAATTACGTGGTTATTTATAGTTATCAAGCGTTGCGATAGCTATTTATTTGGGAATTAAAGGTCACTATGACGGTTTAAGTTCAACGATTAAAAGTAAATCTTTAACCTAAGTTGAATATTTGTTTTTTTTTCGCTTAGTGCTTTCCTACTATTCAATAATGCCCCACCCACGTGACCGGTGGCTGAATGCGCAACGTGGGCCGTCCGCGTGTGTACAGTTCAATGCGAAGGTCACTAGAAAACAACCTAGCTCAATCGGATTGTTAGAGCATAAACCTAACAGCATTACAGTACATACTAATACGCAATACGCAAATACGCATATCTAAATATGCGTAACATCTATACTTCATAATATTAAAGCTGAAGAGTTTGTTTGTTTGGTCCGAATTGAATATTTTTTTCTGTTGGATAGTCCGTTTATTGAGGAAGACTATAGTCTATATTACATCACGCTACGACCAATAGGAGCGGAGCATCAATGAAAAACGGGAGGCATTTGGTTTCCATCCTTTAGAACGCGCGCGAAGCCGCGGGAAAGGCTAGTTCAATATAAAGTATTTTGCTAATTCTAAAGCTACTACCATAGCTTCTGTAAAAAAATCTTATTTTTTTATTTTCAAACAATTGCATAAAGATAACACTGACTTAAAACTACAATGCTTGGATCAGAGCAACATTGCCTAAGCCAACCTTGGTAGTGACGAAATAAATTTCATAACGAGTTTTAGACGAGATGAGCATAAAAACCGTGGTACCGTATAGTGCCAGTTTTTGGCTAACGGTTAAACGAAAGTACATGATTAGCTATAACTGTCCAAATGCCGATTGTTATTCAACACCGTTAGATGCAGGCTCGATATCGAATTTATCAAATTTTATAACTCTTGTAATTATTTTCATACAGCTGTTACAAATTTTTTATTATTCACAATTATTCTGATAATTTATAAAAACTTTTTTCATATTCAACAGATTAGTACAAAGTCATACATAATAAATTTATTGTAGGCTGTATGTTGAATGCATTACTATAATTATTTAATTACTAATATCAGTAAAAATAGCGGGAAAAATTCTTAATTAAGCACATATAAATGGATTGTCTTATATAATATGTAATTGAATCAATATTCTTGTTATAACGTCCGTTACCTACTCATTAAGGCAGTGTTTAACCGTTTGTGCCGCCGAGCGTCACCTAACGGATACTTTTTTAGGTTCAAATAAAGCAGTTGTTTTGAAACCGCTAGTGAATATTCAATAAATTAAAACTAAAACTGATTTTAGCTGCAATTAAATAAATTTATATTTTAAATCACCTTCAATTTTGTTTTTTGACATTGTCTAGACACATAATATAGACAATAAAATAATTAAAATAACGATTCTCACTGTTGCATACATTTTTATATAAATAATTAATGCATAAATGACTAGTTTATAAATCCTTGTATTATAATGGATACTAAAAATAAAAAATATTATATCATACTCAAGTCAGGTGACATTAAAAAAACACGTAACTTTAAAAGAGAAGCGGGTAAAAGGCCCACTGACATCGACCAATTAGAGCTGGTTTAATCGAACAGTTAGCCGTAACGGGTGCGCGCGCGCATCTAGAGCGGCCTACTAACACCGAACCGCAACAATCCGTTGGAAACCTGCGCGCTAACTCGTGATTCCGTACAATGTAACATGACTTTCAGTGAATTTACTTTTTTGAAGGCTTACTTTGGTTTGGTTTGACGTTACAAACGGCCAATTACATTATAAACTAATTATCATTTATATTCATTAGCAGAATGATATCATTTTTACAACACGAAGTAACCTCAAGAATAGAGTATTATAGTTATAGCCTAATATTACGTTATCGTTTGATTACAACAATGCGATGTCAGCATAACTGGTTATTT
This sequence comes from Boloria selene, assembly GCA_905231865.2. Taxonomy (NCBI): domain Eukaryota; kingdom Metazoa; phylum Arthropoda; class Insecta; order Lepidoptera; family Nymphalidae; genus Boloria; species Boloria selene. The sequence continues at coordinate 2,811,167 of HG993156.1, forward strand.
TCATACGATTTCATTTACTTTTGCGGTTTACAAAGATTTTATACTATTTAGTGATAAACGACAGAATAATACCAATGCCTCCTTAAACCAATATACGTATACGTACACGATCGAAGGGTTGAGATAAGAAATGTTTATATAAAGCTTTCCAAATGCAATGAGATCGTTCAAAGATCGTTGAAATACTGCGGCGTTTGGCTAATGACTATTTTCGAAATTCATAAGGAGAGTTAGTGAATAATGCTGTATAAGCGGGTAAAAGCACGTGTCCCGAGTTCTGGAAAAGCTAAAATAACATGCTAATTTCATCAGAAACGAATAATTTCATATAAAGAAAGAACTCTCACGTTGCCGAGAATTCACCGCGTGCACTTTAACGTGACCACATACACTTTTTTCCTATAGTTTAGACAGCTAGAAAAAAAACTTAACTAGTTTTATGGTTTTGCCACAATAGGTGCTTAGGATTCATTCTTTCATTGTTATCCTCACTTGATAACAATGCTTTAAGATGTTTTTTGCCAAACTTCCTGTCGTTGTTTAATTTAACCATAATCAATAGGAAACTCGGTACAGTAGTAAAATATGTTTGCGCGTTTGACAAAATTGGAGTCGAAGTTACTTAAAGGTCATCGACATTGTACCGATAGATATTATAAAAATAATAAATGCTGAGGTCAGCTCTCTTGTCCACGTCGCTGCAAACGTGACTATTACGAAATCTAAATATAATTGTTAGCTAGTAAAGCAGTTTGTAAACTTTGGTCACATGTACGCAGGCGTGGCCTCCTAATTTAATTTATGATTTTACTTTCAATTAATTATAACATTATTCATACATAATTTTTATAATACAATAGCAAAACATTTGACTCCTGCATAACGTGGAAATAGTTTATGTAAGAACATAATATGAAGTTAGGAAACGTGACTTATTAATGCTATTTAATGTAAAGGGTATAAAAAAACTTAATGTAGCAACGCGGTTACACAAAGGTGATCCACGTGCAAAGTTGCGCAGGAACTTGCGACAGCATTTTTGCAAGCGTATTTTGTAAGGCTATTTAGAAAATTGCAACGTTATACTAACGTAATGTTTTATTTGTTGCAGAACCACAGTGAAGATCCGTGCGGACAAGGCGTCGTCCGCCGAAATATGGTCGCCGAGTTTATACTGAGTCAGCAACAAATGCTGAGCGCGGGCGCAGGCGCAGCCCTCGGCCCGTCGCCGACACCATTACGCGTGCCTCCACCGCCGCGTTCCAGACTTTCTGTCTCACCACACTTCCCCATGGATCAACCACCCAGCTGCCCGTCTAACGGCAGCACCGGAGATCCTCATGACTACGGAAATTTTGACTTTTCTAAAAGGAAGGAGTTCTTCGGACAGCGCAAGCAGAGGGAATTTATTCCCGACAGTAAGAAGGATGATGGATACTGGGACCGCAGGCGGCGTAACAATGAAGCCGCCAAGCGCTCCCGTGAAAAGCGTCGCTTCAATGATATGGTTTTGGAACAACGTGTAGTTGAACTTTCCAAAGAAAACCATGTACTGAAAGCCCAATTGGATGCAATTAAAGAAAAATATGGAATTTGTGGAGAAAATCTCATAAGCATCGATCAAGTACTGGCTACCTTGCCAACATGTGATCAGGTTCTGTGTGTAACTAAGAGGAGTAAATTATCAGGCAGTGCCATTTTCCCACCAGCACCGCCGCCACCCCCACCAGTAGCCCCGGCGTCGCCTCCATCCCCTCCACCACAACGTGCACCAGAACCTTATCAAGAAAGGCTCCCAGCACCCGAGGCGTACTACCCTCACCCTGCACACTATGAACCACCCGGTTCAGTCCTCAATCTCTCAAGATCTCGCCGAGCTCCTTCGCCATATGAATTATCATCCCTCTCCGGTTCAGGAGACGAAACAGCCGAGCAGTATGCCCCAGAAAACAATTGCCTCCCTCTCAAACTTCGTCACAAATCACATCTTGGTGACAAAGACGTTGCCAGCGCCCTTCTGTCTCTGCAACATATCAAGCAAGAACCCGGGCCTCGTTCCTCACCTTCCTGGGACGGAGAGGGCTCAAGCGACGAGAGAGATTCTGGTATTTCTCTCGGTGCAGAATACAGGCCACCTAGATCCGAAGAAAGGCTAGCAGAAGAGGAGGATGCGCATTTAAAGGCGGAACTCGCGCGGCTTGCTACTGAGGTGGCGACGCTGAAGAATATGATGCACCAAAATAAGTCGCGCGGTCTCGAACATTGAGCCCGCTGCCGTTCGACGGAACGCCGGCACCAGCGCCTGCGCCTGGACCGCGCAGCACCGCTTAAACTGAGTTAACACCAAGCGAATGCTCAATCTACTTCTATTTACGTGTTTTATGTTTTGAGCATTTTGTTTTGTTACGTTGACGGGAATGCTTTAATTCCTTACGAGCAGAAACAGGACACAACGAGTTGATGCTCTTCTGTGCTGTTTGGTCGTTTGGTGTCCGCTCAGTCGCGGCCTGTCCCGCGATCACGTGTCGATATACTCGTACAAACTGTCTCGCCCCTCCCTAGAAGTTACCACGTTTGTAAAGAGATGAAATATATATTTGTATGATATTGTGCAGCTGTACGCGGCTAAGTCGCAACGCCTAATTAATGAATCCTTCCTAGTAGTTTACTCTTGGTGTATTATAGGGTAGAGATAGTCGCATTGGTCGACGCGCGCGTGGACCTTGTATGAGACTAAAATGTTCGGTTTACAGACTTTTCGAGAAGATAAAACTTATCTACTCAGTGATAGATTTAAAAAAATGCATTTTTAGTGGTGAGCTATGTATAATGTGTATGTAATATAAGTGTAGTAGATTTGTTTCATCTATTCGAAGACTCGATAGTGAAAATCGATGGCTAAAGACTATTTCTATGATAAGTTAGTATTAGATCGTAATTTTAAGTCCAACTTAGATGTTTATTTATGTTAATGTATAGTCTTTCTCGATCGGAATGCCCGTTAAGTTCCAAACCAAAAATTGTATGATAGATCCTCTAGCTGTCAAGAACCGCAAACTAATTTTAAGAAAATGAATCCTATGTGCAGTGTATTGATCAGTCTAAAAGTACCAGTGCCTTTGACAATACATACCTACCTTAAAACTACCTTTGAATAATATTTTTGTACATTTCTTAGAAAAACCAAGCCCCTACCATGAGCACTCGCAGCGATTGAATCGTTTTAACGAGTATTTAAGATTTTTGAAGAAATAACGCATGGCGTTCTCACTCACTAATTTTGTCTTGCGTCTTATTGTCGAGTCAAGCCTATGGTTGGGGACTATGTATCAAATCCTTTGAAGGCTAAAACATTCATTGTATTGTAAGTAGTACTCCTAATATTGCCCAAAGGGCATGTGATAGGACTGAAGGAGTTATACTAAGTATTTATTTATTGGATCGTGAAAGAGGATTTTACAATTTATTATCTTTGTATAAGAAACGCTATACGATATGAATAAATTGTGTACATTACAATTAAACATGAATTTTATTTTCACACCTTTATATTTACTCAAAAAGATATACTTCTACTTCAAGGAATATCTTATTTGTAATAATAAATATTATTATCTTTCATTTTTAATAATTTATTAATTTAGTTATTTTATGTTTCTCTTATATCAAAAAGAATAAAAAATAAATATTATACTTATTTCTAAACGAGTTAAAAGTAGTATTAACTAATAGGTATCATAAAATTTAAATTAAATTCTGAATAAAATCCTAATTTATGCAACAAAAACTTGGAAAATGAAAAATTATGCATCACAATGTCAGATTTTTAAATATAATTAGATACCTTCATGCAGAAATTACGCAATTATTAAATATCATTTCAAAATATAGAAGTATATACCTTATTGTGATTTTAGTAAATGACTAAGTACCTAACTAGTTTTTTTTTCTATTTCTTATTTTAGTAAGTAGTAATTACTAATTTGATATTAAAATCAAGCACTATTAATAAAGTAAAACAACCATTTAGGTACTCTTTATACAAGCTCACTAAACCAGTTTCTTGACTAAATTATTTATAAGTATGTAAGATTTTCAACATAAAATGAATTTAATTTTCTTTTGCCATAAATTAGTAGTTAACGAAACATTGACATTAAAATATTAAAAGCTCTTAAAGCATATGAATATTAACTGTATGAAAAAACTTTTAAGTATGTTTAAAAATTACTACTTCGATTCAAGCCACGATGGTCAATCTCATTGAGACTAACCAACTGCCCAGGAGATATTATAGTGCCGAATGCATATTCCTGTCACAGTCATGTTCCTGTGGAACGACTGCATTGTCATACTCCTATGAAACGACTGCTTGGCAAACTCCGTGCTACCCTACTAAATAGAAAGACTTAATTACTAAAGGCATGGGACTCAACCAGTGGCCGAATCTGAAGCCGTACATGCTAGCCACTATGCCACCGAGGCAGTTAAAGTTGCCTACGTAAGTACAATTAAATCTTTTTACTAGAGCTAAAAGTGAAACAGTGTGACATCAGTATTATACATAGTATAATACAAAGTCGCTTCTCGCTGTCTGTCTCTGTGACGTATTAAATCTTTAAAACTACGCAACGGATTTTGATGCGTTTTTTTTAATAGATAGAGTGATTCAAGAGGTAGGTTTATATGTATAACTATCGGAACCCGTGGCTTCGCTTGTGCTAGAACCAGGTAGAGCCCGAGCGAAGCGAGGGTGAGAGGCTAGTATAGTATAAAACAAAGTCGATTCTCGCTGACTGTCCCCATGTATGCTTAGATTTTTAAAACTACGCAACGGATTTTGATGAGGTTTATTTCAAGAGGAAGGTTTACAATTATATGTATAATACACTAGCGGGACCCACGGCTTCGCTCGCACTAAATCCGCTAGTTATCCAATGCAGACTGTACCACGGGAACTATTTTCCCCTGGTTCAGTCTACAGTCTGTGCACTTTATAGATATACAGCCGTCCGTGGTTACCTAAATTATCATTTCAAGTACATTGAATTCGATGACGCGCGACGTGTTGTCGTAACCAGGTTACAAGGTACATGAACGTTTGCTAATTATAAAAACATGTCTTAATATCAATATATGGTTTTCTTCTTTAAAAAAACTTGTAAGGGCGAATCGTACTTACGCGTTGAAGAATCCGTACAACTATTTAATTTAAATAATTGTTTTGTATCAAGGTAATATCTCTGATATTATCATGTGCAAATCATTTATATCATGATTACCACTTGTCTTACGGTGAAGGAAAACATCGTGAGGAATGCCTGCATGCCTGAGAAAACCTAACAAGTTTTCGAAAGACATGTGAAGTCCGCCAACAGGCACTAGGCCAGCGCGGTGGACTATGGCCTGATCCCCCTCGTACTGAGGGAGGCCCGTGCCTAGCAGTGGGACGTTAATAAGGGCTGATGATGATGGTGAACTTGATGACAAAGTGACAAACCCCTGGATCGTGTTTGTTAATGTTTTAAGATTTAAATGATATAATATTTCGCCTGGAATAAACTGAGATCCGCACATAGCGATCTCGATAGATCTTAGACTTATTATATTTTGATATACATTTAGTTTAAAAAGCAGTGGTAGCCCAGTAATGCACTTGCTCGAATAAGCGAGTGATGCGGGTTCAAATTCGTGTCTCGCATCTTTAATATTTTCACGTGCGAATCATTTCTAACATGATTAGTACCACTTGTATTACGGTGACAGGAAAACATCTTTAGGAAACCTACATGTTTGAGAGAACCTAGCACGTTTTCGAAAGACATGTGAAGTCTGCTAACCACTTGGCAAGCATGGTGGACTAAGGCCTGATCGCCCTCGTAGGAAAGGGAGGCCCGTGCCCAGCAGCGGAACGTTAAAAAGGTTTCATAAAAATAATGAACAATAATTGTTAATATTGAACAGAAAGTGCCTTTGAACATTTTTTTTTAAATAAAGGTAATTATTTTAATATTATAAAAGTAATAAATGCAAACGAGATAAATATTTGCAAGGCTTTTCAAACAAAACGATTGCTAAATTGACGCTGTCTTAGCAAATACAAAATTTATTTATTTTATGTAAAATTAAACAAATCATGAGAATTGCTGACTATAAGGCATAGTTAGGTTGATATAAAGGTCATAAAACAGGTGTAAAAATATATTTCATACTTAAGTTAGCTAGCTAGAAAGAATATAAATCTATAGCATAGTATAAAGAATGACAAAGTACGGCAACTTCATACAAACGCACCGCGCGCGGCTTGTATGTGTGCGTCATAGTATCTTTACGTTGCCGCACGCACACTCAAACAATATCTCGAACCGTATATCAGTGCGCCAGTCAAGGCTGACGCCGCACAAGTTTCGCGCGTCACGGTTTTTCACTATATGAAAAATGTGTGATATTCGTAGAAGAACTTATTGCTGTGTGTTTAGGTGTCTAAATTCTTCATCGATTCTGAACTGAACAGTAAACAAATCACTTATTCTAGCATATAATTTATACTTGATGATGAAATACTTATGTAGGTACTTTTATTTTTGTTGTATTAGTTTATTATTTTAATAGGATGTGATATGATTTTATTAATATACATATTATACTTTTAATTTTTTTTAATTGTTACTAATAGCATATTTATGTTTATGTAAACGCAAGAAATTAAAGGATTTATTTTCTAACAACCAAACATTTTTAATACTATTTTCTACTGATATATCAGTTAAGCAAGTAACTACAGGCCTAATAAAAATAATCATAAACATGTAGAAACAAAATGTTTTACATTCTTAAATATATATACTCGTAAATAATAAATATTTTTAATAACACTTCCCGGCACAATGCCAATTTTCTGAGCACTGAATTAAAATTTAGCTACAGTGACAACCCTGTGACAGGCAACTATGGTAACTATGACAGGTAATTATATCGCGGATTGGGTCGAAGTTGCCGTACTTTGTCATTCTTTTTACTATGTCTATAGGTTCTTAGGCAGAGCGGCTTTGACATGCGGCCTAGTATAGTATAGGTCATATGTAGTGGGATCGATTTCAACGAAAGCATTTCAGTGGTGATAAGAGACGCTAATGTCGTGATTTGACAGCAAACTAATATTTATAAATTAGGACATCATTTAAAATATAATGTATGAAAACATGACAATATTATGTGTTAATAATTTATCATACGCGAAAACAATTTCCTCGAAGTCGCGAATAATAAAAAAGGGTCAATTCAATAAAATTATTTTTAGTTGTTTAAAACTTTATTTATATTCGTTATATTAATAATGATTTACATTTATACGTTACACGAAACAATATATGCCTTTTAGGACTAATTAGCTGTGCTAATTTGATCACAAATCCATATTTTAAGCTAATTTTTATATTATACATAATGTTTGATCTTAATATTGAAAGAATTACTTTACTAGATGTAATTTGTTCATGGATGGTTCATGGTGGTACTCTGTAAGAAGACTAGACGAACATGGCTCATATAAAACTGTCATATGAATTTGTCTTACTGAATAGCTACATATAGAAAGTTAACCGTAGATTTTTTAATTCTCTATAATAATTATTCTTCAAATGAACCATGCTTTACCGCCATACAGTAGGTACTTTTAAATCGCGGGCTTTGTCGAAATCAGTTAAATATGAACATAAAAGCTGGACATAATGGACAGAAGGAAAATGCACTGAATAATTAAAATATACTATTATGTGATAGATAATATTAATTAAACCTGCAAATTCTAAGTACAATATTAGTCATTATAATATCATTGACCTTTGCTCTAAGAAGCAAAGTTAAATGTATATTTGTAATGTAAATAAACTTATTTATTTCCAGTTGCGATTATTGAAATAATATCAATCCTTTGAAATAAAAAGACTTGTAAATTTAAGAAAAAAACGAAAAAATTTATCAACAAGAAATATATCATTTTTTGTTTCTTCAAAAAATAGATACTTTCTTTACAATTTTATTTCATACATTAAATGCAAAAAAGGTTCAACCTTCTTATAACGTTTAAAGGATTATTGTGACAAATGTGTGCTATAATATTGTGTTTATTTCAATTAAAAATCCTTATTTTTTTTTAAATTAAGTATGTATAATCTATGTTCACTCTGAAAGAAGATACATAATCTGCTATGATTAAATCCGAGAAATTTGAACATTATTCATATTAAAATTCCATTTAAAAAGAGCATTATTTTTAGGGATTTTGGATTTATACTAGACAATGTCTTAACGATATGATGTGACAACAAACTAAAATTACAAAAAATGTTAAAATAAGATAAAGTTTTTATTCAAATGAATGTGAATACAAAAATTATATGTTTGATAGTTTAAATTTGACTGTTTAACGCCTGTTTACGCCTGAGCATACATTTTATTGTTCCTAATGAGATTTAATTAAAATTTTACTAATAATAACAATTCACATATCGAAAGATAGAGAACATGGAATTAAACATCGATACATTAAGATACATAATTAGATAAGTTACATTTTATTTTTTATAAGAAATTAAGCTAAGTTCACATTCAGAGTATGCAAAAGATATAAAGACAGACTTAATTAATAAATTAACAAGAATAGAATTCATAATTAAAATAATATTAGAAAGAAAACAACACATTTATTATAAAAATAAAACAATATACTAAATTATAAAAATAATTTGTATTATATCTCTTCATAGAACTATAGCGTGAAAATAAAGTCAATTCTAGGTACATGTTTGTGCGTCATCGTCAAAATCACAAAGATTATGCTCAATGCACATACATTTGTATTTAGCCATTGACTAAATATATCTTACTATAGCTGTTATTAGATATTTATTACATTAAATATTTAATAATATTTATACTATACATTTAGTTTTGGAGTAATTGTGTAACTATTCCCTGACCCTTACATACAAATTGCACCTACTCTTAATAGAGTAGTATGTCATTAACCCGTCAGTCTCTGTGGATTTTTCACTTTCTTTACATTATATTAGCAACATTAGAGTTCAATCCAATATTCAATATTGTTTATTTAATTTTAATTTTTTTGGGACAACTTAATTACATAGAGATTGAACTCTTTGTCCACATTCTCAAAGGTTTTAATCATTGATGACTAATAAAAGTTTTAATCTAGGATTTAAAAAACCCCGCTGGCATTTGTCATTTTGACGTTGACACCTAAATAATTTAACCCCAAACGAAACTGTCTTAATTCAGAATATGTTTGGATTATCATTTAACGATAGTGATTGTGTAATAAATTGTCATATAGTGTTTAATTACACGATCACTATATTTTTTTTAAAATATGTTCATAAGATATCAGGATTATGCGACCTTCATATTAAACATGTTCGTCAATAAAAAAGCATGTAGGTATGTAAAAGGAACATGTTAAAAAATAAAAATTGTTTTGACATTTAATTACGAACTTTAAATAAATTGTATTACGTAAATTATAATATACCTGTAGAGGTATTTTTATTTATTTTCATTTAAATATTTTCTTAATTGCAATATTATGTCAATCATAAGCATTAGCGATCTACTTATTCGCTAAAGTTATAAGAAAATTAAATATATTTTATTTCAAATGCAAATCATTGAATCTAATGAACATATTTATATGATAATTCAAACCTTACACGTGTTTTCTGGACCGCAGTTCGTTCGGGGGAAGTTGATCTCATTCGGCAGCCTTAGGGATGATCTCACCACAACTGAGGGGGTGCGCTTCTAGGGGTAGGGTGGGGATGATAGGTCGTAGCTTTGCTGAACTTAACTCGTTACTTTGAACCCAGAGCTCGAGCTGTAAAAGAAGTAAAAAACTGTTAATAATTAAAAAAATACAAATGTACCTAATGTGATTTAAATTATTTTTCTGAAGGAAATATCTTAGACCTATTAATTATCTTGTTTAGGTTAAGCGAGTACAATATCTCTTTTATTTTTTACAATCAACTAATGATAATAATGAGAAAAAATATTTTTAACTACATTTAAAAATTAACGTATGGCCTTGTAACGCCTGCTAAGGCCAGGCAAATGATGTTTAATACCATTTCAAATATATCCTCTTAGAGATCGTATCTTAAAAATCTTATCAGTGAAGTACTAGCAATCTTCGGCGAGTAATGTTAGTAGTGTAATAGATAATGGAAATAATGGAAATGATCTACGCTTAAGCACTTTGATTCGAGCGCAAACACCGACAATGATAGGTAGTCGCCCGTGGCGAAGCAAAGTTTTACGAACCGAAGTGCCTCACTACACTCTCGTATTCCTTAAACTTCGATCAATTTCGCGAGTAGTGTGGTGCTTGTACAATCTTACCTCTGAAGGCATTTTTTCCGGTGGCGACCTACAACTACCGGAACAGTGAAGTTGTAGGAGTAGTTCAGCGATCGCAGCAACCGACGTGTCTATGATTCTCTGTCGACACAAAGCCACGGCGTGGACGAACCCCCCCGGGCCTATAAACTCGTGCTCCATGAAGAACGTTTTTTCGTCCCAGAAAATAGCCTAGAAAGTGAAAAAAGTATATTGACAAAGATCGTGCAAAGCAGACCCTGGCTATAGCCGGGATTAATGTCAGGATGATGAAGACTAAAGAAATAATTTTTATATAGAAAAATAGCTAAATTGAATTATTTATCAAAACTAAAATCGCAACAGCAACACAATTTTTACCTATATTTTATACTTAAAACACCTCCAGAAAAAAACAAAAAAGAATTATTCAAAAGGTCCAGCTATTTTTGACTTATAACGACACGTTTTTATATACACAATAGGTACATATAAGACTATATTTATTATTTTTATCTAAAAAAATAATTTAATAAGCAATTTCTTTAAGTTTAAACGCCCCATCATTTAAGTCTACCGACATGAAACAAGGAAGTTTGTTTTCGTTCATTTGAATATACCATACATTTATTACAGTTTACATTTTTTATGCAGTACTTTGAATGTGAGTGTTTACGGGTTAAAATCCCGTTACGACCGGAATATTGTACTCACATTGTAGGTAGGTACATGATACTCGTAGTAAATTATAAAAAAAAAATATAGTAAGCTTTTTATAGCGATAACTTACTAATAATATAAATTATAATTACATAATTTAATGAAATTTTAATTCAATATATTTTGATTAGGTATATATTTTCAAAAATGTGGTTATTTGAAAAAATATTTTTCGTAAATTAATATCAGTATGACAATTATTATTTTGCTCTGTGTCTATGTCAACGACCCATAAATCAAAATGTCGCTTATATGTCAATTGGTAGTTAAATACGTTAGTCATTTTTTATTTGACATCACACCTTACTCAAAGTCAATGTGACAGTTTTCCTTCAATTTAAGTCACACGTTCGATTTCCGGGTAGCGTGTTCGCTAATTAAAATAAAATTTCTAAAGTATAACCTCCTCCCTTTCCGAAGTCGGTTAAAAGTAGCCTAATTTACGTCTTATAGCATTAGCTCTGTAAGTGAAAGTCCCGTTAAAATTGGTTTAGCTGTTTTAGAGATTAGCCGGAACAAACAGACAGACAGATAAAAAATTTAAAAATTTGTTTTTTGTTGCTAGTTTTGTATATACTTTCATATGCATTAAGTGAAAAGCTGTTAATTTGAAATTAAAAACAAACACTCCATTTTTTTATTATATCTATAGATGTTATCTATACATTAAGGACATTTTTAGCAAGCGCTTGTAAAATAGGTTTTGTGTAAACTCGTGTTGTCATATTTATTAGCATTTGTCACTCATCATGAGAGTGAAAGAAGTATTATAGAGGACTTTTTAAGTAGATGACGTCTTTCAGTTGAATTTCCTTGACCCTCTTTACTTTATTGAATGTTCGGAAAGTTCAATCACATTATGACGTAGTGTATCATCGGCCTATTTGACATATGAAATGAAAATTTATGAGTCTCTTGGCACGCTTTGAAGCCACTAACAAGAGAATTAGATTGTACTGTATGAGTCTCGATTCATAATAAGTCTTTAAAGTTGTAGATTAAGACATTAGCAATAAATTTTTAACTTGTTACTTTAGTTACAAAGAGTTTGATGAGTCTATTACTTTGTCCGTCGCGGGACACTAAGACATACGTTTACTCGCGGTTTTTTTTTCAAATCCTATATAAAAAGAATAGATGAAAATCATTTATAATAATAAAAGAATAATTGTGATAGTTGAAGTCACGATAAGAAACACATGTTATATGTACAAGTTACAACCAGTTGCCATTCAAGTACCCGTCTTCATACAAATAAAAAATAATACACTTAAAATGTAATGAAAAAAATTAAATTTTATTTTAAAAAAGCGTGGGGTGCATGGTGTCATTATCATTTCGATAATATCTTAAAAAGCACCCCACGCTTTTTTTAAAATAAAATTTTATTTTCTATTTTTTAGTTCGGTTTTCTATAAAAAGCGTGTTTTTTAGTTTTTTTAAACTATTATTTATTTTCTACTTTTTCTAGCAAAAATCATATTTTGCAAATTGAAAAATGGAAAAATTTTATCAAATTAGTGTATTGTCATCGGTCCTCAATAAATCTACAAAGTTTGAACGAAATCTGGCCGTTTAAAGTGGGTCAAAATCGCGCCCAAAGAAGTCGGTTACAAACAAACATACAAATATACAGGTGAAACTAATAAAAAGCGTGTAACAATTAATTATAGGTACGAGTAGTTAAGACAAAATCAATATTTGTATGACACAAGTCCTATCTAAGGACCAAAAAGAATCTTTACAAGAAGGAATTACCTTAGAAGTAATGGTGAATTTGGTGAAAGGTTTCAAATAGCGCCTATATCTGATTGTAGTGGCTGCCTGAAGTACGGAACCACCTGCTGCTTTAATATTTGCGTAGAGACCACTTCGCTCATAGAAATCAGCTCTCGCGAAGTCCAACTCACGTAAATAGCGCGCGTTGTTCATATGGTAGAGCAAAGTGTCTATATCGTTTAGGAGACACCACGCTGGAAGCAATAGAATAGCTGTTATATTAGACGATTGACACATTTATGAGATAGAGTCATTGCAATGACAAAAAATAATGGTAAAATTAGCAGTTGGTCTTTTTGATTAAAAAAAGTAGCAGCAGTTCGAAAAACAAATCCTACATAATATAATAAGGTTAAATTACTGATTACCGTTTGCTAAGCGTATAAGTTTATGTCAAGTTTAATGTCTCATATAACGTCCTACACAATTTTCATCCTTCATATTTTTGCCCTATATACGTATGCGTATAACATGTGCACTAGTAATTGATAAAATAAAAAGCTTTTTTATTTACGATTAATTAAGCTTTTAACTAAGCAGTGATGTATAAAGAGAAAGAAAATTTTAATAAAAATATAATTTACTTAATTATATCAATAAAATTCATAAAAGCTGGTTTGATGACACGTCATTTTTCCCTCAACTACTAACATACAGAGCGCTTTGGAAAAATCTTATTGGGAAAATTGTAAAACTGACTGATGATGTAAAATGACGGAAATAGAGCCGCTAAATACCCTTTTGGGGTAGAGTTATATAAAAAAACACATTTCCCAACTCGTTGCTAAAATGTATAATTTACATGATAACCTTACAAACGTATGTGCATTTCGCTATAGGTTGTCTCAAATTCGATTCCTTGCACGTAAATCACAAACTTTTCGATCTTTCAACGTTTTCTCTGTCTACTATAAAAGTTATTTAAAAATCTGTTTAAAAATGAGTAAATTACTTACATTGCACCTCGGTAGAATCCAAAATGCAGATTTTCTTCCTGAAGTACCGGGCCTTTGCCACTGTATACATCATACGCGCAAAGTAGGCCACATCTAAAGTGCTGTAGAGCAAGAGGGACCCCGCCACCACCACCGCCCCCCATCCAGGCACCCATATCGTCCACATAATGTATTACTATGTAGCTTAACTATACCTATAAAATTTAATGGAATAAGTAATCAATTTTAAAAAAATTGCCAAAAATATACGACTATTTAAACATAACGCCTTGTTTTATGAGTTCATTCGCTGAGTTTACCTAAGAACCTATAAGACAGATGTAAGAGCCTTATACATAATTCTATTTTAAATAAATATATCTTATTTAATAAATATATAATAATTTATATAAATCACTGACACAGCAAGTATGATCACTACAAACTGAGCCAAATGTGTTGTCATACAAAAAAAAATTGTAACCCAATTTGCAAGCAATGCAAATGCAATTTTGAGTAACTAAAATTTTGCTCAGACATTTCATTCAGGAACGCAGCACAATTTTGTTTTAATGATAACAATTAAATTTAAAACCATTTAAAACCACTGTTACCGAAACAGGTATACGCTGGTAGTAAAGTGTAATTATATTTATGAATAAAAACTTTTTAATTTGTTCAAAATACTACTTATACGAAACACTTATCCTTAGTTTTAGAACAAACTCTTTTATTGCATATAATTAAATATGTGTCTTAAAATATGTACTTATATATTTTATACGTTTCTTGTAGCTCTTTGCCAAAACTATCTACAATTATTAAATAAAGTGAATAGGTACCTACTGCCTAGTTCACGTTGAAAAACTCTACCCACCACCATACTAGTAAGTCATATTGTGTCTAAACTATGCTTACATTTAAAGAAATTGCTATTGCTTTGCTATAAAAATACAATTTAAATAAAAACTAAATCTACTAAAAAGTAGAAATTGAATAAATTATAACTAAAATATATAAAAAACTAAAAACTGAACTCACCAAGATGTTACTTGAAGCCGGCGAAATGAAACTAGCAGTAAAACATCACCGCGAACGAAACGTATATGACAATTTTGCCTTAAAAGACAAAAATATGTATTTATTAGTTAATAATAAATGGAAAATTAGATTTTTATATTTTATAATAACCTCTAAGGCGGTGTCAAGAATTTTCACGTACAAAATAGTGACATTGTATGCGCGCGCAGGACGATCGATAAGTCCGTACATGTATGCTATTGTTACCATTTTCAGCCTTATTAGTAAAGTTTGAATAAAATGTATAGTTAGACCTGTTCAAACCGGCCACAAGGCGCTATTTAACCTGTAGACCTCTAATATTTCTACTTTATACTAGTTTCCAATTTGTATAATACCTAGATTCTAGAATAGAACTCTACGTACCCAAAAGCTTTCTGTTTATTCCAAAAATATTAGATATCAAGTTTCATGAAAATCCATATATTTAAAAAGCAAATGAGATGAACACGTGTAAAAATCAACATAACCAACAGACGTATTTTCTTTCGTCTCTTGTAGGCGAGACAATCAGTTTAATAGAGGAAGTTCGGAAGTAAGAGGAACCTCTCCATTAAATGAATCAAACTGGACGGAGGCTCCTGTGACTAACCTAAGAATTGAAGATTTCTGTCAACTCGTGTAACATTAAATCATTAAATGGTTTTAAATTCGCTAGTATAAAGTTAATGAATTTGTTTGTTTGAACACGCTAAGCTCCTAAAGTAATAGTCCCATTTGACGTAGGTGTACGTCATTACCCAGACCAAATCTTGACCATTCTCCTATAAAAAGTGTCAATTTAAAAATAAATATGCTACTGGATAACATTTTAGAACTTTATTTAAATATCATCATTATCATTGAACATCATATTTAACCTGCTTAGGACATAGGCCTCTCCTATGGCACGCTACTGAGCTTTCAGCTCTACGTATACATTACTTTGCTCTACAAATTCAAATATAATGAACTAATAAGTACATAGGTATATTCTAAAATGGAAATAAATGACGTAGGAATATTTTAAAGCTGTAAGCCAAGTTGCTCCGATTCTAATGGCATATAATATAAAGACGGACAGTCAAACTATCAATTATTATTTAATTAATGTTAAAATTATTATTTATTAAGTAAATAAAATTAAAAGACAATGGGCCAATCGTTCAATCACAATTGCTAATACTAATATGTTATTATTAATCTCGTACTTATTAGGTATATTTACTACCAGTTTCAATAACTCTATCTACCGATGACTGGTAGTTACTTTCATACTATTTTGACACATTAAAAGTTACAACCTGTCAAAATCGTATGAAAGTAACTAACAGTCATCGGTAGATAGAGTTATTGAAACTGGCAGTTAATCTACCTATTTATTCGAAAAATCAAAGTGAAGCGCCCTTATCACAATGAAAACAGACGCCGTCACGATTATCGATTCAACTCAAATCCAGATTTAAAAGACCTCTTATATAAAAATAATAACTAACAAACTAAGTTTTAACTAAAGTGGTTATCCATTACGCTATTGACGGGCATTAGCAATGTAAAGTCGTTGCCCGGTGACCTCGGTTGTGTTCTTGCATCTCTATCTATTGTTTGGTGTAAGAGCAAGACAGCACATGGCACGATCCGACATTTTGACGCGCAGTGACGTGTTAGACCAGAGAGAGTAAACAGTGCATTCTGTTAGAATTATTATAAAGTAATTTTAATAATATGCGTGAGTTTAAATATAATGTAGTACATTTAATCCACGCAGTTAGGGACAGACCATGTTTGTGGGATAGGACAATAGACTCTTATAAGGATCGTGTAGAAAGACGTGCGGCTTGGGATGAAGTTTTCTCTCTACTCGATGAACGATACGAGGATATGACGCCTGAACTGAAAAGGATTACTAGTAAGTACCTACTTACTTTGCTTGAATTTATTTTAACAGTTTTAATTAACAAGATATTTTATGGTAGAATAATAAAATTGCTAAACTATTAATCTTATGTAATATTTTATATTATAAATATTTTACTTAATCGGGATTCGTCACGAGGTTTCACGTGACGTATAAGTTTATTTACGCGACTAAAGCAGTAAGAAAACATCTAAGTTTCTTTGAATCTTTTTAGTATGAATTTATCTTTTATAGTAATGAAGTAAACTAATAAATATTTTTCTAATTAAATACAAATAAGTAAGTAATGCAATGTACCTTTGCCTTGTTGTTTGTTTTTAGTTTTAAAAATAACTATTCTTTATTAGGTATTTGGGTGAATATAAATAAATATAATTTATATTATATTTATATGTTATAAGTTTTATTATATTTATTGCAGGTGAACAGATACAGTCAAAATGGACGAACATAAGAGATACATTTGTTAAAACACTAAAATCTAAAATGGGAAAGCCAAAACGAAAATATGTCTTATACGAACACTTAACATTCCTCCTAAAAGTCGCGTCGATTGGAGAAGATTTCTCCATAGATTGTAATTCTGACGACAGCGCTGTTTTCATGAAAACTGAACGACAGAGTCCAAAAGAGATCGTGAGCCCAAGAAAAAAATCTAGAAAATCTGATTATAGTGATGAAGAACCAAAAAGAAGTAGAGATTATGATAAATCAGAGGTCGATTATGTAGAGGTAGATGAATGTAATGATCCGAGAATAATGAATGAAGATGAAGCTTTCTTCGCATCTTTATTACCGACTGTAGTTAAATATTCTGAAGACGAAAGGCTAGAGTTCAGGATAGAAGTGCTAGCCGTGATGAAGAAGATTAAAGAAGAGAGGAAGTGGTCTAATGATGTGTAAGAATGAAGATTCAATACGTAAAAATGCGAATAAAATGATGTGTTAACTTTTTAAATGGAACATAGGTACCCAACATACGTATGCCAGTCTTTCAATGGCCAATGTTTTTTTGAAATTATCAAATACTAGCAAATTAGCTTCTGGTATTTTTGTCATGCAGAGCAAGCACAACTACTAATTTATTTTCTATCTAACTTAGGTTGAGCATGATTTCTGATTTCTACGTGACATTGGCGAAGTAATCTGAACAGAACTGGCAAACTTTTAAAGTCATGAACAATTTATTTGAAAGATTTCTGACTGAACTGAATAATTATTCAATTGATGTGAGTTTTTTGCACAGAGCAGATGAATATTTTTTGTATTGCATTCGGCAGTGTTGTCAACTTCAGAGACTACTCCCACCCGCTCACCTTGCTGATTGCAAAGTTACAAATTAAAAACGATTTAAAGAAACGTCTTTATATTTCGATATATTATTGGTGTACTAGCGATTTTGCGTTAGCGAAGCCGCTACTTCCGCGGCTGTATATGTGTTACTTTTTCGTGGTTTTATTTTGAGTATTGGTCCTAAGTTTTTAATTTTACGTCAACCATGGTTTAGAGAGATTGAAGACACCATATTTGCTATATTCGAAACGTCAAGAATCTAAAGCCGCGGAAAAATAATTTTATTTACGTAAATTAAGTATCTATGATGTTTAGATATATTTTCCTACAGAATCACTTAACCCATCGTATACCATACCCCGTCTATAGACGTGGGCCTAGGTGCAAATCAGGTAGCCACGGTACATGAATTGTTAATATTAGTTATCGCAACTGCCTACCTTATATCATCACAATGTATGTATGTATGTATGTAGGTACATACAAACGAGTACATACATATTTAGTGGTTGTTAAAATAATATGTATTTTAAACTTTTTTTAATCATAACACCATCCTTTAACAAAAGAACATAATATGTGTACAGCTGTTTTATTTTATTATGAGTGAATGCAAATTATAGCATTTGCGTAAATTCTGATTATAGTTATTAAATATATTTGTCCGCCTTAATAATGTAAGAAAACTATTGTTATTTAAATGTTATGTACATATGTAAAATAAATTTTAATGTTTACTTTTTGTATTTAATTTATTACTTGCTACATACGCACGCACGCACATACACACGAACACAAACGAACGCAGTCATAAATCAATTTATGTCATTAATTACACAATGTCTTGTAAACATAAATCTCTATAGAAATGTGTTAGATAAGATAAATAAAAGATAATATTTATTAATAGTTAAGTTTTAATGATCATTTTGTGTAGCACTTTTAAAATAATGTTTACAATAATCACAAAAACACATTTGGGTTAAATAAAAAATAATGTTTGAACCTCCTAAACATTTAGTTCTTTACATTACATCTAATAAATTGTAACTTCTTATTGGAAAACAACGAAACATGTAAACACTGTAGTCATGAGTAATATCGCAGTCTACAATATCGAATAACAACTTATGGATTATATAAAAAATTCCAATCTTACGTTTAGAAATGGCTGAAAAAAAGTCTTTTTCCAGAGAAAAAAAAATTCCAAAAACTTACGGAGACCGTCCTGATAGTGGACTATTGCCTTTAGTTTGGCGTCGAAAACATCTAGATATCCATTTAAAAATACGCCAACCCATCATAAAACCGGACTAAAGACATGTACACAGAACTTTTCTAACATCACTATCTTATATTACTCGAAGTAACATCCATCTATGGTATAGACTCGCTTACGAGCGCACAAAACGTTACAATTCACTATATAATACCGTTAGAGAACGGCTGAAGTCGCTAAATTCACTAAATTTTATATACAAGTCGCAAATTGCGATACTTCACCATAAAAAGAGCATCTTGCCCCGACTTATATACAAAAGCGGTAAAATACTGAATGAAATAGGCTTATAGCCGAAAATCGAACGTAGTTTCCGCATACATTCTATATAACGGTATAGTGACTAGACCCCTAAAATATTGGGGGGACAAAAGTTATTTACACCCTTACGACGGATAATTAAATTTAAGTTCACTCTAAATTAACATTAATTCTAATAAACGTTTAAATGTAACGTCAACCCTTCGCAAAGTAACCAAGTAAGTATAAACTGAGTCTAGAAAAATAAGCCAAGTTAAAGCTTGTCACAAATTTGTGCATTTCCCATGGAAGTTGCCTTTTAATTAAATCTAATATAGTACAGTATAGAAAATAAAAATTATAATACGGCAAAGTTAAGGAGAATCACGTCAGTCTAAATATAGAAGGGTTATAATATTCGTACTAACATTAAACTACGACAAATTCACATTGAGTATGGCTTTTACTATAAACTTAAGTCTATTTTATAGTTTTATACATTCAATACATCAATCACATATATTAATATGGTTATATTACATGAAGTTTAACAGTCAAAATATGAGAAAGTAAGTAGAAATTATAATATTTTGAACTAATCGGTGGCAGTCACTTAACACAAAGCTCGATAACGCTTCAACAAAATAAAAGTACACTTACAATATGAACGTAAGCTATTTTTATTATATACAAAACAATTTCCAACAATATTTTTTTCAAAAGAGTAAAAAACCTCGTGAATATATCGCGATCAGTCTGGCGCGACATGCGGCCGAATAAAGTCGAAGAATCAGTATAGTCTTAAACCGGAAGATGTCATATTGAGTTTTATTATATTTATCTATTCCTTAAAGTTATCGCCATTTAATTATCCTAACATTTAGAAGATTTTCTTAAAATATAATATTCTCTGTCACATCCAGTATATGTCATATCCAGTGTGTCATATCAGTGCAAAAGTTTCCTTTCATAAATTCTTAATCATTTTCAATTATATAAGAACTGTTTATTTTCATATTAATTATTAAAGTCTAAAGTCGGTTTTTTCTTAGGTTTCTTAGGCCTGGGGGGTACCGGAGACCCGTTGCAACAAGAGCAGTTCCTCTTAACCACTCCTCTTCCTGAAGCTCTTCGTCGTATTTCCAGGCTATCCGATCTATCTTCCAAACTTTCTTGGTAACCAGCTCTTGTCTTCCCGGATAGGCTTCTTTCGCCATCCCCATCAGGGTTATGGTACAATCGTTTCGCGGGATAAGTTCTTAATGGCGGGTGATCATCTGATGATCCACTTCCGCCACGATCGACAAATCTAGCTTCTTTTATTACTGAATCTAATCTCACGTGAGTTCCCACCCCACTGGAATCGGTCGAGTTTGTTTCATCGTAGGGGCTCTTGCAGCACTTTTCGCTATCACTGCTATTATAATCGACAGGTCGTCGACTATCTGACCGTTCGGATGTTGAGTTCGATTCCCAGAACAGTTCAGTGTTTCTTTCCGGCAATGAGTTGTCTTCATCACCGTTGTGTATGGATTCGTGGTTTACGTTTCTCGGACTGTCTTCGGCTACCATGTTTGCATCAACACCAGCTATGAGACCTTCCGGTTCATCGATTAAATATCTGGATGTTCTTCTATCATCTTCGTAGTAGACCCTTCGGATAACTTGCGTAGCATTCCCCGTTGAATGTACTATGGTTGATGCTGTATTTGATAGATGTAGTTCTCTTGAATCTGTTAATATGTTGTCAAATTTGGTGACTCCATCATCTTTCACTAAAACAGATGGGAGATTAAGGTTTTCATGTGGATGGGAGGAGTTGATTATATGTTCCATGTTGGCGTATTTCACGCTGTGTATGTTTTCTTGCGAGGCCTGGGATATGACTGTGGTTTGTGGAGCGGTTACCAGCACTGTGGCGGGAGCTCTGCTGGCGTGGAATATCGTTCGACCGTTGGGTCCAGATATTGTGATCGGCTGAACCTGAGGTAGAGAAATATATTAGATAGGGATAGAAAATACACTTAGTAACTAAGAAAAATTACCTACATTAAATGAAATATAGTGTAAAACTAATATTCTGATTACATCAGATTTAAGTTTCAAAATTAGTAAAATAAAAAATATCAATAAGTTAAAAAAAATCACTACATAGTATAAAACAAAGTCGCCTTTTCTGTCCCTATATCCCTATATCCCTATGTGCGCTTAAATCTTTAAAACTACGCAACGGATTTTGATGCGGTTTTTTCCAATAGATAGAGTGATTCAAGAGGAAGGTTTATATGTATAACTAGCGGATCCCGCGGCTTTGCCTGTGCTAAATCTAGGGAAGAGCCCGAGCGAAGCGAGGGCGAGTCGCTAGTAATATATAAATTAAAAACTTCAAGAAACATGTACATACTTAAAGGCCTCAGTTATTGATAACATTTCATGTTCTTGCATAACTTAAAAACATTATTTTAGTAATAAATATTAAAGAGAAGCAAATGCACCTAAACGATATAATTATGTATAACCCCGTAAATTTGTAAATACTGTTAGATTATAATTTCGCAGCTTACAATATGTCGATATTGTAAACGGAATGCACCTCGCGCGCTAATTGTTCAACCAATTAAGATTGATTTTCCTAACCTTTATTACTAGGTTGGATAGGTTAGAACCTGACCACTAGCAAGCCATGAGCAACTAGAACTTTTAAATAACCAATCAGCAATCGACCGATTTCACAATTTGACGGTTTCACTTTGATGGATTACAATCTAACGGTATTTACAATTCCATGGTGACATGCACATCGATTACAGAAATAATAGAATATTCCATCTAACGCTTACCTCATCTTCATCTGTAGGCTCACTGTGGAACGTGGTATTTGGATGTGACCGAGCAAACTCTTCTTGATCCAGGTTTATAGTCGCTTGTCCATCCTCGCTGACGGTGACGATGCCCTCATCTAACCCGAGGGTCACCCCCAGGTCCTCCTGATCATCAATCTCGCTGTGCAGGATATGGTCGGTGGCTATTTGATCATCTATATCCGGTTGGGGTATCATACTTTGATTCAAAATTGTTGGTTGCGCTGAAAAGATATTGTTTTTGTTTAGAAATTAAGCTAAATATAGATTGTAAAACATAATTTATTCAAAACTTTTACTGAACTTCAGTACAAAACATATTTGGTTTTCTAAATGATAATAAATAAAAATAATAAACTTATTATGTCAGTAGTATATTATATTGTATTTCCTTACGGGTATTTGAATGTTGCTGAGCCTCATGAGCAGGTGAAGAGTTGAAAAGCAGTTCAGCTTCAGGGAACAGCTCTGATGCAGATGGAGAGTCAACTCCCAGGTCTTCGCATTCTTCAGACAGCGATTTCTGTAAAAAACGTGTACCCTGGAGCCAAGGTCTACATTTCAATATGATAACCAAAACAAAACTTAAAGTATGATGGAGGATGAATACTAATTTAGATGTGAAATTAAAATAATTTATAAATTAAATTTAATTGAAGAAAAATTATTAGAATTAGAATATTTTTAGTAACAACGAAAATGTACAAATAATAAAATAGAAGAACCACTAGTTAATTACATTAATTAAACTTATGTTGTTGCAATGAATTGTAAAAAAATGTGGATTGATAAAATGATTTGGGTGTTATATATTCTTTAATATGTTGTGCATTTTACCGATTCATTTATTAATATACTAGCGACTCGCCCTCGCTGCGCTCGGGCTCTTCCCTGCATTTAGCACAGGCAAAGCCGCGGGATTAGCTAGTTATGCATATAAACCTTCCTCTTGAATCACTCTATCTATTAAAAAAAACCGCATCGAAATCCGTTGCGTAGTTTTAAAGATTTAAGCATACATAGGGATATAGGGACAGAGAAAGCGACTTTGTTTTATACTATGTAGTGATGTTGACCCGGGTACAGCTGGTTAAGCTATCATCATACCAAATATCATCAAAATCTGTCCAATGGTTTTCTCGTGATGCGGCCACAGACAGACATAAATTATAAATGAAATTATCTTTTTGGATTTTGTCGTGGATTTATTTAGATTTTTGGTTCTCGATGTTTCAAATGGTTTACAGCAAGGGAAGGGAGACCCTCTCCGAACATGTTAAAATATCGATTTCATAAAATTTATAAATAGCAGACTGGTTTTCATAGTATTCATTTCGTATTGCCGATTTTTGAAGATTTTTATAATAAGTGAATATATGTCACAAGTGAATATGAGAAAAATTAATAGTAAAATGATGTTTAAGGAAGGATAGATGTGAACAGAAAAAACTGATTCCTACAAAAATACTCATAATAAATGTTTCTTAGCGTGACATCTTGGTTTAGTTCCTTTTCCAAAAACATCTTCTGGTCGTGAAAATTGTTTCAAAATATCTAGTACCTGTAAACGTAACTCGTGCTCCAATATTGCATATTTGTGTCGCAACGCGGCCACATGTGCTAGCCGGTGTTGGCGATTCTTGTCCTTTTTCTGAACCACCTGTATGACATAATCTTATTAATTCATGTAAAGAACCAAATATTTTTTTATAATTTGTATGCGATAGAAGAAAACAGCATAATGTCGCTGTAGAATACCTCGTATGTCAAAAATGCATATTTTTTATGTACGTATACGTACATACGTATTTTATATTACGGTGAAACCGTAACCTCAATACATGACTACTGTGCCATATTTGGAGTAAAACTAATACCTCTTGTTTGAAAAACATTGACAAAATAAACTTTAAAGTCTGTTAAGTTTGAATCTTTGGACATACGAGGTTATCATTCTACAGCAACGATAAGTAAGCTTAATTTTTTTCATAATAATTACAATTTTACGAAACATTTATATGGTATCACATTAATGGCTAGAAAGCGTTCAAATGCTACAGAGTAACGTTTTAATATTATTTTAAGTTTCTTAATTTAATTAGAACATAACGGTAAAATAATGTTTAATGTGGTTAAAATTTATTTATATTTTACTTAATATGATTTTTATGACGGTCTAAGAAAGATTAAACTACTACACATTTAAGTAACATAGGTTCTAATAAAGTTTCGTCCAAATGAAGATGATTTACATGCTGACATGACTATGGAGTAACCGAGGAACTGCTACATGCAAAAATTATACACATCTCATATTCAAATTCGACTACACGAAAGACGGAAAGATTCCAAAATAAGCGATACGATAACGTTTACAAACATTTCACCGAAAGAATAAAGTATACAAATTAAAGTACAAACAATATTAAAATGATTGGGAAGACATTTATGACACTTTTACAGTATGGAATTTCTTTGATTCGAGTGTAGATGCCATATATTTTATAGAAGCGACAATTTTATTAGTATGTATTTCTTACAAGAAACAAGTATGTAATTATAAATATTTGCACAGTATTACAATTTGACTTTCTTTAGAAAAAGCAAGCTAAGCATTGTAATCTCCATAATAATATGAATATCCATAAACAGTTAAGCTTTATTTAAGGTTAAAGGTTTTATGACAAAATCTTTGTTGTCTTATTTATTTCAATTGTTTAACAAAAAGGTAAAGCACTTGTCGCATCTATGTATTTATAATTCCACGGCAAATCAACACCGAAGGAAAGAAAAGCGGTTAAAAGAAATCGAGGCGTGCATGTCTACTAAGAGGCTTTCTAATCTGAGGGGGTCGGCGTCAGTACTACAATATCGTGTCCTTCTTAAAACAAAGTCACATCAACTTCATTACAGGAGATCCATTTAAACTCATGGGTAATTTGTTATTTGTATATAATTAAATGTTTAAATGTGTTTAAACAGATCTCTCAGAACATAGTTTTAAGGCGCGACTCTTCATAGCAAGGACACGGTATGATCACCTGGTAGGCCTTATCGTCGGAATCTGACGCGTCAATATCGTATGCATAATGAGACGAATCATCTTGAGAATCTAAGATGTACGACTTTTTCGACTCTACGTCGAACATCTTATCATATATCCTTTGCGCCTCCATATCGGGACTGTATCGATCTGGGATCGCGTCCTGAAGTTTCAAAATTTTCGTCAACTTATCAACTTAATTGTTTTGATACCATAAGCGTTAGACGAAAACCTAATATATTTAAACAAATTTTAATATTTACTTGACTGAAACATTACGATTTGTACTGATGGTTAAATACAATAAACCTATTAAATATACATAATATATTTACTTACAAGTACTGTTCTTTCCATATTTTCTGTTGTAACCGTTTCTTCGTATGAATAGTCGTTGGGATCAGCAGTTAAATGCCATGGCTCCGATTCCTCAGGACTCGGACTTCGCTCTGGTTTTATATCCTGTGATTCACAGTCTGTCCAAGGTGAGCTGCTTGCTCTAGTTTCGATTAGTTCTGGTGGTGTCGATGGTGAAGGAGGAGTTGCATTATCTGGTGGATGAACTGTCGTAGCCGTTGCCAGGTTAAAAGCCTGGAGATTATGAAGTGCTGATGTAGGCAGACGTATGTGACGAACCCCTGGACGTGCTAAAACTGGTTTTAAACCAGCTGGGCCGACTAGACGTTGTAAGAATAGAGCATTAGTAGTGCCACCTTCTCCACCGCCGACTGTTAGTAGCTTTGGACCACGGTTTGTCACAATAGCTATTTGTTGGCCCCCTTTTACCATAGACACAGGAAGAATATAATTAGCTGGCATAAGAACTGCAGTTGTAGGCTTACCGCCAGCTCCTCTTGCCACAGTGATGGTTTGGCCGTCAGCAACTATTACATTACGCTGTTGCTGTGGTCTAGGTGGAGAGGTAGAGGAGCTTTCATTCTCAAATGTAAGTTTTCTGACTACTTTACGTGGACTGCCTTGAGGAGAATGAGTGTCTAAACAGTTTTCAGAACAATCACCATGTGATGTCCCACAGCTACTATCTTCTGATCCCATAGTTCGGCTCGTGTCATCTCCTTGAACAGGACTGCTATCACGACCCCCTGAACGGCGAGAGCCACTCTTTTTACGTTTAGACGACCCAGGATTCGATTGAGCATTAGTTCGCCTTCGTGGAGCAGGTTTATCCTTATCAGGAGAATTTTCTACCTGTTCTTTATACTCTGCTAAAATATACAGTATTCTCTGCGTTGTTTGCTCATCTTCAAGTGGTTTTTGAGTTGATGTTTTTGGAGGGACAGAATTTATTTTCAATGAATTTGGTGGATGTGATGACGACTTTGGTCGTGACTTAGACTTACTTTTAGCTTTGGGTGGATTTTGTTGAGAAGACAATTCATTTAATGACGATCCACTTGTTACAGTGTGAGGAATTTGGGCATGTGTGGATGAAGATGGCGATTCTAAAGTACTGGAGGAATCCGGAGATCGTACGAAGGCTGATGTTGTAGTTGCTGATGTTTGTGGTTTTCGATTAACATAAGCGACGTTAAGTGATTGGTTAGCTCCGATTGAATATAAAATCTGCTGTGTCGATTCTGTAACAGTAGATGTCACAGAAGTGCTACCTTTCTTGTCCGAAGTCGTATGTAGTTTAGGAAAGTTATTATTAGAATTGGGTTGAACTGTGCTTCTTTCTTTAACTTGTTCTAAAACCATGTCAAATTCTCGTAACTGTTCAAGGGTAGACGTACTCATTTGAGGTTCAGAGGATTGGCTGTCAGAAGTAACTTTCACCTGCCTTACATGAGCTTGGGGTAAGCGAATTGTGTGTTGTCCGAGAGGAGGAGCCGCCGTCAATACTAATTGTTGATAGACCGGTTGATTCGCACCACCTATCACATTTCGTTGAATTTGGAAGAAAGATGGTCGAACTACTCTGGCACCAGACACCATTTGAGGGGTTTTACTTAGCATCGGTAATTTTATTCTCATTTGTGTTAAAACTGGTTGGTGCTGTGTTGGTGGATTTTGATTGTTTTCATTCGAATGATTATTACTTTCATCAGAAGTAATTTCTGTATTTTGATTACTTTGATTCTGAGATACAATTTTAATGATCGGTGATTCTATATCATTCTGGTTAACGAATTTAATATCGCCTTGTTGTTTTTGATTCGACTCATCTACGAGCTCCGTGCTGGGAACTGTAATCAAGTTTATGGTCTGCCCTCCTCCTATGTTAACAGGTATTTGGCGAGTATAAATAACACCACCATGCATCATAGGAGCAATTGTTTGTTTAATTTGTTGTACTAAATTTGATTGCGTTTGCGTTGTTTGAACTGGTGACTTTCGCAATAACAAAGGAGGACTGCTTATTTGTCCAATATGTTCTAGATTAAGTGTATTTTCATTAGACTGACACTCAGAATTTTCAGAATCAGCTGTCATAGATACTAAATGGGAATTATCGGTATTTATATCGTCAGTTTTCTGATTTCCATCTTGAAACACCTGTTTACCAAATGCTTGATTAAATTTAGGTAAACTGGTAGATTTTTCAGGTGCCGTTTTATTAGTCGTGCTTTGTATAAATTTTGCATAATTTTCTTCATATACAGAACGAGATTTGATTTCATGTTGAGCATTTATAGACTCTTCATTTGATATAGTACTATGATTATTCGACGTTGGACTTAGGTCTTGACGATCTGATGTGTTAGAATTATTTTGAATATTGGGCGATTCAAATGGCTGTAATCTTAAAACCATGCTTCTTTGATGTGGTGCATTTACCTGAATAGATTTTCCATCAGCTGATTTACAAACAAACTGTACCATCTTTTGTTCGTTCGATCCTTGCACATTAGCCAAATTAGTTAATAGATTTACCCTTTTAAGTAACTGTCCCGTAGTGTTATTTTTCTGATTACCAGTATTAACAATGTGCAAAAGTTGATTATTTCCTTGCTGGAGCCCAGTGTCCACTACTGAAAGGCCACTATAAGAATTTGTATGATGTACAGTATTTGAGTTAGCTACGGAATTAGTGTTACCGCTTTTATTTTGTACTATATGTAGGACAGGGGTATTAGGATTACTTATTACAGAATTTTGCGTATTTTCTACAACAGTTATCTGATTTCCATTAGAATTTTTTCCCTGAACAATATGCAGTACTTGCGACGTTACAGAAGAATTTGATGTCACTTGATTACTTTCTTGAGAATTAGTTTGATTCAGTGGTGGAGGTAATATTTGGGTAAATGCTTGATGAAGTGTGATTGTGTTAATAGAAGCCTTTGTAAAATTATTTGTTGATGTAGTAGAGTTCTGTGCATCCTGACAAATTTTTGGAGAAAACATATCAACTCTTGATTCGATATCAGGTTCTGGGGAAGCCGATATACCAGCTGCACTCATAGCAGTGGCAATTCGGTCCATTTTTTCAGGTAAACCATTTTGATGTTTTGGTTGTGATGTATATTCTGTATTATTTTTCTCTATAGATTTGTATGTCATTTCAGAATTTGATGAAGCTTCTATGTAGGTTTCGTCATTAGACTGAAATGAGTATTCTATATTATTGATGTGCTTGTTAACTAACATTTGTAAATGTTCACTTTCACTACTGTTGTTTTGTTCTTCCTGTTTAATAGAAATATCTTCATTTACGGCATTGTTTTCATCTAAAGAAATTTCAATTTTTATGGGTATATTTTCATCATACACTGGCACTTTCGATGACTCTTGTGATTCCATTTGTCGTTCGTATTCTTTTGAAATTGGCAAACTGATATCTGCAGTAGTTAGCTCAGTATATTCTGTCTTAATGGTTGGTTCCGAATCTTCATTTGGACTATTATCTGCAGAGCGCTGGGGACTTGCATCCGTGACTTGTGTTACTCTTGGATCAAAAGTCACTGGATTTTGTGCTGCTGCACTCACAGGCAACTGCCCTACCTGAACTACGTTTACTGTAGTTTCTATAGCAGCAGGTTCAATAAAATCTGTACTAAAAACATCGTATGGAAAGAAGCTTTTATTATTACAGTCATATTCAACACTTTTATTTTGAAACTTATCTTTAACCCAAGTGTGTTGTAAGTCTAAAGAAGACTTTTTAAAAAATGTTCGAACTTTATCTCGCATTTTAATACATGTAATGAAACGTTTAAAAACTTCAATTTCATCCATCACTTTTGACGTACTATGTTTATCATTTTCAAAACATAGATCCTCGGACAATAGACACGGCTGACATTGTTTTACGTCCGACAGAGTCGCAGCCGAACATGTTGAATGTTTATCTTCATCTTTTGAATTTTGAATGACTCTGTCGGACCCCTCACCAAAACCCATACTAAAATTAATTTCCTTAATTTCATCACTAGTGGACTTAGGTTCAATATAGTCTGATGATATTTCTTCTGCTAATGTCTGTGTTAATGGATCAAATGGTTCTTTTCTATTAATTTCGTCTTCCAAGAAAAGTAAATTTTCATTTTCATTTTGGTCTAATTCATCAATGCAAGTTTTGAATATAGGCCAACATCTTAACGCGCCAAATACATCAATTTGTTCTTTGTGAAAGGGTCGTGAGTAAGAAAACTTTATGGAGCTCCAATAATCAAACAGATTTTTATACTCCTTTCCATAAGCTGATTCTGATATAGTACTCAAAGTGAATTTAGGGTAGTCGATATTTTTTCCTTTACGATACCTTTTTATACATGATTTGTTGTCATATGGGTCAATTTTACGTTTCAAATTTATTCTATTAGTTCTATTACGTAGATTCAAAAATTTATTTTTTACGGTTTGCTTAGAATATGTTACTTTAGGTACAATAACATTAAGGCTTATATCTTCTAACTCTGCATCCTTATTTATATTATGTTTGTTATGATCTTCAAAAACTTTATTTTTTATGGATCGAATAACTTTGATCGTGGCATCATCGCAAACATTATTACTACCCGATGATCTGTTTACTATTGGAAACACATAGCACGTTCCAATGACTGGATCTTCGTAAATAGAACCATTCAATACAACACCAGAGTCGCCTTTGTAAACAAGTGTAACATTTTTTTGCAGCGTATTATTACTGGATTTTTTATTAAGATCCCTATCAAGATTTTGAAAATCTTTTTCATCCAATACATTATTTGATAATAAGTGATCAGATGCACCTGATAGATTATGTGTGCTATTATTATCATTATTGCGTTTTGTTCCATTTAATTCATTGTCACCTATTGATGTTTTATTTCGTAAATTATTGTGAAGCAATATATTTTCCAGTGTGAGTTTTTGTTCAGGTTCTGTAATATTGTTACTTATTGTGCTGGGTGAGCATAGAGCTACTGATGTATTTTTTGTAGATGTACTTTCTTCACAATTTTCAACTTTTCTTAACTCGGATTCTAAGAAAAATACATCATGTTTGTTTGCGTTTCTTATTTTATTGGTTGATAATGTTACGTCGTTATGGCTATCAATGTAATTAATGTGTTTATTAACATTAAGATCATACAATGATGTTTCAGTTATCGACGAATTACTCACACTTTCAACGTATTCCAAAGGTTCTTCTATTTTATCATCACCAATGATTTTGTTATTCCTTAAAACTTTATCTATACCATAATGAAACTTTTCTCTTTCTACTACAGGAAATTCTTTTGTATAATTATCAGTTTCAGCACTTTTTAATCTGAGATTAAATTGTATTTCCGGATAACTGACCTTATCCAAGTTATCTGAAATAATTTCACACGTATTTTTTATTTGAGGCAATGAAATCACGTCGTTATTTGTCTGATAGCCTGATGTCGGTTTTATTTCTTCACTAGTAATTTGTTCGGACATAGAAAGATCTTTCTTGTATGACCGAAGGCGATCTGAATATTCTTCAGTTTTTAATAATTCCTTATCAATATAATCATCACAAATTAAGATTTTGTTGTTTAACTCACAATCTTTCATTACTTCTATTTCATAATCTGAACACACAGTATTCCTATTTTCTGTTTCATTTACAGATATTGTATCTTGCAGATTTTTAATATGTGGTAAATTTGTTTCCCAGGTTTCTACTACATTCTGTTGTTTACATTGTTCACTTTCTCCAACGTCTTCATTAAGTTCATCAATTAAATCAAAATGTAATTTATGATTACTTAAATTATTGTCTCCTTCAATTTTAATCAAATTATCTATACTCATATTATACACATAAGATGTCAATATGTCTTTATTATTTATAATACAATTTTGTATATCTTCTTCCGTCTTTTCTTGATTTTCAATGTCATGCTTTGGTTTTATAGTCTGTAATATTTCTTCAGATTTAATTGGTATTGTTGCAAAATTTTTAAATGGTATTTCTTTATTGAAATTCGATTCAGTGCCTATTGTTGATTTAGTTAGGTCAATATTTTCCATTACTTGTTCTACAGTTCCTTGTTTTTCCATGTTCATTTCTAAGGTATTGGCACTTTCAAGAGCATTAATTATAGATTCTTTATTTTCCGTTTCACAGGAGTCCAGCATACAAGAATTTTTTTCCAATTTCAATATTTTGTTGTTTGTCTTTTCGACATTTTTTTCTTCAAACTTTCGTTTTAAAGGAGAACTGAAACTTTCTTTGCAATCGTTTTGATTAGATTTCAACCTATCGATTAGATCACCATTTTTTTCAAAAAAAATTGCGACTATTTTAAGAAGACTTGGTACTTGAGATGTCCTATATTTATCATTATATTGGCCATTTTTTTTAAATGACGCATAATCTACTAATACAATACTTTCAGCATCACTTTCGCAATCAGTGGTTTTATCTTCAAATTTTAGTTTTCTATGTGATCTACTATCTGAAACTGATAGGTGATCTCTAGATATATTAATTTCAATGTCACTTTCACCATCAGTAGACTTAACATCAAAATTGGATTTTCTATTCTTAATTGTGTTCATTATGTTATTATTTTCAATTTCTTCCAATGATAAGGTATCTATAGGTACATCACTTCCAATATCACTTTCACAGTCAGTTATTTTTTCATCAAATTTAGGGTTCTTCATATCACTTTCTAGATGTTTGTCATATTGGTTACTTTCTTCAATTGCCACCTGAGTTGTTGATATAATACTTTTGATGTCACTTTCGCAATCAATTGAATTATCATGAGTTTTAAATTTCTCAAGTTGTCGATTAAAGACATCTTTTTCAAATTCACGAAGTATAGATTTTGTCACAAGCCACTCTGCGCAACATATGAGATCATTAATATAAGGTGGATTATCTAGCGCTTCTTTGGATAACATTAAAGATATATCTAAATTCTCGATAATTGATGGAGACGATCGAGTCGACTTGTTTTCTTCATATAGGGTAAAATCATTTAAAATTGAAATGGATTCACTTCGCTGCAGCAGAGCGCTTTCCCTTCCATCTCCCTCTTCACATATTTCATTGCTGTTATCGTTAGGAAGATCAATCCCGTAACAATGTTTTGTAATATTATCACATCTAACTAAAGCAACAAAACATGAGGTCCTTTGAATTTTCATTTTTTCTACAAGGTTATCACATCTGCCTATTCTTAAAACACATTCTTTTGGTTTAACTTCATGACAATTAATTACTGTGTCAGAGGTATCAGTATAACTTTCTGTTTTATTAACAAAGTGGTCTTCATTTCTAACGATTGCCCCAAGATCTTTCAATAACATATCTTTTTTCGATCGATCGTGATCGACGGTTTCAATCACCTTGGCATTTACAACATTTTCTTTGTTGCATATATCTGTAGTTCGATTAATGTTATCAGACATCTTAAAACTATCGTTAGGGGAATATATCTCTACGGAACCTTTAATGAGGTTAGGAAATGATGATTCATGTTCTACATCCGGTGGTGTTCCGTCTGTTGTTAATTTCGACTCCATTAATTTTCCCAAAACTTTACATCTAGGTATTTTGACAACACATTTTTGCGAAAATTTTCCTTGATGTTTTAAAAATATATCATCATCTATATAGGCTGATTTAAAATTACCAAATTCTGTTTTAAAAGTTTGAAGGTTATTATCCTCATCATCACTTACTAAATTTATAGTTTCTTCATCAGTACGCAATTTAGAATGAGACATATCTTTAACATGGACAGTTACTGTGGAAACAGCCGGAGATTTTACAGTAACTTGTTTGACATTTAGGGAACATTTCTTATTACTAATTATATTTCTCAAAATCACAGCTTTAATGCTTGGTTCTTCAAATATTTCATCAATGGTAACATTTAATTTTCCAGATATGGTCGCTTTAAAACTACTTCCATTTGGAAGTCTAATTCTAACATATTTTGTTAACGGGTCGTTGCTATTATTTGGTAATTCTTCGAACATTATTTTATCCTTATATAATAATGCTAATTTGTTAGTTTTATTATCTTTTTTAGGCGCCATTTCCTGTCGTTTTAGTGAATCTTTGGCGCATTTAACTGGATTGACATGTTCCGATTTATTAATTATAGAGGTATCGTTTTGAACAGATATTTGTCTTTTATTTATACATTTTATGTTGGAATGTTTGTTAGACTTCAGCTCTACTTTGTTGCTGATCAAGTCTCTACAATTATTTAGACTTTCATTATATGAGCTCGATTTAATAAATTCGCTTTGATTGTTTTCTTGTGCCATACTGTTTTGAGCTTTAACAATAGAATGACCTGCGATGGTTTTAGAGTAAGATTCTTGTAAAGGAATATTTAGTGAAGTATCTTTTTGTTCCATTACTGCAATATCATTACTTAAAGGCTTTTCAACTTTTTCTTTGCTGGTGTTATGAATAACTGATGGTGGTATTTGGTCTTCAATATCTATATAGGATAAGCTTTGATCGTTGGTTTTGATTTCTGTTGCGTCAGTATTATGTAAGTGCTCTAACAAGCCACTTTCAGAAGAATTTTTGACTTTTTTGTCTTCTGTTTTTGCAACTGATGGAAGTTTTACTATTTCTCGTGATTTTTTGTTTGTAATATCCTTTTTTTTAGCTTTTTTCGTAAATTTAAATGGAGGCGTTTGCTCCTGCATTTTAATTTTCTTATCCAACTTTATCTTTTTTAATTTTTTTGACTTATTTATCGTTGACATTACGCTGGGTTTTGTAAATCCCGTGTCTTTTAGATTGTTTGACGATCGCAACAGAATACGGCGGCAAGATAATGTCTCATTGCTATCATCCTTTTGCATTTTATTTGCAATTTCTACACATTTGTCCACATTACTGTCAGTATTATTAGTATCATTTATTTCGTTGTAACTTTTTTTTGGTAAGTTAATATCGCTTATAACGATGGAATCATCTTTTGTAACAATTACTTTGTGCGTAATAAGCACATCTTCAGGTTTAGCTGAATTTACCTGAGCAGATTGTGTCACAACTTTTATGGGTTCATATAAAAGTGCAATTGGTTTATACTTAGAATAATAATGAGTTTGTCTGTTTAATATTACCATTCTTTTTTGTTGTATTCTTAATTGATCCTTTAATACAGTGTTTTTATTATCTTTTTCTGAATATTTAATAATTGAGCATGTGTTCTTAGCAGGTAAAACAGATTTTTTTTGAATATGCGACGATATTTTCACGACTTCTTTATTAACATCTGAGATATTAATTGTTTCCGTTGTGTTATTCCGAGAAATATTCGGTATATTTCTGTTCGTTGATATCTTGCTGATGATTGGATTTAATTTTGGATGTAATGTTGATTTATTAGTTTTTTTATTATTTGAGTTACTAAATAAAGTTGTTACTTCTTTATTGAGAACATTTTCCGATGAGCACTTGCTTGCTTGCTTTGAAATATTTATGTCGGATGAATTTGTGAAAGATTTTGACATTTCTGATAGAGATTCCGTACATGATTTCACTACAGGTTTTTTATATTTTCCATAAGTATTCTCTACTGGTTTTTCACGAGTCAGTATTTCTGACGTTTCACATATTAAATTAGTCGCCTGTGTATTTGACGTTGCATTGCATACGACAGAAGTATTGGTCGGTACTTTTTGTGCGACTGGAACAGAGACTGCGGTATCTACGAGAACAGGATACGATGGCTTACGAAATAAGGTAATATTTGTCGGATTTTGATTAAGTGTCACATAAGTACTGTTTTCATAATTTGCAGAATTTTGGTGACCTGCAGTGAATGGATGGTAAACCACTTCATTACTTAACAATACTACATTAGTAGCTTGTGGTACGAGGACAACTGGTGTCGGGTCTATTACTTTAAAATTAGTTGTTTCGACATTAGTTATGTCTACGATATTTGTATTAGAAACATTTACAGGTACATTGTGATTTGTTGATAAAATCAGATTGCTACTAGCATTCACCACGTTTGAAAGACTCATATTGTTATTGTAATTCGACGTATTTTTACACAGAATATTACTGTGGGGTTTAGTTATTGACTTCACTATCGTAGGCATTGCAACGTTTTCGTTAGATGTTATTCGTAAAGTCGCCTTTTGGTTAGTAACAGTTGTAGCACATGGTGATTGTGTTTGAATAGCAGGCTTCAATATGCTATTTGATTTTGTCTGCACTGAATCATGATGGTAGGGTACTATGCTAGGATGAGAAATTACGTTTTCACGCGCATTGATGACAACTTGAGGTTTACAAGAAGACACTACGTTCGTTTTATTGCCGTTCAAATATACATCATTGCTTGGTATGTCTTTTGTCTTTGGAGTAGGTAGAGGTATCCCATAAGCTTCATCATCTGCTAGCAGTTCCCCAATTTCTTGACGCAAATCATCATCCATTAAATCTCCTAAAAGGTCAAAGTCGGAATTTGGTGTGCTCGAGATGCCCGGGTCATTCACATTTTGGATCAAATTTGAAATGTTTTTATCTTTTACTTTGGTTGGAGCCTTTTTGGAAGTTGCGACCTTGACTTTTTTGTCGGGGCGTGATTTGATATCACGTGTTATAGTACTCTTTTTTACAGAGCTTACCGTTACTGTACCGTGTTTTACGTTAACCGAATGCTTCTTTGAATTATTTCTCTCAATATTTGCGCTCATATTGAAGTTGTTACCTGATGTTGTTCCTTTAGTTTTTTCTTCGGACGACTGACTAGAAAGTCTTCTTTCAAATGAATCTTTTTTCAATACGATATCAAGTGCTTTTGGACCTCGACTCGGTGTCTTATGAGCTAACAGAGCATTCATGACGCTCTTCCAATCGGGTTTTGAACTATCAGTATTTTTATCTGTTTGCTTAGAGCATTTGCCTGATCCTTTAACATTTCGATCTTTTTTCTGCTCAGAGGCTATAGTCGGTAAATCATTACTTTCAACCACTTTTGAATTAATAGGAAAGTTGTTGGTAGTTGTATACTCGCTAGTTGAACTATGACCGCCAGTTGGAATGTTGTTAGCATTCGTTAAGAGATCGACGCTATTCGGATTTATTGACATTGTTGAATTTACATTTACACTATTGTCTTGATATTCAGACTTCCGCTTAGGTTTTGCACTCATCTTAGATTGTTGCCGTAACAATAGCAATAAGTCATGTTGATCCTTCTCAGAGAGATTAGTTGTTGGTGTGACATTATTTGTTTCATTGCTACTAGAGATTTTAACGCCAAAACTTTCTTTGCTTGACAACATTTGCGCCATTATTGGATGTTCCTTATTCAAATTCAAAGTAGGTCTTTTTTGGACGAATTCAATTTCAGGCTTGTGCATCATAATCTTGGTACCTTCGCTTATATTATTACCCTTTGCTCTGTCAACTTTCGATATGACTATTTCACCTTTCGTATGTAAGTTTGTCACTTTCTTATAATCTACTCCTAAGTTTTTCATATCATCCATAGACATACTGAGTATTTGTTTAGTTTGGTCTAATGTAGGTTTAATTCCTTTGTCACATTGTTTATTTTTGTGTAAGTAATGACGTCGCGAGAAAGTATTTGGGGCGATATCGAGTTTTTTCTGTTGGGTTACTTGTTTTACACCGGTGTTATCAAGTATTTGCTGAAAACTCATTGATTTTTCCTTTGCAGTACCCGCATTAGCCGATTCTCGTAACTCTTTCAAAAAATGTTGATGCTGAACCTGACTGTTCGTAGATAAATCTGGCCGAGATAAATTTTGCAAGCTTTTCTCCTGATACTGTTTTGACGAATCTTTGATCGAGTTTTGTTTGAGGAATTCCTGGAGCTGTATTTGACTTAAAGTGTCGGCACAACTTTTTGTTGGATGTTTCTTTATTACATGTGCACTTCGCTGTTCAAGAAATTCTTTAAAATGATATTGACTTGACGTTTCCGCGTTAGTAGAGATTGGTTTAAGTGTTGGTTTGGAATCTTGTTGGGTCATTTGTGGTAGTCCTTTTTTAACTGTATATGGGGAGTATTGAGCAACTTTTTTACTATCTATAATACTACAATTTGTTTTTTGAGTCATAGTGTTGCCAGCTGGCACAACTTTACCAAATGTTTCATTTACGACATTCGTAACATTAATTGAAGTATCATGATGACTGCAACTCTTTGAAATATTGCTTGTCCCATTAGTAGATAAGTTGAGTTTCTTTTGTTTATCATTATTTAAATTAGGTTTTTTCATGTTTGATATAATTGAACTCTCTTTTAAATTATTTTGATAAGAATATAGATTAACTGGTGATGAATTTGTATGAGATATAGGTGGTGGAAGTCCTTTTCTCTCTTGATCACGAAACTCTTTGTTTCTTCGGAATTCCAGAAGTTTCTTAATACTTTTCTTTACAACACCTTTACTTTGATGTGGTGTAATGGAGTTGTTACCGGTATTAACTGATAAAGAATGAGGCTTTTGTGACTGGATCATAGTGTTTGGAGTGATGATAGTTTTGTTGAGAAGGATACTATTTGAATTATTAATTTCATAATTAAGCATTGGCCTTTGAATATTGTCAGGTATTGTCCTCTCTGATGATTTGATTTCATCCATAGAGAATAAGCCATCAAAAAGTACATTGGGATCATTTCCCTCAGAATTTATAGACGATTTTCCTTGACTGTCGTAATCGCTATCACTAATACCCAGGTTAGGGTTAACCATTTTTGTAATGCCACAATCTTTTCTCTCCACTTTCATTCCAACTAACCTTGATAAAGAACCTTGTGGAGTTTGAATATTGTCTTCCATTTTAACTGTCTCCATCTTTTCTTTCTTTTTACGCTCTTTTCTTTCTTTCTTCTTCTCTTTCTTGCGCATTTCTTTAGTTTTTTCCTGGCTGTGTTCTTTACTTTGATCTGTGTTTTTAAGTGGATCTTCTTTAATCTTTTGTTTCTTTTCTTTCCTACTTTCTTTACTGTTAGATCTTTCTTGTTTCTCTGGTTTTTTTGTGTCATCAAAGCTTAAGGGATCAACTTCCTCCTCAGAAGAGCAGTATAATTTTTTAGATTTCTTCTTTCGTTTTGGTATATCAATAGCCAATTCATCAGTACTGTGAGTACTGTCCGTTTGCGTCTTGTCCTCTTCATAGCTTAACTCACCCCATAAATCTTCATCAGGTATTTCTACTAAGTGTTCATAGCCTGTTTTACAATCAGATATTTATTAGTAAACAGTTCTTCACATTTATTTAAAAAGAAAATCAATATAATATTATTTACACAATTTTAATATTACGTTTCATTGTTACTTACCCTTCTCAATGCCATAGTACACATCGTTCTCATCATCCTCCTCTTCTGGCAAGTGTTGGAAAGAGCGTGGGTCGAGGTTCAAGTACTTGAGCTCGGTTGTAAGAGCGCGAGTGCCGCCGTGTGTTCGCTCCATGTATGTCCGACAGTTCTCTAAGAGAGATTCCCTGGAAAATAGAATAAATTTTGTTTTTAAATATTGTAACATTATAAGGTTGATTCCAATTTGAAAGAAATTATAATTAGCTCAAGGTTTTGATCACATTGCCAGTGGAAAATTTATTGGACTCAAAATTTGTTTGATGAACTTACTTTATTATAACAAAAAGCACACTTTTCTCTAATCAATGTTGAACCTATTAGGTAGTTGTGCTGAAAGTCATAGTGGGTTTGTTTTTAAACATACTGTAAAAACTATTATTTCACTACACATAAATATCAAGCACGCTGGCTACAACTAGTAGGTAATATGTATAACACTTGTTAGTTAAATACCTGTCCATATCCCAAGTCAATGTTTTGACTCTAGGGCCAGATATTAAAACAGCAAGGTCTTGACACAACTCTGGTTCTAGGCCTAGGGCTTCACCCTCCGCAAATATAGCTGTGGATAGCACATTAGCTTGCCTCTCCGACTTGATGTTTAATGTTTCAGATGTTTTTACCAGGTTTGTTTGAGTTCGACTGTCATTCGCCCAACTACCATATTCAGTGTTTGTCTCCGGATCTGGTTCTTGAACATCCTGGAATATTTATATTTATCTAATAAAAATTCAAAGTAATTTACATATTATGTATATTCAACTTTATCTTTTGCACTTACATTAATTGTACTATTACGCAATTTAGGTATAAATATAATTATATACTTTTGGAAATAAAGACGTAAAATCATAGTGAATTGCTAATGTATGCCACATGGTGAGGGAGCTCCTGGCAACCCAGCTGTTCTAATTATATTTAGTTTGCTGTTAAAATGCGCTTAATTAATTACTAGTATGTATACAATACCTTATGTAAGGGTTCCAACAGTGGTGCTTTCTTAACTTCATTGTACATATCCAGTGACGGGTGCACAGAAAACGCTGTGAGTATGCATTCACAACTTAACCTGGAACTGGCAGATAGTAATGTTCCGAGCTTTTTGAACCAGTCAGACAATGTTTGTTCTGTGTGTCGGGCTTCAGATTCCTAGAAATAAAAAAAAAAGTGCGTGTGTACAAAGTACACATGTCAGAAGTAAAACTTGAATTTAAATTAAGGCTAATTCTTCCCCGTCTCTGAGCGCCTGGTACTATGGACTTATTTTTTCGTTTCATCGAGTTTGAATTCACAACGATTCTAAAGAAGTTTCACTTCAAAAACATAAATAAATTTCCTGTCTTAAATAAACTGAAATATAGCAAAAATAATTTAAATAAGCTTTAGGGAAATAGACCATAATTAAAATTTAAAAGACATACCTTTTCAGTGTTGAGTTTTAGCCTTTCCAATTCATTCATGCCAGCCGTTATTGCGCGTACATACAACTCGCAAACGAAAGATTTTCGTTCTCCTTTACACTGGAAAACATTAATTCAAAGTTCAGTGGTTATCGCCATTTAAAGTTCGGAAAAAATAACATGAAACCACTGCACCGAATTTGATGAAATGTTGTACATAAGACTGTAACATATTATTATAATATGTTAATTATTCATATCTGAGTAGATATTAATTGGTTTCTCGCACCTCTTATAGTTTCATGTGCGAATCATTTCCAACGCAATTACCAGTTGTTATACGGTGGAAAACATCTTGAAGGAAACCTTCATATCTGAGAGAACCTAGCAAGTTTTCGAAGGATATGCTCACTGCTTAGTCCGCCAACCCACACTTGTCCAATGTGGTGGACTATAAATATTCTTTATAGAAGGAAGGTCTATCGTTTCTAAACAGCTTGATCATCCTTGTATGGAGAAAAGTCCATCCAAGCGGGTGATGAAATATTGGATTTTTAATTGTTTCCATTTAAATTCCTTTAAATCGTGCATCAAAATATTCTACTTACGAATAATATATAATTCAAAAAAACACATACTAATTGTTTTATTTGTGTAACTATATTTCATGGTTTGAACAAAATGTATATTGACTGTTAAATTTATATTTGAATATTAAAAATAAGAAATCCTGGATTCAAAATACTCGAAAATTCGCTAATAACATGATAGTTTAGGAATAATTCGGAAAAAATTCTAATTATTCGAAAAAAAAAACCGAATTATTCAAAAACAATTTTAATTCGAATATTCGAGTCGAATTTCGAACCGAATATCGAATCGAACGATATTCGCACACCCCTAGTACCAACCTTGTCGGCCACAGCGGCAGCCAGCACGTGCAGGTGCGCGGCGGTGCGCGCGGGCGCCGCTAGCGCCGCCGCCGCCGCCGGCAGCGCGTCCGCTGGCAGTAAGCACACTAGAGCGTTGACACAAAAGTATAGGGCGCGCGCTACGCTGCCCGAGCACGTCGGCACTACCATGCATCGCGTTATTATCACCTGCAAATGTTTATATCACATTCTATTTTGAGTAATAGGTATCTCGCGCCCGCGATCAGACGCCTCTAATACCAAATTCTTATTTATAATAATTGTTATTAAATTAATTGTTAGTCATATTATATACTATACGTCATACTATAATGAAAATACTAAAATAAAAAATAGATTTACGTGAAATCTATTTTTTCACAACAATAAACGAAAAAATTAACAATAAATTAGAAGTGCCTACAATTAAAATTAAACAAAATTTTGATGCGTCAATAAAGAAAAAAAAATCACCAAAAGAAGCAAGCACCCTAATGTACACATGTGTACAATTAATTATGTCCAGCTCTAACTAAGTTAATGAATAAATCTAATAGCAATTGTATAAAAATTTTATAAACATTTTCAAACCTGAGCAATGAGAGTAGCAACTTCCTTTGCGTTCTTCCAAATCTTCTTGTCTTGCGGCGACGTTTCCAGCCGACATTGCAATCTATGCACGAGTGCGTAGCCTTTGTGAAGCGGTGTTTGTTTTGCCTATATAAATTATTTTAATAACCTTAAATAAGTAATTTGTAAAATAATTGAGACACAAATTTAGTAAATTTTATACTAACTATTATAATATAATATGTACTATTATAAACCAGAAATTAATAATTTTCTCCCAGTAAATGTATCCTAAATATCATCTATCTATCATCATACCAATTTTGATGAAAATTTGTACATCGGTTATCTTGATGTGGTTATAGATAGACCAAAATTAAAAAAAAACTACAGATTCAGCCTCAGTGTAAATAATAATGACTATTTCAATGAGATTTTTCAAAAAATATTTAATGTACAGATTCAACTAAGTTAGAAATTTATTACATAAACCCATCCTTCAAAAGTACATAAGAATTAACTAAACTTATCATAACATTTTCTTAGGTTTACGCGAATATTTGACATTATAAATGAAACTATCTTTTCGGATTTTTTCGCGGATTTATTATGATTTTTGTTTCCTGACGTTTCGAAAGCTTTACAGCCTCTCCCGTGACCATGACTGCTTTAAAGCATTCGAAACGTCGAGAAACAAAAATCATAATAAATCCGCGACAAAATCCGGAAAGATAGTTTCATTTACAAACTTATCATGATATATTTCGTAAGAGTAAGAGAAGCATCAGTACTCACCAATTCAATGCAACGTGATTGTGACTCACTGTGCAATAACACAAATTCTATATCCGTAAGCAGGTTCCAGACTTCCGGTTTGAAACCTGCCTCTTTCTGTAAGGTGGCAACGAACGGCGATTCCATTGTAGGTGAAATTTGTTTATCTGTTAGTAAAATAAGAATCATTAATTACAAATATGTTTTTTTTTTTGCCAAATTGCCTGATTGCTGATTTTATATAAATCATTATCAGCTTTTTCAACGTTCCCCTGCTGGGCACAGGCCTCCCTCAGAATGAAGACGATCAGGCCATAGTCCAATGCGCTAGCCTAGTGCGTTGGCGGACTTTACATGTCTTTCGAAAATTTTCTAGGTTCACTCTGAAATGCAGGTTTTCTCATTATGTTTTCCTTCACCGTAAAACAAGTATAATCACGATACAAATGATTCGCACATGAAAAAAATCAGAGGTGCGAGACCTTGATTTAAACACGCATCGCTCGGTTATCTAGGCCAGCGCGTTACCGCTGGGCTACCACTGTCTTACCTCTTCATAAATAAAACACCAAAAAAAAATAACAATGATGAAATTATGAGTCAGTTATTAATTATTATTTACTTCCTATAAATATACATACAAATACATATAATATACAACATAACATAGAACTTTGAACCTCTTCCTTTTTTGAAGTCGGTTAAATTATATCACTACATATTACTTTAAGTCCTTGTTTTTGTTTGGGATTTCCAAGTTTTTACCAAAAGCAGAAGCTGTACACGAATTATTATTTAGATTTAGTTTACATACTTATCTTATCTTTTTATTTTAAGTTCAGTTTCCAGTGTTTTAAAACGTACCATCAAAATTTGAAAGTGAACAGGTTTTTGATGAAATATTGAACAAATATCATAGGATTTCATGTTTTAGGAGACTTTAAAGTACAGTCCAAATCTAAAGATTTTTTTCAACTACAACTTCTTTTTTAATTTTAAATTTTAAAAACAAAACAGTAACATTTATTTTATTTTGTACAACATTTCTAACACCAAAAAATTTTACTACTAATTTCAAATTTTTAAAACATGAAAAACAGAAGACTTTGTTTTATAATATGTATTATGTATTTATATATGTACCTGCACTTATGAACCCGCTACTGAATAATATCTTTCACATCCATGGGTTGACTGGTCGAAATCTCTTATAGGGATAAGTCCACCTTTGCCTATACCTTTTAATATATAATTTTTTTTTGTTACATTTTTTAAGTGCAATAAAGAATATATAAATATTTATTTATTTATGTACCACACAAAAGAAAAAGAAAAATACTTAAATATAAAAAGGAAGCGGAGACATTGTGTACAACGGATGACTTATCTCTTTAAGAGATTTCTTCTAGAAACCCTTGAGCGTGAGAAGGACATAGTAATCAAAATATATATATATATACATGAAATGAAGACAGTAACACATACCCGTCCCCAAGTCCACGTCCGGCGCGACGGGCTGCGAGGCGCGGGCGCGGTCCATCACGGCGGTCACTAGCCGAAGCGCGAGCTCGCGCAACCGCCGCGACGCCGCCAGCTGCCGCAGCCGCGTCACCAGCGCCACGTCGCGCTCCTGCTTCAGCCATTCTAGAACTGACAGTGTTACCTATTAATATATGATGCTAGTAAATAAAAAGAATATAGCGTTTTATTCTATGGCATAAACGTTTTTCTTATATATAGCTATAAGTGATATG
Source organism: Boloria selene (assembly GCA_905231865.2). NCBI lineage: Eukaryota > Metazoa > Arthropoda > Insecta > Lepidoptera > Nymphalidae > Boloria > Boloria selene. The sequence goes on from HG993156.1 coordinate 2,855,870, forward strand.
TCGTTGCTGTAGAATGAATACTTCGTATGTCAAAAATGCATATTTTTATATTACGGCGAAACCGTAAACCCAATACATGACTACTAGTGCCATATTCGGAGTAAAACGAAAACTTCTTGTTTGAAAAACATTGACAAAATAAACCTTTTTTTTCGTTTCTTTTAAAGTTTGGATCTCTGGACATACGAGGTTATCTTTCTACAGCGACGATATGCAAATATAAGTTAAAAAAATATAGTGTAAACTTATGTATTTTTTAAAATTGCGACGTTGGCAGCTATAATGTCATGTTGTTTTGGACATTAGCCACAACTTTAGGCATTCTCTTCTCTTGTTAATGGCGTCAACATTTGCAAATTGAGAAAAACAAGTGCTAACAAATATATTATTTTACAAAAATTTAACAAGAAACTGAAAATATGTGTTATGTAATTTACTGCAAATTTAAAAGCCCTATCCTCAAAATGTAGATAATTCCTATAAACACCAATAGTATAATAATAATATTTGAAAAAGAACTAATCAATATAATTACTTTGTTCATCACTTAGCTGTTTTTCTTGAGAGTTCAACAAAGCTATGAGAACTGGGTGGCCCCAAGGGTCTAACAGTGCTGTCCGGAACCATTGAGCCCTTTGCAATAGCTGGCTCTCCCATTCAGGACTGAAACCATTCCTCTTTGCTCTAGCCTTTGTGCACTCAGCAATGTAGGCATCAATAGCCTCTTGCAGCCATGTGTGTTGTTCTATCGCTTGTGTTGTATCTACGGCCTTTGGCCAATCAGTCTGTAAATAACATAGATCAATATTATTTTAAGTATATTTTTTTTTTTATTAATAAATAAATATGTTGGGACATTTTTTTTACAACAGCGCCATCTAGTTCCGTGGTAAGCTACGAGGCTTGTGTTACGGATACCGGATAGTTGATATACTACACATATAAATTTTTAAATACATACATAATATTAATATTAACACCCATGACTGGAGAACAAATATTCGTGCTCAACAAATGAATGCCCCTAGCGGGACTCGAACCCGCGACCGCTGGCGCAGAAGGTAGGGTCACTACCAACTGAGCCAAACGTGTCGTCTTAAATAAATTATAAATAATAACAATAATAAACACGGTTATTAGCAGGTATAAGATGTACTTACATGTAGTATAGAACATAAGGTGTGCCTTTGTAACCAGGCGAGTAGATGTTCATGTGTCTTAGGCGTCGAGTGCTGGCAGAGACTGTGCACGCGGCGCCAGGCCTCGCACACTACCTGTGTACGCTCTTCTCCAGTCGTGTCAGCGCTGAGGCGCGCGTCTAACGACTGCGATTTAAAAATATGCTTTAAATTTTAATGTTTTATACTCTACACTATTATTATAAAGAAGTAAAGTATATAAGTACAAATGCTCAACAAATAAATGATGAATCAGTACACCATTCCAAATATTAATAGGAATTTAAAAAATTATAAATAATGTTATTTAGCCACAAATAATAACTATTTTTACTGAATGTCATGACTCATGAGTCTACAATCAGTTTAGGGAGAAGAAGCCCCAAATCTGAACAACTGTTCAACAAACATAATTACTTTAATACATTATCCTATAACTACTTATATTATTATAAATTTATTAGCATTATAGCATTGTCTACTGGCCACAAATTTGTCTGTTTATTCAACTGTGTTAATTAATTGTTACAAAATAAATATAATAAATACTATACTGCTTTTGTATGTATATAATTATGACTGTAAAATTGAGTATTACTGATTAACTTTATTAAATTTGAACAAAAAAAATATGTTTACTATAAAAAAATTACAATAAAAGTTTAGTATTTTTGTACATATAATTGAGAACATATTACATATAAACATACAATGAAATTCAAACATAGTGGTTAAATACTAAATTCCTTACATTCAGCAGAGTGAGTCAGTCAGTTGAGTGAATGTTTCAAAAGGGTTTTATGTTAAGTAAACATAGATTAAATAAAAAAATACATGTGGGCAGTGGTTATAAACAACACCTAAGTTAAAATTGGATTCAACTCCTTTCAATGTATTCTCCTAATCTATTAATGAGCACTTATAGAACTACTTAATATATTGTTAGATAAGTACAAAACATTGTAGAAATTTTTATGATTGAAAGTTTGTATACATAAGTCAATTAAGAATGTTTTAGGCTTTCCTTGCAACCTTTCAAAGCGTGTACACCTTTTTGTGGTTGGGAACTCAGTAGAGCAAATGCGTCCGAGCATGCAGCCAAAAAACGTGGATCAGTCATGCGAGATGCTGCTGGTAATTCTCTGATAGTTGCTGAGCCGTCAGGTGTGTCATGGTTGAACCACAAAGTGTCACAAGCAATCTTGGAAACGAATAATGGGTGTTTGGCATTTAGTAGGTGATACTGTCTCAGGGATCCCACATAATCACCTGTTATCTACAGGTGGCATGGGTTCCCAAAGGTAAAAGAAGGCTATAAAAGAAGGAACAATCAAAGTCACTTATTGTTTATCTTAAGTCTTCTTTAATCATGATAATTATATTTAGTTTATTATTCTACCTTCTATTTTATTAATAAGACATTTGATTCATTTTGTAGTGACCCTACTTATTGAGCCAGCATAACATTCAAAACAATTGGTTTCAGTCCCACTGAGGGAATTTATTTTTGTAATGAGCACAAATGTTTGTTCTCCATTCTGCTGCTTATATTTATATGTAGCTTTTAAAGTTATACATGTATATATCTGATATCCATAACACAAGCCTCATACCATTAAACTAGATGGTACAGTGTTTTATGTCCCAAGATATGTTTATTGTTGATCTTAAACATTTTAATGATACGTACTATACTATGATTATCTATACTAATATTATAAAGCTGAAAAGTTTGTTTGTTTGGAACTACTGGTCTAAATTGAAAAAATATTTTTGTGTTGGATAGTATGTTTATTGAGGAAGGCTATAGGCTATATTACATCACGCTAGGACTAATAGGAGCGGAGCATCAATGGAAAATGTTGTAAAAACGGGAGAAGATTTTTTTATTTTCAGCCTTTAGAACGCGAGTGGAGCCGCGCTTAAGGCTAGTCATTAATAAATTTTAAACAAAAACAAAGACTAACTAACAAATAAAAATGTATACAAATGAAAGATTATAAAGCATGCATAATCAGCCAAACTTGACTAAGAAACATTATGCTTGATCAGCCAGTTTTGATATACATCATGTAAATGTTTGTTTGAAATATGACTGATCTTGAGTAAGGAAATATGAACTTTTTGCCAAACAAAGAATTATGTTGGTACTCAAGTTATTTGTAAAATTATAGTAGTAAACACTATAATTCATATGAAAAAAGTTATAATGTTATTTAATTATGACTATCTTAAAATTAAATTTTAATAATAGAAGAAAACTATTTTGAGTGTTAATTTGCACAAAATAATTTAAATCAGTATAGTAAGTAAATAGTATCTAAATAACTAACTCGTTTCATTATGTAAACACATGTTTTTATTTTTAGGTTAAATTATATTGTAGCAATTTTCATACTAAATTATAAAATATTACAAAAGAAAGTCCTCTGCCATGTCTGTCTGTTCACAATAAACTCAAAAACTACTGCACCAATTTTCATGTTGTTTTCACCAATACTTAGAATGGTTCTCGAGGCAGGTTTGAGTAAATAAACTACCACTTGCGCTAAATATAGGGACAAACCTGAGCAAAGCTAGGATGAGTCGCTAGTGTACAATAAAAAGTTTAATTATGGATTTATTATATTAGTGTCCTGCTTTATTAGTATAAGTAAACATGAGTTATAAAATAATTATATCATCTTGGTGAGACATATAACATATATATTTCAAATAATTTGTAGGTATATAATATATGGAGTACGTGACTGATTCTGAAATATGGTGGCTGTCAAACAAATACAATGTAGATATTTATCAAAGAGCTGCAACAATTTAATTTAATTTTTATAATTCATTATACGCTAAGGGATTATCAAAGAGCCCGTTACATGTTTAGATTATCATGAATAATATTTTCTAAGTTAAATAAGCGTAGCTTGAGAAATTATACTAATTCGGAAAATAATATGGTGTCTTGAATCCTGATAGTACATATTCAATCAGTTTTTAAATTAGACATACAGTACTCCAATGAACAATTATGAAATAATTATGTATTTAGTAACATTTTACTGGTGTATTTACATTGTAATTATCGAGTGATTTATATGAATATAGAAAAACAAGATTTCATAGGAGACAAATATGGCGGACGTAAAGTGAACTCTACGACCACAACGGCGTCACATTATATCTTATTATCTCTAGATAAAAAAGAATTACACTTACCTTATAAAGTTCAATATAATATATCTTGCCTTTCTGGGCACTTGTTTGATTACTTTTCACGTCTTTTCCATCATTTGTGGAAGTCATTTCTCAAGAAAATATCGCGGAGAGACATTTATGCGCTTGTGTTTTCGTAAAGGTGCTGTCAAAGTTATATTCGGTGTTGCAAAATGCAAGTTGTTACCAAAGAGAATGTAAGTTGTTACTCTTTAGTCCATAGAGTATTATATTGCTATATATATATTATTTTGATAAAAGGAGAATATCAGTTTGTTTTTTCTTGAGTAATATTTCATGAGGATAATATTTATATATGTAATTACTATTTAACAGTAACTTTTTCTATATAATGTACACAATCATTGATTCATTAAAATATCACTACTCTAGACTAGATGTGTTACAAAATCTAGAAAGAAAGAATTACAGCTACAAAAGTAAAAATAAATGTTTATTGTTTAATAAATTAAGGCGAGTGAAGCGAGTCATAGCACTAACCCACAATTTGAGCATTTTGTGGTAGTACACTTTACTGAAAAACTATCAAGTCTTTAATGTTCATACTTCATTTTTTAAGGGGCCCCATAGACGGGGCAATTATCGCAACGATCTGTCGTACAATGTTAAAATCGAACGACAGATTGTACGTGTGTGGCAATATCGCATCTAATTTTGTAGTCGAACGACTATCGATATACGATCGATCGCAGATCGCAACAGGCAACCCCGAAAATATCGTTTGCGATCTCAACATCGTTCGATATATCGCACGTGTATGGCGTGATCGGGTGCGATCATTGTCAGTCTGCCTCCTGTTTATTAGTATTGCCTCATATTGGTATCTTTTTTTATTATTCTGGCAGATATTTTATGCAAGAGCTGTAAATATGTTTCCTCTGACATCCTACGGTAGTTATGCCAATCTTTAGGATGAAAACGTAATTCCTCCAGAAGGTGGATGTGAGAATATTGAGGCCTTTTCAGGAGCCATCTCTTACTGCCAGTTTCTATAACCTATCTACCGATAGACCGGTAGATACTTTCATACGATTTTGACAGGTTGTAACTTTTAATGTGTCAAAATAGTATAAAAGTAACTACCGGTCTATCGGTAGATAGGTTATAGAAACTGGCAGTTAGTCCATTCTCTCCTAGTGATCCTTTTCCTTATTGCTGTAATTTTTTTTTAAACGCTTAAACAAAGTAGTTGCGACTCCATCGTGCACACACTGAGAATCGTTCGATCACATCGTTTGTGTGTGAGCGGACGGAAATCGAAAGATGGATCGTACGATTTGCTTGACGATCAATCGAATCGACTGATTGCCCCGTCTATGGGGCCCCTAATAGTTATATAATTATATTTTTTAGCTTTTTGCTAGTATAGTATACATATAATTGAATAATCTTGTATATATAAATCATCTATGATATAAATCATCGATATTATTCTATTTTTTTACTATTAATAAAATAATAATAAAGAATTTTACTACAACTAATAATTAATTGTTAGAAATATATAATCGAAATTCTAGTATTGAAATAAATAACTAAAAAATGTTAAACCTATTTCAATATCTTATAGTTTTTGCGTCATGTATTATTGTACTATATTAACTACATTTTAAAAAGAAAGTGATAAGTATTTTTTACGTTGGCTATTCTGATTTGTACAAAGCAACGCGAGTTGTGTCAATCAAGGATTATTGCGTTTTCGTGTAAAATTAATAAGATTACAGTAAAAAATGTAATTTATACAGTTTATAGTTGGATAAATATGTATGTGATTACTCTTTGTATTCATATTCATGAACACGATACGTGTAGTATTTGTAAAACAGCCTCCAAATTGATTTGATGTGTCAAAGTATAGGGCTCTAACGAGAACACAATAAATTGTCTTTACGGTTTCAATTTCGAAGGGTGTCCTAATATCAATGAAATATTAATAATTGCATTTAAAATTGTTGTATGTCTGGTACCATTTAATACTCTATATCCAGCGCTGTTCCTAAAAATGAATACATCTGGAAGTCATTACGCTCAGCCGAACATTTTCTTTCCGTTTTAACTTATTGCCGATAAAAAATATTTTTACGACTTACTTTAAGTGCCATAAAAGCTTGAATTACTAGGTAAAACCCTAATTCTATAGATTTTTTTCACCCTCGGATTTGTCATCATATAAGGTGATTTGATGTATTGTAGTTAGCATAATATATAATTATCAATTTTGTTCGTTTAGTGCAGTGAATCTGGTGTTGTGATGTGTGAATTAAGTGATATTATTTTGTTGTATATTATCCCATTAGAGTGATAGATCATAAAATGGCTAAGAAGTCTGATAACACTGGGGGCAAGCTGGTTACCATATCAGTTGTAGGATTGTCTGGTAAGTAGGGTATATAAATAAATTAATTAACTTTATAAAAAATAATATATTAAACATATAAAATGTCCTATAAGCTTAAACATTAGTTACTTAATTTTATATTCTTTATTGCATAAACAGTAATTAGAAAAAAATATGTGAACAAAGGAGTACTTTACTAGATTTTTTAAATGAACAATAAATGTTTTAAGTGGAATAACTATATGCTTTTCTTAAATGTTTTTCATAAGCATCATAAAATTAATGAGTGACCTAAAGACTGAAGAACATCATAACCTTCAAGGTTAAGCCTCATTGAACTAAATAAGCTTGTAGCTTTTGTTAATTTTCCAATTAGTTTAGTGTAATATTATTTATTTATTTCTGTTTTTCATATTATCATTATTATATTTCATAATTTCAAATTATAATTATATATTTCTGTTTAATTATATAGTCAAACAGTAGAATGAACAATTTGCAGAGATCATGATTTTCATATTTATATTTTAATTTCTGCTCTAAACTATATTTTTTGTATAAGCATAGCATTCTATTTGAGTTTAAACTGTGTTCTTTATCTAGAAATGTATATTTTATTATAGTATAAATAAATAAAAAACGGAAAGTACTAGGTATTTTTTATGAAACAACTAAAATAAAGCAAATAATTTTAAGTTTATAAAGTTTGATCCTGCCCCTATGAGTTTTACTTTAAATGAGCAGCTCGTAGGTTGACACCAATTGTACAAGTCTATTGTGATGTTATCACATCTTATTTCCAACATCCTTTTGTATTGGATGTCCTCTAAATCATTTACTTATCAATGTCAACAAAGATCTAGCGGCAATGATTAAACACTTCATTTATATTAGTAATCTAATATAGGTATATACATATATGCATATGAACCAAGTTAATAACAATACATATAATATTTATTATCATCTTTGGACTATTTTTTTGACAATTTTCTTGTTTTATATAATTTATTTCCCCTAATAAAGCCTTGAAATAACCTAAAGGGATAGCTCTCCAATTTTACAATTGACTCCATTTTAAAGGGGCACTTAAAAGTTCACAGTGTGAGTTACACTCATAGTAGAGGTCAATTCTTACCCTTATAGCTAATACTACACTAGATTTATTTTTCTTTGTTTTATAAGGAACCTTTAAAATAATATGAATGATATGTTTTCTTATAAAATTAAAGTTTTTAAGCATAATTTAGATAGTAGATTATTCTCAAACTTGTGATTTATAGTAATTTCATTTTTGTGTAAGAATTTCAATAATATTTTTTTTTAAGTATTATACCAATATTTTATGACTATTGTACCTGAGAGTACCTAAATAATATTTATAACAGATTATTGGACAAATTACTATAAAGGAAAAACTACTAAGTATCATTCAATCTTAAATAGAAGTCAATAATACATACCACCATGGGATTTGTGTCTGAAATTCCCATAATCCATTTAGATATCTATCTATCATGAAAATATACGCAATATTCTGTTATATAAAACGTTATTGTTAATTATTGTTAATAATTGAATAAGGTATAAATATTTAAATATTTAACTATAAAGTATTTTATTGTTATATTGATATTTGTTTGTTTTATAGGCACTGAAAAGGAAAAGGGGCAGCTAGGTGTTGGAAAGTCTTGTCTCTGTAATCGCTTCGTTCGAACAGACGCCGACGATTACAACGTCGATCATATATCGGTGTTAAGTCAAGTAAGATATATTTATATAGAATGAAATTTTATCTCACTAACTCATCACGAAATATCTAAACTTGAGATTGAGATGTAAAGATGAAAGGCAGGAATGTAGTTTAAATTAGAGTTGTTAGTAATCAATACATGTGAAATAATTCAACACAAGATATCTTAAACATCTATCTATCTCTAACCATAGTAAGGTTAGAGATTATAAAACTACTAATTATATTATACATATGTGACATTTGCTATTGAAATTCGAGTAGAAGAAAAAATTATATATGTTATTTGTGTGTTTTTAAAAAGTTATGACTAGATTTAATTTTTCGTTATATTTTCTGTGGTGCTGTCCAGTAGTAATATGTAATCTTGAACATATCTATTTTATACTAATCTGTGGTCGCGACGCTTGAGCACACTGTATTATATTTGTCACTTGTCAATTGTCATTACCAATCATCATCTACGCTTGTCCTCTACATTGAACATAATCGATTCTCATCCTCGTGTATATAATATATATATTAAAATAAACTGCCGCATTAGTCAAGTAAAGAAACGCTTTTCATTACACCTCCCACAAGACAGTAAGAACATACATATATATGTTTCGTACAGTAGTCACTATAAAAATATAATATATTTTAATATCTCATAATAAACCATGTCGTTTGCTATAAAGTATGATGTACTTACTGTGTAAAGTAACGGGGTTTACCTGAAGAATAAAGATTTTTCGTTCGTGTATTTAGTACAGAAGCGAAATAAAATAAATAAATAAAAAAATAGGTTGAGATTGATAGATAGTTAGGCAGTCATAAAAGGGTTTTTTAATCGGACATACGAAACCCTAAAAAGGAAACTTTATTGTCTGTCAAGTCAATTACGAGTATATGTAGTTCTGAACTTTAACTGAGTAAACCAAACTTATGCTTAGTTTGAACATAATATTAGTTCTACAAATTGCCCCATTAGTATACAAACAACTTTCTGTGAAACGTTAATAGGCTGACTACATAACGGGCGTGAGTATATAACCTTATGACACGTTTGGTGCAGTTTGTAGTGACCCTACTTTCTTGCGCCAGCGGTCGCGGGTTCGAGTTCCGCTGGGGGCATTCATTTGTTAAACTGGGATGTTTGTATTTATAATATGTGTGTATTTAAACTTATATATGTAGTGTATCAACTATCTGGTAACTGTAACACAAGCTTCCTTCGTAGCTTTTCACGGAACCAGATGGCGCTGTGTGTAATAATATCCCAACATATTTATTTTATTTTTGTTTATTTTATACTGATACTAGCAACCCCAGTTCCCTTTGGCGCTAACTAAGCCTGTGAACTTTGTAAACTTTGTAAATTCAAATTAATTATACTATATTAATGAAATATTCAGCACTCCGCTTTTGTCGTATATTGTATCTAATGGAGATAAAATGGTCTGTCTTAAATCAAAATATAAGCTACTTAATTCAATCAAATACGAACACTCCGACTTACTTTCAAACTAGTCATGAATGTATATTATCTCTAATCTTCTCTAATATATAAAAATCTCGTGTCACAGTGTTTGTTATCGAACTCCTCCGAAACGGCTTGACCGATTTTTATAATTTTTTTGTGTATATTTGGTAGCTCTGAGAATAGGTCGTAGGCTATTTTTTATTCCCCTACTAGGTGATAAAGGCGGCCCTCTTCAGGTGTTTTATGTTTTATTTTCAGGCCAAATTTTATTTTTTGATTTCTTTTGATTTGGCATCAAATATGTACTTATACTTCATACTTCTACCACCAATACATATTTTTTAATAGTGATTAAGACGTGGTTGGAGTCGCTGGAATTACTAGTACTAACTAATTAGAAACGAATAAGCTACATGTCGGTCTGGCTGTTGTCTCGAAACCTTGGACACTTGGGATCAACATCTCAACTTTGTTCTTGAAACACTCCATTCATTAGTGAGAAACTTGAAATTAATTCAAGAGCGAATACAATGTTTCAGTGGTTCTTATGAACATTCGCATACAATGAAAAACTTTATCTTATAACTTATAATAGATTCATGTACGTGAAATATTAGCATAGATTTATTCATAAACTTTAAGATAGCAATAGCTATATTTAGAGGCAAAAACTTTTTAATTTAAGTAACTATTAATAATGTCTATGTTACAGAATGTAATTGATTAACGTGTTCAATGCACCATATGGCAACTTGTTAGGCGTTAGCTTATTGGCAATAGCTGTATTATCATACTCAAACAATAAATAGCTGAAATACGTCGATATTTTCAATAAAAAAATAAATAGATATATAAGTACATTAACACTTTTGGTATTGATGGTTGATACACTAAATATAAACATTGAATACGGACTGGAGTACAAACATTTGTTGTGTGAGAAATGAATGCCTCCAGCAGAACTCGAATCATCGAACACTGACACAGCGAGTAGTGTTATTATTGAGCCAAACGTCTCGTCTAGTTTACTACTACCTTTAGTCACTATATTAGTGGCTACTAGTGTAGGGGTTACGTCTGTAGATCTGGGAGAGGGAGTAGATACTTCATGAACCCGAGTGGCTTCTTATAGTTGTTAAGGTATAACTCTACTAAGAAATTCTGAGTAACTACCCGAAGTTGGCAAGTTAGCAGTTTCTTGTGCATTAGTACAATAACTCTTGCGACTAATTTAGATTGAATCTATTCATAAAAGTCACGTCATTCCTTTGCTTTGTTTATTGGCAAAATAAATAGAAACCAAAATACCAATAAATAGCTACCAATTTTTTTTGTACTTCCCTATTATTATTTATAGTAAGATTTTATTTGTGCTAATAAAATAGGTATGTTGGGACATTAACATAGCTCCATCTAGTTCTATGGTAAGGTTCTAGTATTGTGTAATGGATACCAGATATTTATACACTACATATAATTTTAAATACGCTCGTAATATAACTATAAACAGCTATAAAGGAAGTACATCACACAAATGAATGAAGCGGGACTTCAACCCGAGACGTCAAACCAGCATGTAGGGTTTCTACAAACTGAGCCAAATAGGTCGTAAAAAAGTAGAAAGTACATTATTAAAGAAAAATATATTTTCAGTCGGACTTCAGCGGGCGTGTAGTGAACAACGACCACTTTTTGTATTGGGGCAGTGTTCAAAAGGAGCAAGATGAGCAGGAGTATGGGTTTGAAGTGGTCGAGCAGACCGAGTTTGTGGATGATGCGTGCTTCCAGCCGTTTAAAGGTTAGTTCAGTTTATAGATGTTATGGGAATTATATGAATATTGTAATAAGAAAATAGTTTATGTAATAAATTACCTTCCCTATTGAAGCTACTCCTCGATTGCATATTAATATTAGGTATTGTAGCAGTCGTAATTTTATTTTTAGAACTAGTACTGGGTTTGTGTGGGAATCGAATACGTAACTTAAGTGCATGAAGGTGCAGTGCAAGTTAATGTATACCTAATGTCGGTCAAAAAAGTATAAAATAAAGTTTTATAGCAATCTAACTTTGTGTTCATTTGTACCATGTTCTTACTGCTTTTTTTTACTTAATACTCATATAGTATCCCAAAATAATGAAGTTTTTCAGTAGTGAAAGATCAAAAGTATAAAATAATGTTCCTAAATCATTTTATACTAATGTAAACTATTATAACAGAAGTATAATCTTGAATTTGATTCTAATTTTAAAGCAGTGGGCAAAACGGAGACTTACGTCAAAAGATGTGTAGCGACCAAATTACAATCTGCCGAAAAATTAATGTACGTGTGTAAGAATCAGCTGGGCATAGAAAAGGAATACGAACAAAAATTAATGCCAGATGGTAAGCTCAGCGTTGATGGGTTCCTCTGCGTGTACGATGTTAGCCTGGTGCCGGGACGCAGTTGGGAGAAACAGGTAATTGTTCAGTCAACTAATAAATGATTAGATTTTGGTTCGTTTTAATAAGATTTACTGTCTTTAAAGCTATTTTTTGTGTGCTCTAGTGTACTTTTTAACTATTTATGAGAAAGTGTTTCTTTTAAATTAAATAAACGTAAAATAAATAAATATGTTGGGACATTGTTGTACACAACGCCATCCAGTTCAGTGGTAAGCTACGAGGCTTGTGTTATAAATACATACATATTATAAATATAAATACTCATAATTAAAGTAGAAAGTGCTCAACAAATGAATGCCCCCAGCGGGACTCGAACCCGCGACCAGTGGCACAGAAAGTACGTCAAAACAAACAGCCAAACGTTGTCAAATGAAAATATGTCAAAAAAAATATGTCTAACATAATATTTTGTCCATAGAACGAAATCCTGGCAGCAATACTCCAAAATATACTCAAACTAAAGAAACCAGTAGTGCTAGTCACATCTAAAAATGATGAAGCGTGTGAGCAAGGAGTGAGAGAAGCGGAGAGATTGGTCCAACGGAAAGAGTTTAAAGGCTCAATACCGATAGTGGAAACGTCCAGCCACGACAACGTTAATGTGGACCAGGCCTTCTTCCTTCTGGCGCAAATGGTGGACAAGTCTAAAGCTAGGATTAAGGTATGTCAGTTGTATTCTAGCTATCTTGTAAATATTTTATTTTTAAGGTGCCAACGACGCGTATTTCATGACTATACATCGTTAGGGCTCAAATATACCCATATTTGTTCAAAGATTGTGTATTTTAAAGATAAGTGCATGTTTAAAATGGCTGTCAAGTGGGGTGAACTGAACTATAGTTATAGGATTTAGTCTAGATTTAAAAAAATATCCATATTTCTGCATTTTTTTTAATCGTCGTTTGTATATTTTGTATACCCCTTTACAACCGAAGTTTTTTTTTTGTAATCCTAATTATGAAACCTTAATGGTGGCTCTCTACTGGGTCTGTAGAGCCCAAAAAAATTAGTTAAAAAAATCTCATGTTCATAGTTAACCCACAAATCTACCCGCACGATCGTGAGTCGCAGGTCGTACACAACATAGTCACGATCGTGAGGGTAATTTTAACTATCTCCCTATTTTGGTAGTTTAAAGAAAAATTAAAGATGTTTTACGGAATCAGCCTCTTTATTTATTTATTAATTAGGTGTTTAGTTACTATAATCATTCAGTCTCATAGATTTTTTTTTCTTAGAACTAAATATAATTTTGTCAAGCGTTTGGTAACATGAAACTAAATTTTCTGTAAAACGATAAAAAAATAACAAAACAAACTTTTAAAAATTTACGCTACGTTAAAAAAATCTTAATTATGCTTCTCAAGCAATTTAGGAACTATAAGATCATACTTTCGTATGGTAAGACTTGAAACAATCTTTGCCACGTGCGATGCACAAGTACGTGTCACATTTTGTGCATCGTACCTTTGTGCGACTGGTACATTTTTCGTATCTGCACATTCTAGGAGCTTTTAATTCGTCAAACACTGGGAAATGTTCATATCCATCATACCGCTTTGCTTCAGACGGCCTATTTGCTGGTCTATATTGTCTTTTCGGCAGTGGAGATTCGTTTTCATCCAGTGGCGGTTCATTTTCAATATTACTCGTAGATGGCCGGTTTCTTGCTGGCATGCTTGACAATCCATCAGCAATGTTCATGCGGAAGTCTAACAAAGGTAAAATCTCCCTCCGGCTGAGCTTATTTGCAAGACAATGATTGTGATAGAGTCGCCAAGCATTGACAATTGCCAGGTCTAGGAAATGTATCAACACTTTCAGTGTCCATTTTTTTGTTTTGATGAACGTCCGGTAATACTCCATCTGCTGGTCCAGAACATCAACACCCCCCATGTGTCGGTTGTAATGCTCAACTACTTTTGGGGCAGACACATCTACATACATCTTTGTGTGTTTTTCCCATCTCTTGACGATTGAAGATGAGGATGAGCCGGTGCAGTTTGACGCCATTATAATGGACTTATTGTCCTTCCATTTCACGATGACAGTCGGTTCACAAACGTATTGCTGCGATTCTCCACGAGCCATCCTAGCATCTGATTTAAATTTAATTACAGCACGGTCAGGGATCCTATTGAACATAATTGTTCCCGTGCTGTGAAGATTCCTCTTAGTCATCTCTTCAATTAGCGGAACACTGGTAAAATATCTGTCGTGGTAGACACAGCTTCCGGGCGGGACACTTTTCACCAGATGCAGAACCACAGAAGCTCCAAGTCCAAGAGATGTATCTCCAAACATGGTTTTTGCTCCACGATAAATGTCGAAGTCAAGCATCAAGCCTTCACTTGTGGTCAGCACAAAGTTCTTCAAACCCACCGGGCGCGGCTTATTTCGGACTACTTGACGAAGAATACATCTACCAGTAAATGGTACCATTTGCTCGTCAATGGAGTAGAAACCAGGAACTCTTTCAAGTTTATTACATGCTTGTTTTAACCGGTCAATCATCGGCTGCACTTTCCACAGTGGATTGTAACTCTCACTCGGCGGGGCTTCATCAGTATCTACGACGTGTAATGCATTGCGGACAGTCAAAAACCTGTCACGAGCCATTTGTTGAGCTATTATCTCCAGTTTTATTCCACCTCTCCAATACATTGGGATACGGGGATAGGGAATACATCCAATGATGATGTGTATTGCAAAAACTCTAGCTACTTCAACCGACGTAAGTTTCAGTTCTAGGCCTGTTTTTCTATGATGGTACATATTTGTGCATCTGGTAATTTCATCAAAAAAATCTCTATCGAAATAGTCTGCGAAATACTCCATTGGAGTTTTGACTGGAGTTACGGGCAATGGAGCATAGTCATGACTACGGTCTTCGAAAGGTACCTGCTTCCAAACTCTCTTTCGAGAAGGTGGCCACGAAGATCGAGGGCGCGAAGTTGGTTGTGATGGTCCAGGAATAGGTTCCGGCTCAACACCAGCATCAGCTGCTGCTAAGACCTGTGGTTCAGGCTCGGCTTCTGTGAATATATCTTCCAAAACCCTGGGTTGGATATCGTCATCATCGTCTTCAAATTCATCGACGTCAGATAAGTTCCCGTCGCCGAGCAATTGTATTACCTGATCTTCGTTCAAACTTCTGCCTAAAAAATAAAAAATGAACTCTTAGTTATGAAATCTACGTAAAAATAGCCATATAAGTTATAACATTTTGGCAGTTTGGTAGTTGGTAGTACAACCGGAGTCGCACGATCGTAGCGGTCAAACTTTACGACGTAATTATAACTAAACCGTAAATATCAGCACAAAATTAAAATAATCTAGGTATTAAGATATCTTTTAACTTTAAAATAACTATAAAACACAGACAAATACATTCCAATTACTATTAAAATCAATAACTTACCCGCGGCGCGGCGAGGATCGAAAAACGCAGCCATCTTTAATCGCAATTCACTGGCGACTGACTGGCCTCCCACTCGCCCGTGTGTATTTACCGCGCGTAAAATATATCTCACAAACGATCGACGCCGGTTGCGTTCGGAAAAAGTAAACCGTTTGGCGCCAAAATTAAAAAAAAACTAAACTCACGCTCGTATCAGCCCGAGTGTAAAGGGATACAAAAACGAATAAATTGGACGCGTCAAAAAGTGAAATAAACGTGACACTGCCAGTGAAAAAATCTTCGTCTTTTTAGTTTTTATTAGAAATATAATCGCACTCATAACAATATTAAAAATACATATGTTTCTAGTGATAATTTTGCTTTCTATCAGTATCTGTTATCTATTTACGTGAAGTTGTAATCTTTAAATGTCACGTTTAGATGATAAATGTAACAAACAAAAACAAATTAAGCCTAAAGTTATTATTCTAAAACATAATTTAGAACATCGATGTTCACATAATTATATATTTGTATCGATAACAAAAGATAAAAAGTAAGGTTTTTAAATTTTAACTATATTTGTAATAACAAACATGAAATATCAAATAATAATTATCAGTACAAGTTTTTTATCGAATAAAATGGTTTAATGAGAAGAATACTAATAAACATAAAAATAAAACCTTTCAAATTTAAATTAAAAGAAAACCCATATCAGTTTATTACTCTTTACAAATTATATTATACTAGGGTCTCAACCTCGTTTCACTCGGATTTGATCCCTAGGTTACGTTTAAACGGTAAGTAGGTATAGATATCTCGGAGATATGACAATTTCTTCCAGAAAAAAAGTATCCTGTATTTTTGAGCGTGAAAAATCACATTTGCAGGCCGACGAGCTGAGATCGTTCGTTATCGAGATCAAGTCCCGGAACAGATAGATCTAATTCTCCATCGATAATAATAAATATTTCAATGAGATTTTCCAAAAAAAATTTCAAGTACATACCTATTTAACTTAGGATGCGTATGTGTTATTTTGATGTGTAAGCAATTATTGTAATGTTTTTTCGTGAAAGAGTAACACAAATACATACATCCATACATTTGCATTCTTTCGCGTTTATAATACTTATTAGTAAGATGTATATTGTATATACTAAATTTAAATTATGATGTAAAAGGGTTTTAAAAATGTTTTTTTAGCAATAATCAATTTTCACATGACCTTTTTTGCAATTCCCTTGAAAATGTTCAGTTTCCGTAATAACAGAATGTTATTGTTTACTATTGTCTTAGTCATCTAAGTCCAAGGCTAACAAAGCGTAACGAAGACGTAGTTAGGTGATTATCATCGTATCTCATATCAGTAAACATTGCCTTCCTGTTTAGGTAGTGTGATTTCTTATGCTCTTATAAATTTCTTTGGCGGACATTTTGTATGAATGTAAAATTTGATGTATCATTCTATATTGAACATATTCTTTTGTTCGCGGTTTCGGTTGGATATAACGATGATTAAAGGTCATTAGTAAGGACTGAGCTGATCAAGTGTTCTTTCTTATCAATACCATTACATACTTTTATTTCTTATTCATCCATTGCACTACTCTTGTTGACTTTAATCAAACAAGCTATTATCTCAATTGGAAAATAACTTTTAATTGATTTAAATTAAGTTGCAGTTTATAAATATAAGCTTTTTCAAGAAGCTCTGATCTAAATTTGAATAGCTTGCTGAATAGGGGCTGCTCTTTAAATCAAATTTTAGGGAGATTTGAAAGAAATTTTTACCATATTAATTAAAAAAATCTAACCTGTGACCTGCAACGTAAAACATCTTAAACCTAGTTTTAAACTAAAAATATATAGCAGGTTTCGCTAGTAAATGAATATATAAACTTGATAAATTATATACTAAAACATTCCTCTTGAATCACTCTATCTGTTAAAAAAACCGCATCAAAATCCGTTGCGTAGTTTTAAAGATCTAAGCATACATAGAGACAGACAGACAGTTATTAAAATTATCTATATATAGTCCAATCTATAGTTTTTAGATTTTTTGTCCTTCTCTGTATCTGTGACCGCATGACGAAAAAAAATCACTGTACAGATTTTGATGTAATTTGGAATGATGATAGCTAGTAATCCGGTTCAACATATAAGATACATTTTATTGCGGTAATATATCTAATTTCTTAGAAATCTATACTAACCAGTACCATGTGTAACATATTGCAAGTTTATTTATATAAAATAGTACATAGATATTTTCCGTAAAAATGCATCTTTATATCTTTTGCGTAAAAAAAGGCATTTTAAGAGATATTTTAAGTACAGTATTGTTATTTCGTTACACAAAACATTTTTAGTCACGATATAATTACCCACATGTTGTCAGCTCAGCGTTGTACACATTCATCGCTATAATTATGATGTTACATACTTCCCTTGTTACAATTAATTTATTCCATCCTTGAGAGTTGAGTTTAACAAGTTGATAATATTGTAAGGAGTTTCTTCTGTATAAAATGACTAATGCAATGTATTTTCTTTTGCGTAAATTAAACAATCTTATAAATGTTGTTAATAAATTATAAATTAATATGTTGGGACATAAAAAACATTTATCATGTAGTTCATAGTAAGGTACATATACTTACATGAATTTAAATACATACATATTATAAATATAAACACCCATCATGACTGGAGTACAAATATTTGTGTTTATATACAAATCAATGACCCCAGCGGGATTTGAACCCGCGACCGCTAGCAATGAAAGTAGGGGGGCTCTTCAAACCCAGCCTAAAGTGTTAAACACTATTAATTTTACTATTCCTTATGCGTGCAGCGTGGTGGACCTGATCTTGATCATGATCCGGAACCTGATCCCCCTCGAATGAATCGAAGCCTTCAATACAAAATTTAATATATTAAAAGCATATATTTTATATTATACTATTTTTGTTATCAGGTTGCTAATTACGCAGAGGCGTTACGAATAAGAAGAGAGGCCTTAGACTTTGTTACTGAGGCTTTCACGCAGCTTATCAGAATACACGTCCAGGATCACAAGTAAACTTGATTTCTATTAACTTTGATTATTTTGCAAATATATTTTGATTTTATTTTAAAAATGTTACTGGGTAAACAAATTTTAAGACAAGAAATGCCTTGACAAGAATGTCCTTTGAGACGTCTACACACAAAATTTTGTATTTTGTGACTATAAATTTACTTAAGTTTTAGATATATAAAAGCTTACAGACATACTAAATGACTTAAAAAATATCTTTATATTAATTAACTTATATTATATATAAATTTTACAGGGAGATGTGGTCATCAGTTAGTAAAAGGTTGTGTCACTATCCAGAGTGGGTTAAATTCGTCCAGCAGTTCGGCAATGACGGTACTCAGGTAAATAATCTTAGTATCCAACTCAAATTAACCAAATCAAATTTAATTAATAAAATCTAATTAATTTATTCAAATACTTTTAAAAGCACTTTTGAACGTTAATTATATATTTAAATGTCAGTAAGTCCGTGGAATCAACCGGCTCGGAAGATAGAGTCCTAAGAAGTGCCGGCGACAGACTAAACAGCTGCTGCTCTTTTTAAATATTATAATAGTTTATAATATATCAATCAATACTATCATTACGTTCTAATCTAGTAAGTAAGTAAGTAATAGTAAGCTCAAACATTTGCATTAGCAAAGTAATTCGCTATGGAATAATATGCTTTCCTCAATAAGATATTTTTAATTTTTGACTTAAATATTCTGACTCGGAATCTGAACCCGCTTCACTCGGTTTCTCAAGCAAAGTCGTTACCACTGGGCTACCCCTACCTGCATTGTTAATATAATGAATTTAATTTTTCGTTGTTATCGCCATACAGGTTGTTTTCCGTCGTCATATAAAGAGATTGAAAGAGGAGCGGTCAGCGAAGAAACTACGCAAACAGTTGGACAAGTTACCGCAAGTGTTGGCGCGTATGCAGATACCTACTGACGAGCTGCAGGAGATGTAAGTATTGCTGGGTTGGGAATTTAAACTTTATTACATTTATTTTACATATTATTTATAGCAAAACATACATAAATAAATAAAAAAAATAAATAAAGTTGCAAACACTTTTAATTATTTTATATATATTATTTTTTGATTTCAAATTAACATCTTTTCAATAAATTCATATGAAAGTGAAATAAAATTTTGTCTGTCTGTCTGTTTGTTCCGGCTAATCTCTCAAAGGTCTGGACCGATTTTGACTTATTTTATTAGAAAACTAGCGACTCGCTTTGCTCGAGCTCGTCCCTATTTCATTCAATTTAGCGCGAGCGAAGCCACGGGTTCCGCGAATATATTATACATATAAACTTTCTTCTTGAATCACTATCTATTAAAAAAAACCGCATCAAAATCCGTTACGTAGTTTTAAAGATCTAAGCATACATGGGTAACAGGAACAGACAGACAGCGGGAGCGACCGCAATTTTCTTAATTTTTTCTTTCATAAGAACCTTCTCCTGACAATAATAAACACAACAAAAAAGAATTAGTGAAGTCCGTCCAGCCGTTCACGCGTGATGACGTGACCAAGGGAAATAGGAATTCATTTTTATATAATAAATAGAAAATTAAAAAACCGTTTAATGTCCTTTGTCGTTTAATGAAGTGAAGCGAAACGTATATTAATGATATGCTTGTTACTTTCGGGTAACAGCCGAATGGGCCGGCACGCCCCGTATAGCACTCTCTCTCACAGAAGACAGGCGTGAAGTGGCAGCTACGCTGTCGCGTTTCGTCCGGTGAGTGAGAGTCCGGGAGGCCCACTCTCCTTCCCTCCTCTCTCTCCCTCACTTCCTCTTCCCTTCATCCTCCGTCTTCGTTCCCCCTCCCCCTTCCTCCTCCCTCCCATCCCTTTCCTGAAAGGCCGGCAACGCATCTGCAAGCCTGGCTTGCAGATGTCCATGGGCGGAGGTGATCACTTCCCATCAGGTGAGCCTCCTGCCCGTTTGCCCCCTTTTTGCCATAAAAAAAAGAATAAGCAATAACAGCAAGTGTGTGTGCGCAGCGACTGGTGCGGCGTGGTGCGGCAGCTGCGCGCGCACCGCGACTTCGCCGTGTACTTCACGGCGCGCGCGCCCTCCCCGCCCTCCGCCTCCGCCTCCGACGCCGACAGCCCGCGCCCGGACGACGCCACGCTGCGCGTCGGCGAGCGCGCGCGCTACCAGGTACGCACACATACACACACACACACACATACACGCACACACACATAATTGTACATGTAAACATACTGGCACACGCGTACACATACATATTATGCACAATGCACATGCGTATATCGAATGTGAACTGGCAATCGGTCGTATCTCAATTTTTTGTTTCAAGTTGATTATACATATAATGCTACTTTTCTTTTTAATAACATGTGAAATAAACATATTTAAAAACCACGTATTTTTATTTAATTTACTAGATGCTATATTAATGACTAAATCAAGTTTTTTCTTCATCCTGTAACGTTGTCAAAAATGAGACAGTACCGGTTGCCAGTTCGCAGTCTATACATACTTGTACACGTAAACAAACTCGCACACGCGTACACATACATAATAAGCACATGCGTATATATGGAGTACAGTCTAAAGCGGCTTTCACGCGATACAATTTGATTGCCAATTGAATGTGCAACAATCTGATTGTTTGCCCACAAGTACATTGAAGATCGCTAATTTTAGTTTTACTATTTTGTTGCCCCTGCTGAACGGACTTTTCGTATTTTTATCCACACTAGAATTCGATTGCCAATCTACTCATAGTAACTAGTAGACTAGTGAGGAATTGTTACACCGATTTTACAAATTGTTAATATTCTTTTCAGACGTTAGGTCAATCACAGAAAATCCCGTACGAAATACTAGAGACTAAAGAAGCAGCAGCTATATTTAAAACTTATCTTCATGAAGCGCAAGAGAAGCAACGAAATTATGAGTAAGTGTTTTCTAAAGAAAATAACTAGCATTAAGAAGATTTGTTTTCATTATTAAGCCACAGACCAGGAATCAACAAATTCTGTGTACTATTGGAATGTTCCGGTTCCGGTAGTCAAACTGTAAACACGTGAAATTGTGACCTCCGCAAATATAACAAAATTAGTGTAGCAAAAGTGATTTTTAAGTGTTTTTTCGCCAAGTAACTGATAATACAACCGATAAGTGACATCATAAAAACACAATCACAGTGAAAGCATTCCGTTTCGTGAGAAAAAGTGCAAATTAAATTCTATGAACTTATCAAATTAAATTCACCAACGATAAAACGTTGACATTGACATTTGACAGTATATGACAAGTGACAATCTTTTGCCAACCCTACCTACAATAATCCAGTGCTACCAACATATAAACGTCAAAAGTGTCACTGTCAAAGTTGCCATAAATAAAATAAAATAAATATAAGTAAAGTAAGAAAAAAAAAGAGAAAAATAAAATAGATATAATATTTTACATGGATAAAAATATGGAACTTTTATTTTCGAAACTTGAAGAAAAACTTAACCAACAAACTTTAATTATAACAACGTCAGTTACAAAAAACGTTATGGAAGCCTTGGAAGAGAAAATGAAAACTATTATAGAGGAAAATAACATGCTCAAAACCAAAGTAACTAGACTAGAGGAAAAAATTAAAAATATAGAAAATGAAAAGCGTAAGAACAACATTGTTTTCTTTGGTGTAGAAGAAATTGGAAAGACTGAATGTGAGCTTGTTGACTTCATAAAGGAAATAATAACCGATATGGGCTTACACATAGAAAGTCAAGAAATTAGCAATGTATACAGAATTGGGCGGAAAATCAATAACAAAAATCGACCGGTTGTTGTTTCCTTTACAACTATCTGGAAAAAACATCTAATATTAAAAAATAAGTCCAATCTCCCGCCTGGAATTTATATAAAAGAAGATTTCTCCAAAGAAATTTTAGAAAAACGTAAAAAACTACAACTACAAGTAGAGGAAGAGAGGCAGAAAGGCAACATAGCATATTTAAAATATGACAAGATAGTAATAAAAACACCTGTACACAAAGACAAAAATCGTGACAAGAGAAAGAGGGAAGAGTCAGATTCACCGAAGTCTTCTTCACAAAAGAAAACTAACTCACAAAAAAGATTAGCACCTGTTTTGTTTGATTAGTGACTAAAACAACAACAAAGGAAGTTCTTAAACCAGGCATACTCAACTATGTTGAACGTGGAGGATCTGGTGGAGCGTCACAATCAGAGCTGTCAAAAAACTACTAACTCACACCGCTAACCAGAAACAAAACAAAAGAAAGAAAAAACAAAAAACAAATAAAATCAAACAACCAACACTAAAATGTCTCCCACCACGGCTGGTCCCCGAGGGAGTACTAGACCAAAACCCTCCAACAAAAAGATCAAAAACAATCAAAATTGCAACTCTAAACACAAGAACCTTAAGAACACAAGAAAGCTGACTGGAATTAGAAAAGGCTCTACAAAATATAAACTATGACATCTTAGGCATTAGTGAAATGAGAAGATTAGAAGAAAAAACAGTAGAATACAATGATTATTTATTGTTCCAAAAAGGTGAAACAGCAGGCCATAGGGGAGTAGGCTTTTTAATTAAAAAATCATTAAAAAACCATGTACAAGAGCTCATAGGAATCTCAGACAGATTAGCAATACTTAATATCACTTTATCAAGCTATAAAAAACCCTGGACAATCGTTCAAGTATATTCACCTACTGAGCTAGCATCTAAAGTTGACATAGAAGAATTCTACAATAATCTATCTGATATTGTGAAGAACTACCAGAAAAACCACCTTATAATAATGGGAGACTTCAATGCCCAGGTGGGTACGAGAGAAGTAGGAGAGGAATTAATAATGGGAAACTATGGTTATGGGAAAAGAAGTGAAAATGGACACAGACTAATTGATTTCTTATTACAAAACAATCTAACTCTGCTCAATTCGGTCTTCAGAAAAAAACCCAAAACCAAATGGACCTGGTTATCTCCGGATGGAAATTACAAGAATGAAATAGATTACATAATAAGTAACAAGCCAAAATTTTTCAATGATGCACACATAATACAAAATTTCAATTTCAACACAAATCACCGTATGGTACGCTGCTGTCTAAAAAAGTATCCAACAAAAACACCAAGATTTAAAATAAAAAACACATTGCCACCAATAAATCACAGTACAAGTAAAACTAATCTCTCTTCTATAAAGCCCTTACTACAAATAGTAAACTCTGACATAACAATAATGGAAAAGTACAACCATATAGAGAAACAACTATCACAAATCAAGCAAGCTAATAAAACAAACGAAACAAAGTTCAGCATAAAAACAGCAGAGCTCCTAGAAGAAAGAAAAAAACTAATTGCAAATAAGGAAAACAGTAAAGAAATTCTCAATAAAATTTCAAATCTCAGCAAACAGATTCGGGAAAACATAAGAAAAGATAGGAAATCAAAGAGGATACAAAAACTAGAATACGAAATCCAAAGAACAGGGGGAACTAAAAAAGCCCTCAAGGAACTAAAGGAACATGGATTAGAATGGATTTCAAAAGTAAAAAATAAGGCCTCCAAACATGTGACAAAACGTACAGAAATCCAGAAGCTTGCCACAGACTACTACAAAACCCTTTACTCTAATATAGATGCTGACCAAGTAATAGAGACACCAAGTATTATTCATGAAAATGTCCCACCAATTCTAAATGAGGAAGTAAAAAAAGCTATTATGACACAAAAACTTGAAAAAGCCCCAGGCCCCGACAGTATATCAAATGAGTTGATTAGAGGAACGGCGGAAGAATTAAGTCCAGTTTTAACAAAATTATTTAATGATATTTTAAATACAGGCATCATTCCAAACCAATGGGGAGAATCACATATTATTCTTCTTCACAAAAAAGGAGATAAAGATGACATAGGCAATTATAGACCAATAAGCCTCATATCAAATGTGTACAAGGTTTTTGCAAAGGTAATTTTAGAAAGAATAACACAAACACTGGATGAAAATCAGCCCATTGAGCAATCAGGCTTCAGAAAGAATTTCAGTACAATTGATCATATCCATACAATAAAGCAAGTATTAGAAAAGTATAATGAATTCCAGAAACCTCTTTATATTGCTTTCATCGATTATTCCAAAGCATTTGACAGTCTAAACCATAGATATATCTGGTCAAGCCTAAAGGAACAAGGAGTGGAGAATATCTATATAAACCTAATAAAAACCATCTACAGTAAGAGTAAAAGCTGCATAAAATTGGAATCAAAAGGGGTCCCTTTTTCTATAAACAGAGGCGTAAGACAGGGAGATCCATTATCTCCCAAATTGTTTAATGCTGTGTTGGAACATATATTTAGACAAATAGACTGGGATAAATATGGATTAAACATAAATGGAAGCCACCTTAACCACCTGAGATTTGCAGATGACATTATCTTATTGGAAGAAGACCCTAAGAAACTACAAAGCATGGTAGAATATCTAGCACTAAAAAGCAAAGAAGTAGGGCTAGAAATTAACACAATCAAAACAAAGATGATGACTAACTCTAAAGAGGTTAGGATAAACATTTTTGGTAACAACATTGATTATGTAAATGAATATGTCTACTTAGGTCAAATTATTTCCCCTGAAGATTCAATGTCCAAGGAAGTAAGCAAAAGAATAGCTTGTGGGTGGAGAAAGTATTGGTCCTTAAAGGAAATAATGAAGAACAAAGATATACCAATTTATATCAAAAGTAAGACTCTCAATACTTGCATTCTTCCTTGCATAACATATGGCTGTGAAACTTGGTCTCTTACTGAAACTCATAGAGAAAAATTAGCAAAATGTCAAAGGGCAATGGAAAGGAGCATGTTGGGAGTAAGACTTTGCGAAAAGATCAGACATTCAGACATAAGAAGACGAACAAAAGTCACAGATATACTGGCTCGTATAGATCATTTGAAATGGGGCTGGACAGGACACATGCTAAGATGTAAAAGCAATAAATGGAGTAAACAAGTGACTCTATGGTATCCAAGGGACGGAACTAGAAGAAAGGGCCGTCCAAAAACAAGATGGGCCGATGACATCCGTTTAACCTTAGGGCCATACTGGACTAGAGTTGTGGAAGATAGATCCCAATGGAGAGAGTTGGAGGAGGCCTATGCCAAAAGGCACACCGAACTAAGGGACATATTATAGTTTGAACTTCTTAGTTCAAAATTTCCCTAAAGTCGGAATAAATGGCTAAAAAAAAAAAAAAAAAAAAAAAAATTGGAATGGTAAAATTTATTACTATTTCAGAAATACTCCAATATTTTACAAATATTTTGACTGAAAAAGATAAAGTATTATTTATATTTTAAAATATTCAATAATAATTTCAAATTAAAGTTTTATAGCTAATTTTTAAATGTCCTTCTTTCCTCTATTTATTCGTAATTAGTTAGAATTTGGTTCTCTTCCCTCTTAGATGGTGTCAACAGTTCAAGCGTCTTCTAGAAGAAACCGGTTACGTGACACCAGGAAAGCAGTTATCTGAAGTGAGAGTTCTTTTAATGGGACGAGAATGCTACGAAGCCCTCACAGAAGAGCAACAACAGAGGGTGTATGATGAACATCAAAGGGAAATACAGAGACGAGCCAAGCATAATTTGCAGGTATATTTTTATTTACTTACTATAAAGATACCTGTAATTCAATTTTGTAGGGATTTAGACAAATTCTAACTCCCGACTTCAAATAATAATGTCTTTTTCACCGATTGCGGTTCGACATTTTAACTGAGACTAGCTAACTTCGCATAGTACTTAAATACAGTAAAATTTAAAATAAAAATTTCCGACCCGCGAATTGAATTAAAGGCCTCATATGCAGTTGTACATACTAACCCATAAGCCCATTTCATTTATAGTTATGTGTTGTTAAGAATTAAGATGTCCTCATTTCACTCGATCCGAAATATAATAAGCAAATCAAAAAAATCTTTTTTATCTGTAGGAACTTCTATTAGAGCATGCAGATTTGTTCTACCATTTCAAGAGGATATCGCCCACCGGTACTATTACTCAAGAAGACATCAAGGAGATTACTGATGTATTGCAGGATGATTTTAGGTATGTGAAAGAATATTTTGAAAATTCTTATTGGATTAGTTACTGGGACTTTGATTTGACCTTGTGTACCATTGCAGGGTTTAAAAAAAATAATAATAAAAATATTTTTAGAGGTATTATTTCTTATGAGTATAAAATTAAAAAAAAATATATTATTTTTGATCGCTTCTTGCTGTATTATTGGTATAATTAATTTCTTCACTATTATTATTTTTTTTAGAACATTTCATGTTGTTTAGTGTTTATTTGTAAATTATGCAAATTTTTATTAACTTTAGTCAATTACCTGTCTTACCTATAACCTATGACCTCCATAACCAACAGATACAAAATGCTGGACCGCATGGAGCAGGACAGGAAGCTGATGCTGTTCCAGCACCTGGGGTTCGTGCACTGCCCCATGCGCGAGCACTGCCCCGCCGCCGCGCACTGCCTCGACGCCGCGCTGCCGCTCATACTCAACACGCGCGTCGGGTCAGTATGCCTGTCGATTATCTTTATAACAGTATTTTACTAAATGCATGTGAAATTATATAATATGATAATGATTATAATTGTAACGTTGTAAATAAATACATATTAAAAAAAAATAAACAATCGTGGCATAATAATTAAAAAATACTTAAATTAAAAATTAGATCTATTACAAAAACATAATAGGTACAGTTCTCGAGACGTAAGCTCAACTTTGCATTTGTGTGAGTGATAGCTAAAAGCCAATAGCCGCGCATCAAAACCAGTTAAAACCGGTTTAAACCACTCGCAACACGCTACGCCTTCAGCCGTACCAATCCGTACATGCACGCACACAAATGCAAAGCCGAGCTTAAGACGGGGATATACGCCGTTGACCTTGCTCGATTGGGCGTTGCCGGTAAAAATTCCCCGCGCAACCCCGCGCCTCCCGATAATAATTACGCGCGACCAGCGCGCTAGAATTCGCGCGTAGTACGGCACAGTGTAACAACTAACAGCTGTTGCTTTGTTAGGCATGGTTCTATTAGAGGTGTTCGCAACGGCAATATATTGATAAGGCGTTATAATGATAGCATTTTTTATCAACTTATGCAATTATAGAAACGACACTAATAATAATAGAAAAAAGAGTATTTAATACATTGAAAGTTTTATTATAAAGCATTATCTAGTTAAATAAAGTTTATTTAAATATCATAAAAAAATATTTTTTACATAATTAAAATAATTATTATTTATATCTATTATTAATTTATGTGTACAATATGTAGATACAATTTTTATCACTTATAAACACAATAAATATATATAATTGAACACACCGATTCTCGTCCGATCATCGAAGTTAAGCAACGTCGGGCGCGGTCAGTACTTGGATGGGTGACCGGTGGGCCTGGGAACGTTGGCTTTTTGTTTTTAATTTTGTAAAAATTCATTTTATTTCAGTCCTCAAACAATATTGTCATATTAAATATGTTGTTTTATACTTATTGTTTTTATATATGATGTTAAGCTTAAAAATATTATATAACGCTGTTAAGTCCTGAATCGCGCTATCGAAATATTCTAACTCGTTGAATATACATACAATGTTGTCGAACGTCCAAGTGTACTCGCTTCGGCAGTACATATACTAAAATTGATGATCGATACACAAAAAGTGTTGTAGGTTCACAACTTTCAGTTTCACCAGATAGGAACGAAGTTCTTTATTATAAAAATGTTATTAATTTTAAGTTCTATTAGCGGTATAAAGAAAAAATAAAAATATGTTGTGGCTTCCGGGAAGATGGTGCCTTTTGTGGTGGTGTAGGTTTTTGTGAGTCTGTAGATGTTTGTGTTTGTGAGGTTGATCTGAATTATTAACAAAGTTATGGCTATTTGAAATTTAGAGGGTAATTGAGGGTTTGTCTTATTACAAAAAATCAGTAGGAACTAAAGTAAAAATAATACTTTAAAATTAAATTTAAAAAAATAATAATAATAATAAATAAAAAAGCCTTTTATTTCCAGTTTTACAAAAAACATGAACAAAAGAAAAGATTTAACTATCGTGTACTTTATACAATTAATACCTATAAACAGGGCTATGTTTTTTACAAAAATATGTGTGAGTACAGCTCGTGTACTTATTGTAGTCAAACTGTCATGGTGTGTGTGTTTAGGGATACCTGCTCCAAATCTTTATCCCATTTTTTAATATGATGAAGGTTAAATAAAATAATTATTTTTAAAATTTAAATATATAATTTGTAACGATTAAAATATGATAATTACTCCTGAGGATATAAAAAATTACTAGTACTGCAATTTTGCGGATTTAATTTCTTCATATGGATTTCATTTATTTTTAATATAGATAGTGGTGAGGGTGATCAAATAAATATTGTCAGGAAGATTAGTCAACTACGCAGGATATTTACTATAGTGCACAAATGTACACTAAAACGTGAAATAAAAACTTAAAAAAACGTCTTGATAAAATAACACTAAAACGTAAAAAACACTTTATTGGTAGTTTTCATTGATAATAGATGCTTGGCATCATTAAATAATACATACTCATTTTTGCAATTAGCACCCCGATAAACCTCGAAAATGACACCCTGACCCATGTAATTGTTTAAAAAAACCGGATGTTCGCCATCTTGGATTTGAAAATGGACCTCATTTTCGTAATCAGCGCCCCGAGAAACCTCGAAAATGACACCCATGTTATTGTTGAAAAAAAAACCGGATATCCGCCATCTTGGATTTGAAAATGGATGTCATTTTCGCAATTAGCACCCCGAAAAACCTCGAATATGACACCCGTGTAATTGTTGAAAAAAAACCGGATGTTCGCCATCTTGGATTTAAAAATGGACCTCATTTTCGTAATCAGCACCCCGAGAAACCTCGAAAATGACACCCATGTCATTTTTGAAAAAAAAACCGGATGTCCGCCATCTTGGATTTGAAAATGGACCTAATTTTCGTAATCAGCACCTCGAGAAACCTCGAAAATGACACCCATGTCATTGTTGAAAAAAAACCGGATGTCCGCCATCTTGGATTTGAAAATGGACCTCATTTTCGTAATCAGCACCTCGAGAAACCTCGAAAATGACACCCATGTCATTGTTGAAAAAAAACCGGATGTCCGCCATCTTGGATTTGAAAATGGACCTCATTTTCGTAATCAGCACCTTGAGAAACCTCGAAAATGACACCCATGTCATTGTTGAAAAAAAACCGGATGTCCGCCATCTTGGATTTGAAAATGGACCTCATTTTCGCAATTAGCACCCCGAAAATCCTCGAAAATGACACCCATGTCATTGTTGAAAATAAATATCGTGAATATAGTTGTAGGTCCTCTAAACTTTTGACTGTTAGCTAACTTCTCCCGTGAGAATTTTGTGTCTCGCGCATCGTAAAATTTCGCTCTCATAAATTTTTCATAACGCGCCTAAAGAAGTATAACTTCAACATGAAAGATAAACAGATTAAATTTTATGTTACCTATGGCTCAGTAGACGTAACTTCGTTACAGGTTCGATTTCCAGACTTAGTCCTTATAACTATACAAATAAAGTCTAAATTGAAACTTCTCTTAGTCGATACTAAATGTAAACTAAAATTTTTAAGTAAAAAATTTACAAGTCAATAAGGTCCAAAATACGCCATTTATTTATTTCATTTTAATATAGTTTTAAATACAAATGTTTTAGAGCATAATTTAGCGCACACGACTCGTGACAATTCTGTTCACGAATTAAATAAATAAATTTCTAAATTGGTTCTGCGGTTGCGGAGCAAACAGTCACAGGTCCGTTCAGCACAACGCCTCGTCCCGCACTGATTTACTGGGCGACAGAGGGTGTTCTCTCGCGGCTTACGTGTATGAATTACGTAAAAAAATCATAAAAAATAAATAAAACAGTTATTTGAAAAAATAATCGGAGATCATATTAGATGTTGTATTATTTAATATGCTGAACGCAATAAAAAAATCTTGTTTTTGATAGTTTACGAGAGAAATGATATGAAAAATTGTAACAGAGGGTACTTAGCATATTTATTTATGATATTTATGTTGTTTTTTTTAACTTTTTAAGCGGAAGAGATAATGCTGTATATGCTGTAGAATAACATACATTTTTTTAAAAATTTTTCCTATTAAGATTACAGAGAATTCAAATACAAAGAAAGTCCAATTTACATATATCGCCGCCTTAAGGCGCGAGAACTGTATATTGTTTTAAATAAACAAATACTACTTACATATTGAAATAATTCCGCTTTAAATTATTTAGAGAAAGAAGACTCATAATCTTAGTGCGTAAGCTGAGATGTTATGATTATAATCAAATATTGTAATTTATCAGGTCGCTAACATCAACGAACGAGTCCCAATGTCAAGCGGGACCGCCGGCGGCGCCGTGGGCGTTGACTACCGACTCTTCGCAAATCAACATCATCATACTTGGGGTCAGTATATTGTGTATTTTTATAATACTGGGTACATATTATGTTATTTAATTTACAATAATCAGTGCTTTATTAAAATATTTATTTTAGGAAAATTATTTAAATCTTTTATTTATTATTTTTAAAGAGAACAAGGGGAATCTAACGGGAATATCCATATATGGATACCAAATATTTAAACTGTATACTTTTTGAAGTAGCAATATTATATATGAAACGTATTACTGTGACAAGAACCTGATTTTTTTCGGATCGCACATTACTATGAATACAACACACTGAGTATCCGTTATCTGATCAAACATGTACCTGTTGTATCACTTTACAAATACAGTGCAACATTATATTAAACATTATTCATTTCAATTCAATTCTCTTGTTAATGGTTTCAAAGCGTGCCAATTGAGCACAGATTACTTCGCCAATGTCACGTAGAATGGAGAAGTTACGAAGGAGATTGGTCGGTAGCATAGATTCAATAAGTATATATACATATTATAATGTATAAGGGAAGTAAATCCTTACTAAACCTACAACAAAAGACAGCACAGTTATCAAATACTAGCCCTTCCCGCGGCTCCGCTCGCGTTCTAAAGGCTGACAATCAAAAGAAATATTTTTCTCCCGTTTTTGCAATTTTTTTGTTTTTTTGTTATAATGTTATTGGTTGTAGCGTGATGTAATATAGGAATGGATGATATAGTGAATGGATTATCCAACATAAGAAGAATTTTTGAATTCGGACCAGTAGTTCCTGAGATAAGCGCGATCAACCAACTAAACAAACAAACTCTTCAGCTTTATAATATTAGTATAGATTATAAAAAAAAATTAGTTTTTACCGACACCACTTACCGAATTGACCGTCACACCGACATCCTAACAAACCAATGTCGGCAGGTGGAGGGCGTGGCCGGCGAGTTCGGCAAGCGGCTGACGGCCGGCTGCGACGGCGAGCGCCGCGTCAGCGTGGCGGGCACGGCGTGGCGCGTCGAGCAACGCTTGCGCACAGACGACTTCGCTGCCGACGCGCCGAGGGACTTCGCGCCGAATGGTTGTTATCTATCCCTTACTTGTATATCTAACTCTTTCTAATGCTTAGTTTTATATCTGTCTCTTTGCAACACTTACTTATATATCTATCTCTTTCTAATGCTTACTTGTATATGTATGTTGTATATGCCTCTCTCTCAAATAGATAGAATTAGAAAGGTGCCGTGTATGGTGATGGTCGTCAAAGTGTCGCACGGGGCAACCTCATACTGAAGACACTATGTCCGTATTATTCATTAGACTGAGACTGAGATAACTCATAAACATTAAGTCTATTTAGTAATAGGAAAAAAATTATTAAACTGAGTTTTAAAAAGAAATAGATATAATAACTGATTATGCTTAAGTCTGTATGAATAAAATTTTACAAAATTTTTAACTAACACTCTTTGGAGGTTTAAAAAATCAAAACTAAAAATAAAAACATTAATTTTAAACAAATGCTGATGAATCGAGATTTTACAATAATAAATTTGTTTACAGGATACTTTTGTGTGTATCAAGATCAGGAATCCTTTGAATACATCAGGGGTTGTGCAGAGAAAACGCTTTTATCTAGTCTGGAACAAGAAGATAAATTACCATTTCAGGTAAAATATTTTATTTTTATATTTAATATAAAAATTGAAATCTAATATTATAGTATGTACATAGTAATAATTATAATAATTTTTCAGGGTTTACCTTTGGTAGTAATGTTCGTCCAAGATGAGGGAATGGATAAAAAAGAAATCGCACGGCTTCAGGAGGAGGGGCAAAATCTTGCTGATAAGTTAGTAAACATATAATAAAATTCTTATTTAGTTGAATCGGTACATAAAATGTGTTTTGAAAAATCCAATTAAAAATTATTGACGATAAAATCCATAATTTTTAGAATCTTTGTTTGTCTGTCTGTGATCACAAGAAAATCACTTGACAAATTTGAAGAAATTTGGTATGATGATGGTTAGTTATCCGGGTCAACATATGAAATGCTTTTTATTGCAGGATAATTTTTAATTAATTTTTAATATTTTCTCATTTCTGAGAAATCTGTACTTAGTATTATAACATAATCTGGTGTTATAACATATTCTCATGTATAGTGTATAGTGTTATAACATATTCTCCTGTAATATATAAAATCTAAATAAACTTTAGTTTACGGTCTTTTAGGAAATGCTAGTATTTTCATATTATTGAATAATTCAAGTAAATTTTTTAAACATAAACAAGTAATGTAACAAATCAATTAAATTTCCAGTCTCCATTGTTCGTACATGGAGGCGTCAGTGAGCGAGCTCGGCACAGAGGCACTGACGGCGGACGCCGTGCAAGAGCTAATCCGAGCCAACAGGGAGAAGGCGAGCTACGCCCATCTGTATAGAGATCTCATTGTTTGCTTCGATGCTGATATACGGTATGTATTTATAACTATAAACCTTGCTATGGTTTTATTAATTAATAGTGACCCAAGCTAGGTTATGGCAATTTTTCGTTTTGTGATTTTGTCAAACGTTCGTAAATTATAAATCGTTGTATATATTTTTATATTAGCGAATATATAAGTTATAATTCGCGTCATGTAAAAAGAACGCTGGCTGTCAAGTTGCGCAGAGGCGATTTATCGGCCAATTTGGTGGTAAGACGCGGGGCGCGGGGCGGCGAGGCACATGCCGCAAGCTTTCTGGCTCGCTATTGGCTCGTCAGTTTAAAATACCATCGAGCACACAAAAGTTATTAATTACGAAATGGTTTTATATAAAAAATTAAAAAAAATATTTTTGACGTATATTGTTTTATGAAGAGGGAGTCTGATAATAATGCAGTTAAAGTATATATTAACCGAATTAATTTAATTTTTTGTATGTAAATTAAACATTCTACATTGAATCTAACATATTTTATAAACTAATAGAATTCTTTTTAATAACGTTCTATCTAATATATTTTTCAATGTACCTAACAATAACCAATATACGTCGCTAGCGAAAGGCTAGTTCAAAAATAAAAGAATAGGCTTAGTAATTTCGTTTGCGAATATACCCATGCGCAAACACACCCCCCACCACTTTCCTCCAGCGTTCTTTTTACGTGACGCGAACTGTAAAATAGTATTTAAATTTTAATTCTTTTTGAGGACTTTATAATTATTTATTACCAAACAAAATCAACAAGATTAAAGTTGGCAATTTGATTAATTGATTAATTGTATAAAAATGACAATAATATTAATTATTTATGGAAATAGTGGAGATTATAATTTTTTTTTTCAGTATAATGGTGTGCATGTTCTGCGACGACCCGTACTCGCCCGAGCGCGTGCTGAGTCCGCTGTTGTTGCATCGTGCCTGCTTCCTCACCGGTGACCGTTCCATACTCATTGAGACCTTCCTCGGGGACTCCAAACGAAAAGTCGAAGTAAGTAACACATGAGGACAGTGGTAACCCATCGGTAACGCGGTCGCTTGGATAACCGAGTGATGCGGGTTCAAATCCGGGTTACGCACCTCTGATCTCATGTGCGAATCATTTATATCATGATTACCACTTGTCTTACGGTGAAGGAAAACATCGTGACCAAATGTGCATGTTTGAGAAAATCTAACAAGTTTTCGAAAGGCATGTGAAGTCCGCCAACACGCACTAGGCCAGCGCGGTGGACTATGGCCTGATCCCCCTCGTACTGAGGGAGGCCCGTGCCCAGCAGTGGGGCGTTAAAAAGGGCTGATGATGATGATGATGAAGTAACACATATTCAGCCTTTTTTAACGTTCCAATGCTGGACGTGGACCTCATTTCTATATGAAGATCAGGTCATAGTTCACAAGCTGGTCTCGGTCCATTTCATAACTTTATAAATGAACATAGACTAAAGAAAGTTCTAGTAAAAGTTGTATCGATTTTTTTTGTAATTTGGTTTTTTTACATATTTCGTTCTAAATTTACTTTCCGTGATTTTTTTTTTTTTTTTTTTTTTTTTTTTTATATCAATCTGAATTAGTGCTTGACTACGTTCCACCTGATGGAAAGTGGTAACGCAGTCGTAGATGGTAAGTCGCACTAATTCAGTAGCCACCTATTCACTCTTGCCTTGAAGACACCCATATTGTAATCGGACGGAAACACGGAGGCAGGCAGATTGTTCCAATCCTTAGCCGCACGTATAATAAATGACGAAGCGAAACGCTTCGTCCGGACGGATGGAATGTCCACGACATAAGGATGGAAACCAGCCGTTCGTCGCGTCGTCCGATGATGGAAAGGGGATGGGGGAATTAAATCATGTAATTCCTGCGCACACTCTCCAAAATGTAACCTATAGAATACACAGAGGCTGGCAACTTTACGTCGGTGATCGAGGCTTTGTAGATTGGCATTTACCAGCGTAGGGTCACCAATAATCCTCTGTGCACGCCTCTCAATCGAGTCCAAAGCAGACAGATGGCA
Source organism: Boloria selene (assembly GCA_905231865.2). NCBI lineage: Eukaryota > Metazoa > Arthropoda > Insecta > Lepidoptera > Nymphalidae > Boloria > Boloria selene. Next base: position 2,891,813 of record HG993156.1, read on the forward strand.
TTTTGCAGCACCAGCCCATATGTGACTACAGTATTCCACACACGACCGGACTTGAGCTTTATATAAATCAAGGAGCTGTCCCGGTGTGAAATACTGTCGGACCTTTGCAAGGATACCAACTTTCCTCGCTGCTACATTGGCCTTAGACTCGATGAACCGCCCATAGTTCATGTTGGAACTAATGTCCATCCCCAACAACTGCAGACGGTCAGTGTATTCCAGAGGCACATTTTGGAAAGTAGGAGTCAAGGTAAAAGGACTCCTTTTCGCGGTGAACAGACACGCCTGTGTTTTGGTGGCGTTGAAACTCACAAGATTGGCATCGCCCCAAGTGGAAACTGCCTTGAGTGTGAGATTCAAACGCTCTACCATGGCCTCTCTTTCAGACTGAATTTGATCTCTACTGGCCCGAGCACTCGGCAGGTATCTCTCTACAACAGTGCTGTCGTCTGCGTACCCATAGATACCGGGTATAAGCAGATCGTTAATATGCAGCAGGAACAAGGTTGCAGAGAGAACAGATCCCTGAGGAACTCCAGAGTTGATCTTTAAGTGTTCTGATGAACAGCCTTCTACTACAACTCTGAGTGATCGGTCTCTCAGGAAGTCATTTATCCAGCCGATCAGGCCAGGAGATATGCCATAGGCTGAAAGCTTGCTTATAAGGCTAGCGTGCCAAACCCTGTCAAAGGCTTTTGAGACATCGAGGGAGATAGCAATCGCCTCCCCACTTCGCTCAAGAGCTTCGCCAATGGTGTGGTTGGCATACACTAGAAGGTCCCCAGTCGACCGATTCCGGCGAAACCCATATTGCCGATCACTGAGGAGATCATTCTGTTCCAGGTATGCCATTAGTCGATTGTTCAATACACGCTCCATAATCTTGCAGAGTATGGAGGTAATTGAGATCGGACGATAATTTGCAGGGTCAGCACGGCTACCTTTCTTGGGCACTGGTTGCACGTTGGCAAGCTTCCAGGATTTAGGTACTATTCCAGTCTTAAGAGAAAGGCGGTACAGACGTGTCAGTATCGGAGACAACTCGGGAGCACATGTTTTAAGCACTATCGCTGGTATACCATCAGGACCACTGGCTTTATTCACATCTAGACGACACAAAACTCTCTTTACCTCCTTATTGGTTATGGAGATTTCAGGCATTGAGATCCCGCAGTGAGGTATATGTGGTGGAATAGCATTGCCAGTGTCTAGACATGAATTTTGGGCAAAAAGGGAGGCAAGTAAAGACGCCTTTTCCTTTGCCGTATGAGCCAGGGATCCATCAGATTTTACCAGCGGAGGCAGTGAGGGACGACAGAAGTTCGTCTCGACCGCTTTCGCAAGGGACCAAAAAGCTCTGCTGCCAGATGGTTGGGCAGAGAGCTTTGTGCCAAAATGTGCAATTCGGTCAAGACGAGCCTTCTTTAATGTCTTTTTGTAGGACTTGGCGGCTAAGTTAAAGGCTCTCTTCTTTGATCTTACATCCGGAGTTTTGCGGTCTCGAGCATCAACCCAGGCAAGGTAGGCCGAATGCTTACGCTTTTCAGCAAAGCTACATTCGGCATTAAACCATGGGCGAGCTTTGCCACCGACGTGTACATCAGAGAACGGAATAAAATATTCCATTGCTTGATGCACCACATCAGTTATAGCATCAGCACAACTCGACGGATCGGAAGAAGAGAAGCAGACCTGCCGCCAAGGGAAGGATGCAAAAAAGTGCCGCATCTCATCCCAATCTGCTGACTTGTATTGCCATACTCGTCTAACACCAATAGAGTCATTATCTGGTGGAGAGTAAGACGACACAGCTTTTACCAGACAGTGGTCAGAGCTACCCAATGGGGATGAGACCTGGATGTTATATCTGTCTGGATCAGTTGTCAGCAGAAGGTCCAGACAATTAGCTAAGTGGCCGTCAACATCGGGTACCCTCGTCGCTTTTTCAACCAACTGGGAGAGTCCAAGTGACACCGCAAACTTCCATGCTTCTCTCCCAGCATGGTCCGTTTTCTGGTATGGGAACAGCCAATCTTCATGATGCGCGTTAAAGTCCCCCAGAAAGACAAGCTGCGCGGTAGGGTACCTTTGCATAGCCACATCAGCTGCCTCACTGAGATATTCAAACGAGTTGTCTCCTGGTCACCTGTGTGCGATCGGTAGACACAGGAATACAGGATCTTTTCGATTCCTGTATCTACTATAACCCAGATCGTAGAGAATGTGGGGTCTTCAAGGTGGCGGAGACGCTGGAAACAGAGGTCATTTCGCGCGTACAAACAGACTCCGGCCCGCGAGCGGAAACTATGCTCCAACGTGTATCCGGTATAGTCAAGGTACGCAGCGCTCAATGGACATTGAATCTGCGTCTCCGTCAAAAAGAGCATGTGTGGCTGCACAGTCTCGAGGTGGAAGTGGACCGATGAGAGATTTGAGTGCAATCCTCGGATATTTGTGAGGTGCACTGTAAGTGAGGGGGAGTGCAGCCGCTTAAAAACATTACCCTTTTTGCTTCTTGTCATTAAATTTTATAGTGGAAGAGTGAATAGGATGGAGAATGGCAGTTGAACGAGGCGCTGCACTAGCCTAGCGGTAATATTGATGTTGTCATGCCATAGAGAGCTTAGTCTGGAGACTGCGGGGACGCCCGAACCCCCCCAAGGATCGCCATCGGGCCCCCTCCTCTGGTCGCCAACCAGCACGATGGAGCCACCCTGGGATTTTTCACAGATGGCGGGGCAGCCTTTCATGGGTGGCTAGCCCACTAGTTGGGCCCCCAACTGTCTGCGGTCGGCCAGCGGCAAGCCGTGCTTCGGATCCCGCTACCCTCCGCGACTAAGCTCTCGACACAACAAACAACAATTCACCACCAACACGGCTACTGTGCAACACAACTGTTCAGACCCACTCTCCATACGGCTTCATCAGCCCCTACATGCCTAAACGCGCTGTTGGGCGCTTGGCGGCACGACTTCTGCTGATGGGTGGTAACCGTGCCGTCGGCCGATGTTGAGGCCTACCACCGCGACTACCAAGGTGTGAGGTAGTTTGTCCCTTAGTCGCCTTTTACGACACCCACGGCAAGATATGGGGTGGCCATATTCTATTTGCCGTAGCCACACGGCGGGTTAAACAATATATAAAAAATACAGGTTTTTTATCATTCTATTTCGTTTTAGGTAATAATTTCAAGCTTCCACGGCGCTAGTCAATTTAGAGAAGAGCTCATACACGGTTTTATCCTAATATATTCGGCGAAACGGAAAGCAAGTTTAGCCACGCTCAAGTAAGTATTAAAAATTATTTTTTTGGGGTATATACCATTGATAGATTTCACTATTTTTCAGAAATAATTCAGCTAAAAATATTTTAATTAAAGTAAATTCTCTAGTGTGATTTCAAACTTTTGATTTATTTTAATGTGATGGTATAATATATTAGTTATAATTATTTTCTATTTCCACTGTAGTTTTTTAATGTTAAAAACAAATTGCAATATTTTATTATTATCTGTTAAAAAATAAGTTATGCCCATATCTTGTAAATAAATAAAATAAAATAGCGGTTATTGCTGAAATAAATTGACATTTTACATCCTCACTTTCATTGATAGATCCATTTTTATACTAATTCACATTTGACATTTTACTTTTACAATTATAAATAATTTTCACCCATTTCTTGTAATATGTATTAAAATATTAACATATGCTTGTTTTTATATATAAAAATATACATTAATATTAACAATAATAACAATTCGACAGTGCATTCTCAATGAACATACCAAACCTGCCAATACAAATGGTGGCAGTGACTGACGGCGGCGGGTCTGCGGCGAACGCGTTCTTCGGCACCGACCTCGGCCACGCGCTCATCACGGACGGCAACGCCACCGCCGACCGCCTCGGCGCGCACTTCACTACGTATACCTCCAGTGCGGAGAATAAATGTGAGTTATAATGGTTGAAGTGGTTGGTCTACTTCGGTGGTCTATTGGTCTACCGGTAGTAGACCACTAGACCACGATCGTGTCCTGGGTCAATAGTGAGTGACAACTTGGAGTTGGGAATTTGACGGCAACACTCATTGGGAAAATAATTTTCCTATGGTAGTTTGAGAGTGAAAGGGATAGAGAGTGCTGCTGGGTATAAAGTTAAGGGAATTGCTCTCTTCTTCCCTCATCAGAGCCGTAGTTCTGATAATAATAGAGTGGACTGAGAAAGCAACCACCTGGTTCATGGTTTAAAAAAAATAAATAAAGGGTTTTAGTGCGTATTTAACCCCTAGAGCGTCGGCCTCCGTTTTACGAAAAGGCTCGAAGCGTCGGCGTAATTTCAAGGACGTTTGATAGATAGGGTAGACCTTCGGAAAAACGATGAATTCGTTGATATGTATATATTAAAATGGTATAAATTATACCTTCCCGGCTTCGTTATGAGTTTATCTAACTATTTATATAATTTAATAAGCAAATAAAACTGACCTTATCTCGCAGTGATGTAATATATATTTTTTTATTTTTAAATTATTTTTAAATTAGGATGCATATGCGGAATCGTCGACGCCTCGAGCCTTTTCTCTTATGATCTTATGGTGCATCGTGAAACGCTCGAGGGGTTAAGTTATTACATCACCAGATGAACAGCTGTACATGTTCTCTATGTAAAAAAGTAATGGAGAGTTTATAATAAACAGGGTGTCCACATTCTGGAAAGTCAGGGAAAGTCAGGGAAAAGTCGGGGAAGCTCAAAGTGGTCAGGGAAAGTCAGTGAAATCGAGGGGCTACCTGGGAAGTCAGGGAAAATTGAGATTTTTGTGAAAAATTTTGCCGGAAAATTCAGTTCATTCATTTCAGAACTGCAGAAAAATCTATGATTCTAACATGTCTTTTGAGAATACCAGTGAACAGAGAGCTTGGATCTTTCCTGACCGTATAAAAATGATGAAACACTCGAAAAATCGTTTTCTTAAAAATATGATTCCCTATTATCAACTTAGCAAGTTTTTTTTCTTTATTAAATTGATTGTAAAATTAAAATGACATTTCTGAAATGCTTGGCCTGCAGTTCTGAAATACTTGGTATATATTAGTATAATATTGATCTCACTACTTTTATAGGCCGATTTTTTGGGATAGGAACTTGGCCTTTTTTCACACTTTTGTTTTTTGGGGATATCATGTATTTTTTGCAAGTAAATAATATGAATGACATTAATTCCGATTATTATTATTATCGCCAAATTTGAAGATTTTACTGTCGTGGGTAACAAATAAAATAAATAAATTAGCTTATGAGGACTGATACTGATTTCGACCTATTAACCTATTAACTTTAAAAAATGCTCTTTTCAGATATTCTCCTTTAATTGTAGCCTAACTCTATCTTCTATTATCTAATCTATCTTCACACCAAATCTAGGCGCACAGCAGTGCGCCAGGCCAATGTTCCGGCCTAAGCACGCAGTCTGTATATTTACACGAAACATTTCGAGCTGTTTTTACCCCCCTCATAACTTTCCTTGTAATTATCACAACTTAGGCCGGAACTTGGCCTGACGCACTGTCGTGCGCCTAGATTTTGTTTCGTAATCGTCATATTGAATATTCGAAATGCCAAATAGTGTAACCGATCTCATTTTTTCGTTAAAACTCTTTTTTTAACCTATAGTGCTACCTAATGCTAAATATCGTTTTTAAAGTTAGGCAAGAATTATAATTTATTTTTAATCTTTTAATTGATTCTCACTAGATATTTAATTTTGTTTTATAATCGTCATATTGAACGTTTTAAAATTTTATTGAATTTAATTTTCTTGATTTAAGTTCGAAGTCCATACAATAAGATTTTGTTCCTGAAACTGTTGATTTTGTTCTTACTCGTGAGTTATACAATTTTACAAGTTGAGTAACTGATAAAAGAAAACACAAGCGAAATGCTGATCTCATTAATTGTAGTTCTATTTCTGAGATAATGTTCAGATATAATTAAAGTATTTTCTTTTTGTTTATTTTCTTAGAAAAAGGCGACACTTAAGCCTAAAATGTAGCTTATAAAATTTATGTTATTATAGGTACTTACTTGAAAGAAACTGATTTCAAATGATTGATTCTCACTATTTTTATAAAATATAAAAGTATAGTAACTAAAAATATAAAACTATGTAGGTGCTTGAATTAAAAGAAATTTAAAATATTATCTGTTATTTTATTAGGCTAAAACCACTCTAAGACCCTAACAGTTTTACGAATTAGGATTTCAGATATTTTTCATTTCGCTTAAAAATTACAAAATAAATATGTACCTATTAAATATTGAAGTATATTTAAAAATATTTATGACACTTTATATTTGTTTTAAATCAATGATTGGTCAGAGAAATTTGAAAAATGGTCAGGGAAAGTCAGGGAACTGTTTTGGACATTAGCTGTGGACACCCTGATAAAATCAATTATTTATAAACGGTTTGGTTCTTTTTTTAAATTTTAGCAAATTTTTCTGATCATTAATCAAAATAATTAACCCAGTAATTTTTGGATCAATATTAATAAAAAATTTAAATTAAATCCAACATCAAAAATATGATTTCTAGTATCAATATTAAATACTTATAATACTAGTAATAATAATATTCCACAGCGGCATTCTACACGCCGTTCTTCAAAGAGGTGTGGGAGCGCAAGGGCGAGATCGAGCGCGCGTTCCGCCTGGAGACGCCGCGCGCGCACAACCTGCCCGACGTGGCCGCCGCGCGCCCCGCGCCGCCGCCCCGGCTGCACTCGTACCACATCGACCACAAGTTTGTTATGCTTTTATATTTAAAAAATTAAAAGTACGTGTGTACAAAGTACACATGTCAGAAGTAAAACTTGAATTTAAATAAAGGCTAACTCTTCCTCGTCTCTGAGTGCCTGGTACCTAGGAACTTATTTTTTCGTTTCATCGAGTTTGAAATCACTATGACGATTCTAAAGAAGTTTCACTTCATAAATTAAAAGTGCGTGTGTACAAAGTACACATATCAGAAGTTAAACTTTTTTGGCAAACTAATTTTTAAATCGCGTTTATATTTATACTAAATAACCTCGTCTAAGCTCATTGAGAGAGGGAGATGGCGCGATGGTCACACCCACGAGTTAGGTACTGTGGACTAACTTTTTCCGTTTCATCGAGTTTGAAATCACACCGGAGTTTCACTTCAAAAATATATTATTGTGATAGTTTAAGAAAAAAGCAGTCGGAAAATGTTAGTTTTAGCCGCGCGCGTACAACCTGCCCGACGTGGCAGCCGCGCGCCCCGCGCCACTGCCCCGTCTGCACTCGTACCACATCGACCACAAGTTGGTTGCTTTTATATGATTTTTTCTTTTGTTTTGTTATTGGTTTATTTAGTCTTTATCGAGTAATAGCGTATTTTATGGAATATGAAAAAAAATAAGAATATATTATTGAGATACCTTAGGCAAAAAGCAGTCGCATTTTTCTGATACTTATCGATTGAATAAAAATTTGGTGTTTTTTAGTAGATAGATTAGACTTCAGAATCTAATTGAGACACTTTAAAAAATGTTGGGCTAAGTTTAGATTCCAATACAAAGGGCGGTATAAATTGTAGGTATTGTATCCGAGCTGTTTACACTCCTTGCTCCGAATGAAACTCATTGTTGAATGATATCTTCTACTCAATACAACACTAATTAACGTACCACAATAAGTTTTATAATTATAGCTCAACTAAATTTAATTCTAAAATATAACACTAGAATTTGATATCTTTTTTTTTAAGAATAAAAAAGATCATTGTTGATTACTTTAATAAGAGATAACAAAATCTTAGTTTATTTATTCTTCATTCAAATATTAATATGTAACTTTGTTATTTAGAATGGATCACAAGCTGACCAACTCGCTTGACCTGCTAATAGGGCCGGATTCTCGCGCTGACATCGACTCTGAGTATAGCGATACAATGAATAACTCCAAAAATAGAGGTTTCTTGAAAGGTACTTAATAAATAAGTAAAATTAATTTATTATTTTTAATACTATTATGTATGTATTTCAATTTTTTAAATTTTTTATTATACAGATTTTTGTAAATTTTTCAGGTTTTGAATATTTTGACTATGATTATTGTAAAACGTTAGAAACGTCAGTACTGTTAAATTAAAATAAAATTAAATAAATGCTGTATTTGTCAAATGCCATTAATACAATATTTTTCAGGTTTTAGTGTATACCCGCCACCCAGCACGCCGCCGGAGCCTGCGCCGCCAGATCATAGAATGCACGCAGATCTATCACGTAAGTTGTGACGTCATTTTAATATATTTTTTTACATAAAACTTTGGGCTTAGGTAATTTGTCTCGTACTTTGGTTATCGCTAGTAGAAAATTATTAACTTAAATTATCATAAGTACCTTGATTATTGTGTAGTTGTAACGGAACCTTTCCTTGAAATTTTAACTCTGTAACATATGAAATAGATATTATACGTTAAATTATGTAAAATCTATAACTGTCATTATATTTTTCTTTGTCTCAGCAATTTTGATGTACGAAGTCATTTTAGCTTAGGTTATAATATACTTATAAAGGTAATTAATAGAAATTAAAGTATTGTCAAATTACGTAGTACATATTATATTCAAAAGAAACTTTACAATGTTAAAAAATAAATAAATAAAAACAATATAAACAAAGACAATTTTAACGCAGCGGACCTCAACTGCTCCGAGGACTCGCTGAGCACGCACGAGTCAGGTGACTGCATGCGTTACTTGGGACGGTTATATCACGAGTAGATTGTTAGATATATCTATAGATAGATATTTGTCAGTTTGTCCGTCTGAATGCCTTGTTTGTTTATTTTTTGTAATGTTTACAATAAGATTTGTTATTGGTTCTGTAGCTATCCACATGTTCATACATACATTATTAATACCACATAATCATGTCAATGTTCATACATACATTATCAATAAATTCCTATGTGAGGGATCTACCAACAGCTCGGTGGGCTGTTCTGCTAAAAAGAGCCGGCGAGAAACTTAATAGTTGCTCTTTTCAAAAAAATATTATAACAATATTGCATTGCAATATTTATATATTTATAAATCAAGATATAAATGGTTTCTCCTTCGACCTTCTTTACTAAAATTCGTATGGATATAAGGAGTAAAAACTATACAGACACACCCAAAATTACGATTTTATAATATCACTTTGAGAAATGTGCATAAAACTATGTACATTATTTTTTATGAATGAAAATCTGTATATGAAATGTTAGATGTGGATAGCTTTCTTTTATAAGTTGTTGCATGGTTATGTTATGTAGATTAGTTTGGTAGCTTACATGGTATTAGTTCTCGAAATATTTTTAATAATACATAATAACTTGATAATATTATATAATAAAATATAATTTATTTAGTCTTACAGTTATTATTCTAAGGTTTTATATATTATAAACATTTTTTTAATAATTTTCGAGTCTTTTGTTATAAAATATCTATCAACATTAATGTCATGTTAACTCCAATATTAATTTATAACAATTCTTAGTTTTATTTTTGGATTTTTTTTTTCAATTCATAGGCAATTGTTAAAATTGTATTATTCCATTATTCGAAGACACTGTTGTTATTATTAATATTTACAAACAATTCAATTTATGTCAAGTAGGTAGATTACGTTATATTTTTATTTTATTGTTTTTATTTTATGTTGAATTTTTCAAGTGACAATTTGAATGGCGAAATTAGAGATAAAAATACTAGTCAATTTATGTGTAGTGTTGTATAAAAACCAATGTTAATAATTTTGTATAATTTCATCTATGTGCTATTAATTGATAGTATATTTCATAAGAATCAAAGCGACTTGAAAAATTCACGTGTAGATCCTGAAATTAAATAAGCATGTTTTGTCATTTTTTTTTACCATTTAGTGGAGAACCAAAGATGGTTATTGAGTGTACTCGTAGTGTTTATTGACTTTAGTTATAACAATTAATAAGATTAATTTGAGAATATATATTAATATGTTTATATAATTTAGATGGCGGTGGACTTTGGCAGCCAGCCGGCTATGGACAAAGGGCGTTCACTACTGGTCGTGCGAGGCCGCCTCCTCCTCATCATCAGAGATTGAGGCATTCACAAACACTTAAGGTAATGGTGAACTATAATATAATATCTTTGATATAATATAAAACTTTAATTTAATATAATAGACAATCAGTATAATAGTATAAAGAGTTATATAACTATCCTTAGGACATAAAAATAACCTACTTTTGCATTTATCTCGTTTAATTTAATGTTTTTGATTTAGTTATAGTTTAAAGTGCTAGGTTCGAGATGATTTTTATCCCGTATTTTACCTCTTACTAGATTTTTTGACTTATAATGTAACCTATAGTTTATATCTATATCAGTCTTCTCCTTGTCTTGACACTGGCGAAGTATTCTGTGCTCAACTGGCACGCTTTGAAGCCATTAACAAGAGAATTGATTTAAGTTGAAACGGGCTATCAAATGCAACAGGATGTTTTAAATCGGATTAGTAGTTCCAGAGATTAGCGAGTTGAAACAAATGAAGAAACACACCAACTATTCATCTTTATAATATTATTATACCATCTGCTCTTACTGTTCTTACCTTTGTTTCATCACTAATACTTCCTCAGGTGTAAAATGTTTAAAATTATATTAAAATCTATTTTTATCCTATAGATTAGACATTTTCTAGTTATTTTATTTTTTCATTCCTGATGTATTATTGTTAAACTGACTGTGCCTCAGTATGTAAGGCATGAGTTTAAGATTGTAACTAAATATTATATATATTTTTATAGCAACCTGGTAAATTGGATATGAACAACTATACAATGGTGAGCGATGCGCTTCAACACATCACTATTGGTCCGCCTCATCCTCGCGAGAGAAAGGTATGGATCAGTTTGTTTCACCAAGATTTTTTTTTAAATTAATAAATAAAATTATTAATAAATAGAATAATTAAAATTTATATTGCCATTATTATTTATCTTGAAATAAAATAATAAAACAATGAAATAAAACAATCTTTGTAAAACGGTGCTTACTGCCAACTTCCTAGCCCAGCTGTGACTGAGAATTTTTGACAGAAATACACTATAACTGACGACACGTTTGGCGCAGTTGGTAGTACCTACCCTACTTTCTTGCGCCAGAGGTCGCGGGTTCGAGTCCCGCTGGGGGCATTCATTTGTTAAACTCGGATGTTTGTACTCCAGTCATGAGTGTTTATATTTATAATATATATGTATTTAAACTTATATATTGAATCGGCTCGAAGGACCAATGTTAGAGTCCTTGCGACGTTAAAATAAAAGTGGACTGTAATAATGGTTTAACTGGTTTAATGCCGTAATAAAAAGAAGCGCCCAATGCGGTGGACGTCGTGAGAGCGAGTGTCGGCCGCGCTGCCTCAATGCCGGCCGACACTGTGAGTTCATCCCTGCTCTCGGCCACGAAGTCAGGACCGGTTCCCAACATATGTAGTATATCAACTATCTGGTATTCGTAACACAAGCCTCGTAGCTTACCATGGAACTAGATGGCGCTGTGTGTACTAATGTCCCAATGTCCCAATATATTTGCCGTGACCCTGGTCTCGAACCCAAGACCTTCGGATCTGACGTACTTAGCCACTAAACCAACTAGGCACTGTTAAGTTGTATAAATATAAAATGAGGTTATTCTGTGTGGCACAGTCGCAGCGCTCGGGCTGGTCGCACGGCGGGCCGCCCGGACACCACCCCTCCGGCGTCAGCTCCGAGACCGAGCTAGACGCGCAGTATGCACAGGTCAATCTAAAATATACTTTTTATAATCTTTATATATATTAGGGATGCATCCGATACCGATGCCGATATGTCGGCGATACTCGAAGTTTGCAGATATATCGCCATCGGCGATATTTTTATGGCAGATTCAACGATACAATTCAAACAGATTTGCGAAATCGCCTTTCTCTGCAAAACTTAAGAATACTTTGTTTTTTAAACAAAATCTCATCAATTTCAATTTTAATTATTAAAACTATTAACTAATATCAATCTGTCTATAATTTAAAACGGTTTTATTTAGTTTGTCCCGTTATTTGTTCTTTTTATATTAATTAGAAAAATTACCTGACTTGTGTTTTATTTATTTTACCTTCATTAATTTTTGAATTCAATAAGCGTATCGGTATCAATATCGACGATATTTTTATAAAAGCATCGGTATCGTATCGGCAAGGCCTATCGCGGCATCCCTAATATATATGTATACTAGCAAACCCGGCCCGCTTTGCTGGGCGTATTCCAAAAGACTTACTAAAAATATCGATATCGATAATTGTTTGACTCATTACTAGTGAAAGGTAAAGCAATGCGGTATGAAAGGTCTAGAGCATACAACGCTATGCTTTGTTGGAAAAATTGTCACTTTGAAAAGCATTAATCCAAACTTCTTTCTTCTTGCTGTCATCGTTGGGAAATCTGCAAATTTTAAATCATACAAAATACATATTTTTAACTATCCTAAGCCCCACTTGAAATAAATCAATAATAACACCTACAATAAAATACAAATCCATGTAATCTTGAATTACATCGATATAAAACGTTGCGTTAGTGCGACAGCACTTTCGAGAAAAATAGACAAGACGTTAACATTGACGTCGTACAAGCTTGATTTAGTGTATGCTTAGCAAGCGCGGTTGCCCCCGCATGCGCTCTCCATTTACTCCATGTCTTCATGTATTCTCCTTGAATCACACTTCTATCTCCTTGCATCACACTTGTTATTAACCTATATGTATTTGGTGAAATTGATAACATGATGGCAATTTACATGATACATAGGGCTTTGCAAGACTAAATTCTTAAGAATTTTATTTTGTTTTGACACATAATATAAATAACTTTAGGAGAGTTCATTATTTGTTCATTATATTTAATCAAATATATTTTTCCATTATAGATAAAGGAAACAAATGAGTATATGGAAGCACCTTCTATGACAAGACTCCGAAGGCACAGAAGACATGAAAAAGCACCTTTACACCAACCATGTGAGTGATTACAATGCATGCATTATATATATGCACGCTATACATTTTTACATATATTACTTTTTAATGTCATGAAAATGTTTGGTTACCGTGGCATTGATTTGTTTTTGTTAACCCCCGACGCAAAAAGAGGGGTGTTATTAGTTTGACGTGTCTGTCTGTCTGTGGCTCCGTAGCTCGCGAACGGATGAAGCGATTTCTATTTAGTTTTTTTTGTATGAAAGGTGAGTTACGGGCGAGTGTTCTTTGACATGTTTGATGAAAATCGGTTGAGCCGATTAAATGTTGTGGGGGGCACATCTAACAATTTAATTACAAATAGTCTATTACCTAACTAAGCAACATACGAGGGTGGGTCAATAAGTCCGTGACTTTTTGAATTTCTGGCCTCTTTACTGAAAAAGCAACACTACTCCTGTCAACAGGCATCTGTCAGTTGACTCCTGTCAAAATTTGAACTTGCTGCGTCAGTTAGTTTGTGTTTGACAGCTATCTTTATCAGACTACCAAGTAATTTGAGGAAAAAATGGAAAAAAGTGAATTTCGTGTGCTTATTAAGCATTATTTTTTGCGAAAAAAAACCATTACCGAGACCAAGGCTAAGCTTGATAAATACTATAGGGACTCTGCACCATCGATTTCAATGGTAAAAAAGTGGTTTACTGAATTTCGTTGTGGCCGTACAAGCACTGAAGATGCCGAACGTCCTGGACGCCCAGTTGAGGTCTCTTCACCCGAAACAATCGAAAAAATTCACGATATGGTGTTAGCCGACCGAAGATTGAAAGTGCAAGAGATTGTGGAAGCCGTAGGGATCTCTCATGGCTCAGTGGTTTCAATTTTGAATGATCACTTGGGCATGAGAAAGCTTTCCGCAAGATGGGTGCCGCGTTTGCTCACATTCGACCACAAACGCAATCGTGTAACAACTTCACAGGAAGGTTTGGCGTTGTTTAATCGCAATATGGAGGAGTTTTTGCGCCGTTTTGTAACCGTGGACGAAACATGGATCCATCACAACACACCAGAGACCAAACAACAGTCAAAACAGTGGGTTTCTAAGGGTGAATCGGCGCCAAAGAAGGCCAAGGTGGGTTTGTCAGCCAATAAAGTTATGGCGACTGTTTTTTGGGATGCACGCGGGATAATCCACATTGACTACCTTCAAAAGGGAAGAACAATCAATGGGGAATATTATGCCAACTTATTGGACCGATTCAATGACGATTTGAAAAAAAATCGACCTCATTTGGCCAAGAAAAAAGTTCTTTTCCACCAAGACAATGCAAGGGTGCACACATGTGCAGTTGCCATGGCAAAAATCCATGAATTGGGCTATCAATTGCTCCCTCATCCGCCCTATTCTCCAGATTTGGCTCCGAGTGACTACTTCTTGTTCCCAAACCTGAAGAAATGGCTTGGTGGCAAAAGATTTGACTCCAATGATGAAGTCATCTCGCAAACAAAGGCCTATTTTGAGGACCTCGACAAATCATATTTTTTGGAAGGGATAAAAAAATTGGAGAAGCGTTGGACAAAGTGTATAGAGCTCAAGGGGGACTACGTTGAAAAATAAAATGATTTATTTATCAAAAAATCTATGTTTTATTCCAAAAGTCACGGACTTATTGACCCGCCCTCGTAGATGAATAAAAGAAAAAACAAAAGTAAGAAAAGAAAGCTTTTATAAAATTACTTCAACATATTGCATTTAGAATACGACCGTTAACGACGTCTGTAGATAATAAATAATTTGGAGCCGTCTTCCCAACGCGACGGATTTTTTAGGAATTATTAATACAGACTTAGGTACCTTAGGATTGAGTTTTTATTATTTACTAGCTGATACCCGCGACTTCGTCCGCGTTGCTTGAAATATTAACAAAGTTTTCCGCATGCGCGCTACGCCGCCGCTTGCCCCACCACTCCAAGAGAAGGATGACTGAATACGCAGTGCATATACAAATCGTTGTTACTTGAAACTTTAATAACTTTTTATTAAATGAAGATATCGCAATCATTTTTTTTTTGATAAGAGCCAAGTGTCTAAGAAATAAAACTTAGAAAGTTTCATTGAAATCTATCCAGTAGTTTTTCCGTGATGCGCGCACAACTGCAGACCTCTATCATTTTATTTATATAGATTACTTTTTATTAGGGTTTTTGTGTTGGAGGGTTTTAACAGTTTTAATTATTTTTTTTATATTTCGAGTGTGTCAAGTAGATAAGTAACATTGATGTTCCCCGGCAGCGTTCTCGGAGACGGACAGCTCGGGCTCGAGCGAGGCGTCGGGCGGCGCGCGCGCGCACGTGCGGCGCCGACACGCGCACCACGCGCACGCGCCCCGCCATTACAAGAAACGGTAATATCTTCAAATATATATAAATCATGTGTCACGTTGTTTGTTCCCGATGGACTCCTAAACTACTTAACCGATTTTAATCAAATATGCACACCGTGTGCAGTTTGATCCAACTTGAAAGATAGGATAGCTTACATCTTAATTTATAGCCGCAATATTATTTTATTTCAAATTAAATGTTTATTATACGACTTTAGTGTGTATTTATCGGTTAGTTCTATAAAATCCTAATAGAGGGCACTTTGGCTTCTAAGTTGCACAGATATCCGGTAGATGGTGCCGTATTTCTATTTCTAGATTATAGATGGCGCGTGGCCAAAATGTAGTAAGCAGTAGTATTTTTATTAAAATATATATAAAAACCATTTATTTTATTTTAACTTACGCCCAGCGAAGCGGGCCGGGTGTGCTAGTTATATAATAAGAATAAACTAATTATTTTTATATTTGATAATCTGTGACCGAGCTGTCAAGTTGGCTTTACTTTTTATCGTAATGAGGCGAACGGGATATACGATTCGTGTAATCAATCGAAAACTAATATAAATTTAAGAATAAATATGATTTATGTGTGACAGTTTTTAGTATTGTTATTTTATGCTTACAATATTATTTATTATTTATATTGCAATGATTTAATATTTTACTGTATGTTGGTGATGATGAAGCCACATATAAATGTTTTTTTTGTATGTTTGTATGGAACCGGTAAACGGAAAAAGTCATCGTCGACTTTACTATGCCATATTTTATTTATAATTTATAATAAGTCTTTATTTGACGTTACGAACACTATAAACATTTTTTAAAGTATAGGTACTGTAGTTCTACTCCTCCCTATTTTTAGAGTACTATAATAATGCTCCGTTTTACTGCTTAATACGCAGATCAAACTGAGAGCTTATGAAAATTATATTATTCTATCTCCAGGTCGTTAGGCAACCTAGTAGCTGTACAGAGCCCTAGAGTCCCTAAGTTGGGCATGTTCGTCGGCCCGCCCGAACTGCCCACTGGGTACAGAGCAAGGACACAGGAGGATAAAGGTATTTTGTATAAATTATGCAGATTACAGGTTATTTCTGACAGAATAGACTGATCTACTTAGAAACACTAGATAGAGTTAGCCATTAAGCTAAGATAGACATTTACATCTATTTACGAAGAGTACTAACCAAACTTTTTAATAATCAGAATCAGGCCATAGTCCATCACGCAACCAAGTGCTGGTTGGCAGACTGAGCATGTCTTTGAAAACTTGATGCGTTCTCTCAAAAACACCATGAGTTTAATTTCAAAGCATTTGAAAAGTTTAGGAACGAAAATAGTTTTATTTATAAAGGTTTGTCAAATATGTGCGTAAATCTAAAAAAGTATTAGGTTTGAAATTATTTATTAAAATATGAAAGTATATTATAATTCGCGTCATGTAAAAAGAACGCTGGCTGTCAAGTTGCGCAGAGATGATTTATCGGCCAATTTGGTGGTAAGACGCGGGGCGCGGGACGTAGAGGCACGCGCCGTATGCTTTCCGGCTCGCTATTGGTTCGTCAGTTCAAAATACCATCGCGCACACAAAAGTTATTAACTACGAAATGATTTTATATCAAAAATAGAGAAAACGTATTTATGACGTATATTGCTTTATAAAGAAAGAGTCTGATAATAATGCAGTTAAAATATATATTAACCGAATTAATTTATTTTTTTGTAATTAGATTAAACATTCTTCATTGAATCTAACATATTTTATGAATTAATAGAATTCTATTTAATAACGTTCTATCTAATATGTTTCAATGTACCTAACAATGACCAATATACGTCGCGAGCGAAAGGCTAGTTCAAAAATAAAAGAATAGACTTAGTAATTTCGTGTGCGAATATACCCATGCGCAAACACACCCCCCACCACTTTCCTCCAGCGTTCTTTTTACATGACGCGAACTGTAGATGTATTCTACTGACTGTTTGAAAATATTACAATATATTTATAAAAAATTGTCGTCAACAGTCGCGAGTGACTCGAGCGAAGGCAGCTCGGACGGAGAGACGCGGAGACCGCGGCCCTTGCCGCCTCCGCCGCACCACGAGCCTCCTCATAAGGTAAACATTATATAATTTAGATAAAAATATATTTAAAACTTTGTATGTTATGTACGTCGTATAATATTATATTAACTTAAGTGTGTATAAATTTATTTCGTGTATCTTGGATACTTCTGTAACGATTTGGATCCAATTTTGTATTCGTTTTTGATTTAATAAATTTTCTATATAGATAAATGTTTTTCGTATTCTAATAAAACAGCTATTTCTTAACAAGAGGCATATAAGTATAGACTATATATCTTTTTTATCTATGTTATAATGAAAATATATAGCGCCAACTCGTAAATGTTTGTGGTACATGCGTTGTCGCCGATAGATGATAACCATTAAATAATCCACGAAAATAACTAAAAAATAAAGTTTTATTTAAAATGTTATCGGTCTGTCTTTTTGAAGTGAAACTTCTTTAGAATCGTTGTGATTTCAAACTCGATGAAACGAAAAAATAAGTCCATAGTACCAGGCGCTCAGAGACGGGGAAGAGTTAGCCTTAGTTAGATCTCGCCCACCGCGAGTCAGTGACATTTCTAACTCTGTCTAACTCGTGGGTGTGACCTTCGCGCCATCTCCCTCTCTCAACGAGCTTAGACGGGGTTATTTACAGTCCGGCCGCTCAGAGAATGCGTTCCTGACATCTGTGAATCCGTCATGACTAGTGATGTACAATAAATAACATTAATAATATTTAGTAACGTTATTTATTGCATTCATTATGCATATTTATTCAATTTAATTTGTATGTTGTTATTTTTTGTAGGAATTATATTTCAATATTTTCAAAAAATATTTACAATGTAAATATATTTTTAATGAATCAATTAATTGAATTGAATCGTAATTTCTGAATGTAATGTTTGTAATGTTTCTGTTTACATTTTTTACCATAAATATAAAGTAGTAAGTAATTTTATTTTCAATGTTTTTTTAATTCATCTGGCTGATATTATGACACTAAATTTACTTAAGTTTTGTTTGGGCGTATCTTTATTATATTATTAACTTTATTAAATACTAAGTACATTATATTATAAAATTATAACGTTTTATATTATATTATAACGACAGATTATTATATTAATCGAATATTACAAAAATATTTGATTAAAATTGCCTCGTTATTTTGTCACATTACTACAAAAACAGACAGTTGACATAACCTTGATACAGCGCCGTTTGACGTGGTTTGACTTTTAAAAGCTATTGTTTATATTATATTTGTTAATTAAGTAATTGTAATAATTTTAGCCCAAAATTAATATATTTATTGTAAGTTGGCATAATTATTCGAATTTTAATGTTAGCATTCGTTAATAAGGTTAATAAAAGATATTTAAAATTATGCCGTAAATTGTACGCCAGTTCAAAGTTACATCGCCCAATCTATCACGATCTGTCAGAAACGCATTCTTTGAGCAGCCGGTCTATAGTATAAATATAAACGAGATTTAAAAATTAGTTTGGCAAAGAAGTTTTACTTCTGACATGTGTACTTTGTACACACGCACTTTTAATTGTTGTTGTTTTAAAATTTATCCCCAATAGGGAAAGGCAAAGGACTATAGTCCATACAGCCTCACGCACTTTTAATATTTTTTTGACGTACAGATGCTATCCGGGGAGTACCCGTCGTCGGCGCAGGACAACTCGTCGTCGAGCGCGGCGGACTCGCGGCGGCGGCACGGCTTCGGCAAACACGACAGGAGGCATAAGGTGTGCTTTGTATGTTTGTTTTGTTTTATTTACTTTACTAATTACTACTTTCTTAGGTTTGCGCGAATATTTGACATTATAAATGAAACTTCCCGACCATGACTCCCGTGACCTGTAAAGCACCGCGACAAAATCCGAAAAGATAGTTTCATTTATAATTTCATTTACTTATTATTATTAACTATTCTTATTTTTTTATATTTAATTCTTGTTTTTTTTTGTCTTTCATATTATTTTAAATTATTAATATAGCACCTAATGTGGTTTCATATTAACAAGAAATATAATTAGTTAATAATTAATCTTTAATTAGTTGGAAAATATTGTAATTATCGTAAATAATTTTTACTCTTACGATTGAACGTTAATACGTCATCAGCTTTCTCTGGATACTTGAATATGGGCTTTTATAATTATAAAAAACGTTAAATATAATATGTCATTATAACCTTTCTGTATGTATTTTTATTTTTCTTTTTTTTTCAGGAATTCTCAAAGAGCAAAGACAAGAAGAACTCCTCACAAATACAAAACACAAATTCGATACAAAATTGGGGACCACAGGTAACTTCCTATGTACTATTCCTTAAAGTTTAAAAAAAATATATAGGTTAGCTTGTTTAGTTAAAAAATAAGACTGTTACACTCAGAATACTAAACAAAGTTCATTTTTGTTCAAAATAATCTCAGCAAGCAAAAGCATTAAGCTTTCTGACTTAACAATTTTTTTAATCACTACAAATTAAATTTTTTTTTTTCTAACAGGGCCCTCACGGTGTGCCTCTGTTCGTGGAGAAATGTATAGAGTTCATAGAGAGAGAGGGACTTGCCTCAGAGGGACTGTACCGAGTGCCCGGCAACAGGGCCCATGTTGATATGTTGTTCAACAAATTCTATGAAGGTAAAGTTTCTTTCTACTTTGTATACATATTGCGTAAAATAAGTAATAAATATAGACCGATATAGACCGATATAACGTTTTATGATAATATATTTTTTTCAGATTTCTATTAATGTTAAATGTTAATGATTTTGTCAGTTTGTTAAAATAAACTTTAATAAAGGGTATAATAATTTTTTGATGAGCGTTTTGAATAAGTCACTCACTCATGTCTTATTAGTAACCATACTGTGAAAGTAAGAAAACAGTTTATTTTTTATTCATTTATATTATTATTTTGTATAATGTTATATTTTAAATGTAATAATAAACATATTTTACTTTTACGTGACAGATCCCAACATAGATTTAGAATCATTAGACATTCCCGTGAACGCGGTGGCGACCGCCCTCAAGGATTTCTTCTCCAAGAAACTACCTCCGTTGCTGGACGAGGCCAGTATGGCGCAGTTAGAGGATATTGCCGGTATAGTTTATTATTTTATTTACTTAATTTTGACAAAATAATAGCATTGTGAAAAAATATTTATTTAAAAAATTGTCATTAAGTTAAATATATAAATAAATTAAAAAAAATAATCTATACGTATAATACAATTCTAATTCAGCCCTAAATGTTTTTTTGGAATAGCTAATTGAAATAGTCGTTATTAATGATAAAGAGGCCGAATCTAGTTTTTAGATTTTTTGTCTGTCTGTCTTTGACCGCATCACGAGAATACCACTGGACAGATTTTAATGTTTTGTTTGATGTTAGCTGAATATCCATTTCTGAACTTTTTACTTTGAGTAATCTATACTTACAGTCAAAACGTATTATCCAGTAATATATAAAATCTAAGAGTTCGGTTTTGGTCTATAAAACACGGGCAGAACAGCAGGAAATGCTTGTAAAGTATATAAGACATATCGAACTGGCAACCGGTCCTATCTCAATTTTTTGTTCCAAGATGATTTATATCGTCCTATCTCGTTTTTATATTAGAAGGAAGCATATAATGATACTTTTCTTTTTAATAATAATAATAATAATAACGTTTATTTCAGACAAAAAAGTCCATAGAAATCATAGTATTTTACAGATAATATACATAACACATATACGAAACAGGAAACAGAAATAAAATGATAACACAAAACAAAACAAAAATGCAAAAAAAAAATAAAAACATGTACAATAAAAATATTTAAAAACCACGTATTTTTATTTAATTTACTAAATGCAATATTAATGACTCAAACAAGTTTTTTCTTCATCCTGTATCAAAATTTAAATAGTACTGGTTGCCAGTTCGCAGTCGATATGCAAAAAATCAATAATAAAAATGTATATAAGGAGTTTTTATGATATCTGTATGTGTATGTCAGCAATGCGCGGCTGCATCGCCGGCGGCGTGGAGCTGAAGGACCGCAGCTGGCGCCTGCTCGCACTGCGGGCGTTGCTCGGCTCCGCGCTCACGCCTAACGCGCGCGCCACGCTCGACTACCTGCTGCACCACTTCGCTAGGTACCCCCCACTCCTCCCACGTCATATATCATACTACAGTTTTTGAGCCATAAGCTCAGCTTTGCATTTGTGTGTGTGCAGTGTACACATAGGCACTACCGAAGGCGTAGCGCGTTGCGAGTTGGTTAAAACCTGTTTGAACTGGTTTTTGATGCACGGCTATTGGCTTTTAGCTATCACTCACACAAATGCAAAGCTGAGCTTACGCCTCGAGAACTGTACCAGTACTACTTTGACTTAAAATACTAATCTGTTTAGTGTTTATATTTCGATTTCATTGTTAACTTACTAGTTATCACAGATTCTTAAGTCTGAAAAAAAAAATATCCAAAGAGATTAAATTTTATGACTATTTTCTTTTTTGACCATGTTCAATCACAATACCAATATTGTTTTCATTGAATCTATTAAAAAAAATTATGTTTTATTTCTAATTATGTATTTTGATGTTTCTTATGAATATTTTATCGATAAGAATATTTGGCTGGATTTAAAAATAAAATTAATAGTTAAAATATTTGAATTTCATTTAAAAAATCATCAAAGTATAAAAAAAATAAAAAAAGTAAATAATAATTATCTATCACAAATCTATGTATCCAGGGTGGCAGACAACTCGAAGCTGAACTCCATGGACAGCAAGAACCTGGCCATCTGCTGGTGGCCGACTCTGCTTCCGGTACAGTTCTCAGACATGGGCCGCTTCGAGATGACGCGCCCCTATCTCGAGGACATAGTGCAGACCATGATCGATCAGCACCCCTTTCTGTTTAGGGGGCAGGAGGCTTTTGTTATGGTGTGAGGGCAATGGGTACGTAACATAATAATTAGGTATGATAATATAATCTCAGTAGTTTAGTGTTTAGCATGTATGTACAGATTTGAATATCCTGGGTTCAAGACTTTAGTTTTGAAATTTAGTTAGTGATAATTCCTGTTGCATCCTCATGCTGAGGAGAGCACGTTAAGTAGTCAGTGTTAGGTCTGATCATGTAGAATTGCTTTCCTTGGGTGTAAGAGAGAATAAAGAGAGAAAGAGAGAGAGAGAGAGCACTTTTGTTCGCGCGGATACTTGTGAACTATAATTATTTTTGTGCTGTTTGTAGCTAGTATTAGTGAGTTATTTTGTAAGCTTAAATAATAATTCTTTTTTAAATGATTTTGAAGTCTATGCACCAGTTCAATATAATATTATGACATAATTGGTATATATTTCCAGGAACCCACAATGCACGTTGCATTTGTGATGGACGACGTCTAATGTGCGCTCGTCATGGACTATATAAGGTTGTACCGTTCCAGTGATAGTGCGTAATGCTAACGTCCGCGACCCGCGACCTTAACCGACTTCCAAAAGGGAATATTTGTTTGTCAGTCTTGAAGTATACTTGGGGGATATATTTGGCTATTGATATTGGTTTTCAGACAGCAAAAAGGAGTTATGTACTGATTTTTTTTTTCAATTTTAAGGTATGTAAGTTTGTATGTATGGAGCTAGTTTTTTTGTTAGAAATATTTTTTTTTGGTAAAAGTAAATATACTCCAAGTTTACTCAAGAGAGATTTATATATTACATTAAATCTTTGATACATCAATAATAATAATTAACGGTCAATGTGGGCTCGAGATGATGTGTTGATGATTGACTGCTTCGCGAAGTCGGTTATATTTTTTTAAAACTGCAAAACGTTAAAAGTCATATCATATTATGCTTAAACCGCGTCGCTTTCGTATTTAGCGCTTTTTTATATGAATGGACTAAAATTCGAATATGTACTAAATTTGGGAGTTTTAAGTAAATTTGGATCAGTATTTTAAAATGTAGTTGCTATTATATTATATAAGAACTGCACAAATATTTAACGGGACGATTTTTTTATTGTAAGTCGGTATGTATGAAACACCGTGCACATTCCGTTCCGTTCCGTTGGATTATTATCTATAATGTAATATAGTGGATACATATAAGGGATTTTGTGTATGGAAATATAAAAAAATATGATATTTTTTCCATGAATTCAATGTGGTGTTTATGTTATTTGAATGGCGGTAATTTGATGGTCTTGATTCTTGCCAAAAACGCTTATATCTTGGCCTGGCACAGTCTTGCCTAATTAAATTTTCTAGAAGATTTTTTTATTTTTTTTTGTTTGTTTATAACAGATTAAAAATATCTCATCTTTTGTGAGACTTTTTTTATTATATCCCAATGCAATTTTAAATGATGGTTTTTAATTTTTACCCAAAAAGGCTAATCTTGGTTGTATAAAAATATATATTGCCTTTAATGTAGCTCGATGTTTAAATTATTATAATATAAAATGATTTACAAACAGTAACATTTACTTATGTACGTTTAGAGAAAAATCGATCTCAATACATTTTTTTTTTCGCTTTTATCGTATTATAACGTCCAGTAATATTAATGGAGGCGTTTAATGATTTTTAATGAGTATATTTTTTTATTTTTTTTATTGCACATCACATTGTATTTAATTTTAAGAGTTTGGAAATACTTAGGCGAAATATTTGGGTCCGTTTATGAAGCGGATGGCCTATTATGTGGTTTGTAATAGACTGACGGTAGACATTATGTTTTTATATACAAAAAATATTTTTATATGTATATTTATTTTAAATTTATTCTCATTGGTTCGTAAAATAAATCAAAATTTAGTCACTATATTTTTTTTATTTCGAAGCGTAGATAATTTATCTATGTGTAAATTTAATACGTAAGTCCTTTTTACATTTTTAATCAATTACAAAAAACTACATCTTCTTATTAGTTACTTAATTAAAAAAATAGTGACCAAATTTTTTTTATTTTAATTTATTAAGTACTCAACTTTTTTAGTCTATTAAACCATACTTTGTTCTTCCTTTCCAATGATTTATTTTTAAGTTAAAATTTTAAATTATGAATTTTATCCAGTGCAATGTTTGAGAAATATTTATTTTGGTTCAATATCGCATAATGAAAAATGTATCCTATTTGAAGCTTATATATAGAAAGAAATGCAATTTCTATAATTATGTTTGCGTTTAAAATGTGAAATCGATGTAACTATCCATAAGTATTTAATATATTAGATGTCAAGTAGATAAGGTGTTATGTAAGTTTTTAACGATTACAACAATATATCCGTCTCTCTCTCTCGCGATGGTCTCGTGTCGCGCGCGAGAGAGAAGCACGATCGTGTCCAATTATAGGGGAATGATGCGGGATTTTTTATATTTTACTATATAAATCAAAGAAAACAGAACCTACTTTATTACAGATTATATATATATATACATAGATAGGCAAGTTATTGAATGATTTGTATGTTTTATACTATTAAATGATAACATTTTTTTATAAAAATAAAATCATGTAAAATTAAGCGTACGGTCCTAAAATTGGTTTTCAAATAAATTTGCATTTGAATAATAATAATATCAATACAACAATAAAATAAATACTTTTTTCAAAAACCAGTGAAGAGATTAAAAGAGAAAGAGAGACTGAGCCATTCTCCTTCTCTCTCTTTGTTGCAGTCAATTAACTTGTCTACTTGTATATATATTGTCACTTACTAAACTTTTTTTGCTTCCAAATATAACTCAAACTCCCCTTTTTAATTTTGTTTAAATGTAATTCCTATAAATATTCGATGTAAATATTGTACATTGATTGATTTCGAGTTATTTATTTATTTCTTTTTTTTTTGAATTGTCAAAGCCATATATTTGTTGACTAATGCGGTTATTTTAAAGATTTTATTTTTTTACAGCACTTTGTTTAATCTGTGCCATTTTTTTGTCTCGAACGTATTTGCTGTGTAAGTTGCGTTCGCATCCCTAATTCATTTTGGTAGGTTCTCGAATGTTCTAAAGTAGAATCAATGTACGCTTCGTTTACTGACATTTCAATGACTATTTATAAAATTCCAAAAAAAATATGATATTGTGTTTCAAAAATAATTTTATATTCTTTTCTTTAAAAGATAGATTTTATTTACATTATTATTATTATATTATTTTATTAAAATAACCTCTATGATATTATAATATGTGAAACTTTTTTAAAATAATTATAAAAAGTGATTGATGCGTCAGTATAAACAATTTTGCTATGTGCGTCTCGAATAACTGTAAAACACAGTTCAAAAGAATGTGTCATATTTTATAATAAATAACCATCTATGTAATAATTTATTGTTTTATTTTGTTTTCCCATTAGTTAACTGTACTGCACTGGACAGTTTTAAGTAATCGTAGAAGATAATTTAATGCAGTACTAAGCTTTGTATTCCGTTTTTTAATATTGTATATATCCCATAAGTACCTCATAAGATTATCCCAAACTGCGAAACCATACCATCAATTTTTTTAGTTACTGCGGATACTGTTCTATCGGTTATTTTTTTATCTAATTAGCTTTAACTAAAATCTTACATATACTTAAAAACTACAATATTACTAGTTTTTGGCCGCGGTTTTGCTCGTCTGATTTATTTTTGATCCTGAGTATTTTAACGTAATGTTCTGTACTGAATAAATTGGCTAATAATGCATTTTTTTAAATCTGATTGATAATGTCTTAAGCTTATAATGGTTATATGAATTTATAACAATTCAGTCGACAGTTTCAGAACAGTAATAGTTCGGTTAAAGGAATTAACATCATTTATTGCTTTACATTTACTTCTCCATTACATTTATTCTCTGTTACATTATTTACACTTAAATATACATATCATAAAATCTATGAAACAATTAACACACATGGCTTAAACTTTGACATACTAAATATTCAATCTGAATCAACTATTTTTAATAATACATTTGAAATACTTTCTTATATATATGCGAATATTTCATATTCTAAATATAACTAATTTTTATTTCTTCGCGGATTTATTTTGATTTTTGGTTTCCAACTTTTTGAATGCTTTACAGCAATCATAGTCAGGAACCATGAACGAACATACGGAACGATAATTTTATTTATAATATATTTGATAATTCCATAATAGAATAGAATCTTTATTTACTATGACTTGAAAATACAATTTTTAGCAGTGAACATATTTTTTTCCATTTTTTTTATTTTACACAAGATATAAGCCTGATAAAGCGCCATAATAAATACTGACCAGTTATTTTTCAAGTATTTGTACCATTAAAATTGCATTTAAAAATAAAATATTATTTATCTTAGATAATAATATTATTAAGGTTTTATCTATAACATTATTGATTAAGAGAGTAACCACAACCCAAACTCTATAGTCGCTGGTCGTTCTCACCTGTTTTAGAATTTTTTAAAAATTTTCAGCTTTTATAACATAACGAAGGTCTGGCCGTCGCTGGCTCTTGGGCAATTAGTATCTTGTCTATGTTTGGCACAATTCAAATATACTAGAAGTTATTTTTTATATGCAATTTTTGTAAGGTATAAAAGATAACAGTCAAAAATATACTACCTTAATACGAACTATTAGAGATGAGATTTAACAGTGGCTTAATATAGCTCTAGCTGAATTATCTGGTAGGCCTATCGACAGATAGGTTATTACAGTTCAAAGTTTTTACATTTCACTTCACACAGTTTAGTTCACACACACCCCGCCCCCCAACACCCGCACCACGGTATAGACCCGTCCTGCGGCGCCACTGACAGTTTCCGAGATTTGTGAGTACAGGCTGACCCTAAGGAGTTGACAGACGAACACATACTGTTAGTCCTCTCGTGCTCTGAGTGCGATGTGGTCATCTCCTGAAAAAATATATACTTAAGATTTCTTTGAAATTCATTTTAGGATTCATGTTCAACAGTATTTTAAAGTGATAATTTATATTATTTCCTACTTATTATTATAATCTACAAATCTAAGCTAGATTAAGCTAAGGCAAAAGTAATCTTATACTTTTTACTGTGCATTTGAACTATGTTATACTTATTAAATTACGTACAGTGAACCGCCATATTGGGTTTGATATAATAGGGTCTAGGAACTAAGCGAAATGAGCGGCTATGACACGCTTTTAGCCCCGATACGTGGTGAACTCGAAATGGAGATGTGGTAGTGGTGTAATAAGACAAACTATGTGTGAATATAATAATATAATATACATATTATATAACAATTGTACAATACAAATGAGTGTACATGAGTAGGTACTACAAAGCAACTAAGTAAATTGTGAATAAGCGTATGAAAATGAAGGCTAACAATGTAAATCAGATTTATTATCTATTAACTTTATGTATTTTTGAAGAATATTTTCTTTATTTTAAAGAAAATTTCAATATCAATCGTCAAAATACTGATTGTAAAACGTTAGCCCTCATTAGGTATAATAATTTCTTGATAGTACCTGATAGCTATCCCGCTTATATCGCGGGCTATTATAGCTCGAAGACACGGTGTTTCGCGGGACCGGTCGATGCCTTGTACAGTGTTTGTGCTTCGCGTCCTGCTCTTCTATCAGCCTTTCGTTATCACTCTCCGCCTGAACTGGTACTCCATTCTTTACCCCATTCTTAACATCCTTCTTTTCACGTCTTTTTCTTTCACGCTTTTTGAATGTTAGTGAAAATCTTTTTCTTTTCTTCGCTTTTGGAGATTCTGGTCTTTGTGGTACCGTTGATTTTTCGCGTTCTGATCTGCTCGTGTCGTCGTCCGGAGGAGGCGCTTCTGTGTCTGTTTTCACAGTAATTTCGGTTCGTGTGGACGAATCTATATCACCGTTCTTATAAGCCACTTCCTTTTCCAAATTTGCAAGTTCCATTCTTCTCAATTTTTTGGGCAGTTTATTTACCGTGGCATAGATGGGCTCCTCATTTTCACCGACTGGAGCAGATCGCGATCGAAAGAAGAAATCAAATTTCTTAGGTTTAGCCGGCATTTTCTTTTCTACAAACACGACCGTGCTTGCTACTTCGGTAGTGGTTGATTGAACTTCATCTCCTGATTTTTGACTCGGACTACTTGGAATGGGCCTTGTTCTGGGGTAATCATATGTTAGTTCTATATTTTTCTCTGTAACATAACATTTGGGTGTTTGCTCTTGGCAGGGTTCAGTCTTTGTTTTAGAATCTCGGTTCTGACAGCAGCACTTATTTTGGACAATATTTCTTGTATTGCACATGAATATGGAATTTTGTTGTATGTATGTAGTTTGTATCGTTGCTGTTGATTGCACATCTCCAAGTAAATCTTCAACGTTGCCTCCTGTGTGGAACCGAGGGGGTTGATAGGGGGCGATGACAAACCCCGGTGGAGCTGGCCCCGGTACATGAAATGGAGGTGATGTCATTGACTGGAAATATCTCGGCATGTTGGGAGCATCGTGCACTAGGACGTCGACCGTTCGATCAGAGGCATTGTTTGCCTTATTTGGCGTCGTTTGCGTATTGTTTTGTGACTTAGTCGTATCTTTGGGTGTTATCGCTTCCTTCTTATTAGCTTTGTTATTCTCGTCCGCTCGTTTAGTATCTTTTTGACATTCATCGCAAGTGCAGGGAGTCGCAGCACCACTCTGAAACAATAGGCGATTGCTGGTTATAGATAATCTTTAATATTTTAATGGCCCATACACGTGCATTTTTTATTAATAAGTTATATATTTCCTCTCCAATGCAAATTGCATGCACTGAACTGTATTATGGACCTATAACATAGAATATTATCTCCAATGATTTTGATTATACGAAGATACTTATACCCTATTTTGTAATACTATTAAATATGTATTACAAAATACTATTTAACAGTTTATAGATAAGTTTTTTCATCTTCTTCATAAACCTTGAGGTTGCCCTAAAAATCTTATTAGAGATTAAATTAAGCGTTTATGAGTAATTTAAATGACACTGGTGTGGTTAGTCCAACTGCTCTTTGATCGTTTCAGAATTAGGCGTAGCGTCACCTCGACAGATTTGTCACGTTATTATGATTTTGGAATGCGACGTGCGTCATACTACCGTACATTGATTGGATTATAGACGAAATTCAATGACCATATTAAATTTTTATGGTTGTACTACAATATAAATAGAAAACAAACAAAAAGCAGTCCTATAGTAGAAAATTCGAAATGCTGAAGCCATTAAAATTTCTTAGATTAGATAAATTTTAAGTAAGTAGCAATTAGTTTCTAGTAATATTAAGAACTTAGAGATAAAGTATGCCTTTAAAAATGTTATCACAAGAATAGCTTTTCTGAATTTAAATAAAAATTATAGAAATTAGGTACAGTCGTATATAAATAGATACAGAGCATATATCTATGAATGACATTTTAATAGAAGCAAATACTCACGAAGATGGAAATTATATGGAACAATTTACTTTCAAATAAAAATACATACCTAGTAAGTAGTCAAGGCAACGCAGAGAAACATCAAAAGCACAATAAAACTATTGAATCAACAAACCATGTCTGAAGACACCACATAACCGATCCCACGAATCACAGTGCGGTACAAACGACCGGCGAGACTCAACTGAGTTTATTTATAATTTCTTTACATTAGGTGCCACAATATTTTCAACGTGTAACGCGTCCGCCCTTGACTCAGATTACTTCATTTCAATTTTGGACCTTCTCAGTTCGATTAATAGACTTCGATCAGTTTTCTGAAGTTTAGCCTCTAATGGATCTATTTCCGGTCACAGCTATATGGTGAATTGATACGTCAATCGTAGGTATTTGTGATACTACACGGTATTCGCAACGATCGCGTACAAGTGTTTTAAATTGTTTATTAAAAAAATTATTCATCGTAAGAAAATACGCCAGAAATTTCAAAAAGATATATGTATTAGTTACTAAATAGTAACTTATACATATATAGTAATAAGTATGTATGTGTGTACCTACATATGATATACTTACAACGAGATCATTATATTCATATATGAGTAAATACTTATTGTCTTAGATAGACATCATTTAATTAATATTCAAAATAAAACATCATTTTTTAATTCATAGATAATGTTACTTATATATGCTTAAAATAAACAATACTCATATAATACTTATTAAATCATGTGTAAAATTCATCTCTAAATTACATAAAATAGCAAATTTTACTATATTTTGTTAATACATATAATAACAACTCCTTTTATCTTCCGCCTGCTGAAACGAAGGCGGGAAATATAAAATGTGTTTTCGGGATTTGAACCTGCTTCACTCAATTCCCCAAATCAAATCAAAATATTCTTTATTCAAATAGACTTTTACTTTGAATCGTCATTTTTACATTTTTTAAATTAAATATCAGTCTGTAAGTCTGTGAGTAAGCTACCACCGGCTCGGAAAGCTGTTCTGAGAAGAACAGCGAGAAACTCAACAGTTGCTCTTTTCAAAAAAATACTTGTTAACAATATTGCATTACAATATTTATCTATTTATCCTACGTGTAATGAGTGCCTTATTTTATTTATACACTAGCCTTTCCCGCGGCTCCGCTCGCGTTCTAAAGGCTGAAAATCAAAAGAAATATTGTTCTCCCGTCTTTTGCAACATTTCATTGATGCTTCGCTCCTATTGGTCGTAGCGTGATGTAATATAGCCTATAGCCTTCCTCGATAAACGGACTATCCAACACAAAAATAATTTTTCATTTCAAACCAGTAGTTCCTGAGATTAGTGCGTTCAACCAAACAAACAAACAAACTCTTCAGCTTTATAATATTAGTATAGATATTCACCTTATTCTCCTGCTCTCCCTCTTCCGGCACAACACTGAGATCATGAAAGGCAACAGCGCGCACAGAACCGTCTGCGCTCGCGCACTCGGGGCACGCACTGCACACTGACAGGCTGTCCTGCCAAACGATACTGTGCTTTAACTACCTTTAAATTAAGATCATTCTCATTTGACTTATATGTATTGATTCTTCGTCTTTTTATAGTAAGTTTAGGGTATCTCTATTTCTATAGAAACAGACATGTAGAACCAATTTAGATTTAAAATAATTCAGTATATATAATTTTAGAAATAATATTTTTTCATTATATTAGTTTTATTCTATTTATTTTTTTGTTCCAAAAATGTTAAAAGTCCATTTATATAGATAGGAAGCCGGTATTGGAATAATATTTGTAAAAAGTGAAAATAGAATCAAAAATTAATATTATTATAATAAAAAGGTTACATGACCTTTTAGTGACGAAGCGTTAGATTACTGTAATGTTTGTAATGTAAACATATTATATTTATTTTCGAAAAATGAATGGCACATTCACAGTAAAATATGTGAGAAAATATATAAAATACAAGAATATGTAATATATAAAACATTAAGATGTTGAACTAAGTAATAGTTAACTTTAGTTTAGTTAGTTACTAAGTGTTAGTTGAACTAACACTAAGCAAGTAGATTCTTACAATTCCACTAGGCCTTGTAAAAGTCCAAAATTATATGTAGCTTTTATTTTATTTGAATGGTCTGCACTTCATTATTAGTACATTTACTATTTTAACGGCCAACTCTATCATCGGGCGCGCTCATTAGGAAAATTCCTGTTACACACTTCCGTCCCTTTCATGAAATCTCTCCCACAGATTGCGGGAAAGGAAGAGGAATTACACATCAAATATTAAAAAACAATAACAAAACATACAGTATAGATAATAAACAGATTATAGAGCCAATGAAATGAAATCGCTTTTAAGAACAATTACTTATTACGCATGTTAGATCAACCCTTAAGATTTAATGTAAATTTTATTAGTTAATTGTAAACATTTAATATTTTATGTATAGAAAAGTAAAATACTAGGACTTATTAAGTTCTTTTTGAATGTACTGAAGAAATAATACAGTTATTAGATTTATATATGTAATGGAACACGTGTTTCTAAGCTAATGAAGTAGTCTAATCTACATATAGTGCCACTTACGCTATGGTCGGCTGGTTCGTAATTTTCAGGTTCACACTATACATGCAAAATAAAAATAAATATTTTAAATCATATAACAAAAAAATAAAAAATATGATAAAAATATTTCAAAATAAATGTAGAGGTAATATACAATATAGAATATTTTATTATTTTGTGAAAATTCTAATGAATTCATTGAATAGAATTGTTTATACATATATTAGATGGTGTTTCATTTGTATGAAGATTTAATGAAACATAGTTGCATGTCCATTCTTCATACTCACGTTAAGATATTCACAATCGTAATCGTGAGCGTTGTGCTGAGACTGAGACTGTCGCGTAGAAAATAAAATAAATTAAAGTTATAAAATCAGAATTAGTAAGAAAAATTATTAAAATCATATAAAAATAAAAAATATTTATTAGCAGTATCAATTTTTGATTATCTTAATAAAATAATTATTTTATGAATAAAATTATTTGGTTTCACAAAGAAAGTATTTTTGATTACGTCGTGACATCTAAAAGCACATTAGCAAGTATAAAAATCTTTCTAGAACTAGGTGAACATATTCTTGAACTAGATCTAAGTTTGTAAGAGGCGTGCATTATCTCAAGGTAAAGAGTTTTGAGCATCATGTGGAAGATCTTCAGATATAATAGCTTAAGAGAATAGGTAAAAGGTATAAGATGTAACAGTCAAATAATAAAGACAAAATTATTAATATTAATGAGATAAATTCGAAAATATAGCTTTATGCATAAAAATGTTTAATAATTCAGATTTTACTATCGTAATGACATTCAGGCCATCACAATAATATATAAAAAATACAAATATTATGTAAAAAACGTAATATTAGACGATACAAATTTCATGCATCAAATAATGTAAATTTAATAATAAATATTTTAATTAATTTAAGTAGGTAGTAAGTTTTATCAATAACAATGTTATTTGCAACGTACGTCCGAATGTTCGGGCGAGGACCTGCGCTCGCGCAGCATCCGGTCGAGCCTGTCATATTCGTATCGGAGAGCTGATATCTCCCTTTTGAGTTGCTCGTTTTCTCGCTTCAACTTTTTTATATCAGATTGGCCTGTGGAATTATAAAATTATGATATGTATTTATTATTATTTTCAAACAATATTAAGTATAATAGGGGCATTTATTACTTAAGACAATTTAAGGGGGGGAAAGGGGCCGACCATGTCTTATGTTTCTTTACGTAAGATCAAAAAATGCGCAAAGTTAAAATAATATTTTGAAAAAGCGCGGGCAACTGAGCGAAAGGTACCTACTGTAGCTTTAAAATTACAAATAAGCATTTTAAAAAATTGTTACTTTGAAAAATAAACCCAAAACGTGTATTCATTTTTCTTTTAGACTCTTACGTAATAAATATTAAACAGGGGGGCGAGGGGGTTGCCTATTCTTATTTTTTAATAATAGGAGGGAGGGGGTCAAAAACTAGCGAAAATAGCCTTACGTAATAAAATAATTAAACTCCTTAGATTTTATACTTGTAACAAGTTAGTAAATTGGTATGTTTTATTGTAAAATACAATACAAAATCGACCTCTTTCAACTTCTGCGTTTATATTGATGGTGCGTAAGCGTAGCTCCTCGTTCTCGTAGAGCATACCACGTGACGACTTTCTGTCCAACCTGAGCACAAAAAATACATTGAAAGCTCCGAAAAAGAAATTTTATTTAGTAACATTACAATTTCTCTTCAAACGAAGCTTTTTTTTATTTATTGACATATTTTAATTTTAATTTAAACATAATTGATGAAATGCTGAAATATTTATATTTTAATTTAGAAAGATAATTATTAATTACATACTTCACAATCTAAAATGATTTAAAAGCATGCAACTTTGATATATACTTTGTTTGTTATAGTTACATAGATGACTAAGTAAATAGACGAAAGTAACTATATAATAAAGATCATAGTGCTAGAATCCTGTATATGATAAAATACAGTTTTTAAAATTAACTAAATAATACAGACTGTATTCTTTTCTACAGATAACCAAACTACTATATATGACTATATAACATTATACATTAACTAGCGACTCACCCCGCCGTTGCCTCGGGTTCGTCCCTAGTGAAAAACAAAAACAAATCTATTCCATGTGAACCGTACATTTTTCTGAAAAAAATCTCTCTCTATGCCAAAATATCATCCAGAGATCTGTTTAGCCGTTTTGGTGTGAAAGACTAACAAACATTCATACATCCTCACTACCTTTCACATTAATAATATTAGTAGGACTACTTACTTTCGGTTCGGCTTGATGTTGACATCTTTCCTGCGCGTACGCAGCATACTCGCTCCCGTCACGCTCGACATGACGCCGCCCCTCCATACGTCGATTAACACCTATAAGAGAGATAATAAAAATTATTTCAACCTTCTTCTTCTGTCTTACACAAATAAAAAGGAGGAATGTCTGAAAAACCTTCTGAATCTTCTTCCGAATCTTTATCTCCTTAACAATAGATTCCTAAACAGATATTTTTTGAATCAATGCCTAAATTATCTTATAAGTATAACTCCAATATTTATTACTAGCCTTTCCCG
Source organism: Boloria selene (assembly GCA_905231865.2). Classification (NCBI taxonomy): domain Eukaryota; kingdom Metazoa; phylum Arthropoda; class Insecta; order Lepidoptera; family Nymphalidae; genus Boloria; species Boloria selene. The sequence continues at coordinate 2,927,004 of HG993156.1, forward strand.
CGGCTCCACTCGCGTTCTTAAGGCTGAAAATCAAAAGAAATATTTATCTCCCGTTTTTTCAACATTTTTCATTAATGCTCCGCGATGTAATATAGCCTATGGTCTTCCTCGATAAACGGACTATCCAACACAAAAAGATATTTTCAATTCAGACCAGAAGTTCCTGAGATCAGCACGTTGGTTGAACCAAACAAACAAACAAACTCTTCAGCTTTATAACATTAGTATAGATAATACCAATTATTATGACAAACCAAGAACTATAGTAATTCAATTTACCTATATCTGTTATTTATCGTTAAGAAATTACGTCATACTATAATCCTAGTCCAAGTCTAGACCAGTCGAGCACGTTCATGAACTAACTTTGACCTTGTCCTGGGAAAATTCTTAATATATTGATTTATTCAGCTAATGAAAACTCAAACAACTCAAAAATGCACAATTTTGAGTTGTTTTCTAATTAAGTCCCAGGTTCAATTTCAATGAAATGAAATTAAATAAAAAATCGATTTAAAGACGTAGAAATATGATTAACATTGACACAGACAATGTTAATATAACTATATTGATATGTAATAGGTATATTTTTCTATTCTAAAGTCGTGATTCGTCAAAATCCAAAATGCTAAATAAAACGACTCGCAAAGAAAAAGGACCCAGCTTTATGAAAATAAGTCTAAATAATAGAATATATTATAATCCTATACATATAAATAATAAAATTGAAGTGTCTGTTTTTAATTTCAAAGTAACAGATTTTCACTAAATGCATATTATGAAAGTATATTTGATACTAATAACCGAGAAACCAATTTTTAAATTTTTTGTCTGCCTGTCTGTCTGTTTGTTCCAGCTAATCTCTAAAACGGCTGAACCGATTTTGACGGGACTTCCACTTAGAGATAGCTAATGTAGGCGTAACTTATTACTTTTTTATTTTTTACTTTTTAACCGATTTCAAAAAATGAGGGGGTTATATTTTAGAAATTTTATTTATTTTAACTAGCGGAACCGAACTAGCGAGGGTGAGTCGCTTGTATAATAATGTATAATATCTATTAATAGATCATTTAAAGATATGAAAAAGAAAGAACAGTCTATAGTACTGAATAACAAGAACACTTCGCTTCACTCTGATAAAAGTTCGATGACGGTTATGTATGTTGTCGACTGCGGAAAAATAAGCGGCTTGAATGTATGTGACACGTTCTGATCCTTCTACGTACAAGTTATAGTGGTCGTTGGCCCATATCCGTGCGTTCATTATTTTTCCAAGCTTCAAATGTGTTTTAATTACAAATATTGTGACATCAAGAGTCTCATTATAAAAAGTCGAAGACATTTTTATCTATGCTAAAATATATTTAAAATCTAATAAAAGAAATAAAATCGATACATATACATATATCTTTAATTTTTAGAACTCGTCTGTTTGTTTGTGTTCGTATCACGGGTAAAGCATTAGACTTTAGCATTAGATTTCAATAAAATTTGGTAAGACGATAACTGGTTATCCGGGTACACATAGAATACTTATTACTGCGAGAAAATATCTCATTTCTGAGAAATCTACACTAAACGGTAAAACGTATCTTAATCCTCGATATAAACACTGCAAAACAAACGTACTAATATCGGTTATTCTGGCATATTCTTTTGTGTATATAATACCTTCGTAAATTTTAAACTGATTTTCATAGCTCTTCTCTTAATGAATAGTTTTATCGAGGTCCCATACTTTCAAGGTAAAACTGGAGGAGACTAAAGGGGTTTAATATTTTTTGTTTTTAAATTGGTACCCCTCTTTTATTGAAACCATAATAATACTAGCTGCTTTTGCCATAGCTTTATTAAATAAGTATTTGTATATTGCTACACACGCAATAACACGCAAAGTGTAATTAGGGCTTAAGGGTGAGTTTGTATAACAAGTACAACAATAATTATGAGAATATATTTTAGAGATAATAATGCATTTTGATAATTTATGATACATGTAGTGATTGATGTATGGAAAAAATAACTTTGATCGGTTAAGAAATCGAAAAAAGAAATCGATCGATCGATCATAATAGATGAGTATATATGTACTTTTCAAGTATACATTAAAACGTTAGGTTTACAGGTACCTAAAATAATAAATAAACTGTTAGGTTTGTGGGTCGTACCCGAGTAAAGTCAAGGTAAGTCGCTAGTGGTTAATATATTATAGGTAAAGTAGGAAGCACAATACCAAAGTTCACAGAGGGCATTTGTGCGGAAATCCTTTAGAAATTAACCCCACTGCCTGGAATACGATTACTGACGTAACCAAGGCTTTATGTTGAAGCACGTGAACACGACATAGTGTACACGCATCGGTAAAAATATGACGCTAAACGTGATTGACCGACGATGATATTTATTATGAAAATTCCATATCTTATATTTATATTAAACTCTGTACTATAATATTATCTATACGTATAATAAAATACTAAATTAGTCTAAATCGATTAGGTCCCGAACAGTCAACCTACTCTAAGTTTAGAATGCTGATTAATTATTAGTGTACTAAATTTCATCAAAAATAGTTCAGCCATTTCAGCGTGAAGAAGCAACAAACTTATAATTTTACATACATTTTTTTTAATTTTAAATATAGCGTTGATATATATAATCAGTTATGTATGCAGGAGCTTTAAGCTCAAACAACTATTGAATAAGTTTTGTCTATCTATCTCTCGAAACTCGGTCTAAGTCAACTGTGTTGATTTTTATGGAACTTTTACTAACAGATGGAGTAATCAAGTGAAACTTATAGTTTATCTTACTATGAAAAAAGGTTCCCATTGGAATGAGGTAAGTTGATTACCAAATTTTTGATGAAAGGTATACGAAAGTCAGGTGTATCCAAGACGCGTTACGACGGTTATATAAAAGTTAAACAAAAACCAACCTAAGTTTTTGACACATACATTTTGTGTTTACACGACGTTATGTATAATGATTACGACGTTATATACAATGATTTTATATATATAATGATTTAAAAATCGTTTTACGTCTAAAAAACTTGTTGATGTTGATGTTTTCGTGTAATTATTTTGATTTTGCTGATGTAATTTTAAAGCAAATAGGGTCACGGGGGAGAGATTAAATTTCACATGGGTGGGATTAACGACATACGAATACATTTATAAAGCGATATGCACACATAAGCAAAATAAAATTTACCATCACAATGTGCCCTTCAAATATAACGAAAATGACTATATTTTTATTATATTGTTTTGTATTATTTGATTATATTAATTTACGATGTACAATCGCATGCTAAATCAACGTCTCTACGAGGGGAGGCAAGGCTAGATTAATAAGGCTACCTCTTATTAATAACATTTCAATCATAGTTACAAAATACTAACAAATGACTAAAAATCATGTAAATGGTTCATGTTTTTTTTTTAATTTAAATCGAGTATGTAATATGAATATTTATTTACTTATGTAATAAACAAAGTGAAATTACATAAAATATAGTAAAATTGCGACCATTTAAACGTTTTTTCTGAAATATATTTTGATTTTGAATGAGTAAAACTGTAGTATTTGTGAAACATCTGATTCGTAACAATATTAGTACTATATGCTGTAGCAATGAGACATTGTATAGCAATTGATCTTGAGATATCGGTTAGTGGTTGCTGTGGTAGAGAATGTTTCAAAATGACCTACTATAAAATATCATTTTACACCAAACTTTAGCTACTTGGCTTTATTGAGGCAAATTTATTAATTACTACCAAATATTTCTATTGCAGAATTTAAAGTATAATCACGAATGATAAATAATTTAAACACTTTAACATACCAATATTACATCAAAAGCTAAATTCAAGAAAAAGCTCTCTAAATCATTCAAACTTAAAAAAGCACAACTTTTCTAGCATTTCCATCGTATTGTAAAAAACTTTTACAAACGTTATGACTAAAATTCACAAATCACATGTCACGATTATAAAACTTATCGAAAAAATACAAAACAGCGAAGTTATTAAGAATCTTACATGAAACACAATAGCAGGCTTCTATTAATTAGATTACGCCTGCGGCGGCTGACTACTGACTGCTGACTGTAGCACTCTTGACCCGCTCTCGACTTGACTCATGCGCACTGCCCGACTAACTTAATTATGTAAACCTCTACATTTTACGTATATTATAGCCTTTATATTTGATGTCTTAAGAACTCTCCTTGGATTTTTGTGTTAAGTTTGGAACACACTGGAGATTTTGGAGGAACAAAAAGGTAGCTATTATTCTTTTTTTTTTCGTTTTTTTTTTAAGGAAATTCATTAATGAGTTCAGCCCTTTTAACGTCCCACTGTTGGGCACAGGCTTTATTTCAATACGAGGGGGATTAGTCCTCCACGCTACTAGTGTGGGTCAGTACATATTATTTTACTTATAAAAATGTGTAATTTCGCATTTTGTTCGTGTTAACTTATAAAAATGTGTATCTTTTTAGGAATATTAAGTTAATCCGCTATCATTTATTTACTATTTACTAGCGACTCGCCCTCACTTTGCTTGGACTCGTCTCTAGATTTCGTGCGAGCGAAGCCACGGGATCTTCTAGTAAATGTGCATAAAAATTTGACGAATTATAAACTTAAACCTTCCTCGATAACCACTCTATCCATTGGTTAAAACAGCATGCAAATCAATGCAATATTTTTTCAGTTTATCGTGAACAGACAGACATACAGATGCGTCGGAGGTAACAAAGTGTTATAAAATATGTAGTGATTCTGCCGTATAAGTATATAGCATTAATTATTTTATGTACTACCATAAAACCCCTATTATAGGTATTATAGGTATGTCTAAGAAACAATATTGAAATCCCAAGTTTGCTCTAGTCGTCACAATTTTTATGGGTCCTCAGTAATACTGTCATTTATGGCTTATCGATAGATATCGGAAGGTCATCTATCTTATTAATTAAACTGCTTTTTTATTGTTTTCCTATAGAAGCGATGTCTTATTAACATCTATATCTGATATTGAATCTTGAGGGCGTAAATAAGCATCTATTGAAATAGAAAAATATTCTAAAGAAGAAAAATAAAAAGAAAAATATTAATAATTCTTTATAGACAATATAATATATTTAAGGTGTTTAAAGAATTAATAATAATTTAATTTAGAAAAAGCGTCTAACCAAATATGCATGAAAGCCATGTAAGGTTTTTCCTTTATATTTATTGCGTATAAGTGAAATTTTAAGTTTTATTAACCATAAATACTTCTTAGTATACTTACATGAAATATGTAAGACACTTGTATTTGGTTAAAATAAAAGACGGAATATTACGAAATTCATGTCGAAGAATAAGTACTTAAGTGTATATTTTAAAGCTGTCTCTAAACATTTGAAATCGCTAATCCTAATAGCTTTAGATTTTACCTGCAGTGCAGTGAGTCTTACTGCTAAGAAGTACAGCTTATAGCCAGGTTATAATGATAGGTGATATCTTGATGTATGGGAGTGCTTTACTTAATAAAGGTAGTACATATAAGGACATTCTGACTGAATCGAATGTATAAAAATGGAAAATATTTTTAAAATAGTAAATATTATTATTGATATAGAAACAGAATCTATAGTTTTTAGAATTCTTGTCTGTCTGGTGGTCTGTTTGCATGTCTGTCTATCTATGGGAAAAATAAGAGATTTTGATAAAATTCGCTACGATGATCCAGTTATCCTCATGTTAACCGGGTAATCACATATAAGATATTTTAAAATATTGTAAAATTTCTCATTCCTGACAAATCAATACTAATTTTTAAACGGGATGAACCCGTGCGAAACGAATGCGTGTCGCTATTCGCTATTTAGTAGATGCAGTATATAGTATGTGAAACATACGTATGTCCCTGGCAAACCTTTTTATAGAAGATCTCAATTTGAAGATTCGTTAAAGTATAACCTACAATTTAATCTTATATATATATATATAATGAAAATGGTCTTCGTTTGAGGCTCAATCACGCCTAAACCACTGATCGTATCGACATGAAACTACCACCATTCGATGCGAAATTTTTCCTAGATGGTTTATGGCTATCTATTTTTTGAATTCCAACATTCCTTCATTTTTTTATTGCTGTTTTACTTTTATGAACATTTATCCCGCTAATAAAAACATAAGATAAGCATTTTCTCTTGATTCTTTTGTTTTCATGGATTTCAACAGAGTATATTAAACGGATTATGGTTTTTTACATTCAGCTAAGAATCTACTCACGGTAGTGGAGAACGGCTGGACCAATTAGGCATTTTTTTATAGTCAGAATTGTCAGGAGAAAGTTTTGTATGTAAGAAAATTTTAAAAAAGTCAGATAAAAAGTTAAAAATTTCGATGATAATCGAAGAATTCCCATCTATATAGTCACTCACTACGAAATCTCGGGAACCATAAGACTTAGAAACGTGAAACTTGGTAGGAATATTACTTTTGCTATGTAGAGGTCAGCTATGAATAGATTTTTAGAAATCCATCCCCCAAAGGGGATTGCGGGGGCGTTAACAATGAACAATTCCTGTTTTTAAACTATAGCTCCTATAGACTTCAAATTTGGTAGGAATCTTCTGTAAGAGGTGTAGAAATAGGCTATGAACGAATTTTACGATAGCTCACCCCGCAGGGGGTTGCGGGGGTGGGTATTAACAATTAATATTTTTAATTTTCCAGCTAAAGCTCCTACAAGCTCCAAATTTTGTAGGAATTTTCTATAAGCGAAATATAGCTTCTAAAAATTCTAAATATGGTAGGAATCTTTTATTATTCACATAAAGATCATCTCAAAATGGATTTCAATATAGTCTACTTCCGACAGGAATTGCGGGGGTGGGTGTTAAAATCTAAAATTTTAATTTCCAACCTGTAACTTCTACAGACTCCAAATTTGGTGGGGATCTTCGTGTATGTAGGGATTTATGTATTTCCTTACAACAATCGTCTTTTTGGCAGCGGAGAAAAAGTCATTGAGAGGTTTCCAAAACTTAACTTTACATGTAGCTATCCAATCAACGGACTAAGAATTTTACATTCATTTTACTTTTGCAGACTACATATCCGACGAATTCTTTTATTTCGTGATCGCGGAAATGTACCAGGTTATAATGAATGCATTTTCTAAGCACTTGAGATGTGGAAAAGAAATTTAGTTACTTATTCCAATAGAATTCATAAAAAACATGAACAATTAATTTTCTATAAAAAATTGATGTCACGGAGAAAATTTTAGTTAACAGAAAATTCGTCGCACTTGAACCTAGACTAATTTTAACTTCACATATGAGACTTGCAATGACTTTAACTTAAACGATTTTAACGACTTTAACTTTAACTTAAATGATTGCACATTGAAAGTTACAATGAATATTAGTGAGAAAAATCACCTGGATGGAAGATACAGGCTAAATCGATGGAATTTGGAATTTGTGTAAGTCTAAACAATATCGATGCTTATAGTTCTATCCGCGGGGCCTATTTATGTTCATACAAAAATAAAAAAAAAAGGAGAATAATAAAAATATGGAAAAAAAATAAAAATGAAACATAAAATGTAATTTATTTCCTTTTTCAATTCGCCCAGCGAAGCGGGCGGGAAACGGCTAGTACTAATACATATAGATTTTAGAGTTGAAATGTTGTTATGAATTTATTTTAGAAGCAACCATTTTCTGATCGTACATTTAATTAATTGTGTATATAGTATCTACAGTATTATGTGATCTGTGGCCCTTCAAGGGCTGCTGGAAACTATCCCTTAAAGAATTGGACTGGAATGAGTGTTGACAACTAACATACTTCTCATTGGGGTGATTTTATTAAGCAATGGCTATGTTTAATATTCCTAGTTATGTAAAGAATCCGGTTTGTCCAAAGCCTTTTCACGATTCCACAATGGTCGGGTACATTTTGATTACGCGGATTTCGCTCACAATTTCTATATTTTTCACACTAATCTATAATTATTTTTGCAAACCAAAACTTGTCTCCTACTAATATCAGCTATCTGCCCCTAAAAATCTGTCACAACAGGTCCATCTTTTTACATACGGACAAAAAATAAAAAAAGTTTTTTTTTTTCAGTACCTTTATAATATACATTTTCATAATATGTAAAAAAAGCTTATAGATAAAAGCTTCAATTTTATTTATCTCGGTAAAGATAGAAAATCTTTTTCTGCGATATACAAGGAGGTACTTAAGAAAACCATTATATTATGTTTAAGAATAAAAATATGGTGAACTTTCTCGCACTTTCCTTATGCGATAAATATAACGCCACTCCAAACTAGTGAACACACTCTTGCATCTTTCTTTTTGTTACATATTTTTCCTTTATCGCAGGAATAACATATATTTTTATGGAAGATATTAAAAAAAAAACATATAACCAAATAATTAAAAAGGGAAAATAATAATCGACTCAAAATTGGCGACGAAGTGGCGTAATAAACACATAAATATGACGAAACTTAGCCAAAAGTTTCAAATTTGTAGTGACCCTTGCTGCCGGCTGCGCCAGCGGTCTAGGGTTCAAGTTCCGGTGGGGGAGTTCATTTGTTGAGTATGAATGTATCCAGTCATTGGTGTTTATATTTATAACATGAATGTTATTAAATTTTTATTTTTTAATATTATAATATGTAGTATTACCTATCTGGTATCCGTAACAAAAGCCTCGCAGCTTATTAAATAGATGGCGCTTGAGTGTTATAATGATTAATGTCCCAATATATATATTTATAAAAAGTTAAAACTAAATTGGCACCTAAACCTATTCACATTGGTCAAAGTAAGCAACGATAAGTTCTTAATTCTAATCGATTTAATAGTCACTTTAAGGAAAATAGCAACATTAATTCAAAGTTGCAAATTATTCATCATAATATGACACTCAAGTATTATCCGACTAATGCGTTATTATGCGTTTAAGATATAATACGATAATTTGTTGTTCAGTGGCTTCGCGTGTTACACTCGTGATATCATGAAATTGTAAGGAGTTTGAATTTTATGTACGAATACTTTACTAAGCTATGGCACTATGGTGTGAATGGAGAGACTAGTTTATTTAAAACTAGCGAATGACCCTCGCTTCGCTCGGGTTCATCTAGGGTTGCCAGATAGAAACTTGTCAAATCCGGGACAATTCTAGGACAACGGTGTCTGGTCTAGTAGGTTTTCGTAATCCGGGACAATACGGTATAATTACTGGACACGGGACAAGACGCAAATTTCCGGGACAATCCCGGATTTCCCGGCAATCTGGCGAGACTAGGTTCATCCCTAGTACCCCTTTTAGTATAAGTCTTTTACAAACGTTGATGTTTTTTTTGATTATTAAAACCTTCCGTGTACCTTAAGGAACGTACAAAAAATTGCCGTATTGGTCGAGTCCTTCTCGAGTTTTGCGCTTAGCAGCAATTATTTTTATTTATATATCTAGTAGATAGATCTTAGGTCGGACATTCTAATCGCTATAGCCTATACTACTATTATAAGGTTTCACTATTTTAAAAATAAAATAGTTTATGATTTGTGTATAACAAACTGGGCGTTTTGTAAGTCTGGTAGTCAAAATTATGAAAATTGTTGGAAAAATAAAGAATATTCAAAGTAATATAAAAAGAACGAAAGGGCGAATGATGGGGGAATTGATAGGCAAGAATTACAAATGGTTGGATGTTTTCTGAAATTATATACTAGAGTAAAGAAATAGAATAGTTATATTAAATGCCGATGGCACCTACCTGCCGTTCTTACTTGAAGACTGATATGTTTTTTTTTCTATAAAATTTTTATAAAGATATATTTTATCATATACTCTTTATATTTCCTTGTTTGGTACCTAATTATAAAAACATATTTTCCCATCCCTTACGGTTAACAATGTAGCTATACATGAACAAAAATTATTATAAATTAAAAATACATCTTAAATTTTGTAGTAGCAAACTAACTCGTAGTTATCATAAAACAACACGCCTTGTACAGGATAAAATATCAAGAATAAATAAAAAATAGCTATTTATTATAACTAAGGCTATTTTTATATAAATATTTTTCATTTTATATAAATTGTAATATTAAGTGTGTGTTCCTTAATAAACAAATAAATATTCTTATTTGATTATCAATAAAAGAAAATTTACAAATTTAAAAACGCAGCCAAACCCAATTCACGATTACATATGAAAGAAATCCAAAAGTAAATACATATAAATCTACTCTAAAATAAACACTAGAAACATTTAAAAAGAATTCCTTAGAAGTCTAGAAATAATAACAAAACATCAATTACGTGAAAGTAGGGTTGCAATACAAGCGGATAGCTCGGGCGTGTCGCGGGGGCGACGGCGGGGAGCGGTGAGCGAGAGCGGATCACTATTCTACAGTACATCGCCGCGTTTCGATCTCTACACTCGCTGTCGCGTCCGCTACGCCATGAAAATCAAAGGCGCCAGAGCCAAAAATATGGACAACCTGATCGCGGCTGTTCAAGCTAGGGAATGTCTTTGGGACAAAAGCTATCGAGGGCATAGGAATAGGTTCAAACTGGAGAGGTATTGGAATGAAGTCGCAGCGGAAGTCGGAACTACGAGTGAGTAGCCATTTTGTTTCCGTGCATAGCGTCGGCCGTCGAGGTACTAGGTAGCTGGCAGCCATGTTTGTTTGCTCAGGGCAACGGTCATAGATAATAAATTTGATTATAAAGATTCCGTTTATCAATTTTGGTGTAATGATACGATGTTGTAGATAATATTTTGTATATTTTTATACATTTTAGTTTATTAGTATACATATTATCAGATTTTTTTTCAATATAAATATAATAGAAAATTATTTTATAATGTGATATGATATTTTAATGCTTAGATTTTATATGCGTTTATTTTAATAGAAGTAAAGACTTCATTTTTATAGTCGACTTAATGATAAATGATATTTTGTAAATAAAATACGTAAATACATTAATGAAAAAAACAATGTGTAATAACACATTGCGCATAAAAAAGATATTAAATGGAATTAGACGATAGTATTTTGTAAAACAGCATTATGACATCAGACTTTATGCATTCGTAATTAATTAACTATTTAATTAATGTGTAGAAGGAAAAGAATATTTTTTCCATCATAATATATGTACCTATAAAATTACTTGTTCCGGCTGATTAAATTGAACTCTAACTTGCTAAAAATAAGACCTATTTCTAGAATTCTTTTTTAATGTTACCTCATATACGAATTATATTTGATGAAGTCTCGTCTTGATTATTTATACTAAGCGTTTCACGTCCGTTGCTTTCTACCTAGAAGAGTGCGAACTCGATTCTCGTGTGATGTAATACTTAAAAAAGTTTTTTGAATTAAATCTTCAAATACAATATTTTTACTACTACATAACATTTAATAATTAATTTAACAGTAAAGATAACAAGACAATTTTATGTAAGTAAGTAAGTAAGTATTTAACTAATTATTAATTTTATAATTTATATTATTTCCAGGTCTAAATTGCAGAAAAAGATGGAAGAACCTCAAAGACCAATGTCGCAAAGAAATGAAGAAGTCGCCTAATGAGTCAGAATGGCCACATTTCCAAAAGTTAAAGTTCATCCATCACCAATTTTTAGCGGAGGATGAAGGTGATGAAGACACAACTGATGAAGTTTTTAATGCTTTAGATGAATCTATCAAACGACCAAAACTTGGTTATACGATGCGTAAGAAATTACTAGTAAACAAAAGAAGAACAATAGATGTCGATACGAATAAGTTGATTGAGTTAGTGCGAGCGAGAGATCTTATCTGGAACAGACAACTTAAAGGTCATCACAATTGGTACAAATTAGATGAAAGCTGGAAAGAGGTTTCGCAGGAGTTAGGAGTTACGCGTAAGTGAATAATAAATTATATTATGATGTTTGTTTCGTAATTCTTACTTTATTACGGAATTGATTAAATAACGCGTTGTGTATTTAATTAACGTTATTAAATTAAAGTTGGACACGATATGAAAGTTTCTTATAACATAATATAACATAAATATTGTAGTTTTTATGAATAAAATACTTTGACTATATAATTTTTATATTCGGCAAGACTAACATTGTTGATAGATAACTTTTTATGTGATATCATCCCAACCTTTAACTTGGGTTTTTTGTCCTTTTCCTTGTAGAATATAAAGTTTGTTTTATCTTATTTATTTTGTACTAGTATTCTTCGCGGCTCCGCCCGCATTCTAAAGATCAGAAACCAATTTCTCAAATTCTTAGATTTTATATATCTAATACTCGATATTAGGTTTTAACTGTTAGCATACATTTCTCAGAAATAACAATATCCGGCAGATAACCAGCTATCATCATACCAAATTTCGTCAAAATCTGTCCAGTTGTTTTCTGGTGATGCGGTCACAGACAAACAGATTATTCAATGTACCTACAGATTCAAGTTTCAAACAAGTTATAATTTTATTACATGTATAGAAGAGATGTATAAACAACAAAAATATAACTTACAGGTGACGAGGCGAGATTAAAATGGAAGTACCTAAGAGACCAAGCGCGTAAAGAAGCGAGGAAGCAAGACTCTGAATGGGAGTATTTACCTAAACTTCAATTCCTAACCAACCAATTCAACGAATTCGAAGGAAATGAAGCTACTGAGGAACAATACGCCCAAGACCAAGATTTCGACATGAGTACGGCAGAGCAAAGCACTTGTTATTACGAAGAATCACATGAAGAACCGCACGAAGAATCGCATGAAGAACCGCAGAATGAAGTTAGCACGAGAGATGATGAATTTGACGAATTTGAAACAAAACCTGTAGTCACAGAAACCGATTTTTATGATGATGATGATGATGAAGCTCAGAAAAGTGCAGCGAGTAGTGCACCTGAAGTTAAGGATGAAGATATAGGATTCTTCAACAGCTTGATTCCTCACGTGAAGAAGTTAACACCTGCTAAGAAGCTCATGTTAAGAATGAAAATTCAAGAGCTAGTGTACAATACAGTATACAACGAAACCTAGGACAGGCTTCAGAAAGAAGACTTTGGAGTTCTTCTTTCGAATAAATTAAATTAAACTAAGTGATTTGAGGAGTTTTTAAAGTGAAGTGATTTCTAGTTTAAGGATTCTATTAATTAGTGGTTTATTTCCTAGGTATTAAATTAATTTTAAGTTACATTTTCAGTTTTATACACTTTATAGTAATGAAAAAAATTAGCTTGTAGATGTAATTCTGAATTACCTTGTCCTAAATAGCAAATTATTGAAAAAAATGATGAAATGTCAAATTGAACATTTCAGTGTATGAGTGTATGTTGAACTTTGTTTATTCCAAGCAATTTTGTTTGAAAGACCTTAATAGTTTAAAAAATGTAGCTTATAAATAAAACTATCGTTTCTTTCCCTAAAAAAGTTTTTTTTTAATTTGGAACGATTTATCAATTTTTTAAGGTAAAACATACGTAAATAAACATTTTTAGTATTTTACTTATCATATGTCTTGCTATAAAACTTAAATTAATTCGTGTTTTAGATGTCGATTGTTTAAAAATGTTTTACGTACATTAATGCTAACAAACTGTAACGAGTCCAATTCCATTCAGAAAATTTTACTCCACTAAAACGGCTATTTCCGAAAGTAATTTAAATTTTGAAAAAACCTTAAAGTTTAAACTTAAAGCTTAAAATATAAAAAAAAATAGATTATTTTCCAAATTCTAGAATAGAATACCCCTCATTTAATGAATAGAATTTTTTTCTGCAAGTATTGTATCTCAGAACAATTCATAATGGATTTACTTTCGTTTGAAGTTAAGCGACTGTCATTTTTTGTTTGAAATAATTATGAAATTTAATTAAAAGTATATCATGTACCTAATACTTATGGTAAATATATATTAATGTTGTAAATTAAAATAGTTTTTATCGTGATATATTTTTAAGATAACATAACCTTAGCTTCCTCTCTGACTACAATAAAATATGTACGTAGGTACAGTTCGCGTCACGTAAAAAGAACGCTGGAGGAAAGTGGTGGGGGGTGTGTTTGCGCATGGCTACATTCGCACACAAAATTACTAAGCCTATTCTTTTATTTTTGAACCAACCTTTCGCTCGTGACGTATATTGGTTATTGGTAATGTTGAAAAATATATTAGATAGAATGTCATTAAATAGATTTTTATTAATTAATAAAATATGTTTGACAAAAAATTTAATTAATTCGTTTAATATATATTATTTTATTGATTATTATCATTATTATCAGACTCTATCTTTATAAAGCAATATGCGTCCAAAATATTATTTCTCTATTTTTGATATAAAATCATTTCGTAATTAATAACTTTTGTGTGCGCGATTGTATTTTGAACTGACGAACCAATAGCGAGCCGGATAGCATGCGGCGCGTGCCTCGACGTCCCGCGCCCCGCGTCATACCATCAAACTGGCCCATAAATCGCCTCTGCGCAACTTGACAGCCAGCGTTCTTTTTACATGACGCGAATTATACGTGACTATTGATTAACAAATTAAAATTAAAATGTCATACATATACTTAAAATAAGTCAAATAATAAACTATGTATATATATATATATATATATATATATATATATATATATATATATATATATATTCGTAATTTAAGAGGCTGATTAAGTAATAAATGAAATTTAAGAATAATTGTATTTTGTTTACATCGTAACAGTTTAATATTAAAATAATTAAAATGCAAAAATATAAAGTATAATAATATAAAAATAAAGTCATTTCATAGACAATATTAGAAGTAATAAGGAAAATAAAAACGATTTTTTTTTGCAATAAACCAATGATTGTAAAATTGAAATTGAAATAATTGAAAATGAGATAAACTTCAACTTCGTCATAATGCTTCATTTATTCGAGTATAGTTAAATACTACTTATATTAAAATATCTTCATCACTTATTTAATATGTAAGTAGCAGTATATGTGTATTTTTAAATTGTAATATAATAAGCGTAATATAACACTGTATAGCTATAATGGTTAGTTCCATTATATTTATGGATAACTAGAAAATCAACCTCGCTTGGTTTGACTTTTTCTGTAGGTACGTCTTAACAAATACCAAGTATCACGTATACATACGTACATATATATACGTACCAAGTAGGTATAGAACAGACTACTTCTACTACTTAAGTATTTTGTTGACATTTATGATTACTGCTCCGCTTTTTTTGGTTAAGTAATAAAATCAAAGCAAAGCTTACATTACAAATTAATGTATATATAGGTAAGATTATAAACTATAATATGCAGGTAATTCTAGGCTTACACCGACTTAGGAAATATCTGATTAGGTATCTATAACTAATAACGAGGGTGAAACACCGCCAACTTCCCAACTCCGGGCGGTTACTGAAGCTTATTAAACCTAGAGACTCAATAACTGAACTTGGCCCGACCCGGGACTCGAACCCAGGAGCTATAGATGTATGACTCTACATGCTAGCCACTACACCACCGAGACCGTATGTAATATGCATATTGTATACGTCTTCAGCATCTTCGTATTATAAACTTTATAAAAGTCTCAGGGACGGAGTCACTTAAAATTTGTCTGAAGGTTATCGCTGACTTTGCGATAGATATATTATGTGTTAACTAAGTAAATAGCTATTAATTATAATTTTTGTTTGATAATTTTTAAAATGATTGACAAAATTTTGTTTATATAATTTGAACCAATTATGTTAAAGAAAATGAAACGATTAAAATCGTAATTGGCGTAAAAGTTAAGCCTACTTTCTTGTGGTCGTGGGTTCGAGTCCCGCTGGGGACTTTCATTTGTTAAAATCTGATGTTTATATTTGGATCTAGCTATGGGTGTTTATATTTATAATATGTATATATTTAAACTTATGTATATAGTATATTAACTATTTGGTATCCGTAACACAAGCTTCCTTCGTAGCTTACCGCGGAACTAGATGGCGCTGTGTGTAATGATGTCCCAACATATTTATTTATTTATTATTTATTACCTGTTGTCGTATCACATATTTATGAATGTCGGGATGGAAATACGAGTAGTTTATTTGAAATTTCTGATATTATAAGCTAGTGTGTTTTTTGGCTTCAGCTGGATTGCCGGACGGCTAAGCTGGGATAGCTGCTATGGCAAGATCAACAAAAATCGTTAATTTTAATAAAAAATTGTTTTTTTCATGTCAACAAATATATTAAGCAAAGTCACGCGTAAAATATTAGTTACATATTGATTGATATTTAAAGTTACTTTATAAATGAACACATTTGGCGGATATGTGACCTAATTGCGTATTAAATACAGATGTTTTCAACCAGCACCTAATAATGGCTTTTGACTGGAACAGTTGTTATTGTTTTCATTTGCACCAAAATAATCGATATTATTAGTTAGAGCTGCAACATATCGATAATTGACGAGATTTCATACAATTTACGATGATTTATGGTTTAATTCAAACAAATGAGTACATTAATCGATTAATGCTTGTCTATTTATTTTACTTATAAGCGACTCGCCCTTGCTTCGTTCGGGTTTTAACGGCTATTATTGAGTAGGTATTCAGCCCTTTTTTAAATCCCACTGCTGGGTCATGCTTCCCTTCAATACGAGGGCAATAAGACCATAGTCCACTAGTACATAATTTGTGAAGTTGCCCAGTAGGCCAATTTGACAAATTATATACTAACCCCTTCCTCAAGAACTACTCTATCCATTGGTGAAAACAGCATGAAAATCGGTGCAATAGTTTTTGAGTTTATCGCGAACAGACCTACAGACGTGGCGGAGGACTTTGTTTTATAATATTTAGTGAAGTATGGATAGGGATTTTCTAAAGCTTAAATATATCATGTACTAACATTCGTTTTTGGTGATTTACTTTAATTTTATGACAGGAAGTTGCATTAAATATATAACTAGGACCTAGTATATCTTCAAATTTATTGTTTTAAAATGTCCGCCTACGATATGTGAGCTAGGCCATCAAATTACTACACGAATATAAAAGATCATCCTGCTAAATACTAAAATAATTCAGTCCATATTGAACTTAATTTAAATCAAAAATTAAAAATACATTGTTGAATAAGGCTTATTACACTATAACGGAATACTTAGTAGATGAAAATGTGTGGGATTAGTGTCTGGTTGTGTCTAACGTAGGATAAATAGATAAATTGTAATACAATATTGTTACCAAATATTTTTAGTTTTATTAACTGTTGAGTTTCTCGCCGGTTCTTCTCAGCAGAACAGCTTTCCGAGCCGGTGGTAGTTTACTCACAGACTTACAGACTAACTTTTAATTTTGATAATTTCAAAATGACGATTCAAAAGAGTTTGTAAAAGTCTATTTGAATAAAGAATATTTTAATTTTGATTTGATTTGAATACTTGTGATAATATGTACCACGTGCCAGTGCTTTACAAAAAAAGTCAACAAGTTAAACTAAGAATATACTGCATAATGTTGTCCAAAAACTTTTCTTAAGGCCTTACATACGTCCAGCGGTACCGAAAACGTACCAAAAGAAAAACTGTTTTTAGGAGGGATAGAAATAGAAATTGATAAAAAAAATTCTTACACTTTGTTTATTACTGTGTTAAGTTTCTAAAAAAAATTATTTAAAATTTTTTTTTCAAAAATTACAACATGAAAAATCACTTTTTTTGAAGCACTAAAAAAAAGTGGTCGGCAGTATTTCTTCCTCAAATGTTGACGGATCTGCAAAATGTAAAGAAATTCTTGTAAAATAAGGTAGTAGTTATAGTCTGTCAAGCCGAATTTTTGAAATTTGAAAAATTAAACAATTTACGGTAATTTAAAAAAATGTTAAGTTTTTGTCAAAAAAGTCACACTTTAATTGTTTTTATAAAATTTTCTAATTATAATTTTAAAAATCCGGCTCGACAGACTATAGAAAAAACAATTGGGAATATTTTAAAAAAAAATCATCAAAAAATTTTAAAAACCGTACGAATTATCATGCCGACCGTGTCAGAAAAAGTAGTTTTGAGAGAAACGCGTTGAAAGTTTCAAGCGCGTTTCGCTCGAAGTCGCGGCTGAAGCAAGAACTTTATGATTTTTTTTAATTTATTTAGTTAACTTACGTCTAATCTCCCACTCCAGCTTCATATTGTACGCCTTCCTTGTCAGTAAAAAATTGTTGTTGTTTATTTTTTTCTAATTGACTTATTGTTCAGGCCTCTTTTGTTGCTTTGGTAGCGTTGATTCGAACGTGTTTCAGCCGGTTCGCATTTTCTCCAAGACAATAGTGGTATCCCCCGTATTCAGTTGTTATTCAATCAATCAAGCAATCTTCCAATTCTTAATAAAGCCTCTGCCCCATCATTAAAAGTACATACAGCAATATTGGAAGCTATATCGACTATTCTTTTACTACCTAGACAACATTTGGGTGCAATCTTCCAGATTTTTGAGTCGACGCTCTCATTGATATTTAGTGTAAATCCACCCAAGCATTTTTCCAGTACCAGATCGTCACTTATTATTTTTATTAATAATTTATTTATTTAATATTTAATACATGTATGACAGAAACAACATAACGATAATAACTGCATTAGTATAAAACTGTGTCGCAGTTATTAACGCCCACCTCGCAAGCGTCATGTATGACAACAAAATTTCTTACACATATTAAACTAAAGTAAGGAAACATAACAAAAATCTAAGTATTATTATAACAACTACAAAAAAAAGGAAGCTATATAATATATGATGACATCATATATACATATTAGTGTGCCATGTGTGTGTGTGTGTGTGTGTGTGTGTGTGTGTGTGTGTGTGTGTGTGTGTGTGTGTGTGTGTGTGTATGTGTGTTTGTTTAAGTGTTTGTGAGTGGCTGTCTGACTGAATACTTGTGAAATATACAAGTATTTCATTATGAATGAGTGTGGAAACAGTTACGTGAAGAAAAAGAGTAAATATTTAATTCTTTATTTATTTTATTGTATTAATTATTATTTAATAAATAAATAAAAAACATTTCCACAACACTATTTGGCTATATTATTCCAGAGCTTCCCGTGTGATTCGCTGCACAATCTTCTTGACGGTTTTCTAACCACGATTCATACTCAGCCGTACCTTTTTGCTTTAGGTGAATTTCGCACTCTTTACAATATTTACTTTTTACCACAAAGTCGATTACTTTTCCCGTAAAATAACCAATCAATGTTGTGATCTTATTATCTTTGCGATCTACACTGCGTCGTTTCAACATTTTCGAAAATCACGAATACGATACACAACTGTTCACTTGTACCGTTCAAAGAGAACTAACCTTAAATTTCAAAAATATTAATATATTCTTTAAGATATTACAAACTCCCTTCCACGTATTGAAAGATAACAAAAGACCAGGTTCACGAAAAGGGTCTGAGGCTAAAGGCTAGCTGCATCAAACAACTCAACTCAGGTAGGCGTGCGTCAGACCTTTGTCCTTTCGTCGGGCAGTCACATTATCTACAATAACTTTTGAACTATGGGGAATTTTTACAAATAGCTTACACAGAAATACGCCTAAGACTATAAGGAATAATAATCTGTAAAACAAAAATAATAGATTTTTTGAAAATTCTCGACGTATGTAAGGCCTTTCGCAATGCAATCATTCATACTGAGGTCGTTCACCTTATTTAAGTAACGCCATAAATTGTGGTATGAAAATTATTATATATAGAGAAATCGAGGAATGCAGATGTTCCTGATGCCATTTTCTACGTATTTTAAGCCGGTAGTTATAAAGGTAATGTACAATTTTCAATGAGTTACTAGAATAGCTATAAATATTTTCAGGGTATTCTGACCAAATTTACCGATGTGAATGATCACTATTGTGATTTGTGAAATAGCATTAAAAATGGTTTTAAAGTAAAAATTTGTTTGCGCTAAAGTCAAAACTGCGTGTAATATAAATTAATATAAATTACTCGCTACATTAAATGACAATATATGATGTATACGTCATTACATATACGATACTAGCATTTCCCGCGGCTTCGCTCGTGTTCTAAAGACTAGAAAACAATTCTTTCTCAGTCGTGCGGTCGTTTTTATAGCGCTTTTTATTGATGCTCCGCTCCTATTGGTCATAGCGTGACATGATATAGCCTATAGCCTTCCTCGATAAACGGACTATCTAACACAAAAAGAATTTTTCAAATCGAACCAATAGTTCCTGAGATTAGCGCGTTTAACCAAACAAACAAACAAACTCTTCAGCTTCATAATATTAGTATAGATGTACAGATTTGCTACAGTTGGATTTTTTGAAGCTCGCTTTTCAGCAATTTTTAAAACAAAAAATACTATAATGATAATTATGTTGGAACATTAATACACACCACTAGTCCCATGAAAGCTACGAGGCTTGTGTTATGGATTACTCACGTATATTCCATGCACGTGAAAGTTTTTTACACCACTTTATTAATTCAAATAAGCATTTTATTGTGTTGTAGTCCATTGTAGTTTATGACGTGTATTATGTATGTATATCCACGTACGCGAATTGAGTCATCTATATATATATTCCTATGATTATTTACAGTGCTTTTAATAAGATAATAGCGTTTGGCGCAGTTTGTAGTGAGCCTACTTTCTTGCGCCAGCGCTCGCGGGTTCGAGTCCCTCTGGGAGCATTCACTTGTTAAACTCGGATGTTTGTACTCCAGTCATGGGTGTTTATATTTATAATTTGTATATATTTAAACTTATGTATGTAGTATATTATCAAATATTTGGTATGCGTAACAAAAGCTTCCTGCGTAGCTTACCACGGAACTAGATGGCGCTGTGTGTAATAATGTGTGTAAACATATTTATTTATATTTATAATTATATTGGTTTTCGCCTAATCACTCTGGGTTCGATTCTCGCTTGATGAAAAGAACTAGACGCATCTATTATCGAATAAGATACATACACACACCTACAGCCCCGGATCTACGACTTTTTCGAACCGGGGCAAAACCTTGATAGTGGCGCCCCCTCTCTTCAGTGTCAATAATAAGTAAATATTTTTTGTGAGTTTTTTGTAAAAAAATATTTTTTTCACTAATGAGTGAAAAAAATATTTTTTTTGTATCAAATAACTACTAACTTTCATTTTTGTGAGAAATATTATATAAAGTATGGCTTCGCTGGGGCATTGATGATTTTTCTGGGTTCCTTGATATGTGCTGGTGATCCCTAGTTAATTTCAAGTACCTGAGTCGACGCGGTCTAGAGCTATGGAGTACCTGGATCGAAGTCAAATACGAAGAAAAACTATCGTTTTTAAATTGAGAAACATTATATTATGATATAGATGATTTCTCTGGGTTCCTTGACATATGCTGGTTATCCCTAGTTAATTTGCAAGTCCCTAAGTCGACGTGGCCGGCGGGCTGGACCTATGGAGTATCAGCATAGTCAAATACGAAGAAAAACGGTCGTTTTTGAAGTGAGAAATATTATATAAAATTTGGCGTCGCTGGCGTTTCAATGATTTTTCTGGGTTTCTTGACATATGCCAGTCAATTTTAAGTCCCTGAGTCATGATGTCTTCCAAAGATTCCTAGTTAATAAAGTCCCTAAGTCGACGCGGGCTAGAGATATTGAGTATAAATTTCGAATTCAAATACGAAGTATAACTATCTCTTTTTAAAGTTTTTTTTTTATTCTGAATTAGTGCTTGACTACGTTCCACCTAATGGTAGTCGAAGATGGTAAGTCGCACTAATTCAGTAGCCACCTATTCACTCTTGCCTTGAAGACACCCATATTGTAATCGGACGGAAACACTGACGTAGGCAGGTTGTTCCAGTCCTTAGCCGCACGTATAATAATTCGTCCGGACGGATGGAATGTCCACAACATAAGGTGGGAGACCAGCCGTTCGTCGAGTCGTCCGATGATGGAAAGGGAATGGGGGAATTAATTCGTGTACTTCCTACGCACACTCTCCGAAATGCAACCTTTAGATTACGCAAAGGCTGGCAACCCTACGTCGGTGATCGAGGCTTTGTAAGTTAGCTTTTACCAGGGTAGGTTTACCAACAAGCCTCAGCGCACGCCTCTCAATCGAGTCCAAGGCTGACAGATGGCATTTCGCAGCATCAGCCTATATATGACTACAGTATTCCACGCACGAACGGACTTGGGCTTTATATAGATTAAGAAGTTGTCCCGGCGTGAAATACTGGATGCCAACCAACAACCACTTGTTGCTACATTAGCCTTAGACTCGATGAATTGTCCATTCCCAACAACTGCATATGGTCAGTGTATTCCAGAGGCACATTTCGGAAAGTAGAAGTCAAGATAAAGGGACTCCTTTTTGTGGTGAACAAGTACGCCTGTTTTGGTGGCATTGAAACTCACAAGATTGACATCGCCCCAAGTAGAGACTGTCCTGAGTGTGAGATTCAACTGCTCTACCATGGCCTATCTTTCGGATTGAATTTGATCTCTACAGGCCCGGGCATTCGGCAGGTATCTCTCTACAATAGTGCTGTAGTCTGCGTACCCATAGATACCAGGTACAAGCAGATCGTTAATATGCAGCAGGTTGCATAGAGAACATACCTGAGGAACTCCAGTGTTTTAAGGGTTGTGATGAATATCCTTCAACCACAACTCTGACTGATCGGTTGCTCAGGAAGTCTAAAGACTTCGATCCAGCCGATTAGGCCAAGAGATATGCCATAGGGTGAAAGCTTGCTTATAAAGCTAACGTGCCAAACCCTGTCAAAGGCCTTTGAGACGTCGAGGGAGACGGCAATCGCCTGCCCACTTCGCTCAAGAGCTCCGCCAATGGTGTGGTTAGCATACACTCTACTACTAAAAGGTCTCCAGGCGACCGATTCCGGCGAAACCCATATTGTCGATCCAGTGATCTTGAGGAGATTATTCTGTTCTAGGTATACCAAAAGACGAGTGATCAATACACGCTCCATAATCTTGCAGAGTATGGAGGTGATTGAAATTGGACGATAGTTGGCAGGGTCGGCACGGCTACCTTTCTTGGGCACAGGTTGCACATTGGCAAGCTTCCAGGATTTACGCACTATTCCAGTCTTATGAGATTCTAGGAAAAGAGGCCTTATTTGTTCGATATTTCGAATTCATGTCTCAAGGATTTGGCGCCCCCATGAATCTGCCGCCCGGGGCAAGTGCCCCGGTTTGCCCCCCCCTAGATCCGGGGCTGCACACCTACATACCTATATCTTTTAAAAATTACAAATATTTAGGTATCAATTTTTTTATATCTTATATAGATTTTGATCCCTTTACAATTAACTATAGACGTATATATTTATTTTAAAATCAGCAGATCACGCCTTTTCAAGCAGTGTCAGTGTTTAATTCACCTTGATACTTTCAACCATCTATCCATCCACTTTATGACTTATAGATTTTTAATATTTATTAATCGATATACATCATTACATAGTATAAAACGAAGTCGCTTCCCGCTGTCTGTCTGTCTCTATGTATGCTTAGATCTTTAAAACTACGCAACGGATTTTAATGCGGTTTTTTAATAGATAGAGTGATTCAAGAGGAAGGTTTGTATGTATAATTCATGCATAACAAGTGGAACCCGCGGCTACGCTCTAGTTATATAATATTTATAACTATATCAATTATGTCGGCTTCGGTTGTTGAGTGCTTTAGTCCCGATGTCCGATCAAGCTAAAATAGTTACTTTTGAAATACTCAGCGCGTCTGAGTTACGACAACTTGTTTACTCTCCGATGCCGCGGAGAGCACGTAAAGCTCGCGGTTCTACGCCATATATTTCACCATTAGTACAGTCTACGTGAATTCTTTTATGCATTCGAATATATCGCATGCTGTAGTCTAGTATAAGTGAAATCAAATTGGGCGCCGTGACCACAATGCTGGGACATGTTGGGACATTATTACACACAGCGCCATCTAAAGCTTGTGTTACGGATACCAGATAGTTAATATACTACTATATAAGTTTAAATACATACATATTATAAATATAAACACCCATGACTGGAGTACAAACATCCGAGATTAACAAAAGAATGCCCCCAGCGGGACTCGAACCCGCGACCATTAGCGTAAGAAAGTAGAGTCACTACAAACAGCGCCAAGTGTGTCGTCAATTGTATGAAATTAATACTTTAGTATTGAAATTCTCTAATATAACTTTGTGGAGGCTTTTTGTTTCTTCGGTTTGTGAAAATGATTCTCCTGAGACACAGTTTGGTACAGTAGTACAGTACCGTGCGATTGTACCAATATATTTTGTCTATAAGGTCCTTTTTTTTATAAGCATGGTAAGTAGCCCATCATACCTTAATCTGAAGCACGTTTTTGCTCCAGTCGTGAATGTTTATATTTATAATTTATAATATGTATGTATTTAAAATTTATATGTATGAAGTATATCAACCATCTAGTATCCGTAACACAAGCCTAGGAGCTTAGCACGGTACTAGGTGCTGCTGTTGTAATATTGTACCAAGATATTAAAAAAAAACCAAAAATCCCTTGGGCTCTCCTACTACATTTACGTAGAAGTTTTAGCTATACATTATAATTGTATCAATAAATATATTTCTTATTTCTTTGAGTCCACTTCAAAAGTTTATAGTTTTCAAAACGGATGCAATGTGAAAGCTAAATAGGTATCCATGTTCATTTAATATTATTTATTGAACACATTGTGGCATTATACCATTCACTCGATTGTTTTACGACGGTTTTTGGCCGGGATTCAATCATGTGATGAATCATTGCATTTCAGCTATCGCGATCAAAGCGAGAAGTGCTTTGTTTATACTTTTGTTTGAATGGGGGTTTAAGATTGTATCTATATGGACAAATAAACCTATTAAACTATTTATATATGTAAATTGTCGTAACCACTATTAAAAAAACTAGGCTGGTAAGTACCTAAGTTTTGAGTTATGTTACATTTAAATAAAAAAAAGTGCGTGTGTACAAAGTACACATGTCAGAAGTAAAACTTGAATTTAAATTAAGGCTAACTCTTCCCCGTCTCTGAGCGCCTGGTACTATGGAATTATTTTTTCGTTTCATAGAGTTTGAAATCACAACGATTCTAAAGAAGTTTCACTTCAAAAATGTATATGATTTTCGTCTAGCTGTTGAAAAACAAAAACGTACTCGTATGTATGTATTCGAAACGCGCTTCCTTTCAATACGAGAGGGATCAAGCCATAGTCCACCACGCTGGCCAAGTAAGTGCTTGAAAATATTTGTATTAGAGTTAAATCGAATTTTGACTATATAGAACAGAGGTTTATTAATTTTAACCGCCTTTCTTTAACAGTTCATTTGCGAAAATCTGTACTATTTAAAAATTAAATAAAATTACTATTACAACACAGTATTCTATAAATACCAAAAAAATTACGACACGTTTGGATCAGTTGGTGGTGACCCTACTTTCTGCGTCAGCGGTCGCAGGTTCGAGTCCCGCTGGGGGCATTCATTTGTTGAGAACGAATGTACTCCAGTCATGGGTGTTTATATTTATAATATGTATATATTTAAATATATGTAGTATATCAGCTATCTGATATCCGAAACACAAGCCTCGTAGCTTACCACGGAACTAGATGGCGTTGTTGTAATATTGTCCCATCATATTTTATAGCATTCCAAACTTCAACTATTTATTTGAAATAGCTACACATACTCTTCACTCAACTCTAGAACTCGACGGAATTCAGAATGTATTTATGAATTAGAATTTAGAATTATTTATTTAGACAACAAAACGTTCTCACTTTGCCGACATGTTGTAATGGAAGTAGAAACAGAAATATCGGTTACATATTCGAAACCGAGTTGAATCTAACGCTTAGATCTAGATTTTTTTTAGTATTTTTAAAATAATTAATTCTCGTTTGGTAAAGGAAAATTTTTTTGAACCTAGAGACGTAAACTTGCTATTACTGAATTCTAAATCATAGCTTGATTAGAAATTTTTATCTTAGAAAAGGTCTGTAGAATCGTTGCCCTAGAAAAGCTCTGGCTGATGAAGAAATTATGTAAGGTTTCGGGCTAAAAGCTTCTTTAGCGCTATAAAATATGATTTACTGAGTCACTACGAACTATAGTCTCAAGATAAAACTTATTTTTCGTGTCTTCTCTTTTCTCCGTGACTTGGCGAAGTAATGTAGATACTCAACTGGCACGCTTTGAATAAAATTGAATTGAATTGAAGATGAAACGAAAAAAAGGGAATTTAGACCAAAAATATTTATGAAATGATAATTCTACAGCATTCCTTTACAATAAATCTATTAAAAATTGACCTCCACTAAACCAAACCAAATCAAAGTGTAGCATAAACACATAAACGGACAGGCGACCTTGCCTACTAATAACACAGTGTTTACTAAACGCGTCTTGAAAAGTTACGAGATATATTAAAATGAACCCACTATGTAGATAATAAAAACTTTTCTGTTTCCTTACTTCATATCTTGCTAATTTATGTTTAAATGTACTTACTCGTATTTACCATTTTTTTGTTTTTTTATTACATTAACTAATTATTTAGAGTACTAGCGCATCACCGCTTCATTCGGGTTGGTCCATAGGTAACCCCTTTAGTATAATTTTCTTACAAACTTTGAATGTCTTATTTATTTATATCTAATCAAAAGCCTTAAAAATAAGTTTCAAGCTTCTAGCTTTAAACATGACGTTATTTCCATACAAACTTTCATCCCCTATTTAACCACTTACAGCCTTTTTTAGACTTAAAAAGTAGCCTATGTTTACTTACGTACTGCCAAATTTTATTTAAATTGGTTAAGTAGTTTTGGCGTGAAAGCGCGACAGACAGAGTTACTTTCGCATTTATTATCGCAGATAGTTAATGTTATAAGGCGTTAAACTTAGGTTACTTTTTAACCGACTTAAAAAAGTAGAAGGTAGAAATTTTATGTGGTTTAACTAGCGGAACCCGAGGCTTCGAATCCTAGTTATAAATATAAACACTGGACGGAAGTACAAACATTCGTGCTTAACAAATGAACCCGCGACCGCTGGCGCAGAAAGTAGGGTCACTACAAACTGAGCCAAACGTGTCGTCGTACTACTCGAACAAAGCCAGGGGAAACACCCTACTACAAAGTTCCTAGTACTTTATAAACAAACAAATCTGTTTAACGTTTGCGCTCGGTAAATAATTTTCATGCCATTCATTTGACTTCACTTCAACGCAAAAGTCAAATAAAGACACTGTTTACTATCGCCACCAGTTGGTTAGAGTTGGTTAAAGTTGTTAAACTATAATACTCTATAGAAAAAGTGTGAGTAGTAGGTATAGGTATGTAGGAGAAAGCCGTAAATAAATTCGATTTCTGTTCGAAACCTATGGGGAATTGTCGGTTTTTGCGGTTATTTGAGCAGTGTTGCCAACTTTAAATATTCCCTGTCACATGTTGACGGTAAAGGTAATAAATTTAAGTATGTCCCCAGATTTTTTAACCTAAACGCCTCAGTTAACAACCAGATACCTAAATTATCCATCATCTTTTTTAGGAACTTAATTAAATTACAATTTAATTTTTAGGTCAAAGATTATAATCTTATTAGTGTTTTTATTTTTAACACCAAACAACGAAATGTCTGAACATTGTCGAGCTCGTTAAACGAAATATATAGCGACATATATAATACAAAATAAGTGTTAGTTTCGAGAGATCGCAAGTTTTATTTTTGTTCTGATATAAATATATCTGAACTGGAGCGTGATATTGTTTCCCTTAGGATCCCGATGACAGAGAACCATTAGGCATGTTGCTGATTAAACGATCACGATTCATAAATAGCTAAAAATAATGAAGGAAAATTATTAATATAAACATTTTATTCGAGGGATGTCTAAAAATATTGTAGGACTTTTTTTTTGTGGTTGTTTATGGCAAAGTGCGTGTTAGTTTTTGGTTAGCCAGCTGATTAGGCGTCCTTGCTTTAACAGCCAGTATGCATTCGCATTAAACTCTATACAGGCAGATGATGTACATCAATGCATTTCCTAAAAGCTTAAAAAAGGCATTACACTATATCAATATATCGTACAACGGGACTTAACCTGTGTATTAGGTAAAACTTTTCCCAACGCTTCGGTCGGGTTACATTAGCTAAATATGTAGCTGATTTATATAGCAGTTTATTTAACCATATTTTTTTAGATAATTTATAGGCATATGATGGAAGGGAAGGAAGTTAGATAAATATTAGGAATAGTAGAGTAGTTAGAAAATTATTAAGAGAGTAACAATTTAAAAAAACTTTTAATTAGCAATGCATTTACATGAATGCAGTATTTTTGTCATAGTTTCAATTCCTAGTATTATTATTGATCTTTGTATGTAGGCCGTCGGTGGCCGACAGTACCGTGCCTAATTGTGTAAATACGATCACGTAAGCGGATTATGTGAGAACTACAGTACTTCATGTTATACGTATTTTAAATATATATATCTATACATAATAAATAAAGGAAATCTGTGAAGTGAGTAGGTTTGTGATATATCGTCATTTTACATACAAAAACTCGGTTTATTGCCTCGGTGGTGTAGTGGCTAGCATGTACGGTCATACATCGAGAGGTCCTGAGTTCGAGTCCCAGGTCGGGCCAAGTTTAGTTATTAAGTCTTTCTGTTTAGTAAACCTCAGTAACCGCCCGGAGTTGGGAAGTTGGCGGTGTGTCACCCCCGTGCCTCGGAGAGCACGTAAACCCGTCGGCCTGCCCCACCGGAGTATGAGAGTGATAAGAATAGAGAGTGCGCTTGTGTCTGCGCGTACACTTGTGAACTATAATATCTCCTGCGCAGTTCGCCAGTCCTAATGAGATTGGCCGCCATGGCGTATGTAACGTGACGACTTGACGCCATGTTTTAAAGAGAAGTTCGTTAAAACTTTATGATCTTATATAAGTATCAATTTAATGTGTGTAATTATAAAATGTAATTTAATAAGAGAAACACAACGCACGAAATCTAAAAAAGATGACATAGGTCATCTATGTCAAGAGCTTCCTCAGTCGGAAAACTAGTCGGAAAATAACTTATTATGAAAGCATAAGTTGTTGAAATTCACTTTCCTTAAAGAAAATTCCATTGAATTTAATCAATTTCCTATGATGCACTTGCAAATTAACGAAGATTTACAAGCTTACGTTAGCTTTATAGGTGTTTCACAACACAACAAATAAAATGGAAGTGTCTGTTTTTAATTTTAAATTAACAGCTTTTCACTAAATGCATATAAAAGTATATACGATACTATATATACTATACTATAACATCAAAAAATCTAATATAATCTATGTCCGTCCGTCTGTTTGTTCCGGATGAACTTTGAAACGGCTGGACCGATTTTGACGGGACTGTCACTCGCAGATAGCTAATGTTATACCTATAGTTATATAGGAGTAACTTAGGCTACTTTTATTTTATGAGAACATTATAAAAACCGTTTAATTTATTTTAACTTACGTCCATCCAGTTTTGCTAATTCAGTTAGGCCATCATCCGATCAAGCCATATTCGAGAAATCGATGTAAATATAAACATGCATATAGACGAACATAGTATCCTCCTGTTTTTTTTATGGTAAAAAGGGGGCAAACGGGCAGGAGGCTCATCTGATGGGAAGTGATCACCTCCGCCCATGGACATCTGCAAGCCAGGCTTGCAGATGCGTTGCCGGCCTTTCAGGAAAGGGAGGGATGGAGGAGGGAGGGAAGTGGGAGGGAGGGGGGAACGAAGGCGGAGGATGAAGGGAAGAGGGAGGGGGTAAGGAGAGTGGGCCTCCCGGACTCTCACTCACCGGACGAAACGCGACAGCATAGCTGCCACTTCACGCCGATCTTCTGTGAGAGAGTGGTACTAATGATTTATACGGGGCGTGCCGGCCCATTCGGTTGCTACCCGAACTACCACTTTAAAAAGTAGGTTAAAAATACTTTCATTCTATAAATGCTTTGACAAAACATGTCATCAAACACCATGAGAGAACAACTTAAACTATATAGATGTCTTCTTT
Organism: Boloria selene; assembly: GCA_905231865.2. Classification (NCBI taxonomy): domain Eukaryota; kingdom Metazoa; phylum Arthropoda; class Insecta; order Lepidoptera; family Nymphalidae; genus Boloria; species Boloria selene. The sequence goes on from HG993156.1 coordinate 2,957,223, forward strand.
AGCATTGAACATGACCTATTGATGAAAGAATGCGTCACGATGGTGAAATTCAATATCGTTAGTGGAAGTAAGACGCCATTCGAAAGAAAATAAATATAAATAAATATTAGATGTAACAGTATTAAATTCTCACAATATCTGCTTGGACGCCGACAGAAATAGTTCAAGGGGGTGCATCTGCCTCTTCACATTAAATAACTAATCTTTAAATGATCAACTTTAGAATTTTCTTTAAAGAATCAAGAAATCTAAATTTAAACAAGTAATTAACTCATTATTTATTTTTTTCCATACAATTTTCATCGTGGCAGGGGGTGAAAGTGCACCCCTTTGCAGCCCTCTCGGGGCGCTCATGAATCTGGTGACAATCTTCAGGAAGCTAAAATAAGGCGTCAAATACAAATGGATAAAAACGAACAAGTAAGCTGTTTTTCTGTTTTCATTCAACAATAAACATTGATGCTAGTTCAAATGGGATTACCGGAACAGATGTGTTATAAATTACCTATAAAATTAATAGCAACCGTATACAAGAGTTGTTAAACTTAACGTGCGGTTGAGGCAAAATCGGCCTACATTCTCAAAGTGTAGTTTAGCAGAAAAGCCATTTCTTCCTACGACTTCTATAATATATTTTATGACTTAGTGAAGTTTGGTTTTAATTCATTGTCTATTAAAGCTCAATAGACACTGGCAGAATTGCGCCTGTTAACGCAATTCTAAACCATAACGAAAAAAACATCATATGATTGAAAAATGGTATATAGTTGTAATGTTGTATGACAGTAGTAGCCCAGTAGTAGCGCGCTCGCTTGGGAAATTAAGCGAAGCGGGTTCGAATCCGGTTCTGATCTTTTCATATGCGAAATATTTCTAACATGATTACCACTTGTTTTACGTTGAAGGAAAACATCGTGAGGAAACCTGCATGTCTGAGAAATCCTAGCAAATATTCGAAAGACATACGTGTAGTCTACAAATCGGCAGACTATGGTCCCCTCTGATCTCTCTTGTATTGAATAAAAACCCGTGCCCAGCGTGGAGAGTTAAAAAGTCCTCAATACATGATTGAAATACGTTCAGAAATAACTTATACTTAAGCAAAGTTAATGATAAATTTAATCTCGTTACTGTCATTCTCGTTATACGAGTATCATATCAAATCATTTAAATAAATGTAACATGATTTAGTGATAAACAATAGCCATCGTTGTTTACTTTTGTTTATGCTACAGAAACTTTTACAACGTAATCAGATTTCTCATTATAAAAATGTTGGCACAAAAATTACAGACCGACTGTCTGATGTAAGTGAGTCACAGATATGTTTTTGTGTGTCACGCATCACGCATCCTTGGTCTCGTGTAAATTATACTAATAATATACATTAATTTAATCTTGTCATTTGATCTGTTAGTTAAAAGAAAAAAAAATAGAAATTACATGTCTTTCTATTATTATAAGTAATTATTTTATCCTTAAAAGTGTTTTTTATATTTTATATAGAATCACCATTATTAAATAGATTTTATAAGAAGTAAGTCTGCACTACTTCGTTGGCTGAATAGGCTTATGCGAGAGCGACATGCCCTATCGCACAAGTTCGCAACCTACCTTGCCTATCAATTAAAAATAATAGGTTGACATTTTTTTTATTTTCATTTTTATACGTAGCGCCATCTAGTTCCGTGGTAAGCTACGAGGCTTGTGTTACGGATACCAAATAATTAATACACTACACATATGTAACTTTAAATACATACATATCATCACTACATATTATAAAACAAAGTCCTCCGCCGCGTCTGTCTGTCTGTATGTCAGTTCACGATAAACTCAAAAACTACTGCATCAATTTTCATGCTGTTTTCACCAATGGATAGAGTATTTTTCGAGGAAGGGGCGAGGGAATAAATATATAATTTTCAAGGTTTGTAGACATTTACTCGCGAAATCCGCCGCTTCGCTCGCGCTAAATTGCTATATAGTTATATATTTAGTTATAATATAAACCCATGACTGGAATACAAACATTCGTGCTCAACAAATGAATGCCCCCAGCAGGACTCGAACCCGCGATCGCCGGACAACAAGTAGGGTTACTACATACTGCAACATACGTGGCGTCAAAATTGCTATAGATACACCATAAATACAGCTGTACTAACTTTCATTTTTTGAAATCGGTTAAAAGGAGTTTTTCTATACAGTTAAAGGGAATGGGATACCTCTTAAAGAAAGAGGCAAAAGCAATAAAAAGCATGTGTCTTGTAACTTAAATACTGTAGATACTTCTCATGTTGTCCATAACAAGTAGAAAAGCTTTTGTTATACAAGGGTTAAATAAACAAAACAAGTAAAGTTCCGATGCCCGACCTACATACCAGCATGTCTATTCTAGGTGGATGGAAATAGTTTCGTCTCGGCGTAAGTCACAAGCACGTCTATTAAAGGGCAAAGTTATTTCTATATACATAATGTATGTATGTACGTGTATATAAGGGAGGAATAGTTCAAAATTGTTTTACTGAAAATTGTTAATACAAACTTCTAGTGGCTTGCTCTATAAGTTAATTAAGCAAGAATTTTAAACTTTTGCTTCGACTTCAAAAGAAATTGCAATCTTAAAGATGATTTGTTCCTTTAAATTACTAATAACATTATTGAGACACATTTATTTAGAAAATCAAATTGCTGTAAAGCTGTATCGATTGTTTTGATTTGAGTGAATATAATATAATTGATGTGAGTGAATACATGTGTATCGATTAGTTTTCACATAGTTAATCTCTAAATTAATTACCATAGAGGAAACTGGCGATGAAGACAAAAAACAGATGCTGGATCTCTTTTATTACCGAGGAAATCACAATAATATTTCTACACGACAAAAGTTTTATATAAAAATGGAATTAAACGGTAGAGGTGTTTTCCTTCCAACACTTTGTAACACACTGCAATACAAGACTAGCTGATTATCTTTATAAACTTTATTAATGAATAATTCAGTCATGGCTTAAATATAAAAAGTGGTCATAAAGCACAAGAGTAGAGTCACTAATTTATAAGATGACAATACACATACCACAAACAAGTAGAATGATCTTAGTCATTAAAGGGACGGATTTTGTCAGTCGTCCAAATGACCTGTATAGTGTATAGTATAAAATTGCAACTCAATATTCATATGATTAATTCCCATATTAAAATTGTAATGCAAAGTTGCTTCAATATTAAGTTACGTTATTATTCCTTGTAGATATTGTTGTAAAACGAATCCTTCACTGAAACTTGTAGGTACATATTTTAATATTATAGTATATTAGAAGGTTAAAAAAAAGTAAGGGCGAGTCACTAGTCACTACATAGAATAAAGCAAAGTCGCTTTCTCTGTCCCTATATCCCTATGTATGCTTAAATCTTTAAAACTACGCAACGGATTGTGATGCGGTTTTTTTTATAGATAGAGTGATTCAAGAGGAAGGTTTATAAGCATTACTAGCGGAACCCGCGGCTTTGCCTATGCTAAATCTAGGGTAGAGCTCGAGCGAAGCGAGGGCGAGTCGCTAGTATAAAATAAAATAAATAAATAAATAACTTCTTTTATTCCATTCTTTTTTCTATTGATGGAATAGAAATACGTTTAAAATCTGAGACAGTTTCTAGTATAAAAATGACAAAATATCAATATCGGCCTGTCGCGTTGCCAACATCACGTAACGACCGTTGTACGTTTGTATTGTAACCACTTAGCGAAGCAATTACACCGAAAATGACACTATAAAATGTTTACGACCCATAAAATAATTTACATTTCAAAGCCGAAGAAAACTGAAATTGATTTTAACTTTTGCCGCCCTTTGCCAAGATTCTAATATCTAATATAAATTGTCAGCTCGAGAGCTTTCTGTTTTAACCGACTTCAAAGGGAATATGTTATTTTACACGAGCTTTTACATACAATATCACAAACTTTTAGTAAACACATGTTTATTATGATTTATAATGTTTTTATTTTCATTTTATTCATTTTTTAGAAAGAAAATGTTAATAATTATAAAAATAACACCTAATATATAAGTTACATCTAAATTATTTACTTTCAGTATATGTAGAAGATGTGTTAGAATCGAACTCACGATAACCATTCAGTAATCAATTTGTTAAATATCTGTCATAAAAAGATAATATTCTCCTGAACGATTTCGGCTGTAACGGCCAATCTTACTGAGACTAGCGCCGAAGACATTATAGTGCACAATACGCTCTATTCTATTTACTCAACTAGAAAAAGTAATGAATTGAACGGTCGACCCAGGACTCGAACCTGGATCTCCGTATCTACCGCAATGCATGCTAGCTTAACTAGCAAGTCAGTTATAAAAAAGATAATTCAAAACAGGTAGGTATACTTACATAAGTGATACAGGTGTATAACTTTGAAATAAAAATCTTAAATCCATTTTCCAATGAGGTTTAAACGTAAAATGTAGTTCAACTTTTATATGGGCTTATTCACTTCGAGTTTGCGGATTAAACTATTATATTATACATTGTAGGAAGTTTTTAATTAAAATGATATACAATGGTTCCATTACTGATTTCTATGGTTATCGTATGCAGCTGATAAGAGATAGTAGCAGTTACTGTCAGTCTAATGGTAAAGCGTTTGATGCTCGAGGCATAAAAATTATTCTGGCTATAAATAAAATGATTAAGTACTAGCGTTTCCCGCGGCTTCGCACGCGTTCTTAAGACTGGAAACCAAATTCTTTTGGAGTCGCGCGTTATGATACTTCGCATAATATAGCCTCGATAAACGGACTATCCAACACAAAAAGAATTTTTCAATTCAGACCAGTAGTTCCTGAGATTAGCGCGTTCAACCAACCAAACAAACAAACTCTTCAGCTTTATAATATTAGTATAGATATAGAGTCAAATGTGCACAATTAATATTTTTCGTAAATCTACTTAAATTAGTCATTATTATCGATAGACAGACTAGATTGAATCTATAATTATAAGAACTTTTGTCTGTCTGCGATCGCAACTAGAGGTAACGATTGGTAAGATTAACGTTACGTAACGAAGTTACCCGAGTAACATATAAGTTATTTTTAACTGCAGAAAAATGACTAATTTCTGAGAAATAGGTACATAATTGTTACAGCGAATCTAAACTAATATATGAACTCAATGCTCAGACGATATATATTTATTAGGACTGTGTACGCTTGTATTTTACAGATTGCTAGCAAGTACGTTAACTACTTAGCGTACTGAATAAATGTTTTTAAACACGCTCTATTTATACTACTTGTTTATATTTTACGTGTTAACATTCAGCTAGAGTGCAAAAAAATCTCGTCAGATTTAAATAGATTTTATATTTTGAAATACTATTTATACCAAAAGTCTTCTAATTAATAAAATATTTAAATCACTTCGGCATGTACCATTTTAAGCGAATTTCAAAGATGAAATATTTTTTTTAATATTTCAATTATAATAGAATACTCTATTACTTGTACTGATATTAAGAAAATCTATATATATCTTACATATAATATAATAAAATTTTGAGTCAAATCTGTCACATTGAATCTTTTTAGATAATTATATTAAAAATAGGCATTATCTATACTAATATTATAAAGAAGTAAAGTTTGTTTATTTGTTAAATTGTAAGGGGTAATCTCGGGATCTACTGAACCGATTTTAAAAATTCTTTCACCAATAGAAAGCCACATTATTGCTGAGTGTCATAGGTTATATAAAAAACCGAAAAATAAAAAAAATGTTTTACGTGGTAGTCCGTTTTGCAAAGTGAATCGGAGAAAAAACGGTCGAATGAAAGCGTTTCTTACGAACGCTGCCTTAACTATGAAAGATATATTTTTGAGTTCTAGAGAAAAGATGTGGAGCTTAAAAATACCTACAAAAAAGTCAACGACAGCATATGTCGAACTTTTATATGTAAGTGACAAAAAGTATTTTTTTTAATATAAGTATAGATAATTTAATTTTTAATTTTTAATATTAATAAAATAATTTAAATTATTTAAGCACTCTTTACTAAAAAAGGATTATTAACATTATGCCCAACGAAGTGGGCACGGGTCAGCTAGTTATAGATATAAAGACTAATCCATATAATATATTGGATTTTCTGTCAGTCTGTCTGTCTAAGAACTCGTCACGAGGAAACTACTGGACATATTTTGATGAACTTTGTTATAATGATTCGGCTAGTCTCTAGTTGATATAATGATTTAATTATTCTCGTGCCTAGGTATTATTTGATATCTAGTCTATATAAATTAAAATGAATGTTGGTAAGCGCATAACTCGTCAATAGCTGGACCAATTCGGATATTTTTTTATATGTTCCTTAAGGCCCACGGAATGTTTTATAATAAAAAAATAAATAAAAAAAATTCAAAGTTTGTAAAAAACTTATATAAAAGGGGGTACCTAGGGATGAACCCGAGCGAATCGAGAGTGAGTCACTAGTTTATAAAAAACACAGGGTAGCTTACGTACCTTTGAGGCATTTTTTACAGATGCGTATATTTTTATCTGTAGTAAATGAGATTTTTAAGATATTCCAGAAATATTTTCGTGATAGTCGACCTCCAAACAGTAGATTTGTCAGTGTTGAAGCAGACGTGGGTTGTTTGCGATAAATATTTTTTACTTCTCCGCTGACACTTCAGCGGATAGAGATGTCTTCGTTTAAAATAATGATGTAAATAATATAAATAGCTAAACATATTTTATGAAAAATATATATTTACATACGAAATATTTTATATCATTTTTTTATCTGCTTGAGTAGTTTTGTATTTTATTGATTAGTCCGCTTCGTTGTGTGTAAGTTTAAATAATTTAAACGGTTTTTATAAATTTATAATAAAACTAGCTGACCCGTGCCCACTTCGTTGGGCATAATGTTAATAATCCTTTTTTAGTACAGAGTTTTTAAATAATTTAAATTATTTTATTAATATTAAAAATTAAATTATTTATACTAATATTAAAAAAACTACTTTTTGTCACTTAAATATAAAAGTTAGACATATGCTGTCGTTGACTTTTTTATAGGCATTTTTAAGCTCCACATCTTTTCTCTAGAACTCAAAAATATATCTTTCATAGTTAAGGCAGCGTTCGTAAGAAACGCTTTCATTCGACCCTTTTTTCTCCGATTCACTTTGCAAAACGGACTACCACGTAAAAGCCTTTTTATTTTTCGGTTTTTTATATAACCTATGACACTCAGCAAAAATGTGGCTTTCTATTGGTGAAAGAATTTTTAAAATCGGTTCCGTAGATCCCGAGATTACCCCTTACAATTTAACAAATAAACAAACTTTACTTCTTTATAATATTAGTATAGATAAAAGTAGTCTAATTTACTCCTTATATCATTAGCCATCTGCGAGTGAAAGTCCCGGTAAAATTGGTCCATCCGTTTCACTAGCTGGAACAAACAGACAGACTGACAAAAATTATTAAAGTACTGTATATACTTTTATACTTTCAGTACACATTTAGTAAAAAGCTGTTTATTAGAAATTAAGAACAGACACTTCAATTTTATTTATAACGAATGTCTATTGCTTGTCATCGATGCTTTTATAAAACATGATGTGCTTAGAAGGTATTATCATATTAAGGGTAATAAGGCAAACGGTTATAAGGGTATTGGGAGGAGCGGTTATTGTATCTACTTACGTACGTACTTGCTTATCTAAATATAGATTCAGTAATTTTTTATAATTTAAACTTAGTTGTTTCCCGTTTTGATTTTTAAGTATTACGGTAAGTTTTACTATGAACTGTGTAAGAATATAGCGCTGAGCTTTAATATAAACTATAGATTTAGCGCAAGCAAAACCGCGGGTCCCGCTAGTAGTAATGTATACAAAAACTTGACAAATTATATACTAAACCTACCTCAAGAACTACTCCATCCATTGGTGAAAACAGCATAAACATTAGTGCAGTAGTTTATGAGCTTATAGCGAACAGAGGAGGCAAAGTCCTCCACTTTGTTTTATAATATGTAGTGATAATAGTAGAAATAAATATTTTTATTTGTAGAGCCGAATAGCTCTAAATGTGTTATTGACAGACATAATGTCTGTACTATTTTCTTATAGTCAATCCAAGGTTAAAAATTTAAAAGCGATTGTCAAGGACAAAAAGGAACAGTATAAGACGTAAAGGTCAAGGAAATCTATACATTTCTAATTCGTAGAGCTGAAATAGCGTACCTTTTTTAATTTTGTTGGTTCTTATTAAGCAATATATCAGAATATATGAATCTTTTAGGTTAGTTATAATTTAAAAATATCTATAAGAAAAATGGAAGGCACTGGTGGCTTAGTGGTAACGCGCTCACTTGGATAACCGAGTAAAGCGGGTTCGATTCCGGGTCTCGCGCTTCTGATACTTTCTTACCGTGAAGGAAACTATCGTAATGAAACATGTATGTCTGAGAGAACCTTGTAGATATTTACGACTTACATGTTTTTTTAACTTATTACAAAATAATATGTAAGACTGTAGGTATATTGTACATATTAGGTCATCTAATTATAATTCGTCATTTTGATCAAATATTCAGTACGCGTGCCTCCTCTGAGTAAATAGTCTAGTTCTAAACACAGTAAATTTTAATTGCAGTATATTAAACCTAGCTTCACGTTATAAAAAAGTTATATAGATATGAATATTTTAATGACATAAAACTGAAGTCGGCGTATCCGTTTCACGTTTACACGAGTTGTAAACTTTTTTAATTTAGTTATAATTAGGGTTGCTACATTTTTTTTTGGAATATTCATAAACTTTGCAACAAATTTTTAGTAAAATACTAGTGATTCACCCTGGTTTTGGTTGAGTTCAACCTCCGGAACTGAAAATTGACTAACTCAGAACAGAACAGATACATAAAAAAATCAATCTTGTTTTCAATTCCAAATGAGTTTCTCTAGTGCTAGTTTTAACTGAAGCTCGGAGTGACAACTAATTTTATCTGAAAATCAAATATATCAGTGGTAAATTCTAGTTTTGACTAGTTATTTCTAGTTTTAACAAAGGCATTTCGTAAAATCTAGTTCTAACTAGGTAAAACGCGTTCTTTCTAAAAACGGGTTTTAACTGTAACATATATATTTGTAAAAACCATGAAACTTTTATAAATACTATAGAGAAATAACTGCTGTAAAAAATAGTTCATTTTATTTTACTAACACACTTAATGACAGCTCCTTGAGACGTTACTATCGTACGGTGACAACGCCTACGCCTGCTTCAAGCGTCTCTCCGATATTAAATCGTTAAGTCTTTCTGATAAGAAAGTTTAGGAGCAGAGATAGTCTTACACGTGTATTTTCTAGGCGTAAAACATTATATATATGAAAATGAATTTACCCATGCGTACCTTATATGCGTCTTTAGCTAACAGAATCATATGTAATACTCTAAGTCTATCTGTCACTGTCTGCACTTAAAAAATCATTAAAATCTGTCCAGTCACTGGTACAATAATGAGGAACAATTATTAACTAGGCATATTTAATCTTAAATAATATTAAATGCTGTTTTTTTATTATTTTTTTTCGTTATGGCTTAGAAATGTTGTTTATTGGTTGGGCTAACCAACTAACTTCGTTTAAGAACGTCTAGACTGATTTGGATTGTAATATTAGCAACAGATCGAATAAGGCTTATAAAAAAAATGCCATACTTTTGTGTGGCAGAATGATTTACCTACGAATTTATACAATTTTATTGTTAAGCTATATAAAGGCTTCACATATTCATATATTAAAAAGTTGGTGTTACTTCTTAGGTTTTTAAACAGGGAATTTTCGGATCAGGAATCGTCAACCATTTTAAAATTGAATATTTATCGAAATTTATTAAAAACATATTTAATTATGAATATTTTTATATTAAAAAAATTAACCGTAGCAACCCTATTTTTACACGACTGCTTAGAATATTCACATATGCCCAACTAATGAATTAAAATACGATTTTCATTTCAACTATTATAAACAGGAAACCATTTTAAGAAATTAAATAAACATAGCTGGTATCGTAAATAGGTATCTGGTAAACACTAGCTTTGGCACCTCTTCTAGTTACATATAAACTTATGTAATATATGTACAGTCGTAAGCAATGACATGTATACATCGACAACTTTTCAAATATATGTAAACATCAATCGTTTCAAAAGAAAGTATACAAGCTTTGTGTCAAAATAAAGTATCCGTAAGATGTTTCATAATTATGTATACATTTTTATCAATTCATAGTAAATAACATAAAACGAATATTATTGTATACGTTTCGTAATATAAGTAGTTAGCCATTAGTCTGTACACAAAAAAGTGCACAGGTTTGCGCTCGAAAAGCATAAAATAATATGTTCGTATTTGAAACAAAGTTTTCTAATGCATATGTAGTGTGTCTCTTCCATTAACATTTTTTAGTCCATATTTTATGACAATATTATGCTATTACTTATAATAATTCAATTCCCATTTAAATTTCCGCCACGCTTTTATGTGGGTGGTCCATAGAACCAGTTATAGTATTATCCAGTAAGAATAAACGATTATCCTGTAGTAAACGGTATTCTAAATATTGACCTTAGTAGGTAATTAGCGTTTAGTAGTCGATTAGCGATAATGGTTGCTGATATATTTTATCTGTTTCATAATAAAACTTCCCAATAAAGTAACTGGCAGATAAATTTATATGTATTTAGCCCGTTTAACTCAAACTCAGACTTGAACCCCCATCACATGGATATCGAAGCAAGCGCGTTACCACAGCGCTACTACAAATTACAATGTGTCAAGATAACTTTATATTAGGCCACATGTTATTTGACGGAACGGCAACCGTCGTAAGCGACGCGACGTTGCCGTTTTGCGCATCGATACAAGACGTCAACTTAAAATCTATTTTGAAAAGTCAAATAATTCACTATCTATCATAAACATATATAATAAAATAATTGTAACTGAGTCAAATCTGTACATAATTTTTTTTTAAATCTAATTAAAATAGATAAAAATCTTATTAAAATAGATAAAAATCTAATTAAAATAGATAGACATTATTATCCATACAATCAAATCTATCGTTTTTAAAATTTTTGTCTGTCTGTCTTTCTGTGACTGCATCACGAGAAAATCTCAGGACAGATTTTGATGATGATTTTGTAAGAAATATCGACTAACCGTTACAAACCGACTATAAAACGTCACACGGCGCGGTGTGTGAAATCTAAATATTTTGTTTCCAGTCTTTAGAACGCGGGCGGGGCCGCGGGAAATACTAGTTTCTTACATTTTTAAAAAGATACATTTTTTTAAATATTCTTCTAAATAAAATATGAATTAATCATAGTGTGATAAAAATCGTAGATAAGTATACTCAACCAGGTGGGGATTTGCGAATTGACCTGGAGTGCAGACTTGTACTCTTCCTCTCTTACCTCTCTTACACTTACTTATATGACCTTCTGGTCCTGTTACCTGCATCTTACAGGAGCTTATGCAATTATTATGGTGGCCGAGTTTTTCCCTTTCTTACTTTAACTATTGCCATCGACTCGGCAGGAAGAAGAAGACTAAATGCATAGAAAGTAGGTATATACGGTACTTACATCCATACATCAATCTTTAAATGTTTGTGTCTGTCTGTCTGTTTGTTAGTTTCGGCTAATTCTCGAAACGGCTACACTGATTTTGACGGGACTTTTGACCTAAGATATCGTAGCTAATGTTTTAAGGAGTAACTTATGCTACTTTTAATTATGAAAACTGTTTTATTTATTTTATCTTACGCCGAGCGCAGCGGTCCGGGCTCGCTAGTGGTAAATATTAATTATAAAAAATTTAGGTTTACGTTCAAAAATTTGCGTAAAATAGACACAGATGAACTTACCGTTTAATCACTAGCTATCCAAGGAAAACTCAATACAACCAATTATTATTTTTTCCTGTAAATTAAAATGCTTTTATGTAATGAAAAGTGTCCTAAGTCATGGTCCGAGAAATATGTTATAACTACACAATTTGGTTAAAATCGGTCAAGTACTTTTTGTGTTAAACGATAACATACAAACAGACAAAAAAATTAAAACATATATTTTTTGGGATTTATATTCAATGCACTATACGTTACAGTCAGTTTTTATAAAAACAAAAAAAAATATTTCATGTATAGATTTTTTAACTCACTGTTCTATTATAATTATACGTATATGTATATTCTTATAAATTCACAAATATGGAAAACATATACTCAATGATGATGACGAGCCACGTTCATCACGGCTCACTCCTTGTCCCTAAATCGCCACGCAGTATTTAATGCATAAAATTAAAAGATACGCACGAAACAAAAATGGGAATATAGTTATACACGCGCGGGATTTGAACCCGCGCCGCAAGAATATGAAACGCATACTACAACTACGCCAATTGAGCTATGACAACTTAATATCATTTGGCGAATTCGTGAAAAAGTAAGTTTCTCATAACAACGCAAACTAAACAAATAGAGAATTGTCAGTTGTAATTCTAATAATTTCGAATTCTTTTCAATGCTTTGTTACAAATTAAAATTTTAAATAAACTGATCTTGTCCTCGAATTGTCAAAAGTTTAAAACTGTCATCCAATGTTGTGAATGTGTTATAAACGCTCTTACACATACACATATGCACACTCTATTACGCGATAATATTTGTTTTATACGTATGATTTAAAAATGTATTATAATATTTAAATTTAAATACATAATAATACATTTTTAAAAGCAAAGTATTATGCTTCATTTTCCGATGCAAGAAGCCTAAGATCTTAAAACATATTTTACTGTTAATTATCTAATTAATAAGTTTACGAATCATGGTGTTACAATATTTTAAATCCTGTCTGTGCTGTTGGCTGCAGAAGATATCTCATATACCCTGGGTAAAGCTGTTTAGGAGAGCTCTGCCTGAACTGAATCCAAGGCGCATCCTAGAGAATCAGGTCACAATTAGTCGAATTGATTCAATCACTCAACATATAAAAATAAATTAAACTTCTAACGACCAGTTTAAAGAATTAACGTATTTAATGAAAGAGACACTGTATTTGTATTAGAAAACTTTGTTAAATACGAAAATATTATTTAATGTTTTATTCTTAGTTCTTAGACTAATGCTTACATACTTATAACACGAAACGTGTATATAATAATATTCGTTTAATGTTATTTACTATGAATTGATAAAAATGTATACTTAAATATGAAGCAACATACGTATACTTTATTTTGACACAAAGCTTGTATACTTTCTTTTGAAACGATTGATGTTTACATATATTTGAAAACTTGTCAATGTATACATGTCATTGCTTACGACTGTACTTGCGTAAATTGTCGGTTTGTTTATCTCCCTGTTATGTTAAAGGATAAGATCGTTTTACACAGTATAAAGATTCTAATTCTAAAGATGAGATTACTTGTGTCCAAAACTTTCAGTAAATATTTAAGAAAGTGTCATTTTTAATTTTTCGTGGGTTAGCCTTTCGTAGTTTTTAGTCATTTATGCAATTTTTAAGAAATCAAAAATTTACTGTACTATACATTTATTATTTTTAAGATAATACAGAGGCAGAATCTATATATTTTAGATTTTTTGTCTGTCTGTCTAAGAACGTATCCAGATGCCTCCAGAGGCAACCACTGGACAGATTTTAACATTTTATAACGAGAAAATATCTCATCTCTGAGGAAAGTGACTAAAAGTTAAAACGTATCTAAGGACGACAATTTTTTTTTAAACCTAACTTACATGGATAGAATTTCTATATAAACTAATATATGCTAGTTTTGGACCAATAAAGACCCATATTTTTTACACTTAGATATTTTATGAGGATTATCTCCTGCGCTTGAATATTATCTTTTTTTTACGGTATTTGCAATACATCATTAGTAATTAATATTACTTTAATTTATATATATTTATAATTCCACTGGGATATTATAATTATCATTACATATTATAAAACAAAGCACTCCGTCGCGTCTGTCTGTCTGTTTGCGATAAACTACTGCACCTATTTTCAGGCTGTTTTCACCAATGGATAGAGTAGTCGTAACCGGATTCGCTCGCGCTAATACTACTTATATAGAAAAGAATACGTTTACGCAACGCACATTTCTATTAGTAGGCACGTTACTACACATATAATACAAATATAGCACATTTACTGTTACAATTATCTTGTCTAATCTATATTTCACCCATATATTGTCGGTAATGCTATGGCTATTTGTAAGACAGGCACGTGGATCGTTATATTAAACCGTGACTAGCTTTGTTCATTCATGAATTACAACTAGTGCTGGCCCAGTGGTCGAAATCCTAGCATAATCAACTACTAGAACTGAGTGCTGAAAATTAGAGGAAAATAAATTATATGAATTAGGTTAGCTAGCATTTATAATAAAAATGTGTTTTTAAAATTTTCAATATGTCTCCAAAAAAGGTTTTTCAGACAACTAAAGACAATAATTCTAATGATGACTTCAGTAGTAGTAGTAGTATTTAGTGTAATAGATATACATACCATAAATAAAATTGAAGTGTCTGTTTTATAATTTAAAATTAACAGCTTTTCATTAAATGCATATAAAAGTTTATACGATAATCACATCAAAAAATTATTTTTTTAAAACATTTGTCTATCTGTCTGTTTGTTCCGCCAAATCACTGAAACAGCTGGGCCGATTTTGACGACTTTCACTCGCAAATAGCAAATGTTATAAGGAGTAACTTAGGCTACTTTTATTTTATTAGAAAATAATATAAACCGTTTAATATTTTTTTAAAGCCCAGGTTTACTTGTAAGTTATTAAACATCAAGCTTTTGTTACATCAGATCTACCAAAATCTTCATTCAAAAACTTTTCACTACACGTACTTTTCACGCATTTTCATAAACTGTAAAAACAAAGTCTATTTTCGTAATCTACTAGACACCCGATTTTAGTAAGTCGTCTAAATTAGTGAGGCCTTGATCTCGTTGACTTTGATCTCCACACGCACTGGCTTTTTTACACTAACCCGTTAAATGTGTTCCTTATTTATCATCACTGTTATAACACCACGCATTTGATATCTGTTTGTAAGTTTTATTAAAAAAATTATGCTTTCTATATAAAGTTGTTAAGGAATTTTTGAAATACATATAGAATTGACTATCGGGTAGATTCATTTTGATAAAAATAAATAGATAAATAAATATGTTGGAACATTCTTACAACAACGCCATCCAGTTCCGTGGTTAGCTACGATGCTTGTCTTACCAGACAGTTGATATACTACATATATAAGTTTAAATACATACTTATTATAAATATAAACACCCATGACTGAAGTACAAACATTCGTGCTCAACAAATGAATGCCCCCAGCGGGACTTGAACCCGCGAACCCTGGCGCAGAAAGTAGGGTCACTACCAACTGAGCCAAACGAGTCGTCAATTTATTTACGTTCTGTGATTATTCTTAAAATCTATACATGTAATAAAATTATAACTTATACAAATCTGTATCATTGATGAAGAGTTAGTAGAATTGTTAGTAGAATTTTTCTCTGTCTGTCAGTCTGTTTGTGACCGCATCACAAAAAGACCACATATTTTTATGAAATTTGGAAGGATGATGTATTAAGGCCAACATATGGAAAACTGTTTACAGCCGGAGAATATATTATTTCTGTTAAATTTATACTACCTAACAGTTTAAACGTACTCCAGTAGATAATATTATGTAAAATCTACGAATATAAGAATTTTTTGCGGTCTTTAGGTCGCGGACGGAGTCGCGGAAAATGCTAGTAATGTATACATCGTTTTAATGTAGACAAGTAAGAAAATATACCTATGTGTTTTATACATAAATTTTCAATTTCATACACAAAAATACAAGGTTAACAAAATATTATAATTTGGCAAAGGTCTTTGAATAGATTTATATTTTAATATTATAATAGAATGAAAATGTGTGTATAGTACAAAAGCTCTTCTGAAAGAGCTTTAACTGTCTGATGATATGAATACAAATATGTTTTGGCTTAGGTATGCCAACTGAACTTAATTCAATTAAAATCAAATTATGGTCTCGAAACGTATTGCATTACAAATAAGAACGTAAGGGATGGATTATTAAATTATTTTAGGACGTTTTATACATATTGGTATGGTTTTATAAGTTTTCTATTAGCACATTTTTATATTAATATCTGATAACAAATCATACGTATAATAATTTTGTACTAGATCGCTGTCTGTATGTCAATGATATATGAGAAAAAATAATTATTTCTTCACAAAATAAATCTAAAACTCAATTCATTTCAATTAATTTTTCGTTTTATTTCAATCACTTAATTAAAAAGTTAGAAAGTTCGCTAGTTACTTATTTTAAGCATAAATTAAACTTAAGATGGTATGGGCATACATAAGCTAAAAGAAATGTGAAAATTCGTAAATTCTCCGATAAGAAAAATAACGCTGTATCAGGCCAATACAATTTGATATACGACTGAACTGGCATTGAACCCGTAACGAACAAGATGTATGTGCAATGAAATAACGATAAACTCAGGTGTGACGTCATACATTAAGATGCGTGTACACTGAGAGGTTATATATGCTATGTTTACTTTACGTGTATTATAATAGATACGTGTATTAGAAATAAAGAGAAAGAGAGAGAGAGAGAGAAATACACAGAATATATTATATTATTATTCAGGTTATGATGAATGTATGACAATTTTAGTACGAGTTTACTTATTTATATTTTAATTGATAAATATTTTACTGCTTTAATAGCGAGAGAATTACAAAACAAGTCCGATATTTAGAATATCTATAAAATAATAAAAAAGATATTTTTAAGATGAAAATTTAAGTACATAGAAAAACAAAAAAAAGTAGGTACAAGAGAATAAGTTACCTATCAAACTTTTGAAACTATCGTATTTTGTAATAACTTTTGGTAGCTGAACAAATATTCACGCATAAAATTTCCATTAATAGTATTGTTATATTCTTTTCTCATACGAAATTTTTATTTTTAGTATTATGGACAGTGAGTGGTAACCCAGTGGTAATGCGCTCGCTTGAAGCCGAGTAAAGCGGGTTCTTGATGGATTACTTCTTGTGTTATAGTAACAGAAAACATCGTGAGAAAACCTACTAATGTCTGGGAGAACCTAGCAAGTTTTCGAAAGACATGTGAAGTCTGTTAAACCACACTAGGTCCAAGGGAGGCCCGTGCTCAGCAGTGGAATGTTACAAAGGGCTGTTTGGGTGTAAACGAAATGTATCTATTAGGCTAAAGAGCTTATAGCTTTGTAAGCTCTAATATCTTGTGGAACAAGGTAAATAACTTTATATTTTCAAGAAAGATTTAAAGACATCCATTTCTAAAATGTAATTTATCTCTGTTTAATATATACATTACGAACAGAAAGACAGGCATTTACACAGCAAGTATAACATAATATATTTATGTGAATGTAAATATACGCATTATCCAAAGTTTTGCACTTCTAACTAACCCATCGATACGTGCGTCAATTCGTCTAATTTAAAAAAAAAAACAAGCGATCGTATTCCAACAATAAATAAACATCCACTAATACACAAAATAGCAATTTATTAAATCAATGGTAACTATTTCTAAATAAACTCCACACGAATATATACTTAAGGTTTTTGCTTCATTTATTATATGTGATGAAAGATTTATTTGGCACCTGCTGTTAGCCCTTTCCCACATTTTATGGCGTACTATTCGTGTTATTCACTTTGTTTATGGGATTTTATTAGAGGTTAAAATAGTTATCAAGAATTTCTAGAGGTGGCGATTTTTTAGAAGGTCTTTTATATAATTTTTCAACATATAAAAAACCTAATGATTTATGTTCTTTTTTCGATTTTTTTCATTAATAAAGATAAAAGATTTAGATGTACTTGTGTACATAATCTTCTAATAATATCCAACCAAGGTACGAGATGGTTAGGTTATGTAGGATTTTAGTTACTGAAAAACCCTTGGTAACCATCTACTGCTTTAATATCAGTACATATAAATAAAATTGAAGTGTCTGGTTTTAATCTTAAATTAACACCTTTTCTCTAAATGCATAATATGAAAGTATATACGATACATCAAAAAAACAATAAAAAAAAAATTTTTTCTCTGCCTGTCTGTCTGTTCCAGCTAATCTCTGAAACGGCTGGACCTATTTTGATGGGACTTTTCTCGCAGACTAATATTATAAGGAGTAACATAGGCAACTTTAATTCCATAACAAAATTATAAAAACCGTTTAATTTATTTTAACTTACGCTAGCAAAGCGGGCTGGGTTTGCTAGTTAATCTACATAGACGTAGTAGATGTAGACGTATCTCTTCAGTAAATCAGGTATTATTTTTTAATATAAAATTATTTACATGAGGCACCGCCTTATAGCAAAGTATATTACTAATAGTAGATTATTTGTTTTTTATGCTGGGACATTATTATCATACAACGCTATTTAGTTCCGTGTTAGGCTACGAGGCTTGTGTTATGGATACCAGATAGTTGATATACTACACACATAAATTTTAAATACATTCATATTATAATCAAAATATTCATCGGCTTCAAAAGCAATTTAAAAGTGACTTTTAGAGTGAATACTGAATACCTACTTCCTTAAAAATACTACAATCAACAACTCATAAAAAATAGACTTTTATTTTTAAAATTGAATTGGTTATCGTAAAGTATTAGTTCTAATCACTTAACACATAACCGTAAATGGGTCATAACTACTCGTAAATAAAAAATGAACGGGGTCAACGAACTGATGGTAATTGGATGCTGTGACTTGTGAGACAATGTCTGGTCGACGCGTGACATCTTTTATTCATTCAGAACCCCTTTTATAGTACACTAGCTTTCAGTCCATCGTCGTAACATCAGTTCAAGAGTTTTCTAACTTGACTCTAACAAGAATGTACGAATATAATAAAAAAAGAAATCTCTCTCTTAGTTAGAGTAGAAAATGTAGAAGAGTATGGGTACGTATGAGTATTATTATATCTTGTTTCCTATTAATTTAGTCAATATAAAGTATCGAGATTCTCTGGCAACAATTTGTTTCATCCGAAGAAATCAATAGGATTTTATCTATATTATACAGTAATTTAAAGGAGAAGAAGTAGAGTAGAAGTTTTGTGTAAGAAATTGTTAAATACTACGGTCGGTTTTGTTTAAATCTATATACCTACTTGTAATAAAAATCAATTTGTACATTATATATTTGTTAGACAATCTTGTTGAAATAGTTATTATTAACAATACAGACACCGTATCTACTGATTTTAGATATGAGATTTTCTGTCTGTCTATTCGTATGTCTTTGACCACAAACCAATAATAATTTTATTTTTTTATTTGGATTGTAGCTGGTTATGGGTCAACAAATACAATAATTGGCACTGCGGAAAAATATGTAATTTCTGAGAAATCTATACTAATTATTAAATTGTACTCGTACCTAGAGACAAAGTCTAGGGTGGAGTCTCTAATTATATCCAGTGATTTTATAGTGATGTGGTCACAGACAAACAAATATCCAGACAGATAATAAATATAAAAAGTATAAATTTGGCATAATATGTATCGATAATAATGCAAATAATTAAATGTACAGATCGACTAAGTTCTAATTTTATTATATGTATACTGTATAGTTTTCATGAAAAAAAGATTAGAATAAAAAAATAATATTAGTTTGGAGTGAATCTTGGTGTATGTTAGTACGTATATTTATCGAATGTGCTTTCATTGTACAGTGCTGTCAATACATGAATCTTATTTGATCGTTAGATACCTAAATTGTGATTTAAAGTCATAGAGCCCTCAACTATTTAAAAAATCTTATATACTCGTAGCTGAATCCTCTCGAGTTTGGTTTGTCGAGACCAGCCTTTTCCTCTAATATTATGTATGTATGTAAAATATAATTGAAAAAATATAACGCTTAAACATAATTAAAATTAACAATTGAGTGATCGACCAAAACTCTTTTTCTTAGGCAAAAGATGTATTTATGTCAAAGCGAACTTCATATAATAATTTAGGTAGGCTAGGCTTGGTAGGAGGAAATAGGAACCTATAAACATATATATAGCCAAAACAAAAACAGTTCACCGTTACCGTTTTCTTCTGTTTTTTAACCGATTTTGTTTTTAATATCTTAAGATGAGCTTTAGCTAGTTGTTATCAATGAAAAAGATTATGGGCATTTTTTTAAATGGCTTAGAGATCTATGACTAGTATATAGTGTTTTGAGTGCATTGTTAAATATTATAGTTTATTTTATTACGGGAAAGTTTCTGGATGTGCGTAGTGTAGGCATTGTCCGCTCTAAATGTGTATTGTACATCGTTGCTCTTCTACGATATTCTTAGGCAGGCTTTACTCCCCGAATTTGTCTGAAACAAACATTTCTGAACTTTGTTATGATGAAAAAAGTTTCATTATTTCTTTATAAGTATATTAAGTATTTTATTTTTATCTACCATTAATACCTGCTGTATTTTTAAACGACATATTGTGTTGATATAAATTTGCTTGATATACATTTGCTTGATTATTATTGACTATATATTTTTTTAAGTTTCGCATGAGTTTGTAGGTATGTACATTTTTTACTCTTTTATATTGTATCTGCTGGAGAGCTTTGGATGCATTTTATTACGCAAATAGATTATATAACTACGAAACTAATATTACAAATACATAAGGCACCCAGAGACTTAACCGCGCAAAGTGAGGGTATATCGGTAGTGTATATATGGTTAGCATATAAATAGGAATATGTGTGTTTTATGCTGTCTTTTACTGAGTACCTATATCTATATATAAATTTCATAATCGTTTCTTGCTATTGAAGCTAGATTATTGCTAGAAAATGACTGAATTGCATGTATGAATGTGTTGTGTTGATCACATAAATTTTGATAAAAAATTCTTTATGATATAAATGCACAACAACTCCGAAACTAAAGAACACATACGCAATACTTAACACCATAAAATAGGTGTAAACACTAGATTTTACGAATAAAAATTGTCCTTATTATGATTAATTACTTGTTATTCATAAAAAAAAATAATTAAACTTCATAAAAGATTGTGAAAGATTGTATGTTTGTTACTCCTTCACACTGAAACAGATTTTGATGAAATTTTGTATATAGATAGTCTACCTGGACTTATATAAATGGAGTTAATTTAATGTAAATTTTAAACGGCAGCCATAGTTTCAATACAACTCATATTGGTTAAATAAACAATCTATTAGTATCTCTCAAAAGAAACAAAGTTATGACTGTTAGAAGACTGTGTGAACTATTCTCATTACACGTATTGTGTGCGATTTAAAACTGTTACAGTCGTTTTATTGTAGACATTGTCCAGACGTTGTTTTCAAATTGCAATAAAATATGTTACGTTAGGAAGTAGGGAAATTCTTTAGATTTAAGTCATTTAGTATGTGAAGTGAATATATTATGTATACATATAATACATTATTAAATAAGTTCAAACATAGATTTGGCTTTATTTTATATATACAGCGACTCACGCTTGCTGCACTAGGGATGGCTCCTAGATAGATTTTCTTGCTTTGTAGGTATAGATATCCTAGAGACTATAGATAGAGTAGTAATATTTTTCCGCAATAAAACGTATTTTAAGTAACCCAGATAGCCAGCTACCATAATTCTAAATTTCATCAAAATTCGTCCTGAGGTTTGTTCGTAATGCGATCACAGACATACAGTCGAAAATTCTTAAAACTATCGAGTCAGCCTTCGCATAAAAATCAAAATATTTTATTCAGCATAAAATTTTTACAAATTTTTACTGAACGTCATGAGTCTACCACCAGATCGGAAAGAAGAAGTCTCTGACCTGAGAAGAACTGGTGAAAGAAATTCAGCGGGACTCATTTTTTTCTCTTAAACAGCTTTTTTTTTAATTTACATTGAAATTAACAGTAATTCTATAATTATTCTATCGACTTACTTAAAATTTTATTGTATGTATATAAAATTTTTTTTGAGCTGTCCTTTGGAGAGGACTCTTAAAATATCAAAAACTAACATTTTTCACTCGAGACAAAAAGAAAGTAGTCGGTTTTTTCCGCCACCCTAATGTTATGTATAGACGTGTTCTTAATATTTTCAAGAATACAATTTTGTACAACAATGGTACCGTTGTTAGTAAAGCTACCAAATGAAATAAATTATGATAATCGTGGATATGTGACTCAGATGTGATAATCAGCACCTGGGCCGTAGATTTGCTTTGTGTTCATTTAATAGGTTATCTTCGAGTCAACAATGCCAGTAAGTACCAACATATACGAGATGACACTAAGTGATAAACTTGTATCATTCGTTCTTCAGTGTAGCATCTTACTTTTGTCTGTCATTTACTCGTAGTATTTAATAGGCGGTTAAATACTTTAGAGGATTCCGGCCATGGGCCACGGATATGTCTACAAAAACTTGCTAGGTTTTCTCAAACATGTTATTATTATTATTATTAATACTCAAATAATAATTTGGGATGGGACTTGAACCCGCTTCACTCGTCCTCCCAAATAAGCGCATTACCACTTCGCTACTACTGCGTCCACTCTAAATGTTATATTTTAGTAACATTTTTGACGACTTGAAGTTGTATCGCGTACAATAAGTTGAATGAAACTGGAACAGGCTGAAAGTAGTTTTTAAGTAGATAGTACAGGACTTGCAATTTGTACGAGAGCTCAGACTGAAATAAAAAATAATGAATGATGTTGAATGAACTATTACCTATAAATGTACGTATGTACAGACTCTCTAACTCTATATCACTAATAAACAGACTATAAGACACTACTCATATTTTTTTATACTTGCTACTAATATTGCTTAAAACTAGTATTCGTTATCATTATTGAAAATATGAAGCAAACATACAAAGAAATTAATTTATGGTATCTGTAACACAAGCCTCGTAGCTTACCACGGAACTGGATGATGCTGTTATAATAATGTCCCAACAAATTTATTTATTATTTATTTATTATTCTTTTTGTCATTACGTATTCAATAGTTTATATACCAAAAATTAAACTAATATCATACACTAAATATTATCTTTTATATACAACTTTTTAGTTAGGTAAATAACATGTTTTTTGAATACGGTTCTTGTTAAGATTTTATGAACTTAAATCAAGCTACAGCGGGTCAATGGGGTCTGAATGACTTAAAGCCAGATTCCGCACAGTTAAGGGAACACTATAAAGTATAACTTACCATGCTGAGTAAAAAGACTGTCTATATATATAACATATATAGTTTTTTAATAAATTTTATATACTTTTTTCCAATTAAATTAAAAGAGATGGGTTGTAAAATAGTTTAGTCTTATAAAGTGGATTATGATAATTTTAGATCTATATTAAGATTAAGCAATTTGATAAGTCTCTTTCAAACTATTCGGAACAAGCAATTGTTACATGTATAAGTATATTGTATACATATGTATTTACTTAGGACATCATACTTACACGAAATATTAAACTCTGATATTACCAAAAAAACTAAAAATATTAATTAAAAATTCTATAAACAATAATAATTAATAATAAATAATATTGAAAAATTACTAACAATAATTAATAAAAAAATATCGAATAACCACAATAAATTACCTGAATAATAAAAAATGACGTAAAGACGAACAGATCCACAAATCACAACACAACACGCACTAAGCTCTGAAATTACTTGATTTATAAGTTTAATACTACTTTCATACAACCGCAGACCACAACAAGTAGGGAGATAACTGAATTTTCACTTAAGAAAGCAGCACACGGATTTTGTGGGAAAACGTTTAAACTGTACGGTATCTTTGGCATCGCGATTTCAACTGGCTAAAATTAACATGATCGAGTGCACCACAGTCCGCAGGGCTGTCTGTGATGACTGACCGATATTTTAAATAAGATAGTATGTATTATAATTTAATTTTGGTAGTTTTAATGGCTTATATACAATCGTTTCATGGTATGTTATTATGTAAGTATTAATAGTGGTTGAGATGGCGGGTCGCATCATTTTGATGTTTGGAGTGGTGGTTTATGGATCTCTCTTAATTTTAATAGTAACGGAATGTACATTTGTATATAATACTAATTATAATAATATTAATATATTTTGGGACATTATTACACACAGCGCCATCTAGTTCCGTGGTAAGCTACGAAGGAAGCTTGTGTTACGGATACCAAATAGTTGATATGCTACACATATAAATTTTACATACCTAAATAATGTATATGTATATAAAGCCCTTTTTTAACCGGCCCACTGCTAGGCATATACCTTTCTTTAATATAAGGGCGATCAGGCCATTTTCCACCATGCTGGCCAAGTGTGGATTGGCGGACTGCATATATTTTTTTATTTTTTTTTTTATGATAAAAAGGGGGCAAACGGGCAGGAGGCTCACCTGATGGGAAGTGATCACCTCCGCCCATGGACATCTGCAAGCCAGGCTTGCAGATGCGTTGCCGGCCTTTCAGGAAAGGGAGGGATGGAGGAGGGAGGGAAGTGGGAGGGAGGGGTTTACGCAGGCGGAGGATGAAGGGAAGAGGGAGGGGGGAAGGAAAGTGGGCCTCCCGGACTCTCACTCACCGGACGAAACGCGACAGCATAGCAGCGACAGCACTTCACGCCGGTCTTCTGTGAGAGAGTGGTACTAATGAACTATACGGGGCGTGCCGGCCCATTCGGTTGCTACCCGAAGGTAAGCATGGCACTACCACTTAAACATGGCACTACCACTTAAAAAATCTTTAGGAAACTTGCTTTTCTCACACATACAGGTTCTTCATGATGTTTTACATCAACATCTGAGAGAGACCCGAGATCCGAACCTGCTTCAATTGATATCGCAAGCGAGAGTGTGGGCTACCACTCCCTGCATCAGTGACTACTGATTAAGCACAAGAATTAAAGCTAACGACATAACGAGCTTTTTGATGGTAAATAAAATAATTTAAAATAAATATCAATGAGTTGAAACATTTCATGATGATATTTAAGGGTAAAGTATGTCTTAAAATATAAACTGTCTATCTAGTATTTTTAAAACAATCATAGCTAAAGAAGAATACTATTTGTGTCTACGTAAATATTACTGAAGTAATTTTATTGTTTTATTTATTTATTTATTTATTTATTTATTTATTTGGATTACCAACAGAAATTATAATAATTTTAATGATAATAATTTACATAATAAATTATAAGTATGATTCTATTTCTTTTTATAGGTAATCGCAGCATGCATTATTATTTTATACATTGAGGGATAAAAATTTGTTAGAATTTATTTAATTTATATTTGTATCAAAATGATATTATGTATAATGAAAGTTTTAATTTGAAACTTTACCATAAAAGTTGAATTAGAACGATGAGTAAGAACAAGTTATTATCCTGTTAAACCTATTATATGATAAAACTCATACGTGTGAATGTTCTTAATTAATATTGCATGTGATGTTACAGAATTACCAACTGTTTTATGACAGTGCGGTATATCAGTATGCAGCATGCATATTTTTTTCTCTAGTAAATAACGTATTTGTTACTGAAGTACATGTAGAAGTACTTAAGTATTATTGAAGTGTGTTCTTATACTTCTACTAACAAACAAATTTCTAAAGAGGAACATAAAATCAAATAATAAAAACAGAAAACTAGACTCAGAATATTTTGGTAAAACTAATAAATGAAGTTAAAATATTAATTCAATGTTGCTTTTGCCAAAGATGGTTAATGTGAATGTGAAGAAAAATGTGAAGTGATGCTCAAAAATGCTAGTTAGAAGGTATAAGAAGTAAGTTATACATATATAAATAAAATATATATTAAGACATTTTGCCATCTATTTCCACGGTAAGCTACTGTGTTATAGACAGATAGTTATAACTTTGAATACATACATTTTATTAATATAAACACCTAGGAATGAAGTACAACCAAATGCATTCAACGGGACTCGAACTCGCGACCGCTGGCATAGCAAGTATTGCACTACAAACTGAGCCGATCATGTCGTTCACTTCCTCTCGTAAGTAGCTCTAGTAGTAAGTACACTTTTCTTTCTTTTTACAAGTGGAAAAGGGGTTAAATTAAGTATAGCATTAATTTTGTACGTGTGTATTAAAAATATATATTTTATTACGTACAAATAACATCACTTTTTTGTCTACGTGTCAGTTTGTTCCGGAAAATCTCTGAAACGGCTGGACCCATTTTGACGGGCCTTTCATTAGCATATAGCTAATTTTATAATGAGTAACTTAGGTATTTTTATATATTTTAATTATGGGACGGATTCTTGTACTACAAACTTCTTTGGCAGGGAGCACCAAGAAACGAATCCGAGCGAAGTGAGGGCCAGTCGCTAGTATAATAATAATTTTCAAATTCATGGCATCTGTTGTATTGTATGTAGAACGTAATGATCATTTTAAGATCTCATTAACTTTGCTTATCAACAATTTCCGCAGACGAAATTAGAAAAACGCGTGCGTGCGTAATGAAATGCGCTGGCGCATTAAAAATACATCTGATTAACTCTTCAGTTAAGTATATAAAAATAAACTTACATAACCAACAAAAAAGCATTTATGATATATATGTTTCTTTGATAAAATTATTAAGTTGTATAATTAATTAGTTTAAAGCGTTTGATTCTTCTATTATGGGAAATTTTAGAAAGTTTATTTTTGGTAGTTTTTTTGTGTAAATATTTTGCTTAAAGATTTTTCTTCAATCAAATATTTATTAGACTTTACTTTAAATTTTTCATTATTAATTTTAAAACAAGCGACTCACCTTCGCTTCTAAGAAAGTTTTAATTTATTTGAGTGGATCCCTTACTTTTCTTCAAAAATAAACTCTTGCCTTAGAGTTACGCCTTACAAAATCAACTATTTGCGAGTGAAAATCCTATTAATTTATCAATCATTTGTCGTGCTATTTTAAGAAACCATCAAAAAGACACACAAAAATGTAAAAAAATGAGTTTTTCTTGTAAGTATTGTATATACGCATAACAAGTATATGTAAAAGCTGTTATGTTAATGTTAAAATGTTACAAAGAAACAATCAATTCAATTTTATCGATGAAAAAAATTATCTTTGAATAATCTGTGGCCACATATTATATATTTTTTACTAACTGACAGAATTACCAAGAGTTATTATCATAAAGCGATTAGCGAACTACTATAATCATAATAGTTTGAAAGTATTTTATATATGAAATGTATTTTATAACTGCATTTTACTAGCCTAATTATATAACGGATTTGTATAGGACATCTACATCATTCAAAAATATTCCAAAACTTTTTTATAAAGTAAATTGTATTATACGCTTTTTAACGTCGCACTGCTAGGCACCTACCTAGACCTTCCTTCAAAACAAGGGGGATCAGAACATATTCAACCACGCTGGCCCAGTGCGGGTCGGCGGACTTCACATGTCTTTCGAAAACTTCCTACGTTCTCTTAGACATGCAAGTTTCCTCACGATGTTTTCCTTTACCGCAAGACAAGTGATAGATAAGATCATGTTAGAAATAATTAGTGCATGAAAATATCAAAGGTGCGAGTCCCGGATTTGAACACGTATCACTCGGTTATTCAGGCGAGAGCGTCTCCACTGGGATACCACTTTCTTATTATAAAGTAGTAAAGTAATATATTTCTTATATAATCTTTTTTGATACTGAAAAAGTAAACCGATAACTTTTATACATTAATTTTCATTCTGAAATTACTCCTCAACTTTTATAATTACCCCGAGTCTTTCGATCCTTCCAACAACAAGTGGAAATAAGAAAACTGTAGAAGCTGAATAGGATGTGTAGGAAATAAGAAGAGCCGCTTCACAAAGCAGACAATTACCGGGTGAGGGTATGATTAATACTTGTTGTCCACTGAAAAAACTACACGTGCATTTACTATAAATTTTGCATTATGTTTTTGCTTTTCAAAAAAAAATTATTACTATCTGTGGAATTGAAGCTAGAAATTTTATGAAAACTCTGACATATACTTCTTTCTTATTTACATCGCTAGTCCCTTCCAGAATATTTTACATAAACAGACACACATTCTATTACAAATGTAGAAAAATCTATCAAAAGCAAGATACTTATGTGTACAGAACTGTATATTATGTTAATTAAAATAATTCAATTCAATTGTCTTATTAATGGCTTCAAAGCGTGCCAGTTGAGCACAGATTATTTCGCCAGTGTCACGTAGAATTTAATTAAAATAATTATAAAATTTGCCAACATAACAGTTAAGTAATGTCAAAATATGTTTTGCCTACCCTTTAATATTTTTATTTGCTAATCATTTTTCAACAAATAATGATGTTTGCCTTCGCTGTACGAAGGCAAACATCATTAGGCTGATCCTCTGATCCCATTGAACGACGCGCGAAAAAGAAAATACTGTTAAATAATAATCTTAAATAATATCTATACATATAAAAATAAAATTGAAATGTCTGTTTTTAATCTCGAATTAAAAGCTTTTCACTAAACGCATAATATGAAAGTATATACGGTACTTACATAAAAAAATAATTTTTAATGTTTTTTGTCTGTCTATCTGATTGTTCCGTCTAATCCTTGAAACGGCTAGACCAAATTTGACGAAACTTTCAATAGCAAATAGCTAATGTTAAAAGGAGTTACTTAAAAGGGGTATCTTAGACTACTTTTTTTTAGAAATTTTATTTATTTTAACTAGCGGAACCAGCGGCTTTGCTCGTGCTAAAACGAACCCGAGTGAAGCAAATATGAGCGTGATGTATCTAAAAACATAGTAATAATGTGACATAATATCGCATTACCACTGTAATGTCTCTAGTAGGTGATAAGCATAAATTATAGTTAAGTGCGCCTTCAGAGGAACAAAAGCCCCAGTCAAGGTTCTACAGACTACGGTTGTTTCTGCGTAGCTTTTATATGCGATTTACGCTATAAAAGATATTTGATACAGCTATCAAATCCTTTTAGTGCAATGCCTCATGTTTTATTTTGAAAGAATACTCTTAAAAGTTTTACTTAAGTTATATAGTATTTAAAACTTCTTTGTTATTTTAAAAACTTATGCCAAGTTTCCAAAAAAGGTTAAAAAAACACTGTATAGCATTTTTGACTTACATAAGATAAATAATTTCAGTCAATCCAAAATTACTAAATTGTTACAGATATAATACTTAAAAGAAAAAAATAGTTAATCTAAAGTCGAACGTTGGAAAATTTTTATTTCTTATTTCTCTTTATTGAATTCATGGTATACTCTCATGTGTAATGTAAAGTATTACAATATAATGCTGTTGTGGCCTAGTAATAACGCTCGCTTAGAAAACCGAGTGATGCGAGTTCAAATCCTGAGTCTCGCACATCTGATATTTTCATTTGCGATTCATTTCTAATATGACTACCACTTGTCTTTCGATAAAGGTATTATTTTGAGCATACTATCATTAGAAATCAATGAAATTTTGGTCATTTTTGAGCTTATTTATAGGCCGTTAGCTTAATTGAATAGGCATAAATATGAAATTAAAAAAGTAACAACACCAAAACAAAGCGAAGAAATGTTAGTTAACTAATTCTACTAGTATTAAGAATATATTATTAACTTCAGCATAAATAAAACTTCTATTTACATGTACAGTTCGCGTCACGTAAAAAGAACGCTGGAGGAAAGTGGTGGGGGGTGTGTTTGCGCATGGGTATATTCGCACACGAAATTACTAAGCCTATTCTTTTATTTTCGAACTAACCTTTCGCTCGCGACGTATATTGGTTATTGTTAGGTACATTAAAAATATATTAGATAGTACGTTATTAAATACAATTCTATTAATTCATAAAATATGTCAGATTTAATGTAGAATGTTTAATCTACTTACAAAAAATTAAATTAATTCGGTTAATATATATTTTAACTGCATTATTATCATACTCTCTTTTCATAAAACAATATACGTCAAAAATATTTTTCTCTACTTTTTATATAAAAATATTTCGTAATTAATAACTTTTATGTGCACGATGGTATTTTGAACTGACAAACCAATAGCGAGCCAGAAAGCATGCGGCGCGTGCCTCGCCGTCCCGCGCCCCGCGTCTTACCACCAAATTGGCCTATAAATCGCCTCTGCGCAACTTGACAGCCAGCGTTCTTTTTACATGACGCGAATTATACTTTAATTTTTAATTTAGTGAGCGACTGACATTTCCAAATGGTACCAGAACTAAAGGTCAGGTTCAGTTCAGTAAAACTGTTAGGATTATTTTCAATCCGTAAATCTATAAGCTAAAGCAATAAGGTTCTCTTTCATTTAGGTTATATGTTAATAAAATATTACTACAAGATGGAGGTTGGAGTCTTCTACTTTTTAAACAGTTAAATTTACAGTCAGAGATGCGGGTTCTAATCCGGGTCTCGCACCTGATATTTCCATGTGCGAATTATTTCTAACATCTGTCTTACGGTTAAGGAAAACATCTTGAGGAAACCTAAATGCTTGAGAAAACTTAGTTTTCGTAAGACATGTGAAGTCCGCCAACACGCACTAGACCAGCGGACTATGGCCTGATCTCCCTCGTACTGGTCGTAGGGAGGCCCGTGCCAAGTAATGGGACATTAAAAAATGAGCTGAAAAAGACAGTGAAGTTATATACGAAGTCATATATGATGTGTAATTACTTAAAGCCTAATTTAAGATTTCATTTTCTCTGAATCAAGCTTAATTTTAAGTACACTCTTTTCTTTTATAACTCCAATATTTCCTTGACACGTGATCTCGAAACGATCAATAAATGATAGGGAGGAGGGCTGAAAGCTCAACGTGATTTCTGAGGCACGTGGAAAGTCTTATAATAGGCTGGCTCACGAATTGAGGAAAATTACACAAAAATTGAAGATCCTTTACTTATATAAAATGATTAGTAGACAAGGACATATAAATGACGATGGCATATGTATTAATTTATTTAAAATTTATTGATATTTTTGAAAGAACATATATTTTGGACATTAACTCACAGCACCATCTAGTTCAGTGGTAAGTTACATGGCTTGTGTTACGAATACTAGATAGTTTATACACTAAATAATAATTATATATAAACTTCAAATACATATATAAATACATAGTTTTAAAATAATAAATATCTAAACACTTAAATGTTAAGTTTAGGCTATGTGAGTGGTCGTTAAACTATTAGGATGTACTAAGTTGGTAAAAGAAACACATTCCAAATAGGTAGTAAGCACGAGCTTATGTAGTATAACAGAAACAGCTTTGCCATAGAAGAAAAAGAGATTGTAGTCATGTTTCATACGAATAAGTCCTGAAGGTTAAACTTAAGACAAATAATGCTGCCTTGTATAGTTAAAATTTTATTTTATAATTTCACGTAAATAATATGAATGTAAAAACATGTGAAGTCCTAACTTAAGTTCCTACTTAGTATAGTTTTGCAGCAAAGGTATATTTATTTAACTTAAAAGATTCTCTCAATATTGATTACGTCGCACAAACAAAGATGATTTTCCAAGGCGTAATACTGTAACTTTGTCTTATATTATGATAATATGAAACTTTCAGCTTAAAGTTCAGTGAAACAAAATATGAAGCTTTAAAAACAGTTCAAACTATTTGTTCTCAAACACAATTTATATTACATTAATACAAAAAGGAATATTCTAGAACATCGTCCTGAAAAATGTTACATAATTTTAAATACATTACGAAAACGAATAGCAATGAGTGAGATACGAAGATTTGTTAGTGCGAGATAGCTGCTCGACGTCTCACTAATCAATTCCGTTCTATTTCTGTAAAGGTCATAAATATTCCTGTACAACAAAGGCTTTTGTGAAATTTCAAATTCAAACCGGAAATATTAAATATTTATATATAACTTAAATATCCTAACTAGTATATGATTATATATACATATATAAACATTTTTCACATATGAATATATATTATATATATGTACATTGTGTATATTAAATGTATTGACCGACGCCATATTTCATTGCATAGGAAAATGCATTAGTTGTGATGCCCTTCGTCCTCCGTACGCGTTGCGGAGTCCTCCTGCCTGCGCCGGCAGTCGGCATTCGCGGCCGTGTTCTCTGGAAGCTAGGACGCCTTTTCCCCATTTAACATTCCAAAATGGCTCTGGGAAATCAAAGTTCAACAGGTAAAAATTTTTTTTAGCTTATATAATCTATCTAATATCTAAATAACGATACTAACCGATCGATTATTATTACATATTGCTTAAAGAGTTTTAAATATATTTATATAAAAAAAAATATTTAAAAAAATGAAATCGGTTAGACTTGTCTTATATAATATAAGTAGATAAGTTATTACATTAATGTTATTTTTTTAATAATTTATATGTTATTTATATTATTTATGATTCTTTGTTCAAGATGTATTCTCGATTAAATAGGTCATGATATGTTCAGCAGTTAATAAAAAAAGTATCCGCTCAATTCGTGGAAAATTTGTATTGATTGTTGCTATTTTTAGATTTATGTTATACTTTTCGGAATATTTACTTAGTACAGGTATTAATTTTTAACGATATTGTTATAAAGAGTGTTGGTGAGATGAATAATAATTGTGTATCAGGCTGAACCTATTTTGATGAAACTTTGCAACTTAAAACAGAATTACTTCAAGTTAATAGTTCAAATGCATAAGCTTTCATGTATCACCGTTTTCATATCATCTGCAAGGATAAGCACCCCTTTAAGTGAGGGTTGAGGGTGGCTTTAACATACGTTTTTCAAATCAAAACAAAATAACAATGCAAATTTGGTTTTCTTTGAACATTATATAATTTAGTGGTAACTTAATATTTATTATTCGTTCTAGTCCCCTAAAATGGAAGCGATATTATATTTATTATAAACAAAGATGGCTATACGATTATATTGCTAACGCTATAAGCTACTTTTAAGTCTATTGCGATTTATTTATATTTACAAATCAAATGCATTATACTTTTTTGTCTTCAGTAATATATTAAGAAATATTTTGCTCACTTTTTAGTAACATATGGCTAGTGGTTGCAGATTTGAGTCCTACTGGAAGGCATTTATTTGAGTGATGAGCATGAATGTTTGTGCTCCAGTCATGGGTGTTATATGTGTTGTGTATCAACTATCTGATATTTATATTACACTAGCGACTCGCCCTCGCTTCGCTCGGGCTCTTCCCTAGATTTGGCACAGGCAAAGCCGCGGGATCTGCTAGTTATACATATAAACCTTCCTCTTGAATCACTCTATCTATTGGAAAAAACCGCATCAAAATCCGTTGCGTAGTTTTAAAGATTTAAGCGCACATAGGGATATAGGGATATAGGGACAGAAAAGGCGACTTTGTTTTATACTATGTAGTGATGTCTCGTAGCTTACTATGGAACTAGATGGTGTTTAATAATAATAATATACATATATATTCATAAATATATACATATAATACATATTATATAATATGTCTAGCTACAAATAATAAGCTCTAATTCTTAAATAACAATTGGCGAAACTAATTTTAAAAATAAAAATCACTAAAATGTATTATTAGTATTTAGATTTTTGTTTTATACTAAAGCGATATTATACAAAAAATCTGTGTCTAATGAATGTAGATGAAATATTCATATAACTTATTTATGCATTTGTTACAGATAACTATGAATTGTTAGATCTCTCAGTCCGCAAAAATCCGACAGATCTACTTACCAGTAACCAGTACAACAATAATACAAAGAGGAAACATTCTACAGAAAATATTGATTATTACACAAAAAAATATAAAAAGTTTACAATTAATAGAAACTGTCAATCTGAAGAAAATTCCACTTCTACCGATACTGCAGAGGAATTATCTCAAAGTCCAAATAATATAAAAAACAATTGCAATGTTAAACATAATCCCAGCGACAAATTGCCTATTTTTAACCAAACTCCTTTTAAAGATGAAAGTGTTCTTGGCTCTGGATTTCATCAAAATTCAATTCCAACGCTATCTGTGAACGAAGCACCAATGCTAGAATCGAATGCACCGAATTCCAATAAAGTTTCTGTTGAATATCATAATCAAAATTCACAATCGCAATGTGAATCACGTATTAAATTAATTTTACCACCTAAAAAACGCCCAAGAGACCTATCTATGTTTGCAGACGACACAGTTCAAAAACCAATCGTAACTAATTCCGAGCAAGACGGAAGTAAAAAAAACAAAAATATGAAGAAAAAATTTATCAAGCCTCCATGTAAATGTGTTTTTAAATGCTACCGTAAAATAAATTATACCGAACGTTTATATATATATCAGCAATTTGGAGCGTTAACAGACAAACAAGCACAATTAGATTTTTTACTAACTAATACGGAAAAATATCATAAGGTTAGAGATACAGATCAAGATACAGAAAAAAAACGTCTCTCTGTATTTAAGTATAAATTACCTCTTCGGACTCAAGATAGAGCAGTTAAAGTTTGTAAGAAAATGTTTTTAAACACGCTTATGATAAGTTCTAAGCTAGTCAAAATAGCTTGGAACGGTGTTGAAAGTGTTAAAGAGTTAAAGCACACTAAAGAAAGGATGCAGAATAAAGTTATTGTTAAAACTATGGTAAAAAGCGTGCGTGACCATTGTAACTCTTTTACTCCAATTACCTCACAGTACCAAGGTGAAAATATTACTAAATTATATTTAGATGGATCATTAAATACGTCACGAATGTTTACTTTATATAAAGAATGGATAGATCCAAATAAATATGTTCGCAGAGTAAAAACTGAGAAACAATACAGAGATTTATTGAAGAAGAATATCGACTCAGGTTTGCTTATTTTTAATAGTGACCATAACAAACAAACAGATTGTTTTATCCAAAATAACAGTTCCACAACAGTTACTGAAAATAAATATAGCAATTCTATAAAGGTGTGTGAAGACGATGAAAGAAGTAAACTAAACACTAACAATATTACGTCAGCAACTTGTCTTGCAGATGATAAAGAGCACGATATAAAAGATATGAAAGATGATCAGCCGTCTTTTAAGGAACTTCAATATAGCACAGAGACAAATTTAATATCTTTTAACCATTCTTCAGAATATCACAATCATAGTGTGACTTCAAGTGATATTAAATGCAACTATGTCGAAACAGTCCAATCTTCACTAAAGGATAATTTAAATGGACTTGAACAGAACAACTCTGAAGTTACATCAGTAGCAACATCACCGCTTCTTACATCAGATACATCAACAACATTAACAATAAACATAGCTGATATACCCTTACCACCTGAAAAATTGGAAGAAAATATATGTCAAACGGGCAATTTATCACCACCATGTAGAAAAGTAGAAAATTCTAGTCAAAAACATTCATTACCACGATACAAAGATAATCTTGGTGACTCCATTGAGCGACCATGTGGATGTAATTTTAAATGTTCTGAAAAAATAAATAATAATGAACAAAAAAATATATATATGAAATACACAGATTTAGGAGACGAACAAAAACAATTTGATTTCATAATAACTTTTACAGAGAAATACAAAAAGAAACGATGGATAGGTCGTAACATTAAAAATATTGTTCCTTTTGCATTTAAATATAAGTTACCTACTTCCAAGGGTCCAACAGTTAATGTTTGTAAAAAAATGTTCATGAATACACTTTCAGTAAATGACAACACTGTAAAAACAGCTTGGGAAAAGTTTGAAGAACGCTTAAGAAATAAAATACCAGATACAATACCAAATATTTCTTCGAAAAATATGTATAACATTTTTAAAACTATGGTCAAAAGCGTGCGTGATCATGTGAACTCATTTGTTCCAGTTGAAACGCATTTCTTAGGAAGAAAAAGCAATAAGTTGTACTTAGATGGATCACTGAATGTTTCTCAAATGTTTAAATTATATAATGAATGGTTAGATCCTAATAAATATTTTCGTAGAGTGGAAACTGAAAAAAAATATAAACACATAATTTCTAAGCACTTTAATTTAGGTTTCTATACTGTTAAAAAAGATGAATGTGATCAATGTCAAAGTTATCGTAAATTAAGTATACCTAGCGATGAGCAAACAGCAAGACATATAATTCATACCCAAACCATAGTAACTGCGCATAATAAGAAGAACCAAGATATATCAGAGGCAAGTGTTTCAAATGGAAATATAATATCTGCTATGTTTGACATTGAAAAGTTATTGTCCTGCCCACATGGACAAGAATGTGTTTTTTACAATAAGAGAAAGCTGCTTTGCTTCAATTTCCCCATACTTGATATGAGTTCTAAGCGTCCAGTCTGCTATATGTGGGACGAATGTGTTGCCAAAAATGGAGCTAATGAAGTAAGTAGCTGTTTGTTTGATTTTTTAAATACAAATATTAAAAAGGGTGTGGATGAATTCAGATTTTGGTCTGAGAATGACGAAAGCAGGAATCAATCAATATTTTACGTTTACATCACTGTTGCTTTTACAAATAAAGTGAATATTTCCCATAATTTTCATGTTAAAGACCATGTGCAAAGTGAGGTTACTAGCGTCCACTCTGTGATTGAAAAAGTTTCATCCTCTAAACATATATTTACACCTGAAGAATGGAAAATACTTGTTAAATGGACTAGGACAAACTGCCAAGAACCTTATAAGGTTATTGATATGACTCAAAATTATTTTTATGACTTTCAAAGTCAAGTGAATGCCTTGCAATGGTACAAAAATACCGAAGGTAAAACTGTAGCATGGAATGAAGTCAGAGAAGTATTTATCTCAAGTGACGATCCATCTAAAATTAAATTTAGATATGACTACAATCAAGAATTTGAAGTTATCGAAACAGGAATTCATTCTCAAACCCTTGAAATATCGAGGGCATATAGCAAGATTTTGCCTTTATGTCATGCCAAGTATAAAGACCTAATATTTTTATGTGATAATGGTATCATTCCTAAAGAATATATAGATTTTTATAAAAAATTGCCACATATAAGTGATAATTGATTACCTCAATTCTTAAAAGACTAAATTTCGGAAAAACAAAGTAAACTATTAAATTTATGTATCTCACTACGTTGTGTCAAATGTTTATATTAGTTTTAATCGGTGTGTTGGTGTAATGTATGTATGTAATGATATTATCTTTACAGATCTTTGGTATTATAACAGCAATATTAAATGTTGTAAATTGATGTGTTTTCAATTTACTTGTTCTTTTCTGGTTGTTGTTCTATGAGGAGACTGATTCTAGAAGTTTGACCTTTATTTGTTAATTCGTTAGAAATAAATGTTATATTAAACATATTTTGATGTCTTTATTTTATCACTTCTACTAAGAACTCTATAATTCTAAATAATTCTAAAAAAATAATCTATACATAATAAAATAGTAACAAAGCGAAATTTAAACCACGACGTTAGTTAATGTGTTAATGTGTTAATAGCTTTTAAACCTCAAAAATTTAGTTTTTTTAGTTTCTTTACTTTAGTAAGTAAGTACTTTATTTTCTGTTGTGATAGCAGAGTCAAATAGTTCGGATGAAGATTTAAGATATCTTTAGCTAATCCGCCCACTGTCTTAGTGCATGTTATTATTATTACTAATGAAAAATAAATTCCTAATTACTGAGCCTATAAGTAGTGTACTTTGTGATCAATGCTTTTATAGAAGTTGCTCTACTCTTAAGAATTAATATTAGACAACGTTATAAGGCAGACTTATTAAATAAATAAGCTTTAAACTAAAAGGTTTTTTTCAATTCCGACCGAAAATAATCTAACTAGACAAACAAAAGAATAAATCAAGAAACAATATTTTCAATGTACAGTAAAAGGTAATAGAAATATTAAATAGAGTACAAAATTTTGGAAATAAATTTCAATGTTTAACATTTAACAAAAATATTCTTTTCAAACAGTATGGATTCAAAACATAAATCAATAACTGAAACAATTATTGGAAGTGTAAGACTTTTTTTATTTGTAATAGGGTGTTCCGAATCTATCGACTTGGATTGTCGCCAGTAGTGTTTGAACATATTTGAGCCTTTATTATTCTGTTTCTAACTTACATCTTGATATACATAATATTTTATTTTTTAGTGGTAGTGCCATGCTTGTTACCTTCGGGTAGCAACCGAATGGGCCGGCACGCCCCGTATAGTTCATTAGTACCACTCTCTCACAGAAGACCGGCGTGAAGTGGCAGCTATGCTGTCGAGTTTCGTCCGGTGAGTGAGAGTCCGGGAGGCCCACTCTCCTTCCCCCCTCCCTCTTCCCTTCATCCTCCGCCTTCGTTGCCACCCTCCCTCCCACTTCCCTCCCTCCTCCATCCCTCCCTTTCCTGAAAGGCCGGCAACGCATCTGCAAGTCTGGCTTGCAGATGTCCATGGGCGGAGGTGATCACTTCCCATCAGGTGAGCCTCCTGCCCGTTTGCCCCCTTTTTACCATAAAAAAAAAAAATTTTGTCCAACTCATTAAAATTTTTATACCTTCAAATTGTTTCTGATTAGCTCGCTTTTATTTTGAATATTTTTCAAGTAAGCATAGTTTATTTTTTTTAAACAATATAGTACTATTTTATTATATTTGACTGTATTACCTTTCAAATAATCATTTAGGCAACTGGTTTTTCTTTTAGAGTGCCTTTTGATAAAGGCTAATGCTTTCCGTTTTAATATTTCCTTGGTTTTATTTGACATTTTAAATAAAACTATCTTTTCGGATTCCAACGTTTATTTTGTCATCCTACGGTTATTATTCATTAATGTCACTCTTCTATTTCTTCCTTTAGCATACTTGTGTCTCCTGTTCATCTCTATTTCAGTCGTTTGTATCTAGTATATTATATGATTTTAAATTTGCTGGCCCTTTTATTATTATTATTACCTTTATTTTACAATTAACCATTCCTATAATTGTATGTATTGCAGTATACAGTATTTTGTGAGGTGTTAGCTTGTTATATCGACTTAAGAGCAATGAGCAAATGAGGTCTTATCATTAACCTTAACTATGCAATTATTTTTTATTTACAAATTAAAATAAACAGAAATATTAAATAGAAATTTTGTTTTTTTCTTTTGATTTTGACCTTACTATTATTTTGTAATTTTAATTAGTAATACTTAATTGATACGTTTTAAAAAATTTTATTGTATTTACCTATTTTTAACATCCAACTGCCGGGCAACGGCCTCCCTTCATAGTAGGGTAGCT
The DNA here is from genome assembly GCA_905231865.2 of Boloria selene. Classification (NCBI taxonomy): domain Eukaryota; kingdom Metazoa; phylum Arthropoda; class Insecta; order Lepidoptera; family Nymphalidae; genus Boloria; species Boloria selene. Next base: position 2,996,789 of record HG993156.1, read on the forward strand.
TAAGAGGGCATTTTGGGGTGATTGATACTCGAGCGTGGCAGATAGTAGTAGGATTCCTTACATATTGATAAGTACCCCCAACCAGTATGAACCTTTAATATAGGGGGGTACGCTTAGGCGAACATATCTGATTAGTAAAAATAAAAATTGATCATCTGAAATACTCGAGCGAGTCAGATAAAGATATTAGCTAATCCACACCACGCAACGTGATAATAATAATACTTCGTATCATTATAACTGAAACTATCTTTTCGGATTTTGTCGCGGATTTATTTGGATTTTTGGTTCCCGACGATTTGAATACTTTACAGCAATCATGGTCTCGGGAGAGACTAAGGTATTTGAGGTCTCAGGTTACAGATAGTACCTACCCACAATTTACAAAAATTCAAAATGGCATCAAAGCACTTTAAGTATCAGTACTTTAAGTACTTTAAATTCGAAAAGATAGTTTCATTTATTATGTCAACGCTTCAGTACTTTCATGTCATTTTTAACCCGACGGCGCCAGAAGGATGGAGTTCTGTTATGTTTTTCGAGAGTATGTATGTATCATTGCTTGGCACGCTCTGCGACCTGAACGGCTCGATGGATTTTAGCTTGAGAGGTGTCGTTAATTTTATAATTACTGTGAGAGTAATACTGGGTATATCAAAATAAAAAAAAACAAAATGGCGGATTTCAGAAGCCAATTTGTCTTTAAAAAATTTCCAAATTAATCGAGTGGGGTTTGATATTTTATAATATAGGTTTTTAAGAGGAGATCATAAAAATATATGTAACTTAAATATGTTTAAAAGTAATTTAGGATAAAAATACTAAATATTACTTCAAATGACAAAAACTAAAAAGCTGTAAATTAAAAAAAGTATATTATAAAAAAGCCGGACTGCATAAAATATTTATCACTAGATGTACATGTGTATGTTTCCGACTGTATAATACAGCCCCGGATCTAGGGGGGGGCAAACCGGGGCACTTGCCCCGGGCGGCAGATTCATGGGGGCGCCAAATCCTTGAGACATGAATTCGAAATATCGAACAAATAAGGCCTCTTTTCCTAGAATCTCATAAGACTGGAATAGTGCGTAAATCCTGGAAGCTTGCCAATGTGCAACCTGTGCCCAAGAAAGGTAGCCGTGCCGACCCTGCCAACTATCGTCCAATTTCAATCACCTCCATACTCTGCAAGATTATGGAGCGTGTATTGATCACTCGTCTTTTGGTATACCTAGAACAGAATAATCTCCTCAAGATCACTGGATCGACAATATGGGTTTCGCCGGAATCGGTCGCCTGGAGACCTTTTAGTAGTAGAGTGTATGCTAACCACACCATTGGCGGAGCTCTTGAGCGAAGTGGGCAGGCGATTGCCGTCTCCCTCGACGTCTCAAAGGCCTTTGACAGGGTTTGGCACGTTAGCTTTATAAGCAAGCTTTCACCCTATGGCATATCTCTTGGCCTAATCGGCTGGATCGAAGTCTTTAGACTTCCTGAGCAACCGATCAGTCAGAGTTGTGGTTGAAGGATATTCATCACAACCCTTAAAACACTGGAGTTCCTCAGGTATGTTCTCTATGCAACCTGCTGCATATTAACGATCTGCTTGTACCTGGTATCTATGGGTACGCAGACTACAGCACTATTGTAGAGAGATACCTGCCGAATGCCCGGGCCTGTAGAGATCAAATTCAATCCGAAAGATAGGCCATGGTAGAGCAGTTGAATCTCACACTCAGGACAGTCTCTACTTGGGGCGATGTCAATCTTGTGAGTTTCAATGCCACCAAAACAGGCGTACTTGTTCACCACAAAAAGGAGTCCCTTTATCTTGACTTCTACTTTCCGAAATGTGCCTCTGGAATACACTGACCATATGCAGTTGTTGGGAATGGACAATTCATCGAGTCTAAGGCTAATGTAGCAACAAGTGGTTGTTGGTTGGCATCCAGTATTTCACGCCGGGACAACTTCTTAATCTATATAAAGCTCAAGTCCGTTCGTGCGTGGAATACTGTAGTCATATATAGGCTGATGCTGCGAAATGCCATCTGTCAGCCTTGGACTCGATTGAGAGGCGTGCGCTGAGGCTTGTTGGTAAACCTACCCTGGTAAAAGCTAACTTACAAAGCCTCGATCACCGACGTAGGGTTGCCAGCCTTTGCGTAATCTAAAGGTTGCATTTCGGAGAGTGTGCGTAGGAAGTACACGAATTAATTCCCCCATTCCCTTTCCATCATCGGACGACTCGACGAACGGCTGGTCTCCCACCTTATGTTGTGGACATTCCATCCGTCCGGACGAATTATTATACGTGCGGCTAAGGACTGGAACAACCTGCCTACGTCAGTGTTTCCGTCCGATTACAATATGGGTGTCTTCAAGGCAAGAGTGAATAGGTGGCTACTGAATTAGTGCGACTTACCATCTTCGACTACCATTAGGTGGAACGTAGTCAAGCACTAATTCAGAATAAAAAAAAAACTTTAAAAAGAGATAGTTATACTTCGTATTTGAATTCGAAATTTATACTCAATATCTCTAGCCCGCGTCGACTTAGGGACTTTATTAACTAGGAATCTTTGGAAGACATCATGACTCAGGGACTTAAAATTGACTGGCATATGTCAAGAAACCCAGAAAAATCATTGAAACGCCAGCGACGCCAAATTTTATATAATATTTCTCACTTCAAAAACGACCGTTTTTCTTCGTATTTGACTATGCTGATACTCCATAGGTCCAGCCCGCCGGCCACGTCGACTTAGGGACTTGCAAATTAACTAGGGATAACCAGCATATGTCAAGGAACCCAGAGAAATCATCTATATCATAATATAATGTTTCTCAATTTAAAAACGATAGTTTTTCTTCGTATTTGACTTCGATCCAGGTACTCCATAGCTCTAGACCGCGTCGACTCAGGTACTTGAAATTAACTAGGGATCACCAGCACATATCAAGGAACCCAGAAAAATCATCAATGCCCCAGCGAAGCCATACTTTATATAATATTTCTCACAAAAATGAAAGTTAGTAGTTATTTGATACAAAAAAAATATTTTTTTCACTCATTAGTGAAAAAAATATTTTTTTACAAAAAACTCACAAAAAATATTTACTTATTATTGACACTGAAGAGAGGGGGCGCCACTATCAAGGTTTTGCCCCGGTTCGAAAAAGTCGTAGATCCGGGGCTGGTATAATACTATATTCCTTTGTCAAGTTGTTTTCATCTTTTTAGTTAGTTTTTTTCTTCCTATTATCTAATACTAGCGACTCGCACTCGCTTCGCTCGCGATCTTCCCTAGATTTACCACAGGCAAAGCCGCGGGATCCGCTAGCTATGCATATAAACCTTCCTCTTGAATCACTCTATCTATTAAAAAAAACCGCATCAAAATCCGTTGCGTAGTTTTAAAGATTTAAGCATACATAGGGATATAGGGACAGAGAAAGCGACTTTGTTTTATACTATGTAGTGATGATGATGATACAAAACCTTATAGGTTTCGGTATTAGCTTCATGGGCATTGGGCTCCCCTACTATCAATACTAGGGGAATTCGGCGATAGACCAACACGCTGTCAGATTGGCGGACTTCATATCATCTTATATTTCATATTTCATCTTATGAAAATTTGCTAGGTTCTCTTAGTCACGCAGATTTCCTCACAATGTTTTCCTTTAGACTTTTCCACTGTAAGACAAGTGGTAATCATCTTGGAAATTATTCATAGATGAAAATGTCAAAGTTGTAATACCTGGGAATTGGGATAAAATCCATGCTTCATTCACGGTGAGAGCTTTACCAATGGGAGCTATAATAGGCAAGCGGTACTGGCTTAATAGCTTTATTAGAAACTTTTATTGTAGACTTGCTTAAGTTAATGAATGAGTGGCTTTGAGTTAGTAAGTTTTCTTAATCAGTTTCATTTATATCAACATGTTCATTAATTAAGACATGATATTACTGTATTAAAATAAAGAGCAAAGGGTTTAATTTTCAAACAAGATCCCTTCTGGCTTCAATTCATCTTAATTATTTTTTTCAATAACTTCTAGGAGTGCCAGTTGGGCACAATATAATTCACCAATGTTAAAACGGACATAACACGTTATATACAGACTGACTATTAAAAAAAGAAAAAACAAATGCCATAAAAATAGCTATATAATAATTATGGACCAGTGTGCAAATGGTGGTTCGCTGAATTATATGTTCTATTACAGAATCATAAGGGTTCTCAGTTACAGATGTGCGTTCAACTTCTGTAACGGCGGGCGGGATCATTAGCGTCCAGCTAAAAGCGCGAAGCCAAGAAACGTACTAAGTACGTACTTTTTTTATTTTATTCTGATTTCCAGGTACATCTCTTTTAGCAGATTGGATTATAAAGCATCACTTTTTAGCTGTGTGGTTTTAGGTAGACCTGTCATAGTGATCCTGCTGATGGGACATTCCCATAAATATGGTAGATAAGGTTTTGTTAGGTAGTACTGATTTCTCATACGCCGAGGAGTTCCACTTGTATTTTTACAGTGGTATGGGTGAATGAATTTCTCAACTTTAAAAGGTTCAAAATTTCGTCAGAGAGTTAGATAGTTAATTGTCATGTAATTTTAATATGAGATACTTCTTTCTTTAAATACGTTCGTACAGTAGTTAAGAAAGTCATTATTGGCACCACATCACTATCTGATTTTATTTTTGACACACATAGTACTAATACTATAACTAACTTTTAATACTATATAATATAGTAACATAAATATGTACCCATGACTGGAGTGCAAACATTCGTGCTCAGAAAGTAAAGCCCCTGTGGGACACGTACCCGCGACCACTGGAATAGTAAGTAGGGTGAGCAAATAAGCAGCAGCCCTACAAACTGAATCAAACGTGTCGTCAAAAATCTATAAAATTGTAATCAAATAGGTTTCCGTGGCTGTAAATCGCTGTAATTATTGCATTACATAATAGTTTCTTAGGTTTACGCGAATATTTGACATTATAAATGAAACTATCTTTTCGGATTTTGTCGCGGATTTATATTGCTTTTTGGTTTCCGAAGTTTCGAACGCAATCATGGTCACGAGAGAGTCTCTCCCTCTCCAAAAATCAAAATAAATCCGCGACAAAATCCGAAAAGACAGTTTCATTTATAATGCAATACATACTAAGTAGGTACCTATACAAAAATTTCCAAGCCTTTTAATTTTAAATATTTATTCCCAATAATTATTTTATTTATTTTCTTTATAACTGTGATATGAAGTATTGAATAATATTTTTTTATTTATATGATAACGTAGAAATTACGGTCAGAAGATTGAATATTCATCATGGAGGTAATTTAGCGAATCACAAAGAAGACGAAGCGTAATATACGAAACGAACGTAATAATATGAAGATCGGAATTGAAATGGATTTATGATATGGAGCGAAATTTGTAAACATTTTTGTAAACAGTATTATGTTATTTCGTAAATTATAATATTTCCATTATGAATGTTATGAGAATTGATTACAATATTATGTAAATTTCATAATTATTTAAAATTAACTTTATTTAGTTAACAGTTACAGTTGACTATCGACTCACCGTCGCTTCTTGTCGTAAAATAAAATAAATAAATATGTTGGGACATGATTACACACAGCGCCATCTAGTTCCGTGGTAAGCTACGAAGCTTGTGTTACAGATACCAGGTAGTTAATATACTACATATATAAGTTTAAATACATATTATAAATATAAACACCCATGACTGGAGTTCAAAAATTCGAGTTTAACAAATGAATACCCCCAGCGGGACTCGAACCCGCGACCGCTGGCGCAAGAAGTAAGTAGACAAACTGCGCCAAACGTGTCGTCAAACGTCGTGTTGTTAACGGTTAGTATAGATTTCTTAAGAGTATATTTTCCCGCAGTAAGTAGTATCGTATATATTATTAACCCTGTTAACAAGCTATCATCATAACAAATAATCTAAAAGCTATAGATTCAGATTCTGTAATAATGATATTTCAATAATATATTCGGATTCAGATTTGATTTGGATTTTTTTATATGTATGGATGATACTTCTGTTATACAATTTTTATCTGTATATATATTCTTAAATTATGTGATGTGATAGATATAACTACTTTAGTAAACATATTTTTCATGTCAAATGTTCTATTTTATAATATTTTTAGCATGTTTTAATTTTTTAATCATATAAGCACTACAGAAGTCGCTTATTTATTCAGCCTAGTATAAATGATAATTGTTTGACGCTTGCGAATCTAGCTGCCGCTTTGTTCGCCCGACACCGTGTCTGATATTTCCTCTGAGCTCTGCATTATCGATTGTATTTGTGAATAAAACCATTTTAAACTGACTTCCAGTACCTAGCAACGCAGCCCCGAAACTCATAACAAGGTATGACATCGGGGGAAGCGGGGAGACCAGCTTATACCGGCTCTAGTAATAGCATACACGCAAGCCACCCACACAAGGGTAGTTACCGCGCAGGCGCTCTAACTCACCCCACCCATCTACTTGTCGTCTAAAGCCGGCAAAATTCTTTTACACCCACGACGTGACGTCCCAAACGCAACAACTACTACGAATCGTTTCGTTTTACTAAAAATAAATCCTTTAAAAATGTACCCCGACGCGTGTAGGTGTATTGCTTCAGCTTTATATTTCGCTTAATATTTTCCTACGATTAAATTAGTTTTGTGCGAAAGGACTAAAGTTAGGCAAATGGCGGACCTATCACGTACTTCCATTTAACTTCATCTCGAACAGGATTGAGAGTTATCTGTATAGCGTCAGTTTACAAGGACAAGGTGAAAATCGATATTTCGTTAGCGATGTCGTCTAGCCTGTAGTTAAGACGGTACGCGTGGGTTCGAGGCTGGTGGATCTCAACTGCTGTTCATGTCAGAGACGAAGGAAGAGTAGACTCGCGTCCTTCGACGACATGACGACGGAGACCGCGACGCCGAATCAGGTACGTACTTTGCCGCAGTGACACTCTCAAGGACATTTACCTTTAAATTTTATTATATAATGTTTCATACAAAATATAATTTTCTTAAGCAAAATTTTATTAATATCAATTAATTTTAAAATTGGATTTTGTGTAGGTGAAGGTCCTTAACGTTTTTTTCCAGTGCTACGTTTCTTTGTCTTCGTGACGTAGAACGGATCATGCATAAGATAATAATATTTCTAATCTCATATTTAAATTTTGTTTTTTACTATACCAGTTTTATATTGTGGTTTTTTATGATTTTTTTAATGTGCACCATTTTTTAAAATTATTTAATGCTTCTACTTACTACTGTTAACATATAACTTATCTATTAAATTGTCTTAATGTAAAAAACATATCTTAATGTAAAAAATAATGGTAATGAAAAAAAACATGCTAATATATATATGCATAAAATGTTATGTATAGAGTTGTATTTGTTACCTTTTCCAGTTAAACGGTACAACAGATTTAAATCTCCTTATAACTTATTTCTGCCAGCGAACGTTCCGTCAAAAACGGTCCAGCCGTTTCAGAGATTAGCCTAAGCAAACAGACAGTCAGATACACAAAATTTTATTTTTCTTATGTATGCGCCATATACTTTTATGTACAATTAGTAAATACTTGGCATTTTGACTGTACAAACAGATGCTTCAGTTTCATTTATCTGTATAGATAGTTATAAAATGAAATAAAACAAAAAGAAAACTGTTTCAGTGTCATATCATAGTTCTTCGTAAAGGAAAATTCCATCAGTAATTGAGTTTATCCGACTATTGGATCTGTCGCCGGCGTCTAATCTAATTATTTAGTTAAACTAGTTTTCGTTATTTATCGGAAAAGATTTATCAATACAAGGCTATAGCTCTGATTGCATTTTCATTCCATATGTTTGACCACGGCCTTCATCTTCTTTATCTTTTATGTACGACTCAATTAAAATAGGTTCAGTAATAGATTAGCTGGATTTGGCTAAAAATTTTCAACAAACTGGTCTTCTGCCAGTATCTGGTCTACTTCATGACCAGAATAAAATGTAGTAAAAAAATAGATTTGCTTTAAAGAAAAAATATTACACATGAGATTTTTCGAATATGTTAAAAATAACTTATTTGTCTTGGTAACTAGGTTTTAAGCCAGTTTGGAACAATGTGTTTCGTCAATGTTGTGTAGTATAATATAGACAGGACATGACCCGGGTTGGTTCATCTATGACTTTAGAGGCTATGAATTTACATTTTTAAACTTTAATTACTGAGTTATATAAAAAATCGACTTATAAATTAAATATACTTATAATTAATGAAATAAATTCTTGAGCAACAATACGTAGTTTTCGATGAATAACTTTAATTGGTAATTCTTAGGAATATTGGAAAACCCTATTTGTTTAACATATATTGGTAATTTAATTTTATACTTATAAATGATGAAAAATACATATAGAATGAGGCGTTGTAATATAATTATCAGTGATATATTTCTAATACAAGTACATCAAATGTTAAAAGTAAAAGTAGTATATGCCTGCATTTCTGCGAGATATCCATTTTTTTAAATAAACTAAAAACACACTAACTCTACACTATCTAACCCTAACTAACATTATTCTACACAAAAGACTCTAGTTCTCTTTCAATCGCCCTTGACTTTGTTATTTCCTGTAGGGCTTCCGCAATCCCTTAGCTTCCCGTCATAAGCGGATATGCCATCAGACTACTTTACTGATTGCCTAGGCAAATGCCTACTATAGCAACTATACTCTGAAAATTCAGATTTATTATATTGTCAGTGCATCAATACATATAAATAAAATTGAGGTGTCTGTTTATAATTTTAAACTAACAGCTTTTCACTATATGCTTACGAAAGTATATACGGTACTTACATCAAATAATTAAATTTTGACAATTTTTATCTGTCAGTCTGTTTGTTCCGGCTAATCTCTGAAACGTCTGAACTGATTTTGATGGGACTTTCACGCACAGATAGCTAATGTTATAAGAAGTAATTTAGGCTACTTTAATTTTATTAGAAAATGATAAAAACAGTTTAATTTATTTTAACTTTTTGCTGGTATAGAAAAAAATTCGCTATCAATAGATAATTACTTATTTTATAGCTTACCTTGCTTTACTTTTAGTAACTGGTATTACCTTTGCTAACGTTTTTTTAGGTAGAGTTCAAATAAACTACTTTTATTATAGTCATGAAAATATCTAGGCTATGACAATTTTATGATAAAACATAAACTTTGAGAACTTTGCGGTTATTAGGTAATCAGAAATTTAACAGCTTGTTAAGTTTATTACGTATATTATTTTTTATATATAAAATCGCTAAATATATTTTCAGCAATCTACCACTTGTAAAATTTACTACCATTAAAAAAGTTTTTCACTCAATTTAAGGAGTGAATAGGTGGCTACTGAATTAGTGCAACTTACCTTCTATGACTGCGTTTCCACTTACCATCAGGTGGAACGTAGTCAAGCACTAATTAAGAATAGAATCAAAAAAATAATCACCAAAACTTACAGAATACCTCAATTTCTCCAGAGAATTCAAACAACCTTGCAGGATCTTTAGATAATATATTTGCCTTATTTTAGACACACAGGTCTTCCTGTAAAGTAGATGTCTTAAAATATTTCTACTTTTGCCAAGTTAAGGACAAATTATGTTTATATACTACTATAATACTAGCAATTTACTCTTGCTCTGGTCGGGTTCATGCCGTACGTTGTAATGATTAGTATGGATTTCTCAAAGGTAAGACAATTTCCTGCAGCAAATTTAAATAAAGTATCCTATATATTATGTATAACCATCTATGATATTAAATTTCATGAAAATATGTTTCATAGTTTTCACGTGATGCGTTCTCAGATAGACAGACAGACGTAAGCTCTTTATGCTGTATTATATGTATTCGTAAATACGGTAACCATAGACGTATTAACTAAGGACGAGACACATAAGCTGACGTACCTTTACCGGCCTTGACAGTAATCAGGATATTTTAGGCCTGGCCGTTTGATTTTACGTCAGTCTCAAGCACTTACTTGTCAACAAAACATCTCCCAAAAATGACTAAATGTTCTATTAGATGGTGTAAAAACTATAGCAGCGGAAGCAGCACTATTTCTTTTCACTTGTAAGTAATATATTTTATTACATTCAATGTTATTTATCACAAAATTTGAGTAAATGTAAAATAAAATTTCGTATTATTCAACTATGTTAAATATAGTCGATATATCTATGTATTGTTGACATCTGACAACCATCATAAAATGGCTGGATTATACCGTTCAAAACAAATGACAGAACCGTCGAGTAAGTCCATTTGACATCGACTAGTGCTTGACAATGTCGAAAAATATATCGATATTTGACGAAATAACTAAGCGAACAATGGATGTTATTTGTACAGTACAATAGCATAAAATACTTTTATCGCAGTATCCTACAATCTGATGACAATAAATTTATAATAATATTTTTATAATTAAATAAAAACATTATAAATGCAAAAATTATAATTAGTATGTGTACTTAATTTTTATTTTATTTTAACACATAAATTACACAAAATTTTAGATTTCCTAGGGATCCTTCTCGAAAGAGAAAAGAAATTCTTAACAAAAAATTTGAAGTCTATAATAACTATAATTGAGTAAAAAGTTCATAACAATGTCCTGCTTATTTTAGTATAATTAAAATATAAATACCGGAAGCTTACCCCACCTTTATTCTCCCTTTATTTTCTTTGCCTTACAGCTTATTTATGATACGCCTTTTCTTTCCCATTCGAACGTTCTGGGTTTGATTGTCGGCGAAAAATCAAACAATATTTATTATTAATATTTAAAATGTCATTGATGTATGTATTTTAAAGGGAGCTACAATGGACCAACACTGGTCGACGTAGCAAGGGCCGACCTCGGCACCAATCCCAGTTATAAATAATAAAACGTAGTTAATCCTGGCATAGGACATTGATTGCACTTGATGCCCGCCCCACACATTCCGCGAGCGAAGCCGCAGGCAAAAACTAGTTATATATGAATTAAGAAAGTAAAGAGTTTTTTTAGCTTTTTTAATGGTTCCGTTGTCTCACTTGGTTGCCCCTAGGCAAACAAAAGCATACCCATGTCACGTCAAGGCCTTCGAGTGTCTACATATGGAAAACCCTTTCAATCAATATTTCCTGTGTATAGAAGTTATGTTTTCTCGATAAGTGTAAGTTATTTGTTCATAGAAAATTCATCGACAAAAAAGCACAAATAAATAAAGATAACTATAGATAAGTAGGAAATATATTCGTTTAAAAATTAACGTTCACTTTTTCAATTTTTTTCATTTATATACGAGTACATACAATCGAATTCTAACTTAGTCTAATCTGTACATTAAATATTTTTTGAAATTATAGCAGGTGTAACCCAGTGGTAGCCCAGTGGTAACGCACTCACTTGGATAACCAAGTGATGCGGGTTCGAATTCGGGTCTCGCACCTCTGATATTTTTATGTGCGAATCTTTTCTTTTCTATCATGATTACCACTTGTTTTACGGTGAAGGAAAACATCGTGAGGAAACCTGCATGTCTGAGAAAACCTAGCAAGTTTTCGATAGACATGTGAAGTCCGCCAACTCGCACTAGGCCAGCGCGGTGGACTATGGCCTGATCCCCCTCGCACTGAGGGAGGCCCGTGCCCAGCAGTGGGACGTTAAAAAGGGCAGAATACATCCGTGTCAACGTTTATGATACTTCTCATTGCAGGAAAAAGTCATATCTCTGAGAAATGTATACTAACTGTTAAAACGTACATTATGTAGGTAAAGAAATAAGTAGGTACGGTTTAGGTACGTAGAGAATATTTTACTTAAACACTTTTTTCCCAATGACAAGGTATGTACATAGCCTCATTCTCCATGAAATTTGCAAAATAAGATGGCGTAATTGCCGTGACGTTCATGTTAAACAAATATAACGCCACGCCTAACCCCATTAGCGTTCTAATTAAATAAAAAATTATAATTGAATTGCAAATAGGCCTTTACTTGTTTTGGATGAAGTCATCATTCTACAAGCTCTACCTTTATTGAAGTAAAAGAGTTACTTTAATTTAACTGCTAAAATTATACTAGTGAGTTATCCTCGCTTCGCTCGGGTCCGTAAAAAAACAAAAGTTATCTAATATATTGATCAGTTAACCTAGCTACGAATATCATCATACCTTATCATAATCTATCCAGTGGTTTTCCAGTGATCCGTTCCTAGACAGACTGACAAACAGATAAACAGACAGATATGAATTTAAAAAACTGTAGGTTCGGCCCCAAAAAAATTATATATATATATATATAATTATATTAAATACACATATGATTTTAGTTATTTTAGACCTACTCCAAAATATACTTTTTTAATTATTTACATATTAAATATTTTCATCACTAAAAATTACTAAAATAATTTCATTGATTATTATAAAAAATAAATACTTCCAAAGTTTGATATATAAGTATTACAACAATTTTCAGCATATCCTTTTAATATGTAAGCTATACTTTAGGAAATACATTTTAAAGTTATTACCAAAATAAACCCCAAAAGATATAAAATTTATCAGAATAAAATTCATTTATTTAGGGGTAGCTGAGTCATAAAGTGTTACTCCTATTTAGGGTTATTCCCCTTATTTGTAAAAAATTTCCCCGTTTTCGTAGGGTGGTGCATACGTAAAAATTGGTGCGTGTAAATAAAATAATTATTCTTGCATGAAAAAGTATATATTCACTATACATATTTTATTTGAATTATAATAAAAACCTGTTTTATTTTAAAGTTTATGACTGTGGGGTTCTAATAATTGATGATAAGAAATATTACGTTGAAAAAATACGTGTCTGGAATGTGACTAGTAATTATAAAATATTTCCTTATACCAAACTTTATCAAAATCTATGTAGCGTTTTTTTCGTGTTACGGTGACAGACAGACAAACAGACAAAAATTGTAAAAACTATAGACTATGTATGTCATTGTATAGATTTGACTTAAGATTTTATTGTATGTATAGTTAAGTTCGTATAACCTTTACCTAGCACTGTTGCAGATACAAGTATAGATAGTAATGCATACTACTACCTACCATGGTTATGTGGGTGCCAGGAATACCTCCATTGAACAGACAACATGTCATGATACGTTACATACAGTAGTTGCGACAACGGCTCTACCTTGATTATTTTTTTTACCTATACATTTCTGGTTTTCTATTTGAATTAGGTACTTAAATTATCCTTTTCAGACCCCTTCTTTATGTAGTCGGGTTATAGTTTTTTTAACTTTATTTTTTTATGTAAGATTGCGTATATACAAATAAAGGAACATTTATTTAATTATTATTAGGGCGAGTGAAGCGAGCCCTAACACTATCCCACAATCTGAGCAAGCCCTCACAAAGCTCAGCTTTTTGCTAGTTATAAAACACTAACTTACCATGATCACAGATCACATATTATATACTAGTTCTACTACAAAGGTATTTATGATTTTAAAAAACTGGAAACCTCGGAACATTTCACATCATTTTATACTAAATAGAAAATAATAGAGCATAATAAAGTAATTAGAGTTAATAAATGCTTTCATAATTTAATTTCGACCTTGGCCTTTCGTTGTAGTCAAATCGAATCAAGAAAGTAGCTATAACATAAACGTTCAATTTTAGTTGTTCGCTACCAGCCCTTATGTAACTTTATTACCTCAGTAATACCTATCATATGCTATGAATACTTATTATATACATTAAATGTTAATACTACACATGGAATTAAAAGAAAATACGGAACTTATAACAAAATCCAATTTAAAAGTTTTTGTCTGTCTGTCTCTTTCTTTCTGTTTTTAATTTCACACTGCTGGGCACGGGTTTCCACTCAATATAGGGAGGAGCTATAGTACATCACATGTCTTTTGTACATTTGTTAGTTCAAACAAGTGGTAATCATGTTAGAAATTATAACCATGAAAATATCATAGGTGCGAATGCTGGATTTGAACCCAATTAACTCAGAGCTTGTTACCAGTTTTATTACCACTGAACTACCGCTGCCTCAACTATGCATACTGTATTAAATAAAGTTGCTATTTTACATATAAGTTCGTTCAGCGAGAAGGGTTCATGCATAATTTCTATTTATTAAGATATAATTCATTTCATGTTGCTTTCTAATTTCTATATTCAGAATATGCTAATGAATGTCTTTGATGTGTACATAATTTGATTCGATTTCAAATTAATATTCATAGGTAAAGTAGTAAACGAGAATAGGTACGCTTGAGTTTTGATCCATTTTAAAATATAGGACTTTTAAATCAGTTTGTATTTTTTATTTAAATATATTTTTTTATAATAATAAATTCAAACATTTACAAATTAATAGTTAATACTTAAAAATCGTATATTTTTAAAGTGGAAATTCTTATTGTAATAGTCATTATTACCAATACAGTGGCCAAATCTATAGCTTTTTGAATTTTTGTCTGTGTGTCGCATCACTAGAAAACCACTCGTCTACTAGTCTTTAATAAAAGAATGACATAAAAAAATAAGCCATAATATTATCTTTCGTAAAGTAATAATTTTTATACCTTAAAAATAAATATTACATACACTTTTTTCTAATTATTTAAAAATAGAAAAACACCAAGAAAACAAACAAATAAAAATAAATTCTTACTATTATTATTCTTATAATAAGCTCTTAGAAGTTTTTAGCTTCACTGCTTATGACATTTCAATTTATCGTGAAAACAATATCATTTCCTCCATATAGCATGGTTTTTCCTTTCTGATTATATCTTAGATTTGTAATAAGAACCTACTTTGTGTACAATAAAGTATACAAACTTCATTCCAACGATCTTTCTTCGTTATTTTTCTTTTGAGACGGAAAATAAATTAAATGTATTCGTAGGTAGAGTCGTTTATAGAGAAGACATTTTCTTGCTGAATCCCAATAAATACTTCATATAAATGCGAAGGAACGGATCTGATTATGGAATAATACATAGTTTATTTTGCTTTTGGATACATTTGTTTTTGCTTTTCACAGAGATAACAGCCAGAAATCAACTACGAGTATTTCATATAACCTATTAGGTTATATGCTCGGGTCGGGTTCATCTCTACTTCCTAGATAAGTTTTAACCGTTATCTAATAGTGATAACAGTAGAAACCTATATTTATCATCATCATCAGCCCTTTTTAACGTCCCACTGATGTGAACGGGCCTCCCTCAGTACGAAGAGGATCAGGCTATAGTCCTCCGCTGGCTTAGTGCGTGTCGGAAGATTTCACATGTCTTTAGAAAACTTTCTATGTTTTCTCAGACATGCAAGTTTCCTCACGATGTTTGTCTTCACCGTAAGACAAGTGGTAATCACGATAGAAATGATTCGCACATGAACATATCAGAGGTGTGAGACCCGGATTTGAACCCGCATCACTCGGTTATCCAAGCGAGCGCGTTACCGCTGGGCTACCACTATCTATATAAAAATCTATTTATTTCTCAGAAATAAGATATTTTCCCGTGATAAAAAGTAATCTATATGTTGACTAGAATAACCAGCTATCATCATACCAAATTTCAATAATATCTGTCTGGTAGTTTTTCTTGATCCGGTCACAGACAGATAGACAAGAATTCTAAAAAGAGTAGATTCGGCTTCTGTATCGATAATACACAAAGCAATTATTACTAAAAAAAACGTAAATTAACCGAAATAATTTTTTACTACAAAAATGAAATGATAAACTGAAATTCAAAATAAACATTGTATTTCATACACCAATTTTGTTGAAAAGCTTCTCATTACCACCACATTCAGCGCTTAATTACTCGCGAACTTTAATATCGCTTGCTTGTATTAAAACTGAAATTCGTAAACACATATGTACTGATGTACATTGCTTTATTATGGAGTGAACTATGTTTTATACAGATATATACTAATATAATTTTTAACTAAAAAATAATTTCAAAAAATATAATGAAGATTGGCTATAAAGTTGGAATTTAAAAGACAAAAAATGAATTATTAATTTTATTTATTATTGAGTATTATTAGTAGTATTATTTGATCAATTATATTACTGACATAAAACCTGCTTTTTTGGGAAAATCCAGGTCTTAGATACGACGACGGAAAACATCGTGAGGAAACCTGCATATCTAAGAGAACCTATAAAAATATAATAAATAATAATAAAGATAAGCACTACTATAGCAAGTTTTTGAAAGACTCGTGAAGTCCGCCAACTCGCATTTCGGGCCAGTGTAGTGGACTATCTTGGCCTTTTCATATTTAAGGGAGATCCATGCCCAGCAGTGGGACATTAAGAAAGTGTTAAATACATATGAATCTTGGGATTACATCCTGAAGAACACTTTTTTACAGTTTCAGACAGTTTGTTAATATATTTAGTAATTTATATTTACTTAAAATTAGATATTTCATGAATGAAAAAATGCACTCTAACATTTTTTTGAACAATACTATGTTTTTTCATCGGAAAGGTTGAAAAATATTTGTAAAAACAAATAATGTAAGGATACAAAAAAATATACTTAGTATAAAATTAAATAAGACCTAGATTTTCTTCATAACCATACAAAATAGTAAACAAAACTACTGTTAGGAAGAAGAGAGGCTATTCAGACTCACCGGCAGGTATTCATCCATTCAATGTAGACGACTTGTCTGTCGCTAGACTTGTTCAGTTATTTCTTCCTTATACTTGCTTTCTTTACGTGTGGAAAACCCACAAAAGTAAGAAAATTAATGAGAAAGTTCAAAGAAAGTTATAGTAATAATTAATTAATCAAAATTAAATTTTAAATATATTTGTTAGTGTTTCTATTTAATACATTATTGGTATGATTTTGTTTAGTTTATTAATAAAATATTATATTTATCTGAGTATACATAGAAGTCAAGTTTTTACATAAGTACATATTTATACAAATTAATGTTTAAATATTTTTTTATCAATATAAATTTATATGTACAAATATTGATATAATCGATGCTAAAACAGACTTTTGTAATTGAGAAAAGTCTAATACATTTATTGCGAGTAAATTTAATGTAACTATAATATTTGTGTAACTAACATTTTTTCTGTGAAGAATCACATAGTGCTATTTCCCTCTCCTATTAAAAACGTGTAAAGCAGGAAACACTTTATATTAGAGGTTCTCAGGTTTAAGGGTTTGGTAAAAGCCTGTCTGAATTACAGATGTTTTGCGTTTACAGTCATACTTAGACATTAGGGAAAATATCAACTTAGTATGTGTTATACTATTTTTTAACCATTTTTTGTAAGTCTTTAAATATAAATAAATAATAAATATGTTGGGACATTGTTACACACAGCGCTATCTAGTTCCGTGGTAAGCTTGTGTTACGGACACCAGACAGTTGATATACTACATATATAAGTTTAAATACATACATATAATAAATATAAACACCCATGACTGGAGTACAAACATCTGAGTTTAACAAATGAATGTCCCCCGTGGGACTCGAACCCGCGACCGCTGGCGCAAGAAGGTAGGATCACTACTACAAACTGCGCCAAACGTGTCGTCTTTAAAAAAATAATTTTCATCTAACAAATTTAAAGAAAGAATTTGGCGCAGTTTGTAGTGACCCTACTTTATTACGCCAGCGGTCGCCCATTCGAGTCCCGCTGGGGGCATTTATTTGGTAAACTCGGATATTAATACTACAGTCAATGGTGTTTTATAATATGTATGTATTTAAACTTATATATGTAATATACCACGTCCGCTAACACGCACTAGGCCAGCGCGGTGGACTATGGCCCGATCCCCCTCGTACTGATGGAGCCCCGTGCCCAGCAGTGGGACGTTAAAAAGGGCTGATGATGATGATGATGATGTAATATACCAACTATCTGGTATCCGTAACACGAGTTTCCTTCGCAGCTTACCACGGAACTAGATGACACTGTTGTAATAATGTCCCAACATATTAATTATTTATTATTAAACAAATGAACCAAGTAGCAGTAAATACATCAATATTACTAAAATTATAATAATATAGAAAATATAATAGTCCATATAGATAGATATTATAAAATATAGATATAGGAGATTCTATACAAACGCACTTCTGTTCTGTTTGATCTTCTTCGCTTATAAAATATAATAAAAAACTCATATTATTGTTAATATAACTAGTTAAACTTACTCCTTATCAATTGGTCGAGGATAATATTGCAAAAAGTAAGTAAAAAATATGCCAAGTATAATTAGGTAACAGTAAAACGATAAAAACCTTTGCTGAGTTAATATGTAACAATTGATTTATACTGTATTAATGATTTTATTGCGGAAAAATATTTAATTTCTGACGAATCTATAATAAATATTATCTAGGGATGAATCCGAGCAGAGTAAGGGTGAGTCGCTAGTGTTTTATAAAAGTATGGTTGGAAATGTTAAACTTTTATATACGTACGTGTATACGGGCTTATAAAAGCTCGTCTGGCTCGCAGACGCTCTTGTTTGAAGTAGACGCTATCTGTGGCTTTGGTTCTTTAATATTAAAACAGATGTTTTGTTCACGTAAATTTTAAATACATTTCATGTAACTTGTCTGGCTGTTTATTTACTTTTTTATATACCTATGTGATTAATTTAAGATGCAATCCATCTATACATATAGTTATCAAACGTACAAATAAAATTATCTGTTAATTTGGTCTCGCTACTCTCTTACAACTGCTATACAGATTTTGACAGGACTGTCACTGACAGATAGGAGATATTATAAAGATTAATTTAAGCTACTTTTATATCAGAAAAGGGTTAGGGTTTTACTCAAAAAATTAAACCTATCTATGGACGAGCTGAGCGTAGAGATTGTAAGGTAGCGTGTGTAACCTTCCCTATAGTCCCTAACAATAAATTGCAAATAACAAAATGCATTTCTTTATTCTATAATGCAAGGAAATATTTGAAATCCAGTTTTGTTTTTATATGATGATATTTATAATAATGGAAGAGAAAATCTATACGCGACAGTTATAAGTGCCTAACTGGAGTTATTGATGATGTCATACAGGGGTAGTCACCCCAAAGTTGCCCCGTGCTTTATCTATCAATCAATGGGGAGAAATGAATCGGCTAATTTGAGTTAGCTTTATTTTGGACTGTGAAAAAGATTTTGAATACAAACCTGTATTTTGTAAGGCTAACTTAAAAAATAAATTAATAAAGAAAAGTATAATTTACTTTTTGAAGCCTGAAAGTTTTAGCATGTGAAGTTTAAAACGATGTTGTTTACTAATAAGTACTTAATAAAATACTAGTTACTTTTATTACAAGTTGGTAATTACATAAAAAATCCATGATATAAAACTTATTTGCAACTAGCGATTTACCTTCTCTCCGCTTAAGACGAACCTAAATACGAGTAAGTGTTAATGTTTATACATTTCTCAGAAATTAGATACATTCTTGACTTTCTTCTACTATAATATTATATGCTTCTATAATACATATCAACCTTCTTCTTGATCACTTTGTTTTTTGATAAAAAGTGCATTAAAATCCGTTTGTTTTCTAGAAGATTTAAGCGTACAGACGACAGAAAGCGACTATGTAGAGATTACGTGGGTTAAATTGTCGCCATATAATTCCGCTAAGGACAGACATAACTTGTGAGGTTTTAAATATTATTTATATGTCTGTCGATATCGATACCTTAATTATTGTGTAAGGATTTTTATCTTACGTATTCATAGAGCCTAAGACTTTTTACCTCAACTCAATCAACTGAGTCCTGTTGCTTAGATAGCTTTGTTGAAATTACTTAACAGTATAATATTTTTAAAAGTTTTAATAAATTATAGTAATTTGTAAGTGCCTGTTAAAATATAAAAGTATAATTCCCCCTTACTTATCGTACCTTCTTTTACTAATACTTATTTACTCGAATGTAAATATTATTAGTACTCAGACGAAGATATACTAAAACTTATATAACTTTGCCGAGATGTTTTTATTTACAAACACAACTTTTACATTTGAAATCACACTACCCTTACTATAGGAGTGACTAACTCTCGAGGGGTTGAAATAATTGCTCGTGGTCTACCCTACGTCTTGCTCAGTGAACATGTACGAACTAAGAAGACAGTATACGCCTCAATAAATTTTTCGCAGCATATTAGTGCTAGTAATTAAGGATTTTTAGTGCAATTAAAAAGGACCGTTAGAAATTCATTGGAACATGCTTCCACATTTAAAATATAAAGAAAGTAAATAAGTTTATATTATACAATATACAATAAGTATGCATTTCTCAGACATGATATATACATATTAACGCAGTAAATGGTCCTATACATTGAGCTATTATAATACCAAATTTCATCAAAATGTGTTCAATTGCTATCTCGTAATACTTGTGGTCACTGGCAGACTAAAAACACAAAAGCTATAGATTTGGCCCTGTATCAATATTTAATGTACAAATCCGAATCAAAGAGTAATTTATTATATGTATAGCGTAATTATACATCGTGATAAGCAAATTAGGTAATAACATATTATTACAAAATAAATACAACTATGTTTAAAATTTTGTAAGTTACCGTATTCTACACTCTTATAATGATTTATCGATATTACAAAAATGCGTGACGTGATATTTAGTGACCCTTCGTACGTAATTTATATTAATATTTTAATGTAAACTCGAAAATGTTGTATTGACTTTGCCACCCCAATAGAGGGTAAAATAGTAGCTTGAAAATAAAAGCGATATGTCAACAAGTGTAGACAAATGATGTATATTATAGTTTTACAGCCCCAGAAAAGAGTTCAATCGGGAGAATTCGGGAGATTGAACTGATGAGACCCGTGCCTAGCAAGTTGTTAAAAAGGGCTGCATCGAATCAAATATTCTCCTAAATATTGGAGTTCTTACAGTTGCATGACTAAAATATTTACAGACTTTAGCTTCTAAGTAAGACAAGCAAACCCGGCCTGATGCGCTTTGCGTAAGCTAAAAATAATTAACGGTATTTATAATATTGTAATAATATAAAAGTAGCCTAAGTTACTCCTTATACCATTTGCTATCTGCGAGTGAAAGTCTCGTCAAAAACCGTTGAGCCATTTTAGATATTAGCTGGAACTAACAGAGAGACAAAAATTGTAATAATTGGTTTTTTTTAAGTATCCTACAATTACTTTTATATGCATTTAGTAAAAAGCTGTTAATTTGAAATAAAAACAGATACTTCAATTATTTATATGTACTGATGTACTGTTGAGCATAGTAAAGAAAATCCATAGATCCTTTTTAAGGATCTTTAATCATTTGTTTCCTGTATAAGAGACTCTCTATGTTTAAGCCCTCTTGGATGTTTCTAAAGTGTTGCACTCAAAGTCTCTTGGACTATAAGAGCAGGAGATATATCTAGAGTGTCACTTGTAAACATTTCGAAAATAATATCTTAAAAAGAAAGAAAAGAAGTTCTTTTCATATCAAAATCAAAAAACTCCGACAAAGAAAATCTTAGAAAAAACCTATTGCTATCATTTTTGTATATCTAATAAAAAAAACAAGATATCCCCGAGCTAGGTATAATTAAAATATTAACCTTATCTTATCTGAACGAAACGTGGCCATATCACTAGTATGACAAAATATCTAAACCTTTTAAAAAATACTCTAAATAAAATTAACAATTTTTGATAACAATTACATTATACTATCTAATAGTTATGTAGGTAGGCTCCCTGCCAGATTTAAAGTTTGTAGCACAAAAAATGAAAAACTTTGATACAAACTAGAGAGACCCCTTAGACCTCCTTAATCCGGCTGTGTTGCAATATGTTTTCTAAACGGGCATCTACTCACTATGAATTAATTCCAAGCCAATTTTTTTCAAGTGGTATTCGATATTTTGTGATGAGTGAGTGAGTGAGTGAAGCCTATATATAATAGAAGTTAATAATAGAAGTTGTTAGGAAACACAGCATCCTTTAAAGCATTGTCACGGAGAGTACAAAAAGAGAACATGATTGTATTAAGTACAACTAAAAATAATAAAAAATTAGGTACAAAAATTATTTTTAACAATAATTTTACTGTATTTTCGTTTAATTCAAGAAACATTTTATAACAATGTTTGGCATCCACCCTCGCTTTTTCAACTTTCCCTTGAAAACGAGTCGTGCTATTGACATCAAAAGAGTAGTATTTTAATTACACAACCTTGTCCTTTTAATATTTGCTTGCTTTTCACTAAGTACCGTGTGTTTACTCCCTTACTTTGAATAGGACTTTGTAATAAGAGCCGGATTATTTTCCCTCGATAAATATGTAGAGGCTCTACTTTTATGTCTAGCCGACGTGACGGATTGACGTCACAAGTTAGTGTAGCCGCAGACGAAATCATAAGAAATAATAAGTGTTAGTTCTGAAAAGAACAGTTTTCGAGTTATGCGGCTCAATTAAAGACATTTCACTATCCACTCGACAAGAGTATACAAGTGATACTTTCTTAGGTTTACGCGAATATTTGACATTATAAATGAAATTATCTTTTCGGATTTTGTCGCGGATTTATTTGGATTTTTGGTTTCCGACGTTTCGAATGCTTTACAGCAATCATGCTCGCGGGAATCTGGTTAATACATATTGGAATTCTTATAACGTGGGAAAATTATATATCTTCCAATAGTTATACAAAAATTAATACAAATGAACTTTACAAATCACTCTCTAATTGAAAATAAAATTCTTTTTTCTACTATATACGACCATCTCTAATTACACACTCCGCGATTACACAAGGCTTTTATGACAACAAAGATGAATATTAAATACTTTTTTATTGACTACTGATGATAATAAACTTTAAGTTGTTTTTATTTAAGTATAGTTAAAGCTTATTTTATACTTATGCTATGTTTTGCTCAACTGTCATATAAGTTTTGGTTAAATAAATAATAAAGCTTACAAAGCTCTTCCGATTTTGCATCAAAACTTAAATCAAATCAAATCAAAATAGTCTTTATTCAAATAAACTTTTACAAGCTCATTTGATTCGTCATTTTTACACTATTAAGGTATAGAATTCAAATTAAATGTCATTCTGTAAGTCTATGAAGAAGTTACCACTGGCTCGGAAGGCAGAAGGCTACTGAGAAGAGCCGGCGTGAAACTCAATAGTTGCTAAAGCACAATACTCTTAATAGTAAAGTTTGTAAATTGTATTATATTTAGTATTTTTGTTTTTTTATTATTAATTACTTAGGCAAATTATAAACACTGTAATTACATGATAATGATGTGTTCTCCTATAATAATAGGTAGTACATAGTAATTTAAGTAGATGTAAGGCATAAATTAGATATAAGTGAATATGTACAACTGTTGGTGATCCGAATGAATAAATAAATAAATTCGGAATCGCTGAATAGATTCTAATGAAATACACAACATGTAGACTATTTTCTGATGAAGGAAGCAAAGATAAGCGCTAGTAAGAAATAATTTAAGGATTTTAGACAGAACAAACAAAAAAATTACACAGGATGAAAAACAAGACTACATCAGTAACTTTCCACTGCACTACGCTTCCGAAAACTTGCTAGGTTTTCCCAGACATGCAGGTTTTCTCACGATGTTTTCCTTCACCGTAAGACAAGTGGTAATCATGATAGAAATGATTCGCACATGAAAATATCAGAGGTGATACCCGGATTTGAACCCGCATCACTCGGTTATCCAAGCGAGCGCGTTACCGCTGGGCTACCACTGTATACAGAATAAATAAAAAAATACACGGTATGATAACTGGATTCAGTATGCTTCCAATGCACTACGCTCATCGATTTGCTCACAATGTTTAATATTAATATTTTTGTCGACAGGCAGACGCCAGCACCGCTTTCCTGCGGGCGGCGCGCGCGGGCCAGATAGAGAAAATCATCAGCTTGTTGGAGCAAGGCGTTGATATTAATATTAGCAATGCTGTAAGTAATTTTTTATTTTTTTATTTATTTATCTATGTACCACACAAAAGAAAAAGAAAAATACATATTTATAAAAAGGAAGCGGAGACAGTCTGTCCAAAGGATGACTTATCTCTTTAAGAGATTTCTTCCAGAAACCCTTGAGCGTGAGAAGGACAAAGTTATCAAAATAAAGGTGCAGTGTCGGTACAAACTACAAACGTAAATACTTACATATATACATACATACATACATATATACATACATACATACATACATTCATACATACGCATACATACATACATACACATACATACATACATACACATAACATGTGATACTGTATTAAAAGCTTTACAATTTTTTTTTATTCTTGGAACGTCTTTACTTTCATTTGTAAGTTATTTTTAGGATTCCCTGTCTTAAAAAAGAAATCAGAATAAGATCACTTCGTTTTTAGTCCATCTTTATTTTTGTCTGTCTATCCTTTCATTCAGAAGCCTATAGGTGTAGCCATAGGTGTAAAGTTGAAACTAATATCCAATAATCAAGTCTGCAAGCTCTAATATATGTGAAAATATCAATACTATAAGCCTACGCTATCAAAAGATACGGCCTTTTATGTAGCACATTTTGACGCTCGCTAGAAAACATATCATCATAGTTTCATGCTACGGAGCCCTTGATGTACGAGTCATACTCACATTTTTTATTTTCTACTACAACTAAGAAAATAATATACTAACTTATAATTGCTAACACAACTGCTAACCATATTTTTATAAAGTTATACTAGAAAAGGATCTCGTTTTAATTTTAATTTTTATTTTCATATCGACTAAGGTCGTTGAACTAAATTTTATTCCAATTAGATTATTTTTAATACAAAATACATTTTATTAAAACCTTTTGCCTCTAAACGGGCAATATTTTTCCGCAATATGTGGCTGCCATAGAGTGGCCGGCAATATTGCAAGCAATACCAGCAATATTATCGTACTGTCCCGGCTATCTGCCAGTTTCTATAACTCTATCTACCGATAGACCGGTAGATACTTTTATACGATTTTGACAGGTTGTAACTTTTAATGTGTCAAAATAGTATGAAAGTAACTACCAGTCATCGATAGATAGAGTTATTGAAACTGGCAGTATATCGGCAATCATGTTTGTATGGCTGCGTATGGCCGATATTGCCGGACGATATGCCAATATTGCAGCCACACATTGAAGAAAAATTATGCGCTTTTAGGAGTACCCTAATATTATTCCGATCAATCATAACTATGTTAGTAATACGGTTAATTGTTTTTTTAATTTAGGTTTCATAGGAAAAATGCATGTTCTAATTAAAAAAGCCATATTAGAAGTGAATGCTAACAATCATATGCGCTATGCTCAAATAACTATGTAATATTTATTAATGTTTCTTTCACATGTCAATAATGATCATTTTATAAAAAATATGACTTTATTTGCGAACTTTAGATACATTGACCTCAACAAAATGAGTTTTATGATTACAGTAGTAAAGTGCTATTTAGTAAAACAGTCTTCATGCTACGCAAGCACGCGATACAGTCACGAAAGTTTTCTATCGCTATTACGTAAATAATGCGGACTTAAATGCAGTATATTCCATAGAAATAGTTTTTTTAATTATTGTCCTAATGAGTAAAAAGTTTAAAAAAAATAAAAAAGCTTCTTATCAAGTATGATTTCTATTCAGACCGAAAATTGAAACTTTGAAGAATTCGAAAAAAAAATTATTTTAATTTCTTTCCGATACAGTTAAATAAAATGTATTACATATTAACTTTAAATAGTTTATTAGTTATTTTTCAATAATAATAAATAAATAAATTTATATATTTTAAATTATCGCTTGTTGTTGGGTTAACTACAATCGTTGGACACACTCACACCCACACACTTTTTTTTAATTTACTTCTTGCAAACTATATGAACCCATTGACATCATCAATCATCATTAGCTAAGTCTTGGTTATGTAAATAGTCCTTTCAAATTTAAACCATGAATATTCATATAACAATTTTCAATAAATGGATTTCCAAATTTGGTCTACTTGGATATTAGCCAAGTTCATGAAGACGACTTCACCGCTTTGTTCTTGTCGTAGTTCCTAGATATTTTGGCAACTGGCAAGCAAGTCGAGCTCTTCGTATGCCCCCGTAACCTTAATCTCTGATGCACCATAATATTATTGTAGCGTATGTTTGTTTGGTGAAGATTTGTTTCAATTTACTTATGTTTGTGTTTCAGTTATTTTTAACTAACTAGATTAAATATAGATTAACGACCTAGCGTACAATACCTCAATCATTGAAAAAAAAAACACACTGTGTCCTGCTATTTTCTTGATATAGTACGTTATAATATACAATTAAAAAATAAATAAATACTTCACAATTAAGTGAAATCTTTAATTTTATATGTCATCAGTTAAATGATAATGCAATGCCTTATAAATAACACATTCTATAGGGTTTTATATAATAAAATAACCTGTACAACTTTAAATTGTGTATTTACATATAAATGTTAATAAGTGATTGTAATAAAATAAATAATATTACACCGTTAAAGCCGCAAAATGAACTAAAGATTTATTATGCAGAACATCGTTGCGACCTCAAAACGTGCTTGAGTAATAAAAAGTACACTTGACTTAAACAAAGCGGTTTAATTTTACCTCTTAATCACAACGACAGTGAATCGCTTACATTTGATAAAAGAATAAAAGCGTTATTATACGTTAACTTTGTGGTATCTGCTAAAGAGAAAAAAAATTCTTTTCTAGCTTAAGTGTTTGGTTTTACCAGATTTTGCTCGAGTGTATGGAAAGTTTAAGGAAGATCCTAAAACTTTTTACTGCACCAAACTTTTAGTTATATAATATGTATATATGTGTATAATATATATAATAGCCCTTTTTAACGTCTCACGGCTGGGCATGGGCCTCCCTCTAATACGAGGCCAGGCCATAGTCCACCTAGGCGCGAGCCAAATGCGGGTTGACGGACTTCACATGTCTCCCGAAAACTTGCTAGGTTCTCCCAGACATACATGTTTCCTCACAATGTTTTCCTCCACCGTAAGACAAGTGGTAATCACGTTAGAAATTATTCGCATATGAAAATATCGGACCCGGATTTGAACTCGCATCACTCAGTTATCCAAGCGAGCTCTTACACTTTCCTACTGTCCTTTAGTTGTAAAATGAGTCTCTTCCCAATCCTGATTATTCCCTATAGTCATGCCCAAAATCATAATATGTTAAGTGTTTTTAAGTTAACCTATCAATAGCTTAAATAAAAATAAAGTAAATATCCTAAACATAGTCTCTTTTTCAGAACGGCCTCAATGCTATTCATCTTGCGTCGAAAGATGGGCATGTGGAAGTGGTACGTGAGCTATTAGAACGTGGTGCAGCTATCGATGCTGCTACCAAGAAGGGCAACACTGCTTTGCATATTGCATCTCTGGCTGGGCAAGAACAGGTTGTCAAGCTACTAGTGCAAAATGGTGCCCAAGTAAGTTTAGTTACCTTTTATGTCAATAAAATTACTTATTTTAGTAAAATAATTTATTAATAGTCTGTGAAATCGACCATAATAATATTTGATAAAAACATTTACATACAACTTTCAGGTACACGGATAGTAATTTTCGTCAATAAATTGATTGTGTAATGTTGTCCCAAATTTCAGGTCGTGTAGACAAGTGAAAAAATCTCTTTAGATTTGTATTAAGTATAAAATTCATTGGGTCACTTACATTGCAGCTTTAAATAAACCGAGTCAAGAGCAAAAGCAAGTTTATAAATATTATAATACCTAAGCTTTAAGACCCAAAGCTCATACTCCGCCTTGCCTATAATTACATATATTATTAATATTAATAATATATGTAATTATTAATTAATGAATATGCAGAAAAAAATATAATCATATTGAATCAGTAGATACTTATATAAGGCAAATCAGAAACATGTGCTGTTAACTGATTTGATAATAATTTATTCGGATCTAACCTTGTATTATACGGTGAAAAACGATTATTTGTATCGTATAAAAATGATAGTTAATGTGATAAATACATCTGTATTTAAACGTTAACCAAACAGCAGGTTCGATTATTTGAAAATTAATAAAGGCGCTTTAGATATAAAAAAGTAAGGATTTGTAAAACTTTCCTTAAAGTACACAAAATATATAATTTTCTTAGTAAAATATTAAAACAAAACAAACATACTTGAATTTGCCACTATTCAACGTGCTGAATTAAAATATCACTCATATTTTCCTTCCCTTGATCTGATTTAAAACAATATATTTCACTTACCTTTTAGCTCAGCCTCTTCGAACTTTAGCAGATCATTAATGCGTATCTCCAACAGCCAACAAATCGGTTTTCACTGCAAAGTCAGCACACCAAATATTCAGCACATTGACCCCGATATTTGAATATACCCATCAATCACATTATGGTTTATTGCAAACACTTCCTTTTATAGGTTTTTTTATGTCAATGACATTAATAAATAAGATATAACATTGAAGTGATACAGTACAATCGTTTCAGGTGTATTTATATAACACAACATTTGGGTTAATATTCATTACACTCTGATTCATTCTGGCTGATATTTTTATTGTTCTCAATTTGTAGAAGGAAAATCTACATCGACCCAACACGCCTTGTAATATACGATAGATGTTTTTTTTCTACATCAACTTTTCCTGTAAAACTTCTTCCTGCCCATATCCATGCTATGTGGGGTCGGCAACACATGTCTTTTCTTCCCCTCTCCTCTGTTCTTACATCAACGTAACATGTATTACACGCACATTATCCTCTTTAACAAAATCCGTCTATCTTATTGTCGGTCTTCCTCTACTCTTTTTTCCTTCCGCATACATATTTAACATTCTCCTTGTGATATGAATTTCTTCCCTTCACATCACATGTCCATATGCCAGTGCGTTTTTTCTGTAAATAATAATAAACTGTTTTTTTATTATTATTATTTAGTCTCACAACTATCCTTTCGTAATGCTATGTATATTTAATTTGTGTACGTGTTTTATTTCTAACGATTTGAATCAAACTTTGTATTTCAAAAGTATTGCTATACAATTGTATTTACATAATATACCTCTATGTTTTCTGAAAAAACCTCTTTTATCTATTTTCCTGAAAAAAACTACTATAACATTATTATGTAGAAGAATTTTTGGTATATGTAGGTAAAACGTTAAATATTACGTTTATTATTACAATTATAGTCGATTTTCAACAGTACGCAATAGATATATATTTTCTGAATACATTTTTATGTCGTTGTTTTTTTCTTTGAGTGATACAATTAATTTCATATGTAATTAATTAATAATTTTATTTATAGGTCAACATTCAGTCCCAAAATGGTTTTACACCCTTATACATGGCGGCCCAAGAGAACCATGACGGAGTCGTCAAGTTCCTGCTGGCTAATGGTGCGAACCAAAGCTTGGCCACCGAAGTAAGTGATTTTTATATAAGTTCTTATTCTTCAAATTCTTCAAGTTCTTCAATTCTTCAAATTCAATTCAAGACTACCGCCTTTCAGTGGCTTGAGAGTTTAGGTACAGTGTGCGTTTGTGCATTTATTGTGTCACCGTATAAGTTAAAAATACTTTACCTATTTCTGTTAAAGGTTAAGATTTTGTTTAGATTACGAATGAAGACAAAAGTTCGATACATCGCGAGACTAAATTTTGAAACTTAGTTACATATTCTTAATGATAACGAATTTATCTCTCAAATAAAGGAAATGAGGTATATCTCTTTAAAAACGTTACAAATCTCTTTAAAGACATAACTTTTTCTAGGACGGATTTACGCCTTTAGCGGTAGCAATGCAACAAGGGCATGAGAAAGTAGTCGCAGTGTTATTAGAAGCCGACACTCGCGGCAGAGTGCGCTTGCCCGCTTTGCACATTGCCGCCAAGAAAGACGATGTCAAGGCTGCTAATCTGCTACTTGAGGTAAGTTAGCTTACGTACCTACATAGGAATCTTTTCTCTGATTATATAAGATAAAAATATTTATTTCTTTAGAATAAAATAATATCTCTAAAAATAAAATTGAATAAATAAAGTCATTTAACAACAAACAAACAAACATATATATACATATATACCTACATTTGTTCATATCAATTGATTGATCTTTATTAAGTCATAACGTAAATTAAAATAATGAGTCTAAAGCACTTGGGGAGAGAGCTTTATTAATCAAATAAAATATTTAATATCTTTTATGTGTTTTTAAATAATTTATTTTTATCTATAACTAGTAGGAATTAAGTTCGATTGGTTTACAAACAAACGTTTGTAAAGTTTTCAGGTATGACCTCTTACTGAGATGAAAAAGAGCTTGCTAATTTTCATGTCGCCCTTGATACCAGATTCAGAGTATTATTATTATTTCAGATTCAGAGTTCCTATTCCTAAGAGATGTCATCATAGGGGATGCTATTGGGACTTTGTTTAAAATATCATGCAAACTAACAAGCTTAACATTTGTTACTATTCATTTTTCAGAAGTGCCTTAAAAAGTTTGTTATTTTAGAGAGAAAACTTTAAATTTCAAAGAATAATCTTTTAAATAGAGGATTTTTTCATTAGTATTCTATTTTCTCCTTTAGAACGAACATAACCCTGACGTAACATCGAAATCCGGCTTTACGCCGCTTCACATTGCGGCGCACTACGGCAACGAGGGCGTCGCGCGTTTACTGCTTGCTAAGGGGGCGGATGTTAACTGCGCTGCAAAACATAACATTTGTCCCTTACATGTTGCTGCTAAATGGGGTATGTAATGATAGCTTTTTTTATTATTTTTATGTTGGAACATTTTTACAACAGCGCCATCTAGTTCCGTAGTAAGCTAAGTGGCTTGTGTTACGGATACCAGATAGTTGATATACTACTCATATAAATTTTAAATACATACATAATATAAATATTAACACCCATGACTGGAGAACAAACATTCGTGCTCAACATATGAATGCCCCAAGCGGGATTCGAACCCGCGATCGCTGGCGCAGAAAGCAGGGTCACAACCAACTGAGCCAAACGAGTCATCTAGTAAGAAAAAGTCTCAAGTATATTTTGAAAGCAAATAACAATTATTTATTACTAAAATAGGTAAAGACAACATGGTGGCTTTGCTGTGTGATAGCGGCGCTAACGTGGAAGCCCGCACTCGCGATGGCCTCACTCCCCTCCATTGCGCCGCGCGCTCAGGACATGAACGCGTGGTCGAGGCCTTACTGGACCGTGGTGCACCTATCACTAGTAAGAGTAAGGTAAGGTGGTATTCTAAATTAAATAGTATAAGCTCGCGTTCTAAAGGCTGAAAATCAAAAGAAAAAATTTTCTCCCGTTTTTACAACATTCGTCATTGATGCTCCACTCCTTTTGGTCGTAGCGTAATGTAATGCGTAGAGTTTGTTTGTTTGTTTGGTTGAACGTGCTAATCTCAGGAACTACTGTACCAAATTGAAAAAATCTTTTTATGTTGCATAGTCCGTTTATCGAGGAAGGCTATAAAACTATTTCTCTAGATTTTCAGCCTTTAGAACGCGAGCGGAGCAGCGGGAAAGGCTAGTTTAAAAGCACTGTTATCAGATAAGCTCAAAATATTCTAATGTTTTAGAACGGCCTCGCCCCCCTGCACATGGCAGCGCAAGGAGACCACTCAGAAGCGGCGCGAGTGCTGCTCTCACGTAGAGCCCCCGTCGACGACGTTACTGTAGACTATCTCACAGCACTACACGTCGCCGCACACTGCGGACATGCTAAAGTCGCCAAGTTGTTACTGGATAGGTAGGTGAAAATATTTATTTTGCCGATGACCGAATGACGATTCAAAAGAGCTTGTAAAAGTCTATTTGAATAAAGAATTGTTTGATTTATTTTGCGAAAATTTTAATTATTTTTATTAGAAACGCCGACGCAAACGCTCGAGCTCTAAATGGCTTCACCCCACTACACATCGCGTGTAAGAAGAATAGGATCAAAGTTGTGGAATTGTTACTCAAATATGGTGCAAGTAAGTTGTTAAAAAGATCTGCTATAGTAAGCTTTATTTATGATGATTTCTTTATATCGGTTACAACATGTATTGCCTATGTCTACTAATATTATTATTATTGAGGGAAATCGCATGCTTATGTATTTATCTAAGAAACTACGTTTTGATCTTTATCAATGTGCCAAAATGACGTAATTAAGAAATTAATTTTTCTAAGCACATGGAAAGAGGATATATTTTAAAAGTATCGTAAAAATTCAAGTCAAATTTATAATAATAAGCTGATTTTATGAAAACAAAACAGTTTTAATTACGACTGTTCACATTCAAACTTCCGATCGCTACAGTTCCATAAAGGGTCAATCTTAAGATTTTATATACATATACATTTAAATAGCAACCAATATATAGGTATCCAAGCAACTACGGAGTCCGGGCTCACTCCACTTCACGTGGCCTCATTCATGGGCTGCATGAACATCGTCATCTACCTGCTACAGCATGAGGCCAATCCTGACGTGCCCACAGTACGTGGGGAGACGCCGTTGCATCTCGCTGCGAGGGCTAACCAAGTAATATACCAGTGGCAAAGTAATACTATATCTAACAATTAGTAAAAGTTCTAAACCATAAGTTATAGACCATTCGTTTTATTAGGGACCTTTTTCTATAGTTTTTCTCAATTTATTCATATTTTCCAATCTCGTACTTTTCCGATAACAATTTTCATTTTGACGAGAGATTATTAGAGTGGATGGAAATGCGAGGCTTATGTTATTGATGCCAGATAGTAGGAACAGTGCGCATATATAACGTTAAATATATAAATATAAACACATATGACTGGCCTAAAAATGCATACAAATGAATACCCCCAGCAGGACTCGAACCCTCAATCGCGGCTATTCGACACAGAAAGTAGGGTCACTGCAAGCCGAGCCAATATGTCGTTACTACATTTTATTCGCAACTCAAAAACATTAGACGACTCGTTTGGCTCAGTTGGCAGTGACCCTACTTTCTGCGCCAGCGGTCGCGGGTTCGAGTCCCGCTGGGGGCATTCATTTGTTGAGCACGAATGTTTGTTCTCCAGTCATGGGTGTTAATATTTATATTATGTATGTATTTAAACAAAATTATATATGTGTAGTATATCAACTATCTGGTATCCGTAATACAAGCCTCGTAGCTTACCACGGAACTAGATGGCGCTGTTGTAAAAAATGTCCCAACATATATACAACATATATTTACCCCAGATTTATAAGCTCGTATAAAACCCCAAACTTCCCCGAACAGACAGACATAATTCGCATTCTCCTCCGCAACGGGGCGGCGGTAGAAGCAAAGGCCCGTGAACGTCAAACCCCCCTACACATCGCATCACGTCTCGGCAACGTAGATATCGCAGTGTTGCTTCTACAGCACGGCGCAGACGTGCGAGCGCACACTGCAGACCATTACAACGCACTTCATATTGCTGCTAAACAGCATAACCATGATGTAAGTTTTCTTGAGCTTTTGTTAAGTTAAGGTTTTTCGTCACCGACATATGACGGCTTTTTTAGTAATTTGAGGAAAGGTGCAAAACTTACTGGTTCGGGACTCCAACATATGACGCGAAGACGAAATCCGGCGCAGACTGGCGACCACAGCGTCATATTTTCGTCACATTTTGATTAATAAATAAACTGTATAAAAATGTTTATGATTAATTATTTCTCGGAGGACCAATAGATCTAAAAACAAAGCTAAAAAAAATGAAAATTTAGACATTTTACACATAATTAGTTGAAAATTAAAAAATAAATATAGTTATTGCTAAAAACATAGTTATTCATAATAACATTAATGGTACTAATATTTTGTTATCTCCTGTAGGTGGCATCCGCACTGATTGAGCATAACGCTCCACTGACTGCTACAACTAAGAAAGGTTTTACAGCTTTACATTTAGCTGCTAAGTATGGAAATCTTAAGGTGAGTGAAAATTATTGATGCGCTATATATTTTATTAATTTATTGAGAAAACACTCGTTTTAAAAATGTATAAACAATATTTATTAAAAATGAAATAGAAACTTGTAATACAAATATAAATATTCTAGAACGAGTAACCTATCAAAAAATATTAAAATAAAACAGTATTTCTTTTTACTTTACAAGTAGTAACTAACAGTTAGCAAAAAAGAAAGGAAACAGGTTAATCTAACTAATGCCTTATTTCTAATATTATGAACAAGACTATACTATATAATTGTTTAGCGTTGAAAAATTTCTTTAAAGAAATAAATGTCCTGCTAAGTTCCACACTAACAATATTACATAAGCTTGAAAACTTAACTATAAAAAAGTGGATCTACTTCACTATATAAGTGCCTACTACCTAACCAGTTTTTTAAAGAAAGCTCCGGCTAGCAAAGCAAATAAATCCACAAAATCTTCAACCAACTACTAGTAACCAGTAAGAAACCACAGGTGGCGAACCTTCTACTGGCGCACGGCGCGTCGCCAGACCAAGCGGGCAAGAACGGTATGACGCCGTTGCACGTTGCAGCGCAGTACGACCAACACGCCGTCGCCAACACGCTGCTTGAGAAGGGCGCGGATGCTAAGGTTATAAACTTTTTGATGTTTTATTCTCTCTCTATTTTATTCTACTCCATTTTGGTACGAAATATTACCATATATTTTGTATGAGAAATATTTTTGAAGTGAAACTTCTTTATCGACGTATGGGAGAAATTTTGTAGCAATGTAAAAATACAACAAGAGCAATGATATTATAATAAGAACAATGATAAAATAAATTACTCATTAATTGTATGCATGTCTATAATAATAAAATAGCTTTAATTTAATACGGAAAAAATTGTTTTTCTTAAGTTAAGCCTTTCTACCCCATTTTCGTGAAGTTGCAAATAGTAGAAAAATGATATGTCGTAAAGAAGTTTCACTTCTTACCTGTGTACTCTGGTACACACACATATTTTTTTAATTATTTTTAAATACCTTTATTGAATTCTCATGATTTTAATTGTTTAAACCCTGAAAAATATTAACTTGCACTGATTTATTTAGTAAGAATTTAATATAGGGGTTGGTTTAAAATATGGTAATATAGGTATTCCCTACTAATAGCTACCTATGATACCTTACCTACTATAACCTAGTAACTAGGATATATGTAGTAATACCACATATTTCATAGCAAACTTATCTACAATAAAAAATACTATAATGAATGATGTACACACAGGCAATAGCAAAGAACGGCCACACCCCATTGCATATCGCGGCGCGTAAGAACCAGATGGAAACGGCTGCGACGCTTTTGGAGTATGGCGCGCTCACCAACGCGGAGTCCAAGGCTGGCTTCACGCCGTTGCATCTTGCTGCTCAACAGGTTATAGTCTTTTATGTATGATTTTGTAAGTTTGTCAGTGGATTTTCGTACAAATTCTAATAAAAATGATAAATAAAACTATCTTTACGGATTTTGTCGCGGATTTATTATGATTTTTGGTTCCCGGTGTTTTGAATGCTTTACAGCAATCATGGTCACGGGAGACCGTTTCATTTATAATGTCAAGTATGCGCAAACCTATAAAATATAAAAATATATTAAAGTTAACTAACTGGTTTCTTATAATGTATCATAGGGCCACACGGAAATGTGTTCTCTCCTCCTCGAGCATGACGCAGATGTAGATCAGCAAGCCAAGAACGGCCTCGCCGCTTTACATCTAGCGGCGCAGGAGGACCGCGTGCCAGTTGCTCAACTCTTGGTGAAAAATGGTGCTGAGGTATGTTAGGAATGAATTATCTATAAGTGATATTTTACTAATGTAATTTATAGCTTATACAATTCCAATTATTTAATATTAAAACTAAAGAAATATTTTTCTTAAAAAGAAATAATTTATAGCCAGAATTATCTTACAAATCTAAGATGGCATTCTACACGGACATAATATACACTTTTTTACCACAAAGCTACTCTTAATATTTTATTTTAATTCACTTTTCTCACTCACTTGGATAACCGAGTAATGCGGATTCAAACCGGGTCTCGCACCTCTGATATTTTCATGTGCGAATCACTTCAATCATGATTAATTGATTACCACTTGTCTTACGGTGAAGGAAATCATCGTGAGGAAACCTGCATGTCTGAGAGAAACCTAGTTTTCGACAGATATGTGAAGTCCGCCAACACGCACTAGGCCAGCGCGGTGGACTATGGCCTGATCCCCTTCGTACTGAGGGAGGCCGTGCCCAGCAGTGGGACGTTAAAAAGGGCTGATGATGATAATGAATTCACTTTTTTACAAAATTAATATTTTGTAAGTCAACATTCATAAACTTGTAATATTCATCTAGATGGACATCTGCACTAAGGGCGGCTATACACCGTTACACATCGCCAGCCACTATGGACAGATCAATATGGTGCGCTACTTGCTGGAGAATGGTGCTTCCGTTAAGGCTCAAACTTCCCATGGGTAAATTGTTGGATATATTTGTATAATTATAATTCTATTTCAGCCAAAATACTAAATATGTATGATATAAAATGGAAATAACAATATTGTAATGAAAATAAAGCGTATTAAGAAAAAATAGCTAGAAATAACAAAATATGAACCATGATACATATGTCATAGAGATATAATAGACTCAGTTTGTATTGATCCTACTTGCTGCGCCAGCATGTAGTATATCAAGTATCTGGTATCCGTAACACAAGCCTCGTAGCTTACCGCGGAACTAGATAGCGCTGTTAGTAATAGCTCAAAATATTTATTTATTATTTATTTTCTATCACGTGACATAATAATTAATAGATTTAGTCAATTAAATATACATCATTGAAAATAATATTATTTACCAGTTACACTGCGCTTCACCACGCCGCGCAACAAGGACACATCAATATCGTCAACATACTCCTCGAGTATAAAGCCGATGCTAATGCCACTACAGTTGTAAGTATATAATAACTAAAACTAAATTATGTTACTTACTGATAATTACTGCCTCGATGGCCCAATGGCTAGCATGGTCGGCTACACAAATGGAAGTCCTGGGTTCGAGTGTCAACTTTAGTTATTTAATCGAAAACCCCAGTACTTACACAGTACTGAATTGAAACTCAATCGACTTTCATAATAATAATCATTAAGAATATTAATGTTTTATCTTATGTTTATTAATTTCAGTCAGAATTTGTTTTAAGAAATAATGACAATATTTTTTTAATCAATAAAAGGCACTTTATTAAAAACAAATACATACATACAAGCTTTTTTCGTAGCTTACTACGGAACTAGATGGCGCTGTGTGTAATAATGTCCCAACATATTTATTTATTGGTGCACATATCCCTAACTCCTGAACTATAAACCTGTGTTTCAGGAGCTATTACAATATAATAATATAATATATTTTCTCCAATAGAACGGCCAAACGCCTCTCGATATAGCGTCCAAGCTTGGCTACGTGACTGTAATGGAGACGCTGAAGGAGGTGTCAGAGCCGTCTCTGGCTGCTGCTGTTGATAAGTACAAGGTGGTGGCGCCTGAGACCATGCTCGAGACCTTCATGTCAGACTCTGAGGAAGAAGGAGGTAGCTTATCATCTTTTTAGACCATATTTATTCAATTTACTAATACTTGTTGTAATTAAGATTAGAGCTTTTTATTCTGTTGTTAAAATATAGCTCTACTTCTAAGCTTTTACTTTTTTAGCTTTTTTTAAAGGGAAATGTGTGTTTTTTTCTTAATTATTTAGAGGGTTGTGCTTAATAACATTAGATATTCTGAATTTTTTGGTATTTTTGCAACATCTCTCTTTCTTCCTGCGTATTTAACTGTTATATTTTAATTAGTAAAGAATTTAGATTATTAATATAAATTTAAATTTTAATCGATTCATTATTCTAATATACTAGTACTTTACACGTGAGACGACTACTTTATATCTATATATAACTAGTATATAAACTATCAGTAAAGAGCTTTATAGTTTATTACGCGCTAAATACTTTAACTTGAATACATTTTATCATGAAGATATCTTACATCCCAACTGACTGACAAACACCACGAATGTACCACAAAAAGACAGTAAACAATATATATATATATATAGAATTTTTAATTTTATTTAATTGTTACTTTAGATTTTTTAGAGCGAACTTTTGGTATTAAAATTAAAATTCGTCTTGTGGTGTATTGTTATCGATTATTGTACTAAATAAAAAAATGTATGGAATTTTAATTTGAATATTAAAAGGTCGCTCGAATAATTCTAAAGTAATGTACTAATAAATTTAAGAAAATTATGAGTACACCTTTCAAAATTTAAATTTTTTAACTGAAACTTTCAGAAACTTATTTTTTTGGTCTATAAAATTATACCGTAACGAAAAAAAATAAAAAAAATAAAAAATCGAAATTTGACGATTTTTGAAATTTTAATAAATTCGGAGTGACCTCTTAATTTTTTTGAGCTGTCTTTTGGAGAGGGCTCCTTAAACATCAAAACTAACATTTTTTCACACGAGACTCAAAAAAAATAGTTGGTTTTTTTGCGCCACCCTAATATATATTAAATAAAATATCATCCCAGGTGAGGACGCGATCCTGAACGACCAGCCGTACCGCTACCTGACAGCGGACGACATGAAGTCACTTGGCGACGACTCGCTCCCTATAGACGTGACAAAGGACGAACGTACAGAGTCCGCCATGAGTCATAAGAATGTTATGGAGATATCCCAAGGTGCTAAATATTTCTTAGTTATTTTTAATAATAGTAGTAGTAGTTTTTAAAGATATATAAGTAGGTATTAATATGAGAGAAAATAAGCTTTTTAAGCATATACCGTGTAAAAATTTGTGGTCTAAGTTTAAATGAAGAATTTTAGTATGAGGAATTTTCTGAAAGTACAGGTTCTATTTTATTTACATAAATATTTTTTGCATTTAGTAGTCTATTTATTGTAGAGAATTGCATAGCTCATTTAAATATGTATAATAAACTTAATGAATTTTGTCGATTATTAACGAAGTAAAAAATCCTCAATCAGTCTTTTTTATACAATTTATATTAAGACGCAAGAAATATCCTTAAGTTTTGATAACCTTATTAGCCAAGCAACCCTTAATAATATGATATTATAATTCAAGGTTATTATTTTTCCATCTGATATTTAGTTAATATTCTATTTTTTTAAGCAGGATCAGTAAACGGCATGCCGTACCAACCACACCAAGAGGTGGTGGTAAAAAGCATCAGCCGCTACAACACGTCGGCGCCCGAGGGGTACTGCTACAACGTGGACCCCACACAGCCCAAGTCAGTTTCCACAAAGGATATTATTGAAGTGAAACTTCTTTAGAATCGTTGTGATTTCAAACTCGATGAAACGAAAAAATAAGTCCATAGTACCAGGCGCTCAGAGACGGGGAAGAGTTAGCCTTAGTTAGATCTCGCCCACCGCGAGTCAGTGACATTTCTAACTCTGTCTAACTCGTGGGTGTGACCTTCGCGCCATCTCACTCTCTCAACGAGCTTAGACGGGGTTATTTAGTATAAATATTAAACGAGATTTAAAAATTACTTTGCCAAAGAAGTTTTACTTCTGACATGTGTACTTTGTACACACGCACTTTTTTTTAGGTTTGTTTTAATGGAAAATATACAATACAATAAATAATTAGATTAAAAATTCTAAACTTAATCTTAAAACCAATCAAGTTGAACAGATATCTGATACATCGAAAAAGTTTGCCCAGCACATGATGTTTTATAATAATGGTGCATTGAACTAGTGGATAGTTAATTATATTTTAAAACTACTTGTATGAAATGTATTTTTTTTATTTCGTTTTAATATTTTCTTTTAAGACTTGTAGGGAGATGGAGGAAAT
Source organism: Boloria selene (assembly GCA_905231865.2). Classification (NCBI taxonomy): domain Eukaryota; kingdom Metazoa; phylum Arthropoda; class Insecta; order Lepidoptera; family Nymphalidae; genus Boloria; species Boloria selene. The sequence goes on from HG993156.1 coordinate 3,036,964, forward strand.
ATAGAAATTAAATAAAGTAAAAAATATATAGATAATTTTTGGATGTTTACTTTCAGACTTCGTGCTTAATAATAAAATCTTAAATTATGCGCATGCAACTCTGGATTGTTGGAAACAGGAAAAAATTACAGTGGAAAAAGTAAGTTATTAAAAATATAATTTGGAGGTAAAGCTAAAATAATAACAAGTACTATATTAGGCAATAATAAGTAGTAAAGAATTCGCTTGGGAAACTGAGCAAAATGGGTTTAAATAAAAAAAATGTTGTGGTGTCTTCTATTGTGGAGTCAAAGATTCTTTTTAATAAACAGATCTTTCTAGATCAATAGATTTTTTTCACTTTATTCTTCCAATTTTAAAGGTGACCTTTTGTAAACACAAAAAAGTGTCTCGGTCGAAATATAACACTTATTTCCGTCAATTTCTCAGTCGCCTTTGTTAAGAATACGTAGTCCACCGCTTCAGTTGCCTTACACTTTACGTGTCGTAATACGAAATTTAAAATAATTCTGATATTGTTCTTCATACATCTTAGTATTCTTGGTGGATACGCGGTTTTTGAAGTGAAACTTCCTTAGAATCGTTGTGATTTCAAACTCGATGAAACGAAAAAATAACTCCATAGTACCAGGCACTCAGAGACGGGGAAGAGTTTTAATTTAAATTCAAGTTTTACTTCTGACATGTGTACTTTGTACACACGCACTTTTTTATTAATTATCAACCTATAAGATGATTCTATATATCTATTACAAAGAAATCTATAGTTTAAGGCAAAATAATTATACTTTGTTGCCTAGAATAAATCGCTTTCTAGCGATAAGGCCGCCTATTGTACTATTTCTCTATGTATTTACTATGTAATGTTATATAATGGTGTGCAATAAAAAATATTTGATTTGATTTAATTATACTATGTTATCTACCGCACATAGCTTCCTAGTGTCGTTCTTGGTGGATGCTCGGGGAGGCGCTTTGCGCGGTAACCGCGGCGGCGGCGTGCGTGTCATCGTACCTCCACTGTCCGCCCAGCAGCCAACGCGCATCACTTGCAGGTTCGTTACTTACTATATTATGTTTATTTATATATTTATTGAAGTGAAACTTCTTTAGAATCGATGTGATTTCAAACTCGATGAAACGAAAAAATAAGTCCATAGTACCAGGCGCTCAGAAACGGGGAAGAGTTAGCCTTATTTTAAATTCAAGTTTTACTTCTGACATGTGTACTTTGTACACACGCACTTTTTTATATATTTATTTATTTATTTAAATAGGATTACCAACAGTGTTATAAAAGTAATATTGTTTTAAAAAAATGTAGTTATAAAAATAAGGTCATCTTTTATACACCAATTAAAGGTAAACACAACATTGGTCGTAACATAAAATAAAACAAAATATCGTAATTAATAATAATAAATTCAATTAAATAACTAATTGAAACGAAAAAAAACAACAAATTGAAAATAGAAAAATGAAATAAAGCTTAATTTTGTTTTAATGAAAAGTGAACTTTTAATTTTTTTTTAAATCTAGATAAAGGATCGCCAAATATATCTATGTCTATAACTTTGCTTAACATATTATACAAATTACACATTCTTATTATTGGGGAATTGGCTCTAAGATTGGTGCGTACATCCGGGTAATTTAAAATTCGATGTATTGGTTGTCTAGGGAATTTAATTGGTACAGAGATAGAAATTTGTGATAGTAGATGGTCGCAGTTATATAACTTAGTGTATAGATTATACCTTACATTCATCACTACATAGTATAAAACAAAGTCGCTTCCCGCCGTCTGTCTGTCCCTATGTATGCTATTATTAAAACTACGCAACGGATTTTGTTGCGGTTTTTTTTAATAGATAAAGTTATTCAAGAGGAATGTTTATATGTGTAACTAGCGGTTCGCTCGCGCTACATCTAGGGACGAACTCGAGCGAAGCGAGGGCGATTCGCTATTCTAATATATAAAAATGTCGCGTTACATTGTTTGTAATCGAAGTCCTCCGAAACGGCTTGACCGATTTTTATTTATGATTTTTTGCTGTACATAATCATCATCATCATCATCAGCCCTTATTAACGTCCCACTGCTGGGCACGGGCCTCCCTCAGTACGAGGGGAATCAGGCCATAGTCCACCGCGCTGGCCTAGTGCGTGTTGGCGGACTTCACATATCTTTCGAAAACTTGTTAAGTTTTCTCAGACATGCAGGTTTCCTCACGATGTTTTCCTTCACCGTAAGACAAGTGGTAGTCATGGTAAGAATGATTCGCACATGAAAATATCAGAGGTGCGAGACCCGGTTTCGAACCCGCATCACTCGGATATCCAAGTGACTGCGTTACCGCTGAGCTACCACTGTCTTATATACTGCGGTGTATATAATAATTTGAGAATATAATAATGTGTTTAAAAAAGTTTTGCTTTCTAGCTACATCCTACTACTACTACAACCTATAAGGTATCATTTCCGGAAAATGCTTAGAGTAATTAAATGTTGTTTAGAGTCAGTAAATTGTCGAAAACAATGACAGTCTTCAGTCTTAGTAGGTTTATAGTAGGTACTGTGCAATATCATGGTTTAAATGTAACAAATCGATTTTTTAATATTCGTTTTCAGATATTTGAAACCATCCCGCATCAATCACATGCCACCTCTGATGGAAGGAGAGGCGCTCGCAGCTCGCGTTCTCGAAATGGGACCAGTGTCTGCAAAATTTTTAGGGTAATTATAAGTTAAATGTAATAATTTTCAATATATTCAAGAACATAAACGTACTTATTTTAATGTAACAAGGATTTTATTATAGGTAAATGTTAGATATTTTTGCAAGTTGAAATATTTATGGCGGCACCAACCAGACCTGTTATAAATATTTATTTCTAAAAAATCCTTATATTTAAACCAAATTAAAATTGTTACATACCATAGCAAATAATACAAAATTCACTTTTATATTAAAGAAAAAGATTTCATTGCAACCTTAAACTCACAAAAAAATCATGCTTATTGTACTTTGTAGTTTCCAATTACAATGATTGCTATAAAAGTAACGTCAGGAACTTAACATTAAAGTTTCAAAATCTATACTAATATTATAACTAACTAACTAAACTAACTAACGCGCTAACTTCAGAAACTACTGTTCGGAATTGAAAAATTATTTTTGTGTTGGATAGTCCGTTTATCGAGAAAGGCTATATTACATCACGCTACGACCAATAGCTCCTATTGGTCGGAGCATCAATAAAAAATGTTGCGAAAACGGGAAGGGAGGGCGTTAGATCTGCGAGATATCATACCGCTCGACTCAGAAAAAATGTGGTTTTGAGAAAGCGTGCGAAGCCGCGGGAAATGCTAGTACGATACATAAGTTTATTCAATTCATCATAAAACCCCACCAGGCCAGTAATACTAGAGGTCCCACACTACGCGTCGCTACGCGGCAAGGAGCGCGAGATCGTCATACTGCGCTCCGACAACGGCACGTCGTGGCGCGAACACAGCGCAGACGCTACTGACGACATGGTGCAGGACATACTGCATGAGACCCTGGAGATAGAAGGTGGGGGATACTTTTTGAAGTGAAACTTCTTTAGAATCGTTGTGATTTCAAACTCGATGAAACGAAAAAATAAGTCCATAGTACCAGGCACTCAGAGACAGGGAAGAGTTAGCCTTAGTTAGATCTCGCCCACCGCGAGTCAGTGACATTTCTAACACTATCTAACTCGTGGGTGTGACCTTCGCGCGATCTCCCTCTCTCAACGAGCTTCGACGGGGTTATTTAGTATAAATATAAACGAAATTTAAAAATTAGTTGGCTAAAGAAGTTTTACTTCTGACATGTTTTTATACCATATTTATTTAATACCATAAAATTCGTCATAAAAATCACAACCAATGAGTAAAAGAAAATAGGAGGAGGTTACACTGTATAAGTGTGACATAACCTCCTCCTTTTTTGAAGTCGGTTAAAAAGATAAATAATAATAATTTATTATCAATCTTATAGGTAAGTTATGTTTTAACTTGCTACTTAGTATAGATAATACTTTCTTAGGTTTACGCGAATACTTGACATTATAAAATATGAAACTATCTTTTTGGATTTTGTCGCGGATTTATTATGATTTTCATTCATTCAGAACCAAAAATCATAATAAATCCGCGACAAAATCCGAAAAAATAGTTTCATTTATAATACTGTGTATTTGTTTAATATCATAAAATACGTCATAAAAATCACAGCCAATGAGTAATATGAAAATATAATATACAATGTGACATACCCTCCTCCTTTTCTGAAGTTGGTTAAAATGATAAATAATAATAATACTCTTTATTAACAATCTTATACCTAAGTTACGTTTTAACTTGCTACTTAGTACAAAAAAAATGTTGGTTTGTACGAGTATAGAGTCGGTTTCTTGATTTTCTGCCTTTTCAACATAGGCCTTCTCAAGTGTTCTCCACAACGATGTATGATTAAAAAATGAATAGTTAAATTTAATTGAAATCGACAATTTTTTGTCTTTTTTGTCGTTTTGCTCACTCTTTTCACGACAGAATTCTGGGTTCAATAACTCTTGTTACTGTACGAAGCACAAAATAGCAAAGCGCGGGTGAGTTGCTAGAAAAAATAAAAAGGTGAAACAAAATGTCTTTTAATGTGATTTCTAATAGATAGTATATCAATACGTATTTATAGAAACCAGTGAAGAAGATAAGGGTTGGGACGCACCGCGTGTGACGCGTATTCTTACGCACGACTTCCCGCAGTACTTCGCGGTGATCTCGCGTATCCGCCAAGAAGTGCACGCCATTGGACCTGAAGGTATTTAGATTGCTGTATATTCGTCTTCTAAGTAATAAAGTAAAATAACAAAATAGTTTTTTAATTCTTAATCGTTTTTACAACAATTTTGTTCGAGTCTTCCCAGTAAGTAAAGTAAGTAAGTGATTATTTGTTAAAGCAAATTAACCGAAGGAGTATTTAATATAGGAATATTGACTTTTTAATTTCAATTCTATTTAAAAATACAGATTTGATTATATTATTTTAACGTGCACTCCAAAAAATGGGAGAAGAATATTTCGACCTGTTTAATTTCGAGCTTTTACAGGAAATTTAGTACAGAAAAATACTTAGTCTAAATAAAGACTCGAATCCAGATTCTCTAGATCTGAAGCCGCACGCTAGCCATTAAGCGAATGAGGCAGCTATCAATATTAGTACCTATAATATACATAAATACACTGACAATTAAATTAAATTCTAGTACGTAAAATGTAACGATTCAAAAGTGCTTGTAAAAGTCTATTACAATAATCTATATTTTTTATATGATAGTATATAATTTATTCATTTTTTTTTTTTATTTCTTTGTAAAAGCACACTTATGTTGTACATATACAGCATTTTCAAATTAATTATAACAATAATAATATGTCTGATATGCAATATGCATGTCAATAAAAGTGTAGATAGCATTTCAAAATTCAACAATTAAAAGTACAAAAAATAAAAAAAAATATATATAGCATATATAGTTAGATTCAATCGCATTTTAATTACCTGTAATTATTTCAACAGGTGGCATGGTGTCAAGCTCGGTGGTGCCGCAAGTACAAGCCGTGTTCCCTCAAGGAGCCCTCACCAAGAAGATCAAAGTGGGCCTTCAGGTAAACCTTTTCAAGCCTCGTAAAGGTGTTAAGGATATGAATTTGAAAAAGATAACGGTCAACAATGTTTCTAAGAAGAAACGGTTCTCCTTAATTTGGTAGTTTTATCATAATATATGATACGTATATAGAATACCCGATCAGTATTTTTCATAGTGAAGCCGTATACAATAATTATAGATATCGACTAAGTCGAAATTAATAATCAAAGCTTATGAATTGTATCGAAATAAGATTTTTAAGGATTTAGCGCTAATGTTGATTGTGGAAGTGTTGAAACAATATTTGGGCTTAACAGGTAATGTTAACATTATCTCATTTTTGTTGAAGTCCGCTTCAGCTTTTATAGCACAATTGGATTATTTTCGATATAAATCGAAATTTTTAAATGATTAACATTAAAATGTTTCAACACTTGACAAAATTAGTTGTTCTAATAAATATAACGTCGATTGAAGAGGCCATTGCCCAGTAGTGGTTATAATGGGCTAATAACATTAGTGTTAAAAATCAATTGAAGACTTGAATGGATGAAGGTGATCTGTCATATTTTCGAATTATCACTGTTTTATGCAAAAATGTAGGTGTTATTGGCGTATAAATGGTTTTAAATCTTAATTCATCCATATTGAATTATTATAGTTCAGTTCACTCTACTTCACAGCTATTTTATATATTATGTGCACTTAATATGCTATCTTTAAACTCAATTTTCTCGAAATTAGAATTCTGCGACATATCGCATTCATCCAGTCTTCATAATTTTAAGGCAATAAGGAATTTTTAAAATTAGTTTTAATGTTCTTTTTCATTACTAATTTTAATCAAAAAAGCATATATTCTTAAAAGGGTAATAAGTAGGGTGTGTTTGTAGAAAGTGCAAGTATCAACGCCAATCCCATTGTGTTCTATATAACGATCATAGCGAGTTTACCTAAGAAGTACAAATATGGATGCCAAATTTTGATTATATTTAGTTTTGTATTCAGATTATATTTATTTTATTATAAGGAAGTTTTTTTAGATATTATATTATATACAAACATTTATTTGCACTGGATTATTATTTATATTATATAACTTTTTATGTCTTTTATTAATTAGGCAGATGTTAGATACTCTTAGAGGTGGTATGTCACTGGTCAGATCTCTTTGCCTTAGGAATTTGGCATAGAAATCTCAATGGCTTAATATAATTAAGTATAATTCGCGTCATGTAAAAAAAACGCTGGCTGTCATGTTGCGCAGAGGCGATTTATTAGCTAATTTGGTGGTAAGACGCGGGGGGACGTCGAGGCACGCGCCGCATACTTTCCGGCTCGCTATTGGTTTGTCAGTTCAAAATACTATCGCGCACACAAAAGCTATTAAGTACGAAATGGTTTTATATAAAAAATAGAGAAAAAGTATTTTTGTCGTATATTATTTTATAAAGAGAGAGTCTTATAATAATGCAGTTAATAATTTTAAAAAATATGTTAAATTAATAATTATATTTTTGTAAGTAAATTAAACATTCTACACTGAATCAAACATGTTTTTTTAATTAATATAATTCTATTTAATGACATTCTATCTAATATATTTTTCAATGTACCTGCCAATAACCAATATACGTCGTGAGCGAAGGCTACTTCGAAAATAAAAGAATAGGCTTAGCAATTTCGTATGCGAATGTACCCATGCGCAAACACACCACCAGTGGTGGGGACCACTTTCTTCCAGCGTTCTTTTTACGTGACGCGAACTGTAAATAAAATAAGAATTCATATTTCCTGATGCGACACGAGACTGTCATTAAATTATTGATACAAACGGTACTGTAAAAATGCCGATATATAATACTAAGTACGTGGTTTATTCGAAGTAATCGCAGTGAATGAATAAAATGTGTTGAAATTCGTGAAGTTAGATTGTTTCATTTAAACTTAAAAAAGAGATTTGATTAATGACATACCAATAGCGATATAAAGTAAACAAAAAATACTGTTTAAATAATGCAGTCAAAGCTGTATACTTAATACGGACAAAAATTGGCTACAAAGATTTGATAATTTTACAAATTCTTTAAAATTTACCAAACTTTACACGGGTTTTAGAAATCAATTAGATTTTAATTGTAATTTAGTACTTAATAAAAATATTATTATGAACAAACGAAAATTGATTTTTTACGATCATATATAAAGCATTCTAAACGAGTGATTGTATACACTAAAAAATTATATAAACATATCGTTACCAAACAGTTACCTTAGTTAAGACATACGTTACTCCTCAATGTTATACCCAATAAATTTAGTAATCTCTTAAAAGTACTGTAGATGAAAATAAATGAATTTTGACGCCAATCGTTTTTCAATTGAACAAGCTTTTTGAATGTGAAATCACTAGAAGTTCTCTCACATATGCGAGTTTGAATATAATATAGGAGTCTCTTGTTGGTCTTTAGGTTAGTTAGCATGTAAAAACGTGATGAAATTAAATATTCTAATATGTATAATGAAAATTTATTAGTTTTGCGTATTTTTATTGTCATATATTTGGTACAGTGCTTGTGTTTTTGGAGTGACGTAAACGTTAGGTATAGTTCGTTTCAACGAATAGAATATATGGCGTTATGTTGGCAGCGATGTTTTCCAGTGTTGCTACATTACCTATACTAACTTACCTCAAAATAAGGGTGATTTTAAGTATGTTTTAATTAGATTCTTATATATTTACATATAAATTATAATTTTCTAATATTTACGCAAATTTCATTTATTATGAAACAACTTTTGGAAATGACTTTGACAGTCAGGGGTGCCAACATAAAGCCATAGGTACTATTTGTTGAAACGAACTATAGTCATAGTATTTAAGACACTGCTAAATTTATTGGGTAATGTGTGTTAGCTTAAGTTAATGTATACTGCTGTGAGATTGTGAACTTTATTTCCTAAAGACCAAACGTGAGATTTGCATGTATTCATTTGCATTATTTTACTTAAAGCTTTTAAGTGTTTTTTGTTAAAGCGCATGTGTGAGAAATATTTGGTATGATTTCTGTGCTTTTCTTGTGATTTCATAATTCATTAACGCTTTCGCACCTTTGTGTCTACCTTCTTTTCACACCATCACTGTTATTTCTAAAGTTTAGCTTCTTCTATAATTTTGGCGTTTAATCTGGTGAGTAATATTTTTATTACGTTTGGTCTTTAGTTGCAAAGTTTCATAATCTCAAAATAGTGAAAAGTATAACAAAAAAGCAAACCCAGCGAGCCTCACTAGGTGTTAGTTAAAATAAATTAAACGGTTTTAATAATTTTCTAATAAAATATAAGTAGCTTAAGTTACTCTTTATAACATATGCTATCTGCGATTGAAAGTCTCGTCAAAATTGGTCCAGCTGTTTCAGAGATTAGCAGTAACAAACAGACAGACAGACAAAAATTTAAAAACAGATGTAACTATCGTATGTAATTTTAAATGCATTTAGTGAAAAGCTGTTAATTAGACACAAGTAGGCACTTCAATTTGATTTATACAACTGATATTTTGCAGGCGCAAATAATAGATTCGGAGCTAACAGCTAAGTTGCTCGGTCGGGGAGTAGCGGTGTCCCCGGTTGTGACTGTAGAACCGCGAAGACGGAAGTTCCACAAAGCTATCACCCTCAGCATGCCGGCGCCGCGTCCACACACCCAGGGCATGACCAACCAATACAGTACATCATCAGCCCCAACTCTTAGACTACTCTGTTCCATTTCAGGTACGCCTATATTTTTGATTTTGTCATTACCCCTTAGGAATTTAGTCACTGAATTCAATATATTTTTTAATATTATCTTAACAACTATCTGAGAATGCTAAATATGAAAATTTTGATAAATTGTTTTTAGTGACTAAACAAGTTTTGTAATTTGTGAAGTGTTGCAATGGAGTATGGCTTGTGATCTGCTGTTTATTATGATATGTGATAATATTGTATTACGGCTTTGCCGACGTCAAAGGTAAGTAAGCTAGTGAAGTACGAGAATAGGCTAACAAGTAATGCTTATTGAACCTAATAGGTATCTGTGTAATACCTATATTCCATTACAACACATGGTAGTAATGTCATAGACCGGCTCCATGAACCAAACGTTACATGTATATTGGCTAGACAATTTCATATAAATCGGTAGCAATAGCAACATTTCCAATTTCTTAGATTTACTTAAAAAGATAGTTCGATTAGTAATTACTTATACTCTATAGTTTTTCTTCTTTAAAAAATGCTACCGTAGTTATATTATGACAATCGATCATATTTTATTAGTAACAACTCTATCCCAGATATCTAGACAGTGGGATAAGCATGTTAATCGAAAAACATAATTAGTTTAGACTGTAATTTTGTTTAACTCTACAAAATCAAAATACAAACTGAATATGTAGGGAATATCAAAATTGTATACCGTATAAAAAGCGCTTATAGCAAATACACAGAGCAGCTAAAGGGAGTTGTCCCTATGTGTGCGTTTTGTGCGTGTCTACATTGTCTTTGTTCTCGTGTGTTTGTGTGTGTTGCACGCTCACCGTGTGTGGCGTTTAATTAAACGCTGCCTTCTATTCTACGCGCACCGACAGGGGTATTTCGCAAAAGATCTCTCGAAGGTAAAAAAATACTAGACATACTTTACAAATAACTAAAAAATCAGTACGTCGGTTAAGTTTCACGATTTTTTTTAATTTTGATTTGTCCCTTAAATATTTTGACCCTTGCTCATCCATCAGTCACTGTTATTGTTGTCTATAGTCATAGGGCTATAGATGCCAATAATACTTTTTGTTTTCTCCCTTTATCACTTTGAATGCTTTTTCCATATCTTGCTTTAACTACATTCTACCTCTATGCACGGGCTGAGAGTTTTTGCTTTCTTATTTCACATACACTGTATCATATATAATTAATTTTGGGATTACAAAAAGATGCACAGCAGTTTTATCACTTAATCTCGGTTTAGCATAACTTTTTCTTATGCAGGATAATTAGACGGTTTTTACAATAAAGGCACATTATGAGAAATTATAGCACGAATGTACCAATTGTGATGATAAGTAATATGTTTAATACCGTGTCGGTGCCACACAACATCTCACATTCAACATTTCTGCGTCAATATTCCCAATTTTTTTTATTATTTTGCTTCTACTGGTCCAGTTCTTTTCCAAAACGGCCTATCAGTTTCATTTTCTTTATCATCTTATCTATTTTATCACATTTATTTGTATCATTACCTCACTGTTCAGGAAAATTTTTGTTATTCAGGTCAGTTTTTCTTTTTTTTTTCTTTAATTTTGAAATTTATTTTAGTGATTGTCCTTCGAGAGATCTGTTTTTCAATAAATCAGACCAGAATTTTTACCGATCGATTTAAAATTTACATAGTTCCATTATTTTTAATATACAGCACTATGTTTAAGTAACCAAAACTTTTTAAAATGTGTCACATTTTTAATCACTTTCATTAAAATAAGTATAACACGGTACGTAATATTAGTTATTTTCCTATGATATATCGTCCTTGCTTGTTGTGTGTTTGCTATAGGCCGTTTTGGAACCATTTTGTTTTATTTTTGTTTTTTATTAACCTATCTTTCCAATTAATATTTAGTTTCGAAATCAAAACAAACAATTTATATTGTTAAAAATTTAAATTGTTAATACGACACTTTTCTTTTCAGTACATTTTCTAACATGTTTAAATTAGTTAGTAGATAAGTAAAAATGAGGCATTGTATATAAATACATATTAAGACGCTTATTGCATGCATTAACATGTTGAAGAAGACAAAATTATTATGGCAGCTGAAATAGCAATGTAACAGCTATACTGCCTCTATAGCTTGTAATAATGGAACCTTAATAAAACCAAAATTTTATTATATGTAAACTAATTATTTATGAAAATATATAAAGTAAATGCCAAAATATTTAAACAGGCGGGACTAATCGGGCTCATTGGGAAGATGTGACAGAAAATACGCCATTAACGTTTGTAAACGATTGCGTTTCCTTCACTACCACTGTGTCTGCTCGATACTGGCTCATCGATTGTAGACATGTCGAAGAAGCTACTAAAATGGCAACTGAATTATACAGGTAAGAATTGAACTACATAAATAGGAAAATTTGTAAGCGTTGAATTTGAAGTTAGGAGGAGAGTAACATTTGTAACAAGGGTACAAGTATTACTAGTACTAGTAAATAAATATATAATGAACAAATCAATGTGTTGGGAATTTAAAACATAGCACCATCAACTTCCATGGTAAGCTACGATTGTGCTATGGATACCAGATAGTTGATACACTACACATATGTAATTTAAGTACATACATATTATAAACACCCATGACTGGAGTACAAGATTCATAACTAATTTTCCCCCAGTGGGTCTCTGACCACAACCGCAACCGCTAGCACTTCAAGTAAAGTTACTACAAACTAAGCCTCGTCGTAATTAATTAAAACTAACTCAATTAAATCGCAATAAATAGTTACTTTAACATATTCTATCATTTAGGGAGGCAATCCATGTACCATTTATGGCTCGTTTCGTCGTTTACGCAAAAAGAACAGACGAGTGCCAAGCTCAGCTACGAATGTTCTGTGTCACTGATGATAAAGAGGATAAGGCTCTGGAGAGAATTGAAAGATTCATACAAGTGGCGAAAAGTCGTGATGTTGAGGTAATATTGTTTTGATGACATGCTACGAGTAACATTTGTTAGGTTTCACATTCTCAGACATAGTATAATCTACCTGACCTACATAATAAATTGTTAAACGGATATTACCGACTGAAGGTTATTTATATCAATTTATTGATTCCTCTTTGTTTACGTATTGTAGAATTTATAAGTAATCTATTTTTGGTAATCATAAATGATTACTTAACGTATTTTAACAAATTCTATCCATATTGTGATGTTTTGGGAATTTTAGAATACTGATTAATTGACGATTTAGGTTCACGAAGGCAAACCCGTTTATCTTGAATTCGGTGGAAATCTCGTGCCTGTTGCCAAATCTGGCGAACAAATATCAATACCTTTCCGGGCATTTAGAGAGAACCGAGTGGCGTTCCCGGTAATGATAAAGACCCAAGACTTGGAACCGATGTGTCGATGCCAATTTATGAGAGATCCAAAAGTTCCAAAAGGCGAGCCATCGCCTACACCTGTAAGTACATTGTGCCCTTACAGAGTCATTAAGCTAGTGAAGTTTGTTTCCCGAATATACCCAAAACACTGTTCCCGCTTTAATTTATCATGCTATTTTACAAATTCCTAACAATCCATTACTGTGTTGAATATTGTTTTTAAGATCGCGGTACTGAATATAATGGTACCTGATGACTTACCAGTAGAAAGAACTTCACCTTTACCAGCAGACATGGTGCCGAGACGTACAGAGGAGCAAGAGTTGCTATGGCGTCAACGACTTAGTGACCCCAGGTACTGATCCACCTCCTTAGCCTACTAAATCCTCAATCTTGTTATACATATAACCTTTGCTCTAACCTAATGAGATAACCACTTGGAAAATAAATTAAACTTATAAGATAGTACATCAAGATGAAAAGAATATGATTATTATATCTTTATCTATTTAGAAGACCTAGAAAATATATATTCGATTTTAAAAACACGTTATATAAAAGGGAGCATTAATGTAAGTATATAAATGTTTACGCAAGGTTATATTTTTAACAAGATCAGTTTGATGCAGTAATGAGATTAGCCCGATTTACCCGACGGCTCAGACCACTAGGCAAGACCCATAGTACTAGTTCAGTATTAAGTTGTTATTTCATTCTAGAGCTCGTCTGAGAACGTAGGAAAGTAGCGTCTATTGTGAATTGTGTAACGTGAAAGAAAACATAGTCTTATTTATATTTTAGGTTCGAAGATATTTGTAACTTGCTAGGTAAGGACTGGGTTGCGCTCGCATACGAGCTAGGCGTGAGTGTCGCGACCGTCAACCAAATACAGGCAAAGAGGATTTCTACGGCGGAACAGGCTCATTTGATGCTAAAGTTATGGAAGACACAGTCGGGGACTAAGGCTCAAGGTAGTAGTTAATTATATATTTTTAATTTTATCGATAGGTTAAAATTTAATTTTAAGAAACTTTACGTGACTGAAAATTAAGATGATTATATTCTTTTCATGATGAGATACTTTAAACATTTTTGAATTTTTTTATAAAAATATATACAAAGGGAGAATGACATAGTTTTATTCAAATTATATTTTTTTTGGAAATGTATGTATATTTTGAATATGTAAACCTGGTTAATATGGTGTGAAAAGTATTATGTTCTATATAATTGGGCTTATATACATTTTAAATATATAAGAAAATAAAACAGTAGGTGTTTGATGCTTACAATTTTAATAACTAAAATATTACTTAGTTAGTTATTTTTTTATTTTTGTATGTGTACTTGATATTGATGTTTTAAGGATCAGGATAAATATGTACATTGTGTTCTAGTAGTTCTAGATGCTTTAAATATGTCAACAAATAAATCAACTCTCTAACGGCTCATTAACATAGAGACCTAGTAATGTTTATTTAATGATTTTTTAATATAATTTTAACGAATAACATTGATAACGTCATCCTACGTGTGTTCATCATACATATAGGATTATCTGAAGAAGTTAGAATATTTTTTCTCGTAATAATTATTATTACTAATTGTAAACAATCGTATACTCGCTTCTCCTGTCTTGTGTACATTTTTTTGTCACGTGTTCTTTATTAATTGCTAAATATTTATGCAAGAACTATTCAACTTATAGACAATTCATTGGAGTTAGCGCTATGTCGCATTGGAAGAGACGATATTATCGCACCGCAATCGGAATTAACGAATGAACGAAGAATTCAAAGGAATATTTACCAAGATAGACAAGCTTCGGAAGAAATTGAAGCATATAAAGGTATTTCTGAACATTTCTATAATTTTAAGTGTTTGAGACTCTTCCCTAGATTTAGCACAGGCAAAGCCGCGGGATCTGCTAGTTATGCATATAAACCTTCCTCTTGAATCACTCTATCTATTAAAAAAACCGCATCAAAATCCGTTGCGTAGTTTTAAAGATTTAAGCGTACTATGGAACTAAGCGTAGTACGTATTAAGGATATAGGGGCTGAGAAAGCGACTTTGTTTTATACTATTTAGTGATTAAATAATAAAAATCACATATCTTATTTTAATTTGTTCACATAAATGGCACAGATTCTTATTTATTATTTTTTACTTACAGCTGAAGAAGACAATAAGCTAAAGGAAAGTATTTATGATGATAGTGAAATCGAAGAGACTACGAGAACAGAGGACTTAGACCAAGACGAAGCTAAATATTCACCCGAGGAAAAATCAGTAGAAAAGAGCGAAATGGATAGGACACCCACACCGAGTGAAGAAAGTGAAGAAGATGAGGGTACGCAAAATAATAAATATATTTGCACTTGTATATTACGGCAGCCACTGCCGTAATAAAAATATAAATTGTATACATAGTGGTAGTACCATGCTTGTTACCTTCGGGTAGCAGCCAAATGGGCCGGCACGCCCCGTATAGTACCACTCTCTCACAGAAGACCGGCGTGAAGTGGCAGCTATGCTGTCACGTTTCGTCCGATAAGTGAGAGTCCGGGAGGTCCACTCCCTATCCCTCTCCCTTCCTCTTCCCTCCTTCCTCCGTCTTCCTTCCTTCCACCGTCTTCCCTCCCTCCTCCCCCCCCTCCCTTTCCTGAAAGGCCGGCAATGCATCTGCAATGTCCATGGGCGGAGGTCATCAGGTCACTTTCAGATCACTTTACATCAGGTTAGCCTCCTGCCCGTTTGCCCCCTTTTTACCATAAAAAAAGCATATTTTTATTAAAATTCATTAAAATTAATTACGAGTATTATGTTGTAGTATTATTTTGTATGTTTATTTATTGACATTTTAGATGTAAAGCGTAGTGTGGCTGAGAGGAAAGAACAAATAACTAAAAAATTAAGTTGTAGCAAAATACCATCATCGAAACAGAAAAAAGAATTACGCGAAGAAATTATAGAAATAAAAACGCAAATTAAACCAGACATTAAAAAATTCCAGGACATTGAGCAACAGGTATGCATAACTCTTAAAGCAAGTACTTTTTCGAAAATATTATCTGTAATATTGCTTTATCTACATTTCAGGCAAAAGCTGAATCAAAATTGGAAATTGTCCGCCCTAAAAGTTCACCATCATCAGAAAGAGTGGATGTAGATGGTGAAAAAGAAATTGAAGGGCGTAAAGAAACAATTAAAGAAAAGAAGGAAGAATTAAAACAAGAAAGGACTGTGGAACAATTTAGGAAATATGATCCGTCATCGCCAGGCAAACCTACACCTAAGCATTTGCAAAGGCATATGCGTAATGAATCCATGAGGTTCCCTTCTGGTGATTTTTCTAACGTAACCATTACCCCAAGAAAATCTATCACGGTTGAAACATCAGAAACAAGGCACACAACAACTGAAACTAAAACTGAAAGCCTTACGAAGGAGGTGATTTCGCAAAAAGAAATAGATAGCGCACGGTTAGAAGAAAAGTTAGACGATGGTGATAGATCTCCTGAATTAGTCACTGAGGATGCAAAGGATATGGCTGAAGCCCCCTTAAAAGATAAAATTAATGCCTTTGAAATAAAAATTTCAAAAGAACCAACAATCGAACCTACTAAAACCATAAAACTTACTAAGGAAGCACTAAAACGACATACGCAAGAACAAGATCAAGCATTGGAATATACACAAGCGTTTGTGAGAGACCAGTCAAAGCAGATATCAAGTACAGAAACCCAAATAATTATTATAGAAACCGACAAGGATATTGGAACTGTAAAATCTGTCAAGGAGACGATACAACATTTTGATTCCAAAATCAAACTCGACGATAAACCAAAACAATTTCCTAAAGCTATGAGAACCGACTCTACATTAGTACAGGTATCATCAGAAGAAGACAGTGAGTTTTTAAAGAAATCAACTGACTCAGAAACGGAAACAGAGTCACAAACAACTGTCAAAGTTGAAAAAGATAAAAAATCTAAGTTCGAAATGACTAAACATTCATTCGAGACTCGAACTGATATTAAAGATTCATACGATTTAAAACCAAAAGGCAATGAAAAAGCCACAAAGAAAGATGATGATGATAAAAAAGATGATCAAGCGGTGATAATAAAAGAGCAAAAGCTTGAAAAGCAATTGACTGATGAACTTCGATTAAGAGTAAGTGAAGAAGAAATTTCAGAAGCGTTAGAAGAAAAAGATGTTTCAGTTGATGACAAAAATAAGGAAAAGGTAAAATTTTCTCATAAAATCTATGTAAAATTAAGTTTATAAGTTCATAACAATATCAATTTTTTATATAGATTGAAACTCAACACTCAATAGCAAGCACAAAATCTGATGTTAGCAAACACACTAAGACTGACTCTGTTGGATCAGACTTACAAGATGTTCCAGGCCGAAAGATATCCCAGGAGTCGCCATTACCGTCTGGCATTGATAAAACCGATTCCTTTCCTGATTTACAACAAAGTACAGAGAAAGATGTAAGCTTTGTATCGCAAACTGAGTCTAAGGTACGAGTAAAAACTGTATTATAAATAAAATAATGAAAATGTTATATATAATAATAAAATGAGAGGCTAAGTTAAAGTATACTATATGCATTATTATTTTATAAATTATACTAATTCTATATATTATTATTATTATATACTAACTGCCCCGGTGGTATAGTGGCTAGCATGTATGGCCACACACACACACATTGAGGTCCTGGGTTCGAGTCCCAGGTCGGGCCTTAGTTATTGAGTCTTACTGTTTAGTAAGCATCAATAACAGCCCGGAGTTGGGAAGTTGGCGATGTGTCACCCCATGCCTCGGAGAGCACGTAAAGCCGTCGGTCCTGCACCTTAGCTCTCACTGGTCGTGTCAAACAGTCATCCCACCGGAGTATGAGAGTGATATAAGTGATATAAGAATAGTTCACTTGTGTCTGCGCGTACATTTGTGCATTATAACATCTCCTACGCATTATAAATGAAACTATCTTTTCGAATTTTGTCGCGGATTTATTATGATTTTTGGTTCCCGACGTTTCGAATGCTTTACAGCAATCATGGTCACGGGAGAGACTAAGGTATTAGACGTCTCCGGGGGTTATATACTTGTACTGTCTGTAACAAGTATATAACCCCCGGTAGTATATTATTATTATATGAATTAAGTATTCACACATTATAAAACTATGAATAATTCAAATATTGCAGATTTATTCAAAGGAATCAAAACATAGAAGCGATTCTTTAGATGAAGCTTCACAGTTTTCTGATTTAGATGATCAGATGGGATTCAGCCCTGCGCATAGACCGACAGATAAACAAATCAATGAAGAAAAAATAGTAGAAACTGAAGAAAAATTAACTCGTATAGCTGAGGAAACTCGACATGAGACTCTTGAATTTTTAAAATACGAAAGTGAGCATAGTGCCCAAGTTCATGTATCTTCACTAACGGCTACAGATTCTGAAAAGGTAACATGCATTTTAACTACGGGAAATTTAAGTATATATTAGTCTTCAAAATAGTTTTAATAAACATTGATTTATTTTTAAGGTCGTTACCAAAGAATCGCCTGTCATCAGTGCTAAAGCACGCCAGTTTATCGAAACAGTTCCTGAAGATGATTCAGTGCAAGAATGCTTCTTCTCTAAACGTATTTACTCAGATTCTTTGGAAGACTCTGATCATACAGATTCCAGACGTCATTCTGAAGCAGATTCTTTAAAATCAGATCAGTCTGATATAAGAGCCAAAATATCGTCATCTGATTTCGATGAACGCGCAGAATATGAAGGGACAGCTGATTCAGGAAGTGGTTTTGGTGATGAAAAATTTGAGGAAAGTATTGGCTTTACAGCTATTAAAATTGACAGTCAAGTTTTAGAATCGCAAAAGCAAGACTCAGATTCGACATCAACACAAATAGATGATGCAGAAATAATATTTAAGAAAATGGCACCCAAACGCCACTCACGAACTGAATCTGTATCTATCACAAAGCTTAGTGATTTAGCAGATATAAAAGTACCTGCCAAACAAGAGTTCCAAATGTTTGTTACAGAAGCTGAGGACATAGATCGATCATTTGATAAAGATGAACCATCAGATAAGATTTCCTCAGAAAGCAGTAGAGAAATTGAAATTTCTGATCGGAAATCATCTGAGGGCATTTCTGATAAGATTAGTTCGGAAGACGCTGTGACCGATAAGAAGACTTCTTCGGAAGAAGAACCACTAAAAGAAGATCTCGTATTTGACAAGGAAAAGGAAACAGAACTAATAAAATCAACAAAAGAAAGAGACGTCGAAGGAATCGATACAATGTTTAAAGGAGATACTTTGAGTAAAGGTGAGTCTTAGATTGTATTTATTGGCTGATGCTAGTCGTCTGCTAGTTTGACGAGTAAAATAATTTAGTCGTCCAACAATTGTTGGATGACTTAATTATTTTAAAGGCTGTTGCTAGTCATCCGATAATCGTATTAATAAAAAATATATTATTCGTCCGACTATTGTCGGTTTGTACGAATATCTATC
Organism: Boloria selene; assembly: GCA_905231865.2. Taxonomy (NCBI): domain Eukaryota; kingdom Metazoa; phylum Arthropoda; class Insecta; order Lepidoptera; family Nymphalidae; genus Boloria; species Boloria selene. The sequence continues at coordinate 3,056,353 of HG993156.1, forward strand.
ACTTTTTTGATTTCTAATATAAAATAAGCGATTTTTATGTGCAGGATATACCTATGCCAAAAATAAAAAAAATAACCTTAACCTACCGAGCTGATAATTTATTATTAAGATCCCACCCACTTTTAATAAGTCCAAGAGTTTTTATATGTAAAAGAGCTGGCTCTATAGAGTCGTCCTATGAAATTTACGTTACTAACACTCCCTGAGAGTATGTACCTACATCAAAACAATGTACAATAAAATGGTATTTTGTAAAAAGTACTATAGAAACGTCCACAATTGCATTCACGAGTATGTTAAAACTTAAAAAACAAATTGATTTCTCTGTGAGCCATTTAAGAAGCAAAAAAGTCTCAGTCGCGATATATCAAACACCAATTGTCGGACGAATAATATTTAATTTATTCGTCCGCTTATCGGATGAATAGACACTTTGGTATTTATTTAATATTTTTTTAATATAAATAACATATTTTTATTATAGTTGAACCAGATAAACGTCAATCTGTGACATCTGTTGGATCAGGGTCAGTAGGTGAACTATGCTTAGATGAGAAACGTCTTTCGGATGCGTACAGTCTTACTGAATCTAGAGATTATACATTTGAAGAGTCTGAAGATGACATTGGAACTCATGGTACTCATGTAGATATAATAAAAGAAAAGGTTGAGAACAAACAAGAAATTGAAGCAAGACCCAAATCTCCTAGTAAGTAGCGAAATTTAAATTGTTTTTATATATATCTAGCGACTCGCCCTCGCTTCGCTCGGGCTCTTTCCTAGATTTAGCACAGGCAAAGCCGCGGGATCCGCTAGTTATGCATATAAACCTCCCTCTTGAATCACTCTATCTATTAAAAAAACCGCATCAAAATCCGTTGCGTAGTTTAAGTAGAGAAAGCGACTTTGTTTTATACTATGTAGTGACTAGCAGTACCTGCTGGTTCGCCCTTGTTCATGTTTTCAATCCCTTCTTAACTTCACAAGATCACTCGCTGGGCTACTCTGTAGATCCCATTTCATCTAGATGATGATGATCATAGATGTGCACACCTCTCTTCCGCACTTGGTGCACCTTCCTTCGCTGCCATGCCCTGAACTTTAGTTTTCTATTTGTATGTTGTTTAGATTGTCATTTTAAAATTTGTAATATCTTTTGAATGGAGAGTCTGATTTGAATAATTTAAAAAGTAATCTTGAACTTAATTTGTTTGTTTTATTATAAGTAATCTATACCTATATGTTTATAAGACACATACGGTTGCGAAAGTGATTACACTCCCTTATATATACAGTAGCAAAATCCACTCTTAGTCGACGTCAACTATTAACTATCTCCCTGCCAAATTTATAGTCTGTAGCACTAAAAAGACGAACTTGCGAGAGCCCTTAGATCACCTTATATCGTAAAATCCGTTTTTAACGGACGTCTGCTAACTTTAATAAACTACTTCCCTGTCAAATTTCTTAGCAAAGATTTTAGCACAAAAACTGAAGGACTTCCATAAAAACTTGCGAGAGCCTTTAGACCACCTTAATCTGGCCTTATTACAAAATCCGTTCTTACCAGATGTCTAATAAATATAAACAACCTCCCTGCCAAATTTCATCTTTATACGTCAAGTGATTTTCGATATTTCATGGTGTGAGTGAGTGAGTGACCTTTCGCTTTAATATATATCCCAATATATTTATGTGTCTCCTGCACAGTGGGCTATGAGATTGAGATGACTCTCAATGAGATTGGTCACCGTAGCCGTAATCGGTCTGGAGGATGACATTAATATATTTTATAATATATTTACAGGCAAGGGACCAGATCCGGGTAAAATAGCCAAGTTAACTCATGGAGACTCATTAGATGATGTGGAAGGTTTCCCAGAAGATCATGTTACTGATTATGTACACAAATTGCCACATATAGCAGAAGTCAGGTATATGGCATTATTGAAATAAGTTATTTAAAAACTTTCTCATTTGTATTTTACAACTTATAAATTTTATATATTTTACAGCTTTATGCCAGATAAACAAATTGCTGGACAATTTCTACTTAGGGAACGTGAGGAACAACTGAAACGTGAACTTGCATCTGAAACTATTCCATACGCAATGGAACTCAAAGATGATGATACTACTTTAAGTCAATCACAAAAAGCTGTAGCTATGCAAAAACAAGCCGTACAAACACCAACAAAGCCCAAAGAAGTCGTTGACGTAAAACTTGAACATGATAAAAAAGAGACGTGTGAAGATAAAACTACAACGAGTACAGAGTACAAATCGGGTGAATCAGGAGAAAAAATAACCATCACAACAGTTACTGATCTTAGCGAAGGGCCATCAGGGGAAGAAATCGCACGAACAACTGTTACTGAAACTAAAAAATATCCTTTAGGTAGAGAAACTGTCTCTACCAAAGTATCTGAAAATATAAGATTACACAAAAAAGAATCCATTGTTACATCCTTAAAAGAAACTGCTGAGCCTTTAGAAGGAGAATTAAAAATTCATAGTAAGGAGGAAACTAAAGAAAAGATCGAAGAAGATGTCATTGCACTAGAACCTGATGAAAAACTATCAGAGGAAAAGAAAACTACTTCAAGTACAGAATATAGAACTGGTGACTCTGGAGAGAAAATAACCATTACTACAGATACAGATAAAAGTTATGGGCCATATGGAGAAGAAATTGTCCGGACAACTGTGACTGAAACTGCTAAGTATCCTTCCGGCAGAGAAACTGTATCTACCAAAGTATCAGAAAATATAGTATCTCACAAAAAAGAAGCTAGTGTGACTCGTTTATTGGAATCCTCTGAACCTTTAAAAGATGAAATAAAATATAAAGCTGAAGGTAAAATAGAAGAAAAGGTTGAGAAAGACAACGCCATAACTTGTAAAACTGAGACAATTGAAGGCAAAAGTGGTGAAAAAATTTCAACAACTACCCGTACAGAAGTGACAAATACTCCATCAGGAGATGAAATTACTAAAATAACTGTTACCGAAACAACAACGTTTCCGACGGGAGACGTAAAAACCTCTACCAGAGTTTCAGAATCCATAAAAACAGCGGAAAAGAGAGAGGTTTTAAAAGATATTAAATTGTCAGAAGACAGAAAGGATGACATTTCTTCTAAAGATTCTAAAACCACAAAAATAGATACTCTAATTGGACCCGCAGGAGAAGAAATTACTACAGAAACTGTAACTGAAATATCTGTAATGCCAACAGGAGAAAAGATAATTAAAACCACTGTTACTGAAACAACGAAATATCCATCAGGAAAAATTACAATGTCAAAAAAAGTATCAGAACAAATTGAGTCAATAGAAGAAGAGGAGGAAATAATTACAACAAGCACTTCTGAAGTTGCTGACAATAGCTTAGAGAATAGACTTCAAAATATGCTAATGAAGTCAGATGAATTAGCAGATGAGACACATACGAAGACTTCAACTACAACTAAAACCATAAGTGGACCTGGAGGAGAAGAAATAACGTCAACAACTGTAACAGAAGAGACTAAAGCTCCTACTGGAGAAGTAAAAGTAAAAACCACCATAACTGAAGTAACTAAGTATCCTTCTGGTGAAGAAAGCATATCTACCAAGGTATCAGAAACAGTAAAATCTTTTGAAAGTCACGTAAGTACAATAAAAGAATCCAGATTAGTTAAAGATGACGTGATATTTTCAAGTAAAACATCTGAACCTGTCATAATAAAGGAAAAACTTTCCAAGATAATGGATCCGTCTCGAGTTTGCGAAACAGAGGAGAATTTCTTTCCTGACTCAAAGAAAATAGATCCAATTGATAAACAAGCACCTGAAACTCAACCATCCAAATCTGATCTTGGTGCTGCTAGAGTGAAAATACACGATACAGTTAAAATTATTGACGACACTGAAGATATCGAGGAATATCTTACAAAAGAGTTAATGTTAAAAGATGCGCAAGCCATAACAAAAGAACAAGTTAAACCTGTTATTGATTATATCCTTCAAGAGGGAACTATCGTAGCGGCTGCTCGAAGTCCAGTTAAGGATAAGGACCTTAAAACTATAAACAAAGAAATAGTTGAAACAGAAATGAGATTCTATGATGCTAAAGTCCCTCAAAAAGAAGAGAGAAGACATTCTTGTATTATTAGTCCAGCGGTATCATTAGAGAGGATTGCAGAGTCAGAAAGGGAAATAGAAGAGGATATAGCTAAAAAAGATATAGCACATCCTTCTAAAGAAGAGAAAATTAAACAGGAATTGAAGAAGTCTGATTCGGCTATGAAACAAATGGCTGATAATATAGAAATAATCATAAAACAAGCGTCAGAAGACTTAGATATATCAGACGAATGCGTTTTAGAAAAAGAACCAACTAAAGAATTCGACGGTGAAGTTTCAGTTGACTCCATCATAGAAGAAGCGGTTCATACTCTAGAAGGTTATTTAGAAAAATCAGCTGATGTAAAAACCGAGGAAGTCGAAATAACAAAAGAATCTGGTATACTTAAAGATACGAAAACGTCAAAGGAAAGGCCTGGTTTAATGAAATCACTTTCAAGAGACAGTGGAGAGATAGTAATTATGCCTAAGAAGAAACAAGTTAGAACATTCTCTGTGCAGAGTTCTCCGGATGAAGTTGAAGAACAAATTTACACAGACTCTGAATCAGGTATGGGTATTAAACAAGTTAATTAAAAAACTTCAAGGAACAAAGTTCTTTTCGCGGTTTCTGCTATAAGCCCTTATATTACGCCATCAAACATAAACACCAACGTATATTGTACAAGATTCGAGTTTAAGGGCGGCATAGAGTGCACATTAATAGCTAAATATATATATTCCTTAACACATAAGTATCGCCTGATGGCCTGGTGAACTTAACGTCACATTATATTATGTAGGTCGCCCGATAGGGCAATAGTATCTGGTAATAATAATTATCACTAGTACTAAAAGACGACAAGTATCGAAGAATATCGGATATCAATACATCAGTATTTAATATATAAATAAAATTGAAGTGTCTGTTTTTAATTTCAAATTAACAACTTTTCACTAAATGCATATGATAGTATATACGGTAACTTACATAAAAAACTAATTTTTAACTTTTTGTCTGTCTGTCTGTTTGTTCCAGCTAATGTCTGAAATGGCTAGACAGATATTGACGGGACTTTCCCTTGCAGATAGCTGATATTATAAGGAGTAACTTGGCTACTTTTATTTTATTATAAAATTATAAAATGTACCGACTTGTCGGTAAAGCCGTATAGTTAACGTTCGAGCAGGCTGTAGTTGTCGGAACATCACTAATAAAAACTCTTTGATTCACTTTAACTTACGTCCAGCGAATCATAGTATGGATAGGAGTATGTATGTGTAATGATGTCTACAAACCTTCCTTAGCACTTAATACTTATGATTTCCTGGTACTGGTACATCACAGAATAAACAGTTTCATAACAATATAAGTACGCGGAAAGGAACTTCGTTCCATTTGTTAATTCATTTCATATATTATACTTTGAATTTATTAAAAATAAAATTAAATATATTGGCATATGATAAATTCTATGTTTGAATATTAAGTAATCATATTTTTTTCAAGATATGGATAAAGCAAAAGTTTTAGAAATTATTGAACCTTCTTCTGACGTGGATGGAAAATTACCTACTTCCAGTTTTGATATAAAGAAAATTCGCACAGATTCTCTTGATGATGCTGATGATTTCCCAGAAAAAGAAGTAAGGATTTGTTGATTTTGACTAGAATCTTAACTATTTGTGTTGGTCAATTAATATTCTTTAAAAATATTATAGAAAATATGATTGTTTTAAATGTTTAATTTATTACTCGTGATTAATATTGTAGACTGAATTTTTCGAAGATGACGGAAAATATGCTGAGGGATCAGAGTCATTTGTATCAGACTTAAGACAGGAAGCAGCTCAAGACTCCGCACCAAATTCAAGTGCACCACTGGAATTTGAGAATAGCATAATGGGTGATAAATTTACAAAGAAAACACATTTTGCTGACAGCATTTTACGCACGGACTTAGTGTCTAAATCAACAACTGAATCTTCAGTAACTACTGTGATATCGACTTTAACTAAATCTTCCGATGATGATCAGAAGTCAGTTTTGGAAGATGGCACTTCAGCTGATTTATCTAAAATGAGTGGAGCTGACCTTGTTAAAGATCCATCTAAAACATCAATCGATACAAAGGAAGATTATAGGATAGATGATCAGATTGAAGATCGAGGCACCCCAGATTTATCAAAAAAATCGATTGATCTAACCAAAGATTATTCAAAGTCTTCAATAGATAGTAAAGATACTTCTAGAGATTTTGCAACAAATGAACTGTCAAAAGATTCAACAGTTGATTTAACTAAAGATTTTTCAAAAGCTTCAATAGAGAGTGTTAAAGAAATTTCAAGATCAATGGATGAAAAAACATTTTCTGAAGAGCATTCCTCATTCGATTTTTCGAAAACTCTGGCATCTGACGTATCAGAAGAAATTAGTAGAAATAAAGATTTTACAGAAGAAGACAGATCCACTTCCAAGAGAATTCATATTTCAACAAGTCCTTCTCAAGAAACTTCAGTTATGACAGAAAGTAAATTATTCAGTGAAAATGATGAAAAATCTTTTGAGAAAGTTAAAGTGTCAGAAAAAGACATTGTTGGAATAAAAGATCAGTTTCTTAAAGAAATTAGAGATAAAGGTGAAAGTCTTAAGCATGATTTACTTGCAACCGAAACAAAAAAAACTATACTTGAAGATAAAAAAGAAGGTGCAGAAATAGATGATGAGGTGGAAAAAAGTGAAAAGGACGACGAAGTACCGGATATGAGAGAATTGAATAGGAGGTGTTCCAATTTATTAGAGGATATCTCTTCCCAAGGTGCTCTCATTAGAATTGATTCCAGTCATGTAACACATGGTATGTTGATTATAATACTATACATTAATTTTAGTCTTACTTCTTTACGCTATAATAATAATGTTCTCCGACATATTACGTCCACGGTGGCTAATCTCATTAAGATACATGTACTAGCAACACAACTCGTTTTGATCAGTCTCTTTAAAGATTAGTATGGAATGGAAAATATATAAATATATATGACATCTCTCTACTAAATAAGCACTTATCGTTTCAAAATCTGTTGCGTAATATTAAAGAATTTAGCGGAGAAACAAACAGAAAAAAACAAGCGAATTTCCTTCATACTATGTAAATGTCCCCTTTCTAGATTTATCATCAAAATTTTCGAAAACTCCACCACCTTCACCTGTGGACTTAATAATGAAAGAAAGAGCTAAGTCCGACGATAGTTCAACCGATAAACAAAGTGGACTGCAACCTAAAGGTAATTACAAATATTCTTTTATTTTAATTTGCGTAAATCATTACCAAAACTGATAATAATTTTGTTTAATTTTTATTCAAGTGACCAAAAATTCATCTACAATAAGTTTTGTTATAGTCACGCAACATTAACACAACTGCACTTTGAATTTAAAATAGTTTTATTGTGCCTCAACGCAACAGTCATACATGTCAGCTTGTAGATTAGATTCTAATTTTAAGTACTACTTAGGTTCCGATTCATCTCTCCTCGATCCAAGTCGAACATCTCCTAGAGCGTCATCGGCTGGAGACAATACGAGTATATTAAGTGAAACTGAGGCTCACCAAAGCGGTAAGTTAGAAAAGAATTAAACGCGTAATCTTGATAGTAACCTCCATATAATCATAGTATAAAGAATGACATAGTAGGGCAACTTCGGCCCAATCCGCGATATAATTACCTGTCATAGTTACCATAGTTGCCTGTCACAGGGTTGTCACTGTAGCTAAATTTTAATTCAGTGCTCAGAAATTGGCATTGGGCCGGGAAGTGTGTTATTAAAAAATATTTATTTTTTATATATATTTAAGAATGTAAAACATTTTGTTTCTACATGTTTATGATTATTTTTATTAGGCCTGTAGTTACTCGCTTAACTGATATATCTGTAGAAAATAGTATTAAAACTCGAACTGACGCGAATAGATTTATCTCGAAATGAATTTGTGTAAATAAATAAAATAAATCCTTTAATTTCTTGCGTTTACAAAAACATAAATATGCTATTAGTAACAATTAAAAAAAATAAAACTATAATATATTAATAAAATCATATCACATCCTATTAAAATAATAAACTAATACAACAAAAATAAAAGTACCTACATAAGTATTTCATCATCCGGTATAAATTATATGCTATAGTTTGTCCATTTTATTAATGTTTTTTTGACAGCTCACGCCCACAAAGTTTCGTATTTAATGGTTAGCCATTAAAGTTAAAATGTCATACAAATAATATTGTACTTTATGGACGGGCACCGCCCCCTTACTGCTGTGCCACACATAACGATTACTACTATTGTGCCACAGATTACAAATAAATAAGGTGTAATATGTTATTTAATCAGGAAGACAACAAAATTTTAAGATTAAAACCAATAAATGAAAACATTAACATTATGTAAAGTTTTACTTTCTTCTTATTATAATCATACAAATAAAACAACTAAAATAGTTTAATTCCTTTTATTAACATGATTCGTCACATCATATTAGATTTGTCCGATGAGGAGTCTTCAGTTATATTAATTATTAACTCTTGTGTGCATAAATTATCAAATGCAATGTCACGGCCAAATCAGACATTATGATTCTCTTAGTTCTCTCCACCACACTTGATTTTTACGATAGTAATATTTATTTTCATATTAATAAATATAAAAATAAATATTATTTTATATTTAAAAAAATAAGAAATATCGATTATTACGTCACTATAGCTTGTCAGTCGTCGAGCTGTCAAAAAACCATTAATACAATGGACCAACTATTATTTATATTATTATTGTTTACCTTTTCTGTTCAGTAGGTAATCTGAACAAAGCCAACTCTGGAATCGATGAAGAATTTAGACACCCAAACACACAGCAATAAGTTCTTCTACGAATATCACACATTTTTCATATAGTGAAAAACCGTGACGCGCAAAACATGTGCGGCGTCAGCCTAGACTGGCGCACTGATATACGGTTATTCTATGATATACGGTTCGAGATATTGTATGAGTGTGCGTGCGGCAACGTAAAGGATGATTCACGTTACACCGTGTCGGGGCCGGGCCGGGCGCCGACCGTGTCGCTTCCACCGTGCTCCGGCCGGGCCAGTCATTCATGCTACACCGGGCTGTTTGAAAGTATTCATTGCACGGCCGTGTCTGTCTATACAAATAGTGATTTCAACAATCGATGATAAGATTTTTAATTTTTTATTTTTAGTTTGAGTGAGAAGAGCGTTATAAATATAAAATAATTACAGTCGCATTATAAATTACCTACTAATAATCTAATAACCTACTTTTTCATAAACTACTAACTTAAAAATAAATGTTTCTACTTCAGCAGGTTGTTTAATTTCGTCTATATTATTTTCGAAACAACATTTTTGTGTTTATTATCCCGATACTTAGGATGACTCATATCATAAACTACAGTGTAGTTGCGCACACTTTCCAACAATTTTTTCATCGTACATTTTGCGACTGCGCTGCTCACCTCACTAAGATATATCGTGAACTGCCCTCCGGGCGCCCGGCGACCGCGTTCATGTTACAAAGTGCCGGGGCCGGGCCGGGCCGGAGCCGGGAAACAATACCCACCGACATTTCAACGCCGTGCCCCGGCCGTGGCCGGGCGTGGCATGGCCGGGGCACGGTCTACCATGAATTACTTCATACAAAAGCATACTATAGATGTTTGACCGTGTCCCGGCCGTGCCACGGTCGGCGCCCGGCCCGGCCCCGACACGGTGTAACGTGAATCATCCTTAAAAGATACTATGACGCACACATACAAGCCGCGCGCGGTGCGTTTGTATGAAGTTGCCCTACTTTGTCATTCTTTATATACTCTGATATAATCTTGATAGTAAAGTTATGGCAACTATCATTCATACAATGCTAAATTAGTAAAGATGTTCATTTAATTATCAAATATTATATATTTTTATGCAAGTAATATATAATATACGAAATATCATTTTATAATATTTAAATGTTCTTTATTGAAGGTATTCTAAGATAAAGTCAATTATTGAAGATTGTTTTAAAATTCCGTTAGATAGTGGCAAAGTAGAGTCACAGCGAAACCTTACTCATTTTAGAACCTGGTTAAAGTATTCTTTTGCCACACTTTTAGTTGGGCCGAGTATTGCATGAAATTTAAATTTTATTTAATCATTAATATAATACAATATAAATTCACTGTCGATGCTGCAGATTGGAGAGATCAATTATAAGAATCACCATTAGAAAAGTAGCGAATATAAAATCACATATTATTAAAAAAAGAAAAGAAATATCATGTAAATGAAAGCATTGAAATTTATTTGCAATAGACACAATAGTTATGCCAATATTTAACGCACAGTAAAATTTATTTTCTTTCTTGCGGAGTCCTCACGTTGTTTAGGTAAGTGTACACGACTGAAGGGATCTTTATCTTGATATTTCATGAATGTTGCTTTTTTAAAAAAAAATGTCAATTGGTTTATTTCAATTTTTATTTCCACTTCATATAAATGTTCATTTTGAGTAATGTTTCGCTTTGATTCAAACATTTTTCTTGATTTCTTTTACATTATGCCTTCACATAAGCTTTTGTCACTATTAATTTAGGTATCAAAATGTCTTCTCACAAAAATACCATAAACATCTCCTAAAAATACTAAAGTGCTTTCATTATTTATATCATGCCTCTCATTGTTGTTTAGCAGCTTTAGAATTTATAGAAAGGTACATTTATAATATGTATATACACTGTTTTTATTCATACTTTAAATAAAATAATATGTCTAAATAAAACACATTGATATTATTATATTTTAATCTTTTTATTTATTGATTCATCTATGTTAAATATTGTTTATCTTTTCAGAATTACTAACAGAAGCCTCTAAAGCTCTAAGCGAAGCCGCTCGACCGAAATCGCCAACAAAACATGTAGCTGATAATTTATCATTTGTCAATGTTGATAAACCCACTATAACAAGCGGTGCTATTGAATTAGTAGATCGAACGATTGAGAAAAGTATTGATGTAATTGATCAAATTAAGAAGGAAATGGAAGAAGAAGTACATAAATCTACTTCAACAGATACATATTATTCTGAATCCAGAATTGAAACTTCTACCTCTTCTTCGTCAATTCATAAAACTATTGAAGGTTCTCAGTTAAAGTTTCAAAACATAGACCCAGAAGCTGTTATGACAGACATGATTGCTAAATTTAGTACTTCGAGTGAATATGGTACGGTACTTTCTCACAAAGAGACAGAAACTAGAAAAATATCAGGACAGGAATTTTTCATTGAAACGAAACAAGTATCATCATCTGATGATGATTCTTTAATAATCAAAACTGAAACAAGTCATGAATTACGAGGACAAGAACACCGAGTTAAAGAAAAGATGGTAGTCAAGAGAGATGGAGATCAAACAGAAACGTCTCAAAAGAAAATGGAAAAAGCTCAAGAAGCTACTGCGAAGCGATCAGATGTAGAAACAAAAACTGTATTTAAGAGCACTGATGATACAGATATCGTCAAAGTCGAAAGAGAATTTTCCGAAAAAGGGCTTTATACTGGCAGGCAAACCAAGTCAGAAGAGAGAATGACTGCTTTAAAAGACGAAACAGTTAAGAAGAAACATGAGGTTAAAATATCGGAAAGAGATTTATCTCACGAACAATGGGGCAAAGAGTACTTTACAGAACCAGAAGAATTAGAAGATATCAAAGAAGATGATGATACTAAGTCAAGAATAGCATTTGTTGACTCAAGCTTAAAAATTGTTGAAAAGGACGAAACTGTTTTAAGCATTGAAGTATCAGAGAAAGGCCAAGTAGTAAGCTCAAATATTGAGCACTTTAAAGAAGAATCTGTTATTGAAAGTAAAGAGCATGATGATCTCAGCACAGATGCTTCTCATGTTCCTAGTTTTAAAAGTGAAACTGCAGAACGGCGAGGTTCATCGGAAGCAAGTCCAAAAAGTAAATCGAAATCGTTTAAAAAAGATGATGAAGTATATGAAGTTGATTTTATTAAAGAAATAAAGATATCAACTTCCCCAATTAAAAGTACATTTAGTCGAACGGGAAGTCAAGACACCCATTCCGAGTCTGAAGTAGTACCTGAATTACCTAATGATGACAAGATATGTGATACACCAAAGAAAGAAAAAAATAGTAAATCTCCGATTAAATTACCATATCATCAATCGGAAGGCTTAATATTAGAAGTATCCGTTTGTAAAGAAGGTTCAAGTGTGATTGAAGATTTATCACAACCTACAATTCCTGAGTCAGAATCGTTAATTAAATCAACTACGGTCATTGACACTACTGATGAACCGTTAGAATTAAAAGAGGTTGCTGAAGTTAAAGTTGATGAAATTAGCTCAAAGCCGCTTAAAGTTGGAGATGCATCCCCTAGTACTGTAGAAATTTCTGATGACATTAGCACAATATCCAAAGACGTTATGATAAAATCCGGCGGAAGCGTTGATACTGAATACATGGTAAAATCTTTAGAATTTCATGAAGGTGAAGTCTTACAAAAATCTATGGACTCAACAGTTAGTGCGGAAACTTTACAAGCATCAGAGTTTTCCACAGAAGCTGATTCAGCTTTTCTTACTGGAACAGACCAGAAAAAAGAAGAAATTAAATTAGTAAAAGAAAAAAGCACTGAAGATGTATGTAGTAGTGGATATGATACAGATTTTTCCTCTGCCGAGTTTCACGGGATGAAACTTGAGTCTGAAAGGGTAACGTTAGATTCATTAATATCTACTCAGCCTCTTGCTGACTTATCAGTTTTAGAAAAAACTATAGATGAAGTTAAGCAGTCCTTAGAAGCAGCGCAAGGCGAAATCATAAGTGAAAAGAGTGATGGCAGTATTAAATATAAGCAATCTCCATCAGAGTTTCAGTTCAAACTTTTAATTAGTCCAGAGAGACCTGAAGTTATTAAGGAAGAACCCCATCATATAGATGATCATAGTGAGAAAATAACAGTAATATCAGATAAGGAAGAAAAAAAAATGGACATTCAAAAGACAGATAACGTTTCTGAAATTGTAAGTTCACACGAAGAAACTACATCTGATGAGGATAAAGACACAGTTCATATAAAAGAATCTAGCCCACCTCTAGAAACAGATATTTCATTTAGATCTGATAGTGGACCTCATTCTATATTAGACACAGAGAGTGATATTATTTCCTCTGACATAAATGGATCTTCCAAAGGTAGCCCTGAAGTTAAACTTCGAGCACATAAACATATTAAGTCACAATTAGGCGTTGTAGAAAGACGGTCAGCATCAGATATTGAAGGCTGGTCAAGTTCTGGAGAGAGCCACTATCAAAGTTTTGAACACTCTGAAAGTAGACCTCTGTCTTCGGATGTGGAAGTAATGATGACGGCTCAAAGCGGTACTGAATATGAAACAGCACTTACGAGCCACGATGTTTCGTCTCAATCATTGAGAACATCAAAAGATTATTTCACAGCGGGAAGTTCCCTTGCATCGAGAGATAGCATGCGAAGTTTAGATTCAGACGCCTCAAGCCATGTAGCCAGCATAGACATATCAGATGCTTCGGAAACTCTGGTACCTTCAGCGAATGAATTAAAAGAAGAATTAATGGAAAGTAGTACTTATGTTGAACAATTTCTTCATGAATCCGAAAAAGAACAAGCTTTGAAAATAAAAGAAGTTAGTGATGAGGAAATATCTGGAGAAGATGATGAGTATAAGGCTGATAATGTCGAACCCGTTGGAAAAATGAAAAGATCTCATGAAATGCGATTCCAACCTAAAGAAATGATACCTGAACATTTTCCTATAGAAGGAACATCAGAAAGTATTGAATTAGATGATGATTCTCTAAAAGATAAAGAAGGATCAGATACGACAATATCCAGTCAGTTTAAAACCGAAGAGATTTTATCATCTTCAATATCCAAACTTGACATATCTTCTTCTCAATTAGACTCAGATAAGGAAGAAGTTCAAGAACCAATTTCAAAAGCTTCCATGCACACTGAACACGCTGTACCCTTTTCTGTTACAAAAATAAATAAACCGCAAAGGGAATTTGTTGATGTTGAATCTGAAATTATTCCCGTGGGCTCGGCAGAGTACGAAGAAATTCAGAAAACTGGTAGTATAATTACTAGAACTACAAAACTAGCACAAGATGATTCAAATATAGTAAAATCTGTTATAAAAGACGAAGAAAGTATTCCTAAAAGCAAAGTTATTGAACCATTACAAGAAGTCAAAGAAGAATGTGAAAAGAAAGTGATGAAAGAAATTAGTACAATTCCCTTCCCTATAACAGAAAGACCCCCTAGTCAAAGAGAATTTGTGGACATTGAAGACGATATTATTCAAGTGGGAACAAAACAATATGAAGAAATATTAAAATCGAAGAGTGATTCATCAGTACCTAAGACTAAGGCTGAAAAATCTGGTTTGAAAAATGTAGAAGATCATTTAGAAAGTAAACAAAGTTCTACATCAAGCTTAAAAACTCACGAACATCTTTCAACCCCACATACACCTCTATCAGCACCAAGTCAAAGCTCGTTATCTACAGATAATGGACGAGAATACGTTCTGGATGACATGTATGATATCTCAGAAACACCTGAATTAAAATCTGAATTGATGACGGAAAACAGCAAATCGGAACTTGTTATCACAACTGAAGAAAAAACTTTACATACCTATGAAAAAGAACAGGAATCACCGACTAGTGACGAGTTTGAAATGGTTGATAAACCTAGTGAAATGGATGATTTTGTTGTAATTGAGGAAGTTGCTAAAGAAGCCCAAGAAACTGATCCCGAGGGAAAAAGTTTAAAAATAACAACACAAAAATACGTAAAACGTCATGACATTGAAGTGGAGGAATATTTATCAAAGACATCTAAAAAGCAAGAAAGTACAAGCAGTGCGTCTGGGTCACTATCTGATGAAGAGCAATATGAACTGGAACAAAAACGTCTGCAAGCTCAAGAATTAGCTGAAATTGAAGCCGGTAAGCGTTGGATACAAATGCAGTTTGAAGGTGACCCTAGATATGATTACGAAAGGATTCCGTTAGAAGATATAAAAGAAGAAGAAATGACTGATTTTGATGCCAGTAGAATAGGAAGTCTGAGTTCTCAAAAGGAGTCTATTGGCAGTTATGGCAGTTTTAGAAATTCTTATGGAAGCCTCTCTGAGTCTGAAATGGCTTCCCGTATGAGATTTAGGATAAAAGGCGAAAACGATGATATATCTATTAGTTCGTTACAAGAATTTGAGAATCTTGAAAGAGCTTTAATGGAGCAATATCAACAACATTCTTCGTCATCTCAGGATTCATTGAATGGATCTTTGCCTCGTCGATATATTTTAAGTAAAAGTCAGGGAGATGATATATCGATATCAAGCTTGAAAGAGTTTGAAGGACTTGAAACTGCTTGCCTTGAAGCGTTAAAGGCTGAATTACTCGCAAAACAAAAGGAAGCTTTATTACTTGCCGATCCTAAAGTAGTTAGCGGTAGCTTCCTAGAACAAGAAAAACGGTCCTATGATAGCAGCAGTGAAAGTAGTCCACCATTCAAGAGTGGTAGTCCGGGACAAAAAAGTGGTAGTCCATCTCAAAAAGGTGGAAGTCCATCTCAGAAGATTGGAAGTTATGGTAGCCCATCCCAAAAATTTTTAGCCGACTCAGTAGCAATTAGAAAAATTATAGATCAACAATTGGCTTTAGAACAAAGAATTCAAGAATACAGACCTAAAATTATAACTGTAAAAAAGTTTGATGACAAAGGTGCCTTTTTTGTACCAGAACCAGAACCAGGAACATCAGAACTTAAAACATGTGAAGTTGTTGAAGAATGCCAAAAAGCTTCATCATTTGTTTGCGCCGCAGCGCCTAGTGATGGTTCAGCTGAATCTATTCCAGGAGACTGTGAAGAAATGATGAAAATTTTGGATCAAGAAGAAAAATCTAAAAAACGAGAGGACCAAGGAATACAAACTGAGAGTGACGGCGTAAAAATAGTGCAAACAACAACTGTAATTCAACAAAAGTTTATTGATGGCAAAAAGGTTTCGGAAACCTTTTCGAGTGTAGATAATGAGCAAGGTATTGATATCCCAGCTAGATCTCATGTATTTGAAGAGAGTACAATGTCTTTAGGATCAGAAATGTCTTCATCTTTAGCATCACAGCCTTCAGAAATGGACAGCTTAATGACAATTATTGAAAGGCATCCATCTGACAGTGAAGTAGTATCATTTTCAAAGCACACAGTAATAACTACCGAACGTTACGAAGATAAACCTGAAGATTTGGAATTTTCAAGAGAGGGAAGTACAATACGTGAGCTGTCGCCCTCCTCTGGGAGGTCGGTGGCTCATAGTATTATCTCCGGCAAACATTTCACAGATCCAGCGAGCGGTTCCTGGAGTGGTCAAGAGGAAGAATTGAGTTCGTCGGGAAGTTTTAGTCGGTAAGTTTGAAATTTTGTGTATATTTTTCAAAAGTATGATGTTATTTCTTCATCGTTAGCCTGTTTGGGAAGTAATATTAAAAAAATATGAACAATTTAACTTTTTTATGTATTTCCGTAATTACACAAAAGCCATTGATCTTACTGAATGGAAAATTCTTAAAAATATCTATTTAAACTTGACTTCATTGTTTAATATTTATTATGTGATCCATTGTTGGTGGCTACTATATAAGTCACACGTACAGTAGTATGAAGTGGAAGACAGAAGATTGTTAATTTCTAAGTTTAGCAAAACCTCTTATCTTATTTAAAGAAACCGAATAATATTCAAGTTTTATATTTCACAACCATTCGCAGCGCTCGTGCGGATGTGATGTTAGGCAGTACAGATAGTTTAGAAGCTACAAGCTCGAACGCGACCCGAGCGACATACAATTATGAAGTTGACACTCCTATGACCGGTAGTCTTACTTCCGGAGGTAAGTTATAAAGCCTTCTTTATTACTACTTATAATACACAGTAATAATATATCTTATGTATAAAATGTATAACAAAGCTTACTAGCTAAGCAGTATTTATTTACAGATTTTAATTAAATTACCTTCAAAATTCTGTTAGTATAGTTTATCAATGATGTCCTTCATTTTTTACAAAATTGTAAGCATTTGTAAATGTTTAGTACTCTCCAAAATTTTATCTTGTATTATGCACTTTATTGATGTACTTCCTTATTGGTTCAACATTATTGATAAAAGTCATCATCCAAATTATTTCTGTTTACTTTATCACTGCAATATAATATGATACAATGCTATAGTAAATATAATTTAAAAACTGTTTTTTAAGCCCTTGCTTCTTTAAAGATTTGCGTTGCATTTATCATATTAAAAGAACACTAATTGTACTTGTATAATCAATTTTCGGATTATTTAATATTTAATTAGCATGAGATTTTTGTATATTCATTAATTATGATACCCATTAACATTGCAGATGTATCCACCCATACCCGCTTCTAGTATATCATTTAAATATAATAAATGGGATAGAGTGTTGACTTAAAAATATATTCCAAATTGTTTACTTAAGAAATCGCTAGTGCCAAATATATTTATGAGAACTATAATATTTACATTAGATGATCGAATATTTAATTCTACTTCATAACTTCTCCTCATTATTGTAATATACTCACCTTTCTCTGTTCGGGTTCGTCCCCTGATACCTTATAATGGTTAGTAAAGGTCTATCGAAAATTAGACATTTTCCCATGGTAAGAAAGTGTAAAACCGGATAACCAGCTATGATCATACCAAATTTCATAAAAATCTGTCCAGTGGTTTTCTCGTCAGCCGGTCACAGACAGACAGACAATCTTGACTATAGATTCGTCCTCGAATTTGTACAGATTCGAATATTTGAGACTTAAGATCGAGTTCATACAAATAATAATAAGTCAATTACAAATAATTAATAAAGCTTTATAAAATATTCAATATCACATAATATATCAGACAAAATTAATTCACATACAACAAGTTAACACATTATTCCATTAGCTTCTATGCTTTTTGCCAAGCTTGATACTAATCAGAAAGATAACATAGCGCGCCCTCCAGGGTCGAACACCATGGTGTCCTCACTTGACACCTTGGATGCCGTGACGGCAGTTCAGATGGAAAGTCTAGAACACCAATCCACAAGTGAACATTGTTCCCAAGAATATGAGGTTCAGGAACCCGATTCTGATACTGAAAGACTGGTAAGTGATTCCACTAACACGATTATTAACTGGATTTAAATAAAACAAAATTGGCGATTAAAGTTAAAGTTCAAAATGTAAAACTATTCCAAATTTTAGTACTAAGCAAAAACATTCGATTTTATGACAAAAATGTGGACATTTGCTTTACAATCCTTTTGTTGACTAATTTTTCAGGAGCTCGACAGCCGCATTCCACGAGCTAAGGAACGTACCATAATGTTTGATAGTACAGACACGCTTAGTGCCGTCAGCGGAGACGGCTCCGTACGAGACGCGACGGTCGAAGTTCCCGCTCCTACATTCTACATCGGTGATACACCTATTCTTAAAGGTAAGGTAAATTTTTTTGTTCTAGTACTGGGTAGAACTACTAAAAACCTATTAGGGTATATAGAACTACTAATATTGGTTCTGTGGTTTGATAGTTTTAGTTGTATATCATTTCTCTCCGTATTGGCTGGTAATTCCATGGCACTATTAATTTTTGGAAGAAAGAAATACTATGTAGGATGTGTGTATGCGTATCTACGCCTAACATTGAATAGCCATCTGGCTAATCTCAGTAACATTATCTGTTCGCTCCTTCAACTAACTGACTCATAATATGTACTTTCGAAATATTTTTAGATTAGGTACTTCAATGATAGTCATTTTGTCTAAGCATCGTACGAATAATTTTGATTATTAAAATATTCACTTCACTAAATATTTTTAAAAGCCGCTTCAACAAAATTAAAGCTCTCAACTCAATTCAATATTGTAATAGGAGAAAAGAAAGATGACGAAGAAAAAGAACCTCCAACACTATCTGGAAGCTGTCCCGCATCACTCCCGCCCACGACTCAAGCCTCACAGCCGATTCCTGCACAGAGAAGGTATCCTTAAAATCTCTATAAGTATTACAAATTATATTTAAGACACAATCGCATACATTATTTAATATTGCTATTTTGTTATTTATTTATACATATGCTATTTCCTACAATATTGACTGTCAAAATTAACAATCCTACAGCTCTACTAAAGTTTACAATTCCTTTATTTTGGTTATATTTGAAGCTATTTTTTTGTTTTCGCTAATACTTTTTTTCTAAATTTAGTTTAGTTTGACCTTGTCCGATATGTACCTACTAAAATGCAAATATTATCATTGCAGCTGCTATTGTTTAAGTCACTCGCAAGAAAAACTCGACAAATAGGTACACTGTTTATATTGTATTGCTTTATGCGTTTATTTGCCTTACCACCAGTTTTGACGATCCTACGCATATATTATGAATTGCTTCTTTGATAGGTTTTGGTTTTGATATTATAAAATATCATTTTTAGTTGATTTTAAATGGGTGATTTGCTGTTCATATAGCATGGAAAGGGATTTTAGAGTGACAAATGTTGTGGAAATTTTGACTTCTTTTTAAATTACTCTTTAAAAAGTGTTTCTTTCAATTAATTTGGTGTAAAAATTAGACTTAAATAAGACGATGACGTCGACCACGACTTAATAAGAAGATTAAATTACCACATTAATAATTATTAATAGATTTAATATTAATAGAACATAATTTATTTATTTTTCTTTCCAGATCCCTTTCAATGATTCCAAAACCGACCCGATCAAGCTTAGATGAATCTAAGAAGTAGATTTTTTCATGTTTTTAATAAATATATCATTACCAGCTTAGGCTTAGCGAATAAAGCACTGTTTGCTATTTCTAATTGAACAATGTTGAACAAAATACCTAAGTAACTAAAAACTAACAACTAAAACTATCAAACGGGAAATATAATTTATATAAGACTTGAAACGAAACTATATAAAATTAAAATCTAGTATCCAACTGATGACATAAATAGTTATTTAATATATTACTTGACTATAACTAAAACTTAATGACAAAAAACAAAAATATTAAAAATCGAACGTTACTAAACACTTGTATGTGAAGGAATCAGTTGACATTAGACATTATGAAACGTATATAGAGACTTTTGGATGTATTTTGGTACTAACTTTTGTACTGTACCGTCGTTAATCGACATCGGTCCATCTTACTTGACCTACTAACCTCTATAGTTAGCGCTTAGCTTGTTAGTCTTGAAAATATTCGCTTATTCAATGATGTTATCAATGTAGAAATTATCATATTTTATAAGAATAAATATAAGTAGAATCGTTTCTGATAACCATTTTGATAATGTGTTAGAAGCTGAATTGGATACCGGAACTAAATGTCCTGCTTATATTAAACTAAAGCTTTCAACTTTGACGGACTATATGTAAATTGGTTTCGATTCTTGCACAATTTCTGAAGTAAATAGATAGGTAGATACAAAATGTAATATAAGATTAATTTATCATTCACGATAACCATTTATGTTTGTTTGTTTGTTTGTTTGTATCAAAAAATTAATTCTAAAGACCATTCGGTATAGATAAATTTGATTGATCGTGAATTTTAATAACAGCGCTTGCTCACTTCCAATGTTAAGTAAATTCGAAAGTTTTTCTAAAGGTGAATGGGTTTGAATTTTTCGGAATTTGTTAATTTCTTAAGGTTTGAGACTGAAGACGTTAAGATCTAGATTTTTTAGGGCAAAGCTTAGTGACAACCACTTGCTTTTTATAAAGCAGTTGTTTTTAGGTCAGTCTTTGATTCCCCCGACAGGAGTCTATGCTGATTATAGTAAATTTGTTTAAGAATCGGTGTGCTTAAATATAATGTTTAAATAATGCTAGTGCGTTGCTATATTAAGTTTAAATCGATTAAGTTGCTACGATTGTTTCACGTTGTATTTGTAATATTGCTAAATATTCTATCTATAAACTAAATTATTGAATATTAAATAAAAACGCTATGTCTCATATTTAACTTGGTGTTTTATTTGAATAACCCATTTTATTTATAAGTTTCATTTTTTTACTTACCGACACTCCGGTCAAGTTCACTCCCTAATTCCTATGTACTATTTAATGGTAAGTATGGATTACTTAGAAAAGTTATATAGTAAAGTAAATAAAACAATTTAAAGGTAATAAAATTTAATAAAAAAATAAATAACTTAAGCTAGTACACAGAAGAGAGTATCTAAACGTTGACATATCTCATAAGTAAAGTAAGAACGCAATATTATAACACGGTAATGAATAATATTGATATATAAATGAAACTAACTTTTCGGATTTTGTCGCGGATTTATTTACATTTTTGGTTCCCGACGTTTTGGATGCTTTACAGCAATCATGGTCACGGGAGAGACCAAAAATCAAAATAAATCCGCGACAAAATCCGAAATGATAGTTTCATTTATAATGTCAAATATTCGCGTTAACCTAAGCTAGTATTATAATATTGATATACATATAACATGTGGATATTTCAGCACAGACGGACAGAAAACCTTTTAATATGTTCGTAGATTTGTATATAAACATCTGCTAAATACATTGGCACTTTTTTGCACAATTCTTTTAATACCAACGAAAATATTCAAACAAGAAATTATTGTAGTCGGTATTTTTATATAAAATACAATTTCTTATTCAAATTACTTTCATTGGGTACTTACATCTATATATGCTTATATATATTATGGCATTTTATATTTTGTATGAATGATTCAAAACTACTTTGGTGGTTCAACTGTTTGAGTAAGAAAGCTAAAAAATATTTTTCGTAAAGATTTTTTTTACTTACCTAACTTAAATATCAGTTCGATTATTTTGAGTGATAAGTATAAAAAATATCAGTTTAAAACTGTAATGTGCTTAGAATGATTAAAATTTTTATACAATTGACATTTGCATGTAAGTTTATTTTTATATTTATAATCATAATAAATAATCACTTCATATAATTAAGCTAGAAAATAAATTAAATTAGTCTCTGAAAAGTGTCACTTGGAGAAATTTTGGTAACTTTTGGATGAATTTCTTAGAAATTTCTTTATAGAAAATCAAATATAGCCTCTGTATTGTGACATTTTATCTTAAAATTGATTTATTCGACAGTCTTCACAGGGAATCGAACTCGGAAACATCGCTCGTCTGAAAAATATATCATTATTAGTAATTTTAGTTCTATGTGTATGAATTATTAAAGATTCTATTACCTCAATATAGATATCTAAATTATAAGTTTATTTACTACATTAAAATTATGAAGATACATACACGTATAGTCTATTTTTTCTTACTTGTCCTAAATGGTAAACAAACACTGCCTTGAACGAAAATCACTTATTTTCGGAAAATCCCGCATTTTAGACTTGGTTTCATCGTTTATAACTATTTTAGAAACACACACACTATGAATTACACTTATAAAAGCTGTTTATTTATGATTTGAACACATTATTTTTGCTAAAATTGAAATTTTAACAGAACTAAATTCTATAGATAAAATATGAACAAAACATTTTGACGTTTCGATACGCTACTTTGTCTTTGAATCATAGAGATGTAACATGTAAAATTATTTGGCGAGAATGGAAACTGAACTTTTAAAAAAATAACAATATTTGTAAATTACAAAGTACGACATT
Organism: Boloria selene; assembly: GCA_905231865.2. Taxonomy (NCBI): domain Eukaryota; kingdom Metazoa; phylum Arthropoda; class Insecta; order Lepidoptera; family Nymphalidae; genus Boloria; species Boloria selene. The sequence goes on from HG993156.1 coordinate 3,079,332, forward strand.
TTTCTTCAAATTTTATTAGGTTTTAAAATAGGAGTGTCATCTGTAGAATATAGAAGATTTTTAATTGCTTTTAACTAACTTATACTGATTATTTATTTGTTATTGTAATTATTATTATTTTTTATCTTATTGCACTGTGTAATAAAATAGAGTGAGGGACTTCGCTCTCGGAGATCTTTCGATCGCTTATTTGCTTTTTTAGTTTAAAGTATTAAAAATGACTTTATATTAAGACAAAAAGGAAAATAAAATTATTAAAATTATTATTAGTAAGGAGGTCATATCCGAGTAATACAATTATCAAATTAACTTGTCGTATTATTTCTACCCAATACTTTACGTTCACTGCATAAAAACCATTAAGTTCAGTCGTTGTCATTCATTCGTCATTGCAATCTCTATGAAATTATCTCTGGTTACCTGTCCGCCATATTTGTTTACTACTTAAGACAAGTAAGAAAAAATAGACTATATATTATAGTCTCCATGGATTAATATAAAAAGATTTATGACAACATTAATGAATAAAAAAAACACTTTTCACTGCATTTAATACAAACTTTTAGTTAAATAGGTTGAAACAATCTTTACACATAAAAATCGCACAACTTAAAGTTTTATGAAGCTAATATTGTATATTATTTTGAAAATTTCATTTAGTGTGTAAAATTAGGAATTATTACTTTATAATTTAGGTTATATGAAAAAGGTGTGAGAAATAGTGCAAATACCCACAAGGTCAGGTTTATAGAGGTGCACGTGGGGCAGGAGGAAAGTAGAGCCAAGGTCGCGTTCAGCCATCGTGTTTGCCTCCTAGTGTTATTTACATACAGATATGAAGGATTTAAAAACATTGTTATTACAGGCAATTTAATATTAAGTTTTAATTACAGAATTAGATTCATTTATGATAGGACATTATTACACACATCCCCATCTAGCTCCGTGATAAGCTACGAGGCTTTTGTTACGGATGCTAGATAGTTGATACACTACACATAATATTAATTTAAATACATACATATTATAAATATAAAGACACATGATTGGAGTACAAACATACAACAAATGCATTGATGCTTAACAAATGAATGCCTCCAGCGGGACTCGAACCCGCGACCGTTGGCGCAGCAAGTACAACAAATTAAGCCAAACGTGTCGTCAATATACTGATTTATTTTATTTTAATGATAAAATAAGATCGAGCTATTCAATTTTTTTTAAACTTAGGATTGGGATGTAATTTTATTTCTTATTTTTTTTCATGGAGATAAATTTGTGCTATGTGCAAAAATTAATATGAAACTTTGAAGAAATCAGATCAGATCCTACCTGATGTGTAAGTCTTGTTGACGAAGCAGCTCTGCCAGTACTGGCTGGTAGAGTACCGCCAACAGATCTTGCTTCTGATAGAGTACTGAAATGAAGTTTTAATTTTTATTATAGTGACATCCTTGTTCTGATGGGCATCGTTTCCTAGATAGCTAGGTAGGTTAGGTTAGGTTGTTGTTATGTTTAAACGGTTAGTACCTATAGATTTCTCACAGAAAAGAGACCAAAGAGAGACATAAATTTTAAAATCTATGCTTCTGTATCAATAATAATGACAATTTAAATAAGATTTTCCAAAAAATATGTAATAAACAGATTTGAATAAGTTAGAATTTTGAGTGTATAACCCATACATTTATATAGGAAAAAATGCTAAATACACCTTATTTTCATCGGATATATTTAAGAAATAATAAAGGGTTTTGAATAACTAAAATAATATAAATTGTTAGTCAAACACCAAAATTTAAAGTACTCTACTTACAGTTCACCGATACGCCGCTCTGCATCAGTCCACTCCGACATATCCTCTTGACTGTAAAATATTATAATAGATTGATATAAAATAAAAAATGATTAAAAAAATAATTAACATTAATATAATCTGCCCTAAATCTCTACGGGTTCGAATCCGGGTCTCGAACCTCTGATGTATTCATGTGAAAAGTTTGAGTTTTTTTCGCTAGTTCTTCTCAGGTCAGAGACTTCTTCTTTCCGAATCGGTAGTAGACTCATGACGTACAGTAAGAAATTGTAAAAAATTTTATACTGCATAAAATATTTTGATTTGATTAGTCTTACAGTGAAGGAAAATATCGTGAGAAAACCTGCTTGAGAGAACCTAGCAAGTTTCAAAAGACTTGTAAAGTCCGCCAACCTGCATTTGGCTAGCGAGTGGATTTATAGCCTAATCCCCCTCATATTAAATGGAAACCCGTGGTTAGCGGTGTAATTCTCTAATAGTAATAGTACAATCATCATCATCATCAGCCCTTTTTTTTAACGTACCACTGCTTTAAGCCAACGTACCTATACGTTTTTCTCAATGTATCGAAACGTGACATATCTTCCAAATCAGTCTTATTAACAGATGATGCATCGTCTCTATCTTCCTTCACGGAATCTTCGGGACGGACCGTTGTTGACACTTTAAAGCCCGCTGACACTAGAGCACCTGAAAATAAATATTACATTTGTTTAACAAAACTTGTAATTGTAGTACTTTTTGGGAAGAAATTTGTTGTTGTCGTAAATTAAATACTAGGAACGCTTGGGGAATGAGAGCTAGACTGAAAAAACAATTGACTATAACGACACTTTTATTATCTACACATCTTTGCTTCTCTCAAGCTATTGATATTTGTTTTTCCAGCAGTTTTTTTAGGTTTTTTAGTTTTTTACACATTTCCAAAAGAAACAAAAAAAGATCAATACATTATATAATAAAGAAGAGTGGTTCATTTTCTTCCAAAAACACAATCATAAGCGCCAAGGTAGTTGCAGTACCTAAGTGGTTCATATTAAACATTCAATTTTAGTTTGATTTGGCTAAAAGAATTCTAAAATAAAGAAAACGTGTCAACACTTCTTAATAAAATCTAAAACACTTTAATTATTTACATACCTTGTTTACTCGAACGCTCTTTGTTAATGCTATATGAAGATTCCATACTGTGTTTTCTTCGCATCTAAAAAAAGGAAAAAGAACATAAAACCATGAGTCTCTAAAGAGCTGGTAAAATACCGCTTTTTTATTTTTTTTCATTAAGAGATAAACATTTTTTATATATTAAATATCAATTTTATTTCTTTGTATAGCATTCGAAATAGAAAAAGTAGTTTATCATGACTTACTTCTTCTGCAGGATTCGTGACGCCTGATTCTAAATAACTGATGAGTTTTGCTTCACTGCAAACTTCAGTGCTTTTCTTTCTTGATAAGTTGTCTCGACTGAAAAAAATATATTCTAATTTATTTACACAGCTTCATTTAGCTATAAGAATCTATCATTTATTTAATCTTTTATTTGTCCATATTCTTTTAAATGAACTGATCTGAGAAAACGTAAATAGTTTTTGAAAGACTTCTCAAACCCGCCCACTAGCACTTGACGTTAAAAGGGCTGAAGTCATAGGCGCCTTAGCAAGCGTATCCACTTGCACTCCAGACGCCGTGCCATTAAGGAAAGCATGTAAAAAATAATACGCATTTAGTTATAATATAAATATAGGTAACGCCACATTATTAAACAATATAATATTAAAACCTGAAACACAGGATGTTAACCTAGTTCAGGTAGGTTCCAAACACATTCTATTGTAATTTAAGCTCTTTAATTGTATTTAATGGATTTTTTGTAGAAGCATAAAAATAAAAGTTATTATTATTATTATATTATTTAAAATTGCTGATAATTTTACCTATCAGAGTGCTGAGGGTGTAGTCTCGCGCGTGGGATCATGAGCGCAGGCGCAGGCGGCGGCGGCGGCGCGTGAGACGGAGGGTCTGACATCACTGTAATCTTCTTACTACTCGAGCGTGAACGGGACTGAAAAAAAGAAATTATTCCGAGATATAACAACTTTTTATGTAATTCATTATACAGTTTATTCATAAAAGTATAAAGTAGCGGAATATTTGTTAAAACATTCAGACCGAGATAGCTTAAATGCTGATACGCCATTTTTTCGCCAGTTCTTGAGGTTTCTTCTTTCCGAACTGGTGGTAGACTCATGACGTTCAGTAAGAAATTGTAACAATTTTTATGCTGAATAAAATATTTTGATTTGATTTGATACGCTTTTCGTAAGTTAACGATACTTATTAGAAGAGCTCTCGGTCAGATAATTATACAGAGAAATAATGTGTGTGTATGTATATGCCACCTCGCCGCCATCTGTGCCGTTGCGTAGAACGATATTAGGGGCAAATTCTGTTTTATCTATAATTATGAAAATTTTCAATGGATGCAGTGATTAAATCGATATATTCAATATCTCACTTTACGTCTACAAGAAAACCATTACATCTGTCCTTAATGATACTAGTTAATGAAACACATTAATTGATTTTATTTTACTATTATGTTCATTTATTTTTTGATCACGATGTGTCTACCTTAAAATAGTATTACAATTACTAACCTATATTTCAAATTGTATGTACTATATTATAATTCGCGTCATGTAAAAAGAACGCTGGCTGTCAAGTTGCGCAGAGGCGATTTATAGGCGAATTTGGTGGTAAGACGCGGGGCGCGGGGGGAGAGGCACGCGCCGCATGCTTTCCGGCTCGCTATTGGTTTGTCAGTTCAAAATACCATCGCGCACACAAAAGTTATTAGTTACGAAATGATTTTATATCAAAAATAGAATAAATAATATTTTTGAATAATATTGTTTTATAAAGATAGAGTCTGATAACAATGCAGTTAACAATAAAAAAATATATAAAAACGAATTAATTTAATTTTTTGTAAGTGGATTAAAAATTCTGCAATGAATCAAACATATTTTATTAATTTATAAAATTCTGTTTAATGACATTCTATATAATATATTTTACAACGTATCTACGAATAACTAATATACGTCACGAGCGAGAGGTTAGTTCAAAAATAAATGAATAGGCTTAGTAATTTCGTGTGCGATTGTACCGATGCGCAAACACACCCCCCACCACTTTCTTCCAGCGTTCTTTTTACGTGACGCGAACTGTATACATGTATCTAATTGTATACTGCTGGTAGACCTTAATAAATAAATAAATATAACAACTTCTTAAATCATTTAGTACACAGTTTATTTACAAAAGTATAAAGTGGCGGAATATTTGTTAAAACATTGAGACCAAGATAGCTTAAAATGCTCATAGGTTAGTTAACAACACTTATTAGAAGAACTCTTGGTCAGGTGCACAAGGTTTAATGTAATCTAAGAGAGAAAACATAAAAAAATTTATTAATCTTTAGTCTCATACACTTTTACATTATCCATCCATCTTTTGAACTCAACAGAAATAAATAGAAACTGCTTTTTTGGTGGTAATGAAGTTTGATCCTGGAACGAAGCTTAAGTTTAATAATTACTTGTTTTTACTCTGGAAAGTCTTACCTTAGCCGGTATATAAGGTAGAGATGTATTCTGGACACTACAAGTTTCACCAGTTTCCAATCTTTCAGCAATAAGTGCTCGTCTATCAGCTCTTTGTTTTGAAGGCATGTTACCCTGAAAATATATATTAATACAAAAATAATTATTAGGTTAAATAATAAATAAATACAAATAGGTTTTTATTTGAAAGTTCTTGGCAGTTATTTACGTTATTTTTTTAAGTTGTTTTAAGTTAAAAAACGTTGGGTATAATACGTCCCATTATACTCAAAAGTTAGTTTTTCTTGTATTATAATGATATGTCAAGTTGTATGTATAAGTAAAAAATAAATAGTTGCTTATGGGATGGGATAGAAAGGGTATAATAATAAAATATCATGTATTATATCGATATAAGAAAATAAAACGAACTTCTTGAAAATAGGAGATGTAAAGAAAAAAATATTTTTTAACAGATAGGGGCGAGTCTATATATAGGTTTCTTGGGGTGCTGCTACCCCTATGAAATAAAGCCCTCCTTGTTAAAAAAAAACTCATAAATGAATTAAATTTATATAAATTAAAAAATACGTTATTACCTGGTGTAAACTAGGCATGCCTTGCATACACCCTATTACAAAAGTTTGCGTCGCCGGACTCCGAGGACTACAGCATCTCTTCGAAGCCCATATTGTCACTGCCAATATTATCACTGCTCCTACCACTGTCACTGTTATTAACACCGCTGTAAAGTAAGTTTAAAATTTTATTTAATGATAATAAAACATTTTATGATGCTTTGTTTCATTTGCAAAGATATTCTTTTTTAAATTTGTTATTGTTAATTGTTGAAATATTTCTTATAGAAAATAGAATATTATTAAAGAAAAAAATACAAAAACAAGTCTCGCTTGTGTTTTTGTAAGTTATTGTGAAATAGGCAGAAAATTTAAAAAATATTTTATTTTTGAATTATATTTAGAATAAAAATCGATTTTGAGCATACCTTTGAGATTGACCTGGCACGTTCGTCCCGCGTACCACTTGAAACATTCACAAATCATTGCACTTTCTCTTTCGAAACAAGTGCCGTGGTAGTTACAACCGGAACATCCTACTGCATCAGCTGAGATAAGAAAGGATATTATTAAGAAACAAATCAATAAAATTGTAAGAAAATTGTGTTTAGGTGAATCGAATAAATCAATAACATGTTAGAAAACTATTCATTAATGCTTACCAGTATCGTTAAACAGTAGAGTTATTTATAATAAATATCTTAGATAACACAACAGTCCTGTTTATATACAAATATGAACAGAAAAAAATATGCTTTTGTTCTTTTCGAATCAATACCCTTATCTGTTGTCGCATGCGCTAATTTTTCATTTTTTAGCCATTTTATAATCAAAATGTATGACAATCACAATGCAAATATAAAATGACACAATACAATATTATTTATATTACACTTACAAGAACATATCCTGCCAGGATAAAGAGTGTTCACGCTAAGATCTGCAAAGCCTTCTAGACAGCTGCAGGTATAAGTCCCGCGGAGGTTGAAGCATCGAGCGTGCTCTGAACAATCATGGAATCGCGTGCTGGTACACTCGTCGAAATCTGAGAAGTAAAATATTTTATGATAGTACATAATATGAATGTTCTATAGTCTATTATTTAGATCACAAATAAAATGTAAAAGAGTCGGTCGACATTTAAGTAAATTTACAAACAAATCATGCAAAATGTACCGGAATATTTAGTGCTGATGATAACTCTTCGCACACGATTGATGATAATACTATAGAAACTAAACTTTTTAAAAATGCTTTATTTTTACTACGTTCGGAGTGTATTAGAATATTGCAGTCCCATCTGGAACCCTCAATACATAACGTACATTGAGACGATTGAAAAGATTCAGAGGAAATTTATACGCTATCTTAACTATCGTACCAAAGAACCTAAAATAGACTATATTGCATCTTGCTCATATTATAAAATAGCCACTTTAGAAAGACGTAGAACTGTGGCCGACATGATGCTGTTGTATGATATTTGCAATTCAAACATAGATAATCCTTATCTTATTACAGAAATCTTACAATTGTGCACCCCTCAAAGGCGCACAAGACACACTAATTTATTTTACGTACCATGTCATCGTTCCAACTACACTAGAAACTCATTTATTCATAGACTGCCTCAAAAGTATAATAAACATTTCTGTCATGTTGATCCATTTAGCAATTCTAGAGGAAGACACACACACACACACACACACACACACACACACACACACACACACACATACATAAAACACACTCACACACACATTAGTTATAAATAATGAATGGCCGTATCATTGTTCATTGTTTATGTTCTTTTTTTTTTACACTTTTTGTTTTCTTTTTATATAAGTGCATAGTGTAATGGCATTTCTTAAATAAATTTAAACTTAGTCTGCCTATCTATATTGCCTAAATAATGTAAATCCGAACTTGGCTTATGTAAGGTTTTTTTTTTTTATTTTTGTATTTACTTTTTTGTATGTAGCTGTGGATTTTGTTTTAAATAAATAAATAAATAAATAATTTGATATACTTTCTGTGTTGTGTTCGTAAAATTGCTAATTATTAAAAATATAAGCTTTAAGCTTAGCTTTTTCTTTAAAAACGTTTTATTTACTTTCGTATAAAAGCACATTTTTTTAAGTAATAAGCAATTGTTATACCAGTAACGTTTAATCTATCCACAAATTCTTCAGCCGCATGTACTTCTGTTCCGCCAAGACTGTAATTGTTGTTACGCAAATATTTTTCGATAACTTCCTTAAGTCTGTTCTCGTGAGCATTATCTGAGAGCTGAAATTTTAAGTCCAATAAATATGTATATTTTTTTATTATCTTATACTAAAATAAAAAAGTAAATTGATAATATGAATTTATATAACTTAGCTAGATATATTTAGATTACAAATATCTCTTTTCACTCAGCATCTTCTGATTATACCTTATTAATCATTTGTTTTATTGACAGATTTTTTATTTTTGATTTTCTAAATAATTTAATATTCTGTACCTGCACATAGAAATCATTAATGACTCCCTGATATGAATCGCCTCGAGGTAGCTTTATTTCAATAGGGTAGAATCCATTTATATGAACTCCGTGGTATACATCACGTAAGTCTGACTGCATCACCATTCTATTGATTCCTTCATGAGTAGCAACAGCCAAACTGTGGTATTCTTTGCTAGAATTATCAGATAGGCTTGAGTGGAACTTTAGACGTTCATTTCCTTGAGATCCGAGCGCCAATCTAACTGAATAAGTATAAGTAGCTGAAAACCAAAGAAAAATAAATGTAATTAGCATAAATTCTTAAACAAGGATCAAAATATACCTAATCTTATTTAATCTTACGTTTGCAGGGTCTATCTGGGAACATTCTAGCAAAACCAGGTCTGCAAACACATTTCATTACACCATCAATCCTTTGACATCTTTCATTTCTCGAAGCTTTACAGTCTGGTTGACATTCCTTTCCATAAACTGCACCTAAGAATTCAACATACAATACAATTATTGTAATAAAATATATAGTTCAAATTATAGAATATTAAAGTAGTATTATTTTAAATCTTATTATTATTAAGTACTTGCCGGTAGGATGTCCAACATTAGTGGTTTCCAAATATGGAGTTCCAGCTAATAATATTTCCCCAAACAGAACTTGAGACACTCCATTGCTATTTACTTGCTCGTTTCTTGTGATGCCATCGTAATCGCCTGTCTCTATATCTGTGCTTATTGGTGGAGATTTTCCACCATTTTGTGACTTATTCATTACTACAAAGAATGTATCGTTATCTTTTTCCTCATCAGTATCAATTTTTTGAATATTTTCAGTCGCATTATTATCTTCATCTTTTATTATAAAGTTATCACTTTCTTCGGAAGACATAGTAATGTCATCGAGTGCAACTTTTGTAGATGATGTTGAGCTTAGTACTGGTGTTGCTTCTACTAGAGGGATCGGTATATGCTTTGTGACAGTTTCCACGATTGTAGTCGGTTGTACTTCGGTATATATTTCTGTAACTACGTCAACCACTGTAGATGTTTGTATATTAGTTAAAACGAGGGTTTCAGTTATAGCTCCTTCAGACTGACTGATTAAGCTCGTTTCTGTGTGAGTTACAGTTAATGTATGAGTTAAGTTTACATATCCAATGCTTGATATGACTTGAGGTGGTTCAGACAGAGTTTTTGTGAGCGTAATAATTGTTGTTTTGAATTCTGTCTTAGTCGGTATAATCTCGTCTGAAATTTTGATTTCATTACCGGCATGATGAGTTTTAAGAATATTGGACGAATCTAATAAATCTTTTCTAATAGTTAAAGTAGACGTTACGGTCTTTTCAATAATAGACTGTAATTGTGGTACAGGTGTAGATACTTCATCATCTCTAAGAACTTCTGTTGGTCTTATATATTCTTCTTCTAATGACGATTCAGAGCTTTCAATAATGCTAGTAGGGTTAAAGATTAACGGTCTAGAAGGTAATGGCCTTACAATGTTTTTCACTGAGGTCATTCTGGTCGGATATGATATTTCTGGACGAGATAGTGTTCTTGTTGGTTTAATGATAGGTATAATTTTGGATGGGGCCTTAAATCTGTTTGTAGCAGTATTTTTGTCGTCGCGTACTGGATATGGTCTACGGGTTCGGTTTTTATTCCCAATTGGTATTACTTTCATTCTATCTGAATTATTATTTTCAGTGCTTGACTCTAAAGATGTAGATTCACTTTCTTTGAAATCAGTTTCACCTGATGACGTACTATAATCTTTCTCTATCGGTCTAGTTTTGTTATATTGTTTCAGAACAGTAAATATTTGTTGTGTTACGGGTTTTTCATTGCTTACCTTTATTTCCTCACTTGATGTCTCATATTCATTTGAGCTATATACATTTTCAGATGAATTTTCTATAGGTGTAATGTCAGACTCCTTGGAATTCTTCGGTGGTGACATTGTGTCTGAGAAATAAATTGATGTACGAGCAAAATCTAGGCTCGTAGGAAATTCAATATTAGAAGAAGTTACCCAACTTGTAGAAATCGGAGTAGGGAAAATAATATTTGTAGTTGACAGAACAGACGAAGTTTGCGCAGGAATATTTTCCATAAATGCGATCTGGGAAGGTAAATCCCTAGGAGGTGGTAATAAATGTGAAGATGGTTGATCGTATATCGGCCTCTTCAACTTATTTACAAAGTCAAAGATCGGTCTATATGTTGAAACGTCGTCCCTGCCAATTGGCTTCCGCAATGGTCGCTGTGTTGTTTGTTTTGGTGGAAGAGTCCTAGGCGGCGACGTTCTATGAGGCGGTAAAGTTCTTATTTGTAAAATAGGTTTCGCAGTGGATGGTATTCTTGTAACATGCCTTGGTGGTGATGTTCTTGGAGGAGGTGGACTCATTCCCATTATCTCTTGCATTGTTGATAGTTTAAATGTAAAATTATGATCCGTAATCAAAGGTGGTGGTGATAAATCTAATATTTCACTAGATGAACTATTTAATTCAACCTCATCTCTGATTGTAAAAGTTGGTAGAGTTGATTTTTCATTGGCCTCTACAATCAAAGGCTTTTTATCCTGAATATGAACAGTTGATGTAATAATATTAGACTCATTTACGACTTTCGTATTATTACCTAACATTGGTTTTTTATTATTTTTGTATTCTGATTCTTTGAATTCTGTCGGATTACTTGAAGAAATGGGAGGATTTTCTGATGAAGTATATAGTTCTTCACCTATATTCAATTCCATATTGTCTTCATACGAAACGTTAGTAGCATTTTCCATTAGTTGATTAATCTGCCAGTGGGGTTGTTGTAATTGGTGATCTAGAGGTATTGCTGAATTCATAGTAAAAGGTCTTGGTTTCACGTAGGCATTTTGGTTATAAATTGGTTTTATACTATTAGACTGGAAAGATGATTTATTTTGAGACATAAACGGCTTTTCTGTCTGAGTGCCAGGATTAAAGTTAACCAATAATACATCGTGATTATTATTATTGGTAGATTTTATATTTTGCGTAAATTGAATAGCAGAAAAACCTTTAGTCGAGTTCTCTCGTTCAACCGATGACGCAACAATTGGTACTTTCATGGATTCTGAACTCACTTCACTTTCAAGTTCGCTATTAGTATCAGATTCATCTTGACCATCATAAATTTCATCAGGGGTCTCGTAAATTATCGGCTTAGAATCAGTAGATTTGAGTGAAGTAGTTTCAAAGCTATTGTCTTGTAATGGGATATCATAAGCTTGTTGCTTATTATTGAAACTTGATGGAATATAATTAGGACTACCATTAGAGTTCGTTATGTGTAATTTTTGACCTTCACTTGGTTTTGAGAAAGGTTTACCTATACTAAAATTATTTAAAGTTTGCTTATTTTTTTGATCCCAAAATCCAGTTGGAGGTTTACCCACAGTCGCAATTTTTTCACCAAATTCAGGTAAATAGTCGCCATTATTATTGTAATTCAGTGGTATTAATTTTCGCGTCGTGGCTTCTACTTTAATATTTTTCAAATTTTCTTCGTTAAGAATACCAGCATACCAACCATGAGAGTTGGTTGAAACATTTGGAACAAATTGCGATGCTTTTTTATCTTCCTTTGAATTCGAAGTTATATGACTCGGCCTTGAATCGAATTGTATATTAATATTTTCATTCATCATAGGGAAATTGGCGTGACTATTTAAGGTTGGTGGCAAAAATTTAGTATCATTGTTTCGTATTACTTTATTTATATTGGCGTTTTCATTTCCATTTTCTATTTTCAAAGAATTAGACGCATTAGATGAATTTTTAATATTATAGCTTTCTAAATTCTCATTTGTTACACGACTATGATCATCATACGTAAGAGATGGATGTCTCTTTCCGTGCAATGCCACACTTTCGTATTTTGCAGGGTCATCTTCTACACGAATCGCAAAGTTTGTACCTATTGGAATATTTGCATTCACTTGTCCATTAAGAGATGTGGTTGTTATAGGTACCGATACGCTTGAACCAATAATATGTTCTGAAGCACTATTGCTCGCAACGTTTGTTGCAGTATTCAAAGTAATTGTGTAAGTATTATCTCGATTGTTTGTAGGTAAGATAGATTTATTTTCTGTTTTAGAAGTGGTAATTGGATGACTGCTTTTGTGGTATTGGTTGTTGGGTTTTATTGGCGCATGAGGACCTTCAATAATTGGTCGTGGTTGTGGCATCTTAATTGTATATGTCGGTGTTGGATGATTGTTTGGCAATTGTGAGGCAAAATAAACTTCTGACGTTACTTTTGGAGGAAGTTGACTGGATACAGGGTGCTGAATATTTAAAAATACATTACTGTCCAAAGTAGGCTTTGTATGAACGACTGGCCGCTGGTGATATTTATTTTTATCATAGCGATTATCTTGATTAAAGTGTAATTTAGGCGGTGGCGGTGGAACGGCTAAATAATTTTCATATTCTTTATCAATGACTTCTTTCCCTTCCTTAGGTTTATTATTGACTTTTTTATTCCAAATATGCTTTTCAAAATCTTTATAGATTTCTGGATTGTAAGTTGTTATTTGTGGGCCTACTCGAACATGTGTCTCTTGAGTACTTGTAGGTGGAGGTATTTTGTTTAAATCTTTTGGACGCTCGTTTTCATTCCACTTCAACATAGGATCACTATTACTAGTGGATTCTTTTTTATTTATAAAACTGGTGGTTGAAACACTTGTGTCCACAGAAAACTGATTTTTGTTTGGATGAACATTATGCACATTTGTCATCTGAGGTGCGTCTATGCTGAAGCTTCCAAAATAACCAGGTTCTGGATATGGTAAAGGATCATCAACATAGTCTCCAGTTTTATGTGGTTCAGAAGATCCAGCAAAAACTAAAGCGGTAGAACTACCATGTGGAATCAATACATTAGCTACTCTTGATGGCTGTATATCTACTAAAAATGGCTTATTTATGGAATCCGAATTATCAAAACTAACATATTCTCCATTTGTTGTAATCTTTGTACTAACTACTTCCGATGAACTAGGGTTGTTATCAGGGATATCTTGATCTCTATTCTCTTCGTAAGTTGGTCTTTGATCTGTCTGATATTCCTTAAGACCACCCTGAGACAGTTTTACTAAAGATGGAATGTAATCTAAGAATGCTGGTCGACCGTGATTAATTACGATAGGTGAATTATTTTGTACAAATCCAGATTGCTTAATGTATTCATTTGTATATGGATTTGACGGCAAGCGAGACGAGCCAGATTGCAAATTATGCTTCTCATTATTATTTACTTGTGGCCGGAGAATATTTTTGTTAAACTTTGATTTTACCTTTGGCAATTCGGGCGGTCTTAAATCAAATGAGTCATCAACAGGCTTATCGTTCAGAGGTTTCTCTTTTGTTATATACAGCTCATTATTTGCGACCACATTATCTATAAGTGGTGGATGCACATTATTTTGTAATTTTATTCCACTAGCACCTAGTGTCAATGGTCCTCCCACTGCAGGTTTTCCAACTATAACATCTGAGTTAGTGGTTATAATTTCACCTGGACTTATGGGTATACCACCATTTACAAGTGGACTCTCATGAACTACTTTAGGCCTAACAAGATGTGAAAACATGGGGTTTTTATGCTCCGCTGCCCATGCAAAATTTTGATGTAAAGTTACGTTTGTGAGACCAAATTGGGATTCAGAGGCTTCCATTTCATCAACAGGTATGTAAATTGGAAAATTTGCCACTTTCGACTCGATATCACTATCAACTCTCTTATTTGCATTATAGGATGTCACTTTTAGAGGTGGCTTAAGAGTGGTCGTTATGGAAGAAGTTTTATTTGTTTCTTGACGTTTCATAAATCCACCAGTCATTTTTTCAATAACTGGTGCCAGTTGAGAAAGTCCTTTGATACCTAATGATCCTAGTTTTATTAGTTCCGCCACAACAAGTTTATTTTTATTTATTTTTTGGGGCTTTTCTGGTTTAATCTTTTCAGACGTCTTGTTAATTTTTGGAGAAAGCGGCGCTTGTTCATTCGTCAATAAATCACTATTTTCGACAGAGCTCGTATCTTTTTCTTCGGAATAATCATTTACTTCAGTATATTTTTCTACAATTTTATCTGTGGGTGCTATATGAGAACTAGTCTCGTATTCGTAAGGACGATATTGTGTTAGTTCAATAGTGTTTTTGTTAGTTGCCTTAACGTTTATCCCAGAATATTTACTAGTCTTGAGGGCATGATTTTCAGATGTTCGAATAGGTGATTTTTTATTACTTGTGTGTTTAGTCTTCAGCATTTCTGTTTGTGTATGACTACATGAACAAGATGAAGTGCAAGGAACATGATTTATTTCTGATGGTTGTATTATATCAAAATTATTCTCTTCTTCACTGTCGATTCTCTTGTCTAATTTTGGCATATTATTTAAAAATGTATTTGATGCTGCAGAGGGTTGAATAGTTTTTACTTCCATATATTTTGTCTGCAATGAAAAAAGGATATAAGAAATCATTGTTAAATTTTTATTTGAGTTATGATAAAGTTGTTTAAATAAATTGCTTTTGGAATATTATGGAATTCTTACATTGCCAATGTTAATAAAAATGAGTGTTAGAAGTTTTAAATCTACATGTAGGTTGTAAATATGTATGTAGGGTAAACGTTAAGATTGAAAAAATAAAAATTGAACTGTGTAATGGTGAATATGGAATTAATTCTACAGGTAACAGGTATATTTTCAAATGGATCCTTGGAACCCAGGACATTAAGAGATGTCGGTATAATAGGTTCCGTAATTGTAACTCTTACTTTCGTTGGTTTGAAATCAGCTAAAACGTCGGTGACATAAAGATTTGTTAATGATTCTGTAGTGACCACTGAAACTATAGTTTCAAATGTTGACACAGCGCTTCTTTTGTTTTGAACTACTGTAGTAAGGTAAGTGTATGTAGTCATACATGTCTTGATAATATAATTGTGCTGCATTAGTTGATGTAATGGAAAAAATGCGCTCATATGTTGCCGATTTACAACTGTAGTAACAGCTGATGATAATAATGACTTGTTCGTTGGCGAAGAACTAGCACGATTGGATGTTTTCGATGCAGGTAAGTGCATAACTTTAAGTTTTCGCTGAGAAAAGATTACAGTAAATTATGTATTAATATTTTTTTAAATTACACACTAGCATATACAAAATTAAATTACACAACATCTAGTTAAATACAAAAAGAAAATCTTACATTATTTAATAACTACGTAAGTCAAACATTACCTTTCAATTGTAATGCTTAAAATTCCTATTCAATTATGTAACAATATTTTAATTATTTTACCTGTTCTTGCTTTCCATTAGAACTTTTATCTCTTACTAAAACTTCCACACCATTGGACATAATACGAGTTGCTAGATTTTTTAATCTTCTCTCATCATCCGTTCGATGCTCTATGTCAATATCCCTTCCAGGTCTCCAAGGTGAGTTATCATATACTATAGCATTAGTATTAAACGCTGAAATTTTAAAATCATTATAATTTATATTAAGTCAATAATACTTTTCAGTACCAAGATTACTTGTGGTTACGAATTTAATATTTAAAGAATATTTAAAAGAAACTATCGATGTATTTGATAACATTTAATTAAATTATTCGTAAATCTGAATCATGCAAGTGCATAATTGTATACAAAATACTGTGCAATTAAAAATTGAAATATTTTAAAATAATGTTAGTAAATCTACTATTAAGTTTTTATTCAGGTGGTCGCTATTATCTTTTTTTATATGTAATTTATGTTTTTCATATTTCTTGTATTAAGGAAATCTCTAAAATACGAGTATATTGAGTAAACTGATAATAATGACCACAGACAATTAATTAAATCAATATGTATTAACAACTGACAAGTCGTAGTATCACACTAGCTAAAATAATATATATTTACATAATATTTTCATTAACCTTATAACAGCATCCCCAACTAGCTACTATTTACAACTATTTTATGGGCTTAGATATTCCAAAAATCTTGAAGCTACGAATGTATTAATATCAATTAATAAAAGAATTTTCGGTATACAAGTTTTGGAACAACTAAATTTATTAAATTATGTATAATTTATTATTAGGTAACTCAGACTCACCTCCCGAGACGGTTGGTGACGCGGAATGTGGGATAGAACCATCCAATTGGATCTAAGATCTTCAAAGTTCATTCAGGTCTCTCAGTCAGAATCAGTACGGTCAGACGAGTCAATCAAGTAATAATGCTGCTTATTATATGCTGATTGTCAAGTGTTTACTTTTAAATGAATAATACTTTTACTTTATCTTTATGTTAATCAAACAATGCCATTTTTATTAGACTGTTTATGCAAATTGTGAATTTGTATAGTTATATTTGTGGTACTTTAATACAAATTATTTCTTAATTATTATTATAAGATTTTTTTTAATTAACAATAAATATATTTATTTAAATTTATAAATATAATAGGGACGAATTAATGTGTATTTTAAAGTGGATAAAAGATAAACAACAAATTTTTTTATTACAATTTATTATTAACATTGTAAGTCGTAATTTGCAATTTACAAATGAAGCAGATCGAGTATTATAAGATATTTTATCATTACAATTAAAACTATATTATGAGTAATTCTTAGGCAGTGATTAGATATTTTCTTACCTAATTTTACTTTTGATAATATAACTTCATATGTGGTAACATATCAATCATATTTTTGGTGATCTTAAAGAATACCTATTAACACATTTGAGTCCTATCTACAAAATCAAGTACAAAATATATTCGTAACTTATACTAAATGCTAAAACTATAAGGCACTATTCATAGTTAGCTTACTATGATACAAAGTAAATAAATAACTAAATCATTACTTTACAGACCTAACCAGTTGTTCGGGCTTCACGAAACATCATCCATAGTACTTTCTTTTGAATTATATCTAAGGGTAGTTGGGGATTTTAATTCGACAACGTAAGTTGGTGAAGCAGTATATTTAACATGATCACTTACTTTTCCTACTATACTTTCTAAACTTTGCGTTGCTTTTTGTGACTCAACAGAAGCATTTGCTAAATATTTATCCATTTCAGAAGTAAACGAGTTTTCTAGAATACTGTCTCCTTGTGAACTAACAAGTTCGTCTATAGATGGCAAAATCGATGGCAATATTTTTACATCACCATAATAAATAGCTTCTCGCTTTCTAACAGTTTGAGTGTCATCAGCTATTACAGTTGATAATACGGTGCTAAATTCTCCAGGATGTTTACCAGATACGTATAGTGTTACTACACTTGTTAATTTAGGTGGAGAGGGTTTTTGAGCACGTTGCTTGCTTCTCTTACGAGCTGGAGGTGGTGTGGGGGGTGGAATATCCTCACCACTATCTTCTATTTCTTCTTCAAAATCTTCATTACTGCTCAAATCTGATAATATGTTTGGTTTGGGACTATTACTGTATATATCATTATTCAAATTGTTATTTGGCACCAAATTATTTTGCAATAAATTAAGATCGGGATGACCTAAGCCTAGTAACGGATTTGCTGTCTGCAATGATAGCGCTTGCTGCTGTTGCTGTTGTTGCTGCAGGAGTAAAGGTAATAATAAAGAGTTGTACTGAGGAGGAGGAGGAGCCAACACTGTTGGTGTAGTAACAACTGTGTCGGTTATAAATTCTGTAGCTGTTATTACATTTGTAGTGGGATCCACTATAGTCGTTAATATTGGGATACCTCTAAAAGTAATAGGTAGCACTGTTTCTCTTGCATCTGTGACGGTTGTAACATAGGTTGTTGTTCTAACTTTGAACTCAGTAACCGGTGTTTGGACTACTGGTTGCTGTGGTAATAAAGCTTGTCCTTGTAACGCAAGTAATGGATTTATTGCTGGTTGCTGGTTGCCTAATAAAAGTTGAGATAAAAGTAAGTTAGCTAAGGGTACATTTGAATTTATCTCCGGTGCAATAGTTTGTACTACAGGCTCCACATTATAAACAGTACTCGGTAATACGTGTGAAAACGATGTTTTACGACCCCTTAATGTCGTTGGAGTGAATATTACTGTAGTTGTAGGAGTTTCATGCAGAACAAATTTAGTTATTTTCGTTGCACCGTTGTCTGCCAACTCTGTTGATTCGACAGCAAGTACTAATTGGTGGCCACCAATAGGGTTTATTGATGTGGATATTTGATTCAAAAGTAATGTTTCTACGCTTGGTTTCGCTGTTAAAAGACCTTTATATTCTGTAATCTTTCCATTTACTACTGGTACCGTTACTTCGAATGGTACTTGATGTGTTATTGTAATTTTACCGTCATGTAAAATGTTATCATATTTGTTATATCTTTCACCACTTAAATTTTCAAATGAATGTCTTTGTCTGCTGGATGCTTTGCTAGTTGTTGTTCTAGATCTAGATCTACTAGTCGTTCGAGGGCTAGACCTAGATGACTGTGTGGTTTTCCCACCAGATAAGCGGGGGGCTTTTGGCCTTGATGATAGGGTTGTAGTTCTTGAATTAGTTCTTGCTTTACCTCGTCTATAAGCTGGTGAAGATGTAGTTGTCGTCCTACTATTATCTCCCCTTACGATAAAAGGTTGCCTTGATGAAACTTTTGGAGCAGGAGCAGTGGTTGTTCTAGTATTTCCAACACGTGAATTAAAGCGTCCAGATTTTGGTTGATTTCTTTGTGAGGCAGGCGTAGGAGGTTCAGTTTCAGGCTCAGGTTCAGGACGTCTTGTACTCGCTTGCTTCACTCCAGGTCTTCTAAAATTTGTATACTTTCTATTACCATAGTCCACTTGACGTTTCACCCGTCTATTAAACGCAAATGGCCTTATCTGAACTGGATTTTGTTTCTTTCTATATGATGAGGCCACTGGTGAAGCGACTTGCTGTTCCTTTCTATCAGATGATTCATAATCATTATCTTCCTCGAATTCTTCTTCTTCTAAAATTTCTTCTTCTTCGTCGTATTTTTGCTCGT
This sequence comes from Boloria selene, assembly GCA_905231865.2. NCBI lineage: Eukaryota > Metazoa > Arthropoda > Insecta > Lepidoptera > Nymphalidae > Boloria > Boloria selene. The sequence continues at coordinate 3,098,881 of HG993156.1, forward strand.
TTTCTTTTATTTCTTCTTCTGGTTCTGGTTCTGGTTGCTTAAATAAGTTTCGCCTAGGAAAAAGAGAATTAGCAGGCCTTTGCCTACGTAATGCGAGTAAAGGATTTGAAGTCGACCGAGTAGTTGAACGTCTTGTGGTAGTAGTAGCTCGTCCACGAGTAGTTAAGCTTCGTCTTGATGTGGGTGTAGTAGATCTTGGTGTTATGGCTGTACCAGGTTGTCTAGCCACTGGCGGTCTTCTAAACCTTAGTAGAGGATTATTAGTAGTTTGTCTGATTGAGGTATCAGTAAATTCATCGAGAGATTCAGTTGCACTCTCTTCTTGCTGAGTAGCAAAAGTTTCAGACTCGTTCTGATCAAATGCAGGATAATTTATAGAAGTTGACTGCCTCGTATTACCTCGTAGTCTTGACGAAGCTGTCGGGCGGATTCTGGGAATTGCAGATCGACTAGCATAGTCCAAGCTATTACTTCTAAGGGAACTAGATCTAAAACCAGTTCTTCTTGAAGTAGGTGCAATACTTCCTCCTCTAGGGAATCCTCCTGGACGTGAAGCAGGAATGTTAGCTGATAAATTTATAGTTGAACTACTACGACCAGAAAACCTTTTTCCCGCACTTGATGATCCAGATACAACCCCTTGTTTACGACTACCGCTGAAAGCCCCGGAGGGTCTTACAGATTTTAATGTAGGAGTTGCTGTAATGGTCGGAGTAGAATCGGCACGAGTAATTGTAGTAGCGCTATTAGGAATACCTAAACGTTTTGGGCTAAAAGTAGGTCTATTTCTTGACGCAAAAGGTATTATTACCGGAGTAAAGGAAGGTTTTTTAGTTGTAAATGTAAGTCGACTTCTCTTTTTAGTGCTGGGATCATCATCTTCATCTTCTGTGTCATATTGTAATTCTGTTGTTGTTTCAGAGTCTGCAAGAGAACTTTCTATTACTTCAGGAGTAGGGCTAATAATAGTGCCTTCCGTTGTTGTAGTAGTGGATGATGTGGTAGTTGTGGGGAAAGACTCCTCGACTAATGTTTTATTGTCACTTGTAATGATAGTTGAATCACCAGATATAACTGCAACTTGAGAGAACAGAATCTTTTTCTCCGAATCTGGCTTTAGTGTATTAGCTACAGGTGGCTTCACTTCTGCAAATAAATTGTCAATATATGTTCCTTGTAGTATCGTTTGTGTTATACTTGATAATTCAGGTAATTTCGTTGCTTGAATTTCTTCTTTCATTTTAGTTGGGATAATATGAGGTTTCTCATCTTGAATCAAGTTTTTATCTACTGCACCACTTGGAACTTTTCTGCCTAATTGGTTATCTTCAACTACCTTTGTATTATCGACAATGTTAGTAACAGTTTCCAAACTACTTCTTATTTGTGACGTATTACCAGCATAAAATGTCGTGAAATAAGTATAGGTTGTATAAAATGTAGCTTTTCCATCATCTTGTTCCAGGCTATCATCTACTAAAGACGGTTTAAGTGCTACTTCTAAGTCTTTTGGTGGTAAAACACTAACAATATCTATAGGTGTGGTGTCGATCGGACTTATTGTAGGTATTGATTGAACCGAAGGTGTGACTACATTAGAAACAATCTCCTCACGACTTGTAATCGTTGTCGATTTATCTTTGTAAAGCGTTGTCCAGTATGTAAATGTAGTATAATAAGTAATTGGAAGATTATTTTCTTCTTCAGGCTCCGTTTTTGGTGTAATAGTTTCCGTAACGACATTTGTTATAGTTTCCAAATGACTTTTTACCTTGCTTGAATCTTTTCCTATATACATAGTAGTAAAATAAGTAAATGTAGTATAGCTTGTCTGTAACAAGAGTGTAGGCGATGGGAGAATCTCATCTATATTACTTTCAGAGCTTATTTGATCATCTAATACATTATTGTTATCTAAAAGTTTTGTTTCTCCTTTAGAGGATGAAGATTTAACATCTGTTATAAATGAATTTTCCGATATAAGTGGATTTGACTCAACACTAAACAACATATCAACTTCTATAGGAGATGGCTGTGGCACATTTTCATTACTTTTATTTGCCTCTAATGGTTTTTCTTCCATAGTAACACTTCTTTCGAAAGATAAATTTTCTTTAGTACCCTCCTGTGTCATCCCTTTTACTTGCATACAATTTCTAAAGTCAAATTGAGCCCTTGTATTTACCGCAGGTAAAGAGTTAGTTTTTGTAGGTTTTAACTCATCAGGACCAACATAATTAGTGTATACTTCACTTCTGCTGCAAACATTGGCATCAGTGCCAACATAAATAGTTGTAAAGAATGTGTAAGTTGTGTAGTAAGTTTTAACAGAATCTGGCTTAATACTAGCAACTAAATCATCATCTAGTGACGGAGTTGGAGTTTGAGAACTATATGATTTATTTATTTCAACAGATTCAATGACATCCTTATTTTTAACGAGATCAATGATACTATTAATAGCAAGTGATTGACTTGGCTGAACATTGTTAACATTAGTAGGTGAAATATCATCTTCAAATGCGCCAAGTAATGATGGATCAATTTTAGACAAATCCAATGTCGAAGTAATAATATTAGTCACTACTGATTTATGACTTTCAATGCTAGAAGTTTGGTCACCAAAGAATGTAGTAAAGTATGTGTAAGTTGTATAAAGAGTTTTGTAAATAAGATCTATTTCATTTTCAGAATCATCTTCATTTATTAAATTAAGATTTTCGGTCGGTGTATGTTCTGTACTAACAGAAACTTCTACATGACTTTGACTTGTTGAAACTCTTTCAGTAGTAGCGGTTGATTTGGTTTTACTTTCATTACTCACTTCTTGCGAATCTGTATTTTCTTCTTCTTCAAGTAGTTTAGTTATTTCATCTTCTGTAACAATTGATTGAATTTCTTTTTCCATGGGAGTAGTTCTTCTTGGACTCTCAGTATTAATTTCTGGTGTACGTGGAATATTTGTATCACCTGTATCAAATACTTCTGGTTTTTCAATATTACTTATTTCAGTACCTTGCACTTCTAGAACAGATGTTGGTTCAATGTTATGACTTGTTTTACAAATATAATTTGTTAAATACCCTACATTACTTTCAACTACAACGTCGGACTTAATTGAAGTTGTGGTTTCGGTACTTTCTAATGGAATAAAATATGTCGTTAGATACGTTAAAGTTTTATAGGCTGTTGTCATAGTTGACTGTGTTTCAAGTCCATCAGTGCAAAAGATTTCTTCATGTTTGTCATATTTATTCTCTGTTGTTGTCTCAATTTCATAAGATTCATCGCTGTGACCACTTTCTGTAGTAGTTAATAATTCAGAAAGTACTTCCTGAGTGCCCTCATCTTCATCTTGATCATCATCTTCTTCATTTTCTTCTATCTTTTCAGTAACTTCAGCTGCAGTATTTTCTGATTCTTCAGCAGAATTAGTAAATAATTCAGTACTTCCAATTTCCGTGACCGCAGATTCTTTAGGCTCTTCAAGAATAGTCGCAGACGGCATCAGGAAAGTTAAAGGATCAGTTGCTTGAGAGTTAAAATCATTTCCGGGAATCACTTCTAAATCTTCCGTATTTCTTGTGCGTTCAGTTGTTGTAAAAGCTGGCTCAGAAGGTTGTATTACGTCAATATTAAGATCAAAGCCATTATTATATTGCACACTCACGGTGTCAGGAACTTTATCATCTATTTTGTACATTACCTTTTTCAGATCTTTCTCTTCATTAAAGAAAACTCTCTCAGAGCTATGATCACCACTGCTAGGTGTAACGACTTTTGTGACTGCATTAGCTTCATGAGCTTTAAAAGTCGAAGTAGCTACAGGAATATCAGCTGACAAGAAAGTAATTTTAGTTGCTAATTTATCTACTGGCTTAGCTGAGGGAAACACATTTACTTCATCTGGATTAGGATGCTTAACAGTTTCAGTATTAGGAGTAAAGATAATAACAGTGTCACCAACTATTGTAGTGAAATCAGCAAAACCTGCATAAGTAAATGTTTTTTTGGGACGAGGTTCACTTTTTTGCCCGAACAACTTTTTAGGTAATTTAGTTTGTGGTAAAGATTGTTGAGAAGAACGTGATTCAACATTATCAATATAGTAAAATATTGGCGAAAACTCGTTCTTAATAGTAAAAGTAGGCAAATCATAATTAGGCTTAACTTTAACAACATCAGATTCTATTGGATTATCTTCTTGATTTAACATTTTAATTGGGTCCGTAACTGGTTCATATGCTTTACTTTGACGATATAAGGTATTTATATTTTCAAACAAAGAAGGTTTCACGTACTCAATCTTCTTTTCATTATCGATATATGGACCGTCAAGATAGTTATAAACTTCAAACTTAGGCTCTTCATTATAAGAATGCACTTTACGTGCCGTTGCTTCCTCAAATATTTGATTATCTTGATCTGGAGAAGTTGGTGGATTCCAAAATTTGAAAGTCTCTAGTGCTGGTTTACTAGCATAAACAATCTCCATTTTACTGCTAGGTGCTAAATAATCAGTATTTTTAAGCACAAACTTATCTGGATCAATTATACCTAAGTCTTGTTTCACATTCCATTGGCCATCAAAAGCAGAATGAACACGTGTCGGTTGAACAATATAAGCATCTCCAACATTAGAGGGCTTATTGTAAAGTACAAGTGATGATTTAGTTAAAAGTTGTGCGTAAATACGTCCATTGTCTAGGGTGGTTCCCAGAATTTGTGTAGCAAATTCTGTAGTAACTCCATCCTGGATGAAAGTTCTTGCAGTTGAAGTAAGAAGGCCGATCAGAGGCTTGACGCTATGGTATCGGCCAATTTTCGTGTTATAATCGTTTCGATTTTGGTCGTTAACGAGCAGCACTGTCAGGTCTAGTAGATCAGTCATGAAGTCGTAGTTCCGTCAAGTTGTGGAAAGGATTTCGTGGAGGTGCATTATATTTTACAAGGTCCATTTGAGTTCGGAGTTGACCACGACCGGGGATTAGATTTGAAAGAGAAAGAAAAAACATACAATTAATAACGCAATATAGATAGAAAAGATTTTATACTTCGTCCAAATTCAACTTTAGATTTGTATAAAGATTGGAATTTCAGAATACATGAAAAAAGTTATGTAAAGTTTAATTTCCAAAATTGAAAATGGATAAGTATATTTTTGGAGAAGTAGTATTTTGCAAATCGGTTAGCACTAAATTTTGTACAACTTAAATTTGGTTACCAAAGTTGATGATTTGGGTAATTTTAATTAAAAGATTTAAACCTGTTTGTTCCATTACAAAAATATTAGATATGGACAAATCATCAACTATATAGGTATATTATAGAAATCTAATAAAAAAACAACAATAGTAAAGTATATATATATAAAGTTAAGAAAGTTAAGAATTCAGTACATATATAAATCAGAAATTAAAAAGGCAAAAATTTTGTTATACATTCAAATACATAAAATACTGATAGAATAAAATAACACTAGAAGAATATTTTGCAAGCATATTTTTTACAACTTTTATCGTGATTTTAATGCTGATTACTCACCCCTATTCTCTGGAACTCCTTCTCTTTTGATTCTCGATGCTTCTATCGATTCATTTTCAATTATTTCTGAAACAAAACGTACCTTATTAATATTACTTTAAAGAATTTTCCTTATTTATTTTATTTTTATAACTGTCAGATTATTATTAATCAAGTTTTTACAATACAAAGGCATAGAATAATTCTCATATCACAACATTAATATAGATCAAGGATTTTATTTAATATGTACTTAAATAATAAAAGCATAATATGAACAAAATAAAAAACAAACAACACTTGACCTAGGATACAAAAAATGAACCAAATTCAGTCTACATAGATTTGCTTTCGTAATAATAACCCAGATGTTTGTAGAAAGTTGCAAGCAAGGTCATATAAGATTATTATGAAATTATACGGTACAATGATATAATAATTTGAGTAATAATTAGTATGTGATAAATATATCCTATATATATTACCTAGAAACTTAAAAGCTTTTGTGAATTGTGATAAGTACTAACTCGTAATTCTTTATAGTATAGTTTTTAAATACATGGTGTTAAGATAAATCTATACTAATATTATAAAGAAGTAAAGTTTGTTTATTTGTTAAATTGTAAGGGGTAATCTCGGGATCTACTGAACCGATTTTAAAAATTCTTCCACCAATAGAAAGCCACATTATTGCTGAGTGTCATAGGTTATATAAAAAACCGAAAAATAAAAAGGCTTTTACGTGGTAGTCCGTTTTGCAAAGTGAATCGGAGAAAAAACGGTCGAATGAAAGCGTTTCTTACGAACGCTGCCTTAACTATGAAAGATATATCTTTGAGTTCTAGAGAAAACATGTGGAGCTTTAAAAATGCCTACAAAAAATTCAACGACAGCATATGTCTAACTTTTATATTTAAGTGACAAAAGGTAGTTTTTTTAATATTAGTATAGATAATTTAATTTTAAATTTTTAATATTAATAAAATAATATAAATTATTTAAACACTCTGTACTAAAAAGGATTATTACATTATGCCCAACGAAGTGGGCACGGGTCAACTAGTGTTAGATAAACCTCTTTCAACTTACACACTCCATATAGAAAATGAACCTACGACCTACGACAAATAATGCTATAGTATTAAAAAAACCTCGTAGTATTTTGTAATTGAAATTTGCGGAAATATCCTAAAAAGCCGGTAATTGTGGGAAAGGCTAGTGTCAGGTGATTATATTTAAAATCGTCTTTGTTCTCAGATTTTACGCAAGGTTTTTTTCCCAAAGGGAAAATTATTTCTTGCTACATCAAAATTTCGCAAATATTAGATAATTAGAAGGCATCACGATCTTTTGGTTGTCTTGGATATTGCAAGAATATATAAAAAATTAATACGCTTCAATGAAATTTAAATACATATGCATATCTAATTATATAAAAGCGAAAAGTCACACACTCATCTCGAAATATCGAAATCCACCTGACGTATAAGGATGAAATTTGGCAGGGAGGTAGCTTATAGTTAGTAGACGTCCGTTAAAAACGGATATTGCTACAAGGCCGGATTAAGGAGGACTAAGGGCTCTCGCAATTTTGTATGAAAGTTCTTCATTTTTTGTGCTACAACTTTAAAGGCAGGGACTCTAACGAAGCAAGGGTGAGTAGCTCGTACTATGAATTTTGAATACTGCATAGTATTTTAATCTACTTTAACTTCAATCAAACGTTTATATCAGGTTACTAAATAAACTACGATCTTTAAAACAGTTCACTATAATCAACAAATATATTTTAATATCCCCAATTTTCCTAAATGAAGCCATATGTAACTAGCACTCAGGATGTGGACGTGAAAAACGGTGCCCGTTTCGGAAACGTCTGCCCACGTTTATGGTATTCGTGTCAATGTTGTGTATGCGTTCATCGTATCCGTTGACCCACTGTCATACTGCCCAGCAAGTATCAAGATTAGTGGGTTGATACTTTTTATTAAATGCCATCCTATTCTACAATGTATATATTATATACTAGCAATTCCCTCAGCTCCGCCCGCGTTTTAATCACAATTGAAAATAGGGTTTGGTGGTAGAAGGATGAAAATTTAAAGTTATAAGTATTTTTTGATGCCAAATCATAAAAAATAAAAATTTCGTCTAAATAGAATAAATAAAAAACCACCCTTATCACCTAGTGTAATAAAAAAATAGCCTACAATCTATTCTCAGACCCACCAAATATACACAAAAAAATTATAAAAATCGGTCAAGCCGTTTCAGAGGACTTCGATAACAAACACTGAGACACGATATTTTTATATATTAGATTCACTTAGAAATCATGAATCACGTATAATAGAATATGGATTCCTATTATTCCTTGGATGGGCTCCTTGATACGGATGACACAAGACTATTTGTCGAAGAAATCTTTAGGGGAAGCTATGCTATCTTTTCGGATTTTGTCGCGGATTATGATTTTTGGTTACTTAAAAACAAATAATTCTTTTAAATTTTTATTAACCACACATTTTTCTTTAAATGTGAAGATTCAATGCAACTACATACTTATCAATTCTCGATAGAATGTAGGAAGAATTTCACTGACACACTCATATATAGTACGGAAGTGGAGTTCGCTGATCGCATAGCAATTGCGCCCGACATCCATCGAGGTCAACACAGTACATAAAGTTGAAGAACCCTATGGCATTGTATTTAATTATTAAAAATAGTCTTTTTGGAATAAAAATTCATTGAAAATATGGTTTGAATTACCAATCATTTAATACCAACAGTTTGGGCATTAAAAAATCTTTATCGTATTGGTTATACCAATTTTACTGTATTCTTTCACTTATGCAGACAATTGCCTTTCCTGTGGCAACCCATAAACACTTATACTAGTAGTAGTATTCCTTATATCTTTACCTAGCATCCCTCAGCTGATGTATATTAATAATGTTCCAACATTATTACCTGTTAGTACCAACTCATTTCCTTTATCGCCATTGATGATGGGCAAATCTCCGTCAGCTTATGTATTTTTAAACCTTTTATTTGTCATTAACTTTACCTCTATGTCAGATCACCTCATTACGGATTGTTCAAATACTGCGAGAATAGCCCTTTCATATCTCGTTTTTATTATTCTTATGAAGTTGGATGACTTAAATTGATGGAATCTGTGTAAATATTACCATTTCGTATATTATGTACAAATACGACATAGGTACGTTAGACTCTTGTCTTGACACTGTTCAGTATTAGTGTCTAAAAGACCAAAACAAAGAAAATAAAGATATGTAAGGAATAAATGAATAAATATGTTGGGAAATTATTACAACAGCACCATCTATTTCCGTGGTAAGCTACGAGGCTTGTGTTACGGATACCAAATAGTTGATATATTGCAAATACAAATTTTAAATACATACATATTATAAATATGAACACACATGACTGGAGTACAAACGTTCGTGCTTAACAAATGAATGGTTCCAGCGGGACTCGAACCCGCGACCGCTGGCGCATAAAGTAAAGTAAAAGTAAAGTACTACCAACTGAGCCAAACGTGTCGTCAAACGAAGAATCGTGGTTTGAAATATAATATTTAAAAACGAAACGACGATCAAGAAGATGATTTTAAGTTGCAGAGATAAGTGAACAAATATTATACGTCCTTCATAAAGGTATTACGAAGTAACTACAATGTTTAAAGGTTAATGGAAACTTTGTAGTTTTGAGAATAGTGAAAATGATATCTCAACTTAACACAATATGATGATTCATTATATAAATTTACCCCAAATAATTTAAAACTTGATAAGATTTTGATAAAGTCCTGGTAAGAAACTAGTTAAGTGACTCAGTTAGCAGCTGCAAAATGTTTGTCAGTTAAGGTTGGTGTATTTAGAATCATGAAAACCTTTATCTGAGATATAGCTCCTGCCTTATAATTATAAGTTAGAATATCAAATCCAACGCTTATATTATAAATACTAGCCACTCGCCCTTACTCTCATATTTGTCCCTAGATACGTTCAAGATTTATTACTAACATTCGTTCAGTAGTGTAAATTTCTCACAAATATTTTTTTTTTAGTTTTTTCTACTATAGTAGGCATGTTTAAGTATTATACAAATAAACCTCCCTTTTGAATTACTCTGTCTTTTTAATACTTTCTTAGGTTTACGCGAATATTTGACATTATAAATTTTCAATTTCATTTATAACACTCTGCCTATTGATGAAAACTGCATTAAAATCTGTCGCGTAAGTTAAAAGAGCTAAACTTATAGACGTTGTGACGTGACTTTTTTTGTTTTATACTATGTATAGATATTAATTGTTCGTCTTACGAAAAGCCTTCATTTCTCTTGGCATTGCATTATTGCATTGTTTCCTATGTATTAATAATGAGAGTTACTTATTAAAATTAAAACTTAAGCTAAGTATATGTAAATAACACATACCTGTTCAGGGTTCATCGCTAACAAATCTACAAACAATTACACTATTACAAATCTTTCATACATATATGCCTAATATGTATAGAAATATATAAGATAGGGTACCACCATATTATTTATTATACTTAAGTCTATAAAACTTAGATTTTTCTCAAGCATATAAACTAGTGACCGTAATTATTCATACTATTCTAACTAAACATTCTCATCGCACCAAATTTATGTTAATTTGCAAGGAAATAGAGCACTTTGTGGCATCTATAATCGTGTAAATTACACCGACACTGACCGCCTGTTTCGCACGGTTTTGTTTTCAAAATTTGCATTTGATTTTAAATTTTATTGCTAGAAAAATAGGGCACATTATGATTTAACGATTTAAGATATTTTAATTTTCTTTTATGTCTTCAGATGTTTTATAAAAGTGAGAGCAGTTAATTTTTTATACTGTTCAGGTTTTCTAGGTTAGAATTTTAATCTAGCTGTGACAAAAGATTCTTTTTTTCTGAATAAAGCTCAAAATCATTCAAAAATAAACATATTGAAATGTTTGAACAAAACTTGTTTATTGGTTACATGAAAGCTCGCCTGTAGCTTTTAAACAAAAAACCGATTGACAAACAAAGAAAAGGACTAAACTGTTCCATCTTTTCAAATTAAATCAATAAAAAATTATATCTTATAGTTAATTTTATTTTAAGAAACTTTAACTACAATGGTCTCTAAAACATATCAAAACATTCTAAGTACATATATTGTTATTGTTACTGAACTTGGCTGTTTTTCTTTTATAAGGTATTTCAATCTTATTTTGATATATATTTCACGCACTAATTCCCTACTTTTCGATGTTTCACTTTTGCGCACTGCAACTTTAAACGAAAGTGAATGGAAACTGTATCGCAAATGTAATTCGTTATCGTGTTTAGTTATTTTTTTGAAATATAACATTTTGTAGATAGCAAATAGGGCGTAAATCTTTTAGTGCAACCATTTTATTATATATTTTTATTTTACAGGAAAAATCTAAGGATTAAAAAATTTACATTTATATTTAGGTACATTTTTTGGTATAAGATATATTTAAATGTAAGTAGTTAGCAAATATTTTACCTCTATCAAACTTATTAAAAATTATTAACATTTAAGCTTTTTAATTTTTATAGTAAATAGCAGGCAAAGCTTAGAGCTTGAAGGAATGACGATACTTCCATACAACTTTTCATCCCCCCCTTTCAACCCCTTACAACCCTTTTTGTCCTTTCTCAGGCTCTAGTAGCAAACCAAATTTCATTTAAATCGGTTCAGTAGATTTGGCGTGAAAGTGCGACAGACAGACAGTCAAAGTTACTTTCGTATTTATAGTATTAGTAAGGATTTCTAATCATAATTTGCATATTTTTATGTAAGAAATGTTTTTTAGTATTAGTATTTAGAAACATGACTTTCACAATATACAAATGTAAACACAAATTCTCAAGAAATGCCAATATAACAAACCAGTCTCCTTTACGACTGGAAAAGTGTCGTAAAAAGCTATAACAGGGACAGGTATATAGAATTCCTATATGTGCGAAAGAGACAGATAACTATGTCAGTGGGTAAGTCATTGCACTTACTTCTGCACTCCAACTTGCAATATTATTGCTCTCAACTTAAAAGTTTTGATATTTTCAATTCTATTACTTTGTTATAAAGTTCAATGTCGCATTTAAATTCAAACGTCGATGAACTTTTTACTGCACAATATATAATAGAACTTTTTAAAATCAACTCTAAGTAATAATTAATAAAGGTGAAGTTTGTTTCTTTCTAAAAACATATGTGTTGACATTAGTCGTCTATTGTTAATACATAGGTAATAAAAACTTAAAGCAATCAATATAATATATGGGAAGCTCGATCAGGCCAAAAATAAATTTAATACAAAATTTTTGTTTATTTTTTTTTTATAATAGGTTCTTACGATGACACGTTTGGCTCTGTTAGTAGTGTACCCTACTTGCTGTGCCATCGGTCGTGGATTTGAGTCCTGCTGAGGCCTTTTATTTGTTGAGCACAAATACCACGGGTGTTTATAATTATAAAAAATATGTGTTAAGTTATATATGTGTAGTGTATTAACTATCTGGTATCCGTAACACAAGCCTCGTAGCTTACCTCGGAACTAGATAGCGCTGTGTGTAATAATGTCTCAATAAATGTATATCACGAGCACTTATATATGAAGCAATAAATAAAGCTTTTTCTTCTACTAATATTAAAATTAATATTATGTATTTTGTTATTATAACAAGGTTTTTTTACTTTCTGTCTTCAACATTGTATGAACTGTGTGAGAAAAAAGTCAAGACCGAATGAAGAGGTATCATATTTTTATAACGAAATATTACGAAAATGTTGGAAATCCATTATGTAGTAACATATTGCACATCACTATGACACGTTATAATTGTGAGATTTTGTTACAAAAGCGGTATAATAGAGGATATGAGAATATTAATGTTCTTAATAATCATACTGTCATAGGATTAGGGTGTGGAAACATATATTACCAAGTGTATTCTGTTCCTTCATACTATTTGCCTATTAAAAACTATTCTGCATGCTTTTAAAATTAATTCTTCATAATTGACCAAAAACTTCAACAGTTCAATAAATTAGGCTTCTATAAAACATGTCAATTTTTTTTTGGATTCCTAGGTCTTTTAGCAGGGAGGTAGTTTATGGTTAGTAGACGAAAGAAAGAACGAATTTTGCGACAGGACCGGATTAAGGTGATGGCTTTCGCAAGTTTGTATGAAAGTCCTTAATTTTTGTGCTACGAACTTTAAATAAGTCAAGAAACACCTAGCAAGTCCCCAATCTTAAATTTACATTTAAGCTTAACTAGCAGAGTTAACAAAATTGTATGGTTTTTAATTATTTTTCTTATCATCATCTCTCGGCACACTTATATGCGTTTTCGGTTAGATTAGGTTAGGTTAGGTTAATAATTAGGGTAATTTGCAACTCCATTAAGTAAGGTTAATTACGTATACATACTTAATCAAAAAATAGAAAGTTAAAAGTTAAATATACAGATATTTCTTATTACCGATACAGTATTTCAAAATAGGTACAGCAGTGTTGAGCAAACAAGTACCGGTTCTGATAGGCTTTCTAGTGATTGTAAGACTTGTGACCTTGCCTAACTGATATACAAGACAAAATGATAAAAATACTTACTACTCATATAAAACGTTTTTATATTATTTATATTTAAAGGATTCATTATAATATTAAAAATATATTAATAGAAAATTCCGATAACTAAAGCTCGACAGCTCGAGCATCGAAAGCTACTTATCTAGAAAAAGAAAATCGCTTATCAAAAAGAGGAGAAAACGTTTCTTTTTGACCATTTATATAATAATAAGTTTAATTTCTACTAAGTTGTAATTTTGTTGTTTACAAATTTCGTTCACTATATACAGTATGTAATATACATATCGCTGTTATAATACTTTGCATAACAAATCAATATAAAGCTTTACTCGTATTAGTCACTGTCATGTCATAAATTTATTTCAAGACTTGCCAAATATCATATTTTGTGACCTATAGAAATGTATGAATAATTGAATATTTTTTAACATTTTTATTAATTAATCTAAAACATTATTCATTAAAAATAAATAGGCATTTTAAAAAAACCCGGATATATAATAAAATTAAGATAAATAACCTTATATGCCATATTAGACATTCGTAACGCAAAATTAAAAACAACATTGAAAAATATAAATATTTAAATGTTATATTATTTTAACAGTAAATATGTATTCTTCGCAGGAAAAAGGCTGTGCTAGCCCAGTGGTAACGCGCTCGCTAAGGAAACTGAGTGAAGGGGGTTCAAATCCGGATATTTTCATTTACAACATGATTACCACTTGTCTTACGGTGAAGAAAAATATGTGGGAAATGAGAGAACTTAAGCAGCGCAATGGACTATCTCCCTGATCCCCCTGGTATTGAAGGAAGGTCTGTGTCCAGTTAGCTAAGTGCTTGAGTAAAAAGGGGGCAAACGGGCAGGAGGCTTACCTGATGGGAAGTGATCATCTCCACCCAAGGACATCTGCAAGCCAGGCTTGCAGATGCGTTGCCAGCCTTTCAGGAAAGGGAGGGAGGGAGGAGGGAAGGAGGAGGGAGGGAAGAGGGAAGTAGGAGGGAGGGAAGAGGAAGGGAGGAGGGACGAGGAGTGGGCCTCCCGGACTCTCACTTACCGGACGAAACACGACAGCATAGCTGCCACTTCACGCCGGTCTTCTGTGAGAGAGTGGTACTAATGAACTATACGGGGCGTGCCGGCCCATTCGGCTGCTACCCGAAGGTAACAAGCATCGTACTACCACTTAGTTAGAGTATGCAACATATACACATACATAATATATAAATAATTTTCCATTTAAAACAGTAGTCCAATTATTAAAGTAAAAAAAAACGATCGACACGATAATCATATCTCTATAGCTTTATAAAAACACTGATATTCTCCATCTCACTCTATTGTCTAACAATAATTTCCCCTTAAAATAAATCACATCACTTTTTCATAATGTGTAACTATGGCAATTGACTAGTATTTGCTGTAATACAGGTTCTAGTAGTTCTAGTCTATGGCAACAGAGGCTACCCGATCTTTTAGTATTGTAACAGCCATACCTAAAATAGTATCTAAGTCGTTACGTATCTAGTCTTTGTTTTGGATCAATAAAGTTAAAATATATAATATTAATGGCAAAACAATGAATTATGTAACCGTTAATAGTGTTCTTACACAATATGCCAGGTACATTAGTTTGTCGGAAACGTCTGCTCAATCGATTTCCATTGTTAGCTTACCACTACTATTGGGTGTTGGACAAATGATATCTTACACTAACTTATCTAATACTTTCATTTTACTCTTGCTTCACTTAGATCCGAACCTAGATACATTTTATTCTAATAATAATATGCTTCTATATAATTTTATTAAATATTTTACTACTTCCTGTCTATCTTTGCACACTGTTTCATCGAAATCGGTCCTCCTTTTAGAGCGTTAGTGACTAAAAAACTTCCTTATTTATCTTCCCTTCACTCAGATGCCTTAGGCTTAGGCACGTAATTTTTTCGCGGTACCCTAATTATTTTGTTAAAATAAAAGTTGCTTTCCTCCGAATAACGTTAATTATGTGCCATGGAAAGTCCCGTCAAAATCTGTCCAGCCGTTATAGAGATTAGCGAGAAAGACATACAAAAAGTGTTAAAAATTATTAATAGAAGAACAAATTATATATTATTTATACATAAACAGACAATTTAATTATATTTATCAGTAGGTATAGTTAGTGGGTCGATTATGACTAATTATATTATAAGCTCAAATTCAAATATTAAATTGTTTCTTAATATTAAATAATGGAAAATTTTAAAATGTACACAAATATTATCTAGAGCATGAAAGCAATGCTTAACCAATTTTGAAATAATTATAAATTAAGATAGAATAAATAGATAATGTTAGAACATTCGCAAAACATACGTCACTGCGTATAGAGAAGAATTTCTTTGTTTGTTCTGTAAGTCGTTATTTAAAATCGATACAATACTTATATTTTAGCCGATAAACTTGCTTTTTGTTTTTGAAGACACGTTTGGCTTAGTTTCTAGTGACTCTACTTTCTGTGCCAGCGGTCGCAGATTCTAGTCGCGCTGGGGTCATTCGTTTGCATGAGGAGCAAACATTTTTTTTAATTCACTCATGAGTGCTTATATTTATAAGATGTGTGTATTTAAAGTTAACGGTAACGCGCTCGCTTGGATAACCGAGTGAAGCGGGTTCAAATCTGGGTCTTGCACCTCTGATATTTTCAGGTGCGAATTATTTCTATCATGATTACCACTTCTCTTACGGTAAAGGAAAACATCGTGAGAAACCTGGATGTCTAAGAGAACCTAGCAAGTTTTCGAAAGACATGTGAAGTCCGTCAACTCACACTAGGCCAGCGCAGTGGACTATGGCCTGATCCTCCTCGTACTAAGGGAGGCCCGTGCCCAACGGTGGGACGTTAAAAAGGGCTGATGATGAATGAATGATGAATGAATATGTAGTGTATCAACTATCTGGTATACGTAACACAAGGCTCGTAACTTACAATCTAACTACTTAGATGGTACTGTGTAGTATTGTCCCAACATATCCTAACAACATATTCTTAAACTTATCTACATATAGCTATTTACTAAAGCATTTATAAAACAGTAGGTAAATTATAGATTAAAATCAAAATAACACGAAACTTCCTATACAGAAGGGTAAAAATTTTATAACAATAGCTTATACTAGAATAGCGCTTCGTCCCTGTCGATATCATATGCAAAAACGATGGTATCTTCTGAGAAACAAATGTACACATTAGCATAAAACATTCAGAGCCAATTATTGTCTAAATGTTCCTTGAAGTATGAAATTATACGAACAAGATGTCTTATCTTATTTTACGGAATTCCAAACTTCTAAGGATGTTAGATTTAAATATTGGCTGGCCCTTATTTGATGTAACTATGTCATTTAATAGTTGGAAATAATATACGCAAATATTTGACATTATAAATGAAACTATCTTTTCAGATTTTGTCGCGGATTTATTTGGATATTTGGTTCCCGCCGTTTTGAATGCTTTACAGCAATCATGGTCACGGGAGAGACTGTCTCTCGGTCTGCCAAAATCCGAAAAGATAGTTTCATTTATAATAGTTGAAAAGTTTACTTTCATTCCTTAAAATTACACAAATGAAATAGTCTAAGAGATAAAGAAAAAATTCAAAAGCCAATTATATATTACATATGAAAAGTTATGTATTAATTACAGACATTTATACTCAAATTATTTAAATTATTACGAAATATAATGTTATATATTTTAATGTTAGGGTGCTTTATTTTAATGATGCGAAGAAAGATACCGTAAAAATGCCCAAATTAAGAAAACACCTATAAAACTTTTCTCACACACCAAAGAGCTATTAATATAACAATAAAAAGAAACACCGTATTTATATTTTTAAAACCAAATCTGACCTAAGAAAGTGACAGTGAAAGTGCAAGATGAATTTTTAGGGGAATTTCACATTCGGCAAAGTTCACACGCCTAGTGATAATTCGATATTCACGGTGTAACAAACGTGAAGAGGCCTTTGTTATAAAACAAACAAAATTGTCTAATATTTCAATTTTCACTAATTTTCAACCTTAGTACGTTTGTCATAAGGATACTTAATCAATTACCATTACATTCATATGCAATAGCGTAAGCTTTTTAAAAAGGCTGCTCAAACATTGTTATTAAAATAAATATGAATATATTATATACTAGCGACTCACCCTCGCTTCGCTCGAGTTCGTTCCTAGAAATAGCGCGGGCGAAGTCGCACGTACCGCTAGTCAATATAAATAAAATTTCTAAAATAAAAGTTACTCCTAATAACATTAGCTATCTGCGAGTGTAAGTCCTGTCAAATTCGGTCCAGCCGTTTCAGAGCTTATCCGGAACAAACACAAAAAGTCAGACAATAATTTAAAAAAATTCAATTTAAAAACAGACACTTCAATTTTATTTATATGTATAGTACTTGTACATATATGCATACATATATATAAAAGTGAATATAGTCCATATATATTAGGTACTACATTAAAACTTTAATATTATAAAGAGAGAGTGAAGCTTAAAAATATTTTAAGTGCGATAAAAACAAAGTAATTGCCTTTTTTATTTGTATCTCCTAAATAAAATTTAAAGTTTAATTCTTTCTTCATCATAGCATAAAAAGATTCAAACGAATTTAATTCTAAAGGAATTTAGAAGAAAGTTCTATTTTAAATATTCAAAATACAGTACAGTACGAGATCAAAATTCCGAATCGAGAAAAAACAGAGCAAAGTTACTCACATTCAATCAATTGTGAATCTTACTCGATTATAATAGGGCGCAATTTAGTACATATTTTCTAATTTATATATAAAATTCATTTTGAACTTTATTTCGTTTTATATAAAGTACGTTTTTTTTAGATAAGAACAGGTGACTTGAATGTCAAGTACATGAAATCGATTATTGAATAATTTTGAGGACACTTTCGAATAGTATGGGTTGTTGGCATCAGTGAAAGATGATTAGCATATCTATCTATACTAATATTATAAAGCTGAAGAGTTTGTTTGTTTGTTTGGTTGGCTCAACTCTCAGGAACTACTGGTTCGTTTTTAAAAATTCCTTTTGTGTTGGATAGTCCTTAAAACGGGAAGAGCGGGCGTTAGTTCTATATACTTAGGTATCATACAAGATATAAATAAGTTGTATCGATACAATCTGATGAAAGTTATCGATAATAATACTTAATAATTACATTTTGCTAACTTTTATGATGTTAAAAATTACATCATTGCCGTAAAGAATTACTTATTAAAAAAACTATCAACATTCCTGTGTGGCATTGCGTAAATATTTTCTCAGCTACATAAATTAGAAATGGAAAATTTTCGTTTTAACAGTAAATTTTTTTATATAAGACTTTTATCTCTAATAATTTTTTATATTTATATATCAGTGATAAATATTAAATACATAAAGTGATTTAATTCATATGTCTCTTTAAATTATAGTAAAAAATGCATTTTCTAACAATGCAAAGGCTCTACAATCTAAGCTTCTAAGCTATTTTTCATTATTCTCATTATTACGCTGTTTTTATTACTTATTCTTGTAATTGGGAAGAAGTTTTATTTAAATTAGAAACAAAACTATATACTTAATTTCACACACGCTTCATAATTATAAAATCAAAAGTTTTATGTATGTTTGTTTGTTACAGCTTCACGTGATTAAGGCTGGACTTATATTTGTAAATATGACTTGCAACAAAATAAGCTGCTTAAAGAATAAAAATATGCTTAAGACGGCTCTGTTCGTACTTGCTATTTCAAATAAAAGGGCATCTAGGGTTGCCGAGTGAAGCTAGGGTAAGCAACTAGTTCAATTAAAACTGATTAAAATTCAACATCTAGTTAAATCATGACAGAACCTACTCCTATAGGTATTTATTACCTATTATTTTACCGATAGTCTCCATTTTGTAGTTGATAGCGCCAAACTTGTTAATTTTGACACTTTCTAACATGCACATATGGTAATGTCAACGTGAAGAGCCTACTTGAAATTCAAAAGGTCACACGAAGTTTATTGGCACTTGTTCAGCGGCCTTGTTTGACAACGACTTTTACTCTTCAATAATTTCAATTATTCGATAAAAACACGAAAAATTGTATTGGTATTTCGATCGATGTACATATATAAGTATTGTTGCCCTTTTTATCGTCCCATTGCTGAACACTAGGCCTATGGCCTACAAATCACACAATATATCCGATAAAAAGGTAGAGCTGCGAAATATGCATAGTCTTATAGTATTTAAAAAGTAAAATTTTTACGTTGCCTCAATAGAGTTTGGGAACGGTTATTCTCTCAATCAAAACCGAAAGTGAGTAGCGCAAAAACGTTGACGCATTCGAATCGAGGTCGGGTGAAAAGCAACAGGTTCTTAATTTGGACGTGCGCAGGTTTTCTCCAGCCCGCGGCGATTCATTTTAATATATGTATATAGTATATATAAACATATAAATTTATAGTTTATCTATATATAAAAGATAACAAGTCTGTCTTGTAGTTTACAAATATTTATCTTCTTCTAAATAATTTATAGTGATGTTAAAAAGCGGTTACTTAATGCAAGTATATACTTTCTTCAAATAATTTGACGAAACGTGGGGCTCAGTTTGTACAATACTAGATGTGCCAGCGGTCGTGGGTTCAAATCTCGCCAATGGCATTAATTTGTGTGTGTCTATCTAATATCCATAACACAAGCCTCGTTATCATAGAACTAGATGATAATGTGATATATTTATTAATATTATGGTTTTATTCCTAAAAAGGTTCAATGCAAAAAAAATATCACGCTGAATCTTCAATCATTTTAATGTCGATTTTGCTTTTAAATTCAAAATTAGTTATTTATAATAGATATTTGTCATGTAGCTTGTTTAAGAATCTTCTAGAATAAAGAAAAATAAATTAACAATCTGAATATATCAATTATGATATACTCATAGTAGCTCAAGTTTGCACTGCAATTATGCAGTGCAAACTTGAGCTACTTTGTTGTTGTATAGAACTACCACTACTACCTGCAGTTTACAACTACACCAGGCAATATGCGTTGCAATAAATTTCAACACATTTATTATAACAACTTTGGAATGTTTATAATATTATGAACTAATAGTTGATGTAAAGTTTATTAATAAACGAGTTACAAGTCCGGGACTTAATTTATGTAATTTAAATTTACAAACAAACAAAACACTACTTATTAATTTATTTTAAATGTAAGTTTATTCTAAGTTCTAAAAATATATATTTTCTATTATAAAATAAATATAACTATCAAAAGGAATGTACATTTTTTTATTCTATAACAATATTAAGCATAACAAAATTAAAAATGCGTAAGTTTGTGAGTGCGTAAGTGTTTTCACGCTATAACAGCGTGAAACGTGAAAGTTTTGAAACCTTTTTTACGATGTTAACATCACTTGTATCGGATTATATTAAAAATGCGAAAGTTTTGTATAGTTTTAATATAGTTGTGTATGTTTGTTTCACTTCACACTGAAACAGATCGATTTGGATGAAAGTTTACGTCAATCTTAAATTGTAATATAACCTAGAGTAACGCAAAGACTATTAAACCCCTTGTAACTAATCCACATGAATTAAATCCATGATTATATTGTTTACCCTAGATTTAGCGCGAACGAAGCCGCGGGTTCCGTTAGTTAAAATAAATAAAATGTCTAAAATAAAAGTTGGTTAAGTTAATCCTTATAACATTAGCTATCTGCGAGTGAAAGTCCCGCCAACATCGGTCCAGCCGTTTCAGAGTTTAGCCGGAACAAACAGACAGACAGAAAAGTTTTAAAAATTGATTTTTTGATGTTAGTACCGTATATACTTTCATATACATTTAGTGAAATGTTGTTAATTTGAAAGTAAAAACTGACACTTCTATTTTATTTATAGATGGATTACATAAATAAATGTAGAGTGTCTTTATATACTGCACTCGAACCTCAATATTCCCTTTAAGTAAAAATATCTTAAAGAAATTCTAAGTGTTCTTGTACTTCTTATCATTTTGTTTGCACAAGTAAAGTATGTAAAGAAAATTATACATACACAGATATAGTAACAATGCTCTTATACATATACATTCGCCTGGCCTCGAAGTGGCCTTACTTTCTGTTGGACTGGTCTCAATCAAGTTTCCTGTTCAGACCGATTATTTAACATCTACCTACATAGCGAAATTTAAATCACATTTTAATGAGTGTCCATGAAGTTAAGTTATAGCCAAAGTCTACTCCATTACTAGTAATAGGAACTTTTCTAAGTCCAAACGTATTTGTTTGAAAAACGTTTCGGGTATGATTTTCCTAAAAATCCGGTTTCAACGATGGACTTCATTCTACATAGCATCAATTTAGTATTGATATTATGTAACACACTAATTTCGCCTTAAAATAGGGATGAGAAACTTAATAGCTCGTAAGTTTAAAACATATTTTTTTAAATTTTCCGCAATGAAATTTTTTCATAATCTCTTTTTATACTCTCAATCTCATCTTTTTTTATATTCTCAAAGATAGACAGTAAAATGTTATTGATTACTTTCATAATAAAAAAATAATTAGTGAACCTAAATAAGCCTATAAGCTATCTCTATACTATGAAATAAATCACTCCTTTCCGAATAGGAAGTAAGAAGTAGCGTATTTAAAGCAAAAAATGTTTTGAATATTGTTTATATAAAGTTATTATTTTATGTAATATTATATGTATAAATTATCATCATGGATGAATATGATGGGCAGTGACTTTACGAGAACGTATTTTTAATTATGCAAAGTCGGTCACGGGAGGGTAGCGTGAAGCTATTAATTAGTATCTCTATAACACCTAATAAAAATAGGTTTTATCATAAAGGAAACTAAATTTTGTAAATCGATTCACTACAGTTAAGGAGAATTCTAATACTTTTGTAAAATAATAGTAAAATACTCCGGACAGAACTTTTACGTCTAGTTACCAGTAAAAGTACCTTAAAAATTGGTTTAGCGTTTAGGAGATTAGCAAGAAATAACAGACAGACAAAAGAGCAGACAGGCACACAGACAAATATTTTAAGTTTTTCTTATAAGTAATACATATAATTCCATATTGCAATAAGTAAAGAAATGTTATTTCGACATGACATTAAAAACAGCCGCATCAATTTTATTTAGCTGTATCGATAAACCCACCAAAATAGAAACAACCACCTTTAGTCGGTTGAAATGGTCAAACAAAGCGTTAATTTGAGTAACGGTACGAAACGGTAACGTAACAAGTATTACGGTAATTCTGTCCACGTATATAACGTAATAGATATTTTTGCCAAAGATAATACACGCAAGACTTTGTATTTCTCAATTTGTTATACAATTTAATAAGAATATATGTTGGTTATTACATATGATTTATTGACCGACTGCAAAAATGATGTTATAACATATTATTTGCTTATTTTGTTTTTAGCGTATATTTGCTTTTTTGGAATTTTGTAAACCATTTTGGTGTGCAAAGGTTATTGTAATAAAATTTCAAAATAAATTTAAAGTAAAGATATATTATGTTTAATAACTAATAGATTGTTTTCAACCCTTTTTACTAGGGTCTATAAAATATGCAGGTTTCATCACGATGTTTTCTTTTTACCGTCAGACTAGTGGTAATCATGTTAGAAATGATTTACACATGAAAATCAAAAGTGCGAGACCCGGATTTGAACCCCATTCACTAGATTTACAAGCGAGTACTTTACCAGTGGACTAATACTGCCTTATTAATTTAGTACCCACTACATATTAAATATGCTCTAATAGAGTTATTTAAAACATTTATTTATCAACAATAATTGTTTAATATCAATTACTTTGAAAAGCAGCTTAAAACAATACAAATAAAGTTACACTGACATACCACAGGTACATTTACTTCCTATTCTCATAGTAAATACCAATCACTGTCATGAATTTCTTACATAGCATGGTATGAAACTAATAGAAAATCATTTAGTCCCGTTGCGAAGTGCGCGAGCGCATCTGGCGAGTGGAATGTCCATTACAACATGTTTCATAGAATTAATCTATTATTATTTATTATATAATAATATTTTTTCTTTTTATAGAGATTCTTTTATAGGTTTTCTTTATATTTGAAATAATATAAGCTTTTGATTGGTATTAAGTTAATATTTTATCTTGTAATTGTTTGAAATGGCCATATAGTTAGTAATGGTTAGTTGAAGCTTTACTTAGCTTTGTGTTTATTGTTTATCGGGTTTCACTAGTTATACATATAAACCTTTCTCTTGAATCGTGCTATGTATTAAAAAAACTTCATCAAAATCTGTTGCATAGTTTTAAAGATCTAGGAATACATAGGGACAGACAGACAGCGGGAAGCGACTTTGTTTTATACTATGCAGTGATTGTGTTTGCGAATAAACTAAATAAAGATAAAAAATAATGGAATTGTACCAAAAGGATTTAAAAGTAAAATCAAAGTGATATTTAATAAATCCCTTATGTAATTCATCGATAATTCTAAATACCAAGGTTGGTACAAGGCTGTACATTTATCGTACATATAAAATTTAATTATAATACTACATCTAACCGCGGCTTTACTCGCTTTTTACTTTTGTGGTATAATATTTTGCTTATTTTTTGGTCTCTACTGAAATAATTTAAATATTACATTAAAATTATATTTTATAGTTATACAATAAGTATAGTAATTACCTAGAGAACATTTTATGATACTAGCGACTCACCCTTATCTTTAGTTTTTTAGCTTTAATTTAGCGGAACCCTAATTATTGATCTAAAATTAAGGTAGTCTATGTTACTTCTTATAATATCAGCTATTTGCAAGGGAAAGACTCGTCTAAATTGGTTAAGTCATTTCAGAAATTAAACAGACAGACAACCATTTACATTAAATTTATAATTTAGTAATATATATAAGTGTACTTGTCTTATATGTCATGCATAAAATTACATTTATATTATTTTTTAAACCAACCGTTACTAAATTCGACAAATTAAAAATTTATTAATCGAACAACGTACTAATTACATAAAATAATGATTTATGTATTAAATAATCGCTAAAGTCCCTAAATATAAACAGTTGTGATTAATTACTTTGACCCACTCTGTGTAGATCACCTTCGACTGGATGTCAAAGACGGTAATTTAGTAGAGTTTGTGCTAAAAGTAACGTAAGAAACTAATTAAACACGATGTTACTCTTAATTCGGTGTAAAAATTTCATACAAGTCCATCTAATTTGTAAGGACATTAAGTGTCTCATACAAGTTTTTAGAACGTGTGTAATAATGTCTCAACATATTTATATTTATTTATATGCCATATGGCATGGAAAAATACTTACGCTGGTTATATATAATATATAGTTAAAAACGTTACAATTGTAAGGTGTAGTTAACAGCAATTAAACTAAGCTAAAACTACTAATTTTAAATTAGCTTTTTCCGACGTGAAAGATACTCTTAAATCTAACTATGAAAAAAGTAATAGCATCATCTTTATTACCATACTTTTAATCACGCACATTCCCGCATCACGGAGCGTGAAAACAACGATTCTATCACTATCTGTTTAGCTGTAATTGTCTAGAAAATGACTTATGACTTGTTAATTGTTACTCGTAACTACTTTGCTACTCTACTTTAAGCTTATTGACGACAAAGCTAATTATTACTTAAAGTTACTTGGACAAGGATACCGAAAAAAGCTTTCTCTTTATAATTGTAGTATAATTATTATTATAGTAAATTAACTTTAAATAATTTTGCATTTATTGAATATATAGCTGCTCTTTTTGTTTTTATATTCATCATTTTAATACCTTATATTATAGCGGCAAGCTTTTTTCTGTGGAAGCTGTCGGTGGAAACTTGATTGTTTTTAAGATTAATTTTATAAAAAATAATAATAACAATGTAATTCAAGAAGCGATTTACTGTAAATTGGGCTAGCTGACCAATTGTTTCGTACCACCATACAGTATTGCATATATAGTGAGATGGTATGAAGCAATCATCATTTATTAGTAGATTAGGTGTTGATAATGATTAATCCCCTTTAGAAAACGAACAAATAAAAAGCTCTATTTACAATCATATAACCTTTACCTAGCGTAAACAACTAAGTATCTATGCTTTTCAGTTTCTTAGCTTTTTTACTATTTATATTATTTATATATTATACTATTTTTAAAATAAGGCTAAATTTCCAGCAGTTATTTTAAATACAAATGTAGAGTCGTTTAAATATCAGCACGAGAGAGATCTTTTATTTGCGAGAGGCCTTAACAATATAGCTGCCACTTTCTATCGACCCTCCCATCAGTTATCACTTTCACTTAAAACAAACTAAACGTGGAAATTGACATTCCATTCCAGTTAAAGAATTATCTATGATTGCGTACTCTACACGAACATAAATGCTAATTTCGTGTTGTTATTAAAAATTTATCTTGTAGAGTGAATGGCAATAGTAATTATAAGTATATTATATTCATTTTCCTACACCTAAAGGTTGCCTGGAAGAAATCGCTCTTTTAGCTTATCGCTAAAAGGCTGCCTCTTGTACTTTTTCCTATATTTTCTGTGTTTCTGTTTTTTTCTGTTTTCGGGTGTACAATAAAGAGTTACTTACTTACTTACTAACTTACTTAATCATAAATTTTCAAAAGTTCGTATGTAGATATGTCAATATACAGTAGTACATTGTTATCGCTAATAATAAAAGTACTACCTGTACATATACTACGTACGAGTATATTATAAAGACTGCTTTGCTAAGATAACATAGCATAACATAGCTTGTATGAACATATAAAAATTATAGCCATACAAGAAGAGTACTTAAACTTTCTTAGCTTTACACCTATAAGATCTTCTCTTTCATTCTCTTTTACTCTCTTTTTCTCTACATAAAACTAATAAAATTTCTTTCATTAGAGAATACCTTGTCAATGCCCCAATATTAAGAACATAGTAATACATTAGTGACCTCTATCTTTCGAAGTGAATATCATATGAATCTCAATATCATACGAATTTTAACGCGACGATGTCAAAATACATAGTCATTAAACTTATTGACACACTTTAAGAGGTAAAATATCTTTTAACTGAAAATTTTAACTCATTCGAATCTGTATATAAAATATTTTTAATAAATCTTATTGAACTTTTCTCTTTATGTCTAATAGCACTTTCTTTTTTACCGAAATTCCTAGTTATCCTGACAACCATTTTCTTTGTATCCTTAAAAACGATAGATGACTCGTAATATCTTTTTTAATTGGGCAAATCTGCCCAGTTTTTATATTATAAAAAAAATTAAATGCTTTGAAAGATTACTACATTTTCTACAGAATATTCTATATATTTTCTTATTACAGAAACAAAGAGCTTTAAAAGCTTAGCTTGGTATAAAGAACTTAAAAGTTTTTAGTATAATTAGGTAAAACGAGGGCGATAATGAATAATTGATACGCCATTTGCAAACAGGTTCAAGGCTAGAAATAGTTGTACAATAACAAGGTTCTCGTTAAATTCTTGAATAAATGTTAACAATTTTAACAATACTATTAACATTTGTCAAGACATTAAAAATAAATTAATAGAACATAAACTTTACCGGTAAATATTGTATTTTTACATAGTTTTATCGTCATATATCCGAGAATTTAATGTCCTATAAAGGTGGGCTAAGTATAAAGTTTTTGTTTTAATTCAAAGGTTGTCACTAATAATAGTGATAACTAATAACTTAATCTAGCTCCACTTAGGCACGCCCCTACGTACCTAATAGAAGAAGTATCTTATATGTTGATCTGATTCACCAACTATCATAGTACCAAATTTCATCAAAATTAGTTTAGTAGTTTTCTTGTAATGCGGGGACAGACAAACAAAAATTCTAACACTATAGATACCGCCCCTGTATTAATAATATTGATTATTTTAATATATATTTAATGTACAGATTTAATATACTCACTTGGAATTTTATTATACGAGTATGTATACATAATATTTGAACTAAAATCACTGTTTTAGAATAATCATCATTTATTACTCCATTTTTGAAGTCGGTCAAAGAACAAAATTCCAAACATACATGAATCCGTTATAATATATCCTATAAATTAATTCTATAGAAGCTATAACAGGGCATGTCCTCGATGGCCTACGCAATACGAATTTGGCAATCATAACATTAGTAACGGTGTCACCTTACGAGTTATTTAGACTATACATTTTAATTTTGTTAAAATGTGGACGATTTCTTAATTATAGAAGTTTTTTGTTTTAAATGTCTAAAGCAATGCCTTTTATGGCAGAATTCACAGGTTCTATTTACGAACGAAACAGTTGTTTTTACAAATTATTTTCTTCAGTACGTATGTACTAGCGACTCACCCTCACTCCGCTTGGATTCACCCTAACAATTACTATAGATTTCATAGAGATGAGATATTTTCGCGCAGTTAAAAGTATCCTTTATGTTGGATAACCAGTCATCATTATACCAAATTTCATCAAAATCTAGCCAGTAGGTTTCTTATGAACGCGATCCCGATTTACGATCCGTCAGTACTCTGTAGAGAAACAAATTTCTAAAAACTATAGGTTTGGTTTCTAGATCGGTAATAATATGTATTTCAATAAGATGTATAAATAAAAAATACAGATTTAATTCAGTTAGAATTTTACCATAGTATAAAGAATGACATAGTAGGGCAACTTCGGCCCAATCCGCGATATAATTACCTGTCATAGTTACCATAGTTGCCTGTCACAGGGTTGTCACTGTAGCTAAATATTAATTCAGTGCCCAGAAATTGGCATTGGGCCGGGAAGTGTGTTATTAAAAAATATTTATTTTTTATATATATTTAAGAATGTAAAACATTTTGTTTCTACATGTTTATGATTATTTTTATTAGGCCTGTAGTTACTCGCTTAACTGATATATCTGTAGAAAATAGTATTAAAACTCGAACTGACGCGAATAGATTTATCTCGAAATGAATTTGTGTAAATAAATAAAATAAATCCTTTAATTTCTTGCGTTTACAAAAACATAAATATGCTATTAGTAACAATTAAAAAAATTAAACTATAATATATTAATAAAATCATATCACATCCTATTAAAATAATAAACTAATACAACAAAAATAAAAGTACCTACATAAGTATTTCATCATCAAGTATAAATTATATGCTATAGTTTGTCCATTTTATTAATGTTTTTTTGACAGCTCACGCCCACAAAGTTTCGTATTTAATGGTTAGCCATTAAAGTTAAAATGTCATACAAATAACATTGTACTTTATGGACGGGCACCGCCCCCTTACTGCTGTGCCACACATAACGATTACTACTATTGTGCCACAGATTACAAATAAATAAGGTGTAATATGTTATTTAATCAGGAAGACAACAAAATTTTAAGATTAAAACCAATAAATGAAAACATTAACATTATGTAAAGTTTTACTTTCTTCTTATTATAATCATACAAATAAAACAACTAAAATAGTTTAATTCCTTTTATTAACATGATTCGTCACAATCATCATTTATATTAGATTTGTCCGATGAGGAGTCTTCAGTTATATTAATTATTAACTCTTGTGTGCATAAATTATCAAATGCAATGTCACGGCCCAAATCAGACATTATGATTCTCTTAGTTCTCTCCACCACACTTGATTTTTACTATAGTAATATTTATTTTCATATTAATAAATATAAAAATAAATATTATTTTATATTTAAAAAAATAATAAATATCGATTATTACGTCACTATAGCTTGCCAGTCGTCGAGCTGTCAAAAAACCATTAATAAAATGGACAAACTATTATTTATATTATTATTGTTTACCTTTTCTGTTCAGTAGGTAATCTGAACAAAGACAACTCTGGAATCGATGAAGAATTTAGACACCCAAACACACAGCAATAAGTTCTTCTACGAATATCACACATTTTTCATATAGTGAAAAACCGTGACGCGCAAAACATGTGCGGCGTCAGCCTAGACTGGCGCACTGATATACGGTTCGAGATATTGTATGAGTGTGCGTGCGGCAACGTTAAGATACTATGACGCACACATACAAGCCGCGCGCGGTGCGTTTGTATGAAGTTGCCCTACTTTGTCATTCTTTATATACTCTGATTTTACTATATAAATTATAGATGTTACGACTGTGAGTATAAATGCGGATTTTTGTATATTTGTACCTATAGTATTCGCACTAAATTTGCGTGGCAAAAATCACTCATTGCATTTAGGCTTAATTAGTTCATAATTATATAACCTTTTCGTGAAATTATTTTGTAATGTCATTTACTTAATTATATTAAAAAAATAAAAATAACCTACATCACTCACATACAGTCACTATAACTTTCTGTTTAATATACCTTCTCAATCTACAAAAAACATAGTGTTATTATAAATGAAACTATCTTTTCGGATTTTGTCGCGGATTTATTACGATTTTTGGTTCCCGACGTTTCAAATGCTTTACAGCAGTGTTTTCCATTTGCCGGGTCGCGACCCGATACCGGGCCATCAAAATAAAATACCGAGTCGCAACGATAGCCTTGCTTTAAAAAATAATACCTATTATCGATCAACGCATCGCAGTGTATGAATTAACCATTTTTAGTATTATATAAATGTGTAATAGCTTGGGTTTAAAATATTAAGTGAGTCACGAAGGGGTAGTGTGAAATTTGCCGGGTTATGGCAAAACAATGTTTGGGAAACGCTTTACAGCAATCATGGTCACGGGAGAGAGGTCGCGTAAACCTAAGAAATTATTAACATAGTGTATCTCATATATAGTAGTGTCAGATTGCCTAAAGATTAAGCAAGTGACTAGGTTCTCTGCTTACCTCGGGTATATATAATTTTATTATTAGTAATTAGTAACTAAAGTCGAGACAAATCAGTCCGTCGGGCACTCGGCTTATGTAAGAGACTAGTTGTTACACAACTTGCAATACCTTAATGAAATTGGCGATTGTAACATGATACTGATATAGATTGTATACTGGCAGTATTTTTAATGCTGTATTCATATACTAGCGAAACACCCTCACCCCGCTCGAGTTCGTCTCGGTTTCCAACAGAAAATAGTATTTATACGTTGAACCCGGATTTCCAGCTATCATCATACCAAATTTCATCGAAATCTGTCGATTTCCTCGTGATAAATTCCAAAACAGACTATCAAAGTTTCTTAAAAATGTAAAAATTCGGCCACTGTATCGTAATAAATGAAAGGTAAGATAAATGAAAGAGACCTCCCGGATTGCTGTAAAGCATTCGAAACGTCGGGAACCAAAAACATAATAAATCCGCGAAAATTTCAAAAAGATAGCTTCATTAAACCGACTTCAAAAAAAGGAGGAGGTTCCAAAGCAAAATAATCTTAATACAATTTAATTAATGTATCAATTTGTAAATAAAATCAAAATATCCGTTCGAAAGTTCATGGCAAAAGCAGGATAAAACTGTCCTTCTTGGCTGGCACCGACTCCAACAATAACTAAGTAATTAATTTTTTTTTCTTTTTAGTTTTGATTTGTAACGTTTTGAAGTCGGTTTTCATTTTTTTATAATGTCAAGTATTCGCGTAAACCTAAGAAAGTACACTGTATCGTTACTAATAACTACTTCAATCATATTTTTCAAGAAATGTTTCATTTACAATTTTATTACATGTATAGATTTATTACGAAGTATAATGAAAAATACTTAAATACGGAGCAGTATTATCTTGATTTTGTATATAACTATGTATATATATCTATATCCTGCATTTTTTGTCTATGGTAATTTTATTTTCAACTAGGTTCTGATAGTGGTATTATACATATAAACCTTCCTATTAAATTAATCTATCTATTAAAAAATCCGCATGAAAATCCGTTGCGTAGTTTTAAAAATCTAAGCATACATAGGGACAGACAGCGGGAAGTGACTTTGTTTTATACTATGTAGTGATGCGAAGAGGACCACGCAAGCCAAATGAGCATTAGTGGACTCCACATATAATTAAAAAATAGTTTAGAGAAATCATCATGATATTTTGACATCAACCTATTAGTAATCCCACGAAAAACGCAAATTAGTACATGAATATTTATAGTTTAAATCCGGTTGGTATTCCAAGAAATCACATGACAAAATACATATGTACTAAAAGCATTACCGTTAGGTAGAAGCTTAGCTATAATACATCTATAGATATATCATATATTGGTTTAAGAGCAACTTTCAAAAAGACTATGAACAATCACAAAGTTTTGCAATATTAATAACAAAGATTGCGTACAAATAACAAAAAAAAAATAAAAAATAATATTAGTCCCGCTGACTTTCTTTCGCCAGTTCTTCTCAGGTCAGAGACTTCTTCTTTTCCGAACTAGTAGAAGACTCATGACGTTAAGTAAGAAATTGTAATAATTTTTATGCTGAATAAAATATTTTGATTTGATTAACATTCTCAAGCTTCCAGTTCTAAGCAGTAGGTCAAGTTGAATTTTGTCAAGTTTATATTAATATTAATAAAAGGTTAAAAGTTAAACAGATACTTTGCAAAACGTTATAGTGATATTGTAATCAAAAATAACATCTGCTTTTATTAAAACTAGCAATATTTGTATTAATGTTTATTTGGGTCAAAGCTTGCGTCGCTACGTTTGGTTTGGATGTTATTTAGATAATGCATATTGCATACGTAGCTAAGTGACGTCACTCTAAATCCAAAATGGCGGGTTCTCAAAGACGATGGACAGATGTTTTCGTGCACCCCATTGATATGGATATTCAATGAATGGATTTAATGAGAAGAATACGAATAAATACATAAAATAAACCTAAAAATTAATCAAACCCATTTATAACAAAATTTAATTTATATGATATTTTATATCATAAATATTGTTTTGCATGTTCGCTTGTTTTTAAATAATATTTTTTGATTATAAACTTTTATACCTTTTTTTATCTACATAAATGTTTTTAATTATGGAAAATTTCTATGTCCATATCTATATATTATTAAAGTGGTAGTGCTATGCTTGTTACCTTCGGGTAGCAACCGAATGGGCCGGCACGCCCCGTATAGTTCATTAGTACCACTCTCTCACAGAAGACCGGCGTGAAGTGGCAGCTATGCTGACGCGTTTCGTCCGGTGAGTGAGAGTCCGGGAGGCCCACTCTCCTTCCCCCCTCCCTCTTCCCTTCATCCTCCGCCTTCGTTCCCCCCTCCCTCCTCCATCCCTCCCTTTCCTGAAAGGCCGGCAACGCATCTGTAAGCCAGGCTTGCAGATGTCCATGGGCGGAGGTGATCACTTCCCATCAGGTGAGCCTCCTGCCCGTTTGCCCCCTTTTTACCATAAAAAAAAATATATATAAAAATAATTATATTGTATGATACTTATTTATTAATTTATGCTCTATTCCTTCTCCGTCCCTTCTTTCTTATACAATTTTATTTCACCTAAAAGTTGCTTGAAAATAACTCGCACTTTTAGCGATAAGGCCGCTTTTGTACTTTCCTTTCCTTTTTTTCTGTCTTTTCTTGCTTTTGCGTGTACTATAACAAGTTATTGTTGTTACTATTATTAAAAAAATACCAAACATTGTGTCTATGCACTACACTTAAAATAAATTTTCCTTAAGGCATATATATTTAATTCAATACATAACTTAAATTCAAAAGATAATGAATAGGTTACATATAATATCCGAGTACATAACAAAGTTAATATTATGTACATATATTGTATAACTTATTTAAATTTAAATGTGACTTAAACCTGTTAAAATTTGAATATTTAACAGTTAAAATATAAATTAGTATTAAAATATAGCAAATTTTACCAAATAAAAGGTTTAAATTAATTAATTTATATGCAATACTAGAGATTTTCCTCGACACCTACTGTTTTATAATAATAATAAATATTTTAATCGAATCCTTTGTCCACCAGTACAAGTTCCGATAGAATTGATATAGTCTTTTATAGTTGATCTATTTAACCAACCTTTAAAATTAAAAGTTATTTGTCCGATTTGGCCCATAATAGTTCAAAAAAATATAAACGTATTGAAACTAACTTATAAGTCAACGTACCTATATCGCGTAAATAATGCTGCAAATTTTATTTTTTATCTAAAAACAACCAGCCTTTGTAATAATTATTATTTAATGAGTAGAGATTGTAGTAAATGTAGTTCAGACATTATGCAATTTTAATTAAGTATTTTGTTAAATAATTTATTTATATCCTGTCCTGGTTTTTGTATTATGATGAGATACATAAATTAAATAGAAGATGACGAGGTTCCGATCTAATTCCTTTAAATGTAAAAATTTCCTACCAGTAAAAGGTATTTAAATTCTATTGATTTTTTTATGAAATTACTCTCCGTTACTCATCTACTTCGATGTTTAAATTTATTTTTTATCTTACACTTGACACCCCCATGATTGGAGTACAAACTACATAATACTAATAAATGCCCCCAAAGGGACTCGAACCCGCGATCGCTCACACAAGCTCACACAGCAAGCATTACTTATAGAGCGAAATAACGATAATATTATATGGTAAAGAATGACAGTTTATACTAAGTATTATAATTATCTTATAATTTATAGCCTACATTCTATCCTCAAGATAATAAAAAAATACTTTTACTACTACTCAATGCTGCCACACGCTGAAGCAATTAATTGAGTGAATGTGTAACTTACCGCAAGTATTGTGTACGATATAGTTTTTTCCCCGCTGGGTCATGGGAGCGACCGCGTAACACAGTGGATAGGATGGCTATATTTTATGGGAAATTACGGAATTTTTATTTATTTTTTTTAATAATTAAATTTTACCAAAAATATTTAGCTATATGGTATTTTTTTGCTTATTTGAAAGAGTGATACGAAAAATAAATGAATGAAAGTAAAATATATTATTTCTATTTATAGAACTATTAAATATGTAACTGAGTCGAATCATACTGAAATAGTCATTATTGTCGATATTGTCTGTCTGTTTGTACGTCAGTGATGACATCACGGGAAAAATGACAGGTTTAAAAATTATTTAGTATGATGGTACGTGGTTATCTAGGATATCAGCATATTATAGGTTTCTTTTACTGTAAAAAAATATCCCATCTCTGAGAAATGTAATTCTAACGTTTGAAAGGATGAACCTGAGCGCAATAAGGGTGAATCACTAGTGTTATATATAATAATTAAAAAAAAACTTAGCAATAATATCATAGCATGATATACAATTATTATGTATAATAGAAAAATTGTTTTAAGGATCCGTCTCACGTTTACGTCATTAAATGTCACATACGTGATGAACTATGATGAAAACATTTAATATAACGCACCCACAAATTCAGTGTACATATTATATTTAAAGAATTTTGATCCATTCAAAAATAACATTTTCTTATACATAAAATATTATACCTAAAATAATACTTATTAATTTATTATTAATGCTAGATTGTTCTAATGTTTGTTTGTTTGTCTGTTAATTTTAAAAATCATAGTCATCCAAAGTTGGTATACGCAGCGTCTCTATGCTACAACGCTTGCGATCTTCTATTGTTCTATGTCTTCTAGTGATGCTACATAATTAGGCTAATTATATCGATAAAAAAAATGAGCATGCTAGATATTTATTATCTGAGGGGGGTTTAATCTCTAATTAATATAAATACGAAAGTAGTTTTATGTTCGCCTTCTATTCAAGTAAGAACTTATCGAATTTATAAATATTTACGCAAAATATTAGCACCCTGTTTTGTTAAATTTAGTGAATTAGTTTAGTTTAATAATAAACCCGATTATACTGAGTATTCCTTTTTATTAAAAAACTATGAATGCAAAATATCTACATTAGTTCAAGTAAACATTAATACTATACTTCACTTCACTACAGTTCATAGCGTTCAATTGAAATATAACAACAAATTAATGAAGGAAAAAGAAAGAGAATCATGTGGTTCTCTAAACTAACCTCAACTAAAAGAACTACATAGTTACTATACCATAGGATTATACTTAAAATTCACTGTCGAACGAGTTTAAAGTACCATGAAATGTATCACAGTTTAAAAGGTTGATTGTGCGTGATTGACTAACGACGACATTGACAAGAGATAAAGTCACGAAGCGATACAAGGACATTGTTTTCGTGATCTAATCTATTAATAAGTTTACTGAAATAGTCTTTCATCAAACAACATTAAATATAAGTGACCATTTACGGCAGAGACTTTAGGTCAATATGAATTTGATTTGGTTATGTCATACATAAATGAGACCCATATTACAAGACATGAGCTTGTTATTCAATTTTTTTTTTGCATATGTTACGATTCTTATAAGCCTATTTTAATCTTATCACCTTCAAAACTGTTGTTTTTAAAATCCAACAAATATGTGAAAAACAAATATTATTAGTATTTTAATTTACTTATTTCCGGGTTGCGTGAGACTTACCTTAAAATTAATGGTCTATGTTAATTTAGTAGCAGCTGAATGGGCCGGCACGCCCCGTATTGTACCACTCTCTCACATGCTATGCTGTCGCGTTTCGTCCGGTGAGTGAGAGTCCGGGAGGCCCAATCTCCTTCCCTACTCCCTCTCCCTCCCTCCCTCTTCCCTTCATCCTCCGCCTTCGTTCCCCCCTTCCTATTCCCTCCCCCTTCCCTCCCTCCTCCCACCCTCCCATTACTGAAAAGCCGGCAACGCATCTACAAGCCTGGCTTGCAGATGTCCATGGGCGGAGGTGATTACTTCCCATCAGGTGAGCCTCCTGCCCGTTTGCCCCTTTTTACCATAAAAAAATATATGTATAAACTATCTGTATTCAATTAAATTTCATTTAAATTTCACTCAAACTGTTTGTCAGTTACATGGTGAAAAGTAAGCTCGGCGCTAGATTAACGATGACATTAGTTTATGTAGAAGAAAATAATTACTGTACTTAAAAACAAATTAGAAAACTTAAATAGAAAACTCCATAAACACATCACAGTGTTAATGTTTATATAAAAAAGTTAAAATATCGTTAATAGTTAATAATTTCATCGAATTTTTGCATCACTATTACTACAATGTCATGTATGAAGATTTAAAGTGGATCACCGTTATTTTTACCTAGTCTCGGAAGTTAAGCGGTTTTTATACACACTTGTTTCAAATTAAATACTTACTTTGCATATGTTTATCTTTTCTAGTGTTGTTTTATAAAAAAAGCATTACATTACATTTTCTAATAAATCTATGTAGATATATAAAAACCGATTTCTGATAGTTGGTCGCACTATAGCTCAAAAACGGCTGGACTGACCAAAATATTTTTTTTGTTGGTGGTGTCCTAAGGATGGTTTAAGCATAAACATAATATATAAACATTGACATA
Organism: Boloria selene; assembly: GCA_905231865.2. NCBI lineage: Eukaryota > Metazoa > Arthropoda > Insecta > Lepidoptera > Nymphalidae > Boloria > Boloria selene. Next base: position 3,135,646 of record HG993156.1, read on the forward strand.
CGTGCATATAACATACGCATTTTGTAATTTGGGTTTGTACCTTTATAAATAAAATTATTATTATTATTATTATTATTAAATGCTGAAACATTATAAAGCTGCTGAAACATTAAAAAGTTTAAAACTGTTTATTTTGTATGGAAATCACTACTTAGGATTACTTTTATTAGTAGCGATAGTATAGCATTACGAGTATACAAAGTCTATTTACACTTAAAATAACAACAAACCAGTCTCTATTTCAATTTTGTTTACAGGAAGCTCCTTTTTACCTGAAAGCAGAAAAATAAATATTATTAGCAATCTATTATTACGAATAACACATTATACTAACAAATCAGGGCGTTAAAATATTATTTTAGCATTAGGCATAACATCTTGTTTTTCAAGGATTTTTATAAAAAATCGTCATTTTGTCATTCCTGATTGTTTAGTCACATTACTATGATATGCCTAACAGAAAGTCAATCGGGTGGTTTTATCGATGTTCCCATCTAAGCACGCAACATCGTGCTAGGCGTATCATAAGGTAGATTCATAAGGTAGTTTCATTTTTAATTGATTTGTTTTACTATTAAGTTAATGATGAATCTGATTCGATTACGGTAACTTACTAAGCTAAATCGATATTATTCAAAAATGTGGGAGATATGGCGTGTATTAGATTGCCATCCACGTAATACCTCTATGATATAGATTCTAAATCCAGATTCAGGTAATTGTAACGATCAAACTTTAATTTAAAATAAATTAAAGTTACTATTTTTTTATAATCTAACAATATGATAAATGTTCTTTAAATTATGGGTTATCACACCATACAATATTACGTCAAGTAAAAAAACTTAATAATGTAAAAATGAAGATTCAAAAGAGCTTGTAAAAGTCTATTTGAATAAAGAATATTTTGATTTGATTTGATTTGAAAATAAATTATTTTGAAAACAATTAAAATTCTTTAAATCTTAATGCAAAACTAACAAATATAAATTTAGAATCTGTAATCAATACCACTTTAAACCAAGGCAAAGAAAAATTTAAAATAAAGTTTAAGAATTGAATATATTTGAAATAAGTATATAATTCGCGTCATGTAAAAAGAACGCTGGCTGTCAAGTTGCGCAGAGGCGATTTATCGGCCAATTTGGTGGTAAGACACGGGGCGCGGGACGTCGAGGCACGCGTCACATGCTTGCCGGCTCGCTATTGGTTTGTCAGTTTAAAATACCATCGCGCACACAAAAGTTATTAATTACGAAATGATTTTATATAAAAAATAGTGAAAAAATATTTTTGACGTATATCGTTTTATAAAAAGAGAGACTGATAATAATGCTTTTAATAATTTAAAAAATATATTAAACGAATTAATTTATTTTTTTGTAAATAGATTAAATATTTTACGATGAATCAAACATATTTTATTAATTAATAGAATTCTATTTAATGACATTCTATCTAATATATTTTTCAATACTCAATATACATCGTGAGCTAAAGGCTAGTTAAAAAATAAAAGAATAGGCTTAGGAATTTCGTATGCGAATGTACCCATGCGCAAACACACCCCCACCACTTTCTTCCAGCGTTCTTTTTACGTGACGCGAACTGTACTTCAACTAAAACTAAATATGTAAGCCAGCAATGTTTACTCAGAAAAATTACTTAAATGTCTACCAAAAGATAACCCACCTACATACTCTACATGTATGGCACCCATAGCACTTCATTAGACGAATTTCTAACATAATATTAGCAGAACAAAAATTCTAAAGCCTACATAGAAGTGGCACACGTTCCTATGTCAGTTCCTAATAAGACGTAGGTTATAAGTACAAGAGTGTCCGGTTAGACTCGTTAAAAGTACAGCGTTGTTTTTATATCGCCTAGATCCGTATAAGTAAAAGCTTATATCCTGAAGCTCTATAAAGTAAAACTACTAAATATTGCATTTTCATTTTTTATTTTCTGTGGTCAACAACATGGTCCTATGGAAAAGCTCGTGTAACAAATAAAAATTTAGTTATTTATTACTGTTTAAAAGATAAAGGAAAGATAAAAGATTAGGATTAGATAGGAGCTTCTTATTCTATACTACTATTGATTACGAATTTCTGTTTTTTTTTAATTATATTTTACTAACATGTATTTTTGAAAAAAAGATATAAGACAGATAAGTACCTACCTGTTTATCACAAAAAATCACAAAATATATTTTTCTTAAAATCAGATATGTGTATATAAGAGCTTACTTAGTAGTTATCTTTTGAAAGTAAACATCAAATATAAATATTTTTCATAAAAATTCATCGAACACGTTTCTTCTATCTGAAAGCCATAAAAATCGATCGATCGATAGAAATTGCGGATGTCACATTCCCATATCACTTTCTAAATCCTTTTTAGATTTAGCGAAACGCGTCCACTGATTACTAAACGCATTAATAAGACTTTCGTTTTGTTTAAATGTACATACATACATTAGTCGAACATACATTAGTCTTTGGATATATAAAGATTATTTCATCAGTCATTATGTCACGTACCTAATAAAAAATATAACAGCCATAGTACTCCCGTAACCGTGATGCAAAAATGAGTTTAAAAATGAAGCGGGTTCGAAACCCGGGTATAGCACCTCTGATATTGTCATGTGCGAATCATTTACAACATGATTACCACTTGCCTAACTGAAGAAATGATAATGTAAGTGAATATGTAAGTACTAAAGAACCAAACTAGTTATCGACACCACTAACCCGAACTTTACCTTACCGGCCTAGATTTTTCTCGAATCGATACTTATTGCTGTTAATCAAATTGTATTAGACATACCATACGTAATTAGAAATATTTTTTTATAAAAAAGTGTCCAGGGTCTGTAGCCCTTTGTGTTTTGAGATAGATAAAAAATACGTAAAGAAATAACAAGCTTTCGGAAAGAGCTTCAACCAACTTGGAAAATAAAGAGTGAATAAGAAGGGTAAGTAACATCAATTGTTTTCTTTTCATATTTAATTTCGTTATCTAAAGGGTGAAATTTAATATATTTGTTCGCATTTTGGTTTAAACTTATATACTAAAAACTGTGCATTATAAAAATACACGTGAGTCATTTTTCTAAATGACCTCCAAGATTCGTGTCGTATCATCTTTAAAATGCCTTCGTGGCTTCTACTGACCTTTCCATATACCTGTTTAATGTTTGAGAATGACACTAATTCTAAATTGTTCTTACACAAATAGTTTCTATTGCGTTTTAATAAACCTTTGTTTGCATAATATTAAAATATACGTACTCAAATTTTTATTTTTGAACTGGGACTAAAAAAACTATAATCGGCTTTATTATATTATTGTAGCCGATTATAGTTTTTTTTTTTTAATTTAGGTATTTAATATTCATTTACTTGGACACTGAGATATCGCTTAGAACGGAAGACGAACTCGTGAATTCCTTCAAACAATTAGTGACCATCAACCACTATTTTTATTATATGATTTATATATGTAAATGCAATCTTATAATCAAGTAGTATAAAATATCACATTTTTATATTTTTTTACGCGAATATTTGAAATTATTAATTAAACTATCTTTCAAGGACATACTGTCTGTAACCAATATACATATATAAAGTATTGGAATATCCAAAAGCTTCAATTGTTTCCTTTAATGGATCCAAAAGCTTAGTCTCTCTTGGTCATAATTGCTGTATAGCATTCGAAACGTCCGCGTCGGGAACCAAAAATCCAAAATAAATCCGCGATTATTCCGAAAAGATTTTTTTTTATAAGATCGCATTCGCAAAATCTATTTTATCCATTCAATTTCCATTAAGTGGTTTTTAAAGCTAATAGGTAAAGAATAATAAAAAACGAAACTTGTCTGATGATGATCAGTATTATTAATACAGCACGTCAATCGTACAAACCTGTTAAAATACGTCTTTGCGTTAAAATATTATCGTGTGAGGCTCATTTCGTTGTGAATTTTTTAAGGTATAGGTTTTATGTTAACAAGAAATTAATTATTTCCTGATAAATTATAGGTAAATATTTATTTACCTATAATTTAGGTAATTTTAAACTGAATTCTATTCGTTTATAAATATTAGTGAACATCCGCGTATCTACTCCTTTATAACACTTTCTTATTTATAATTTTTTTATCCGACTGTGGAAGGGAGGGTATTGTGTTCATCTACCTATATAGGTATGTGTGTTTGTTTCTTTGTGGTATGTAATTTAACTACTAAACGACTAAACTGTTATGATTCATACACCATAAGATAGTATATACTTATTTAGTTATGTCTTCGACTCCGTAGTTCTATTTCTTAATCAGCTCGTTTACATCATTTTTATTTAGTGGAATTTTATATATTTTTTTGTATTGTAATGTCTTCAGTCCTTTTTAACGTCCCACTGCTGGGCACAGGCCTACCTTTAAAAGAGGGGGATCAGGCTATAGCCTGATTTGCTAATGAATATGCCAACTTGGCGAGCGTGGTGGATTGTAAACAAAACCGGCACAAAGCGACCATAATGTAGTCGAATCGAAGCAACCACAACCACTACACTCTACAGTATTTACTAACGACTTAACCTCGCTTCGCTCGAGTGCGTCCCTGTCTTTTTGCCATACATTTTATTGCCTTATTACAGGCCGTTTAGGCAGCGCATGCTGGTAAAGCAACTCAGCGGCTAGCTTTTACCAACTTCAATTATAGTTACTATGATTTCTGACAATAAACATATTTAAACAAAAAAAATGCCTACTGATATTAATATAGCTTCCTATTAGTGAAGAATTAGAATTCTCAAAATCGGTTCAGTAGTTTCAAATATAAGCCCCTAGATCTAAACTTAAACACTTTATTGAGTTGTAATGTTAGTGAAGATGACCTTTCACTCCTTTTAAATACAATCAACTTCATTAACTACATTTCATTTAAATGCCGTATCTGGTATTAAACTACGAGTAATTTAAAGTTTCTAGAAATATTGCAAATATATACATTCGTTTCTAAGACCTATAACTAGAACTAATTACCTAGTACCTTACATTACGATGATACCAAAGTCAATAACCTAAATATTATTCAGAATCTTAAGCAAATACAGTCCACTATACAGTAAATAGAAGACTTCTAGCATTTTGCTAAACGTACTTGTCTCCAAAGGTTGTGAGTTAAAAAAATTGCGATGTTCCGGGAATTTTTTTCATACCTATCTGTCATACATATTTATTAGTTAATTACAAAAATAAACACATACATATATTTTTCATTTAACTGTGGGACGCTACATGCGTTGACACATTGGCCCCGTCTCACGTCAGGGAGACGGCGTCTAAAGTGGGGGCCGCGGCGGAGAAGGCTGAGCTTCTCAAGTTGCGTAAATATGCCTCCCTTAGTCAAAATTATATTTTTATACCTTTTGCTGTAGAAACCCTTGGGCCATGGAGTCAAAGTGCTAAGCATTTTTTAAAAGACATAACACCTCGTCTTATCACCTCTACTGGTGACAGGAGAGCTGGCTCATTTTTCGCCCAAAGAATCGGCATTGCCATTCAGCGGGGGAATGCGGCCAGCATTCTTGCCACTATTCCGCGCGGACACGACTTGTACAGTAATAATTAAAAGTGTTTTTTTAACTTAGAATAATTTTAATAAATGTTTACCTTAACTTTAGATGTAACCTAGAAGTTAGGGAGAAATAATTATTATAGAGTAATCTGATTCAAATTTTGAATGGAACTTATCAAATAATCCATAGCTGATATGTTATACACGTTTTATGATAAGTTATAACAAAAACCAGTTATTTAAACATATATTATAATATACATAAGAAGTCGCTATGTCCGGCTGAATCTACTTTCGATTCGAATCAAGGTCACGCTGTAGAAATTTTACACACCTTACTTATGTCTTTTGAACGACTGTGTGGTTGAGGGCTTGGACTGATGACATCTTTCGATCGTTATGGCAAATAGAAAATGAAAGTATACATTTTTGAAATAAAAATTGATACTGTTGGCTCAGTTTGTAGTGACCCTACTTGCTGTGCCAGCAATTGCGGGTTCGAGTCCCGCTGGGGCATTCCTTCGTTGAGCACGAATTTTTGAACTCCTATCATGATTGTTTATATTTATAATTTGTATTTAATGTTATATACGTGTAATGTGTCAACTATCTGGTATTCGTAACACAAACCCGTAGCTTACTACGGAACTAGATGGCGCTGTGTGTAATATAATAATATACTTATTTTTTTAAATAAAAATTAAAATATTTATAGAAATGACATTTCCAAGCATTTTGTCGTCAGTTCAAGCAAAAAATACAAAAAAAAATAATATTCTAAAATATGAACTAAAAAGATAAGAACCCTCGACCCCCCGTCGTGGCAGATCGGACAGGAGACGTATATATCTGACAAACAAACTGACGGTCCAGTTTTGTGCCTAAAACTGTATAACTAATAATAAAAATATAAAACGAAATAATTTTAGCCAATAGGCTCTTTTTCGGAAAATCTTACTCTTCATAGAGCTTTTGTGTTTGTTAAAGTATTCAGCACGTGTTTATCGAATTATCACACTTAGAGAGTGAAAGGAATAGAGAGTGCACTTGTATATGCGTACATAATTGGTACTATAATACCGAAATCAATCAAGAGAACATTATTGTAGAAAATTAGAAAATAACGTAGAGTCGCTCAATTATGCATCTCTCGAGCCAAGATCAAGATACGCTACGGCCTACAAATGAACCTTTCTAATAATAAATGAAGTCTTTAAATATTCCATAATATTGGGAAAACCATAGATATATCCCGAACTTTATGATAATTTCATGACGTAGCTCTATAACTCATATAAGATGGACTTTTAAATAATCAGCCATATGCCAATTATACACCAATGACGTTTGAGCCAAATGAATAAATAAATAAATATGTTGAGACATTATTACAACAGCGCCATTTAGTTTTGTTGAAAGCTACGAGGCTTGTGTTACGGATACCAGATAGATGATAAATATAAATATAGTATAAATTAAAAATAATAATATTATAATTAATATATAAATATAAATTTTAAATACATACATATTGTAAATATAAAGACCCAACCACTGGCGCAGAAAACGCACTACAAATGAGCCAATCGTGTCGTCAAAAAATGAAGGCAGTTACTTTAAAATAATTAACTATTATAATACTGCAAAATACATAGTCAATATAGTGTTTCTTACATAAAGCCTCGCGTACTAAAGTACGATCCAACACGATTTAAAAACCGGTTAATGTATTTTCTACATGGATTTCTAGAAATCTCTGAAACTTTTGTTCAAGCTTTTTTATGAATTATTTATAATGACAAAAAATGCTATCCTAATTTTTTAAGTTTTCAGTTTCTTAAAAAGTGATTTAATTATTTCATATCCCTTATTTATAACTATTAAGTATAATTCCAGAAGATCTTTTCTCGCCGTTAGAGGAGACGTAGAGACGCAAATATCTGACAAACAAACTGACAAGTTCAGTTTTGTGCCTAAGTCTGTATAACTAATAATAAACTCTTTTTCGGAAAAGCTTACTTTTCATAGAGCTTTTGTAAAGCATTCAACACACTTCCTAAAGCATCAACTACAAACCTTGCGACTAATACAAACGTCTTTGCTGTTAAAGTCATGAACGAAGTCACGATTATGCTAATATGTTACATACGGAATTGTTCATCACATTGCCAATTACCGTTTGATTTTAACCGATATCGATAAAAGAAGGAAGTTTACAATTGTAGTGTCTTCCTTAAATATTATGCGATATTATTTTATATTATGAAACAATATAACAATATAAACCAATTTTTTTTTCTGAGTCACACGGTATGGTACCTCACAGTATAAAGCGTTTTTGTAACATTTTCCATTGATGCTCTGCTCCTATTGGTCACAGCGTGTGGTAATATAGTCTATAACCTTCCTCGATAGACGGGGTGCCAAGAGTGGGAGAGGGTCGTGTAAATATATGAAATAGGTAGCCGCGCACTCAGGTGTATACTAACGATGGGTTCTGAAATAGCCGGTGTAATTTTGGAGAATTTTCAGGCAATCTACAGATCACCCTGCGAGTAATTGAATGAAATGAAGATTAGTTTCGCTTAAAAAAATAACGCGGGCGAAGCCGCGGGTACTGCTAGTATTTACATATATAGCTTAAGAAAATTGAATTTACTTCTCTTAACAAAATCTATAAATGATTTATGATCTAGTGAAATGATCTAGTTTTGACAACCATATAAACAGGGATAAAATTCAGTTTTTTAGAACAGTATTATTTGAATAGTGGATATTAACTCGTGACACTTAGTGCCCGCCGTTACCTAACGGTGACTCTAACGGCGGGGTATTGGTGTAATTTGCATATAATTATACTTTATTAGTAATATGATTTTTAATTGATAATAATATTGGAGTAAAGTGTCGAAAATAAAAAAAAATAATTACGTTAACTTCTAGTAAAAATAAATAAATATGTTGGGACATTATTAGACACAGGGCCATTAATACGTGGTAAGATACGAGGCTTGTGTTACGGATATTAGATAGTAGATACACTACACATTTAAACCTTCAACTCCATGATTCAAGTACAAACATTTGTGGTCAACAAAAGAATGACCCCCAGCGGGACTCGAACCCGCGACCGCTGAAACACAAAAAATACAAACTGAACCAAACTTGTCGTCAAGTATTGCTAATAAGTATGTTATGGCTGTTTATAAAATCATTATGAATATTTTTGTGTTGTTTTTTAGACTTATCTAATAGACGGAAATAATAATTAATTAATTATGTAGTTTTAGATAACTTTTGTTTACTGTTTGAAAGAGATTAATATCAAGAAGTTGATGCCCACTTTTCGATTGTTATGCAACATGACATCTGATACACAGTTAATCTAAGGTTTATGAAAGTGTCCTGGTTTTTCTTCATTGGAATAATATTTATTACTAGCAACTCGCCCTCAATCTACTCGGGTTCACCCCTAGCTATGTTGACTAGGGTAAATAGCTATCATCGTACCAAATTTCATCAAAATCTGTGTACTGGTTTTCTTGTGATACGGTCATATATAGCCAAACAGACAGAAATAAATTCTAAAATCTATAGATTACACCAACCACTCATATATTAATAATTAATACGGTTTTTAAAATTAAGAATTATATGTTTTAACGTGTATTTTTGATATATTATTTTGATTTTATATAAGCTATATAACGTATGTAAAATATTAATTTGTTTTAACGAAACTGCTCTAATTAAAATCAAATTGAACACCAATAATATCGAATTCAAATTCCAGATGAATACAAATTTGTGCTACATGAATAATACTAATGTTTAGTATATCGTACCTCAATACCAGCGTACCTCAATAACAGAGGAGATAGAGTTCCTAAGACTAGACTTCCTAAGTAATCTAGGTCTTGAAGACCTAGATTACTTAGGAAGGAGGAAAAAATGAAGAAATTATAGTATAGAGTAATCAGCTGAGAGCATGACCGGCGTTTCAACCGGAACCTGGCACGCACCACTTGCTTCGCAACTAGCACACTGACCTATTGACTAAGTTATGGGCAAGTCGTACCAATATTTAGAGTTGGATGATGAAAAGCTATCTTGTGACATATATGTATCTTATTTATATGTTATAAATAGTAATATATAAAGCCTGTGACTTTGCTTGTGTGTTTGTTTAGTTTTATAAGTACTAAACTTGACCCCTGTTATAGCTAAGAGCGAATAGAATTCACCTCCCACTTCAAGTCACCCCCATGATAATATAACTAATAATTTTTTCAATTATACGGATTATTTAGAATAATTTATGTACAATGTAAAAATTACATGAAAATCTGTGTAGTCATTCTCGATAGGTATATTAAATATAATAAAGTATATTATTCGATCAATTTTTAGAAGCTTAAACATTGATTTTTAATATCATAAGATATTAAACCTTATTAGTATTAAATTTTAATCTCTTTATTCGTTATTTTCTTACTGTTTACATAAAGAAGAAGCTAGGGCGTCAGTTAGTATGTCGATACATATCAGTTTTTTTAAGTAAATTCTGCTAATTACCGCCTATTACTAACAGCTAGGTTTGTTTTTACTAAGGTAATCGGCATTTCTATTTACTTTGGTAATGATGTCTTCATTCTTGCCTATATTCCATACGTATGGACTTTACTCAAATAGATATAACTAGTAATTTATATGGTCAAAAGATTTTGTACAAAACATTCTAAAATGTTAATTTAATTTCTATTACTAGATATTTAGAGATATTAGAACTTTTGTGTCTTGAATATTTTTAGTTAAATATGATTGACTGATATATCAAAAATAATTAAAAGTCATAATTGTAAAGCATAATCTGAAAATAAAATGGCGCAAATAAGTAGTTGATTTTATCAGCCTATTTTTTTACCTTAATTACTTTATATAAATAATAATGTATAAACTTTTTATGGAAGTCAATATTTAATTATATTATATCAGGCGACTCATGCGCTAAGGGCAAAGGACAAACCGTCCTCGTAATGTATCTTACAGATCTAGGCCACGACGAGTGCCCTTTGAAATGTCATCTTCGTTTTCAAAATGTCATTGGAATAATTAATATTTATTATCTGTACAGCAATTAAAAGCCTTAAAATTAAAAAAAAATTGTTACTATATTGCTTTACATCGGATATAGAGAAATAAAGTGACAAATTCTTATTATATCGTCCATCAGTAATCAAATCTTATATAATATCCATATAAATAATTTCTTATTTTTATTTGACGTTTGTTTTGTAGTTACCAATGAAGAAACGTCTTTAATATACATTTTAATTATTGAAGTTCATGACTGAAGAAAGCACGTTTTAACGTGAAATGGGTTGTGTAATTTATTTTTAAATTAACTTTACACCGCAAATTATATTTTAGTATTAATCTAGATCAAGTATACTAAATAAAAGTTGTCCTAGGAATGTATAACAAAAGCGTGATAAAGAATAGAATGTATGCTTTAATTAATGTAAATATCGATTTTCTTTGGACCTAAGTCCTAAAAGCTCTATTTATATTCTAACTAACTAACTTCAACAATTATATATACCTATATATACCTGGTTTATTTATTAACATTTTAAAGAAAGTAACATACGAATAGGTACAAATAGTTGTTTTCACTGCAATTAAAACAATTTCCCGTCGCACGGGATGCGTTGAAAGTATATCAGGAAGCTTTTCTTTGACTTTCTATCCTATAATGAATCTATAAACACTTTCTTTACTTTTTCTATTTAGCTATATGTAACTAAGTACCTAGCTCTAAAAAGTTAAAAAACTTACAATGATAAATAAATATAGCAAGGGTCGTATATTCGATTCTCGTAATAAACAAGTACTTATAAGCTCATCATAAGCCGTTGTACTGCTCATTATCTTGTAATTGATGGAAAACTTATTACCGCTTTATCTTAAAATATGAACGTACGGTATAACTACCAGCTTTCCTTTCATGCATAAAGCTTTTACAAAATACATAATTTTAAAATAAAACACGGACTTAAAATCAACATATTCATTACCTTTACAAGAGATTTTTTAAATGCATATAGCATCATTAATTTGCTTGAAATTTATATAAATGTCAGTTAATATTTCATATCAATTCAAAAAATAATAAGAAAAAATGTGTTACAAAATTGAGTTCCGCTTTTTTTGGCGGCGTTAAAAAATAGTGTTTTTACACCTAGTTTTTCTTCGCTTCACTACGCACGTGAACAGGGCAGGGTTCAAGGGTAACTATGTTGATTCCGGATACAATCTATTTACTTATATAATCGTCAAGTTTAATTAAAATTTGTTTAGCAATTTGATTGTAAAAACGTAATACACAGTTACTGTTACAACTATAGCTAAGCATGGATAACGCAGACGATACGTTTGGCTCAGTGTGTAGTGATACTTCCTGTGCGTGCGGTCCCAAGTTCGAGTTCCGCTGGGGGCATTCATTTGTATGCTCAACAATGTTGTACACTAGTCATGGGTGTTTATATTTATAATATGTATGTATTTACAGATATGTGACTATGTAGTGTATCAACTATCTCGTATCCGTAGCACAAGCCTCGTATCTTACCACGGAACTAGATGGCGCATAAGCTGGTAAATATGAGTAAGAAACATATAATAATATTCATATATTCAATCCACGTACTAAAGTCAAGGATGTGTATTATGGCAGGAATTTGTGAGAAAGTACGTTGCATCTTTGTGCATCTACCATCTTGGTCACTTTCTAATGCATTTTAGCCCTTTGCTTTCTCTTGCGAATATTACAAATAGCATAGTTTATCTGTTTGAATAACTTCATATTATTATTAATCTATGAGAAAATGAAATAGTGACATCAATATTTATATGAAATATGGAATTAATATATCTGTCTATTACCTTTTCTAAGTTCTTAAATATATTTCTATTTAGAACGAATCTAGCCTTTGTTTCGGTTTTATGTACCTTGCGAGAGAAGTGGCGGAAAAAGTCTAGTTTCCATATTTAAGTCTGTGTTTTTCTAAACAAATATAAAATCCTTAATTTTTTTACCAAACTTACACTATGTGTGATTTCTTATAAAGTTTTTTTGTAGATTACGAGAAATAAGATACATGTAAGTAAATATAACTTAGTAGTAGTATAAATAAGTTTCAATAATTTTGTAAAGCTCGATAAAGAATTGAGTCCAAAAGGTAAAGAAGGTAAAAGTAGGCCATGTACATAGCTTGCAGATATTTTAATAACAAGCTTTTCAATTACTTTGTCCAAGGCCTTTGTAATAACTTGTTTTATAATACGATCAAGGTACTTCGTCCCATTAAGTTATACTTATCAATTATATATTAAAAATGTACAAATTATATACATACACATTAAAAAAGAGAATTTAATTCATATAAGCTTTTTTTTTATTTCTTTTATATCAATCTGAATTAGTGCTTGACTACGTTCCACCTGATGGAAAGTGGTAACGCAGTCGTAGATGGTAAGTCGCACTAATTCAGTAGCCACCTATTCACTCTTGCCTTGAAGATATTGTAATCGGACGGAAACACGGACGCAGGCAGATTGTTCCAATCCTTAGCCGCACGTATAATAAATGACGAAGCGAAACGCTTCGTCCGGACGGATGGAATGTCCACGACATAAGGATGGAAACCAGCCGTTCGTCGCGTCGTCCGATGATGGAAAGGGGATGGGGGAATTAAACCATGTAATTCCTGCGCACACTCTCCAAAATGTAACCTATAGAATACACAGAGGCTGGCAACTTTACGTCGGTGATCGAGGCTTTGTAGGTTGTCAATTACCAGCGTAGGGTCACCAATAATCCTCTGCGCACGCCTCTCAATCGAGTCCAAAGCAGACAAATGGCATTTCGCAGCACGAGCCCATATGTGACTACAGTATTCCACACACGACCGGACTTGAGCTTTATATAAATCAAGAAGCTATCCCGGTGTGAAATACTGTCGGACCTTTGCGAGGATGCCAACTTTCCTCGCTGCTACATTAGCCTTAGACTCGATGAACCGCCCGTAGTTCATGTTGGAACTAATGTCCATCCCCAACAACTGCAGACGGTCAGTGTATTCTAGAGGCACATTTCGGAAAGTAGGAGTCTTAATACTTAATAAATAATTATTTTCTTACGTTTATTTGACGCTGAATGTATTCAAATTTTGTATCCTTAGGCATTGCAACGAAACAGAAAACTACGTCTATTCTGTGCTCGATAGAAAACCTATGTATTAATTTATTACTAGATCGCTATTAAATTAATCCATTAAGTAGATTTCATCACGATTCGTTCTTGTGTAAATCATTTTCTCAGGAAAGTGCATACATTTAGTTGAAATCAAATTATTTCGAAATGCTGTCTATGTCAGAGCAAAGACTTACTGTAATTTAACAAATTGACAGCGTCGTATTAACGACAGATTACAAGCTTTTTTAACTTGTTTATGCGTAAGTGTTGGAAATCTATGAAATCGTACAGTAATGCAGCTTTTAAAAATGTATACTACGATAATTCTTTATCGTAGTATACATTCTTAAAAACTGGGAGGGACTCTCCCGTAACCATGATTGCTGTAAAGCATTCGAAACGTCCGAAACCAAAAATCAAAATAAATTCGCGGCAAAATCCGAAAAGATAGTATCATTTATAATCATACTAGTCAAGAATAGCCTTGAATATAAAAATATAAGTTTTTTAAGCTTGACACATTTTTACAGGCAAAAGCTTAATAGCGATTAAGTAAAAAGCTCTCTGGTACGTTGAAAAGAAACGAAACATTTAAGTTCACATCAGTTAAACAATTAATGAGAAAGTTTACAGGTTTTTATATAATTATTAAGATACTAACATACACTTTACAAAGCATTATATTCAATCGAATGCGGCATCTTGTGATGGTGCTTCAACAATAATAGAGAAATGGTCGGAGTAATGACCACTTTCTAGTCGTGAAAGTAATCTTACACCACGTTTTTATTTCCATGAACTGACCATGGTTTTTGTTGGGGCAAAAAGACTAACGTCTTTAGAAACACTGTTATGAAACATCTTTATATATAAAACACTCCTGTGCGTGTGTATGTTATTGAACTTCCCTTAACGGCTGGTACGATTTTGATGGAATTTTTTGTATGTGTTCGAGTGCATTCGAGAATGGTTTAGATTCACATTTCGGTCCACTACAAAATTTATTTTTTGAATTAATTAGTTATTTTTACATTTAGGCAATACGTCACGTATTCAATCGTAAATAAGTCGTTGCTAGGCAACGTAGTTTCGCGAGTGCGTCAGAGGACAATGTCGGGTCCGCTAGTTTAATTGTAAAGGAGATATAAAATTATATATTATATAAGAAGTGATTTGTTGTTTTTTTTTCGATTTACTTTATTTTACTAACAACTTAACGTATTTTTGTTTTAGTCTTAGTAGAAAGTATGTATATATAAAAGTAAAATACCTTACGAGAAATATTATTACTAACAGTACCCTATGTATTACTCAAGGTCGCGGACTATTTATGTTCAAAATTTTATCCAAATCGGTCCAGCTATTTTAGTATAAAGGCGAAACATACAGATCAACAAACTACAAGTAACTTATAAAAAATAAATTCCTGGGATGTGATTAATACATAATTTTAAATTATATGGATATATGCCAATGATTTTGCAGTAAAAGTGAATTGTTGATTGAAAGCATTCGCGTGACGAGTAAGTTAGCACATCGTTGATTAAACAAGGTGGGATTAGGTCACGATATGGGTTTTATACTTATAATAAGACTAGCCTTTCCCGCAGCTCCACTCGCGTTCTAAACGCTGAAAATGAAAAGAAATATTTTTCTCCCGTTTTGCAACACTTTTCATTTATGCTCCGCTCCTATTGGTCATAGCGTGATGAGATAGCCTATAGCCTTCCTCGATAAACGAACTATCCAACACAAAAAGAATTTTCAATTCGGACCAGTAGTTCCTGAGATTAGCGCGTTCAACTTAACAAACAGCCTCTTCAGCTTTATAATATTAGTATAGATAATAAGTATAGTAAAGATTGTAGTGTGATTGTGGTTATAATCCTCCGAAACGGAT
This sequence comes from Boloria selene, assembly GCA_905231865.2. Lineage (NCBI taxonomy): Eukaryota > Metazoa > Arthropoda > Insecta > Lepidoptera > Nymphalidae > Boloria > Boloria selene. Next base: position 3,151,394 of record HG993156.1, read on the forward strand.
AGATCGATAATAATGTATAAGAATAGGTCGTAGAGTATTTTTCACTGCGATTTTAGTATATTTATCTGGAAGAACAACGTTTGCCGGTTCAGCGAGTTAATAATTAAAATGTTATATTTCAACAAATTACAAAAACCAATGACTTACAAACGATTTAATAGCGAACATAAATTATAATACTAACAATATTAATTTAATACCTATACATAAGCAAGTACGTTAAATTACCCTATACAGAATGTAAAGAACTGAGTAGTCATATCAAATGCGTTGCCTTCATTTATGAAGTATAGCTGTTGAAGTCTACAATTACTCATATTTAAGTGTCAATATATGCTTATAAGTTCCGATTAAAACGTAATTATAAATAAAAAACAAACTTTCGACTCGGCTATTAGTAAAAGGAAACTGGTAAAATTATGTAGCTATAAAATATAGATAAAGAATATTTTTCAAGGTCCATCGCATTCGATCAAGGTGTGGTTTCGAATCACTGCGAGCGGTTTAAAATGCATTTTATTTAAATAATTTTATACTCTATTAGATATATCTATTTTGGCTTTAGATATTTTAGTTTTTATTCACCCAAGAGGACACAAACCTGCGACCGCTTGCAACTCGTCGCTCCGATACGTCCTTAGACCCCTTCAACGCTCGTTTCATCATTAGTAGATCGATTAAATTAATGAATAGTAATAAAATGTCCCTAAATATAAGATAATAATAAAAATTCATAATATTATTATATTAAAATACCTTTTACACCAACATACTCACGCTGTCAGTAAAACCGTACCCTTTCACAGTAAATGGAGCGAGCGATGTTGACACTTCTATACTTGTTGGAAATGTCAACCGCAGAACAAACTTACCTGTAAATAAAAAATGTTTTTATGGAACGTTGCCTCGATTAGTTAGTTTTTTATTAATTTAATATATAAAAATTATTCAGATTTTACATCGTGTTGGTACATTTTGATGTTATGAAAATAAATATTTTATAACTGAAAAGGTGTATTTTTACTTCCTATAATCTTTTAATTGTGTACGTTACATCTTTACGAAACAAAAACAGACTGACTTCATCAATTGCCGTTTTTTGGTCCTGCTGCTGAGCACGGATCAATAAGAGAGGGATTATACTGTCGAAGTATGGGGACTACACATGTCTTTGGATAACTTGTAAGGTTTATCGTTCCTTTCATAAGACTTTATGGCATCTCTCTTAAAGTTTAAAATTTTAAAATCTATATTTCTATACTAATATTATAAAAAGGAAAAGTTTGTATGTAAGTATGTTTGTAACGAATTGGCTCAAAAAGTACTGGACAGATTTTAAAAATTCTTTCACCATTTGAATGCTACATTATCACTGATTAATATAGGTTATTTTAATTGCAAGAAAAAATAAGGATCCCTACTAAAACAACAATAACAGGAGAGGAGGAGGAGTGCACGCCGCATATAATATATGAAATAGGTAGCCGCGGTAGGCTCAGGAGTATATTAAAGCTGGAGTAATTTTGGAGAATTTTCAACCCAACGAGTGATCGAATGAAGTTTAGTAGCGATTAAAAAAATAAACGCGGACGAAGCCGCGCGTATTGCTAGTGTGAATATAAAATCAGTTCTCAGTTAGAAATGAAATAGCATAACATGTTAACATTTGAATTGAGCACATTTTCTGTTATGAAAACGGTTTAAATTGACTTTGTATTAAACACGCAAAGCGAAAAAGTCCAAGAAAGCGGAATCCAAATCTTCACTTCGATGTTTATGGCCAGAACTGGGCCGTTTAAAACGTAAAAAATGTGTTTGTTAAGAAAAAAGTGCGTGTGTACAAAGTACACATGTCAGAAGTAAAACTTGAATTTAAATTAAGGCTAACTCTTCCCCGTCTCTGAGCGCCTGGTACTATGGACTTACTTTATCGTTTTATTTGAAATCACTACGATTCTAAAGAAGTTTCACTTCAAAAATATTCAATCAGTTAATAATTCCAATTGTTTAATAACAAACAATTTTACGTGTTTCTTGTCTAAACTATAAGTAAAGTTAGTAATAGTTTAACGATTTTGTATATAACTAGTAAGTGGTTTCCGTTCACGTTATACTTCTTTAAAGCATTTCTTAATTCCAGTACTGGCTTCTGGTATTATTACTCGACTTGAGGTTTTTACATAACTGTGATATAATGCTTTGTTATTGACATTTGCACTGAGCATGATTACGTCTTATATAAGGTGATTGCATCGGCTAGTGGGAACTAACGAGATCTAATAGAACGTTTTATAATAATACAAATGCTCAAATAATTGCTGTAATAAAGTTTAAACTAAAAAAATAAACTAATTTTTCGGATTTTGTCGAAGATTTATTTGTATTTTTAGTTCCCGACGTTTCGAATGCGTTACAGCAATCTTGGTCAAGGGAGAGACTAAGGTATTTGACGTCGCAGGGGTTTATATACTTATTACAGACAGTGTCTACCCACGATTTACAAATATTCAAAATGGCATCAAGGTACCTTTTGACCTTCAGGTCACACGGAATCTGCGTTAAATCGTATCAAAAATAGATAGTAAGATCAATATAGATAAGATATTTAATTTTTAAATGGCTCAATAATAATATAACAGGCCCCTAACAATCTTTTTTCGCCGACTTTAAAAAAGTTGTTTTCACTTCGAATGTATTAAGTTTTGTGTGTTGCGACATCTTTTCCAAATGAAAATTGAAATTCATAATTATTTTAATGATTAGATTACTTTTATGGAAACTTCATATACTAAATTGTAATAAAATTCTCCTTAATAGGGTGAAATAATTAAATTTTGTAATGTACTACATATAAATTGATATACTTAATATTGCAGTGTATTGGACGATAGTATGTAACTATGCATTTACATTTCTAATGCATGATCCTGGTCATACAAGTCAATAAAACTTAAATGTTGCGCGAAAGCTCTATAAGTTTACCTATTATATTATAAGCTCCATAGAGAAGGTAAGGTACACAAATGTCAAATTGTACATATAAATTATTTTTAAATATATCTAATAATATTTCTTACATCATTTATTAACTATATTTATATTTTATTATTTCAACTTAGTTAATTATTTACAAAGGAGCTTTCAAAAGCTTTTCTATGTGCAGACAAACTCGCCTTAAAAATCTTCGCCCTGTATATATACCAGTATGTTAAACATAAAAAAATAAAAAAATACGCACAAATTAGTTATGATTATCTTGATTTCCTTATTCATGTATGAATAATTTGCAAAGGGCCTACTTTAAGCCGCTCGTGGAATTCACTTTCACATCACACCTTGTATTTAAATGTAGTAAATTCTGAACATAAAATAGTGGTTTCTTTAGGTTTTTTTTAATTAATACAGTATATTATTTCCTGTTAATTCTTTCTATAATCTACTAATAATCTACACTAGATATATTTTACGAGTTGATCTATTGAAATTGCTATAAAAACTTTTTACTCCCAAAATAATGCCTATAATTAATCTTGGTGTATTATAATGAAAAAAAAACACAAATTGCGTTATTCCCACGGCTAGACTACACTTTCCGCGCGGCTGCGCCCGCATCGGAATGCGTTGCAAGATCTTAATTACCACACAAATGTTAAATAATATTATGAAGGAAAAAATCGTAGTAATCTGAGCATGAAGAACAATTTGTGATGATGTTGCAGCTTGAGTTACGCTTAGAGGTAGCTTGTGTAACGTCGTGCTTCATTTTCTAGGTCAAATGCATGTATAAGCAGTCGAGGATGAAGAAGCATTAGCGCTAACTTTATGGATAACTTTAATTTTTACATATATTTTCGAATATTGGTTTTAAACTATAAATCAAATCCCAAAAAAGTATATTTTTATATAGAAGGATGTAAAATCTTATACATTAATTCAACAGTAGTTAAACTTAAAATGAATAAAATTAGGTCATGACATAGGAACAGACAAATTTTATAACCATTCAAATAATACTTTCTTAGGTTTACGCGAATGTTTGACATTATAAATGAAACTATATTTTCGGATTTTGTCGCGGATTTATTATGATTTTTGGTTCCCGACGTTTCGAATGCTTTACAGCAATCATGGTCACGGGAGAGACTAAGGTATTAGACGTCTCAGGGGGTTATATACTTGTTACAGACAGTGCCTACCCACAATTTTTTACAAATATTCAAAATGATAGACTATAAAATTATACATTTCAATTCTATACTTTTAAGATTTTAAAATTTTAAATTATATTACAAATATGGCAATATTATTAACTTATTTTTAGCTACTATAATTATAATTATTATAATTTTCTAATATTTGTTAAAATAATATTAAGTAGTGTTGCTATTATTAAAATATGTTTAATGTGTTATATTAAAATATAAATTATTAAAGCAATATTAAATTTTCATATATTATAAATTAAAGATTAATAGTTAAAAACAACTTGAGTTTTGATAATTATTTTAAGTTAAATATTAAGCAACACCACTGCAAACTAAATCATTTTTAAATTTGATAATATAATATTAAACAAATCTAACTATGCTCAATCCACACAGACCTCTTTAAGTTCTTTTGAATTATAACTTTTAAACTATAAAATGAGTTAATGTCATTTAGTATGTCAGTTGGTATGTCCGTCTGAAGTTATTATAGGGATTTGAGACTATATTAAAGAGTTAAATTGTTGTCAGTCTGAAGCTACTACCGGTTCGGAATGCAACTGATACTGAGAAGAACCGGCAAGAAACTCAGCTCTTGCTTTTTTCAAAATAATATGTTTACAATTTCAATATTATCAATATCAAAAATATATAAGTTTACTTAAGTTTACAATATTGCAATACAATAATTAATATATATAATTAATCCTCACTACTATCATTAAGATCTACACAGTATGAGCTAACTACATCTGGCTGTCTATTATGACTAATTTTATTAGATGATTTTATTATATTAATGACAGGATCCCAAGATGATGGTAGTACCCAGCCGTCCTCTCTATTAAAGTTAGGATGTTTTTTAATTTCAATTGCTTCGCGAATCATTCTTGGTCTATAACGAGTTTCTTTCGCGAGTATTTGAGGATTATCAAAGCGAATATAGTGGTTGGGGCGATCCTGACTATGTTTACAGACAGCAGATGTTGCATTGCGACGGTGTTTCACATCAGCTATGTGTTCTTTGATCCTGGTTCTAATGGATCTCTTTGTTTGGCCGATATAAGAGAGCCCACAGTCACAATCAAGCTTGTATACTCCTGCATCTTGGAGGGGTATATGGCACTTGACTGATGGTAAGAATTGACTAATTTTCTTGGGCGGCTTGAAGTATGTTTTGATAGAAGCACGCTTTAGGATGTAGCCAATCTTGTCAGTGACACCTCTCATGTAAGGCAGAACTGCAGGTACGCGCTCGACTGTGGCTGGTTTCACTCGTTCACTGTGACGCAGGCGTGGCACTTGCAGCTTGTTGTCTCGCAGAACCTGCTTGACATGTTGCAGTTCTCCCGCTAGGTGTTGCTTGTCACAGATCCCTTGTGCCCTCTGAAACAAAGATTTTCCCACGGTAGCTAACTGTGAAGGGTGGTGGTGAGATTCACCATTCAGGTACCTATCAGTATGGGTCTTCTTTCTATACACAGTATGACTCAAGGTGTTATCTAGTTTACGTTTAATTAAAACATCTAAGAAAGCTAATGTATTGTTCGATTCTAATTCCATTGTAAATTGTATTTTAGGATTTATAGAATTAAGGTGTTCTAAGAATACAGTTATTTTGTCAGTTGGTAATATTGTGAAAGTGTCATCTACATACCGCTTGTAGAACCGAGGGGTCACAGGTGATGTGCTCCAGACAGTCTCCTCGAAGTCCTCCATGAAGATGTCGGCTACAACGGGGGAGACTGGCGAACCCATGGCCACTCCATCCACTTGCTTGTAGAATTCATCATTCCACAGTAGATAGCCAGTTGTTAGGCAGTGTTTTAAAAGTTCAGTGTATTCAATAGGCATGTTGTTATCCATAAGTTTCTTAGATATTATTTCAATACAGTCCTCTACTGGTAGGCTCGTAAATAGAGACTGTACATCAAAGCTAACCATTGTTTCATTGTCCATGAGTTTAAGATGTTTCACTTCATTGACAAAATGGTAAGAGTCCCTTGTGAACGCTCTTGTTTGTCCTCTGAGTGGTGAGAGTACTTTTCCTACTAGTTTGGCCAATTTGTAAGTTGGTGAGTCAATTTAACTCACAATTGGGCGTAGGGGGGCGTTCGGCTTGTGTATTTTTGGAAGTCCATACAATTTAGGTGGTTTTGCACATGATGGAATGAGATCTTTAACATCAAGACTTAATGTGTCGGAGTATTTCATAATTAACTTCTTAGTGTTATTTAAAACAGTGGTTGTTGGGTCCGTTTTAACCTTTTTATATGTACTTTCGTCCGACAAAAGTTGTATTATTTTATTATTATAGTCCGATGTATCCATCACTACGGTTGCATTTCCCTTGTCTGCGCGAAGTACAGTGATATCAGACCTGTTGCGTAGGTTCTTCAACGCTAAATACTCTTGTTTATTGAGATTAGGTTTGGGCCTTGTACTACGACGTAACAAAGATGAAACATCTTGACGTATGGCCTCCATATCCTCAGATTTCATAGTATTTTTGGCCAGGGCATCTTCAACAGCGCAAATTATATGTTCATAGGGAATGCGCGTTGGTGTAACAGCAAAATTCAAACCTTTGTTTAGTACCTGAACGGTGGGATCATCCAACGGTTGTTTTGACAGATTGACAACTGCGTGAGGTCCGCACGAGTGTGTGTCTGTGGTAGACGGGCGCGTTCCGTTACACTCTTTGAATTTCTTTGTCTGTTTGATGTTCAATTTTTCAACGAGTTTTTGATATTTTAAAATGTGTTTAATTTTGCATTGGTTATATTTAGATGTTTCGCGCTTATTTAACGTCTCAATGCATTCGTTGAAATCATCTGGTGACAACACTGTCTTAACACCGTCGGACGCCTGTTCAATGTCCCGGTCGTTACTGCGTAGATCGCGGCGGTTTTGACGAATCACTGTCCGTAACAACTTAAAACTTGCCTGGTTAATGATCTTGGCGCTTCCTCGTATGTTCTTTTTGGTGGATATTTTTACACACGTAGGACAGTGATTCGTCAAAACCGCCGCGATCTACGCAGTAACGACCGGGACATTGAACAGGCGTCCGACGGTGTTAAGACAGTGTTGTCACCAGATGATTTCAACGAATGCATTGAGACGTTAAATAAGCGCGAAACATCTAAATATAACCAATGCAAAATTAAACACATTTTAAAATATCAAAAACTCGTTGAAAAATTGAACATCAAACAGACAAAGAAATTCAAAGAGTGTAACGGAACGCGCCCGTCTACCACAGACACACACTCGTGCGGACCTCACGCAGTTGTCAATCTGTCAAAACAACCGTTGGATGATCCCACCGTTCAGGTACTAAACAAAGGTTTGAATTTTGCTGTTACACCAACGCGCATTCCCTATGAACATATAATTTGCGCTGTTGAAGATGCCCTGGCCAAAAATACTATGAAATCTGAGGATATGGAGGCCATACGTCAAGATGTTTCATCTTTGTTACGTCGTAGTACAAGGCCCAAACCTAATCTCAATAAACAAGAGTATTTAGCGTTGAAGAACCTACGCAACAGGTCTGATATCACTGTACTTCGCGCAGACAAGGGAAATGCAACCGTAGTGATGGATACATCGGACTATAATAATAAAATAATACAACTTTTGTCGGACGAAAGTACATATAAAAAGGTTAAAACGGACCCAACAACCACTGTTTTAAATAACACTAAGAAGTTAATTATGAAATACTCCGACACATTAAGTCTTGATGTTAAAGATCTCATTCCATCATGTGCAAAACCACCTAAATTGTATGGACTTCCAAAAATACACAAGCCGAACGCCCCCCTACGCCCAATTGTGAGTCAAATTGACTCACCAACTTACAAATTGGCCAAACTAGTAGGAAAAGTACTCTCACCACTCAGAGGACAAACAAGAGCGTTCACAAGGGACTCTTACCATTTTGTCAATGAAGTGAAACATCTTAAACTCATGGACAATGAAACAATGGTTAGCTTTGATGTACAGTCTCTATTTACGAGCCTACCAGTAGAGGACTGTATTGAAATAATATCTAAGAAACTTATGGATAACAACATGCCTATTGAATACACTGAACTTTTAAAACACTGCCTAACAACTGGCTATCTACTGTGGAATGATGAATTCTACAAGCAAGTGGATGGAGTGGCCATGGGTTCGCCAGTCTCCCCCGTTGTAGCCGACATCTTCATGGAGGACTTCGAGGAGACTGTCTGGAGCACATCACCTGTGACCCCTCGGTTCTACAAGCGGTATGTAGATGACACTTTCACAATATTACCAACTGACAAAATAACTGTATTCTTAGAACACCTTAATTCTATAAATCCTAAAATACAATTTACAATGGAATTAGAATCGAACAATACATTAGCTTTCTTAGATGTTTTAATTAAACGTAAACTAGATAACACCTTGAGTCATACTGTGTATAGAAAGAAGACCCATACTGATAGGTACCTGAATGGTGAATCTCACCACCACCCTTCACAGTTAGCTACCGTGGGAAAATCTTTGTTTCAGAGGGCACAAGGGATCTGTGACAAGCAACACCTAGCGGGAGAACTGCAACATGTCAAGCAGGTTCTGCGAGACAACAAGCTGCAAGTGCCACGCCTGCGTCACAGTGAACGAGTGAAACCAGCCACAGTCGAGCGCGTACCTGCAGTTCTGCCTTACATGAGAGGTGTCACTGACAAGATTGGCTACATCCTAAAGCGTGCTTCTATCAAAACATACTTCAAGCCGCCCAAGAAAATTAGTCAATTCTTACCATCAGTCAAGTGCCATATACCCCTCCAAGATGCAGGAGTATACAAGCTTGATTGTGACTGTGGGCTCTCTTATATCGGCCAAACAAAGAGATCCATTAGAACCAGGATCAAAGAACACATAGCTGATGTGAAACACCGTCGCAATGCAACATCTGCTGTCTGTAAACATAGTCAGGATCGCCCCAACCACTATATTCGCTTTGATAATCCTCAAATACTCGCGAAAGAAACTCGTTATAGACCAAGAATGATTCGCGAAGCAATTGAAATTAAAAAACATCCTAACTTTAATAGAGAGGACGGCTGGGTACTACCATCATCTTGGGATCCTGTCATTAATATAATAAAATCATCTAATAAAATTAGTCATAATAGACAGCCAGATGTAGTTAGCTCATACTGTGTAGATCTTAATGATAGTAGTGAGGATTAATTATATATATTAATTATTGTATTGCAATATTGTAAACTTAAGTAAACTTATATATTTTTGATATTGATAATATTGAAATTGTAAACATATTATTTTGAAAAAAGCAAGAGCTGAGTTTCTTGCCGGTTCTTCTCAGTATCAGTTGCATTCCGAACCGGTAGTAGCTTCAGACTGACAACAATTTAACTCTTTAATATAGTCTCAAATCCCTATAATAACTTCAGACGGACATACCAACTGACATACTAAATGACATTAACTCATTTTATAGTTTAAAAGTTATAATTCAAAAGAACTTAAAGAGGTCTGTGTGGATTGAGCATAGTTAGATTTGTTTAATATTATATTATCAAATTTAAAAATGATTTAGTTTGCAGTGGTGTTGCTTAATATTTAACTTAAAATAATTATCAAAACTCAAGTTGTTTTTAACTATTAATCTTTAATTTATAATATATGAAAATTTAATATTGCTTTAATAATTTATATTTTAATATAACACATTAAACATATTTTAATAATAGCAACACTACTTAATATTATTTTAACAAATATTAGAAAATTATAATAATTATAATTATAGTAGCTAAAAATAAGTTAATAATATTGCCATATTTGTAATATAATTTAAAATTTTAAAATCTTAAAAGTATAGAATTGAAATGTATAATTTTATAGTCTATCATTTTGAATATTTGTAAAAAATTGTGGGTAGGCACTGTCTGTAACAAGTATATAACCCCCTGAGACGTCTAATACCTTAGTCTCTCCCGTGACCATGATTGCTGTAAAGCATTCGAAACGTCGGGAACCAAAAATCATAATAAATCCGCGACAAAATCCGAAAATATAGTTTCAACCATTCAAATCTTCATTCATGGTGTATTATATAGCGGAATTAAGAAGGTCCATTGGTGACGTTGTAGGCTTTAGAGGCTTCAACGGTTAAACGTCTTCATTGCAAGCAAATATTAAAATACATAGCTTGCATTAATACTAATAGGCGATAGTTTTAAAAATCATCAGCATTATACAGATTTAGTGCACAATTAAGATGTTAAATTTGAATCATACACCTATATATTCATATTGATTAATTAAAGAAAGCAATCATAATCCAATCTTTAAAATGTAGAGTCAAATAAGATCTCTCAAATCAATTAAACCGGAAGTTAGAACTTAAAAATATTATATTTAATTCCAACTCACTACGAATTGATGAAAGCAATGACATTGAATATTCCGTGGCCAAATTTAATTAATTCTACCAACTTAGATAAATAGTGTGAAAATTGAATTACTTTATAATTTAAAGGTCATTGCATAGGTATTTATTGTACCTATCTTGCACGTAGTTTGAAAGACGCAAGGACGTTTGTGCCGCATGTATAATTGACATATTCTCTTATTTCCTTAATTTAAAACAACTTATATGGTTTCGATAGTAATTTAATATTGTTTTTATGTGCACTTATCAGACTACTTTTGATGGGAAAGTTTTCATGAATGTATGTTTGTCACCTCTTCGCTTGTAAACATCTAGACGAATATTTACTGCAATCGAATGAGGGTAGCTGTTAGTAAATAATACATAGGTCATTGATATAGTTCTTTAAAGAAGTCTTGGAAGGTACTTAAAACTAAGGTAAATTTTAGGCTGGAAACTTATTGCTATACTATATAACTTCCCACAGGTAAAAGTATTAATGAAATGGAATCAATATTTTCTCAATTATTATTCGACATCACGTCAACCTTCATTGGCAAGTAATCATCAGAGAAATGGAAAGACGAGTTTAAGAGCTGAATTATAATTATTTAATTATTTATCACAAAAACGTACTTCAAGAGCTTCCTACACTACAAGGAAGTGGAACGCGGTTGTCGGTGGACATGTCACTTTCTATACAAACATTTTTAAGTAGTCGGCCACAGATACTAGTTTTAAAGGCTGTTCTTGATATAACTTGATTAAATTCATTTAGTTTCTTCTGCAAATATTTTGTCTTTTTAAATACTACTTACTAGTAACTTTATATGAAAAATGAAAGGAAAATAATTCTCGTATAATGCTAGTTAATATAGCTTTTACCCTTAAAATAATTAAGAAAACTTATCAAAAGTGGCATTTTTTTATACAATTAAAAATATATTTTCCCTCAAGTGAATCACAGACAATTATAAACGACACAAAATAGTTCAACTAAAAAAAATTATAAAAAAAAAACAATTTTAAACGACAAATAAAAACAAACACATCATAAAAACTAAAAATCAAATCTTAAACAGTTGCTTAAGAAAATCATCTCACGTCAGACACGGAAGGCAAAATTATGTAAATACTATTACTACTAACGTTAACGTTAACGTTCGTAACGTCCGTAACGTGCCGGAGATAATTTGTTTGCCTTATCTTGTACGGTAATTGTGTGTAATGTATATGCATTATAATTAACTAATATGATTCAATATAAGACAGATATGATTTATGACTTAAATTCTTTGCTTCCAACAGTATTTCTTTTCAAAAATATTATCTACAATATTTTTACAGTTATTAGTAGTACAGTTATTAGAACATTGATTAACATAATAAAGCTATGTACTGCTTTTATATGTTTGTTTGTGTATATTATATTCAAGAGGGGATTAATAACAATTTCTAGTCTTGTTTACTAGTTAATGCCTAAAATTACCAGGTAGTTTAAGAAAAACCTGTTGCATGTTTTAGTCAATATGACACAACCAGTAGTAGTATATTTGTATATACAATATACATAAATAAAAAACATAAAAAGAAAAGGACAATATAAAAAAACCTTTCATATATCTTTATTTGTGGTTACAGTCTATTTTCCCCGAACGCATTATGTTGAAATTTGGCACTTTACATGATCCATTTACATAATTGCAGCGTAAATAAATGGTTTTAAATTTTTGAGTCAACTATTTTATACTTATTATAATAACTTAGAATTGGTTTCTAACCTAGCCAAAAAACTTTGTACTTTCTATAGATAAAGGTACCTTTAACAAAATTCGTAAATCAATCTTTGTGTTCTATCAATGTTATCAATAACTAGCATTTCCCGCGGCTTCGCACGCGTTCTAAAGACTGGAAACCAAATTCTTTCTGAGTCGATCGGTATGGTATCTCGCAAAACTAACGCCCGCCCTTCCCGCTTATTCAACATATTTCATTGATGCTCTGCTCCTATTGGTCGTAGCGTGATGTAATATAGCCTATAGCCTTCCTCGATAAGCGGACTATCCAGCACAAAAAAATTTTTCAATTCCGACCAGTTGTTCCTGAGATTAGCGCGTTCAACCAAACAAACAAACTCTTCAGCTTTATAATATTAGTATAGATTTATTTAGAAAAAATGTTAAATTTATCTTTACTACTATACAGCAGCGTCCACCACGCTCGTCAAGTGTATAAGATATACAGGTTTCCTTACGAAGTTTTCACTAGGAGTGTATCTCTCAGAGACACATTATATGAAAGCTATGGGATATCTACTCGCTTCACTCAATTTCCCAAGCGAGTGTGTTACGACAGGGCTACTACTTCATTATACTTACGTATTTCAATTAAGATTCTTATATCTAAGAATTGCTGTTAATAAAATAGCTATAAGTCATGCGACACGCCCATTTTCAACGACCTTATCGAAACCTTTATTAATTTGCCGGCGTCTAGTTACTGCAAGTGCACTTCCTGGTAAACAACTTCAAGGCATGTTCTATACGTACTTGTATAATGTTCAATAAAACCAAAGGCATACAAAATATTACTTATATAATTACACTTTTTAATCAACTTCGAAAACAAGGCATTTAATTTTAGATTTTTTTTTTCATTTTTCTTAAGAAATTATCTAATTAGATATGATGATGATGAAATATTTTTTATTTCAATAATAATTTACATCTTTAATGGAGAAAGATATGTATGCAATTATTTAATATTTTATTATTTATATTATTATTTTTATTTTAATTTTTTATACCTACAATAATTTTGAATATGTAGAATTCAAGGCAAATTCCTAATATGTATTTGTATGAGATATTAATGCCTGACTTAACGTAACAAAGAACAGCGAGAACTTTCTTACGTTTACGCGAATATTTTACATTATAAAAAAGGAAACTATGTTTTCGGATTTTGTCGCAGATTTATTATGATTTTTGGTTCTCGACGTTTCGAATGCTTTACAGCAATCATGGTCTCTCCCGTGACAGCGAGAACTAATAAATGAACAATATCAGCAATCCATTCGTGTACCGGCAAAATTACTTGATTTTTTAACACAGTGTCATACGACGTACTCATATCTATTTATTTTATGTAACTTTATTATATTAACGTATATATTGCATGGCACGTAACGAATTTAGGCAGTAACAAGAAAATAATAAAAAATATGGAATCTACCTTTTAAATTAATTTTAATGTTACTTTTGGGGTCCTACCAGCTAGCAACCTTGCTCCACTTTAGTTCGTCATTAGCTAAATCTGTTCAGTATTCTTATGAAGTATTCCCAAACAGACAGACATATAATTCCTAAATACATACAAATTTGCCCTAAATATCTATAATAATGACAATTTCAATAAATTTTCCATAAAAATATTTAATCTCAGTTTTGTGGAGCAAAGGAAGCATTCTCATATCGACTACACTTTTGGCGCAGTTTGTAGTGACCCTACTTGCTGCGTAAGCGGTCGCGGGTTCGAGTCCCACTGGAGGCATTCATATGTTAAACTCGGATGTTTACACTCCAGTCATGGGTGTTTATATTTATATGTATGTATTTAAACTTATATATGTGTATATAAACTATCTGGTATCCGTAACACAAGCTTCTTTCGTAGCTTACCACGGAACTAGATGGCGCTGTGTGTACTAATGTCCCAACATATTTTTTTATATAAATGGCTTTGTATTTCTAGTTAATCTTGCCGAGAATAATATCTACTATTATCTTTCAATTCATAGCCGGAACTCTTAAATTGCAATTGCATAAGCGTTGTGGACGACTTATACAAATATCGTAAGATACAAAGTAAATGTATGTATGTAATTTAGAAAGGCAGTTCTGATAATATTCGATACAAAGCCTTGTTTCACGTGATATCACATAACCGTAAATTAAAACTGTCCTATAAAACAGTTCTCGATGCTTTAAGCCCCTTTATTTAACTCTAGCTCTCATATATTATTTATTATATTGTATTCAGTACTCTTTAACGTCCCACAGCTGGGCACGGGCCTTGAATTGAAGGTGGACTATGGCCTAATTCTCCTCAATAAGAGGGGAATCAGTCCACCGCAGGCTAAGTGCGGGTTGGTGGACTCCACATGTCTTTCCAAAACTTCTAGGTTCTTTCAGACATGAAAATTTCCTAACGATGTTTTCCTTTACTGTATTACAAGTAGTAATCATATTAGAAGTGATTTGCACATAATAGTCATGACATATCAGTACGAGACTCAGATTTAAACACGCTTCATTCGGTTTTCCAAGCGAGTATGTTACCACTGTCTCTATTTAATTATTTAAAAAAATTACCACTGGGCTACAACTGCCTCTATTTAAATATTAAAAAAATAATAAGATATTTTTTAAGCTTTTAAGTAAAGTATATCGAAGAAAGTTAAATACCAGTGGTATTTTATATCAAATAGGAAAATATATATTATCTATCTCAATTAATGAGAAACCTGTCCACTCTTTGATTGACTTATTATTGAATGACATGCTACTTTCTATTTTTGATAACAGACTCTTATTGAAATTAAAGACTCTTTGTTTTTTAAGAAATAGTAATTAATATGGATAAGTGATATTTGACCAACTTTAGTAAAGGAGATATTTCAAATATACGTTCGGACATTTTTTTCAATCAATGAAATCGTGTAAACTACTTATAGTAGTGTAATCGATTGTCCGATGCCCCTTTAAAAGGGAGAGGTTTGGTTCAGTTTTAGTAGAAGACTGGCTTTGGCAAATCAAAATATTCTTTATTCAAATAGACTTTTACAAGCTCTTTTCTCAAAAATGACGATTCTTACATTGTTAAAATTAAATGTAAGTCTGTAAGTCTGCTGAAAGCTGTTCTGCTGAGAAGAACCGGCGAGAAACTCAACAGTTGCTCTTTTCAAGAAAAAAAAATGGTAACAATATTGCATTACAATATTTATCTATTTATCCTACATGAGACTCTACCAGACATTATTACATCAGTTAACAACGACGTACTGACCTACTGAGTCCCTCGAGACCCTTAAAATATATCTATATAATTACTCAGACGCATATTAAATGTGTATTAAATTATAAACTTATAGATATGTATTTAAATTTACATATTCGATAACGGTCTTCAATTTAATTCCAATCAGAATACATACTAGAAAGAAATCCGTACAAACTTGAGGCAATTCAATAAACTAAATCATCCACGCCCTATAACTCAAATGATAAACAATTTATAGCAGCTACGGAATACACCGAAAAATTTAGAAAGTTACCTAATAATTATTGTCATTGCAATATATACTTTAAGTATAATATTATAAAGTTCATTTAAACAGCTTGTATGTGAATCACTTGCCAGACACACACGAACAAACTTGTTTGACCTTTCATTGGATTTGTGAAAGTAAGACTGTGGGTACGTCAAGATCTATTAGTTTTAAGATATCTTGAATATGTTTTTACATTTAACGGACATCGAATCTGTAACAACGGATATCATAAACTAAGCTTTTTGAAAAAAATAAGCTTTCATACTAATTATTTACGCTGACAATCTGTTATGGTTACGTTAATTATGGGTAAAGATAGTTTAAAATTTAAACGAGATTAATCTCTATCAGAAATATCGCATATCCTATAGTATTTCAAAGAGCTTATAATACATTCTACGATCGCTTACACTTAAGAAAACTTAGTATGGAAAAATGACATATTGAAATATTATGACAAATCCAAATTTTATTAACGATTTTTTCCTTAAAAAACGTAAGCAGTACAAAATTGTAAAGTGTCAACTCGTCAAAACTCTCAAGTTGGCAACTAAACATGACAGTTGACACCTTTGTGGAAACCACAAAGTATAGTATATCTATTTATATCTTCTAAACCGATAAAGTCAACAAGACTTTATCCTTATAAAAATAAGCACTGTTATTTTCGGTTAAGTAATACGTTACTACACACGTGAAGTAATAAATAAGGTATTTTTAGATTATTTAAGTGCATATTATATATGACGACACGTTTGGTTAAAAAAAAAAAAAAAAAAACCTAATGAAAAAGGTTTTTAAACTTGTACATTAAATTTTCCCAAATTATTTAAATTGAACATTGAAAAACATGAACCATTATTATGACTACTTTTAATTTTTGTTCCTGACGTTTGGAATGCTTTATAAAAATCATGTCATAGAGAAAGATTATTGTCGTTTCATGTACTTTATAACATAGTTCTTCTATAGATTAAACTTGTTTTAATAGTCATAGTAAGTCTATACAAAAACTACGAGTATCTTCATATGTGCTATTCAGAGTAGCGGTAAATGATATGGAACGAATTCGTTATAATCGAAAATATGTAAGTATTACATTCAAAAAGATTCTATCGTCTTCCTTTAATGAATAACTTTAGGGATTTGTAAAGACAGCGGTAGTTCAAATCCGGATCTCGCACCTCTGACATTTTCATGTGCGAATTATTTGTCTTATGGTGAAGAAAAACATCGTGAGATTCGTGAGGAAACCTGCATGTCTGAGTAAACCTAGCAAGTTTTCGAAAGACATGTGAAGTCATTAGGCCAGATACCCCTCGTATTGAAGGGAGACCCGTGCCTAGCTGAACCTTAAAAAGGGCTGAAGACAGAGAAAGTTTTGTGTTATCTATGCTTCAGGTGACGAAATTATTTACCAAATGGACTATAGAGTCACCAGGATGAAACCTTGATCAACTCAAACTCTTGTCTGTAGCTTATTTTTTAATAAACATGAAATTACATCTATTTAATGTTCCTTTACGTAATATGAGGACAAATAAACCAATAAGCGCACTTATGTATTTATAGCCCTACTAAAGATATAATAAATTAGTTTAAACTAAACAAGGACATCGACAATAAAAAAGATGTAAGACCTCTCTTATTGAAGTTAGTCAAAACGACAAACTGAAGTACAAACATTGACTCTACATAATATGTATCTAAAACTATGCTAAAATGACTTTTCTCATAAAATACTTTTTATAACCCATTAACTAAAATTTTGATGGGTTTTATGTGTTAAATGATGAAAACGAATGAACGATTTAACTGTATTTTATAACAAACTTGTTGTTGCCAATTTATTTCATTTTAATATTTTGTTGAAGTGTCATGAATTTAACGTAAATTAAAAATATTTTTATGCCATACTTCTTTGTTCGTTTGTTTCAATATTTACATAGAATTTGTACCGTATAAGGTATAGTAGTATATAGTATAAGGTATACTATAGTTGTATCTTAATCGGATACAAACACAAACCCTCGTTTATTATAACTCAGCTTATTTCTTATATATAAATATGAGGTTGCTATGCTTTTACTAAATAGAAAAAAATGGAATAGACATAAAAAATATCGATACAGTTAATGTAGGCCGATAAGGTATGGATAGACTCTATATAAAGGACATGTGTGATTGATAAAGGTAAGAAAAGAAATAAATGGAAGATGGATGAGATGGAGGATTCTTTGACAACAGGCCTATAATTATGATGATGAAAAGAGAAAGAAGGATAACTAATAATGGATAAGAAATGGCTTAAGCTAGAATTAAATATACAACTAGACATGCATTTAATGAACGTTTATGTAACAATAAGTTTTTATAAATTAACAATTCTCTTTATACGTATGAAATTTGAAAGTAAAACGCTCATTACAGGTCACGACATTATAACTCAATAACTATTAAGCGTTGATTATACAATTATATGAAATTAAGTGCATTACACAAATCTTTAATGGTGTTAGGAAAGAAATATTTAAATGAACATTCTTGAAATATGTCATGTTTGAGTTCTTAACAATTAATTAGAATGGTGATAATTGACTAATGATTAAACATAATTTAATGTAATAATTAGTAAATGAAATACTAGAGATTAGTTTTAATGTTTGGTAAAAAAACTACTTATACATTGTAGCTCTAGCCCTACAATGGTCTTCACGCAAAAAATCCCGCAATTTATCACTCTGTTTCATAAGTGAAAGAAGGACAGACAGACCAACGAACTAATAAAAAACTTATTATAACGGATTTATTCAAACAACACTTAAATTATAATAATAACAATTTCTTTTTTAATAAGGAACAATAGTTAAAAAATATCATTTACATATGTTAAGAAGGCAATTTAGAAATAAGAAAACATAATTATATTCTAATAACTATGCATAACTGTAATAAGTATCTCATACTTTAACTATATATATTACAAGCCTTTCGCGCGGCTCCGCTAGCGTTTTAAAGGCTGAAAATCAAAATAAAAAAAAATCTCCCGTTTTTGCAACATCTTTCATTGATGCTCTGCTACTATTGGTCGTAGCGTGATATAATATAGCCTGTAGCCTTCCTCGATAAACGGACTATCCAACATAAAAAGAATTTTTCAATTTGGACCAGTAGTTCCTGAGATTAGCGCGTTCAACCAACCAACCAACCAACCAAACAAACAAACAAACAATTTTTCTTAAAGTAAATGTTTTTTTTTTTAATATTTTTTTAAAATATTATGAAAATCAGTTTAGTTTAACACACGGTTTAATTTTAAAAATGGTCACAAATCAGCACTGTGTCATACAACTCAACTTTTCAACATCAGGTGTCTATTGAGAAAATAAGGTGTATTAGTTCATCGAACAATTGTATAAACGTTTGATGTACGTACGGTCACACCCACTCTCACGACCTAGTGAAGACAGGTTACCAGTATGTCTACACTGTAAGCGGTTTCGGTTAGAAATTATTAATAACTTTTTATAGTATTATATTGAACTATGAATTTTTAAATACTATATAAGTTTAATGTATTAATATTGAATATTCACTCGTATAATAACTATGTAGTAAAATATTAAAACTTCTCCCATACATGTTAGAGTAACAGTGCAACGACATTTTGACATAGTTTTTGTTTATAATTTATATAATAATTTAGATAAATGAACTTTAATTAATAAGTTATATAAATAATAATTATCTTTAATTAAATTACATAATTTATAGGCTCTAGTCACACAGACTATTTTTATTTTTTGAACACGATATATCAAGAAAATATACTTCAAATTAATCTAAAATATGTATAAAAATCCTTATAGGAAGTTTATGTTACGATTTTCCTACTTAAATCCCCCGCTATAACTCCCACCATACCCTACTTATAACTTGTACCGTGCCGATTAGAGGTGACCGTATTTTTATGTACGACCGGAAAATTCCAGTAGTAGTTCAACAGCTTTACAGAATACTCGTATGTATGGACACTCTACTAATCTACTTCACTCTGAAGCAATATAAAGATATAATATGTAAATGTAAATGATGATCACTTGTGGTAGTTAGTTAGTAGGTTAATAATCCACGCAATGATGGTTTCTTAAAACGGTTATGCGAAACTTAGTTTTAGATGTTTTCGTAATTATTCTTATTATGTATTTTTGTATTCAAAATATAGTTATTAAGCTGTGTAGAGAACGAACTAAATGTTGTATTTTAAAATAGTATAGTGAGCCTCATCATTTATAATATTTATAATAATTAAAACAGTTTTTTGCTATTTTGTATTTATATAGTTATATTTTTAACGGTTAGTACAAATTTCTCAGAAGTTAGATATTTTCCCGAAATAAAAAGTATCCTATTTTGACCCGGATAACCAGCTATCATTATAGCAAATTTAATCAACATCAGACAGACGAACTACTAAAAACTATGGATTATGCCTCTGTATTGTTAATCGTGATTATTTCAATAAAAATTTCGAAAAAAAATACTACAAATTCGAATTAGAATTTCAATATACGAGTACGTATATATTAAAACGGAAACTTTTACATCCTAAAACATTGTATCTTCCTGTATTTCTGACAGTAAAGCTCGTCAATGCTACAAAAGCTACTTAAAAGAAAGAAGAAATCGGTTGACATAAAGAAAAAAAATGTACTGAACTGTTTTGTCTTTCTTTCGTCTTGACAAAATATTCATCATTTAATTAAGAAATAATTGCGTAATAATTATCTGCTTAATTGTTATAAACATAATAATGATTGCGCGTGATTTTTAAAGAATAAAATAGCACTGACGCAATAAATGGTTTCACTTTTGTACTAGATGGGGTCGTGACTTAACGATCTATTAATGACCGAAATGAAGGCGTATTCAAATAGCTTAATTCGAGCACTCAATGTACTGCAATAGATAAGCGAATAGAAAATTTATATTTTAGATAGATTGTGGATATGTGAATAAGATAGATTAAGCCATAGTCCGCACCATGTTCTATGAGTCGATATCATCCTTGTTTAGTACGATATGGGCGGACCGTTCACGGTGCTGTAGTACAAATGATCCTGCAACGCCCTTTTGCATTGAAGCTACGGGTTACGCTGTGGGTCTTATTAAGGTATACTTTTTCTTACTAAAACATATAGTTCCTTCCCATTAATGACCGAGAGAAACCCCATAAAGACTTTCTTCAGCGACATAAACAAAGACCATAGTTCACTACGCTGGCTTACTGCGATAGTCGGCTATTCATTATTATTTGATTGCGCACTACTTAGGTATATAATAATAAGTCATACATATTTCTTCACGAGTTTTTTACACTATTATAAAGTTAAAACGACGTTAAAAATATATTATCATATAAAAAAGGCTTTACGGCTTTAAATTATAAAGCTTTTAGCCAACGAAAGCCAATAAGGTGTAGAGACATTCGTCTACTTTAAATACTAGTGACAGGTTTAACCCTTCTGTGCTAATGTTATCCACATTGCTGTATTGAAACATACTCTTATTTCTACGATAACAACATAAAAAACAGGAAAAATCAGCCTACAAATTACGTTTGTAAAATGTCACGAACATATTTAAAAGTGAAAAAAATAATAATATGCATATGTATTTATATATTTGCAAATAATTCAATAAACATTGATTGTAATGTGTAATTTATGATAATATTTGTTTTTCAATAGATTTACTTCGAAGTATTAATTATTATATAATAAATAGGTGGCAAGGTTAACTACAAATTTAATATAAACTTTTGTTCACCCACGGATAGCGGATAAATTAATGAAATTAAATTGATTGGAAGTTGGAATGAAAGATCAATACCTCTCTCTCCCTCAAGGAAACTCTTAGATAATTACTTCAAAAAATCACATTTTCATTTATTTGTATATATTCGTATATAAGAAGCCTGTATGTGCTGTAAGTCGATATAAGCTATTTTCGTTATGAATTTCATTTAAATATAAAGTATATAAAGTCATTCGTAATAGTGACTAGGTTGGAACCTGTTACATCCAAGGAAGAGACGAGATAAGCTAACATCTACTAGACTGTAAGATGAAAGTTAAGATATAAAGTTTCATTTTAATTATATGTAAAATATCTATATAAGATGAGAAATTTAAAACAACATTACCAGAAATTATGTTGGAAGATTTTACAGCGATGGCATTTAAAGATGACCATTCACTTTGCTTGTGCAAATCATTGCCTCATAGGCGCTGATTTATACAACGTCGTTAGACCCCAATAATTTCTCAACGTAAAAGTTCATATATATTTTTCAACAAAACATTTGTTATTGTACTTAACCTATACATCTATACATATAAATAAAATTGGAGTGTTTTTAATTTTAAATTAACTGCTTTTCACTTAATGCAAGAAAGTATATATACGATACTAGCAACAAAAAAACAATTTTTAATTTTTTGTCTGTCTGTCTATCTGTTTGTTCCGGCTAATCTCTGTAACGGCTAAACCGTAAACCTAATATAATATTATAATATTAGCTATCAGCGAGAGAAAATCCCGTCAAAATTGAAAAAAGTAGCCTAAGTTACCTTATTAAAGTTACCTTATTAAGCGTAACTTAGGCTACTTTTTAACCGACTTCAAAAAAGAAGAAGGTAGAAATCTTATTTATTTAACTAGCAAAACCCGTAGCTTCGCTGACGCTAAACCTAGGGATGAACCAGAGCGAAGCGAGGGTGAGTTGCTAGTTAAATATAATGATAGCTTTCGTAATATATAACATTTGCTCTATAAGTTCAATATAAAAGACCCAGTCTGTGTGCTCTATGAAAGGCGTAGCTTAACATAATCCATAAACCATCGAAAAACGCAAAGCTTTTTTTTATGTCACGACTAAAAAGAAATGTATACATGGCCTAACTAATGACATCAATCCAAATACAGTAGAAACGCGTAAAGCATTACATTGCGAACTTTTTATATATCTAAGTCTATAAAGATCGCTTTATATGATCAAAACTTATGCAATATTAAAAATTAGTCGCAATGTGTAGTACATATATAGTATCAGTAATTTTTTAATCAGGCTTTTCTGTTGAGATATAAATCCTATTAGTTTCCTAATTTTTTTTTATTTAGACTTCTCTGATGAGAAATATTACTTTCCTGAAAGATATTATGATTATTTCTACTTATTGAAATTAATTAACAAAAGATTTATAGCCATCACGGCTTAAAGAATGCTGCTTCCGGCAACATAGTTAACTTAATTATTACTAATTTGTTAACTATTGCAATTTAAATTGTAAAAATGTGACGTTTCACATCAAAAATCACGTTATATAATTACTTGGTTTTAATAAAAAGTGAAATAAACTATATCACGTTTAATAATTACCTTAGTTTTAAATTCTTTTGTGCTTAAAAGCTTAACTTTTCTATTTTCTATTTTTATTATATATATTTTTTTTTCTTTCTTTCTTTACTATTTATTTTATTTTCAAAAACGATGCTAATAATAATCTGGTAAGATAAAATGTGGTTTATATTATAAGAAACGAACTACGTGATATAATGATCTCTACCACGCACGCGTTGAAGTCTTCTATACTCGGAGCTTTCGCGATTATTCCGAAGTTATGTTTATATGTATATGCTTACGTAAGATATACATTTTAAAATTATACTAGTATTTTATTAAATTTATTTGAAATTAAGTCCCTTTCTCTCTATTTTAGAACATAATATAATTAATTATCATAATTATTATAAATTATATGCCTCAAAGTAAACAAGACCAAGATGAAATATATATGTAAATGTTTAATTAGCATGAGAAACGAAATTGCTTTCCACTTTGTTATTTAAATTTCTTTAAATACTATCTCTAGCTAGAACTTCCAAATTTAATTCTTCTTATGTATAAATAATAATATTTGAATTTTATAGGTATTTATTATACAAAAATATGACATTTGGATTTACCTTGACATCTCGCGAAGCACAGAAGAACGACGAAATAACAAAAAACACCCGCCATTTTAGCACAAACACATCTAGGCTGTAGCATTTCACTCACACTATCATAATAGTTATTGTATATACAGAAAAAATATTTTTTTTATATATAAGATTGCACAGCACAGAGTTATTTTTGTATCATTGTAAGACGTTTCGCGATGACGTTCGGTGCTCGACTGAGCTGAAATGTTCGAACGGCTGCGCGTGCGCAACTCACCTTCTATACAGCGGTGTTAAACTTTTGGTACGTAACGAAAGCTCTGCGTTTAAAGTTTTAGTCTATAAAGTTGAATTTTTACGGAAAAAGCTTTTGTATTACTCTTTTTTTAATTTAATGTAATATGAAAGTTTCTTTCTATTGTAGACGCTAAGAGTTAAAATATAAGAAACAGTTACTTTTTATTTGTAATATTAGCTTGCTTCAAAAGTAAATATTGCCATTGAAAACTTCATCTAAACTAATATTATAAAGAAGAAACATCTGTATTTTTGTATGTAACGAATAAACTCAAAAACTACTGAACCGATTTCAAAAATTCGAAACCTAAATTATCACTGAGTAACATAGGCTATATTTAATACTATCGAAAACCGCGGTTTCCCTCGCGTTAGATCTAAGGACGACGAATAAATCAATAAAGTTAGCTGCCACACAAACAGTTGAGCACCTCTGGCTATTAGCCACTTCACTTTCAAACCCGGTCGCAGCGCAGACACTCGTACACACGGAACTGTGGAACAAGTATACTAAGATAGTAAACCTCTAGAGTTTTTGTTAAACTTAATAATGTACACAATTACTTATGAACCATCTCCACCTACGACTTTGTCTATATGACGTGAGAAAAGGTAATTTACCTACTATACAATAATGATGTCCAACTTATTTTTTTGTATTATATGTCAAGTTTTTACAGGATTTTGTTATAAATTTATATTAATCATATTCTTAACATGTGTATTATGAATATAAATATGTTGGGACATTGATACACACAGCGCCATCTAGTTTCATGGTAAGCTACGAAGCTTGTGTTACGGACACCAGACAGTTGATATACTACATATATAAGTTTAAATACATACATATTATAAATATAAACATCCATGACTGGAGTACAAACATCCGTGTTTAACAAAAGATGCCCCCAGCGGGACTCGAACCTGCGACCGCTAGCGCAAGAAAGGAAGTAAGGAGGAACTACAAACTGCGCCAAACGTGTCGTCAAAGTATGTTATGAATTCTTAACTCATCAAATTTTAGGGTCGTCAAAAGCTTTTTTTAAATGTTAGGAAATGCATAATTACGCATATCACAAGTTATGTGGGACTCATTGACCAGAAAAGCCAGTGCTACCCACTATAACCCAACAGACTTCACCCGTCTTAATGAGCCGTCGTAGGATCGCTTGCGCATTCAACCGTGAAGCTCTACCGAAGCAGGCCACACAGCCAAGAGAATTGCTTCACGGCCCGCCCTGCTGTCAAAGAAGTACCAGGAGCAATGTAGTCCAACAATGTGGGCCCCTCATGCACGTTTCTTGGCTTCGCGCCCGGCCGGACTGCCGGACGTTACGTCCCCATCATGACAAGGTGATGGTGGGAGGAGAGGTCGATTAACCTTCCTCGGATATCAGTAGCTAACACGTATATGCTCTTGATTTTGTAGAGCTAAATAAGGTTTTTAAGCTTTTCTCATAAGTAGTTTTCAAAAACAGGCCATAGGAAAGGTTATTGTGTTTTTCTTTACTATTTTTCCTCTCCGACAGGCTAATAGTAGTTTATTATAAAATTTTTATTTGTGTGTCCGATTGCGAGCTCATAGCTCGAAAGCCAGGTCTGTTTTATAACTTTATTTGAAAATGTATAGGTCATGCTATAAGAGTAACTAAGAATGAATTAACAAATCAATCACAAATATAATTTACAAAAATAAACATTGTAGGCCATAGTTAGTACGAGAACTACAACTTCTACAATATTGCTATTTACTTCTACAATTTTGCCTTAGAGTTAACTTGAAGTATTCTATTCTATTTTTTTTTTAATAATGCAATAATTGCATCCTTTGATTCAATATACTTAATACTTTTAAACATACATAATTTGTAAATAAAATACTTATTTGTATGTATATATTATTATAATTAATTAAAATAAATCTCCCTTTTTTCAAAACTTTAACATTCTCATATATAGTAATATTAGAGAATCATCTAATTAAATTTTAACACATCCTGTGAAAACTTCTTCCATCTGAGATTATCTTAAACTTATTATGTAAGCCTCTTTATTACAAAATTCCGTATATTATACAATGAGAAAATGTTATTGTTAAACAATTGTATGTTGAAAATGTGATGGTATGCTCTAAAAGCATTACGAAAAGCAAAAGTCAATGCCCAATAAGGTATTTGTTTAAACCAGAAAAGTTATTAGCTTCACTCGGTCTGATAATAACTATGCTTGATGGTAACAAGCAGTCTTTTTTAGGGTTCCGTACCCGAGGGGTGGCTAAACCCTTGGCCAGCGAGGTGAACGGATCCCCCTCGTATTGAATGGAGGCCCCTGCCCAGCAGTGGGATGATAAAAAGAGGTAGACTCAATTACTAAACCTCTGCTGTCTGTCTGTCTATCTATCTAATAGCTAGAGGGGAACATTTCATATAGTTTGTATTTTTTATCGTCCGTATCGTAAATGGCCGTCATGCAAATTAAAAATAATAATTGAAATTTTCGTGTGCGGCTCCGACTTGCACTTGACCAGTATTTATAATACAATTGAGAATTTGTGATTATATAGATTAATTTTCTTATAATTTATTTTTAACACTCAAGATCTCTGACGACTCATCGAACTGACGACTTCGACTCATGTAAATCTATGACGACAACTCTATACAAAATAGAAATTAAGCGATTAAATCAATCATAATTATTTGAAAAAGTGATCGAAGTTTAATTTAATCTGAAAAAGAGAGTGAAGCTGAGAGATTGACTTTGGCTATAGACTATAGTTGAATATAACTAATTCGAAATACTATCTTTAACCTAAAACCCTACAAAAAACTTTTGATCTCTAAAATATACTGTATACTAATTTTCTGTACACAAAAGAAATTACGAGTAGCGTCATCTCGAGAATTTTATTAACACCTTTTTAAAAAGAATTTCTTTCAGCAGATGTCGCTTTATGTTTAAACAATATCAAAATTTAATAATTAATCCTATTAAATTTATTAGATGGTTGTCATTTAATTACCATATTTTTGTTATCGATTCTACACATATTTGTTAAAAATTGGATAAAGCATATCAACAAATCAGTAGTGACATCTAGTATCGCTCGCCAATAAAACTTCGAACAATACTTAAGTAACAGCGCCATCTGTTGGTAAATTATTTAACAACTTGCATACTTCTCTTAAAATATATCAAACTTTTATACTTATAATTAATAATTCTCTTAAAATTTGATAAATTATGTAACATTTAATATTAATTCAATTGTGGTACAAGTTGGCTCTATTTTTCAAGCTAATTTTATTTTTAACTCCTAAATCTTTCACTAGATGGCGTTACTCAGAACGATAAAGGTGTATCATGAGGTGTATGGCGCCAAGCGTAGATAAACATCTATGTCTAATCTAAAGCGTTAATAATGTAATTATTTATATGTTCAAATAAATATAATCTAACATCGTTATTTTAATTGATAAGTCAGTACTTTTTATATGAGCTCTTTTAAAATGTAATAATATAATTAAATAAATAAAAAAAATTGTAGGTACTACTCGACAAGCAGAAACAAGAATATTTTTGCCAAATACTACTTCTATTATTTAGGCAAATAAAATTAAAATGTGCAAATTTAATAAAATTAGTTATTAGGAAAGGAATTATAAATAGTAGGTGCTTAATAAGAGGTTTCAAACAATTAAGTTCATATCTCATCTACAAAATTAAGAAATTAATTGATTTTTGATTTTTCTAAAAAGATTGTTTTATTGCCTTGCGCCTTATAACTTAGACTGATTATTTGATAACTATAAAATAAAGCAATATATTATTTATACTCAGAAATACGTCTAATAACTTATTAAAAACATCAATCAATAAAAGTATCTACATTTTGACACAACAATATCTTGTAAAAACTGAGCTAAACCTAATATATGAAATGCCTAATCCTAATTTACAAAAAATGATTAATGGTTTAGATATCACAGCCGGACGTGTGGAATATTGGTGGGAGATGAAAAATTTTATTATACTTACATAGTAGGTAACTCTACTTGTATATTGACAATTATTTGCTCTGATATTCCACCGTATATATCGAAGCAAAACATCACATTATAATATAAAAATGGCAAACCAAAATTTAAAAAATATTAAAATTAAGGAGTACCAAACCTAAATTAAACCGTTTTTATAATTTTCTAATAAGATTAATGCAGCCTAAGTTGCTCCTTATAACATAAGCTATCTGCAAGTGAAAGTCCATTCAAAATCAGTCCAGCCGATTTAGAGATTAGTCGGAACAAACAGATAGACAGACAGACAGACAAAAATTAAAAATTGATATTTTGATGTAATATACCTTCATATACATTTGGGGAAAGTTGTTATTTGAAATTAAAAACAGACACTTCAATTTTATTTATATGTACTGATGTACTCACTAGCGACTCACCCTAGCTTCGCTCGAATTTGTCCCTAGGTTAGTTTTAACTATTCTTACTTGAGATATGATTTGCTTCCTAATACAAACTTTTAAACTGTCGAGCCGATCTCGAGTTTTTCGCTTAGCAACCCTTTTGGCAATTCAATTTATTCATATAGAGCTTGTGAATAAAATTTCACTTGTACTAAACCGGAAATACCTGTCTCCTTTGGGTAATACATAGGTCTAATGCAAAGTGAAGGTCAAAATTCACATTAATCAACAATATTTATTATATCACACTATATTACATTAGCTGGTTCCAAGTAAATCCATGAAATATTAATCGAAGAAGTATTTCAGTTATTTAAAAGTTTCCGTAGCCGTAGGCTCCTAACCTTATTTCTAAGCATACTCTTCTGTTGTCCGTTCGTATGTCCTACTTTTAAGGACAGTGGTAGCCCAGTGACTCACTCGCTTGGATAACCAAGTGATGCTGGTTCAAATCCCGGTCTCGCACCTCCGATATTTTTAGGTTCGAATCATTTCTAACATAATTACCACTTGTCTTACGGTGAAGGAAAATGTAGTCAGGAAACCTGCATTTTTGAGAGTACCTAGCAAGTTTTTGAAAGACATGAAAATTCCGCCAACCCGCACTTGCCAAGGTGGTGGACCATGGCCTGTCCCCCTCGTATTAAAAGGAGGTCTGTCCCGGATGTGGGACGTTAAAAAGAACTGAATACAAGTCCTACATTTTGAAAGTTATATGTGCTTAATTAATTTTAATTGTTAAAATGATTTTTTTAAATTGTTATTACTTATTTTTGGGTAGCATCTACAATGTCATATTAGTCTGTATTTTTGGCTATGGCTTATATGGAGTAGTAAAAAGTATGTTCTCGTAGATAAGAACAAAATTTTCATAATAAAAGACTTCCTCTAGCATAATTTAAAGATAAACTTGACTAACGTCAAGTCAAGGTTACTAACAAGATCGATCACACTTCAAGAAAAATTTTAAATTAATCATTTTAAATTCTTAAATTTTATACTTTATGGAAGACAGAACTTTAAATCACTCTAAATCACTCACTGCAAATAGTGAGTATTTAAGAATAGCCTTCATAATATTTTTACTGGCGGCTTTAGGCATTATTGTTTTCAAACAAAGCTTAGTAACTAAAAAGCACACCGACTTCAAAATCCCAATCAAAGTTAGATTATTTGTCATTTAGAAGTGAAATTATAATATTATTTTTAAATAGTATTATTGGGAGTAAAATCAAAAGGAAAAAGAAAAGTATCTTGAAGTAAAAAACAATGTTAAAATTTTTATAATTTAAATTAAGTATGAATTTTCTTTGATAATTTTCAAATGATATATTTGTTTAATAAATGACATTTCTATCTCCATAACATTTTCCAAAAAATATTTAAGGAACAAATTCGACTCGGTTAAAATTTTATCATAGGATATATGAAATAGATTAACTGTACATCTGCAAAATAATAAAACACAAAAAGAACTTACACATAAAGTTAGAACTTAGGATTAAAAAAATAAACCAGCATAAAAATGTTATGTTAAAACTTGGTTTTCTGTTAATGAATGAAATAAGCGTGTAGACAAATTTGAAGCGTGAAATCTAATTGGATATGGCAAACCGTTTTAGACACTGCCTCTACCTATCTTGAAAAGAATCTTTCTCACGATTCGCACGTACGCTTAAACTTGTTATACCAATACTAATTGTTGTTGATTTTGTTTGTATGTACGAACTAATCTCGTTAACTAGACCGTATAACGATCTTACTACTTAGTAGGTGTTTTCTATTTGTTAATTTGATACGAATTATATAGTTAAAAAATGGTAACAATAATATTTTAAATATCAGGTGTACCTAAATTAAAGCTGTAAATTAAATATGTACTAGGTACAAATTTCATTGCATTGAGCTCAGGCCGACTCTAAAAAGATGTTATTATATTCGGTAATATCATGTAGAAGTGTTTTTTTATTACGCGATATCTTAGGCAGTAACTGTGAATCAAATTTCATAATTATTTTATAATTAATAGGTTGTTTTTTTAAGTAGCCATTCTAATTACGTTAATATTTTAATTAAACTTCATTTTTTCAATTGGTTGTTTGACTAATAGTCATTAATAATATGCGAAGATATTTAAGTCTTATCTGTAAAGAGCGATGTCCACATTATTTCTTATTAGTTTGCCTATAAGGTAAGATTCGATTTCATGGAAATTTATTTACTCTATGTATAAATAAATGTGATGTTAGAAACAACTCTTACATAGATATTACCTACGTATCTAAAAATAAGTAATATTTAATATGTACTTTATATTTTAATTATTATGTACTTATTTATTTATAGTGCCAATTACTTTTATGTAAGCTACTTTTTATTTCTTTATTATTCACTTATTTTTCTTCGACGAATAATATTCCAAGAAGAATTTCGACGAAAGACTTTCTTCTTTGGAATCTATAAATAGAACTTTTTCCATTAACAGTATCAATGTACTTCCGGAGAGTAATCATCGTATTTATTTTAAATAAGTCATTCTTTAAACAGAAAATTCTGTTTTACTAATACTTAGGTACTTACATACTCGTATCTACATAACTATATTTTAAATATGATTTGTAAAGTTTCGAGGATTCGAAACATATTTTTAAAGGGATCTTAAATATTATATTTATAAGTTTTAACTTTGAATACCTTGTAATATATTATATGCTAGAAAATAATCAACTTCGTCATCAACTTTAACGTAGAAAAACAAACTTCTTAAATTACTTAATGCAATTAACTGCTTGATTTCATCCCTAGTGGCCAAGCAAGATAAGCCTGAATCTGAAACACTATACTAGGAGTTTACTGAAGGGTGAAAAAGTCTAATAAACACAATATTAAATAATTTTTACACGTTTTTTACACTTCCCTTGCTATTTATGGATTCACTATGGTATCCAATCTTAAATGTTGATATTAATGTAGGTACTATGTAGTACTATTCGTCGTACGAACTTGATATTATGTGAAAAACATTCTTAATATTGACCTGATCTGATAATGGAGTGATAAGATAAACAAGAATATGTCAGCCTCTTTTTATTATGTTTATTTTTAAATCAATACTTTTCTACTTGCTGTATCCGCAAAAATAAATGGGAAAAGTGAACATAAAGCATGAAGGAGTTGAGAAAAATCAGTCAGGTATATAGGAAAGTCAAAATTTTGAATTAAATATAAGAATAAGGCAAGACGACATCTGCTACGACTAGTCATTAATTAATTACTAATGGTAGCTGACAAAATTAAAAATATAAAAATTACTATCTTATTTTTAAATACTTATATGGACTTATTGAACTCAATTTTAGTAGTGAATTTATCTATAGATTATAATGAAATAGTAACTTTTGTTTAACAAAGTAAGAGTTTTTTAAAACAATGACTGTAACACACTTGTGTGTACGCGTTTCTAGCTAAAAGTACTGAACCGATTTTAACAAAATTTTGTGTAGTAGATAACTTGCTACAGAAAACAGAAAATAAGTCCGTTGTAAACTAGTTTTTATTTTATTTTTAATAAAGTGTACTTTTTGTTCTCCTTATGATATTAAAATAAATATTAAGTACAAATTTGTTTTACGAAGTATATTAAAAACTAAATTATTCAAAAATATGCGCATCAGATAACTCTATGTCAGGCTTTTTACTTGTTATAACAATTTTTTGCACATAAAAGTTACTTGTGTGTAAAACCAGTATCTTCAACAATGTTGCTTCATGTGTTCTTCTAGGGTGAAATGTATTGAAGCTTACCCATTTTTTAACCGACTTCAAAAAAGGAGGAGGTTATATGTTCCGTTGTATGTATTTTTTTTTTATGTATGATCACCGATTACTCCGCCGTCTGTGGGTCGATTTCAAAAATTTTTCTTTTGATTGGTAGGGTATAGTTCCGAGGTGGTCCCATTGTCACCAAGTCAGGATCTGATGATGGGATCCCAGGGAAATCGAAGGCAACTCTCAAAATTTACAGGCACCTATTATGTTTTTGATATATTTTCTAAACCCGATAAAGCTTTTACGTATGAAAATCATCATCTCATGTGGCTGAGCTGATGATGGAAGGTAAAATTCCTCAACAATTGTTTTTTATGTGTTTTCACCGATTTCTCCGTGAATTGTGGGCCGATTTTAAAAATTTCTTTTTTGTTCGGTAGGGTATACATTCAAGATGTTCTCATTGTCACCAAGTCAGCATCTGATGATGGGATCCTAGAGAAATCGAGGGCAACCCTTAAATTTTATCGGCACTGATTACCTTTTTCATATATTTTCTAAAGCTGTTCAAGAATTTGTGATGATGTAAGGTATATATCCTCAACGGTTAGGAGTTGAAAGAAAATTCTTTTAATAATATACGTACTTATGAACTGATAGTCGTATTCCTTCAGGATATTAGGTGTATTGATAATAGAAGATCTTATTAACGTCTACGAGTTACGTGGAAAAATAGACGTGGACAAATCTCGATTGACTATTGTCGTTCATTTCAAAACTTCGCTGACTTATTGGAGCAGTAGTTTAGTTAGCCTTCCAATATTTTATTTAAACATAATAATTTCCACAAAAAAATTTAAAATAAATTATTTTTTAACAAAAATGAAAACCGACTTCAAAACGCTACAAATCGAAACTAAAAAGAAAAAAAAAATAATTTTAATTACTTAGTTATTGTTGGAGTCGGTGCCAGCCAAAGCAAAATAATCTTAATACAATTTAATTTAATTAATGTATCAATTTGTAAATATAATCAAAATATCCGTTCGAAAGTTCATTGCAAAGGCAGGATAAAACTGTCCTTCTTGGCTGGCACCGACTCCAACAATAACTAAGTAATTAAAATTATTTTTTTTTCTTTTTACTTTCGATTTGTAATCTCCCAGGTCAGTATTATACTTACTGCTGACCGATTTCGTTCATGGCGGTCAATCTCGCTGATATGAACAATCTATGTAAGATAACACATTACTAAGATAATACTAAGCTCAAATGTTCGCGCAAACACTTATGCTACTACTAGCCGCGGTTTGGCTCGCTTCCTTTTATTGAAAATAAAATTTTCAATACCTAATTTTATTATTTTTTTACTTAATTAGGGGTTGAATTACCTAAAATCGTGAAGTGGCAGCTATGCTGTCGCGTTTCATCCGGTAAGTGAGAGTCCGGGAGGCCCACTCCTCATCCCTCCTACCTCCCTCACTCCCTCCTACCTCCCTCACTCCCTCCTACCTCCCTCACTCTCTCCTACCTCCCTCACTTCCTCCTACCTCCCTCACTCCCTCCTACCTACCTTTCCCGCCTCCTCCCTCCCTCGTCCCTACATCACGTCCTCCTCCTCCCTCCTCCCTCCCTCCCTTTCCTGAAAGGCCGGCAACGTATCTGCAAGCCCTGGTCCATGGGAGGACGTGATCACTTCACATCAGGTGAGCTTCCTGCCCGTTTCCCCCTTTGTACCATAAACAAAAAATTGCCTTTTAAGTTAGAAGCGTTGGTACTATCTAAGATTTGCTAATTTTTATTCTAACCGAGATTCGAATGCAGGACCTCATAAGCCGTAGCCATTATAGCTAATGGCAAGGTAAATGAATTTTTCTACACGAGCAGGCGGATTTATAAGTAACTATATTTTTGTATTGAAATAATTTAATTAATGGACACTAAGAAATAGCGAATAGGTGGAAGTCCTGCTACGTAAAAAGAGCGCTGGGCGACAGTGGAGGCGATATGTCTGCACACGGGTACTGTCGCGATCTAAATTACTAGGTTATTTTTTATTATATAAGTTTAATGGAGATGTTTCATGATCTTGATAATACCATATTTAACTCAATGATATTATAAAAGAGATCAAAAGTAATGAATCAGGTAAAAAGTGTTTGAAATCAATCAATCAATGACTAAGAAATTAATTTAAATTACGTTCGTTCAGATCGTACAAAATTATTCTTAGAAGCGCAACTTTAAAGTTTCATAGCTTTCTCACTTATGTAGGTAATTTATTAATTCTTTTATAGTTTTGTTACATTTACTTAATTTTTTATAATTCATAATAAAAAAATTGGGAAAAACTACTGCACCGATTTTATGCTGTTTTTACCAATGGATAGAGTGGTTCTTGAGGAAGGTTTTAGTATATAATTTGTCAAGTTTTTATATTCATTCACTAGCGGTAACCGCGGTTTCGTTCGCGCTAAATCTGATAAATTAAAACCTATAGACGGTATAAAAAGCGATTATGGTACTTACTAGTTACTACTATGTTAACGTAATCTATATAACGTATTGTTTAGTTTCAGCGTAGATACATTGTGTTTTTTAACCACATAATATGGCCTACAACTTATTCTAATTTAATCTAATTAATTAGAAGAATTTAAAAATTATTACACGAATAAATTTTTAATCTATTTAAAATATAAAATATAGATTTTTTGCAATTAAGATACATTTTAAAAATTATCATAATAAACAAAAAATAATAAATTAAACTAAGTGGCCCCGGTCAAGATCTAATTTCAAATTATTGTCATCATTCAACACCCAAGGTAAATTGAATATGTCACATTAAAATTCAATATAAAATTATATTTGTTTTATATAAAAATATTGCAGATTTTTCTTTGAATAAAAAACTACAGTTCTACTAAAAATAAATTTTTATTTCAATTTTTACAATCTGTTTATTTTAGCGTAACCTTTTATTTTATGTTTTGAAGTGCAGAGCAAAACACTGAGCGATTATTTTTCGCAGACGCGTATCGTTTCTAGGTACTATTAAGCTCATTCATCGGAACCATTCGGATATA
This sequence comes from Boloria selene, assembly GCA_905231865.2. Classification (NCBI taxonomy): domain Eukaryota; kingdom Metazoa; phylum Arthropoda; class Insecta; order Lepidoptera; family Nymphalidae; genus Boloria; species Boloria selene. The sequence continues at coordinate 3,187,011 of HG993156.1, forward strand.
AAACAAATCGTACCGAAAACAAACTTCATATTAGCAACCATTATAATTTTATAACGCCCCGAGGCAAGTTAAGGCGTTAAAAAAAGAATCCTTCCGTAAAGAATTTAGGAGTGTCCGCCAAGACGAAATTCAACTTGTTATAAATTTTGTAAGATAATATGTGCGTGTGTGTGTTGTAGGGTTGCTACTTAGTTATATGTTTTATAGGATACTTTATTAGTTTATGCTAAGATAAATTTTTTTTTATATATTTTGTAATAACTATTATTGAATATTTAACATTAATTATGAATTATCTAATCGTCTGATACTGCATTATGTACATGAAAACATTTGAAGTATGAAATACAAAGATAAGATATTACCGTTTATAAATGATAAGAGAATAGAGAAATACTAAAAACGTCAACTCGTCATTATAATATTTCTTAGTAAGACTTAACTCACAACTATTATGTTTTTTTTTTCAAGTTGCTTAAAATAAGCAAACCCACTAAGCAATACTTAGTGTGTAAATCAACATTATTTTCCGTGTAAAAGTTGACAGCCCTGGGTACAGTCGCTGACGAGTATAGTTACAGCACGCAATACGCTAACAAGCGTGCGAGTGAGACAGCTATAGTTTTGTAGAGCTTGATCTCGCTCTAGCCGCCGACAACATGGCGCGCTGACTCGGGCGCAGGCTCGAATCGTATCGCCTGCCCACTCAAGGTTCGCTGACTGCCGTTCTTTTGTTTTTAATGTTGCCATCTTCACAATATTTCCCCGATGTGAGAAAAAATTATATTAAACATAAAAACTGGATACAAATACTTTTTTTATTTATTATTAACTTAATATCTACTTATATTGAAAACACATCAGTATATTTAAAAAAATACTGTAATCACTCAATTAAAAATCAGGAAAGCAGTGATTACTGACATAAAGTAATATTATATTACAAAAAAATATTAAGAACAAAATAGAAAATATCGTAAATATACACTTAAAAAGAACTTCCTTAAAAACAACCAATTAAAACCAAAATTCAAACCCAATAACAAAACCAATATAAAAACCGAGCTAGGAAACAAAATTCTCAAACATGACCACCCCGAACCGCAGACGAAAACAGCGTCAAGCCGAGGACCTGCTCAAACCGAACGTCTGCATACCGATCGTTCGTTTTTTATACGCGACGTCACTGTGTGGGTGCGCGTCGTTGTGTGCGTGTCGGGTCTCGCGCGACGCACCATTGTTGTTTGCAGTTGACTCGCGGAGCTCGACCGGCCATTTCGTCTCTGATCCAAACAAAATAATGAGTATACATTACGTGCAACGCGAGTGCAAGCAACAGTGTGTGATAACAAGAATGTAATGCGTGTTGTGTTAAACAGTGCGTTTTTGAACGTGTTTTGGAGTGGCGCGTGGACGCCATGCTTATATTTAGGTATGTCCAATTAACCCATCAGTTTTAACTTTTTAAGTCGCCGGCCCATACTTCAATAGTTTTTGTGTATTTCGTAATGTCGCGGTTTTAACGGAGTTTAGCTTGATATCACGCGGGTGGTCTTGTTTTGGTGTTGGTTACACAAGTTTTCTAGCCACATCCGTAGTTTTACGTGCATACGACGTCGATTCGTCTTATCAGTTGCTCGGGAAGTGTGTCGAGTAATTTATAATGTAATTAAATACGTTATCGGCTCCGGTGAACTGATCGCAACACGAGCTGTGCATCCATTCGACTGCCTCGATTGTTGCCAAGTATTCTAAACTGAGCCATATCCTGTGCCTTATATAAACGTTTTTAATATTAATAACAACTTTGAAAGTAGGCAATAAAAACATAATTTCACGTAAACAATGACATTTATACTCAAAAGTAAAGTTTTAACCCATAAAATAAACTGCACCTGAAACAAAAGATTCATAAAAACTTTCGAAACATGTTAAAACTTTTGTTAACTATTAATGTTATGATATTTTAGCAACTGTTAAAATAGTGTCGTTATTACAACAGCATTTGAAATACAAATTCAGCTCATTTTATATAGAGATATACATTACATCAGACATTTCTAATAATAAAATAATAAACATCAAATCGACGTCCCATCTTATTATAATAAATCAAAGTTTATCTCAAAATTACACTTTGTCATCATACGTGAGGTTATGCATTACCGTCGGACGCATTTTATCGCGTACAGGGTAATCACTAATCATATTTGAATATTTCGAATCTATAAATATTTAAAACTTAATTAATATAGTCTCATAAAACACTATTTATCATATAAAAAGTTGTAATTCTAAAATTATTGATAATCCCGCCAAAACTTGACATAATTGTCTAGGCACTGATACAAATACCTATATAATTTAGCCTATTTCATTAAACGAACTACAATTATAAAAAGTACAATTCAAAGGGGTTTTTTAAATAAAATAAAAAAGATTATTTTTAAATGAACACCATGAATTAACGCTTTAGTTGTTATCATATAATAGAAAATCTAGATTCTAGAGCATTAGATTCACTGACACATAATAAAGCCGATATAGGTACTGTAGGGAATATATTTAAACAGGAGTAGAAAATATTAATAATGCCTAGTTATAATATTCAAGTATAAAATATTTTTGTTAATTTATCGTGTAATTATGACAATTAAAAATCTATTAAATAGCATAAGTAATTAGGATAAAAAACTATTATAACAATACACCTATATAATATACGTCGTAATTTATTCTTAACCTTTTTTTAATTTTTATATTTCAAATATAATCCAAAATACCTGGCGTTACGTTAAGCTTTTTTTTTATTTTTTTTAAACTGACATCATAAAAAAAGAATAATATTTAAACGAGGTTGTTAGTGCACCATCAAAATATAATGACGCTTTATTAACATTGCCAATGAAATACTTCTTTAATAATTACAAGACTAACGAGAGCAACTTTTGTTTCAAATTCCTTACGACTCTTGAAATGCCTAATAACAAAAAATATATTCTATAAATTAATTTCAATAAAGGCTTTAATTAAACAGTCGATGACAATGACTTTAATTGTACCGTGTTTTTTCCGATTCCTAATAAACAAAATAGAGCCACACGTGTGTGCACCTGCAGATATTTTGTAAAAAAAGTTGGGATGCCCTTATATAAAATAACTTTTTTAACACAACAAAATTGTACGTTATCATGTTATAAACATCTAAATGTGAAAACATTAAACCTTTTTTTAAAACGACATTGTAGGCACATTATTTATTTATAGTGGCGTAATAATAATTATATTGTTACTTTCTTGACTTTTATGTATCGCAAACTATATTTTATACGTAAGTATACTTTATGTTATTATTAAAATTGCCTTTCAAAAGCTTTACTTTGTAATCAATATTGAATAAAAAAAGAAAATGTGTATGTATAACGTTGAAACCCCGACGGAAAAATTCACAGATGAAATACCTACCTAGGTATAAATAAAAATTTGTATTGTAAATTTAAAATATTCGCTGTGTAAATTCGTTATATTTTTATTTTTTTTCATTTGGAAAAAGACGTAGGTCGATTCATATAGCTATGGTGTACTTTATACCATTCTCCAAACTTAAAAAGAAACCTAAACATTCTTTCTCAGAAGCGAACAATCGTCTTATTTTGGTCGTTATCTCGAATGAATTATTCATATAATCGCATTTCCTACGCTCGCAAGTAATGGTGTTTAATTAACTTATTTTTTTTTTATTTCGCTTAAAACGGCTGGCGCGCTAAATTGTCTTATCACTTGTCAGCTGTCAAAAGATGAGGTAGAACGTGTGTCTTCTATTTATCTAAAGTAAATCTTAAATGATATAATATTACTTATAATTTACGCTATTTAAGATAATCTATTACCATATCATGTAATATGTAATACTTATTAAATAATAAAACGCAACATATTTTTTGTACATAATACGTATATTTATAGATATAGTACCATAGCTTTTCAATCAATAGTCCTTCCATATTTCTTCAATTTATGAAACAAATAAAAAAATCTATTACTAATCTATTCTTCGATTATTTATATATGTATTTAAAAATAATTCACTATGGCAAGTTATAAACAGTATAATTTAAAAATGTCATGTGTAACGCTAATATTAAAATTCAATAGGAATTACATTTCAGCTTAGTTTCGAGACTAAACGCGTGCGTGGCTATGAGAACCAGCGCAGGAGTAGAGAATGCTAATGCGCTCGTGTTGTTTAATGCGCACACGCAGCATACTGAATGCGTTAACTTGTGCAACTAATGTCGTTCCATGACTAAACGCTCTCAGTTAGATGTATTTGAGTATTCGACTTTACTTATAAGTGTAGCTTCATTGTTCTATATCATTGGTCCTTAATACTTCTTTGCATCTATCATTGATTCTTAATATTAATTATTATCATCTGAATAAGATTTTTAATTGACTGAATTTAAAATGCCCATATAACCATTGACTCTGAGGTTATATTATACAAATGTCACGCGTATAACTAATATGTACATACATATTTATGTTTAAAATAGTATTTTTAAATAAAAGATTTAGTACAAATAGATGAGAGATCTCAGAAATCATTAAATTTGACTACAATGCCTTTAAAGTAGTTTAGAAACAACTTAAGTTAAGAAACGTTTTCATTACTTCTTGAATAGTCCACTGTACTCTACATAAAGACGATTATTCTATAAAATGTACATTCGATTCGTCGATCGAAACGTTTTTAGAATTTTAATCGATTTCTGCTTATTCGAGTTCACAAAGCCATTTTTTATAATTTTACGTGTTATTTGAATCTTGTCTTGAATCTTCTATACATATAATATATAACCAGTGATATTCAATAGGGACATTAACTCAAAAGATAACTTTTTTAATTTTAACAAGCTTTTAATAACCTCTCATCATCTTTAGAGCTTTTTAAAATATTTCTCACGGTAATGTCTCAAAATTTTATATCTATCTCAAATCAATAAAAATAATGTATTGGCATTAGTATCTTAGCTTTTATTGGTATATGACGTAATTAACATATAAATTGATGTAATCTAAATTCTGTGTTCGTTTAATTATTATTAGTCAATAATGTAGTTTTAGACTGACGAATAAAGTTAAGCGTGAATAATTGTGTACACATTGCATATTTTATTTTGAAGCTTAGTATAAATATATAAAAAGATATTCGAAAAGTTTTAAAAACTATTATAATTAAAAGAGTAAAAGTTTTTTACGTCTAAAAAATGTTATTTTTAAATCATAGAGGTGGCTATACGTAAAATGAACTGATAAAACTGGTTATATCGACCGGAACGTAATAAATTTCGTTCAGTCGACATTTAATGGGACATTCCTAGAAAAGACTGAACTTGTCACAAAATAAACAAAAAATGGTTTTGGCCCTCAACTCTATGGAAATAACGCTTTTAAATGTATTGAGAAGAAGTTGAGAATATCTTGTTTAATATTATGCAAAACGCAAATGTTATTTTTTGCGAGAACATCTTGTCCTTTCCAATGTACTTTTGTCATTGATGTGAATAATGACTTGATGATGTATAGCTTGGACGCTACTCTTCAATTTGTTTAAAACTATGCTTACGAAATAATGAATAGTATGTAATAACAATAATTTAAAGGTAATACATAGGTATACCGTATATGTAAAAAAATCAAAGACTTGTAAATAGGTAATGAACTAAAAATAATAGTTAATGTAATAACATTTTATTAGATTGCCACTAAAATTGAAATTTAACTAGTAACTTCATTACCAGTCCATCATCAATAGTGCTTTAACCATCCGAATTTTACTTACAGCTTCATAACGTAATAATAGCTATGATAATAATAAGACGTAGGTTGACATCGACGCTGTTTATTCAAGAATGGAGCTAGTAAAAACATGTTAACATAATATGGAACAATTGGTTATTTATTATTAATTAATCCAAATATGATCTAAATGTCTTCTATGAAATCGATATAACTGACCATATTATAAAAACAATAATAAAAATTATATGAACATCATCCATTACCAGTAAGATATAGCAAAAAAGCGTAGATAAGCATATGACAAGAAAGATTTGTCACTATGAAATGCAACTTGGTCTTAAAAGTAATAATTAAGCCCAAAATGGATTTGCAAATAAAAATTATGCTAAAAGTGGCGGACATGTGGACGTACTTAACGCGATAATAATAATTAGCAAAGGTGTAGTCGGACGACATCGGGTACGGTATGGTACAAGACAAGAGCCTTAACGGGTTTTAAAGATGGCGAATTATATAGAAAAATTAATTATAGTGTTATACAAGTATGACTTACTTTATTCATAAATACTTGACAGTGTAACTGCAATTTTGTTTATTTAAATTTTCATGTACCATCTTTTGAAGCTGTTGAAGGAAATTTAATATCATACATACATCTAATTTTATGTTTGGAGCTAAAATTGAAGTTCTTAAGATTCTTATAAATTTATTTTAAAAATAGTAAAACAATAAACCTTGAGAGAAAGTATCAAAAATCTGCTTTATGTGTACAAAATATAGGTTCAGACAACCTCTACTCGACAGTCTTATACATCGAAGGTATAATAATAATCGTTTTCTCAACGAGCTCACGCACATACCAACCGGTTCTGCCTCCACGGTACAAGCTAAGGAAAAGTCATTATTAATCCAAACACAACTCTAATTTCACTCTCTAAGAATGAAATTTAAGTATTTTTGGAGATTTTGGATCTCTGAATGCAATAGATCAATAGTTTGTCTATGCTTTACATGCTAGTTTAACTCCTTTACAGTATTTTTATTATCGAACAAGTTTAAACGTGCATTTACACTATATTTTACACATTCAATGTAGTAGTACTACATTTCAAACAGAATAATTGACTTCAACTATATAAAACAAATGAGACAGATGCCCTTGTCCTTATTATGACTCTAAATTAAGGAGACAGTTAAACATATCCCTCCGGGCGTTAAAGGAGTCGTCTCAGAATTATCCGCGTAAACCCGTTCCGTGATATGGGCATGGTTGCGTGAAGACCATAATTGCTTGCTACTGGTTATAATAGGTCTAACAAATGTGGTGTAAATTGGCACGCCTGATCATTTGGATTTTAGATTCTCAGGCTTGGATGAATGGATTCATTCTTTATGTTACCAATAGATTTATTGTTTTTTTAGTAGTAGTAATGTTTTTTTTAATATTGTCAAGTTTTTATTAAATATATTATCAAGATTTCCTAGAATTTCTATTTGATTTGGATATATCCAGTTTCTGGTTAAGGTGTCATACAAAAAGACAGATAGAATCGGCTACCTGGCAACTACGACCTAACTAACGGATCACAAAAAATGAAGCGTCCATTGTGTGGGACACTATTAAAGTTATAATTTATTGCCCTTTGTTCTAATATTGTTTTAAGCTACAGATTTGAATGGCTCTTTTACTTAATTTGAAACGTAGTTGTTTACGGAGTAATTTAAAAAGTCTGACTTGGATGTTGGCTTTGGCAGTGGCAGTGGTATATTATATTAACAATTATTATTATGTAAGAAGAAGAAGAAGAACATTATGTAAGAGGTCACAAGTTCGATTTCTGTTCTATATCCCGAGAGATCCCTTTACATCGTATCAAGTATGAATATATAAGGGAATTAGTTATCGTTAAGGATGATGAATATCCTTAGTTATTTAAGTTAGTTCTAAAAATTCTTTATTTCGTTTCGGTATGTAAGTTAACATCAATATACGAATACAGTTAAAAGATGAATCACATAATTAAATAGTTTTAGATGGTAGATAAAAGTAGAATTTCAAGACGATTGCCCAGCGAGTGGCCCATTACAGGAATGCAAAGATGCGTAGAAACTGATACTTAATTATCGCGACTTCAACCCGTTTCCAAAGATAACTTTAATAGGGAAAAAAACGTCACATAAATGTCGACAAAATAACCGTATTTTAAACTATGACTTTTACGAGTACGGCAAAGAGTATTATGTTGTTAATTTTGCGAATAAATAAAAATTAAATGGATTTTTCTTCTCTGAAATTGCTTAATTGAAATTTAATATTAACGATCGTCTTATACATAAATCGGTTTATGATTTAAATATTCTTCTAATAATTGCAGTAGTTCGGAGCTTATGAACTTTGATACTTTTGTACATGTAAATTTCATTGACAGATTAAACATAATCTAACAAAATTTGCGTTACATAAAAGTTAAAAATTTATTATTATTACACGTAGTAGCAACTGCAACTAGATTACTGTTAGGGAGATGCTAACATATACAAATTATTATTGTACATACGTATGTTTGATATTAATATTTGTATTACACGGAATTCGAACTTGTATCTTCCATCTAATATATTTCTCCTACATACGTACGATCAATAAATACGGAAGCTATTACACATTAAATAGCCACATGTAAAGCCATGTGAAATATGAAGTGCAAGAATGTCTCACGGTAATATTATGGCTCAGCGAGTGGTCCCCATATGGAATACGGATGCGTAATTGATAGGTGATTATCGAGTCTTAGGATTCACCGCCGATGGTCAGTTGGGGGCGTTGAGAACTTTTTGCGTGTACTGTGCACGTCGCAAAAAATATTAAACGTTATTAGAAGTTAAATAAATTAACTGTCAATATTGAAATTTGAAATAGTTTTAATAGGTTTTAGGTATATAAAATGTTATACGTAGGTTTTTATATTGCTTTAGAAAAAACAATTCGATAATTTTAGTACTGTTCGGTTTATTATTTGGTAGTGGTAGACCTGCGGTAAAGCGATTGCTAGGGAAACCGAGTGAAGTAGGTTTAAATCATTTCACATGATTACCAATCGTCTTACGGTGAAGGAAAACATCGTGAGGAAACCTGCATGTCTGAACCAAGTAAGTTTTCTTAAAGCATGTGTAATTCACTAACCCACACTTGGCCAATGGTCAGCTTAGTCAGGTCAGGCCTGAACCCCCTGGTAGATCCATGCCTTGGGACTTTGGCATTGGGACGTTAATAACGGCTAAACAAGGAGGCATGTTTTAGGATTACTAGTAGATCAAATGCGTATACGCCATACAATTTCCTGACATCAGCATATTAATGGTAGGAACTAGGTACTTAATATTTTAATGATCAAATATAAGCTGGTACTTTTTTCTGCGAATGTACATGTATAAAAGCGTTGAATTTTCTGCGGTTAATTAAATCATCGCTATTGTGAGGCTACTAAGTGTAACTTTATTATGCAAATATCTAAATTTTGTTACATAAATCATGAAGCCGATTACAATGATTTGCTACCTCTTTATATGGTATGAATAGCTAATTGAAAAATAATGGGATATTAAGATTTTTAGCGATGTTTAATTTTTGTAATTTTATAATGTTGCTTAGATACAATGCGGTCATTAACTTTTATTCTTTAAAGTACTTAGATTTAAACATGTTTCAAGCGGAAAATTTTGTTACTATAGAATATTAGTATATTTAATTAGAGTATATTATATAGTATTATATCAAACCAAATAAGTCTGAAATTAATTTAAAATACGTAAATCTCATCTATTTTCATATACCGTTCACTTCTTTAAAAAATCTAATTATTATAGTAAATAAATGTACATTGTACAGCTTAGCTTGCGTTCGCGAAATGACTTGGCACTAAGTCTGAAACTGACATCATTATTCGATGATTGACCTATTCGCTAATTAGTTCTGATTTAACCGGTAAATATACGTACCTACTTGTTAAATTTACCGAGTTGTTAGATTTAGATCAGAAATCTGTTTGCTTGTAGAACTTAATTTTTCGAAACCAAAAATATATTGACGTCAGTATAGATTTTTGACAGGAAAATTACTATTATATATATATTGTACTCAATTTATAGGCATGTAAAATACATAATAATATGATTACGAGACTTTTATTTTTACTTTAATATACTTTTACTAGCACTCAACCCCGCTCCGCTTAGGTCCGTCCTTACGTGGGTACGTTTCAGTACATTTCTCAGAAATGTGATATTTTCCCGCGGTGAAAACTAAAAATTTCCAGTATAATGTTGACTCGAATAACCAGCTATCATCACACTAAATTTGCTCAAAATCTGTTCATTAGCTTTATTATCATGTACAGACAGACAAAAATTCTAAAAACTATTTTCGGCCAGATTTTCCAAAATATAATATACATTTAATGTGCAGATTCGACGCAGTTAGAATTTTATTGTGTATAAATTACTTCCACAAATCTTATTTACGCTTTAACTTATCTAATTTTAAATATAAGCGAAAACAAAAGGAGATAATGTATAGCCTCTTTTCCCCCAATTTTCATCCGGATTCTGATTTTCTTAAAGCTAAACAATATACACGGATTTTACGCCAGAGCCTTTCCTAAAACAAACAATGTAGTAACTCTACAAATTATGTTCTATTTCATTATTTTACTTGTTAATATAATATGTAGGTAACATATTACTTATTAGGCTATTTAATGTGGTGCTGGGTGATGTTTGAATGCTTTATGATGTGTTCAAGTTGCAGTCATAATCATAATATGTACATAAGTTGTCTTCGCGTTAAAACTTAATATAATATACAATATCAACCCTGAACATATTTTCTAGTATTATCTAGGAGAAACAGATTCGATTCCCACGTAGAGTATTTTTTTTGTCTGTACCATTTATAGGTAGCAAAAAGCTAAACCAATAGTCAGTCACAAGGGCAAGGTCTCTTTCTGGAAGAAACTTATATGGTCTTCTAAAAATTACATAATCAATTTGGTATATTATAAGTTCAAAACATGTAAGTAAATGCTATAAAGATGTTTCCATTTTAATGGTGTTTTTTATTAATTATACTTTCATTAAAACATTACTTGTCGATCTTCATTACAGAAACAAGTGTAAACAGTTTGAAATATAAATAATACATTACTTTAACGCATACGTGCTTCGAACTTGAAACACGATGCTTAATAAAATAATTTTTGATGGCTCTTATGTGTTGGTAATAAGGGTTATATTCCTTTAATTTATTTTTGATTGCAAATTAGTAATTCGAGTATGCTTTGTCACGAGTTTCGGTATTTTTTTGTAAAATAAGCATGTTGTTTATGGTATTTAATACTTATATGTGCCTAATAATTAAAATACTAAATACATACATAGTATAATATATATGTATATGAGTTATATTTTGAAAGGAGGCCTGTAACCAGCATTAGGACCACAGGTAGGACTTTAAAAAAAGAATAAATAATACAAGAAATATTGGTTGGATATACTTTTAAGAGATTTTTGAAATCGGCTCTGAAAAAAATCTTTTTTAGTATTGATTTAATGTTATATATAAAAAAATCTAAAATCTAACTAGACTTTATTTTAATTGCTTGACCTATAACGTAAACGTGTTTTAATGAACATACAAATAAAATTAAATACAATTAGACAATGATATATTTCATTATCAAAAAAGAAAATCCCACAAATAATTTTTGTTATCCTTTAAATTTAAGATTACATACATAAAAAAAGATTTTACCTTTTTATAAGTACGTCTGTACTTTTTATTAAAAAAAAGATTATTTCGATGGGAATTCACTTGGTACTTCTATTAAATTTTAACCCCACAAAAAGAATTGTAGGTATATAAACTCCGTAGGTAGCTAACATTAGGCTCTAAAGCGCATGCGCGGCTACCAAATGAAATAGGGTGTTTTTATCACTTTATCATATCAGGATGTCCAATGACGAAAACATTACGATTGCTTAATATAAAATACCTACACCGTGAAGAGATTTTTTTACACTTTCGTATTAACAAAACTGAAGTTACGCTTTGTAACATCAACATAACTGATGTTTACTATAGGTACATGCATTTATCTAATTATATATGGATTTATACCAAAAATATTTTTATCTGTCTGTTTCTACTTATCACTGACACAGCTGGACAGATTTTAACAAGACTTTCACTAGAAGATACCTGAACATCAGTTATCTTAATAAGGAGTAACTTAGTCCATGCTTTTATTTTATAAAATAAGAACAGTTCCGATCCAAATAATTAAAAATAACTAGTGTCTGGTACTTGATGAGCCGCTTGTATTTAACTATTTTAATACATATTACTTAGCACTTCTACAATTCTTGTTTTTAGTTTTTCCTTAAGGCTTTTTATTATTACAAAAATATTTTTATTAAATCGGTTATAAAGTAAAAAAAATGTCAAATTAATAAAAACACTTAAGGTTGATTTTCTGAGTATATTTGGAATGAATAGATACGTCTAACGGTAAAATGCAATAAAACGTATACACAATTCAAGGTTTATTTCAACTAACATGTGTAATAGTCTTGTTTTACGGTTTTCTGAGAGCATTCTACACTTAGTGAGTACTTAAAAATTATAGTGGCGATTCAGCAAATTGTATATACGATTACTGCGCGAAGTACCTACTGTAGATCATGTTATAATTATATTTTTATTATTTTTGGTTTATTTTATCTTTTTGGCTTGTTATTTCTATTAGGGAAGTTAGATAAGCAGAAAAGACAGCCTTCTCTTCTCTTTTATAGTACTTTAGTTAGTTCCCGAAGGATAGTTTTTTCTATATCTTTCCTTCCTTTTTAACTATGATAGGTATGTCATAAGCATAAATTTTATAAACTTTAAACATAAGTTGTAATAGCTTATTTATTATCTTGCATCGTATAATATACATAACGAAATTTTCTACAGTAGGTACGTTAAATGTAAAATACTAAATGCGTAATTCTAAATGCAAATCGTACAATATATATGTACATAATACACCAATGTATCGCTGATTCACTATTTCTTTGACTCGATTACCATTAACTAGTGTTACCGATGATATAATGTAATATAAATAAGAGAATGTCTAAAATAAGTTGAGATAATCAAATGCGATTAGAATTTGTAAAACTTTTCAGGCTTTACGTAATGTGTAATAAAAAAAATAAAACTAATAAACATTTTTCTTCTAGTTAACTTAGCTGTACACGAAAAGCGTTTGTGGGCGTTAAACTAAATTTAGGCAAGTTATATGCCACGGGTATATAATATTCTTGAAAAAATGAAATTAACATTAAAAATATTATTTTTATAATATTCTTTCTAAAGCTTTTGAATAGAATTTATTTATTAAGATTATTTTATCAAATACCATGTGGGTAGTTGGAAAATGATTTACTCGAACGAGTACGCGCATTTGCATGTTAATTGTTTGTGAAGGCGGTCACATCTGCAACGTCTTGAGGATCTTCATCAGGATTTAATTTACTGCCTTATTACTTATTTGTATTCTTCAGTCATAGATATCATACAAAAGTGCTTTGTATCTATAGTGTATATTGAAATAAGTGACTTAGGAAAACGAAAAATAACGTGCCAATTTTAACTTTATTAGAATTATTATGTTTTCATTTTATAAGACTTGCAGTTTTTGTACATTATATCTAAAATCATCTTTCTTAATATTCAATACTTTTCTTCTTTAATAGATATTTGTTGATAGATATTCAATACTTCTTTGATACCTATCAAAGAATTAAAGTAAAAACTCACAGAAACTGATATCTTTGGGTCCTAGTCTAGCAAATTGATGAACACTAAAATTTTTGCATCACAGCCTATTTTTAAATGCAATATAAAGTTCAGGTTACAATATCAGATTTGCTTGCAAGTATGTCGATAATCGAAATCGACCACTTAACAGATAAACAGCGGACGCGAATGCATGACGTGATGTGGTTGCGTGCGAACATAGATTTTAAATTTGCATCCTAACTACTGGACCTTTTGAGCCATAGCCTATATAAAGCTCTGACTGTTAATGATGAAATTTGAGTTATTATTGGCATAATAAAGTTAAATTGTGGAAATTTTTCTTTTCTGTCAAACTGTTTTAGTTTTTAACAATAAGTAAGTACCTACCTAATGAAAATCCTTAATTCAATTTGTAAATCAATTGTGATATGGCTGCTTGAACTGTATAAGTTGTTCCAACACGTACATTAGACCTTTCAAGATACTTAATAAGAAAGGTTTTTGCTTTATTTAATAAAGAGCTTCTGCTTAATGTTCTTGTTTTGTCTTTACAAAGTAGTGACGTTATAGCAGTGATGAGAGATTAAATACTTCTCGCTTGACTTAGGTATACGGACAAACATACGTCTTAAAATTTATGTAGTTAAATCAAACTTGATTGTAATTACAACATATACAAATCACAACAAAAAAGTTTTTCCTAGTGCGCATACGCATGGTTAAGTGATCATGTCATAATAGGTATGAATACAATTTGCGTAATGCGATTTACTCGAGTATAATTCTTTGTTTCCTAGAAAATGTAAATCCGACGCAGTAGCTATGTAGTTGCGAGTTAAGTTTTATTTAATGTATAGATATTACTTAGTGTATTGGTGTCAGAGCAAAGCTCAAGACAAATTAAAATTACTTTATGAATAAAAATGTACTACGTTGTGTCTTCAAGAAATTGGTTCATTTGGAATTAAGTGTAACATGCATTTGTATTTGAAATGTGCTAAAATAACCTTTTCACTCTTTAAGCAAGAAACAATGTCACGACAAGACATAAGAATCTCTACAACTGTACGAAAAGAGCGATGCCTTTTGAAAAGCATTTAGTACGAAATAACGTTTGTTCTTAGAACATTAAATAATTTATCAATCCGATTGTATTATAGAAGACTAATAGATTACGAATGTATTATAATTAGTGTCTAATTAAAAGTTTTAGTATTGAAATAATCATAAATTAAACGAAACTGCTACTACCATATTATTATTAAACTGCAAAGAATCTAAAGCTGGCTCCAACCCAAGAATTTCTACCAATATAAAATTTACGAGCAAATTAGCTAATTCTTATAACAACCTAGTATATGTATGTAATCATATAGTTACTGGGCATTTTACGTAGTTATTACAGAATGAGTATGTATAAAAAATTGTATTATGATGAAACTTAAAGAAAAGACTTATTTTTTTAAATAATAAGATGTATTATGTATAAATAATGTAATATTTTTTGTCATGTATTAATTTAATAATATAGGTATCCTAAATAATTGGCAAATAAAACAATAAGTTTTTGTTTTTTTGCATTTTCGATCTGTTTTATTGCCTACTTCTAAAAAGATAATCTATGGTGTAATATTATGACTACAAGTTACGACTTAACTTCTACATTTTCTTTATCCTAAACAACGCTATGAATTGCTACAGCATATTTCTTTCTTTCACTTTCCATCTATCTGCAGCTCAATAATATCTTCGCTCATAAAGTCCATCCATCCATACGTTCAGCGAATTACCTGTTCTTCACCGCCGATTCGAGGTAACTAAAAACTTAAAAAATACTTGTACTCACCTCCAATACATAATAAAAATTATATAAATGGAAAAGTTGATCGTTCAAAGCTGTTACGAATCATGTAAAACAGAAATCGTTTAGAGAAAGACTCGTAACAAGGGTTTCACATGGCAAATCGTAAAAACCACCATAAACCCGATGGCTACAAGACCATATAACAAAGCAAGGTTAACATTACCATTTACAGTTTACTTTTAGCACTTAGCTTATATCTTATTTATGAGTACTGAGTCTAAGATTATATGAGGACTAGTAGCCTATTTAAATTTAATTTTGTGTAGGTAAATGTATAGTGCATTATCTATACTAATATTATAAAGCAGAAGAGTTTGTATGGTTGAACGCGCTAATCTAAGGAACTAGTGGTCCGAATTAAAAAAATCTTTTTGTGTTGGATAGTCCGTTTATCGAGGAAGGCTATAGACTATATTTCATTACGCTACGACCAATACAAACGGCGCATCAATGAAGAATGTTGCAAAAACGAGAGAAAAATATTTCTTTTGATTTTCAGCCTTTAGAACGCGAGCGGAGGGAGCCGCGGGAAAGGCTAGTAATATATATAGCTACTCGTATCACAACATGACTTTTTTGTATTGTTTGCATTTATCTGATAATTTATGTTATCTGTTATTATATACCTATAACAAAATTGGTAAAGGTCGATCAAATGTTACAAACTTTGTTTGTATGGCATTGAATTGTACCATTCGTGACATTACTAGTAACAGCTTTACTTTGCTAAGGTGCGTCCTGAAGTGTATTGTATATTTATAATATTATACATATTACACCACTATTTGGCAATTCGACAGTAGCCCTTGCTACTCAAAATCAATGTTAAAATATAGAATATATTCCATGAAAACCCGCTTAGCCGTTTCAGCGTGTAAACACACAAAATTTCACTTTTAAAACGTATATTAAATTATAAACATACCACTAATCTATCACTAGTATCACTTTAACATAACTTTATGAACAAATACCTTAATAAATCCTATCAATTAATTCAAGATGTAAATTATATTATTATGACTACGCGAAAATAATAATAAAAGAATCATTACGGCTTTGTGTGGTTTTATTATACTAATGCTTTGTTAATCCTATTCAATCAACACTTAAGTAGAATCTATTATTACACACGTGAATATCGTCATAATCGTTTAAACTACAAGTATTAAATATAAGAGACTAAAAGCCATTTCTGACACGAAAAACGTTATTTTGAAAAGATGCAAATGACTAAAAATTATCAGTAAAAAAATAATTCAGATAAACGCATGCCCTTAACATTGATCTATAGAATATATCTTTATGCTCTACAAACTACGAGGAAGGCATTAAATTGTACATGTACCAGTATCTCAGATTGTACATCTGATATTCAACAACGACAGGTACTAATGATAGATCACACATTTGATATACAGCAACAGTTTTGCGATGCTAATGTGCTTTTCTAAGAGCATTGTCATATAAGGTCGGGCGATTATGTATGGCGTTAAATAGCACTATATTTAAAGCTTCTTTATGTTTAGTAACTTTGAATAATTACGACAGAAATATAAATTGTTTTTTTGATAGCTAAATAATTGTGAATGGTTAATTATATCGAACTGGAGACCAACCGCTAAGTCGCGAATGTCACTAAGTCTTAAGGGCCGTCTAAAAAGACATAAATATATTACACCATATTACTCTTGATCTACGGAACAAGAAAATAAGCATTAGAAGTTACTGTTTTGTTGCTTTTACAACGTTTGATGGCGCTACATGTCCAATGGACAACTTGGCATAAATCCCTGAATGGAACCGACTTGGCACATTACTTACTTTGGTAAGAAAGCTAACGATAGTTGACTGTTTACTCTTGCTGTTTGCATTTTGGTTCGTCTCTGGACTTGATGTGTGTCTTTTCATATCTCGTTGACTAATTCTAATAAGTTTCGAGATATATTTAAAATTATTATATTGTTTATGATTCGTCGTGAATTGTAATATCTATGTTATTGTTTTGGTTTACAAAAAATTCTTACACCTACAATAGCACTGTATTATGTATTTAGTACAAAATGACATCATTTAGATAAAAAATATGATTATAATTCTACTTTACTTAAAGCAATTGCTTACCGTTCACCTGGTTTATAGATACAGATTTTCATTTACTTTGGCATTTTCAAACTTTTTCATCAAATGCACTTACAAACACACACAATGGTTTTATTCTAATGTATAAATAAATGTTATACGGTACATTACGCTAAAATCATATGTAGAAACTTATAACGTATTAATATGTATATAAACGGCTTGTAAATCCAAAGCGTTCTAGAAGCTCTTTCTTGAGAAAAACGCCCGTAATTGATGAAACTCATTTGACTTTATTAGTAATTAACTTTACGGCTTATGAATTCTATTGTAGTTCATATACATTTAATATTATAATTAAAGTACTCATGAAATGTAAAAAATAGATTTACTAATGTGATTAAATAAGCAAAAATTATTGCTGTTATATATTTTCTTTTACGACTTTGAATATGTTATGTTTTTTTATTTACGAGCTTTTAATATTTTATACATAAAAACGTCTACTAACCCTCCTTAAATAATTATCCACAGCTTTCGATAAGAAAGAAATATTTAATTCGACTATAACTTTTATAAAATATGATGTGACATTTCAAAAGGTCATATTTGGTATAATGATAGGTTTTTCGAGTAGCATATACATACCTTTTACTTATAAAACTAAGGAACCTAGTTTAGTACTAGGAAAATATCTTATTTCTGAGAAATCTATAGTAACAGTTAAAATATATCTCTAGTATATACCTAGATAAATATTAAATATATATCTTGCAGTGACTAATATCTCACCCTTCTATCACCAAACCTATAATTATGGCATCGAATTTAAATACAAACACATTGACATGCATAACTCTATTCAAACGTGTTGGCTACATTCATTGTGCACATACCAATATGACAAATGCATTCTACGATGCGCGTATGCTGCTTTAGGTGCGCTGATTGACGGTATTATCATTTTAATAGCACTAAAACTTTAATAACAAGGGTTTTTACGAGGGGTTTGTATGAGATAAATATATTATAACTAGCATTGCTCCGCGGCTCCGCCTGCTTTCAAACGTCTATAAAATTTACAGTTTTAACGATTGCTACCAAACTTTATAGGATCTCTGTTGGGCTGGGATCGTAATATGGTCTAAAATAGTCAGTAGTCATAGTCTAAAAATCTTATCAAAACTGCTCTCCGTTTTGATAGTCCATTGGGAACATACTCGTACGTACACATATCGATTTTTATACGCAGGTCCTGCATTCGTATGTAAAAAGACATTTACACGGTGAAGACGACTCTACCTCTACTCATAAAATTAATACCTATTACATATTAATTTATACAAATTAAAAAAAAATGTGTAATGTCAAAACAGCTTTTTAAAATTAATAATTATATAATGAATATTAACAGGCTATGGCTCCCTTTACGGCCACCAACGACGTTTTGCCATAATAAATTTACAAAAAGTACACTTAAAATCTATTTTTAAAATAATATGCTTTAGTTTTCACATATTAAACAGACAAACAGAATTCGCAGCATTGTTTTTATAAACATTATGTAAATATGAGATATCGAGATCATACGAGATATCCGGATGTAGGTAGAAACTAATTAATTTCTATATTATAATGTTAATTATCAATTCCCAACATAAATTCTAACTAATGAATGCTTGTTACAAGATAAACATAATCATGATGCGTAAACGCAGGTTGAAATTTGTAATTTAATATTAATTGTAATAAGTAACTTAGAGATAGTTTGTGAAACTAGATTATTTAAAAGGCGCGGTGATATTTGATAAGGCTTGGCCCGTTTTGATAATTTTACAAAACGCCGGAACTGTGTCTGTGCTGTGTTAATAATAAACGTTCACGGGTGAAACATTGTTTCATGGCGTATCTATTTCTCGTAATTCTGTATATTGTTAACTTTAGTAATATATATATATAGGCGAAAGTGTTTGTTAGTTTATTGAAGTAACTGAAGTGTCCGTGTTTTTTAAACTTATGCAGAAAAGAAATTAGTTTTATCAATTCTGAAGTACGTACTTTAGTTTTAGTTTTATTTGTATTATCAACTATCCGAAATACGTAATCTATTGCACGACCATTACAGGTAATCGGTAACCCCTCTGGACGCCATAATTCACGGTTTTCTTGGCGCCTATTTGTTCGTGCTTTGAATTATAAGTATTGTCGTTGACCCCTGTGAAGCCTTCAGTTTGATTTATCTGTTATTTTAATTTGGGAATAATATAATTGCTTAAGAAACATAATACTTACATATTAATTAAAATACTATACACTATTTTAAGTTTAAAAGTGACAAACATTTTTGCTGGAGCTGTTTATAATTTGTTTTGCAAATATCAATTAAGATTTCGAAACCTTTTAAAGTATTATAAAAACGATTTAAAAACATAAAATCAATAAACGTGATGAAACATGATCTAGATAAATAAATATTAAAATTTTCAACATCGTTAGTTCTGACTTAATTGGATTTGGTGAATATTTTCTTTTATTTCGTAATACTGTGATCGACTAACATATAATATTATTTTATATATTGAGGTAAAATATTTGGAGAATGGGCATTTGTATGAATTGCTTTAAAGTCAATATGTTATTTCATTCGCGAGGGTTTTCTTAGCTCTTGGCCCGAGGCCAGGACTTGACGAGTGCTTGACAAACAACTTGACCTGTATATGGAAGCACAATGCGGTGGATTAAAAGATAAATTTAGGATCATGTCTACTTGTCTTATATAATTTTCTAAAATGCGTCATATTCCTCTCTTATTTAGGAATTAAAATAAAATTATGTAAAAAGTTATTCTTCGAGAATTAATTAATATTTACTTCTTTTCTTTCTTTCCAGATTCAATTCAACACAAAATCAAACGGAGCACCTCACTTTTAGCATTTTAAGTTCAACTTGACAAAAGTTATCTGTGATCTCATTTAGTTTAGTTTACCAAACATTTGCCTAATAGTTTTTAAGTGTGATAAACAACAAGTGCGTTTAACCATCAAATGTTCAAAGAAATCCAGCGCAAAGGAAACTTTTGGTGTTAGAATTAATATTGGAAAATGGCAAGTTAGTTTTCGGTCATGGATGACAGATAATATGTGTATTTGAAGGATGGGATAATGGAAGTTGGGGCGTTAGGTTCTTGAAAATGCCGCATGCGCACTCGAGTTCTGCAGCGAGCTCGGGCGGCGACGACCTGGGCTCCACGGACGAGGTCAAAGTATTTAAAGACGAAGGAGACGGAGAAGACGAAAAGAGAAGCTCCGAGAATCTTCTAGAAGAGAAGTCTAGTCTTATTGATTGGACTGAAAGTGAAGTAAGTATTATATTGTAATTTAGCTGTTATAATTAAACACTATTTGCATATTTATGATGTATAATATATTATATTAGTTTGCATACTCTGATAGCTCAACGAATATTACTTAGTTAAATTTAGATTAAAAGGTAGCTCCCGTTAATCTCCCGGATTTTTCCGCATACAGACTGGTTTTACTCACATATTGTCTTAATAATCATCATACGATATATATACTAATATATTTTTTGTAAATGTTTCCACCATGACAGCAGAGCAACAGGCAAAAATTAGTGTATCAAAGAACTGTCTATCATTATAATTTCAATGAGTGAACTGCATTTTTATAAGAGGGGACTGTAGTAACCTTAAATTAAGTAAGTCATTTATAAACTTTAATAACTCAATTTACGTTTTTAAATAAGAAAATTTAATTATAGGTTGGGAGTCTATTCTTGTTTTAAGATTCATATCGTAGACCCAAAGGTAGTTCAGAAATCTACATAAAACCAAACAATGATGTTGTTAGAAGGGAAAAAGATGAATAGCGTGTAGAAGAAAACTTAATAGGAATTGAGAACCTCTTAAAATATAGAAATTTGACAATTCTTCAAGGTGGTCTGACAAACCATAAATTATTTAATATAAAACAATCACTCGTTTAATGTTTATCTACGGTCACACAAACATTTATATCATACAAAGAATTGCTTCACGCGGCGCTTCAATTTAATCTTTTATTTGCAAAAACAAATATTGCAAATATTATCCTTTCCATACTACAAAGAAGAGTCAAAATGGCGTGCACAAATTTTGATATATTTTGTGGTACATTGTCCCGTATATCCCAGCAGGTGCTTACTTCAGGTAGATCTCTATTGATGTTTTCTTAGCAATAAAGTACAAAGCCATTGAAGGCAAACATAATATATTGATCAGCAGTCACTGCGCCCTGTCAATACCCGATAGATGTAGGATACTTAGAATTTATGCTAATATCGCCTTTATCTTGCTTAGAATAGGATTCCGGTAATGCGTATAATACAAATGACTTGCCATGTATTGCGTTTACTACTTATAATTTTACACTTTCAATCTATCGAAATTCAACGAATTGTGCTGTTGCTCTTATTCATGTCCGCCCACGCTTTAAGCTACTATTTGAACCAGTTTTTATCATACAACTGAACACGGATCAATTTGTCATGTTTACGGCGTAGCTCGTTCCCGTTGATGATCATTTTACGTCAAGAATTTGATAATATACCATTTACGACTGCATCGGATTTTTATACGCTCCAAGTGTCGAGCTTTAATATTCATAAGATGAAGCGGTTAGTGACCTCGTTATGTTCGACTATGCGTAGATTAACATCAGAACTGTTAACTTTAATTTTTTAAACTACTTAATTAGCGGTAGGATGGTCACAAATAACAAAGATAAGATCTCTGAGTTCCCAAAAATGTTTGTAATCGCAAATTGCCCGTAAAACAAACAAATCAACCACAAGGACCGAAACTAACGTCACCCAAAACACTGATTGTCGGAACGCCATACAAAAAAATTGTAAGAAAGCCCCAGGTACGTTCCGAAAATTTATGTAAAATAATATTCCAGTCGACATGAATTAGTTAGTCATTGTATTATTTCCGAAAACTCTATTATTCGCTAGGAGAGGGCGCGTACACAATGCACATCTACCTGCATTCAGGTATTTCTTATAATAAACACGGACTCCCACTGCTTTTGTAGACGAATTTACCTGTCGACCCGAGAGGTGAGGGAGTGCAAACATTCCGTGGACACCTACAAATGAAACTCATGTATGAATCTCTCATCCCCCTTTCTCCGACCCGACATCAAGTAGTACAAATGAGACGTAAAATCAGTGAGATTTGTACAAGGTTCCCAAAGCATTACAGTCACGGATCGTATAAATATTGGATTATAGTTAGGTGCAATTCTGCTTTGTATGTCATAATAGCATCGATTATCGTACGTGATGCCATTACAATACACTTTGTGCGTACAATTTTCTTTGAGTTTCGATTTCTTTTAGATTACAATTTGACGGCTCGTGAATTGGATTTGAATCGTGTCGGTGCTACGCCTGCTTGATTTTTGGAAATGTTTTCATAACAACAAAGTCGATTTTATTATGTTGTTTGTTTGTACAGGCAGGAGTGCTTATGTCCAGCCATATTGTCGATATGCACGCCTTTGATTTTAATGCCAGTGCTATTGTTAGCAGCTTTTCTTACAATTATTACGATTATTTTTATCATGTCTATCGATCGCGGGAATGTTAAAGAGTTGTTAGTTAAATAGCGAACATGTTTTTCCATACTTTTGAAAAAAAGCAAGTGTCTAAGCTATTTCCGCAGTGGTTATGGTCCGTTTGATGATTACCGGATAACTAACCATTTATAGACATGAGGGAATATTTTTAAGTCTTATTTGGTTGCGTAATTATTTATATATCAAAAAAATCTTAGTAGCGTCAGCTTCATCAGTAACATAAATGGTAATACAGTATTAAGATTAAAATCACAGAAAAATATTTTCGCTAAAGTGTGCTTAGTCATATAAATGCTTTTTTGACAAGTCTGGAAATATCTTGACTATTATTTGCAACTTAAGTAACTTAATTGCCACATTTTACTCACGTTTTAGTATGAATTAAAATAAAGCAATTTTTTATCTCAAAATATCGAATGAATCTGTTTAAAAATACTTCAGAATTCTCTAATTAATGGAGTATAAAGTGAATTTCTCCCAATATACGCCTGCGCACGAAATCTTCATCTATATTTAGCGAACAACGATCTCTTGTCTGATGCCATCCGTTTCCGTCCGCCATACTGGCCTTAACTGAAACTGACGATTTCTAAGGGCTTAGATTTTTTATTTCTTCGATACATTACGGACTTAGATTACATTTTTGGTTATTATAAAAATCTTTTAACAGTTATTTAAATATTGGTACTAGTTTAAAAGAATATCAATTGTTTGTCTTTGTACCATAATTGAGATCACATAGAGTAATAACGTTCAAAGAATTTTAATTACAATTAGAGTGACACAGTTTAAAAATTAAATATATCACGATCGTATTAATAATTTCTAAGCGCAAATCCCCATATTAATTCAGCCTTGTAGCGTACATTTGGTTAATTAGTATTTATTGCTTACGGGCTTCCTTTTCGGCCGCCATCTTTAATGTCGCCTGATTCAGTTTATTGTCTCTTTATCTCGATTACTTGTTTGTAACGAGTTGCAAATGGATCTTTCAACGTCTGGAAATCATTGTGGGCACTAATTCCGAAGTTACTGCAAAGGAATTCGAATTTACTGTATACAATTATATTCCTCAATGAAATACTCATGTTTTGTAGAATCTATACATATATTAATAAACTTCTAATATTGTAGAATTTGTGCTTTAAATATTTTTGGAAAAATCTCTTTAAATAGTCGTTATTATCGACACAGAGATAGAATCTTTGGTTTTTATATTTTTTGTCTGTCTGGCTATTTGTTTGTGATCGCATCACGAGAAAATCATTGGACACTGGTCTGATTTTTAGTTTTTAATGAAAGGTATGTTGATTGAACCGGGTCAACATACGATTTTACTGCGGAAAATATCTTATTCCTGAGAAATGTATACTAATCGCTAAAATGTACATATCTAGAGTCAAACCCAAACGGAGTGAGGTGAGTTGAAATGTGAAAATACGCATAGAAATTAACAATAATTTTATACGTACTAAAGTCACTATAAAGCTTGTTTCATAATATCATAACTCAAACATATAATTCAAGAATTATCTCATTTTCTATGAATTACGCTTAAGTTATAGAATTTATCAAATAGAATAGCCTTCAATCAAATGGATAGTGATTTACCATAATGTCTCTAACAATATTAATTTCACATACCGTATCTATTCGACGTGGGTATAGCTAATTATCTAAGTATGCACGTAGGAAGTTGCATTGGCCTGCATTACAATTGTTTAAGACCTAGCGAAGCTGGATGTGGTAAACAAAGACGGTATTCATGCCAGAATTAGTTTAGTGTTTCGGGATATATAATGGAGAAAGTATCTATTCTTTAATTTTGAATTCTTCAATATACATCAATGCAATTAAATGATTATGAAAATATCTTGTTATTAAAAATACTCTGGCCGAAACTCTTTCTTACCTTTTTAGGAGTTGAATACCCAAAAACAACCTATTAAGTATGCGTACTAAAAATATAGTTGCCCAATTTCAAGTTTTACTATAGTATTAATATGTATGATAGTTTTTATAAAATAAATATATTGCTTACTTGACTTAAAGATTGACTGACTGTGGATTGCTATTTAATTGTCACCCACACACATCATTACTAACATATTTATTTAGTACCTACTAACAAAATAAAGACAATTTAACGACGGCGACGATCAATTCTTTATACGCAAGTATTGTTTCACAATTCATTTTGATATGACGAAAAGACCATAGTACAGTAGGCCATTTTTATCCACGTGACTTTCTGTGTGTTTTTATAACGTACTAGCGACTCGCTTCGTTCGGGTTAATTCTTAGTTACTTTTTAATGGGTAATGATTTCCATACAAAATAAGCAATTTTGAAAATTTTAAATACTTTCGGATTTCCTTTTTTTATACTTAAGCACTTGCACATCCATAACTAAAAATATAGGTGCAATAAAGTATAGCTATAAATAGTACTTAACTGTTATTTCGTCTATTGCTTTTCGGTAACATCAAGTTTTCGTTTAGCCTGATTTTAGATATTCTGTACTCGTCTTTGATGAAATATGATTAAATTCAGGAAATATGAACTATTTGGCTACATTGATTAAACTGTTAAATTTATTTTTTTTAACTTAGATTACATTGATTAAATATCTACGACTAATAAATTACTTATCATCCAGGAAAAAACTGGTTATCGATTCGAATAAAAATAAAGTGTTAATAAATATTTTAGTACTATCAAAGCAATTAATCAAATTATTAGGTTTCTTATCCAAACACAAATCCAGCTAGATATATATCGGCTATACTTAGTTCTTACCTTCGTGAATGCATTAGTTATGCAAGTTTAGTGCATTAGCGCATGCGCAGTCATTTGTTGTTTATGTGGCCGTGCCATGTTTCCGTTGTAACATTGAATATGCTAATAGTTCAGTGATTCTCAAACTATCCTGCTTACTTAAGATTCTATATTCTATTAGACTATAGATATAAGTATGATCTATTAGTAGCGAGATGGTACCTTGGTGGTGTAGTGACTAGCTAGAACGATTGCATATCTAGACCAGACAACGCGGGAAAGATTCGATTCCCGGGTTAAGTCAAGTTTAGTTATTAAGTTTTTCTGTTTAGTAAGTCTCAAGAACAGCCTGGAGGGGTTGGGAATTCAGCGTTGGTACACCCCCGTACCTCGGACTACTGTCTGTATAACCGTCGGTCCTGCTGCCTTAACTTGGTTTTGTCGAATTGTAATATCCCGCGTAGCTGATTAATATCAATGGGATTAGTCGCCGTGGCCGAACCATTCGAGCATGACGTTTATTTCACTATAATCATTAAGGAATTAGAATGAAATTTGAAAATTTAATAATCGATGATTCCTATAAAATAAATTTCTTTAAACCAATAACTTTTCTTCTATTAAGTGTTATAATATACCTTTTTAGATATAACATATTGTATTTACTTAATTCAGACTGCATTATATTAGAGCAGGTAGATAATAAATTCAAGGCAAACAATTATAATATGTGAACAATTATTGAACATGCTGATAAAAAACGACAGAATTATACGATCATATCCAAACGATTACTTCCCTCATATCTCTTTCTAAAGGTGTACTTATTAATATTTCTAGCTTCACTTAACATAACCCCTTGTTCATAATACGTGGGCGCATGCGTAAGTTAATAAAAATCATATATCTTGATGTCCTCATTGGATTCTGTACATTGAATGTTTTTTTAAAATGTCATTGATATAGTAGGTAATTATTATCGATACAGAGGCGAAATGTATAGTTTTTAGATTTTTTTTCTTTGATGAAATTTGGATGAGCTGGTTGTCTGGGTCAGCATATAGGATACTTGTTACTGCGGAAAAATATCTAATTTCTGAGAAATCTATTTTAGGTGTAATTGTCTAAGTTTGCTTAGATATTAACCCGAGCAGAATGTGGGTGAGTAGTATTATACATATTTTTTTTATCGAAGTCCATATTTCAAGGGACAAATGAGAATTTGTAAAGCTATAAACTACAACATACATATTTATTAAAACTTATAAACTATACCATAAACTTTCAAGAATTAAATATAAATCAGTTGTTACATAGAAAGTGCTTATCTGCAATCAATAAACCTCACATTAAATTGATAACTTATCTGTGTGCCTGAAAGGAGCCACAGTCAAATATAATGTGCATTATGTAGGCAGTAGGATCAATCAGTAGTATGAATTTAAGTTCACTCGAGCGATATATTTAACTTTTTGTACTGGAATGATTGTTCCAGTACGAAAAGTATATCAATTACATCTTCACAAGATAACGTTTAAAATAGTATACTTTTACGATATTTTTTTATGTGCAATACCTAGTAATCATTAGAATATTTATTCAATTAGTAGAATTTCATCCCCCATGCCATGACAAAGTAGCCTGTGTCCTTTCTAATGCTGTAGACTATCTGGGTACAAAATGTCGTTTTAATTGGTTCAGTAGCTTTTAATATTTAGTAAGGATTTATGCGTTAACTAGCATTAGAATATAAAGTTTGTAGAAAAAGCCTAACCTTTATCTAGGTATAGCTTTAAATCTATTAATTCTAGACTTTAATGGAGTGAAACAAACTACACATATTATTTATGAATGACGTATTATTTGTGGTTTTAGCGCAACTGATAACACCGCATTGGATTATTGTGATGACGGCCGATCGTAATATACTTACTGATAACTCATATTTTGCTAATCGATATCTGTTATATTAAAGCATAATAAAATCGATGTTTTATGACATCCCTCTCTGTTTAGTAACAAGTTTATTTGGTGTTATTTCGCCTTGATATTGAGATTTACCACAGATTTACCATAAAAATATTTGTCTCAAATTAGTAAACAACTTGGTACCTCCTCGGTACCATTTTCAAATCCATTAACGCTGCCATTGCGTCAAACGCTACACTTTGGTTTGTTTATGACTTCAATAAAAACCTATTTGTCCAAACAAAAAATACATATCCGTAAACCATCTAACACTCTGTTAGTTAGTTCAAAGCGTGAATCGAATCGCGATCGCTAGTAACTTTTCCAATCAAACAGCAGTTAGGATAAATCACCACTAGTTAATGAACAGGCTACTTTTTATTTTATTTTTACACTGTTTTTAGGTGCGTCGTAAAAATGTATATATAACGGTTTTATTGTCCTCTAAAAGAGGTTTTATGCTATTGGAATTCCCAGAAAGTTGGTGGGTTAAAAATAGTAAAGTAAACGTGGGGTAATGGGGGGACATTAATACATGTTATTACATGGGTTTATGAGTGCATATGTCGAGTAGAATATATTTTTAATTTAATTCTATGGCTTTTTGTGATAAATAATTTGATAAATTTACTTAAACACGACATTTTTCAAGGTGAAAACATCTTTCGAGAGGTCGTTGATCTTTACAGATAATAGCGGAACGGCTATTTAAATTTAAATAATGTATTTTTTTTAAATTTTAATTACTTTATGCCTCATATATTCGTTAATATATGTAATTAATAAAGGTGCAAAAATTAAAATGTTTAATGAGAACGTATTTCATCATTGTACCGAGTACATCATCGTTATAAAACTAAAACAGTTTTAAATAAAATCGACTTCCAGATGGTGTCTATAAATTCGTCAAAAACAACAAGAGATAATTTAGACATAAAATCGATTATAGCTAATCAACCCATCGATTTTATTCTTAAAAAACGTTATCGTGTAAACATGTTACATAGTTTAATGTCTGTGGGTTTGATTATTCTAAGGTTAGTTTTACAGTTTACTATCGATTTATCTCAAAAGACAACTATGACACATACATATAAAAAACATTATTATTCTTTACATTGAATATTTTTTGGAAAATCTAATTGAAATGGTCATTACAAGCGACTCGCCCTCGCTTCGCTTGACTTTTTCCTAGATTTAGCACAGGCAAAGCCGCGGGATCCGCTAGTTATGCATATAAACCTTCCTCTTGAAGCACTCTATCTATTAAAAAAAACCGCATCAAAATCCGTTGCGTAGTTTTAAAGATTTAAGCATACATAGGGATATAGGGACAGAGAAAGCGACTTTGTTTTATACTATGTAGTGATTAACAATACAGAGGCCGAATTTATAGCTTTTAAGATTTTTGACTGTCTGTCTGTCTTTAACCGAGAAAGCTACTAAATTTATTTTGATGGTAGCTTGTTATACCTACCTTTTAATACAGGAAAATATCTAATTACTGAGAAATCTTAACTAAATTGTTAAATTTTACCTAGTCTCTCTAGTCTCTGATATTATTTAAACACTATAGGTTAATTTGGGTTTATTATAACGAAATTATTTTATGTAGTATATTTTAATATTATAGTCCTTGGAACTTAGTTTTAACTGCTTAATTTTATATGCGAATAATTTAATGTCTATGCTAATATTATAATTTATATCAATGTTTGTGAGGATGTATGAATTTTTGTTTTTCTTTTATGTCAGTATGGCTGAAAAAACACGAATGAATTTTAATTTAACACAGATATATAATAATATATAATATTTATTTATTAATATTTATATTATGTATGTTTTTAAAATTTATATGTGTAGTATATCAACTATCTGGTATCCGTAATACAAGCCTCGTTGCTTAAAAAATGTCCCAACATATTTATTTATTTATATATCTTATGTTTTCCCGAAAAAAATTACGGTTCTTGCGATAGATTTGTTTTTGTTTTTCACTAGGGACCGACTTTCCTCCATTTTGACCCTTACTAGTCTACTTTTATTAATATTGCAATAATTACAAAAACAAATTCCTACTATCATACATTTTGCATTTAGAACGTTAATAAATAGTTCACTTAAATTAAACACCTAAGCACCACAGCGTACAGAGTACTTACTGATGAGTGACCGAAACCAACGTTTATCTAAATATTTTATCAGTTAAATTCTTTAAATATTAGCTTCCGTGTCTTGTTGTCGGTGGCGTTACCAAATGCCATGGTTATCACAGCAAACATAACCTTATCATTGCTTTTAGTAGACAATGGTTTTTACCACTTAAGTCTTAAAGGAGCGCTAAGTTGTAGTTTCAAAGGTATATTTTGTTCGAGTTTCTTGTACATTATGTAAAATTATGGTGTTAAGAAAAAGATAAAATTAAATTTAACTAAAACTAACTACTACTAACTATAATTTAAGTCGTATAATACATATTTGACACTAATGTAAATATTACTTGACTCACTATTGGACGGTAATTAAAATATTTTTCTCAAAGTGATTTTCTACATATCTACGAACTACTACTGCACTACAATAGCATTAAATTATTCGAGCTACCGAAAATTAATAGCCTTCAATACATTTAGTTTCGAATATGTCATGTCGAAAAAGGCATCATTGAGCAAACATGGCCGTGCCCGGACCCGTTGACTCATCTTCACGAACAAATGTTATCACTCTTCTTTTGTTTGTTTCTCGTATATCAGACGTGAACTAGGGTTGCACTTATTTAAAATTAAAGTATAGTGTTTTTGTATTGAACTTTGTGATGTAAGTTTATGTTTACTTGTTGTGTAATAGATAATGTAAATGATAACGAGTTGTTTACATTTGAGGTATTTTATTATTGTAGATTTTTATAATATACTAGTAAGACACTCTAGATTCGTTCGGATTTGTCCTTAGATGCATTTTAAATTTTAATGTTTAGTACTTCTAGAAATTATATATTTTCTAGCACTAAAGACTAAAGAGTATACTATATATTATGTTGACTCGGATAACGGGCAGTTTTGTGCAAATTTCATCAAAATCTATCCAGTGGCTGATGCAATCGCAGACAGACAAAAATCTTAATGTACAGATATTATATCTATAGATCTAGATAAAACTAGTTATCTAGTTTTGTCTATTAAATAAATTATATAGAATAACATGTATTTAATTATCTATCTATACTAATATTATAAACGCGAAAGTTTGTAAGTATGGATGTATGGATGTTTGTTACTCTTTCACGTAATAACTACTGAATGGATTTTAATGAAACTTTACAATAATATAGCTTACACATCAGAATATCACATAGGCTACAATTTATAAAGATATTATGTGAATTGTCCAAAATATGACGATAAGTATCAAGTAAGTAGTAAAAAATCTACCATCTGCGAGCTATTCTGGCGTGCGCTGCCAAAACCGCTAGAGTTATACATATGTAATGTATGATGGAAATGTTTATCTTAACAAGCGACTCACCCTCACTTCGCTCGGGATCGTCCCTAGATTTAGCGCGAGCGAAGCCGCGGGTTCCACTAGTGTATTATAAAGTAAATCAATAAAAATAAAAATATCAAAATTACTTATAACATACTATACAACATTAAACAAAAAATACATTAATTTAGCAGCCCTAATTTGTGCCACCAAACACTCAGACCGCTATATACATCGAAAGCATTACTACTCAGAGGTCGAGGTGTCTTGGACAGTATTTCTGGCCTTTCCTAACATGTCGTTCCTCGCCCTCGTAAGAATTTTTGTAATGTATCCTGTTTTAAGGTTATTGATAAATTGTGACCTGATTTTAAAAAGAAACAAAAGATATTTATATTAAATTAATATGTTTTCACGATATCTACTGAATGTTTTTGTTTTGGGAGAGTAAAAATTGTTATTGTCAAGTCAAATATTTCTCTTTTAATAAAGAATATTGGATAAGTAGGTGAATTGTGATGTAATGTAATTAACAAAGAGAAGTCACTACCTTGATTCCCGAACAAAGTAATGTTATGAGTAATGTATTAATTATATCTTATATTTTATTTTTGTATCTATGCAGGTACCTAGAAATATAAGCAATTCTAATATAATTTATGATACTTAGATGTGTACATTATATATTTCTATCATAAATTATACCATTTAGTCCATAAGATATGATAAGATCTGTAGATAAAAAACTTAATAAAATATTTATACATTATAAACAAATTTTGAATCATATTTATTTTTGATTCTCAATAAAATAATCTCTAAATGAATAATAAAGTTTCTATTGAATGAAACGATAAGAAATAATAGTGATAAGAATGACATGACGTAATTATTATTTCCCTAAATATAATAATATATATAATAATAATAACTCATATTTTTTATATTATATAATATGAGTATGTCAAATATGTTATCAATAATATTTATTGAATAGAAAAACTATGTATGTGACATAGTTAATTTTAAGTAAGTTCTTTTCTAATAATTAATAGTAAAAAGTTTACTTATAAGTAGGATACAAACGTATATTTATAAAACTTTAAAAAGTACTAACTTCCAACGCGTTATTTTAAAATTTTAAAAGCATCTTTACGTTAATATTGCTAATGGAGGATAAATCTAAAATAAGTAAAACGATTAGATCGAATTCGAATATGTAAGTGTTTATATCGGTGTAAAAATATGAAATATAAATAAACTATCCGTTGGGATGTTATGATTCATGCTGCGAAAATCGATAAAACTATTTTTAATTTGGAATATTTGATCGTTACGTCGAGAGCCATTACAGCGGGTCGTTTATCGAGACGTCGATGAAAGCTTGCTCCAGCTATGATGGATGCTTGCTATTCATCTATGCTCTTCGATTTTTAATAATCTATCTATATAGTAATTTGTTACTATATACATTTTAAATACTTTGTAACTGGGTTAGTTTGAAAAGTTATCACAGTTGATAATAATTATCAAAGTTTATATTGAAATTAATATCATCGAACATGGATTTTTATTTAGGTCCAAATGTAATGAGAATGCTAACATTATGTTGGCGAAAGATTTTGTATGGTTGTTCATTTTAATTGGCTTCAAAAGCAACAACGTGATTGAAACACATTGAACATGTTCATACCTCTAGAATGGTATAGTATAGGTTATTTCCTTCATTCTTGTTACAAAGGCTTACCAAGTAGATACATTTTGGGTTATTTTCATGATTAAATTAAAACACTTATTGTCTGTATGGAAACTAAGTGTAATATCAAGCTAATCGTATCGTAAAATAAAAACAAGTAAAAATATCAGGTAATAAAATTTTTGATGACAAATTAAGGTAGACGAAATTGTAACAGAATCCCTTTGAAATATAATTAACGAAATTGTATTCATCGCGTAATCTCATAAAGTCAGAAGATACGATGCGATGCGTTTTTGTATCATAACGAGATTTTATCACAAAAACTGAGAATAAACCGATATACACAACACCTGCTTCGTCAAACACGGCCGATCATCATTATGGTAATACTCTTCAACTTTTAAAACCTACCTCCCAATCAATTATAAACCTTATTGCATAAAAAATTTAATCTAAATTCAAACAGCTCCCGATTATAAAGCAGAAAAAATCTAACCGTGTCAAAATGAACGAGACTTCAAGCAGGCGCCAATTAAGCGAAATAAATGCTTATCCCGTCGTCAATAAATCGATATCACGGTATGAAAGGTCTTACAGTTACGCCCTTTAATGGTTTGGAAATGATAAATTTTTACATAATTTCTATGTACAATAAAAGACCTTGTTATGAAAGCTGAAAGTGTCAGGGTTTCGTAACTATGGAAGTGTGAGTTGCGCCTTATTAGAACGCGACCCCCGTTAACGAGATAGAGTGAGAAGAACAGATGAGATTTTCAAATGCAAGAACGGGGTAAAAAACAAACAGAACTCTCGAAAAACACTTGTGAGATAACAAAGGCTGACTTCCACGAAGACGTTCAATAATTTGTCTTTTTAATTTTACGGCGGACTGCCATAGCTTTTAAATAATAGTTTTTTTCTATAATTCGACCTCGGTCAGAGCCATTAGGTCGACGGAATACGTATTCGGAAACTCATTACGTCTGCGTTGCTGTGAAATTTTTTTATGGCTTATTGTTTCGATAGTGCACAAGTGTAATAAAATGTAAAGTACGACTCGGCACGATCTCGTTTCTTTAGATTTACACTCGGCTTAGTTGTTAAATACTCGTTTTTGAGAGTAAGAAGGCTTAATTTAAAAATAAAGATCGAACAAACGTGTGGTAAAATAATATAAAATGAAAAGCAAGCTAAATACAATAAAATGAAACGGGCATAAAAGGAATCGGAACCAGTTCTGGCTCTATCGGTTTAGTTGTAAAAAGCTCATTCCATATAATATTACCCATTACAGCCCTGAGAATCACTGCCCAGCCAATCGCCAGAAAGAATTCGTAAATGGAACGCAACTTCGATTTTTAATTGTTTTAACTGGATTTTATAACTGGCAAGAGTCTATATTTTAAAGGTTTACGATAAATTCAAGGATTTTAACAATATTGAACCCTTTTAACACAATTACAATTAAAAAATACCATTGATGAATAAAAAGCGACATTTTTGCAAGAAATTAGAACAAAAAAATACGTCCACGTTTTTATTCGAGCATTAAGTTTTAATACGCATTTAAGTGCAATTAAAAATCCGATAATGGTCGGGACGCCCTTTAAACCCCAATTATTCCATAATATTCATATCGTTTTGTAAACGGGCAACCCCACGCCGGAACTCGTTACGGAGCGATTAGTGTTGCCAGTTACGGAGAATGTTACGCTAATAGTTGGGGTGTGGTTAGGGACATTTTTTTCAATTTTTTGTTCAGTTATTCGCCTTAGAGACTTAAGAGCAAAGAAATCTTATGTAGCGTAAAAAGTTCATTAGAAATAGAAAAATGATAATAGTGCTAATTTGCTTTACAGTATGATAACAACGTCAGCATTAACGTAATTATTAAGACGATAATGAACTCTAAAATCGATAGGCCCATGAGCTGTAAGAAAAATTATAAATGCGATTATAAATCAATATATTTCGAATTTTTCAGTTATTGTATACGTATCAATGAATTTTTCAGTTATTGTATACGTATCATGTATTTAAGGCTACTGTAAAGAAATAAAATATTTTAACAAAAAAATTGTTCCTACCATTTCCCTGCGCTTTACTCTACCATATTCATTACGCATGCGAGTTTTATTTTATAACTTTAGCGAAAATACCGTTATTATTTATTAAGCAAATGGTCTACGAGAGAACGAACCCGCTACCCGCTTCAGTTCTACTGCGTGAAACGGGTATCATAACAATTATGTTCAAACGTATTTTACATTCTTATAGTAGCTTAGTTTTTATGCGTACACATTGAGTTATTTCTAAGTAAAAGTAAAAAAAAAGCATAACTGCATTGACTGGCGCGGGCGCCATCTAGTCCAGAATAGCATTTATCTGTTCCTTTCCTATTTTTAAAATCGTCTTTATTCAAAGGTGATAGAGTTCAAAGTAATTATATAAGACAGAAGCTGTCGCATAGGCAGTAATTCACAGCTTCTAGTACTAATCTACTTCAATTCTAAATAGCTTCTTGTTTTGTATCTAATTTAGATTAAGTGTTTTCTCATACATCTTGCAATGCAATATATTCGACAATTTACATGGTTATTATGATATTCAACGCTTTATAACGTAGTAATTGAATTTATATAGTATGCCCATTGTAATAAAGTTTTATAACTTGCCCCAGTCTTGTTAACTGACAACTATTTTAATCCATGTTTTAGTGCATAAAATAAACTATTATAAATTTCAAATTAAAATCCGCGTTTAAAAAGTCTTCAGTATGTCTAAATACGTAAAAGCCCATGCAAGTTAATGTGAACACGATATCATAAATCTTACAACAATGTATGTAGCTTATAGTAGATTATGCCTAATAAATGATTGTGGCTGATAAAAGTGGATGTCTATTGCCACGAAACATTCTCTAAGTTGGCAACTTAAACACTAACACCTTGATTCCTGCTCGTTTTTTTAATAAGTTTCTTTTGGAACTTCTTGAAATATATTGTTAAATATAATTTAACCCCACGTTTGGCTCAGTTTGCCCTACCAATTGTAATTGTAAACCCTTATACCAGTACCAATGCCAGCGGTCGCAGGTTCGAGCCCCGCTGGGGGCATCATCATATCCAAAGGGTGGAATAATTACTTTTAAAGTTATTTTTAAAGTTGTTGTGCCTTTTCTGTTAAAAAGTAGGTAATTATATAGAATACAAACACACCTTGAGTATTGCGTCATCGCCTCCAGGCTACTTCAATGCTAAATGTAAATTGTAATGTACCTATCACTACATAGTATAAAACAAAGTCGCTTTCTCTGTCCCTATGTCCCTATGTATGCTTAAATCTTTAAAACTAGGCAAGGGATTTTGATGCGGTTTTTTAATAGATAGATTTTTTTGCGGTTTTTTAATATATAGATTCAAGAGGAAGGTTTATATGCATAACTGGCAGATCCCGCGGCTTTGCCTGTGCTAAATCCCTAGGGAAGAGCCCAAGCGAAGCGAGGGCGAGTCGCTAGTAATTTTATATGAAAAAGTTAAAAAGGTTGGTTTTACTAAACTTCTTTAGACAGTTCTTCTCAGTAATGGTTTTTTAAAACTTTTTTTTGCAATGCGCTATAATATACTGTATACTTAATAAGAATTTTTACCGAACCTGTAAACTAAAATATTTAGAAATATTTTGCTTCATATTAAATAATTACAATTGTAACCTATTTGACAAATTTACATCAATAATAAAAATCTCAAAACTATTAATTGTGAATGAGAAATAAAAATACCAAACGTATGTCAAATATAACATCAAATAATATATTTAGTACAAGAATTTGGTAGTTTACGCTGTGAGCGTGTTCAAGGGAGGTCCGAGTCGACAAGTGCTTAGACGGACGAGCTAACAAGTCGAACTAACTGGGAAATAAAAGGTGCGCGTGATGCACACAAAAACGCTTCGGGTGTAGCGACAGCATGATAATCGATAGCTATAAAATATATAAAAAGCTTATATTTATAAGTTATGTCAATGTCGTTTAAGTTTGTTAATTTTATTAGTAAGTCAATTTTATTACTTTGCTAAGTTTTTAAAATAATATAGGTACATTTTTTACGATTTTAATATAGGTCTTCTACAATTTTCTTTTCTACTTTGATTAATATTAAGTTAGATCTTTTTAATGTCCTACTGCTAGGCACAGGCCTCCCTTCAATACGGTCAGGCCATAGTCCACCACGCTGAACAAGTGCGGGTTAGCGGACTTTACATGTCTTTCGAAAACATCCAAAATTCAGAGAGTGTATAGTTATCGAGGAAAACAATAATTTAAAGCACAATCGTTGTAGGCAGTACTCCTAAAAAATCTTTAGAAAGGGAAATATTTGTTCGTACACACGTGTGTGGCAACACCGGTAGCGTGAGCAAATAATCCTGTTTGTACGCAAGAATCCTACTGTTTGACCATTGGATTTGGCTACCTGGTTCTCACAAATCTGACTAGTACCTTATCTTCAAAGAACATTAGATATTAGAAATATATCTGAAGAAACAATGTGAATTATAATATTTCTTTTATAAAATCTAACTGCTATTAAAACCAAATTAATGACTAAAACATCTTTTTATCCGTCCAACTTTCTGTCGGACTTAAGACGAAATGGGTAGGGTATGATTTTTCATACATTATCATTCCAACATAACTTTCCTACAAACGTTGACACAGTACCAAACAAACAGCCATCAGAATTATAAACACCCCTAATTAAATAGTCGATGTTTATGCTTAACTATAATTAAACAAAAACTTCACATTAGATAATTTATTTTTTCTGAAAATTACTATTAACAGTGCCGTACACGCAATTAAGAACTGTTTCCTTTTAAAGCGGCATAATTGAATATTACCATGTTGGTCGACGGTAGCCAATCAATTGATTAAAAAAAATCCATGCTTCATGCAACATAGTATACCTGCGTCCTGCACTAATGATTAAAGCACCCGTCATTACAACTTAGAAATCAAATGATTTATTTACTCTTAATTCTTTTAACATTTGAAAGGCAGCTAGGAACTATTATACACTATACAGATTAATTATATAACACAATTATTAACCTTTCCGTCTGGCTTTCGGTCTGTTTGTTCCCGCTAATTTTAGAAACGGCTTGACAGATTTTGTCATTACTGTCACTGTGAGGCAGATACTTTTATTTTAGAAAAAAAAATATTAGGATACCGCTAAAAAAATTTGGGGTGACTTTAAACATACTAAACATATAACTTTAAAAATGCTTTTACATACTAAAAACAATTTCATTTATTAGAAATAAATTGACAACTTGCTTTGATCTATATATAGACCCAAGGGCCCTTGGTTGGTTATCGTATACTATATCTATAATCTATATGTAACAAATTTTTATTTAACTCTACTACCAGTGTGTTGATAGAGATTACTATGAAGGTATACATCATGCATCTTATACATTAGTCACTCTCAGATGATTACAAGCTCACGAATGAAAGATACACGAAGATTCGAAGGCGGCATTTCTAATATCTGTGTTGTTGTTATGTGATCACGTAACATGTAATAATAGATCTCTTAGGGAACTGTAATGGAAATAATATTTTACAGTGGCTTTTTGTTTTACAGTTAACAACTAAAAATAAAAACATTATACCTTTTACGTAATATGAAATCAATTTTAATATTTTGATTCATTAGTCATTACCTTATAGTCGAAATTTTTATGAACATTGCTCATTTTTCAAAATATTTTCTAAATCATTTGATTGCCACATCCATATTCTATTCATATTTTTGAACTCATCGACAATGTTATCCGATTGCCAGTCATGCACCCTAACGAACGTCAGGTTTTTCTCCTACCTATAAGACAGGGATTCTTAAATATTTGATTTAAGGGTCGCATTCAAGGCCATATGAATATTATATTTAAATACATTCTAAAATTATTAGAATGTACTTAAATATAATATGCGTATTTTTAAAAATGATGACTCTGAAAAATTTTTCAGTCATCATTTTTAAAAATACTTAAAGTGATTACATTAATTTTATATCTATGAGAAAAAGATAAAAAACCTGAAAACTGAAACTATTTACCATATCCCTGTTCCTATTTGTTGGACTTAAAGATATCAATGTCATAATGACAAAAATTATTTTTTACAAAGTTAGGCTTCGAGACAGAAGTAGTTTTTTCTGGACGTTGAATAAGTAAAAACATAAACCTAAATATAGATGACTTAATTTCAATAAGTATGCTTACACAAAACTGATTTCGGAACGCGACTCATGTTTGGGTAACCCTACCGTGGGATCATTTTGTTTGTTTTGCCTCTATTGTTGCATTTCGGTAGTACTCCATAGGATTCCTTTTATGTCTGCTATAAATGTAATGGTTTTAATTATTTGCGAGCTTAACTTGAGTGGATTGAAGGGAAAACCTATAAATACTGACTTTGAAAAGCATTGCCAAAGCTTTATATAAACACGTATATATGAAGATTACATTTTACGAAGATATTTTACAAAGACGCGTAAAATGTGATGATTGAAAACGATTGTTAGAATTCGAGTTCATAAAAGTTGTATGATATTGAATAAATACATAATTTATTGAA
Organism: Boloria selene; assembly: GCA_905231865.2. Classification (NCBI taxonomy): domain Eukaryota; kingdom Metazoa; phylum Arthropoda; class Insecta; order Lepidoptera; family Nymphalidae; genus Boloria; species Boloria selene. The sequence goes on from HG993156.1 coordinate 3,226,821, forward strand.
AGTTAGGGGATTGAGTAAAAATATAACTACTTTTCAATTACTCATTCTAAATGATATTTTTTCAATACCTTGAGTTAAAAACACCGAGATATTTACTGATATTATATTAAAAAGGAAGTTGAAAGAATCACTGTTACTAACATACTGCTTAATAGCCTTCTTCGTTTAAACAAAGAAGTTTTTATCGTTTTCACTTAAAAACACCAAAAATTCAAGTGTTGTGCATGCCATGCATAAGAGGAAAGTGCTCTCTCAAGGGCTGGAACCCTCTCGCGCCTAATTTGTGACAAAAACCTCTTGTAAGTCTGTATTCTTTTTTAAAACACTACCTTGAATGTTCTCTTAAACAATTCGGTATAACGCGTTTACATCAATTCGAAATTTTTTACAAAGTGCCCTATTTTACTGAAGGTACTACTTGTAAAATATGTATTAAAGATAGCGAGAATTTCAAATAAAAACTTAACAAATATAAAAATTATACCTTTTGTCATTGAAAAAATGTTGGTGACTTCTCAAAATTGTTATCTAAATCCCTGAGTCCGTGATTAAGAAGGACACGGTTTTTCAACTGTAATCGCATAACAGCAACAATTTCAATATTAAAATCCTTAAATTTAGGTAGTTAAGGTCGAAATTTGATAAAAAATCAACTTCACCCAAGCCATATCTTATCAGCGTATGCGCTTGTCCCTGCTGTCTTTTAAAAGCATAATATTTGGGTACTTGCATTTAAAGCTATAGATACTTATAGAGGTGGCAAAAAAATTCGAGGGTCTGATATTTTGTAAATAGAAACCACATTGGAGATGGAATTAAGATAAAGTTTTTGTTTACGTCATTTAATACATATGTCCAAACAAATTTTTACCTTTATTAAGAAGAGATTCTCTTAAGTTTATTTTCTGTAAAGCTGAATTAAACTACAAGTTTTTCTGATTAAATTTGTCATAACGTGAAAAAATCTTTAGTAAAACTTTGAAGGCTTTTATATTAATTAAATTGGAAAACCTTAATTACTTTTGTTAGAATTCCTATTATTGTTATCTACTAAATCCATTAATCTCCAGCCATCAAAAATGCCCTTTTAAAATAAATATGACACCAAATATAAGATTGTGAAATTGGAAATCAGTAATAAAAAGGGACGACATTTTTTTAAATAACACTTCTCTATTTCTTCTTTAGTCTATTCAAAATGTTATCATATCGCTTAATCTTGCCATGTTCTTGTATTTTTTGTTTAAAATAAAAATAAATGTAAACAAGGTAAACCCATCCGGTGTCTTTATGAACACTGTAGTGGCGATTTTGGTCCATACACAATTGTTTGGATAATTTTTGTTCTTTATCGATTTTAGGATCTGTCGTGAATTTCAAGTTTATTGTTCCGGCACTTTTATGACTGGGCTTGTTGAATACACTCGTACGTATTTTGTACCGGGTATTTCATTCCAATATAAACTTAAAGCATAGTTCTTTGATTTCACAAAAGGAACCTACTTGACGGAGTGTACCTACATTCATGGCATCTAGTCTGTTTTGTTATATTAGAAGATAGTTTACGATTGTTTTATTTAATAAGTATAGTAAAAATCTTGTCCTTTTTATGAAAATAAAAACTAATAGCTTATGTATGGGAAATATAATATGATTTATTAATATTATTATTAAATAGTTCACAAACGACAATAGCTATAACTTTCTTTTGTTTTTAGTGTGATTGTGTCAAAGTTATTAAAAAGGCACTAAAATATAAAAACATTAAAACTAAGTAAAATACCTGTGGATGAATTTCAAAATGAGAAAGATGTTACTTACAGAAATTGTTTATATCCATTCTAATCTGCGCTTAGATGAAAAAACAAATGTTATTTATTATTTATTTCAGTTTAGTTGGATTTTTGTAAATACCTAAAAATATAATATGCTAATTGCTAAGTCAGATCTACATTCTCTATGGTACTAAAATTCTTAAGTAGAATAGCTGGGTAGTAAATGGTCAAACAATTTGTCCTTTAACCGTAGACAAACATTTTATGGCCGAACCCAAAACTAATGAAGGGAAACGAACAGTTATACTTAACAAGCTTTTTAATACCGATGCCGTGTACCACGTGTTGAATCGGAGGCGCCATAAATACAAGTCTGCGCGAGCGCAGGTACGCCCGCCAAACGAGATCGATCCTTTTTTAAAAAACATACAAACAACCTTCTGATTTAAAACCCTATCTCCATGGTTTATGGCTCAAATTCAAATGGAGATAAGGGATGATTATTTCCATAATTCACTTTGGGCTTTCTCGCTTCTGTAATAAAGCTCCTTTTACGGAGTGACGCTCCCTAATACGAAATATCTGTGACAATTTAAATTGAATTTTATGCTAGAATAATAAGAGTGAATTCTGTATAATGATGGGAATACATTTTTTCTGGCCATACCAGATTTTGTTTTATTTTTTCCTTTGTTGTATTTTACTTTTGTGACATGGACTGGCTACGGTGGGTGTTTTGCGGGGTCAGCGAGGATAATAACTGTAAATTACCGTCGTTCTGTTTATTAAAATTCGCTGGACGTGCTCTAATGGGAAAATTTTAGTACTTTCCTCACGGTTTATATCTGAATATTTTTGGGTAAGGATATTACGGAGATGCTTTAACGTGTATTGAAATTTGACGCTTCATTTGCTTGATCACGTTAAAGTTTTTAATTGGATTTTTAAAATTTTGTATTTATTAAAAGAAACATTATATTTTATAGGTATTTTTAACAAAAGTTGAGTTATTCAGAAAAATCATTAACTAGATTTGACTTTTTTACTAGCAATACATTTAAAAAGACTTATTAAATGATTAGCATATCTACTGCTACTATATGTGTCTTTAACATTTTATTAGAGGTATGACATAGCATAATGAGGTTTATTCCTAAACGTATGTCGAATATCCAAATAAGTGATCAACAAACACGACCAAACAAATGAAGTAAAGGCCAATCGCTCGACGCGGACGGCTAGAATCAAATACCAGCTAGATCTTCAATCAACGAACGAACCGAGACAGCACTATTAAATACCTAGGTGTGAAAAGGACAGGTAGCCGTCCATCAGCTCAGCCTGTGCAGTGCTAATGAGACGAGGGGTCTAATTACGTGTGAACACAAACGTATACCTATTCTGGTGTTATGAAACTGTTCTGCGATATCCACTCGTTACTCTAAGTTAAATATATAGGGTTGACAGTTTTTATGATTTGTTTATAAGAACTTATTATTAATAGTCCAAGAAAGATCTGATAAGGTAACATTTAAATACCTATACTAATTGGAGTAATTTTTAAAAGCTTTAAACGTCTGAAAAACGCACTATTTAAGCTTCTATTAAAGCGTTCGTCTATCCGTCCATGCCTTCATTAGATCAGCTCGACAATGTTAAATTATGATATTACTAAGAAGACCGATAAACTAAGTAAAACTAATCAAATGAACTGATTAAATAATAAACCAAATCTATTGAAATTAAATTATAAATAAATGTGTTTTTATTAATTACAATTTTTCATCTAAAAGATTTAAAATCTACATAACAGAATATAGATGTTTTATACGAATAATTATAAATGTAGAAAATCTGCGATTTATTATTGGCATTAACTGAAGTGCATTGATTGGGAGTGTACGAGTATAGTATGTACGTCAATTTAACCACTTCGTTACATAAATCTAATTTAATTTTGTTTAACCTGCTCTCTTTAGCTTGCTTATTTTTCAATTAAATGAAAAAAAGTTAATCGTACTAAAATATACTTTACAATAGCGTAGTCTTTATAAAAAAAAGATAAATGAATGCAAATGAAGAAAATGAAATATACTGCAGTACAGCGATAGTTTTGCGACAATATGCAACAACGTACAGAGGTCGTAAGTTCTTTTTGTAAACTGTGGTTTTATTATTAAAATACATATATAAGATGCTTGTGATAGCTCACCTCTTTTTAATGCTTAAATGTTCGTTTAGTATTGTATTATACAACTTATATTGAACATATTTTTTTGTTTCTTTTTTAAATTATTATTTTTAAGAAATGTCAACTTAACCAAATACTGACAAGTGACAACTAATAAACAGTAGTAATAATTCGACACCACAAATTCGCCACATACATATGGCATGACGTCACTTCCACTATTTATCTTCTCAACGATTCGTGACCGAAAACCTAAAATAAAAAAACGACGAAGGTCCGTCCGTTCTGAGAAGTGGACTTGTTAGTATCACCATTTATTACACCACGGGCTACACTGGCTGAGCTCTCGCATTAAAGGCACGAAATTGAAAAGTCAATTATTCGTAAATGCAGGTAGTTCAAACAAAATTCTCTATATGTTTGCAAAAGTTTAATCTTATTTTTAACATTCGACCATACAAATTCCGAATGTTATGATCCCTAAATTAGCATATTAATTTGTTTGTAAAATTTTAACAACACATACCGTGTTATTTTCTGTATTTTTAATGGTTATATAAATTTTATTTCTTTAATTCATTAATGACCTTCAGCCCACCTGCTGAACTCTTTATTCTACGACTTTCTAATAAACTAGTGGACAAATATCGAGGTGGTTTATTTAAAACTAGTAAAATTACTTCGCTACATATAATTCAAATCTAGCTCATTTAAAGTAAGTTTTAAAAATGGGCAAGCGCATCCTTCCTTCCATAGGGTTTTTATCACCATATTTTAATTAAATATTTTCACATTAACAGTAGGTATTGACTAAGAAAATAAGCTCCTCTTTTTAGAGAATTATTCAAAGATAAATAAAAACATTTAAAATTACAGCTGATGAACTAACAAATCATGTAACTCCAAATGTCACTCTTTTGTTTAAAGTTTTTTGAAAGCTCTACCATATTTTTTGTCGAAAACAGTTTAAATGACTGATGAGTATATAGTAAAAATATTCTTAAAAGAATTTCTAAAATACAAGCTAACGTGACCTCCAATTATTTCTTAGCTTTTAGTTACACTATGTTAGTATATTTTAACAGATGCAAAGTTGAATAGTACAGAAAGTGTACACATATGTTTACGTTTTGTTTTCTTAGAGAGACTGACAGACATGTTTGGGTATAGCAACTTGAGAAGTATTCGACTAACTTAGACGTAACTTAAAGTTCATAGAAAATTCATAGAAATTTATTTATTACAAATACATACATTACAGTATCTTTACTCTTTATATAGATAAATTTTGATCTTCATCAGTAAATACTTAATTTACGAGTATATATTATGATTAAATAAAAGTTATAATAATGTATTTGTAGCCTGATATGTACATAAAAAGTAAATATAAGTAAGGATGTTACTTGGAACAACACAAAGCACATCGCGTGATACCATAACGTTAAAAGTCAAAGAATCCAACCTAAAATTTGACCAGTTTTTAGCAAATGTATTTCTGTTATTGCAAGTGATTACAGATGTCGTTCGTTATTAGGAACCTGTAATTAGGTACCTGGAATACCATCGATATATCGATATACCAATTAACATTGGGCACTTCTCTTTAAGTTGTAATGTACGAGTTAGTGATTTCTTTTTATCGATAAAGACTGTTCGGAGAAATGGTCAAATCAAGTCCGTCAATTACGTTACGTTAGGATTGTTTTTGGATGGGTGGCCTTTGATTCTTAATTGTTCTTATGTAGTTAATATTGCCAAAAATATTTTTTATAAAAGAATGTTTTAATCTATGCATATTATAAAATTTTGATTGAGAGTTTTTGGAAAAATTAAAAGAGTGATTATTATACAAAGGTCAAAACTATAATTTTCAGAATTGTTGTCTTCCTGTTAGTGCATCGCGAAAACAAATAGACAGTTTTTGATGAAAATAATTATATTAGTAGCTGGTCTGAGTCACAATGGTGGATTCACTGCAGTCCTTCACGCTGTTATACCTACTCGTACTCATATGAGCAAAAAATGTGATTAATAAACGATGTCATGCTATCGTGATACTCTACATGACCTTCACGATAAGATTATCACTAATAACAACAACGATTAACACTGTACATACCAATATTGTAATATTGTCAAAAAATATATAGCCTTGTGAGGGTTTGTTTAATGAAACTGAGTTTCATCTTAATTTTTTATTTATACGTATTAGGTTGTTTTTATGTAAGGAACAAATTTTGGATCGACTGAACCTATTTTGATTTTATAAATTCTAAAAAGTAAATAAAAATTCCGCCACTCAAGTGATTTTTTAATCATTTATATTTTAATCGGTCATAGTGTAATCTTAAAATTGATTTGTTCGGAAATAATCCTTCCTATCAAAGGAATTCACCTAAAATCAAAGTTTTTAGTTCCACACAAGTATGATAGTCCATAGATATTCCATATCTAATGTACCTACTTCAATTTACCATGTAATATTTACCGTTACATACATTTTGGGTTAAAAACCAATATTCGCCACGTGTAGATGTAATACACTATGCGTGTTCCGCGTTAAAGCTGATAAGCTATCAATATGATTTTCGATATATCGACATCCATCACTGCTGTCCGAGGATTTAGATAGGGATTTACCGAGATTAGCCCTTTGCTAGTGGTTTTGGGATCAATGGGAAATGAAAAATCCCTTTTTAGTGTACTAAATTCATAGCTTTAATTGATTAATTGTTATTATTATATTTAAATAGCTTTGTCACTTTCTTTTAGTTGTAGAATGTAGAAGAAAATTTTTCATTCGATTAAAACTTCGTGCTTAGAAACATTTTAATATTCAAACGCTTACGCATATTATAAGGATTGGTCTACGAATGTTTTTTGATTGGCTGATGCTAGATGCTAGTCGTCTGCCAGTTGGACGAGTAAAATAATTTAGTCGTCCAACAATTGTTGGACGACTAAATTATTTTAAAGGCTAGTCATCCGATAATCGTATTAATAAAAAATGTATTATTCGACCGACTACTGTCGGTTTGTACGAATATCTATCACTTTTTTGATTTCTAATATAAAATAAGCGATTTTTATGTGCAGGATATACCTATGCCAAAAATAAAAAAAAATAACCTTAACCTACCGAGCTGATAATATATTATTAAGATCCCACCCACTTTTAAGTCCAAGAGTTTTTATATGTAAAAGAGCTGCAGGCTCTATAGAGTCGTCCTATGAAATTTACATTACTAACACTCACTGAGAGTATGTAGCGTACATCAAAACAATGTACAAGAAAATGGTATTTTGTAAAAAGTACTATAGAAACGTCCGCAATTGCATTCACGAGTATGTTAAAACTTAAAAAACAAATTGATTTCTCTTTGAGTCATTTAAGAAGCAAAAAGTCTCAGTCGCGATATATCAAACACCAATTGTCGGAAGAATAATATTTAATTTATTCGTCCGCTTATCGGATGAATAGACACATCGTTTTTGATTAAGCTTTAACTCAGATCCTTATTCAAGTTATTCTTACAGTTTAGAAATTGTATTTAAAAAATACTTTAAATAGGATTGAAGTTGTGGCCGCAGGTTTCCTTAATAGATACTGCATTACCATAGACGAAACGCTATTTCTGACTCCCAAACGTAGCAACTAAACCGAGTGAGTCATACAATAAACAAAGGTCACGCTTTCGGTCATTTATTTGAAAAGTCATTATATAATGACGATCATTAATTACAAGTTAAGGGGCACTTAACATTTTATCTTGTCATCTAAATGGTCAGTGAAAAGTTCGACTGTGTTAAGCTCGCACTCCACTAAGAGTTTGCGAGAGAATCTATTTAACTTGTTGTATTATACTACTTACCCTATGTATTTATGAATTGCAGTATGTGTTACAATTTTATTTGAGTTTCATCTTTAATCTTTTTTTATTAAATGGCGGTCTAAAGCCCGAACCGGCTGATTTTGAAGGGACTTTCACTGCAAGACAGATGATGTTATAAGGAGTCACTTAGGATATTTTTATTTATAAATGGGGTTCTGCACAAAATTACTCAACGTGTAAAGTATATAATACGTATCTATGAGTTAATAAAAGGAATGCGATTGTTAGAGTTTATGACTAACAATCGCACTCCATTTATTATTTTCAATATATTATAATATACATTGCATATATTACTTAACGGACAGAAACTGACAAACAAAATAAATATGTCTATTCTAAGAACACTTCGACTTGCCAATCGAATTTTATTACAACGAGTGCATATATAGATATTATTGTAATTAATATTCATACTGTAACCATTGATCAAAGAATGCAAAACAATGCAACTGTTGGCGTTTGTCACCCTTAAACCCTTTTATGCCTAGTATTTTTTTTTTCAAATTGTTCTGTAATTAAGGTTAGGTGGAGGCCTCTTAAACTCTTTGTTGAATATTGCTTGCTACATTGTAAAACGAATAAATTATTTCTTTACCTCAGCTTGTACTTTTAATAAGAGTAACAAAATGTTAAAGAGTTTATTTTCCTATTATGCTGTGCTGAATCTCATATTATACCTCACTACATAGTATAAAACAAAAGTCGCTTCCTGCTGTATGTCTGTCCCTATGTGTATGTATGTTAAATCTTTAAAACTATGCAACGGATTTTGATGTGATTTTTTGAATACATAAAGTGATTTAAGAGGAAAATTTATTTGTATATACACTAGCGGATTTCGTGGCTTCGCTCGCGCCAGATCTAGGGACGAAGCCGAGCGAAGCGAGGGTCAGTCGTACTATATAAAGTGAGCAATAGCCCAGTAGTGAGGCGATTAATAAAAAAAGTAAAGTGGGATCAAATACTAGCTTTCGCATCTCAGATATTTTCATGTGCGTACCTTCTTGACCTGTCATGATTACCATTTGCCTAATGACGAAGGAAACCATTGTGAGGAAATGTGCATTTCTAAGGAAAGTTAACAAGTTTTTATGTTACACATTATGTTTAAAGTCCTTAACTACTACGTACTGCCTAATTTCTCTAGAAGGGAAGCCCGTTAATAATTAACGTCATCTAATTGTTCTATAGTTAATATCCAATCAGCACTTATAATGATCGGTGAGCATCTGCGAGCCATACATGGTACATGCATCTGTAGTCGAAAAAATCATAATTAAAATACAAGAACAAAGTTATACAAATTAACAATATGAATATGTAAACTTATGTAAAGACTACTAGTTATATGCACATTTTTTTATAAAAACCACTGTTTCATGTTAAACATTATCTTTTCTTGCAGTTTTTTAATAGCTGTAATTAAAAATTATACTGCATTTTTTGTTTTTTAGTCGTTATATTTCTATGAAGTGAAGTAAATGTGAAATATATTTGCATTATTAATGTATTGTCCACAATATATTACAGTGGGTAATACACTACTCCAGTTTTTTCTTCCTCTGCTATATAAGGAATATGCGACGTTATGTTTAAATATCAATCAATCTATATTTGATCATGTTGAGTATATTTAAATTCTAAAAGGTTGGTAATAAACCTATATAGTAAATACTACAACAATAAACAAAATGTACCAAACAAGGTATGATATTAGTAACGGAGAGACCTGATACTTTGAAACCGTTTTATTGTATATAGAATTGTTGAGGTGTTTAATAATTTACAGCAATACTACAGTTGGAAACTTGGAAGTTAATACTCGTTAGAAAATTTTTTTTTCAAAAGCAGTTTCATTGATCTTTCCTATTAAAAGTTAATTAAAGTAACAGTTATATTTATTTGTGACAATCTTTCATTTTATTATGTTTTCTTAATATAACACGTCCATACAATAACCTTACCACAATTTACTTAATAAATTACTTATCATTCATTACATACCACTAACAATGGCTACTCAATAGACCGTTAAGCTAAATGGTCATCTAAAAATCTATCGTACCCTTGTCTAGGGGTAAACACGTCCGAGTGGGGTAAACTGATTCCCTCTATCCAATTACTGCCCTATAAAAGATATCAGGGTACTATTGTAGTATCACACGACTTATGTCGAACATGCGAGATACTAAAAATATTTTTTTCGAAACTTTATTATAAAATATATATTTCATGTTTAAAATATCATTAGCTCTAAATGTTAGTAATATTTAATGACAATATCTTAAATACTTTACAATTATTATTATTGATATCCACAAGATGGTAAAATTAGATATTAAATCATTTAGTTAAGCCATTCACATAATATTACGTCCTACTTTACAAAATGAAATAAACCTAAAAACCACCTACTGCTTTTATCGAACCAATTCAAATATAATTATCGCACGCTATAATAATAGTATCGCAACTATCACTAAGGTGTCGAGATTTCAACGCTTCATTGGGCCTTTAGTGAGAGGAAATTCGTTCCGAATTAATGATAGCGGAAACATCTCGATTTGTTATATTTTTTATTATCTTTAATATTGTTTGGGGAACCCTGGAGTGGAATTAATCGCTATTTTCTGGTATTCCATTTATTACTGAATGATTTTTAATGTGGTCTTTATCGTATATGAGATATTAAATGTGTGATTCAGTTAGTACATTAGTCAGCTGGATGGAGTGTATAAGTAGTGAAATAATATATTGGCTTTAAAAACGTTTAAATCTCCGATTGTTTAAATGCTTTTTTACTATGTAGTTGTTTTAATTAAAATTAGGTGTTTTAAAGTTAATATTACCGTACGTTACGTATAATAATATGATCAATGGAAGATACGAGTAGGATAGTACCTATGAGTGTGTTATGCGTCTGATTACACTCGAGTGGAGATGCGAGATCTGCAAGTAAACAGTATTCAAAAATAAAATGTATACAGATTGATAAATACAACGTAGTTACGTGAATGTAAAGGCAGCTATTAACCTCGCGTTACATTAGACAAGTTTATGTCTGCGAATTTGCTCAACAGGTAGTAGAATAAGTCTTTATCCAAAATGTATTTTTATTCCAATTTTCACTATGATAAACTAAGAATTTTCTAATAATATAAAAATAATTAATAGTTATTACTTATTACGCTTGTGATAAAAGAATCGTTTTGTTAATGATCATAAATACTTATAAACATTTGTTTAATTTTAACTTTATTATATCATTAATACTGTCAATACAAGAGTGCTTCATGTTCTGTTTAATAAAGCATGTAATAAATAATAGCCATTAAAAAAGCGGTCTCGATTTAAGCAAAAAGCAAAGCGTTAAAAATGTGTACCTACTTGTAATGTGATTTATTTACATAGGCTTGGTAGAATTATAATTTACACCTGTTACTAAAACTGTTTTGATAGATTTAAATAAAAAAAACATAGTAAATAAACAAACTTCTAATTAATATTTTTTTGTTTAAGGAGAAGTCCGGCGAGCCTTATTCCGGTAAACTATCGGTGAAGGCGGATCTAAGTCCTGTATTTGGTAAGTACTAAAATAACTATTAAGATGAATATAAAAATGATTTTATTTTGGTAACACTGGGCTAAAGTTAATAAATTACCATTTCAATTGTCAAAACGTAAACTGGTTCCTTATCCTGCGCAGGCGCAGGTAACATCTTTTCGAAATTAAAAGGCTCGCGCATATCAGTATAAAATTTAGTACTATATTATTCAGATACTGCTAAATCTTTGAAAAACATTAGCTCTAAATAGATTTACAATTCAACTTTGTCAAGTCATTTCAATTAATTGACTTTAAATATGCGTGAATGTTTTTTTTTAAAAAAAAACCTTTACTTTGAAATAGTAATAAAAACTAACATGCATAAGGCATGTCCGTATTGTTGTAAATTAGACTACCAATTTCGAGAATCTGCGATAAGACTGAGAATAAAAATAATAAATTTAAACCAGTTTGAGGCAATGCCCTTGTTTAATTCAAGTTTGTAGCTGAATGAAATGTGAAGAAACCGCCATAGTGACAATTTTATACCACTAGTTATGACTAGCACGTTCACATTGTCTTAATTCTTTGAATATGTTTGTACATATTAAGTTTAAATGGGCACTTAAAATAAAAATTGATTTGGATTTTTAGTTCCAAAAGCTTCTGCTAGTTATGTAAGCAAGACAATATACAAGTAGATGTACCTTATAGTATATTTTATAGGTACTTATAAATACAAGCGTAACACACGTTTATCATAATAGATCATAAGTAGTAAATAATAGAAATTGATAAAATGACAACAACAACTTACATTGACAACTGAAACACGTTATGGTTTTTAGTTGATAACAATATTTGGGTTATAAGAACGGGATGGACAGATAAAAATAATCAATTCTCTACTTCACAGCAGTTTGTAACGTTCTAAATTAGATTTTTACACGTTCTACTACAATTTTGTTTCTGTAATTCGGTTTGCTTTATTCCTTACAAATGTAAATATCTTACTAAGAAAGATACGATTGTAAGTATAAATAACATGTGCAGGTGTTTTTGAGGGAAAAGGCTGTTAAAATTTTTAAATATTAGATTCCCCGTCGAGAAAATAATAAGGCATAGGTATTAAAATTGTAAATTATCATTTAAATACTCATTCATCACGACTAACACTATATAATTTTATGAAATCATAAATAAGACTCAACGTGATTTCGATAAAAATTCCACTTTCCAATATGTCTTCGAGTGATTGAGCACCAAGGATAAAAAAGCTTCCCTTCGCTGACATTTTTGTAAGTCCTTCTCCTTTTATGGATATTTTGATAATAATTAATTACTTTGACACTTATAAATTAATTGATTGACGCAATGGCATTGTACTTATTACAGAGGTTGTAGGTTTGATTCTCATTTTGCGTTTATCTTGAAGTAGTAGTAAGAACGTAAAGAGTAGTAGTAGCTCTAATAAGCATAATATGTTGTAAGAAACCTCAAATAAAGCAGATTCATATAACGTTTTTATAAAACAGTAGGTATAAAGTCAACTTTGTTTAATCCTTAAATAACAGCGTCTTCATTATACTACATTGTAGACTATCTACAATATTAATGTGGTTTTTATGGAACGTTTGGTTTATTATAAGTTCATATTAACAATGTAATTAAACAGTGTTTGCTATTAAATTTTCTTAACTATGGAAAAATAATATAAGTACTTTCACTCAAATCTTAAATCCAAAAGGATAAAATATTAGATGAATCATCAATAGTAAATCGAATGTAAAATTGTTTTCAATAGATTCGAAGGTGGGAATTATCGGGCCGGTAATGCGGCCCATGGAGACCATTATGTGAGAATTATGTGTATTTTATCGCCAGCTTATAATCATCTGTCACTATCGTTACAATATTTTCGTATAATTTCATCTGACTCCACCTCCAGCTAGTGCTCTTCGATTTGAGTTATCGAGTTTAAATAATTATGTATATATATTTTTTATGTTGTTTGTCCTAATAAAGGATTTTGGTAAAATTACAAATTATATTGTAATATGTTATAGTTCTAGTTAGTGAAACTTTACTGTTAACTTTTGTAATTATAATCTTTACGTAATCGTATATTATTATAATTCGCGAAGCGTAATTATATTACATAGTAAAAAAAGAAATAAATAAATGATCCATATAAAAATATTAGTAATTAAATAATAATTGCGCTGTCGCAGAAAATTTTTGAAAATTTTCAGATTCTGATTAGAAAATAATAATTTATTTATTTAAAATATAGAAAAATGCACAAAAACATGATAAATATGGCATAATCAAATAGCCAAACTATATTTTATACAAAAAAAATGCATGACGCGATGGTTTTTAAAGAGAGTATTCATAATATTCAAAACAAAATATCTACTTTTTTTAATCATAATGAACAGTAAGAAGAAGGAGAAATAAGTTCTCGAGCTGAGTTAGGAGAAGAGTTTAAGAGTTACGCCAAAACACTGCTTAACCATTAGATATTTCACATCAATAAAAATAGGCGTGTGATAAAACCCAACTTTTATGTAAGAAGATATTTTATATCAGACTTTTATTAGAAATCAATCTATATCAAACATTTGTATCGATAGTTCTCCATCACTAGTTCGCCCGTACGCCTCGTTATTTGTTGTTATTAGTGTCGTTTTTTGTTATTTTACCACGGGATGTTTTCGAGGAACCGGTTCTCTAATCTGATCAGATCGCCACGACTCTGAGCGAAGAAAAAAAGTATAAACCAAGTGATGTACAAAGAGTATTGGGAAGTATTTTATGGGAACCAAGAAGCTCCGGCCGTTAACAAGTTTTGAACTTTGGTTGATCAATATACATAAATAATGATCAGTTTGTACGCTTGCTATCATTAGATAAAGATAGTTGTAACAATGCTAATATTTTATTGTATTTCATATACAGTATTTATATAATATGGAACATGAAATATAGTGCCTGGCCGGACTAGCTTCGTTCGGTGTAGTTATAAAATATGATATTTATGTGAATAAAAGTTTCGGAAAAACTGCTTGTATAGATAAACTTAAAAAGCTAAACCTTATATTGTATACTAGATTTGAACCATATCATTGAAGCTCTGTCGGAGATACACTAAATTTTATATATGTATTTATATATTGTATACTATATAATATAAATAATTGATCATTTAATATAAGAATAAAAAAAAATTAAAATCACGCTCTATGGATACATAATAATCAATTAACTTTAAACAATACTGTGATATACGACTATAATTAATTAAAGTTGCAGTGCATAGAAATAAAAAACATATTTAAATATTGCAAAGGGACAAAAAACTTAGACAAATTAAATATCAAGAAGCACGATCGATCAAAATCCATCCTTAGATCGATAAATAAATGATCTGTGAAGTCCATAACGAGTATATAAACACGTTTTACTTGAGGAAACAAGAAATAAACAGACCGCCAAGAAAGCAGTAATTACACTAAAAACTTCAAATAACTCTAGAATTCATTCATTCTCTCTTCAAAACAAGTGTGAATTATTTTTGAAGCTCGATTAATTTAATTTACACTTTACGTCTAAACGCTTCATTTATCACTCAGTATAATCTACTAGTATATTAATACTTCACAGTCTACGGATTACGTGTGTTCAACACATTTTTTGTCAACTTTTGAATGCCAAGTTTGATGTCCACTATCTAATGTTATGAAAGGTTGTCAATCTATCAGATAAAATATATTATTTCCTAGCGATTTTAGCATCGATTATTTTATCTAAACACATGGACTTAATCTCTCCTACAAAATAACATAAATATATGTATTTGACTAAACTTGATGGACTATCACTAATGCTTGTTATGTTAGGCTTCACACTTGTCCAAAGAAGCAACATTAGTTTTCTTCAGACGCGTATCCGATCCATAATTCCACATTCGAGCACAATCGTTAAAATGAGCTACGCTATTCATCCCACTCTACCAATCCTGCTCTGATACTTTTCTCTCGCGAACATTTGCCATTGATTTCCAGTCCTGGCTACCTGTTGTTTTATGTCATTATATCGAAGTTCTAATTGGAACTTGATACGCGTTCACAATTAAGCCGCGTCGTTAGATTAACGAGCTTTTTGCACTATCAACCAAGTCACACGACAGATAGATAAGCATATATTATATATTATTTCTCAAAGGAAAGTAATTGGCGTAATCAACATTAAGTTAGATCGTTACGCTTATTCAAATAAGTGTTTTTTGTTTCGCCATTTATGGTCCGAGTATTTAATGTCAGTCGTTCCTTATTAGGAAGTTTTTTTACTAGCATTGAATATATTCCAAATGCCGTCACCTGTTTTATTAAGAATTATCTCTTTTTTCTTATGTAGCATCCTAAAAAAATGCGCTTACCACATTTTTTGTTATAGAATGTGACAATGACATGTGACAACTATCAAGTTACAGGAGAAATTTATGTACTGTTTCGGTCGACTTTAATTTCTAAAGCGAATTAACGATACAGTTGACTAACGAGTAGCATAACTACCGAGTTGTTTAGTGCAATTATGAATTATATTTTATATAACGTACAATCAAACTAATATAAATAAATCTTTCCCATAGTTAAGATTTTATTATAAATCTAGTTAGTAGATATATAAAACTAATCTGCACCTCTCAGGTACAGACTGATAGGATTACTGCAAAGCTGTCCGCTGCATATAAACATCAATCATTCTTATCCACAAGAAATAGTGTTTTTATTTAAACTAAGGCATGATTATAGCAGCGCAATTGTATGATAAACCACTGCTGAATTACTATGGGAGACTTCATGCCTGTCACATTTCTTACACATATGATGAGAATCATGCTAGTTGTAAATGTTGACTCACTACATCGTTTTTTCAGTGGATGTTAAAGCGTTTTAGGATTTAACAAATCTATACATACAATAAAGTTCTCATTGGAATTTAAATATTAAATAGTGTTTTAATTAATGTAATTGAAATAGTTGTTATTATCGATGCGGAGGCGAAATTAATAGTTTATTAGTTTTTTTGCTGTCTGTTTGTTTGCCGCATCACGAGCAAACTAATGGACAGAACAGATTTTGATTAAAGTATGATGTACATGTATATACCTACTGGGTCAACGTATAGTATACTTTTTACTACGGGTAAAATTTCCGTTGTGAGAATTCTACTGATACTAATGCATTTTATTACACTAACCAAAACTTACCTATAGATTAAATGACATTTATTACATAACAAACGTTAACATGTAATGTTTTGTAAATAACGATAAGCGCGGAATAAAAATAGGTTGGTTGAAGTGATTTTAAAATCACTAGGGATTTAAGTTTGCAACATCGATAAGACAGATAGAAGCCATCAAAACCATGTGACTCGATAAGTTTCAATGGCTAGGATTATTTATCTAAGCAAAACAGAGTAGGTGGACCTCGCCTAAACAAACACTTGCCCGCAATCTGACGTGACCGCAGAATTATGGAATCATACAATGTCCGGTCCGGAATTGGATTGGCCCTCCCAGGTAGCATTGATTTTTTATCTCACGTAATATAATACACCAGCTATAATATTAAATTTTAAAGTTTGAATGTAAATGTGGGAGCGTTACACTATCTATAGGTAGTATTATATAATAAAATTCCAATTGAGTCAAATCTGCACATATAAATAGTCATTATTATCGATACAGATTACAAATCTATAGTTTTTAGAATTTCTGTCTGTCTGTTTCTTTGTCTGTATGTATGTATGTATGTATATATGTGTCTATCTGTCTATCTGTCACGATATAAAAGCTGTACAGATTTAAGTGAAACTTAGAATAGAAATAGCTTATATTCTAAATTACACATAGATCACTTTTTATCGTACTGACTAACAAACGCACCTAAGTAGTACGTATGTAAGTAATAAAATCATCGACTAATTTCATCATTGGATTCAATTAAGATACTTTTCTATTCGTCGTTGGATACCGCTCAGGATTGTACTACAGTAATTAGGCCAAGACTTTGGCTGGATGTTCTTAATGAATGCCTCAGTTAATACACGTGTCTATTTATCCAAAGAGGACCCGCATGATATCACTAATCCTATGTTAGTTTTTACGTTTTCAAAGCTAGTAAAGTTTATAGATTGAGTGCTTTAAAGCGATCTGTTTTCCAAATAACATAAAAATTAATTTTGTAGGAAAACAAAGCATAGAGAATGACAAAAATATGGATTATGGACTTATTATTAACGGGTTACACTTTCTGATAATTCCGGTCAACCCATAAACTTCCGGTCATGATTAGTTTACTGTGTCATAGAAAATTTAATGATTATAAATATATTTGGAGTTAAATTGAAAGGTATTTCATTTCATATGCTAAGATTTATACGGAACTCAACGTGGGAGTTCCACTCGCATTGATCGGTTTTGTGAATTTATTATTAGTGAATCGTAATAAATTGTATTTTTAGTGGACCATAACACTGAATTTATAGTCTATTTAATTTATGTTATTGCTAACATTATTATATGTCACGTCCTACTGTGACTGGACCTATATATATACCTATACATTTGTATGTAAGCTGATCTTTGTACATAAGCTCCTAAATCGATAAAGTCAATTTTAGTAGTACATTGAGTTATAAAATCAATAACTATAAAAAATGAGAGACGTTTGAATATTATATTATTCGCATTATATCAAATATCAAATTTATATTTATGGCTACATTAAGTTTATTAAACTTCTTTTATAATATATAGCTTCCTGAAACAGACAGCTGCTTTTTTAAATATTATAAGGATTACTAACAATTCCCGCGGCTCCGTCTGCGTTTTAATCACTATTAAAGAAGGAAGACGGTTTTATAAGCAATTACTACTTTGTACATGTATTTAGATTGTCATTTGTTTTGTAGACCTATAAACAAAAAAAAAAAATTTAGGTTTATAAGTATTTCTTGATGCCAAATAATATTAAAAATCTGGATAGGGCTCCCCTTATCATCTAGCAGAATAAAAAATAGCCTATTGAATAGACGGGCCTTGGTAGGTCTGAGAATAGGTCGTAACAAAGGTATTCTGAGACCTACCAAATTTACATAAATAAAATTCATTAAAATTAGTTAAGCGGTTTCACTCCTCACAGTAGATTTTTATATGTTAGAAGATGTATATTAATTATACCATAAACAAATATTTTAATGCTGAATAGCAAAATTGTTTTTAAAATGTTTGTACGCGTTTATGATTTCAATCTTATCGTCAATAATCAAATTTAATAGTTATTTGAAGCCATCAGTAGCATCGGTGTAAGTTCCCGTGTGTACATATGTCGTTACCTCACATTACACGTCTGGTCAATATTTACTTAGGCAGGACCCGACGTGGTGTTTCCGAGAACGTATGTAGTTATGGCTATGAGAAATATTTTAGGGTTTCTGAACTACGTCAAAACTTTGTTACGTCTGTCATGAATTGTGTTTTTTTTGGATTAATTACAGAGCGTCATAGTTCTCTAAAGCTAAAAGCTCTTTAAACGGAGATTTAAAAAAAGCTATTATTTTTAGATATATGTATAAATTTATCTTATAATCATATCTTTAATGAAGCTTTGGTTCTACACATTTTAAAGTTAAACATTTTATCATACTAACGGTTTTTATAAGAACAAATCTTATAACAATAAAAATTAAGCGCGTGAAATAGTTAAACTATACTGATATTGCAGGACAGAGTGTGTTTATTGAACTCGGTAATCTCAGGAATTACTAATCTTAATATTTTTTTCGGTTTAAAATATCTTTTTGCATTACATATCCCGTTTTTTGAGGAAGACTTATATAGGCTTTAAATCATCACAATATCTTACTAATATTATAAATATGATGTTTGTTTGTTAGTATGATCCAGAACGGATCTCGATGAAATTAGACACAGAGGTAGTCCACGCGGGCGAACCGCGAGCGTTCGCTAGTACATAATATATAGACTACATATCTGTTTAATACTAATTTATATATTTATTTGAAAGGAATGCATATTCTATATGTATATTCTCTTCTCATTCTTATGCAATTCAATTTTATTAGACAACACACCTTAGTTTCACTAAACAACATAAAACAGTAAAGCTACATAATTAAATTAGTTCTACTTGAAATGATTACATTTTATATATAACTACATTACGCTTACTTATTTACAAGTACCTTTTCTCTGACCGTACGAAACTAACTAAAATAGCTTAAACCATTAGTTAAATTTGCTATTAAAATCAACGCAGAAATTCAGAAAATTGACCAATAACCAGTGTCTATAAACAAACAACAATTTATTTATTAATATTATTTACGTATTCAGAAACCAGCCATATACCATGCCTTACTGTGATAACTTAATGAGGTGACGCTTATTTGCATATATTGCCTTTTATATGTGATTCCTAGTAGATATATTGCTAAGAAAATAAATAAAGCGAGGCAGTAGACACCATTTAATTTAGAACGACATTGAGTTAATAATCTTATGGTCCATACTCCAGTATAAAAAAAAATTGCTGATTTGTAAATTGTAATGATGATTTTTGTATGATTAATGTATTTGTAATTAATGATTAATTTATTTTTAAGCTGTAAATTTTCAAACTACTACGACATACTACTAGGAAATACTTATACAGTTTCCATGGGTTATTGTTCTATTACGTTTTTAATGGGGATAGAAACTTGCCTGTCCCTATCCAACCCATAAACTTTCTATGCAAAATAGAAATCCATCGGTCTATTGCCTTAGTAGTAGGTACTACTTATAACACTACAGATCAATATCTGTAAAATAAGGACAAAACACTTTGACAGAGAAAATGCTTATATATTTTTTCTACTGTTTTTGTTGTTGTTTTATAACGCGTAATTTTATTTCATACTAGCCTTTCTCGCGGCTTCGCTCGCGTTTGAAAGGCTCCTATTGGTCGTAGCGTGATGGAATGGCCTATAGCCTTCCTCGATAAACGGACTATCCAACAGAAAAATAACTTTTTAATTCGGACCAGTTGTTCCTGAGATTAGCGCGTTCAATCAAGCAAACAAACTTTAGTTTTATCATATTAGTATAGATATGTAATATGTTTCTAAAGTTATCGTCATTTCTGGCAAAATGCTTACACTTCTTTACATTTATTATAATAGTTTAATAAATTGCAAAAATCTTTGTTGCATATTGAAATATGATGTCACAGTTTCATACCTAATAAAAATGAAAATTGCTATTTATTTTCCTGGAAGTAATACGCTTTATATCGCATTTTGATTGCTATTTACTGTCAATTAACATATCGTAGGATATCTTATCAAGTGAAATATCTAAACTTCCATATAAAAATGTCATATTTTCATTTTTAATCACAGCTGATGTAATACATTTATAGTATTGGATCTAATACATCTATAGTATTGGATCTAACATCTATAGTATTGGATCTAATACATCTACAGTTGATCAATAGTTTACAACTAGTACATATAAAAGTTTCTTGCTTTTATAGCAATATTAATGTTCACCTTTGCTTCGAATGGTAATAAGGATGGAAGTTTAGTGGCTTATAATTATCCTCATGATGCTACTTATTTCCTTGCCATATCATTTTCATAGTGTAGGTATTCAGTGCTTTAAGCGTAAAAAGCTAACTAACAAACAGATTAGTAACTTTCCCATATATAAAAATAGTGTAGATTAACTTTGTAAAAAATAGGACAGTCCATATTAAGCACTTCTCACAATTTCTGCTACGTATTAGATTTTAAAGTGTATATAATTTTTAGAAAAATCATTATCTATCTTATTTCTTTACATTATAAATGCTTAAATCCATTAGGCGTCGTATTATTACAATCTATAGCACTCATCAAAATAATTCCACGCTTACAAAACAAATTACCGACAAATTGAAAGAGCTTCATCATTGTAACTGGTGTTTCTGCTCAATTAAAATATAAGTATTATGATATTACAACTAAGGTGTGTTGTCTTACTGTGCTTACCCACTTCTATAAATAATAGGTTTAGATAAAAAAAAAATTAAAATACTTTAATGTTAGCCATTAAGACTATTAATATAAATGCGTAGTTAAAATGTTGTGTTATCAGTAAGAGAAGATATTCTTCTTTTCTCTATATACTATACCTACTATATATTCCTAAAAATCTACTTGAAAAGTATGTTTGTTTATACTAGTTACAGTCAAGTGCAAAGTCGCCACAACTTAATTTTGATATCCTTCTTAGCTTCTTTATAGCTTATACATATACAATAGTTTACATGTAACCATAAATAAAACAACTTCACCGTTAAGTTAAATACTTCACTTTAAACACTTTAAAAAATTATTCGTTGGAATTCCTCATAATAGTTTAGAAAATACTTACTATTACTCGATATAATACTTATTCGGTAGGTATAAGTATTACATTTTTCTTTAATTACCACCTGCGGTAAACTCATTTCCTGTGCGCCATAAAAATATAAATTTGACATTTACGCTACTATTATAGTTTTAGGACTATTAGTAATCAATGATAATTATAGTTGATGTATTAAATCGTAAAAGTCAAACAAAATTACATATATTTTTTGTAAACGGCCGGATTAAAAGCTATCATGGTCACTTAAATTGCTTAATTTACGTATTACATTTAGATAAATATTTTAAAACTCAAAATCAAAGTGTTCAGTCATTTATTTTAAATTAAGAATGTAACATACATAATGTTTAGAATATTTCCATGTGTATAATATGAAATTTAAACCAAAGTTATTAAATGTAATTAGGTAACTATAATAATTAATAAAATAATTTTGGCATTGATAATCAAAAGCCATTAGAAATTTTGTGAAAATAAAAGGTAAATGATTTTACACAGTTTAATTTTATAATCAAGTTATAATTAAGTTGAAGAAAAATTAAGTGTATTCTAGTCTAGTCAGATAAACAGGACTAAAATAAAAACGATAAAAGCAGCAAAAACTGTATTTTAAATCGGTCAGTCGGTCAGTAACAATGCAATGCATAGGCGACAAAAGACACTCAGTCACTCCACGGGAACTATTCTACACCCTATTCTTTTTCAAACCTCTTACATTTTACGGCAAGTATCCGGCCGCAGACACAGTAGCGCACAATTATACGTGGAAATTACTCACGCAATTTACCGTCTGCGGTGTAGTGTTTTAGATTTGTTATACGTCTAACTATATTTTGGTCTTTGTTTGTAACGTATACATTTTATTTTATGGACATATTTTGTCTTTATATTCCATAAAAGTTATTAAAAGAACGTAAATCTTTACAAAAAGTATCTACTATTGTATCTTTTTCTTTCCTAAAAACTTTCAATCTATTGTGAACGTCTCAATTGATAAGTTATATTATTAGAACATAAGCAGTATTGATATACCTCGGCTGTAAGCAAAAACTAGTTAATTTACTAACTAACTGGTATTTTTTATATATTACAAAGAAAGAAGTTTTCATTTGAATAAAGGCAAATTAGTTTGTTAAGCTCTTAATATTCAAGTTAAGCTTTCATGAACAAAGCACATTAAGAAAGTTACAAAAGGATCCTTTCCATTACATTTAACACCAATTATATTTGAAGTGCGTAACTAATAGTGTATTTATTTCCAGGTAAATTTGAGCCGCATCACGCAGCAGGCTTCAACATGGGCTACCTCATGGCGCCATACCCATACGCCAATGGTGGTGCACATCCACTGCCCGTCCCTATGGTCAGTAACGAATTGATTTACTTGCTATTATTAGTTTAAGATCTAAAATTATATATACTATTATTATACATATATGTATCTCTTAAAAATGTCAAATTATAACTATTTATTGAGAAAAGCTGTAATAATAGGTTAAATCTAGTAGCAAATCAATTATATTATGTACACGTTCCTAACTAAAATGTAATTGTCTGAATTAAATAATTCATTTGGTACAATATCGTTTTATAGATATCTTTTTATCTAACAAAACACTTAAAAAATTGAAAAATATATTTAAATAAGTCTATATTTTATTGCCTTTGTACATACTTAAAGATTAATTTTAAAAAATATAATCGATTGACCGGAACGAGGATAATCTTATGACACAATGATTATATTATATCAACAACGAATTATAGATAGCTGACTAGATAGTAGATATGCTGACAATTTTCTTATTTCGTACAATTTATTACGTTTTTAATTTATTGCAACGTTGTTTATAAATAAATCTTTTCTTTATTTTTGTACATAGAACTAATTAGGTACGTACACGATTTAGTTTTTCTCTCTCCCTCCCAGAAGTCCCTCCTGCCCGTTTGCCCCCTTTGTCTCACAGAAAAAGAGCATAAGATGTCATATTGAACAAATCTTGAAAATTCACCTACCTTTGAATACTTTATTTTATGATTAATACATATTTTACTTTCGAAATCACTAAGAGGTACTAGCCTTTTTACGTTATATACTCGTACAATCAATCTATATCTAAAGATTGCTTGAAAGCAAAATATTTAATGTTAAATAACAATACAAAATCTCCTGTCGCTTATAACTAATCTTATCATTGTTATCAATATCGACTCATGTCATATCTATAAATTAATGTGTATTAACAATGTAAACTAATGCTGCTTTCACACTAATAGTAGTTTTTAACAAATGAATAAGTTATTGGTTAGTAAATTATTTTTAACAGCGTATTCAATGAAAAAAAAAACATGTTTCCCAATAATATATAATATAATCGCTGTATATACATTGTATAGTATTAATAATTATTCAAAATGTTTAATTTGTTCAAGTACTGTATAAAATTAAAATTATGTTATTATATTTATAATATACCTAAGCAATATTTGTTCTATATGATTATAATGAAAAATAATATTTAAAAAAAATATACAATATAAACGAAGCCTAATCTAAGATTTGTTAAACGTATAAATCCACTTATCTTTCTCTATCTTGTCAGCATGAGAACTTATTTCATACACTGTACTTATGTTTACAAACTCCATTTTTAAGCGTGTAGGTGTCAAATCTCAACTTTCCTATAGGTAATACTGATAAATGGAACAGGGAACTGTATAAGTTTTAATATGGTTACTGAAGATGTACGTACCATTTACATAATATATTTCAAGCGTTCGCCGTTCATCGTAATCGACTGTAATCAAAAGTAGATATGAGACAAGAACAATATAAGATATAATATCAATTGTATCAACGTTAGTTTTTTAATGTAAGCTTTGTTTAAGCTTATTTAAAATTAAAAAAAAAAACTTGTTCTATACTTCTGTTGCGGATGACAAGTATTTAGTACCGTTAAAGTATTACAAACATTAACAGGTAATGCATGAAAGCCCTCTTATCTAAGAAATGTCCGCAGGCTATGACCTTCCATTAGAGGACCTCTTGTTGAAGAGCTAGCTTGTATATTGTGAAGACAATGTAGAAAAGAAAATATTATGTACTACTTTGCGTATGTATTATTTTCATCGAAATATTCAATTTACAAAATTTCAATAGATCGACTTTTACTGAGGGCTTTAATATTTCATACCCATTCAAAGTATCATATGAATCTGATATTCTGCCACAGCAAATATTCTTGAAATCACAAAATTGAACATTTCTTCTACATATTGAGAGTATCTCATTGATGCGAGGCTATTTTGCCCTACGCAATGACTAAGTTGCATATCAAATATAAGATGTGATAATATAAAAATAAACTTTCAAAAATTTACTTTCAGTATACATATCCCTCTCGGACCGCAGTAATTTAATCGAGATACTATTTTTATCAAATTATTCCTAGTAATAACTGCCACGTGTTCGGATTCGAACCCTAGACTCACCGGAAACGGTAACACAAACATTTTTATTTCTGTCTTCATTCCGCGATGCGCCATCACTGTTTTTATTTCCATCTTTACGTGTAATGTAATAAGTGAGTTCGTTACTGTACATTTAGGGTTGTCAAACGTTTGTAATTTGAAAACCACCTTTTAGCATTGAATTATTTGCTATACATAGTTGTAATACTTGTTTAAATCTAATTACATAGAGAAACAAGAAAGGGTTCGTTTTTATAAATAAATTTATCGGTTTGTTTGTTAAATTACAATGTAGCCTCTGTGCCCCTTAAAGAATTGCATACGGTCTGTATACAATATTTCATGAAGTAAATTTAGGTGTGATAATGTGAAGAATATTCGATTGTATTGATAACACAGTGATGTAATTGTTATCTTTTCGTCAAATATCAAAAATTATATTCTATACGAATTAAAAATAATTATTAATTAATGATTTCTGATAGCTATGCTTTCGTTTACGTTTATAAAATAATTTAAGGGTGGTATACTTAATAATGCTGCGTTAAAACGTCTCTTTGACAACCCTAGAACAAAAAAGTGCACACCGAAATATTCGGTGCGTCACTTTGTGAAACAATTTCAATAACGAGCGGCGATGTCATGTAGAATGTGTTAATTAAATCACATATTGATTATTGCATTTTTGCTTCTCACGTTGCTAAGTGTGCTGTTTGTTTTATGATAACTAAAAGTACTTATAACCAGTAACTGAGATTCAAAAGTCGTCCTTATAGCTTTAATGCCTAAGCCTTGAGCGTCTGACTTCATAATAATTCAAACATAAAATCGATACCATCACGTCAATACTCGATACCTACGAATCTAAGAAAAACGATAACGAAAATATGAAAGTAAAGCGCAACAGGTGGACATATTCTCGTCTCATTCTTTTCTACGTAAGGGAGCCACCCCCGTCACCGCCTCCATGGGGCGGGAAATGAAGAGGGGATGAATTTTCTTTTTACTTTTACGGCTTTTGTCTGGGTGAATGCGGACAGCAATTTCGGGGTCGCTTGCGTTCGAACCAAAATGGATTTTGAATTTGACCGTGTAACGAATTTGGATATTATATCATAATGAAATAATCAAACACTAGTACTTTTATAATAGAAAACATTGTATTATGAGATTTATTAGTAAGATTTTTGTTTATAAAATATAAATTTTAATTTTTCGTTGCCACACGTATAACACTATTATGAAGAAAATAGTTAAATATAATATTTTTTTGTTATGATTACTATTAATCAATACTATTTGTACGTGGCTTACAAATTCATGTTTATAATTTACAATTCATTATTCGTCGCTTACAATTCATTATTTGGTGCTTTAGTGCATAAAAGACATGTTTGTTGTTATTTCAAGCGCAGCCAAGCTTATTGAAATATTATCATGTAATTTGTAATTTTCCGTAAACCAATTGTGTTGGTGATGATAAGAAAATAATTAGTGTATTAATTACCTATACATTGTTATTGTCCGCACACTTATCACAGACCCTTATTTATAATGCTTGAAATAAATTTGCTACCTGAACATACTCCCTATATGATAAAAATAAACTTTTAATATCTACGATGATTTATAATATGCTTATTTCACCTAGATCGATAATAAAACACTGATAAATGCAATTGCGAGAAATATAAAAACAAAATTTTTATTAAGATATCATAAGGAAACGATTCAGGTTTCCTGCTTCATATTTATAGTATAAAGGGTCTTCAATCGAGTATTTTTATGTGTTTTTAAATATAACTGAATACTAAATACATATAAATAATTCGTTATCAATAAAATTTATATTTATTACTTCATTACTTTTGCTCATTAAATTTATAACTTTAAAAAGAGTATGAAAATATAAAAATGTAATCTGAAACTGACATAGCCACATTAAATCGTCTATGTAACCCATGACCAGAGCCTAACCCCAATTATACCATAAGATATCACTCGCCGTATCGAAACCACGTAGTGTCGTGAGAGATCACCCCGAGATGAGATCAGAGTCGTGCCCCATAGAGATGTGTGGTGTTTTGATAAAAATAACTGCTATGTTAATAATTCTTACAACCTTATTTGCCTTTTTATTTTAAGGATCCTACTTAGGGAGACTAATTACATATATTTTCATATTTTTTTATGTCATGCAAAACTTTGTAGAGAGTCTACTTAGCTACTAATAATACTATAATTCTCCATAATATTAAACTGTTTGTAAGAAGACATTAATGTAAAAAAGATTTTTTAATGGCATGAACACTATGCCTCGTTTGCTACATTCAATTCCAGCTTAGTCCATTAGTTTCAGTCGTGCTTACAAAAAACATTAAATTTGAAAAACTGTAATCGGTAAATCTATTTCTATTTCCACCAATATTCATTTGCATCCACAACTTTTCTACCGGTTTAATCGACCAATACATTTCGAACTAATAAAATTATCCAGGTTATATCCAGACTATCGATTTCCCTCATCGCTGCGCACTTAAAAAGAACATTCAATTCCAGTCTCCAATTCGTCTCCGATACTGGGCATAATTCCGCCCGGGAAAATCATTACACACGCCCCGGTAATTCGGATTTCGAGAGGCCCTCGCCGACCCACCCTCCACGCTGCATCTCATTTTCAAATACCATACTAACGACTAAGCCGCGTTTCCTCTAACCTCACCCGGTGCATCCTGCACGAATATCAACTCTATAACTCTGGCAATGGAGACCAAAACGCTCTTTAGAATATCGGGCCGCCATGCCAATCGTAACTTTCTGGCCTATATACTAAAGTTAGAATTTCTTTGAGCTTTCTTCGCAATCGAGCGACCGAATCCCAACTGTAACAACGAGGGTGGACTGGGGTGAGGCTGAATAATAGAGGGGAGGCATCCTCTCTTTATTTTTTCGTGAATTTTTTATTTAAGAAAGGGATAAGATTTTAATGTGGGCGCTCGCAGCCTTTATTACTCGCGATTGCGAGATACTCCATTGTTGGGAGTCTTGATGCGTATGGGGTTTCCGCTTAAAGTATTTTGTATGGGAGATATATCCCGGGACACCGGAGTTATGTCCGTAATGACGTTTTAGGAGATATCTTTTTATTCCGTTGCCGTTTTGTCGAGGGTGTGTAATCAAAGATATTTTTTCCGCTCCAGTGGAAAATTGTAGCTTCTTGCGACTTGTATTGTACCTCGGTGTGTTACTTTATTTTTAATAAAATGTATGCAAATTGTTTAAGGCCACAATTAAGACTTCTTTTTTTTTCTTATACAACTTTATTTTCTAACCTAAATCAACGTGCTGGTTTAAACAATTGTGGTTGAAATAGCATTGTTACATTTTTAATGTTGAGATTCTAATTCTTTACCGTAGCTAAGACTAATAAGGCCCACCGTCTTTGTTTGGTTTAATAAAGCGTTTTCTTCCATTGTTCTTAGCCCTCCCCGTAAATATATTGTGCTGGAGCGCCGTCCTTTTTAATAAGTTTTTCTTCTGTATTGTTTAGTTCCTTGATGTTTACCGCTATAATTCAAATTGTGGTTCTGTTTTAAATACTTATTAGTACTCGCAGAATGATAGTTATACGCTTAAGTTTCCTAGAAAAATGATGAAGCAAATGACGTCGTCTTAATCATGGTTTGCCTATAACTAGCCATAAATAACAAATCAATATCTATATAATTATAAAAAAGTAATTATAAAATTATATTTTCCCAAGTCAAATATCAAAACTTTTGAACTATCAATTATAATATACCTACATCTAAAAAGCCGTATCCTCTTTGTCTTATAATTTGCTTCACGTTTGCCGCACCACTAATCCTACCTTTCAACGACTAATAAGTATTCCGCCTACCAAAAACACCGGAAGCTAGGCCACATTCCCCGTCTCTGTCTGTCCTTGAAACTTTATTATAACAATAGCGTTAATGTGTGGCACGAGTTAAAAGATATAGAGTTTTGAAACAAAGTTTGATATAGTTGTAAATTTTGATTATAATATTTTTCATTTCTTATATATTGTCTTTTTAAAAGAGGTACCTTTACAAACAATATTCTTTTTACCATCTAGAGTATTCGAAATAGTATTTGGATTTTGTCGGGGATTTATTTTGATTTTTGTTTCCCGACGTTTCGAATGCTTTACAGCAATCATGGTCACGGTCAAGACAGTCTCTACTCTATTACTCTACAACAAATTGTATCAAATAAGCATTCATATTTGTATTATTGTTATAGTGAAGAATTAATATTTCAATATTTTATCAAAATGTTGATCAGCTTATTTTAGATCTCTTTGAAGAGGTACAAGTGTGACTGACACAACAATTGTCGCTTTCCTTTCTTACTTAAGGCAACTATACGTTGAGTCACCAAATCGGAAGTATAAATTTAATAATTAATTTACTTTGTCGGCTTTTTTGGGTTCTTTGCGCGTGCCGCTTGAATGTATCGTACTGACATAACCATTGTTTATTACATCTTTATTTCGTTTGATTTTGGACACGTGGCATGACCCTGAAGCATGCACAAAGGAATGTTTAGTTTTAACTTATAAGAGAGTTTCCAGTTTCCTCAGTAAACCGCAAAAGTATATCCTGTAGCTGTTAAGAAATTGATTAAGCATCTTCAAAATATTTTATTAATATTATAATATGTATAATATTATGCAAAAAAAGCGAAATAATGTTTTACTTTGGATTAATGACATAAGTTTAAAAATATAACATACTTACACTTAGAATACATATGTATCATATCGTACACTACATACGCGATCTATACAGAGAAGATAAATACATATTTCTTCCATCGATGTCGCATTTCACTCATAAAAGTATAATTTAGAATCGTATCAGCATAGCGTGAAGGGTTCCGGGGGTGGTAATACTTTTAAAAGCGCCCTAGCTTTGTGCTAGACCTCATTGTGCACGCCGACGGGAAAAGTCGTTCGAAATTAACAAGTTCTCTACACTTTATTTCACGTTATTTTGCCTAGAAATCCTGTGCTGTTATTTCACAAAGAAATACAGGAAAATATTGTAGTTTTGTGTAGATGTTTGTAAATGTAAATAATTAATTATAGATTATTTATATAGTACATTATATTGTAAATTCTAATACAAACTTAAAGATATACAGAGGCAGGTATGGAACCATTTAAATATCGAATCATTAATATTTTTGTATAGCAATTGAAATAGAAAGATATTTATGTTTAAGTACTCGTATATCTAAAATTGGTCTGGTACAAATGCTATTTTGATTCCCGTGTACGATCGTAACGTAAATGCGTTACGAACAAAACTTCGTCATAATTTCAAGCTAGCGCAGTTCCCGTTTTGAATAAGATCATGCGAGTCCATCCCTGCTTGGTAATTGCCTAGAAAGTCCTATTTTCAAACCTCCCTACCACCTAGGAACCCCCCTCGAAATGTGTACACAGAACTCAGCAAAATAAACTACATTCCTTCTGAAATAAGGCTTTTAACTGTTTGAGAAATATTGCCGTGTAGCCCACTGTACTTGACGCAACATGTAGATATCCTGTGCTAGTGTAAAATAACCTTTAATATTAACCACATACGAACTATATGCATGACCGTCGACAATACTCAGTTCCACAGAAATGATTGTGTTACACAGCTGAAGTACAGTTTCGCATTTGGAAAGTTACCGAATTAAATGTCTTTCTAGTTATAAATGCATTTTAGCTGTAGACTCTTTGAACGTATTCAAATGGTTACGATTCCTTGAAAAGAAAACTCCAACACCACAGGTGTCATAGTGAATATAAAATACAATCGTACCAACATTCCACAAATTATTTGGTCAACGGTGTTAATCGTTGGACAGTGAAATAAATATAAATTATTTTCAGTAGCAATTAAACAAATTGAATAATTATGCACTGACTGCCGACGATTAAATAATCGAATACGACGAAATCCCCAATTGTTGGCAAAGTGGCGCGGATTAACCCTATCCGATACAAACCCTTAAACGAGCGTTCAATTTCACACAAGTGTTACCATAAACGAAAATATTAAATCCAATTTACAAACTTACCCCACATATTACCCCTCGATTATCATCTCGAAAAACATGAATTATGACTATTATAACCTCTTAAACCCATTGTACTGCGGTAATCGCCAATTCGTTATAAATACACAGTGTTCCCACCCCGCTTTTGCTGGTCGAAAAAAAAGAATATGATTTTATGGCAGGTTAAATCTATTATAAGCGGGGATTAAGTTATGAATAATATTTCTATTTGCGAGGGGCTGTTAACGAGCTATTTGACACGTTTTGAATCGCGTGCGGTTCGCGGGAACGATTCGTTGATAACCCCTAATTATGATCCATCTCGCCGCTCCGTCGGGTTTTTCAATGTTTGTTCGCTTGACAGGTTGCTTGTAATGATTGTAGTGAATGACATGTTATAATACATGTAGTTATGCTGTAATTTTTAAATTAAACGCTTGTTATGGTGTTAAATATTATTTATGTAAATTGATTGGAGATAATGTTCTTATTATGTTTATAATGTATACTACGAGTATAATATATATATATAGTGCTGCTTTCTTCTACATTTTATTTTCATAACTTTCGTATTTCCAGTTCCAATTTCTCTTTATAAAACATAAGCGCTCTTCCTGATCCTCTCAGATACATCTAATATGTACCCCGTATTCATATATTAATTTTCATCGTATCGAAAATCAAAGGAACGATTCCCACCGGACGGGCAGAGGTTTAATGTGGCTGTTGTCTGGACAAAGCGGATTATGTCGATGTTGTCACATCTTAGACCTATTAACATAATGTGGTGACGTGATTCCCGTGTCTCATATTTTTTCATCTATTTTTTCACGCCTTATCTCACTGTGTGGTCTAGCAGATACATTGTATCGACGTCGGGGTTTTTCTAAGAATCGATGACTTGCTGTCTTATTAGTGCCACGAACGGCAAGTATTAGGTCACGTTAGAATAAACATGAAATCATTCTTCCAGTAACGCGACGTGGCATTTAAGTAGTCTCCATTTTTAAATTACTAGCTTGTTTTCAAAACACGAAGCTAGCTAATGCGACGAAACAATATTTTTACAGTAAAACTGAAATTACTGAAGCGTTTACCGACTCCCTTCGTTTACTCACAAAATACTCAATTACGTAAACAAGGAAAAGAAAAATAAAAAAATGCATGCTCAACCCGATAACATTGTAAATGCGAAAGAAAACACAACACACCATTACCTGCGCAGTTGCGAAACAAGCAAAGTTTTCCCACAAAACGTGGTTTTAACGTTAATATTTAAGAGTTTATTGTTTGAGTAATCGCTCGGCTCGCGAAATAACCTAATGGGTGTACTTCGAATGTTGTAAAAATCGATTCACCCATATTTGTTGTTAATTATAGTCGGTTGAGCCGCCTTTCCGCCTCCACTGGTTCGAATGTGATTTGAGACCCTCCCTGGTCCAATTACAGAGTTCTCAAAAGTCCCCCCCTCTCGGCCTCCCCCTCATTTTTAGATCGAGCCTCGTTTTAATGACCTCTCGAGCCCCGATGTTCATTTGTCGCGAGGGTTTTGCGTACGATTATTTTCGCATTTTTTCGTCCATGTAACAAGCGATTGGAGCACTGTGAATGGTTAGCTTTTCACGATCGAGTAGCTTTTCTTATAATTTTCGTACAAAAGAAAAGTATACCTGATTCAAGAGCCTTTCCACTCTCGTTGCATAGGGTTAGGAAATTTTTATTAGCCATAAAAACCTCGCATTGTCCTTGTATTTTTGATGCTATATTCATATTTGTTAAAATTTAATATTTATTTCCAAACGCGATATGTATTTCTTCATACATTTTTACGTAATTGTTTAAAAGCATTGCACCCCATATTAAAAATTTGTTCCCATTAGTGGCGCATAGAGCATTTCCCCGACAAGAAGGGTCCCTTTGTGCGATGTTTGGAATCCTGTAATTTTCTATGAATCTGCAGTTTGCCCCGTTTTTTCGGATCGTAATTGCGAAGGGCCGATATTAATTCCGAATTACTCTTGTGTCCTTTGTTGGCGATTTTTAATCTGCACTAATATTTGTCAATCAAGAGAGGTCAATAGTAATAAAATAGTAGTAGTAGTAATATTTTAATACTCGTAATAAAGTTTATTTTCCTGTTATCGTTTTAATAAAAGCTTTACTATTATATATAAGTGTGTAATAGAATAAGAATTAATTGTGTCAGTAGCTCTACCAAATATATTTTGCTCTAATATATTTTTATCTACTTAGTTTACAATTTTAGTATATGGATATATTAAGATTAATAGTAGGTCCTAATAATTTAATAGTCCGAAAAAAAGTCAAACATTTGCTCTTGAGATGAGTTAAACAAATAGATCAGAATAACGTAAGTATAAATACAAATAGTGATCTTCATATACAAACAACATATCGTATTGTGAACTGTCCACGCTATATGTTCTCAGGACTAACAAATTTAAAATGAATTAAAAAAAAACACTTTCAACCTTAAATGTATGTGATATACGGTGAGCAAGACTGCTTTTAAAAATACGCTCGCGGATTTTTTCAAAGAGAAATTTTAGAACACGACTGCACGACATGTGTCATCACATCATGTCAATGGAGGGATTATGATAACCATCGTGCGGATCTAGCCTGGGGAATCACCCTTTGCGATCTCAGCATCTACGTCGAAACAATAGAAAACAACTGTAGCGCGAACGCAAGCAAAACTCAACTTAAACGTCGGCGGTTAGAGCGTTCATTCGTTAATTTAATCTAAGAATGTCGAGGGTGATTCTGAAAAGACAATTTAACCCTAAAAAATGGTGCACGGACATTAATCCGCATGTAATATCGCAAATTTGTCATCGCTCCGGCGAGCGCTGGCCCATCTGTCATACTACGCAACTCGATTTGCTGCTATTAGAGATGCTAGAATGACGACGAATAGCGCACGCCTATGATTAAAGACAAAACCAATATATCATTGAAATTTATTGAATAGATTATATTTTATAATAAACTAGCGACTCGCCCTCGCTTCGCTCGGGCTCTTCCCTAGATTTAGCACAGGCAAAGCCGCGGGTTTCGTAAGTTATGCATATAAACCTTCCTCTTGAATCACTCTATCTATTAAAAAAAACCGCATCAAAATCCGTTGCGTAGTTTTAAAGGTTTAAGCATACATAGGGATATAGGGACAGAGAAAGCGACTTTGTTTTATACTATGTAGTGATAATTAATATCACAAATTACAATAAAGACATCACTATTTTTTATTATGTTTAGGACAACGCGAAATGTTGATTAGTTTTTAAACATTAATAAAAATATGTATGTAAACTGGTAATAATAATAATAATGTGTACTAACTTTTAACCGGTAAGCTTAATACCTGTAGGTATACCTTTAGTCCAATATCACGCCGATTGAAATATAAATTAACACGAACTATTACGATACCCGCAAGTGATTAACATTCATAAAGTTAACCCTATGTCAATAACACCCCAATATTGCAACAATAATTCACGTGAATTCGCCGACAAATTGCCCTTTTTGACATGTTATTCACAACTCTCATGTCAGTAACAGAGGGGTAGTGGGTTCGGTAATAAAAAATGTATTATACGTCTCAATGAAGACACGCGCACATCTTCAGGTGACAGGCGTTGGCTTTTTACCCTATCTTGTCCTGTGCATTTTTGTCTACGTACCCATTTTATTGCTGCAAGCATAATTAAAATCATGACATCACTTAAGTTGGTAATTTTTACTAATAGTTCATTTATGTCTAAAACCTTTGCCCGAAGTACAATAATGACGTTAAACTAGGAAATTATTGAGTTATGACCATATTAATTCTAGTAACGAGAAAATAATTAGTAGCTAAACAGTTCCTGGCTATTTTCAAATACAATATTTTGTATGACTGTCTGTTGTAGTTATGTAGGGCTCACCGTCCAGAAACCAGCGAATACTACCCACTAAAACTCAAGCACCCATCTTCCGTCTTAATGGGACATCGCTTGCGCATACAACAACGACGCCCGACGGGTCTGCTGAAGCAGTCCACATAGCCAAGGGAGATGCTTTATAGTCCACTGTGCTATCCGAGAACCTTACAATACCTATTTCTACTTAGATAACAATGAATGTTTTTATACAGTATATTGTAAATACAAACGTTTTATGAACTAAATAGTCCGTGTGACTTCATCCCATTGCGTAAAGTTTAGTTCAGACGAGATGCACTGGACGGGTGTAATGGGCGTGCACACATCGCTTGTAATTATATGTCCGACTATTTTATTTTGTGTTGAAATAAAAATGAAGCTCGCGTGTAAGTGTCATTTGAGTAATGAAAAAATTAAGCTCACTGCTGGATTACGAGGTTTTAACTAAGTGGTTAATCAACCTCAGATTAAAAGTAAGATAGCGTATTTTAAACTAGCTATGGTGTGTGGTTTTGTTTGTGTGTTGTTATGTTATGTTTACTACCATTACACTTGATGAGTATATGAAGGTGTGTAGAACGGATAGCTCGAGATTATCTAAAAACTTTCGTGAAAAAATCCATAAATTAAGCCCTTTGAGTTTAGATTATTACTATTGCTTTGCCTTCTGTCATATTCTAAGGAAATCAAATAAATTATACATTCAACTCTACATCTCATCTCTTGTACTGCAAAATATTTATAAATTAAGTACACTATAACTATCTGTCATCCATGTATGTATTTCCGAGAAACTAGTGTTAAAAGCATGTATTTACTTCTTTTAATATTTTTGTATAACAATTAACACAGTACTTAGCAACTCTGCATAATATAATCCCGGAAACAGTGCACCTAGGTTCTAAAAATACTAAGTGCGTTAACCCACGATGTCCGGTAGACAAAAACCGCGCACGGCGTCTGAATAGTGATGTCTTCCGCCAGTCGCGATCACGACGATTAATAAGGTTTAGAATTCACTATAGATTCTTCTTAAACTTGATATATATCTATAGTTAATAAATAGTTTTGACTTTAATTAAGCTTTTAGGCTTACACTTTTTCTTCTTACTTTGAATGAGCTTTTTTGCGTAAAACACAAGTAGATTTTTTTTGTATAATAAAAGTAGTATGCTTATGTTAACATTGAAATTATTAACATATAGTACTAACAATTAACCCTTTCGTCGCTTTTCCTTTTATTTATATACAAATATTTATAATATTATATTATAAAGGTCTACAAAATATCATAAACATTCGTCCAGCTATTTTGATATCAAGGAGTAAAAAATATTGACTCAGAGCCATACAAATATTTATTTACTTTTAGTGTTCATCGATAATAAATACTCCCTTCCTATCTTACTCAGGGTTAGAGAAGCTTTGTATCGAAAGAACAAATGTATCGTCATGAAAAAGTTTAGAATCGTTCAGTATTTTAGATATATCTCTACGTATATGTGAAAAATGTTTATCTTTAATATAAAAAAAAGATATGAATAAGATAAAATTGACAGTGTCTATAAATAATGATTTGGACTAAGCACTTATGTTCCTAGCTTTACTTATATCCGTTCTTAGCAGACGAGACGTCGCGTCGCCCCCTTGAATGACGTCTAAAAGTAACTTCCGATGATCGATTAATATAACTGTATAATCAAAACAATAAGTGATTGTGTATGTAAATAATAATAAAATAAATTTAGTTATAGCTACTCAGCCCCACTTCGCTTGGTTTTGTACCAAAGTAGACAAGACGTTTATTTTTTTTCATTCGAATTTCTTTTTTTATTTATAAAATGAGCCTAAGTTAATCCTTATAATATCAGCTATCTGCGAGTAGAAGTCCCATCGAAACCTGACTAGCCGTTTCAAAGATTAACGGGAACAAAAAAAGTTAAAAGCTTTTATAATAATGTCGCAGACAGACAATATAATTTGATTTAACTGTATGGATAAGTGTATGTATGGCACAGTGGTACAGCTTTATTAAGAGAAGTTTACTTCTTATTTTTTTGTACATAATATATATTTAAAGAAGTATTTTAAAATTCTTGTGTGACTATTTTATTTTAATATACACATCCTATTTTATCTTGTATTTTATTTTATAACTTAGATACGTGCTAACAAAATCTAGTAAAAACAGAAAACTTTTTTATCACCAAGTGAAGGTATACAAGTAAAATAGGACGTATTAAAAATTAAACTACATCGTACATTTAAACAAAGCCTTGCTCACCTACAATTCTCTGAACTTTGCACATCTATATCTTCGTTTGAGAACTGGCGGAAAACGCTGAATATTTAACGCGTCTACGACCCGACTTTACAGTAGCAGGAATGTACTATGTATATTTTTGTAACTTAAAAGTTATGAAAGATCATAAAATATACTAACGTTGCTTGTATGTATGTATTCAGCCCTTTTTAATGTCCCACTGCTAGGTACGGGCCTCCCTTCAATATGAGGAAATCAATCAGGCCATAGTCCACCAGACTGAACAAGTGGCGGACATGTCTTTCGAAATTTTGCTAGGTTCTCTCAGACATACAGGGTTCCTCACTATGTTTTCCTTCACCGTAAGACGAGTGGTAATCATGATAGAAATTATTCTCACATGACAGGTGTTAGACCCGAATTTGAACCACTGGGCTAACACTGTCTTTAACGTTGTTTAGTGGGCATTTATTAATTCTATAGATATTGCGGATTCTCACAGAAAGTTTTTTTTTTATTTAAAAGGATAGCTCCTTGAACGTAACCTTTCACGTGGAGAAATGAGTGGTGGTTTCATAATTTTGTATAAAGATTAAGTATATTATATCTATTGATATACTAAAGTTTTGAATTTCAAGTACAAATACAAAAAAAAAACTTAAAATATTCTAGATACTGTTTTAATATCTCTCAAAGTGTAAATCAAAGCTCAACGAATCTATCATGTACGAGACGATAAAAGAAAAACCCAGTCACCTACATTGATACAAAACGTCACCCAGATTCAAGCAAAACCTTGCGACGCTTTACCTAAATCCGCGTTTAAGACCTAGGTAGACGAAAGCACTGAATATTTGATGCCTAGACAGAGGTGCTTTTAAAGGGGATAAAACATTGAGGGTCGAGACTCGGGAATATGGTACGTGAGTGCTATTTGAAATCATTCTTGCTTCTATAGATGTGTAAAGTGTCTCAATATTACAACTTATATTGCTTGAAACGTTTCATGCGTAATGATAAGTTTAATTTTACGAAATATTAAAATTAATTTATTTTGTACGTTAATTCAATACTTATTCATTAAATTTGTCATAGATTAACAAATTAGTACACAACTAGTTACATTTTACATTAGTGTTAGTCTTTCTTGTTGCAGCTCAATAGATGTAAACATTAAGACCGTGTAACCGATAAATAAGCAAAATTATGCCACAAATAATCGCAATTAACATTCTGTCGGCCATTTTGCGTATCTCGGTAGCTAACCACGCCTACTTTTGAAGTTAGAATAAAATTATACCCGAAGCGGTGTAACGGACACGTAATATGCCATCTATTGACCATAACTTAATGGAAATATCAACCTAAGCCCTTAAAGGAAATGGACTGTAATCGCTTGAGACTCGATTATCGTGATGTCACAGTCCTTAGTATAGACTTAATTAATGAGGTCTTTTCAAAAGCTTCTTTTATAAGACACGTTTTCAATGGTTTTTTATGAGACAACGATTGTATCTACCGTTTTGTGTTTAAACAATTAATAGCTTATTAAGTATAGTATGCAGATGTAAAGTTTAAAACTATTTATAATTTTATAGTCTATAAAAGCGATACCAGAAAAACATTTAAGTAAAGTAGTTTAGATTTAATCAACAAAAATGCCTATTTGCATATAAACACTTGAACAAAGATTATAACATATATGTATTTAGTTACTTATATTCATATATTCAAGAAAAAAAATAATAATATAACAAATGCCCATACCTTGTACAATTTAAATCTTTATTTCTGGTAGTAAAAATGTAAACATACGACACAATTAAACAAGAACTTGTTATAGCGTTTAATATATCGAACAATTCATAGTCGCATGCGCAGGATATAAATGGCTACACTTCGAGCGACGTTGATAACGATCAAGCTTCGTGATAACAGCTTTTTGCTTGGAGTAGGTGTAATTTAATTAATAATATATCGTCTGACGTATTACATTACCCCACGTTAAAACAGAAGTATGTACGTTAGCATTAATTTTATCACAATATAAAATCTCA
The DNA here is from genome assembly GCA_905231865.2 of Boloria selene. Lineage (NCBI taxonomy): Eukaryota > Metazoa > Arthropoda > Insecta > Lepidoptera > Nymphalidae > Boloria > Boloria selene. The sequence goes on from HG993156.1 coordinate 3,266,553, forward strand.
AATTTAAAATAGATTTTAAATTTTGATAAAATGAATGAGCTATACTATGTACCATAAAGGACTAAGGCTTTTTATCTTATGGTTATTTCACCATAAAGAAAAGCTGTATCATTCAAATAATGTTTCATGTGACTTTTTATTTAATCTTTTAAATAAATAAAGATGTCTCAAATTCTTACACTTGTAAGTAGATAGCGAAAAATCCGAGCACCTTATCAAAGCCTTGAGCAAAGCTTAGTGACTCAAAAAGTCGAGATGAAGATAAGTCGAGTGATAGCTGGTATAAATATTATGCTTGAATACCGGCCCGCGGCTGCGCTTGTGTGGATCACAGCTGAAAATATTACAATTGACTTTGTTATAAAATACTTACATATTGTGTGTATAATAAATTTTAATTTTACTGTTAAATAAAGATTTTCAGGTGATAGTTCACGTGTATTTCATGCTTATAAATTATTAGAACTGGATGTATGTACCCAAAACCTTCAACTGTTTTAAATCAATTTAAATTAACCAGTCAATATCCCGCTCTAAACTTAAGCTCTAAGTGTATATAAGTTTACTGCTTAAACTACTTATGTATAATATTATTATTAATAAATGAATATTTGTTCCAGGTAGGTATTCGATGAACGTCTGCTAAAAGTAAGGATAAACACATTTTGATAACATTTTAGATTAAATTTTTAAATATACTTAATATAACTAGTAGTAGTAATATATAATTAATATAACTAGTCATAAGTATTCCTTCATGTATGTATGTCTCCTTCTGGATGTATGGCTATGTTCATTTCTGAACTCACTGAACCGATTTTAACACAGGATCACAAGTTTGAGGAAAGTTAACTTGGGAAACTGTTGTAAAGGTATAGTATTATTACTGTTTAGTGTAATGGAGCCAAAACAGTGGAGAGTTGTTTGTTCTGCATAGCATTGTAAATAAGAAATAAGTCTATAAAAATAACTAAAATACGTTTTATAAAACTTTAGATATAATAAAAAATAAAAGTCAACTAGTTAAATTGAGCTTTAAACTGAATATGCGATGACACAAGAACATTTTGTGTAGGTTTAATGAGTCGGTTTATAAATTTCTATTTGTTACGCATACAGCGTCACTCGTCGCCGCCCACTACAGGGCGCTTGATTCTAGCATCATTTCTTCTCAAGAGATGACACTACGATATTATTAATACAGCTTTTTACTGACTTCTCAAAAAATATAGGCATCATATCGAGTTGCGTGTTTTTGATCTTTTTCTATTTATAAGTCGAAACATATTTGTTTAAATAATATGCGTAACCAATTCTAATATACTCGTATTATGTAATTTCCGTATTTGTAGTGTACAAGTAACCTATGCCCAAAGTGGAATTATTATTGTCTTTTCGTATATCAGATCGAGCTGTCACAAATATAAAGTACCAAAGCGTCACGGCGACATACTAGCAATAAAAATATCAAAACAGGCACAAAGGTTAAACGTAATTCATGGAGACATCAAAGAAAACACTCTAATTTGAATAGATTAGTAGCATGCAAATTGCTTGATAATATCGCATCATATGGGGACACGATGTTTTATTTATGTGACGGGGGAAAGGGCGAATTAATGCACTCGTTTTTCCAAGTCTAGTAATATATTACATTTTGTGAAGATTTTTTTCAAAACGTGAGCCTTTTTATGTAACGCTAAATTGTGAAATGACTTAATTGCAGTTTGAAATATGATAAAATTCTATAAATAGCAAATATTAAAGACATATCAAATGATTAAATCGAATGATAAGGATATCAATATATAATATTGTCAATATATTATATAAACAATGTATATATTTTAATGACAAAATATAGATTGATAATGATCAAATAACGCAAAATAGTGTCCTATTTGTATCGATAACGTGTCATGTATAATACAAAATTTAGAAAAACACCGCTTTAAAGTGAACAGGTGACGTGAAGTAGGCCACGCTAATACAAAAACCCTAAAATATACAAGGATTAACATGTCAAAGGTTGATAGATCCATTATCTGATCCGAAAATGGTGTTTCTCAAATAAATATGTATTGCCGCATGAAAAAATTATAGGTCAAATGGCTTTAGTACATACTCGTATTATCCAAGGCAGCTGAGGAATAAAGTTTGATTATTATACAGTGACATTTGTGTTTTTAATATTAAGCTTAATGTCATGCTTGCACTTTTAAGTTTTTTTGTATGATATCATTACGAAAAATAAGTTTAAACTCCTTTATATATAATATAAAGTACTCTACTAGTTTTGTAAGAAAATTCTAAAATATTTTAGCTACTACATAGATTGATTTTTTAATTAAAAAGTTTAATCAATTCCCATAACCGAAGGACCGTAAGACGTCACCCGCAGCTAATTCCTGAAAACGTCTATCATTTAACTAGAAAACAAAGCTAAGCGTTGGTTAGCCAGCTTTCGTTCGCAGACGGTACTTCAAAGGAACCGCGCCCCCACCCCCGCCCGAGGCTACTGACGGGTTTGTGTATTGTATTTGGGTTCTGTTTGCTCACCCGGGGTTATTAACAGGTGGCAAGGTGTAATTGATAAAGACACTGATATAATATTATTTACTAGATATTATTCTAGAAAATTTTAAGATTTAATTGAACATTTTCGAGTGCTCGTTCCATTTTATATTTAAGAAATATTTAATTATTTCGTCATATTTTTAATTGTTGGAAGACAAATGACATTTAAACTCTGGTAACTCAAGCATCCGATGTATAATGAGACGTATCAATATTCATAGACGAGATGGCCACGTGCCGGAAAGAGAGAGACGGCAACACTGACAATTTAGGACCTCTCACTCGCACCTACTTTTTAATTTCGAAACAATCTCGTTGAGCGTCCTGCCCCATTAAAATTCGAACGCACACTCCCTTTTATTGTTTGAAAGCTACGGATATTGTCATTTTAAATATTTTTTCCTAAGGTTTCTAATTTATCTGGATTCGACGACGTTGGTGGGCATGCAATCAAGTGATGAGTATGCATAGCTGGCACGAGAGTTTTATGACTTTATGACTTTTCTGTCTACATAGTTATGCGTACTACCTTATACATGGCTTAAGTAAACTTATTGCTTTAACAAAAAACTGTATAATAACATGACAGAAATATTCATGCTTTCTTTGTTGACTTTAATCATTGTTTCAATACTACATGTATTAGGCATTACATTGCTTATATATTGCATATATTATGTAGAATCTTAATAACAGCAAATTTTATTTTACCACAAACATTTTGCTTCTACAAAAACCAGTACAAAAGAATTACAAACTGCTATCTAAATAACGAAGAATAGCTTAATAGTTTCTGCCCTCGTTATGCGAGAATGCAACGATAATTTGAACAATACATTCAGAGGCACGGTCCCGCGTCGGGCGCCACTTTCCTAATTGGCGGTTAGGTGTAATTGGACGCGCTCGCAAAGAATCGCACGCCTTGGGCTACTAGTTGTGAAGACATTAATATCGGTTTAGCTTCATAGCCTGCGGTGAAACGATTAAATTATGCGGTGTTACGTACGTGATTTATTGAAGATTTGCACGAATAGAACTATTACGTTATATTAAATGAAAAATAGGATAAATTTCTGAAAGGAAATATGTATAGGTTGCTTCGGTAACATATAACCCCCTTTTAAAAGTTTTATTATTATATTTAATGTCATTTACGTGTGCGCTAAGTTTTATCTTTATGTAACAAAAAAGTCATTAAAAGCATGTTCTGCACCTTTCGATGTATTCATAGTTAACTTTTATTCAACAAATTGCAATACTTTCCATTTGAATTTAGGCTGAAGCTAAAACGACATGAGATCGCATCAATGATTGTGAACTCTTATAAAATTATCATTACATCATCAGCTTATCAAAGCCATTTATCTTGCAGATTAAATCTATAAAAGCACACAGAATGAATGAATGAAAAATTTACACTTTATATAATAAACGATATTGTAAGTAAAATTTTCTTTAACATTTCGTGTTGAGAAAAATGAATGTTTTTTTCTATTTTTGTCGACTAAGAATAGTTACATGAAATAATGATTTTAGTTAAAAAATCCTTTTTACATTTATTTCTGCTTATAGATGAGTACATACGCAAGAGCTTATCTCAATCGAGCTTCATTTGTAGTTGATCAAGAGCTTCAGTCACAAATAGCAAATCATGAAGGGTGCACCGAAGAGGTGGATTCTAGTGTTTTATTTGGTTAATTAATAAGACCAAATTCAAACAAATCCAACTACCGATACCGTTGATACACTCAATACTTCACAAGGGATGCAGGGTTGGGTTATTAGGGTTGACAATTGTTTTGTTGTGTTTCAGTATATATTTTTAAATACTAATGAGTAATTTCTTTGGCTTCATCTGTATTTGTGTTTGGTCTATTATATCAATCAACATTCACCGTCATATATTATCCCTGCTTTTCATTTAAGTAGTTATGTGACGTAATATAATATAAAATATATCATATTATAAAAATCTTAATAATTTACTTTTCTAAAACTCTCCGTTGACCAATTCACGTTCAACTTTCTTCAATTCAAGATAATTTCAATCAGATAGCTCAAAAGAATTACATTATAGATGTTTATATTCTTGTCGCACACCAAAAACACCTACGGCCAAGTCTCTACGACAAAATAAACATGTTTAAAATTCCATTAAGAATTCAAGTCACGCACAACCCTAACATGGAGTGGATTGCAAGGGCCAAGGTTCGATCCCCATTGTGATTCCCACTTGTTTTTTAATAGAGGGTATTTTCTATTATTCGTCATATAAATGGCGCTGTTTTCGTACGTTGACATGCATTCCCTTTGTGGTGATGGGGTGAGCATGGGAGACATTTCGGTGCGTTAATGATCTCGTGGGAGGTCAAGTGATTTTTGAAAATGTACTACTAATTTTATTGCCCCTTTTCTGGTTTTCTCGACTATTTTAATATAGTTTAAAAAATATTTAATTAAAGATTCGACTCAAAATTCTATTACATGTATACTTTCATATTATATTGTATAGATTAAAACGCAGAACACATCATGTAAGTACTTAACGTCACTATACGAATAAATATAGTAAAACATAATATATTATCTGAATGAAGTATGATTTAAAAGATAAAATCTAAACACATATGAACATAAAGACTAAATAGAAATGAACAGACAATGGCAACTACAGTAGGTAATTAGTATCACGTCCATCAACCACGTTACACATGATTGAAATGTGTAACTGCCATTTTTTATTATGAAGTAGCAATTTTCCTATACCCTCATAATATACGAAAAGTAATAATTTGTGCTCCCGGAGGATCAGGGATAAAAGCCAAGCAGAACAATAGAGCCATTAGCTGTAAATGAGATATCACTTATTGTTTTTTTTAATTGTTTCCTCTGGATACTTATTTCGCTTGCCGGTAGCGAGACCGATCTGATTGGCTGGATTCAAAAGTATTTTCGTTTTATCGTAATGATTGCTTTCTTTTACATGAATGTTTCCGTAGAATATACCTACTTTGTCTATACTTCGAAATTAAAAATAAAAGTGTAATATTATTTGTTTATGGATTAAAATAGATATAATAGTTTCAAAGGACATTATCTATATGAATTCAATACTCTTGTGTAACTAATATGCTTTCAATTGAGGCTTTAGCTTTGCGTTGTGGTAATAGCATTACAATTAAAAAACTAGTTAAACATTTCGCCTAACGCTCCCTAAACGCCAGACTAAAATGAGACGCATTTTTAATTAAACTCCGCCGGAAGCCGCCATGTTGCCGCGCATCCGCCGTCGCCATCTTGCGGCGACCGTTTGACAAATTGGTACGGCAGAGTGACGCGCAATTTTCCCGCTTTTTTCCCGCCCATTGTTCGCTTTTCCCCAACAAAATGAAAAGTCGCGCTATTTCTATTTATTTATTTCTCTTTTCGGTAAATGTTACGGCTCAGCCGTTGTATTGCAGATTGTTTTGTGCTGCGGCTGTTCATTTCTCACTGTCGAATTTTTTGAATGTCAGTCGGTTCATGGGTACTCCATTACGATTGTTTAACGAGTAAAAATTTAGGAACAACTATTGGATAAAAGAAATGCAAAATTCTATTTCGAATTTAACTACAAACATTTTAGATTCATAATAAAATATATGCTGACTTAACTAACTAGTTGATTATTCATTCTATGCTCGGGTAGCTTTAAAAAACTTAAAATAAAAATATACCATATTTATATAGATTTTTAGTAGCACCTTTAAATAGTCAGTTATCCTTGAAAAAATTAAGTGTCAGTATGCAAAATAAATAAAGTGTCTAACAAAGACTTGGAAATCAGAACTGGTGAGAAGAGCCGATAATAATCTTTGTAGGAAAGATTTGATCTTTCCAACAAAGATCGTCCTTGTATTTAGTCCGTATTTTTTACGTCTCACTACTGGGTCGCTCCCTCGTATACGTGATCCAGCACTGGGCAAGGGGCTCCCCCATAAACGTCTGGATCTTTCGAAAACTTGTGGAATTCTCTTTGCCGGTCATACCCGGTATATCACATATTTTTTCAATGTTTTTAGTCTATGACCTGACTTGAAAAAAAAAACAGTACTGAAATTAGTTCCCTGGGAACAAATTTTTTTAGAATCTATCTCCACAATACTTTATAATAAAGTAATCAAGGTATTTAAATACTGATTAAATTGGATTTTAAGGACAGCAAGAAAGAAAAGACATCAAAATTTCTTGGATTAAGATGAATAATAATGATCGTTTTAGAAATACTACCTAGATATTTACTTTTGGATTTTATTTAAGAAAATTGGATGATATTAACAAAACTTAAGTGATTAAAACGCTGCAGTGTGACGTATAATTTTAGTATATTTATTCTGTTCGTGCGTCAGTGTGTGGGTGTCAATGACAATCTTCATTGATAACCAAAATCCAATCTTTTCAGCCAAACCATTATTAACTTAAATAATTGGTAAAGGTTTTCACTTTCACGGTAATTTATGAAAATATAATTACTTTATTGATTTAGGTGCACGTATTAAATTATATATTGATAAGATATTGTAATTGTCACAAGAGGGCACTTATTTATAGATAAATGAAATTGTTGAGAATTCTAATCAACTGCATAAGTATTAATTAAAAGCGATATCTGTAAAAAAATAACAAAACTCTATAAAGTGACCTTAAAGAACTTTAATTTAAAATTCATATAGTTTTCTATCGTAGCACCTAGATCCAAATGTATTCAAAATTCAACACGGCACCTCCCAAAAGTCAACAAATCAGACAGTAGGCAGAACACAATCCGAACTAGTTACCGTCTATACTGCCCGCCTCATTAAAGCAGGCGGCGAGATCAAACGATTCCGAAATACGCGCGCCGCAGACCTATGAGAACGTAGAACGACGTAGAATTAATAAGCGATGTCACAAACTACGTACACGAACAAGGAAATCTACTGTTAGTAACAAAACTAAGATAGAAACTGAGAGAATTCCTTTATTTGCTATTGCATGACAAATTATGCAAAATGCATAAAAATAATAACACGTGAAGTCAAATAGTACAAATTATTAAATAAATTAAGATGAAGGAAAAAAATATGATTTTTAAAGGCAATAAACAATTGTAAGTGATGTATAATGTTACGCCTGTCTATTATTTTCTTAGGTCCATGGTAAGAAGAAACGATTTATGCCTGTGTCGACGTGTGCACATACGTTGTTTTATTATCATATCACCAATTGGATATCAGCAAACCAAGTAAACTCTAATATCCTTCAAATTTGTTCTAAATGAAAAGCGTTTCTATGAACAATTAAATCTAAATCGGACATAATTATAAGGTTTACTAAAGCTTTCACTAACTAATATCTTATTACCGATTATGGGTAAATAATGAAAACATTTATAAATGCGAAATTTGTAAGTTTTATTACTTACAAGTCCACGGCGGCTATAGAATTGACTGAAATTAGAAATAGAATTAATTTAAAATGTGATTAACAATATTGTAAGTACGAAGCGAGCGGAATCGCGGCTAATAACTTATATATTATACATTCTTCACTACTCGTATCATTATCTATACAAGTATTAATATATTGACGAAATATGGATAATGGTATAATTAAACCCAAAGGCCGTTAAAGCTATCAAAAAACTTGAGTTCCCATAGATTATGCGTAGAAAGTATTCCGAATGTTAATTTATCCTTCATTATAAAACTTCCTATCGAACTAGTTTTCGATCAAGTTTTATATAATATGAATAGTTGTAAACGTTCTGTCATATACTTAATACAATATATTCAATATTAAATGCTGTACCAGGATTGATTGGACCTAATTGGGTCGTTATGTGGAAGAATAATGACCAATTAGTAAATTAAACGACTCATCCGAGGCGGGACGTAGCCATCGTTACAGTTTTTTATTGCAGTAATATTGTAGGAAAGTGGCTCCAAAGCAGCGCCTTGAGGGATACCTTAAATCAATTATTTAATGTGTGTATTTTTAAGAATCACGTTCGCTGAACAATTGTCATTGTTCATAGCCTTTTGTTCTACTATATTCATACATTATATTTTAATGGGGGACTTTTATTATTTTCAGCTCGTACTTGCGCTTTACTCTCCGTAGCGTCTACTTTTGGTAATTTTATTATTTAAAGTAACCTATCGTATTTACTAAAAGACTTTTTACCCCAGATATAGTCTGTGTACGTACTAAATTTCATTTAAATTCGTCAAGATATAGGAACATTTAAAATAGTGTGATATTTTATAAAACTAAGGACAAGTATTATATGTATAAATTGTATTAATGTCGTAACATTGCGTATAGTATGCTTAAAAGCAGGACAAACCAACAAACCCATAAATAATAAGAATTATTAGTATAACATACCAGATAACAGTTATTGCACCGAGCGCACTTATTATGTGAGTATATCACATTAAATACCCAGAAATAGTTTACCTCACGTCACTTTTATTGATTCACTGTTAGCATATAATAATGATAAAATTTTATACTTTGATATCTTTTAAAAAATCTTGTTCATAATTATCAGTTTAACGTTATATAATTAAAATACCTTTGAGATAGTTTAGATATTTAAAACATCAATTTTAAAATTAGTATCATACAGTTGGGTGAAGATAAAACCCTAGCTCTATCACTCACTCGTACATAGTTTATAGTTATCGCTTCTTATTATTTCCTAAGCGTTTAACGATTGCTTTATTGTGGCCCATCAACTCTGACTTGTATAAAATTAATCTCCTACAGTTTAATCTAAAAAAAGCTTCCAGTTTCGGTTTTTATGATGCTTCCATAAAATCTAAGAGCTCGTAATAATGTCTCGGGAATGGGACTTTGTTCTCGTTTTTAACTTTTTAGCCTGTAAGAAACTAGGACGGATCGAGCTATTTGTGAATTTTAATAGTCGTAAATCTAGCCTCGTTTGGAATATGCACAATATGTTTATTGCCCACTGGTATTGCCTCCTCATGTTGGACGTCACATTCATAATTATAAATTTAAATGAGATTTCAACGCCTATAAACTTTCTATTGATGGGCTTTTGTTGATTATGACTTATAAGTCTTATGAGCAGAAATCGCTTTATGTGATTTCGGATATGCTTAGGATGTATTAATAAAATATTTAAGTAATCTTAATGAAAACATTAGCTTAAATCTACTTAGAAAACGTCAAAATGTAACTGCTGTTTGATGTTTGCCAAATATATTGAGGACGCTGAGAGTTCGACGTTTGAATATCGATCTTAATTCAGTTCATAACCTAAGTATTATATAAAGATATTATTTCAAATCGATAGAATCGATTAAACTGTTTAACAAACAAACACAAGTTTTTAGGTTTATATTTTATACATTAGTATGACTTTAATGTTACCTATAGGCTATATTACGTGTTATATCTACAATTTTTAGAAACGTGGTAATTATACTTAATCACAACGTGAACGAAACCGCGTACAACAACAAGTCACAAAGCGTAGCTTTTTGCAGTCCTCCGAACAAACTTTAACTACATGCTAAAGCTCACACTCCTACATACGCCTAATATGCTTAAAGAGGGATACAAAGCTTACCCTTCCTGTAATATATACTCGTTGGATTAATATATAAGAATTTCGGGTAATTGGCTCTTAGCATATATTTATTTAAAACGTACTTAAAATATGTAATATTAATTTCAAAAGTATAAAGATATAATATCAAAAATGTTTAGAAGACATTGATCTAAATTACATTCACTACTAGAAACTAACCATGGCTTCGCTGAAGTTCGACCCCTATAACATACATTTTAATTTTTAGTATTGATTTATCAGAAATATGATAGTTTCCAGCCAAAAGTATCGTATATCCAAAACCATCAATCTTCATAGTAAATTTCATCAAAATTAGTTGTGTTCTCGTGATTCGGTTACAGACAAACAGACAAACATTCTGTAAACTACAGATTCGACATTTGTATCGATAATAATGATAAGATTTAATAATATTCAATATACCAATTCGACTTAGTTACAATTTTATTATTTGTATTCAGTATATGAAATGACACGTGCTAGCTCTACTCGGTCCATTTTGTCTTCACATATTATTTTTACAAATTGCTTCAGAATTTTTTTGTAAGTATATCATTCGATAAAATACATTTTGAACGTAGTGGAGGCTATTAATTTTTACGTTTGACGTTTTTATGCATATTTAAGATTTCGCTTTGAAGAGCTTTACGCTAGATTTATGATTACTTTGAGACACACGGTCTGTTAGCAGATAAAGTCAACTAATATAAAAGAAATATTTTACATATATTAAAATCAACGATTTGATTCTTTGTATGTGCCATAGTAATAAATTTTTAATAACTTAATACATAATAATTAATTGACAAAGTAGGGTATTTTAGATTTCGTTCCTTAGATTTTCATGAAAGTCTTTAACCAACTTTACGAATGAGTGTCGATTGATATTTCAAGAAAAAAGATTAAATATGGTTAGTTATTAGTATCTTGTTTGAAATGTATAAATATTACACGGGTGTAGGTATTACTGCAAACAAATAATAGATTAAAGATCAGTCTGTGTGTATTCTGCTTGCTTTTTTGTATTTTTTTTATGATTTATAAGAAACATCACATTTTGGCAATGCTGAGTGACTTGATTTATATTTTCGTTTATTCTATTAATCTCATTTAAGTTGAACATGCTGGCTGAAGAGACAATGTTGATTTATTAGAAGAGTTATTGAATACCGTGATATAAAATAATGTGAATGATTTTATTAAAAATATCAATGAATAAATTATGATTTAATTTAGAACTAGTATAAATTGATTATGTGATCTGAAATTTCCGCGCCTGTTGTCTATGGATATCACAAAAAAACTTTATATGAAAAACTAGCAATTCCCGCGGCTCCGCCCGCGTTCTAGTTACTATTTAAAAATAGAGATTGGTGGTAAAAGAATGAGTATATATATTAAGGATTTTTATATATTAGATAAAATATTGGTTCTAAAATTTAAATCTATTATAAAGTTTAGCACACGAGTAATTCAGACATTTACTAAACAAAATATGTATCAATAATACAATGAATAGTGAAACCATCAGTGAAAACTTAATCCAGTTAATTTATTATGCCTGGAACTTCAAACTGATATGTTGATGGCGGTCATTGCGATTTATTACGGCTTTAACATATTTTATGTTTATTTTGAGTAATTTATTGAAATTTTCCTAGATTTTTTTGAGTCTTTTCTTTGATGATTTTTTTTATTTTTGACGTTTTTATGCCATAGGTAAAGATCGCTTGTAATAATTCTTTTAACAGTTAATATTAATCATATTTTTATCTCTTATGATGTATAAAAATATTTATTCAGCAATATACAAACACTATTACTCATTAGTTAATAAAATGTACAAAAAATAGCTTTAATATAAAATAAATTAAACTTTCATTCTCACATCAAACATTTTAGATTAATTTTTGATATTTATTTATTCAACTATTTTTAACGTCCCACTGTTGGGCACGGATCTCAATACGAGGGGGATTTGGGCATAATCCAACATGCTGCCCTTATGTCTTTCGAAAACCATTTAAGTTTACTCAAACATGCAGGTTTCCTCATGATGTTTTCTTTCAACTGGTAATTATGTAAGAAATTATTCGCACATGAAAATGACAAAGATGCGAAACCCGGATTTGAACTCGCTTCACTCAGTTACCCAAGCGCGCGCGTTACCACTACGATACCCCTGCTATTTATATACATAGTTAATAGTTTAAGTTTCGTCCGTGTAACTCCCTAAAACGACTAAAGCTGTTATATTGCTATTACCAACGATGGATAGAAAAACCTTTTAAAATCCAGACGAATATTACAAAATATAAATTTTTCATATGAATATAAAATGTGAAATATTTTTCAACTTGATCAGTCGACTGTTCGTGTCAGCGGCTGTTGACATTCCAACTTGTCAAATCTCCCGCCGCCCGGCTTACTCTAAATTCGCGTAGAATACACAAAGAGTACTATTTGTTCTAGACTTCAATGCTTATAGTATGTATATGAATTTTTAAGATACAAATATATATATCATCCTTGGGTCCTTATCCTTATCCTTTACATAATTTAGATGTTTCATCAGTAAATAATTTTTAATTTGTTTTCTAAAAGACATAATGTAATAAAAACTGCAACTAAAGTTAAGAAATCTAAAAAGGAAAATCTAGAGGAATAAAAATAATGCATGTTATTTATTACAAGATATCGATAGATCGAATCGTTTTCAATAAAATCAATGTCGCTACAAAAATTTTATCAGTTACGTATATTGTTAAATTAACCGTATGATAATTATATTTTTATTATGGCAAACATAACATTTCTGTTTCCGACATACGAAAATATGGTAGCGGGCTATGTTTACGCTTCAAAATACGAGCGTGACGCAATTTGTAACACCCTCCGAGGGGGGGAGGACTTCAAAGGGCTTTCCGACAAAGCGCTAAATAAGATGAAAAAAAAATATAAGCGACAATGGACAGGGAAATCAGGACTTTGGAAATTTCTTGTTTCTTTTTAGTTTTTCGCGCGAGATTTACGCATGTATACCTATTTTATGTGATGAAATGTTTTCGTTTTTCTAAAAGGCATTGCGATATAAATGTTATAAAGCAATAGTCTGTGTCATATTTTCAGTTAGCTGTAAAGAAAATATTTGGTCCACAGCTCCATATTTGCATTTTAAATACAAGTTTATTTACACTACTATTTTATTATACTTTTAAAGATAACTAACATGAAACGCTATAACTGAAGAAGTTATAGCGTATAGCTGAAGTTATTTATTATATTTTGATATTTGAAAAAACAAATAATTTAATTTGTGATTATAAGGGCTATTTTACAATCAAAAGAGGTCTCTTTAATATAAGTTTTAACTTGATTGAGCAATTCATTAGGATTAATTAAGTGATACACCAACGTTAATATTACCTTAAAAGCGATTATAACACTCTTTAAATGGAATTCAAAACTTTGGAACCTTTGAAGTTTGGTACACTTATTAAAAAAAGAATAATTATTTTAAAGACTCGTTTGGATCAATTTGTAGTGACTAACTGTGCCAGTTGCCAGGTCGCGGGTTCAACTCCCACTGGGCGTTAGTTTGTGTGATATACACGAATGTTCATTTGTACTCTCTTAGGCTTATATTTATTTATAAAATTTATGTATATAATTTTAAAGTTATATATGTAACCTTAGCACTTAGCTTAAAGAAAGCCCTTTCCATCATATGTAAGCTTTTTTAAAAATTTTTTTTTATAGCTGTTAACTTTTTAATTCGAAGCTCTGTACAAAATTATTTGTTATCTCGTTACCAATTAAGCACACTTAACGAGGTTATCCAACACGTTGCTAATGATGTGGTGCGCATTGATTATGATTGTTGATCTAGGAAGGATACATGTATAGTAAAATGGCACTATATCGACTAGATTTGTACGTAGCATTGTATTCGTTCAATCCCTTTCAGAGGCAAATGATATTTTTACTGACACTAAGCTTAAGAAATCTCCTTATTTTCTCGAGGCTTATTAGGTAGATATATTAACATTGTCATCTTTCTGTTTAGTTTGTATACGAATTTATCCTAGATGGTCAAAAAAAAATATTTAATGATTGCTAGTAAAAATTTTGCAAAATTTTTGCAATTGCAAAATTTGTGATTTTAGTTAAAGGTATACTCATCGGGGGTTCCGACTTCCGGCCAATAAGCTTCATAATAGCACTGTTCACTATGCGAATTAATAATTTCAATCCATCTATTTCTATGCGAATCATATTCGCATTAATAGTTATAATAGTAAAGATTTATTTTATCTTATTTTTATGGTATTAGAAGTAAAAGTAACTTAAAAAAAAGAATATACTTAGAGTAGAAGATTAATAAATTATTCAGAAGAAAAGGAATAAAACATTTAAATATGATACGGCTAAGATTTGTCTTTCACCGTCAAAACAATATTCGATAAGTGTCAGAGCGCCATTACAGGGATTAATGCGTTATCTCGTTATCAATTAAGGCGACACTTAACAAGGTTACGTTACGTAACGATATGGACGGTTTCCACCTTACGATCGAGTGATTTGCTTAAAAGGAAATATTCATGGATAAATGGTATTAACTGAAGTAAGATAGAGAAGAATAAATTAGTTAAAGAAATTCGTAAAATTTAATTAAATTTAAAATAAATGATGTTTTAAATATTTTAAAGTAGGTTTCATATGCAATTTTATGCGAAATAAATACAGGAATATTTATTTGTTTTGACTGAAAAATAACTATTTTTCAGAAAAAAACTTGGTAAAAAAGTTGGTACCTAACTATATGCAATTTTTATTTGATCACAATTTTTTATAATTATATAAACAATAGTTTCTTATTAATAAAAAAATCTTATTAAACTTAATTTATTTAAAGTTTAAAAATAAATATTTTAAGTTCGTGTAAGCAGTAAGCACAGATAAAGTTACGCAATAACTTGATGAATAAATAATTAATTATGTATGTATATCAAACTTAACCTCCGATATTGGACCTGAGCAAATCTTATAAATCTTTGCAATTATCAAATTCTGAGCCTCATCTCATCTGCATAAACGCACACACGCCTAAACACACCGTACGCACGCGCGGCGGCGAGATCAAAGAGAGCTCGACCCCTTTGTATTTGCCGCCGGCACGTGCCGTCTTTTTCGTTGCCCTCGCCAGAAGCATCTAAACTTCTAAGTGCGAGTGGGACAACTGTATAAACGATTGTATAGCTCGCAATGTGAATATTTCACCTCGTTATCGAGTCTTGTTTGTGTTAGGTAGTGTTAGAACGATTATTGAATTAATTTTATCGATATCGACGAGGCGAAATTATATTAATATGGAAGCAGCTTGCTTTTAATGACGTTTATATTATAGGTTATCAATATGATTTCACCTGAATACTAATGATGTATATTTTCGCAGAAATAACTTGAAGCCAGTCGAGTCTTTTTATTTATTTTTATAAATAGGTATTGAATAAATATAAAAAGCTTATAAAGACACATACTAAAGATATTTTAACTATTATTTTTTTAATTTTTGTTTTCCTTGAACTCGCATATTAAAATTAATTTTAAAATTTGAACATGTAAATCCTTATGAAACGGTCATGGCTTCTGGTTAATTAGTTAGTACTCTATGCGTATAGACGACGCTAATTAATGCATTTGTAATTTAAATTACGGGATAAAATCATCAAGAAATAAGAATCACGGCTTTTAAACGTAAAGGATAACTCTTAACGTTTCTACAACCAATTTATTCTTCATTACCATTATAAGATAGAGCTATGTTAGTTATCTATCGATAAATAAACATTACATCCCTCGATGTAGTAGAGCACGGCTCCCGAGTAGGCAAGACAGGAATCTGCCGATATCGGCCAGTAATTAAAATAGACTTATTGCGTCCCGTATACGTACTTTATGGTCTTGGACCTGACTTGATAAGGCAACAAATACCTAACGCGTATATTTAGATGCCTTACTCATTGCGAGCTTTCTACTAATTAGAACATAACTTAAAATTCTAGGGCTCTCTCGTTTCATATTTGTATAATTATATGGAAATATTACTATGTTTATATTAATTTTTTATATAAATATATATAGTATATTTTAAAATATGATTTGATTTTCTATTTTATTGTTATTTGATACAAAATATATTTAAATTTGTGACTTAAATTTCGATATTTAGTTAATATAGTTATTAATTAGGTAATTTAATTTAAATTTTCAATTAGCAAATTACTAAAACAATAGTCAACTCAATATAATCTCTGTATTTAAAAAAAATACTTATTATTTATGTAGTGGCAGCCCTTAAACAACCACAGAACGTACCGTGCTCATGTCAACAAACGCACATTGATTTTTATAGTGTTTGAATTAAAATCTAATACATTTTATGGGATATATCATTTTTTCCCATAGAAAAGCCTTTACCATTGAAGACCATATTGATGTCTTACTATAGTGATGATTACGACTTTAAAGGGTAGGAAAATATATTTTTTTACAATTGTAAATGTAATTACTATACATAACCTCGACGTGTATCGTTTCCAACAATTAATGGTGAACGCACGCAGAATTTTAAATGAACAGTGTAGAGTGCTTTATGGTTTTGGAATCAAATGTTTATCTTTCTCATTGGTTTTTGCATTGATCTGGAAATAGATTGTAGATAATGTGAACTCTTTATGGGAAAAGTTGTTGTTATTATTAGAAGATATTAGGACGAATTTTTTGAAAGTTACGAAATTTATTAAATTTTAATTTAGCCCAAAATAGCAGTCATGTAGTTTTCCACATCATCATGATCATCATGATGGTGATGATTTGTATATGTAATAGTTCGGTCTCTTAACTAAGATTTTTTTATAGCAGTAAAATAAATAAATTGGGTGAAACTTGATGTATATTATAAGTACCTACAACTTTGGTTAACTTTAAGGATGTCTTATTTCCATACTTCTAGAAATTTTATCAGGACTCACTATTGTAATAGTAAAATATAGTTTATTTATCGTGACAGACCAGAGTAAAAGTAATAGCACAAATATTCATGAATTTTCAAAATATTGAAATAATAAATCGGCGTATCTGATAGTTTTACTTTATAACTACTAGTTTAAACTATAAAAGGAGTAGTAGCTAACCTGTACGTTACTCGCTTGAGCGCCACCGACCCTGGTTAATTTTTAAACATTGCTAGTGAACTAGCGTAACGTTTACTTGTTAATTCTTCTGTCATATTTTCTTAAAACTTATCGTATTCTGTGTTATAATTATATTAATTGATTTAATTTAATATCGTTTAATTATTATTAAATATTTATAAATTTCATTAAACGAAACGAACACATCGATTCCGTTATATAAACTTATGAGTATTTTTTCTTATTAGAATGTTTATTGTATATTGTAGTAAAAATAACCAACCTATATGTAAGATAAACACTCGCACGATACAGAAAAAATCGAGTCTAGGTTCGTTTCAGTAAAATTTTAATTGAAAACGATTTGTTATATTAGAGATAAATTTCTTAATATTAAAAATTAAAATAATCAGGAATTATTCTACGATTTATGTATTGAAATAGAAAATATTTTACAGATCGTTTAACTGGAATCGTACATACTTGTTTCAGTATACAAAATAACATCCGAATTTTACATAATCGTAGGTCGGAAGGGCCTGCCCGCGGGTGAATTTCGCTAAACAATTCATACATTTGAATCCTTTGAAGTCGCGCTGCGGGCGCCGTCAACTGCACACAACCCCACCTGTTTATTACGCTGGAAATTGAGTAGAATATTGCAAAAAATGATCGAATTTTGTACCAGACTTTAAAGGATTAAGTAATTTTCAGCCTGTCAACAGTTTTGATATTAATTTTCGTCGATGATTTTTAACTTTGATATTTTGATCGGCGAAAATGTTATCGCTACTGAAGAAACTTTGTTAGTTGCCCTAATATTGACTTTGCTTATTATTTTGCCACTGTAAGTACAGTGTTCTTGTTTCTTAACAAGTACTCTTGTTTCTTAACTAGTTAAAAACAAATTCAAATGTTTTTCCCAGCAGTATTTTCCATATTTAATTAAAAATACATCCCTCTAATGATAAACGCTTGTATACGGACAACCTGATATTAACCCTTTGACGTGTCGTGTCCTTTAATTGCCGCTTGTTTATTAAACATGTCCCCGCACATTAGCCACGCTTTCCCACAGAACTATTCTAGGAGTGTTTCATAAACTAGTAATAGTGATAGATATTTTATCAGTTTCTATGAAATTGTTCAGAATATGAATACTTCTGCTTGGATAAGTTGATGTTACTTCCGAATTAAAATTTAAGATTTATATTTTCTTAAGCATTTACATAAATAGTGTAATGAAATATAGTATTCGATATTTTTATCATTTCTTTGTCCCAGAATAAGCCATTCGAAGACACATTCGAACAACACGGTATGATTAGTGTCACATTAGCTGATGCTATTAGAGGGCTATTTTGTTTTAACCACTCACTAATCGCGTTTGATCTATCATGTACACCGTCAATACTTGATAATTATTTTTATTAACATGTATTTACAATGAAAATTTTGTGACATATTTGATGCTTTTTCATTGTATTACTGAAATAAAATACATTTTTAATAATTACTTCTTACCGTATGAGGTATTATGAATATTGTTTATTTATCGTATTATTTTTCTAATTTTAGCTAGCACTTTAAATGATTAAGGTTATTATTATAAATTACATACATGGTTAAAAAAATAGTAATATGTTTGAGTAAATTGTATATTGTTTAATAAAAAAACAATATTTCGTAATATCATAATAATAATAATATGTATGTTGCTCTTCAACACATAATATGATATTACGAAATATTGTTTTTAGGTACTATGACATCAAACCTAGAACGATTACAATTTTCTTATATCTAATAACATATACAAGTAGATATCATTAAACAATTCAACCGGGACGAGAGTATCATCGCGTTGTAATGCAATCCCTGGGACAAGAATTCTTACAGTTAACTGTATTGAGTGTAGACAATCATTCAAACGTATTTAATTTTAGACTTACATTAGCCCTTATAAAATATATCCTCTGCCATAGTATTATAGTCCAAATTTCAATAGCATTTAATGTAATATATCTCGAAGATTCTTATAATCTGAGGAGTGAGAGAAATGGTGAGGATTCGGCGCACGCGCATCTAAAATGCTTTACATGAAGAATATTCGATAGTAAAAGATTAAGAAGGAAAGTATGTGACACTCTGAAACGTTAATGTTGATGAGGAATTTCGTTGTTCCACGGAGGAGAGACCGTAAGAAAAGTATAAATTATACGAAGTTTTAAAATGAGTACCTATTTATCTTATTGGTTGGTTTTTAATCGAATCATTTTAAAGTACAGGTATCTCAAGTTAGCATAAACAAAATTTAGATATAAAAATAAAAATCACAAATAACTTTTCATATTGAATATTTTATTTCAATCAAAACTATCAGTAACTTTGACATTTAATTGGTCTTGTTTTGGTTCACGAAATTGCCTCAATCGTTGCCAACAAAACAATTGTATCGAAATATAATATCCATATTTGAACAAGCCTCATAATTTACATGGAGTGAGTCACAGTGACTCAGTGGTTAGCATATTGAGATTAATGGCTACAGGTTAGGTGTGTCAAGGCGAATAGTTTGATCACTTTCGTTTTAAC
Organism: Boloria selene; assembly: GCA_905231865.2. Classification (NCBI taxonomy): domain Eukaryota; kingdom Metazoa; phylum Arthropoda; class Insecta; order Lepidoptera; family Nymphalidae; genus Boloria; species Boloria selene. The sequence goes on from HG993156.1 coordinate 3,286,545, forward strand.
CACATCCGTTTAATTAAAGATTCCTGATGACAATTTTGCGTGTTTCTCCCAAGGAGATATGTGTGCAATTTGCGATTACATATCAACAAGGTAAAAACAACAGTAATGAATATTTCCAAGAGCGCTTTCTGGCATTTGATGTGTTTTTATTTCTTTTGTTTTTTCTTCTTGCAACTCTTTCTTTAAGAACTAGAATTTAATTTTAGGACAATCAGACATTATTAGAAAGGTTTAAGAGTTTTAAATTTTTAAATTCAATGAAAGCATATTTTTAATATCGCTCATACAAACACACGCGTGGCTATAAAAAAATTTGCATTATCTACAATTTATAAAGCTTGTTACATAGTAAAAATGTCATAAAATAACCCTTTATGTAAATTCATACCCTCGTACATAACCAAAACCCCTTCCAATTCCGAGGCAGTGCCGTCAAAAACATAATTGGCATACCCTCTGCTTCTGGATATAGCAAACTAGAAACGCCAAGAGAAATGTGTTGATTAGTTTTTGTTATTATATTAGTTATAATTACTATATAAATACTGTACATAGATTCAAAACTTAAAAAAAGTTCTAAAACAAGAAAGTTTTTTTAAATATATTTTGTAACTAAAAACGTATATTGATTGAAACGCGATAAGATATAACAATTCAAATAAGTAATAAGAAAAAAGAAATAAAGAACAATAGGTCAAGAGCGCAATTGGCACTATCTGACGCCCTGAGCTGGCGCTGAGAATGCCCTACAGGTTGACGCAAATAGCTTACTTTGCGTGTAGTTATTTCTACAACTAATGACGACGTACGAGTGTACAGGTGAGAGCATCTTGAAAGAATGAATGGGGAAGACAATGGCGTTTCAGAGATAGACATCATGCTGTTTATAGAGATATTTCTTTAAATACACCAAATCGTGGTTAAAACGGAGCATTAGTATAGGAACATGTTAAAATATGTCATAGTATTTAACAATTTTTTCAATTATTAGTTACTAAATTAATAAATTAAATTAATATTTTCTTTGCTTTTAAGTTCACTTAATCATATCCATAATCTGTACATCCTCTATTATATACATCTATGTCGATCTTCGCATACCAGCCTCCGGAAAAAGGTCAACAACCCCTGCCCTAAGTACCACCCCGATTTGTAGATTTGAATATTTTACCCTCCAAAATTGAAGTTTCAGACATTTCCTACACTCTTTTGAGGGTGTAATAAATTTAACAATCTAATAATCTTTTTTTTTTCAAATACATTTTTAAAATATACATACCTAGTGCAACATTTAATGATTTAAATATTGTCAACAATATGAGACTCTTGCAAGTTGAAACGAACAAATATTAGTATTAAAATATTCTATATAGTAACCCCTACATTACAAAAGACTCTTACTACAAAGAGCGTATGAAATATATATTCGGCGCTTTTCTCGTTATAAGGTTCCGGCAGCGCTCACATCCGGCTCGAAGGACCAATGGCGGAAATGTATAAGAAATGATGCGGAATAACCTCCGAGGGTAGACTGATTTTTTGAGTACACTTGGTTTGAAAATTGTAATAAACCCTTCGGCATTATTCGGTACTATTTATTCTATAAATATTCGAGAAAACTTTATAGTAAGTCATTTGTTTTGAAAAAAGTTTCATTTGTCAAGGTTAACGCTTTGGTAACTTTGTCCTGCATAAAAAGAGAAATGCAACTATAACTCGGCCGAAACTTCCAAGGTCGCCCGACTGGCAGTCTAAACGCACACTAACTCAGCGCCTCCCTACACCCACACCGCCCCAGAGCACGTGAACGCTACCCCTACACATGGTCGTCATAGCAACGCAGCATCCTATTTCCACGCCCACTACCCTGGGGGCGAACTCTCAAGATATTACGCCCTACTTCGTTCGCATTGGTGAACTAAAGGGGTGTAGCGTGCGCTAGTGTGAGTCCGTTTAGAGTCCGCTGCGATCTCGTGAAATTCCATTTTGTACTGAAATCTCGTGACATCGACGGCCACCTAGCCGTTATTGCCTCTGCATTATAATCATAAAACTTGAAGGCTTCTATTTTATAAAAGAAATAAAAATAGACGTACGTATAAGGTAGTTAACGAATGCTAACTAAGCACTCGACTCCATTCGCAACATTCAGCCGGCCGCTCGTTAACAAACCTATTCAATTTTGAAGTATTAGTCGATTGAGGCAACATTTCTCGCGTCCTATCGCCACGAGTTCCAATTAGCGACTGGAGCTTGTCGCTTGAGTGGCTGTGACGTCACGCGGTGCTTTCATGCTTTCAATAACTACCCTCTCGACGTACCTTCTATAGCCGACCACTCCACCTGGTCTTCATTAGGAACCTTCTCAATACACGCGAAGAGCTGAAAAGGCGACGCGAACCTACTAATTTCAAAAATGTAAGTTTTAACGAGAAAAGTTGTTTAGCCAATAACTAGCAAACTCCAAGTCTGCGATAACTGTACCGCGTGATTTAAATTCTTTAAATTATTACGTGCTGTCAGTTGAACAAAGGTCGGGCATCTTTTGTTACCGGTCGCACCATAGACAAATCTTATTATGGAAATATTTTCAAATTAAGAACGCGCTATGCTCCCGCATTATGCATCTCGACTGTCATCATTGTCTATAGATTTTTTTTTGTTCCTCTTCGCATGTTGAGCTTTTCGACCACCGTTTTGGTTATTTTTCTCTTTTTGTTTTTTTTATCCGCTGTCCCGAGCGTGAATGGAGGGCTTTGTTTGTGCGTGTTTTATTATTAATTAGTGGGGACTCTTTGTTCGTGGTAATTATTGTCTTAATAAGTAGTTCCTGCTCGAATGTGAAGGAGCGGCGAAGGAATTGCCAGTGAGTTTGCTTTTAAATGGGTTAAAGAGACATGAAGTATGTTAAACTCGTTTTTAAGGCTTCAAGCATTAGAATTATAACCTTACATAATAAGATGAATAGTTCATGCCTTAAAGATACGCTCACCCTCTTTTTATAATTTAAATCTACTTTTATGATGATCTTTTATAAATATTTCTTTCACGTGGTCATACACTACTATAGAATAATACAAGCTACAGAAGTAAGCGGATTAATTACAACGACACAAGTAAACGTCAACACTTAAACATTTTTAAAATTTTATACAAACTGAAGTATTCGGACTGTGCCTTTTATGCGACATAAATAGAAGTTGATATTCAAAAGCGAATGGAATCACACAAAACACTACCATTCAGGGATTCTCATGAAAACACCATAATTAATTTACGCCTACGTGTCACCAACGATCCTGTCGTTTATTTCGCATAATAAAGTGCTGAAAAGAAGATCCAGTTTAATTAGAGGTGAGACACTCGGAAGTACGGCGCGGTTGAATGGCCCTCGTCGGGCGCCATTTTGCATAATTGGGCGGGAGGGTAGGTCGAAATTTATACGGCACCGCCGCCAATTTACTTGCTAATGACGCGTCTTGCACACTCCCTCGGTTTTGTTCGTGTGTTCAGATGTATTTTAAGAGCCTTTTATCTTGTTCATTTTGTATCTTGTGGCTGTATTTAGATTGATGTAATTGATGTAGATTTGTTTTATTTGCAGTCTAGCACTCTATGTGTTCTCCAGATATAATAGCATTTAAAAGATTTATCTATAATAGATAATTATTAAACGCGGATTTAAATCTTACCTTTGACAGACTAGGGTTGCTTGAGATTAACCTTAAAGTTTTCCTTGTGACAAGAAGAATAGTTGTGTAATACTTTTCTACTCTTTTATTAGCATAGTTTATATCATCTTATCCTTCTACCGAAAAACACATTTGGGATTCCTCTCTTTAAATTATTCACAACGATTATGTATAAAATGTGTCGAATGATATTTTTAACGATGATTTCATTTGTTCCAGGCTGGCAAGATGGGTCTACCAGCGGGTGGTGGTCTCTCACTGTTTTGTCCCGGTGGTGATCTGGGACAGCCCCCGCCCGCACACATGGGCATCCCTCCCCCCTATCAGCTAGACTCCAAGTTGGGTAAGTGATGAATATTAAGTGAATTTGACTCGACCTTGCATAGTTCATTTTGAAAGTTCAAAGCTCTTTAGATTTTCCTCGACTCTTAGTTTATATGCAAATGTTGAACATTTATTATGTCTAACTGTAGGCATTAAAATAGAAATGAAAAAAGTGAAATGAAAATGCTATAAAAACGTATAATACTGTTTGTTACAGCTGCAGGGCTAGCGCGGACGCCAATGTACCCCTTCCCAGGGGGTACATACCCTTACCCCATGCTCAGTCCTGAGATGTCGCAGGTTGCGGCCTCATGGTAATATTCTATTTATTTATATTGAAATATAAATTATTTCTTATGTTATAGTCGAGAACCTAAATATACAGATTATTTGTTTCTTGTTTTACACTGTTAAGGGATGTGAGTGATGATAACTACAAAAACCTTTATATATAGAAAAAAAAAACATTTTTTTTTTAAATTATCCTGTTTGTCTATTTGTTTGTAGAATCGAAGCTTAGGCTATTTTTATTTTAGAAAAAAGATATTTTTCAAACAAATTAAACTAAAAAGGTTTTGTTACTATATTTAAAAAAATAAAAGATTACACATTTAGAGTTATTCTATATCACTATTTTTTTTTCAGGCATACCCCTAGCATGTACCCTATTTCTTCGGCAGCGAGTGGCTTCCGAAGTCCTTACCCCACGTCGCTGCCTATAAGTAGTTCTAGTCTATCAAGGTAATACATATTTTACTTCAGTCTGCCACTTTTCTAAGCTTTATTGTCAATACATATTATAAACTTGAAGTACGACGAAATTTTTTACTTATGATTAACAAGGACGACGATTTGAAATAGTCAACGAAATATTGGAATTTAAAGTGAATTTCAATAATATAAAATGACATTAAAGATGAACTGAAAGTTTTTATATAATTCACTTAATATAACAAAGTTAAAAACGGTAAATGAGGTAAAATCTTAAGAACTTAAAGCTACGAGTGAACAGAAAGTCAAGTCCTATCGCGTCAATATTATAATAGTCGACATCAATGTCAATTGAATTACTCGTACTAAAGACAAGGTTTCTATTTTACTTATGTCATCATGTTATTTGCGCTTCTAAATTGAATCACGTAAAAATACAATATATTTCGTTAACTGGTAATAATACCTCAGATATAATAATTCTTCACAACCCTGAATAGTATACATTATGCTCAACTAAAACCATATTAACATGTAGTAGGGGCCGCGGTTAATTGACTATGCGACACTCTGACTTCTTATAAACTCAGCGATTTGACCGATCTCCTTGTATTATTATATCTGTGCGTAATCCAGGAGAGTAAGAGAAGGAGCTCTTTGCCTCTCTTTCTACGTCTGTCACAAACACAAACCAAAATATACGATATATTGTATATTATATTGTAGACTATTCTCAACTGGATGAGATTGATCGCATTTTCCAGGAACACATTAAAACAATATTTTGCTTTATCTCTCGAATCAATCAGATATCAAAAGATAACTAAACGACATTAATTACTCAACTAACAAACTCCTTTATTTTATAAGCGATATTATCTATAATATATTCTTATCGATACGTGATGTACGGTGATTTATTGATTTTAATCGACTTTTAAAATCTTTTTGTGTTTCTATAAATTGTATTTTTTTATTTATATTTTTAATTTTTAAATATAAAATTTTATATTCTCAAATAAGATCAATTTTACACGTTAAAATTATTTAACTATTTAATTCGCATTATTCAATATTTATAAATTACTAGCGTAATCATACTCGCTTCGTTCGGGTTCATCCCTAGATTTAGCGTGAGTCAAGCCGCGGGTTCCGCCAGTAAATGTATACAAAAACTGACAAATTATATACTTCAACTTTCCCCCAGAACCACTTATTATTGGTGCAAACAGCATGAAAATCGGTGCAGTACTTTTTGAGTTTATCGCGAACACACAGACAGACGCGGCAGAGGACTTTGTTTTATAATATGGAGTGATTAATTATCAATAATTGTATTCAATAATAAATAATTAAAATTTATTAACTCAATATGTTTTGTTACAGCGAATTATATCGATTTTCTCCAACGCTGGGCGGCGGTCTAGGGCTAGGCTTAGGTCCCGCGCTAGTACCTCCGCCGCCTTCCAAGTCGGACCTATTCACGCATCATTCAAGGTAAGTTAGTATTAAAAAAAATTTTTATATTGCTTATGTTGAGTTTAAATATTAAAAAAAACTATTAGTTGCTTTAGAACTTGGTGTTGCGGTTTTCAAAGATTTAAACGTTGATTTACAGTACACTCAAACAAATACCAAAATAAAAACTATGCAGGTATATTTTTTGTTCTAACATTCTGTCTAATATGCGACAGGTTTTAAATTAACGTACATATTTTTCGGTAAGAACTTTATACGGACATCTAAGAAAAATAATTACTTTTTGCCTTTTTATAGTATAAATATTATAAAGAAATATCAATAAATATTATTTGTTTAATCTACTTATCATTTAAATTTTTTATTTATTAAGCGTAAAGTTAACTTAGTATATAAACAAATATACCAAGTAAGGCGAATAAAAATTATAATTATCCTGGCATGACTATATAAGTGCATTCGTCACATGCGTGTAATAACGATGATCGTTTTGTTAGGCGCAAATTATAACGTCAAAGTAAACGGTTAGCGATTCAGCGATAAAGCACTGGGTTACGCCCTTATTATAGTGTGATAAACATATGGGACCGTAACGTTGTAAAATATTTGTTTAGAGATATGGCACAGTGGCAGGCAGAGATAGCTCCGTGGTAAACAGAGAAAGCTAGTTCTATTAGTAGTTCTATTATTCTATCCCAGGTGTCGCTCTGATTTCATGATTACCATTTGAAACCATTTACGGTTGAAGGAAAATTTCGTAAAGGAACCTATTTTTCCAACAGAACAAAGAGAGAGAGAGAGAGAGAGAGAGAGAGAGAGAGAGAGAGAAAAGCATTAGGCCAGTGTTATGGACTATGGTCTGATCTCCCTTGTATCAAGGGAAGCTCGTGCCCATCTTCTTATCTTTCTTTAAAAATATACTATGTCGGAAGTTGTGTGTTAACAAGAATTTTACTGACATTACAGATGCTTATATCGTTTTTTTTAATAAAATGATTTGATAAATACATTACTTAATATTGATAATGGCATTATGTTAGATACTTATGTAGGTTATATGAGAACCGTTAGAGAAATAAAAACATAAATAAATGGCTTCAAAAAATTGGTACTGTAAAGTCACCTGGTCAGAATAAATTATTCCCATAAATTTTTAGTTTCTAGGAACATCGACGAGAATCAATTTTGTCCATTTCATTTAAAAGTTTAATAATAATACCTCAGCAACTCGTTCTCTTTTTACTATAACTAAGTAGTGTCATTTGACATTACACACCCCTACGTATCGCATGCTATCAGCGATCAGCCCCCGATCTGATAAGTTGGACAGATGTAGCGAATCGCGTTAGGGCTAATTGTTTCAAATGTCGTTTTGTACAGTAATTGAGGGGTTTTCATTTTATCACAAGTTTAACATCTATTTAAATAGTTGGATAGATTTATTCCTTTATACTTTGAAATTGATATGAATTTAAATTTGAAAAATATACTCGCGTACAAAATGTTCAATTATAATAATATTGGGCTTAAAGCTTTATTTTGTAATCTTATATTTTGAAAGAAACTTTTGATGTCGTGTCTAGTTCAGTAGTGATATTATTACTTTACGTTCGTTTAAGTAATTTTATTTATTTTATACATTAGACATAACCCATATTTATATAAGGATTTTGAATTCATGTTTTTAAGCGACACATTAAAAACGTTTTTATACTTATATAATATATGTAATAATATGCATTTGACAACTTAACAAGTTTTAACAAGCACGCAGGTAGAAATAAACAAAGTAACATTAAATAAAATAAGTATGTTAAAATTAAAAACGGTTACAAAAAGTAAGCAATAAAGCACTGACGGGTCAGGCACGAAATTGTAATCTTACACTTTTCAACAAGTTACACTCATCGTTTAATACCGCATCCGTCAAAAGCGTGTTACAGTGCCTACACTGTCAGCGCAATTACATATATACATAATATGTATGTACATCGTACATTTATATACATAATATGTATGTACAATGTACATAAAACATTACAAAAATACATAATATACTTGACCAATTGACCTTCACTTGTTTTCTCATTCATTGAGACGCCCTCACTTTGCCTAAAAGCTTATGTGTAAATCCAGTACCTTATTTCATCCAAATCGGTCCATCCGTTATACATACAAAATTTCGCATTTATATTATAATATGTAGTTTGATTTAGATAAGACCAACTCGTTTTTGTTTTAATAATATTACTCAGACTCCTTCCAGTTGTGTTTGAGCAATTTAATGTTATGTTTATACATTTATATTTTTATTATCTCATATTACTGAAAGATTTTATAAAAATGAATTTGAACTAATGTATTTTGTCCTCAAATAAAACCTGCTTATATTACAATTGTATCACTCATACAATCGTCTCTAAAGTATATAATATAGATAGATTACACATATCGATAGATACACACACATATGGATAGATAGTACACTATTCGCAAAGTCGGTTAAAGATTGATGAATATATCCTTGTATTATTTTAGAAAAGTTTTAAAAGCACAATATTAACATTATCATATTAATATAGAAGGGTCAGCACTGTTCGTAAAAACTATCTTTATAGCCATCTTTTAAATTAAAATATAGTCAATTTGAGATACGACATTATGATAATTCGCCTAAATGTAAATTGGCTTGGTTATATAGAAACGTTTTCGAATAATTAGTAAACATTTTAATAATAGTGCCCCATTTATTAAACTAATGTCTTGCTTTATTCAAAATGCTTTACCGTAAACTGCCTATTTTACGTTGTTTAGCATTCATACAAAAGAGTGAAGAAAAAAATATTCTCAATATCACACTGAAAGCTTTTTGCTATACAAAAGCTTAATGAAAGCTAGTTTTTATTATCTACATCGTTTATTAAATTAGTCGTTCAACGTTCACGCCAACACTCTACCATACTCAATACATAAAAGTCCAGGTACAATCATGTAAATAAGCTCCTGACGGGGAAATTTAATTAAGATGATATATGAGACGTGCGGGTACCGGCTACTCAGGTACGCTCGTCGCCATCTCGCGATCTTTATCCCTTGTAAAATGTGCGATCTAACTATAAGTGACAGTTGGTTTTGATGTTACAATGTTCATTGAAGTTGGAAAATTGCAATATAATCTTAGTAGCTTCTATACTTAGGTATGCCTTCATACTTATATAATTTGTATATCATCGATAGTCGAGATAAATAATTTGTGTACATTAACTTTTTTAATATATATATTTTTACATAATTTATTTAATTATATATGCAAAAATTTACATAAAAAGCAATAACAAAACAAACCTCAACCCAATTTCACACTAAATAAACACCAAAACCAGCTAATTACTAAGAAAATACCATAGAAAGTCTTAAACATTGAAAAATCTTGAAAATAAAAGCGTAGTTTCGTCTTATTTCGCGTTTAAAAGCCGGTTTATTCGTGTGTAACAAATCTCCTCGACGGTACACTACACAATAATTATGCCGCGCCACTGAATACCTCGTTTGGAGCGTACGCGCATTGTTTCTTTTTTCTCTCCTTTAGAGTTCCTTGAATGCGAGTCTAAAACTGAGCTACTTAGCTCTATACGCATTAAATAGCTGCACAGTACCGTCCTATACCGACTATGCCGGGCTTTTAAAAGCGTTTTAGTGGAATTGAACGTTGTATTGTGGTTTAATGTAATTTACACTGTTTTTACATTTTCAAATGTTAAGTGAAGATTAACACTGCTTTAGTTATGTTGCTACTTAAAATCCTTTGAAATTTTTATTTTAAATATATGATGAATAGCTCTTACCGTGTTCTAGTTTTTAAATAAATTACATAGTTTGTATTAGTAATAATACAAATGCACTAAAAGTGTTGTGGGTTTTATTTCTATAGCGAATGATTGTATTGAACGTAATATAGTAGAAATTTAGGTCTGATAAAGTCTATAGACTATAGGATATACTGTAACATGCATCAATTAAGACCAAAAATTGAAATTAAACTTACATTATCTATGTAAACAGAACGGAATATGTTATGTCAACATTTTTATTCACAACTGTCGATAACCCCTCAACTGTCTTAAATATTTGATTAGTCTTGATAACTGATATATTTTAATCCGACAAGGAAGGTAGTCATTTAAATTGATCTATCATTTAAATATTAACATAAATTCATAAATAAAAAGCTTTTCCTTCCGCATAAATAAACTTATATATATAAGTCAAAGCGTGTGCTAGATAACAAAATGCAGTATAAAATTCTCAAATCAATCTAAGCGCGTTTCAAAAAACAAACGTTATTAATCCTATAGCTATTTTAATATTTACGAAAACATTTTCAATTCTTTCTCCCATTTAACTACTTGTAAAGGAAGTCGAACATTCGTGTCGGTTCTTCGAACTAATTTACCAAATAAAACCATACTTGAGCATCGAACTAACCATAATCTAACTCGTCTATTTTAAAGGCAAGTTCGCAGGAAGTCGTTAGTCAGGATTCCACTCGATTATTAATATTGTCAGCGATACGAATAAATTGCTTGGGTGGACAGTTCCATTTTTGTTGAAAATCTTTCTTGTAATATATAGATGTTTCTTAATTGGATAACGTGAAATGGGACGTGGACACACGCTAACGATTGCCTATTTTAACTTAAAATTTCAAAAATAGATTTGTCTTTTAGAATATTTATGTATATCATATTTTTCATAAATATATATGACTAGTAATTCAACCAAGCTTTGCTCACGCCTTAGTATGTACTATGTACTGCATCCAGCAGAAGTCAATTTATAAATTATCGACTAATCAATATGCCAGAATTACGCCATAGCAAAATTCTAAATAGATGTTAATCGTTACTCCATTGCTGCGTAATAAATCACTATATAATGGCTATTATTATATTATAAAGACTGTATTTAAGATAAGATTGTAAAAATTATTTATAACAATACAATACTCAAAAATTACATTTAAAGTATTTGATTGCATATAAACATCAATAATATTACAAGCATTTGTCTGAACTCATTTTATTAAAACTTGTAATATTTAATATAATTTGTTATGAATAAACGATACATGGCACTGTATAGACTACTGTACCCTACATTATAATAACATGTCTGTACATGCTACATACTTATAGATATGGTATAGGGTAATAAAATTTAATGGTCATAAAATAATATGTTATATTAAATGTTTCAATTTAAATATAAAAATCAATAATAGATTCCACATGTCCGCTATCCCGGTGTCAATGCATGCGTACGCGCCGGAAGCCGCATCTATTTCCAACCGGACGCGCGCTTGTTTATTGTATATCAGTCTGCGTTAACACCTATACTTGTATTAAGACGTTCATTGATTTATAGATAAGTATGATAGATCGGAGTCCGACTGATTAAAACGAGCCAGGTGGACAGATATATTTTTTACTTTTTTAATAGGGCTTCTAGTTTTTAATAGGCTCTTGAATGAGTTATAGCGTAAAAATTGTATAATTAGTTGACATAATCGTTCGTGGATCTCTACATACTTTTAATTGAACATATAATTAAAGTATTTTTGACGCTTAATCCCAAAAAAGAATCCGTTATATATTTTTTAATATTCTTTTTGTGCCATTTTGTTTTATTATTTTTCTGTGAATATTCCTAAATGACAATTCCAGGTCACAAGAAAAGGGATCGAGCAGCTCGGACAAGCCCTCCGAGAGTTCCGCCAGCAATAACAAGGAGCAGAATAAAAAGCCTCACATCAAGAAACCTTTGAACGCCTTCATGCTCTACATGAAAGAGATGAGGGCGAAGGTAGTAGCTGAGTGCACCTTGAAAGAGTCTGCTGCTATTAATCAGATTCTCGGCAGACGGGTAAGTGTGGCTCTATATGGATTATAAATGTATTAATTCTATGTTTATATTATTTTTGATACTAGCTTTATAATTAAATGACTAAATTCAAAAATCATTGAACCGATTCCCAGAATGATATGTTTTACCTGGTCTGATCTGCGTCCAAAAGGCAGCCAATTTTATTGAACCAAGGTCGTGATGATTGTTTTGACAACGTGATCGTTTACGTTCAACGTTTTAATTTAATTATTTTTATGTGACGATGTGCTCATTGTTAATCTTGTTAGGAAAGCGATTCGTGACGCGTAAACACAGTCGGCGCGTATTCTAGAAGACAATGAATCGTGTCCGTATCTAACATCTGCGCTCAGCGTATTGAATAACAAATATAACTGACCGTACGCTTCTCGGAACGCGATTCCTAACAGGAGTAGCAAACGCTCTCCCACACACGCTTCGTCGCAGCGAAACATTCGTAATGCAATGCTCATAAATACGCAGTGGCATTCGTTGAGTCGCGAGGAGCAAGCAAAGTACTATGAGAAAGCGAGACAAGAGAGACAGCTCCATATGCAGTTGTACCCTGGCTGGAGCGCGCGCGACAACTACGGTTACGGTTCCAAAAAGAAAAAGCGGAAAAAGGACCGCGGTCCCGCTGAATTGGGAGGTATTGGACCCTAGGAGAGACCCGCCACGAGGGGACGGACTGTCACGTCGGCTTCTGTACACTCGCTTGTCCCTCAACCCGACCCGTCGTAACCCGCACTCCTCACTAATCCGACTTGCTTGCGTCCAGGGCTCCTAACACGAACTAACCGGCTTGTCCCCGTCGAGCACCCGATACCCCATCCTTGTATGAGTGTGTGTGTTACTCCAGTGTGTTAGTACGGCCGGTGGTGCCTGTGCTAGAAAAGCGGCTGGGACCGTCGCCCGCGAGGCGAGCGGCGCCGGGAGTGTGGGAGTGAACCGCCCGCCCCGCGCCCCCCGCGCCCCCCGCGCCGCTCGCCTTATGTGTTCTGTGTGTAGTCGTCGAGTGACCGTTACTCGCAACCCAACCCGATCGGAAACATTGGTTTGATCTATGTCTAGACGAGGCGCGACGATACCGACCGCAGAATAGGTTCTGAGAGGAACACCACAATTGGCCATTCTCATTTTGGGGCTTAGGTTCAAAATTGTCGAGGGGTGCGCTCACTGCGGGCTGTTTTTCTAGCACCAAGCTAGGGCTCGGGCGCGAACCACCGTCGAAGTGCATTTCTCTTTTGTTTCCATGTTCGGTACAGTGGCATGCGCTCGGACGCGAGGAGCAAGCGAAATATTACGAGTTGGCGCGACGCGAGCGCCAGCTGCACATGCAGCTCTATCCCGATTGGTCGTCTAGGGCTAATACGCAAAGGGGCAAGAAGAGGAAACGAAAACAGGAGACAACCGATGGAGGTACTGCCTTGCAACGACCACCGCCAACCCTACGCCCTATCTCTCTGTCCCAAGCCGACCTCCACCAGACCTGTTTTAAAACCTGACCGGAAATAGACCGGAATAACGAGCGAAATCATTCTGACTAATTAAAATCAGAATCTTTCTGCAGAGTATAAAACATAATAATATAATGCTTTATAATAGTTAAAATCGAATGAATACTTGTTCTATCCTATTACTATAAAGACGTATTTAACTAAGATAATCATCGGGCGACGACACTCTAAATGAGTTATTAATCGAACGATAATTTCAGGAAGGACGAGCATTCACTCGCTTAGTTGCTCATAAACTCGTATCTTATATCGGTCACGATTTCCACAACTCCGTACACGGTCAGCGACGGACGTCTCGGCGTAACGCGATAACCGCTCCGGTTCATTAAAAATGAGGTCAATTAATTAAGAATTAGCTAGAGACGTCCGACGTAACCTCATACCCCCCTGTCTCTCCAACTACCTCACCCCCTCTCCTCCCTCCCCGCCCCGCCACGTCCTCTTGCGAGTTCAATTGCTCGAACTCTATCCAAAAACGAGACGTAGAAATATTGCCGAATGTTGGTTGAAGGGGTACAGGTTGTAGTCATATATCAGCATTTTTTATTTAATATTTATCGCATTTATTTATTTTGTTTTTATAATCAACGCTAAGGAAATAAGTAAGTGGCACTCCTTCGAAGGTTGTCCCGGTTTTTGGCTTTCCTGCTCCGATCTGCCGCCTCCGTATTCGAACGTGCATGTTTTATTCAACAGTCAATATTTGAATACTTGAGTAATTGCTTTGCAGGGACTGTATATACATACTCGGTGTAGAGGCTGGGACAGCCTTCCGATTGCAATTATAAGGAGTTCCGACAGCAGTATGCATGAGGACGCCCTACTTAAACGAAACGTATGGAGAGATCCCGAGGACTCGACTAGACAATTTTATTTTTCAACCAAAGCTGCCGATGCTTCTGTTGTACACAATGATACTGGCCAAATGAACATAATTTATTTTGATTCCGGAGAACCTATTCTGCTTGAATTTGCTTGATAAGCGTCATGTTTATTTGTGATTGTTTTTACTTTTATTTCGACAGACTGAGTAGTTAGTTTATTTTGTCGAAGTTTCCGAGTAGAGTGCTATTTTTTAAACCAATGTTTTTTCCGTTGTCATTTTTCATTTTCTCCCTCCCCGTTCCCTGCATGTTAACTAACAAGTTTAATGGTGTTGGTGCATGTTGCTTTATGTAGATGTTAGAACATTAGCTATATTATGTTGAATGCTTTTATTATGTTATTTAGTTAATTAGTTTACGCTCTCACTATGACGTCACGCTTAGGCCCCTTTATCGTATTAATATTCAAAATTGTTGTGACGTCATCTAAGATTATAAAAGTTGCAATACATTTAGTACATTAATTTGCGTGTAAATATCTTTAATTTGCCTTCACATTTTGCAAACTTGACGAGTCCTTATCATGGTCCATTGATTTTCTGTAAAACTGATGACAAAATTACCAAGGCGTGTTCTAATCGAAGTATTAACAATTTTCAGGAAATAGTTTGAAGAAATGTAGAGCGAGGTATGGCCTCGACCAACAAAATCAATGGTGTAAACCTTGCAGGTGGGTGTTCACTTACTACTTTATTTCATTTTTTGCCGCTTCAAAATAAAATATTGAATAATAAGCAAGCATTCGAAAATGCTAGATCATTATTTTTCAATGTTATATTGTTTCTATGTGGAAAGACTTGGCTTATCTTACGTATTTATTTTACGGCAATTCCAAGAGGAGCCTAGTCGTAATGTTTTAGTTTCATTAGTTATTTACTCGACAAGATCTGTAGTACATGTTGTGTATGTTTGGGAATATCTATCCGGTCCCCTGTTACGCTCTGCTCTTATCCAATCGAACAAAGAATAAGACAAAAGCGAAGTAGAAACGATTCAGAAAATGTGTCTTTTCACAAAGAAATAAAGTTTGATGTAGAAACACACGGAATAGATTTTTTTGAAAGTAGACAAAGTGTGGAAGTCGTAGTGCAAAATAGGCCTAGAATAGTTCCGATGGATCTCAACGGAGAGAGGGCAATCATTTGTCGAAATAAGCTTTCAAAAAAATCTTGACACATTTTCTGAATGACGCTCGCTTTTCGGACCAATACAAGACAGATAGTTGTTAAGAATCTCGTGATATTTTTACTCATTGAAATGTTTTTTCCACTCATGATTGCCGCTTCTCACGGATCGATCCTGGACCGCCGGCACTATTGGTGACTATGTTCTTTCTCGCGTCTTTTATTGTTTCGCTTGTCAACGCTACTTGACGCCGTTATCATTCCTTCCTCATCACTGCCTTCATTATTTATCACTTTATTTTCTGCTTCTTTATTGTATTGTAAATTTATTATTTTACAAAATTCACATTTATTACTTGACTAATGCTAACTCTTATACTTTGCTATCACTATCCTAATTTCGAACACACCTCATAACTAAACATCTTCAATTTTATTATAACACACCTCTTTCACAATAACTAAAATAATCCCAAATTCTCCACTCACATCATGTTTCCATCCTTTGGAACTATCACCCACCAGTCCGGAATCAAGTAGCGTGATGGTATCCGGGCTAGGGCTCCTGCGGCCGGACGCGGCGACACCGTTGCCCGCCACGCTCGCTAGTCCGCAGGAGCCCACTTACGTGAACCTCTAGTGCCGGCCCACCGCCGCCGGACACACTACGGTCAGTTACGAGACTTTGGCATTGTGGGTAATGTTCCGTATACGTAGATCATGTCGGTTCATTTTGGAGTTTATCTTTTTAATTGATAGCTGTTTTTGGGTGTTGCAGCAAGAATTTTAAATAGTAAACGCAAGTAGGAAAGTAGATTATTTGTGGATTTTTATTTCATTGTAAAAGAATAAATAAGAATTTACGCCAAATACTTTATTTCCTTTGTAAAATATTTTTCAGAAGTTATTTTTCTATACAAATATTGCTGCAAATAATAAATTAGAATAATTACATTATAAGATGTGATCTACGTATACTTTGTGTTGTGAGCTTGAAGTGAAGCATGGAGTGTTCCTGCTTTTCTGAAAAATAGCCTAGATTATTGTTTTACACTAGAAATATATCTAGATATTTTCGTTTTTTCTTTAAATAATGCCAATGTCTCATTAACAGGAATCAAGAAGCGCGATTAGCGTGTTTATTGGTTTCTGAATATATCTGAATGTCGTGAGCTTGGATTTTTCGTTCTCGAGTAGAGTTTTTTGTTGTCGTAGTTTTTTTCAGTTATTTGTTTCTATTATTTAACCGTTTGATACCGCAGCATGAGTGACTCGATGTATTTCTACGTTTTATTTCGAATTTTAACATTTCAAAGCATGTCTTTTGACTTAACCTTTTTTATTTTTTTAGGATTTACGTTCGTTTTGTGTATGTTAGGTTCGATGCGTGATTTTTTTATAACGTAGCTTATTTTTGTGTTAAGTAATACTTATTATTTTTTTTTTTTGTTTTTAAATACACGTTTTTGTATTAATGAAGCTATAAAAAATGGAAAGTTTTTCTTAAAGTATCACAAGAATCTATGTGAAAGAAGTAAAAAGACCATAGTTAATACAAAAACGATCGCGCCCCTACTAATTTACCATATTTTAACGTACTAATTTCAAATTTACAGGCGGAAGAAGAAGTGCGTGCGCTACATGGAAGCCCTAGAGGCGGCGGGGAGCGTGCCCCCCATGGTCACTCCCCAGTCCCCCTGCTCTGATGATGATGTTAAACTCGAAGAGTTATCCGACGCGTCCAGCGACGAGGATACCCCCCTCACTGCCTCTAGTCCCGGGGGACTCAGCGCCCTCTCCTCCCTCGCCTCCCCCGCGTCCGACCCCCCTCCCCCTCCCCGCAACCCCGTCGGAACCAACCCCCGGGACGCAAACAACCCCCTATCCGTAGGACAACTCACCTCCCAATCGTGGCCCCGCGCCCAGACCCGACCCGGACATGAAGTGATATCCGTTTCATAGTGAATGTGGCAGAGCCGTTGCACGCTTCACGTCGGAGCGTGCAAGCGGCTCGGACGTGCGACCGATCGACCAGCCAGCTTCTATATGTTTAACATTCGTTGTGACGTCATAATTATACTCCATGACAATTTTAAATCGCAAACAGGACTTAACAGGCATAGAATTGTAATGGAGTACAGTTCGTTCTCATAGACTGTGGTTTGAGTGCGGTTGTAGCTGGCTGATGTCACGTCGGTTGTGATAACCTGTAACCGGTTCTTAGAGGTTTTATCGGGTGCTAATACACACGGGTTTCGTGATTTGTTGACATACCCACATTTTTGCTACTTTCTGTACATTTTTTTTCCTACAATCAACTTCAAGTGACAATAGGTTGATGGTTAATTTCGAAGGCCTAAGCATTTATTTAAACAAAATGTGCGGTGTTCCAACAAATCACAGTGTTCTGTGAAAATAATGTATATTCTCTTATATTGTAAGATCCAAATACCAAGTTAATTAAGTCCCGATACATTTACACGAATTGATCTCAAAATTGCGAGTCCATATCGAGTCATTTCTGCATTTTAATATTCCACGCTTCTACAGTAATTCTATTTCCACTAGTCACGCTGTTTGTGCCATTCAACCGTAGTTTCAGGGTTGAACCAAATTGAAAGATTGACACTCGTGTTCACTCGCGACAGTATATTACATTATTTGACGAAACTTTGAGAAACGCTGTCCGTGGCTTTGTACTTTGTGCCTTTTGTATGGAAATATTTCAATTTTCTTCCAATTTATTATTATTTGTTACACAATTTCGATATACGAAATTCTGTATTATAATTTATTTGAATTCTTTTTATCGACACTACAATTGCTTTGCGGACAGAAAGTAGTACTCTATCTGCTCTCTTTCAGGCGTTTCTTACTGACGGCCTGCACCGATAAGGTTCCATGTAGCATTAGATTTTGTTTAGTTTATAAAAACTATAAAAATATCCTTTCGTCCGTGTGTATAAAGTAAAGGTTAAGGTGCGGCGAAGGGAAACCCTGTTTTTCCGTTGTACGGAACTCATTAGACTGTCGTAGTTTAGATTAGGCATTGTACGAGTGGTTATTACACGGGACGTACCGACAGCATTACATTTATATATACATACAATGCAATACTTCAATAAAATAACCTTAAAAATAAAATTTCCTTCGATCCGATGCTGTCGGTACTTCCCCACCTGTATATGAAGTGTAATGTATAAAAAGTAGGTTAATTTAACTGTGTCATATTAGATACTAAGTGTATACTCTACTTACATATACATATATATACATTATTGCTATTAAAAGATGTTTAAATGAATATTAGTTGAATACTAAATCAAAAGATTCATTCACGAAATAGTAACTTATTGTTTAATCCGGAGTGACTTCGACTGTAAATAAATTTGTATCGCGATTTAGATTTTTTTTTGTAAAACGATTGCATTTATTATTATAAAGTACCCTCGGAAGTTGGAACGTTCTAGATGGTTAGTTTGTCGAACACTACTTTTTGTTATTTTATTGTTATTAATAAGAATTTTAACGTTGTTGAATGCAATATCGACCCATGACTTATTGAAATGATCAAAATATAAATTCTCAATCGACTGTTGCTTGTTTTATTATGGATTTGATTACGTTTGACGGAAAGCAATCGATTTTACGAAATATGTGACGAGATTCCTTCGATCGCGGCCTGATTTTGCATGGAATTAGAACTTGTGCAATACTGAAATACTATGGGTACTGTATAGTTTTCTAATTATAATTAGATTTTCCGTAAATTTTTGTTTTAAGAATATTTGAATTTATATTGAATTTGATATTTTGTGTTCTAAAGGAAGATGTTTTATTTTATCTTATTTCGATTAACGAAAGTTGTATTTGCCGAGGCGAATGCGTGCCAAAACCATCTTAGAACTTATAGCAGATTGACCAGGGATGAACGGACGGACAGTAAACTTTTTCTATATATATAATCTGTGCCAAATTTAACTGTAAACTGGTATATTTCGATACCTAATACCTCTGAAAGGTCTTTTATGTTGATAGATTTTATAGGTTGTTTTTATTGTTAAGATGGTAAAGACAAAGTGGCTCCTGCGAAGAGCTAGTTATTTTTTTTGTAGAAAGAAATTGTCAAATTAGAAAACTCAATTATTAGGTCTGGACCCATTTCTTGTGTTCAGTTGGACGAATATTATTTTAATAAACAACTTAAAATTGTATTTTTGTATTTATTTCCCTCCCCGTCCTTAAACCCCCACAAAGTACATCACACATAAAACTAGGTACTATAATATTATATGTATAATGCAGTTTGTTGTAAATTAATCCCTTACTGATTGGCATAGTTAATATAAAAATACTAGTTACTCCCCCTTGCTCCGCTCGGGTATATATATATACGTGTTAACTGTGACTGATTTCTCAGAAATGAGATATTTTCTGGCAGTTAAAAGATTCCTATTTTTTGACGCGGATAACCAGCTTTCATTAAAAATTTGACAAGTGGTTTCTCCTCTTTCTCCTCCACATGGATTACAAACAGACAGATAAAAATTGTTAAAACTATATTTATTTTTAGATTAATAATATGGTCAGACTTTTATTGTTAATAGTGCCATCTGGTAGATGAACTTGAAACCAACTCGTAATGTGAACGTACTTTCAGCAGGTGACTATTCTACAATAGGTTAGAAGAGGTCTCATCACAAAGAAAAATGTCAATAGATGACGTTCGTTACTTGTACCGATTTATTTTTAAAGAAACAAATAATACAATATTAAATCTTAAAAAGTGAATGTGCCCATAAATGAAACTGCGTTTTTAACTGAAAGTGATTGACTGCTAACACTTTCACAGAGGGCACTAGTCTTTTTACAAAAATGGTTAAAAATTATTTTACCATAATGTTTAAAGAAAACCTTAAAAATGTAATATTAATAGGATGTTAAAACAACTGTTACTTTCAAGAGAGTGATAAATTACATAGAAATAAATGTAAATTCTCATATTTACGGTTATTAATTATAGATGATTTTCATTCATACAAAAAATAATTTCTAGGTGAAATAAAACAAACAAATTGTGAGATTACATTGTTTATTCGTGACAATGTTTAGGACAGATAGAAAAATTATAAAATGTTATACAAATGTGATGCCGATTCCACTATATTGCTCTAAGATTTAACATCTTTGGTTACAAACAGAAATGCAGTCATCCACAAATAGATGGCGTTACTGGTACTGCTAGGACGAAATACGTACAAACAAATATCGTCGCTTTATTTACTTAATAACTTTTAGAAGCATTTAGTGCAGTCGTAGCAGAAAAATAATATATAGAAAAATAATAATAAACAAAATTTATGTGTACATAGAATTTGGTACACATTTGTCTTAAAATTATTTTTTTGTCAAATTGTAATTTTCATCAAATGAATTATAATTTTTGTTATATTTATGCGATTTTTCGCGGATTTATTTTGATTATTGGTTCGCCACGTTTAGGATACTTTACAGCATTATCATGGAAGGCTAAGGTTTTACAAGTCTGAAAGGCATTTTATAGTAATTATAGACATTGTTAGACAATGTTTGAAATCAAAACCAAATAAATCCGCGAAAATATAAAAAAAACTAGTTTATTTAAATTAGCAATATTGCACCAATACTGAAACTCAACATTTACTAAATACTTAACAACAAAGTGTAAAGCGACAATATTTATTTAAATTGTACAATAATATAAAAATCAACCGATAGATGGCGTTGTTCGACCATTGGTACAAATAGGACAGGAATAAAAACGACACAGATTCAATAAATTCGAATGAAGTGCATTATTAATTAAACAACATATTATAACTAGTATAATTGTATATCTATAGCGCCACAAAAAGTACAACTTGAACACGCAAAAGAATTAAATATTCAGAAATAATGTAATAAGTACTGTTAAATCGGAAATAATCACATCTTATAGGCTACTAATTGTATAATGTATAGTAAAATTAGACCAAGACGAGGTTTTAACACGATGTATGATTTGGCTGATAGTTACAAAATTTTATGGAATATAAATGCCTTAAAACTTTAACAAAATCTTGACTATTTTTTCTTATGAAATATAAGAATAAATGCAATTGCAGTAAATAAAGCCTTTATTTAGCATAATCGCTTTTCTCGTTTAAATTAGTTCTTAGAAAACAATCGTTTGGTCAGATTAGATAGGGATTCTTATAATTAATATAAATAATTCATTTTTACTGTTGTGTAAAAATTTCGTCTAAACTCTATGTTTGTCTATCAGTCTATAGGTAGAGAACTGAATAAATAACATTATCAAAAATCTAAACATGCACTAAATAGTAAGCTAACGTACGACTACACGATCATAATTATTCATATCCCTATGATTAAAAAAATAATAATTTCAATCAAAACAATCGATTTTTGTGTTTACGAATAATTGTAATTTTTCATTAATTATAAAACTTTTCTAAGGAATATGATAAATTATATATAATTACAGCAAATAACATTTAACTTAACATTGGTTCCTCGCAAAGCTCTTATACGAATGCGTATCGTTTGTGAAGAAATATCTTTAAATGATTATAACATTTATAAAATAATAAATATTCAAAATATTAATTAACATATATAAAGATTAATCATATAAAATTTGATTTTTCTGTATTAAGGATCCAATGGAACTATTTATCAAATAAAAAAATGATTGCATTCATTTAGTTCTGTAGATCACTTGTCATATAAACTCATACATACTTACATACATTTAAACAATAACCGCTATTAATAATTGTCTATCCATTGTATATATTTGTCCACAAACGAAAATATCTAGCGGCGTTGCTAAGCAATCCAATAACCGGTTTTTAATTAGATATAACCGAATTAAACCGGTTATAATACCAACATTTGGAAGGAAAACCGATTTTATTCAGTTAAATCTGGTATTAACCGGTTATTATCCACGCGTAACCGGTTGTGACCGGTTTACCAGAGGCCGGATGACTTGCCGCCGGGCGGGTTTCGGACACGTACTGATGTTTTGGTGTCCAGGCCTTCTACTTCCTCTGTAAATAAATAGATTATGTGTATACTTTATTACTTGAACTATGCTATAACTTTAGTTGTTTTATATGCTAAAAAATATATTTTACTATTTTAATCGCTGTTAAATTTAAATAAAAATATATGGATATAACTATATATGTTGGGACAATATTACACAGCGCCATCTAGATTAGTGTTAAGTTACGAGACTTGTATTACAAATACCACGGATTTCATAAACATAAACATCCATGAATGGAGTACAATTGTCTTTGCTCAAGAAAGGAATGCCCCCAGCGGGACTCGAACCCGAGACCATTGGCACAGCAAACGTATTATAAATTCGAGTAAGTAAGTGAGTACTAACTGCTGATGGAGAAGGATGAGGTCTGCAGGTCTCGCTGTCCGGGCTCGCGCATGCGGCGGCCGGTGGGCGTGCTGCAGCCGGACCCGGCTAGCGACGCGTTCTCCAGCTGCTTGTTCACTAGCAGCAGCTCTGGAATGGACACAGTTGCACAGTGTGAGAGAGAGAGAGTGAGAGTGGGAGAGATAGAGAGAGAGAGCGAGAGATGCTTTATCGATATGATATCTATTCCAGTGACTGAATTGAAGTTCAAAATAGATTTAGCTATAGACTCTTAGTATTAAACTCATTTGCATTTCCAAATACTCACAAGAATCAAATATCTACTGAATGTTATATTTATTCTCTATAATATAAGAGTATCACTATTATATTATTGAGGTGTAGTGTTTTATGAACAAGTTGTTCATAAAACTTGTTTGTTTGAAAATAGAAAAAGTTTAGCACTACAAATTAAATAGACAATAGGCAAATCCATATATTATATTTTTTGAGTTTCACCCATACAAAAAAAATATTTTCTAATTCTCAACTGTTATTAAGTTCATCTTAACAATGCTAGTTCAATTTATTAGAAGCATAAAAGACATAATGTGTACACACAATCAAAATTATTAACGCCTACGATTACGTGACAGAGAAAGCGCTATATTGTCTTTTCTCCGTGGATATGAAGTATGATAGCGGATAATTGTTGGAACATGTTGGGACATTATTACACACAACCTCATCTAGTTCCGTGGTAAGCTACGAGGCTTGTGTTACGGCTACCAGATAGTTGATATACTACATAGGTATATAAAGTTAAATATATACATATTATAAATATAAACAGCTATGACTGAAGACAAACATTCGAGTTTAACAAATGAATGCCCCCGCGGGACTCGAACCCGCGACCGCTGGCGCAAGAAAGTAGGGTCACTACAAACTGCGCCATACGTAAGCATTGAATTAAATAAAGCTATTATTATTGAGCCTTACCAGTGGGGGTGCCATTAGTGACCCTGCCGGGGGAGTGCGGGGTGCGGGGCGGCTGCGGGGAGGGCTGCGGGGTCTCTGGGACCTCCGCGCCGTACACGTGCGGGGAGTTCGCTGGGGTCTTTAGGAACCGCCCGAAACCTGTATTGTTGGAGTACTGTTAGTTCATTGCCCAATATATTTTATATTATTGAACATGTTAGATATTTTCTTACAAATATCTTGTCTAAAAGTGGCTTCGCAATGTTAAATCAAAACAAAGAAAAAGTACAAAAATCGAAAGTTCTAACTGCTTAAACACAAATTTGAACTTTTGATTTTATCATCACAAAAGCAATAAGACGACATTTGAAAAAAGCATATCATTTCGATTAGAGCATTTCTTTTTTAGGACACTATAATGAGACGCTAATCGTGTACCTTCGGTTTTTGTAATTCAACGCTTATATTATAAAAAATTCGGCCAAGTGCGAGTCAGACTCGCGCACCGAGGGTTCCGTACAAACCTGTACGAAACGGTGTATGAGTAAAGGGGTAATAAGTTTAAAATTATTAAAAATATTTTTATTATATGATGTAACTAAAAATTTATGCTTTTCGCAATTTTTCCTTTATCTGTGTTATAAGACGTTGCTTCGTACCAAATTTCAAGATTCTGAGTTCACGGGAAGTACCCTGTAGGTTTTGATTCCCTTGCGAGTGTCGAAAATTTGCGGCATAAACGGGAGTATCTTTTGATCGCGTTGACTTAGAAGTTTGATTTTTTCACAGCTCCAAGAGACCATAGACTTGAGTATTTGATATGAATTTCAGCTTGATACCTCCACGCGTTCCTGAGAAAAAAGGTCTTGACAGACAGACAGACAGACAGACAGACAGACAGACAGACAGACAGACGGACAACAAAGTGATCCTATAAGGGTTCCGTTTTTACCTTTTGAGGTACGGAACCCTAAAAACTAACAATATAAAAATAAAAATACGCGATATATTCAATCACGTGACCTACCCACCACAAGTAAAGTCGCGGGATATAGTTATTAATAGTATAACTTACCTTCAGCAACTCGCAGGTCGCCGTCGTCGAGGCAAACGCGACCGCTCACGATGACGTACTGCGGGCTGCCCACTACGCGCTGACCCTAGATATACAAGTTGGGAAAATATCGATTTAATCCATTTCTTCTTGATTTTGCAAGCTTTTATTTAACTTGCTTGCTTGGTATCTTTGTTAGAGGGGAGTCTTGCTACTAAATTTTCAGGTTTAAGATCATTTATTTCTCAAGAAGAATATTACAATTCACTTATATGAAAAATTAACAATTACTAAAGTTTAAGTAACACTATTGGGTACATCGCAAATATCTATAACCGGTTCAGTTGAAACTTTGTATACACATTTGTTTGGATGACAATACATGGATAGCTGTGACGTCATTCTAAATCATTTTTTTCTGAATAGTTAATTATGGTCCTTCGAGCCTTGACACATGCAATTAACTCAGTAATATAATTTACTTTACCTAACAGATTCACACAACAACCATATAATCATACATACCCATGGCTCAATTTGTATAGACCCAAATTGTCGCGCCAGCGGTTGCGGGTTCGAGTCCCGCTGGGTACAAATTACACATTGAGCACAAATGTTTGTACTCCAGTCATGGGTGTTTATATTTATAATATGTATTTAAACTTAATGTAGTATATCAACTATCCGGTATCCGTAACACAAGCTCCGTAGCTTACCACGGAACTAGATACCATGTCCTATGTCCCAACAATAGTCTACACCAGCTTACCTCGAAGATATTGAAGTCCACAGCATGATGATGAGTAGAGGCTGAGATGACTCGCTCAGCACGCGGATCCCATACTACGATATCTGCGTCCGCGCCTTCAGCCACGCGACCTTTCTGAGGGTACAGGTTGAAGATACGCGCTGCGTTCGTGCTGGTTACTGCTACGAAGCGGCAGGGGTCCATTGCACCTAGAAAAAGAAAGTTATTCTTAATTAATGAGTAACTTTGAGTTTTCGAAATACATGTGAAGTCCGTAGGCCGTACTAGACCAGCGTGGTGGACTATGGCCTGATCCCCCTCGAATTGAAAGGAGGTTTGTGCCCAGCTGTCGGCACGTGTGGGTCAATAAGGGCTGAATACATGTAACTTTAAACTTTAAGTGCGAATTATTTCTAACATGACTACCACTCTTAAAGTGTAGGAAAACATCGTGAAACCTGTGAAACCTTCTGTAAATCCGCCAACCTACACGTGGACTATGGCCTGATCCCCTTTGAATGAAGGCAAGCTCATGCCCAGCAGTGGAACGTCGAAAAAGGACTGAATATGACTTTTAACTCTTCTAATACCCTCCACTCACTTCTTACCTAATCGTGGTGATTGGTAGCATCCGGACAGCTTGACTTCACGTGATAAAAAAGAGGTTTCCAAAAATTTAGTTTTTTTAATTTAGTTTCTAATAGTAATATTCAACATGAATTTGTTTTTCAGTTGCACAGGCTTAAGATATTTATTATGTATATAAATACCAGTGTTAACAGCCTTCTGCCATAGAATCGCCATACGGTCCTCCACACCATTCACCCCATTGGGGATCTTGCAGAAGTTATTCTTGCCCAACTCCTTGTCCTTCTCGTGGAAAGTGCAGTTGTCACTGCCGATAAGCTGCAGATCGTCGCTGGAAGTTATATACAAGGTTTTATCTTTTTCTATCTCTGAAACTTCTTTTTTTACAGCAATCATGGTCACGGGAGAGAGTGAGACTCTCTCGTGACCATGATTGCTGTAAAGCATTCGAAACGTCGGGAACCAAACATCATAATAAATCCGCGACAAAATTCGAAAAGATAGTTTCATTTATAATTACAAGATTACTTTGTGATAACTTTCAGCTGAAAAACATAAGTTTATAAAATTAAGACCATTTAGTATTAAAGTATTTTTTTAGTGCTTCCAGTTTGATTTTTTTCTTTAAATATTTGAATGAAATTGAATTTAAATATTTGAGTGAATTACTACATATTATAAAACAAAGTCCTCCGCCGCGTCTGTCTGTCTGTTCGCGATAAACTCAAAAACTACTGCACCGATTTTCATACTCTTTTCACCAATAGGGTATTCTACTATGTTAGAAAAAATACTTTAAAATGTTGCTTTTCCTAATAAAAAGCCACAATAAAATATATTTCGGCAAAATAAACACGCTTTTTTGCCATAAAATTAAATTTAATTTTAAACATTTTTTATTCCCGCAAACACGCTGTCAGCCATTTGGTGACGTAATACTGGTAATAAACAACAGTCTTGTATGTAGTACCCATAGCGTATATTACCACAGAACACTTACTCAGGAGAACTAACAGTTTATAATAATATGTAGCAACTAGCAATATGCTCTATGCTGACAGTGGTCTGTGGCTGGTTGCCTGACTGACGTCACATCCATAGCAGCTCGTGTTTTAGGTCACGTGATATACAGGTTAAAAATTACGACTTTTAATTTTAATATAATAAATCAATAATGAGCTTTTATGACTCAAAATCAGAATATTTAAGTATATTTCTACGTAATCTTTTATTTTTATCAAATTTCATAATTTATTTTTCACCACCGAAAGTACCTTATTGTAAAGATTTTTTTGAAATCACTACATAGTATAAAACAAAGTCGCCTTTTCTGTCCCTATATCCCTATGTGCGCTTAAATCTTTAAAACTACGTAACGGATTTTGATGCGGTTTTTTCCAATAGATAGAGTGATTCAAGAGGAAGGTTTATATGCATAGCTAGCGGATCTCGCGGCTTTGCCTGTGCTAAATCTAGGGAAGAGCCCGAGCGAAGCGAGGGCGAGTCGCTAGTAATTAAATATAAATAGTATACTGACTGTGCAAGTGCATCTATGACGGCGTCCGGCGTGGTGGGGTCGGGGCGTAGCGGCGGCGATAGCACGTGCGCCGCCGCGTGCCGGTAGCACGCGTTCCAGTAGTGGTTGCCTGCAAATCATTACACAGGTTCAATATAGTTAATTATTGACATAGATTTATTTTCAAACTCATTATATAAGTTAAAAATGTTAACTAGAAGTTTTACGTTATGTTTTTATTTTATTCTCTTATTCTTTTTTATGTACCTTTAGAAATTGTAAATTTTGAAGACTTAAGTAATTGGTATATGTTAATTTTTTTTTATTTTATATGCTAATTTTTGTCTTCCGAATAATAAATAAATAATATATTATGTTGGGACATTATTACACACAGCGCCATCTCGTTTTATTTTATTTTTTTTATTTTATTTATTTATTTAATATTTAATACATGTATATCAGAAACAACATAACAATAATAACTGCATTAGTATAAAACTGTGTCGCAGTTATTCCGTGGTAAGCTACGAAGGAAGCTTGTGTTCGGATACCAGTTAGTTAATATAGTACATATATAAGTTTAAATACATACATAGTATAAATATAAACACCCATGACTAGAGTACAAACATTCGAGTTTAACAAATGACAGCCCCCCAGCGTGACTTGAACCCGCGACCACTAAGCGCAAGAAAGTCACTACAAACTGCGCCAAACATGTCGTCAACTTTTACTTTTTATGCATGTGGTGGTTTTATAATGATATAAGTTTATAGCATAGTATGCCTTTTTACTTAATTAGTAACAAGCTGAAATTTCAATGACTATGTTTGACGAAATATCTAACTTCTTTCCACAACAATTTTTAGATACAATTGAGTTAATAAGAAACATACCAAACTGGTGACTATCTAAGTTTTCATCTTAATATATTGTTTTGCAATTTAATCCCGAAATTATAAGACATCAAACAAAATAAACATTTTATTCTACTAACCAGATAGTTCGGACTAATTCTACAGAGCCTCTCCTAACTCCTTAAAATAACAATGTCACAAAATTTAAATAATAACAAATATTTGATTCTATTTCATAGTATTTATTATTAAAAATATGCAAAATTGGTCACATTCCTACAAATAAAATAATTGAATTTCTCAGCCCTACGCTTGGATACTTTCTCCCAAACATTGATACCTTGTTATTTCTACTTACATTAAATAATTTGTACAACATAATAATATTATATAATAATATTCACCATCAGTCCCAATAGTTGCTGCGAGGGTCTCTCCGAAGATGAGCTGCTTTTGCCTCATCCGAGCTAGTCTAAGCATTTGCAACGCACTCTTGGACATCATATGCACTATGTAGAGGGGGGTTTTCATCTGTAAGTTATATAAGGTATTATTATTTATAGTGAATGAGTGATAAGAGTTAGATAATGAGTTACACAGTAAGTGAATGTGGCTTAACAGATTTTAATATAATTAACATCGGAGATATATTTCAATTTTGAGCATTCTCTTTGTTACTTAGTAATCAAATTTTGATAATGTAGTTGAACCAACTTTTTTGTTCTGATGATGAGGCAAGTTAAAGTTTTCAATGGTTACTACAAAAACTTTTTAATTTCACTTTAAAAAACTAAACAAAATCAATTTTTGCTTGTACAATAAATAATAATTATAATATCATAATATATTATTATCATCACGCAGATCATAGAATTTTTTGACAGATTAGAACTACGGACTGATCCCGCCCATATCGAAGGTCTAGTGACCAGCAGTGAGTGTTCTGGATTCAAGTTTGTCTCAGTAAGAGCCAAGAGTTAGGAAGTTGAATATGTCACCTCCATGCCGGAGAGCACATAAATCAAATTAAATTATTTTATTCAGCATTAAAATTGTTACGATTTCTTACTGAACGTCATGAGTCTACTACCAGTTCGGAAAGAAGCAGCCTCTGACCTGAGGAGAACTGGTGAAAGAAACTCAGCGGGACCAATATTTTTTTTAGCCGTCGGTCCTGCGTCTTAACTCTCACTGGTCGTCCCTTGTGTACGGAATAGGGTTGCCAACTCTTTGTCGGTCAAATATAGTAGTTCCACAATTATTACCCATAAAAATATAGTAGATAACGAAAAATGAAAAAAAAATAGTAGGTTTCAATTAGGTACTTTATTTTTTGAAATAATATTTTTGCTACTTTTCGTCTTGATTAATAAATTTTTATTTTTAAGGAATGCCTCAAAGCTATTATTGCAATTTAAATTACAAAATACCATCAGCTCAAGTATAAATCTTTAAAACTACGCAACGGATTTTGATACGGTTTTTTAATAGATAGAGTGACTCAAGAGGAAGGTTTATATGCATAACAAGCAGATCCCGCGGCTTTGCCTGTGCTAAATCTAGGGAAGAGCCCAAGCGAATCGAGGGCGAGTCGCTAGTTATATTTTAGCAGGTTGGCTCACCTGGTTAGCAATAACACAGGCGCGGTTGACTGCCTCAGCTTCCACCTCCTCGTCGCGCGACAGCTCGTGTCCGGCGGGCGCGGTCACGCCGGCTGCCAGCAACTTCTCAGTGTTGCGAGCTATTATGTTGCCGTTTTCTGCATGCACCTGAAAAGTTGAAAAATGAATGGTTATACTGGAACAAAAATATCGGGAAATGTGCCTAAAATGTCTAGATACATATGTATCGATACAAATTGATGATTGAATTGATTGATTTGTATGATACAAATATGTATATATATTTATGACATGTATGTACATATATAATATGTAATGTGTATATGTGTTTACTTTTAAATGTGTCAGAAAATTGCGGATTAACTTAAATTCAAATAATATTTTCTTAGGTTTACGCGAATATTTGACATTATAAATGAAACTATCTTTTCGGATTTTGTCGCGGATTTATTATGATTTAAATATAAAATAATTTTCATTTATAAATTCAAATGATGTTGCGTTTCTTACTTACAACACAATAAAGGTTATACTTTTCTGTTTTAACCACCTTGCGTTATTATAGCAAATTTTTATTTTTGTTTCATTTTTACTTAGTTATATTATTTATTTTCAAATATTTGCAATGTGAACAAATCAAACGAATAAAACTCACCTGGGGTAAAGCCTTCAATTCGGCGCAAGCTTCAAAAGCCAAGCACAGTTCATAGTCTCCCAGCATCCACGCGTCTTTGTAGGCCATGAACATCTTGAAAGAATTGACACCATGCTCTTCTACCAACTGCTGCATCTCCTTCTTCACTGATGGGGACCACCATGTCACTCCCACGTGTAGTGCATAGTCGCAACAGACCTAGGGTATATTTACATAATAAATTATATAATAAACTAGCTGATACCCGCGACTTCGTCCGCGTTTCTTGAAATATTAACAAAGTTTTCCGCATGCGCGCTACGCCGCTTGCCCCACTACTCCGCGAGAAGGAAACATACATCACTGAACACGCAGTGCATATACAAATCGTTGTTTCTTGAAACTTTAATAACTTTTTATTAAATGAAGATATCGCAATCATTTTTTTTGATAAGGGCCAAGTGTCTAAGCAATAAAACTTAGAAAGTTTCATTGAAATCTATCCAGTAGTTTTTCCGTGATGCGCGCACAAGTGCAGACCTCTATCATTTTATTTATATACATTAGATATAAAAACTTTATAAGCATAATTAATCTTTATAACCTAAGCAATTATAGAGATATTAAGTATTGTATTTTCAGTTAATAGCGGAAATGTTCTTATAGTGTTTGACTGACTTGTTTGTGTAACCGAGTGAAGCGGGTTCAAACCAATCTCGCACCTCTAATATTTTCATAGCCAATCATTTACAATCTGATTACCACTTGTCTTACGACGAAGGAAAACATTGTGAGGAAACCTACATGTTAAGGGAACCTGGCAAGTTTTTAATATACATATCATATGGATAGTGCAGCCTGTGAACCTGCACTTGGAAAGCGTATTAGACTATGATCTAATCCCCCTCGAATTGAAGGAAGGTCCATGCCCAGCAGTGGGACGTAAAAAAAGGGTCTGAATACATGTGTGTTTAATGAGCAGTATTTTATCAACTAATATTTATATAGAAACCACCATTTGTGGATACGTTTTAACAATCGTCAAGCGTAAATTGTAACGATTGATTTACGTAGGAGACGCATTTACTATCCTAAGTACAATGAGAGAGTAAGTACAACTTCAATATACATATTATTAGTACATCAGTACATATAAATACTTTTTTATTAAAAGCTTTTCACTTAATGCATATAAAAGTATAAAATACAGTTCTTACATCAAAAATAAATATATATTTTTTATCTGTATGATTGTTCCGGGTAATCCCTGAAAAGTCCGGGCCGATTTTTGTGGGATTTTCTCGCAGATAACTAATGTTATAAGGAGTAACTTAGACTACTTTTATTTTTTATATTAACCGTTTCATTTATTATAATGTAGGTATATTGAACTCGCCAAGCGAAGCGAGCCGGGTTTGCTGGAATAGTTATAAAGTCATACTAGTTTTACGACATGCTATTAAAAATAGAGCATATCGTTTATTTATACGTTTATTGCATCGTTATAGAAAAGGAAATTGCACTTTCACTAATTTAAATAATGTAATTACTTAAGGGAAACGTTTCTATTCGTGAGCACGTAAAAACTATTACACATGTAGTAAATGTAAGCATTGAACCAGATTGTACTTCTTTATATACTTTATAATGTAGCTTTTTGAATCTTAATGATGCGCCGCATTTAATTAAATACTGTTTTTTTTTCAGTTAGAAATTAATCTGCTAATTTCCATACGTCTAGTGTAATGGCTTTACAACTACTGTTGTTACACCTCTTTTTTATTCGATAAGTCATGTGAAGAAATCTATACAAGATAAAGTTATTACTTATTAAGGCTTTTAGACTTTAAAGGTTTTTTAATATCAATTCACACATTTTAAGCTTGAACGTTACTTGTAACTATTGTTCATGCATCTAGCGCGTATAAGCTCGATCCACGGGGGGCGTCTATCCGGCAGCTACACTAACTAAGCGGAACTTAACTTATTATTAAATTTTAATTTAAAGGCCACTTCAAATTATTATGCGCCATCAGAAATGGGCATTTTGTCGTTACAGAAACATACACATAAATTAATTTATTCAACTAAGTTTTTGAAGTCATATTTATACCTTTCCATCGGCCTTTTGTCTCCAATGGTTGTATGCTTCAATTAATGATTGTCCTTTCTCAGGCAGCACGAAGTCCACTGGAAAATAAAAAATAACTAAATAAAAGTTCCACACCCATTTTAATTCACTT
Organism: Boloria selene; assembly: GCA_905231865.2. Classification (NCBI taxonomy): domain Eukaryota; kingdom Metazoa; phylum Arthropoda; class Insecta; order Lepidoptera; family Nymphalidae; genus Boloria; species Boloria selene. Next base: position 3,319,864 of record HG993156.1, read on the forward strand.
AAATGGTGATTTTCGGGATTAAAATTTTTCCTATGTTCTTCCCAGGACTCCTATGACACGGAGGAGAACCAATTTAAAATAATACAGCTATGTCTTTTAATTATGATAATATGTTTGTTTTGTATATTATATTATTTGTATATGTAAAATAAAGTACTTACTTATAGTGGTAGTCCCACCAGCTACCGCCGCCCTCGTTCCCTTATAGAAGTCATCAGCACTCTTAGCACCCATCATTTCAAGTTCGAAGTGGGTATGGGGATCGATTCCACCAGGCATCACCAGCTTACCCGTCGCGTCGATGGTACGCGTACCACCAGGGATGATCAGGTTGCGGCCCACTTGCCTGAAATAAACGTTTGCAATAATTATCGAAATTATTAAAAAAAAATATATACTTCAATATTTCGACATCTAGATTGTAGTTTCTTTATTTCTTACACCTTAAGGTTGCCTGGAAGAAATCGCTCTTTTAGCGATAAGGCCGCCTCTTGTGCATTCCAATCTTTTTATTGCTTATTGTTTCTCTTTTTATTGGGTGTACAATAAAGAATTTATTATTATTATTATTATTAGTTTTTTTTAAAACAGATAAATTTAGTTATCTCTTTTATTTAACTTTAATTTAGTATTGACAGTGCTTTTACTTACAGAAAATAATCACGAAAATTACTAAGGTACTAAGTTGTCGTATTTAAGTTATCATGTTTATGTAAGTATAAATATTAAGAATATTAGATATATTACATGAGAAGCAAAAATTATTTCATAAAGATTGATGACATTGAAATAAAATAAAAAAACATTAAATTATGAATAATTATTTTAGATGTGACTTGTAAATATTCTTTAATCTCTAGCTCTATATTCTACAATTTACGTATTAACATTTAACGAGGACTTTTTTAAGGAGCTGAACTGCAGAAACAATTCATGGGATAAATATCCCATGCATAGTTTTATGTTTATATATACGTTTTTTGAAGGTCGAACCAGACAATTTGCTGGTTAACCCTCTTTCAAGATAAATCTTGTTTCATACGACAAGAACGTCTAACGAAATTTGCAGCTCGTCGCGCTCTTATGTTTCAGACAGAACCAAACCATAGCGCGATTCAGAATACATGTAACGCCATCTACTAGCGACATAGTAAAACTAAATTCAGTTAAATTTTTCGACTTCTCCCAATTCAGATCTCGATGTTTATTAAAAATAGATTGTAGACGTATTATATATGAATGTACAATATAAATTGTTTTATATTAAATATATTAAATAGTATTAATAATATTTTTTGTTAGTCGACTTGAATATTACTTAACCTCATCATAAGATAAATTAACCGATTTAATTTATAATTTATTTTTGGCTTTATTTGAATCAAATTTTCTATAGAAAAAGCAATTTTCACTAAACATTATTTATTATAACGATTTATATGCCATTATTAAAGCGATAGTAATATTCATGTCGTGAAAGTCATGTAGCGCTCTCTTATAAGTTTTTTGGTACTTGCGCATGCGCTCTGAACGCTTACGTCACGCAAAGCTTTTTCGCCCAAATACTAATTATGTAGAGCTTTCATTCTATTTCCAAATATTCATTGTTTTGTTGAGCTTAAAGTATCTACTGTACGATAATAATAATTCACGGCTAATCTTAACAAAAGCATATAGCTAACTAGGTTTACAGTAAAAATATTTTTATAATATACTTATAAAATAAATCCAAGTTTTTATACCTAGTTCATAAACTAAACTAAATTCCCCTCTAACAAACAGGGTTATAAATAACAAAAAATATGAAGGGCTATAAAAATCTCGCTGACTCAGTACTACGTGATTTACGATACAAAACAATCTAATTTGACCAATCGTTACTTTTATATTGTGTTAATAGAGGTTAATAGGAATAATAAAATCTATTTAACTTGCATGGGAATGCGGGGTTTAATTTATAAGGGATTACTTTCAATTGTACGATAACTGTTTTTTATTGGATGTTGAAAATGATAGTCTCCCGCTGCGTCTGTCTGTCTGAACGTGATAAACTCAAAAACTACCCAACGGATTTTCTAAGGTTTTCATCGATACATAGTTACGGTATGGTGTACCTAATGATGCTATTAATAGTTATTATTGAGGAAGGTTTAGGTAAATAGTTCATTAGCATTTCCCGCGGCTCCACCCGCGTTTTAAAAACCGGAATACAAATTCTTAGATTGTCATAAATTATTATTGTACCGTGTCTTTTAATTACAATCAGTAGTTCTTGAGATTATCGCGTTCAACTAAACAAACTCTTCTCTTCAGCTTTACAATATTAGGTATAGATTAGTTTTGTATAAATGGACTGACATTTGACGATGATTGTTGTCGAAAAAATTGAGTGAGCTTTATTGGCATGCGTTCCGTTAACGAAGAAAGTTATATTGATAGAATTCATTAAAAAAAACCTCTAAAAATTAGCTAAGCATTCAATCAATGGGTCTTAATAATATTCACTCAAACATTTTTGCATATAAAAATTAAAGTTCAATGTAGACTATAACCTATGATAATAACTGACACCCACTTATGGTAACAACGTTTATGGTTGCGGATGTGCTTGTTGCCGCATTAGAGCTTCCTGTGTGGCTTACATTATAATATGTTCTCAATTTGAAAATATTTCAATATGGTTTACACTTCCTCGTTAACATAAGCGAAGCTTTCGTTGCGTACAAGTTCTGCGTATAGCTTTTTACGACCAATATTTTACAACCTTATGGCATGATTCTTGATTAATGTTATATATTATACTAATACATATGACATTGAGATTTATATAATAAAAATAATGTACTGTAAATCATTATTATTAGTCATCTTAGGTTTCTCACGTATACAAAAATATTTTTTTGCTTAGAATTCTCACAATTTGTTGCCATGTTCACTTATTAATTTCATCAAATACATTAAAGATGTTTTGAATAAAAGTTTTCTAAGTTTAGTTTGGAGCTGGATACATCATTGTTCATACTTCACTACATTTTAAAAAACAAAGTCCTGCACCGCGTTTTTCTGCCTGTCTGTCTGTTCGCGATAAACGCAAAAATTTCTGTACTTTCACCATGGACAGAGTGGTTCTCGAGGAAGATTTTTAGTATATAATTTGTCAAGTTTTTGTATACATTTTACGTCTAAACTTAGGGACGAACCCGAGCGAAGAGAGGGCGAGTCTCTAGTGCTATATATTTTTTTCTATGGTAAAAAGGGGGCAAACGGGCAGGAGGCTCACCTGATGGGAAGTGATCACCTCCGCCCATGGACATCTGCAAGCCTGGCTTGCAGATGCGTTGCCGGCCTTTCAGGAAAGGGAGGGATGGAGGAGGGAGGGATGGAGGAGGGAGGGAAGTGGGAGGGAGGGGGGAACGCAGGCGGAGGATGAAGGGAAGAGGGAGGGGGGAAGGAAAGTGGGCCTCCCGGACTCTCACTCACCGGACGAAACGCGACAGCATAGCTGCCACTTCACGCCGGTCTTCTGTGAGAGAGTGGTACTAATGAACTATACGGGGCGTGCCGGCCCATTCGGTTGCTACCCGAAGGTAACAAGCATGGCACTACCACTTAAAAGACAAAAATAATTTATTACTTTTAGGGCGAGCAAACCCGCGGGTTCTGCTAGTACCTACATAATAAAGAAGAGAAGATATGTATAGAAATTAGATATTGGAAATATGTACTAATACATATTTATGAAAACGCTTCCCTCGGGTTTTTAACCGACTTCAAAAAAGGAGGAGGTTATATGTTCCGTTGTATGTATTTTTTTTTATGTATGTTCACCGATTACTGCGCCGTCTGTGGGCCGATTTCAAAAATTTTTCTTTTGATTGGTAGGGTATAGTTCCGAGGTGGTCCCATTGTCACCAAGTCAGGATCTGATGATGGGATCCCAGGGAAATCGAAGGCAACTCTCAAAATTTACAGGCACTTATTATGTTTTTGATATATTTTCTAAACCCGATAAAGCTTTTACGTATGAAAATCATCATCTCATGTGGATGAGCTGATGATGGAAGGTAAAATTCCTCAGCAGTTGTTTTTTATGTGTTTTCACCGATTTCTCCGTGAATTCTGGACCGATTTTAAAAATTTCTTTTTTGTTCGGTAGGGTATACATTCAAGATGTTCTCATTGTCACCAAGTCAGCATCTGATGATGGGATCCTAGAGAAATCGAGGGCAACCCTTAAATTTTATCGGCACTGATTACCTTTTTCATATATTTTCTAAAGCTGTTCAAGAATTTGTGATGATGGTATATATCCTCAACGGTTAGGAATTGAAAGAAAATTCTTTTAATATTATACGTACTTATGAACTGATAGTCGTATTCCTTCAGGATATTAGGTGGATTGATAATAGAAGGTAAATCTTATTAACGTCTACGAGTTACGTGGAAAAATAGACGTGGACAAATCTCGATTGACTATTGTCGTTCATTTCAAAACTTCGCTGACTTATTGGAGCAGTAGTTTAGTTAGCCTTCCAATATTTTATTTAAACATAATAATTTCCACAAAAAAATTTAAAATAAATTATTTTTTTACAAAAATGAAAACCGACTTCAAAACGCTACAAATCGAAACGAAAAAGAAAAAAAAATAATTTTAATTACTTAGTTATTGTTGGAGTCGGTGCCAGCCAAAGCAAAACAATTTTAATACAATTTAATTAATGTATTAATTTGTAAATATAATCAAAATATCCGTTCGAAAGTTCATTGCAAAGGCAGGATAAAACTGTCCTTCTTGGCTGGCACCGACTCCAACAATAACTAAGTAATTAAAATTATTTTTTTTTCTTTTTCGTTTTAGATACCTCGTTTTAACGGTTATTATACAATAGACTGTATATTATATTTTATTAACATTTATTATAACTACTGCTTCGCTCCCTTTGGCATGTTGATAGTCCTCAATAAACGGACTATCTAATGATAGTAGACTTTTTTAAATAGCATTAGTAGTTCCTGATATAAGCGTGTTCAAACAAACACACAAACAAACAAACTTTGCCTCTTTCTAAGTACAGACCTAACGCTAATAGTACGAGAGCAACATTTTATGTGGGGCAAGTTCAAAGTTTTACTTATTAGTTTATATTGGATTAACGTATTATTATGTGCCATATACATACCTATGTATATCTTTTTAAAATCCCATTAGATGTGACACCTAGTTACTACAGTGTGCGATAACTTTAAGGTTAACAACTGGTAAGATTAAGCGAACCTTTTTTACTAGCTATTATGTTACAAAAGTTAAACTAATTTTCCATGGTTACACTACACAAACCCCAAATTAGTTGTTTTCCTAAAAAATATATACCTGTCTTGTTTACTAGAGCAAAACTTAACGATTTCAATGAGTTGCATATTTTTTCTGAACTTTTATAATATTTTTACAACAATTAAAACCACATTATAACGGATAAAGTACAATTAACTAAAACGATAAAAACAAGATTGAAATATAATTAGAATTTTAAAATACGCTACATATTTAAAATATTAACGTATATTTCATATTTTACTTATAATAATTGTAGTACATTTCCGATACCATAAGTTTAATATCGAGCTAAGGCATTATCTAACAAAACTAGCTATAGTTTGCGACTGCTCATTTTTTTTAGTCTACATGATAGTCAGACATGTGAGAAATATCTTTGAATCTACAAGCATCGAAACATAAACCGATATAACATAAGTATCGATTTAATACCAAATCCTACCCGTACCTATTTGTATTAGAATCCAATCTGAATAATAAAAAATATCTATTGAAATCTATCACGGCATCTTTAGTGATACATGATTGAACTTCTGATAACAACCTTCAACCTTGGTTTGCTTTAACACGTCCTTAGTGATTAGGTAAGTATAGTACTGTAGGTTACAGTTACAGTTAACAGTATAGGTTACTCTAGTTCACAATCTATCTATTGACTAAAATTTATCGATATCCATCTAACTGTTTCATCGAAATGGAGAAACAAACTGACACACACAAAGCTGTACATTAATAACAGTCTGAAGAAAGCTCCTTTAAAGCTACGTAAAGCAAATACTATACCTGCCTTACAAAGTATTTTAGCATAAAATACCGTAATGGTACTACGCAGATATTCCATAACAATACAATAGCAATGCGTATTGGATAATTAGGCATAGCACGCGTTGTTTACTAACAAGAAAATATGTATTCACGATATTGGTCATGCGATGTATTATGATTGTTTTTCATTGATTAAACAATATTTAGATGATTAATATTAGCTTCTCCGATATTCATGTTATTATATAGAATAACTAAGAAATTCATTTTTTTAATTGCTAATCAACCTCATTGGGTTGATCTGTAGGAAAAAAAAAATGTCTAAAAAATAAAAACAAAAAAATTTGGGGTGGACTACCCTTAACATTTAGGGGGATGAAAATAGATGTTGGCCGATTCTCAGATCTACTCAATATGCTCACAAAATTTCATGAGAATTGGTCAAGCCGTTGCGGAGGAGTATGGGAACGAAAATTGTGACACGAGAATTTTATATATAAGATGTGGTTCGAGTTCTGTCCCCAGCAAGACTCGAACCCGCAAGGGTCCTGGGGGTCCTGCTGCTATTTCGTTTGTGTGATCAATCTTTGTACTCCAGTCACGGGTATTTATAATATACGTTTACATATAAGTTCTATACAGAGTCGTAACATATTTAATAATTATCATAACGTTCTAGCTTAGAAGAGATCAAAATCTTTTATCAGTGCAAATCTACCAAAGGTTGGTATATCGTATCGGTTAGAATTAAATTCTTCAATATATAGTTATAATTAAGACATACATAATAAGTATATTCAATAATTGTATATTCAGAAAGTCGTTTTAGATTATTATTATAAAATCAAACACGCATAAGTAATAAATGAAATTAAAGGCAGAGAATTATATGCCTTTCAAATCAAATCAAATTTCATGATACAGTTTCCAATTGGCGTGAAACGTCGTATTCATATCGCCTATTGTTTACTAACAAGTTACTGGGCATAACTGTAAAATGCAGAATATTATGTGACTGGAATTGAACGGTACTTAGCATAGCGGTGATCACTTGATAATATTGCTACTGTTATGTAACTGCATTTGCATGCGCATTCAAATTTCCGACTAACAAACTGACACGCTATTACAATCTAAATATATAAAAGCGAAACTCATTCATCACGATATACCGAAAACCGCTTGACTTATAAAATTGTTTGGCAGCGAGATAGTTTATACTAGACGTCCGCCTAAGAACAGATTTTGCAACAGGGCCAGATTAAGGAGGTCTAAGGATCTCTCGATTTTTGTGCTACAAACTTTAAGTAATTATTGATTTACAAAATAAAGAAATACATAATTATCTTAAATATATGTATTTTTTGGGATAAAAAGAAACCTATACGATATTCCATATTATAGTCTATCGCTGAGCCAGATTTTATCCAGATCCATCCAGCCGTAATTTACTAAGTATTAAACTTGTAAGAAAATTATTCATAATTTATTATAATTTATAGAAATATTTGAGGTCCCGCTTGCTAGTACATAAATTGATTCTTTTAATATAATATGCTGTATAATTGTACTCTTTACTTTGTAAAACGATTTTATCTACTTTACTTACAATAGTCAGATATACGTTATGACAAATCATACTAGTTATCTACAAGAAAATGAATAAATATTTAATAGGTCAAGTAAAGTTTATGTGAATATTAAACTAATATTATGACCTAGCTAGCAAATCAACTCTTTATATCCGATACACGATGAAACCGCAGTAGTGTAGTACATTAATAAGATTTACTTACAATAACCTAGATTTATCTACCAACTAATGTCTTTTTTTCTCTTTATTTTTTATAGAGGGTTTTTTCACAGAGTGAATATGTCACCCTCATCATTGCTTACAAGTAACACATAATAACATATATTAAGGCTTTAATAGACAAAGAATAGGCTAAAATACTGTTACAATATCCTACATTGCTTCCACGTTTAAGTAATATTGATAAATAAATAAATAATAAATATGTTAGACATTCTTACAACAGCGCCATCCAGTTCCGTGGTAAGCTACGATGCTTGTGTTACGGATACCTGATAGTTGATATACTACATATACATATATAAGTTTTAAATACATACATATTATAAATATAAACACCCATGACTGGACAACAAACATTCGTGCTCAACAAATGAATGCCCCCAGCGGGACTCGAACCCGCGACCGCTGGAACAGAAAGCAAGGGTCACTACCAACTGAGCCAAACGTGTCGTCAAACGTTGAACTGTAACTCTACTACATTTTTCTAAGATATGGAGGACGTCTTCCACTGTACCACACACGGCACAATTGGGAGAACTTACTTTGCCCATCATGTAACTAAACAACTAATGTCACGTTTATAAATACTTCATGGAAAATATGTATATATAGTATTGTGTATAGACATACATAGAATCTCACCTATATGCATATTTTACCCGTAGTATTCGGCTAAAGTGGTTAGGACATAAAGACAGTCATTTTTTTTATTTTATATTTTATTTTTATTTATTTGTAATTAATACCCAATAACCAGTACATATAAAAATATACATAGAAGAAAATCATTTACTCCTAAGATACTCCTAAAAATCGCATATATCTATAGAATTTCTAAGAACAAAGATATATAATCTTTTCGGCAAACCAAAACCAGCTTAACCTTGAGAATATTTCACATTGACGTAACACCTCATCACGCAATACCGTCACGACATCGGGCTATTCGGTTGCCTTATGAGGGTTAAATAAATACATAGCACAATCCTCTTCGATAAGAATTTACGAAACGTTTGGTCACGAATGGTTGAAATATCGAGTTGTTTTGCTTGAGACTTGACTTGTTTTGTTTTATATCTACACATCATATTATAAACATAACAACTTACGCAAATTTCATAAAATACGGTATTTTAGATGCTAAAGATTAGATATTTTAAATACCTTTACTTATATTACAGTCACACACTGTTTTGCCTATCATCACTGTCTTATGCAAATAATCACGATAGTCTCTTACTCAATTAAGTACTACAAGAAACAAAGATAGCCCACAAACTAATAAACAATTTTTCGCTTATTATCCCTACCTGTACCTATATACCTAATGTATTACGTATGACCGATTAAAATTAAGTCATACAGATTTCTTAGTTTTACCATATTTTTTATTCAATCAACATTTAGGGTTTATTCTGCAACATTACACGTACAAGTTACAACATGGGCATAGTATGTACAAGAATAAAATCTGCGAAGTGTTATTATTATGCGACATAATATTTATATAGCCATTGTGCCTACACTAACTGTCGGAATAACCTCTGTATAATGTCTAATAAACTCAATCATTGAAGCTTATTTAAATATATAATTATATCGTAAGCAAAACACGTATGTAATACTTAAAGAATAATCGCATTTAACAATGCAATAGGTGTACATAAAATATGTGTGGATTTAAATTTTAAGTCAAATACAAGGTCTTTTGAATATTATTAATTTATCTAATTTCCATAATATACAGAAGTTCAAATCTATCTAATAATAAATATATAAATCTATCATTTATATACATCAAATTAAATTAAATGTAAAACTATATTGTTAGCAAAATTCGGCAATTACAATATGTATGCTAAACTAAAGGTGAAATTAATTAACTTTTCTAGCGATGAAAAGAGGGTCAGGCCGAAGTGACTGAGTCATTGTAGGGCTTTTATTGTGTCATGTCGTAGTTTTAAAAATAGCTTTGAAGTGTGAAGGCAAAGTAATTTAGGGTTTTCAACAGAATCATCAAAATAACTGTTTTCTAAGATAATAAGCATTACAACATCCGCAGCAAAAATATTCTCTTGATTTAGGGCGAGGTAATATATATACATTATACAAATATTTTAATACAGTATTTTATTTTGTTATGATAAACAATCAATAATAATTTATACAGTAAAATTTTGTCTTTTCTCATTTCCTGAAAATTGCATTTTTTTAAATCTAGTATCTACGAGATGTTAAACATATTTTTTACTTCTTTGAATAAAAATACAGTTTATTTGCAAAATATAATTCTATTTTTAATATATTTTATAATTTTTATTATAGAACCCTAACCGTAACTGTTGTCTCTCATGTCAGGTAAGGATGGGTGAGTTCAATGACGTAATCGAAAAAACTAATGGATATTCTTATTAAACGTCAAGTGAAAATTATTAATAATCTCTTATTTTCAAGTATCTAAAACTAAAATTGTATATTTAAATAGAAAAAATGAAGAAGACGCTAGTGTATGAAGTTCCCAAAGCAGGTTTTTCATTATTACGATGAGAGAAATCAGGAAAGGGCTTGAAACTGTCTGTCTGTTAGCATGCCCGTTGCATGTTAATACGTCAATCTAAATACACAAATCCGCAAGCAAAATTTAATTAAATTTTGCACTAAACGTATTATCCTACGATCTTAATAATTCTTCAAAAATATAGGTTATTCTTTGACATAACAAAAGTAGGTCTAGTGCTATTCGTTTATTTAGCCTGCGATGTCATTATACTTTAAGTACCTACTATGTTTTTCTTGGAGTTAAAAGAAAGAAAAACACTAGTATGAAGTTTTAAAATTTAGAAGTGAAACTAGGGACATGTAACTATTATATTATATACGAATTTTGTATTATATTTTGTACCTGCACCTACAGGTATTATAGGTTTTATAATTTTTTGAATGGAGTTCTTTTATTTTTCATATTAAAATAACATAACATAACAACATAAAATAACCGGAACAAACAGACAGACAACGAGAAATAAATGACTTATTATGTATATGCATTGTTATTTTGATGTTACAAAGATTCTTAAATTTCATTTATTAACTAAAATAACATAAGCACAGATCACATAATACTAGACATAAGTAACAAATTAAACGTAGGTACTATAGGCGCACCAAAAGCCAAGAGTAAAAACTCTTTCTCCATCAAGACAGTGAAAAGACCGAAACTGCATCAGATTGATTAGCTTACTTATTAAAAAAAGCTCAGAAATAAAACACTTCCACTTATGATTATGAGAGATTACATAATAAATATTCCTGCATTAGAAACCGACAACCGTTGTATCGCGTGTGGGAATAGTATATAGAGGTAATCGTGAAAAACAATGAAAGTGTTCTGAGGAAACGTCTACTGTTACTTTTACCGCGTACATTGTTTTTACAAGGCACAGGGTGAATGTATTTTCGAGTACTTCTTTACATATTCATAAGCTTTAAGTATACAAGCTATAAACTAAGTGGTGTGCCAGATTTCATTTCCTTTTAAGGTACAATATTTAACAGACAGACAAATTCATTGTTCCTCCGAAATTTTGTCTAGTAAGACTGATTTAAAAAATAGTGCTATAAAGCTTCTAATTATATTTGTATATCAAACAAATATATTTATGAATACGAAATAAGGTTTTGTTCGTGTAGAGTTTTCTATAGGTCTATAGGGAAATAAAATAATAAAGTTTATTTCCCAGTATTTAATACAGCTATGAAATCATAAATCCGCTTTTATAGTTCTACCATTATACAACAGTACAAAACCATATGAATATTGTTTGTTAGCTTTGTACGAGTATTATCGAAATGCTATTATGTAATTCATAAATGTTACGGAACCTTCTCATTTTTATAAATGAATCTATCTTTTCGGATTTTGTCGCGGATTTATTATGAATTTGGGTCCCGACGTTTCGAATGCTTTACAGCAATCATGGTCACGGGATTTTTATTTATCCTATATTTTTCAGTCTGACAATGGTATTAGTTTCAAAAAATTTGAAACCCATAATATATTACAACATTTTTGTTAGATATCTACCTACATATTATAATTTTAGTCATAGTCAAAGTATAAGTTATACTTTTAATATAAGATATAGTATACTGTATAATATAATAATATAAAGCACATAGTTTATTATGAAAAGCGGCCGCCTCAAACTGTTTACAGCCATCGTTGATTGACGGGCTTACGAAGCGCGGATAATAACAATAACTTTCCATATTTATTATTATTATTCCTTATTTATAACCCCACCAACTATAACATTTAAAATATTTTTTAACCATAATCAATTTTACCTTCTTAGATTAACTTGAATATTTGACATTTTCAATACAAACTATCTTTTCGAGTTCTTAACGCTGTTTTTTGTGGGTAGTAGATACTGTCTGTAATAGCTATAAAATAAGTAGTATAGTTATTATTTTTACCATAAGATCAGGAAGAAAAGCTAATTGTTGCTCTAAGTGAAATTTAGAAGCGTAACAAATAGGTTTTATTTATGGTTGTACACCTTCATGGTAAGTTTAATTAAAAGTGTTGTGTAACTTGAATCAAGTTCTGTCTCTAAATGAAAAAAAAGATGTGCTATTGTATTCTACTTCCTATGATGTTGTTCCTATGTGTTCTTAACCACAGGTTGCCTTAAGAATTAAGATAATGCTTGACTAAGAACGTTATAAAAGGAGAGCTCTATATATGTATTCACTAAGAAACCTTTGTTGATGTTACACAAGTTTATTCGTATAACAAAAAAAAAACTAAATAATTAACTTAAACGTAAATTTACAATTTTACACTAAATGTCAAGCAATTTAACTTAAAATCTTATACAAGAAGAGGAGAAACGCCTACGTAGATAGACCAATAATCAACAAGCTATTAATTTATTAGAAAAACGATAGATATAGTGGTTATTGAGATCCAACGCAAGTTTAAGGACTTAAATAGAAGATTCAAGAAAATATGTACGTCTATTACTTTTATTTTATAAAAAAATAATGATTTTGAGTGACAACTACGAGCTAATGCGATTAACTACGATTCATATAGTTAAATATCAAATCGAATCTGCACATTAAATATTTTATGGAATCTACAGTTAGTTAGAACTTATGTCTGTCTGTTTGTCTGCATCGAAGATAGCTTGTTATCCGGGTAAGTAAGCATATTATATACTTTTTATATATACTATTAATATATTATACTTTTCACTGGGGAAAAATATATATTTTCCGAGAAATAAGTCGCTAGTGAAAAATAAACAGTATTCCAGACATCACACGCTTGTACTATCATACACGTTTAAAATTCCTAAGTATATTTTGTGGTTACTACAAAGATATTTAGTATTTCTTGAATACGATATTAAGTTACTCATTAATTACGCGCTAATGCTCGCCTCCAAGGTTATGTGGCAGATGTTAACATAGAGAAACAAGACATAGAATAATCAAGGCTTAAATATCGGTTATAGCTTTTAACATAATATCTAATAATACAATTTATTATGTACAATGTGTGGTTGCAATTTTTTTTTTAATTATTAAATATCGTTATACCATCAGCTAGCCAGTGAAAGTCCTGTAAAAATCTGTCCAGCCGTTTCTCATTAGACAAACAGACTGACAAATGTCAAAAATTAATTTGTTTTATTTTTCTTATGATTACAGGTGAAACTTGTACTTCGTTTCGTCATGTTTTACTTCACTATAAGACACGTGGTAAACCCAGTTGCATGATTTGCTTATAAAATTATCAGATGTGAACCCGGAATTTGAATAGGCTTGCCTCGGTTATCCAAACGAGGGTTACCGGTTACCACTGGGCTACCATTGCCATACCCATATTTGGCAAAAATATACATAATATATGTTGTACATAATATTTTTCATCTGGTAAGCAGATCAAAAATCATATATTCAAATTATAACGCTTACTAAAATATGATCAAGGCATTTAGTTTTTTTTTTATTTCCTTAACTATTTAGGATAGGTAGGATAAATAGATAAATATTGTAATACAATATTGTTACCAAAAATTTTTTTGAAAAGAGCAACTGTTGAGTTTCTTCTCAGCAGAACAGCTTTCCGAGCTCACAGACATTTAATTTTAATAAAGTAAAAATAACAATTCGAAAGAGCTTGTAAAAGTCTATTTGAATAAAGAATAATTTGATTTGTTTTTCTACTGCGATAATAGTAGTTGCTTGTCAAACAATGCTATCAGCACTGAGCACTCACTTGATGACACCGTCCTCGATGTAAACATCAGCGTCCTCCATACCGTCGTCGTTGACAACTCGTCCATTCTTGATGAGAAGGCGGTTCTGGGAACTCTGAAAGGAAGATATTTATTTTATAAAACAATGTTTTACGAACCTTAATTTAGCATATTTTTAAATATTTTTCATTTAAGTTACAAACTAGTGACCCATCCTATTCTTTATATTGCGACGTAAAATAATAAAAATAATTGATTCTTTTTAAAAAAGGGTCATCAACAAAATGGCGGTAAGTTAATATGACTATCGAAAAGGTACCTGCATATTCAAGAATATGAATTAATAAACGAAATATGAAATTCTCAATTAGCGAATGTACCTCGTAATATACTCCCTACAATTTGAATTGTGAGCCTATTGCTACACTTGTTTTTTTATAATATCTCCAGCTTAGTTAGCTAGTAGCCGAAGTTTGTGAGAAAACTTTTTTACGATTTAGCCACCCTTTTAAGATAGCGTAAGTAGGTCCCATACTTATAATAATATGATTATTATCAAACATTGCACAAAGATATTAATATTATCTAATATAAAACCAACTCAATAATAATGCAATAAATGTCAATAATACCTACTATAAAATGAGTAATTATGCTTCTGTGAAATACAAAACTCGTATAAAGCTTATAGAGCACTTAATAATTCCATAGATTTTTATGAACATTTACTTTATTGCTAATAAAGTTAACAGCAAAATAAGTAAATTAGTAATAAACTAACTAATGATATACAATTTATATTTTATGTTATTAGTTATTACATATTTTTGTTAAAGGCAATGAAAACTACTAAAAACAATCAAATATAGACACAATTTACAACTATATATAATTATCAATTTATAACTGTCTTTATTTTTGCCTTTGCCCTATTTATATTATTATTATATATATACCTAATTTACAAAACTTTTCACGTATATTCAGCAAAATACTGTCGCGTGAATCACACTTATACTGGACATTCCAAATAAGGAACTAAGAAGTAAAATTCAAAATAGTTCAAACAGAAAGGAAACCAAAATTTACACTCAATCTGTTTACACATAAATATGAAAGAAAACACAAAAAGTCATGGAAAAACACAGAAAAACGGATTCTTACTTTAATATTGATCCCAGACACAGTAACAATTCCTACCATATTAAAAATACGCAAAATACGTTAAATTTCAACAATATGGCGACGCGTCGTTCGCGGGACGTCGACTGAAACTGAAAATGTAACGCCGAAAATAGAAGGTGCACTCCCTCGCACGCAATTTAATAGAAAGTCGATGCGATAAACGACTATATTTAATTTTAATATTGTAATGGCGTGTTTCCTTAATTCCCTACTTGTTAATTTCTATTTTTTATTCATAGATATACTCAAGAGATAGTTTTTTAATTTAATTTACGTTTTATTAATAGCAATAATTTGTTTTTCCATAATAAGTACAAAGATGTGTTTGGAGTAATGCCAGCAGTTTCAAAGTCTAAACGAAACTTTTCAGGACTGATTCAATGACCTACGCCTATTTTTTACAGTATAGTATACGCATTATGACACGAACTCAGAAAGAAATGATTCCTAAAATACCAATGAAGACGTGAATAGAAATAGGCATTTTTTTCGCGTTTTCGTTCTGTTTTATGCGAAGATTTCTGTGATATGGGTGCAGAAAAACTTTCAAATACTTGTCAATTATTTTTATACACGCACTTAGTATATTATTACACAAAATTAAAACTTAATTTTCTCGAAATTAGGAAATTTAATGGTTTAAAATATAGGAAAGATAATGTACTAACAATAAACCGTACAAACACTTGAGACTATCTCTTTCATATTTCAACAGTAGCCACTTATCCTTGTCAGTACCTACTTCGTTCCACGTACCGCCTGCAGTAAACAAAATGATAAAGGGACAAGGATCTCAAGTGCGAATCACACAGCAAATAATAAACTTTATGTTTAAAGAAAACCAAACATCTTTACTAAGGTACGATATTGCCTAATCAAAACAGTAAATACCAATGATAGAAAATATATAGTAGAGTACCTATTTAAATTTCCACAAGTAAAAACTTACAAAAATTGCATGTTTGTGTGAAAGAAAAGTTAGATATACTCGTACTTATTCAACCCTCATTTAGAGATATAGTCTGATTTGATTTTGATAGCTGAACAATTTTATTTGGACCACCCTCGAAGTTATAGCTTAGCTTCAATATAGAGGATAAGTATCTGTCAGAGCAAAAAAAATCTGGGACGTATTCACTTAAATCTCAATCAGTAAAGATATCGAGTATGCGGCATAAATGTTTTAAATAAAATTGAAAATGAGGATCCGGACTTAACTATAATTCGTACTGAACTTCGTCTTCATACTATTACGTGAGATTTAAGCAAAACAAAAATTTTTAAACAAAAATATTAACAAACCTTTATTACATTAATGACAGTTATTTAAGTCATGCAGATAAGATTAACCGTTATCGTTACTAATAATAAAAATAATACTTTTAATGTAGGTACTTTCTCACTAAAACATTTTACTAGACCGACTATAGATAACATAAAGTTCTCATTGTTATGCGAAAATAAGACTTTCTCTTAGTCATTAATAAAAACTTCTGCGCTTAATCGTGCAACACTATAAAGAACACGTATCTGTTTTAAAGGTACTCACTGGTTGCTATTTTTAATTAATATTAGTCTTAAATTGCCTTTGTTTATTTACTTATAATACATAATAGTTATAAAACTAGATGGAAAATTGAAAAAAAACTGATTGCGTAAACAGTGAAGTAAAAAGATGATAACAAGTCTACTAAGAAACGTATGCAGTCGGAGACGTACAATGTACACAACAAGAATAAGATCAGCATGAATAAAACATGTATGTAAATTGTACATTATGCCATTAAAATCGGTTAAGCCGTTTAGTAATTCGGACATATCGGACATACATACATTCTGTTTAAGCACATTAAAAAAGCTATTTACTATACAAAATTAAAACTTTTAATCGGTTTAGGAAGTCCCAAGATTAATGAATCTGACGACAAACTGTGAGAAAATGAAATTGACGTATGCATAGCCTCAGCGAGTGTAAGTGATAATTAAACTTTGCCGTGTTTGTTAACTCGTTAGAAAGCATAATATCTCACTTTGTATTGCATTAGTTCATTGAAACCGAAATAGCACAAAACATGGCAAGCAAATCTAGCTTTACTGGAAATAAATAAAACCACTTTCCCAGATACGGTTTCCACTTGATTAGATGCTGTTAACCTTTCGGGAGTCAATGGTCTTGTTAGTGCATAATGTTTTTAACACATATTTGTACGATTCCGAGTTTTATCTAATCTAATTCGCTATTGTGGGCAAAATAATATATTTATCAATGTCAAAGTTACAAGGTCGATTACTGTGCAATGAAAACACTTTTATAGAGCTTGTAAAATTTTTACTCATATTACCAGATCTCACTCGTATAGATTATTATTATTTTTATGTGTTGAATATGTTGCTTTTCTTTCATTATTCTCATTATACTCTTCACACTTCTACTCTTCAAAAACTAATATTAATGTAATTTTTTATGGATACTCAGATCTATAACTGTCTATAACCTAACTACAGAACCTAGCAAGCTGGAATTTTGACAGAATTTTTCTATTAAAGATAACCCCCTGAGAAACCCTAAACTGATGAAATGGATTGCAAAGTTAAATATAATACATATTTTGAGATATCAAATAAAAAGAACCAGATCAGGGAAAACGAAACAATTAGAATATGTAGCGTAGTGTATACACAAACACTATTACTATAATAGCGCATAAGAAACTGTCAATAATTGTTAGCTTTCTAGATCGGAAAAAGAAAATAAAAACATTAATCATAGCATGTCAAAAACATTAGACACGTAAGAATGAAACTGCAACAATGGCAGAGAAAACACGTAATTACAGCATAATTGTAATTGTATATTACATTGGGCCAACTTACTGTAACGTCTAAGCCAATGTTTACCTATTTATTTTACCTTACTTCGCTTGTTTTATAATTCTAGTTCCATGGTAAGCTACGAGATCTGAATTATACTATATAAGATAGTTGCTACACTACACATATATATACATTGTACATACTTTAGAAATATGAATATCCATGATTGGAGTACAAGCATTATATTAAGCAGTACAGCTCGTCACAGAAATGAATGCCAATAGCGGAATTGAACCAGCTGCTGGCACAGCAAGTAGCTGTAGCGTCAGTACAAATAGAGCCAAACGTGCTTTCACGACGTCAATTCAACTAATATACTTATATAATGCTATTAAATTTCAAACTACCTTTCACAGGAAAATTCACAAGTTTGAAATATGTAAACAAACTCAACTATTAGGGAAAATAAAATACAGTATATACCAGCTACATATACATAAATTAAACACTATCGAAAGATCTTAAATGAAAAATACCTATATAGTATATTACTACTTAATACCTATGTACTTAGATATTATATGATGACCTATGATTTAAAGATAAATAATATTTAAGGGTGTGATATCACTGTGTAGATAGCCACTACACGATTACATTGTTAGACAGCCATTTATTCACTCATTGGCAAATGGCATTTGACGTTGGCGTATTTTGCAAGGAAGCATCGACTTCACATCACTGTGGGAACTATTTTTACTGACACGCCTTGAGGTCTTTGAGCTACGACCGTTTAACGTTAACTTTAGAAAAAAGGGGTTCAAATGTAATTAGACATTGTTGATGTTTTTGCGAAATAACATCATGACCGTTATAACGTTATGATGAACGAACATCTGCATTGTGTACTGGCCACATGTGAAGCGTTAAGTCAAGGTATATGGTATATGTTTAAACAGTAAGTCAAAATTCTGGGACAAGGGACTAAAATAATGGATAAATATGGAAAATTTCAATATTTATATAATGTAATAAATACTACTCCTAAGTAAGAAATTCCAACTTTTACGAGTCCTTTGAGAACAATTCGTTAAAAACACAATATATCGCGTAATATTATATTCGTTTGCAACATTAAACAACCATACCCATGAATACTCTTTTGTAAAATATTGTCATTGGTTTTGAAAATTATCAAACTCAAAAACTACTGCACCGATTTTCATGCTGTTTTCACCAATGGATCAAGTGGTTCTCGAGGAAGGTTTTAATATGTAACTAGCGGAACCCGTGGATTCGCCCACGTTAAATCCAGGGAGGAACCCGAGCGAAGCGAGGGTGAGTCGCTAGTTACACAAATAAAATTGCATTACAAATATTCCTACTCGCATGAATTTGCTTTGATTTTACTAGCTTTTGTTCGTGGTTCCGGTTACGTTTAAACTGTAGTCATAAAATCTTATTGTTTCGCTTGCGTATCGTAATAATCGTTAATCGTAATATTATAATATGTTAGCCTATAACCTTTCTTTAAATTAAGGTTTTACAACGGTAGTTCCAGAAATGACTGTGTTCAAAAAAAAAAGAAGCATATTGATATTCTTTAAATGGTACACACAAAAAATGAGTTTTTTTAAAGCGAGCATACAACACAAATTTCGATTGTAAGGTCTAAGTAAATCAACTAATGCCTAAGTATTTTCATTTACATACAGATCTTACATCTGTCAATTTTAAATGTTCATTTTATAACCACTTAAATATTACGTCAGCGTACACATAGTAGTGACAGAATATCTTCTAAATTATGACCGACTCCCACACTAAGGTTTAATTAGTTTTTGTATTAGAATAAACATGCGAACTAAAACTTATTAGCGATGACTTCAAAATTTTGTTTCTCAATTCGACGTTGATCGTTAATGAAGTTCTTAGACGTACTCTATTTAAAACAAAACGAATCATCACTCGTCTTTTGACTCGTCTTAAATTTCCTTCAGTTTTTGGTACACTTTCTAGGTCGTATCATAGTAAAAATACGTCTCAATTTATATCCAACTTATAAGTATAAAAAAACGCACTCATGGAAAATATCTCATAATATATTTAACTAGTGAGTAGTAAAAATTACCATATACATAATATGTTGACACGGAAAAGCTATCATCAAACCAAATTTCATTCAGACAGATAAAATTCCAAAAAAATATAGATGCGCCCTCTGTATCATTAACAATGAATATTCCAAGTTAGAATTTAATTATATGTATAGATTTCACAAAAATCATGAAGTCTGAAGGACTTGAACCCAGTATTCAATTAAAAAATTCAATAAACTGATAATAATAGAAAATATAAAGTATTATATAAATTTTTTTTGTATTACAGCAGGGTTTTTAATTAAAATGAAGCATTTTCATTCCGGCGACACTCGAGCGCCGGCGAGGTTCCCTGTCTGGCTGTTTGTATTGCTAAAAGCTACGGTAGAGTTTCGTTTATACGGTAAGGGTAAAGCTCACATTTCGAGTAATATTTATGTTCGAAAATATTTATTTTACTGGGAAGCGAAGTAATTCCTTTATCTGATATTGGTATGGTATGAAAAAGATAAAATACCTACAAAGTTTTTATCCATTCATGTACAAAGTTGTATAAAGTTTTAGGACATATCATAGAAACCAAAATAAATAAAACTAGAAGGTAGCTATCTAGAAATACATTTTCTTTCAATAATTAAATATTACATTACTTAAAAACAATCAAAATTTAAAGTACGAGTAATTGTATACGCAATGATACGGTATATTCGCTTCTTAATGAAACGTACGTACATAAAGACTTATGCATATTTTTATTTGCAGAACATTTGATAATTTAGTTCCATACACGATGTAAATATTTTTATTAATCATACACATACATATACATTAATTATATTAATTAATGTAGGTATATGTATGTATTATACAATAAATATTATGTTAAAGTGCACATCAAATTAAAAGTCCGACGTTATAAATACATAGAGCGTAATATATACGTACATTATACATACATACAACATGTAAACAGAATTAAATTTACCATTGCACCTACTCGTACAGATGTCCAAATGACTCAGCTGGGATAAAGATTAGTCCATCAATGTAATGAATAGCAAGGTCGCGTTACAATGCTATACACTTGAATCGCAGTGAATTTATTCATGGGGTTTCATAGGTTTTATTTGGGTTTAGAATATTAGGACAACGCCTTTACTATGATAGAACCATGGACGTATTAACTAACGGACCAGTCATAATATACAAATGCATGAAAACACGTTCAACCAATTGAAGTATAACGCACACAAAGAATTGACACAATACATCAAAATTCACTCTAATGCTAGTGCTTGAACGTAGTCGATAAAATACATACATCAATGACATTTTAAATATTAATAATAAATATTGTTTGATTTTTCGCCGACAATCAAACCCAGAACGTTCGAATGGGAAAGAAAAGGCGTATCATAAATAAGCTGTAAGGCAAAGAAAATAAAGGGAGAATAAAGGTGGGGTAAGCTTCCGGTATTTATATTTTAATTATACTAAAATAAGCAGGACATTGTTATGAACTTTTTACTCAATTATAGTTATTATAGACTTCAAATTTTTTGTTAAGAATTTTTTTTCTCTTTCGAGAAGGATCCCTAGGAAATCTAAAATTTTGTGTAATTTATGTGTTAAAATAAAATAAAAATTAAGTACACATACTAATTATAATTTTTGCATTTATAATGTTTTTATTTAATTATAAAAATATTATTATAAATTTATTGTCATCAGATTGTAGGATACTGCGATAAAAGTATTTTATGTTATTGTACTGTACAAATAACATCCATTATTCGCTTAGTCAAATATCGATATATTTTTCGACATTGTCAAGCACTAGTCGATGTCAAATGGACTTACTCGACAGTTCTGTCATTTGTTTTGAACGGTATAATCCAGCCATTTTATGATGGTTGTCAGATGTCAACAATACATAGATATATCGACTATATTTAACATAGTACATACGAAATTTTATTTTACATTTACTTAAATTTTGTGATAAATAACATTAAATGTAATAAAATATATTACTTACAAGTGAAAAGAAATAGTGCTGCTTCCGCTGCTATAGTTTTTAAACCATCTAATAGAACATTTAGTCATTTTTGGGAGATGTTTTGTTGACAAGTAAGTGCTTGAGACTGACGTAAAATCAAACGGCCAGGCCTAAAATATCCTGATTACTGTCAAGGCCGGTAAAGGTACGTCCGCTTATGTGTCTCGTCCATTAGTTAATACGTCCATGGATAGAACTTATCATGCATTAAATGTAAATGACTTATTTTTAATCATTCCAGTTATTTTTCTCCTATAATTTGAACAACTGTATAACACATTATCTTTCTTCTACAATAATAATATTTATTATAAACGACTTAATTACATGTATAGATAGCACCTGGGTTCTAATTATATTGTTTTTACGAGAAAACATAACAAATAATTATTTACTTGACGCGACATATCATTAATATGCTTTAAAAGTTATTTTTAACGATACAAATATATTAACTTCAATATAAGTTGAAAAGTAATTATCAAACCATTAATAGTGATGTTTGATTGAATTTATGTGGTAAACTAATAGAAATGGTACTAATAGTAATGGTAACAGGTAAAGACTGACTAATTATGTGTTAGGTATTACTTGCATTCGAAGTTGGTCAAAACTAAATAATCCTGAGTGAAAGAACTTCAGTTATACTTTTCTCTATTTTGATTAAATAGCACTATCGACTTACCCTTGTGTATTAATTAATATACTAAATCATACATAATCATAGAAATATATATTTCTCAGAGATGAAATATTTTCTCGAAGTTAACGCCGAAATTCGACATCATAAATGGACCGAATGTGCAATACTTTATTTTAGTGGTCTAAATTTCTAAAACCATCTTCGCGTTATCGATAGATAGTTTCGTAGTCTATAACAGATATAAGTAAAACAATTTGTGTGTTTTATATATAGTAGATACTAGCTGACCCGTGCCCACTTCGTTGGCATAATGTTAATAATCCTTTTTTAGTACAGAGTGTTCAAATAATTTAAATTAATTTATTAATATTAAAAATTAAATTATCTATACTAATATTAAAAAAACTACTTTTTGTCACTTAAATATAAAAGATAGACATATGTTGTCGTTGACTTTTTTGTAGGCATTTTTAAGCTCCACATCTTTTCTCTACAACTCAAAAATATATCTTTCATAGTTAAGGCAGCGTTCGTAAAAAACGCTTTCATTCGACTGTTTTTTCTCCGATTCACTTTGCAAAACGGACTACCACGTAAAAGCCTTTTTATTTTTCGGTTTTTTATATAACCTATGACACTCAGCAATAATGTGGCTTTCTATTGGTGAAAGAATTTTTAAAATCGGTTCAGTAGATCCCGATATTACCCCTTACAATTTAACAAATAAACAATCTTTACTTCTTTATAATATTAGTATAGAAGTATAGATATTAGTATAGATAAGTAAAGTTCATTTTATATTTCATTCTAACGACCTGGCAACTATCCAACCCTTAAAATCGCAGACATTTAGGTAATGTATTAAGTCTGTATTTGTAGACCCTTAGTATTCACCCCGCTATGAGTCAGTCAGTTTCCCCGTCACGATAACATCGTACAGACGCCATTAATTTCCTAACTTCAGTATTTACTGCATATTTTTGTATTACAAGTACTTTAGTTGTTTTTATTACTTCACATTGTCAATGCAGAATATTGCATTGACTTTACAAATTTTTTTGATTACATATATGTAAAGCGATATAAAATTATTTAGTATTGAAAGATAAAATTATATTATATAAATATGTACATATTAAGGTACCTACTACTTCTTATAATAATTAGGTATTATACCTATTAACGATTTCCCCACCCTTTGCATGGATCCATCTCTAGAGTCCTAACCGTAACTTTTGTGTAACTCCAAATTCGTTCAGGCGTTTTAACTTGAAAGACTAAAAAACATACACACATCAATATTTTTGAATTTATTGTATAAACAATAATAAAAAAAAGCTATAAAGCTTGATCAGTTCAAATCCGAGTTAAAGTAAAAATAGAGAAAAGATCAAAGTCCCTTCCAGTGATGGCTAAGCTAATCTTATCTGAGGCGAAAGATGAGGCAAATACTGCGAAGTGGGTTAGTGGCGGTGTCGTAATGTTTGTCGTCGATTGTACCACTATGGCCATGTGTAATTTTAGATTTAACTACTTTCGTTTGCTAGTTCGCTTATTTACCGACTTTATAAAATAGTAGGCAATTTAAAGTACGCACCGTTCAAAATTTTGTTTGTCTGTCTGGGCACAGACTAGATGTGTAGAATCACTAGATAACCACATGACAGATTTTAATGAAATTTGGTATGATGATAGATAGGTTATCCAAAATTACATATAAGATGCTTTTACAACAAGCAAATATTATATTTCGGAAAAATCTTTACTAAGCCATATAACTAGGAACGAATCCGAGCAAAGCTAGGGTAAGTCGCTAGTTAAATTATATAAGTCTAGACAAGTCCATGTTCGACTGAAAAAGCGTAACAAGAACACTTATAAGGTATTCAGTATTCACTTAATCCCACTGAATGCTAAAATCTTGAAAGTTGTACGCACAGACGTTTCGCAATCTCATTGAAACAAATTGTGTTAGAGGTCCCCATGTCTCGTCTTGCTACCCAGACACCCTCCATTCCATTTACGAGTACGTTATGTATAATTTTAATAGAGGCTTTAATCATTTAAAAACTGCTACTACAGATAATGAAAGCAAAAGGTTTTAGATAGCTGGTAAATATGAGATAATGATGTCATCTTGTTAACGTTTGGCATATGGTAAATAGGTATTTATTATTTTTCACATCTGATGTTATCAGAGTTATTCTTTAGCTACATACTCATATTTTTTGAGAAGTCTTCGTTTTATTTACATCTACAGTCATTCTCATCATCTACATACATTTATATACCAATAAGTACATAAGTACTACATGGATGTAAAGGATAAAGTAGAACAAAACATTTGACGAGACTAACATAAAAGCACAGTGATATATTTTTATCTCTTATTCACCTTCAAATTTTAACTAAGAAAGTTAAAACGTGCAAACTATTAAACATATTGTATCAAAAATAAAGTGCTATATTTTAATGTATCGAACTCACGCTAATCGTCTAGTGGTAATAAAACCAGCTATAAAATACATTGTAAACCGTAACGTTAGTCGCTAATCAACGTACAGTAGAGTTCGCAAGATAAAAGATAAAGCATGTCCGGATGAAAAGTCGACTCCATTATTGATTTTCGATGCTCGCTTTCTACAACCTACGCGTATTGACATATACATCAGTATATATATACTTTTGTTATACTGCTATATTTTACGGTGTTCTAAGAAAAGTGCAAGAGAAAGTATTTCTCGTGTATGTAAAAAACAAGTCATTCATTGTTTCGAAAAAAAATGTTTTTAAAGAACAGTTGGTCCGTGTGTTGTCTAGGATTTATTTAAATAACATATTTACACTAAGAGGTTTTTTGCAATATACATAGATAGGTAATAATTGAAAGTTTTATAACTATAAAAGGTTAAATTAATTATTTGTATCATACTCATAAACGTCTATGACAAAAGCTAAAATTCTACGTCAAAAATCTTAGATTTTAACGAAAAATAACATAAACACAAAATAACTTTACACAAAATATAATTATTCAAGCTTTCATAGGTATAGAATTCATTAAAAACACGCGAACAAACATACAAATTAAGTACATCCTTTTTTCCATCGGTCAAAAGTTACTCATATTTACAACGATGACTTCCTTTAAAATCTTTCTGAATACATTATAGGAACCTGTGATATGAGGGGACCGAAGGTGAATGGCAGGGGATAGGACGTAATAAATATGCGTGTCGGTATAATACATAGTTTATTTATAGATCTAGAGCAAGCTATGATTCGATACTGATTCAATTATGACTTTTTATCGGAATAATTTAGTTATTGAATAAATAACGATTAATTAACTAATAATAAATCAGCAATAAAAAGTAAAGTTTGAGATCTTTATATGAATGCTGCCTGCTGTATGAATACACAGCGCAAGCGAAGCCGCGGGTTCCGTTAGTGTATTATACATATAAACCTTCCCCTTGAATCACTCTATCTCTACCTATTAAAAAAACCGCATCAAAATCCGTTGCGTAGTTTTAAAGATGTAAGCATACATAGGGACAGACAGGGAGGCTACTTTGTTTTATTACTATGTAGTGATGATTCTGAAGTATGTTTAATATTAAATTGTATTTTTATAGAGTAAAACTTAAAGCGTATTTTTATAAGAAAGATGAATAAGAAACTGTACCTTAGAATTAAAATGAACTAATTGTTATCTTAGAAAAGATTCGTAAAGCAACAATCGATTTTGCAACTCGACTTGTAATGTTATCAATACTTTCATCAAATCTAAAAGGAGTCGATTATAATCGAGATGAACGTGAGATAAACTTGTTACTAGAAATCGATAACGATATCGGGAACTTGTTACGAAACTTGTTATGTCTGATATATACTAAAGAAAATATGAATATAATATCACTGCTGTACAAAATTATAGATTTTATCATTCTTGCGAAAAAGTAGCTATGTTCTTATCTAAATTCTTTAGTATTCTATAGTACTAAAGTCATGGCGTTCTTTCAAATAATAATTAAGTGGTTTAAAAAAACTCAGCCATTTACTTGCTGTATTAAGTACTATATTTCTAATTTTACTAGTATCTTCTAGCTTATTTTGTTGTTTTGATAAACAAATAAAGTAAAAAAATCTGTTTTAAGAATTATAATAAAATTTTAATAATACTTTCTTAGGTTTAAGCGAATATTCGAAATTGTAAAGGAAACTTTTAATACCCATGATAGCTACTTACACTCTTCGCTAGTGCATGTAAATAAATTTAACTACTAACAGTGGTGTAAACTATATTACTAACAATAGTCTATGTAATATTACTTCAGATCATAGCCTATCTGTGTATAAACAAATCCGTATAGTTCTTTGAGCGTGACGGAGTTACAAGAAGCAACCACATAAGAACTTTCGTATTTAAAATAATGGTTCATAAAATCTATTTTTAGGTGTAGATACATAACAGCACGTTGCTAAGGGTGCAGGAAAATTACAAACCGAGATGACAAAAGAAAATTTTCTTCTAAAAAAGGCGACTGCGTTAAACCTTTTACCTGGAAAAGGAATTGTTATACGGCTAATGGTGTGCTATTCCATTCTTATAATATACCTATGAATAATACAAAATATATGTACAGACGACGAAAATATAAAAAACTAGCTGACCCGTGCCCATTTCGTTGGGCATAATGTTAATAATCCTTTTTTAGTACAGAGTGTTAATCTCCACATCTTTTCTCTAGAACTCAAAAATATATCTTTCATAGTTAAGGCAGCGTTCGTAAGAAACGCTTTCATACGACCGTTTTTTCTACGATTCACTTTGCAAAACGGACTACCACGTAAAAAAAATTATTTTTCGGTTTTTTATATAACCTATGACACTCAGCAATAATGTGGCTTTCTATTGGTGAAAGAATTTTTAAAATCGGTTCAGTAGATCCCGAGATTACCCCTTACAATTTAACAAATAAACAAACTTTACTTCTTTATAATATTAGTATAGAAATATAGATATATAAATTTTATCGTTAAAAATTTAAAACTAGTTACACATAGACTTATGACAAGTAAATATGTATGTAATTTAGTCGTGTAACGTCCTAAAAGAAGGCATATTTTATATTGATCTAAATAATAATAATAATATGTAAAAAGACATATCCAGATATATCTATTATGGGCAATATCTATTACGAAATTATTAATAGATAAATGCATAAGTATGTTCAAAATGCATGAAACATTACAAGCAGTCTTCAGCATTTATATAATTGCTGTAAAGTTTGTGCCATGGGAAAAATCAATAAAACGCAAAAGCACATTGCTCTCCTCTTATGGAAGCTCCAGCAGCCAACTACTAGTCCCCCATACCCCCCACCCCATAGGGGACGTCTATACCGCTACTATAAACTACCATTGCTTGTCTCAGATAAAAGTGTATAGAATATCATACGCGATATTCGATGTTTTATATCGAATTTAATACCATGTTATACCAATTACCATGTTATGATTTATTAATGTAGTAATAGTGAACCCATGTAATGCAGTAATGTAGTAATGCCTTATTTAGGTTTTGAAATATTTATAGAAGTGCAAGGAAGGTTAAAAAGGTGAGAAAATATAAAAAAATGCAATGAAAGTGCTCCAGGGGACGAACCCGAACGAAGAGAGGGTAAGTCGCAGACTAAAAATATGCTTAGTAAATACGACAATAATATGTTTGAATAACATTTCATTTTGTTTTAATTTTTGTGACGACGAAAAATACAGATCTTATTGTAAAGAATCTGATGATGATTTTAGTTATTTAAGCCATTTTTATTTGAAAAATATCATATTCTGATATTGTGTGGGCATGAGAGAAATTTTATATGCGTATTTAAATAAAGCATAATATTATTATACGATAAAGCATACATTAGCAATCGTGGAATGTATAGGTCACCTTTTATAAGGCCAAGGTCTTTAAAATATTCCATAATACTTTGTTCTTTCATATTAAAACTAAAGATATTGCTAATACGGTATTAATGATATTAATAGTATCTAATGAGTGTAAAATTGCACGCAGTTTCTATTGTAACTAAGGGAAAACACACAGCTATTTTTGTATATTATTCATAACAAAATATCAGTAATGGGAAGAACAATTCGATATTTAAATATTTCTTACGCATTTAGGTACTAACCTAGATTTAGCTAGTTATACATATAAACCTACTTCTTGAATTACTCTATCGATTAAAAAAATCGCATCATAAATACGTTGCGTAGTTTTAAATTTCTGAAAATACATGTACAGACAGCGGGGAGCGACTTAGTTGTATACTACGAGTATGTAGTAAAGTCTACTTTAAAATTGTTGCTATTCTAAGTTACAATGTTGTTGATCGCAGTCGCCGATAATAATATAAGCCCTTAGTTAAAAAAATATCTCGCAAATCAAACTATATTTATGAAGCAACTTTTATATGGCGCCTATTCTATCCTTTGATAAGCACCTATCTTGATACTAGCTACTTTGTTGTGTAATATTGTCTTATAATGTATAGAATTTTTATGATTTACTATTTTAAATAAATAAAAATTTCACATTTTCATTACCTTCAGCTATGTAAGTTATAAATATTATTGATACTGTATGTCTTACATAGCATGTATTCTTGGGAAGTGCAGTCATAATGAATTGTATGACTAGGTACATAATAGGTATATTTGGCATAATAAAAAAAATAAAATGAAAAATAAAAATAATTAATTAAAATGAAAATATAATTAATTAAAATGAATGTTCAATAATATATTTTATGGTAATCTCAAAGAATAAAATAGCTTATTTAACAAATTATTAAAATGCAAAGGCATCTACAAAAATAACAAAAACCCGTAATTAATTCAAGAAATACCACTACACCTAATATTCGAGACACATACGACTTGTCTGCCTTGATTTGATTCAAGCGAGTTAAGACACTAGGGATCGACTAAATAATTTTGAATGGGTTGTTTAGTGTTACCCAATAATGTCGAAACGATAAATATAAAAAAAATATCAATTTCATATTTTATTTCTTATACTTTTTCCTTGCCATTACTCATACGAGTAGCGAACTCGTCTTTCTTGCAGCAAGCTTTTACAATAGTAGGATCCATAAATTCTAGTTGTACAAAACGTAAAAAATACTAACTAAACAATGCCACTGTATACATAATATATATAGAGATAAATACATAACAGAACAGAACAGTTAAAAAGATGATAATTAAATCAGTAGTTGCGTAGAATGACTTAATTCAAAGTCAAACGTTTATATTGAATGCTAACACAAAAATAGGAGGACATTTAAAAATGTTCTTATAATAAGAAAATTGTGATACTCGATAACCTTTTAGAGTTAATATTTAATCACATGTGCGGTTTGGTACAAAATCGATACGCCACAAAAGATCTAACGTTACTGTTTTCTACCCCTTTCCCGCAATCTCACTTCAACTAACATAAGATTGGCACTCCAACAAAATTGCTTATTTTTGCGCATATGTTTTAGTACTGCTGTTTAAACATGTTACAAGTACTATTCCATATACTAGCAATATGTCACTCAGAAAATAAAGTGTAGCATTTTTTAAACGATGGCAAAAAATATACCAATGTATGACAAATATCTTTTGACAGTCGCTCGTAATTGGGCTTTTAAAATTGTAGTAGGATGCGCCTAGTTGTTCTAGTTAATGCTGTTTAGGAACATCCTTTGACATATGGATATGTAATATTAAAATGCATCTATTAATTAATGGTAATATAACAGTTTGGAACAGTAATGCATCTGCAAACAAATAGTAAAAGAAATCTAGAAATAACCAATTTTAGACATGTCCAATCTTTTTGAGACTAGCAATCTATATATTATAAAAACAGTACTGTCTGTTCCTTTCACTGTCTAATGTCTAAGTCCGGTGGGACGAGAAATCAATAAGACTGGTATGAGATCAGGCGACAGCTTCACATGTTCTCTGAGAGGTGTGAGAGGCAACAGCCCATCTTCTACTCCGGTTCGTTACTAAAATATTAATCAAATAACGACTAAATCACAAACTTTATTTGGTCTATCTTGAGATTTGAACCCAGGACCTACGGTTAACACTAAACAGCGAAAATAGTAGGTTCAGTTTTCGTTATAAGCCTATCTTTGTACTGGTAAATACGAGTTAGTCCGTTGCTTTTCGTTAAACGATTCATGGAAGTGCAGTTAAGTTAATGCAAGAAGGTTTGCGTTTAACACTATGACATAAATCATTGTTACGGCCCTTTGTGAGGGGCCCTTCGCGGTTAAAATAGATTTAGGGTTATTTTTAAGATCGATTTTGTTACTGCGTATTTTAAAGAACGTACCAGATCGAATCAGTTTGGTGTTTTTTAACTTTATATTCGTTTATTACATGTTTTTAGTACGCAGACAGACAGACAAAGTTTCTAAACTCGGCCTTTTTATTAATAATAATAACGACTATTTCAATAAGATTTTTCAAAAAATATTTAATATACAGTTTGGATTAACTTAAAATTTTATTACATGTATAGGTTACCAAGTAAATCGCACATAACATAAAAAAATCAAAAAAAAAACATACCTATTATCTCATTTCTTATTATTAAAGCCACAAAAATGTATTTTTAATATAGTTAGTAAAATAATATCGTCTGATCATCAGCCGACCATCAAAACCCCTACTTCGGAAACAGGAAGTGTTTGATAGCTCGGTTCAAAATATTTTTGCACGAAGTGTTCACCCCTATTTATTCTTCGAAAATGTCATGTTTTGTTTATATTTCTCCTTTAGGGCTTACTGAGTAATAAGTATTCATGATATAATTTTCTTTATAAATAGATTATAAGTGGATAGGGCTTAACAAAATCCTATAATATTACAATCGTTGAAGAAAACAATAAAAAAAAACTTTGATATATTATACTTATGATATATTATAGATATGATTTATGATGTAATAAGGAGAAGGGATCCGCGCAAAAAAATAA
Organism: Boloria selene; assembly: GCA_905231865.2. Taxonomy (NCBI): domain Eukaryota; kingdom Metazoa; phylum Arthropoda; class Insecta; order Lepidoptera; family Nymphalidae; genus Boloria; species Boloria selene. The sequence goes on from HG993156.1 coordinate 3,351,911, forward strand.
AACGTAGGGAATGCAAGCAGAGCGACTGCGCTGGTTTTTTGAACTAGCGATTTGTAGATTTAGCGCGAGCGAAGCCGCGGATTCCACTAGTAAGTGTATACAAAAACTTAACAAATTATATACTTAAACATTCCGCGAGAAACAGCTTGAAAATCGTTGCAGCACTTTTTGAATTTATCGCGAACAGACAGACAGACGCGGCGGAGGACTTTGTTTTATAATATGCAGTGATTCTTAAACGATTGTAGAATGCTTTTCTACGTCCTACCTTTTCTTTTTTCTAAGTCCCACCTGGTAATTCAACTTTTTGATAGTCTCTTTCCGTTATGTTATTTAATGAAAAGCTATGTTTGTACAACTTTGGTAGTTAATTTTGTCAGTTATAAAACGTGCCGCCAATTAAATACCATAAATTAATTAAGAAAGCATCGTCGTGCTGCGTTATTATTCCCCTCGCTCAGATTCTTATCGAAATATTTCACCTGGGAAAGTTTCAAGGAAAGCCTGCGATTGAAATTTCTGGTTCACGCTTCGTAAGTAATACGTGTCCGTCTCCGTACCTTTTACTATAATATAATTATGTAATCATTTTAGTCAATTAGTAAAGATGAAGAAATAATATACAATTTTAAGTAGATATTACTTGTATAGGAGATACGCTTTGCTCGAATGCGTCCCTAGTACCTCCGTAACATATACCGTTGCTAGTTCATTTTATTAAGAATATACCTATTACATATTATTTACGTTTTTGAAATGTGTTATTTGCTATACTGGTTTTAAATTTTTCTGACATGTTCATCAATAATCGTCATATCTCAGTCATTTTTTACAAAACTTTTAATGTACCTATGCAACACCTAAACCGTTTAGTAATTTTGAAGTTTATCGCGTAATATTTTTTATCGCAAAATCAATTATCATTCTTTAGAAGGAAAATTTGCTGATCTGGACTACGTTTTTTTTGTTGTATATACCTAAGCATTATTTAATTTAATTTAATGATTTTGCAATTAAGTATTTACCTACCAAAATACAAGATACATGGATATAATACATGGACTACTAAATAAGTTATCTTCATCATGAGTAACTGGCGGCCACGTGTTTAGAAAACCTAAGAAAGCTGTTAAACCCCTAAAACGGAAGAAAGACGTAAGATTTTTTATTGCCGGAATTAAAAAAGAATAAAGTAGATACCTACCTATGTAAGTTATTAAAAAATAACATACGTATATAAAATATAATACAATTAAATATGTTTTGTAAACCCATATTGAAATCGTCTGTATTTCAACAAGGAGTTTTTAGATTTTTTGACTGTGTCTGTGACGGCAACACTAGAAAACCACTAGATAGATTTTGTTGAAATTTTGTATAATGGTAGCTGGTTATCTAAGTCAACACAGGATACATTTTACTGCGTAATCTCATGTCTGAAAAACATAACCTAACCTTACCGTTACAACTTTCCTTAAGCCGAAACCGAGTGGTGCAAGTGGTCCGAGTGGTCATATGTCAAACATATTTCATTAAAATGTTTAATATTCGAAAATTCAAACCAATAATAATATAATATAACCAAATAATAGGTTAATTTTGATCTATTCTAGAGAGAATATCCCACATTACGTTTATATCGACGAGCATTAACAACCGTTTGGTCTTACAAGCTTAAGTAAAGCGTATAAATAGCAGTATCGACTTACCGTGATACAGGGCACCTTTTTATCTTGTTTCCCTAACATATCTTTATTTGTCTAGATAATTTTATGAAATTAATAGTTTAAATATACTGAATGTATTATAGGTTTATTTTAACAACGAAAAGGGCGTGTAAACCCCTATTTCAGTTAACCACCCCGAGTGGGAGTCTATCTAAAACAGCCTCTGAAAGCTATGTAAGTATAATCATCTCGTGCGTTAGTACGGCGATCCTTACTCTAAGCTGAAGTTCATTGCGCATGTCACGTTCTGTTGCCAACCTAGACCCTTTGCGGGTTCGTTGGGGGTCGTTCACCCGCACCCGACACCATTGATGTCCGAAATATTAATTAAATTTCTTAGTGCCGGTTAAGAATGTATGGCGCCTACTTGCAATGAAGACGAGAATATTATATTTTAACTATTACAAATGTCATTTACACCGATGATATATAGTTATGATGTCGGTTACTAATTATTTATTAATAATATATTGTATTAAAAGCTTTCAATAAGTGTATATAAATGCATTACCTTAATATTTAAAAATATAAATGAACCCAACCCAGGCCACGGATCAAAAATAAAATTGTATTAAAAACAAAGCAAAGAAATCATGAATTCGTTTAAATACAACTAGCATCATACATGTAGTTAAAATCAGATAACGAAGCTAATTTTAACTAGAACTAATGAATACATTATATATTTTTTTCCTTGAAAATTACATAAATTAAGAGCAAGATAAAAATAATTATATTCCTATAACATTGTTACCCAAACCAGCCAACCGTGTGGCCACACTATAACAAATTACTCAATTCGTGTCAACTTATAATGTAAATACCTTCGTTATAAAAAAATAAGCGCCTCTAAATCCATATGTGATATAATAATACGATACATACTGTTGTTATAAAAAAGCGATAACGAAACATAAATAATAATTATAAGATGTTAATGATGTTTTTACTGTTTAAACATTACTTTTATTCTTAAATTATAAATATCGATAGGCGTAACTTCGTATGAAATCGTGTCTGCCGAACCCCAGCCGGCAACCTAATTTTATATGAGAATTAGGTCACTATTTTCCCGGCAAATATAACTTACATCTGATACATAAAAATATTGATTACCAAAAAATATGTACATGGTAAAGAAATTTAAATTTTAATTCATTTGTTTCTATTATTAAATATAATAAAGGTTAATAAATGTATGAACCTAACGCAAAAACAACAGGTTGTGCAAAACCGTTACGTACCTGTAAATGGATGGGGACTTTTTTCACGGGTGCGTTGGTCATTTTCGCCAAAATCCAATAACAGTACGCACTTAACACGAAAGTTTATTTATAAAACGTGTAGGCGGTCACGCTGATAATATTTTCGCAAATATGTAAGCTGATTTACATCAACGTATCAACGTTACGAACGTTTACCAACCTACTGATTATTATTTTCAAAGAACATGGTTCGGACTTCCCTCCAACACGCATGCGTACAAAATATTCTCTTCCGATTGGACAGTCGTACTGATACTGTTGCAAGTTAGAATATTTCTAAGTACCGTATACTAAAACTAGATGGCGTTAGTTGTACCATTTAATAAATATGTTTAATATGTTTTTATTTAAACTTTATGTAATAAAATATTATTTAACAAAATAAATTTAATTTAAATAAATTAAATAATAAAAAAATTAAATAATAAAAAAATTACATGTATTATTTGGTCAGATATGTTACTAAGTTGTTACGAGTTACACCACATTCCAAAAGATGGCGATGACAGAAAAATTTAAAAGTCGATACCATAGGACGGGGTCGGACCGATTCTTCCCGACCAAAACATTCAATCGAAACATGCGTCGGATGATACCGATTTTTCGCGCCTGTTTTATTATACGTATTTAATTAATTAAAAAGACGCTTGTTGTTTATATTTGTAAATGTAAAGTGAAGTGGTAAAACAATTGTCTTTCCCACCCATGCCCACATTACATCTAAAGCCTGGATTGACGGTAAAATATTTTTTATGCCATCAAAAATTTATTTAGAGTATATTTTTGGCTTTGTTACCGAAATAACTTTTATTTTATGATAATGTGCTTACAAAGAGAATATTAAGTACAGTTTAAATCATCGCAAGATTTATTGCTCTACTTTTTAAAGCCCCGCTTAATTTATAGCTATCGGGAAAATTTAAGATGAACGTTCTGTTTATATTTTATACCTTTTAAAATTTACGCTCTCACGTAAACATAAAATCTGTTATTAAATATTATTATTTTAAATTTAAACTAATATGTTTTATTTCAATCTTTCATTCAAGTTAACAAATAATTGTTCATTATTATAATTAGTAAAATAAAAAAGTCTTTGATTTAATACTTTTTATGTATTAAAACAAATAAGATATAAAATTTATGAATGAAGTAAGTATATATAAATAGCCAGTATTCATTAATTCTATTCTTATTAGTACGTAAAGGTTGTATGCTTAAACCTTGGCTCTGGCTGATAAACTATCAGTTACATGCATAATTCGAGATCGGTGGACACAACCTTAATTGGTGTTTATTAGGGCGATAATGTATAACAGATTAAAAATAATCTATCTTACTAAAATTAAAAACCGTTTTACATTTAAAAAAATATGCAAGTTATAATATGCTTTTATTTTTCGTACAATTTTAAATTATCACGAACTCGGATAGTTTAAAAGTAGAATCAAATGAATGGAATAAGTGAACGTTGACGTAACTCTTAGGAAATTACAGTTTCAACAGAATACCCCATCTATTTTTAAAGCTCTTCGTTTTAAACACTGTCTCCTTCGTCTAGTAGGTACTGTCTCGGTTATATTTCACGGCTAGGACCTGATTGTGGTTTTCAATGTTAATATGATATGATTGAAGGTTCAAGATGTCTCTCATGATTATTATAATTAATTAGTTAGCTATACTAGTGTTCGCTTAGTGAGTGAACGTTCGGTAGTAAATTCTACCATAATCATAATAAAACAAGGTAAATCATGAGAGATTATTAAAAATATATAAAAAACCGATATTTTATCAGCTTGTCGATAACCCCTAAAGGAAAAAAAAAAGAAAATCGATAACTTACAACGAACAAAAAAGGTACTGAACTGTTTAGTCTATGCTATTTATGTATACGAGTACCTATTTATCTAATTTTCAGCGAGACACGAGTCTAGAAAAATAAACGTATAATTCAATTGAAAATAATTTTATTATAATGAATTTCTAAATTTAAACACAAGTAAGAGTTCACGAATATTTATGACTTTTGGCCTTTTATTTCAACACATGGATGATTTTATAAACTAAGTGTATTCCTACTTGTTATTTGATACGAATATAAAATATTAAAAGCTCTTAACTTCAAAAGTTTCAATCCTAAGTACATATTCTACGCAGACCGTCAAATTCACCATAAAATTTGGCCGATAGACCGATTTTCTTATTGTTCACAAAAAGCTTTTTTGTTCACCTTTTTAATAAAAAAATATTTTTGATATATCGCAAGTATTTGATTGTGAATTTAATAAATTTCAGAAGAAGACGTTTCAAAAGAAACGTTTTACATAAATACTTATCTAAGTATGGTTGCATATACCTTGTAAAATTTCTTCGAAGTATAATCAAAATAACTATCTCGGATTGATTTAAAGACAGGCGATTGCCATCTGACCTCTGTAATCAATATATTATGTAGATTGCAAGATTAAGACGTGACGTTACTCGAGACCAGCAATGCATTTTCTTATGAAAATCGAGTGGAGTCCACCAACCCGCATTCGGCCAGCGTAGTGGACTATGGTCAAACCTACCCTTGTACGAAAAGGATTTATGTTTAAACATTACGTGCCTAACGTTAATGAAGGCTGAATACATAATGTGAAGATTATACCGCTTTTTACTCTTACAAATGTAAGGCATATAGAATAATGCGGCTTAAATCTTCAAAAGCCTTTTATAAAAAAATGATGGCTTAAAGTCAAACAGCAATTTTAATGTGTGACTATATTAAATAAATTAAGACACTTATAATTGCAACAAATTTTAATAGGCTTTTTAAGAATAAAACATATACGACGTATTTTATCAATAACGATGATGTACTTACAAATTGTACATACATAGTTGTTTAGAATAAGTCCCATACTGTATGGGAGAGACTTGTTTCAATGACTGGTGTTCCATTAAATGATAACGTAATGGCGATAACGCTACTAAGTTGGGCATCCGGAGCAATATATCCCATAAAGAACTCTTTGATTCTATCAAACCTAAACTAATAGAGAAGTCACTCGCGAGTCAAATGTTTCGTTGTTAAATTTCCTTTTATATATTAAATATAGTTTTCAAGATCTTCAAAAGTACAACAGTCATAGAAAAAATATTTTTTTATAAGCTGTTAGAGTCTAATGAAGAAAAATGTTTAACTATTTTTACCTTTAAAAAGTAATAAGGCTAGTAAAACAATTCCAAATGCAAGTAAATAAATTTTGTGGGAACCTAATCATAGTTTTAAAAGTCTTATTCACATAATACTTTCTTAGGTTTACGCGAATACTTTACATTATAAATGAAACTATCTTTTCGGATTTTGTGGCGGATTTATTATGATTTTTGGTTAATACATAATAAATCCGCGACAAAACCGCGACTCCACGTCTTGTGTAATACCGCTATCCGTTAGAACCAATTTTGGTAAACAAGCGAAAAAATTGCGCCTACCTGAACAGTAAAGTGATTGAGTACGTATTTGTATAGCCTACTTTTGCTCTATTCGAAGAATTTCAGGCCAAAACTAGCCAGCCAAATACCTTTCAGTATAACGCACTATCCACAGCGATTTGATAACGCTTCTATCTAAACAACACTTTTTACAAGAGATAACGCTACTAGAAAACTGCGTATAAATAAATGAGAATAACATACATTACCTATAAACACAATATTAAGTTATCGAAAATTGCTTAAATTCCACATAGCTTAAACTTTATTTTAATGTAATCATTCGAATCATTCACCGTGACTTCTTAAGGTGTTATTAGACATGATTGGCGCTAACGCAGTTTACATTGAATTTAAAAAAAATGTATGTCAATGTGATTTACGATGTTGTTTTTTCATAAAAATTAAGTATTTAGTAGATTTTTTAAATTTCATTTGGTACTTACTTAAAAAGAAACCCTAGTGAAGGCCTACACTAGCTGGTATAAATATGTCTACGACATATTAGATTGCCTCCTTCTTTTAAGAAAATGGTCAAAGAAATAAATATAATAAATTTGAAAAATTAACAATTATATTTATTTTTTTAGTCTTCATTAGGGATTCCAAGGAAGGACAAAGTTCAAAATACAAAAGATGGTGGAAGTAATTAAAAGCTTAATCAAAACTATAGATAAAATTGATCCAAACAGATAATACCTAGTTGTATTTCCAATGATTATAAACTTTGATAGTAGAAGCTTCGCATAGTTATCTTTTTTTAAGTAGCAGTAACTGTAAATAATATGCCATTTTTTTTTCTTTTTCATTAGTCAGGATCCCATTAGGTGGATAAAAATCAAGGATAAATCAAGTCTAGTCTACACTCAATGTAGGCAAGTATTCGTCACTAATGAGTTTTGTTCAGTTGTGCCAGAAGACCTTAATACAATTGTAGCAGCGCACCGCCCTAAAAATGATTGCAAGACCCGTTGATTGTTATACATTACTATTATCCTTATTTCAGGTCAAGTATTTTTGAACTTTGGTACCATTTTCAGAATAAACACAATAGTCTTAGATCTTTCTATTTATAAATTGTGTGTCTATGTGTAGACACTGCCTGTAACAAGTATATAAACCTCTGAGACGTCAAAAACCTTAGTCTCTCCCATCGCCATGATTGCTGTAAAACATTCGAAACGTCGGGAACCTAAAATCAAAATAAAACCGTGACAAAATTCTAAAACATCGTTTCATTTATAATTGTGTTTCTTTTTAAAAACTAGATTTTTTTGTATTATATGATTGTCAAAAATACCGACAATTGTAATATAGTCCGTCGCCATTACCTTCCTCCACATGGTATTTTAATATTCTTTTAAAGGTTCATCTTTCTTAATTTCCTCTTCAACATTTCATAAATCTGCATAAATTAGTTTTCAGAAAAAGTCTTGAGAATTTTTCCCTGCTTTTGATTTCAAATGTAATCAATTCAAGAAGCAATTTGCATGGTACCATCATTCGATATTTATTGAGTGGATACGCCAAGTTTTATCAACTTTGCGTATCTAGTCGATAGCCTTAGGGAATTTGCATCGAAACTCTGGTATTCTGAGCACGTTTGAATGTTAAATGTTAATGACTTTTAATAAATTCCTTAAACAAATTATAATCTTCGGTTAATGTAGCTCTTGAATTATTTTTTTTGATGTCTAGAAAATTTTCAGTCTTTTTTTAACATGTATCTAGACGTAAAGGAAAATGTATTAGGGTAAATTTATAAAAATCTAACTACGAGTAGACTAAACAGTCTACGTAAACGTCAGTAACGTAAGCAATATCTTTTTTCTTAAACATTTGGCCTGTGAGGTACCAAAATCATTTTACACCGTTACAAAACTGTCGCAAAGTAATTCTTTTTATACGCACGCCATTGAATTATCTAGGTGTCAGCTAGAGCTACCGGGCGTAACTAATGGTGTGATTGTTTCTTATCTTCACCAATATTTTAGCTTTACTTTTAACATGGTTATTACAAGATGTTGTTTTTATCATTTTAAGTAAATGTTTGGGTAAAATACTTTGATATTACATATTATACCATGTAATTATAGAGCCTGTAGCCTTCTTCGATAAATGGACTATCCAATACTAAAAGAAATTTTCAATTGAACCAGTATTTTCTGAGATAAGCGCGTTCAACAAACAAACAAACTTTTCAGCTATATATTTATGTATTATATAAAAATATAGATTATTTAAAGAGAATCCTAAACTAGCCACATCGTAATTTCGTGACTGATGATTATTTTAATTCTTTATTAATATTTCAATTCTTAATTAAAATTAGTAAAGTTTAAATCTGCTTAAATTCAACAGAACCCCGGTCCAAATATTAGGATAAAAGCTCTATACTATTACATTATAAGCTTTACTTGACTTACTTATCTTAGACATAATCACCGTCGATCAATCCTACACTAAAAATATAGGTAGATATATGTAGCAGGTGTATTGATTTTCACTTTAGATATCATGCCGCCATTGTGAAGCTTGCTATCAAGTCTATTGAGACATCTATTGACCATGGCAAATTAGATAATCGACCTGTCTTGTCACTGTATATTTGATGATTTGATGACTAACTATTTTTACAATCAAAAGTTTATATTGAACAGACATGGCATACTACGGTGGTGGTGACAAGGTAAGATATTGCTTAATGTTTTACTGTCTAATTACTTAAGTTTAAATGGCCGCTGAAACCGTAACACCATATGATTACACTGAACACTTAAAGACTCATATCACACCGTGGGAGATTTTACGGTAATGTAACTCGAGCAATAACTGAACTTTGAATGCATTTCCCTACAACATTTCTCATTAAACCACTATTGCTTGATAAAATTAGGACATTTTAGCTATGTTTTTTTTATATTTTTCACTGAAACTTAATATAGACTTGTGATTATGGATTTTATTTTTTTAATATGAGTAATATTACAGCAAATTAATTTTTCTTATTCAGTAAAATTAATGAAAGGAAAAATTTTAATGTCAATGAAAAATAAATGACAAATTGGCTCTAATTTCTCACTCTACATCTTGTAAAGTAAAGCTTAGATTATCCTATAAATTTTCTTTTTTTTTCGAGGAAAATAAACTTCAGTCTATATGAAAGAATGTTAACAGAATCACGTTACCCTTGTCTCTTCCTAATTCACTTACTTTCTTTATCTCCGGCCTATTCCTTGGGACGAGGTCACCGGCTCCAGCTTTATTGCTTTATTGGGCCATCTGGTTGTATAATAAAGGAATAGCAATTTGCATCTAAACGTCTACTTGTGTTGCTACACTACAGAGAACATCGTTGATTATTTTTTTATTGTTATATTTAAAGGTAAATTTAACTTAATACTCCTATCTGTTGAAGATTTAATACTTTCTTAGGTTTACGCGAATATTTGACATTATAAATGAAACTATCTTTTCGGATTTTGTCGCGTATTTATTATGATTTTTGGTTCCCGACGTTTCGAATGCTTTACAGCAATCATGGTCACGGGAGAGACTAAGGTATTAGACGCCTCAGAGGGTTATAATACTTGTTACAGACAGTGCCTACCTACAATTACAAATATTCAAGATGAAAATGTTGAAGATTTGCTATCGGTACTGCTTAGGGACCAACTTCTGTTTCCTACTACAGTAGTAACGAGCTTTCATACAAACCCTATTATATTTTAGCACTAATGATTCTTTAATTATTGAAAAACCCTTATTTTAATCTTTCATGTTTCGCCAGCGGTTTCGTTTGTAAGTGTGTAGCTACTAGAATTTATATTCATTTTTAAATTGCAAGAACTTACCCTCGCTTCGCTCGCGTGCGCCCCTACGGCCTTATACATTATAAAATTTTAACGCCACCCTCCTGCAAGTTTTATTACTGATAGTACATAAATAATTGAAGACATGCTAAACTTATTATAAATATTCTTATACAAATAGTAAAATCTATAATACTTTTTGTGAGGAACATTTGCAACGTTGCGGTGCTTTGTTGTTAAAGTAAACCTAGTTTTCACAAGAACTGTTCTAAATTATAGTTCAAGATTCAGTAACATAATATATTATGTAAATAGGTATATTTTTTTTCAAGTATATTTTGTATATTGTACATAAAATCAGGTTGTAAATTTCTGCCATAAAGAATAAATGTAGAGCAATCTTTATGTAGACTTACTGGCATATTTTCATATCCGCAGCCGGATATGGTTTATAGGGAAATGTACCTGCTGGTATGTATTGGAAATTGGAATTGTGGTATCGACTTCTTATAAATATATAGCTACGTTTTTTATAACATTGAAGTAAAATGGTATATTCGTTTATTTTTATTAAAGAAAAATAAATATTACTTTGACTTAGGATTTCCTTTAAAAAGTGTAGTAAATAAACGAGTATGTTTATAATACTACTAGTGTTGTGACTCACCCTTGTATCGCTCGGGTTCGTCCCTAGATTTAGCGCGAGCGAAGCCGCGGGATCCGCTAGTAAAAGTATACAAAAACTTAACAAATTATATACTAAAACCTTCCTTGAGAACCACTATATCAACTGTTGAAAATAGCATGAAAATCGGTGCCGTAGTTTTTGAGTTTATCGCGAACAGACAGACAGACGCGGCGGACAACTTTGTAGTTTGTATTATAATATATGTAATTAGTATACATACTAATTATAAAACAAAGTCGTGATATGTATTATTGAGTGATGCATATATATAATTGTTATTACTTTATTTTACCTACACAGTTAAGTGATTTAATAAATTTATGTATAAGCTCTTCAGAGCTTACTTACAGGCAATCATATGTTTTATGGTGTAGAGAGTGCGCGTGCGCAGGTGAACATTTCGATTTATCTGCTTTATAGTTGTTTTAAACAACTTAAAAGTCTACGTATGTACGTAGGAGTTGATTGGTATTTCTCTTGAAGATATTTTTGCACGGTCACGGTATTTTAGGAATTATGTTGTTTTTGTACATACAAAGTTGAAATGGGTTCATATTTATTGTTATTAAGGTATGTGCTAACATACTCGTACGTAATAGTAATTCAATCAGTAAGCGGTGTAAACACATCTCATATTTTACCTAGCTTGTTTGTGAGTTTATAACTCTGAAGTCTAAATTTAAGTAAAAAGACTGAAGGGTAACGCGTTTTTTGGCTGTCTTAACTATGATGCATACATAATATTATGACATTCATTATAAAGTTGATGATATCAGACTTATCGAAAATACCTATATTGTTCTATGGAAGTTAATTGAGCTTTCGTAAATCCACAGAAGATAACTTTGATTTGTATTTGACCAATCGGTTATTAAATGTTTTATTTCTATGAAAGAGATATGACAGGTTGTATACTATTGACTATCTCGACTACGAATCATCAAAGAAGCCCTGTATGTGCAAAACATTTTCTTTGTTTAAACTGCACTTTGTATTTAAATAGTAATAGATTTTGCGAGACTTAAAACTCCTATCCGCTTAAGCCTAAGCTAAAAGGCTTACGTCCTTTGTCTAGTGCAGAACTGTGTTGTCACGTTCCTCCACTACTGAGTTTTTCCATTATAGATGTTATATTTATGGGAAATTATACAGATATTTTATATATAGTTTGTTTAGATGTATATATTATAAGTAAATATTTAATGATAATGTTATTAGCAAACTGTTTTTACTGCGTTCTCTTTAGTTAACTCAAAATTTGATATTTTATGAAATATATAGTTAATTTTATTTATACTAGACCTCCCAACAAAATCTTCTTGCGGTATGTCAAAAAGATAGTCTGAATGATGAATAACTTATTCGTATCAAAAACATGTCATATTTAAAAAAATGTTTTATGTCGTATTGGATTCACAGTAGTGTTAATTCCAAATTATTTTTACAGATGGCTCGCTATAAAAAAACTGGTTTCATGGACGATGATGCGGGCAGTGCAAGCTCCATACAACTCAATGAAGGTGTTCGCTCTGGTGGCACTCACATTCGCTATCATATGGTAAGTTACTTTCCAAATGTATCCTATCACTACATATTATAAAACAAAGAAAGCCCGCGTCTGTCTGTCTGTCCCTGATGAACTCAAAAACTACTGCACCGATTTTCATGTTGTTTTCACCAATGGATATTCCCCTTTCGGGGAAGGTTTTAGTATATAATTTGTCATTTTTGTATACATTTACTAGCGAAACACGTGGCTTCACTCCCGTTCGCTCCTAGATTTAGTGTGAGATTAAGCGAGGGTGAGTCACTAGTTGTATATATAAAATCAGGTTGTAAACAGAATTTCTGCCATAAATATAAATAAATATGTTCGGACATTTTTACAACAGAACTATCTAGTTCCGTGGTAAGCTACGCGGCTTGTGTTACGGATACCAGATAATTGATATACTACACATATATATTTTTAAATAAATACATAATATAAATATTAACACCCATAACTGGAGAACAAACATTCGTGCTCAACAAATGAATGCCCCCAGCGGGACTCGAACCCGCGACCGCTGGCGCAGAAGGTAGGGTTACTACCAACTGAGCCAAACGTGTCGTCAAAATAAATGTAGAGTAAACTTTATGTACATTTACTGGCATATTTTCATATCCGCAACAGGATATTATGGTTTATAGGGAAGCTAGTTGAGGCTTTAGCTAGCCTTAGTCTTGATAAATCTTTTAGTGCTTGTACGTAAAAACCCATGTGTACGAATTTTCATAGTGATCGATTATACTAAAAATGTTGCTAAGTTTTGTTTTTAAAATAATGGGTTTTTGTATTAAAATAGGTATATATTTTTTAAATTGCGTAATAATTTATCGAAAAAAAGACATTCTCTCTTAATTGTAATAACATGTTTTAATTATACTTATGTTTGAAAACAAAAAGACTTTATGGAATATAAATGGGTATTTAGGTATAGAAAAATATTTAAATAAGACGTGTTTAAAATACTATAGCGCCTGAGAAATTCAAAGAAAATATATCAAAGCAACGTGGTGAGATTGCTCTTTAACTTTATTCAGGAACCAGCCTCTAGCGAATCCTATTAGCATTTCTACTTAAATTTTTATTCTAAGTATACATTTGTATTATCATTAAAAAATATACTTGTTTTACTTAAAATTGTTTTTCAATTATTGTCTTTCAACCTTTTTCAGTTTCTTCTCATTGTTGTAATGTAACTTTCCTAACAAGAGCTTTTTCATTTGGAGTATTTAAATTTTTGTTTCAATACGGTATATTGTAAGAAGAAAGTTTTGGGCAATCAAAAGTTTTAAAAGCTTTTATCATTTCATGGTACTTAAACAGATACAATTTTATGCATAGACTTTTGTTCAGTCGTAAACATAAATCTTACAATTTTATTGTTTCAAATTGAAATAAAACTTATAGAAAGACGTATAAAATTAAGGTTAAATGTCTTCAATTTGAGTGAATTTTTAATATGTGCTATGAAAAGTATATTGCTTAAATATTTTATTGTAACGTGCTGTACGAAAAAGGGCTATTGTATTTAATGTATAATCAGTGTAATATTTTGTTCTTAAAATTTAGTTATAAATGTTTTATTCGCCATTTCCAACATTGTTTTACATTAAAAGTTCAAAAAGAATGTAGGTAATTCTCTAACTAGCGACTCACAATCGCTTCGCTCGGGTTGGGCCCTAGATCGAGAGCGAGCGAAGCTGCGGGTTCCGCTAGTAATAAATATATCTAGTCTACTCGTTACTCAGTGATAGTGTAGGTTTCTAATGGCAAAAGAATTTTTCAATCGGTTCAGTAGTTTTTGAGTTTACTCGTTACATACAAAAATACAAATCTTTACTTATTATAATATTAGTATATTGTGATTGCGGCTATTACACTTCGTTATAGATTAGTCGAATTTCGAACAGGAACATAATATAATATGCGTACCTAAATCTAAATAATACTCGTATGTGTACTGATATCCATACTTCAGAGAGCTATTCTTTGCAGGAAGAGGTCAAAAACCAAATAAACATATTTTATATTTCGATGTAATTTCACTTATCCAATGCAACTACACCGGCACTATGAAACTAATTATTAAAATAGCAATTATTTGCATAAAAATATTCAATTCGCACAATCTATTTACAGTTTCCATCGCGGGAGCAGATAGGTACTACGACTTATTAGCGTAAATTATTTATTTAACATTTAGTGCCCTGAAACGTTATTGTTCTTCAGTATATTTCCATTATGTGAACAAAGCGATGCAAGGTAAGAGCGGGCTATTTTCCGCAACTTAGACGACTTACGCCTACTTTGTTTATCACCGAGTACATGTTGACAGTAGTAGCATAGTAAAAATTTTACTATGGTAGTAGTTTATGAGTTGAATGCGGCTTATCTCTGAAATTATAAGCTTAACCATAAATTGATAGGTTTATATATCGGTATCCCCACCTTCCTCTCGTGATATTTTACACAATTGTAACTCGGAAGGTTCGATTATTTTTTGTGGTCTTTTTTCTGACACGCTTCATTGATTAGGCCTTGCTAAAATATAGGAAGAAATACTTTTGGCAAATGTATTTTATATACAAACATACAGGTTTTTAAAGTATCCTATAGAATTAATTTTGTAGTTGCTTTAAAATATATTTCAAAAAGCTTTTCAGTACCTATCCGTCCATATTCTTTTATATATTATTTTTATTAACATCAAGTTTCTGATACTCATTCTAATAGACTCTCTAGACTTCATCACTACATAGTATAAAACAAAGTCGCTTTCTCTGTCCCTATATCCCTATGTATGCTTAAATCTTTAAAACTACGCAACGGATTTTGATGCGGTTTTTTTAATAGATAGAGTGATTCAAGAGGAAGGTTTATATGCATAACTAGCGGATCCCGCGGCTTTGTCTGTGCTAAATCTAGGGAAGAGCCCGAGCGAAGCGAGGGCGAGTCGCTAGTAAACTATAAACTATATCTAGTAACTAACAAATATGTTTTCGACGATTTTATACAGAGAAAGTAGTGCGAAATACTATTGTCGTCATATTATGTAAAAACTTATATACAGTCCATATAAGGAATATATTAAGTATATAATTATATAAATATTTATTTGATGATATTATAAATTAGTCGATTTTGGCATTGAATTAAACTTTAGTTACGTGATCTCGCACGCACATAGCTTGAGTGACGCAAATCTACGTCGGTTCACGGCAGATGGTTTACATGTACTGTACCGACGAAGGTAAAACGTCATGTTTTTTTTTGTAAAAAAAAAGAATAATTTATTTTACCATGAGACAAACTTTTTAAAAAGATGTACATAATAAATATGTGTATTTTATTATTAGTTCCGCTGAGTTTCTTTCGCCAGTTCTTCTCAGGTCAAAGGTTTCTTCTTTCCGAACTGGTAGTAGATTTATGACGTTCAGTAAGAAATTGTAACAATTTTTATGCTGAATAAAATATTTTGATTTGATTTGATCTGTCTGTGACGGATTGATTGTAACGAAATCTGAAAAGACAATAACTAGTTACTGCCGGAAAATATCTCATGTCTGATAAATCTACAACCTACTATATATAACGATATCTGTGTTCTCGTATCAAAAACAGATGCACGTTGTCCTTTGTTGTTGTATGTTCGTATTATGAAAAGCATGAGGTCTGACATTGACATATATAATGCGTTTCCCTTAACGTGTTTTCCTTGGCCCTTTGTAATCAATGAAAGTGGTTTTCTACGCTCTTGTCTGAATAAGGTGTGCAAAGTGTAAATGCTTTATACTACTTGATACTCATACTTACTTGATTGATAAATGTGAAATTGTTTTTTTTGTATACATATAAAATATGTGTTTGTGATACAGTGTTGAATTAAGGATAATTTTCATTCTATTATAGTAAATATTACCTATAGGATAATACTCGGATGAGAATATAGTAATAATGAAGCAAATCCGCGGTAGAAAGACATAATATCTTCTTCAAATAATGAAATTATACTAGTGAGTGATATTTTATTATAATGTCATCTTTATACAATGAATGAAATGAAATCTTAATAAACGTAAGAGCCGTAACGGGTGGTAAGGCTAGTTACACTGCTGGTTAGACAAGCACATGTTCAATCTAAGTTTCGGTGATACACAAACCTGCAGAAGGTGTACATATGGACGCAGATGAACACCACTCCATTTTCTACCTACCTGTTATGAACAAGTGCAGTATTCACCTTGTTACACGGTAGGCCTATGTAAAACTATGGAGCCACAGAAAAGATGCTATTCCGTGGAGTATACTCTATGCAAATTCTGTAGATTATACAACGTTTAGTGGGATACTCTAGTTATAGTATGGCAAAAACAGAGCAGAAATGGTCGCAGTTATACTCTATAGCTGTACCAAGGAGTAAAATAATCACTAACGAAGTAGAGTAGAGTCTGGTAATGATGATTTGTCGATAAAAATTGTTATATAACTTCAAACTGACTCGTTACGATTGTACAGTAGAATACAATAAACTATGGTCGTCGCATCGCCTAACAAATCATGTGCTATTTACTAAACAAAACAGGAAGTAATTTCTAAGCTTGTATTAACACTTTAATATGCATTTGAATGCAAATATCTCATAATACTAACTCTACTGTTTAAAGAGTTTTGGATATATTATAAATGTACATAATTAGTACTTTTGGTGTTATTTATATTGTTAAAAATCACGGGAGAGACTAAGATTTTTGACGTCTTAGAGGTTTATATACTTGTTGTAGACAGTGTCTACTTAGAATTTTCAAAAATCTGTATATAAGTCCGCGACAAAATCCAAAAAGATAGTTTCATTTGTAATGACAAATATAAAATCAAATGAAAATCTCACAAGAATTACAGTATTTTAAACTGAACCTTTTAATCTTGAATAATATACTAGCAATACGCGCGGCTTCATCCGCGTTCATTTTTTTAATCGCTACCAAACTTCATTCGAACACTCGCTGGGTTGAAGATTCACCAAAATTACTTCAGCTTTATTATACTCCTGAGCCGCGCGGCTACCTATTTCATATATTATGTGCGGCGTGCACTCCTCCTCTCCTGTTATTGTAGTTTTAGTAGGGATCCTTATTTTTTTTCTTGCAATTAAAATAGCCTATATTAATCAGTAATAATGTAGCATTCAAATGATAAAAGATTTTTTTAAATCGGTCCAGTACTTATTGAGCCAATTCGTTACACTTACATACAAAACTTTCCTCTTTATAATATTAGTATAGATTTAGATATAGATGAAGACGATATTATTCATCTAAATCATTTAAAATATTTGCATTATATACAGAAGCTACGCCTGCTTAAAACTGTGTCATTGCATAGGAAATACGAGCGGGTATTCATGTTTGTAATCTGATAGTGTCCGTGACATTGACATGAAGCAGTAATGCAACAGGTGTTTACGCCTATAACGAGCTATGTTTTACTTCGGCCATGAGATTCTGAGGAAATTTCATTCAAATCATTATAAAAATAATACTAGCATTTCCCGCGGCTTCGCACGAGTTCTAAATACCGGAAACCAAATTCTATCCGAGTCGCGCGGTATGATACCTCGCAGAACTAACGCCGGTCCTTCCCATTTTTGCAACATTTTTCTTTGATGCTCCGCTTCTATTAGTCGTAGCGTGATGAAATATAGCCTAGCTCGATAAACGGACTATCCAATACAGAAAGAATTTTTAATTCGGACCAATAGTTCCTGAGATTAGCGCGTTCAACCAAACAAAGAAACTTTTCTGCTTTATAATATTAGTATAGATTATGGTGATGTAATATAATTCTTTCGCGTCTTCTCTGTTTAATACATTGACGAAGTAAATTATACATACTTGCACTACTAGCAAGTAGCAGCCGCTCAACAAAAGAATAGAATTAAGTTATGCTCTTCAATGTATCTTTGATAAAATCAACCATACTATATTATGGTAATGCTTCTGCGCTTGATCTAGCACTGATTTAACTAGTGGCGATACATTTAAAATAATTTTTATTCGTTTCATTGATTCTCGTTGAAAATTTTCGCTTCAATGAATTTATTTTTTGTAAGAAATTAGTTCTAGAAAATGTATTTATTTCGCGTTTTTTAATTAGGCTACCACTAGGCTACCATTGCCTTTTTAAATTTACATTACAAATGACAAAATACGAATCTAAGAAATGAGCTCACTCTCATTGTAGTGACTTGAAACATTATTTTAAACAATCAAAAGTACCCTTAATAGTTAAAAATATTACCAGGAGGCATGAGCCAAACTCACACAGACCTATTTTTCAATGCCTACATGGAATGTTATCATATGGCGATATAAGTTGATCTGATTATATTAGACATTACCATAACAATACAACAAATACCGGCAATCACATGCTCCTTTGTTGCTGCACTGCAGATTCTAATGCGTCACGACTTAAACAGAACATGGTGAGATGATAATAATCATTGGGTAATTTTTTTAATACATCATTTCAAGAAATATTCAAAAATATTTTAAGTTATTTCAATTAAGTACCTACTTTGTACATGGTTAAATAACACTCTCTTTTTGTAATATTTTCTTAGGCTTACGCGAATATTTGACATTTTAAATGAAACTATCTTTTCGGATTTTGTCGCATTTTTATTATGATTTTTGGTTCCTGACGTTTCGAATGCTTTACAGCAATCATGGTCACGGGAGAGAGGCTTATAAAAACGCGACAAAATCCGAAAAGAAAGTTTCATTTATACTCTCTTTTTGGTTTCTTTTTCTCGCCGATGTAATTTAATTTCTGGCTGAACGATTTCAAAAATGACATCAAAATACCTTGCAACACCCATGCATTCGCAACATGAAGAGAATTTTATTTAACATGTACAAAATAATTAATAATTAAAATATTCGCGTGAATCTATCACAACTAAACTCATAAAGCATCTAATAAAGCATTTTATTGCCTTTACGTGTAATAAAGAATCAGTAATTGATATTTAAAGCTTTAGCGTAAAGTGTTTTGGAACAAACACATTATCTTCTATTTTCTGGAACACAACGTTATTAGATAACAGTGGGGCAAGGACCACCTAGTGTGACATGCGGGTGAGACCTCCCATTACGTACACTATAATATATTAAGGTGAATGGATTAGGTGAATAGTTTTTTGTTATGTCTTTTAGGGACTAGTTTTCTAAAAATTCAGAAGGTATTAGGCTCCTATAGTAAAACAACATAATATTGTGAAAAAATATTTTGTATGAATCTATGGAAAAGAAAATCATACATTCTAAATAAGATTTATTTTTTAATAGTCGTTGCCAATGGATACAGTTTTTACCCTATTTATTATTCGTAAAATGTCTCTATTATAGAGCGATTGAGTCCGTATTTCTCAGCATTGAATAACAATAAGAGATTTTGTAAGCATGAGTTATTTTGGTATAAGCATAGAATTTCTTGAAACCTTGACGCTTTCCGGATCCTAGAAAAGCTACTTACTCTTATATATTATATATTGAACTTGCCTTTGAGGCAATTTAAATCAAAAATTAAAAATACGTTAATGAATAAAGCTTATTACACTATAGCGGAATACCTGGTAGATGTAAATGTGTGGGATTAGTCACTGGTTGTGTCTCACGTAGGATAAATAGATAAATTGTAATACGATATTGTTACCAAATATTTTTTTTGAAAAGAGCAACTGTTGAGTTTCTCGCCGGTTCTTCTCAGCAGAACAGCTTTCCGAGCCGGTGGTAGCTTACTCACAGACTTACAGACTGACATTTAATTTTAATAATGTAAAAATGACGATTCAAAAGAGCTTGTAAAAGTCTATTTGAATAAAGAATATTTTAATTTGATTTGATTTGATTTATAGAAAGATGTATGCACATACATATACAAACCTAAAGGACTTCTTTGTATATATAGACAAATTAAAATTTAATGAATTAGTAATATAGTAAAATATTTTTTTATTCCGTTTATTTTTACTATCGACTATCATAACTATAGTATTTTCATTGATAACACAACCGTTAATAGGGATTTAGGAGGTCACGGATATAGTAACAACTAATATTAATTTATCTCAAATATAGTCGATTTATATGTGTAATATGTACCTATATCATGTTTTGCGCGCGCGCATGTTTAAACTCCGACCTAATATAGAGTACAGTATCGCGACGCTTTTTAATGCGCGCGGACGTGTTTCGAATTGGGCTAATTACAACTTTATAATTTTTTTGGTTGCCTTGACATATTATAAAAATATTACATTATATTTATTTATTTATAACTACATTAAACATAGTGGAAGTAGTTATTAAAAATTTCGTAATACTGTGATAAATTTGAAAACTAAGTGCCTGAAAAATAATTTCAGTATTAATACATTATTAGATAATATATTTTAAAATGCATCCGTGAATCAATAAAAGCCAGAATTTCAATGATCATTTATAATAAGAGTGTTTAAATAGTGCAAAACTTATTCAATTCGACTCGTATTTTGGACATTTTATTAAACCTCTATCAGTAAGGAGAGTAGACGGTTTTTTAAATATCTATTAACCAAGAGTTTCTATGGCTGCGATTCCTGACTCCCCTTCATCGAGCGCCACTCCAGAAGACACCCCATCACCATCACCAGCACCCGAAATAAATAAATTCAACTGGCTGAAACACGCAAAAAATGCAAGAAATAACCCATTCGTAAAAGCACGACCGTTCTTAAATCGAGAAAGTTCCACTTCAGAGCTCTTTACAAGAGAGAACTCTAGTTCGGATTTCTTTCAAAATTCTCGACTGAATTTATTCGATGCTGCGCCGAAGCCAGAAACTTCCCAAGGATACGGCAAGGTAAATGGAAACAGTTACGTGTTGTTCATAGTATATGTGATCAGATTAGTGTTCGTGCGTATCACGTCCTAGATCTGCTTCGATCGATTCTATTTAGGTATAGTTAAACACTGTTTGTTTATATTTACTACAGTGCTGGATAGAAGTTGAAAATAAGTATGTTTTTTAGATATTTTACGTAATTTTTTACTTGCAACAATGTCAAAGCAACTATCAGCTATGACAATAACAAATTATTTGGGCAAAAATAAACGCGATATAATGATTGTTTTTTTTGTTGAATAAAAACATCATTAACTTAATTTCAATGTGCAATATCTCCTCTATAATAAATTCAGAGTCAACTCTGTACATTGAAATATTTTTGGAAAACCATATTGTAATAGTCATATTATCGAAATACATAAAGCAATCAGTCTGTCAATTTGTGACCGCATCACGAGAAAACTGCGAGATAGATTTTGATGAAATTTGATATTATGATAGTTGGTTATGCGGTATACGTACACGATTTTAGTGGTAGTGCCATGTTTGTTACCTTCGGGTAGCAGCCGAATGGGCCGGCACGCCCCGTATAGTACCACTCTCTCACAGAAGACCGGCGTGAAATGGCAGCTATGCTGTCGCGTTTCGTCCGGTGAGTGAGAGTCTGGGAGGCCCACTCTCCATCGCTCCTCCCTCCTCCCTCCCTCCCTTTCCTGAAAGGCCGGCAACGCATCTGTAAGTCCGGCTTGTAGATGTCCATGGGCGGAGGTGATCACTTCCCATCAGGTGAGCCTCCTGCTAAATATAAGCTTCAAAATCATTTACAGCATTTACAGTGTATTATGTAATACATACTCGTATGGCATATATATAGTACACAGTATCGTATAATTAATAGAAATGTTATCATTTTTTGTATACATTCACGAGTAGATACTGAGTTTAACCATCTGTTTTATAGTATGTGATTACGTTGGTTTCAAATAGACCGTAGTAATTGAAACAATTATTAGGGACTTCCTCCAGTTTCATGTTGCTGAAAAAGAATGGTATATTTAACTTTAAGCTTACGAAAACCTTTTCCAATTTACGCTATAATAATAGTTAAATTATTTACTCGCTTCGCTTGGGTGTATTATTTTTGAGTGGAACCCTAATTGTTCTTCTAAAATATAATACTCCATAAAACGTCAGCAGCCGTTTCGCAGATTAACTGGAACAAACGGACAGAAAGACAGACAAACATTTTAAAATTTTGTTATTTGACATTACAAACTAATGCTTAATTTTTTTCTGTATAGATTTTATTTTACTCCACCATAATAACGAAAGTACAGAAAACTAAATATGTTAAACACAAAAGCTAAAAATGTACACAAAAACGGTCTCCATATAATTGAAACAAATTACATATAAAAAAACTTTAAGTTTGTAAATGACAGCTAACATGCTAATTTTCTTAAAGTTTAAAAGGAAGCAGAAAATTAAGAACCATTGACGTCAATTATTTCTACTAATAATATCGAATTAAGAACAAAGTGTTAGTTTTACGAGTACATTGTGTATTACTTGTATATATATGTTTTATATTTCAAATTAACAGCTTTTCACTAAATGCATATGTCTGTCTGTTTGTTACGCTAATATCTGAAACGGCTGGACCAATTTTGACATGACTTTCATTAGCTGATAGCTAATGTTATAAGGCTTAACTTAGGCTACTTTTTAACCGACTTCAAAAAAGGAGGAGGTTATATATTAGATTTTTCTTAACTAGCGGCTAACCCGTGGCTTCACTAGTGCTAAACCTAGGGATGAACCTGAGCGAAGCGAGCTAGTAGTAAATAATATATATTTTATAAGTCAAATATCAGAAATTAACATATTGTATGTTTAAAATGTATTTAAATAATAATAGTTAAAGTTACGCTTTTAAAAATTAAGAAGAACCCTGCTCTTAAAGTAATTTTAATTATTATAACCTTGCCCACATGCTATTACAAACATTTCAGTTACATGAATCAGTATAGATAGAGTGATAAAAGACTTGGTATTTACTCATCATCTCTTTTAATAACAAATTATTCACTTAGTTTTTTTGGCATTGTATGTACGTCAATCGGCTATAAGAAATACTACAAACAATTACAATAGGTTAGGTAGGGAACGGAATAGAACAAATACATCCTGTTTATATAGAAAAAAATGATATGTACTTAACATATTATAAAATAATTAATATATAATTTGATTCAATGACTATTTAAAATTGTATGATGAATATATAGGGAATTGAGAACCTATAATCCCTACTATATAATATTACTAGCGACTCGACCTCGCTTCGCTCGGGCTCTTCCCTAGATTTAGCACAGGCAAAACCGCGGGATCCGCTAGTTATGCATATAAACCTTCCTCTTGAATCGCTCTATCTATTAAAAAAACCGCATCAAAATTCGTTGCGTAGTTTTAAAGATTTAAGCATACATAGGGATATAGGGACAGAGAAAGCGACTTTGTTTTATACTATGTAGTGTTAAATGTGAATGTAAGTTTGTTTGTTACGCTTACCGCAACCGATCATCATGAAACTTTGTACACATATTCTTGGAGGTATTAGAAGTAACATAGGATACTTTTATTAAAAAAAATATTTTTTACGAAAAATAAAAAAATTGTGCGTATTAACAATGGGTTTTGAAATAGCTAGAGTAATTTTAAAGAAACTTTCAGGCATCCCACAGATCAACCCAATGAGGTTGATTAGCAATTAAAAAAATGAACGCGGGCGTAGCCGCGGGTAAAGCTAGTAACGCAATAAAAACAGTACATTATACCTATTACTACCTATTATAGTAGCTTCGAGACATAACCAGATTTTCATTGAAACTAGGATGCAGTAAATAAAATTACAGTTGCGGTCCATCTTCTACTTTTATTTTCCACCTAACGCAGTAAATGAAATTTGATTCGATTTTACGGTGTGTACTGTGCGTTTCAGGAACATTATTAATATTTTTTATCATTTTATCAGTTGGTGATGAATGCGTAATTTGTTTTACGTAGGTAAATATTAATAAAAAGCGACATCTTATTTCTATGTTATATTACACAAATATTATAAATGCGAAAGTAGCACTGTCTGTTTGTATGTTACTCAATAACGCCTGAGCTACAGAATCGATTTAAATGAAATTTTGTACAGAGATAGTCTAAGAGCTATTTTTCAATACAAAAAAGGACTGTAAAATGTAGAAATAGGGGATGAAAGTTGGTATGGAAATTACGTCATTTTTAAAGCTAGAAGTTTGAAACTTATTTTTTTTTGACCTATAAGAAGGAATCATAGAATATCTAGGTATATCCCGTAAATCTATTTCAGGAATAAAGAGCAACGTATGTGCTATTCTAGAAATTCGTTTAGTTGTTTTGGCGCATTTATCATATTATATCATTACTATGGAATTTAACTACAATTACATAGTAAAATCTGCTATATAAAAACAGAAAAGAAAATAGATTATGTTAACATTTTAAACTGCATACAACAAAATGTTGATTTTCATTGCCATAATGTTTTTTTTAATCTTATCATATACGCTTTGTGACCGTAGAGTTCATGAATATGTCATTATTTATCTACAAGTATAACTTCCATACAAAGTTTATAGTTTATTTCATTAATCTGGTCAAGTTCGCACGTAAAGTTAAAAAAAGTAATTACTAACGGATGATTTTTTCTCTTATTTCATTGAACTTTTAGTACAGTTAAAATTTTAAAAACTAAGCTTGATCTCTCCAAATCAAAGAAAAAATCTAATCATCCACTCATTATTTTTTTTAATTTAATCGTGTCATGATTTAAACTCTTGAAGAAGAAAATCGATTTTTATAATTCCAAGAATCGATTTACAATTGACAAAAATCCTCATACCCGCAAAAATAACATAGACGAATAATTTTCTGCTATTTTACGAAATCAACAAATCGTGACAAAAATGCCGAGTATTTTATAAATATAATAGGTATTGACGAAAATTCAATTTGCTAGTCACGTCACATCCAATACAAGCAAGTTCAAGGTCATTTTCATTTTGTGTCATTAACACTACCAGCGTTTTTTGTGAAAGACGTTAACAATTTGTTTATTAAGATATATTTTGTGTAAATATAAACTCTTGCGAGCGCCATCGTGCCCATTTGTATCTATATTATTAATGTCTCAGAATGTTGGGATCCTTTTTGTACTGAATTATACAACACTATTACGGAAGCTGGTACAAATAGAGTGCAATTTATATGGTTGGGTTAAAAAATAGAAGCTTCATCCTTTCTCAGCCCATTATCTTCCTAAATGAACAGCAGAGTTATGCAAAAAAACATTTGAAATCGGTTGTTGTTACAAAAACTTGAAAGAAAGTGAAAGTCCCGTCTAAATCGGTTCAGCTGTTTCGGAGATTACCTGGAACAAACAGATAGACGTAGCTGTTATTTTCACCTTACTAAGAGACTGTTTAAGTAGTAGTTCGTTCCGCTAGTAAAGGTGTACAAAACTTAACGAAACCTTCCTCGAGAACTACTCTCTCCATTGGTGAAAACAGCATGAAAATCGCTGCTGTAGTTTTTCAGATTATCGCGAACAGACAGACGCGGTGGAGGACTTTGTTTTAGAATATATAGTGATTGTGATATAATTATATCTACCTTGTTATTAAAAAACTAAAATATTGACATACATATATTTTCATCGATGAAACTCTTTAAATAACATCGTACTGGCGCCAAATTCTATGTACTAAGTGGGTTAAATATAAATAACACACGCTGCTATAGAGTGTTTTAAATAGCGCTATCGAGAGAATTCGAAATATAACTAGGCTGTGCGCGTATTAATTTGTACTACATTAGAATTGATAGGTCTAATATTGTATCCGGATCAAAAGTCAATATGCAAATCGCGAGATTCAGATTAATGTCTCTAGATTTAAATCTACGCACGTATATCTACGTAATAGGAATAAGAAATCGTTAATAGGTGTTTGTTTGTTTTATTAGTTTTGACGCAGTAGGAGCTGGAATGTACGGCTGTAAATGGAGTGCTGGGTTCCAATCTCGAGTCGGGCTTCATTTGTTATTAATTTAATATAACTAATAAAATTTAATAACATATGAAGTTTATCCGCGTTGTAGGTAATAGGTATTAGAAATAGAAAGTCGTCTATATTATCATATTACATATTTTAGTCAATTTAGTAAGTTGCTTTTAATTCTCAAATAGTGAAAACGAAAAGAGCCTAAGGCATACAAATTAAGTTTTTTCACAAGACATCTGTATAACTAAACTTTAAAAAGCAAAGCGTAAAAGTTGCAAATCGTTAGAGCCGTTTCTTTTGTTTGTGTTTGTTTGAAGTAAAAACTATCTATCGAATATTAGAAGACAGAAGTAAACTTAGCTGATGAGTTAGTTAACAAATGTTTCGGATTTCGATACCTTATCAAGCTTCTATTGTCTCTTGTTTGGTATCAGCTGATGTCATTGCTCCCAAATACCATTAGTCTAAGCTTTATCGTTTGTTTACACATCAAGTACATAGGTGTATTACATGGAATATAAGGAACTAGCAACTCATCCTAGCTTCACTTGGGTTCGTCCATACTAGAAAACAATCCCACAGGAACAGTATATTTTACGGGCTTTAAAAATATTTTTATCAAAAAGTAGCCCGTGTGCTAATTTAGACTATAATCTATCTCTGCCTTGCTCTTAGCCGTTTTCACGAGATGGATTAGAAAATATCCACGCACATAAAATCAAAACTCCTGAAATTGTGAAAATACGCGTACCATACGCAGTACTATTATACAGAAAAGTAAATTTCAAATCCTATTACGTACATATAGATGACATAATAAATTCGTTTACGTTGAAATGCCTCATATAACAAGGTATAAGAGTAAACATTAACTTAATATATTACATGAATTTTATAATACATATGTTTTGCTTGGGTATATGTAAAAGTACTAGTAATTTTATATTATTAATACTAATGTGATAGCCTGTAAAAGCAGCAAGTTGTAACTAGTAATCAGCCTTTTTAACGTCCAACTGCTGGGCACGGGCCTTCTTTCAATACGAGGTGGATCAGGCCACAGTCCACCGCGCTGGCCTAGTGTGTGTTGGCGGACTTCATATGTATTTCGAAAACTTGTAAAGTTTTTTGTGATATGCACCGTTTCCTCTCGATGATTTCCTTCACCGTAAGACAAGAGGTGATGAGTGATCATGTTAGAAAATGATTCGCACATGAAAATATAAAGGTGCGAGACCCGGATTTGAACCCGCATAACTCGGTTATCCAATTGAGCGCGTTACCACTGGGCCAACAAATAAATAATATTAAGTAGTAGATATATTTAATGTAAAAAGAATTTTTTTTTCTGTGTCTAAAAAGCGGTTTTAACGATTTGAATCTTCTCTATTTTTCACAAAAAAGATCGGTCGAGAAAATATATTAGAAACTAACATGTAGACTAGAATTTGTTATTTGTATATCTTGCTATTCTCACATGATTATCATTTATTATGAACAAGCTTTGGCTAGCTCTAATTAGCTCATAACTATGTATGATATCCCGATTCTATCAAATCTTGGAAATTAATTTTACTTGTAAGTGACATAGTATTATAACAAACAAATTATATACCTTGTTATAATAATTATTATTGCCAACTTATGTAAAAGTTCGTCTTATTATGGACTAAGGAAATAAATACTGACAGTTCCTACCGGTTTAGGCTTTTTATTCGTTTTTAGGAGTACTTACCTACCATATATACCTACAATTTAAAAGCATTTATTGTAACGACATTACGGCCGTCGGCGCCATCGTTGTCCACTTTCTACGGTACTAATACGACGTTTGCTCGAACGCTAATACCAGGCTTGACCTTGACTTCACATTTAGACTATTGTCTAGGTTCTAGACAAATAAAGAGAACAGTCGTGTTGAAGGTTGCGAGATACTATTGGACAAAGGTAAACTCTACTTTAATTAAATTAAATATGTGCTTAATGTGTGTATCTATACTAATATTATAAAGCTGAAGAGTTTGTTTGTTTGTTTGGTTACGCGTGAATCTCAGGAACGACCGGCCAGAAATGAAAACTTATTTTTGTGTCAGATAGTCCGTTTATCAAGGAAGGCTATAGGCTATATTACATCACGCTACGACCAATAGGAGGGGAGCTTCAATGAAAAATGTTGCAAAAACGGGAGATATTTGGTTTCCAGGCTTTAGAACGCGCGCGAAACCGCGGAAAAGCCTAGTGTATAATGTAGTAGAACCAATCCCTTGCATAATAAGAGTATTATGTTTTGAGAACGAACAAGAAATAGAAAAACATCGGCAAGTGAATATTGTTGTAATTGACTGAGTTTGTCAAAGTGTATATGAAATGCTAATATCTATTTTCAATTTCAATAAACTTATACATTGTTAAGTTACATATACCGTGCTTCAATATGCAATGCAGATTAGACGCAGTGTACTCAGTTAATAATTTAATCCCTCTCAATATGAGTTTAAATATTTTCAGTTTTATACTTACTATTGAAAATACATTGGTTACTGCAGCTTTTCACTTATCTTATACATATATTGTATTTTTCAGTAACTTGATTTGCAACAGCAAATTTTGATATACGATTTCCTTTTACTATCAAATGATATGTAATAGATACTTTATTTATTTTATTATTTTATATTCTTTGAATTCATCTGTTATACTTTAAGAAATATATAAAATATTTCGTATGGCATCTTTAGTTGTTTCGTAAGTAGGATACAACCATAGCTGGGCATTAACTCGTTAATCCGTTAATCGTTAATTAACGAAGTTATCATTTCGATTAACGATTAACTTTTAAGTTAACCAAAAAAAAAGTTAACGGACTCGTTAACTTCCGTTACATTTTCTCAAGTCCGTTAATCGTTAATCTAGTACCTACTCTTTACCAAGCACCACGTCGCGCCGAGTAAAACGAAACCAGGTACCTAAGTAAAGTTTGGTAGGTAAGGTAGTCGGTGCGTGTTCACGTGCCGGGCGCCCGGTAAGCATCTGCATCAGTCTGAAAGTCATGACACCGTGTGGGCCTCCTGACCCAGTGAAACAGGACGAACTGCATCAACTTTCGCCAGGCCAGCCTCTGGGTTTACCAGTTGCTCCCTCCATCGCCGGATCATGGCCTCGTCAGCTAGACGGGAGGGATCCCGTCATTGGAAGACATTAGAAGTTTCCCAAGCGCACACTCACTCACCCGAAACTGGTACACTTCGGCGAGTACCTCTGCCTGCGAGTACCCAGGGTGAAACGCCCGCCAGAAGGACACCGTGCGTCATCCCCTTATTGCCTTCACCGCCAAGACTTGCTGCGTACTGCACAATTGGACCCCGTTCGGGACGGAGAGGGCGTCGATCCAAACGGGGGCACCATACAGTGCCATGGACCTCACAATCTCAAAACCGGCAAAGAGATTCAATGCCCCGGACATTCGGCAAAAGCCTACCGAAAGTCGAGACGGCTTCCATCAGTATCGGGGTGAACTGGGAGAAATGAAAAAGGAACGTCCAGCGTCCGTCTAGGGCCAGAGAGAGGTGCCTCATGATAGCGAAGTGGCTCTTGTAGAGTCCCAAACAGCTGGGTATTGAGGGCGTTGAACTGGGCCTCTGAAAAGCCCGGTCCCTCCTTCTCGAAATAAGAGGCTGAGAAGCTTTTAAGTTACAGAACCCAGATCAACAGATTTTATTAGTACTAGATCATTGTTGTTGCAATGATATAAAAATACAACTTTAATCACTTGTTAACGGATTAACGATTAACGTTAACTTGCGTTAAATCTTTCGAAATGTAACGCTTTACCGTTTAACGAAGTTAACTTTTTTAAGTAACGGATTAACGATTAACGAGTTAATTATTTGTTTAACGGTGCCCAGCTATGGATACAACACAATACACCCATTAAATTCGAATATACATTACGCATTCACCAAACGTGACGTCCCTATACACAGCAGAATACTTTTATCAGCAAAACTATCATACTTTTTATCATATGTTTACTCATTCTTTAGTTCATTTATATTTTTTTAAGTTCAACTACTTATTATATTTTATTTACGCAATAGACATGTTGGTTTTCCCACGATAATTTCCTTCATCATATTAGCAAGTGGATATCATGTTAAGATTCTCAAAGATGAGCGACTCTGTGTTTGAATCCACTTAATTTGATTTTCCAAGCGAGCGCGTAACCAACCATCTGCTTTTGCACATAGACCTACGAAACACATAGTATCTGCGCCAGCCCTATACCTCTATTCATTTAGTTGTCCTCTGATATTTTTACACTGTGGCATATAGGGATACACAAAGAAATCACATGTACTATAGATATAATAAAAGATCATTGAGCTACAATAGGATAAGATGTATTCATTGATCAGATTTAGTAGTGAAGTGTTGTGTTAAATATGAAATTTAAAACTACTTTATAGCTTATAAATAAAGGATTGACAACGTAGATTGACAATATTAGCAATGATAACCACGGTACGTATTTTGTAATATTTTATTTTTGATAGTGTAGCATGGACTTATTATACCATAATTGGTTTGATATTCCCATAATTTCACGTTATTTATACTCTATCATATACAAAATCTATCCAGTAGTTTTCTCACGTCGTTGCTGTCACAGCCAGACAAACACATAGAAATTCTAAAACCCTTAGATTCGTCTGTATCAATATTTATGGCAATTTCAATAAGATTTTCCAAAATATATTTAATGTACAGGTTCCATTTAGTTAGCATTTCATTATATGGGGCAACGAAAAAAAATTATATTCGTTTAAATAAGGCATGTTTGTAACTCCTTAGGGATATGAACATAAACAGTGTATAACATATTATTTTTCCTATTTGTCGTTTAATTGTTAGGTTAAGGCATTTTAAAGGACTAATCACATTTACGGAAGAGCTTTTTTGGATTTTTTTCATATTAAAGTAATTACTTTTACTCCACTTAACATTATATGCTTCACTAACACTGATGCAATGAACGTTTTAGTTATCTTGAAACAAAATTTAATACACACTTATAACATAGTGAACACAGGCGTGCTAAATTTAATATTGGCACTTACGGTAACAATATTGGTGACAAATTTTAACTTCATTAAGAGTTAACTAGTTACAGAATTTAATGAAAGTTTATTAATGGTGTAATTTTCATAGCTTTTACACTTGCACCTGAATACCTCTTACGAAGACTTAATTGGTGTATGTTAAGATTTTTTTTTTTCGTTTTATATGTAACTAGCGACTCGCCCTCGCTTCGCTCGGGCTCTTCCCTGGATTTAGCACAGGCAAAGCCGCGGGATCCGCTAGTTATGCATATAAACCTTCCTCTTGAACCACTCTATCTATTAAAAAAAACCGCATCAAAATCCGTTGCGTAGTTTTAAAGATTTAAGCATACATAGGGATATAGGGACAGAGAAAGCGACTTTGTTTTATACTATGTAGTGATTAAATACTGTTTGTCTTCCGAATAATATATAAATAAATAAATATAGTATGTAATTGAACTGAACTATGTACCTACTACTACTTTTTGCTTTGGTTTTAGTACATATATGTACATTTACGAGGCCAGTTAATATTAACAAACACCCCCCCCCCCCCCCCATTTTTCTTCTTTATTATTACATAATAAAAAAAATTAAATTTAAATCTATTGATAATGAAAAGCTCAAGCTCAATCTTCCTGATAATAAAGTATGCTCTAAATGTTTACACCCAGTTTGCGCAGTGACCTAGAGCATATTTTCCGTACCATAAAGACTCTTTGATCTTGTAACCCGGTCAAGTTTAAGGCGAATATATATTCGAGAATGTATTTTATTACAAATAAATTGCTTTTGCCTCTTTGAATTTCAAATGAAAAATAAAACTCGACTACAAGTCGAGTTTTTCTTACGATATACGACCTATACGTTATTTTAACCGACATTTTTCTGTTATTTTGTTTATTAGATTTTCAACTTGAATGTCGCTATAAATTTAAGCTGCTCTATATACGTTTGTGTTATTTATCTTCATCTTTCAACGCTTCAAGTCAACGTTTATCGTCTCGCAAATCCTTAAGGTGTTAAAATGAAAGTAATAAATGTAAACTTATAACAAACTTATGCTATATTATCGTAGTTTATAATATTACATTTTTTAAAAGCCTGTTTTGTAAACAGAACCTATTTTCTAATTACATCCCCCTATTATATGTATACATATATACTTGTATATATAATCTCTCCCGGGACGCGACCCCCATGAAGCGATGCTCTACATTTCGAGGAAAAGTTTCTAACCGCTCATTTAATACATGAGACTGAGTATAATGTACGTAATACGACGAAAATTGTTTGTTTCCGTGTCATAAAGATCTTATAATGTGTTCCACGATATACGACGACGTGTCTAAGTAGAATTATAGTGAGGGAATTAATGCTACTATTCTTGGTTTTGCGATACAGATCGTCTTCTTGCTCTAAAGAATAACGAAATGGACGTTCTATTCTATAACAGTCTATATTATTTCTTATCTTTTACAAATTGTCATTTACCGTAGATAGGATGTGAGATGTACCTATCAACATACGTAGGTACAGGTAGGTAGGCTAGCAAGGCCGGCCCGCTTTGCTGGGCGTAAGTTAATTTTTTTTTAAAGTTTTCATAATTTTCTCATAACATAAAAGTAGCCTCACTTACTACTTATTACATTAGGTATCTGCGAGTAATAGTCCCGTCAAAATCTGTTTAGCTGTTTCAGAGATTAGCCGGAACAAACAGACAGACAGACAAAAATTTAAAAAAAGTGCGTGTGTACAAAGTACACATGTCAGAAGTAAAACTTGAATTTAAAATAAGGCTAACTCTTCCCCGTCTCTGAGCGCCTAGTAGGGTAAACATACCGGTTTACCGACCACTACCCCTTTTCGACCACTTCGCATGTTATTTTAAATAATAGACAGTGTTATAGACCGATCTTTTCTAATTTTGCGTCATTTGATCCGGGCGAACTTCACAGTTTATATTTTAACGGCATGACCTCGAAGTTTTCAAATTGAGCACTCAGTCGCTCTTTCAAAATTTGGTGTATGAACGCGTGTAAAATTTAGCGAAAAAAATAGTAGGTGGATTGATTTTCAAAGGTAAGTTTTTAAGTGTTACTCTTACTTTATTGGTCATTGATTTGGTTTGTGGGAATTAGGCATGTTTAATTTCAATATTCAAGTGCCTAAACTCATCAAACTTTTTATAATTTATGATATCTTTGGTGGTCGGACAATACGTTAACGATTAATTACAAAATCTACTTTCCGACCGGGTGGTCGCAAAACCGGTTTATTCGCGTCGTTTTTCTTTGCCTCTATTGCGGAAACCTTAAATTCACCAACATACATTGCACTATATTTGTGAACAGCTAGAGTTTTGTGAATTTACAACTAGATTACGACCGCCTGTATACCTTATATTTTCAAAGATATGGCCTTCCAAAATAGCGAATATTTAACGGCCGATGACCAGTAAAAACAAAACCTGTCCCCGGCCGTTTGAAAACTCCCTTAAATTTACTAATATTATAAAAGTGAAAGTTAAGATGTATGTTTGAATGTTTGTTACTCAAGCACAAAATTTGGTACAGAGATAGAGTATACTCTGGAATAGCACATGCTAATTTTTATCCCGGAAAAATATATAGTTCCCTTGGGATATATCTGTTTTTATTTTGTAAAGGCGAACTTATTCAAGCTTGTAAATAAGCTTATATGTTTTAATGATAATGGATACATTTTGGTTGCTGTGCTTGGTGTTAGAATTGTGCTTGTTTTTTTATCAGATGGCACCTATCAGTAAAGAAAAAAAAATTAAGAGCCCCTAAACTTTCCTTTGAATTTAAAAGTCTAGTTCTAACAAGCGTACGAAAACGCTAGGGCGAAAATTTCAAGTCTTAGGTTGGCAACAATACTATGAAAAAAGAGATATAGCGAAAGAGGACAAAGAAAACTAAATTAAGAAAAGAAAGCTCGAAAGAGCTAAAGAGAAAAGAACAACTACTTCACCACCACCAACCATCAAAAAAGAGAATTAAAAAAAAAATTGAAGAAACTACAGCCCGTGTTAAATGTGGTTCTTGTGATCTTGACCTTAATACCGTTACTTAATTTTATTTTTAAGTCGTAAAAGAGAGTAAAAATATACAGCTTTTGTGAATTTATTAATTGTATTATTATCATACTATTATAAACCTTACAGGCTACACAAGAGTCGTTTTTCTACCGTAAAATAGGTGGCCGATAACCAGTGCACTGGTGGACGATAACTGAGTGAAAAGGCCGATAACCGGTATATTTGCTATTTTTACAAATATATATTTTTATTAAATTATGTATCACTGATACATCTATAGGCGCTAAGTTTAATGAAACTAGACTATTGTAGGATGCAATGATATTTTATTGAAAAATCTTGGAGTACAACATTATGATAAAAATCAACTCCGAAGTCAACAAGTCGCTTAAACGGTCGATAACCGGTATGTTTACCCTACTATGGTCTTATTTTTTCATTTCGTCGAGGAAATCACATCGATTCTAAAGAAGTTTCACTTCAAAAATTGATTTTTTCATGTAAGTATTTTTATGTAACACTCGGTACAGTATGCATTTAGAGCAAACTGTTAATTTGAAATTAATAATAATAATACTATTCTATGCTAATGCATGTATGTATGTTGGTTTATCACAATTTATTTCTCAACGGAAAGATGCATTGACGTCATTTGTTCCGATTACATTGTATTCTATTTTAGCTATACAATTTACAAAGTGGGTAAAAAAGTTAGCAGGAAAAGTAATATACATATTAATATATCATGTTATAAAGCTTAAAAGTTTGTATGTAATATGTTGCATAGGGACGAAAATCTCTGAAATTCATTTAATAGGAACCTAAACTACCAAGCTATTTTTATTACGTTAAAAACATGTTTAGTATCAGAAATCATGCTTTC
Organism: Boloria selene; assembly: GCA_905231865.2. Lineage (NCBI taxonomy): Eukaryota > Metazoa > Arthropoda > Insecta > Lepidoptera > Nymphalidae > Boloria > Boloria selene. Next base: position 3,387,460 of record HG993156.1, read on the forward strand.
AGTATGAAGGTAATACAAACAGGTATCAATATAGCTTTCACAGAATAAAGTAGTAAAAAGCGTTTCTACTAATACTTTCTTAGGTTTACGCGAATACTTGACATTATAAATGAAACTATCGTTTCGGATTTTGTCGCGGATTTATTATGACTTTTGGTTCCCGACGTTTCGAATGCTTTACAGCAACCATGGCCACGGGGGAGACTGTGTGTAGTCGTCAAAATCCGAAAAGATAGTTTTATTTATAAAGCGTTTCTATTGTTTCAGGGCGTGTCATTTATAGGATGGCATCAACGCACGAAGTTAGAGCGAGTGTTGCTGGTCACAACCGCGATACTCCTGGTAGCTGTACTTTTGACCATCTGTATACTACTGACTGTTCGTGGAACTGCCAACATTCCTGTACCCCCTTGCTACCAGCCTGAACCTAAAGGTTGGTAAGATATACGTTAAATAAAAATATTTTTTGGTTGGCTATCTTTGCATCCAGCAAAAGTTTGTATATAACATACTAAATTATTTTTTAACAAAAATCAAAACCGACTTCAAAACGTTACAAACCGAAACTAAAAAGAAAAATATAATAATTAATACTTTCTAATAATTTAATTATAATATAATAATTAAAATAATTCTTAATTCATTATTTATTGTTGGAGTCCAAGGACAGTTTATCCTGCCTTTGCAATGAACTTTCGAACGGGTGTATTGATTATGTCATTTAATTTTTGAAATCAGCCCACAGTTAGCGGAGAAATCGGTGAACATACATAAAAAATATATGATATATACAGTGGAACATATAACCTCCTCCTTTTTTGAAGTCGGTTAAAAACTAGAGGAATTCGGATGCACAGATAGACTATGGAAATAGACGCGAGCCGGCAGTTTCGACTTAGTCATCGATATTGTATCAATTTGTATCGTACGTCGTAATTATCCATGAAAACGATACTAAAATCATTCATAATTACGACGTAACGACACATTGATACAATATCGATCACCAACTATGTCGAGACTATCACCGTGGTTGTAGAACATCCAGGCAAAGTGAAAGCTTAAGTTTACTGTTCAATGTGTACTTTCTGTTCTATATAGATATTTTTCATTTTAATACACATGAGCTTTTATGTTATTAAACAACGAATATAAGACTTTCACAAGTTCTTAAGTTTTTAATGTTTCTGTCCATGGAAAATTACTAAACCGTTTAAATACAATATCACAAGATGATGTAAAAGAATTATGATTATGAGAGTAATTAGTTTATTTTAATGTCATTTAGTAACTATAAAACTTAATTTAAATTTTATATATACACTTCAACAAAATCTTATAAATAATATTATATACTAGGTACAATATTAATTTAAAATTACTTTCCTTGCTAACGATCCATATATAACAGGAATAATTTACATGCAAATAGAACAACCGTTTTACGACATTTAATTAATGTAGAAACGTTTTATTACGGAAAATTCTACATAATGGTGTATTTTATAGGATATTTTGTTACTTAGTAAGCAGATGGCGCCTCGGTTTTAGTAAGTGAAATATAATCGAGTCTGGGCTGTTAAACTCAAGGTCAATGTGAAATTCGCAACATTGTGAGGTCGTGAATTCTACTAAAACTAAATGTGCTAAAATGAAATAAACTATTTGGTAGCTATATGTGCGTATAAATAAGAATGGATGCGTAGTTTTGTACTCTTTTCAATTTTATAAACAAAAAGTATTGAATTTGTAGGAAAAAAACCTAATTTGTTATGAATTTCATTAAAATATGTGAGTCTTTATTCTTTATCAATACAATAATATTATATTTTATCTGATTTTTAAAAATATAAGAATATCCACGTATGTAAAACTTTTAATTTATATAGTAATAATGGTCGAATTATACTTACATAAATTAGGTACATTCATTAACTTATTTAATATATATTGAAATAAACGACTTAAAGAGCAATAGAGTGTAACATTTTTAGATTTTTAAAGTAACTGTGTGGTTTGTCTCATATCGATTTGCCTCCAATTCCATGAGCCAAGCCCATCGGTATAGAGGCTATAGCTCGTGTCTCGTAAATATAGAACAATTGGCACAATTGACTAGATAGCTTATGGCGACCGCACCCACCTGTTGTTTTTATAATCAGAACGTATAAATAACATTGAAGTGTTTGTTTTTAATTTCAAATTAACATCTTTTCACTAAATGCATATATATACGGGACTTACATCAAAAGATCATTTTTTAAAATTTTTGTCCGTCTGTCTATTTGTTCCGACTAATATATGAAACGGCTGGACGCAGATAGCTATAAGGAGTAACTTAGGTTACTTTTAAGTTTTATTTTATTATATTTATACCGTTTAATTTATTGGAACTTACGCCTAGCGAAGCGGGACGGCTTACATTCGTGCTCTTCAAAAAATGCCCCGCCGCCGACTCGAACCCGCGACCGTTGCCGCAGTAGATCTGTATCAAAATTGCCACAGATGTAAATTATAAACTAGACTAATAAGTAATAGGTTATTTTTTATCCAGGAAAAGTAAGACTCTCGTGGAGATTTTGTTTTTGTTTTTCGTTAAACACGAATCCGAAGCGAACAAGGGCGAGTTGCTAATATTTAAATAAAATATGTATTTATTTCAGACGAGAGCAGCGTATGTTTATCGAGTTCCTGTATTTATACTGCTAGTGAAGTAATCAGAGCATTAGACGTAACTAAGGACCCTTGTTCCGATTTTTATGACTTTGCCTGCGGGGGGTGGATCAGAAATAACCCCATACCAGAGGGAAAGTCTAGCTGGGGTATCTTCAGCAAGATAGAACTCCAAAACCAACTTATCATCAGATCTGCATTAGGTAAGGTTTATTTAACTGTTATATTAATACTTAGTATACTTATTTGTACTAGGCTCATTATAATCATTTTATTTTGATAATGTTAATTTATAACAACATAAGGTTAAGTTTTTGCAAAGTGTGCTGGTAGTGTTCTAAAAGTCTTACTACATTGAGAATAAGTTTTTTTTAAGTTTATAACATACTACATAATATTATGTGTCTTTTCTTCAAAAAAAAAAAAGAAAAACTGCCGGCCTTTTTTTAATTTCATAAATATTTTAAATGTGAGGTTTGGATGGATGCTTGTTACTCAATCATGCCCTGAACGGAACAGCCCTTAAGCATATTTTCATACCGGAAAAATATTCGGTTCTCCTCATACGTACTAACCGTATACGACAAATCGCGAGCGAAACGAGGGTTAGTTGCTAGTATTTTGTATGTCTCAAGACAATATCCGCCACGAAAATTCGCTAAACGTTTCGACAAATTGTTATTGCTTTTCCTTACAACCATATGCCACTGTACTTTATTCGAATTAGAGTGACTTTGCAAATTCGTTTAACACCGTCCGTTATTGTTAAGATTTGTGTGAATTACAATTCGAGCGTTGATTTTCGGATGATTTGAGAATAACATGCTTATTGGATCAGCAAACAGAATTGCACATGCGTGAAATGGATTGTGGCGTATCGATTAAAGACGTACACGCTAAAAACATTTTTCGCTACTTACAATAGAGGCGGTTTTCCCATGTGTATATTTTAACGAACCTTAAAAACTTTATAGCCTAGTATAAAATATGTTATACATATAATATTTAAGTAATACAATGTATATATATTATATACATATAATATAGATCGGTTTCCGTGAATTCCCACTTAGGATTTACGTCATATTAAAAAAGTATATGTTATTAAAAGTTTAACTGAATTATTTTATGACCTCTGAACTTAGAAATAGCTAGTATTAGGGAACATCACATTAAGTAACAATAAGAGTGGAATATGTCTTAAAATTATTATCCATAATTTATGAAGTTTAAGATTTTTTATTTTCAATCATATGTTAGAAAAATATTTAAAAGTAAGCTTTACGATTCGCCTTAAATGTTCGGTACTTATTGGGCTTTAAATCTAAAAGAAGCATTTTTTATTGCTAATATACCGAGTGATTATTTCTTAGTTACCAATGTAACTATTAAATAGCATTCCTGAAGTATGAAAATATTATAACAAAAAGGTTCGCTTTTTAAAACAAAAACAATATTAACTTTACAGAAAAAGTAAATACAAGCGACCCAAGGGATGCAGAGGCTAAAGCTCGCGTGTACTATGACGCCTGTATAGACACGAACGAAACTATAGAAAAGTTAGGGGAAAAACCTCTAATAGATATAATCAAGAAACTTGGTGGCTGGCACATACTTTCAAATACATTAGTGAAACAACACAAATGGGATTTGCAGAAGTTACTTCAAGATGTGCAAAACACGTAAGCTAATTAGCCATAATATTAGAATATTTTAATTTTATTTTGTATCTCAAGTCTACTTATACAATATTGGATTTTAGGTACAATTTAGGTGGTCTCTTCAACTGGGCGGTTACAGAAGATGATAGAAATTCATCAAAGCATGTGATTGTTGTAAGTAGACGTAGAATATGATGTTTACTTCTTTTAATAGTATCTTTTATATTTTCACACAACCGTATCTGATGAGTAGAGAAGATTTTGTTGCGTGCTCGGCTTGCCTGAACTCTTTACACCATGCTTTATTCTTTATTCTTTTATGCTATATAGACAAGGGGTGTTATGCAATAATTTATATATTTAGGAAGCCGAAATCTATGAGTAAAAGAGACTTAGATTTATGTTATGGTGCCTGAATCTATCTGGATCTGTCAATTATAGAAACCAATACAAATATTTGTAAAAGTAAATAAAAGACTTTTGGTGTAGGATTTTAGGATATAATAATCTTAAATCATATCCTAACTAAATATAAATATATTCGTTTTGTCCATAAGCGAAGCTAGTAAAAAGTACCTAATATGCCCGTTTCCATGATGCGATCTATGTCATTGTAAAATTTTACTAAAATCTGTTCAGCAATTTACCTGTGATAATGTAACAAAAAAAGGATATTCATATTAAATATAACACGCATATAAAAATCATTTAAATTAAAAAAAATCTTAGATTAATAGATACATTTCTTCAGACTTTTTAACGTCCCACTGCTGGGCACGGGCCTCCCCGAGTACGGCCAGGCCACGCTGACCTAGTGTGTTGGTGGACTTCACATGTCTTTCGAAAACTTGCTAGGTTTTCTCAGAAATGCAGTTTTCCTCACGATGTTATCTTTCACTGTAGATACATTTTTACTAACAAATATCTCTTCAAAATGTGACAAGTCAAACTATAGAATAGAATTAAACGTCGAAAATTCTGTCTACGTTCTAGATAAAAATAAAAATATATCCATCACATAACGTAGTGCTTTATTTTGTCATTCAAAAGCAATGATCATGAGATTTGAAAAAAGGGCACATTAGTGCGACACTTTTGTTTATTTAAAGTTTTCGTAAAAAATTATAAAACCTAAGTAAATCCTATTCCAGCTAGACCAAGGCGGTCTAAATCTGCCGACGCGAGACAACTATCTAAACAAAACAGCCCATAAAAAAGTATTAGACGCATACCTAGATTATATGACACGTATATGTGTTTTGTTGGGAGCTAACAAATCTGAGGCGAGAGCCCAAATGAACAAAGTGATTCAATTCGAAACCGAGCTCGCGAATATAACTATACCCGCAGAAGATAGACGTGATGAAGAGGGCTTATATAACCCGTATACAATAAAGCAATGGCAGAAGGAAGCACCTTTCTTAAATTGGTCGATGTTCTTCAATGACGCTTTCAAACTTGTTAATAGGACTGTAAGTATGAAATTGTTGATTTAAATAACGTTATGATCTATGAAAAATTGATCTATAATGTTTTAATAGAGTTCTGTAAGAAAGTAATCTAGTTTATGAACGAATATTTAATAAGTTAAAAAAAGATGTCATCCTTAGATTAAATTATAATGTTTTAAGTTTTTAAGTCAATCATTAACTCATTTTGTAAAATCCAACGCATACAAATTTTCCATCAAAATAAAATTTTCACATACTTAATTTAAATTAGAATACAAGAAGTGTCTTTGCCACAAATTAATATAGCCTATGCGGATCAATACAAATTCATTTACTTTAATTATCAATAGTTATTTATCGTTTTTTCAGATATTAGACAATGAAAGGATTGTAGTGTACGCACCGGAATATTTTAGGAATCTCACAAGAGTTATAAAGAAGTACAGCAAGACTGAAGAAGATCAAAAGTAAGTGTTTAAATTATAATGTTATAGTTGTGTAAAAAAATGAATAAATTTTCATAATCTATATTTCTCGTCGCCTATAGCTACTAGTTACAGCTAGACTTGTTTGTGTTTGATCCGGCTAGTCTTCAAAACGGCTAGATTTATACATTACTTAATTAGCAGATACTGATATATGAGATGCAACTTAAGATTTATTTTGGATGAATTAAGTGTTCAGCTCAAAAAAAATGTATCTAGGGACGAATCTGAGTGATAGGAGATATAGAGATTTTCATATTAATTCTAAGTTATATAAAGTAAATTACATATAAATAAAAATATATTGCGACATTATTACACACAGCGCCATTCCGTGGTAAGCTACGAAGGAAGCTTGTGTTACGGATACTAGATAGTTCATATACTACATTTATAAGTTTAAATACATACATATTATAAAAATAAACACCCATGACTGAAATATAAACATCCGAGTTTAACAAATGAATGCCCCCAGCGGGACTCGAACCCGCGACCGCTGGCGCAACTAAGTACTCTACAAACTTCGCCAAACGTGTCGTCAACATAATATAATAATTATAAGCTATCAAATCTACGATCCAATATACAAAGTAAACATTATCTTTAGGACACTCACAAGCTACATGATGTGGCAAGTGTCACGTTCGCTATCAACTTATCTGTCCAAATCCTTCCGAGACGCAACGAAAATATTGAGAAAAGCCCTATTCGGTTCCGAAGGCACGGAGGAGTCTTGGAGATATTGCGTCACAGATACTAATAATGCTATTGGTAAGTTAAATATGCTATTTGATTATCTGGTTTTGTTTATAACTGGTCATCTATACTTACTTATTATTTACTAGCGACTTGCCCTCGCTTCGCTCGGGCTCTTCCCTAGATTTATTATGCATATAAACCTTCCTCTTGAATCACTCTATCTATTAAAAGAAACCGCATCAAAGTCCGTTGCGTATTTTTAAAGATTTAAGCATACATAGGGATATAGGGACAGAGAAGGCGACTTAGTTTTATACTATGTAGTGATTAATATCTTATTGATTATTCTTCTTATAGATTATTATTCTTATTGATTATTATTCTTATAGGTTATTGATTAATATCTTAAATGCGAAGGTCTCTGTCTGTTTGTTTGTGAAAAGTTACACTTAATCAGGTGAACCGATTTGGAGATATGAAGATGATTTAAGTCCTGAGAAGGACTTAGCATTTAGATAACCTTTTTTCCTTAGTGGAAGTTTATTTAATTTTAATTTTTAAGTACCTATTTAAACATTATATAAATGTAGTGTATCTACTCCCGTTTTGTTTTTAATGTTAGGAAATCCATTTACCCATACAATCTATACGTAATAGGTAGTTATGTGGGCCTCACACGCTAGAAATCCCAGTTCTACCCACTAATACCCAACAACTGCGTCCAGCAGTGGACGACTGGTCGTTTGGGTTTTGAACTCACGTTATACGCCGACTCTGTATCCAAAACCAGTTTATTAACTGTCTTGGTGGTGTAGTCGCTAGCATGTACGGTCATACATCGAGATGTCGTAGGTTCGAGACCCAGGTCGGGCCAAGTTTAGTTATTGAGCCGTATAGCTCTCACTGATCGTGTATAACAGTCGTCCCACGTGAGTATGAGAGTGAATAGAAAGTGCACTTGTGTCTGCGCGTACACTCGTGAACTATAATATTTTCTGCGCAGTTGCTAGTCTCAATCAGATTGGTAGCCATGACCGAAATCGGTCGGAGAACATTATCCAAAACCTGCAACTTCATGTTAAAACCATTCTAAAGTCAAATGTTTATTATAATACTAGCTGTACCCGCGGCTTCGCTCGCGTTCATTTTTTTAATTGCTAATCAACCTCATTGGGTTGATCTGTAGGAAAAAAAAATTGTCTAAAAATAAAAAATAAAAATTTAGGGGTGGACTACCCTTAACATTTAGGGGGATGAAAAATAGATGTTGGCCGATTCTCAGACCTACTCAATATGCTCACAAAATTTCATGAGAATCGGTCAAGCCGTTTCGGAGGAGTTCAAGTTCGAACCCCATGACACGAGAATTTTATATATTAGATATTAATTATATTTAATAGGTTTTGCCGTCGGAGCAATGTTTGTAAGGGAAGTATTCCATGGCGAAGCGAAAACACAAGGCGAGATAATGATAGATAATATACGAGCTGCATTTAAGAAACATCTCAAATACCTTGACTGGATGGACGCTGAGACGAGGGAAGCTGCGGAAACTAAAGCTGATGCGATTACTGATATGATAGGTATTATTTAATAAAGATAAACTCATTATTTTTATATTTGATAATCTGTGACTGAGCTGTCAAGTTGACTTTACTTTTTATCGTAATGGCGGGAACGATTCGTTGAATTAATGGATAACTGAGACTAATAGAAGTTTAAGATTTATTTATTAATTATTGTTATATTTATGTGTGACAGTTTTTAGTATTGTTCTATAATGCTTACAATATATTATTTGTATATATGTACGTATAATAAAAACTGTTTGAAGGTGATGTTGTTTATAAAAGTAAATAATATTGAAGTGTTTGTAATTTCAACATAACAGTTTTATAATTTTAATTTAACATTTTTGTCTATTTGTTAGTTTTGGCTGTATGAAGAGACTGAAGAGATTTTCATGGGTCTTTCACTGGCAGATAGTGTATGTTATAAGGAATAGTTAGTAGATATAAGGAAATGTATTAGGTTCCCGATAGATAAAAAAAATATTTCTTAAAGTCCAGATTGTCTAGATTATTCTCCAAAACGGCTGATTCAATTTTGACAGAACTTTTGTTTACAGATATAGAACTAGTGTGTTTTGTTTAATATTAAACAGCTTTTATCAATTTCTTAATTTTAGTTAATTTTGATGAAAATTATACTTTTGAACGATTTTTAGGATTTCCTGACTACATTCTGCACAAAGAAGAATTAGATAAGCAGTACGAAGAGTTAGAAGTAAAACCAAATGAATATTTCGATAACAATATCGCTTACAACGTTTTTAGTCTTAAGCACGATCTTAGTAAGTTAGACCAGCCCGTTAATAAAACGAAATGGGGTGAGTTTCAAATTAAAAGATAATTTAATAATATTATGTATATTTTATAACGGTTTCAGTAAATGCCACTATTGAAATTCATTTTTTTATTCAAATTTGGAAAAAGAGAAATTCTCAGCGGTTTATTATTTGTTTGTTAAGGGTTTTGTATTACATGAAGTTAAACTAGATTTAGTAGAATTTTGATGTTCTTTAAACTTTTTAGTAATTAATGTGACGATATTTTGTAACAGAGTAGGTATTTATTTAAATTTTTAAAAGCTTAGAAAAATATTTACAATAAATAGTTAAAGTACTTAAAAAATATTTTTCTAAGAAATATAAGTCACTAATAAAATTAATATTTTTCACTCATTCAATATATCACACAAAATATTATATAATTTCAGGCATGACACCATCGACAGTAAACGCTTATTACACGCCAACAAAAAACCAAATAGTGTTTCCAGCAGGTATTCTTCAACTACCATTTTACGATGGAGACAATCCCAAGAGTGTGAACTATGGCGCTATGGGGGTTGTTATGGGACATGAACTGACTCACGCCTTCGATGACCAAGGAAGAGAATATGACAGGTAGGTTTTGATAATTAGACGTTAAATTGTATATTTCGGGATGACTGGATTGAGAGCGATGTACAAGAGAAAGATTTGGATATCTTTTCAAAGATTTATAATCTGAAAACCGATCTGTTACTACACGTAAATCTCACTCCGAGTTACGCTACTTTGATTTTCATGTGCATGCTGTCAGGAAACCTGCATAATATCTGAGTTTAGCAAAAAACTGAAAAAAGGTCTTCCCTAGAAGTGGGACGTTAAAATCTCTTCAATTTAGAAAAAATAAAATATTTAAAATGCAAAACAAATTTATTATACATTTATTAAATAAATATGTTTAAGACTTAAAACTATTTCCGGTAACATTTTTGATAATATAATACGTAGTACATCGACAGTCACTTGGTTTTGGCAGGTTTAAAGAATATGAATTATCAAAAATGAAAACCGACTTCAAAACCTTACAAATTGAAACTTAAAAGAAAAAAATAATAATTTTAATTACTTAGTTATTGTTGGAGTCGGTGCCAGCCAAGAAGGACAGTTTTATCCTGCCTTTGCAATGAACTTTCGAACGGATATTTTAATTATATTTACAAATTGATACATTAATTAAATTGTATTAAGATTATTTTGCTCTGGCTGGCACCGACTCCAACAATAACTAAGTAATTAAAAATTTTTTTTTTCTTTTAAGTTTCAATTTGTAAGGTTTTGAAGTCGGTTTTCATTTTTGATAAAAAATAATTTATTTTTAATTTTTTTGTGGAAGTTAGATATTATGTTTAAATATAATATTGCAATGCTAACTAAACTACTGCTCCAATAAGTCAGCGAAGTTTTGAAATGAACGACAATAGTCAATCCAGATTTGTCCACGTCTATTTTTCCACGTAACTCGTAGACGTTAATAAGATTTACATTCTATTATCAATCCACCTAATATCCTGAATGAATACGACTATCAGTTCATAAGTACGTATAATATTAAAAGAATTTTCTTTCAACTCCTAACCGTTGAGGAGATATACCTTACAACATCACAAATTCTTGAACAGCTTTAGAAAATATATGAAAACGGTAATCAGTGCCGATAAAATTTAAGGGTTGCCCTCGATTTCTCTAGGATCCCATCGTCAGATGCTGACTTGGTGACAATGAGAACATCTTGAATGTATACCCTACCGAACAAAAAGAAATTTTTAAAATCGGCCCACAATTCACGGAGAAATCGGCGAAAACACATAAAAAACAACTATTGAGGAATTTTACCTTCCATCATCAGCTCATCCACATGAGATGATGATTTTCATACGTAAAAGCTTTATCGGGTTTAGAAAATATATCAAAAACATAATAGGTGCCTGTAAATTTTGAGAGTTGCCTTCGATTTCCCTGGGATCCCATCATCATATCCTGACTTGGTGACAATGGGACCACCTCGGAACTATACCCTACCAATCAAAAGAAAAATTTTTGAAATCGGCCCACAGACGGCGGAGAAATCGGTGAACATACATAAAAAAAAAATACATACAACGGAACATATAACCTCCTCCTTTTTTGAAGTTTTTTTGAAGTCGGTTAAAAATAACAATAATAAAAGCATTTTATATTATATAGATTCGGCAATCTCAATCGATGGTGGAACAACGCGACCATATCGAGATTTAAGAAGCGCACTGAATGTATACAGCGACAGTATTCAAATTACAAGATAGAAGGCCAGCATTTGAATGGGAAACAAACTCTTGGTAAGATATAAGTTTAAGTTTAGAAATAAATTGTTTTAATTAGCTAATAGCACCACACAGAAAAAGAATTGAAGTAAATTGAAGACTTTTTAATAAATAAACCATAATAATAATGTTCTTCGACCGATTCCGGCCATGGCGGTCAATCTCATTGAGATGGCCAACTGCGCAGGAGATATTATAGTGCAGCGCGTGTACGCGCAGACACAAGTTCACTCTCTATTCCTGTCACTCTCATACTCCGGTGGGACGACATGAGACACGACCAGTGAGAGCTAAGGCGCAGGACCGACGGCTTTACGTGCTCTGCCTCGGCACGGGGGTGACTCACCGCCAACTTCCCAACTCCGGGCTATTACTGAGGCTTACTAAACAGAAAGACTCCATCATTAAACTTGGCCCGACCTGGGACTCGAACCCAGGATCTCTCGATGTATGACCGTACATGCTAGCCACTACACCACCGAGGCAATAAACCATAAAAAATATATAAACAATACAATATATTTTTAATAAACCCACTCCCTTAGGATTTTTTCACGGTTTTTTTTTCATTTTTGGCTCTTTAAAGCCATGGAAGAAGAGATTGAATTTGGGTTCCCGACGATTCGAATGCTTGAATTGTATCTCCCTTAACCATAATGACTTTAAAGCATTCGAAACATCAGAAACCAAAAAAATAAACAAAATAAATCAGGGGAAAATTACCAAAAGAATATATTTTAAAATAGAAAAATAAATTGAATTTTTCTTTGTTATTTAGGTGAGAACATAGCCGATAATGGCGGTCTGAAAGCATCGTTCCACGCCTACCTCGAATACAGCAAGAACGCTAAGATCAACTATACACTACCAGGGTTGAAGTACAACCACCGTCAGCTATTCTTCATATCTTTTGCTCAGGTAAGGTATATGAGTTTTATTATAATACATAATCTTTACTATAATATTCTAATGAGGAAAGATTTGTACTTTTTTATGTAACGAATAAACTCAAGAACCGATTTCGAAAATTCTTTTGCCATTATAAACCTACATTATCGCTAATTAACATAGGCTATATTTATAACTAGCGTAACCCGCGGTTTCGCTCGCGCTTAATCGTGTTTATATATAACCTATGACTCAGCCTTGTTCATTCCTTTAGATACTGTTATTAGAGATTTCTCAGAAATTAGATATTTGCCACAAAGCTAGCAATTAAAAGAATCCTATATATTATTCCGCACACCTAGCTCATCACCATGTATTTCATCAAAATTTGTACAGTAGTTTTTTTATTTCATGATGGGGTACCGATCAGACAGATAGACAGACAGACCAAAAATCCAAAAACTATAAATTCGGCCTATGTATCGATAATCGAACCATATTCAATGTACGAGTACATATTCGATTAAGTTTTAAGAGAATTTAATTGTATTATGTATTGTTTAGTGCTGATACCCGCGACTTCGTCCGCGTTGCTTGAAATATTAACAAAGTTTTCCGCATGCGCGCTACGCCGCTTGCCCCACCACTCCGCGAGAAGGAAACATACATCACTGAACACGCAGTGCATATACAAATCGTTGTTTCTTGAAACTTTAATAACTTTTTATTGAATGAAGATATCGCAATTATTATTTTTTTTGATAAGGGCCAAGTGTCTAAGAAATAAAACTTAGAAAGTTTCATTGAAATCTATCCAGTAGATTTTCCGTGATGCGCGAACAACTGCAGACCTCTATCATTTTATTTATATAGATAGATAATACCTACTAAATAATTATTATGTTTTTATATAATTAACGAATGATTTGTATTTCCTAGGTGTGGTGTTCAGCCATGACGAAAGAATCGACAAAAATGCAAATAGAAAAGGACGACCATACGATCGCCAAATACAGAGTTATCGGGCCTTTATCCAACCTACCTGAATTTTCTCAAGAATTCAACTGTTCAAAACGTTCTAAAATGAATCCCGTGGATAAATGTGTGATTTGGTAGAAATAAATGGCGCGAAAGTCATCTGTCATATCCACAGATGAAAAAAAAATAATATGACACGTCAAAGATGATACAGTCAAAATATTTGCATTTTAATATTGCGTATTAATAATGGATGGAATGTTCTGGATGTTTAGGGGGCTTAGATTAGATGTCATTTTGTAATTGTTAAAAAATAGAAATATAAAAAATTGTTTTGCAATAACAATTTAACTCAGACAATCATATTTTTAAATTTATCCTTCTTTAAATGAACATGTTATCTAAGCCCTCCTGAGGTGTGATAGAGTATTCTTGCTTACGTTATTACTCTAATAATAAAGGAATAAGTTTGGCGCAGCTAACTTAATTAATCAGCCGTTTTATTAGCGGCCTGGCCGTTTTATTAAATGGCGCCGTATACTTAATGGCTAAATGACATTCCGGCATTTAATTTAATACCTAGACAAATAACTTTTAATTTGAACTTTTTATAGATTTTATAACGTTTACTTGCCTAGTCTTTTTACCTTAATTTAATATTTGGATTGGTCTAAACTTCTAACGTATTATATTGTTAATATTATTAGTCGATTTAGATTGTGGTCGTAGTTGTAACGTAATTTAAAATTAAAAATTCTAAAAAGGCAAGGCTTTTTAGAATTTCTAATGTTAAATATTTTTGTCTCATGGTTACCCTGTTATATGAACTGCCTAAACATCTGCCAGTCCGTTAATTAAATGAAATGACATTTAGACCGTTTTTAAAAAAAGGCGCCATTTAATAAGCAAGCTAGGCCGCTATTTTAACGGTTGGAACAATTCATGTACCTCAACCTACCTGATTTGCACCTCGGCCCACGTCTATAGACGGGGTATGGTATACGATGGGTTAAGCTAATTGGATGTGACACGTACATTGTACGTAACGAATCGACACCGGCGAGGAACAGCGGTTTTATTTATTTCTCTAATAATTTTAATTTGAAATAGAATTGGATTTTTTATCGTGACGCAAGTAAGCAAGTGACATTTTTCGAACTGAAAAATAAAAAAAATCTAGTAAATAATGCTTCGGCTACGCTATATCTATGATACAGATAAAATTTTACAAATTGACTACATAGATTGTATTTTAAACATTTTTTTTTATTAATTATCTTTAAACAGACTTAACAAAGAACTTGCATTTTTTTTTCAAATAAGTGCCAAAAGCGATACTAATCTATGGGTCAATAATGTAAAATTTATTGCGTGAGCTTAGCTTATGTTGAAACGGGTACCGTAGTTTGTAATTTTATTTATAGGAGTGAAAAATATGCGTAAAAATGTATTCTTACATTTCTTACAAAGAAGGTATTGACTATGAAAGTAATAGATTTGCTAATAGCGGCATTTTGTTAGGTAAAGATTTTTATAATGGAGTTATGGTTCACTAGCTTTTAGCTGTAAGTGTGTGGAAAAAGGTATAATAATATTAATTCCTAATATAAGCTCTATCCATTCACAATTTCGCTCGAATCCGTCGGCTCGTTATATTGAACTAGTAACAAACACACAAAAACGTTTTGATTTTTAATAATTTACTCCGATTTTAAGAGGAGAGGCTCTCAATGGATGGCGGGCCCTCCCACAGTGACATAGCAAATTATATCAATACATATGCTTTTAGTGAAAATGATTGCAAAAAATCCCATATAAAATTAAAATATTTGGTTATTATCGGATAATATCGGAATTTTCACCACAAACCATATTTTAGTAAAGATAATTTTAAATAAGTAGGTAGCTTATGAAATGGTGTTACCATTACAATAATACAATATGTATTTATTTATTATAAATAAATGTTTCTTCCATGTAATTTACATTTTTATCTTAACCCTATCAATGTTTTGTGTTAGAATCGTGATACGCTAAAACAATATGATTAATAACACTTATTAGTTATTAAGAATATATGAGTTTATAATGGATTTATAAATATAAGTGAATGGCTTGATAACTGAATAAAAACAGTCAAAATACATCATTTGCGTATTGAACTTTACGATGTATCTAAAAAATTTTTTAAATTCATTTGTTGCTATTAAAAAAAAATAATGTGTTACTTAAGTCCTAAAGTGAAAATAAAATTATTTCTTTAAAATAAATAATGTAATAAAAATTCGATTTATCAGGTCATTCACTAATAATATTATATAGATATTTAAGGTACATATAGAGTTAATTTTAGGTGTACTTACTTTTTAATTTGTAGGTCCATGACCCATTTATGTGTTACAAATATGTGTCCGTACTGCTTCCTATAAAAAATTTATAGTACTCTAATATATTATATTTTTAATTCGAAATCTTCAAAATGCTTTTGTCAAGGCTATGAATGTTCACATTCTCGTCTTGTAACAGACAAAACTAGAATGTTGCCTTCCTTAAAAATATTTACTTAGAATAAGTTATAATACATCAACAATATATCAAACCACACAGAAAGGACCAACCGAACTAAATAAAATAATTTGCCTTCCACTTCCATTTTATATATAAGTGAAATATGTTACAAATAGTAGCAGTAGTAGATTTGATTTAAAATAATTTACGAACAATGCAGAAAAAATGAGGTTTTTCAGATTTTTTTTAAACTCTTACGTATTTTAATATATACTATTACCATTAAAATCTATTTTGCCGATCAGAAATTTGTAATCGATATATTTTTAACAATATGTTTAAGTTCTTTTTATAACCAATATTGTACTGTTGTAAAACAACTACAAAAAAAATTATAATCTGGTCCATTTTTATAAACATTTTTTTCGCATTTTATATTCTATATAGTATTTGTCACTCGTCTTCTTTTGTAAAATTATGTCATGAGCGCTCTTATAATGAAACTTCTATTTAAAAAATAATGTCTTCATTCATATTAAATAGTTTAGCTCTTTCCAAAGAGGTTGACAATAAGACCCCCTTTTTTAATATATTAAATATACTACATAACGCTTTTATTAGAAAGAAATCAAGGATATTAAATACTTAAGATATTTTTTATTCAGTAATTATTTTTTTAGAGTGGCAATGACATAATATGGCGAATTTTTTTATGTAAATTTTATTAAGTTTATACATATATAGAAGTATAATACGATTACTATATTAAATGTGATGTATTTATATAATGCTTAGGTATATATAAAAGTAAATCACCGCAATCGGGTATAGAGTATCCATAGGTTTTTTGACTTGAACTATAGTCTATAGAAGGCCTTCAAAAATATCATAATAAGAAGCATTTAGTAGCTAGAACCATTCAACATTGATATCGATCATCTTTCGGGGCCCTTGTGAGGCGGGGGCCCAGAGATTGTCCCCTTGGAAAAAGACGGAACTATGTACACGTACATACTTATACGTTTTCATGATCGGGGTAAGAGAGAAATATGTATAATATAAACCGTAGTTATCATCACAATTTTCTAACAGTATTAACAATTTATAATATATTAGGTAAATAATTATTTATTTGCAGTCGCTGTTAACATAGAACTAGTCATACATGTAATCATTAATTAAGGATCGTGTTTCATAGACAACTTGTTTTTATGATACTTATGTACATTGTGCATATATCTATTTTAAAGTTTTAAATATGTATATTTAAAATACACTGGAATTAGTAATTCAATACGTACATACTATTAAAATGAGATATATTGAAAAACTTGACAATTGAGGAAAAAAATGTATATGGGCTCGAAAAGTTTTATGAATTTCATGAACTTTCAGCAAAAATAAAAGTAATAAGACAATTAAATAGAAAATATAATAAACATTTTAAAGTAGATACATGTATAAGTACATCCAAGGTTAAGCCTTTTAGTTGTTTAAATTATAAATATACTTGGTTAAAATATCTATATATTTTATTTTTCGATCAAAGTATGTAGGTATATACAATTTATTTTTGACTGATTGTACGAGTTCAATGTATGTGAGTTTAATAAATTTGTGTTTTAAGTACCCTATAAGGCTGTTTTATTTTTTAAAACTTTATTTTATCATTTATCACAAATCACAAACAAGATACAATAAGAATAAAAATTTGCTTACAGAGAAAACATTACACACAAATAATATATCTCTGCAAACTAAAACTACGGATAGTTAGAATATAAATATGTAAAAAAATATTCGTATCAATTAAATCATGTTATTAATTAATCAAAATTCAAGATACACCATTTGTATTACTCAAATAATACAAAATAGATGATTTTATAATAAAATTTATTCAGATATCACTAATTGGAAAGTTATTTATAGTTAGTTTATTTTAAAATTACCACCAAAATGTTATGTCACAGATAAAAAATATGATATTTGAATACGAAATGGTGATACGGCGTGGTCGGTGGAATAGTATAGATTGTCTGTGAAATATGAATATGAAGAATAAAATGGCGGAATGTAAAAAGTAAAGCATTGATGCGCTTTTACAAAGTGATTTCGAAATTTCCGATTGTTTTACCGGGAATGTCAAAAATATCAAAACAAATAATATCAATTTTGTTCATATTTATTGTAAATATAAATGGATTGGTAAGAACTATTCACTTTTTTGTAGAAAATAATCAACAGAACAGATCTTGATGTGATAATTGTGTTTTTTTTGTTTTGTAGATTAAAATAAATATGTTTTAAAGAGATCCGTGACCATACAATCATTACAGTTGTTTATGTTACTTTTATCTAAGACTGATTCAAACATTGTATTTTGTGAGATAATATATTGTTAAAATGAATTTGGAAAAACAAATTGTGGTTAAAACAGAAGTTCAGCCAAACGGAGATATACTGTTATTTTATGTTGATGGTAAGTGAAATCAAATCAAAATATACGTTATACAAATAGACTTTTACAAGCACTCTTTATTTGTTTTACTCTATTGAAAATATAGAATTTAAATTAAATATCAGAATGTAAATCTACGAGGAAGCTCCACAGGCTTAAAATGATGTTCTGCTGAGCTGGAGAGAAACTCGACAATTGCTTTTTTAAAATAATTTATAAGAAAGTAGAAAACATGTTTAAAATACATTATTAATTAAACTAGGTTTTTATAGTAGATATGAAAGACAAACAAAAGCTTCACTGTTATTCATGCATAATCATAGTAGTTTCTTATTTAATATTAGTTAATATTTTAATTGAAGTAAATTTTTATGTTAAAATAAGTATAATAATAAAAAGAAAAATAAAATTTTAAAAACATTTATTTTAATATTAGAGATAAGACATCTTCACACCACAATTTATAAAATGTCCCTAATATTGTACCAAATCACTAAATTTTTTAATGAAGTTGTCCTTCTATCTTTTTCTGTTTTCATTTTCATTTCTGTGGCAACTTCTTTTGTTGCTTGAATTTGCTGATTCTATTTTGCCCAGACAAAATTAAGTATTAATAATAATATCTTATTTTTAAGCAGATTAATAATAATTTATAAAATAAAAACAAACAGCTTACAACAACATACATTATATTCAATAATGAAAATAAAAGGGAATGCTTTAGTTAACGGCCACACGATTTTGGTGTTTTGCGGTAGTGGGGGGGAAGGGGGGAGGGATGCCCTACCCTATGGTATCACTCCCAGGGTGAGGAAACCAGTAGTTTTTTTTTATGAATTTTTTAATTTCATGTTCTTGTATGCGCATAACGGAACGTTTTTCCAAGTAAAAATGGTATGATAAGTAAAATGGAACGTAACTAAGAGTGAAAAACCATTATAAGTTTGAAAATAAATAACACACAAAATAAATTTCAAATCAATACAAATAAAATTGAAATGACAATTAAAAATATTAAAGTTGCCTATGTTTGTGGTCATGTTCTAACCTAACCAATCTGGCCTAGTAATGCTTAAATGGTACTCGACTAGCCAACCTAGTGTTTAGCTTAAAGTTGCTTATGTTTGTAATCATGTTCTAACCTAACCAATCTGGCCTAGTTATGCTTATGGTACTCGACTAGCTAACCTAGTGTTTAGCTTAAAGTCGCTTATGTTTGAAATCATGTTCTAACCTAACCTAACCAATCTGGCCTAGTAATGCTTATGGTACTCGACTAGCCAACCTAGTGTTTAGCTTAAAGTCGCTTATGTTTGTAATCATGTCCTAACCTAACCTAACCAATCTGGCCTAGTGATGCTTACGGTACTCGACTAACTAACCTAGTGTTTAAAAGTAAGTTTGGGAATTAAATTAAAACAAAGTGGTATGTAAAAATTATTTATTTTTTTTATATATCATACACATATTTTATTACTTTTATTTATTCTATAAATGGGTCTCTTTTATTTTTTCTATAGATTTTATCCACATAAATTCTATTATTACATCTGCAAAATTTTCCAGGTGGTTATAAATTATAATTACCAAGTTTACATAAGCGACTTTAATATTTTTAATTGTAATTTCAATTTTATTTGTATTGATTTCAAATTTATTTTGTGTGTTATTTATTTTCAAACTTATAATGGTTTTTCACTTTTAGTTACATTCCATTTTACTTACCAAACCATTTTTACTTGGAAAAACGTTCTGTTATGCGCATACAAAAACATGAAATTAAAAAATTCATTAAAAAAAACTACTGGTTTCCTCACCCTGGGAGTGATACCATCGGGTAGGGCATCCCTCCCCCCTTCCCCCCCACTACCGCAAAACACCAAAATCGTGTGGCCGTTAACTAAAGTCAACCCAAATAAAATATTTTGCAGAAAATGAAGAATTCAGTGCTGGTGTATTAGATAACACTGATGATAATAGTATACAAGATTTGTCTGATAAGTATATTATTGAAGAAGATTTTGGAGAAGGAGATTCTGCTGAAGAACTTGATATTGCTCAAGCTTCCGAGGAAGTTGCCAATGAAGTGTGGGAAGATGAAGAAATCAAACGCCTTGTTATATTTTATCTTGATAATAAAGAAACATTTCTCAGTGGAACAACAAAAAAAGTACATTTGTGGGCAGTTGCGTGTAAGACTATGTTGGCTGGAAAAAAACCTTTGTCATGTGAGGTGAAACTAAGGAATTTAAAGAGAAAGTACGCCCAATTGAGGGTTGACAACCAGACCGGTACTTTTATTAACTGGCCATTGTATGATTTGTGTCACCAAGCATTTCACGATGACACATTCGTTCAAATGTGTCTAAATGAGCCCGCTCAGGAATCTGTTACAATGAGTTTGCCTGTACAGAATGTTATCAATAAGGATGGAGTAATAGTTGTAAAGAATGTTAATACAAATCAAAACATAGATGAAAAGGTTGAAACTATGTTAAATTTGTATATAAAACATAAAAATTTCTTTCAAAAACACAATACACAAAAAGGTCTTTGGGAAGCTATTGCTATGGATTTGGGAGAAGAAGATGTTGACTACTGGCATAAGCGTTTCTTAAATTTCAAACAGCACTATATTAGAATGGTCTATAAAAGAAAAGAAAGTGGGGCTGACAATGTCAATTGGCCATACATGAAATACTTTGATAAAATTTATGGTGAAGATGAAGAATTTCAACGTAAATTTATTCAAAATAATCCAGATTCAGCACCATCTGAAAATAACGAAAATTTCTGGAACAATACAGAAAAAACCTTTTTGGCTAAATACTGTTTTGACTGTTTACACGAATTTCAAGATCCAACCATACCAAATGATTTTCTTTGGCAAGAAGTTGGTAGATTACTAGACAAAAAACCAGAAAGTTGTAAAAAAAAGTATGAAGAACTTAAAGAAGCCCATTTTGAGCAACTTATGCAAGGTGGTTACAATTTAGCTGACCGAGTGCCGTTAGCAATCATATTTGACAATATAATAGCCAAAGAGGTTGAAAATGAAGTTGAGAATCCCTCTAGACGTGACTCAGACATATGGAAAACTGAACAAATAGATGAGTTAGTACAATTTTTGTATGAAAATATAGACATGCTAAAAGACTCGGTATGTTATTATGTTTGTTGGGCGATATTAGCTAAGAAATTAAACAGAAATATAGACTCATGTAAGAAACAATGGAATGACTTAACTGCCCTATACAAAACTATTCTAGAGGATAAAAAAGAAGATCCTGAAATGCAAATAGATTGGAGATACATTGATCTCTTTGATAGAATATTTGATTATGGGATGGACACTAATTTGTTGGATGGTTATGAAAAGCTAAAAGGTCTAAGTCAAGTTAATAAGTCTAGTAAAATTGGAGGTGAGTTATTTTTTTTCCTTTATTATTAATTTCCTTTACTTAATAATTTTATTGAATGTAATTTGTACATTACTTTTAAATCTCAAGGGTTATATTATTATTTGTAAATAATGTGTTAATATGATTTAATGGAAAAATATTTTTGTACAATACTTCTAAAAATATTCAAATATTTTTTAATGTTAATAAAAAGAACTATAATTTAATACAGCAATATTAATTTTTCAGTCAAAAAAATAACCATAAAAGATAGCGACGATAAATTGCTTGATGGTACAGATGATGAAGAGTCTTACGACGAAAGAGGATTTGCAAAGCGTTCTAAAAAACGTAATGGCGATACTAAAGCATTTAAAATATTGGAATACTATTTAAAGAATAAAGATAAGTTTGCTTCGTCACAGTATAAGAAGTTAGCACTTTGGGAAATATTGGCGAGGCAAATAGGAATATCAGCGGCTGAATGTGCCCACAGGTTCCGAAACTTCAAACAAGTTTACACTGGATATGTTCAAAGGGAAATAAATAAGCCAGAGATGCCAATACTTTCGCCATATTACAATTTGTGCAAAAAAGTCTTTGGTTATAGAGCAATCAAATCTAAGCTCAAGAATGGTAAGATTGATTCAGACGACTCAGAAGATTGGTCTGCAAAGGAAATTAAGCAATTAATTAATTATTTTGCCAAAAATTATCACAATTTAATGGATAATGTAGAGAAAAAAAGTAAATGGACGAAAATTGCAAGCGATTTGGGGAGATCGGAGACCAGCTGTTGTGATAAGTTCTTAGAATTAAGAAAGTCGTATAGGAAATTAAGAACTATGAAGACTCGCAATCCTGATGTGAAGGTGTCTTGGAAATATTTTAATATGATCGATGATATTTATAAGAACAAAGAACAAAATGAGAAAATTGAAATGTTAGAGAATATGGAAGTTGATGAACATAGTGACTATAATAGTATTGTTAAGACGGAAATTCAAGAAGGTTAGTAAAATTAGTAAACGCGACTCGTTTGGCTCAGTGTGTGACCTTACTTTTTGCGCCTGCAGTCGCGGGTTCGAGTCCCGCTGGGGGCATTTATTTGGTGGGTACAAATGTTTTTCCAGTCTTAATACTTTCTTAGGTTACGTTATAGTTTTTTAGGTTTACGCGAATATTTGACATTATAAATAAAACTATTTTTTCGTTTTTGTCGCGGATTTATTTCTCTCCCGTGACCGTGACTGCCGTAAAGCATTCGAAACTTCGGGAACTAAAAATCTGAATAATTCCGCGACACAATCCAAAAAGATATTTTCATTCATAGAATTACATTAATTAAAATAATAATAAAATCTAATATCTTCCAAAATATACATTTATATTTTTTTATATTGCAGATGACGATTTTCAGTGTATCATAGTAATACCCGAAGGAGAGGATATAAACAATGCTCAAATAATAATGCAAAGACCAGACGAAAAGGTAGAAATAGTAACAGAAAAACAGCCAATAATAACTAAATGGAACCGAAGAAGTAAGAAACAACTTTTAATACAATACCTAAAATATCTTAAAGCTCATAAAGATAAAGAAATTAATTTAAGAGACATGTGGACAGAAATAGCGTCTAAATTAGATGAAAAAACTCCTTTGTCATGCAAGAAAATGTATGTGAAACTAAAAAATCAGCATAAGCAGTTGACTAACGAAAATAATGAATATAGAACACCATATTCAAATTTAATTGAAAAAATACTTAAATTCAAGCCTAAAATCGTTAAAACAATTAAAAGTAATACGAATTTGGATGATGTCTATGAAGATGTGGCAATGTCTGATGATAAAGTGGATAAAGCATTGAAGTATTATTTGCAAAACTTAGAAGATTTTGTTAGTCCCAAATTCGAGCAGAAATATCTTTGGAGTGAATTAGCAAAATTCATTTCTGAACCAGTCAACAAAATATACAGCAAAGTTAATTACTTAAAGCAAACATTTAACTCAGATCAAGACAGTCCATACAAGGACATATTATCAGAAATTATAATAAAAGAGAAAACATTAAAAGATTCTATGGAAAATGATCACAAACCTTTACTGGAAGATGAAAATGAGCAAAATTGGTCGGATATTGAAATAGAAACGCTATTAACATGGTATTTAGCTCATTTGGATAAGTTTAAAAACCCAAAATTTGTCAGAAGTTACTTATGGATCGAGGCCTCAGATATTTTGAAGAAGAGTGCTTTGGTGTGTTCTAAGAAAATGTTAGAAATACGATCGCAATATAGGACTATGGTGAAGGAGAATCCTGAAGAATTAAATAATTGGAAGTTTTATAATCTGTGTCAAAGAATCTATGGTACCGGCAAGAAAAGTAGTTTGAATAACTAAAATTTATTTTTTTCTGTGCAGTGAAAGGTTAATGTTTAGTTTATGTAAAGTTTGATAATTTGGTTTATTTATAAATATAATGTTGTGAAATATTATATAAATAATACATATAGCTACTAAAATGTTCGCTAATGAGTATTATTATTAGCTAAAAACACTGAATTTAAAATCATGTAAAATAAATAGATGTAGTGGTGGATCAAGGGTTTTGATTTGGGGAGGGCTTTAACCCAGGGGAGAAAAAATCCTACTCTATTTAAGAAACTTAGACTCTTGATACTTTTATTCATAATCTTATGTAAAAAGCATAGGTCCATTAAGTCTACGATTATATAGAGAAAGGCATTTGTATAATTTAAGATTATCATAGTAGCATCTAGTTTGTTTCAGTACATTGTCTTTATAAGCCAACTAGCAGTACCCGCGGCTTCGCCCGCGTTAACTTTTTAATAATACTTAACTTTATAATAATTTCAATTCACATGGTAATTATGCTGTTAAAATGTAGCTTATATGACACGTTCGTAGATTTACCATAGCAGCGCCATCTATTGATTACTTACTCAACCCAGTCGAAAGGTATCGACATCTGTTAGAATCATTTGAAGTTAACAGATAATTGTGACTGTCAAATAATAACAGACAAATAATTAGCAATAAATTAAAATTGCGACTATAATTTGAGATTTAAACTATCCTATCTCTCAAGTTGGATCGAACTGCACATGGTGTGCGAATTTTATTATAATCGGTTAAGTGGTTTAGGAGTCCATTGAGGACAAACATTGTGACACGAGATTTATATATATTAAGATTACCAAAGAATTGTTTTTTGTACTTTTTCTTCACATAATTTATAATTTATTCAGGATTCCATGCAATACAGGGGCGTAGCTACCGCCCTATCAGCTCTATCAATTATACGGGGCCCCGGGGGTAAAAAGGCCCCCAATCCATGTAAGCAAAAATTCATAAAGTGCTATCCAAAATCTAACTTGAACTTTAAGGCCATACGCAAAAAACGTGTTAAGTTATAAACAATGAAAAGTTAAACAAAAGTTTTTTTTTGAATCGAAAAGAAAAACAAATAATGATTTAAAAATCGTTTCCTTAATATTTATTATATTCAATTTTATGTTTAACTTATGAAACCCGTGGCTTTGCTCACACTTAAATTCAATAATATTATATACTTTAAGTGCGAGCAAAAAAAAGTAAAATATTTTTGGCTTTATGCAATGTACTTGTACATATGATTGATTCCCCATTTAGTTTAGTTCCACCTCATTTTTATGAGAACTACTCTATAGAACCAGTTATTGTGTAATTCTGTGAGAATTTAGTATTTTTCTGTAAGCGTATCCTAAATATGACCGTAGTTATTTAAAATCACTACTTTTTTGTGTAAGTCCTCTCGTAATTTTATAATCGCTGACGTCTTCTATTCATTTATAAATTTAAAGATCATCAGCATATAGTTGAAATCGACAGTATTTGAAACACTATATCTATCGCTATGTTATTTATAAAACCAAACCAAATTCAAAGTCTTGGAGCAGGGACCACTTCGCTCTTACAGGTGTATTAAGTTGAGGCCATAATAATGTTCTTCGATCAATTCCGGCCATGGCGGCCAATCTCATCGAGACTAGCAGGAGATATTATAGTGCAGCACGTGTACGCGCAGACACAAGTGCTCTCTCTATTCCTATCACTCTCATACTCCGGTGGGACGACTGTTCGACACGACCTTTCCCAACTCCGGGCGGTTACTGAGGCTTACTAAACAGAAACTCAATAGAGGCTTACTAAACTTGGCCCTAGCCGGGACTCGAACCCTCGGCTGGCTCTCGTGGACTAGGCACTCGTAGCCAGCTCGCACTAGAGAACATCGTAAAAAAATCCAGGTTGCAAAGACTAATGAAAACAGTTGTAAAAAATCGGAGTGAACAAAATTTCTTAAAATGTAGCTTTCCAACATAATTTTAAGAACATGAAAAAACTCAAAATACTCTTAGATCATATATATTATTAAATTGTTTGTGATAGAACTGTTACAGAAATTATTCTGTACGCCTGCGAAAATTTATAGCGCAGACCTATGCTTTTGTCGTTTGTTTTTCTTAAATTATTCAAGCTTAAGTAAATTTTTTCTAGATCTATACTAATATTATAAATGCGAAAGTTTGTAAGTATGGATGTATGGATGTTTGTTACTCTTTCACGTAAAAACTACTGAATGGATTTTAATGAATCTTTACAATAATATAGCTTATACATTAGAATAACACATAGGCTACAATTTATAAAGATATTGTGTGATTTTTTTAAAAATATGTCGATAAGTGTCAAGTAAGTAGTAAAAATCTACAATCTGCGAGCTATATGTGCGCTGCCATAACTACTAGAGCTACACATATGTAATGTATGATGGAAATATTTATCTTGAACAAGCGCTCACCTTCACTTCGCTCGGGTTCATCCCTAGATTTAGTGCGAGCGAAGCCGCGGGTTCCACTAGTGTAATATAATAGAAAATGTAGGTATGTAGCCTGTAGGTATGTAAGTAAGTATAACACTAAATATTGACATAAGATTCTTTTTTTACTTGATCTGAGCATAAGATAATGACATTTAAATGAATTAATGATTCTTTTAAAAGCTTAGTATATTTTTATACTTTTTTAAAAACTACTTTATTATAAACAACTACAAAAAAGGAACTGATAACCTGTAAACGTTGAATGGATTTTTTGTTTTTTATAGTTAACAATCGACTAAATTAATTTTCGTTCAAAAAAAGAAAAACTAAATTCGGTTCGGGTGTTTGGGCGCTAGGACGCTACAGATAGATACACACGTTAGACTTGTTAGTTTATAACACCCCATTTTTTAAGTTGGGGGTTAAAATACGTTCAGGGTTATCTTTTATTAGCGTCTATTGAATCGAATCTATAAATATTACGTCGGAGTAGTAGTAGGTAGTCCAAAAACACTTAATTAAAGCTTAATCTTGGCATCTAATATATTAATGAATAATAAAATATCATCTATTATTTTTTATATAGAATAACCGCATAAGTGAGAAACTTGTGACTGTGCTAAGAATTAAGTTTAAAGTTTGAGCATACGAGAAAAAACGACTAAACTAAACTAAACTACTTTCATAATATTATATTGTAATAAAATTCATATGGATATTAAGAATCTTCAATTATTTAAACATTATGTAGCACAATAGGGCGCGACAATGCCTTTAAATGGACTCAGTCAAGTTAACCCTCAACGTAATACCTTTCAATGATAGACAAAGAGCCCAAGGTCTCGGCTTGCTAATCTTATTATTACTCCGCTATCGATGACTAACTTTTGTAAGAGTAAACCTAAACTATATCTTTATAGTTTTACGTTTAATATTATACATTAATAAGCAACAACATTATTATATTTTATCTATATTTATATTATAAAGCTAAAGAGTTTGTTTGTTTGGTTGAACGCGCTAATCTCAGGAACTACTACGCTTGCTAATGATCCAACGCAACTTGTTCGCTTAGGAAGTTGTGCGATAAATCTAATTCGAATTGTTTGGGGTATATAACCTCTTATCATGCAAATCAAATCAAAATATGCTTTATTAAAATAGACTTTTACAAGCTCTTTTGAGTCGTCATTTTTACATTATTAAAATTAAATGTCAGTCTGTGAGTAAGCTACCACCGGCTCGGAAAGCTGTTCTGCTGAGAAGAACCGGCGAGAAACTCAACAGTTCAAAAAATATTATAAATTTTTTTGAACTGTTGAGTTTCTCGCCGGTTTGTAGAACCTAGCGAAGAATTTTAATATCCTACACAGTGAATTCATACCGTGATTTATATGACATATAAAACATTTATATTTCTTGCTATGGAACCCTCAGTATACGAGACTTGCTGATATTTGACCAAAATTGTTTGAATATATCTATACTAATATTATAAAGAAGTAAAGTTTGTTTATTTGTTAAATTGTAAGGGGTAATCTCGGGATCTACTGAACCGATTTTAAAAATTCTTTCACCAATAGAAAGCTACATTATTGCTGAGCGTCATAGGTTATATAAAAAACCGAAAAATAAAAAGGCTTTTACGTGGTATTCCGTTTTGCAAAGTGCATCGGGGAAAAAACGGTCGAATGAAAGCGTTTCTTACGAACGCTGCCTTAACTATGAAAGATATGTTTTTGAGTTCTAGAGAAAAGATGTGGAGCTTGAAAATACCTACAAAAAAGTCAACGACAGCATATGTCTAACTTTTATATTTAAGGTACAAAAATTAGTTTTTTTAATATTAGTATAGATTATGCCCAATGAAGTGGGCACGGGTCAGCTAGTAAGAAATATAAAGTAAAATCCTCTCATTATTGCCACTCAGTAGTCTAGTAACATGTAGGTACGCTGCACACTCGTAGATGCCGTAGACAGAGGTTTGATTCCCGGACCAGACCAAGTTTAGTTTTTGCATAAATAGGATTTATAGATATATGTTTGACCGCTGTTGCCGAAATCAGTCAGGATTTTAAACATAAAATGTTAAATTAAATTGCAAACCACAACCTATAGTTGACAAGCTGCTACTACTGTGGATAGGCTTTGTGTGTAAAATGATACAGTTTTATAAATCTACAGGAATATGCGTGCGCAGAGATTTGTTGACCCAGATACCAGTTTCATGAAAATTGCGCTAACACAGTTGTTTGTCTAGTAAGTAGTACTTTATGCTATACTAGAGACTCAACCCTGGTTCATTTGGGTTAGTCTAGTTAGTATGGATTTCTCAGAAATAAGATATTTTCCCGTTATAAAAATTATCATATAAGTTGATCTGGATGACCAGATATCATCACCATCATCAGTCCTTTTTAACGTCCCACTGCTGGGCACGGGCCTCCCTCAGTACGAGGCGATCAGGCCATAGTCCACCGCGCTGGCCTAGTGCGTGTTGACGGATTTCACATGTCTTTCGAAAACTTGCTAGGTTTTCTCAGACATGCAGGTTTCCTCACGATGTTTTCCTTCACCGTAAGACAAGTGGTAATCATGATAGAAATGATTTGCACATGAAAATATCAGAGGTGCGAGACCCGGATTTGAACCGAAGCGCACCGAAGCGAGCGCGATATCATCATACCAAATTTCAAGAGACAGTGTTTTTCTTGTAATGCGGTTACAGACAGATAGACCGACAGACAAAAATTATAAAAAACTACTTAGATTTGGTCTATATATCGTTAATAATGATTATTTCAATTAGATTTTTCAAAAAATATTTAATTTACAGATTGGAATAAGTTAGAATTTTAGTACATCTACAATAGATTAAAATTGATTTTAGTGAAAACTTAATTCGATATCATGTACTGAACAATATTAAGGCAATTTTTTCATTTATAATCATCAAAGCCAAAGTACGTTACTACTCAATTGCTGTATTACATTCTGCGTATGTAACGTGATTTATCACTATTTGAAAAAAACGTAACGCTTACAGTAAAAGTTTTCACCCCTAAGTGTAAATAATTATAATTATTGAAAATTAAAATGGAAGGGATAATAATGATTTCGAAGGGTCGTGAACATTATCAGACTGTTACTACATAAACAGCTCAAGGCTTCGACCCGTCAGCTAATCTCATTATGCTATCGATACAATATGTGTAAATAATTAAACCTGATACCTTTATCACTAATGGCATCAAATTTTCCAAATGGCTGCGTTAAACGAACTTTTGTTTTAAGTGACATTATTGGCTATACCTACTCGTAAATTAAGTTTAAAGAATTCTTAAAATAGACATTTATATGAACAAGATAATGTT
This sequence comes from Boloria selene, assembly GCA_905231865.2. Lineage (NCBI taxonomy): Eukaryota > Metazoa > Arthropoda > Insecta > Lepidoptera > Nymphalidae > Boloria > Boloria selene. The sequence goes on from HG993156.1 coordinate 3,417,620, forward strand.
CGTGTAGAAAATATTATATCAAATCAAATCAAAATATTTAGCATAAAAATGGTCACATTTTCTTACTGAACGTCATGAGTCTAGTCTAGTCTAGTTCGGAAAGAAGAAACCTCTGACCTAAGAAGAACTGGATGGCGAAAGAAACTCAGCAGGACTAATATTTTTTTTTCTCTTTTTCAAACTTATTTGTAAATTAACTGGGATCCTGTTGTATAGGTCCATAAAAAGAATTACTGACTCGGCGTAAGCGAGTCACAGGCATTACAAGTTTATGTTTGATTAGGTTTTCTTCAGTGATTAGGTTTAGAGCCTCAATATTTAAACATTTCAATTTCTAGTCCTCCAATAATGCAATCAATTTAATCATCATCATCAATTTAGAATTACCACATTTTGTACATCCTGTTTGACTAGTCTTTTGCTTATTAAAATATATTTTGTTGTTTTCTTATCAACTTCATTTATTTCTCCATTTTCTTTGGATATTGTGTTATTTTTGAAATTCTCTAATTATATATTACCGGCTTCTAGAGAATTCGCTTCCATAATTACTCTTTCTAATGTTATGTCATCTCCAAGGCATAGGACTTTTTTCTTCAATTCTGTCATATAGCATTTTTCTATTATCTGGTCCATAATAGTGTCGTCCCGATCTGTAAATTCGCATTTATCGGCTTGGTGATTCAATCTTGCTATGAACGTCTTAAACTTTACATCGGGTTCTTGTTTGATAAGTCTGAATATATATCGCTCGAAGACTTTACTCCGTTTTGGTACAAAGTATTCATCTAGCTTAGATATAGCTACTTGAAACACATCCACATCACCACAAGGGTCGATATTAGCTCCAGGTATATTGTGAAAAATCTCCTGCAATCCTAAGCCGCCAAAATGAAGAAGGTAAGCTCTTTTTTTAACATTGTTGTTAATATTGGTTACTTCTAAGTATTTAAGCAACACTTTTTTCCATCGTTCCCATCGTGCACCCATAGAAGTAGGTTCACCATCACACTCAAACTTTTCCAATGTTAGTAGTGACATCTTTGGACTACCTGGAATAGTCAATTGATTGATTTAGATATTTTTTATATACAACTTAATATCGCCACCCAATTATATAATTAGGTATCAAATGTAATTAACCGGATATTTCCGCTAAATTATGTTTCAATTAAATATGTACGTACTTACATGATAGTCTATTATCAATTAAATGATCAGACATAAAGCATAATATGCTTATGTTTTTACATAATTCTATAAACTAAATATTTTGATTAATGTCAACTTTTTGTGTACAACTATTCATTTTTAGTTTCACTTTAATGATCAGACACATAATTTTATATGTCGTACGTTGTATATTTTACTATTATATTTAGTAGTTTCTCCAATATTAAATCCAAATAATGCTTTTTACTAATAGAATTATTTTTTTATGTATCTATAGTAATATTATTATATTTATTTATTATATATTAGCTGCGCTTGGGCATAGGCCTTTTGAGTGTTTAAATGCAAAAATGAACTGAATACTTTAATTATTCGTGTAAAAAGTTTCGACAAATATCAATATTCCACTATCTTCTTCCACTACTTCCTAAACAAATGATTTGTAAATTGGAATTTTATAATATGTTTAATAATGCACTAATTCTTTGAAAATTATAATCTATTTATATTATTTTTACATCTATACTAATCTATAGTAATATTATAAAGAAGTAAAGTTTGTTTATTTGTTAAATTGTAAGGGGTAATCTCGGGATCAAGGCGAAATAAGGGAGAAAGCCACATTATTGCTGAGTGTCATAGGTTATATAAAAAACCGAAAAATAAAAAGGCTTTTACGTGGTAGTCCGTTTTGCAAAGTGAATCGGAGAAAATACGGTCGAATGAAAGCGTTTCTTACGAACGCTGCCTTAACTATGAAAGATATATTTTTGAGTTCTAGAGAAAAGATGTGGAGCTTGAAAATGCCTACAAAAAAGTCAACGACAGCATATGTCTAACTTTTATATTTAAGTTACAAAAAGTAGTTTTTTTAATATTAGTATAGATTATGCCCAATGAAGTGGGCACGGGTCAGCTAGTATTCCTATAATTCAAATAGAGATACTGTTAAGTAATAACGGTCACGAGGAATTGAAAAGGTGAACAATAAATCGACATTTTGCCTATGCGAGTACCTACGCGTATCCCCTTTTTTAATTGTTTAGACAGTTATAACATTTTTATTATATTTGTCTTAATAAATATATATTTAGTGAGTACTTACTTTTGTCTTCTTCGCCACGTGTAATGTTCTAGAAATTACGGCTCAGTAAAACCTCAATATTCACACAAACGACTGCCCCGGACGACCGCCAGATTGCGACTGTCGTGTCGTAGGCGCATGAGAGTTGAGAAAACCAATACATTACAGCTGTTAAGAAATAGATACCTACAATGCAGCTTGCAGAAGACAAATGCTTATGATTGGAAATTATTCACAATGTAAAAATACCTACTACAGGTCCGATCATTTCTTGTCTAACAAGAGTCATTTCTAACAAGATTACCACTTGTCATAGGTAAAGGCAAAAATCGGGAGAAAACCTGCATGTCTGAGAGAAACTAGCAAGTTTTCTAAAGACATGCAAAGCCCATCTTGGCCAGCGTGGTGGACTTTGGCCTGATCTCTTTGTATTAAAGTGGAACGTTAAAAGGGCCGATTACAATATTTACAGTATTTTGCATGTATTCTTGTAGTAGCTTCTCGAATAAAAAAGTATTATAAATATTTTTTTTTGATAATAAATATATATGATATTTATTTATAATACTTATAGTAATAAATAAATGATATTTAAGAACTCTTTTACAAAACTTATCTTTTTGTTTTTTATTGTTCTATAGAAACTGTAAATATAAGTATGATTCCATTGGTTATGGTCAAACTAAGGGTAAAAATTTAAAATTAATAAAAATCTGACAAACTCTGGCACTCTCTCGCGGCTTCGCCCGCGTTCTAATCACTATTAAAATAGGGATTGGTGGTAGAAAGATGAAAATTTAATGTTATATATGAAATAAAAATAAAAAATCTGGAGAGGGCCACCCTTATCAATAGGGGGAATAAAAATTAGCCTATGACCTATTCTCAGACCTACCAATTATACCCAAAAAATTTAATAAAAATCGGTGAGCCGTTTCAGAGGATTTCGATAACATACACTGTGACACGAGATTTTTATATATTATATACTAGCGACTCGCCCTCGCTTCGCTCGGGCTCTTCCCTAGATTTAGCACAGGTAAAGCCGCGGGATCTGCTAGTTATGCATATAAACCTTCCTCTTGAATCACTCTATCTATTAAAAAAACCGCATCAAAATCCGTTGCGTAGTTTTAAAGATTTAAGCGCACATAGGGATATAGGGATATAGGGACAGAAAAGGCGACTTTGTTTTATACTATGTAGTGACATAGCAGTACGTTAGTGTAAAGCGGAAGGAAAAAATTAGTCATTTTATATTTAAGTCGTGATACACGTTGCAACGAGTGTCTTAAGCGGTAGCAGTAAAGGAAGTATTATTACACACTTCTACCACAAATGACAAAACCGCCTTATTTACATTAATAGATATCAATTGCAACCGCAATACCTTAGTTTAAAAAACAAAACGTTAACAACTAAATCATTGTAATATTTTTTCTCATACAAACATTTAAATCGCTAATCGCTTCAGCTCCGCTTGTAACTTGGGCCATACATCGTAAATTTCAGTATCATCCTTCAGTCGTTCGTTGCGAGTCAATATGACCACTCTATATTATAATTGTGTAAAAGTGCTGAAAGTGTCTTCATTATAGTGTTATTAGAAGGTGATTATAACACGATGACCTAAAAAGTCTAATGAGGAAATCTTATAACTGAATGTTTATAATCTGTCATTTATTTTTCGTTAACCAATTTAACGAATCATTTTTATCGTTTAATTTAATAAAGTTTTTGTAATTTTCGAGAATACTGTGTGAAGTGAAGGACTTAGATTTACTTGGAATAGTCGTAGATATTTTACGCATTTACATAAAAAGTTTTGCAATATTACGATTTATATTTTTTGTTTGAATTTTATACTGTAGTTACGTACACATATTATGCAGATAATGTTTTATTTATTTCATTATTTATGTAACGATAGAAAGAAGAAAATGCGTCGAATAACTTCCTTTTACTTTATATGTTAAAATTTATTTATTTTTTCTTATTATTTTGCCTTTATTTGGTATATTTCTAAAAATAAGTCCATAAAAAAGGCAGCAAAAGTCTGGAATGTTCTACGAGTTTTTTATTGTAGCATTCGCTGTATTAATTCTTCTGGGCACAGAAACCATACAACTGGTATTGTAAGTCCCGTGTCGATGCAGTATTATTTTATTATGAAAAAATACTTATTTGAACATGAAATATACAGTCCAAAAATATGCTATCGATATTTAAAGACCACAGTGTGTATTTCTTATTACTTTTAACTATCTAACTTTGTTGTATATAACGTAATGTTCACCCCCTAAGATAAAATGTAAGTAGGTAGGTACCAACAGGTGTGAAAATTAAAGTAAAAAGAATTCAGCCGTCAGATTAAGCCATAGTCCTGAAAACATATTTACTAGACGTAATTTTCGCTTTGCTGTTTTTGTAAGACTATTCCTTGGACTATTAAATGTCACGTGACGAAAGTGACGTCAATCTGAATTATCCTTAAAAAATATTTCAGGCAGCAAAACGGAATATGCTGCGTATATATGTACATAGCTTTATGCCTTCAGTTAAAAGGTTTATCAAAATGTCTTTATGTCCAATCAATAGCTTTATATATTCGTAATAACTGACACTTTAAAAATTTTTATGCCAAAACATTTTGCTCAATAAATAACGGACTAAAAGACTTAAGAAAAAAAAACTTAAAAAATATATTTTTTAAAATTTTTAATAATACAAACTATAAGAAGATAATATTATATGGAACGATATTATTTATTTATATACTACATTTAACATTTTTTTATTAAAAGTAAGTAGGTAAGTAGAATAAATAATTATATCAATAGCCTAAGTTCAGATTGCGACATAGCTCGAGTTCGTGTTACTAATCTATAATAGGTATAGAACCTGTATTGTCTATGACCTATTATATATCGACTCACCCTCGCTTATATCGGTTTTTCCCTGGTACGTTTTAATTTTGTAAGCGGAACCCTAATTATTTTTCTAAAGTAAATCTTAAATTACTTATAATATCAGCTATCTGCGTGTAAAAATCACGCCAATATTGTCAACTATTTCATTAACCATAGCAAATGTAGTGGCTAGCATGTAAGGTCGCACACCGGGAGGTCGTGGGCCGCCATGATCGGAATCGGTCGGGAGGATATCATCACATATTGACTGACAGACAGGGAGACAAAAAATAAATTGTGCTTTTCTAATAAGTATTGGACACATTTTGTCAAATGTCTAAGTGGCAGGCTAAATATTGGCATGAGAGATGTTAATTATGAATTATTATATTAACAAGGAGCCTTAAAAACATTCAACACCCTATATCTTAGATACATTTGATATTTTATTACACTTCCGTCTAAAATCTGTGTATTGATGTTCTAGTGATGTGTCTCAGACAGACAGACAGACAAAAAACGATGATATCAATAATCTATTTCAATAAGATTTTCCAAAAAATGTTTAATATACCGACTCGACTAAGTAATAATTTTATGTATTACTTTAACTAATCAGTGACCTACACTATACCTAAAGTTGTACCAATTAAAGACTAAGCAATGGCTGAACACTTTCGACGACACGTTTGGCGTAGTTTGTAGTGACCCTACTTTCTTGCGCCAGCGGTCGCGGGTTCAAGTCTCGGTGGGGACATTCAAATCAAATCAAATCAAATCAAAATATTCTTTATTCAAATAGACTTTTACAAGCTCTTTTGAATCGTCATTTTTACATTATCAAAATTAAAAGTCAGTCTTTACATTATCAAAATTAAAAGCTGTTCTGCTGAAAAGAACCGGCGAGAAACTCAACAGTTGCTCTTTTCAAAAAAATATTTGGTAACAATATTGTATTACAATTTATCTATTTATCCTACGTGAGACACAACAAGTCACTAATCCCACACATTTACATCTACCAGGTATTCCACTATAGTGTAATAAGCTTTATTCAATAACGTATTTTTAATTTTTGATTTAAATTGCCTCAAAGGCAAGTTCAATATGGACTGTGGAATTTTATTATACATGCGTACACCTTGCCCCATAAACGATCTGTTTACCTTTTGTAGGCGAAAACTGGGTGTTACAAGTTTATCCTTATTTCTAGTATTTATACTGTGTATTTATATTCATTTGTTAAACTCGGATTCATATTTATAATGTGTATGTATTTAAACTTATATATTTAGTATATCAACTAGCTGTTATCCGTAACACAAGCTTCCTTCATAGCTTACCTCGGAACTAGACGGCGCTGTGTGCATAATGTCCCAACATATCTATTTATTTGTTGATGTCGTAACAGAAATAATATTTTACAAGATTTCCATTTGTAATAGAATCTTTTATGCATGTTTTGTTTCACGTGTTAATGCATTACGTTAGGTAACTTCTTTAAAAAGATTACAGAAACATCGACTGGTCTTCACTTTACAAGATGTATTAACTTCAAGGATTAGAATAGAATTATTTAGAAATTTCGGAAATGTCAGAACGGTGATAGTGTTTAGTGAGTGAATGAAAAGTTCGTGTTCAAAATGAAGTGCGAGGTCACGATGTTGACTGTCATACCCTTGTTGTTACGCGTAGTGCAAGCGAGTCGGGTCCATGCTGTTAGCTTTCTGTAAGTATTTGAGATACTTTTTTTCTAAGTTTCTAGTTTTAAAGTTTTTGTTAGTTAAGAAAATATTTGAATGAGCTTTATTTACATTACATAAGATACATAACTAGTGCATTAATAAGACACATCGAAATATGAAATAAATTATTATAACAAATAATATCGTCATATAGATTAAAAGAAAGATCATTTTACGCTAATATTTTGCATTATAAATGAAACTATCTTTTTGAATTAGGGAGAACGAGAAGTTTCTCCCGTGACCATGATTGCTGTAAAGCATTGGAAACGTCGGGAACCAAAAACCTAAATAAATCCATAAAGGATAGTTTTATTAACAAAGTAAATATGAACTTAATTTTCGAGATTCGACTTTTATGTATCGATCAATACATATATATAAGCCCCAGCCTTACTTACCCCGGAATTAGATGGTGCTGTATGTAATAATGTCCCAGCATGATTATTTATTTAATTATAATTTTATTTATATTATATAATTTTATTTATATAATTTCATTTATTAAAAAAAAAAAGTTATTAATCGCACGTTTTCAGGTCCAATGCTACATACCAAGAAATGGAAATGAAATCAGAGTCCAGTTTATCTCTTCGAGACATTTTACCAGTGAAGGCGAAGTATTATGACAAGAACCGAGCGCCCAAACTGTCGGGACAACCCACCATAGTGTATTTCCACGTGACTGTGCTGTCATTAGACTCAATAAATGAAGAGAGTATGGTAAGTTTACATTTTAGGTCTAATCTTGCGTTAAGTTTTATTGTTTTTTTCTAGTCATATATAAGGTAAGTAAATTAATATTAATAATAATTATAATAATTATCATTACATATCAAAAATATTATTATATTAATAGTCCGCCAACAAGCATGAGGCCAGCGCGGTGGATTATGGCCTGAACTCCTCGTACTAAGGACGCCCTTGCCCAGCAGTGGGACGTTAAAAGGGCTGAAGATGATGATAATAATTATATTATGTATTCAGCCCTTTATTACGTTCCACTGTTCAGCAAAGGCCTTCCTTCAATACGAGGACATCAGGACTGTCATGGCCAAGTACGGGTTCGCAGATAACACATGTTTTACGAAAATTTGCTAGGTCCTCTCAGACATGCAGGTTTCCTCACATTTTTTCCTTCCTCGTAAGACTGGTAGTAATCAAATTAAAAATCATTCTCACATGAAAATATCAGAGGTGCAAGACCCGGGATTTGAACCCGTTTCATTCGGTTTCCCAAGTGATTGTGTTAACACTGTGTTACAACTGCCCTGGGCTATTTTGGTATTCGTAGCAGTTTATTGATTAGATATCAGATAGCGTGATAAGTGATAGCTATAAAGTGTAATATGTAATTTTAATTCTTCTTAAATACAATATACAGTATAATCAAATTTCAGACTTACGTAGCAGATATCTTTCTCGCGCAATCATGGAGAGACCCTCGTCTTCGTTTGCCAGAAAATATGCACGAAGAGTACAGAATTTTGGACGTGGACTGGCTCAACAAAATCTGGAGACCAGACTGTTTTTTTAAGAATGCGAAGAAGGTTACCTTCCACGAAATGAGTATACCCAACCACTATCTATGGTTGTACCATGACAAAACCCTGCTTTACATGTCTAAGTGAGTTTATTTTTCCATTCTTTTTTCTTACGACTTGATCTGAAACACGTGTATGCGTAACTACCAACTCTATCACTCGCCTTAATAAGAATTAGCTATAATAAGATATACGCAGATACTTTTATTAGGAAAATGAAGTTACAGCGAAATTCCTAGTAACGACACCGAGACTAAATTGATCAAAACGTCCGAATGATAGACCTATCAGTTACCTAGTTTAGACCGACCACAGACCTAGTTTAGATCAATTTATGAAAATCGTGTGTGAGTCTGGTTCTAATATTGCCTAAAGTATGTATTTTTTGGCGATTACCCATTTTTATACTCTGTTGTGTGTTGTAGTTAGAATACTTGTTTCAACGAAAAGTATTATTAGTATATAGCATAAAAAGGTCTGAAGAGTGATATATCCACTTTTACTGCGAAAAAATATCTCACTTCCACGTAAAAATACTTTATAATGAAATACATTATCTTACTTCAATTGAAATAGAGATAGTCTAAAGTCAATAGTCATAAGAAACTTTTATTAACGTGAAAAAAATTTAGTAGATTCTGACTTCCAGGGTGCACCAATAATGTTTAATTAACTCTTAAAAGTCCAGTGAAACAAAATTTTGACAAGAACGGATAGAAATCAAAATCATTACTGTCTTTACTCATGTCTCTCGAATACATGCAAGTGTAGCACCGCTAAGTTTCCAACTCTGGGCTGTGAATAATAAATTCTTGAGCAAAAAGTTGAATAACTTTATTTGTTACATACATACATGCGAACCACTATTAAGTATTCTAATAGGCTAGCACATTCCTATTATATACAGTACTAGCCTTTCCCGCAGCTCCGCTCGCGTTGTAAAGGCTGAAAATAAAAGAAATATTTTTATTTTTTCTCCCGTTTTTGCAACATTTTTCATTGATGCTCCGCTCCTATTGGTCGTGGTGTAATAAATTCGATAAATGGACTATCCAACACAAAAAGATTTTTCAATTTGGACCAGTAAGTAGTTCCTGAGATTAGCACATTCAACCATACAAACAAACTCTTCAGCTTTATAATATTAGTATAGATAATGAAAAAGTAGTTTTCCTAATAAGGTATAATAAGTATTGTAATAAAAGATGCTTCCTACATTTCAGGTTGACGTTGGTATTGTCATGTGCAATGAAGTTCGAGTCGTATCCCCACGATACACAGAGCTGTTCAATGATGATAGAAAGCTGTAAGTATCGCTTATGAATTACACCCTCGAATCTAAAACTATTATGTCTCACTAGAACTGTCCTTTCTTCGGGGCTTAAAAGTAAGCTACGTAGATAATATTCCAGATTCAGATTCGTTCAGCCCTTTATTGAAATTTATGGCTGAAGGAAAAGGTTCAATTTATAATTTTTTCTCAACTTCTTTTTTAAAAAAATAGTAATTACTTGAGTCTTAAACAGTTTGTCATCTTAGATTTCAAATACTATAACTAATTTTTATTTGAATAAAAACAATTGAAATTATTTCAAACGCGTATTTACATTAATCTAATAATTTCTTTCATAAACTACTAAATTTTACGTACTTATACCTACCCATGTTAAAAGTATTTGTTCATTTCAGAAAATCAATTCTCAATACATATAATGTATTTTAATTTAGTGCACAATTCTTATTTGAACCGGTTAAATTGTGAAGACAAAATATTATGTTTTTTTTTTCACTTTCAGTATCACATACGGTCCACGATTTAGTGTTCATTTGGAACTTGACGGATCCACTAGTAGTGAACCCCGACATCGAACTGCCGCAGCTCGATATATCTAATAACTACACGTCTGATTGTACTATTGAATATTCTACAGGTAACATATTTAATACATTTAAAATATAGAAATCTTTATTATTATTTTTTCTTATTTTATAGTACCTATTCAGCCCTTTAACGCTGGGCATTTTTTTTTCAATTAAAATGTAATGTATATAGGTTATACGGCTATAAGGAATTTGTATGTAATTCAGCCCTATTTTTAACGTCCCACTGCTGGGCACGGGCCTCCCTCAGTACGAGGGGGATCAGGCCATAGTCCACCGCGCTGGCCTAGTGCGTGTTCGCGGACTTCACATGTCTTTCGAAGACTTGCTAGGTTTTCCCACACGTGCAGGTGTCTTTACGATGTTTTCCTTCACCGTAAGACAAGTGGTAATCACGATAGAAAAGATTCGCATATGAAAATATCAGAGGTGCGAGACCCGGATTCGAACCCGCATCACTCGGTTATACTTATCGGTTATACTACTACTCGGTTATACAAACGAGCGCGAGTTAAAACTAATTCTTATAATACTTTCTTAAGTTTACGTTTATTATTTTATAGTTTAATGATTAGTTGTATAGATGATAGTTATATGATTAGTTTAATATTTGACATTATAAATGGAACTATCTTTTCGGATTTTGTCGCGAATTTATTATGATGATATTTATCACGGGAGAGATACTCCCGTGACACGTGACAACATCCGAAAAGATAGTTTCATTTAAAACTAATTATAACTTTTACCATATTGTACTTAAAGTGTAATAAAATATGTATATCTGATTTTCCAGGTAACTTCACTTGCCTAGCGGTGGTATTCAATCTGCGTCGGCGTTTGGGCTACCACCTCTTCCACACGTACATCCCGTCAGCTTTAATCGTAGTTATGTCCTGGATCTCCTTTTGGATTAAACCAGAGGCCATTCCTGCGCGAGTCACATTGGGTGTGACGTCGCTATTGACTTTAGGTACTCGTATGTACATTTATATCACTTCTTAATAAATACTGCTTGTAAAATGTGTTTTATAAATAATGTGAAAAAGATGCCTGTGTGATTGCTTTTAAATCTTAAACAGCTGCACAGATTTGGATGAAATTTATATACTACTAGCGACTCACCCTTGCTTCGCTTGGGTTTGTCCCTAGGTTTAGCGTCAGGGAAGCCACAAATTTAAAATAAATAAAATTTTTACCTCCTTCTTTTTTGAAGTTGGTAAAGAAGTAGCCTAAGTTACGGATTATAACATTAACTATCTGTGAGTGAAAGTCCCGTCAAAATTGGTCCAGCCATTTCAGAGATTACCCGGAACAGACAGACAGATAGACGGACATACTTTCGTATGCATTTATAAAAAAGCTGTTAATTAGAAATTTAAAAACGACACTCCAATTTTATTTATATGTATAGATATACAATTTTTTATTGCACTTAAATAATGGAAAGAAATTAATATAAATAAAATTAGATAGCGAAGGTGGATTTATCCCAAGAAGAGATCTCTTCCAGTCAACCTAAGTGAGTTCGAGACATAAAAAAATTGTTCATGGATAGATTATGACTTATGAGCAAGTAAAATTAAGTTTTAACGAGCTGGTTAATACTTATAAAAAGTGCAGGTACAAGAGCAAAGCAAGGTAAGATGCTTTTTTTTAACGTTGGGAAATGCATTGACGCTTACCACCAGGTGGTTATGTAGGACTCACCAGCTTAAAATAAGCCAGTACTACCTACTAAAACCCAACGAACTTCACCCGTCTTAAGAGCGTCGCAGGATTGCTTGCAACTCCGACGCGCCCCAACGTCCTGGCTGGTCTGCCGAAGCAGATCACACAGCCAAAAGGGTTGCTCCACAGTCTACTCTGCTATTCAGAGAAGTATCAGAAGCAATACGCCTGACACACCACCCACCGAGTGGGCCCTCCCTGCACAGCCCACCGAAGTGGGCCCTCCCTGCACCAACCACTAAAGTGGGCCCCTCCTGAGCGTTTCTTGGCTTCGCGTCCGGTCCGTCCAGAAGCTACTAAGCCCACTACGACAAGGTAACTGTCCGTCGGGGAGGAAGGTAAGACACTAGTTCAATATTGTCAAATATCCTCTTTACATCAGTTGCTATTAGCATTCTTCTCTCCATCTGATCACTACTGTCCCTATGTTTTTACGCGGATTTTGTTCAAAATTTCATTTCCGTTTTCTTAGATAATTAGGCTTGGTTACATCTAATAACATCTGTCTGCTAGTGGAAATTCTATTAAAATCAGTCCAATCGCCTTAGATTTTGGTCGAAACAGACCTATATGTATACATTTTCATATGTATTAAGAGATAGAGATAATTTTGACATTACGAACAGGAGAATTGTGTACGCTATTCATTTTATATGTAAGTATTAGATAATGTATATTATATCTTTAGCCCTTTTTAACGTCCCACGGACCTTCCTCAGTACGAGGGGATTCAGGCCATAGTCCATCGCGCTGGCCTAGTGCGTGTTGGCGGACTTCACATGTCTTTTAAAAACTTGCTAGGATTTCTCAGACATGCAGGTTTTCTCACGATGTTTTCTTTCGTCGTAAGATAAGTGGTAATCATGATAGAAAATGACTTGCACATGAAAATTTTAGAGGTTCGAGACCCGGATTTGAACCCGCATCACTCGGTTATCCAAGCGAGTGTGTTACCACTGGGCTATCGTTATATACGTCATATGAAATTGGATTATAGTTTAATTTAGGTTAATTACAGTGTTATTGTTACGGGCTTAGTGTTGACGCTTATGTATGACCTTAGTTCTTCAAACTTTATAATTTTATTATCACATTATATAAACTACTGTAGGTACTTGACCTATTACTCTGGAGGTTATGGGTTCGATTCTTGTATAAAGCAATGAGTAATCTAAGTATACTGATAAATTAAATTTAAGTAACACAATCTATACTAATATTATAAAGAGGAAAGATTAGTATTTTTGTATGTAACGAGTAAACTCAAAAACTACTAAACCGATTTCAAAAATTGTTTTGCCATTATAAACCTACGTTATCACTGAGTATTGAGTAACATAGGCTATATTTATTACTAGCGGAACCCGCGGCTTCGCTCGCGCTAGATCTAGGGACGAAGTTAGTCGCTAGTTTTTAACATTTTTGTTCGTTTGTCAGTCTGTCTGTTAGTCTGTTTGTTTGAAACGGCTAAACCAATTTTGATGGAGGTTTCACTGATAGATAGCTGATGTTATAATAAGTAACTTAAGCTATTATTCGATTAACGATTTTTTAGAAGGCAGTACGCCTTGGGAATGATGTGATCGCGGCCAGGCTATTTCAACATATAGAATTATTGTTAATTTACAATTTAATTTAAAAAAGAGTGAGATTAAGATAAAAAAAATATTAGTCCCGCTGAGTTTCTTTCGCCAGTTCTTCTCAGGTCAGAGGTTTCTTTCCGAACTGGTGGTAGACTCATGACGTTCAGTAAGAGATTGTAACAATTTTTATGCTGAATAAAATATTTTGATTTGATTTGATACTTTTAAATATATAGATGCATATTCAATCATTTCAGCAACACAAAATACGCAGTCCCAACAAAGTTTACCGCCGGTGTCGTACGTCAAAGCTATAGACGTGTGGATGTCTTCGTGTTCGGTTTTCGTTTTCCTCTCCCTCTTCGAGTTTGCTGTTGTCAACAACTATATGGGGCCTGTCGCTACAAAAGCCATGAAAGGATATTCTGATGAAGATTTAAGTAGAGAGCTAGATGCTTATAAGGTGGGTCTCTATACCTTATTTATAATTATTATTAAGAAAAACAACGAAAAATTCAGTGAACTCATATCCAAATTGTTAGTATTATGGTACCAGGTTACCATTTGCCAGTAATATTTATATAATAATGATTACTGGTAATATGTGATTTTATAATGTAAAATCCTAGAGTCCTGACCGATGATGATGTTGGTTTTATATAAATTTATTCGGAGATAGCTTTCAATAAATTTGAATAAAATTAGTATCAACGATTATTTTCATGATTATATTATGTCATGTCAGAACCGATTTCTTTTTATTTATAAGGTTTTTTTGTTTGTTTGTTTTTTTGCGACTCTACTTGCTGTGCCAGCGGTCGCAGGTTCGAGTCTCGCTCGGAGCATTCATTTGTTAAGTACATCATGACTGGACATGATTATTTATATTTATAATATGTATGTATTTAAAATTTATATATGTGTAATATATCAACTATCTGGTATCCGTAACACAAGCCTCGTAGCTTACCACGGAACTAGATCGCGCTATGTGTAAAAAGGTCCCAACATATTTATTTATTTGTGAAAGCATTCAAAGGTCCACCTTCGAAAGTAAATATAAGAAAGGTATATATACAAAGCAAATATACACTTAATTATACTGTAGAAGTCGTTTCCGCGTGGAATAGTGGCAAGAATGCTGGCCGCATTCCCCCGCTGAGTGGCAATGCCGATTCTTTGGGCGAAAAATGAGCCACCTCTCCTGTCACCAGTAGAGGCGATAAGACGAAGTATTATTAAGAAAGGTTAATATATAATATCTTAACTTGCAGCATATATTCCCAAACTCCGTGGACCCTCGCGCCAGTACATCTGCATCACTCCCACAGTACGACACTTTTTGCAACGGCAGAGAGACTGCTGTGTACATCGACCGGTTCTCCCGATTCTTCTTCCCATTCTCCTTTTTCATACTAAATGTTGTATATTGGTCTACATTTTTGTGAATTTTTATCGATGATAAAATAAGAAATAGTAGAAGAAAACCAAAGTAGCTTGTAACAGGCTTTGCTAACAACATTGTAAGCAGGTACAGATTACACATTATTTTAGATTTTATTGATTCACTATAATTTATGTATTCAGCCCTTTTAAACGTCAGACGGGGTACGGGCCTCCCTACAATAGGAGGGTGATTAGGCCATAGTTCACGATGTTTTCCTTCACCGTAAGACTATATCTATGTTAGAAATGATCCGCACATCAAAATAATGGAGGTGCGAGACCCGGATTTGAACCTGCATCACTCGGTTATCCAAGCGAGCCCATTACCATAAGACTACCATAAGTCTACAATATATTATATACTAGCAATATGGCTTCGTCTGCGTTCATTTTTTTAATCGCTACTAAACTTCATTCGATCACTCGCTGGGTTGAAAATCCTCCAAAATTACTCCAGTTTTAATATACTCCTGAGCCGCGCGGCTACCTATTTCATTTATTATGTGCGGCGTGCACTCCTGCTCCTCTCCTGTTATTGTAGTTTCAGTAGGGATCCTTATTTTTTGCTTGCTTATATTAATCAGTGATAATGTAGCATTCAAATGGTGAATTTTTTTTTAAATCGGTACAGTACCTTTTGAGCCAATTCGTTACAAACATACCTACTTACATACAAACCTTTCGTCTTTATAATATTAGTATAGACATATATAAATTATTTTCTAAATATGGAAAGAAATACAAAGCATTTCAAACATTGTCTTAATAACATCTTCATTTAATATTATCGTTGTTGTAATCATCATTTTATTGGTTAATGCGTTTAATGTGATTCATGTGAAGTCCAAGAATAAATCGTGAGAAGTATGATTCATGAATGCTTCCTTTAAATATGTAAGTGCAGTGAAACAAGTAAGGAAATATGTTTGGTAAAAGCATAATTCGAAAAATTAATAATTTTTTTCATTTTTTAATGTAGTTTCTCTATTATAGACTATACTAAAATTGTAGACTGAAGACGATTTTCCCTCACATATGCAGATTTTTGAATGATAGGCTATTTTAATGCAGTTTAAATACTATCAGTTATAATTTATAACTAGGTACTCGTATTCGTATTCGTATCTTAATTCGTATCTTAATAGTCCAGTCTAATTTATTCTAATAGTATAAATTTAATACTATGTATGGGTGTAAAAATCTAACAAAGAGAAAGGAGATGAGAAAATTTTGTCAATATCTTCTTCCTTCCTTTATTATATTAAAAGATTTACATTCCGATTTAATGTACGTGTACGTACATTATTAACTATTATATATTACATTGATGTATACAATATTATGATAATTAAAAAAATATTTTATTTAATATTAGTTAATTTTATCCTAAGTACAGAAAAAAGTGTTGTAATTTTGACTTTATATTTTTACTGGTAATTTCATTAATTACATAAGCGACCTTACGCCACGAATATATAACAGATTAGCGACTCGCTCACGTTTCGCTCGGGTTCGTTCCTAGATCGTCGAGCGAAGCGGCGGGTTCCGCTAGTATATCTTTATAAATTATAGCTTATGTGATATTCTAATGTATAAGCTATATCATTGTAAAGTTTCATCAAAATCCTTTCAGTAGTTTTTGCGTGAAAGAGTAACAAACATACATCCATACATACAAACTTTCGCGTTTATAATAATAATAGGGATAGGGTGATAGATATTGGGAATCGATATCTATATGTAAAACGTTCGAGTTTGGGCTTATGTGATTTGTTTTAACGAATAAAATTAGTAGTAAAAGGGTGGTATTAGTTATTTTATCAGAATGGGGTAAAAGTGTCAAAAGATTCAATACTCTGTTTAATCATTATTATCAAGTAGTTAAAATTTTTATGTACTTAGTAAGTTATATAAGTCATATGTATATACATTCTTTTAGTGTATGTGTAGTGTCCACAGTAGGTTATTTACTGTTAAGGGTTCCGCACATTGTTCGAAAACATCAGAAACTGACTACTACTGAAAGTCAAAATATATTTAAATTATATATTTTGTCTTTGGTATAATCATACAAACATACATTATATACACCTTTGTAATTTTATTTTCTTTTTTTTTACTTTTCCTTATTGATATTTTCCGTATTGATTTGAAAAACAAGGTAACTTGTGATGTTTTTAAAACTGTCTCAGTTTCTAACCGTATGTGTTTACGTATATATTAAATAAGCAACTATACCTATGTAATTATATATTAGAAATATATATAAATATAATTATATAAATAGAAAATATATAATATTTCGTGTAACCCGTATTTGAAAGTTTTATCTAGTTCTAGCCAATACATAGATGTTAAGAAACTTTAAACCTATTCAAATATTATAGGTTATGTATAAATAAATATTTGGTTGTCCATATTATATAATTTATATCTACAATTATTAGAATAAATTATTATTCAATTAAATGTCAAAGAATGTGTTTTATTTGATTTCCCCTTTATTGTCATTTGCTTGTTTTGTTCTTCGAAATAAGTTTGACGACACGTTTGACTCAGTTTGGAGTGGCCCTACTTGCTGTGCCAGCGATCACGGGTTCGAGTCCCGTTGATATCTATTCTATTGTGCGATGGGCACAAATGTTTGTACTTCAGTCCAGGACTGATTAATTTTAGATAGATATGCATTTTAAGATAGATATGCATTTGTGACTCATGTAGGATAAATAGATAAATATTGTAATGCAATATTGTTATCAAATATTTTTTTTTGAAAAGAGCAACTGTTGAGTTTCTCACCGGTTCTTCTCAGCAGAACAGCTTTCCGAGCCGGTGGTAGCTTACCCACAGACTTACAGACTGACATTTAATTTTAATAATGTAAAAATGACGATTCAAAAGAGCTTGTAAAAGTCTATTTGAATAAAGAATATTTTGATTTGATTTGATTTGATATGATAAGTAAAACCTAGGGAGTTTTTGAAAGACATGTGTAGTCCGCCAACACGCACTAGGCCAGCGCGGTGGACTATGCCCTGATCCCATGATGCTCAGCAGTAGGACGTTAAAAAGGGCTGAAGAAGATGTCATATAGGTATATTTACAATATGTATGTATTTAAATTTATAAATGTGTAGTATATCAACTATCTGGTATCCGTAACAAAGCCTCGTAGCTTACCACGGAACTAGATGATGCTGTTGTAATAATGTCCCAACATATTATACTTATGAGTGTATTGTACCTACTAACGACGTCTTTTCTATTTCGGTCGTACTGAGAATATTTTAACTAAAAACCCAAGAAAAAGTTATTATCAAAAATCAACAAGACATTTGACCTCTTTACAAGAATTAATTTAAAATATCTTGCATTTCAAACAATCGAAATAAAATATGAACTCTTACTGCGATAATTTAGGCCTTTGAACAATAGGTTTATCGAAAAATAGTATGAAATCAATATTGCATAAAGCTAAAACTCGATTTTTTTTCAATAAAAGCTATTATTTCGTTAAACGGATTTTGATTTATTTTAATGAAAATTATGTTCTCATCTAAATCGAATTCAGATTATCTTAGAAAGAATCACCTTTTCTATGCCAATGTCTAAAGCCCAAAGTTAATTATATCGCACTGAATTTCGCTAATAATTAGAAGAATTATTCTTCTCAGAAAAGGGTTTATTTTCATATTATAAACATTCAATTGTCGTTATAAATGGAACTATGTTTCCGGATTTTGTCGCGGATTTATTAAAATTTTTAGTTCGAACGACGTTTCGAATGCTTTACAGCAATCATGGTCACGGGTGAGACTAAGGTTTACGTGTTTTACACGTCCCAGGGGGTTATATACTTGCTACAGACAGTGCCTATGTGGTTTTACTTCCCTTATACTATCATAATTTAAATAAACTTATTGACTCTCTGTTACCGACCAATCTCCTTCGTGTCTTCTCCGTTCTACGTTGGCGTAATAATCTGTGCTCAACTGGCACGCTTTGAAGCCATTAACAAGAGAAATGAATTGAATTGACAGTGCCTACCCACAATTAACAAAAAATCCAAAATAGCCTTATTTGTATACCTTATTTGTTATAAGGTACTTTATAATATACTACTTTTTTATATTTTATTATATAAATATCTTAAAAAGTAAAGAAAATGTTTGTTTAACTTTTAAAATTAAATTTTCGACCACAAAATTCCTAAGACTACTAGAACATGACCAAAATTCTTATATTCAAATAAAGTTTCTTTAAACAGTACGAGTATGTACCTACAAATTACAACTAAGTCCTATTCACATTATCATAGACTCAAAGACGCTATTGAGCACTAAAATTAGGCATGCGGTTGAATACATTATTATTTGAAGTCTAGACTTTGATTTTAGATACGTTAAGGAGAAGTTGAATTTTAATTTTAATGTAAACTTTTTTTTATTATACTAAACACACAAACACACGAGTTAATGAAAAATTGTGTTAATTTATATTTAGAAACATTAAGAATGATGGAGAGTTTTGGTTGATTTTGGTTATTTTTACTTCTGTAACTGTATAGGTAATTAAGGGTCTCTCTACTATAATATCTCTTTTTATACCAATACTTGCACTATCAATAATAATTATTACTGATACTGTATACGCCAAGCAATATACACCTTACAAGTACTAATCAAATCATAGGTTATAATCGTCTCGACGGTTTTATTTAGCTTGATTCTAGGTCAAAAGTATTTTTTACCCCTTTCTTGTTAACAGATCTGAATTTGGTACTCACCTAAGTTCTGATGAGAATATAATTGAATGAATTCAGTATCTTTGTAAATTAAACACAACCGCTGTCACAAAATTTGCGATTTTTTTAAATAAATTTATTAATTACCAAAAATTTTTAATTAATATTTTGATAATGTTAAGCTATCGCATCACTCCAAAGGTAAGTCATTTTTTACTGTCATATTAGGTACATTAATTAACGATAAATTTCTGTATGGCTCTTCTAGGAGCCTCATTTAAAGGATTGAATAGAATAGAATTTTTGAAATACGCAATATTAGTTCTTTCAATGTTTCTAGGATATGAGAATAGGATACCTAACCTATACCTATACATAAAATAAATATTTTAAAACTTTCAACAATTAACACAAATATTGCGTAACAAATACAAAAAAATACAATTGATTGTAGTAGTCTAGGTACTTTTTAAAGATGGTCGAAAATATATTATTATTTATAGAAACAAATGTAGGCAAAAACAAAACAGTTTTGAATTTATCCACTGTTGATTTTCTGGATGATCTTTAGGGATCAATGAAAAATGATAAGAGTTTTGTCCTACATAATTATCCTTAAATATAACTAAAATATTTTATATATTAATATATAATAAGTTCAAAAAATTCAGTTACCTTCTAAAGAAAAAAACATAAATAATGTATTCATTGTTAGTATAATTTAATAGTATTCTTTCTTTAGGCTATAGCTTTTTGATTGTTATTTTAAGTTCACATCTTTATGTTTTTAGTGGAAACTTTGCGGGCTTAATTTTTTATTTTATTTTAAGTGTTAATCTATGTTTACTAAAATAAGGCTGTGTGTTCCCAAAGATAAATAAATAAATAAAAATAAATAATAATATATAATAAATATATAATAATATATAATAAGTATATAATAATATTATATGAAACTAATATCTAGCCTTAATCCGCACCACCGCCGAATACGAAATAGACAGCCGAAAATCAGACAATTGTTTACATTTGCATACAAGCAACCGTCTAGACGCTACGTGAACTGACTTACATACATTCTGCACGGATGCACTTCGAATTTTTGTCATTATATATATACAATATAAGGTCATACACCTACAGGCTACATACATGTCAAATTGTATTAGGTATTAACTTAGCTAATATATAAGGGTGCTTGTTTGTTTGAACGTCGAAATCTACTAGTTCAGTTAATCATTATTATTTTTTGTTATATAGTATTTTTATTGAAGGCTATCTTATATTACATAATAATTAAAGAAATATTTGTGCAAAGTAAATTAACTCTAAGACTTTACCTAGTTTTTAGGTCTCAACTGTAGCTAGAAATATACCAAATAGATTTACAATATCTAACAGAAACTTTTTGTGGGTAACTTGTAATGGACTAGATTAAGTTATTTTGGGCCTATTAAATAATATCATTCTGAAATATTAAGCCGTAAAGGAGTAACAGACATACAAACTTTTATATTTATATACTACATAAATTGGACATAGTGTCACATAAAGAAATATTATATGGCAATCGGGTTGTCCAATAAAGCCCTTATACATTGAGTAAATCAAAGCTCGCATACAGTTGAATTTTGTCCATAATTACAAATAAAATTTTTCGAGAACTTACATTAAAATATAATTTGTCTCTCGAAGATATGAAAAAATATTACCTATCAGTTTTCATTTTTTTTTTGATAATATTAAAGCCCGTCTATAGCTACTGAACAAAAAAGTATTGATTCGCCATTATACCATATTATTTCCTTTGAAGCCTCCTTCCTGTAATGTTCATGTAATCAGTAGGTACATCATTACATCAGTATTACATACAAATAAAATTGTAGTGTCTGTTTTTAAGCTTTACAGCTTTACACTAAATGAATATTATGAAAGTTATATACTTTCACGATATTTACATCAAAAAACTATTTTTAAGATTTTTGTCTGTCTAACTGTGACCGCATCACGAGAAAACCAGTAGACGATTTTGGATGAAATATTGTATCTCAAAAGAGAAATCTCAACTAACAGCTACAAACCGGATATAAAACATCACACAGTATGTGAAATCTATTTTGTTTCCGGTCCTTAGAACGCGAGCGGAGTCGCGGGAAATGCTAGTTTGTAAATAAGATTGCAAAGTTCAAAACAAATCTAGTTTTGACATTGATTGAGATGATAAAAAATCTAAATATTCATCAACATTACTATTTACTGTTATAATATCTACAGATGACTTTCTGCATGAACGAACCGCAGTTCAATGATTTCTTTACAGTCGCTTCTTGTTAATACCAAACCTATTAGGTAAGTGCAAAAATGGCTTAACTTAAATTTTAAAATGACTTGTATACGAGTAATATACATTTTTACACAATAAATGTGCTATTTTTAAATAACATATATAAAGTGTAAAGGTTTCTCTTTTTATAAAATTTAGATTATTTGGAAGTGATTTTTTTAGTAATTTCACAGTCTTTGATTTGTAGGTGTATGTATTTAAGTCTTTTTCTTTCTTCTTATCCTTTTAAAGTCCCACTGGCCACTGCTGGGCACCTGCCTTCTTTTATTACGAGATAATAACCAAGTGCGGGTTGGCGGAATTCAGGTTTTATCATTAACTCAGGTTTTAGCTTTCCCGCCGCTTCGCGCGCGTTCTGAAGCCTGAAACTGTCTGGAAACCAAATACCTCCCCTTTGGTGCAACAGTTTTCATTGATGCCTTTCTCGATAAACGGACTATCCAACACAAAAAGAATTTTTCAATTCGGACAAGTAGATTAGCGCGTTCAACCAAACAAATAAACAAACTCTTCAGCTTTATAATATTAGTAGTATAGATGCAGGTTTCTTCGTGGCCTATTATATATACCTTCACAGTATTTTAACTTGCCTTAATATATTCTAATAATATTTCTGGGAGTATATTGTATTTATTGCATTAGGACAAGTGAGCAAAACATTCGCTTTTACGGTTACCTACGTCAGTTTTGTTGTCAGCCTTATAATAATGTATTTTAATCGATATTAACAAATTAATGGAATGATTTAAGAGAGATATAACCAACGATAGGTAAAACAAGTTGTTTATATTGACATTAATATGTAGGTCATCGAATCCATAGTTGATAGTTTTTTTATTTAATTTTATTAATTAGGCACATATAAATAATAGTTGCTTACACCCTACCATATGTAGGTTTTGAGACAACTTTTAGGGTGTCAATATACAACTATTTACAGACTTACAGCTGGGTATCTCGAATTCCGAGATTCTTACCTAATTTAAGCTTAAATGACTGGACTATACACGATACCAGCAACAAAAAACCAATTTTTAAAATTTTTGTCTGTCTGTCTCTCTGTTTCTCTGAAACGATGGTAACCGAAAATTATAATTCAATTAAATCAAATAAATCCAAGAAAAAAACCGAAAAGATATTGTTATTTAAAACTAGTGCATCACTCTTACTTTACTCAGGTTCGTCCCTACTCGTCGGTACGTTCCAACGGTTAGTAATACCCATACAAGATAAACACTTTTTAAATTTAGATATTTCATTTTTTTTACCTAACTTCAACTTTAACAATTTTATATTGCAATTGGTAAGCTAAGTACTCAATTTATTAAGAAACATCCAAAACCTAATTAGGTATATAAATAATTTTTTTTAATATGTTGGGACATTATTACAACAACGCCATCTAGTTCCTAGGTAAGTAAGGATACCAGATACTTGATACACTACATTTATTATAATATATAACTTTTAAATACATACATATAATAAATAGGT
Organism: Boloria selene; assembly: GCA_905231865.2. NCBI lineage: Eukaryota > Metazoa > Arthropoda > Insecta > Lepidoptera > Nymphalidae > Boloria > Boloria selene. The sequence goes on from HG993156.1 coordinate 3,441,298, forward strand.
GTTTAACCTATGACTGTAGTACAAACAGTCGAATGTCCCCAGCGGGACTCGAACTCGCGACCGCTAGCACAGAAAGTAGGGTCACTACAAACTGACTTTATAACCCCAACAATGAGCGTAAGACGAGTCGTAAAGGAAAGACGTAAACGTTTCCAGGAATCGATTATAAAGTTTTGTTCTCTTCATTCCCACAAGGGGAATAAACTTGTAAACTTGTAAACATGTCTTAAGCTACTCATAAAACAGTACATAACATACGCCTCTACATTAATGTATGTCAGTCAGTCCGTATATTTATATAGGTTATTTATTTTTATAGTTATTAGGACAACACAGTTTATTTAAACGAGTTTCGTCGTAAGAAAAATTTGAATCTAAAGTTTCCATTACACTTTTAATGAACATAAACATAGGTTTTAATACAAAACTTTACCTGCAAGAGAAGAAATTATATTTAATGTTATCTCTCTATATATCTATATATCTTCAAGTTATAATTACTATAGTTCATTTTCTATTTCTACTTTAAAATTAAATTTAATAATGCTTACGCACTCAGCAGGTCTGGCGAAGCAGACCATATCAACCATAGGGTTGCTCCCGTCCATTCTGCTATCAAAAGTACCAGGATACCAGGATACCGAGGTGGCTTCCCACTGCGTTGGAATGCCGGATGCTTATGGAACTCCCACCCACCCACATTTTGGGTGGGAACTAGTGATGTTGACATTTGACATTTTTTACAACAGCGCCATCTAGTTCCGTGGTAAGCTACGAGGCTTGTGTTACGGATACCAGATAGTTGATATACTACACATATAAATTTTAAATACATACATAATATAAATATTAACACCCATGACTAGAGAACAAACATTCGTGCTCAACAAATGGATGCCCCCAGCGTGACTTAAACCCGCGACCGCTGGCGCAGAAAGCAGGGTCACTGCCAACTGAGCCAAACGTGTCGTCATTGACATAGCACCTTACCAAAGCGAGTATAAATTTCTAGTCACTTATAAAAAATCCTTACTCTGTTCTAAAATACGCGAGAAAACAAGATAATTACTAGGTCAGTATAAAACGATCCATAATTATCGGCGCTTATTTATAAATTCAACAAAGATTCTATTATGATGCTTATAAATAACGCATGTCTGGAGATACGCGTAAATTTCATATTGACAGACGGACAGACAGTGCAATGATAAGGGTGATTAATGTACTGTGTTATTGTATAGAAATTAATTTTGTTTGTATAAAACGGTTGGGCTTTTCTTTATTAAATGTATCTACTCGCTTTATTATGGGTATATTATCTGACTTTAGGTGTCTTTCGATAACTTGTCATGTAGGTTTCCTTACGATGTTTTCCTTCACCGTAAGACAAGTGGTAATCATGTTAGAAAAAATTCGCACATGAAAATATCAGAGGCAAGACTTGGATTCGAACCCGCTTCACTCGGCTACCCAAGCGAGAGCGTTACCACTGGGCTTCTACTGTCTTAAAAGATTAAATATCTGCTCATAATACGACACTTACGAAAGTAATCTATGATTGATTTTATAACATTACGTGAAATAATTTGAAAGTACATATTAATTCAAATGGAGTCTGGGACATGAAGCTAACGTGCATTAAGAGGGCGAACTCCAAAAAAAAAAAACGAAGCAAGAGAAATGGTCGTAAATCTCAACGACAGCTTACAGAATGAAACTAAAAATAGAACTTGGAATAAACCCGTGTACACATTATGTATATATAACCGAAATTTTACTGTTTTAACACTATCCTTTGGAAATTGGTAATTTAAATCTAATTGCATTCCGACATGGACTCTATATAATACTTATTTATTTAAGAATAATAAAAGGGATTTAGTTACTTTTTTCTAAAATGTACTTAAATTCTTATCTGGTTTAAGAAATGTGTCTCGTTAATATTGGTTATTCGCACAGGAACGTTCGACAGTTGTGTGTTGAAGTCAGATCGGTCGAGATCCTGCTTAATTAGAATTATGGTTTCAAATTTATAATTTTGAGATTTCCTATAAATTGTATTAACCTTATTATTTGTCCTCATGGGACCTTAATAACATCCCAAATTGGTAGAATATGGATATTGGATAGCACGTTGTAAATAAGTAGCGTATAATATTTTTTTTCTATACTATTTATCCAAATACGAACATGATTAAAGCCAACGAATGTGATATATTTAATAATTACTAGCAGTACCCGCGGCTTCGCCCGCGCTAATTTTTTTAATCGCTACTAATCTTTATTCGATCACTGGCAATCGGTTGATCTGTAGATTGCCTGAAAATTTACAAAAATTACTCCAGCTATTTCAGAACCCATCGTTGATATACTCCTGAGCGGCGCGGCTACCTCTCCCCGCTCTTGGCTCCCACTCCCTCTCCCCATTGCCCGCTGTGCTGCGCGTTATTTTATTATTATTATTTTTAAATTCGTAATATCCTTTGAATGGAGTGTCCGATTTGTAGTATCGTAAAAGTTATCTAACTCAGTGCGAAATTTGAAACTTTTAGCACAAAAAATGAAGGTATTTCGAAAAACTTATGAGACCCTTACACCACCTTAAACCGGCCCTATAGAAAAAAAAAACGTTTTTAGCGTACTTTTATCAACAATTAACCACCTTCGTACCAAATTTAAAGTTCATAGCACAAAAGATGAAGACTTTCACACAAACTTGCTATGGCCCTAAGACCTCCTCGATTCGACCCGTCGCAAAATTTGTTCTTTGCGGATGTCAACTAACTATTAACTACCTCAATGCTAAATTTAAAGTTTGTAAGACAAAAAGTGAATAACTGTTATACAAAATAATGAGAGCCTTCATAATATCATCTTAATCCTACCCTGTCGCAAAATTCGTTCTTAGTAGATGTTCACTGACCACACATTATCTTCCCGCCAGATATAAAGTTTGTCGCACAAAAGATAAAGGACTTACATAGAAACTTGCTACAGCTCTTAGACCTCATTAATCCGGCCTTGTAGCAAAATCCGTTATTAGCGGACTTCTACTTAACTACAAAAACTACTTTCCTGCCAAAAAGTTTGTAGCGCAAAAAAATTAATAAATTTCATACAAACTTGCGAGAGCCCTTGGACCTTTTTAATCCAGCCCTGTCGCAAAATTTGTTCTAAGCGGACGTTTACTAACAATTAACTACCTCCCTGCCAATTTTAAAGTTTGTAGCAGAAAAGATAGAGGAACAGCATACAAACTTGTGAGAGTCCCTAAACCACCTTAATCAGGCCCTGTTCAAAACCCATTCTTAAAAGTCTTCTACTGACAATAACTACCGCTCTACAAAATTTTAAGTTTGTTGTACATAAGGTGAAGGACTTTCATTCATACTAACTTGCGACAGCCCTTGCACTTTTCAATCTGGCCCTGTCGCAAAATCGTTCTTTGCGGATGTCTACTGATTATTAAATACCTTCCAGCTAAATTTTAAGTTTGTGGCATAAAAAAATTAAAGACTTTCATACAAACTTGCGAGAGCCCTTAGACCTCCTTAATCCGGCCCTGATGGAAAATATGTTTATACGCGTAGCGAACGATTACAAACTATTAATTACCTCCCTATCAAATTTAAAGTTTTTAGCACAAAAAATGAAGGATTTTCTTACAAACTTTCCAAAGCCCTTAGACCACCTCAATCCGGCCCAATCGCAAAATCCTTTCTTAAACAAACATCTAATAACTTTAAACTACCTCCCTGGGAAATTTAAAGTTTCTAGGACAAAAAATGAAGAAATTAAAAAAAAAACTTGTGAGAGTCCTTAGACCTCCTTAATGCGACCCTGTCGCCAAATTCGTTCTTAGCAGACCCATACTAAATATTAACTACCTCCCTGCCAAATTTAAAGTCTGTAGCACAAAAGATGAAGGACTTTCATACAAACTTGCGAGAGCTCTTAGACCACCTTAATCCGGCCCAATCGCAAAATCCGTTCTTAGTGCACCTATACTATTTATAAAGTACCTCCCTGCAAATTTTCATCTTTATACGTCCAGCAGTTTTTGAGATTTCGTGATGAGTGTTTTTCGCATTTATATATTACATATATAGATTAATAACGCCATCTATGAGAAATCATTACGCATCATTTGATAAGTTAAAACTTAGAACATATTATTATTATTTTATTCTTTCTTAGCAGTATTTTAGGAATTAAATATTCTTTTTTTATGTAGTAAATATATTATATTTTATTTAATTATACTATATATTTTATTTTATATGAATTATAAATTCTTATATTTTAATACGTATAACATTAGAATTTATATTTTTGTTTTAACCTGATGTGAGATGATTTTATTAAAACATACTTTTAAAATTGTTGTGATTTATTGTTAATAGGATATTATTTTTTTTGTAAACGCAAGAAATGAAAGGATTTATTTTATTTATTTTTTATTTTATTTATTTACACTAATACAGAGGTAAATCTTTATGGCTGTATGAATGAGTTCCTTTGCTTCAATATTGACGTGTCATCCGATGTCAGTATCGCTTCGCTAGAGTGGCCAATATGGCGATTTCGATAATCGATTTGTCTTTCAGCATCATTAGAATTTAACAAAATACTCGACAATCCGAATTTTGCGGATATATGTTGTCGACTCGAAATCTTTATTTTTTTATGTTTTATTAATCAGGTAAGGTTTCGATCGAGTCTACCGTACCCCTTGACGAAATTATTAATATAGATATAGATTACACCTTGTGTCCGAAAAACCCAAATATCTTACGGAACCCTATTTTTTTCCAAAATAAAATATAGCCTATGTTACTCGTGGATAATGTAGCTTTCGAATGGTGAAAGAATTTTTAAAATCGGTCCAGTAGTTTTTGAGCCTATTCATTACAAACAAACAAACAAACAAACAAACAAACAAAGTTTTCCTCTTTATAATATTAGTGTAGATAAGACTGAAGTACAAGCACACATAAATTATTGCCCCCAGAGGAATTCGAACCCGCGACCGCTGGCTCAGCAAGTAAGATTACTGCAAACTGAGTCAAATGTATCACATAATATGTATTCACGCCCTTATATCTGAAATCGAAAACGGTACTTTTATGTCTTCGCTGTAGTCTGACCAAAGTCTCTCCAAAAATATGCACAAAGGGTTTGTTAGACCCATACAATGCGAATTTGAAATGAATAAATCCATGTCATGATGCAGTTTTTAAATAACTTATAATATACTTGAATACGATAAAATGATTGATTCTATTGTATTGTATTTCGTCTTTTAGTATAAAGATATTATAATAAGAATTTTTTGAATATACTAGCGAGGCACCCTTGCTTCGCTCGGATTCCCAGTGTCACTCTCACATTAAATACTAATCTAACGACACCTTTCAAGCTAAGTTTAGCCTAATTTGTTACTCCAGGAAAAGTGATAGTCCATGTAGATATAATAGTCATCTGTGTACTAAATTTCATCCTTATCAATAAAGCCCTTGCCCTTGAGTGGCAAACTTTTGATTTGCAAGTATATGTATAAATTTAAGTTTAATCTTTTATAATTAATTATAATATAATATAATTAATAATAAAAGATTTATTTAAGCATGTACAATGTAGGTACATATTTAAGAAACGTAAAGAAAAAAAAAACATTTTTATATTTCTAACGTCCTACTGGGCACGGTTCTTCTGTACGAGAGGGGCTAAGTGCGGGACTGGACTTAATATCTCTCAAAAACTTTCTAGGTTTTCCAAAACGTTCAGATTTCCTAATGATGTTTTCTTTCAATGAAAGCGTCTCTATTAATTATATAATACGAATTACAAATCAAATACAAAACCCCTTATTTCAAGAATAAAAATAAAAACTATGAAACCAAAGTTTGGTTCTAACAACAGTTTCCAATAAATAAAACAGAATTAGAAGGATTATTGCATTACAAAATTAATATCTAGTCAGAAAAGCTAACATAACTGTCTTTTTGGTGAGCTGTCGGCTAAAAATAACGGAAGCGTCGCGTGCGGTCGCCCGCATCTCAATCGTTATTCGCATGGGGGTGGGTTAGACCCCACACGATTTCCTGCACTCACAGCTTTATAACGGTTTATTTATGTGTCTATAGTAATTAATTTTGATAAAGCCATAATTTCAAAATACTATGTGACTGTGAAATTTGTTATTTTATATTCATATATTAAAGGAATTGTCGGAAATTAAATATATATAGTAATGAATAAAACATCATAAATAAATGTGTTCTGACATTCACACACAACGCCATCTAGTTCCATGGTAAGCTACCAGGCTTGTGTTACGGATACATTCATGATCAACAAATGAAGATCCTCCAGCGAACCCGCGACCGCTGCCATAGCAAGTAGGGTGCCATAGCACTACAAACTGAGCCAAACGACTCGTCTCCAATGAAATTGAACAAAATGAAATAAAATTTCCGATAAAGAGACAATTCATATTTAATACCTGGTTGGCTGTTGCAATTTTATTAACAAGTAATACTCGTATTATAAATATTTCGTATAAACTCATGTCACAATGTTGGTCCAGGATGAACTCCGAAAATACGTATCCGATCTTAACGATTTTTTTAAATAAGTGATTTTATAACCAAGATAAAGAAAACAATATAAGTTTACGAATGGCGGGTATTTTATAAAATTAAGATATTAAACAAATTGATTAGTTATTAATCATTCCTATCTCGCAAAATCCAAATCTTAACTCTAAAAATTATAAAACAGTCAAGCATCAAGAATATGTATAATCATTTATAATATATAATATGCATTATGCATACGTCAATATCTGAATATATATGACGAATTAATTCAAATAAACATTTACAGCTATTATAACTATTAGTGTTGCTTTCCAACAGTGAAAGAATTTTTAAAATCGGTTCTGTAGTTTCCGAGCCTATTCAATGCAAACAAACAATCAAATCTTTACTCTTTATAATATTAGTATACACTATAGACTATAAATACCATCAGGATTTGTTAAGATGTTTAAAGATTAAGATGAAAACAACAAACAGCCACCTTAGCTGATATAACATTACAGCTCCTTTTTTAAGTCGGTAAGAACAGTGCAAGTATTACGTTACGACTCATCACCGTTACATTAGGGCTTGATTAGTCCCCTTTCTCTCTCGTGGCATTGGCATTGTACGGGAATTAGGTACGCTGTGACTAGGGGGGCCATGATATGGGTTCCTTGAAACAGGATACTATAGTGTGAAGAAAATATTCCTAAAGAAGTAGTACCTACTTGATTGATGATGTGCACCTCAAAAGTTAAATATATATTTATAATATTATTTTTCCATACTTAGTTTATTTTATTTGTATAGTTAGTAGTAGTAAGTATATATGAAGTTGTTTTTAATAAATTTATAAAAAAATAGATTTTAACTAATGTTTCTGTTGTATATATATTTATATTTATTTCTTCGTCTTTTTTTTAAATAATTTTAAAGCGATAAACTTTTTGTATGTTTAATCTAAATTTTAGTATGAACGGTTATCAGCTTAACATATTTTAGCTGATAAGGTAAAAAAAACGTATGTTAAAGATCACATTTTATTATACACATTACACATACAATATAAAATTTAAAAAAGAACTATCAAAAAAAACTAAATTAACATTATTTTTTGATAAGTTATATCATGTATGTAATATGTATTCAGTCCTTTTAAACATTTAACTAGGCCTTTTTGATAGAAATCATATTCGTAATATCAAAGGTTTGACCAGGATTTGAACCCGTTTCACACAGTTTTACTAACTAGGGCGTTACCATGGGTTACCATTGCCTATTTCTTCAATATTACATTTTCAGGACTTTCCCAAGGAAGAAGTCTAATATGGTCACAGTACTATAGCGCACCGGACGTGAACATTGTCCTTCGCTAGCCTTGGCTCGTATATAACTGCGATTGTACCAATCAGGGCTGTAATGCGGGCAAATTCTTACATACCCTCCAGTTACACCACCTGGCGTTGCTTGCATCGGAGACCCCAATACCTCTACTATTATTGAAAAATTATGTAAAATATTATTAATGTTATACTATTTAATTCAAAAAGCTAACAGCATTTTATTATATATATTCGGTAATTTACAATAATATTAAAACTTAACTGTTAGAAGGAGACAATCTTTGTTCATTGTTAACGGATTGAAACTTCATTTTAATTAGGTTCCATTACGAGTTTTCATCATTAAAGCTCAAAAATCGTAATACAAAAACCATTTCGCAATAAATATAGTATAAATGGTTGAAAATCAACGTGACCCAAATATTCAATTCAACTCGAACGATCAGAAAATTTCTTCTGACCTATTTCCCAAATGGCTCTCATCCTCCAGGGAAGGTCAAAGACCAGTTCGCAAATGTAATGGATTGATATATAACATAATTAAAAATGATTTGTTGAGGGCGAATGACCCTATTTCTTTTTAGTGCTGTGAGAAATATCGTATGGAAAATATTTTTATACATCTTCACTGTTAATTTTACTTACCTAAATATACTTATCGGCTATCATCACGTATTATTATTCGTATATAAAGAAGAATACGTGGATCAATTTTCTAGTGTAAAGTGAGTGAATGTGTACAGAAAAATAAAATTTATTTAAGTGTCTTGGCAGACAGAAAAATCGTTTTGCTAAGAACCATATGCATTTATTTAAAATCTTGACTTTATTTCGACAGTACAAGTTGAGTTTATATTTTGTTCGGGCTAATTCTAGAAACTAAACAGATTTTCACGCGGTTTCCACCAGCACAAGACGAAATTATCTTAGAATGGTATAACCAATAATGTATAAACATATTGCAAAAATAATCAAACAGCGTAATGATGTTTGTGAAAAGACGCTACTACTAGGTGAACTCAAGAGATCGGGGGTTAGTCGCGTGTAAAATAATAAATATAACACTATCGCTTTTAATTCATTCACAATTCGTTAGATTTCACCAGACAGGCCGGCGTCGCTCAACTAATGCCACATAACCTCAGATGTAACGGTTATCTGTCGACGATAATGCTATCACGTCACTCGTTAAAAGTAAACCGTAAATATTAGTTAGTTTCCTGCTTACGTTTTAAGTCCATTATATTTATAAAGGAATGGTTGCTTATTAAATAATATGAATGCTATTCATTGGCCTTTAACTACCTCTGTGGTGTAGCGGCCTAGCATGCACAGATGCACATCCAGAGGTCCAGGGTTAGAGTCTCAGGTCGAAAGAAGTCTAGTTATTAAGTCTTTCTGTTTAGTAAGCCCCAGTAACAGCCTGGAGTTGGGAAGTTGGGGGTGAGTCACCTCCGCGCCTCGGAGAGCACGTAAAGCCGTCGGTCCTGCGCCTTAGCTCTTATCGGTCGTGTCGAGTCATCCCATCGGAGTATGAGATTGACAGGAATAGAGATTGTACTTGTGTCTGCGCGTACACTAGGTCACCATATCTCCTGCGCAATTCGCTAGTCTCTGAGATCAGCCGCCGTGACCGGAATCGGTCGGAGAACATTGTTATTGTTATTTATGGGCGGACTCGATTCAAGAATGTTTAGTTTTTGTAGCTCCTCTTGTTTTGTTTTACATTTACTACAAGTTTTTGTTGAATTTCCTACTTTCAAAAGTAAATCGTTTATCAAATACTAAATATTAGGTGTTACTTGAGGTGCAGTGTCCTGCTCGTCTAGATAAGTGCTGCTTTATATACAATGTTTCTTTTAGTTTAGTCGTCCATGAACTTGTAATACGATAACGACTTTAAGGATATTATTTGAGTAATAAAATTAGATCGAACTGTTTTTTATATTTCACTAGCATTTCCCGCGGCTTTAGCCGTGTTCTAAAATCAAAAACCGAATTTTTACATTCCAAATACCGTGTGTTGTTTTGTAGCCGGTTTCTTCGGTTCGTTGAGATTTTTCAGAAATGAGATATTTTCAAGCAGTAACCAAAAATATAACATTCTTGCCAGAGGGAGTAAGGTTCAGTATGACATGACCTGCGCACTCACTGTCGTCAGAAAAACTAATGTATTTTGTGCCTTTCCTGACCTACCATGCACACAATAATAACTTCAAATTGAACCCAAAATACAAACAGGCATAATTTCATCACAATCTATAAGTTAAACATCTTTATTGATAAAATAAATGCGAAATAGTTTAATGGGTCGGTGAAACCTGCAGATTTTCGATGGGACGTTGATAGTTGCGTTTACCTTATATATTATGTAGTAATTTTTATATTATTTTCTTTATCGATATCTTGTATCGATATTCGACAACACTACACACAGCATCTCTGGTAGTGACCGCGGGCATCCGCTCCTTCGCCGTGGGAATGAAATCGCATCCCTTGAATCATTCTATGTATGTAACGATTGATTGTTTTGATCATTGATTTGCAAAATGTGAATGCACTCCCTTACATTTGTTATATCTTCATGTAATTTTTGATGTTCAAAATATTGAGAATTTTTATATTCATTTATATTTATAATATGTATGTATTTAAAATGTATATATATGTGTAGTGTATCAACTATCTGGTATCCGTAACACAAGCCTCGTAGCTTACCACGGAACTAGATGGCGCTGTAATAATGTCTCAACATATTTATTTATTTATTTAACCGTAAGTGAAGTAAATATTATATGATATCCGTGATTTAATTAAAATAATAAAGTGACGTTGGAACAAATGTTTTTAGTAACAAATTGGAAAATGTTTTACGACGTTTTTTTTCGTTTACACTTTGGATAGTGTGGCTAAAAAAATAATAAATAAATATGTAGTACCATCTAGCTCCGTGGTTAGCTGCGAGGTTTGTGTAACAGATACCAGATACTTGATATACTACAAATATATAACTTTAAATAGGTATATGGGTCAAAATCAGAGAGGTGAGCATTTTAGGTTTTCAAATATCTGAAAAATTATGTTTCCTTTTGAAGAAAACTAACATGACAAGTCTGTTGTGTCATTTGTCATGAAGCCTTTCTGTGAATAGGCACGCACAAAAATACATATTTTTGAAATTCTACCTGTTTATAAAATTAATGCCAGAGTCGTGAGTCACTTCGGGAACACTTTTAAATAATATTTATAATATTGGTTAGTTAACATATTTAAGAATAACTTTCAATAACCTGTAATAAATCTGTTGCTAAATCGAAAAATGTTGGTATTTTGAATATTTTTTAAATAAAAACAATTATTTTTAAATTATTGTACTAAAATATTTCAATCGGCGTAATTTCTACATCGATACTTCAAGTTAATTTAAATATTCTTGTAATTAGTAGTATATTAATATTATAAATGCCAAAGTTCAAGTGTCATTTCATCTTATATATGCAGGAATTAACTCCAACATTACTATTAAGTGATTTATTTGCCGTTTTTGTGATGTTCCCGGAAATGATGAGTGTTCCCAAAATGACGACGACGTTTTCTGAAAGCACATAATATACGGTTTTTGACATACGTTACGCATGAAAATAATATGCATTTATAGTATTATACCTTTATTTAATGTAAGGAACATGAGTATCAAAATTTTAACTTGTAATCTAATAACAATAAAATTTAAAGTTTCAACAAACATTAAATATTAGGAACAAATGCTAATTGCACGCTATTATTAAGATTTCTTGAATAGCAATGCTTAAAATCAAAATTCAAACTTTTTTTGTTTTTAAACTAAACAATAACTAGGAATTAAAATACTATCACATCATACAAAATCACGTAACTAGACTAAAAAGTATTTTGAGTATCATATATATCAAAGTTCGAACTTAAAAGTCTAACAATTACTTTTCGAATAGGTCCATCTTTTCATCAAAATAATAAAAACTACGACTACCGTTTTTCTGTGATTTCGGTGTATATAAAAATTTAACAATTTGTTCGTAGGAGTTCTTTTGAATTTCGTTTACTTTATCTAGGTCTGAAAATGCTTACAGTTTAATTTCTCGCAAAAATCTAGAAAATTGTTTGGTACTGAGACACAGAAGCATTCTGCTATACAATCTTTTCAGGTATTATGTTTTTGATTGCAATAATTTCATCGTCGGTGACTTCATGTAATAACAGTCGAAGTTTTCAGTAAACGAACAAAATCATCAACTGTAATGACGTGTATGTAGGTCATGCCTCTCTCTGTTTCCTTTTCTTTACATTATTTTCAGCTTTCTTTCTTTGGTAATATTCCCTATCTTTAAGTATTTTCATCTCTTTTTGCATTAGCCTTTTCACGATGCTTTTTATGAGCTATACTGACCTGTTTTGATCGTTTTTTCTTTATATTTATCGTTTTCCGTATTACGCGTACTAAATGGTAAATAACTAAAACCAAAGTATCACATTGTTAAGCTTTTTAAAAGCATTGCAGTATCATTTTGCTTACAGATTTACATTTTAGACGCGCTCATCTCATTTTGGGGACGTAGGTCATATCCCAGAACGTTCCCGAAATGACCGTTTCCGAAATGATTATTGGATAAATATTTTTAGGTTACTCTTGATGCCGCCATGTTTGATATTAGATTTTGAGCTTATGAACAAGTAAGTTGAAATATTTATCACAATTTTGTGAAAAGTATACAAATTTTTGAAAAACTAATCACCAAATAGCGTTCACGTAGTGACAGGGTATTAAAGTACGCTTCACAAATCTCAAGTTTAATGATACTTACCACCAAAATCAATTATTGTTTTCCGTAAACACAATATATGGCCGTTTGCTTTGGCTAGCGATCTTTACACTGATGCTTCTTAACTCCACCTAGTATATCTTGTTTATATTACATCGTCGTTTATCCTCCGTGTTCACGGAATGATTGGATAAATGTCAGACAGCATTTGAGTAGTCAAAATATGAAGAAATTAAAATAATTAAAATTTATTTTAAGAATATATTCTTAATTTAATGTTGCCTAAAGCTTATACTAGCATATGAGATTTTTATTTCGTAGTTGTAAATGTTTTTATCGTGCCTGAACTATGAAACATGGTAAAAGGACGCGTTCCCGAAATGATTATTTAGGCCTCTTTTGTTTATAATCAAGTAATAAATTATCATATAAAATTCAATATGTTAAGTGCCTTGTGAACATGCACAGTACCTTTATTTTGAAATAAATATTGTAGTTATATCATTTTATTTTATCAAGAAAAACTTTGTCAGAAGCATAATGCTCACCTCTCTGATTTTGACCCATATACACATAATAAATATTAACAACCATGACTAGAGTACAAGCATTCGCGCTCAACAGATAAATGCCTCCAGCGGGGCTCGAACCCGCGACCGCTGGCGCAGCAAGTAGGTCACTACAAGCTGAACGTGTCGTCGAGGTAACAAAGCAGCAAAGTCAAGTCTAATTTTCCAATTTTTTTTAATTGATTATTGAGAGTCGTCAATAGTGTGTTTACACAAAAAATTTCATACAAAAGAAAATTGTCCTGAATTTTCTTTTTTCTATACCTACATATATAGATTGTATGGAAATATTTTAATAAGTATAATAATTTGAATTATGATATAAAAAATATAACGATGTTAAGAACAGATTATCTCCATTCAATACTATGATATCGTCAGCGGTGACTTTGAACTTTAGGCACTCGAACTCCTGCCACTTTGCAAAGTAAATTTGCAAAATATATTTTATTGCAAGGATCTAAGGTTTATATTAGCATTGTGTGTAGTGTATAAGAATTCAGTTGGTAATCCACATGAGGTTCACAATATTGGCAGTAATTGTTTAATGTAACCGACATTTTGGCGTTTGGTGACAGGTCAATCTTAGTAATAGCTCAGTGCATCTATATGTATAGGCAAAGAAATTATTTACTCTTCCTAAAATACTCTAAAAGTTATTATTTAACCTATTGAGTAATAAAATGTATTGAAATATGACAACATTTATCTTTTTTTTAATTTGATAGCAATATTTAGGCAAAGAACTATTCGATTCTGCTTTACACTTTTATTTTTCATGAAGAAAGGGTTCTTAATTATTTTCTATGAGATATATGAGTATATGAAAGTATATGAAAGTATATGAAATATATGAATTACATGCAAGTTTTATGTAAACAAATCACATGCAATGAAAAGCCATTGAGGCGAGTTAGGGGGACAACGTCCCGGTTGTGTCATTCGAGGTCCGTGACCTTTCCGCCGAAATCTGAGTCCTGTCCTCCATTTATAATAGATTGACAGGACGCGAACTAAAAGATCTGCAATGTTGAATCGTGAGATTGAATCAGTGTAAGTATGTAACATTAACTGGGGTTAGGTCTTTAACAAATCTAGACTAGAAAGATAGATTATATAAGCAAAAATTTTATAACATCATATATACATATATATAACCAACTTTCATAACATTTTTTTTTCAAAATCCGTCCAGTGGTCACAAACATATTGATAGATAGACAAACGAAAATTCTGAAACCTATAGATTCGGCCTATGTATCGATAATAAATCTATTTCAATAAGATTTTCCAAAAAATAATTTATGTACAAAGACTTAATTAGAATTTTATTCCATGTACGTAAATTTAGTTTTGTAATAGACAACGGTTAGTCACTGAAATTTGTTTAAGTAAATACAAAGTGAATTTTGCATTATTTCAAAGTTATATAAAGATATTTATTAAATAAAATAATCATAGATTTTTTCATTTACCTAAAGCTTTAAAATATTACCCGAAAATTAGTTTGCATTAAAAGCATCAAACATACCTATGTATATAAATGAAACAATCTTTTCGGATTTTTGGTTTCCGACGTTTCGAATACTTTACAGTAATCATGGCATATATTAACGTAAACCTAAGAAAGTATGTACCTATGTACAAGTAAATCTTTACCAATTATTATAGTATTACGCAGAGAAGTGCAAAAGATTGAGTTCCTATCTTTATATATATAATTCTACTGTACGTGTGTATGTCACTGAACTCCTCCTAATTGGCTGGACCGATATTGATGAATTGTTTTGTGTGTGTTCGAGTGTATTCGAGAATGGTTTAGATTCACAATTCGGTCCACTACAAAATGTATTTTTTAAAATTAATTTGTTATTTATACATTTGCACAATAAATAAGATATTCAATTATAAATAAGTCGTTGCTAGGCAACGTTGTTTTGTGCATGCGTACTAAAACATTTCACCGGGAGTAAAAGTTTATAAAAATTTTCTATGTGTACAAGACAACGTCTGTAGGGTCCGCTAGTCTACTTTTAAGTCTAGAACACTTTTACTTATATGTATATAAAAGGTATGTAATAACTAAAAATAAATATCGTATAGTAATTAATTGTAATCTTATATAAACCTAACTGTTTATGCAATGTTTACATAAATTTGACTGATAAAATGTACAAAGACTCTTAAGTATTTATAATTTTTCTGCTAAAGTCTATATTTATATAAAAACACCTATTTATGTAAATATATACCTATCTTAAATCCTAGTAGAGCTGCGTAGCTACAATAAACACTAGCATCGTTATTACAGTTTAAAGTACCTTCTACTTTAGTTAAGTCATTCAGTTCTTCAGTTATGATTTGATGATTCTATTTATTTAGAGTATTAGACGAGTTATATAAATTGCGAAATATAATCTAATAAACAAACTTTAAAAAAATGTAAGCGGATTTTACATAAATTGAAATATATGTAGTGAATTAATTAATAAAAATAATTAATTAGTAAAATCGATTCTCAATCGATTTTTTTTTTGAAGACGATCAAAAGAGCGATTATTAGGAATCTTCACTTAATACGTTTGCTTAAAATTTTAAAACACGATTGCACAAACATACAAACAATATATTAGAGTTTTTGTAAATGTTTATTTATTGCTCCGATTTTCGTTACTTACCTATTTTTTTTTGTCTATTTTTTAATCAATTAGTTTTTCGGCCAAATTAACTTAGACTAGACTATAACTCTAGTCATAGGATTATTTAGAATATTCACGATTTATCTTTAGATTCTATACTATATCACGTCATACGTACTTTTTGCGTACTGGCTACCAATTTTACTAAAATCAAAAATATTAAAGTCTATTTGCTTGGTTTTTTACCTGCATTTTATTTTAAACCTATACTCTCTTAAGATTGCTAGCAACCTGACATAATTAAGACCTAACTCCGCTTTAGTAAAAGTATCAAAATAGTCTCTACGGCTATTATCATAAGAACTTTAGGTAACAACATCAAGCATTAAATGGGGGAGAACCAAAAAAATACTCGGTACAGGTCATTGCCGTTCGTCCTGTTAGGGTTCCTGTATGAATGACCTTAGCAATACAAAGAAAATGCACGTGTGCGAAAACAAATAACGTATATATATTATATACATACATATATATGTATAATTGTGTGTGTGTCCTGGCGTCACAGTGTCTAAAGATGAGTTTTGCTGATAAGTAAGTAAGATAAGGAAAACTAATTAGTCAAGCCTCTTGCTCTATGTTTACACCTCACTATAAAGAGTTTAAACAAAACGGAAGTCATAGACTCTACATTCTACTTTTTACTATATATAATATTAAAGAAAACTAATTAATTTATCAAAAAAAAAATTTAAATATCATATGAATTAATTGTGCTAATGACTTAGATAACATTTAGTATCATTAAGCAATAAAATAAATATTTCTCGAGAACAGACGGACAGGACTGTCAATCTTTTTATATATAACTGCAACTTTGACATGGTTACTGTGTAATGATAATGATATTGGCTTATAATAAATTAAGCCGGTGAATACAAGATAAAACATATTATAAAAATAATTAAATGTACTTATCAGGCTTGAGTATACGCGAGGCGATATCACAAAAAATTGACACTTAAAATGAAATGTAGAGAGTTGATTTTGAATTACCTTAAAATATGAGTACGATGATTGAATCTCCTTGCGAGCTAACGTAAGAGATTTTTCGCATTGTACTTGGACGATATTTTTAAGAAGTATATAAATGACGTATGTAACTGACGTATTAGAATTGTTTAAATAATAGATATAATATTTATATCTCATTGACTAACTTCAAAAGGCATCTTTATTTTATATCAATCTTATATTTAGACGAAAAAAATATATATTATTGGCTTTTTTTAGAACTTTGGCTCTCGATGTTTAATTTACTTTTAGAAATATGCAAAACGGAATATGCAATAAAGAGTTGATATGTAGGAAACTGGCATTAACAAATATAAAGTAAAAAAAAGTTAATATTTTACCCAAAAATATTATGTATGTATAAGTCATTTTTAATTATAAAGTAAAAAGTATTTTGATGAGTAGAGCTTACAAAATACTCACATCCACCATTTTGCCTTTTAATATCTAATAACATTTTGTAAATAGGAGAAAACACAGGGTCGGACGAACATACATACCTGTATAATATATATTATATAATATACAGGTCAAACACATAACCCTATATTTGACTTCGCTGCCGTAGTAAGGTAAAAAATATTTCTTATATTTTTGGTGATATTTTAACTAAAAAGATGCGATTATATCAAAATCACTATAAAAATAATTATTTTATTTCCGCTGCAATTTATATACGTCTACTATATTATAATTATTTATTAAAAAAGAGTCACTTCGTTCATAATAATTAGTAAAATACCGCATATCAGTATTAGTAGTACTTCTTAAATATACAAATATGAATCTATTTAAATTTTATATTTCTGTACTTATAAAATCACATTTGCGAAGTTTTTTACAATAATATAAAATATAATACATTTTCCATGATAAGATTTTTAAACTTAGGTCGTTTTGCTATCAGACCAAAGTTAAAACTTATCTAAATAAAAATCGTCAGTGCACAATGGACACGTATGTCTAACCCACGCCTTTCAGTGCAAACTCGGTCCATCTCAGACTTAGTTGATCAGTGGCGGCTATAACGCGCGGGCGTCCCATCACGGTCCGGGGTTCGATTCGATAATCGAGCTTTTTATATGAACGATGTTTTATATAACACAATATTACATCTAAACCTCAGATATAAAGATTCTAAAGATTCTTTTATACATGTGACAGTGTGTTTTTGGTTGCTTTTAATATTCTGGGTAATGTATATTTTTAATTTAATATTTAATTTATTTAAACTATTTGTTCTATTATTGGTTAAGTTTAAATTTTATAAGAAAGTTTATTCATAAATGACGGTTATCATGATAAGTAATACCTTAGAAACTATTTTTTTCTTTGTACTAGCATATTCATAACAATAGTACAGACATACATTCGGTTAGCTCTTTAAACAGAATACTTTCTATTACTAATATATTTATTATAAAAAAAATATAACAAAGTTAATGTAATTTTAGGTGAAATATTAATTTCGGACTATTTTTCTCTAATTTAAAGAAAAAATTTATCAGTTTAAAAAAAATGTTGGTAGGTTATAAACATTAAAATTGAAAGCAATACACAATAACGTTCATTAATATTTTGTTTTATTCAGACAAGTATCCATAATATATGTATATACTATATATATTGTCTGATTATATGCACTTTTTTTATTTCACTACAGAATAGGTACATTTTAAAGAGATTCACTTTAATCATTTAAAGCAATAATAGCTATCATTGTTTATAAATAAATGTTCCAAATAGTAACAACACATATATTAGTACATTGATATTGAGTTATACGAGTACAATTGAAATAAATTATATTTTTATCTTTTTATTTCCTTGACTTTTTATACGATTTTTATCGTGAATTAATTTCGATAAATCTCTTGGAATGATATATCTTATGCTATTCTAGGCAAAGCCTGGATAAGTGCCTAGTATACGTATAATATTTTCAATTGTACGAAGGTATGTCCATATGTTTCAAATTTCAATTATATTTTTATAGTGCGTAATGCGTAATAAAACTTAAAAGTTCCAGTACATATAAGAGCGGAATACTAACAGTTGCATCACGATATTTAAGAGTAGGTACTACTAATACGCGTACTAAAAATATTGTCAGGTAGGTATTGTTCGTATTGGATATATCCGGATTATTTTTTCTCTTAAGATTTAAAAAGAAGACATTTGTATGAAAATCAGTTATTAATCATAGTTTAAAACTATGCGGGCAGAGCCGCGAGCTTCAACTTAGAAACAAGACAATTTGATAAAACTATGAAAGTCCAAAGTCCGCCGGGAACGATTTTGTTACAACCCTACTAATAGAACTTTTTACTGTAGCTTGCATTTGATGTACATGTAAAAAACAAAGCAAAGACAAAATATTGCACTGATTTTATATTGTTTCTTAGTATTACTGACATAAGAATTTTCTAATTAAGACTACTTTTTTATTTAGAAAAAGAATTTGGGTTCCTTTAAAAGGTTCTCCTATACCTAGAACCAAACCCGAGCGAAGCTAGGATAAATACCTAGTATTATTAATGTACTTTGAAAGCTATTCAAGAAATTTTAGCAATTCAATTTAAGCTGCAATACAATTTGTTGTATATAACAATACATGTTCAGATTTTGATATTTAATTTTGTCAATAACTATTCAATTAATTCAATACAAATAAATTATGTGATATGCTTTCAGTATCTCATCCGTATGCTCTAAAAATAGCTATCTATTTATAGACGTTATCACATCGACAGACATAAATCCTTTTATATATTTAGTTTCTGGTTATGAATACGTGAAGATTTATTAAATCACAATGAAAAAGAATCTAGCGGCGATTACTCTTCCTTTGTAAAGGTATTTCTATATTATAAAGCAAATCTGAGTTAAATATATAATTTGGCTGAAGTATTTTATTACAATTTTAAATAATTAAATTCGATGGTTAAACAAATATTTAAAGGTAGCAAGATGTTGTTTGAAGTTAGACGACATTGTAGAAATATTTCATTGTTAAAACGTGCAAAGCCACAGGCATATACTAGTTAATAAGTAAAGTATTTGTCACAGTGATAAAAAGTAGACCAGCTTTTTACTAATGCATATGAAAGTATATACGGTAAACTTACATAAAAAAACTATTTTTAATATTTTTGTCTGTCTGTTGGATCCGGCTAATCTTTGAAACGGCTGGACC
Organism: Boloria selene; assembly: GCA_905231865.2. Taxonomy (NCBI): domain Eukaryota; kingdom Metazoa; phylum Arthropoda; class Insecta; order Lepidoptera; family Nymphalidae; genus Boloria; species Boloria selene. The sequence goes on from HG993156.1 coordinate 3,461,499, forward strand.
GATTATAATGGAACTTTCTCTCTTAGATAGCTAATGTTATGAGGAGTTATGATATTATTTTATTTTAGAAATTTTATATTATCCTGTAGTCCACGCGAATGAAGTCGCAGGCACAGTTAGTAGAAAATAAATAGGAGCTTATAGAAAGAAATGGCATTGTTAGCACATTACCTATAATCACTACATAGTATAAAACAAAGTCGCTCTCTGTCCTTATATCCCTACGTATGCTTAAATCTTGAAAGTTTAAAACTACGCAACGGATTTTGATGCGGTTTTTTTAATAGATAGAGTGATTGAAGAGGAAGTTTTATATGTATAATAACAGTAGGCTATATATTTTATACCGTGCGAAGCCGGAGCTGGCCGCTAGTTAATTATAAAGTTATTTAGAGACTGTGAAATGTAGTGAATTTTTTTTCGTACTACATTTTTTTGGCAAGGTCGCGGCAGAATTTATCTGACAAAGCACGTGTCACCGCATTTTAGTGGAATCTTTATTTCATAAATCTTAACGTCACACCCACTGTGAAACGTATGTGTTCCGTAATTTTTGTTCAAGATACTCGCATGCTCATTACTTCCTTAGATTTACGCGAATATTTTAACTAATACTATCTTTTCGGATTTTTTCACGGATTTATTTAGATTTTTAGTTCACGACGTTTCGAATGATTTACAGCAATCAATCAATCATGGTCATAGATTAAGATTATAGATGTTTCAAAGTCTGTATACTGTTGCTATGGATAATGTACTCACAAAATTTGCAAAATTTTATTTCAAAAAATAGTAAAATTTAAGGTACTTTGGTGTCATTCATCTGCAACATTATCCGAAAAGAGAGTTTTCTACAAGATACGTTTATTTATCTATCCGCACTGCTTTTCCTTACGAAGTTTGAGAGAGGTGATAGAGTCGATTTACCTTGTACTAATGGAACAATGCGTACTAAAATTTGCCGTATAGAAAAGAGGATAAAATTAATAATAATATCTTTAAAGAACCACGGTTATCTAAATCAATAGTTTTTTGTATTAGATTATAATGAAGTAACCGGCTCCCCTACTATAATACGACATTCTTGTTGCAAACTAGAATCCAACTTGAAACCGCCGATTGCAAGAATCAATAACCAATGAACCAAATCGTGAAATGTACTACATTTACCTATATGATAACAATTCATCCATAATCCTTACTAATATTATTATATTCTTCATTTTTTGGTTTAGTTACCTTTTACGCTGCAACAGAGGCATAATTCACGTGAATTGAATAGCCTATCATACTCCAGGTCTATCTATTCGTTATTATTATAATCGAATTTCAAATCGATTCAGAAGTTTAGCGTAAAGGTGTAACAAAAATGCAAACCTTCTAATTTATAATAGTAAAATGAGTATTACTATTAGAGAAAAATCATCTATTCCCGTAGATAAAAAAAATCTCGAGAATCATTCGAGTATCAGAACAAATGCATCATTATACTTCTTGTATTTTTACTCGTGACAAGAGAACCTGTAACCTTCTCCTCCTTGGAAAGCGACAGTCACACACACTATTTACTAGACTGTTATTATTTTGTACACTTTTAAAACTATTACTTTCTGTTATTATCTGTAACAGTTTATTAGGCATTCAATACACTGACGGACTTTCTATACTTTCCTATGATTATATGAATATGAAATGCTTAGTCTGGTCTAACTAGTATCTAGACCTAGAAGTTCGATTCTCGATTGTAGTAAATATTTAGAAATAAAAATAATGTAGCCACGAATCTAAGAAAGTGTACACTATAAATTATTTTTCAAGTAAAAAGACACCTCGCGCTTGTAATGTATTAGGGAATATTCCATCTATAGAATTTCCCAAGCATTGAAACATAAACTTTTATCCATTTGTCTACCACAAAAATCACTGTACAGATTTGATTAGATTTTACTTTACACTAGGAAAGTATTCCCAGTGAAATCTACATTAAACGTTAAAAAGTTTAAAACTTAAAATCTAAGAAGAAACCCAAACGGAACGAGCGTAAGTTATTAGTGTATATTATAATTATAATAAAAAGTTCCTATAAAATAGTTGAAAAATTGGATAAAAAAAAATTTACAACGTTCCCGCGTTCAAAGCTTTTACAAACATTTTGATTAGATCACACAATTTAGGGTCGATGTAATTGCCTCTAGACTATTTGAATGTGAAACAAAATTGCAATGTAAATGAAAGAAAAAATATAACACTTCCGCTAAGTTTTTGCACGAGTTCTTCAAAAGAATCAATATCTAGGTAATGATATGCTATGAATTTAATGGTTATTCTCATATCTTTGAATATTATAATAAAACTAGCAAACCCGGCCCCTTCACGTAAGTTAAAATAAATAAAACTTTTTTTTAATTTAATAAAAATATGGCTAAGTTACTACTTATAACATTAGTTATGTGCCAGTTAAAGTCATGTAAAAATCGGTACATTCCAGAGATTAGCCGGAACAAAAAGACAGATCTACATACTTTCATATGCATTTACTGAAAAACTGTTAATTCGAAATTACAAACAGACTCTTCTATTTTATTTATATATACTGATGTATTGATTTTTAAAACCTAGGCATAAATCCGAGCGAAGCAAGTTTGAATCGCTAGTCGGAAATATGTATTGATTTATATGCGTGAATCCGAGCAAAGCAAGGGTGAGTCACTAGTAGGAAATAAAATGATTTAAAAATTAGAATTTTTGTCTATCTGTCTGTCTATATGCGCATCACATGGAGACCATTGGACAGGTTTATAAAATTTGGAATAATGATACGATGAAATGAGTCAACTGCAAATTCTTTTTATTGCGTTAAAATATGTCATCTTTGAGAAATTTATACTAAGGTCTAAGAATTAACGTATATATTATAATATTTTGGGATATTTACACACGGCACTATCTAGTTCCACGGTAAGGTACGAGCCTTGTGTTATGGATACTAGATGGTTGATATACTACACATATATAAGTTTAAATACATACATATTATAAATATAAACATCCATGACTGGAGTACAAACATTCGTGCTCAACAAATGAATGCCCCCAGCGGGACTCGAACCCGCGACGAAGTAGGGTCACTGCAAACTGCGCCACGCGTGTCGTCAAATAAATATATAATATATAGTCAAATAATTATATATGTAGAAGGAACGAAGAAGATCTAAGCGATGGTGAGTCGTTAGTTCTACTAACTTCTTCCTTGAAGTAAAACCTATGCTGTACGCTTCTATTTGAGATTAAACCGAACATACGCAAGATCAGAGCAGGGGGAATTTTATTTCTGTTCTACATCCTCCTGGCTATTTCCCAAATTGCTTGGGGTCGGCTCAGTCAGCATACTGTTCGGATTTGGCAAAAGTTTTGCGATCGGCTGTTTGACTGACATCAACCCCCATATTTAAACATATATAAAAATACCACTTATATAAATAAAACCGTTTAAAAATAGGCAATTTAAAACATGAAGCCGAGCGAAATATCTCAAAATGAAACTGTTCTATTTTAGTTCGATTTATACATTAATATCGTCAAATGGCGACGGCTCGGAAATAAATCTAAATTAGCTTTAAGCTAAGTTCTGGAAAACTAGTTAAGTATATATTTTTAAATGATTAATAGTAAAATAAATGTAATGAGTGTGAGCCCCTTTTTATTGGCGACATGCCAATAAAAACGAGTTCACACGCATTTACCGGGGGTAACAGATTCGATTTTCGCGTCGGGTAAACTATAAATTATTTGATCTACTGTCATCTTATTCGCCATAGGTCATAGGTGAGTAATTGAATGTTTTGTTACTAATACTTATGTACTACTTACATAAATTTCATCCCAATAAGCTCAGCTGTTTTAGAGTAAACGAGTAACAAACATACATACATACATACATACATACATACATACATACATACATACATACATACATACATACATACATACATATATACATACATACATACACACATACATACAAACTTATAGTAATTATAGTAATGATATAAGAATATCTAAATTCTTTCCATAAAAACTTGTAAGGTGAACGCACTTTTGAAGTATCGTAAATAATCTTTAAACAATATAACCGTTTTGTTAAACTAAGAGTAACTTGTAAAATATTATCGGTACTTAACTCTAAGGCACAATATGTTAATGTTTAAGCCAGACACGTCATGATGTCACCCAATTACTCACAACCATATTTCTGCCCAATCCACTCATACACCTAGGTCATGAACAAACGTATGTAATATTTATAATATTTATATATAACATCTATATAAATAAAATGATAGAGGTCTGCAGTTGTGCGCGCATCACGGAAAAACTACTGGATAGATTTCAATGAAACTTTCTAAGTTTTATTTCTTAGACACTTGGCCCTTATCAAAAAAAAATGATTGCGTTATCTTCATTTAATAAAAAGTTAGTGGGGCAAGCGGCGTAGCGCGCATGCGGAGAACTTTGTTAATATTTCAAGCAACGCGGACGAAGTCGCGGGTATCAGCTAGTGTAATATATAAAAGGACGAAGGGATATATGAAATGCCTTCTGCTGTTAAATAATGTTTGCGTCCATTTTAAAATTCATATTCATATAATTTGGCGTCACGTTTAGCTCAGTTTTAGTGACTCAAGTAGTCACTGGTACTGGTACAGTACTCAACTAGTACTGGGCCAATGATCGCGACTTCGCGCTCGAGGAACATCCGATCGTCCCTATTCATTTCGGGTTTCTCCCTAGGCTTATCAAATCAAATCAAATCAAAATATTTTATTCAGAATAAAAATTGTTACAATTTCTTACTGAGCGTCATGAGTCTACCACCAGTTCGGAAAGAAGAAACCTCTGACCTGAGAAAAACTGGCGAAAGAAACTCAGCGGGACTAATATTTTTTTTTATCTTAATCTCATTCTTTTTTTAAATTAAATTGAATATTAACAATAATTCTATATGTTGAAATAGCCTGGCGGCGATCACATCATTCCCAAGGCGTACTGTCTTCTAATTAACAAAAATGAAAACCGACTTCAAAACGCTACAAATCGAAACTAAAAAGAAAAAAAAATAATTTTAATTACTTAGTTATTGTTGGAGTCGGTGCCAGCCAAGAAGGAAAGTTTTATCCTGCCTTTGCAATGAACTTTCGTACGGATATTTTGATTATATTTACAAATTGATACATTAATTAAATTGTATTAAGATTATTTTGCTTTGGCTGGCACCGACTCCAACAATAACTAAGTAATTAAAATTATTTTTTTTTTCTTTTTAGTTTCGATTTGTAGCGTTTTGAAGTCGGTTTTCATTTTTGTTAAAAAATAATTTATTTTAAATTTTTTTGTGGAAATTATTATGTTTAAATAAAATATTGGAAGGCTAACTAAACTACTGCTCCAATAAGTCAGAAATAGAAAGAAATTTTTAAAATCGGCCCACAATTCACGGAGAAATCGATGAAAACACATAAAAAACAACTGTTGAGGAATTTTACCTTCCATCATCAGCTCATCCACATGAGATGATGATTTTCATACGTAAAAGCTTTATCGGGTTTAGAAAATATATCGAAAACATAATAGGTGCCTGTAAATTTTGAGAGTTGCCTTCGATTTCCCTGGGATCCCATCATCAGATCCTGACTTGGTGACAATGGGACCACCTCGGAACTTTACCCTACCAATCAAAAGAAAAATTTTTGAAATCGGCCCACAGACGGCGGAGTAATCGGTGAACATACATAAAAAAAAAAATACATACAACGGAACATATAACCTCCTCCTTTTTTTAAGTCGGTTAAAAAATCGTTAATCGAATAATAACCCTTAGTACACAAACGTCCCTTCACAATTTTTTTAAATTTGGCAATAGAAGCTTTTTGAACGTTTTCTGGGATCCTGTTGTATAGGCGTATACATTGTCCATAAAAAGCCATGAACCCAAACAAGAAAGCCAAACAGTTTTTAGCCATGTCTCTAAAAAACGGGGTTATCAATTCTTATAAGGTCTTATTAAGAACTAGCGACTTAACCTTGCTTTTTTCGGGTTCTTCCCTAGATTTAGCACGAGCTAAGCCTTATAAACCTTTCTCTTGAATCACTCTATATATTAAAAAAACTGCATCAAAATCCGTTGCGTAGTTTTGAAGATCGAATCATACATAGGACAGACAGACAGCGGGAAGCGACTTTGTTTTATACTACGTAGTGATGTACTAATATATATAACAACCTGTCACGGTGTTTGTGGTCGCTTGTCTTTAAACCTGCTTGACCGTCTTTAATGATTTTTTAGCATTTGTTAGGTATGAGAATAAGCCGTAAAGTATTTTCAACCCTCCTACCCCCACCCTCTATTTTATACGACAGAAAGCTTAAAATAAAACTAAGAATATATTAGTTTCATATTTTTAAATAAACATTTGAAATAGTTCAATTTGTATCATTAGGTAAATGTATAAGAATTCTCACAACTTGCCAAATACGTTAGTTTTAACGTCGTTCTTAAAAAGAGTAGATTCGTAAGTCCTACCTTAAGTATTATAGTTAAGTTATGTTATCAATTTGAATGTAACGATTTATGAATTATCAAAATCAGTTAACTGTTTAATATTTACATGAGAATATAGGATCAGACGTTCATACATATGTGCAATTTATGTCAAACACATAACCCTTCTTTGGGCTCCAAAACAGTCGAGTAAAAAGAGGATGCCAGTTGAAAGTAGGAAATCTAAGTCTATAATAACCTAGCTTTTTACAAGCATTTCTTGTAAATAATTATTTGGATTTTAGCAATAACTTACAAAACACTAAGCAGACTGACAAGAAAAAGCTGTAGCAACAAACATATCGAACTTAATTCTAAATAATCGATGACGGATATATATACAAAGCAAAGAACATAAATTTGCCTTGCAACATTATTTTTATATTTGCGATAAATAACCACCTATCTAGTGGGTGGATCTGGCCTTCTACATTGGATGAACGAACTCGATATTTTTAAATGTTTAACACCTGCCTAGTTCGCGAACCGAGATTTCATTATTGATTGTAACTCAGCTGATTTCTCGCGAATCAAGGCGATTGACGTTGTATTGCGCACGCGAATATATCACATTCTTTCTCTCAGTTTCTTATTAATTTATTTAGAATAAAGGAAATTACAAGTAAACTTAAATATATATAGTTTCTTATTTAATTTTTGTGTTGGACACTTTTTGTGAACGTATGTGAAGTGTTTTAATTATAATAATAACTCGCTCGTGAAAGCCCAGTGGTATCGCGATTGCTGCGAAAACCGAGTAAAGCGGGTTCAAATCTCAGATCTTGCACATTTGTAAGTTATTACTATTTCCAATAAGATTACCACTAGTTTTTTTGGAAAACATCGTGAGGAAAACCTGCATATCTGAGAGAACCTAGCAAGTTTTTGAAAGACATGTGAACTACACCAACCCGCACTTGGCCTGATACCCCTCGTTTTCGTCGGGCCCACCAGTAGGGTTTAAAAAAAGAGCTTAGCTTATTCAATAAATAATACTGTAAGACCAAATTTCAAATTATTTATACTAATATTTTTTGTTACAGGTTCTGTAAAACTTCGTGGGATCAACTCTATATAAGGCGTTTTCACAATTATAATTTTATTTACGTATAATAAAGCACAACAAGGCGTAGTTTAATTTTTTTGTAACACTCGCAATAGAATGCAAGGTGATGAAAGTAAGAATATGGGCATAGTGTTAGAGTGGCGGCTCTATAGCTATGGTCATTATTTTGTATGAATATGAAAGGAATTTGCAGTGTTATAGAATAAGAAAACTACTCTATCGTGCGTAAAGGCATAGCTTTTTTAAACTTACGTTTATTTAGGACGAAAAGCTTTCGTTATATTAGGGACTAGACGAACTTGGCTCTTTTTTCCTTCAACAATACTTTATATATTTAATATTTTTTTCTAATATACGTATAATTTCCTATATTTTAAATTAAATTGTTATTAAAAATCATTTAAAATTCCAGATACACGACGCCACAATCATTTCAAAGGTCTAAAAGTGATCAACTTTCGGTTTACCGACAAAGTACTTCAGAATGAAGTGGACGAAGCCATCCTTAATTTACACATTCAAGAAATAGAACCTAAGCATAATATTACCATAATAGAAGAACATTTTACTATAAATATCCAAGTGAATAGAGTTACTAGAAATAGTCAGGGAAGTAAAGCCTCTGTACCATATGCTGAGAGTGCGATTAAGATGACAAGGAAAGATTTGAAGGTCGGGAAGTGGGTTAAGGTGAATGTAACTAATATGGTAGCAGAGTTCTTCAGGTTGCCGAGAGAAAACCTGGCGATCGTAGTGAGAGTACAAGACTCGAAGAGTAGGATAAGTTTGGTGGTTCCTCACCCAAGCTCTGAATCAAATAATGCTTTGGTAAGTACTTTTAACAGTAAAATAAACACTTTGCTTTAATCAATAAAATGATGATTGTTTTTTTTTCATAGTATTTTTTTTATAATAAATAATATTTTATATTAAACGATAGTTCCTTAGATTTACACATAATATTTGATAAATAAAATATTCTTTTAGGATTATTGTTTCTCGGTTTTATGTTGATTTTTAGTTTAATTTCGAATATAACAGCAGATAGGAAAAATGTCCAAAAGAATAGTTTTTTAGATTTATTCACTTAGTTATAATTAGTTACAAACTACTACAATGATAGCAAAAATAAATATTATGAAATTGACGAACACGGGAACGAGCGGAAAAAAACCTACGACTATCGCTAAACAAATTGAGTAGTAGTAAGAAAAGAAACTAAACCTTGAGATACATAAAGAAGATTCTTATAGAAGAATATAATCTTAGTTTTAATACTAAACATAGACACTGAATCCTCAGACATCAAATACACAAGTATTACTGTTCATAATTTATATCAATAAATTTCAATGTTACTTACACGATAATGACATTAAAATTCTCATAAATTACCTTTTAAACTTCGCATAATTTTTAATATCTGCCCCCGTATATATCGAATTGACCCATTAACGGGTCAATATTTAGGTCAATCGACTTCGTCTTCATACGTTTGATAGATAAAAAAAATTCATTTCTCATTTTGTTTTAACGCTTTAAAATCTGTAACTCATAGTCCTTGCTTGTTTGTTTGTTTGTCCTTTTGTTTCGTTACAACACTAATATAAATTAAACTATCTTTTCGGATTTTGTCGCGGATTTATTTTAATTTTTGGTCACGGATGATGACATTATTGCACCATCTAGTTCCGTGGTAAGATACGAAGCATGTGTTACGGATACCAGAAATAGTTGTTATACTACATATTATATAACTTTAAATACATACATATTATAAATATACACACCCATGACTGGAGTACAAACATCCGAGTTCAACAAATGAATGAATTGTAAAAATATAATAAATGAAAACCAGCGGGATTCGAACCCGCGACCGCTGGCGCAAGATAGTAGTCAATGCAAACTGCGCCAAACGCGTCGTCAAATAAATCCGCGACAAACTCCGAGAAGATAGTTTCATTTATAATGTCAAATATTCGCGTAAACCTAAGAAAGTATTAATAAGACATTTTTTAAATATATTTAATTTCAAGAAAATTTAATTAAAATTTGGTCCCGCGGGAATATCCCGCGTGCATATTACTAGGATAAAAATATCATGTACAACATTTTTCCTTTTAATAGATTAATCTTTGTGTCAAGTTCTACGGTTTAGTAACATAGAAGACGAACTGACACGCATATAACTTAATAGATTAAAAATTATAAAATAAATTTATGAAATATTATAATTTAATTAAAACGTAGTAGATCTAACGCGTCATAATTTTATCCGACGATTGCGTTTTTTATCTCAATTAGGAACTAACCGAAAAAAATTATCATTTGATGACCTATATACTAATTACTGTTATCTGTCGATTCAATATAAGTTAGCGGAATATCCAAATGATTTCATATCTAAAAAATTGTTTCAGATGCCATATGTAGAAGTTAGTCTAAGGGACAATTCACACAAAAGAACCAGAAGGATGATTGGGATGGATTGCACTGAAAACTCCAAGGAAGTTAGATGTTGTAGATATCCATTATCGGTGAACTTCGAGGAGTTTGGATGGGACTGGATCATAGCTCCTAAGCAGTACGACGCTAACTACTGTAGTGGGGAGTGCCCGTACAGTTTCCTGCAGAAATATCCACATACCCATTTAGTTCACTTAGCCGCCCCTCAAGGCAGTGGCGGTCCATGCTGCGCCCCGCGGAAGATGAGCAGCATCTCTATGCTGTATTTTGACCATGATCTTAACATCATCTATGGAACTATCCCCGGCATGGTGGTAGAAAGTTGCGGTTGTTCATAGCAACCGTGGCTTTACGCTCCAAGTTATATCATATCGCTACAAGATATATTCGATCCATATTTTTGGTTTAAATTTTCTCTGTTGAAATATCAATTATGACCAATAATATGGATCGGGATTAGTAGATTTGGTTTTCTTCTTTTTACTTGGGGCTTTAAGTGTTTATATAGTGTTCTAATTGTGATACATTCGGTTGAAGACTGCGGACCTTTGTGGTGTGTGACGATGGACATTAGTACTAGTTTGAATTTCATTTCATCACGGTTTTAGATTCATCCCAGTTTAAATTTCATTTATGTTTATAAAAACAAAGCAATAGTGTCTACTTATATCTTAAGTTCACTTTAAATTGAAAAATCATTCATAATGCCTTCTACATACATACATTTAGACAGTCAATAACATTAATTCTCATATAATTGATATTTATGTATATCGACATATGTATTTTTCTTAACATTTCTTCAAAAATGGCATTTATTTTCGAAATTAGATCTTAAAATTTAGTACATAAGTTATATTTTCAATTGTAAGTAGCTAAAATGTGACACAGGCACAGTATTTGTTATGATTTCAATTAAAAGCTATCCTTAATCAATAGTGCGTTGAACTGCCAAGAAAACAACAATAGCAAAATGTAAATCTGAATAAACAATGGTGTACGAGGTTTTTGAACTAACTAAATAAGTACCCACACTTTATGAATTTAATTATTATATGTGGGTATCTATATGAAAAAAAAATTACAAGTGTTATTATATTTGATGTATTTACACTGTGCCTGTGATAACTGTTTACAAGCCTTCAAAAACTGTTTCTAGTTAGGTCAGTTTAGAAGTTAGCGCCTAAAAATTTTCTATGAAATTATAATTTTAAGTAGATAGGTAGTTTATGTAATTTCGATGTATTTCTATACAACGTACTTGTAAAAATCTCTTGACATTGTTTGGATCTCGTTTCGATCATTTCGTTCGATCAAAATTTATTAGGTATAGCGGGTGGTGCTTAATGTATGAATACTTGTCAGTACCAGCCCTTTGAAAATGTATTATGTCGTTGAATGAATTTTATTTAGATTTTGCTTAAGTTTTAGAAAAGTTTCGGACTTAGATTTTTCAAAATTAGATCTCATTTGAGGCAGTTTGATTGTAAGCCTCGTACCAGATCTCCCTTGTTTGGTGGTTTTATAATGTTTCTTTACAAGCATTATAGTGTAAGCGAGTTGTTCTATGTGCCGTACTCGATGGTTATTTCAAAATTTAACTAATAAACTCGTGTCATAAGATTAATGAAATAAATTTTCAATTCATAAACATATTTGTCTCATTATTTACCCTATCCAATGATTTTATTCATAGTAAATGTTATTGAAAATTGAAATTATCTGAATTAATTGGATTAAAGTTAGTATGAAAAATAAAATGCTGGGCAAAAACAGGTTGGTAGTATTATAAAGAAAATACCTAATTTAAGAACATTAGAAATCATTCATATATATTTTCTCTTTGCGTTTTAATTTTCTTAATTGTATTAATCTATAATTAATATCATCATTATTTAAATTATAATAGAAAAAAAATCTTCAGAAAAATGACTAAACTCATATCAAATTAATTTAAAAAAAGTGATAAGGCAATGACTTATTAAAAAATGATTAAAAAAACTACCAATATAGTTTCATTTATATGCCTACGTTGTATAGCAATACTACACGTGGCTTGGTACAATAAAAAACAGCTGTCACTTCGCGGTCATCCTTTCAGAACAACCGCACTTTATTTATATAAACTTTAAATTATTTACACATTCTGTCTTCCCTACTTTACATTAATGTCAACGTTATTAAAATACAATCAAAACAAAAATAATACATAACAGAATTCACATGTACAATTACATACGAGAGTGGGAGAAATATCGGACTAGTATACCCAAATACAAAAAATACGCCCCCCCACATTATATTTTTAATTTTCTCTAAAAGTATTTCATAAATGTTGGCGTTTAAAATATAAATATTGTGTTAGAAAAAGCCAACAGTTTATTAAACACTTCAGTCTAAATATTGCTTAGTCGATTCAAATATACAAAGAAAATAAGTATGTTCCTGTATCCAGAGTAAAAACAATTCCTTATTTTATTTATGGTTGTATAAAACGTCATGGCATCAAAACGTAAAAGATATACACATCAAGTATTCTATATCCTAAATTACAGAAAGTGCACAACATCGAGTGGTGTCAGTCTATAATAAGTTGGATGGATTATTAGAAATTTCATTGAAAAACAGCGTGAAGCGTGAAATAAAAAAAAATGTTGGCAGTGTTTTTGTCGTGAAACTTAACCTTACAAATGAAACATCACAGATTTTGAACCTAATAATAAAAAAAAATGGTGGAAAATGCCATGATTGAACGGAATCCCCGATAGAATAGTAAGGTCTCACAGGAGGTTACGATAGACTACGCTAAGTATGTACAAGGCCGGCACGCTAGCGCGACTTGACGCTTAAACTTGAGCCGTTATTCAAATAGGATCACAGTGGAAAAAGTGATTTAAAGATACGTTTACATCTAATCTATAAATAACGTCCACGTTATGGCAAGTTTCTACATAAACGCTATCACTGGTTAGTGACACTAAAACTCCTATGGCTACCTTCTTAGAAAATCCTTTTTTAAATCACAATCACTCAGTACCGAGCTTAGAAGCTCGGTTGGGACACAGTTCGCGGGTTGCTGGCTTGAGGGTAAACGTCGTACGAGTTATGGGGCTCAAGGTGGCAGACGACATTGTTCTCCCCATTCAGAACCGCGGCCAAAGCCCTCATGTTGTTCTCTTGGGGCTGGTGATATGGGTGCATCAATCTACCACTTTCATATGCGTGTCGAGGGTCGTAAGTCCTCTCTAACGTATCCCATTTGCCGTATTTTCCATAGTGCTCCTGTTCAAGGTGATGCCTGTCCCCTGGACTGTAGGAGATGAGCGGCCGATGGTCCCCGAAGAATTTGGAACTAGATGATCCGTGGTGGCCAGGGTTTTGCCTGCAATTGTCTGGTCCGGAGTTATCATCGGACATGTCTGACATGAGTGTCTCGTTCCTTTCTATTTCTTCGTACACGGGATCGTCTTGAATCACTCGGAATTCTTCGGAACCTCGTCTATATATCCTGCCCTGTTGGGAAGCTATTTCGGAATACGTATGGTTTACATTCTGACTTCCGTGATGATGATGATGCTTACGACGATTATCCTCTTTGTAATGTTTTCGGAAGATCATCTCTTGACTTCCTGGCGAATGTTGAGACATGAAGACGTGAGGATTCCTGAAGTCATGGTTGTAACTTCTGGTTGTCTGGTATCCTTGATGATGGAGTGGACTTTCCTCATCCTTGATCATGTGCCTTGGGGATCCAGGGGCAATTTGGCCCTCACATTCAGGATATGGGCTGTGAACATGGCTCTGTTGGGCCATTTGCCGTGACAGAGTATCGTGATGAGGTAGAGTCGAAGAGTTGACTGGGTGGTGCTTAGAAGAAGTGTTCTGCGAAAAGAAAAATATATATAGTTTTTCATGACTTTCTTAATGATTAATAATTATTAGCTTTTATTAAATTTACTCAAACAATGATAAAAGCAATGATAATTAACTTAAAAAATGTAAAGACAGCTCAAGTTTATTAACTATAGTCATTATAGTTTATTATAAGTACAGTGAGCAAAATTAATTTCACTATTTTCTACAATCTCTTTGTAAGTAAAAGTAATATTACAGTTCAGATTATTACAATGAGTGATGATCAAGTCGTGCTGCTTAGAGTACAAGAATTAATAATTATATTGCTTTCCGTCATATCGACAAGTGAATAGCAAAAATAACAGTGAGAACATATTGTTGTTACTTAACACATATATCTTTATTCACCATAAATAGCTTGGCTTTCCCATTATTTCATGGGAAATAAAAATTTATATTGGGAAATATTTCAATCATGGGAATTTTTTTCGGTCGATTTGACGGATTAGGAAATGTTTTGCGATAGTTAAAATTAGAAGGAGGTGGGATGGGCTACTTGTGCGTGGGTCATGCAATACACGCTAGTTAGGTCATGCAGTTAGGCTATACTTAAGTAAGATCTCTAAAACCATCACCTGATATATTTAATAATAAAAAAATAATAAAAATAATAGATATTAAAACATTTTATAAATTATAGTACTTTTTAATTATATGGTGTAGACAATTGTGTGGAAGAACAGTAACAGTCTTTGATAACAAAAAAAAATAAAAAACGACAGTCGTTCACACGTCTTCCACTAAAATTCCCAAAAGAAATCACAATAATAAAAACTGAAACAAAAATCCAACGAACATCCTAGGCTCCGAGATCTTACGAAAGCCGCTAATGCCCTCCCCTCACCTTCCATACATTCGTGTTCACTGTCCACTCGTTCGCGCCAATTGAGGCCGCCATTTTGTTTGAATAGCAAGATGGCGACCGCGATCGAAGGTTCTGGTAATCGGTCGGTACTTCGATATTATTTCTGTAGCTATGCATCGAAGCGATGCTGTGCGAGTGAGAGGAACTATGAGGTATATTTTGTGGTGTAGAATCGCGTGGGTTTCGCATTTCTTCGTTGGGTACGTATATGGGAGCCGTAGGACGGATCCATCTTGACGCTTCCGGTTGTAAGTTGTAACTCTGTTTATATAGATAAAGTTATATATAATACTACATACTACATATATAAGACCTTAAGTTATTTTATTCTGTAGAACTACTAGCGAGTTTTCATACGCATTTTATAGAGATAGGATTCGTTTAATGACATGGGCCCATTGCAGCTACGAACCACCACACCACTAAAGTTAATTTTGTTAGTTGTTTGTGAAGCATTAGTTTGTTATATAAGGAAAGATATATAAATAAAAACATTCCGACTTACCGTGAACCTGTTTTTAATACACATTGTTAGTGAAAACGAAAAAATCACAAAATTTGAGCTGTCTTTTAGTCACATTGAAGCCAAAGTGGTGTTTTTGGTGGTACTTTTTTTTAAATTTAACAAATTTTCATCCTATCTCTATATATGCGTACGAACCTTGTTGGGCGTTCTGTCTGTATCCGGGGGGATATCGGCCGCTTCCGGTGTTTATGGGATTCCGTAGATGGGACATGGGGGCTGACTCCCTATCTGGTATGTTATGGCCAAAATTTGACGTCGCATTGAGAGTTGGACCAAAGTTATTTGATCCGAAATTTAGATTATCTTCGGAATTTCTACGGTTTCTATGAGAATGGTAGCTATGAGCGGCGGCGGCAACCGCAAGAGACGCAACAGAGGCATTGTTGATAACATTGTTGTTGTTGTGATTATTGTTGTTAACAACAACATTCAGATTGTTGATGACCAGGTTGTTTGTCGTCGACGCAGACACGGACGTACTCGCTGAGTTCTGTTAGAATTTAATAACGTTTAATTTGATCTATCTTATTTATATATTAAACTTCCACCATGTTAATAACATAAGATGTACATTTTTGTGTTGTAATTGTGATATATGGAATATTTTAAATGATATTAAAATGAATAAATATATTTATATTATTATAACCCATTTTCATATCAATTTTTTAAATATAATGCTTATATTGACATATACAACCTGTATTTTCATGCATCTGTCGTTTTTGGTTATTTTCTTCTATTCTTGTTGTTGAAGTGAGAATGAGAGACCATGTGGTACTAAAATATACTTACCAATTAAAAGAAGCCAACTGCTTTTCTTTCATTGTTGGTTAACAGCCTCGGAAGTTCCAGAAGCAGGTCATTATAACTAATTATATATAGAACTAGATCCAAAGTTTTTGGTTTTTCTTATTTAAAATATGGCGCGAATAAGCTGATAATGTAAAAAACTCAACATTTCTTAGAATGTGCGTTATCAATTTTAATATAATACAACGTATTTACGCCATAAATTCATATAAAATATTATTTTAATAACCTCAAAACCAACTAAAGACGTCAAACCCAAAAATATCCAACTTACCGTCACATCTCTGTCTTCTTCATTGTCTATGGTACTTTGATGGTACCGCCTGCTGTTGACTGACCCTTGGCGGGTATTCACATGGTTCGAAGATGAGGGATTCCCCGTAAATCTCAGGCAGCAGCTCAGCCAGGAGTGTCGGTGACACAGACGTGCACATTCCTTTTGGAACTGATGGGAAAAGACGTTATTAATACACTGGAAATTCAAATGGTTAAGCGTGAATCGATTCTTATTTGCTTTTTTTATTTGTCACAGACAAAATAATGTGGTGTGGTACTGGAATTTTGAAACTTTTTTCCACTAAAATTATTTTACAAAATCAAGTTTTTCGATTGCTTCATAGTTATTTGAAGAAATACGCAAGAATAATATATTTTTTACAAGTAATTCTAATATTTAAAAATATATATTGAACATTATACTTACTATATCATTTTGTAGGCAATAAAAGATGAATATGAAGACTCCTTGCAGGGAATTCAATATTGAGAATAAGTACGCAAAGATGACTGTTTGTTCGTTTATGTATAGAAGTCCAAAAGTCCATGTTAGTCCGAGAATAACTGCTAGGACCATTGAACTGATCAACCAGACTCTGTAATAGAAAATTTATAAAAAATAAGGGTATAATTTTAGTCTTTTTTTTTTTCAAAAAATTAAGTTACTAGTAGTAATTAATTTTTTTGTTAATTTAGTATTAGAGGTGTATGAGCAAAATCATGCTTATAAAATGTATGATATTTAATATTTATACAATATTCGCGAACTAAATAAAAATACATAAAAATCTTTTTGTTACTTTTTTTTTTATTCATCGACGATTGCATGCAGTTATCTTATTTAAGCTTACTAGTTTAAAATATATGTATTTATGAAGTAAAGGTAAGTACCTTATATTATGTAATTTGGAATTGTCTTTAGTTTTAAGGGACACTTTTGAATGGCTGCACATCTTATATATCACTAAGCCTAGGACGATCCAGTTCACCTGAAAATGAAAGATACTATATTAAAATCACAATCTTTTCCTTTAAAGTAAGACAAATGCAATCATGTAAGAATTGATTTACGCATGGAAATATCAGAGATGCGAGATCCAAGATTAAATACTTCTCCATTCGACAGTTACAACTTAAAATACAGATCTTTAATATTTGGTATATTCTAGCTTGAGACTTGGGATTATGGTCATTTCATTTGATTCCTCATAGATCTTTAATATGTAGTTATATGTTATATTTTTAATCTGTGATATATTCTATATATGTATATTTTTAGTCTGTGGTATATTGTATATTTTAAGTCTGTGGTATATTGCATATTTTTAGCCTGTGATATATTTTATATTTTTAGTCTCTGGTATATTGTATATTTTTAATCTGTAGTATATCGACTGTAAACTGGCAACCGGTCCTATCTCAATTTTTTGTTCAAAGTTGATTTATATTGTCCTAGCTCGTTTTTATATTAGAAGGAAGCATATAATGCCACTTTTTTTTAATAATTGGTACAATATATCTAAAATAAAAAATATATTTAAAAACACATATTTTATTTAATTTGCTAAATGCTATATTAATGACTCAGACAAGTTTTTTCTTCATCCTGTAAAGTTGTCAAAATTGAGATAATACCGGTTGCCAGTTCGCAGTCGATATGACACATTGTTAATCTGTAGTCCATTATAAAAAATAACCAACTAACCGCAACAACAAACGCAGCCGGTCCCACGAAGCTCATAACGAACATATGTTCGGTGGCCAGCCAGCAGTGCCGGCTGGTGCCGTACCCGGAGTGCGCGACCGCCGCCGCCGCCAGCACGACCAGCGCCGGCGCGCTGTACGCGCTCGCGCAGTACCATCGCGTGCGACGGTGCTCTGGCTCGAATACTTCTACTAGCAGCGAGTATAGGTGGAAACCTGGATACGACAAAACAATTAAAAGTAGATAATATTAGACATTTATCTATACTAATATTATAAAGCAAATTATAGAAGTCACAGTCAGAGGATGCAAATGAAATGTAACTCTACTTATAACATACTTTAATAAAACTAATTTTACAAACTAATTATCCTAAGGTGATTGCACCGTCGAAGTTTGACGAATGGAATGATCAAAAAAAGTCTTTACCAGTTTTTTAAAAGGGAACTCAGATATTACAACACTGTCACTTCACAAAAGTTATGTCGAAATCATGGTCGAAATATAAAAGACCGGTGCAGGTGCGGGATGCGACGTTGGTGGTCGCGCGAGGTGGTTCCCAGGCATTAGGGTTGCGTAACAAGCAGAAGAGTTTGTTTGTTTGTTTGTTTGTTTGTTTGTTTGTTTGGTTTGAACACGCTAATCTCAGGATCTACTGGTTCGATTTCAAAAATTATTTTTGTGTTGGATCCGTTTATCGGGGAAGGCTATAGGCTATATTATGTAGGAGCGAAACATCAATGAAAAATTATGCAAAAACGGGAAGAGCGGGCGTTAGTTCTGCGAGGTATCATACCGCGCGACTCAAAAAAAATTTGGTTTCCGGTCTTTAAAACTCGTGCGAAGCCGCGGGAAATGCTAGTTTGTGATACGATGATGATATGAAGCTGAATCTTTATTTTTTTTAAATCTTGGTCTGTTTGTCTCTGTCTATCTGTGACCGCATCATAAAAACACCACATTTTGATAAAATTTATTATAATGATAGCTGACATTTTGGTTGTGTCTTTGTGTTTTTTATCCGGTTTTTATCCGTTTTTTATCCGGTTTGATTTGTTATCCGGGTCCATAGATTTATTAATATATAGTTGTTACAGACACGCAAATATCTTGTCGTTAAATGATCAATTCTTGCATACAATATTATATGTATATTAATTTATTTCGTGTATCTCGATTATGATAAAAATATCGTATTTATTATATATTGTATAGTTGTATTTTTAAGCCTACTTATATTACGTGTATTTCTTTTGTAGGAAAAAGTGCATGCAAACCAGCAAAAATGCTGGCTGAACCCAGGTACTATATAAAGACATACCTTCTAGAAACATCCAGGCGAAGGCAGCCAAGAAGAAGTAATGAAGTAAAGCAGCAATGACACCACACAAGGTCCTGTTCTGTGTCTGGTCTATTCCCGCCATGAATATGACTTCAGCGATCAGCAAACATAGACACAGATTCTTGTGTATTAGCACACGTTCCGACTGAAAAAATAATAAATCAAATTAAATAAAAACAGTATTCTTATATAGAAATTTTATAAAGTAGAAACGGTTACAATATTTAAAAAAATTGGATTGAGAATATGTAAGTACTCTATTGATTTCACTACGAAACTTTACTTGGTTGACAAGTGGGAGTAAATCAGACGGAGAATTGGACTTTTCGTTAGATCACCTAAGTTTGCCAAAGTTCGCCAAAGTTCTCCAAAGTTCACCATAGTGAAAACCCACCAATTCCCAAACTTTTGCTTTTCTGTGCTAATTTCGTCACAGGATATCCCAAAAACTATAACGTCCCAACCTACATCATGTCTACATGCTTCACTACACCAAAAAACCGCTGGTATAAGACCAACTATCATATCTTCCATAACAAATCATAAACTTACCTTCATATTCCTAAAGCAGTGGAACACCAACAAGGCAGCAATTAACGCCACAACAGATATGCTACAGCCTATAAAAGTGACCAGCCGTAACGCCATCTCGTGTACAGAACTCAATGGTATTCCATGGACATCCATCAAAATGGCGAAGTTTGTTAGATGGGTACAGGCGCAACCCGTGTGAGTTCTGTTAGACCACTCCACTTGACAACCTTCTGGTGACCAGCCACTAGAAATTGTAATAATTTTTATTAAAAATAATTAGGTTTAGCAAATTTTGTAGTTCTAGATTTTTCTACGTGAATCGTCGTTTTCGTTTGACCTATAAAATTGGAGGTTCAACTAGGTTGTGTCTTTGTAAATATGTTAAATGCAAAGTTGCAAATGCAAATATGTTACAATATCTTTGTTAAATTGGGGATTGAGTTTCAT
The DNA here is from genome assembly GCA_905231865.2 of Boloria selene. Classification (NCBI taxonomy): domain Eukaryota; kingdom Metazoa; phylum Arthropoda; class Insecta; order Lepidoptera; family Nymphalidae; genus Boloria; species Boloria selene. Next base: position 3,482,055 of record HG993156.1, read on the forward strand.
TTTTATAACGAAAATCCATATAAATTGAAGATAAACGATCTTTCGGAAAAATTATAATACATAATATTAAAGTCTTAACAGTTATTATCACAAAAATATTAGTTAATATTAGACACATTAGCAATGGAACGTTTAAGGGTTGAGTTATTATTGATATAAAAAAAATATATATTAAGAATACACTCCAACACACTCTAGTTATGTAGCAATTTGGGACAAAAGTCATAGATAAATATTTGAACTAATTAAATCATAATTCATTTTTATTTATTAAAAATAACAATATCTATGAACTCACTGTAACGTATAGTCCCAAAAAACGCAAGCCGGGTTCGTTAGATTTTCAGTCTTCAAATGTTTCATAGTGAGACGAACCATTTGCGAGAGCTGGATGTGTCTGCCATTTCCTAGACTCGCTGATATCACCTGGAAAAGAATAAATATGTTAAATGTTACATAATATGTTGGGACATTATTACACACAGCACCATCTAGTTCCGTGGTTAGTTACGAGGCTTGTGTTACGGATACCAGATAGTTGATACACAACATATATATAACTTTAAATACATACATATTATACTTTCTTAGCTTTACGCGAATATTTGACATTATAAATGAATATCTTTAAGGATTTTGTCGCGCATTTATTATGATTTATAATAATACATATTATAAACATAAGCACCCATGACTGAAGTACAAATATTTTTGCTCAGCATATGAATGCCACCAGTGGGACTCGAACCCGCAACCGGGTACTTTAAGTATGGTTATTACAAACTGAGCTTTGGCTCAAATAAGTAAGGGATAGTGATTCTTAAACAGCACCCTGAGAGGCCTAGGTCCCACAGTTGACTGAAAAGGGCTGATAATGATGATAAAATATAATAAACTATAGTTTCATTGTTGTATACAATGTTTAAAGTGATTAAATACATTAATAAGTCCAGTTAAAGCTCGGAAAATAATCTTTTTCTTTGATAAAAAAAATTCTCCATCATTCTTTCAGGTAACACCAATAACATGAAAACTTACCTTAGAATTCAATACTCTTGTGACATTCTTCTTCTCACGTTCTGAGTTCAGACTGGTAGAAGTTCCATCAGTAGAATACGCCGCAAATTCCGGATTCTTCCCAAATGTTGGTGGTAATATTTCTTCTAGGCCATCAAAGGCAAAGAAGACTATCCTTACAAGGTCTACTTGATGGTTTTCTAGAAGTAAATAATCTCATATGAATTATTATTATAAACCGACTTCCGATCGTTTCGCTGGGCGTAAGTTATAATAAATTAAACGTTTTTCATATTTTCTAATAATATAAAAATAGCCAAAGTTACTCCTTATAAAATTAGCTGACCAGAGAGTGAAAGTCCCGTCAGAATCGGTCAGCCAGGGATTAGGCGGAACAAACAGACAGACAGACAAAAAAAAAATTGTTTTTTTATATTTTATTTTATATACCATATATACTTTCATATACATTTCAGACAATAGATACTGAAGAAGTACTGATGTACAAGTACAATTGGATGGATTTTTTTACTCAATTACGCAGAACGTCTGAACGTCACTGTATGAAAGGCACAGAGATAGATTATTGTCTGAAACAGCATATATCTTACTGTATTATCCTGTACCCCGGAAAAAATTACGGTTATTAAGATGTAATAATATAGATCAGGTTGACGTTAAGAACTATAGTATTTATATAAAAAAATATATATTTAAAACTTACCTAATAGAGCAGCTTTGGGTATAGTTATGGTGTCTTCAGACGCTTTCCATTGTTCTTGAGCTATCGCTGAAGGAAATGTTTCGTCTTCCACATTCTTTACTTCTAAAACTCGTACAGACAAACCTGGAAGTAAGTTTTTATATATTATTTTCGAATTTTCTTTAAGAATTTTTATTTGAAGCAGTTCTTATTCTTGCCACTTTTAAATGATAAAATTGAATACTTACAAATATTCTTAACAGTTTGTAATATTGTCTTCTCTGTGGTAATGGCGTCGGCCAATAGGAAAGCGTTTTCTTCGAGCTGAGTCAATAAAGCACTGGCTACTCTGTTCTGTGCATCTGTGCTTAAATCTGACCAGCAAGCTCTTTGACTTTCTTCTAGAAGATTCGATCCTGTAAAAGTAACAATTAACAGTTATTTTAAGAAATATAAAAAAGATAAGAAAAGATGAATAGAGTCTTAAGATTGAGGAGTTTCATCATAAAAAATATTCGTAAAAACATAAAATTTCTTAGTATAGTTCTTAAATTATAATAAAACCTTACCTGTTTTAATAACGCCAAATAACATATCAGTAACAATAGCTTCCTTTTGACTGGGATCTGTGAACGTTTGTACATTCTGCGACATTCTTTGAGCGAGCTTCTTCATTATATTGGTTGTGGTCATCATGTCCCCTCCATAGAGCGTGTTTGATGATGTCACCTTAAAAATGAAGTAATTATGTATTAGTATTATTATTGTTATATATTATATATATTTATGTTTTTTTTTATACATGAAATATTTGAAGATTATTTTATATTATATATATATTTTAAATATAAATTATTTTTACAAAACACTTAAGGACAGAATTTTAACATCAGACTTGTGATCAGACTAACTTCAAAAGAATGTAAAAACTAATTTGAAGGTAAACATACTTCTATACGACTTTGTAGAATACAAATTATATATACCTACATATATTAAAGTAATTCTCCATAAAGCTTAATTGTTATTTTAATATTATGACCAAAAATGAAAAAAATATATGATAATTTCAATACCTTATTAACATAATAAGGTCATATACCTGTGCCAAATCATTACTGATGCTGAGCAAGGACTCTCCCTCCCGAACCCTTGCCTCGAGGCTGTTCAGCCAGACCGACCGGCACTCGCTGAGATCTGGAGTGGCTCCATGCCATTCTGGTACTGAATCCGCTGCAAAAATTATTTAATATTGAGTAATATATAGGAATGTATTTATACGACCCAATTGACCTCAATTTGGTTAAGACTTGAAAACTTGAATTTTTCTGTTCATGTTTAAAATAAACATTTGTACTTATATAGTTTTAAGAAATAAAGAACAAAATTCAGTAAAGAATACTGAAGGTATAATAGGTAGTTGGGTTGAAATATTCGAAGAAACAGACAAGATAGCGATTGCTATTATTTAAAGACTTTTTATTAACTAAGATGCGCCAAGCTTAAGAAATGAAGGAGTTATGTCGTCATTTCATATCTACAACTAAATATCCTACGAACGTGATATCAGGATAAGCAAGAAAACAAAAAAAATAATAAACCTTTTTTAGATTTATTAGTAGGACTTTACTCACAATAAATAATATCTCCGTTGGAGATCAGGTTGTGGCTGGTCAGAACATCTGGCATACTTGCCGTCCCGCGGTAGTCTATTAGGTGTTCTGGAGAGTCCCCATCACGACCTAGGACATAAAAAATGGGTAAAAATCTTATCTTCTTCTCCACTCAAAGAGAGAATTCAAAGAAGAAAATAGAAGAGTTTAGTCTAGTAGACAGATATCTGATAATGGAGAGAATGGAATATGGATAGCAGGTGCGCCAAAATATTCCCCCAGAATTGAAAAGTCGGAGATGTTTTTGTTTGACATTTGAATATTGAATAGTCAATTTTTAGCAAGATCTCTCCCCACGACTATCAGATTTTCAATTGTCTATCGAACTAGGAAATAGTGATTGAAAGTGAAACGTATCTTACCTTTCAATAGATTTTCCGAACCTAACCTCCTGATGAGTTGCATTTGCCTATCATTCGGCTGATCAAGACCTAGATCGTGGTAGTTCTCTCCAGACTGTAATCCTGGGCTCCTTCTTCTCGGTCGCTCTTCTTCTATGTAGTGATGATTTGTTAATGTACATCTGAAAATAAAAGAAATAACTGCTTTAAACTTGAATTTTTATTTACTTATGTCTATTGGTATCAGATTTTCTAAAATACCTAGAAAAAAATTATATTTGCAATTTAAACTGCTTATAAAAGTCAATTCTTATAAATAATGTTTTGAATGTATTTCATTTTATAATAACAAAACGTCATCTTAATGTATGTGAAAAAATATATATGAAAAGCTACTTACTTCCACCTAGCTAGCCCTGTAGCACCCCCCGGACAAGGTTGCACTGCGTATGTACCAGCCAACGTCCAGTTCCAATGAAGACCTCGAGCGTTTATTTGAGGGCAATACGCTCGTCTACCCATAGTTGGTGTTGAAATTGTAGCTAGAATAAAATAACAATCATTAGACAAATTTAAATGCTAAAGAAATATATGTGTATGTCTGTATGTCATTTCCCTTCAACGCTAAACGGCTGAAGGAGTTTTGATGAAATTTAGTATAAAAATAGACTATGTCCAAAATCATATCGATTTTACAAAATAGTTCGATTATTTATTAGTTTTTTCATGCGCGATTCCCATACGTTTTTCAAGTTACCATAAAAACTATATCGATTCTTGAATGTCATCTGATTTAGAAATTCAGTTTGATTTTAACAAAGTAATTATAATTTAAGCTCTATGTAGCTTATAGCTACATCTATCTAATTATAAAGCAAATTAATTATTAGTTTACAGGTTCATATAACTCATTCTAAATTTTCAGACATTCACAGGCATATTTTACCTTTCGGTAATTATTGAACTTATGATCTCCTGAACTTTAAATACTTAATACCAATACACTACAACAATTTGGTAGTAGATATTTTATTTTACTTACAGAAGGACTTTTCAAAATCATCAATGATATCAGGATTTGGTCGGTTCTCTTTGGGTGGCATGTGATGAACGGGAGATGTGGGATCAGAATCCTCATCTCTTGATGGCCAATGAAGAGTTTCATCCGTGACTGTTGCTATGGCAAAAAAAAAATATATGGACTTATGTTTTAGAAGAATTGTTTTAAAGAAATAATAATAAAGATGATTAAAATTTTGCAGAACGAGTGGAGATTAATATTATTTAACTTTAGCTTCAAGTTACTTTTTTGTTCCAAAAGTAATCTATTTAATATTTAAAGTTTTTATTACACCAAAATGAGGCTTATTTAATGAAGTTTTCTAAGAAAATATTAGTTAAAAAAGATTTACAACTCAATCAAAAGTTTTTTCTTTGATAGAAACATCCAAAAATATTACAAATCACGTGATTTTTTCAGACTGTTACGCATTTATATTAATTTTAGTACAAGCCTGTTCATATTATTATAAAAACAAAACAAAATAAACTAGGTTTCTTTAAACGTACTTCATAGCCAGCATTAGTCATACGTATTTTATACTTACGAGTATCAATTTCTTTCGGTTTGTCTATTTTCGGAGATTCTGGCGCAACAGCTTTGGGCTCTTCTTTAACTTCAGGTATTTTGTCTATAGCACTCTGAGGCGGTTCTCTTTCTGATGAAGAATCCGGCTGTTTTGTTGTAGTCTTCTGAAAAAAACCATTGTTAAAACTAAAAGCTCAAAAATAATAAGCTATCGAATTTTGACAAATAATGGTCACTTTTTAAAATTATTGGTACGTAAGGCCATTTTTGGTAAAATCTTTACAATATAAGTTTTGGTTATTGAAATAGCTGACTACTTATAATATACATCTACGTAACCTCGAATATACCAAAGTAACTGAATATTCTATCGCATTAGTGGCCGCAACTACCTGCAAATTGTTAATAATTAGAAATTGCCCGCGGCTCTGCCTCAATCAGGCATGCACTATTCAATCGATAACCGTGTTTAATTATTCGACTTCGACTTGTATGCATTTTGGAGGTTATTTAATAAATAATAAACATGTTGTGACAATAACACAAAACACCATCTAGTTCCATTGTAAGCTACGACCCTTTTTTATGGATACCAGAAAGTTGATAAGACTACACAAATATATTATAAATATGTAAGTATTTAAATAGTAATTTATTGATGTATTGTAAATTTATTTTCCCTTAGTATTTTTTAAATATTACGTATGCAAGATACACTCGTCTTCAGATCTTATAATAACTTTCACCTCTCGCTATGACTATTATAATTTAAATAGGAATATATTAATTTGAACAATTGAATCATCACTTAACATTTTTAACTCCTAAACTCTTTTTTGGCATGATAAGCTTTATTTTCTTCACAATGTTTACTGCTTTTAAATACAGACCTTCGTTGCAATATTCCCAAGTTGAACTTCTGGAGGTAGTGTGATATGTGGTCTGAACGTTGGTGGAGTGATAACTGTTGGCTTCTTCTTCTCTTGTGGGGTAAGTACTGGGTTCTTGGGCATGGGGGGTGCTGTGGACCTCCATACAGTCGGCTGAGATGTGATCAACCAGGGTGGTGATGGCCGCGTTGTTGTACTTGTTGTGGAAGCTGGAAGATAATTATTAAAGCAATTTAATAAGAACCTTTATAATTTCAGTGAGTCGGGAGGGAAGTTTAAGACAAAAATGTTTTATGGGAGGTCCCTCCAGTGACCATGATTGATGTAACTGTTTCGCGGAGCCAAAAATCAAAACAAATAACTAAATTTTGTTGGGACATTATTACACACATCACTATCTAGTTCTGTAGAGCTACGAGGCTCGTGTTACGAATACCAGTTAGTTGATACACTACACATATATAGCTTTAAATACATACATATTATAATTATAAACACACGTGACTAGAGTACAAACATTTATCTTCAACAAGTGAATGTCCCCAGCGGGACTCAAACTCGCGACCGCTAACACAACAAGTAGGGTTTCTACAAACTGAGCCAAACGTGTCGTCAGAAAGATATTGCGATATAATCCAAAAACATAGTATTATTTATAGTTTCATGTATTTACGTAGTATATGGCAAAGTGATGTACATTTAAAATTAAATTTATTATAAATTTATCGAGAACATAGGTAGGTTGACACCTAACCATCAATTATGAATAGTGTCTTACCCGGCACACACTGGTAGTGGGCTTCTAAATATTTGAGTGTATTCGGACAGGGGTCTCCGAACATATTCGTACTGGCTAATATACTGCAGTTTTGATGCATACTACACCTGTAAATAAATTAAATTTTCATTATAGCAAGTTTCAAAGTTGAAGACAAAAAGCTGTATAAATAAAAGAAGCCGTTGTTCGTTGATGATGGTACAAGTAGATCAATTTAGCAAATTCTTAAAAGTTCATAATACGTATGACGTATTATGCAGTAAGCTCACGGTAAAATAAAGACATGGGGCAAATTTGGGAAAGTCAAAGAGCTTTTTATAGGGATTTTTATGTACCTATTCAATTATAGCAACTTGTGTAACTAATTTGTTCAAAAAAAGTTCTGTCTAGATTTGTAATCAATAAAAATAACATCATAAAGTTATCAAAATTTATAGTTATTAGTTAGTAAACATAAGTCAAGATTTATTTAATAGTAAATACATTGAAAACTAACTTATAAGTAATATTGATTATTTAACAAGAACTACGAAATAACTAAAACAAATGTTCCAACAATAACCTGAAATCAGACATCAGCGAAAGCTCAAACAAAAAGCTTTACAGTTTACATTACGCACGAATAATTTTGTAATTTCAAAATAAACTATGAACAGCATAATTATGGGACGCGTCATTTATCAAAAATCAATTTAGGGGTCGCTTACACGACTGAGGGGCACTTTATTGGCAATCTACTAGTAAAGCTATTAACTTGAGAGAATATTTAATTTTAGGGGTTGATAAGGTACTAAATACTAAACACACGAACGAATTGAAGTTGCTTCGTGTTCTTTTTTAGACTTCTCAACCTTTTGCTAAGCTTGTCGTCAAAAAACTTGACTGTTTCGCCTTTTTTGTGCTAGTAAGAAAAAGCTCTTATAATAATCGCTTGTCATAAAATAACTTTACACTGTTTCGCTGTCTATAATTTTTCTTTTGTGGTAGTAACAAAAAGCTCTAATAATTTATTATAAAACATAATCTAAGTTATATAGGTAGTATAGGGGATTGAAAGCTCCCTACTATTAGTTTCAAGTTGACAAGCTTATATTTGATATTTTTATAAAAGTTTACTACAAACATTAAAAATAAATTGTATAGTATTTATAACTATAGACTGAGATCGCAAATTCAAATCTCGTATTAAAAAAAAAATATTTTTTTACTATTTAAACGGAGTTAGTCGACTTGCAATTATAAGTATTCCATGTATTATTTCTAGTAGAATTATTATAATCAATAAAATTCAGTTGAACATATTTTAGCAAAATTCAGTATTAATTTTGTTGCGTTAAGCATAATGAATTTCATTACGAAAACTATCAAGTTTCCAACAAATGATTATTACGCATTATAATCAGCAATTACGCACTATAATAATTGAGTTTTAGGAAATTATGACAGTGAACGAACAACAATGTATTACCGAAATAGAAATTTATTGCCTATTTTATATAAAAATGCGAATTAAGATTCGTCTACTAATTATATATTATTATTATTATTATTAATTTAAGTTAGTAGACTAGAGAAAGCTTGATTTGTCTTAATTTTTTTTCGGACATCAGTATATAGCCGATTTTGGTTCTATTCTTTTTACTCTTAAATCCGATGAATCCGATGAGATGCTACTGACACCGACGACCTTACTTAGCTCTGCGAGGCACAAGGGCGAAACACCTAACAACTTTCCAACTCTTACTACTAAGAATATCTTAACAGAAGATCACATTATTTAAACTTGGCCTGACCTGGGACTCGAACCCAGGACCTCCGTATCTGGCGTAGTAAATGCTACCCACTAGACCACTGAGACTACCTTCAACCAAATAAGCTTTTGTAAGCTCTTTTTACTTAAAAGCTAACTACTAAGATTATTTAGGTTATAGGTACATAAATAATAACAACGTATGCGGTCAGGTTAAAGCCGCGTCTACACAACGCAACAATTCCATTACCAGAATAACTAACGTAACAAATTAAACCGCACTATAGACATTTAATCCCGATATAGTTACAATTATTTTAGCTACAGTAGCAAATTTCGAATGATGTATTTTGATTCGAATGTATAATATTTTGAAGTATATTGAACATACTGTTTATGAAACGAACTGTTTTTATATGTGTTAGGTGATTTTAAGCTACATTTTGTTATTATTTTATTCAAATTTGCTCTAATATTATATTTTATTATCACTAGCACATGTCAGGGTTTGTGTGTAGTTTAATAATGTATAAAGTTTCTTGATAACTATGCTATAAAATTGAACTATTACTTCTTGATAATTTAGTTATAAATAAACAAATATCACACATTTAACTTTTTATATTAGTATATATTAGTAATTGTAGAGAATAGTGATTTGTACTGGTTTTACCTAAGTATAAAGGGAATAAATCTCAAAACTATCCTATTCAACTGGCGACCCACATAATATAACGTATGTAGGTATTTATGTAAAATTAAACAAACAAACAAACCATTTTACTATTGATTTATAGAGATTTCATGAACTACAAAAAATAACCGTTTGATTTTATACTACAACTTTGAATTACTTCTTTTAAATAAAACACATATTTACAGCATTATTAGCAATAGTATTAATTTACTAATTAAAATGGACCGTTAACAATTGGCTTTTGTGTATTTAACAAAGCTCATTCCAATAAAGAACAAAGGAGTTATCAGATTTGATTAGAGACGTGAGATACATAGGAATTATACTTTATGTATTGAACTTGCAACTATTGTTTTAATATTATATCGAATAATTGGTTTTAAAATCGATTCGATTTGTGTGTCGAGTGCAAACCAGAATGTGGTATTGGAACCTCTAAAATCTTATGATATTAGAATTGGTATTAAAATAAACCTATCTATTTCGTTTATTATTTCCCATTTTTACGTGTGACACTCATGATTTACATTTTAATGAAGATTGCTACGGATTTTTGTTTAATTTAAGGATTATTCATATATAAAAGCAACAAACATACAAATATAGCCTCTTTATAATAGTGTTATCTTATAGAAATTTAATTAAAAAAGATTTAAATTAACTAAAACAGCTAAAGGATAACAAAGTTAAAAACAAACCTGCTGTGTAAAACTCGTAAGCTCCTAGTGCTCATGCAGTTCACGCTCCAGTCGGTGTTTCCATGGTCATTGCATATCGTGATGGAGAACCTCCCATAGTTCGCCCTTATCAGATGTATCACCGAACCTTCACTGCACCCGATCTTGAGCGTCTTTCCTTCACACGCGTACGCTGTTTCGTATCTTGGTTCTGAAAATAGAATAAGGGTTTAATAAGATTTTATTCAGTTCCATTTATGACCGATTTCAAAGAAAAGAGGTACTTAATAGATTGTTTTTTGTATCTAAACGATATATTCAGACAGTAAAGTTTGAAACGATTATGGTTATTTGTGTCAGGTTTTTACCTAGAAGGTAAGGAATATGAATTTCAATAAAATGTACTAGGTACTATTGGATGGCATAATTACTTGTAAAACGATTTTTAAATCTTATGACATTATGGACTACCTACTATATAAAAAAAACTAAATTAACGATCATCGTCGAGTACGAGTCATTATTGTATGATGTAAGAAATTCCGTGTTTGGTATTGAGTCTTCAACATCTATCATTATTTCACTTATAATTGACATAACTTTAGTGGGACAAATAGTTGTCTGTGTCAGCGAGTCTAGCACAAATAGTATAGCACCTAACTACGTCCCAAAAACAAGCCGCGGCAGAGCCATTTATTCCAACGCTGAAAAACAACGCATTGAAAACATCGCACCAAAAATAAATCCAATTAAAACGATCCGACGTTGTTCATCGCATCGTTACGTCCAGAAACCATTTACCAATTCAAAAGCAAACACCCAATGGAAGACAAAATGAAAAACTGTCGACTCAACGTTTCATAATCAATTTCTGGACGATTCATCAGTCCGACGCAAACAAGGGCGTGAAATATTTTCTCAACTAAAGCACTTTACATCGCCGTCAATACTCTCGGATTAGTTTTTAAACGGGAAATTTAAGATGCAATGGATGAGTTGGTGGGAAGATTTATTGCTGTAACTTCATAGCGGGTTAGGTGTGCATATTCGGGATAGGATATAATAAATCTGAGCAAATTAATGACGGCACCGACAGATCGTTTAAACCGTTTTCGCTACGTCATACAGCGAAATGAGGGCCCCAACAATACATAATGTACTGCAGTGAATCTCGTAATAGGGTTGCTTCTGATGTAAATTAGAAAAGTGTCGATAAACTTAAAGTGTGAGCGCCGTTCGAACAATTTCCTTTGACGTATAAAAACGAAAAAGTGGGGTTATTAATCCGAACTTCATAAGTAAATTAATGCGGCGATAAAGTACTGATAAAGCCGTACAATAAATTACGTTGAGTTTTAAACATTAGTGAAACATGGCGTAATCAAAATTTCCCGGTACAAGTTAGGTTTCTTTTGACTATAAATAATACTTATTACCAATAGTGAGGGACGTAGCGTCGTACGATAAATAAATTACCTAGACCTGATAATACACCAATGACAGTGGTAATTACACGAGCTCAATATTGCTTTTCTTATATAACATTTTCTTATATTACAAATATAATATTTCATATTTGTTGTCACATATTGGTGACAATTACGATAGATAAATGTTCGGTTGTCGAAACAAATAATTACGACTGAATTGTTAAGGACATTAGAATGGTATAATTAGTACCAACTATTCAATTATTATTTTCTTTTATCCACTTTAATTCTACCGTTTGTTTTGTATATTCTGTGTAATAACTGATGTCACACTGTGATTTATTACAGGGAATGGTAATATTTTAGTAATTATTTTGTATTATTAGGAATTTGGAGGGCGTATCTATGATAATAAAATATTTCAATATGGTTTGATTACTAGTGAATGTGTAAAACGTATTTGGTATTTGCTGTAGAGTTTGAGATACGAGCTTATTCTATTTTAAATTGATTTAGTTTTTTTCGTTTGAATTACATGGTATTGTAAAAATTATACGATATCGGAAGAATAAAAAATAAAAATAAATAATTGGCAAGCCTTGAAGGGATGTAACATGCAACACTGTAAATATAAAATCATAAAATAAAATGAATGGTAGAATATAATATATACATTTTAGACTATCGACAAAAAACCAACACTAGTATTAGTGCACGCAAAACAACAGTTTGTATCGATAAAAAGATAAGATCGATACGCGATACTATTTTATAAATCTTTTTGCTACCTCTACACGTTGGCCCGAATTTATCAGATGCTAACGATCGGTACTATTTATGTTTTAGCTGTTTTTATTTACTACATTTCACTTGATGTTATAGTACTCTTTAAAATATTTATATACATATATTATATATTTAGAATTAGAATTGTGTAAAAGTGTGTGTCTGTAAATTTCAAATACAAATGATTACAAACTTTTTGTAAATGGCTGCACTAATTTTGAAGTGACTTTTGCTATCGAATAGACAGACTCGGATGAATTTGATATTATTATTAATTTCTTATACTTTAAATAAATACTCGTGAATGTAATAAAGTATTTTGTTGTGTAAAAATGATCTGTTTTCCTTTTTATCCCATAGTGGATATAAGGCCAAGGTGTAGTGATAGCATAAAAACACTTATCAGCCAAAATTTCAAGTCACCCTTAGGGAGAGCTTGTAATAAAAATGATTTATGATCAATGTCCAGTACTTTACCTGTTATGTAGGGTCGAAAACAATTTACGAGAATCTAAGGGGATGGGGTAATTATTTTTAGTTTATGGGAAGTGTTTACAAGTTTTGATATTAAAATTTAATAGTTACCACAAAATTTTATGTAGATACAATGCATTATGTTTGTGTAAATTGTAATAACGGAAGATCTATACTATCTATACTAATATTATAAATGCGAAAGTTTGTAAGTATGGATGTATGGATGTTTGTTACTCTTTCACGTAAAAACTACAAAATGGATTTTAATGAAACTTTACAATAATATAGCTTATACATCAGAATAACACATAGGCTACCATTTATAAAGATATTGTGTGATTTTTTTTCAAATATGACGATAAGTGTCAAGTAAGTAGTAAAAATCTAGCATCTGCAAGCTATTCTGGCGTGCGCTACTACCTAGAGTTACTCTACCGCTAGAGTTACACATATGTAATGTATGATGGAAATGTTTATCTTAAACAAGCGACTCACCCTTACTTCGCTCGGGTTCGTCCCTAGATTTAGTGCGAGCGAAGCCGCGGGTTCAACTAGTATTACATATATCAAGTATATAGTCTGACTCAAACTAAACGAAAAGTCGATAGGGGGATACTGTCATACTTATTGCAAATAACTATTATCAATAATACTTCTACAAATGAGAAGTTTTGCGAAATATGTGCAAGAAGTGTAATTTATAGAGAAAAACAAAAATTTAATATCAATAATCAATGCATATTGTAAAATGCATGTTACACAAATATTATAAATAATATTTAAAGAAGTTTTAAAAAATCGGTATACTTACTTAATTTAAATGTATTTGGATTACTAACAATGCGAAATATGTTGCGTGTGTGTGTGTGTGTGTGTATGTTTGTGACTCGTTTACACCGAAACCGCTGGACATATGTGATATAACAGATAGATTATAACCTGGAGTAATAAATAAGCTATTAAAATATAAGCTAGAATAGAAAAATATTGCTCCTCACAAAGAAAGGTGAAGTCGATAATAATCAATATATGAAAGTCTTCCGACATCATTTCTACTACCCACACACTAATCGGTAGTGCATTCGAAATATTTATTAATCCACCGAGAGCACTTCTGCACACGTAAAATTGTAATTACTTTCGCTTTTAAACAATACCTTCACATAACTACCCTCTACGGCAGTACAAAGTTTTTATGCATTTTTCGTATGTCTTATGCAGTTGTAATAAGGTTGAGACTTGCTTGTATAAAGGTAATTGATAATAAGCCCCTATCATGAAACTCGTTAGCGAATACATGGTAGTGTCATTTGATATCCAGTCGCCGAACGGTGTAGACGTATCTATCTATTGTCATTCGGATATAAGTGCTATATCATTGGCTTATGGTTGAAAATTACGTATTCTCCACGCGTGTAAATTTAATTTGGACCCGTTAACCAGCCGGCCTATGGGATTAGGGAAAGTTTTATTGTTAAAATACATAATTTTAACGCTATGGGGTTTACTTAATAGTTTTGTGCATTGAAATTATTTATTCACATTTTTATTATAGCAAGCTGACGGTTACATGTGAACCTCGTTAGAGAACAGCGATGACGTTTATTGCAGATGTATGCATGGTTTAAAATTACAGTTATAAAATATGTATGTCAAGTTGTTCAACCTTCACGAGAAATTACTATTTTACATCAGACTTAAAAAAATATCGAAGTAAAAAAATAGAAGCATGATTTTGCTGTTAATGCTACTATTTTTTAAATTTTCATACTTTGATCAATTTAAATTTAAGAATAAACATAAATGAAAAAAAAACTGTTTTTATTTGCGAACATTTATTTACTTTACTTATCATATTAAAAAGTGGATTCTTTAAAAAGATTGAATTTCATTGCTAGAGCAAAAGCTGATTTATCACAAACTTTCTTTCTCGAGCCAAGTAAATTTCAATTATTTAAACTCTACCTTATAATGGGATACCATCGATCGACGCCAGAGCCATAAATTATAATGCCACTAAACCTATCCCCGTAAACTGGCAAATTGAAAAAGAGTTTTTATAGTATATTTATAGGTTCCCGTAGGATCCCCGTCACTTGATGTCACGGAAAGATTTTTCTGAGCAATTTTTTCAGGTGATGTTAGAATTGAATGCTTTATACTCCTTTTGGACCTTTCCGACAAGGGTTATGTTGTGTTACGGGATACAGCTTGTTTGATAAAACGTTTTGATAAAATTTGAATAAGCTTTGGCTGTAAGGTAAATATTATGAATGCGATGAACAATATGAGGGAATTTCATGGTTCAATGAAGAAAAAGTGTCTATTTAATGTTTTGAAGGCAGTTTTGTCAACGTCACTAAACTAAAATTTTATCTATTTTTCAAAGAATATGATTTATGCTTTAGTAAGATAAACAAATATGGTGAAATGCACAGTTTTGATTTCTGCATGTGTCAAATTGTTTAATATTAAAGTAATTATTACTTAAGTGAAGTAAAAAAAATTGAATTTTATAAAACCGTGATAGGTGAAATAATAACAAAACTTATTAAATATACCAAATCAAAATAAGACCACAAAGTCAAAAACAAAATAAAAGTGACAATTTTGAATGGCGTACACACCCTCTGATTTAATTATTAGGAATTTGCATATTTCGCCCTGGAAACTAAAAGCGGTGTGCTCCGGTTGAGAGAGTTTACATTTTTATTATGTTATATACATGGTATACTCGTATATAGAGTATGTGCTAAGCGTATCCTATAATATATAGTCTAGTATTTAATTATATTATAATATGTATAAAAGTTTTAAGACTTGTAAAGTATAAACATCAACTTTTCAAAGTTGTAAAATACAATAGTAGGGACTTTGTGACAATATTATAGTACTCATATATAGATCCAACGGATCTACTTGAAGTAGTGTGTTAAAAAGGCATAAGCTTTTACACAAATCTATGTGTGTGAGAACAAACAGAAAAATATTTTTGTATGAATACTAGCGACTCAACCCGCTTCGCACGGGTTCTTCCCTAGGTTTAGCTTCAGCGAACCCGTGGGTTCCACTAGTTAAAATAAATTAAAACTTCTAAAATATAACCTTCTCCTTTTTTGAAGTCGGTTAAAAAGTAGCCAAAGTACCGTCTTATAATATTAACTGTCTGCAAGTGAAAGTCCCGTCAAAATCGGTCTAGCCGTTTTAGAGATTAGCCGAAAGAAACAGACAGACAGACAAAAATTTTAAATTGTTTTTTTTGCTTGTACCGTTTATACTTTTATATTCATTTAGTGAAAAGCTGTTAATTGGAAATTAGAAACACTTCAATTTTATTTATATGTATATAGATATATAGGACTTGATTGTATAGTTATACTTATATAAAATTAAATGTTACGTCATAAAATAACAACATTGTTGTCACAAATAGAGGCACGTAAATATGTAATCTGAATAGTGACATCTTATAGCCCTTTACAATGTTGTTTGCGATGACATTAAATTCACCATTTATGTTACCGACAACCAGATATGCTCTGAAATAAAATCTTTAATAGCAATAATGTGATGTTTTAAATATTATCTAGTTTAAAAAGTCACTAAATTTTGCCTTTCAAAAATTAGTAAAAGAAAATTAATTTAATAACAGTTAGTAATCCTAATAAAACCAATAAATAAACTTTAATAAACTACTAATTTTAATTATTAATGAACATTTATTATCTGTAAAATATCGTACAACTATCCAAACGTCAAGAACTACATTCGAAATTTAAAAGATTCAACCGGTACTAAATCCGAACGGGTTCGAAACGTTGAGCCGAACTGACGTTTCACCGCAGACGATCGATATGGAATCGAACGAGTTAAGATTCTACTCCGGCTCTTCGAGGGTACTTTACGTGCATGTTCCATAAAACGCTGTCTGCCTCCGGTAAATTAAAAAAAATATCGTGTATTTGCTAAATTTATGTAGGTTAAAATAGAATTTAAACAATGTTATAAATACTAGAAATATTTCTGTATCTACTCTGAGAATATTTAAAAATATTTTAGCTGCTAAAAGAATAAAATGTTCTCTTAGAAAATTGACTTTTTTCCCTGTGTCGAAGCTACACGAATAATAATAGAATTACGCAAAAAAATGTTGCAGGACTTATACTACTCGTATATACCTAATGTTATACCGCTCTCTAACTAAAAGTTATTTTAAAATTTTCTGTGTACATTGTGTATTATGTAAGTAAACAGAATTTAACTTAGTAATGTTGATTATTTCACGTTTTGAAACTAAGTAATTCGTAGACTTCTACCATACAATATATCACATCATAGATTAAGAACTAGATTATTTAATGAATCGTTACAAGACTCATATAGAGTCGATTACTATGTTTAATTACAGTTACAACTATTCTACAGCTAGAAAGGATAGAACTTCAAGTGTTTTCTTCACAACGGTGTTATCAAGGAACGCGATCACGCGATCTGGTCATTAATTGCAAAGACCATTGGATGCAGAAACTAAATATACGAATAGTAAATTAGGTCGTCGAGGTTGAAACTAAAGTAAAAAGTAGTTGTGATAGTAATTATTAATAAAAACTTTCTGTAATATTTAACTGATGTGAGCTTTTCATGTTGAATTTGATATTGAGTAGCTGTATTTTTCAAAAATAGTATTAACTCCTAACATTTTCTGCCTTTCGGGGTGACTTGCGACTCTACTTGCTGCGCCAGCAATCGCCGGTTCGAGACTCGCTAGGGGCATTCATTTGTTGAGCACGAATGTTTGTACTCCAGTAAAGGGTGTTTATATGTATAATAATGTATGTATTTAAAGTTATATATGTATAGTGTATCAACAATCTGATATCCGTAACACAAGACTTGTAGCTTACCGCGGAACGAGATGGCGCTGTGTTTAATAATGTCCCAACATAATTATATTATTTATTAATACTTATTTTTGGAACTTGAAATTTGTAACAAATCTGTTATATATACATAACTTATCTTAATAACATGAAAAACTACAATTAAAAATTCACACACTATTTAAAGAACAAGTGAACTATAAAATAGTCGACTAGAGGTATAAGGCATTTTTAGCACGTCATATTAATTAACTAGCAAGTTGTTCGAACATTTTCATACATTATTTGATTTGGCATAAACAAAGCTTGTGATTTTACGCTTGTCTGCCTTAATACGGACTGAGCGGATATCTATATCAGCCAAGGGTTCCCATAGGTTACCTTTGATTGCCCAATAAGATTATTTCGGTCGAGTGCATTTGTTGTTGCTAAATAAGACATCTCTAGAACCTTTGTAATATGCCCGAGATATGAAGTTTAACCTTGACATTTTAAAAGTATCTGGATAAGAATTATTATTATTGTTCTTGGTTCATCCCTTTTGTTTTTTCTCTGTCTTTCCTTGGTTACTTAAAAGAGATAGCTTATTTATGAATAAAACCACCTGCTGATTTTTTGTTTTGTTTGCACTTAATAGGAGACAATAAAAATAAACAGAAATAGATATATTGTATCGTAAATTACTTTCCACTATATGAAAAGGACCTGTATTACAGTGAACAAACACTCAAAGGCCCTTCCTATCTTTACGCAAGTTGACAGTTTATTGAGATAATAATTGTCATATTCTATTGATAATATGCGAATGCCTTAATTAATAAAAAATATTTATTTCTCAAGAATACATTTACAAAGAAAAAAAAAGAAAAAACCTTAAATTGTCGGAATATCTCAAGTAAAATATAATATTAATAAAACTATTATCGAAGAAAGTGAATATTACAATATTCTCAATCCAAGTGATTCAAGAGCAGGTCAAAATAAGTTGTCAAAAGGTCTGCGTTAAAGGAAATACGCGTAGAGCCAACAATAAGGGATCGAGACGGAAGAGAACCCTTAGGGGTTTTTAACAGTTTTCGGGAGATGTATGCACCCCCGGTCACGTCTCGTATGAAGTAGCTTCCTGCATAAGCGGTTTCATTTTTCTTTTTCCGTTCGTTGTTACTGGACGTATTTTTTGGCTATTATAATATTTTTTTTAAATCTAATTTGTTGATCTAATGTCTAGGAAAATTGGTTTTTGTTTTTTTGTGAAAAGAAAATGTAAATGACGGTGGTATTACGATACTCGGATATTTAAGGCTACGCTACTATTATAAAAAGATATGATGTTTTGTATGTTTGCATTTTTGTAGCGGATAAACTAAAAATCCGCTGAGCCTAAACTTTAATACCCTTAAAATGTACCTTGGAACAACCACGAGTAAAGCGAGAGCGAGTTGCTAGTATTATTTAAGATAATAGAGGAATTTTATTCGTTTTAGTATACGTGTAAAGTATTAAACGTATTGTTATAGTAAAATAAAAAAAATTAAATATTTTAGAAGTATACAGATTTATCTAGTCAGTCGATAAAGTATATTTAACGATTTTATAAGATTCTTCCAAAACAAGATGAATTTATAAAAGATAAGTGTTTATATTATTAATACTAAATCTTACTCGATAAAGTTTAGTGTCGAATTAGGGCACACACGAGTAATTTAGTTCTATCACGTTTCAGCTATTCTGATACATTTATCAAAGTGCCTTATCCATACTTATATGTACGACACGATTTATTTGGCCCTCAGACTGTGGGGGAGGTGAGAATGGGCTGTCAAATAAGATTTTTTCCTCACGGAGGGAGCCCCAGGCACTCATGTCCGGTTATACAATTTAGTAAGGGTTCTTGCTTCTATTTAGTTGGAAACTATATTGGGCTTATGCAGTGGCAAATCCCCTATGACCGATTGAATCGGTGAAATCTAACTGTTAGAAATGACCATAACTTATTTGTTGTATATATAGTCTTATATATCGTATTCCTATAATTTTAAGGATTTCAGCAATTTAAAAAGACGATAGCTTTTATCTTAATGATTTCTTTCAGTGAATACATTTATCAAAACAAGAAAATAGCCTATAGTAATACTTTCTTAGGTTTACGCGAATATTTGACATTATAAATGAAACTATCTTTTCGGATTTTGTGGAACCAAAAATCAAAATAAATCCGTAAAAAAATCCGAAAACATAGAAACAATAATAATACTAGGTACCTATTAGATAAAGAAGTTAAAGTTTCAGAACAGGATCAGGAATTTCAGTGTCGACTCTTACAATCAAATTATAAGTTTTCTTATGTAATATACTACTAGTTGTACTAAGATTAGCTATTAGGTTGAATAAAAAGGAATGAATGGCCGAAAACACATTTATATTTAAAGATGAAAAGATCTAATTTCTTGCTGAAAGCACTTTAGTATTACGTGTAATAGAATTTTATATATGAGCCCGCATGATTATATACCTAAGGGAATTACACAAAATAGCGAAATAGGATCGTTTATTCTACAAATCTTTATTTAGACTAAATATTTGAGTTTGAGCTTTCAGAGCTTTTAGAGCTTTGAAACGGATATAGCAAATAAAAGAAACACTTGAAGCATCCACATAGCAGTATATTCACACCGGATGTATTATAGCCCTAGTTCGAACCCCACGAAACCTTTAACACTTCAAAAATAATTCAGCCTACAGAGGGGCGTGAAGAACGCACTATCTCGACTTGAAATAAGAGATATAAAAATTGAATTATATTGTGTACCGTGAGGGGTAGTTTAAGAACATGGCTGTGGCCCGAATTGAGTTAATATCGACAAATCCTTACTTCTATATTATAAGTAAGCAAGGGAATGTTTATTTATATAGTTATCACTATACTATCATCACTATACAAAATATTATTTGGTAGTTTTATAACCTCAGGAAGGAACAGCATTTTTTCTAACATTATATAAATATATGTGCATATAAATTAAATAATTTAATACCTACTGGTAGAATAAAATGTATTTTAATGTTTATGTATATAATGTACTACGTTCACTTAAAGGAATGCCTTAACTTGGGTGAAGGCATGTGAATTTGAGATGTCCTCAGCCGTTGCGGTTATTGAGACTCCTTGTGAGGTTTCTTAGTCAGCATTAGCGAGAACCATTTGCAATTTGCGAAAGTGTTTCACTGTACATATACATTATACTTATGCTACCTGTGTTTATTTGAAATGTTAGGAAGAAGTAAAAAAAGTTTCTACGTTTGTTTGTATGTTTGGTATTTTTCCACACTTAATTTAGTTTAAAGATAGATTATGATCTAAAGTAATAATAATGCTGTTATAATAAAGACGTAAAGTCAACAAAATTTAGCTTTCTAATTGGTTTCTAATGGACCGATTATGACTGATAAAAAATACCGGTCCAGACTCGAACTTACGACTACATTACTATATTTTAATCACATTACCAGTACGTACTAGTATAACAATTAACTTGTTTTGTCACTTTCAAAATCACTTCGCCGAAGTCATACCTTCGCAGGGCCAGCTTATGTTTCATGTGGTTGTAATATAATACTATATGGCCGGAATTATGCGGTCGATCCACGGATTGTGCTGTCTCGTGTAAAACGACACTTCGGAAAATTATACTTGTTGATACAAATATGCGTAATTTTATATGGGATTTTAGTGACAGTTACACCAATTAGGTATACGCATAATGAGCAGGAGTGGATAGTAGCAGCTATAAAATATTGTCGTTTTAATGAATTTTATTGCTATCAAATCTGATCTAAGCTCTATAATAATAAGTAATATTAGTAAAATGAATACTTTAAGATTACTAAGGCAAGTGATTATTATTATTATTTATACGTAATTTGCTTAATTCAATTTAATTCTTAACAAATTGTATATCTCTTAAATTGCAAATTACATGAAGCTTAAATATCAAACTTAATCTATAGATACCTATTCGTATAATAAAATTCTACCTTATTCAAATCTACAATTAATATCGCCGATTGTTGTCCGTCGTCTGCTTGTCTATGAAGGCATCACGAGAAAACAGCAAGACAGATTTTGATGAAATTTGGTAAGATAATAGCTGATAATCTACATCAACGTATTCTTTTACTGAAAAAATCTTATTTCTAACAAATATATGTCAACCCTTAAAGCGTACCTAGGGAAGAATCCGAGAAGAGCGAGGGTGATTCGCTAGTATAATATATCTCTATCATTAAAACTTGTCTATACTAATATTATAAAGCTGAAGGGTTTGTTTGTTTGTTTTTTGGTTGAACGCGCTAATCTCAGAAACAACTGGTTTGATTTGAAAAATTATTTTTGTGTTGGATAGTGCGTTTATCGTGGAAGGCTATAGGCTATATTATATTACGCTACAAATAATAGCAGCGGAGCATCAATGAAAAATGTTGCAAAAACGGGAAGGGCGGGCGTTAGTTCTGCGAGATACCCTACCGCGCGATTCAGTAAGAATTTGGTTTCTGGTCTTAAGAACGCGTGCGAAGCCGCGGGAAATGCTAGTAGTCTATACAACTAAAATATTTCACATAATTTTATAGAAGTTTATAAGCATAACTCAAGTGCCAAAGTAAAAGACTATCCCGGTTATAGCGATAATGGCAATCGGATCTTAAAATAACCCTATTGCATAAGCGATAGTCGTGAGTCTTTATGCCATCAAACGACAGATCCCGGTGTCTTAGCGATCATTACGACTCGGGATTCACCAGGATTGCGGTAAAACAGACATTGGAACGCTCATTATCTAGCTTTTTGTTACAAAGTGGAAGAACTTCCATTTCTTAACAAATATTAGTTTTATTTTCTCTGCTACTAAGAAAGCTGTTTGAACCATTGAATTAATTTCGTTTTATTTTCAAACAATATTTTTTTGAATAAAAATACAGGTACGACTATGAATTTACTCGTTAGTTTTTATAATATTGTTGCGACATTTCATTGTATCCATGATCACGTTAATACATAAGTTAATACTAGTCCAGCGCTCGCTTGGAAAACCGAGTGATGTGGGTTCAAATCCCGGGTCTCGCACCTCTAATATTATTATGTATATGGTAATCGTTTCTAACATACTTTCCTGTTGTCTTACAGTAAAGGAAAACATCGGAGGAAACCCAACACGCATTTGCCCAGATTGGTGAACTATAGCCTGATACTCCTCGTATTGAAAATTTGAAAAAGGAGAAAGAGACCTGTGCCCAACAGTGGAACATTAAAGGTGGGACGCCTAAGTAAAATTATAGAGTTTGGGTAGATTATTAAAACGTGCAGTTTCTCAATGTATGACTTGACTTACTATTGATAGTAATTTAATATAATTTATATGCTTAGGCCAAACTTATAATATCTTTCAGATCTTTGATATGACGTCTATACCACAGCGCGTGTCACCTGAAGCAAAAGCTAATGCGTAATAAAAAGTTTAGTTAAATCGGAAGCAATGTGCAATTTGAAGGAAAAAATATAACTTATTTTCACGGCAGTCACGCCCCACGCGTAATATAGTGGTCACCATTAAAACCTAAACGAGTTCCTTCCACTATAAACAACGAAGGCTATTATAATTACAGCGAACGAAATTCCTTTTATCACGCTCATATTTTATAGGAACCTAGCATTAGACACAAATAGCAAAAAACGTTTTAAGGTTGAGACCAAAACAAATTAGGTACGTCGCGTCGATTAAGTGGTTATTACGAGCGAAAATATTATGGAACGAAAAAAGTAAGCACAGGAAATTAGGTGCGGTAGAAAAATGAAGATTTCTGACTTCTGACATGTCTCGATCTTTGAAATCATGTCGCAACGTAACGAAATGTCGATGGGGTCACGTATTTCTTCACAAATCCCGATTTGAATGCCTTTCATTTCCTTTTTTCGCGGAACATTGTTTATTTTGCCACGATTAAGGAAAATATAACGTTGTAAGGTAGTTTTTTTTTTGGTTATGTTAAAGATTTGCCTTTTAAGAGATCATTTCTACACCTAAATCTCGTGTTTTTTATTTAAAAAATTAAAAGGATAAAAATTACATTGAAAAGTTAGTATTACTATATTATAAACAAACAGAAATAGTAAACTGTAGTAAATATTGACATAAATAAATGACTCAATATTACTCCAATAGTAGTTTATTCCACAATCTATATACATCGAAATACAGAAGTATCTCCCCAAAAATATATTTGTCGTCACTCATTCAACGTGTGAAATAATATTTCGTAAGCGCCCGAGGCACGAGGTAAGGCTCAATCCTGCGATCAGGTAATTCAATACAGGGTACCCTCGGGTAAAGAAAGTATAAATACGTATCATATATACACATGACGTCTGTGTATTGAAAAAAAAAACTTTTGTTTTCTTTAATGGATGTAGGTAATATTTTCTTCTTTATTATTACCTATTATTATTACAAAACCCACTTATTTTTTGTATGGAACCAGTAATAAATAATAATAGTTTACCATGTTAAGAGGGTGAGTGTGACATTTTCCTTCGTCAACTGTCAATGGAGTCAATTTAGGTCACTTATATATTTTGTATTAACATCAATGCTTGGCTATAAGCGGTCTAATAAAAAAAACAGTAGCTATTTATATAACAACTGTAAGCCAAGTTGAATACACATCATAAAGTAATATTTCATTTATATAATCCAAAATGGAAAATAAAATAAATTATAGTCTATTACGAAACCAAACAGCGGCTTAAATGTCAATAAAACTCAATGGTCTATTAGCGGCCATAGACAACTTCAATGGACAGATAAGGCGACAATTTGAGCGCATTTCCGTTCTCAAAATTTAAAGTACAATTCGGGATGATTGCGAGATTAGCTTGTCCTTTCACATTGGAATACGAAAACTAGAATATATCCTGGCACAAAAGAATTGGCGCGATATCGCGCTGTCATGTCGGCCATCTTGGTTCACACCAAACGTTTGGAAATCGAACTTCACTCTGGGGACATTTGAATCTTTTCCATTTTCGTATTTGTATTCGATTAACGGTTTCAGCTATCATAGATAATGTATGTTGGTTTTTTGGTGTTGAGATTTATTTATCGCCTATCTGTGCGTTCTTATACTTTTAAAAGTTAATTTTGTTTATTCAAATTATCTTTGAAACTCCAAAGCCGATTATGAAAATGTGTTTGTTAAGAAGACGAAAAGAGACAGTTTACAACTTGATTTAAATATTTTTATAGGAACAAAGCTTTGTGTAAAAAAGTTACCAAAATATACGTAAATCGTTATCATCAACATTGTGTGAAGGGTAGTCTTCTAGTATTAAAAATGTATAAGCCTTGCCGTTTCATGGCTTTTGTAATTAAGTACCAAGAAACCCGCAATTAAGGTACATCGAAACGTCAAATGTAATTTAATAAAACATATTTGGACGAAGTTTTAGCGACCAATTAAAACGTACTTAACATTAATGGAAACATATTTAGAAGTATAATATTTGGTGCGGCACGAACACAGTTTATTTTTGGAAGCGATTATTCCATATTATATAACACTAGAATTAATTAGAATCTAGCTCATTCTACATATTGCAACACAATATACTCGTATTTAAAACTTAAAATTTAATTTTAAGAAGTAGTATATTTAATGTTTCTTAAGAACTGCACGAAAATTTAAGGTGAGCTATACAACTAAAATTAAGCTTGGCCATATTTATTCATAAAGATTAAAACCATAATGGGGTTGACACACTAAAAAAATGTAATCAGTAGTATAACAACATTCCAGAGTCGTGTTTCGCTCGCGTGACTTCAGCGAATAAAAAGTTGAACGAATCTGATACCTTAACGGGTACATCTTTATCTAAACTGTGATATAAAAACACGTATACGGCCTTCCGGATATACGGTTCGACATGTTATTAGATCTATTCATGCTAATATATTTGCTATGTAGGATTACTTTGAAAAAGCTATTTGCTTGTGACTAAGCTACTTTTGATGGGGTTGTTCAGAATTAGATTGAGAATAGTAAAATCCATAGAAAAGAAATAGAAAAAGTATAAACATCCTTGTGTATAATTTGAAACTGGTAAAGTTACTTTGAGTCTAATATAGAATTCAAAGAAATCATTCCTAGGTTTTAAGTAAAACTACTGTTTTGCTTATATTATTCTAGTGTTCTAGATCATTATATCGTTTTGGCTAAGACATAATAGTACAAGTTATTACTACTATTATAATAGGGTTAAGATATTAACTTTAAGAGGACGTTAAACAAGAAAAAAGTACAAAAAAGTACAAAAACGAAGTCGGGACTAAGCGCTTGCTTTAAATATATTAATTTTGTTTAGTGTAGCGTGGCTGTATACAAAGAAAATCCTGGACGAAATAAATTCTCTTTTTTGATGCCGGTAAAATATTTCATAGAGCGTATATTACAAACTTCGTGACCAACTCCATTTATAACGCTGAGTTCTATAATCCGTTGAATAAGTGAGTACACTTCCAGTGTTACTAAAATTCAAAATGCCGCTGGCTCTTGATGACTACTGTTATTGAATTTTTACGTAAATTTCCCTTTTGTGAAGCTCATTTGCTGGATTATGGATGCTAATGTCGTATTTGGGGGGCCAATTTTACTGTACCGATAAGCGGGTACTTTGAGATTTTTTGGGCGTTAAATGCGTGTCAAAATGTATTTTTGGAGGCAATCCTGCGGTTTATGACCCGCCAAATCCACGTTACAATTTTATTAAGGTCAATCCTATATATAAATTAGGGTGGAAATTATAACGTTTATGACAACCTAATCAGTTTATTTGATAATACTTTCTTAGATTTACTGGATTTTTCGCGGATTTACTTGATTATTGGTTTCCGAAATTACGAATGCTTTACAGCAATCATTATTGCTGTAAAGCATCAGTTTACTTTGTTAAAAATTATATAAATTTTTACTTATAAAACGTGATAACATAATATTGTAAGTACATTCAATTTATACTATATTTATACGTATACTCTTACCTCGCATAATTTAAAATTAACGCTAAAAGGTAATATTATGTAAAGTACTAGGCATTCGCAGTTATGACACCATTGCGATTTAAACGATACAGTTATAATGACCGATGGTCTCGTGCGTGAATAATCTACATAACAAAAAACCAGAAACATCATCCCGTCATCTCGTGGCTTCGTACTTGTTTTGCCTCACGACCGCCATTAAGACGAACGTTCTTTAGTGTGAAAATGGGATATAATTTTGGGAAAATAATCAAAAAACAGTTCGCGTGCCCAATGGGCATTAGCGGGGCCCTACCCTCAGCGGGCATGTTAATGTTGCCAGGTACAGGTTGTATGTACGTAATGAGACGAGGAAAATTGTGTTGCCATAAAAATAATTGTATTCTACCCTCCATTTCTTGTATACGTCGATTAGCTCGAGACTTACATTACAGTTTTTGTTTGGGTCTTTTATGCGACCCCTTGTGGTGACTTGGAATTGAGGAAATTTGTACAAATCGGGCGTTTTACTGTAGACATCTCTGAAATTAAATGTGTAACCTTTTGTTCGTGCCATATTATTTGTTTTTTTTTCTCAAGTTATTAATTTAATTATTTTTTTTAATTCAATAAAATTTTAAACATATTAATATAAATAAAATTGAAGTGTTTGTTTGTAATTTCAAATTAACAGCTTTTCACTAAATGCATATTATGCAAGTATATCCGGTACTCAAACAATCAAAAAATCAATTTATAAAATTTTTGTTTGTTCCGTTTAATATCTGAAAAGGCTGGACTGATTTTGACGGAATTTTCACTTGCAGATAGCTAATGTTATAAGGAGTAATTTAGGCTACTTTTATTTTAGAAATTTTATTATTTTAACTAGCGGAACCCGCGACTCCATTCGAGCTTAATCTAGGGACGAATCCAAGCGAAGCGAGGGTGAGTCGCTAGTAAAAAATAAATATACAACAACGAATTGATATTGATATTAAATCCTTCAAACCTCATAAAAAGAAGTTCGGAAACTGTAAATATAAACTTCAACAAGATTTTCAACCGTTCGACTCTATTGGATTTATGTCTTTGATATCAGAATTTTATGCTCTGTACTCAGTACAAAACTAGGAATGTTTACTGGAGTTATTTTTATTCGTGTTAGAAACAGATCGCTTTTATAGTCTTGTAATTCTTAAAGCCGTTTTGTTTTTAATGAGCTCCCTTTTATTTTTGTTCAGCTTTCCATTACTTCTTTGGTTTGATCTACCAAGTAATTTTGAACGAAAACGAACCGAGTAAGTACTTAGATACACTTTAAAATAAAAGCTAAGCATAGGATTACGAAAATGTTATATATTTTCTGTATGTTTTGAAATATATTTATAAAATTAAAGTAAAACTATCCTCAGTTAAAGTTTAGAGTTAGTTAGTTAGTTAGAGGACCCGTTTGGCTCAGTGGGTAGTGACTAGGACCGTACTTGCTGTTGCTGTTCCGCTGTGGGCATTCATTTGAGCGATGGGTGTTTGTACTCCACTAATGGTTGAGTATATTTTTAATATGCAGGGCTTTTTTTGGGGACACGCAGTACCCCAAAGGGGATATCGAAAATATAAAAATTAGCTATATACAACTGAAAAAGTGAAAGAATTTAAAAGAAACAGAGTAAATCTCAAAACACAGTGCCAAGGGGTGGGCGAGGGTGTACAAAATTTATGAACTTACTACTTCCCAGAATTAGCGTGCCCATAAAAAAGAGGCCTGATAATATGTATTTAAAAATATATATGTGTAGTATATAAAATGAATGGTATCCATAACAAAAGCCTCGTAGCGTACACCTAACTAGCTAGTGATGTGTGTTAATATACCAACATATTTTTTTATTATTAACAATATACACACTTTTTATGGGATAAAGTTTTGAATAGTTTTAAAACTTAACCTACACTGTTTACATAATAATTTAGTATCTACATAAGTGAGATTTCAAAGACGCATTATTGTGAAAATATATTTCCAAGCACCAATTTTATCAAAAGGACTTACGCCTGAGTGAATTTGATAGGAACGTACACTAAAATAAAGTCTTTCTTAAACAATATATAGAATCTTTACTGTTTCGATACTAATTAGTAGCAGAAATTAAAAGGTGATGAAAAAAATTCAATTTCGCTTGCTATAAATTAGTTTGATCATCGAAAAATTACTGGACTGAACTGTATTGGGCTTAACGTAATTACGCCATGATGGAGTGCTCTTTATTACAATCTTGTACAGATTGATGATATTTCCCAAAATTTTGTGAGACGTAGAGATTTTATTAATACTTTTTTATAAACAATATTATGGTTTAATTGCGTATGGGATTTTAAGAACTAATATATGTGCATAATGAAAGGTAAATATTCTCATTCTGACTTTGTCAAGACTTGGAAATTGTTTTATTTAATATGTATTTATCACATTTGCATAGTTAGTAATTTATATTATGAAAATTATTTACAAGAGAATGCTTTTTTAAAGTATAATTAGTTTAAGCGTGACTGAAGTTATCATTCAGTCACGCCTTAAAAAGTCGATAGGTACAACGAAAAAAATGAGTATCGGGGAAGTAAGAGTCGAATACATTTGTAATAATAGTAAAGATTATATTACTACGTCATATTTTTTCTTTTTTAATTTAATGTGGTATCTGCCACAGTACTAAAGAAAGCATTCTTCTTTAACCGTGCGTAAAGGTTACATGCGAGCATTTTTTTCAATTTAAGTAGAACCCGTAACAAGAACTAAAAAGTAAATATATTTTTTGTGCTTTATATTCCCCCGTAGTAATACTGTTCAGAGTACATCTATGCCTAACTGTTTACTTCAAGTAGTAGATAAAGATTAGCACACAGCACGTTTAAGACATATATAATGTGTATATCAACATAATATAAAACCCACATACAAAATATTACAGTATCAACCCTTCATGTATTTCAGTGCGATTACAGCGACCCGACGACGAGAAATTGCAATAACCGTAATAAATTACCATTCAATTCAACTTGGTCTAATAAGACTACCCGGATTCAATGTCCCTACCAAGACTTCTTAGGATGTAAGATAGTCATTAATTTAATTGAGTTTGGATACAGTTTAGGAATTAATTGAAATAATGTCCTCGGTTGGAGGGTCAAGGGGAAATGTAAGAAATCAAGTTAGTTTTGATTGTGGTTGATCGTGGAACTTTGTAATGGGATTTTCGTGACATAGTACCTGTTTATATTTGGTTATAATTTATCTTCGTTTCATATTACGAAAATTTTATTAAAAACTACAAAAAATATATATTTTATATACAAATTTGAAAATATTATTTATTGAATTGTTATATTATAAAACGTAGATATTTGATTTATGTTAAAAGAAGCTGTGTTTATTTTAAAAATAAGAGTAATTTACTATTGTAAAAAAACACTATATAAATAATATAAAATAATCTATTTTATAATACATATGTATTACATATAAATAGAGAAAGTTGCCACATACGGATCTTCTTACAATCCACCTACTCTTTGAACGACAAATATTATAAGAGGAGTTTAAAACACATAATTTTGCTTTCCAAAACCATAGCACCTGCCAACCATCTGTGCATCGAAAACAAAGAAAAAGCAACACTCCATAGCAATTGTGTGGAAATTATTCACGAAAAATTACATCATATATAAAATTGTAGCCCTAAAAACCATTACTACGCATACTGCGATGCATTGAAGCAAAGTAATGGGGGAACTCAAGTGGGGGGGAAAGAGGACTCAGACAGGGGGCATAATCCCATAATTATCGGCTTAACTGTACACGACATTAGCAGGCAACAGCCAGCGATCGGGCTCAGGTGTACCCACGTAGGTATTTTACTGTTACATTGACAAACGCTGATAATTGATTTATATGGGATTTGTGTAATAGGGTTAGGTAAAAAAATAAAGGGTGTTTGAGCTTAGAGATGAATGTTTACAGGGGTGCTCTGTACGCGGCTCGTGAATGCTAAGTTGGCTGTATATTATGCTATAGTATCGGTCTACCAGTTTACCTTTGTCTTAAGATATTTTTAAGCTGTGACGAGTATATGTTATAATATTGGCTTACGCTTACCTTTGTCTTAAGATATTTTTAGGCTGTGTTTTTTTAGCTAGCTTTAGTGTATTTTTGGACATGGAAAATTAATAATGAAGTCTTAAAAACTTTGTATAATAGATATAAAACTTTACTAGGAAAATCGTAGTAAGAAAATAAACAAAGATTTATCTGTTATTATACTTATGCAAAAATTATCGATATCTACTATATTTGTGTTTAATTAAAAAAACAGTACTTATTACAAGAAAATAATCTATAACAGCTTTGCATAACCTTCGTTCAATATCTGTGGCAAATACACAGGAAAGCAAATTTACCTAAAATTTGCAACTGAGGGTAGTTGAACACGGTTGTTTGTATTTCATAATCGAGACCTGTGATTTATCCGGACTTCGAGCTGGGCTTTTCAAACTTTGCCTTAACCCGCTTTGAAACCTGCCCCGCTTTGTCTATTGTTTTCATATTGTTAATGGACTCCGGCCTGAATGAATAGATTTTAAACTAACTCAAACGCTGTATTACTTCTTATAACATCAGGAAACTGAAATTTACTTCGTATAGGTATAAGTTTTGTTTGAAGGTTATGCCATTTTGTAATTAATTTGAATTGAAGTTATTTACTATATTTATTGTCTTTATTAGTGTATCTAAATTTGCGGAGGACATCTCTTCAGAAACATAAACAAACGCTTAAATACGAATTTCCATATAAAAAATGACGAGCTTTTTTAAAAACTTTTTTATGCCTCGATCTTAAGGTTCAATTAACTCATTAATTATTACTTTCTTTAAGAATGTTTAACGTTTCAAATGAAACTATCGTTTCTCGTAGTTTAATTTTATATTTTAATTTACTTCAGTTTTAGATAGGACCTTTTTTGTGGTGGATTTTAATCGATGTATCTATTTGTGGAAAGTTAAAATTAAAAAAATGGTCGTTACGATTTCAATTAAATTTTATCATAAAATATTTAAACTATAAATAAATAACTAACCGCTGTATAATAACATTGAAATTATAACAAAGACCATCCAGTTATTAATCCCTTATCCATACCAATCCAACCGAATCATTACCGAATGCACAGCTTAAAACGTTTCTCGTGTAGCGTATTGGATAACGTATGGTCTATCGAATTTTAATACCAGATTTGCCTAGTCTGTGGTAATATCTATCTAGCGGTTACGCGAGCGAATTTGACCTTTTAATTCAGCTTCATACGGACTTTTTTCCTGTGTTATATATTATGTCTGTCTTTCAATTCTACTATAAAAGGATCTGAATTTTATATTGCTATTACTGTCCAAGCAATTATTAGCTTGATCACTATCTTGATTGCTATCGTATTTGCTTTTACTTTTTGTCCTTAATATGCAAAGTAGCCCTTATAAATTATACTATTTTCAAAATGCTATTTGGAACGCTAAAGCATAATTAAGAGATTGTCACATTCTTTGTTGAATTTCCAATAAACATTTCATATGTTGATATAATCAATATAATTACTACTTTACAGGATAAAATCTACGAAATATGGAAAGCTAAAATGTGCTAATTTTATCATCATCATCGTGTGCATCATTAAATACGAGTATAAAACAAAGTCGCTTTTCGCCGTCAGTCCCTATGTATTCTCAGATCTTTAAGACTACGCAACGGATTTTGATGCGGTTTCTTTAATAGATAGACTGTTTCAAATGGTTTATACGTATAATACACTAGCGGAACCCGCGGCTTCGCTCGCGCTTAATCTAGTTATACATAAAAGAGATGCTTGGTCTTAAAAAAAGTAGAACAAATTGGTAAATATATTTTACAAGTATTTGTAAACTAGCGTTTCGCCCTCGCTTGAGCTCAACCCTAGAAAAAAACAGATTTATCCGATTGGAATCGTACATTTTTCCGGGTTAATAAGTAATAGTCTAGTCCAAACTTTAACCTATATTTCAAATTTCATCTAGATCGTTTCTGGCGTGATTGTGTAACAAACATCCATCCAAACCTTCGCATTTATAATATTAATGATTGTAATTTATTGCTGCAAAGATTTTTAGATATACCTACTCCTAACATAGCAAATTATGTTCTCGTATGTTTATATTATTCAGTAGTGCCTCTCGATGCGTATTATAACAATAGCTATATGTTTCAATGCTTTAAGGACCATTCTATGAAATCGGATTATTTCTAATTTACCTTATTGTTGTAGTTTTAAAATTGATAAATGATCAATTAATAATTGCGTACCTGAAACACAAAAATATAATAATTAATATCTCAATAACATCAATCTATCTTAGGAATTAGACAAACGATAAATAAAATCAAGCAAAAAAACCATATCGTGAAAACAGCTTTCGTTCTGAACAGGGTTTTGAACCTGCAACGTATTTTATAAGATAAACACTATAGTTTCATTAGTTATATTTTAAGGTAAGTAAAAAATCCAGACATCTTAGCATACCTTACTATCTAGATTCTAGGCGAATTAAATGAGAATAATCTAAATTCTATATATCAATAAGACTGAATAGATGCCAGTGAGCTGCGCTATTTAACCTCGATAGAAAAGCAATGAACTCCTCTAATGATATTTCAATTAAGGATTCTTAAGGATTTATTTAAAAAACCGTATATATTTAGCTAAGGAATTGATTTTACACGATGTATCTTCAAGATGCGTTGTATTGAGCAAGCATTTTTCAAATTACTTTAAAATGATCATTTTTTAATTTCTTTAATTCTGAGTATGAGATATCTTGAAATTCAACTTATTTTTATTAAATAAAAAATATATTTAATTTAATTACAGATTCAACCATAACTTCTTAACCACTGAATTTATGTATGTGTCACATTTTAAAACTCACCAACTTGTTTAAGAACATTAAATTAAGAAAGCTCAGTTTAGTAGCTTACTACTAAAAACTTAGATAAATTTAAACAGTCTTTTAATATATCTAGCATCATAAACGAATTTTCTTTGAGTCTTTTCATAAAGTTAGTTGTAATACCAAAATAAATTTATAAAAAAATCATATTTATTACATTTTTATCATAATACTAATTGAAAAGCTCTTCGCGACTTCATTTGTCATGTAACAAATGACAATGAGACGTCCGCCCTAATACATATTAATGGTTTTCTTAAAATGAAACTAATTAAATTTCGTAATATACCGTATTTACAAATGTGTCGAGCAAAACGAGTATGATAAACGACTTTACAGGTAAAAATATTAATATACTTCGCCATGCCCCGGATTTTTGCTTAAGTGTTTCGTTCTGTTTAATCATCATTTTGTTTTAGTGTTAAAATCTAGAGCTGAATCTTAGAATTTACTCGACCATATTTTAACTTTATTTTTAATTCAACCTACATACATACAGCAAATAGAAAGTTATCGAATTAATATATATTGAGAGATTAAATGTAGAATTTAAGTACCTACATTAAATATAAAAAAGATATCGTGACTATCGTACTTTAGGTAGTTCTTAGTTCCTCATACGAAATTTTAACCCCTTATTCATTTTCTATAATTTGCTATCTTTTTGCGACATGAACCTACCAATCAAAATTGGTTCAGCCGTTTAGAAATGAAGACGTCACATACAGACAGTCAAACACATCAGTCATATTTTCTTAAGAATAGAACTAGGTATTAGGCAAAACTAAAACATTCAAACTTTTAACAAACCAACAAACCAACAAACTTTAGTGCATATAGCAACAAGCAAACATTAACAACTCTATATACCTAATAATATTATATCGAATGGATAAGCTTTGCTTCGTGCACTTTAGTGACGTTCATCCACAACACAAAGTGTTTTAAAACTAACTTACACAGATATAACTAGTTTTGTATAGAAGCACGTATATGTAAATTAAGTTTGCTAGACTACCTCTGTCTTAAAGGACTTAGTTTCTTGGAAGGAAACGACCTCCTTTAAAGAGTCAATTTAACAAGATCGCAAAAAATACGTTTTAAAATTTATACTCTAATATTATTTAAGAATACATGTTGATTTAAACATTTATATATACATATTATGGATAATAAGTAGACTTAGAGGACAGAGTGGAAAGAAAAGAGAGAGGCCTTTGCCCAGCAGTGGGACAATAACGGCTGAAAAAAAAAGTAGACTTATATCTATGGATAATAAGTAGACTTGAAATTAGAAACGTAATGACTTCACTTTTTACTCTCTATATGAATCGTTTGATTCACTATTAAATATTTTGAAATATATTTTTGTCACCTAAGCTGCTTAAGTAATTTTTGCATATAATTTATAGCCTTGAAGTTATATATAACATTTTCTATACATAATAATAAATTTAAAACTAAATCGAATCTATACATTAAATATTTTTGGAAATTCTTATTGACATAGTAATTATTATCGGAACAGAGGCTAAATATATAAATTTTTATCTGTCTTTCTATGTGCATCACAAGAATCCTCTGGACAGACATTAACGGAATTTGGTATGAAGATAGTTAGTTATCCGTAAAATATAAAATATACTTTTTACCCCGATAAAAAAAAGCGAGCGGAACGAGGTTCAGGTACTAGGTTTTCTTACAAATCTTGTTTAATTTGCCATAATCTTGAAGCAAAGTTACAAAACATATGGCAAAATCAACATATAAGTCAAATAAATAAAAGGTAATCATCATATTAGTTACGCAGCATTAAGTTAGTGTACCTAAACACATACGCTCGCCATTTTGAAGGCAGGAAGATAAAAAAGAACGAGGCAATTCGCCAACACAACGAAAATTGTAATATCTTTAAAAGGAACGTATCGACTTAGGTCGGTTGATCGATGATTAATAAAAAAATGTTCAGAACCTAACCGGTACTGATATCATGTAGCTTTTAGACAAATTGGAATGTTCGATCGCTAAGCCGGCTTTGTTGACGCCTAAACTAGGTTTACGATACAAATAAAATTTTATATTTATTTATTAGTAGTTTACTTAATCAATCACTTATATTCGATAATATGTACACGTGTCTTCTTTTGTATTACATAACCAGTTATATCTAGAAAATTTTAGTATATAAAAAACAAATCTAGTCAATTACCTTTATAATATATAAATATTTAATAGTATTCTGCTTTTTATATGAAGGCGGGAAAGGTGTAAACCATGAAAAAGTGACATAAACACAACTAATAAACTTGTAAACTATATTTAGTAATGTGCCTAGTAGCCTAAATCCATATATATTCACACCCCTTTGACCTAAATATGATAGTAGGCAACCAAAATACTCTATACGTTTCAAAGGCCACCTGCTGCAGGTTCGACGCCCGGATGAAATAGAGCGTGCCTTCGTCCTGCTCGCCCGTGAACAATTAAGTTACGTCACGCCTGATATAGGTGTTACTTATTAGGGTCAACGCAAACACTAGACTAGTGTATTATGCTATTTTTAAATTCTTGTAAATACTCTGGAATAGTAACGAGTATTGAAGTAAAGATCGTGGGTTCGATTTTGGCTTAAATAAAAGTGATAATTAGAAATCAGAATATATTAATATGTATAACTTTACATACAGATAACACCACCTTAAGGAGAACTCTATTGCTTACAGATGACGGGTCCTCATGCAATGTATATTTAAAATAACAGTATTATATATTGTATTCATTCCTTTTTAGCGTTGGATCGCTCCTGGGTACGTTACGAATCCCTTCAACACGAGAGTGATCAGGGCAGACTTTATATGTCTTTCGAAAGCTTTCTTCTAGGTTCTCTAAAGCACGCAGCTTTTCTCAGGATATTTTTCAACACCGCAAAAGAAATAGTTATTTTGTAAATGATTCTCACATGAAAATATGCGAGAACCAGAATTCGATTCACTTTACTAAGGCGTACGCGTAACCAATGGGCTACCGCTGCCTTAAGGAATAAAGTATTGTTATGATATATATATTACATATAAAATATTTAGTATTTCTTAAGATATAATTAATATACTATAATATAATAACAGAGTTGTACGCTAAAGCTATCTCATGTCTATGCTGCCATCTAAGCTTACGAGCTTATGCGTTTTGGTGCATAATTAAAGGGGCAGATAAACGGATTTGAAATTGATATTGACGTGATATAATTAATGAGATCAATTACAGGTATTATACATAGGAATGAGTTTATCTAAAATCTTATTATACTTTACTAACGACTCACTCTCGCTTCGCCCCGGTTTGTCCCTAGATCTGGCGCGAGAGAAGCCGCGGGTTTCGCTAGTGTATTATACATATAAACCTTCTTCTTGAAGCCCTCTATCTATTAAAAAAATCACATCAAAATCCGTTGCGTAGTTTTAAAGATCGTTAGATCTGTGTGTCCCTATGTATGTTAATACAAAGGGACAAACAGATACCGGGAAGCGACTTTGTTTTATACTATGTAGTGATTAAACAAAGACCTTATTCTTTATTGCTACCATGTACCTAAATTAAATGTCACTTTAGATCATATTCTGTGCAAAAAACCTAAAAAATCATGTCATCAATCATCATCAATCATGTATACCAAATACATATACATCCAAATTAAAATTTTAAATTTATCAAAAAAAAACTACGAATATTAACAGATCATTATATTATAAAGGTTCATTTCAAAAGCATGTTATATTTTTTACTCCTCCCAAGGTGTCAAATATGATAACGATCAAGAGATAACGTCAAACAATCACAGCTTACATTAGCATAAAATATTTACAAGAACAAATTCGGTAGCAATAATTTACATATGCAAAGAATAAAAAATGCTTAACAGGTGACAGATAACACATTTCATTAAGTGCAATCAGATTGATAACTAATTAGATACGATGTTTAATTGACAGAAAAAAATACTCATACATATAATTTTTTTAACTAATAAAATATTATTACTTTAAGATAAAAGAAAAATATCATGCGCATATTTAGCACA
Source organism: Boloria selene (assembly GCA_905231865.2). Taxonomy (NCBI): domain Eukaryota; kingdom Metazoa; phylum Arthropoda; class Insecta; order Lepidoptera; family Nymphalidae; genus Boloria; species Boloria selene. The sequence goes on from HG993156.1 coordinate 3,519,918, forward strand.
TATGTAAGTTCAAAAGCTTAGTCACCTTAGGGTAGACAAAGGTTTAAGGGATGTTAATTGTGTATTGCAAACACTTAAATCCCCATATATTTAAAATTAGCTTTTTAAACTAACAATAAAATTATTAAAATTTTAATAAAACTAGCGAGTCAGCCTCGCTTCGCACGGGTGCCTCCCTACCGAGAGCGAAGCCGCTGGTTCCGCTAAAAATACATATAAACCTTCCTCTTGAATTATTCTATATATTAAAAAAACCGCATCAAAATCCGTTGCATAGTTTTAAAGATCTAAGTATACATAGGGACAGATAGACAGCGGGAAGCGACTTTGTTTTATACTATATAGTAAAATTGGCAAACTAAAATAACAGCATCCTAAAGTTGTTTAAAGATAGTTTTCTATTTCTAGTAAAGTTCTTTCAAAGTCTATAGGTATCAGTATAACGTCGAGTGTATGAAATAGATTGATAGGTGATTGTTTCATCGATCAACTTCAATATGTATTTGTGAAAATAACTGGCATATCTATATAGAATTCTGAAGGAAAAATGCATTATGAATTATACCTATATACCTTTTTATGATATTACTTTTGCTATCTTATATTTATCTTAATACATACCTATCTATAAACATGTTATTTATTATTTCCATTAACCATTTGTATTAGCTTTAGTAATTAAAAAGTTTTTCTGCTTGATTTTCATCATGCATAGTCAAAAGGTTGCATCGATTTTGATGAGTTCTGCTAAAAATACCTTTAGTCCTGCGAATATTTTCACTTTTGAAAAAATTAAGTAATGTTTTGATAATTTGCAAAAAAATAAAAGTAAACAGCCCCTCTAGACAAGTGGCATAAACGCTAGTAGAATAGAATAATCAATGTATGGGATTGACATTAGCTTACGACCAGTGATTAGATTCAACGTATCGAATTTGTAATTGGTAGCCAAATGTTGATATAATCTATTCGAAACGTCAGATTAGTACATAATTCCCCATACAGAAGTGTCACTTTTGACAAAGGAATTCTGCTGTTAGCGTACGGCAAGGCGTTAGCGTTTATCGAAATAGAATCGACACGGAGCGTTTGCCATTTGTCTAGAGGGCCAGATAACGAATCATTTACACGAAACGGAGGCAAGACGACACTATTATGATAATATGTAAATTACCACTTCCAAGTATTGTTCAGTGTTTATAAAAATATTTCTTAGTACGCGACAGTAGCAGTAATTTACATAAACAAGAAGTTTCTACCATACATCTTTGTGGACCGGTTGGAATGAATGATGTGTAACCGCACTGATTTATTGGACTTGGACCTGTTTAAATGTGACATACGGACAAACTGTTTGATTAATATTATATCATTTATATTATTTTAAAGTGCTACAAAGTTGTATTATAATATTTAACATTACATTGTCATAGTTGGATTATTATAAAAAACTTATTCTAATTCTGTAATACTACTTTAATCTCCTATACTTACAGGAAATTAATTAATTACGAAAAACAATCAAAATCTTTCATAATTTCCACTGTGATCTAGTGGTTAAAATATACTTAATAAATACGGTAATGTGAACTTAAAAATAGCAAAAACTAATAATTTAAATTATTAAAAGTTTCGTAGTATTTTACTCTACTTAAGCTTTCCGTTTTTAAGGTACATATTTCAAGTGGTCTAGTGGCATTTTATTGCAATTGATATTTGTAAATTATTGAAAGTCAAAAATCGATAAAAATATTGCTTCCCTTACAAATTTTTGCAACACCATACATACACACATATGCATGTATGTATAGCAACACAAACTCAAAATTCTCAATGCCATGTAACCTAATAACCAGAAATAGTTAAGGAAGCTTAATATTTTGCTAACTTCAAGACAAGTTTTCAACCTCTTTTTGAGATAAAATTAATTCAAATTGTTATCTCTCTCGTATTGTAATTCAGCGAAAAAGCCATTTGAATAGATAATCCTGGCAGCCAGTAAACGCGTCATTTCCCTCATAAAATCTTCATGAGTCTAGAATAGGAAAGCTAGACTAGTACTATAAGCAGTTGCGGGCTATAAAGTTTTTATGGTTTGGATGAGGATGCTGTCATTCAAGAAGTTTTACGGTCATATATTACCTTAAGAGAATGTTCGAAATCGTTTTATTAATAAATTTTGATTATCTTAATTAATACTGAGGAAAATATTTTAGTTTAAATAAACGGTTATTTGGTACAGTGGTCTCGGATAATGCAGGTTCGATTTGGGTTGGTTTGATTTTATATTTATAAATATGTTTGGAAATAAGCTTTTTAAGTTATTACTTTCTTAACGTATTTACGAAAATATGCTATGTTTAAAGAATTCAACGTAAAATGAACTTTATTTTTAAACTTTTTTTTGATTAATAACCTTGAATTATTGTAATAGAAAAGAAATTCTACTTGTTTTATTGAATAGTAATAATTCAAATTTAAGAAATTTTTCACTCAACATGTCCGTGTGTGTAATATTCGTAACGATCTATGTGAAGAGGTTTAAGAGGTGCTTCTACAGCTATGAGTTTCATTATATTATTAATTGGAATCAAATATACTTAGAATATTGCGAACTTTTATTGAAAATACAAGATCAAAAAATAATATTATGTATACAACATTAAAAATAATAAGTTTACATTACATTTATAATATTAAAACTATAATGTTATAAATATATAACTTCAATTCAGTCTGTCTGTTACCTTTTTATACTCCTCAAAATATATTGGTGATATTTATAAGGCTTTATATTTTAAATAACCTCTAGAGACCGTCTAAAACCTCACTCATGAATTTTATAAAACATTTAGAAGCAAAAAAACTACAATCAATAATAATACGCATATTTTAAACAGTTATGGCAAAAGCCAACAAAGCATTTACGAAGATATTACATCTATTAGAGAAAACAATGAGAGATTGACTTTATCACTTAAATCACCTGACCACATAAATAAGGTGTAAAAGACGCTAATTGTTCAAATTAATTATATAACAATAGAGTAATGAATCACCGACTATTAAGAAGTAGAAACCAAAGTTTGTACAATGCTGATTGAGCGAATGCGAGTGGCAGTAGGATTTATGAGCTCCGAACAAAAGGTTAGACACGCCTCCGTTCCACTGAAAGCCTTAATTTCCTGAAGGATTTGGCACTTGCGTCGATGTTATTGAATCATTGCTGTTTGTAAGACGCTTTGGAGCAGATATTTCAGGTCTTTGAAGATTTTGAATTTTTGTTTTGAGTGCTTATGTTGCTTCGCCTTTTAGTAAATATTGACTGCTTTAAGGTCATACTTTTTCATCTGTGTTTAGACGTAGGATAAATAATAGGTTTTTGAGTGATATTTCTGTTACCCCATTGGTGGATTATAAAAGCCATGATTACATTTCCTACTTCTACAATGTTAAAATGGTATAAACATCCCTACCACCTACCCCTAAAGTTGAGTGATCGCCGTTTTCCTGGATATAAGAACAGCTAAATTGCATCTCCTGTCGATTAATACGAAATCTGCTGAGCCTAACGGTGAATGACCTCATTAAGAGCCCCTTAGAAAATACAAGGGAACGTGTATATATAACATACATATATTTTGATGACTTCTATTAGGGAAGAACATATATTGTCGCTACGAATCAAACTGTAATTACTATCCTCACTTATAATATTAACTATATTTCATTTAATTATGATTTCTTGTAAACCACAGTAAAGAACCTAGAAACGTCAGTATATTTCACGATCAGTACCTGAATTGTGTGTACGTTTATTCGAACTTTACGCTGAAATCAGTTATAATTAAATATTGTTTTTATTTATTTATTTATTTTATTTTTAAGGAACGATGACCCCATGCCCAATGATGTTAGCCCTGACATTTTAGCATTATGTTTAAAAAGTCCCTAAATAGAATAAGAATTATTCCAATTTATAAAAAATCTTAAAAGTGATTTCCCTTACTTTTATCTAATCGATTAATTAAAACAAACGAATTAAGCCAAGGCACTGTATCCGCTTTACAAAAACCCCAAAGGACGAGCGCAGTGATTGATTACAACGACTTTCTTTCGAATATTTGTCAAAATATTTTCCGAATGAACTGGCCTTATAATTATTTTCAGTAGTTCTGTTTAAATCTGTAAGCTGTCATAATTTCGAGAAGAATGATTAATGAAGCCTTAAGGATTTAAAATTTTTATAATTTCCATTTCTTTAGGACTGATCGAACTTTATACTCAGGCTATTGAGTTACTATTTTGCGTATTTCATATCTATATTTTCTATATAAGTTACTCACTCATCACGAAATATCGAAAACAGCTTAGTGTATAAAGATAAAATTTGGCAGGGAAGTAGTAAACGTTCGCTAGGAACTGATTTTGCAACAGAGCCTGCTTAAGGTGGTCTAAGGACACTCACTACAGCCCTATATAATATACACTTATTGAAATTTTTCTACAAAGAAGGCACATCTATATTTTTCTAAAGAACGTAAACAAACCCGAGTGTGTTTAATATATTTAAGACACATGAATTCTGAATAATAAAGTTCTGAATAATATACTTTATCTCCTTACGAAGCTTAACAAAGCACATAAATATATAGGGGCTCTATCAGTAACGTTTTAAACTAAGGCAGGATCTAATCTAAAGTTTTAAATACCCGTTATCTGTAGGAACATCTGGGCAGTGATTTATTAGGGCGAGGAAAGGGACACTTCAGGCACCGAAGATTTAGTTCGGCTGAAAAAGTACGCTCGATTGGTGAATTTTTCGTTTTTGTTTGGGAGAGATGTATGTACTCGTATAAGGAACTGACTGATAGGTTGATTAATGATGTTAAGATATGTAAAAATTGTTAATTTTTTAATAATATTGTGAATGCCAGTCTGTTATTTTTCCCTTCAATTTTGTTTGAAGTTTCAAGTTCGTGGGTCGGAGAAAGAGTCGAAGAAGAATCTTTTAAGGTAGTTTTAATATTCAAAAATAAAGTAAAGGACATAGGTTAAACAAAAATAAACCTAATTTTCAGTTACATTTAGAAATTAAATCGCTTACCACTCGCCACACCTTCACTCTAGGGTAGAATTAAACAATTAGTTTTAACAGAGAGCACTAAAAATCTTTAAAGGCACTGAAATACGTCTTATTTAGTGTAGTGACACCTTAATTAAAGGAAGCACTTTTATTAGTGTTGCTGGTAATTTACGGATTTTGCTATCTTGATATTTCTAATGGCTTGAATTCTTTACATTTTAATTTGTTTTTTTAAAGACTATTATATATAATTAAATTAGGAAATAGTTAAGGTAAGATTTATACTCGGAATAAGATAGAAAGAATGTTAAAGAATTGAACATAAAGCGAAATTATATACAGATTTCATTTTTTTTGTACATTCATTAATGAACATCCATAACATAATACATACATACTTACACATAGTTGGCATATTTAGGTACTTTATTTATAATAATATGACTTTTAAATTATAACTTTTACTTTTAGATAATCTTATTGAAATAATCATTATATCCAGAGAGATCTATAGTTTTAAGATTTTTGCCTGTCTCTCTGACTGACACGAGAAAACTACAAAACAGAGTTTGTTGGAATTTAATATGATAATAGCTGGTTTACAGGGTCAATTCAGGATACTTTTTTACTGTGGGTAAATCTCATTTCTGAGAAATGCATACTAATTATTAAAATATACATACGTACTCGTAGGGAATCATGAGGTAAAGTCTCAAGTTGACTATAAAATGTGAAATATTGATTTGGATACCGAAGTAAATTATATGATTAAGAAAATTAAAAATATTCATATTATATACATGACGACACGTTTGGCTCAGTTGGTAGTGACCCTGCTTTCGGCGTCAACGGTCGCGGGTTAGAGTCCCGCTGGGGGATTTGATTTTCATTTGTTAAACTCGGATGATTGTACTCCAGTCATGGGTGTTTATATTTATAATATGTATGTTTTTAAACTTATATATATCAACTATCTGGTATCCGTAACAGCTACCTTCGTAGCTTACCATGAAACTAGATGGCGCTGTGTGTAATAATGTCCCAACATATTTATATTTATATACACATAAGGATAGAGAGACAAGGATTCTTACAACCAACTAATTTTTCAGTTAACTAGATACACTTCTAACGCGTCCACGTTAAATTATTCACACCAAGATTACAATACATAAGGGTTGTTTATATACCCACTGAGTTTTATATACGCTGTGGGCAATTATGACGAGTGACCATTGACCTGCACGGTCCATGCCTCGTTTGCTTTGTCCCAGTACCGGGGCAAGTGATGATTACTCACCCGCTAAAAATAACTTCAAAGCTCTCTACTTCAAAGACCGTTAGATAGCGAGATATATTATATGTAAGTGCTTAATTTGACTCGCTTTTTAGGTAATTTATCTTAGATGGGTATTGGGTCTTTTGTATTTTATTTATTGCAAGTTGATTTTAGTATGGAAAAATTGGTTATTTGTTTACTAAAATTGTACGTTGTAGTACATAATAAAATTTATATAAGTGCTGATTATAAAGTATACATTGTTCACTTATAATATATAAATAATGAGCGGTAACAGCTTACATTACCAAGCCAACATAGTCTGATCCTCCCCGTATTGAAGGTAAGCCCGTGCCCAGCTGTAGGACGTCAAAAAAGGCTTAATACTACTACTTCTACGTGAAAATCGTATCGTTATCGTTGTAGGAGGTATTCTAGTATTAAAGTTTACAAATAAAGATACTTCTCAAAGTCGCCTAAACAGAAAGTCGAGATACGACCTATGAACTGTTTTAAGAGAAATCTTTCGTTAGTATGTTTTATGTATGTTAATAAATATATAAATAAAATAAAATAACGAAATTATTAATAAAGGAACAAAAAGATTTTTTTCACATCTCTTTCACATAGGTTTTGAGCGAAATTGATTGAACTATATGTTGGTATTTACAATTCGAGCCACGTATGAATAAATATTTATATTCAGTAATTAAATTCAAAGGAAGGATTTTATCCTTTTGTTATTTTCCGTACTCAATAAATTTGTTGAATTTCTTTTACCAAAATTTAATTTCATACAAAAATTTGAGATTTTTATAAAAAAATGGTTTAATTTTGATTGTTTTCGTAGTAAAATGATACAATATATGGAGACCGTATAATTTTTTTTAAAAAAGCTGAGCGAAGTAAAACCTGCTAAACTTAAAATTAGGTAAATGATGTGTAGTAGATTTGATAATTCATTTGGAACCTAGAACTAGTTTCAAGTTTTATATGGGTATAATTACTATATACTTATATCCGTAATCAACCTATATTTACTTTATATGAAAAAAAAAAGTATAAAATAAAGTCACTTTTCACCCGTCTTTATTCATCGATTCTTATGTTAAGGTTTTCTTAAGAATGTAGAGTTTTTTTTAGAAAAAGAAAGGTTATTGTTTTGTTATAAAGTCGTCAATCAACATGAGTGCGGGTCGATTATAAATACAAAATACAAAAGCAAGTATATGTATGTGTTTGTATTTCTTGATGCCTTCAAAGCCTTACCCGATTGTAACTAAAGAAAAGGATAATTCATTTCATCCCGCTCTCATTTTATCCTGGGCATTGATTCTAGTGGGATAACTTTATAACCATTACTAGATCCATTTAAATTAATATATATAAGAGTTTTGCATATTATATAATAATATTACATAATGTACATAGCCAATCTACTTTAAATTCCTAAACCAAATTGAAACGCTCAAAATCTGAGCCAGATAACTGTTTTAAACAGACTAAAATTTATACCTCTTATTTGTGTTTGTCGCGTGTGATATATAGCAGTTCGTGGGAGCTGTAATAGGTCGCCATATATTAAAACAGCACCCTAATATAGCCTATTTACATAACAGCTAAATCAAATTTTATATACCAGTTTCATGTATCATATGTATCATTTAGTAATGGTCTAATACGAGTATTATTATAATGTTTATATATATTATATAATATTGTATAGAATTTACTTTACAAGAAGTTATTTAAAAATTATATTTTATTACTATTTTTCTTACTTTATCTACTTATTAAACATTCTTAAAATATGTATATACTTTAAATTGCATAAAAGGAACTCAAGGGAAAAGTCTACGAAATGATACACTAAAAACTACATTTTGTTAGATTTTTTCATATAAAACGTTGGTAAGTTAAATAAAATAGTAAACAAAAATATTTTTAGAAAATAATAATAATTATAATATTTTATTGAAGAGCTGAGTGTTACTGCTGCACATAGGTTGTGGCACTTAGTTAGATAAAGCTGACAGGTTAGACCGCAGTTTTAAGGTCGGATTAAAACAACCCTTATTATAAGGCAACAAGGTACATGATATTATAAATGGAGTTACTTTGTTGATGTATCTTCTTAAATACAAGTCGTTTAATTAATATTAATATAATATTAAGTCTATTTGATATCCTAAAACATTTACTTAAAACTTAAGTCCAATATATTTATAGTTATTATGAAATATCAGTATCCATATTTACATAATATTTTTATGTATATACTTTTGAATACAATCATTTATTTCAAACAAATGCAATACATTTAAAAAAAAAGTACAGCCTTTTGTTACTGTTTTCTTCAAATTAGATCAGTTAATGCAAACTATCACGTAATATTTATATTCCATATAATCGATAATACCTGAACTGTCTCTAAATGATTGTAGTAAAGTTTGTTGCGATAAAAGCTTAAAGATGTCACTTATAATAAGTTGCACTTAATTTACTTCTTTCGAGTTGATTTATTATCAGTATAATCTAAGTCAATTTTACGTCAGTCTCTACAGAATGTCGCGACTTTTTTCATATTAAAAACACACCGCGGATTTTTTCCCTTGCCTTTTCATATTGATTTATTTATTTATATATAAGGGTTTTTTTATTTTATAATAAAGAAATAGTATTTTTTTGTCAAAAATGTCTGAAAAGGAATCCTCTTCAACAACCTTTAATGATATTCAGTTACGAACTTACGACGCGACCGTATGATTTAAATTTAATGGTAAGTAGATTTACAATCATTCTATGAATGAATTATAAAACTGACCCACATAAGAGCTCACTTCGAAGTATAACGCTAGTTATTCCAAGTGTTCAACAACACTACTTAGAACCTTTTAAATATTTCTTAAGCCATTGATTTCCTTGTAAGTCAAGTTTTGAATTAGTTATGGAATCAGTAATAACTTATGAAATAAAATAATAGTAAAGTTCTATTTCCACTTATAATATATACAATATTTATATTTTCTGCTGAACCGGAAATATCATTTAGTTCATCAATTTTTATGTATAATTAAAACGTCTTTACTAATACATGTACTGCTCGAGCCTTTTGATTTTTCATCACAAATTCCATATCTATTATACAAATGAAGATTATCAATTTTCAAATCAAACTAGTAACACAAATAAGAAAAGCTTTTGAGCTTTGAAAGCACATGCCCGTAAAATTCCACATAACCGTGGCCTAGTTATTAATACCTTATACCCACTTGTCATATACAGAATTACAAACAATACTGCGGCTAAATAAGCTCGTATGAAAGCTACAGTCTGAGACTTGCCTCTAATTAGAACTCCAGCCACCGTCTTATCCACAATCAGTTCAACATCCACCTTGTCCCTGTAATACATCTTGTTTGGTACAAGAATAATGGCTTCCCACTATGTTTTATTTCTTTATATAAGTAAACATTATAATGTTTATTTTATTTATTATATTTATATAATTACAAAATAAATAAATGTAAATAAATGACAATGACCAATCTTATTCTGGTATGGAATTGTAGTGCCGCCACCAAATCTCGTTTCTAACTTAAATAAGTTTCATTCCAAATCAAAAACTTATAACTTACAAACCTATTATGCATCTAGATATAAATTCTTATTGAAATCATTCATAATTATGGAAATAGAGGCCAGAATTATTGTTGTTAATTGAATATAATTTTTTGCTGAAGTATCACATCTCTAATACGAAACCGAGTGAAAAAAGGGTGAGTCGTTTGTAACCTATAAATATAAATAAACGACATTAAGTAATATAGGTATATTTATTAACAAGTATAGTATTTAGTTTTCTAAGTGCTAAGAATTAGAAGTCTAGTGCTCAAACACTATCTTTTATACCACATACAGTCTTAAAGAAGCACGTCTTAATCAAAGGCTTTGAACTTCTTACTGAAGACAGAGTTACTTTAGTAAATATCTAATTGGATCTAATTAGCGACACCTCGTCACTTGCACCACAGACTCTCTCTAGCAGATGACGGAAAGGAAATATAGCTGTCCAAAGAGACAAGAGCTCTGACTACACATTCATCTTGGGACTCGCTCTTAGCATATCCGAAGTGGAAGGGAGGTGGCAGTTCAAGTTCCACTGGTTGTAATATCTTTGATTATCGGCATGGATTTCTATTGCCGGTTTGCTACTTTGTATAAAATATTAACGCCTAGATTTATGTCATGTTTTGCTGATTGAAGAAGTTTCGAATATAAGTTCCTAGAACGGTAGTCACCGGTTCGATTCCTGCAAGTGTTGATATTGAAAAATGCACTGCATAATGCTTTATTCAATAAAATAATAATGTCATTGAACGACACATCTCTATTTTAATATATTTATAGTAATTTTTCTATTATAATGCTAATAGATTTCGTCGATTTTCAATTACTTACTTCATAATATTAACTTTTATTACTTAGTTACTTAATAACGTAGACGTAATTATACTTTGCCAGCACACGTTTTAACTACTTGCTAATGGAGTTGAAATTAGTATCTTGTAATAAAACGTAACAATGTTGATGGAAGATAATAAAGTTAATTCTAATTCTAGCATTCCGTTTATTTAAGACTCCATTTTGCGATAATATATTGGAAACCTTCACAAAATGTCGGACGCACATATGTATGCTCAAAATGTCGTGATATTTCTGCAAAGGTCCCAAGGCGCCCAACCTACATAAAATCCTATTCGAACGTCGTAGCTAAGCTAATAATGCTTATACCATTTGCTTAATTTTTAAATGAAACTGAATAAAAAACAAAATTTTAATAAAAGATAAAAATAGACCTATAGGTCTAATAAAATATTTAAGTAAGTACGTAAATATACACAAAACAGTACTTGAAGTTTTACTAATTAAAATGAAATTTCTTTTTCTTCGTAATAACATATTAAGATTTAAAGAAAAACTTAAAAAACCGAGAACGAGAACGTTTACAACGCTGGCCAAGTGCGGGTTCGTGGACTAGACATGTTTTCGAAAAATTTCTAAACTTTCTCAGATATGCAGGTTTCTCCACGATGTTTTACTTCACCGTAAGACGCACATGAAAATATCAGAGATGCGAGGCCCGGGATTTAAACCTACATCACTCGGTGTCCCAAACAAACGCGTTACCACTGCGCTACCACTGCCTATATAAATTAGGTAGATACTTTGAACTGCTAAAAACATCCGAAATACACAGTAAGCAGAACATTTTTATATCATAGCACTCATGGCACAAGTCTCCCGAAAATATAATGAGTAAACTTTTCCAATTACGATAGTTGTTGATAACAGAAAAAAGCAGTAACGAAGTAGAGTCCACCGGAATCATATTTACTTTGTATTTATTTCGCGGATATAACAAGTAGGTCTAAATAAGTAGCATATTTAGCTTTTTTTTCGAGGGTTGGTACTAGTATTTACTAATTGATTAAGATTTTAAGTTTTTTCTTAAACATAATATGTCAGAAATATAACTCCGGTAATTTGTGGCAATATCATGTATTTTAGATATTTTTAGACTTTTAGACACGAATATAGTTATTATCAACATTAAAAATAAGTTTGATAAAATTTCAAGAAACATAATTAAAAAAAAACGAAATTTTATTACGCTGTAACAAACCAGTGAAAAATAATGATATTACAAATGTATCCCACGACACTTGAAACTAATTTTACCACCCAAAAACGAATGGTAATTCGCATTTGCACTTTAAAACAACTTTACAAGATCCCCTAAAGTTTCCCACTAGTTCGACAACCGGAATTACTGCAAATTAATATTCCAAACAGCGGGATTCCTGCTACAATTTATGTTTTATTAAATTTATTTCAAATAAAGGATATAGAACAAAATATAAAATGTATAATATATTCAGTCTGTGAAGAGAATAGGGTGAAAAATTCTCTGACGCTTTTTTGCTAGGATCAAAATTGGTTGATTGTTAAGAAAAACACACGGGGTAGTGGTCGGGGCTTGTAATGCAATTAATATCACTTTGCGAGTTCGAGGGGGCTCATATTTTATTGTGCCGTCAGCGTAATGTAATTTAATTTATTTGTGTGAACGTTTATTTTAAAAGGTTTTATTATCAACCGCTTGCGGATTTTAAAAATTATTTTCAAAGAAAATTTCATTATTATCGATAAATATTCGATAAATAATTTATTTTGTTGATAACGGAAAGGCGGAAGCGAAAGTTTTTAAACTACTTTGTTTCCGAACTGCTAGTACACTTATAATGTTCAGTAAAAAAAATCATTAATTTTATGCTGAGTAAAATATTTTGAATTTGAACATGAAAATGAGAAATTTTATGTACTTAACACAATAAATATATAGAAGCTTTTGAGCGTAAGCTTATAGTTTAAGGTATTAAAAGAAAACTTTTAAGTACATACAAAACATTGTATCTAATTTACATAAAGTTTCCAAAAACATATAAACTGCAGCTAAAACTTCGTACTACTAATAATAAACCGAAATATTCCACAAAAAATCACTAGCGAATTTAAAAACAAAACGAAAGTATAATTAACAAACATACAGAAATGAACCGAGAAGAAGTGCGCTCGCAAAATCTAATTATTTTTGCCGGTATGACAGCCCGCACTTTGGTGCGTCCAATATGGCGGCCAAAAATGGCTACTGAATGGGCCATAGACAAAACATGCATAGAGAATGCATGTCAATAAAATGTGTTAACATTGTAACAATAATATATTATTTATAATTTATTACATGTTACACATAGCTCTTATTTTATTTTGTTGATATTTATATATATGTATACAATATACATACATACATACATATATATGTATATGAGTACCACAAATATTATATATTTTGTACTATACATATACATTAGAACTTCTACTAGAATAAAATCTACCTCTATATAACACTTGCCTACATTTTGCCTGCTCTATGTACATTAACTCTATGGGACGCGGTGTCAACACAATATTATGAAGCGACACAAACGTCGACCGACGCTAAGCCTTCGTTCTCTTATTTATATTTAGACAAGAAATGTAGCACCAGGAAATTAATTTTCATTTTTTTCCCGGAATATTATTTGAATTTCTTTATGGTATGCCGGTATTTTATACTTTTATAAAATTTCTTTTACTGAAAATATGGGTAATAAGGTAGGGGACACCAATAACAGTGATGAAAAAGTTTTTCATAAACGTTTATTAGGTCGAACGTTACATTTTAATTTATTTATTACTTGTGAATTACCCTCACTCCGCTCAGGTTCTTTTATGTAAGTACTAGCGACTCGCCCTCGCTTCGCTCGGGCTCTTCCCTAAATTTAGCCCAGGCAAAGCAGCCGCGGGATCTGCTAGTTATACATATAAACCTTCCTCTTGAATCACTCTATCTATTAAAAAACCGCATCAAAATCCGTTGCGTAGTTTTAAAGATTTAAGCATACATAGGGATATAGGGACAGAGAAAGCGACTTTATTTTATACTATGTAGTGATATATTTCCAGAGATCAAATAATTTCCCGTTATTAGAAGTATCCTATATGCTGAACCAGATAGTCAGTTATCATCATAACAGATTTGATAAAAATCTGTCCAATGGATTTCTTGTGACGTGGTCACATACAGACAGACAGACTGACAAAAATCTGGAGAATCATAGACAAAAATAATTACTTTTTCGATAAGGTTTTCCAAAAAATATTGAATCTATCTATTTTAAAACACGATTTATGAATGATCTTTATGTGACAACAATAACTTTCCTTATTAAACATCCAATATTACAAGCGAATCAGCAATCTAGCTGCTTATAGCGTCCAAAAAAGTTATTTAAATGAAATACAATACGTATTACTTAAATTACTATCAATATATTACTAAATTTAATTTCATACAGTAACATTAATAAGTAAAACAAGATAATATGCGAAATTATTCATTATGTATAACTATGTAGATATATGTGTTCTTCCTTCATTTTTCATAACGTCCTTGTCAGTCTTCATTGAACGGTTAAACACACTGGCGAAGAGTCATTCAATACGCCACCGTTACATAAATATGTATGAGCGTCACAACCGATCGCTGTAACTTGCTTTATAGTGATTTTATAATATATGGCGTTGAATATGTAATGAATTGTAAATTAAAAGGTGCGTTCTGAATCGATAAGACTTTGTTTTTAGAACTGAATGCAATTATAAGTACCTTCCTACTAGATACTAGTTTTTGCCCATGGCTTGGATCGGTTTATTTCTGCATAACTACTTTACCTTTAGGGAGTTCTTAGGGAGACTTCTAGTTATATAATATAAACATTAAACAACCTTCCTCAAAAAATAGATTACGTAAAAGCAAAGTTATTTAAGGTTCCTGATACTTGCATACAAACAAACAAACAATACAAACACTTATAAGCTTTATAAAATCGATATTTAATATTTATATGGTAGTATATATATAAGCTGCACACATGACGATTATTTTTATTTAAAAATTTAAACTTATAAGGCAAAATACTTCGACCCGCTTTCCCTAGATTCCGATCCAAATGAACGTTAAATGGACGGAATACTAATGTACCGGTATTAACCTGTAAGATACAAATATAGAGGGTATTCCCGGTTTTCACAATGCTAACAAATATTTGCCGTGCCCAGTTTACAAACGAGTTTTGTTTAGGCAGTGCTTAGAAACATCTCACTTTAAAGGTTTTTTCAAAGCAAGACAATTCAATTTGCGAGTTAACGCTGAATTTTTAAATTAAAATTTTTGGATAAACTTTTGTTTTTTGTTTTAACCTTTCAAAATGGTCGAAGATATCTTCAGTATTACAACTAACGTACAAAGTGTAGGTTGTAAAGAGAGTTTGTGGAGTCAAAGCGATTTGAAGTCTATAATTAATATTTGTATCATCTATTTTTAGAAAAATAAATTAATATGTATATAAAATAATATTTTAAATAAATATATACTTTAAGTTATTAAGCTTACTCACTGACAATATTATGGTGCCAAACGGGATATTTAATTTAAAGTACTTTCCCGTAACCATGGCACTTGTAACAGTGCTGAAATTTCGATAGCTAATTGTTCTAGTTTAGTAGTATAGTGAGTTATGATAAAAATCATAATAATGAAATATACACATAATAGCTAATTCATTAAATTTACATAATCAAATACATATTTAGTATTCATATTTATTCTACTTTGATATTGATAAAGACTATACGGGCTTATAACAGATACCATTCAATCAAAAAACTCGATTCATAGAAAACAAATGTATGGGAATGACAGGTCATGATTACAGGACATTGATTTAAATTCATCTTTGATGGCATGAATACGACATAACAATGAGATTATAATTATTCTTAATTATAATTACAAAGCAAAATGGTTAATTACTACAGTACGAGTCATGTCTGTGTGAGATTGTGATAAGAATGCCATATTTTAGAATGACAATAATTTGATCGAAAAAGAGGCAGAGAGTTTCTTTATTATGATAGAAAACGGAGAAAAACAGAGAATAAAAATACACTCTTAGTCTTAATAAAGCTTTTGATTGTACTAAACTCTCATAGCAAAGTTACCAAAAGGGATCTCATAACGAATATCAGCGCCAATTATTGTTCTTTAAAAGAAGAAAAAACCGTATTTACAAGCTCTTCTTATACCAGAAAGTAATAAATAAATATGTAGGGATATAATCATACACAGCGCCATCTGGTTACGTAGTAAGCTACAAGACTTGTGTTACGGATACCAGACAGTTGATACACTACACATATAACTTTAAATACATACATAATATTATTATAAATATATAAACACCCATGACTAAAAATATCCGTTTTCAACAAATGAATGCCTTGGGACTCGAACCCGCGACTACAAACGAGTCATAATCTAAGCGATCTAACTAAATCAATACAGATCACTTATACCAAGGTGTAATACTGAGTAATGTACTAATGAAAAGAGCGGGTCACTATCGAGGGGTTGAATAAAGCGTCCATTAACCAACTGCATTTTACTAACTAATTATAGGGGGTGAGATTTAAGGGAGACCGTGAATTCTTTGTTACCGTATCGAATGCATTACAATGATATATTGTTACACTATTTTCTATTGAAGTAGCGTTTCAGTGCTTTTATATGATTTTGGGAGTTCATTGTATGTAGATTGTAGACAAAATATCTAAAATAATAGCAGAAACAACCCTTTTTTTAACATCTTACTGCTGGGGGTGGACCTCGCTCAGTACGAGAGGGATCAGGTAATAGTCCACCACGCTACCTGTCTTTCGAAAACTTGCTAGGTGAGTGGTAAACATGTTAGAAATGATTCATGGAATCAGAAGCGCTACTCGGATTTGAACCAGCATACTAGGTTATAGAAGCGATCAGGGTACCACTGTGCTACCACTATCTCAACACTTTTTTAACTTTGATTTCTTGGGGGGCAAGAATAGCAATAGAAGGTATATAATTCCTTGGCAAGTAGCAATCGATGAAGCGATACCTTCTACTATTGAGTTACATAGAAAAAGTACTATTCATTTAATACTCAAGAAACCATTGCGTTATAAAGGAAGTAAATCGTAATATAACGTTTTTGCATTAATATGTAAAACAAATTACAAGTTCTCAGCGGAAATAGTAAGTACAGCTTGATACGTTTTTTAAATAGTATATTAGAAAAAGAAAAGTACATGTACATTGGAACGTTAAAATTTCAGTAATTTTAATAAAAATAATGTCCGTCTAGAAGTCGAAACTCGACTATAATCATTATTAAAAATTAAATGACTATGTATGATGCTTTACTTATTAAAAAAATGAAATATTTGAAGAAAAATACAAAAAATGTTTTTTTTTTTAATTTTCACTGCCATGTGTACCAGGTCTAAAATTTTCAAGTTTAGTTAAACAAACATATACCACACGATAACCTTAAATCATTACAAAGTCCAAACTTATTCAATAAAGCCAGCCCTTCGCAAACTGGAATAGTGCTCGTTGAAGAATTGAATTAACGCCTGCTCCCACTTGACTTATGACTCCAAAGTCATATTGACGTGTGAAACTCGTTAGTTATAATTAATTCATACATGGCTTTCTAAATATTTAATTGTATATTGATTTACTCGAGACTATTTCATAGCAGAGACTTCATCAAGTCAAGATCGTAAGTTCAGTTCCCACTTGAGACAATTAATTATAATTTGATGGATGCCTTATGGTAGTTAGTGATTTAAATGTCACATTTCATTTTTTTTCGCTCTATTCGTATACAAAATATGATTGTTCTTATCTAACAATTTTTTATTAATTTAATAGTTACTTTATATAATTTAGGCACTTTAAACAAGAATCGTTCCGCAAACTAAGGATCATACCATAGTTAACTACGCTGATTAAAGTTCACTTGAACCTTTGAAAACTAGTTAGTCCCTTTGACATATAGGTTTCCGTTCCATTCCATTTGTTTATTTATGTTGGTATGGAAACGGCTGGTTAGATTGTTATGAAGTTTAGTATACAGATAACCTATGATTTGGTACAACACACAAAAATCTGTTACTTAAATAATAATAAAAAAAAAATATGTTGGGACATTCTTACAACAGCACCATCCAGTTCCGTGATAAGCTACGATGCTTGTGTTACGGATACCATATAGTTGATATTCTACATATACCTATAACTTTTAAATACATACATATTATAAATATAAACACCCATGACTGGAGTACAAACATTCGTGCTCAACAAATGAATGCCCCTAGCGGGACTCAAAGCCACGACTGCTCGCGCAGAAAGTAGGGTCGTTACCAATTGAGCCAAACGAGTCGTAAAACAAAATAGGCAGTATATTAAATAATACTGTAACTACAAAATCAAAGCAAGTTTAAGCGGCTAGTATGACAAAAAGCCACATGACGTTTAAGGATAGCCGTTATTATACATATTTGACTATCTCTCACTTTCACAAATCCCAAGAGACGCCATGAAAATAATTAGACGACCGCTTTCAGTCGAAATGCCTATCAAAGCTAAAGGTCATTTGGTAAAACCAATATGCCTAAATAAACAATCCCTTATATAATTACTAAGCAATCACTTTAAATAAGCAAGTACCGTTAAGTTTGTTTTACAGTTGTTTTTAGAAATGACTAACTTGAGGTTTGAAACCTACTCGTAGTTTAACTACAACTATTATCTATAAGTTTCGAAGTTTGTATAAAATTCTCTTTCATTAATAATTGGCTGAGTCAAACACCGTTTTGGCTTTTGTTAGTACTTAAGTAGTGAAAAAGTTCTTTAGTACTTGATTTTCAGTTGTTTTCAGGGTTAAACTTTACAGTTAGTTCTAGTTTTTGAGCAAACAACTATATACTATATACTATAACTATATACTTTAGATTATATTATTAAAATCTATGTATCATTAAACTTATTAGAAAATATATTATTTTCACTTAACGAAACTATAATATATATAACAAGCCCCGTAGCTTACTACGGAACTAGAGAGTGTTGTGTGTAATAATGTCCCAATAAAAAAAATGTCCCAATAATAGTAAAAAATGTTCCCAAAAATTTAATTTCTACAAAAACAACATAAAAATCCACAAAATAAACTTAGTAAAAGTTAGCACCCATCAAAACTAGTAATGAGTTGTAATCTATGGGAGCATGTGGCGTGAGATCTGTCCCGCACTTGATTAATGAATGGCCACCCTATCAGATTGTTGCAAACGGGGTTCAAGCTCCCACTTGATGTCGGTTTTCAAATTCCCTTAATTATAAGCCATCGTTTTGACACCCTAGTTTTGCCATGGAGTTCGTTAGCAAAATGAACGTAATTTCTCTCAAGGAAATAGACGGTTGAGAACATTCGTCACCTGTGATTGTATCATTATATGGAAATACTATTGACTTTTCGAAATGAAGGCACTATTGAAACTAATATTGTAACAGCTGTATTAATAAATTTAATATTTACTGTCAAGTTTTAAATTTCAAGTTTAGTTGGATCTGCTTGGCAAATAACATCAAAATAAATTATAAATATAAGGCTGGTTTATTTACTTTTAATGTACTTTTGTTTGAAAACTTGGAAAAGTTGGCGACATACCTTTGTCTATTTAGAGATAGTCACTTGGTGCATAACTGTCTATGTGTGAATCCTGGGCTGGTCCTAATTTATCTATAGTTCAACTATTGAATATTCAAAGCCATTTTTACCAACAGTCTTAGAAACAATAATGTATATTTTTATAGCATGATATTCACTAGAAAATATATAACTACATAAAATTTACAAATTATATATTCTAAAACCTTCCTCTTGAATCCCTCTATCTATTAAATAAAACCGTTGCATAGTTTTAAGATCTAAGCATACATAAGAACAGACAGACAGCGGTAATCGACTTTGTTTTAAATTATGTAGTGAAGTGAAAACATATTTTAAATTATCATTAAATTTGACTAAGTTAAAAACGAAATCTATTTAAAAATTAAAACCTAATCAAAGTTAGTGCAGCGAAGTAACTCCACTATCGCAATCACAGCGATCGCCGAAACTCTTGATTTATGTGTCTGCGCAGTTTTACCCGAGCTAATGTGATTATAACCTGTAATCAACGCCTTCCCATGTGTTCCCTTAAATTCCAATTGCGAATGAATTGTTCCTAACGATGTCGTTAGTATGGGGTGGCCAAGTTTGATTAAAAATAAAGTTGTCTTTAATAAAGAAAATAAAGTTAAATGTGCAAAGTTTAATACTGTTTTTCATGTTTTTCGCTTCGTTACAAGTATTTGCGAGATTTTATTATAAATTTTAAATCTTATTATTGCTTCACTATTAGGTTTCTAGATTAAAGTTTATTCAAAACTAATAAGATTCTTCAGAATTCTTCAGAACTTCAGAGATTTACCAGAACAAACAGACAGATAGACAAAAAGTTTAAAGGCAATAATTTTCCTACTATAAAAAAGAAGTCAAAAATTGAAAGATACGCCCCAATAAAGTAGTTAAATCACAACACTTGGCTTCCAACAATTTCAATATTCCACAAAGCTCGGGACTCATCAAGTTAACCAACAAAACAAACAATTACAATGTTAAAACGAAAACAAAATGGCGTCACTTCCTGTCCACCGGATATTGCTTGCATCGAATATTCTATTTTATATCTATGTTAATTATCTTTTGAAAACGCGCCATTGCACATATTTTTTGTTTGTGTCGTAGGATGGCTGGCTTCATTCGGTGTAGTGCAAATATGTGGTCTAAATTGAATTTACACTTAACTTACATAATGGTGTTACTTTAGTAGAGAAAACGCAGTTAAATAACTTAATCTTCAAAGTATTTAACTAAATCACAGTTAACAAAAACACTGAATAGTGGGTATACTCGTATAAAAAGCTAACCACTTGTAGCTTTTATGTTAAGTTCATAGAAGGTAATGGATTCGATACCGATATACGCAATTTTAAACCATCAAAAGTGTCGATATTATATTGAAAGCGAATAGTTGTCTTAGTTGTATCTTTAATGTATTCTCCATTGACTACATCGTCGTACGTTGTACTAAGGTTAGACGATAATGAGTAACTGGGTTCGATTCTTGTTTCGATCTAAAAGGGATAATTTGTATAATGAAAAAAGTAGTGAGTGGTATGAAATTTACATATACGAGTATTTTTCTTACATAACGAGATCTTTCAAAGGAACTGCGTTGAAAGTGTGGTCAGAGAAATCTTGAAATATAGGTACTTACAAATGAAATAGAAGCTTTTCCATGTTTTGACTCAGAATAATTACCTGCAAACAAAAGTCTTATTAAAATCGTCATCAAATTGATCGTCAAAAAACAATGGTTCTCTAGTTATTTGTGAAACACTATGTAATATCCCACTGTTGAGCACGAACCTCCCTTTAATTCCAGGAGGGTGAGGCCATAGTTCACCAATCTCGCGAAGTTGAGTTGGCGGACTTCATATGCCTTTGGAAACCTTGCTTGATTCTCTTATATATGCAGGTTTCCTCACAATTTTCTTCACCGTTTATTAACTTATCTTACGGTAAAGGAAATCGTGAGAACTAATTGGGACTGTTACATGAAAATATCAGAGGTGTGAGACCCAGGATTTGAACCCGCTTCACTCGGTTTCCCAAGCGAACGCGCTTTAACTTAGTAGAATATTGTGAAACAATATTCCATGTAAACAATTTGCTTTGTCAAATCATGTTTATACAGTATATTTAAAACAATATTATTTACACGGTGCTTATTTATACTACATTATTTATCCACAAAGTCGACATATCATATCTTTTACAGCACAAAAGTGATACTATCATATGTACCACATAGTCATAGCACAAAAGTGATATTAAAAGAACTTCAAAATCGGAAGCTTTAGTTGTTAAATATTCTCGTTAAAATGTAAAATATTCGCGTAATTTTGAAAATTCTCAGTAAACTCATTAATTTAATATTTTCCGTTCCTAAGAGTAGCTTTTTTTGTTTAGTGGGAAAAAACTAGTTTTTATTAAGTCGGTTAAAGTATAATTAAATTAAAGAAAAACTCATCAGCTAGTTAATTGCATTTATTATTAACACCAATGTCACAAACATTGGTCTTTTGACAAATAACATAAACAAGGACAACCAACATAAAAAATAACAACAATAAAGTGATTGGTATTACCTGTAGTTATGGGATTGAAAACGAAGAGTCATATTTTCATACAATATAAATAATACGATGTGAAGGATGTGTTTTCAGAAAATGTAAATAATTACTTACTGCCAGTTTCTATAACCTATCTACCGATATACCGGTAGGTTGACAGGTTGTAACTTTTAATGTGTCAAAATAGTATGAAAGTAACTACCGGTCTATCGGTAGATAGGTTATAGAAACTGGCAGTTAGTAAAATATATATACATTACTAGCAATTTCCGCGGCTCCGCCCGCATTCTAATCACTATTAAAAATAAGAATGTGTGGTAGAAGCTTGAAAATTTAGGGCTATAAGTTTTATTTGATGAAAATGAAAGAATAAAAAATAAAAATTTGGTGTAAATCTAAAAATCTGAAGAGGGCCACCCTTATCTTCTAGAGGAATAAAAAATAGCCTACTACCTATTCTCAGAGATTGATATATTAGATATATAGGCAAAGACCAAACAAACTGTTTAGTTTCTAATACTTTCTCAGATATGCTTACGCGAATATTTGAAATTTTAAACAAAACTCTCTTAGTTTAAATGTACTTATACTAAGATATCAACAAATTACTATTTTATTTATATATTTTTACTATCAGAACTGTAAGATATAAAACATAGTTTTCCATAATAAGTATTTAATTGAAAATCTCTTCGTTTCTTCTAAAGCCAGAATCGAAGTAACGACCACCCCCCAATCAAAGTAAGCTTGCTACCAATGCACTATGGGAAAGAAAATTCGTTTTGCCACCCACGTAAACCCGCATACGCCTACCGGTTACAAACCACAGTATGAATTTTATAGCTTCTTAGCTATATCAGGTTACCACTTGTTTTTCTGCCACTGTGTAACGAATTTATGAATTACTTACGTCATTCGGCGCTGTCCGTGACGGTTAGCTTTTTGTATATTTTTCTATCTATGTTAACGTTAAAAAAAGATAAAAATAAGGCTGTGACAATAATATTCGTATACCTACTATGAACTAACGATTAATAACCCTTCCTTGGCAGTCGGTTACAAAAAATTAATATATTTATGTAAAATTATACTATATCAATATCGTTAAAAAAACAATATTAGCCATAGTTTAGATGACAAAAAATACACACTTCCTCTACAAAACCCTCAAAAAGCTCTTAAAAGCTTTAATTCAATAATAAACAACAACGTACAACACAACATTTCTTTAATCAAGTAGAAACATATTCTCTTTACAGCAAAATTAATCTCATAAAAGCTGAATCAAGTCACTTCAGACAGAAGAGTAAGCCAGAGGAGATTAAATGAAGAAAAGTAGGGAAAACAACGATGCATTTTTATATCTTCAGTACACATATCGAGTTGCTCGTATTGTTGGTTTTCAGGATATTTTCATGTACATAGAATGCAATACTAGCTTAAGCCTATGGAATTGTCTGCATAATTTAATATTTTATACTTTGAAAAATGTATATGTATATGAAATGTTTCTTTGTACGTATGTATGTACATAATAAATAGTTTAAACAGCAAAGTAAAGTGAGGGCGAATCACTAGTAATAAAATATCTATATTCTAATACCTATATAAAAATCTCGTGTCACAGTGTTTGTTATAGAACTCCTTCGAAACATCTTGATTCTTGACCGGTCTTTATGAAAGTTTTTAATACAACTTTTTACCTACTTTTTAATAGGGATTAGAACAAGGGCGAAGCCACGAGATTTGCTAGTATTATACGGTAAGAATATGTTCATGTGATGAGTACAAATCCGTCTGTTACGTGTAAAATTAAGGCAAACTTTGGAAAAAAAGATAAAGAAAAATTAAATGAGTATGGGTTAAAAATGTTATACCTATCGAAACACCATACTTGTACCTATTAATTTAATAAAAATAACTATGAATTACAAAATAAATTTAAGTTTTATTTGAGTCTTCGCACTTATAAAGCTTTTAATAAGATTACTTTTTACAAGGCAATTACTTTGTTATTACTTATGAGCAATATTAATTGAGGTAATAAGTGAAGGAAGATTTAAATGCGAGCTTACATACAGTCTTTACGATCAATAAAGTTATAATATATGTTTTCAATTGATCCCTTTTAATAGTCACTCGCTATATACGATTTCGTGATAAAATGTATGAAAGGGGGATTATTTTAAAGCACTTTAGAATATATCTAAGACCTTATACGTGTATACATTATAATTAAATTTTTATTTATAAGGGTTAACAACTGTCACGTAAAAATGTAGAAGTTCGTTTCGAGCTAAAATTTTTATAGATCATATCATACAGGAGAAGTAATTTAGCTAATATTTTATATAAACTTATGATTTTACTTTATTATAACGAATATAGTTATAGTATTAAAAAAAGATTTATTAGGTATTCCAACTTCTACATCGAAAACATTAGCTGATTTTGATTCGACTTTCACAGCATCTTGTAGATATTTTTTTTATTTATTTATTTATTTATTGTAAAAACGATGTTTAACTATAGATGACTCAGTCCTAGTAACTTGTAAAAACACCTCAATTTGACGAAGTCTCATATATTAATATTGCAAATGCAGAAACGGTTAGTTAGTTATGTCACTTTTAAAGTCCCTCTATTGGCCACAGACTTTCCTGTAATGCTTATTTAATTACGTAAATTTCATACACATCAAAATATACGTTCATGTATATTTAAAATACCATATTTTAGCTTCAATGTAATATATTCAGGTCAGAGCAACTAATTATATTTAGCGAAATACACGAATAAGCACATTTTGCGTACAAACGCGATGTGTCGAAGTCAGATTTCCGCTCTTCGTACACCGGAAATGGCTGGATGTATCGGCCCCATAAATCTCACCTTACTTTAATGCCAGTGTAAACGCTATGGAAATTGTGAATGCCTGTTCATATTTCATGTTTTTACGTACTTTTGTTGCTTGATTTAGATATTTGTGAAACTCTACAAAATGGAATTACTGTATCTAAAAAGGTTAATAAATATATAATTTTGTCTGTAAAAGGAACTACGATACGAGTTTCGGCTATTTTGGTTGGGGTTTTAATTAAAAATACGGACAGACCGACTAATATTAGTTATTTTACGTCAGATCAACACAATATTTTTTTCAGTCGTGCTTATACATATAATACTAATATAATATGATTAATATATTAAAACTATATTAAATTTAGTTCATCTATCACAATCTTCAAAGTTTTATCATAATTAGAACTAGAAATATATATCTTAAAACATATACCTTGCTTTAGAAAACAATAAGCGCAAATCATCAACCATTTATTATGTACACATTGTTCCCATAAGCACATAAGGTACGTTTAATATCCAATTATTTGATGACAATTTCCTATTTCCGAGTCAAGCTATTATGAACCTTAATTAAAAGTTTTAGGGGCTGTATTGTTAGTGAAGGGCGTAACAGACTTTCGGTTAACGCGGCAATTCGATTCGCATATGGCCTAAAGATTAGTGTCACATGTGTTCATATGAGCTGCACATTAGAATTGTATTATACGGTCATTAAAAGCATACATACTAGTAATAATAAGCTATGACTAGTTATGTCACTTGACTTCGTTTGTGTTGAAGACACTGATAATCTTTAACTATTAAGAACCAAAAATAGAAAATTACCTTAAATAAATAAATAGAAACCTTAGAATTTTGTATGAAAAAGTATAACCCCAAAAGTGATTAAACTTTCTCAAAAATATATTATTATATATGAAGTATAAGTAGACAGAATATAAATTTTTCGATAGAAAAATATATAAATTGTAGAATAAACACATATTCGCAAATCAATGATTTTTTTAATAAAGTTCATCAATTCTAGAATATAGATTGGGAGATAACGTCCCAAATATCATTGAACGCACTAATCTCAGGAACTACTGGTCCGAATTGAATAATTCTTTTTGTATTGGATCCGTTTATCGAGGAAGGCTATAGGCTATATTATATCACGCTACGATCAACAGGAGCGGAGCATCCATGATAAATGTTGCAAAAACGGGTGAAAATATTTATTTTGATTTTCAGCCTTTAGAACGCGAACGAAGCCACGGGAAAGGCTAGTCATTTGATAAAGAAAAAACAAAACATTTGCTTAATAATAATACGCGATCTTAGCCTCGGATTACTCAGATAATTTACTTAGATACATACTTATGTATAATTCCTCCGCTACTAAGCTAAACGGATTAGGCATTAAATCTAATTAGTTCCTTAGATCATCATGTTCAAACATATATCTTTCCTAAAATTATAAACACAAAATCCTACACGTTTGGCTCAGTTTATAATATCAATATGAATATAAATTGAAATTGAAGGAATTGTATATTGTAAATTAAAACTTATTAATACAACTATTAAAAAATATATATTTATAATAACAATAATGTTAATGAAATGTAAATATTGTTTATTTTGCATGTGAGAATGATGTATATATTGTTACGTACTACGGGTTCGGGATCGGAAATTAAAATCGTTCTCGCACTAAAGATGTTTTATTTACACTTTATACACACGCGCAGTTTGTACACAGCACTAGTTTAATTGAGTCTCTGAGCTCTATAAATCACCACTTTTAACAATTCACTATACTCTTCTTCACTTTTTCACTATTTCGTATCTCTTCGCAATCTTCACTTAGCTCCGAACATCAACTGAACTCTCGACACACTGCCGGCCTTTTTATATGCGTAAATTTAGAACATTCTAGTATCGAAAATTCAAAATGTTTCTAGTAACTTCTAAATTGTTCCTGAAAATGCGTTATCTCTTTCTGTCACATTAAAATTTGTAATAAACTGTTCTTGTTATCTAATTGTCAAAAGTTAGAAATTGACATTCGCTGTTGTAAGGCATGGTACAAGCGTGCTATTATGACGAGTTCGCACTATATTCCGCGACAATATTATAAATATTGTAAAAAATGGGAATAGTAAAAGGCTTATTTATTTTATTTATTTATTTACTTGCTGTGCCAGTGGTCGCAGGTTCGAGTTCCGTTAGGGGCATTCATAATACGAAACGTATATTGTATGTAGTAGGTATATCCATAACAAAAGCTTACCGTGAAACTAGATAGTGCTGTGTCAATATCCCATCATATTTATTTATTTATTCTAAGAACTATATATTCGATAAGAATTCCTAGAAATAAATCAGCATTTCACCACTGATATAGCATGAACGGATTAAGAATGTCAACATTACAAGCCAATATATTACAGTACAGTGATCTTTGCCTAACGAAGTTGCGGTTTGCTCGTCAAAGCTGTTCTAATTTACTACAAATTGTTGAAACGTAATATTATGTATTATAATGAACGTTTCTATTTACTCGTTAGTTATAATAACCGTTGATATCATACAATTATTATTATATGGAAAGATGCTTTATTGCACACATAAAAGAATTAAGGAATTGATAAGAAAGATAACAAAAAAGTCATTATAATTTTAATTACTAGCAAAAAGCTGAGCTTTGTGACGGCTCGCGTAGTTTTTCTAACGGACCTAATAATTTTTAAGACAGTTGTTAATATTCATTATTTTTAAAGGTTATTAAGTTATATTTTTTGACAGATAGCTCTTCTTTAATTTTGATACATAATATATTTTATCTTTTTAACCGATTTGAAACGAAGTTTGTATGGCGAGTGATTTATTTTAATTAGTAAATTATTTACATGTATATATAAATTTAAATAAAATACCCATACAGGTAAGATTAAAAAGTTATAATTATGGCCAAAAAATAATGATTTTTTAGTGTTATAATAGTTTCTTAAGTAATAATAATTTTATTAAAAAAATGAAGAAAACATTTTATTTCCGTGAAATAATCATTGTTATGTAAAGATATGAAACCACTATCGTATATTTCAAACAAACATACTCTTGCTTCATAGAGAACCCCTAAATTAGAGGCAAAAGAAGTGAAATGTTCTACAAGCAAAGCGAGATAACCCGGAAATTACATCAAATAACGCATGTCATTTGGAAATGTAAGAAAAAACATGAATATGTGACACAAATATACTTCTGGGCTTGACATGTACGTATATTCTGTAAGGAAATTAAATGTCTCATATGAAGACAAGGACTACTCCTTGACTATAATGTCAAATCTTAAATTTGATGTTTCTGAGATATTACGATTGAAATGTCATTCTGAAAGCCAAAATTGAAATACTTACAAAACTGTTATTCGAAATCGAACAATAATGAAGCTATTACTATAATTACTTTATTTATTTCAACGAATAGTACCTACCTATGGAGCTATGTTGACTCCCCTGTCTGTCAAAGTCATTTCCAAAAGTTGTTTCATTATAATAAGTGAAATTCGCGTAAACATTAGAAAATAATAATCGAATAATTTGTAAATATAATAGAATTTACTAAAAAGATACTTAAAATCACCCTTACTTTGAGGTAGGTTATATAGGTAATGTAGCAACACTGAAAAACATCGCTGCCAACATTATGCCATAGGTAGTACGCTTAAATGAACTATAATACAGTTATTTAAAAACCATATTCAATGTTCATATTATATCCCTCATTCACTTGTCAAGAATGTCATCTGTCAATCATTTTTGTCAAATTAAAAGTTTTTATTTATTGAAACCCACTTAGCGATTTTCTATTGTTCTCAGGCTATTTGAACGAAATATTAATTAAAATATTCCGATCCGTTTATTGAAAACAATATAAAGTATATAATAGAGAACTATTTGAAAGGTGAAACCAGTTCAAGCCTAATGATTAAGATTAAGTTTCAAAGAAGTATAAAATAAAATTAAAATATTTACCAACTAGTCTTTGTTTGCTTCTAGATCAATACATACGTTTAAAAGTTTTTATGTGGGAGGTAAGCTCTGGAAAATTCTTTGAATAGCAAGTTTTATCACCCCTAACTTTTTACAGGCTATGTTAATTGATAAAATAACTTTCATTAAAGCCTTTTACTTTAAAAAAAGGCATCTATATATGGAACATCTGGGGTAAGATGGCTATTATAATTAAAATGAATGATGTCGTCAAAGTATAAACGGACATATTATATTATAAGAGTCAATAATCACGAAAAAAATTGTGTAGTAAAGTATATAATATAATAAAAATATCATCATATCATATCTTATGAATACTAATAAAATTCAATAGATAAGTTACATAGTTATTTCTATAGAAATAAAACTGTGTCTTAAATCTTCAAAAAAGAACCCCCCTATTAAATTAGTAGAGACGCACTTTAATCTTAAATGCAAATTTTCAAACAAAGAAAAGAACTGGCAAGATAAGGGATGAGAGCTTTATATACTTATTTAAACAATTGACGCATTTAGATTCCCGGCAGGAATAAAAGATTGATGTAATTGATTACATTTGAATTTTGCTTGAAAGTTAGTAATTAGTTCGGTCATAATATTTTGACAGTAATTGTCAGTGAGACGTAGTTAACAAAGTTAACATAGTTAAAATTAAATTTAAGTTACAGTAGCTGTATATATAGGTATACATATACATATATGTTACTTTGTCTAATTTTTTTAAGGTATCCCTCTCATAACCTACTTGACTTCACATTTAAATGAAAATTCTATTGATACAATTGATATATATGAAAAAATATTTGTATTTGAGTATTTTATCTACATATGTATATAGGTACGTGTATTAATATTAGAATATTTTTTTTTAGTTTTTTTATAAAAAAGCTTAAAGCTCTACTGTAAAGTACAGCAAGTAGTGGTGTTTACAACAAATACACTAAGACGACGATAGGTTGCGAATTTGTGTTAGTAACTATAGGTACAGAGCTAAATTGGTAAATGTTCCAGCGAAATGACAAACACTATTGATAAATCAAATAGTAGTTAAATAATACTGGTTAACTAGGCTTTGTTTCGTTGTTACCGATAGTCGAATTCGAACGTGCTAGCTATCAATCATACCCAATGTCTCCCACGATTTATCTTCCAACCCGTATATTAAAGGGTATACGAATTTACAGGCTTCCACTCACGCAAACTTCCACAATATTTCATACAAAAATACATCTTACATTGTTTTCAGAAATACTAAAATAGCTTGGACTTAGAAGGACTTTATACCGTTCAGAGAAAAACCTGGTGGCTCGTGCGCGAATAATTCATGTTCTGATACAACGTTGAAAAAAAATGTTGGTTTTTGTTGTGTTTATTAAGGTTTCCCGCGGATTAGTTGACGTTAGATTGTCAGTAGATTGTGTGATGAAATATGCGAACAAAGGCGCTTGTAATTTTGTTTAAAAAACCCACAATTGTGTCGAGTCTGCGCCAAACTAAGATGTAACTTCGTAAGTTTCATGTTTGCCAGTTTGAACGAGTTGTAAGCTAAGTAACGTTGACAGCTTATTCTTATGAGAGAATAGTAAGACATTGCTGAACTTTATAATTAAATAAATAAGTAGAAGAAAATATACAATAATTGTAACAAAATTTTAAGATCCCAATAATTAATAATTACATAAAAATGACCCCAAGAATGCATTGTAAAAAGTCTTTTTCGTCCAAATTATTCTACACTTTTGCCAATAGACCTTAGTTTTTTCTTACAACTGTAAAGCATTAAATTGTCAAAAACCAAATAAAAAAAACGTGAAAATAAAATTTCTAAAATTCACATAAATATAACAAAGTATTACCAAAGACCAACCGACAGAATCTATTTCACATACATCTAGTTTTCTATTCCGACTGATAAATATTAAATATCTAGCAGACAAAGGTTCCAAACGACGCAGACATATAAAAAAGTTCAAAAATCTGAAACCACTAAAACAAAACAATAATCTGGTTTATTCATTTATGCGCGCCCGTACCATTTCCGTTAAGGGATAGACGCAAAAACGACACAATAGAAATCTAAATTGAACTGCGATCCGTGACAGCGTGGCCACAGTTCAGAGGCATTTATTGGACTATCAATCAAATTCGTCTGCACTCAACATTCATCTTCCCCTTAAATTGTAGGGGGTCGCTATCATTTATTCGAATTCTGTAATCGGGACGGCTGTTTGACATAAATCGTTTATGAACAAGTACTAATAATCTCGCACAACTAGTATTTAATTAAATTAAATATATATATATCTAAAACTCTAACCATATTAGTAGTATCTACTTCTAATTTATCATAGCACTAACGAAAGCCGACAGAAAATACATTTTCCTGCAAATTTGATATCGATACGACGTGAAGGCATTTGTTTGTGTCATAAAATTGGAACCGTATCGATTGATACGCATTCGCAATTCAATTTCGATTCGAATGGGACATAGAATTATTGATGTTGAATCGATTACGACGAAAGGTCTTCGGCCACATGATTGTGTTTTGAAATCAAGTTAGTCACTTATACATAACAAATAAAGAGATATTATCGAAGCTTTTATAATAAAAACTAGCGATTTAGCGCGAGCGAAACCGCGGTTTCCGCTAGTTATACATATAAACCTTCCTCTTGAATCTCTCTATCTATTTAAAAAATTGCATCAAAATCAGTTTCTTAGTTTTAAAGATGTAACCATACATAGGGACAAACAGACAGCGGGAAGCGACTTTGTTTTATACTATGTTGTGATAATACGAATTAATTGTGCAGATTGAATAAAGAACTGAAAAAAACTGACTAAAAAGCTTCATTATTATCTTAGCGTTCTATCTAAAATGGCATTCGTAAACGAACATTCTCATCCAAAGCTATATTTTACTTTCAAAAGTAATTTCACAATAAAAACTCAAAGTAGAATGTATGCAAATTAGGATTCACAATCCTTTATCAAACGAGAATGAATTCATATACTGTAGAAGTAGGTTGAACATTTCAACTGCACTGTTAGATGCAACCCGCATACTTAATGATCACTTTGCATATGATTATTGTGTATTACTCGGATGTTAAGATGCAAGCAGTTTAAGGTACGCTTCCTCTTGACGAAATTAGTTGAGTCCTGACAAATAATGTGGTTTAACCTTAACTTAATTTACAGGAGAGTAGAGTTTGATAATATTAACAGTACATATCTAATTAACTTGGAATGAATTAAGCCTACTAATTACTTTTACACTTTTACACAATTCTACACACTTTTCACTAATATTTGAACGCTAATTTTTTTGGATAGTTAACGAATTTTTTAGTTTCGTTTCACTTAATTAATAAAAAGTAAATAACTATATCACTAAAAATTTCATTTATCAATCCTCAATTTAAACGAGCAAAAAATATTAAGAAATAAACAAACAGTTTATATTCTGACAATAAACACATTAGTGTCGACGGTATTAATGTGGCGTGTCGTAACATGACTTAGTGCGCGTTTGTATACACGACGGTGCCTATAAACCTGTCTTGGATCTAAATTCAGCTTACATTCAAATACAAGGCGGGCCATCGTGCCTTGCATTTTCTAAGAATTTCCAATTTACTGTTAGTATTGGCTTACGTTTCCGCAAGCCTGAGTAACGCTCGAGTATGATTAGAATGTCAATAGTCGATTAATTGAAATAATCTTCCATTTCGATGTCGTTAAAAAGTCTCAAATGAAAATATATCCATAGCAAGAATAAGTTTAGGCAACATTTTTTCTATTAATAATGTTCTCCGACTGATTCCGGACATGGCGGCTAATCTCATTGAGACTGGCCAACTGCGCAGGAGATATTATAGTGCAGCGCGTGTACGCGCAAACACAAGTGCACTCTCTGATCTCTCTTTAACTCTCATACTCCTGTTCTACGCGACCGCCGAGAGTTAAGGCGCAGGACCAACGGCTTTACGTGCTCTGCCTCGGCACGGGGGTGACTCATCGGCAACTTCCCAACTCCGGGCTGTTACTGAGGCTTACTAAACGGAAAGACTCAATAATTAAACTCGAACCCAGGAGGAACCCATGACCGTACATGCTAGCCTCTACACCACCGAGGCAGAAGTAATACATACATGATGAACGACTTTAGTCTTACATTTGCAATTCTATTAAAAATATCGGTAGAAAACGCTATATACCTTGAAGTAATTATATTTAAGTAGTCTTATTAAATGATGAAGCTGTTGATGTTGTTAATACCTTCGAGTTCGCGCTTCGCCACGCAACTATGACTTTATATGAAGTGCAGACAACTCATTTTTCAAACGGGCCGCGGTCTAAGACCCGGTCTTTGGAACTTTTAGCGAAGTTGGCGTAAAGTTTTGATATTCGCATCCGTTCGACCGATCCCGTGTCGGTTAAAATAATTTCACCGTAGGTTTGTAACTTCATATATCTTTACGACTTACCGAATTTCCAGAACTGTTAGATGTGTTTCCCAATTTCGGTATAACATTTTATTGAGATACTTTGCTATATTGGAAATGTTACTGAGTTAGTTATTGGCCCTATTTGCGGTAACCTCACAGTATTATGTTATTATTGTAAAATAATTAACGTGGTATGAGATTAGCGTTTGTTTTCTCATTACAGTTAGTAAAATTGATATTAGTGGTTAGTTTAATTAAATTTTGCGATAGATTTGAATGAACTAATTCTATAATTTGCGTAAAACTGAAAATATTTTGTTGCTTAAACGCGTATTTCCAAGACGCGAAGACTAAAACTTTTCAAGTCTCTATGATAATGTGATTACCAGACTTCATGTCGTCATCTCGACATGTACGTCTTATACCGCTGCAGACTGTAATTTAATCCTGGGGAATGTATCTCAAACCGCAATGGCGACGGAAGTCGGTGGGGTAAGCAGTGTCTAGCGGTAACGGAGTCTCACGAGGGAGGTATTTTGGGGCCCACATTGTTCTTTTGATATACTCTTTGTTATTGATTGTAAGATCTAATTGAACTTAAAATAATTTTTTCTTTGTATTAAACATATTCTTTTATACATGTTATATAATTTGCATCTATACATTTTTTCTTATAACGTAAGATAGCTGAAAATGAGTTATTTCGTTAAGTACGTTACGTATATGCGTCCTTTGAAGATCACACGTATAATTACTGTATAGTAATTAATATACGCTCTGCTGGTTTCTGTAGCAACTTGGTATGTGAATTCAAGTGAATAACATCTGCTCCTTGCTCTATTTCAACGTTGTTCTAGTTTTTATTTCAAACATAATTTTATTTTAGCTTCGAGATATACTTCTAGGTATATTTTGTAACTGAAAATTTCATTCAATGTTACAAAAAATTAATGACGGTAGCATTTTAAGTCAAAATAGCCTAGATCGCGTGAAACGACGTTTTTAATAGTTAGGTTTTCCCACAAAGTCTTTCCTAACAAATATAATTAAAATAAGAGTATGTATTTGCCATTTTGTGGTCGTAGGCTTATAATAAGCCAAGCTAAAATTATTGATCATGATAATGGTTTATGGGAGAGCTTTTTATAAATTACCAAACGCCATGTATAAATCATGCAAAACATATGTTAAGGGCGAACCCACGAGGTGTTAGAAATTTAAAATATTTTCTGGTTCACTAGCGTTACCCACATATGGCGCACTTTGTTGAATAATGGAATAAGCTCTAGCGAATATTCTCCTAGGATTTTGAATTTACTCAGATCCGACGATATTAGATTTAGGTAAACAGAAATAATATTTACATGAAACTTTGTTAGGGCGTTATATTATTTATAACATTTTCTCATTGCATGTTATAAAGAACTGTAAATCTTTTGTTATTATACTAAATAAAAGCGTCCTTGAGCGCTTTTCTCTTTATAACATTATATACAGACAGCGCCACCTTTTGGCAAATTTTATTACTAACAATAGCGTACACGTTACTTCAGCTTCCCCTTTATTATGAAGGTAATAATCAAGTCTATACTAAAGTACGCGAGTACACACTACACATGTAATTGCAATAATATATATCATAATTATTTATTTTACTAATAAATATTCTGTATGTAGATATACATTTAAGTAAGAAAAAACTAATTACAAAGTAAAAAAATTGCAAATTTTCAATTTTAAAGTAAAATTGTAACGGTTAACACCATAAAAATTCAGATTTTCACATAAGAAACATATAAAGCAATATAAGTCCTTATCATAAAAGTCGGTGAACTCATGCTTGGGAAATTATTTTACCAAGTAACACAGCTTCTGTTACAGATTTTCATCTACGTTTTTGATTAAATTTAACAACGTAATATTTACGTTGCTAAATAAGAAAAGTTTTTCTCAATAATAGAGTGTGGGAGGGGCGGAGTTTCAGAACAACGCGTCTCAGAACAAACACAATATGCCGGTAACAATAATGTAAGCTTTGTACATCGTGGAAGGAGGCTTTATCAAAGTGTTTAAATATTTGCATTAGTATTTAATGTGGGTTAGTTATAGACACCTTTGTTTTAATTGATCCTTGATCCTTGTTTACAGGGAATGATTTTTTTTAATATTTTTGAATATTTTTTATAATTTTAAATGAGAAGCTCTAGTATATAAGTTCGTAACTTCAGATTGTCACAAATTTTGTATGAAGATAAGGCTTCTTAGCCGTCTTAATTTATATTCATAGAAGTTTTTTTCGAACGCTATGTTTCACAAAATACTAATATTTAAAAAAATCGCTCAAGTATGTTTAAGCTACGAACAGACAGACAATATTACTTTCAAATTTACAAAACTGTTTATGAATATCTACATGAACTAATATTCCGCTAACATTATTAAAGTATCGCTTCCTTCTTAGCAGATCCCTACTTTGTAATACGTTCAAATGAATCCTTCAACCCTTTTACTTACAAACCCCATTACTTTTACCATAAAAAACTAAAGCATAAACAGATATTCAAACTGCATCAGGAAAGTTTATTCAAGCGGTATTTGAACTTCGACATAGTAAAACGTTTCATCATATTTCATATATCATGATTTCGACTTCAGCGGTCCTTTAAAAGGCGACGTATTTACTGTCCTTTCGCATGGAAATCATGTTTTAGACGAGAATGCGGTGTACATTCACTTTATATTTGAATAAATATTTCTGTCGCTTCGCGGTGTGCCGCCTTGCAGAGTTGCAGCTTAGCTTGTTCTTATATAATTATAGCTACATACGATGTATATGCCTCATTTCTTAAATAAACACTTAAGTTAACATGTCTCTCCATGTAATATTTTTAATATATTTATGAAAATCTAAAAGACTCAAAGTTGTATGTGTAATAAAAGTAAACATTTTTATTCAGTATGTCATTTTAATATATGTGTAGCTTTAGTTTGTTAAATTCTAAGAAGATAGCAAAGTAACGTTTATCATTTATTCATTATTATTTTAAATTAGTCCAAATACCAAATAATTTTAAGGCGTATTTCTGGTATATAAAATTTATAAACTATACATCGTTAAGTAATAAGATTAGTTTAGTGTATAAGGGAGAGCATGTGACCACAAACTAACATACATTTCATTAATAAAAAAAATAAAATAAAATAAAACTTTTATTTATATACTTCTACAAAAATCCATAAAGTACAATGAAAGAGCTTAAATTACAATAGAATGTGTTTGGAACCTACCTGAACTAGGATAACATCCTGTGTTTCAGGTTTTGGTTTTAAACATGCATTTCTTACCGTTTAAATATTTGTAAAAAAGTAGTTTTGATATATTACAATTTTCATAGATTTAAAATTAAGTACAAGTAGGCTACTTACATAACTAGACTTAACCTATATTATGTAGGTATATAAGCTAAATATACATTATTTTAATATAACAAGCAGGCTTTCTGTGTCTGTATAGCCACCCCATCCTCTTTGTCTCAACATGAGACATCCTAAGCACAAAGGACAAAGCAACGGACGTAAGGATGTATTTGTTGCTGTTTGTATGATTAGTAACTTCTAGTTGACTTCATATTCATTTATGGTGGAATAAATCTGAATGACCTAGTTCAGATATCGATAATTTCAATAATTTATTCTAATAATAAAATGTAAAAAACTATCTTTGTATTTTCTAATAGACTAAACAAATTTTAATTAACTTTAAGGAAAGTATGACCTATTATAGTAGAATGTGTATACTTTAGAATCACTTATTTATTTAAAAATATTTATAAAATTTTCTAATTTACGATTAACGTAATAAAAACATGAAAAAATCGAATATTTCTCAAGAAAATAATAGTTTATAAGTGTAAACTCCTTTTTTTATTTTACATACTAAATATTTGTGAATAATATAGATATTAAAAATATTGCAACCCAACAATAATACACATCTTTTACGATATAGATACACCTTAAGTAAGAAAATTAGTAATAATAAAAAATACTTATAAATAATCACGCACCTTATAGTCCTGTAAGTCAATTTAAAATAATATTGTAATGTGGGTACGGAAATCCCATTTCCGAATTTATTAAAGTCATTGTAGCGGCAAACATTTAATAGTTTTTTTTATCATCGGAGCAATAAATTTTCGGTAACTGCATATTTTCAGTACGATAAATTAAATCGATTCGATCAGTTAACAAAGTAAATAAATTTAAATTCTCATCGCCGTTACATCCTTTGGGTAATCTGATTATCTGCCTAATATAGCCCTAACACTGCATATAGCCGGAACCTAATTGTTAACCAAAGCGTTAAGTTTATGTATAAACAATGATTATACTATCTATACTCATGTTATAAAGCCGAAGAGTTTGTTTGTTTGCTTGTTTGTCTGTTTGCTTGGACGCGCTAATCTCAGGAACTACTGGTCCGAATTGAAAAATTCTTTTCCAGTCCGTTTATCGAGGAAGGCTATAAGCTATATTACATCACGCTAAGACCAATAGGAGCGGGACATTAATAAAAAGTGTTGCCGAAACAGGAGAAAAAGGCCGGTAGCTGGCAAGGTATTTGGTGTCCAGCCTTTAGAATGCGAGCGAAGCCGCGGGAAGAGCTAGTATTATAAAAAAAATACGATATATCTAGGTCATCACTTTGGGATTATTTTAGAATATTTAATAAATATTCTAATTATAGCTATAATTGTCATGTATGGCACATACATACATACGTATACATATATTTTAGAAGTTCTCAAACGTACCATAAATGTATGAAACACTTTGATTTTAATTATTATTAGCTTCACTTAGATTAAAATGCACGTTTCTTTCTGTATGAAAAACACATTGTATTTATACACATATACAAACAAACTACTAAAAATCTCATGAAATATATTATTATCAGCCTTCATGTCTATGAAACACCAGCTTTACCAATATCACAAGAAACAACAAGTACAAGTTTCTAAATCAGCGTAACCATGCGCGTAACTTTGCCGGACTAATCCGGTTTCTATTCCAATTCAGTCCGGTTGTAATCCGGTTTCAGGCGGTTTCAACCGGCCCGTAACACTTAAGCTTTAAGTTTATGTTTAATTTAAAGAGCTTATGTAAGAAATTTTACTATTAATGTACATATTTCGTAATGTTTTCAACTTTCTCAGTTCATAAATAGGCAGAATATAAATAATTAAGTCATTAAGCTAAATTTGTAACTGAGTAGATAATAATTCTTCTACAAATATAAAACAAATTATC
Source organism: Boloria selene (assembly GCA_905231865.2). NCBI lineage: Eukaryota > Metazoa > Arthropoda > Insecta > Lepidoptera > Nymphalidae > Boloria > Boloria selene. The sequence continues at coordinate 3,558,748 of HG993156.1, forward strand.
AATGAAGACCAGAACAAAAGTACTCATACTAAGTATTTTTTCTACTTGCAGGATTTGAACCCGCAACATCTAACAATCATGCGTCAAAGACAGGACTTAAATTAGTTTAGTATCATTTTTTGTCTGTAAATGTTGTCCAACAATTTACATAAATATATACATAATTATTTTGATTGCAAAATAAAACCGCGACAAAATTTGAAAACATAAGCTTCATTTATAATGTCAAATATTCGCGTAAATCTTAAAACGTGTTATAAAAAGATAATGTTGCAAAAATAATACACATCCCATAAATTCTAATACTAAACGCCCGTAAAATACGAACAAAGCCACAAACAATAAGTTGTATATAGTAATTAAATACATTACATTCCCAACTTTAATTGTATTATGTTTGTTTTCAGTGGCCACTGATATTTGAAATTATAACCGAGTAGTTAGTTTCTGGACTATCTCCTGGAAATTCGACTGTGATAAATTAACTGTTCTGACAGTTGATGTTTATACAATACACTTGAGTTTAACTTTAGATACAGATAAAATATAGTTTGTTGAACGTAGCTTTATTCCATTGTTACTTGTTATTTTATACTTTGAAAGATAGTTTTGTTTTGTATAATGAGATGCTTGGTTTTAAATGGGTCATCCTTTAATTTTAATTTTTTATTTCTTTAGATAGCACAAGATAAAATATAAGTACTGAGTAAGTTACTTTTTATGACATTTTTATTACTTACTTTGTCTACAGTTATGAATGTAAAAAAATGTGTTTTTGACAACATTACTAAAACGACTGAACAGATTTGTGAGAAATTTATTTGGAAGATAGACTATGTTATGGAGTAACTTATAGGATTCAATATAATATATACGTATAAAGATTATCGCGCAATTACTTAAATAGTAATCACTTTAGAAATACCTATTAACTTGTTTAAATACCGCTAAAATATTTTTATAGTGAAATAAAAAAATGTCATATGCAGCCGGTGATCCAGTTATAGGTTTCAAGGTTGTTTGAACGATAAAATCGTTACAGGTGCTTGTAATATTACTTTTTCTTTCATTTATGATTATTTTCAAGTATTTTAATTAGTTTTTAGCTTAGAAGTACATTAACTCAGAAATAACTTAGATGTTAGTCTATTTAGGTGTGGTCTTCATGAGACCGAAGACAGACGCTATTTTCTAGGCAAAGTTAATCGAAAACTGATTAGCAATTTAAGTTATAGTAAATAACAAAGTTACTTTCACATCTGTAACATTATTTAAGGTATTTCGGTATAAGACTTCATAGCAATTACAAAAAATATAACAAGAAAATATTCATATATTAAAAGAAATTGATAAAAATAAGTTCTATAATTATATAGAAGCTAATTTAAACCAATTAATTGGATAAATACTAAAATACAATATAATAATTAGTTATTTAAATTATAATTGACATTTGAATGGTTAAAATAGAGTGTTTGGACACAAACAAATAACAAAAAGCCATATGTAGGTATTACATACATACAAATAAAACACTATAGAGATACCCAGGCTTTGTTTAAATCATTTCTTTGTAGCACCTATAATTTATTTCTAAACAAAAACAGACCTATTTAGGTCTATGTGAGAAAGGACATACAAATAGATAGGTTTCCTAACGATGTTTTCTTTCACCACAAGCCCAATAGTAGTTATTTTAAAAATAATTCGCACATAAAATATCCTAGGCGCACAACCCGGGGTTCGAACCCGTATACATAAAATACTCTGAGTTAAAGCAGAATATGCCTACGTTGAATCGATAGCGGCGATCGTACACTGGCCTTTCAAGATACTGTCTCAAGTGTAGCTATTAAATTTGAAACTATAATCTTGGCAAGTTCACGTCGTAGTGCAGAAACTGCCAGCTAATTGGTTTACACCATATAATTTATACACGCATTGGATACAATCGCATTTATAATTATCTTTCGAGTTCTGATTTTACTAAGATTTTTTGTATAATAACATGTTTAGTGTACTCATTTCCTGTAAACTCCTTCATTAAATGTACTAAAGACAATGTAAATGGTCATATTTTATATCAAGAGTATTAATATTTCTATTATGTTGCTTCAATAATTTATGTTTATTGCTATAGCTTAATAGTCTAAGATCTAATGTAAGGTCTTTTTTCGTTTTCTTGCAATTTACAATAATTACATTTTATAAGCGACTTATTAAGATTGATTTAGCTGAATCTTTATGTGCCAAAAGATAGCCTATGTTTTACTCTATGTGATAATATATTGGTGTATTAAATTTCATCAAAATCCGTCTAGACGTTTTACCCGAAAAACCAATTTACACACATATACAAATTTTCATAATTATAATAGTAATTCAATTTGAAGATAAGTTTTTAAATTTTGGGTATATTGTGCAGCTCTTAAACAATCTCAGTACTTTGATCTATGCATTATAAGGTTATATCATCTTGGAAAAGAACATCCATAAAGATTTCGGTACAATAAAACTTTGACGGAGAAAGAAAATTAAAGGCATCTCTTACTGTTTACTGCCGAACATTTTGGTTGTTTCATAAACTTGAATAAAATACCAAGTTTCATGTACACATAAAGTATTTGAATTATTTACGATGTTTTTACATTTCGATTAATGTAGATTGGACTGGCAATGAGAATGTTATTAGACGTTATTCTAGAATCGTTGGAAAAAATTTAGCTAGGCTACTCCCTGTGGCTTCGCTTGGGTTCGTCTTGAGGTATGTACATTTTGACGGTTAGTATGAAATCGATAGTCTAGGTAAGTATACGAGTAAGTTCTTGTAGGACATACAAACAAAAATTCTAAAAACTGCATGTGCAGCATCTGTTTCAATAAAGACTATTTAAATAAGTTTTTCAAAAATTTTTGATTTCGGATCAGTTGAAATTTTATTATATAATATGTAGTAGCGATTCACCCTCGCTTCCATAGATTTAAAGCGCAAGCGAAGCCAGGGTCGGCTAGTTATATACTCAAACTTTCCTCAAGAACTGATCTATCCATTGGTGAAAACAGCATGAAAATCGGTACAGTGGTTTTGAGTTGATCACGAATAGACAGAGAGACGCGGCGGAGGACTTATACTGGTTTATAATGTGTAGTGATAAATATGTTAGGACTTTATAACACACAGCGCCATCTAGTTCCGTGGTAAGCTACGAAGGAAGCTTGTGTTACGAATACCAGATAGTTGATATACTTCATATAAATATAAGTTTTAAATACATACATATTATAAATATAAATACCCATGACTGGAGTACAAATATCCGAGTTTAACAAATGTATGCCCCCAGCGGGTCTCGAACCCGCGACAACTGGCTCAAGAAAGTAGGGTCACTACAAACTGCGATAATAACGCAGGCAAATCTGTAGGCAATAAATAGTATTAAATTTATCTAATTTCACACATTTATGGGGAGCAATGATCGAATAAACTTATACTTTTAATGTTTCTGTACTTACATGTACATAATGAATCAATGTCTCGTAAAACATAGTAATTAGTAACTCTCGTCTCTAAGGATGTGTTCGTAGATTGTAGAGTGTAAAGTACAGATCATCGTTTCAACACTTGTGATTGATTTTACTTTATCACATACTAAAGAATAAATAGCGTAGTAAAAAATAATGGTTTGATTTTCTATATATATTGCTTATTTTCGATTTTGCATGGCCAATACTTCGTTGATTTTCTTTCTATATAGAATTGAGGAATATTTTTTTAAAGAAAAGCATTTTCCTATATTTTAATATGTATAAGTTAATTAATAAAGTAAAGACGTTTGTTTGTCTTGTAAGATTAATATATTATTAATTGGCAAATAATTTTGAAAGTACCAATAAAATATTGCAATGTTTATTAAAAAAAATATTTCCTTGGCTTGGCTTTCTTGGCAAATAAATTAATTTGTATTGTCGCTCTTAGAAACAATTGTATAACTTCGAAGTAAACATATTTTAGAATTGTTCAAACAACCAAAACCAATTAAAGTTGCTCATACCTAAATAAAAAAAAGCTTTTACCAAAGCCCACCTAATAAGCCTTTAAAAGTGCAGTATAAAGAAGTAAAAATGTAGTCGGATTTTTCGCAACAATTCTACAATTGCAGTGAAACACTTTTATTAAGCTCCATATGTTACTGTCACAACAAAGTAAGCGATGGCCGCAGAGCAACCAAGATCTAGGATACGTCCCTACCATCGATCCAATAGTAATATATTACTTTACTATTGTCGTGAGCGTTAATGTCATATAAAATTTCCAGCTATGTTCGATTTGTCATAAAAATAGCTCACACACTCGCTAGTGGGTATAGTTATTTCATAATGGAGTAAAAAGAAATTAAATGCACTCAACATTTTTCACCGTAACATATTAAGAAGTAAATGAAAAATTTCTAAGGTTTTACGTTATAAAAAATAATAAGGATGTACATTGTACATAATACGTACTTATTTCCATACTTATGTATAACTTATTTAAAAAAGGTCCAAATTCCTCTTTAAAATAAAGAAAACTTTTAACTACTTCTTATAAATCAAAACAAGCTTTTTATCATAATAGTAATAAATTTTTAAAAAATAAATAAAATTGACTGAAGCCTTTTAGCAAAACAGTACAGACTTAAAAAGACATTCAGATGTTAAACGACGCTTTACAGGGAATATTATTCCCTCGCACCGTGGATCTGGGACGTGCTGCTATTTCAACAAAATCAATAGGCGAGACATTTGAACCCAAACGAGCTTTGAAATTCGCGGATAAGGCAGGAATTCTAGTAAACAGAGTACTATCAAACGATACTAAGAAAAGAACTTGTTGTGAGATATTTATAAGGAACAAATGATTTAACGAAAAGCTTGTATGCAAATGATATGATTATATTAACTAAAATATTATATTAATAAGTTATATAGAAATGTCTCAATGTTTTGACTTTAATTTGTTTTCAATTGAATCTATACAAAAGCTTTATTTATGATACCCTATTATTATTCGGAAATATAAGAAGAGAAGCTTATTGTAAATTATAATTAATACTGTCATTATATGCATACATGATGTACATACATACATACATATATAACAGAAAAAAACCGTAAAAAGCAATATTAGTATTTGTCGTACTATGACAGCTGAGGTCTAGGATATCTCAAAATAACTCACTACATTCGCCTCTACAAACTAGTAAATTGAGTATTGAAATATACATTTTATTTATAGCTAATATACTGTATATTGGATTGAATAGAATATTCAATGCCGTTTTAACCTTTGATTTATTTGTTCTGAATTTGGTAGTTGATCTTTATTTTCAGAGCCGATAGAAGTTGTGCAATGTGAAATTGCTATGGAAATAAATTCTCGTATTGAGAACTGCAATTAGTTTTATTGATTTCTTACAAATCAGACCATACTTACTATATTTTTCAACTAAAAATGTTTAATGAGTAAGAACTAAAATAAGATTTAAGTTAAAAGCACATAGACTATCGATGAAAAATAATTAAATGAATGTGTAGTAGAAAATTTGTAGTCAAATAGTGTTCTCTAGTTTATTGTTTTAACAAGTATTATAGATAGAGATGTATGTTTGTATATTAAAAAGTTGTTAAACCATAGCGCATGGCAATTTGTATTGCAAATTGATTGCAAAATTAATGAGTAAAGTCAAACCCTCATTACAATATTTAAACATTATCATTTCAGTTATTTATTACTTCCATTAATTGTTCGATAAACGGCAGTTTAAAAACTCACGTTAATCTATAATATTATCGGAAAATGGCCTCCGAGTTCGTTCTGCTAGAAGAAGTTGCAATATTTATTGTACCTATATAAAGATAAATAATCACTGTTGGTTTTTTTGTGTGTCCGTTCAGAAATAATAGTTTCTGATGAAGTTTTCTTTACGAAAATACGTTAAATTGTACCAGATTTTCCTGCAGTTTCGCTCGTTTTGTGGGTTAATATATTTAATCCAAAACTTAAAATTTCAATTCCATTTAACCGTTACAGCTTAAAAGATCATACATTGTATTATAGAGTAGTCACATTTAATAAATTTGTAATTATCTATAATAATAAGACAATAGACGATACGTCTCTACTCTTATATGTATAAAAAAAAGCTAAATAAATAACGTGATGGTAAGTAGAAAATAATGACCACAGTGCTTCTAATTTTCGCTGGAGATAATTTGAAAATAATAAGTATTAGGGTACTGGTCATACACGACTGAGAAAATTAGCTTTGAACAAGCAATGAATAATTTTGTAAGATTAAAAATTAAATTTGAATAAAAAATATTGTAATCCAAATAGTGTATATTTAGTAGATATACGATATACTTTAATTACTTAATTACTCAACTAATCTGATAAGTAAAGTTTAAGTGTTTGTTTGTAATGTTTAAGTAAAAGTTATTTTCTTAAATAAATGAAATTAAATACATTACGTTAGAAAAAAAACACAATGTTTACACTTTATAAATAATAAATAAATATGTTGGGATATTATTACAACAGCACCATCTAGTTCCGTGGTAAGTTACGAGGCTTGTGTTACAGATACCAGATACTTGATATATTACACATATATACATTTTAAATTCATACATATTATAAATATTAACACCCATGATTGGAGTACAAAACATTCGTGCTCAACTAATGAATGCCCCCGGCGGGACTCGAACCCGCGCCTGTTGGCACAAAAAGTAGGGTCACTACCAACTGAGCCAAACGTGTCATCAAACTTTGTCAGACTGTTTGTTCCATCTAACTTGGAAATGGCTGGACTGCTTTTAGCTAATGTTTTAAGTAGTAACTTAAGGCAATTTTTATTCTGAAAGACGAATCAAACTAAGAAAATAGTCTATCTATAGAGAAAACGTCTCTATGCTCACACCAAAGCGTAATAAATAAGTTATAAAAGCCCACAACATAATCGCTCGTCATCAAAAACTCAGTAACTTGTAGTAATTTTATATAGTTCTCGTCTTAATGCATTTTAAATTTAAACAAGTATTTCGAGCACATGTTACTTCTTGTTCGCGTGAGTATGTTAACAAGTGCGCTCTGTCATTTCCACTCTGATTAATGTTCTGTGATCGCGTGTTTTCATGGCAAATTAAGCAGACAGACGGGCAGGCCGGTAGCTAAATACCTAATGTATTTAGTTGGAATCCACTGTAAAAGCTTTGAATTTATAATTTCCGCGTACGTAAATTGGACTGACGGACGAAAGCTGGTATTGTTGAATACTAGTCAATTTTAATTTAACACAGGAAATTCTCTTGAAATGAGATTTTTCGTTAAAGGAATATTTTTTAAATTGTAGCAATTCTTTTTTGTGCTTTATTTGTAAATGAATGATTGTGTTGGGGAGTTATATACAGTTATTTATTAGATATATAATATAGAAGTGGTTTAGATCAGGTACAATACAAGTATAACAGCGTATCATCATCATCATCATCAGCCCTTTTTAATGTCCCACTGCTGGGCACGGGCCTCCCTCAGTACGAGGGGGATCAGGCCATAGTCCACCGCGCTGGCCTAGTGCGTGTTGGCGGACTTCACATGCCTTTCGAAAACTTGTTAGGTTTACTCAGACATGCAGGTTTCCTCACGATGTTTTCCTTCACCGTAAGACAAGTGGTAATCATGATAGAAATGATTCGCACATGAAAATATCAGAGGTGCGAGACCCGGATTCGAACCCGCATCACTCGGTTATCCAAGCGACGCGTTACCGCTGGGCTACCACTGTCTGTAACAGCGTATATTATTATTTATATATATTTTTTCAACGACAGGTTTCGCTTAGTTTGTACCCTACTTGCTGTGCCATCGGCCGCGGGTTCGAATTCTGCTGGGGGCATTCATTTATGTGGTGAGCACTTAATGTAAACGTGCTCGTCATAGGTGTTTATATTTTTAATATATTAGATTATATTATTGTGGCTGGTTGTGTTTTTTCAAATACAGGATGAATTAATATTACAAACTTGGAAAATAAATATTTTCGAAAAAGCTACAGCTTCTTTTTAAAACATCCGTTTTTTTTCACTACAACAAATGTTATATTTTACATATTCGCTCCCACTTTATTACCTCATTCTGTAATTTATAACTTCACAATACTTTCTAAGGTATACGCTAATATAAATTGACATTATAAATGAAACTATCTTTTCGGATTTTGTCGCGGATTTATTTGGATTCTCTAAATCTATCTGAGTCGAATCAGCACATTAAATATTTTTAGAATTTCTTATTATATTAATATCCATGCAGCGGTCTTACTCTAACATACAGTTTTTAGAATTGTTTGTCTGGGAACGATTTTGAACAAATTTGGTATAATAATAGCTTGTTATTCTGGTCAGTACAATATATGATACATTTTACTGCGGGAAATATTTAATCTTTGGAAATCTGTTACAAACCCAAGCGAAGCGAGAGTAACTAGTCTGTGTATAAAACAAAATAAGTATGAACTTTTTCTGGTAAAAATATTAACATTATAAAGCTCCGCAAATTTTTCCAAGTAAAAGCAATTTCTTTAAGATTAATGACCATAATTAGTTTTTTAATGTAAGGGAAAGTTTTTCATGTACAATTCTTGTCCAGGAAAATCACCACATTTGCGATCATTTTTCCATAATAACTACGTCGTGTTGAGGGTATATTTAGTTATAGGAGGTAGCGTTAAATAAATGAAGAGGTCAGAGAGACTGTATGAATATAAAATTACGAATTTACTTATTAAGAAAGGACGATAAGGTTAAAAGAAAACTCGCCTACAAGCCAAAGGGTCACGAGTTCAATTCTTACAAAGTTGTAGATATTATGCCTATAAATATAAAATTACTGACTTTTAAAAAATAAGAAATATAGTACGTACATTTTTTATGTCAGTTTTAAATAAACTATATACTATTTAGTGATACCTTTGTATTAATAACACTTTACTAACACTCAGAATTTCTGTAATAATTATTAAGGTTGCAGAACCTTTACTTCATTCATATAGACTAAAAAAGACATTTTCCTCATTCATTTCGCCACTATATAATATAGAAAATTAACGAACCTCCTTAAAACCTGGTTAACCATCAGATGCGACACTAAAACTTAAACAACAACGATTCGATTCCCGCTCAAGGCAAATAATATGGCACTACATTTCCTCTGAACACTGAATTTGTTAATTTTACATACAATGTACAAACTAACATCGTATATAAGTATAAATGTAATAATAAAACCGCTAGCACCTATTACTTTGTGTTAGCTTCTAATTTTATTCTTCAAGTTTATTATTAATGTCCATTTAGCGTGCCGCTTTGGCACGGTTTCAGAGATTACACGGACTAACATAAATACACAGTGTGGATATATTTTATAAACTTATGCCCCAACATTGAATAGAAATTGCATTTAAAGGAAATATTTCAACTGGAAACAGAACTTGCTATGTTGGAGTTTAAATTTTATTATGTAATTTCAGCAAAGTGTTATTATTTAAATTTAACGTGATATTTACATTATTGTTGAATATGTAAGTAAAAAAACATATAGTACATATATATGACAAACAGCGATGAAACAAAAACTGTTTTATTAGTTTTTGTAATCAAATTTCATCATATTACTAATGTATTTAATTATATGTATATTATTGCTAGATTTGCCCGCGACTTTGCTTGCATTATATACTAACAAAATAGAAAATAGGTTATGTCTGTTCCCATAATGCAGTAAGTGTTGTAGCCAAATTAAGCAGGTAACCTTATATTAGTATGAATTTTAAACTGTTCTATGTGATATTTAAATAATATATTTCCAAACAAAAACTCAGTTATACTAGCGAGAAGTTCTAAAAGAAGAAAACTTCGGTCCAGTTACGAAAATAATACAACAGACAGTCATATATATTAGTAATATTCGTATCACTACATAGTATAAAACGAAGTCGCTTTTTCTGTCCCTATATCCCTATGTATGCTTAAATCTTTAAAACTACTCAACGGATTTTGGTGCGGTTTCTTTTAATAGATAGAGTGATTCAAGAGGAAGGTTTATATGCATAACTAGCAGATCCCGCGGCTTTGCCTGTGCTTAATCTAGGGAAGAGCCCGAGCGAAGCGAGGGCGAGTTGCTAGTTATTTATATATAACGAAAACCTATAATTTATATGTTTTATTAACATAACACTTAAATATACAAACGAAGTTATTTAGGCTACAACAATTCAGTTCGATAAAACAACCTTGTTCTTGATAAATTAATTAAGAAAACAATAAAGCATACTTCCTTTACGTAAACGTTATTAAACAAATCCGTTACATTAGATAAGTAATTGCAACGAGTTGTATCTTTAGGGGTTGCTGGTCTGTGGGACTTATCCCTACTCTTAATAATAAGTGTTAATCTGAACCAATTTCTACCCCTTTAATTACATCTTATTCTCTAACGTGGCCTTAGGCGATAGATAATACGAATTTTAATTGCCATTTTCCCTTCGTAGCCCTTCTTATAGTCCTTGTAATAACACAGTAGAGGTGTTAGGCGACAGCGGATGAGTGATTAGAAAATTGCAATAATCATTAATAATACTTATTTAATATTGACTAGCCTCAAAATGAGAAATTTCTTTAAAATATAGGTTATAAAGGCAAATATATCCGACACGATGCTTTGAAAAATTATTTACGCATTTTTACCCTAAAAGGATTGAGGGATGTAAGCTTTTTTGTTTAGTAGCTTTAGATGAGCTTTAGTGTTATCAATTCATAAACGATTAGTCAAATATCTTCATCTGCGAAACTGGTATGTTTTAGTAGATTTAAAGTCATTTTACAGTGTCTCTTGCTTAATTTTAAATTACTATATTTCTTAACTATTGTATATAATATGATGTATTTAATATCAAATTTTAAAAGAGTATTAAGACGACAAATTATTATTGTGACCCTACTTTCTTGCGCAGGCGTTCGCGGGTTCGAGTCCCGCTGGGGCATTCATTTGTTAAACACGGATGTTTTATATCAACTATATGGTATCCGTAACACAAGCTTCCTTCGTAGCTTGCTACGGAACTAGATGGCGCTGTGTGTAATAATGTCCGAACATATGTATTTATTTATTATTAAGTCACATCTGTTTCCGCCACCGCTCTCGCCTGTATAAAGATAACCCTAAAGATGACGAAATTGTCTTATTTGCTTGTAAATTGGTGTCTGCGAGCTATGAGATATGATTTGAAAGCAAATGCCTTTGTATATTGCTTTTCAATATAAGCTATCAATACTAAAGATGGTATTTGGAGTACGATATTAATTATAATACAGGCTATACTAGTAACTCGCCCTTACTTCGGCCATACGACGACAAATTATAGATGGTATGACGGTATGAGGTGACGGTAATTATAGATGGTGTTATGGTAAATTAATGTAGTTCTGAAGTTTATCTCGAAAATACGAACTTACATTTTCAACATTGTAAATTATAGATCCCTAAATCTTTCGAAGCAGTGTAGGCATGTTTGTCAAGCGAACACTACATGATATCAGAGGTTGTATATATGATACCTGTTGAAGGCATGGCTTTAGTCTCTGACACTTTTCAGTAACCAAGAAATAGATTCTCATATATATTATAAAGGAAAATATCTTTTCAGATTTTATTTTAATTTTTGGTTCCCGACGTTTCCAATGCTGTACAGCAATCATGGTCACGGGAAAAACTAAGGTTTGAATATGTTTCAGAGATTGTTATTTACTTGTTACAAACAATGCCTAGTTACGCGAAAATCTAAAAAAGTATTATTTTATACATATAAAGCGTAAACCATAAACATAACTTACCTTAAAAATAAGAGAATTATAAGTAATTAAATTATATATTTTATTCACATAAATATTGTTAGTAATGTACTTATAAAATAATATAAAACATTTATCCTTTTTACAAACATAATTCAAACGGAATAAAGCAAGCTCTACTTGTAAAAACTACAAAATGAAATCTAGGGAAATGAGCTTTAAACAACAATCGCATTACTAATATATCAAACGAATACAAAAGTCCATTGCGATTTGTATGAAAAATGCAAGCTTAGATTACGGCTAGTTGAAGCTGGCTCGGAACGTAATAATGCGAAAAAATATAAAAACTATATGAAATACTGGTATAATTTAAAATATAACCATTAATCTGCTTCGTGTACGCGGCTGTCAAAGGATGTGCTGTACAGTTGACAAAACAAATGGCGCTGTTGGATTTTCAAACATTTTATATTTTTCTATAGATTTGACGACACGTTTGGATCAGTTTGTAGTGACCCTAGTTTTTGCGCCAGCGGTCGCGGGTTCCAGTCCCGCTTGGGGCATTCATTTGTTGAACACGATTGTACTTCAGGCATGTGTGTTTATATTTATATTATGTATGAATTTAAAGTTTTATGCGTGTAGTGTATCAACTATCTAGTATTGATATGTATATGAACGATATTATATTGAGAAATTTCGTTCGTTTCTTTGTATGTTCGAACTTTATTCCAAGTGGCAGATATGATACCAGAATTATATGGATTCCTTACTAAATATACGACGTGCGTATTATTTTAGTATGTATATAAAACAACCTTAAAGAAATAAAAATAACATTATACTTACATTCATAAATCATCATCAAATTAGATTAGGGCGGATCCAAAGGGTGCGAGAGATCGGGATAAGACTTTAATGAAATAAGTCTATACCAAATCAAATATAAATCTCATCACAGACGGCACTATTTGAGACCAAATCGTAACTTTAAATGTATAAGGAACATACCATCTGAAGACGTCATAACCATTAAAAGCGGTAGTTGCGTGTACAAGACGAGAGTTTATGGCCCTTATAAAGGAGACGCTAAAAGCCTGTCACTAATGCCTATATTGGCAGGATTGTGATATCAAAAGTACTATTTAAGAAAAAGTGTTAGAAATATGAAGGAATTTGAGTACGGATTATTGTTATTATATGCGAAGCTTTATGGGTATTTATGTATGTTTGTTAATCCTTTAGGTTGAAAATACTGGACGGATTCGGATAAAATTTTGTTCAAAGATAGATTTAAAGCTGAAATAAATATAGGTTTCAACAGCGTAGCGTAGCAAGTAGCAAACTAATTTTTAAGTCAATTCAAAACTCTTCACCCTAATTACATAATGTAACATTCATTGTATAAATTATTCATACATTAATTGAATTAGTGAAAGTGGACATTAAACCAAATCTTATAATTAATAGCATTAGTTAAAATGCAAGTATTTCCCTCAATTTCCGATTGAAAAGACAACTTCATTATATATTTAAATAAAACACGTTTTCTACACCTATTTCATTAACTTCTAATTTTTTTCGTTATCATCATCACTTTCCCTTTTATTAGTCAATGAAAGTTTTTACTTCTCAATTGGCTTCAAACTTACTATCTGATGACGACTATATTCATACTCTTATTAGCAAAATATATAATTTGGTATTAAAATAATATTTTGTGATATCCCTCAAAAGCTCAAAATAAATCTCTACGCAAGCTAAAATTGCTCAAGACAAGACTTAGCTGTATAAAAGTTTATCATTTTTATTCTATCCCTACTCTAAATTAAACAGCCTTATTAATAGATCGGAGATACGCTTTGTCTTTTCGTACTCCTCTCACGAATTTAATAGAAAATTTAAACAAGCCTCGCGGTAGTCGGCTCTGATTAAAACGACTACATTTCACCCGCGTTGGCAAATTAAAATCTTAGAACGCGTGGTTGCCAAGTGATACACGGCTACGAGGGACCGACGACTTAATTAGGTTTCTAGGTTTGTTTGATAGTAACAAAAGCTTTGTAGCTATATTTACTATCGCTAAAGCTCGATCATTTTTTACAGTGAATACATAGTAGATATTAGTAGAAAATTTATTTCTAGCTACAGTAAGTTAACTCGTGTTTGAAATATTGTTTAAACCTTTATACTATCTGTCTGTCTGTTTTTTCCGCCTAATCTCTGAAACGGCTTGACCGATTTTGAAGGGACTTTCACTCGCAGATATCTAATGTTATAAGGAGTAACTTAGGCTACTTTTATTTTCGCAATTTTATTTATTTAAACAACCGTTTGTTTACCCGCGGTAAATAATAAAAGGATAAACTTGCAAATCTTTAACGACAGTTAACTTTCCATATGCCCCGTGTGTCACGTAAGATAACATTATCAGATTACGAATATGTTAGGTCGTTAAAACGAAATTCTTGCGGCGTCATCGTCAATTTGAACAGTTTCGAGGATTCCTTGACACTTGATTTATTATCTCACACATTAAATCAGTGGGGATGATAATAAATTTAGTCGAACTCCTTAAACCACAAGGCATATTCAAAGTACATTAATATTAAAACTTACTTGAGTTGAGCATGAGATGACGGTATTCATTTGATAATTCTTACCTGAAATAAAAATTAAAATATATATGTCAAAAATTGGTTTCTAAAACAAGAATAAATTTGTAACAATAGTTTTAAAAGATATAGCTACTATACTATATGGATTATATTAAATAAATATTAAAAACGTGTGTGTTTGTATATGTTTAGTTTTTACTCCTTGACTTAAACGGAATTAAGTTTAGTACATAAATAGACTGTGATCTAGAATAAAACCTAGGCTACTGTCAGGTATCTAGACACGTACACGAGCGAAGTAAGGGTATTTAACTAGTTCTAATTTTAAAATGACACACGTAGTCAAAATACTCGTGAATAATAAAGAAAAGTTTATTTTGTCTAACATAAATATTTTTTTCATTGTTTATTTTATGTTCAACGATAAGTTTCTATAGACGAGTAAACAGCTTAAAAAAATGAACTTATTCTTATACATATTTAAATGGACATTTAAAAAAATATATTATGTTTTACGAATCTATAATCTTGTCATCACAAAACTTAAGTGTCAATTCACTGCTAATAAACAGCGTGTTATGACTGAAAGTTCACTATTTTCAGATTTTTAGGTGTTTTGGTAGAAATACGAAGAACGTGTAAAACCCCCGGTTCGAGCCACTTTAACGACCGTAAATCAGCAGGCAAGAGGAGAAATGGCGCGATATTTTTACTATATTACTGTGGATGGCACATAAGGGATTTAATACATTCATATGGAAATTGCTAAGCAAAGCGGAATGATCTGTGAAATAGCGTAATATAAACCTAATTGTTTTCATTTTTTATAAAAATCATAGATTTAGTATTTTAGTACAAAAATGACCTCGTCGTTCGTAAATTTTTATGTACTCGTAAGCATATTTTTTAGCAGAAGTAAATATTTATATCATCATTTTTATGTAAACTAACTTTACTGATTATAATATATTTTTTTAATTTTAAAACTAGTATTAAATTATTTAGATTTGAAAGCTCGTATATAATATAAAGGATATAATAATGTATCAAATAAAGCTGAAGATTTTGAAAACCACAAATATCAGCTAATTCTAGATAAAGTCAAGGCAATAGTATTCAGTCAATTGAAAAACTCGTATATTCCGACTTTGTCTTCATTCTTATCATAATAATGCAATAGCAAAAATGTACTGTAGTAAAAATATAATTAATATAACTTAAATATATTATAACTTAGAAAATACCTATATATTAGAAAATCATATAGAAGACCTAAAAGCAAATCGCAATTAAACTACTAGGCATTAGACCAATCAGACTTCCAACTTGGGCCTACACTCTTGTCACGTACTCTGCAGACAATTGTTTATTAATTATTCCAGTAGTCGTCCCATCCACTTTATTATAATGGAAATACGAAGTTAGAAACACTTACAAACTTCTTTATTCTTCTCATGAGTGAATTAATACTTGACTTGTCATTAACAGGCGCCTTTGATAGTTTAAATAGCCCTTATAAGATAGAGTGTTGTGTATTATTCAATATTACACGAAATTGTCTAACGTTTTTCTTATGCAATTATTGTATTGTTTTCAGCCTTTTTTTTTACATCCCACTGCTGGGCACGGACCTTCTTTCAATACAAGGGGGATCAGAAAAAGTGCGGGTTGACGGACTTCACATCTTTTGAAAACCTGCTAGGTTCTTTCAGACATGCAGGTTTCCTCACAACGTTTTCTTTCATTGTAAGACAAGTCGTAATCATGATATAAATGATTCACACATTTAAATCTCAGAGGTGCGAGATCCGGATTCGAACCCGCATCACTCGGTTACCACTGTCATATGAGTTTATATATCTAAACTAAATTCGGATTTCAATGAAATATAGTACAAAGAGAGACCTAGAGAAACACAGTCAAAGTTAGGCGGCACCCAGGGACGCACCTGAGCGGTTCTTTTTAATATATTTATTACAAGCGACTTACTCTAGTTTACCTCGGGTTAGTCCCTAGATACATTTAAACGGTCTATCTATATAGATCTATAAATTATGACGACATATAGCATATAGCCTTCCTCAATAAACGGGCTTTCTAAAATAAAAATATTTTTTCATATCAGATAACTAGTTTATGAGATTAGCGCATTCAAAGGAATCACAAACTCTACCTCTTTGTAATATTAATTTTGATATTACCACTACATTACTATGAAATGAGGCTAGCCTTATGATATCTTCTCAGTTCTATACGACTCGTAACGTGCAATTTAGTAAATGTGTTCTTTATACAATATAATATAACGTGGCTTTTGCTCGCGACTGCCACACACGAACCGTTATTGCCATATTATTTTTATACATTTTAAAGTATATCTACTAAATAATTTACACATTATAATTTTAAGCTAAGTCTTTACGAATGGAATAAATAAATAATTTATATGTTTCCACATTAGCTTTATCTATGTCCATGGTAACCTACGAGTCTTGTGTTATGGACACCAGATTGTTGATACACTAAACTATAAAACTTTAAATACATACATATTTTAAATATAATTAAATTAATAAAATTAAATATCCAGGCAGTGACTAAAGTACAAACATTCGAGCTCAATAAATAAATGCCGGGACTCAAACCCGCGACCAGCTTTGACAGCACACAACAAGTTGGGTCAACACAAACTGAGTCAACGAGTTAACAACAGGTAAAATGTGAAGATAGAGTCTCTTTTAGGGTAAAATAAAAGGTATTTTAGGGTAAATAAAAGTTTCCATAAATCCCATAGAATGTTACAATAACATAGAAAATTTAGTTCAATACATATAAAAATAGAGACAGTATTCTTTTTTAGTGAGCTAAATATAAACGATTTACGAATCATTTAATATATTCTAAGTAATGAGTTTTGCACGATAAAAGTTTTTATTAGACCCGACGACTGTAAGTAAGCTACACTAAACATTTTACAGTAACCGCATAACAAACAGCTAGTAGTTGACGTATGAATCTTTTATAATAAACGGTCTAAGTCAGATGTCGTTGACGAATAAATAGCCTGAGTAATTGAATAATGTATACACAATTTCATAGATCAAAGGAAATTATTGTTTTTGAATAATATAATTAGACATAAGTGTAGTAGATTATGTTAAGTTAAACACAACTTGTTTCTAAATGAAGAAAAGTTAGCCAGTCCATTTTAATGTATTTTATATATACATAATTACTTTCGTAGTTCTTTTTAGCTTAGTATGAAGAATTCACATGAAAATTTACTGCGTATATTTCATCAAAATATATTTCATAAAAGTGTCACCAGCATCCTATAATTTTATAAGTAATAGAATAAATGGATCGGTAATCCAGATCATTTCGAGAAGCCTTAACCCGTTATCAGACAGGTGATTTGTATAAAATTTACCGTAAACGGGACTCGAACCCGCAACCACGAATTAGTTAACGTAAATAATTAACACCAGTAGTTGGAAATTTCGAATTTAATACAACATACTCATAAAATGAAAACTAAGTAACGTCCATTAGAATGATTGGTTCACTCGTAACTTGCAAACAGACGTGAAAGGAAAAGACGGGTACTTAAATATTTAGAGTTTTTCCCGGAACGACGGGTGCAGTTGACAGTGATTGCTATTAGAATTTATAGAAAAACTATTCTTGTTTTATAACTTTGTGGGAATCCATTTTTTATGACAATGGCTATTTTGTCCCACGTTATATGCGAGACTACTTTAAATATTAAAATTTTAATCACATAGCATTTATTTTAACGACACGTTTGGCTTTGGCTCAGTGAGCCTACTTTTTGCGCCAGCGGTTGCGGGTTCAAGTCCCGCTGGGGGCATTCATTTGTTGAGCACGAATGTTTGTACTCCAGTCATATGTATTTACATTTATATTATATATGTATTTAAAATTTATATACGTGTAATATATCAACTGTCAATCCGTAACACAAGCCTCGTAGCTTACCACGGAACTAGATACCGCTGTTGTAATGTACCAACATATTTGTTTATTTAACTTACGTTAAAACACACTACTTACTATTTATTAGAAATGCAACGGTTATATCTAATAATGATTTGGTTAACATTTCATACAATTTATACAGTACTACATATCGTAACACATATATATACATGTTAATAATAATGGGTTACATTTTGGCGCCGTCTGTAACGCGCAAAACAAAACTCATTCTCTAATATTTGATAACAAAAATTTTAATAATTATATTACATTTCATTTCATATAAAGGCAGCCATTTCGAACATAAAAGCTCAAAATATACGTTTTGCAGGAAGCTTTATGTATATAAACAAAATTAAAGTGTCTGTTAGTTCCCATTAACCTCTGAAACATCTGGAAGGATTTTGATGGGACTCTCTGGCAAATACCTGATGTTATAAGGATATACTTAACGGTAACTGCTTTTATATTAAAAAGAGACATAGGTTCCATTCGAAACAATTAATAAGCATCTAGGATCGAACCCAAGCGAAACGAGAGCGAGTCGCTATTTCATAAAATACAATAAATTAGTCAAAACTAGATACAGCCAAATTGAAAACCATTTATTTAATGTGATAATAAAAATGCTAGATTGGCAGTAACGTCACCATTTCAGATTTAAAATTCAAAATGACGCTCGCAAAACGCGGTTACGCGAAGCGATGTGCTTAATGAGGGACGATTAAAAATTCCCTGGAATGTTGATCGCACGAATTTTTTTTGTACAAATTAATTTTATCTCCCCCATTTGAGGACTTCGATATTACCGACACGTACAGACGCGACGGCTATTTAATGACACTATCATTAATTTTTGTATCTGTTATGCATATTTAATAGTCTTAGCGAGTCGTTACACTAAAGAGGTCATCGGTTCAATTCCTGTATAGAGATTTTTTTATAAGCATGAAAAGCTTTTTTTAAAGCTTTGTTATTTCCGACCTGTCTTTCAAGTGTTATAAATAAATAGGTTTTTTTTTTGATAATAATGTATATTTACAATAAAGGAAATTACAAGTAAACTTAAGTATATAAAGCAAATATATGCTTAATTATTACTGTACAAGTCTAAGTAAATAAGTATAATTTTGTATATTATTTTCCATACACAAATGAATGCCCACGGACTCGAACCCGCGACCTCTAGCATACAAGTAGGATCGTCTAAGTACATATATCGTCGTTATATGTATGTACTAAGAAAACAAGGCTATTACACCATAACTAAGGCCAAACATAAGCTTATTCAAACACCTTTTTAATAGGCAGGTGTATGACTGCTGGACACTATAAAGATATGAAGACTATAACAATTATGCGTCTCACATTCCTCAGCAACGTGTAATTTATTATGACAGATAGAAAGCTAAGACGATAAAATAAACATTTATTAAAAGTACAAGGTTTTAATGAAACGTTTTCATTTCTATGATAAGATATAACCGAATCAATTAGAGGGAATTAATAAAACGGGCGCTATAAAACAATAAAAATCTACTAATCGGTCAAAGAACACATTTGTATTTCGTAGACTAGTGATTTAAAATCCAATTTCAAGTTTCTTAAACTAATGGTACGAAATTTAAACGTAATCATTATAGAAAAATTAAGGAAAACATCAACTTGAATAGAATTTACTAATAATTAGGATTTCTACAATTTTTATTTGAACTTTAAAGCTCGAAAATAAGTACTAAACAAAAAAGCATAACGTGTAACAAACATAGGAGAAAGAAACTATTTTTCCCAGTTTTGTTGTATTTTTTAGTTCCCGAACAATTTTAAAGTTTTGAAGTATGATTTTCATTTATAGGCTTGTAAAATATGTTAGACTAGCTGACTCTCGAAGCTTGCTTATGTTATACGTTTCTAAAACATATATCCCATACTAGGAATAGGCGTATGTTAAAATAAATTAAACGGTTTTTATAATTTTTTAATAAAATAAGAGTAGCCTAAGTTACTCTCTAAAATATAAGTTATCTACGAGTGAAGGTCCCGTCAAAATCGGTCCAGCCGATTTAAAGATTAGCAAGAACAACAGACAGACAGACGGGCAAAAATTTTACAAATCAAACAACAACAAATCTCCATTTTTATAATATTGTAGATATAGAAACAGATTCAAATTTGTAAACTATGTGTATTATTATAGATAAGATTATTTACTTACAATCGTTTAAATCAAACACTTTCTAATCGAACTGATTTACATACTATTATACGCAGGACAATAAATTACTAGAGCCGTTACACTGTAAGTATTAAATTAAATAAACTCATCAGTTGGGTATTAAAATTTGAATAAAAATGAAAAGAGCCGTTGCCCCATAAATCTTTGTGTGTGGGTGCAAGATTGATAGCCCAATATGAAATATGTTTGGAAATAGAACATGGTTTGGATGCGGCACTTATTTGTTGTTATTTTTAACGGTCAGTGGCAATATCTCCTGTATTAAAGTACTAGCGATTTACTCTTGCTTCGCTCTAGTTTACCTGTAAATTATTTTTACCACATATTGCCTTTTGTACTATTAACTGTGTTGCTATATCTAATATTAATAATCTGCATACTGAATTTTACCCATTTTCATCCATCATTTTAGTTTAAAACTTGTAACAAACATACCAACACGCATATAAAAACTTTCATATTTATCTATGTATTACCAATATTGATTCAAAATGAAAATTTCATAGAAATTTGTCATATATTTATAAGAATTTGCCAATATTGAAAACGAAAACACAATATCAACACAATAGACTACCACGGGATCAGTACTAGGGACCCCTTAAACGATAAAATACTTTATTCATTAGACATAATTTCCTACATACAAAAAAATATATAACTGAGTCGAATATACAAAAAGTATTTTTTTTACAATCTTATTGAAATAGACATTATTACCAATATAAATGCTTTTTAGAATTTACCGCCTTGCTGTCTGTCTGTCTGTGACAAATCACAATAACCCACTGGACAGATTTTAATGAAATTTGGTAAGTTCATAGCTGTTAATATTGACCAATACACGGGTAAAAATCCCTATTTTTACTGCAGGAAATGTCTAATTTCTGAGAAAAGTATGCTAAACATTAATATGTAAACAGGGACGAACCCAAGCGTAGAGAAGGTAAAACGCTAATTAATAATACAAAAATAAATGATTCATCGTCGTGGACTTATAGAATAAAAACCATTATATGTCCAGCGAAGACCTATCTACCACCATATCCATTCCGTAACGCCATTAAGTCCCTATAAATTAAATTCTTTACTAATGAGTTACATTACGATGTGCGTTTTAAGACTCTATTAATTTAACCGACCGGGTGGTCTCAGATTTATTGATCCCCATATTGTCATATTTAATCTTAAGAAAACTAATTTGATTAATTTTAAAACCCATAAAGATATAATTCTTTTTTCTCGATATAAATTTTTGAGGTAATAAAAGTTACTCCTCATGCGTTTGATATTAAGAGGCACTTGTTTTATTTTAATAACTACCTGACCGCGTTATGAAACTTTTATTGAACTTCCTTTCATAGAAAGTCCTACAATAAAATATCCTGGAAAACGTTTGTGTATTTAATTGCTATAGTATTTGAGTTTGAAACCTTCGTTTAAAGTCAGCTTATAACTGTAAATACTAATAAAGTTTAAAGTCTTGCGATTAAATACATATTGAAAAGTATGTTTTTATTAAATTAAATAAATAAAAATGTTTTTTGGACATTGTTACAAAAGCGCCATCTAGTTCCGTGGTAAGCTACGAGGCTTGTGTTACGGATACGAGATAGTTGATACATATACAAATTTTAAATACATACATATTATTAATATAAACATCTATGACTGGAGTACAAACATTTGTACTAAATAAATCACCAATCAAACCCTACCAACTAAGCCAAGCGTGTCGTCATTTTTTTTTTGAAATTCTACACATTAACTGTCAACGTAAAAATTCTAAGCTCATACGTTAAATTAAGCTCAGTGTTTTAATATATTATAAAATTAATCAACTTTACCCTCTACTCTAATTACTCTGGAAATAGATGATGGATGATTGTGTCGCACGATATGATACAATTTCTGATTACATTTTAAATTTACTTATAAATTAAAGTTTTTAAGGCGCTTTTATGAGCTTAATTTACCTATTAATTAAACAATCTTTACCTACTTTTAACTGGCGCATCGATTTAATTAACATTGCAACGTAACAATTTAAATAAGTTATTTTTTTGTATGCATTTTCTAGTCAAATCTAGAGGACACTACAAATCAATATTAAAATTTCCAATATAATTTTAAAGTTTTTAAATACAAATTACGTTAAAGCCCATGTGTGTCCTTAAATCACTATAAAATAGTAAATAAAGTCTGTAAAATAAACATAGCTGCAAACTTAATGGCATCCATAAGCCAGATCAGAGTCGTAAGTTTGGGAATTACACAAACATTTCATACTTACTTATATTTACAATCTATTGCTTCTAGTACGCTTTGAAACTATAACTTTAGAAAAAGTTATTTGGACAACTACGTCAGACGGACTTGTTGATACAATGAACTCATAATATAATTAGTACGTCCTTTCATACAGCACCCTTGTATGGAAGGATGTAGGTTGACTATAAGAGACTATAGTCAAGTATACGAGAGTTACTCCAAAGTATTGCCTTCAATAATAGCCCATGGCAAAGTTTTCGAAATAACATCGGAACTAAGAGCCGAAACGTGTAGTGGCTATTTTGATAGGCCTTTGAAGTATCAGACCCTTAGTCACAAGTTTGGAAGTCAACCTCTACTTATATAACGTAAATGTTAGTTTTCTCCACTTATAATTACTTTTCAATTGGAAGTCAACCTCTACTTATATAACGTAGATGTTTCGCATATGAAAATATCAGGTCTCACAGATGATACTTATCCGAGATTTGAACCAGGTTACTTGGTCCTCGTACGTTACCACCGGCCTATCAATACCTTTAAAAGGATTAATTAGTTACCTTTCAGATTGAATATCCATATGCTGATTTTCCTATCTTATATCTTATATAATTTAAATAAAGGAAAATAATATATCAAAATATAAATTATGAAACACCTTACAAAAGGTACTTCGCCCACTCAGTAACTATTAATTACGAAACAAAACCTACTAATGCTGGGATCATATTTGGTCAAGCGGTAGTTTGTCTAATGGAAGGTCCGTTAAAGATTTTTGGAAATTAAAATTCTATGAAGAAAAATAAAGAGGGAGTATTGTAATATTGCTTTAGGCTGAAGCATAAACATATGCATATTTTTTATAAATACGGATTTTGTCGCGGTATTATTTTGATTTTTGTGATACGGGTCTCACCCGTAACTATGATTGCGCTAAAGCATTTAAAACGTTAGTGACCGAAAATCTAAATAAATCCGCGAAAAATTTCATAAATAATGTCAAATATTCCCGTAAACCTAGGAAAGTATTACGTATTTTTTTATAATTTGCGATTGTCAGTACAACAATCCCACATTAATTTATCTGACAACCTTGTAACTTTGGATATTAACCTTAATGATGCCTAACAATACCTCATAGCATGTGATAGAACTAATGACGAGAACCTAATTTTTGATAAAGAAACGTTTGTACAATGCCTAAGTGCTTTACCATTCGAGCCATTCATGGGACCCATTATTTTCGTGCCAACGCGTTCCTGCCCTACGCAATGTAGATTAATGCGGAATCAGAGTAATTTAAGTCGTATAAGCGAACTTTCATGTACAAAATTGGAAAAGCTTATTAAGTAATAGAAGAAAAATAGTATGGGACAACAAATTTTGAAATTATTAGAGTAGCTACTAATATAACTAATTATAATAATGGTAAAAATATTTTTTATCCCTTTCCCTCTATTGTTTTAATTATAAACTAAATCCTATTATAAAAAATGAAGTAAATCAGTAAAATAATGACAATTTGTATGAGAAATAACATTTGAAAATAACAAAAGTTCAAAAAATCAAGATATTTTTATCTATAACTTAATTAATAGGCTTAATAAGCGGCTTGAGCTCCATAATGTGATTGAAAGCTAGCGATATGACATTTACGGCACGATAATGACTTACATCCTTTTATAGCGACTGTATTAATAAAGATATATCCAATAAAATATAGCAGTTAATAGTCAATTTATATTTTTAATGGTTTTAATTTTGTTGAAAAACTAAATATATTTTCAAGTTTAAGAAGATTAATAATAGAAAGGAATCTGCACTTCGAGAAAACATTTTTCTACATGATTTATTTCCCATACAAACTTTCATCCGCCTTTCACTCCCTTGAAAGATAATTTTCGGGATTAAAGCTATCTTATGTCCTTCTGAGATTCTCAAACTATATTCATACAAAATTTTATCTAAATCGGTTCAGTAGATTAATTTAACCATTACAAACAAACATAAAATATAAGACGTAATAATGTATAGGTATAAAAAAGCTATATATCATTTAATTTTTAGAATTTACACTATAATGGCGAAAGTTTTCGTTCTCACTACTTCAAATTGCGTGGCCGTATTTAGATAAAACTTTACTCACAGATAGACTATGAACTGGAGTAGTAGTAAGTAGTACTAGTAAGCTAGAGATTCGTGATAGATTACTGTAATAACAATTGTCTCGAAATCCTAATCAGCTTGAAGCCTAACATTAGTCTGTGCATACCTAAATTAAGTTCCCTGGTGATCATAACACGTGGGAACTAACCACTGGCGCTGACTAGGCATAAAACAAATTAACTCACAATACAACACTAGTTCCAGCTTATTGTATGGGGAATTATATCACCGGAGGTTATTGGTTCGATTCTTACACGAGGTAAACTACAAAATTTGTATTTTATAGCCCGTTCAGTAAAGTTAGATAATATTTAAAGTTTGTCAAAGGTTTTTTTAAATATTGAAACATAATTTAATACATATTTTAAAAGTGTGTTTTTTTTATGGTAAAAAGGGGGCAAACGGGCAGGAGGCTCACCTGATGGGAAGTGATCACCTCCGCCCATGGACATCTGCAAGCCAGGCTTTAGCCAGGCTAAATAAATAAATATTTTTTTTAGCCAGGCTTGCAGATGCGTTGCCGGCCTTTCAGGAAAGGGAGGGATGGAGGAGGGAGAGAAGTGGGAGGGAGGGGGGAACGATGGCGGAGGATGAAGGGAAGAGGGAGGGGGGAAGGAGAGTGGGCCTCCCGGACTCTCACTCACCGGACGAAACGCGACAGCATAGCTGCCACTTCACGCCGGTCTTCTGTGAGAGAGTGGTACTAATGAATTATACGGGGCGTGCCGTCGTAGCGTCGCCCATTCGGTTGCTACCCGAAGGTAACAAGCATGGCACTACCACTTTAAATTAAACTTTGAAGCATAATTGACTTGTCTTTTATAAAGTTATATCAGAACAAAAATATTATTTGAAAAAAATTATAAGGCAACGAAGTAAATTATTGATATACAAAACAGTTTTTCTTTTTATTATCTTGTAAATTCAAATTACATGTGTAGAAGTAGAAATAGGATACGTTGCGAGTTTCCTATTAGGATAGACGCAGTAGTTAGTCCCGGGAGGATCATTGCAAACTCGACAGGGAGCGGTTGGTCAGAATGGGGCGATGGCGATTGCATGGATTTTGTTTTATGAGTATACATTTACTGGAAAGTCGTGAATTTTGTATAAAAAAGTATTTTATGTAATCCCTATTTTTTTAAATAAAAAATAAGGAAATAGAGAAACACTTTAGGAAAAATATTTTTTATAATAATTAAGTAATCATGTATGAAAATATGTACAATATAATGTAATTGTAAGCTAATTTATATTTAATATCAGACTTAACATTTTAACCTCTAAATCAATTAAAAATGGAATGTATGAGTAATGACGTTTTTAGTAATTAGAAAGGAATCATGAAAAAAGGTTCACAAATAATCACTTATACACTAGAACTTTCTTTTTTTAAAGTCAGTCAAAAATATTAAAAACACCTAAAACTTTACATAAAACCCTCAAAAAGAAAACATAATTCACATAGAGGGAAACTAAAATTTTAAACCTTCTAAAAGAAATAAATACCTCTATCCACAAAAATCGATTATTCAGATCGTATTCTTGAACGTACGACTCTACATTATTTATACGTAAGTGCATGCAAGTCATCCTATAGCCAACCCAAAGGTAGTATAAAGTTCTAAAAGCAATTCCCGATCAACTTCCCTCGCTGTATAAGGGTCTGCATAAAAATCTCTACAAGTGACCACTCTCTTGAGATCAGTAACGGACATGCACGCTATAATAATTTATGTAGTTTAACGGTTTTTGTCATTTACATTACACTACATGCACATAATGTGCTTTTTAAACAATAATTAATAATATAACAACATATTCAGAAATTCTTAAGAAAATAATAAAAAATTGTTACTTTTGTAAGTATAAATCTAGTGACCGATCCTCACTTCGCTCGGGTGTGTTTTCAATTCCTTTGCAACAATAAGATAGCCTAAATTACTGCTTGAAACATCAGCCAGTGAAAGTCCTATCAAAATCAATCTAGCCGTTTCGGAGATTAACCGAAAAAACAGACTGACATTGTAAAAGTATGTTTTTCTTATATGTACTGTTAACAAGAGACAGGACCTTAGCTTCATTATTAATATGACATTTCTTTAGATTATTGCCAATTTTTTTTATTACATTTACTCTTTTTTTATAACTATCAAGTAAATAGTTTAAATATAAAAGATTTTAAATTTTATCACGTCGTTATACGACTCTACCATCTCTTATAACCTATTGTCCTAAACTCAGCTTATACAAAGCTATAAATTATACCTTGTTACTTAAATCTATGCCTTATTATTGGGCATTAAATACCAAAATAGAGCGCACGTTGGGTCATTACTGGCAATTTTCAATTACGTCCACCTGAAAAGGCTATGTTGTCATCTTTAAAATAATATCTTAGCTGTTAGATTTTAACAGGATAGAGGAACCTTTACTCTACAAAAGTAAAGTATGAAAAATGTATAAGCAAAGCATTGTTTGGACGACAATGGAAGGACGGTTCACGGTACGGATGATATACTGCGACGAATTTACATACACGATCCCATGACGTGTAATTAAAACACCTATCATATTATAAGGGCTCGATTATCCCTTTAAAGGGTGCATGAGACAATCGGAAATAATAAATTTACCGTGTATCATTGTGTAGAGTTTGTGGTATCAATGGCTTATATACATCCCGTATTACGAGGACATTGATTTGAATAAATAACAAAAGGTCGTATTTTGTATATAACTTATATAATAGATACATCCTTGTCTAAATAAATGGAGTATTTATTAATTTATTTTAAGTATTTATATTAATACTAATACAAATAATACGTCCATTAATTTAATTACTTAATATGATACCAATTCCACATATCATATTGTAATAACAACGTTTTGTTAAATAATAACAAATAATTGTTAAAATTGGTCTCTAATAAATACCTAGTGAAATAGTGTTATATTAATTTTTGCTTATTAAAAGCTACTGTAATTAGTTAACTATGTAGTTAACCAATATAAATATGTAGTTGGTTATCAAATACTGATTCCCATACGAAACTTTTTAATAAGATTTACCGAATTTTCAAAAGGAGGGTTCGGTTTAACCTAATAATGTAGACATGTAATAAAAACTTTAATCATAAAAAAATAGTTCATTTTTAGGTCGTTTAGATAACAAACAAACTTACAAACAAGTCAAAATAGAATCAACTGATGATTTGCCTTATTTACAATACTAAATTAAATAAAATTATCCAATGTAGAGTCAACTCTATTACTTTATTAGACATACATATTAAAAAAATATCTGCAACAAGCTTCAGTAACATTTCGTTATGCAATAACAATTCTGAGGTTGATTTTTTTCAGAAGTACTTGCCATAATGGAATATTGGCTTTACGCCAAATTTTATTAATTTCGCTTCGTATTTCAGTGCGTGGTTTTCTGTTACAAGAAGTTATTACATCTAGTTATTCTAGAAAGAAATTCTAGTATTAAATTTTCTTTAAATCTTTTAGTGTATTAGATAAAAATATTATGTTAATAAACTTGTATTGATAAAACTTTTTCTTAACAATAAACTCAAGAAATATCCCTTACACGATATTTAACCTACCAAAAAAAATTATGAACAAATCGAACTCAGAACATATAACTTTACACAGAACTTAATCTATTTATGTGCAAAATTTTATTAAAATTAGTTTAATAGACGTTTATTTAAGAGGTTCGAATTATTAGAATGAGATAATAACTTCAATAGTTCTTTAAATGTAGCATTTATACTATCGCATTAAGGTCGTTGCTATTTAAATATATTTGAAGTATAATTTTTTGCTTTTGTGTGTTTAATGTTAATGTAATCAAAGACGATGGGGTTAAAGTTTTGAAGACTCCTCAATAACCACCCTTCATCAAATTCTAAGTACCCCTTAAAAAGATTGATGACATAGAAAAAGTGAGAGGTATGCCTTTAACGTTGCACTACGCTCTTATCACCCTACCTGCTATATAAAATAGCAAAACTACCTATAACTTGAACGTATAGTAACTAAACCCAATAAAATATATCTAAAGTAAGTATTACTCAAATAAATTACCGAAAAAGATATATTGGCAAATTAATTTCATACTCTTATAATAAAAGGGATTTGTTTGTTTGTTTGTATGTATGTATGTATAAATCTCAAGATCTACTTAACATTTTGAACAATATTGACGAATATTAGTTATATGTCATGTCACTATGTCCTATGCGAGCAAATCTGCGGGAGAATACTAGTCAATTCCATTGCTAAGGGAAAATCTTAAAGTGTGAAAAAGATATTCTATTAGGCTAAAATAATTAAGACTTAATGCAGTAGTAGTATGAGTTTTTAAGCTTTTTGGAGTTAATTTGATGATGTCGAACAGACGGCGTCTACATTCATTTGCACTGATTGCAGTTCTCGTTTGATAAGCAGAACCTTTCACAGAGATCGTACCTGTAAGATAATACTTGGATATTTTTTGTTTCATAATATTTTTCCTTTTTATAATTCTAAGTAGTTGAAGTACGATTTTTTAAGTTATTTAAATACATTTTAAACTAATATCAGAGGAAAATATATAAACTACCAAACCAATTAGTCTAAGCATTAGTCAAGAAAGATTTTCTTGAAGCAATAATCAAAATCCCTCCATAAAGAGGTAATTGCTTCATCAGATAGCTAATAAATTCGTAAAATAACCAATTATATAACTTTGATTATTTAAAATAATATTATTACATAAAGCTAAAAGTCCATGTAAAGTTAAGCCCAAACCAAATTACATCTGATAAGAGTGAATTTTCGACATAACTTTTTCACACAAGTGAGATTCACTTCGCTATGGCGCTAGTGCAAAACCTAGTCTTTGTTCTGAAACCTTCAAAGCTGATGCAAGTTTCGAAATAACATTCAAATTGAAATTGGTTTTTGTTTGGGAGTCTGGTTTAACTTAGAATATTTGCTGGCTGTCCATAGCATTGATAGAATATTGCTATTGCCCGTGACTTTGTTTGCGTTTCCGTTATTTAAACTTAATCACTAAAAATTACCTCGCTTTATATACATAGAGCGAGATACAGCTTTTATATATATTATGTAGTTACTTAATAAAAATGAATCTTTATATATTTTTTAAATATGTTCCTCCTTTACAAAGAAGTCTCATAAATACTCGTAGGCCGTGGTTAATAAATAAATTTAAAGATCATGCCCAACTCTTAAAATTAAAATTGCCATTCTAAAAATATACTGGCCGAGCACTACGGCTTATGATCATGGTACTACATACACCATACTACAAAAAAAACTTACTAACGAACACCAAACTTTATTAAAAATATTTCGTTTTACACCCTAAAAGCTAATAATTTAATTTCTGATAAAAGCTCAAAAAGTTTATAAATTCTATGAAATAGTAAGCTTTACCACACTACCTATAATTACAAGAAAAAGTACGACCTAGAAACCAAACCCAAGCAAACTTTGCACAATGCCACAGGCTAAACGACTCTAACAATTCCGTTTCAATTTATCACCTAGAGATGGCGCTGGGAGTATGAATGAATTGAAAGTTAGATTACACAATTTAAATTCCCCCTCATGCAAAATAGGGATGGAAAGATGAGGTTTGAGGGGTGTAGAATACATTATACTTAGAGATATGGGGGTGAAATATTTACCTCGCGGGACTTTGGAAGTGAGTTCGACGGAGCGTAGCAAAATCTTAATGGATTATGGTATGATTGGACTTCTCGGTTTACCTGGTGTTATTTTGCAGGTTCTTTGCAATCCGATTTCTATAAGGATTAAACGGTTTAATTTGCCCTTTCAAATCTTTTTTTTCATATATCGGTTAATCTGCAAACGATTAGCTAATTGACTTGTCCGATTTTATTGTTGACGATATTTGAACGTTTGACAGTATTTCGTTTGAACATATTGATTTCTGAATATGAAAAAAATATCCTCTTTCATTTGTACGGTTTTTTGAATTTTATAGTATTTTATTAGTATTTTAAGAAAATTTATTGATTAGTTTATTTAATTACAACATTATTATTATATTCTTTATCTATTCTTTCAATGTAGGTTAGGTTTGCTCAGTTCGATTCCTGCCAGGGGCATTCATTAATGTGATAAACAAAGAATAATTGTACTTTAGTCCTACAATACTTAAATGAACAAATAATCTAATATTTATAAAAATATACAATATAGAGTAAACAAAAACCAAATTCGCAGTACAATGGCGGATTCGTTGCAAAGTTAAACTAGCAAGTTTCTCGGCCTACAGTTTCATCCAAGTTAGAAGCTGGCGGTGTTTTCTTGACAGGTGACGTACATTACGAGTTGCCTTGTGTTTGACAGAAGGTCTTATCATATTTTAGTTTTAGTTACTTAATAACTGTATTTAGTAAATTGTTTTAATTACTCGCAACACTGTGATTTAGAAAATATTTCTAATTATAATAATTTATAATACTATCAGACATCGTTTTTTATATATAGGTAATTAATAATTGTTGTTCACAAACTTACTTATTACTTTCGTAAGTTATGAGTTCAATTCTTTCTTGAGGCAATATATGAATAAATATGTCAAAATTCTTGAAGTATCATAGTTTTAAATTCATCAATATTGTTATAACATTTCTATTTTCTAACTGAACTCGTCTATTAATACTACCTTATCGAGTCAGATATAAAAATAAATTCGTTTCGAATGCAGTCGATTTCTCAGAATAACCAGTTCAGCTGCGAAAAATAGCATCCATTTGAAAATTAGTGCTAAAATTGAAGTGTGAATCAAGAAATTTAGTACAAAACAACAGTATACATGTGTTTTGCTCGAACACGTTAATTAAGATGCCTTTCACTGTTAAGCTTAAAGCTACCTAGAAACCTTGTAGTGAATTAAGATACTACTGTCTTCTTCGTTGTCCTTGTCTTCTATGTTGTATCCGTAGCCGAAGACTCTCAACCTTAGATACATGAGAAATAGTACAGACGGACATTATAATATTTGTAAATAAAACTAGCCACTCACCCCCCGCTTTACTCGGGTTCGTCCCATTTCATCACATTCATAATAGTATCCCCTACTTAAAAATGACTGATTCCCCATACAAACATTCCCCTTTTCACACCTTTAGGCGATGATTTCTAGTATAAAAACAATCTTATGTCCTTCCTAGGATCTCAAACTATTTTTATACCAAGTTTCATCTGAATCGGTTCAGCAAATTTTTAGTTTATACATTACGAAATATGACGCATTGTATACAACATAGCCATTTTCCTACATTTACTTTGTATACTTAGTACTTATACTTCTTGAAAGTATATTAGCAAGATACGAATGTGTTGAACTGTCGTCTTGTCTCGTACAAGACATTTGATATTTATTTTTACACATTCGCCTCTGAATAGAATTTTGCCTAACGAAGGCCTTTGAAGAGATTTGCAAATTTAACGTTGTTGATAAAGTCTAAATACAGTCTGAGTACCGGTTATTATACGCTTATTTCTGGAACTAGCTGTGGGCCTCGAATTCGCAAACAACATTTATAATGTATATAAAAATACTTTGCACATAATAAGTATAAAAAGTACTTTGCACTGTATTAAGATATATTTATGATATTTTATCTTTATATTTTATCATTTACTTTAATCACTAGTTACATTACATAAATCAAATTATTTGCACAAGTAATGCCAGCCTTGAAAGTTTTCCATATTTCTCCATAAATGTCTTAGATAATAATTGTTATAATATTAGAAAACGAAGTTAACACTTTCCTTATACTTCAAATGAACTATAAAGAAATACTTTAATTGTATTTAAATTTTCATATCTGAGTTCAATCTCTGATCAATGTATATAAACTTTTTACCTTTTGAGAATAAGGTAAAAAAAAGCATTCGCTTTGTTTAAGCGATATAGACGTATTATATATGCAAATAACAATATAAGTTTTTAAATCTCCAAGTACTGAAGAACAATGGGATAGACAGACAAACAAAAACTAGGGAGCTCTTTGACACTGACAGTGTGAAACTATAAAGCTGGTTTTGTATGACAATATATTATGAACCATGAAAGGTACAAAAAAACCGTTGTACTCCATTACAGTTTCTTAGAGAGCTAAGCTAAGTGCGTTTTAAGCACTTGTTGAGGACTGGAAGCGATTTATGTATACTTACCACCGTTTGTGTTAAATTATTGCTCTCTTAGAATTTTTCATTATTGTTTTCTATTTTAAAATATAATTGGTTACAAAAAGCCTTACTTTCGAGCATATAATTAGTTATTAACTTTTATTTTTTTATTGTAAGACATTTTTATTATCAGTTATATGCTTTTCTTCAATTTTTAAAAGTACCGAGTTAAGTACTAATATTTTAAGTCTTGAAATAGTCATAACTAGTTTAGTTATATATGTTATCTCAAAATAAGGTTCTACATTATTACAAATATAAGGTTGTAGAAAGAAAACCAAATGAGTTTTGAAGAATAAAGAAATCCATCGATGAATAATCACTTAACACTGTGTATAGGTAAATCTTAGTCATAAAACTATTCACCTAATAATGAAACCGCATTTGTTTACAATATGTTACTCATGAGGCTAATAGGTTTTAAGAATATTTTACTTTTGTGAGTAATAGAAAAACTGTATATTAATCACAAATCCAAAATTCCAAAATATGAGGATAATAATGCTAATAACAGCCATTGACATGACGACACTTCTGGCAGTTTGTAGTGACCCTACTTGCTATGCTAGCGGTCGCGGATTCGAGTCCCAGTGGGGGCATTCATTGTGTGGTGAGCACGAATGTTTGTGCTCGAGTCATGGATGGATACATTATTTATAATTTGTATAATTTTAAAGTAATCGTACCTATTAGTATATTTAGTATAGTTAGTTGTACATTGTATCATAGGGGTAAATACTCGCAGCTATCTCTTGTAAACTTAGCTTCAGAAAGTGAGGTTACACTACTCAATGAAATCATCAATATTGACTGAGCATATGTTCGTTCTACTTTACGAATCTCGCTTTTCTAATACAGGTAAATAAAAATGACGTGTCTATTTGTAATACCAAAATAACAGCTTTTTACTAAACGCAAATGAAGTTCTTACGTACCATAGTACATATTATTAATATTGTTTTTAACTAATTTTGACGGAATTTTAAAATGCGTTAAAAAGAAGGTTATGTAATACACTTCCTAGAAAAGTTTTATTGGTGGAACTGAACTAAAAACTCCACTCACCTGAACTTCTCGCCTCAGCTTGCAGTCTTGTATCCACGAAGATGGCCACTAATAACAAACACACTAAAGTTTTAAGTCTACAGCACCGTCCTTTAACCCTACACCTCATATTGCTTTCACTAAAAGTTGTTTCAAAACTAAAATTATTATTTAAGTAGTTCACACTATTATTGCTAGGTTTTTTATCTTTCTCGAAGACACTTCTTTTAAAGCCGTGCGTACTAGATTGTATAATGCCCCCTCTGTCTTCTAGAAGTGATCTAAGATCTAGAAGATTATTTGTCTTGTTCTTCACCACCTTTTCTAAAGGCTCTGAAACCTTTTCAGGTTTCCCAATCATAGTTGGTTGGTGTTTTTGTTTGATGTTAATATGTGACTGCATTTGTGTAGTAGTCAAATTGTCGAGTCATCTTGTGTTGGCATCTGAAACAAAAAAACGTATAAATTAATTAAACTGTTAAGGAACTTTGTTACTATTATAAAATACATTCTTATACAAAATATGGTATTATATTTTGCTATTACTACATATTATAAAACAAAGTCCTCCGCCGCGTCTATCTGTCTGTCGGTCTATTCGCAGTAAACTCATAAACCACTGCGCCGATTTTTATACTGTTTTCACCAATTGATAGAGTAGTTCTCGAAGAAGGTTTTAGTATATAAACTTGCGGAACTCACGGCTTCACTCACTCTAAATCTAGGGACGAACCCGAGCAAAGCTAAGGTGAGTCGCTAGAATAATGTAACTTATAGATTAAATCATAAATTGAAATAGTATTTATCTCCTCCAAGTACTTAGAAGGTAATGATCAATTAATGAGGAGTTGTTCTATACTCAAGCAGTTATTTTAAATTGTTAAGCCTTAATAAATAACACTTAGCAAATTGACAGTTATTGGGACTTACTCCCCTCGCAGGAGCTAAGTGAAAAAATAAAAGCCTAATAGGATAATCCTCTATAAATTCGCGAGATAAAAATATTGGGATACAAATTTTTTGGAATTGACATGCTTTCATGTTCCGTAACCAATTTTATTTTATGTTTTCCTTCTACATAGATTTTTCCTGATTAATAATTATTAATCTTCATAACTAATTCTGTCTCTTAACTATTATTTCAATTTATACCACTTAAACTGATTTCGTTAAGACTGTCAATGAATATGATAGACTATATTATGTACTTAAGAGGTAAAAAAAAAGTCTAATCCACGGGAATCGTACATTTTTCTAGGATCTATTGACTACCCACCTATGTGTTATTCCAGAATATAATCTATCTATGAGCAAAATTTCATCCAGAACCGTGTAGTTTTTCTGATTTGATTGAGTACTAACGTCCATCCAAACAACTAAATTTTTCACATCATATGAAGTATGATTAGTGATTACATTATAGTAGCAGCCATTTATATAGCTGCCCTTACTTTGCAGGCACAATCAAAAGCAAAGCTTGTACTTCACTCAAGAAAACCGGGTTAATATTTCATTCATCATTTTTATAAACTGCAAGTAATGCTGCACCAGTTTCTTATTTCTATTAAAAATGTGCGAGCTAATAAGCAATTCATCAGGTTGTGACAGTGTTATCGTGGGGTTCGTGGGGGTTACCACCTGCGTCTTAGATAAGAGTGAATGAGACGAACTTGTTCTTGGATTAACGATCGTCTAGACTAGGGGTTTAAAATCGGAGCCCGAATTGAGTGTTTCACTGCCAAACTGCCAACTTTTGACGTTCTCAAATTGGGTATATGTGACAGCTTCTATTTAAGCATCATGCGATTTACAAAAGCCAATAGCACTTACATTCAATCAAGTTTAATTTGTAAAGTAATAGTAAATATTATTATAAAATTTACAAAATCGGTTCAATTACATTATGATCACAAAGAAAGTGAGATATGTATTGGGAATTGCGTGACTTACTTAAAACAGTTCAATTTTAAAGTAACTTTAAAAAAATAATTTAAGCAAAAATTTAGAATAAGCTTTGAATAATTACTCTAATTGCCTAACTCTCCATTCAGTTCAATTCAAAGTTAAATTAATCTATTTTATACTACTTTAATATGTATTAAAAATAATACGTACTGTACTGTTTGTTTATTAAAATTATACCCTAAGATAATCCCAATATAATTTTCAGCACATATCGAAATACGTTAAAGCCTGAAGATGAAAAACCAACCTAGCCAGAACAGCGAGCCAAATTCATGCTGCACTTGGGTCGGATTTGCGAGCCATAGTTTTGAGTCCCCTGGTCTAGACTTACACTAACGAGTTTTTGTTGGAAGCTCGTTATTTTTGATCGATTGTGCTTGCGAATGACCGGCACGGTTTGAGTGTGTAAAATATTTCAACTAGGATGCTTTATTGCGGATATTTATTTTATACTGTTTTTCCACCACTTCCTAGTAATGACACTAAAAATGTAGAATTGCTATGTAGCTTTATGACTAGCTGTCTGGTTGGTATTGCAATTAAATTGTGCAAGCTAAATTTAAAGGCGCTATCTTTTAAATCATTATAAATAAATCTTATTATTTCTAAACTATTATGATCAGCCAAAAAATTTTGCTCTTTCTATTTAGTTATAAAGACATAACTCAATAGGAAAAGCAAAAAAGACTAGTAGTATCGTAGTAGTAGTAGTAATCTCAATTTTCCAGAGACGTTCTCAGTCAATAATATTATTATTATTTATTATATTGTAATAACACGAAAACATAAAATATAACGGTAATTTAGGATGAAAATGAAACCATCACATTCTTTAAGTACGTAAAATAAGCTCCCAACTAAACCGATGTCACGTTGAAACTTGAATAAATAAAGCCAAAGCTTTGAAATATTTTATTTCATTCAACGAAACAAGAGTAAAAATATATCGTAGAAGAGAAAATATTGTTAAAAATATCCAAAAGGAAAACAAAACACTAAAATGCTTGCGTTCAGGACCGGTTAGCCTCAGGTGCACTTCGCGCTACGTCATCAATCTAGTTCTTATCCCAGTGCATTAGATGGATGCTATTCTGTTTGTTTGGTGATGAATTATGTTGAATAAATGATATTAATAGTCTTTGATGTTATTAAAGCTTTTATGTAGCTTATGTTTGCTTCTATAAGCTTTTAAGGGGCTTTTAATGATTATAAATGAGAAAGTTCATATGTCCATGACCTGAAGTAATACATAGGCTACGTTTAGGTAAATGTGTTGGGACATTATTGCAACAGCGACATCTAGTTCCGTGGTAAGCTACGAGGCTTGTGTTACGGATAATAGAGAGTTGATATACTAAATACATATAAGTTTTAAATATATGCGTATTATAAATAAATAAATAAATAAATAAATATGTTGGGACATTTACACACATCACTATCTAGTTCCACGATAAGGTATGAGCCTTGTGTTATGGATACTAGATGGTTGATATACTACACATATATGAGTTTAAATACATACATATTATAAGTATAAACAACCATGACTGGAGTACAAACATCCGAGTTTAACAAATGAATGCCCCCAGCGGGACCCGAACCCGCAACCGCTGACGCAGAAAGTAAGTAAGTAAGGGTTACTACCAACTGAGCCAAACGTGTCGTCAAATACCCGAGCGATGTGAGGGTAACACATTAGTTATGTATAATATGTAGTAAGTCGCATAAGGCAGCTATTATACGAGTATTATAATATAGACTTTGTCTTTTATACATGTTCAATACTTATTTTATTTTTTAATGTATATTTTCTCAATATTTATATTTCTAATTGCATAAACTATAAACTCTTTAACAAAACTTCTAAAGAAGTCTTAAAAACTTTTATTACAACTAATTAATAAACAAAGGCTTTTAAAAGATTAAACTGAAATAACGTTATAAAAGTCATTTTCTTATAATTTCACATTTAACTTGAACCATTAACGATAGTAATTTAACAAGTAAATACGTTATTTAAGTAAAAAATTAGAACACAGTAGTTTTGCAGCATCAGGTGCAGATCTCTCTCGGTCATTAATCTCTTGCCTTTATCCCCAGTACGCTGCATATGGGTACCTACATTTGGTCAGCTATGTTTACTATAGTTACATAGTATTTCAATTACTAGTATTTCAATTACTAGTATTAGTTTTCAGTTTTAGTTTATTGCTTATTTGTTCGAACTACCAATATTTGTTATATTTCATAATAGATATTTGAAAAAACAAAGCTTTATTTATAAAATTAGTATATACACACAAAAAAAGTTCTAAGTTTTTTAATAGAATTATTATTTTATAGTCAATAATTCGGTACTTAATAGCGTTTAAATAAAAAGTCGTTTGGGCAATTAAGTATTAAGACGACGATAGCAACTGCATTTTTTTGTTAAGCGGTGGGGATAAAGCGTATATTTCGTTCTCATGATGCAAACTATCATCATCATCAGCCCTTTTCAACGTCCCACTGCTGGGCAAGTGCCTCCCTCAGAACGAAGGGGTTCAGGCCATAGTCCACCGCGCTGGCCTAGTGCGTGTTGGCGGACTTCACATGTCCTACGAAAACTTGCTAGGTTCTCTCAGACATGCAGGTTTCCTCACGATGTTTTCCTTCACTGTAAGACAAGTGGTAACATGATAGAAATGATTGAAAATACAGAGGTGCGAGACCCGGATTTGAACCCGCATCACTCGGTTATCCAAGCGAGCGTTACCGTTGGGCTATATTTTTGTCAAATTAATAAAAATCTGTTTAGCTGTTTAAGGGTAAAGAAAAAGATAACTAGTATAATTTAGAGTACTTTAATATCACTTTACGACAACTTTTATTCTAAATTTACAGCTTCTTTTATGTTTACAAAATAAATATAATAATTTAAAGTTTTTAGATATACTACAGTTTTAATACAGAATTCCTATTTGTAAAAATTTTCATAAAGCTATATAAACATCTAAATATTCCCATCTTATCCCCGTTGATATTTCAAACCATTCCATATAATAGTTCACGCGCAATGTACTTGGTGCAGTAATACTATAACTCATAGCACCTGCAAAAGGTTCTCAGGCCCCAGAAATTCTCAACTCGTCCCAGGAGAGTTCTAACAATTTTCAGTTACGATCTTTTTATTGTGACACGGAACAAATTTTCTTTTCCATAGTTAGATATAGAAATATCGTTTGTACGTGATCTCTTTCGATAGTTTCTTAAAGGCATCGCTTTGAAAATATTTTGCGAATATATATCCAAATTTTTATATACTTAACTAGTGACTCGCCCTCGCTTCGATCGGGCTCTTCCCTAGATTTAGCACAGGCAAAGCCACGGGATCCGCTAGTTATGCATATAAGCCTTCCTCTTGAATCACTCTATCTATTTAAAAAAACCGCATCAAAATCCGATGCGTAGTTTTAAAGATTTAAGCATACATAGGGATATAGGGACAGAGAAAGCGACTTTGTTTTATACTATGTAGTGATAGTGACTAAATAAAGTTAGGGACTTTGGCTACAGTAACAATTAAATTCATACCTACTACAAATAAAAACTCGTAGATAAATACAATACATATGTACACACATACTATAATGGTTAAATATCTGACGCTCAAATTAATTTAATTTTTATAAGTAGTTATATTAAGCTTAATTTTTAT
Organism: Boloria selene; assembly: GCA_905231865.2. Lineage (NCBI taxonomy): Eukaryota > Metazoa > Arthropoda > Insecta > Lepidoptera > Nymphalidae > Boloria > Boloria selene. The sequence continues at coordinate 3,598,892 of HG993156.1, forward strand.
AAGGTAAAATGATATAGGTACGTACGGTAACAATATATTATTTTATATACTTATATCCAATGTTTTTACTTATTCAACAACTAATGTACGTATATAGTAATTTTTCATTAAAAAGAATAGAAGTATATGTACCTAGTAGATTGTCGTAAATACATGTTAACTTAGATGTAATTTATAGTAGGAAATAAACTTAGAAAAAAGCTCAACAGCCTTTATACCAAGATAGCCTCAAGCGTTTAAGTTATTGACATTAGAAATCTATTTTCGCTCGGATTTATTTAATTCACACAGTAAATGAATATGCAAAGAAATAATACTGACATGAAATCTTTACAAAGCTTTTTGAAGTGAAACTTCTTTAGAATCGATGTGATTTCAAACTCGATGAAACGAAAAAATAAGTCCATAGTACCAGGCGCTCAGAGACGGGGAAGAGTAGCCTTATTTTAAATTCAAGTTTTACTTCTGACATGTGTACTTTGTACACTACACACGCACTTTTTTTGTTATGCTGCGCTTTTCACAAAACAATTCAATATTTACAATCATAAAGCAAATTTAAATTGCACTTTAAACTCCATTCTGGGTTTTGCGGAATAATTGAAATATTGAATGTATTTACTTAATCTTATAAACTGTATCTATGGATAATAATTTATTTAAACAATTATTTTTATTAGGTTTATAAGTTTGAGTGTAATGACACACATCAATAAAAGGATACTTGTAGTATAGTATAATTTGGTACAAATCGCAATTTTGGATTCCCAAGAATTCCATATAATGTTCACATATTTATGTCCAGCTTTAGTTGTAAATTTTCTAGTGGCTAGTACCATTATTCCTATATGAATGAAATAGAGAAAATAGGCAGCGCTTAGTATAGTTGAGCGCGAAATGAGAAACTTATGCTATACGATTTAGACCACGTAATAAATTATTTTCATATATTCAAAGCAACATATTTCAAACATAAACAGTAACAATTTATTGCAAAATAAAAAGATGACATTACCTGATAAAAAAAGTATAAGCTCTGACGAAAATTGTTCGATAACTGATCTGAATAAAACCCTACATACAAATCAGTTTAATTTCACTCTTATGAAGAACTTTTTTTTTTTTTAAAATATTACATTTTAAGTTGAAGTCGGTAAAAAAACAATGTTTCGACCCCCTTAGAAAATTAAATAATACCAAATATACGTTATATATTTGCATCGCCAAATCGCTTTAATAATAAACTGTGAGATCTTCATCAAATGCTATATGAAAGCTTTACATTAATAATCATTCAATGGCAGCTTAGGGGGGTAAGAAAATGTAATTTATCCTTGCAATCCCCAGGTCCTAGCGCAGGTGCACCCCCACTTGACGGATGCTTTGTTTTATCTTGGTGTTGTAAGTTTTTTGCAAAAGCAGTTGCAACTTAAAGCTAAAAAGCTAAGTGTCAGCGAAAGATACAAATTTATGCAACAAATTAATTCTAGAGCTTAGATTCTTCTTATTATTTTACATTCCCTTTGTTATATAAGGCGACGTTGTTTATGAGCTTTTAAGTAAATGCTATATCGACTAAAATGAGTTAAAATAAGAGTTTGCTCTAATGAAAGGTCTTTTTGCCGACTTCAAAGAAGGAACTAAATACTTTTTTATCATAATTATATTTAATGACCTTCCAATACAATCAATAAGGGTGTATCTTTTAATAATTTTAAAATTTCGGGACCTATTTCAGCCCCATGGAATTATAAACAAACAAATGTCCATTTCCTATCGTCAGAATAAAAATTAAAAAAGTCATGGGACAGCAAACTTCCCTATTTGTTCAACCGTTTGTTCGGTATCTATATGAAACATTCTATATTTCAGCTCCAGTCTCCACGCAATATTTCATAACGCCTACAAAAAAGTATAAAACTGCATACAACTAATACTAATAAATAATAAAACGCTGTTGCATTGGTATTTTCTTATATTTTGAAAACAATCCTAACCCATTACTATTCTACAAAAGAAAATGTAATACATATATTTTATATAATCAAATATACTTCTAAAATTTAAGTTATTACCGACCTCAAAGAGAGAAAATAGTAAATTTGCCCGCAAATTATTTGAGTAATGTTTAAGTTGCCTCATAAAGAGATAAAGTAGAACCATATTATTCATAAGACAAGTTATTCCAACAGCATATTTACAAATTGTACTTATGACTACATTTTTCTAAAACATCACAATCAAATTCAGTATATACAGTGAAGTAGCAAGCAATACGAATAACACTACGTCTACAATGTATATACTCGGCCTGGCGTTAATCTTTAAAAGGTACGTGGTTATGTTCGAGCTATATTTAGAACTGGCTCTGTATTCTGGTTTCGATCTAACTGTGAAGGGAATTGTAAAATAATTAGCTTTACTCTTTGTAATATGAAAGAAGTTGGGTGGTTTATATGCACGGACGCATATATCTATACTAATATTATAAAGCTGAGGAGTTTGTTTGTTTCAACGCGCTAATCTCATTAACTACTAGTCCGAATTGAAAACTTCTTTTTGTGTTGGATAGTCCGTTTATCGAGGAAGGCTATAAGGCTATATTATCATCACGCTGTGACCAAACAAATAAACAAACTCTTATTTATAATATTAGTATAGATAATAGGTGCACGCGGTCAAGCTACAATTTTATTACTATACTGCTCTATTAGGTACGGCATCTAAAATATTGCGGAATCAGGTAGGTATCGCAATTTCCATAGCCGATAAGCATCTATAGAATCTGGCCAAGCCATTTCTTGGCTCTAACGCGAGCTGGGAATAACTAAGGTGGAATGTTAGAGGTTTAACATTGAATTTTAATTTTAAGCTACACTTCATTTTCTTTTTACGGTTAAGATTAAATGTTATCTATTTTTATCTTTTTTAAATTGAAAGTTTTGAGTAGAACATATGAGAAATATCGCTAAACGTTATATCCTGTAAGATATTGAGCTGTACCTAAAGAAATGGTTTTATTCCATTAATTCCTAGATTTATTAATTTTCGTCTTTGACGTTGCTATTCGTATAGTAACGAGACGAGAATAAAATGAAACATCTTAGTCAGCAATATCTAATTTATTACCAAATGTTTACTAAAGTTTAGCGGTTTAAGCGTGAAAATATGACAAACAAACAACAGTTACGTACGAGTATTAAATGTAATAATTAACTACATGTATAGTTAAAGGTAGTAACTACATAAGATGCTACATAAAAACTACTGGGTTAAACTATGTAAAATTTTTATGAGACCAAATGACAACTATTCCGCATCAAACAAAAGAAAAATCACGTAAATCGGATCACATATCACAGAGTAATCGGTGTACATACATAAAAAAATACCGATCGAATTGATCCTCCTCCTCCTTTCGGAAGTCGGTTAAAAAAAGCATGAAATGCGAATTTTTAAACATAAAATTCATAGAGCTTGTATCTTTTCTATTATATCTTTTCATATCGCCATACAATTTAGTGAGTACATTGGTTTTAAATCGCCTTTCCGCTATTGAGTGCATTTTCATACTCGAAGTGCCCACTTGTAAAGAAAATGTATTGGTCAGAAAATCGTGAGAAAATCGTTATCTATGTGGTTATGGAAAATTGTTCTCCTTTCAGTAGCTTTATGTTATAATGTAAGGCGAAAAGTAAGTATTCAATTGTCGTAAGAAAGAAATAATGGTGCTTTCGTTTTACTATGAAGGTTTATGTTCTTTTTTACACAAATAATCTATACTAATATTACAAAGCTGAAAAGTTTGTTTGTTTGGTTGAAGGCGCTAATCTCACTACTGGTCCGAATTGAAAAATTCTTTTTGTGTTAGATAGTCCGTTTACCGGGGAAGGCTATAGGATATATATCATCACGCTACGATTAATAGAAGCGGAGTATCAATAAAAAAGGGCGGGCATTAGTTCTGCAAGGAACCGAATCGCGCGACTCAGAAAGAATTTGGTTTCCGGTCATTAGAACGCGTGCGAAGCCGCGGGAAATGCTAGTAAATTATAAGTGGAATTTATACATAAATATTTTTTCTAAATCTTATTGAAGTAGTCATTATTATCGATACAGAGGCCAAATCTAATGTGTTAAAATTCTTGTCTGTTTGTTTGTCTGTGACCGTATCACGAAAACCACTGGTAAGATTTTGATGATTGGTATGATGATATTATCTAGTACAACATATGGGATACTTCTTACTGCGGCTAAATATCTCATGTTTGTGAAATGTAATTTATAATAATGTAGGTACGTAGGGACGATCCTAAAAAGAGCGAAGGTGAATATAAGGAGAGCAATAATAATTAAAAAGAAATTTGAAAAACTTTAATTTATAATAATATCCTTTGAAAAACATAAAATAGCCTAAGTAGGTACTTTTTGATATTAGTCTATCTAACCTATATAGTTAGTTATTTATTATAGTTATAGTTTTTTAACCCAAAATTTGTAACAGCAAGCTATACGACTACTATACTAGCTACATGCTAGTATGAACGGCCATGTCTTAAAAATACTGAGAACCACATTGAAATTTGCAACGAGCGAATACTCAATTAACGTACAAAAACCAAATAAAAGTTGAAGCTTAAAGCGCTAAAGAGATCCAAGGCACTTTTACACACTTAAATTCATATAATTACTTTAAAATTACACCTGAGCCGAAACGAGTTAAACTCATTAGCTAAGAACCCTAATGAGATTTGATGGAAGGAAAAATGGGGGCAATGCAAGCGTTGGGTAAAGATTTAATATTAATGCTGTGAAGGATTTGGTTTAGGATTGTATATTACGGAGGATTATGCGGATTCGATATTTATACGAAGCCCGCCTATTTTTATTATAGACTAGCGACTCGCCCTCGCTTCGCTCGGTCTCTTCCCTAGATTTAGCACAGGCAAAGCCGCGGGATCCGGTAGTTATGCATATAAACCTTCCTCTAGAATCACTCTATCTATTAAAAAAACCGCATCAAAATCCGTTGCGTAGTTTTAAAGATTTAAGCATACAAAGGGACAGAAAAAGCGACTTTGTTTTATACTATGTAGTGAAGTTACTATCATTATACATAAACATTCGGAGGACTTGATCGATTTTCGTGTTTTTGTACTAAGATATAGGTGTACCTACCTATAGAGGATGGCTTTCATCCAGCAGTGGACGGCGATAAGGTAAAAAAATATATTTTATATAATTATATGGTGTCACCAAATTTTTATGTGGAATAGAATATTCGTCCTATAAGGTAAGGTGATACGATTTAGCTATAAGTAGACCCAGTAGTACATTAAACTGCGCTACTTTGTTGTCTGTAAAAATATGTATGCGAGTCAATTTCGTATGCAAATGCTTTAATCCACGATTTTTGTTAGAGAAAGAAAATGGCGTAAATATTTAGATTTCAACTCTCAATGCCCTTTTGTTTAATTATTAACATGTTTCAATGAACTTCTGTCTGATTTATAGAAGTAACATACCTACATGCTACATTTTAAATTTTATACAAAGCTCCCAGTTGAAGAAGGAGTAAAAAGCTAATATTATAGTTCATAATCATCAGCCCTTTTTAACGTCCCACTGCTGGGCACGGGCCTCCCTCAGTACGAGGGTATCAGGCCACCAGTCCACCGCGTGTTGGCGGACTTCACATGTCTTTCGAAAACTTGCTAGATTTTCTCAGACATGCATGTTTCCTCGCGATGTTTTCCTTCACCGTGAGACAAGTGGTAATCATGATAGAAACTCGCACATGAAAATATCAGAGGTGCGATACGCGGATTTGAACCCGCATCATTCGGTTATCCAAGCGAGCGCGTTACCGCTGGGCTACCACTGACTAAATATTATACTTACGACTTTGTAGAGTTATCATTACATAAAAAATACAATTACGCACAGGAAAAGTTTACATATATTTTATAAGTAATAACTACGTATAATAAATATATGGACAGACCCAATCTAGATGGCATCGTGTATACATTTCATGGAGATTGCTTCAGGATGTGAAGCGTGAAAATGGTTCAAACGAAAAGACTCTCCCTTTAAAACAGATAATATTCTGCGACTTTACCTATTATTTAATTGATATTATTATATACATATCGTATAATATTACATTATCAATAATATTAAAGAATATTATATAAAAATATTAATATTTATATAAGATATAAATTTATTTCGCGTATATATCGAAAACGTCAACGTTTAATACTTGTGTAGATAAGCTTTCTTACTTAAATGGTTTACGTTTTGAAAAAATAACGTAATTTCTATATCTTTTCTGAAATACGCCGCGTGTAGTGCGGTTTTGCAAGTGGTAATACTTAAATATTTAGTTATAGCTAATATTAATTTTAGCACTACCTTCAGCCATAATTTCTATTATAATATTTTGCCCGCTTCTCATGGAATAAGTGTCAATTTTGACTAATTCTAAGTTCATAATTGAATTATTAAATAAATTATTATTTATAACTTTTTTATATCTTTCACAAGTTTTCCTGAATTCAATAGAATTTTATTTTTTGAATTTATTTACATGAAAGAATATCTTATACTAGTTAAAAAAGCAACTTGCAAATATATATCTATATACAAAGGTTAATCGGATGGTTTGTACGTCGGTTAATGCTAAGGCATTTGTTCTATAAACTGATGGCAGTGATTAGCAGTGACAAGAGGAATGACAGCACACCTGGTGCTCAGTTTATGGGCGCCCGCGTTAGTCCTCACCTTTGAAACGCTCGTTCACCTTTATTGTTTACGTAAAGTAACAATAAAAAATTTGTTGAAAAAACCTTATTCTTTAGGAATTCTAGGGAAGGTAAATATTATTTTAGTACATTCGGAATGTCGTTTAATATTTTTTATAGCGGTGTTTCAAGTGCTTTGAATACGTCATTTTTTGCTTAAATCAGACATGATATGGGTACAAAATCTTCTAAAAGAATCGAACACACAACCACTGCAGACAAAGAGATATATTAATTTTGACATACAGTCGAATTTGTTATATTAAGTATAACTTTATAATAGATTCATACGCAATATGAAACAAACCTAAACATTTTTGATTTACATAAGTATTTTTAATTTTAATTTTTCCTCACTATATACAACATACACTTTTTGCTTCAATTAAACTAAAATTATGAATAAATAAATTAATTCGTTATAATATTATATAGGTGCATTATTTGCCATAGTCAAGTTAACATTAGGACTAAAAAGCGTCAGAAAAAAAATGAAGCACCTACTACATATTATAATCCTTTTAAAGCAGGACTATAAACGCTTTTTTAAAAACGGGATTTAAGTACAATGAAATAAAAAAAAACTCTCTGTCATCGTTATAGTCAGTCATAAAATATTCAACAGTTTCCCAGATGAATTTATAACTAGTTTTTTCGCACATCTTCGCTCGAAATTTCACTAATAAATCTTTTATTTATACAAGGAACCATTATATGAAGTTGTAACAGAGATTTATTCTGATGTAACAAACATAAAAGTTGTATAATTTTGATACTATACAATGTATGAATGTGTAATTGAATAGATGTATGTATGTTACTCTTTCACGCAAAAACTACTGAATGGATTTTGATGAAATGTTACAATAATATACCTTTATTTTTAATATATTTATAAAGATACTAGCAAAACTCGCGGCTTCGCTCGCGCTTAATCTATGGATGTACCCCAGCGAAGCGAAGGTGAGTCGCTAGTTCTTGATAATTGTTATCAATCTTCAAAGTATGTAAAAAGATCTAGGTATTGTATATACTCGATCAAATGTATTTTATACACTCGAAAAGTAGTAGAAGCCTGAGTTTGTGCCTGTGTGTTTATTTAAATAACCTCCTCATTTTTGAAGTCGGTTAAATATTATATTATAGAAAGATATTAAGGTAGCTTTTATCGTGCAAATAATAAACATAAATAAGAAATATAGCAAAAGCTTTCCACCACATAAAAGTCCAGTTTTTAACCTATATTTTTAACAATAGAAGCTCTTTGAATATGATTTAGAATAAAATGTTTTCCCCTGGAAACTACACGTCAGTATTATCGTGTCACAAACTATCGATGTGTCAAGCTACAATCAATAGACGCAGTGAGTCGTGATAGCGTACAGACTTTCGCATTCAGAAAATTAGTATGAATATTTATATACCGGTATAAAGCGTGGAAATAATATTATCTGCCTACTCTGATATATCACGAATTTGTTACTAGAAATGAATTATTTTTTGAAGTAAAACTTTTTAGAATCGTTGTGATTTCAAACTCGATGAAACGAAAAAATAAATCCATAGTACCAGGCACTCAGAGACGGGGAAGAGTTAGCCTTAGTTAGATATCGCCCACCGCGAGTCAGTGACATTTCTAACTCTGTCTAACTCGTGGGTGTGACCTTAACGCCATCTCCGTCTCTCGACGAGCTTAGACGGGGCTATTTAGTATAAATATAAACTAGATTTAAAAATTATATTAGTATAAATATAAACTAGATTTAAATAATTATAATGCCAAAGAAATTTTACTTCTGACATATGTACTTTGTACACTCGCACTTTTTTTGTTTTACTACATATCATAAAACAAAGTCCTTTGCACTGATTTTCATAGTGTTTTCAACAATGGATAGTTGTTCCCGAGGAAGATATTAGTATATAAACTAGCAGAACCCAAGGCTTCACTCGCGTTAAATCTAGAGACGAAGCCGAGGGAAACGAGAATAAGTCGGAAATTGACTATATATAAGTATTTATTTTTCTCTCAGCAAACAGCGTTGTAAAATTTTTTATGTATTAATCTTCAATGTTTACCTCGTAAAACACGTAAACCGTCGATTCTGCGCCAATTTCTCTATGACGAAGACATGACAAGGATAGCTAATGAAAAGTCACCACAAGTGGGAATGAGACAAAATACTTTCTATAAGATCGTTGTAACATGTTAACTATAAACACACTAGACTGTTTTGATTTAAGTAAAAAATTGAGAAGGCATAGTAAAGTTAAGTAGTGAAACAAGTGGTAGAATAATAGCGATTATTAAAATAAAGTTTTGTGTACTTAGTTTTCGTGTACTACAAGTGAATGTGAACTTTTATAAACTACTCTCATGATACATAAAAGCCATAAACACGTATGTATGTATATTGACGACAGATTAGGTTCAGCTTGAGGTGATCCTAGCAAATGCTCCAGCGGTCGCGGGTTCGAGCTCTGTTGGGGGCATTCATTTGTTGAGTACGAATATTTGTACTCCAGTCATGGGTGTTTATATTCATAATATATATGTATTAAAAGTTATATATGTGTAGTGTATCAACTATCTAGTATCTGTAACACAAGCCTTGTAGCCTACCACGGAACTAGATGGCGCTGTGTGTAATAATGTCCCTACATATTTATTATATTGATCTTAGGAACCTAGCTTGAACTAGAACCGAAAAACAAGCTCTTAGCAACTCTTACTATACAGGAAAGTAATAGAATTGTAAGTACCTTTCTTGCAAAAATAATGTGTAATATATAAAAACGGCGCAATCACAAAGTACGTACTGACAAGAATGACATCACACCTGGTGCTAAGTTTATGTCCCGGCTCCCCTACTACTGTACTCCAAATTATTAGTCACAACAAAAATTATCTTACTGTTAGGGGCTCTAGTTTTATTGGTTCGTTGAAAATAATGCAAGTGCTTTTTTAATTTATCGTTGTTAAAAAAATTTGGGGCATAGTCAATCTTTAAAGTTCATTTACAAAAAAAAGATTATCTAAACTTATTGACTTATTATCACTACATAGTATAAAACAAAGTCGCTTTCTCTGTCCCTATATCCCTTTGTACGCTTAAATCTTTAAAACTACGCAACTGATTTTGATGCGGTTTTTTAATAGATAGAGTGATTTAAGAGGAAGGTTTATATGCATAACTAGCGGATCCCGCGGCTGCGCCTGTGCTAAATCTAGGAAAAAGCCCAAGCGAAGCGAGGGCGAGTCGCTAGTATATGATAATTTTCAGAAGTACGACTATGATGAATGGTTTAAAATACAGTAGGTTTTTATTTTATTTTCAAAATACCAGTACAAATATACGTAGTGTATATTACGTTACATTACAAAGTTCTTGGCAATCTACATATCAAGTAAACAACATTCAATACCAAGAATTCCTCGACAAATCCCCGAAACTGGTGAAACAGCATAATTTAAGCACCCAATTTGACACTATTCCAATAATCTAGCAGATAAATAAGGAACTCGAGCACTATCCCTTAGTTTATATTAAGGCAAATGAATAAGAACACTGGATTCAATATTTTCTATTCACAACTATGTTATAAAGTTGCTTGAGTTGAAGCAAAAGCTTCTTGTTCTCTCTACTAGTGAGAAGAGGTACCACAAAGGTGGTAAGTGACAGTAGTCTAAATATATGTAATTTCGCAATACGTAAGTTTCTTAAATCTATTTATACCACTTCAATAATGAAATTATAATTAAATAATGTATTATATACTGTAAACAATATTGGTAAAGAAATTATACTTCATTATTTTTTCGCAGAACCTTTAAAGCGTACGGTTATCAAATCTAATCTACAAACTTTACTAAAAAGCTTAATCTTAAATCGGGATTTTAAAAATATTTACTAGTTTACATATGAGTTGTATACATATAAAATACATTATATATGAGTTATATACATACAAAATACTTTTTATATACATAGAAGACACATTAAATAAACGTCTCATGCAAAGTGAAATAAACAATTGCATATATAAGTAAACTTGGGAGGAAAATGAATCCAAGTACTTCAAATTCAATATTTTCCACTCGCAGCCATGGCATAAAGTTCCACGACGAGATATTACACAGATAAAAACTAGAATTTATGCCTCTGCATCACACTTAACCGTTATTCGACTAAAATTCTGAAAGGCACGGGGAGGTATTTCGAGAGACGTCGCATGTCTAACTTTTAAACTACCTTGGAAATCTAAGCCCTCATTCTGTTGTGATAACAATATAATAATGGACTAAATAAATGTCTTTGTGAAACATAAAAAGTTTCTTAAATGTCTAATTTATTTATTATATAATTATTACTACTACTATTCTAATGTATATATTTGTATGTGTATGTATATAAACATACATTGTCAAAAACTCTCCTATGAAACGGCTGCATTGATAAGAAAATCTATGAACTGGAGAATCACATAGTAAATTTTAAGTACCTCAATATTTATTAAATAATTTAAATAATCTAATCGTGAGGAAACCTGCATGAGAGAACTTAGCAAGTTTGCGTAAAAAAATTCCGTAAAATCGCACTTCGGCAGCGTGGTGGACTATGGCCTGATCCCCTCGCATCTAGGCCCGCGTCCAGCAGTTGAATGTTAAAAAGTCTTAACATGTACAAACATACAATTAAAATAACTAAATGTATAGTTCCCATCAATCCCATGCCTTATTACAAATCACTAAAATCCATGGCAATATTGCAACTTTATTCCCACAAGAAAACAAAATACAGTTCTAACAAAAAGCGATGCGATATAAAAGCTTGTTTCGTAAAAACTAGATTGTACTGACATCGACAAATGTACACCTGTTCTCAGAGCTTTTTTTGGGTCACTTGTAGTTACTGCGATATGAACGAATTTATATTACTTCTGATAATGACTTTATAATTGACTAGATATATAAATAAGTAATTACTTTTTACTAAAAAGGTAATTGGCTAATTTTATTACAATTATTAGTAGATTATTTGGCTTGTAATTTATATTAGGCTAGTGTTCACTCACTTTGGCTTTGCTCGGGTTTGTTTCATTGGTACGTTATTTTTTCTGCAGTAAAAAGACAGAAAGAGACAAAAATTCTAAAAACTATAGATTCGAATTCCGTATGGATAATAATGACAATTTCTATGAGTTTTTCCAAGAAAAAATGATGTATAGATTTAAAGAAGGATTTAAGAAAGAATAAAAGAAAGTCTACCGCGTATGTGTGTCTGACTGTTCGTGATAAGCTCAACAACTGCACCAATTTTCATGCTGTTTTTACCAATGGATAGAATGTTTCTCGAGGAAGGTTTTAGTGTAATTTATCAAGTTTTTATATACATTTACTAGCAGAAACCGCGGCTTAAAGTTAAAGGGAAGAGCTAATAGTCAAATTGACTAAGTTTAACAATTACAATAACATTTACGTTCCATAACAAATGGTTATTCAAAATATAAAATATATGAAAGAGATTTATTGTATCAACACATCGCGTAAGCCGACATTGAGGATAGCTTCATTTAAATATGTATAAAGCTATAAACAACCGGTATTATTTTCAGGGTTCGTAACTTTGAGGGTATTAGATATACGCGTGATCTGCGATATTGTGTACCGTTTTTTGTTTTGTTTTGTTTGGTTTGGTTTGTGTAGGGGTATAAGTAGATAAGCTTACTCTATTAAATATTTAAAGAGGGTCAAATTTTACGTAACTTCATATAAAAATTGTATTTTTTGGGACAATTGTCGACTTCGTCCTAAATGGTGGAAAGTATGGGACCACTTATGATGTTAATTATTAATTAAATAGAAAACGTATTTGAATTTTGTTTTTTGAACGCAGTGGGTATGATATACCTATTAATTATTAACTAACGATCCCGTATCGTCGGTTATACTAAATATGGGTTTTTACAGGCCCATAAAAAACAAAAAAGAATTATTTAAATCTGCCAAGCGATATAAGTTTTAGAGAGTCTAACGAACAGCAATTGATTTTTATATATTATGTAGGAACATTGTATATATAGAAGACGAAAAAAATTAAAAAACTCATCTGTAAACGACAAAAACCAGAAATATATAGAAAATAAAATTTTCTACTTAGAAAAACCGTAATTGCAACAATGTGTAATAAAGTTAGCTCTAAAACAATTAAAAGGCACTGTACATTATTTAAGTACTGCTATATCCACAACGGCGGTAAACTTCGCTATTTGTTTTCATTAAATATGCTTCAACGACTTTACGATGAGGCATGTCATGTCATTTCATCTACAAGCAAAGTCAATAACAATGTTTGTCCAACTTCGAAAAAAACAAGTTTGTTTGGCATGCTGGCGGTAAACAAGCGAAATTGGTTTCGGTTAACCAAGAAGGTCGATTGCAATAACTTTGATATTATTTAAATTTATTACGGGATTGTTTTTAATAAACAAATGCGATGACAAATGGAACAAGCTGCGAGTACAAGTAATTGAAAATAGAGAAATAAATGCCCAACTTTTTCTAATATATGTATAGTATGTATATTATGTAAATATTCTTAATATTAAAAGCTTACCATAATATACTTCCGGTAAATGATTCCATGTTTCGGTTAAAATTTGATGAGCTTTGAAAAAAGATGCCTCGAGCTTCTCTATTTACAAGCGATTAAAACTTGTAGCACATTTGCATACGGACGGTTATTGCTTTTGTCGTTCCGACAAATTGAAGGTTCGATTGTGATCTTATAAGGGTGATTTTATCTTAAGCTTTGAGCTTTTATCTATATAATACCTTGACCATACACTTGTACTAAGTATTCTGTAGAGGAACGACCTCGAAGCATTTAAATACTAACTCTTTCTTATACCTAAGAAGGCCTTAATAGGTAAGTATGAATAATATGAAGACGTTTTAAGAAGTAGCGGAATTCTTTATATACCCATTCTTTATGTCATATACAATGTATAATTATAAAAATAAGTAAAACGTATCTTATAAACTTGTGGATTGATTGACTGGAACTGTCTAACGCTACAATAATATATAAACAAAAAAAAAAGTTAAAAATGATTGTAAAATATTTCAGAAGCAAATATTAAAATACCCTTACAATTTTTGAATCAGATATTCTCTTAACTCCATTCCGAGTTAAGTGGCGAGTAGCAATCGCAAAAAGAACAAAAAACAACAAAAAGACGATTTGTTGCCGCGGCCATCTTAGAAATATGGGAATATAAGATCACGGCTTTTATTTATGCGAGAACATTTGTGTTGTAAATAGGCTTTTAAAATGCAAACTCAATTCAAGCGGTATTCGGAAGCTTTCTTACTTTAAAGTAATATAATATTATCTCCTCGAACACTTTTCATACCCTTTCATATAAAACTTCTTTACGACGGTGCAATTTAACCAAATTTGCATGAAGTAATTTAGTCACATATATTTCTGTTTCGTATGATAATTAAGGTACAAATAAATTTAAAAATATAAAATAAAAATAACGATTCTTAGTCTGTAGCATTTTAATTGCCATTATGTACATGTTATATGTATAATAAGATGCTTGTTAGTTAGGTTTGTACGTACATGTCAAAATGTCATAATAAATATGTGACTGACGACACAATGCAAATGAATGACGACACGCGTGGCGCAGTGTGTAGTGACTACTACTTGCTGCGCCAGCGGTCGCGGGTTCGAGTCCCGCTGGGGGCATACATTTGTTGAGCACGAATGTTTGTACTCCAGTCATGGGTGTTTATATTTAAAATATGTATGTATTTAAACTTATATATATTATGTAGTATATCAACCATCTAGTATCCATAACACAAGGCTCGTACCTTACCGTGGAACTAGATAGTGCTGTGTGTATATGTTCCAAAATATTTAAAATATTTAAATATAATAATAATACATATGGAAATATAAATATATACGAAAATTTTCGTAGAAGCAAATGTTAGTAACTAAATGCATTGGTACAAAATAAATTTAACTAAATTAAGCACCGCGTATAATGAGAACTCTTTCATTTAAAACTTTAAAATTTGTTAAACTTAAGCCCATTTGAAATTAGGTCAACAGCTACAACTCACTTAACTAACAATGGATTAAGCACTTGTTACCTGCGCAAAATTAAAAAAAAAGTTATGCCTAATTTAAAAAGCTACATTGTCTATGGCAAAGAGCAAAACCACTCTCGTCCCATTCACGAACGTTGGTATAACGTAATGACAGCCCTAACACGACAATTCCATTCACACAGGGCTGTCACTCATTAGCATATGTACATAAAGAGTCGCTCATTGGCCGCCATGTTTGGATTGCAGACATTTTGTGACGCCATTTTTATTAATTAAAAACTCTGCGCTTTTTTCTACACAATTGTTTTGAAAATGTTTGCGCGGATTTAACGTGGCAATTTACAGGCAAGTGTCGCTTTAATCGTTTGTTTGTTTGTTGAAGGTTATGTAAAATTAGGTTATCAAATTTTTGTTGGAAATTGTTTTGAAATTTTTGCAACTACAAACAGATGTGCGTAACATTTTGCATAAATTAATTTTTAAGGACACGTTCATAAATTCTTAGAACAACATTGACATATCAAAGTTAAAGCTATGAAAACGATTTGAAAATTTCAACATAAAATTTTTACTTACATTATTTAAAAAGTAACATATCACATACTGATAAAGAACCAATTTTGGAAATAAAAAAATCTCATTACGAACTTTTACAAATAAACACTTATTAGTTACTTATCATAAGCTCTAAAATTCAGTTTTATTTCGGTTGTATTATACCTACATAATAGTTATAAAACTGTAAACCGTCAAACTAATATGAAAATAAACGCAACTTCATCACCATATAAAACTAAAAGCGCAAAGAAATGTAAATTTGACTAAATATAGTATTCCGATTTCGTCTTGTATCCGCAAGACCTAGTCGACGAGAAAGCTTCTCGAGTAAATAAAAATACGAATATATTGAACACCCGAGGGATGGCCAATAACTCCTGGATTCGGATCTGTGTACGTATGTAAATGCGCCGTTTAGTTTGTCGATGTCGATACTTTGATCACATCACTAGTTGAGATAAAGTACAATTTTTTACGAATTATCTTATATTTGCAAATTTGTTACAATAGATTGAAAAAGATTTCACTTCTTCGTGGATGGATTGATTTCGATGAAATTTTGTAGACCTGACTAGTAACGTAGTCTTCTTCTAAGCCGCTAGGGACTGAAGGGCTAATAGCAGTTGATATAAAGTAATAAAAAAATTTGACTAGGGAATTTTATAATAAAAAAAGTGTTTTAAAAACACCTTTATTCCTATAAAGGTACACAGGTACTACAAAAGCCTGTTACTACGAGTACTCTAATAAAATGCAGGAATGTTATAAAAAAATAAGCAAAATAAATCTAGCACTTCAAACTCTAACTGTTAATAAATTGAGTTTAAACTAATAAATCATCATAAAAATAAATACGATAACAACCATTTTCTACACCATCTAACAATTTTCTATCGATAAAAATGCTAATGCACATCTCTCGTTCAGGGAATGATTGCGTTGCCTCGAAACTCGTCTTGGGACTGTAAGTAGATTCTGGTACAGTTCACCTGAATTCATGGCCTCTATGTTAAGGGGATAAGGTCTAAAATAGACGACGACCGCTCTTTGTGGCCACACCTAAAGTACAATGCTTTTCCTCTTGACTTTATCTGAAATTTCGGATTTGGAACGCTAAATTTTTACAATTCGTTTACATTGAGTCACTCTAAATAAAATAAAGAGTCATATAAATAAGAAAAACGTCACAGGATGACATTAAATACTTTTATTACGTACATCCATAATCACATCACTATTATAAATACGGATTAGATAGAGATAGATAATATATGTATGTATGTGTTTTTGTTTATCACTTCTTCACGCTAAAGCTTTTGAACGGATTTTGATGAAAATCATTATACTGATAGACTCTTACAACCTGGAGTTAAATAAAGGCTACTGTTAGTAATAAAATTAGCAAAGAAATCACCCGAGCGAAATAAGCGTATTTAGTTTCATTATAATAAAATTTAATAGAAGATATACTAACGAATGTTTTACTCATTCTGAACTTCATAACGATTTTAACATGGTTGTTATTTATAACGTGTAAAGCTCTACAAGATTTTAACCATAATAAAGGGATCTCCCATACAAACACCAGAATTTCCACAGTCCCATATCTTAACAATGCTGATACGTAGCTGTAAACAAGTAGGGTGGTCCTGCGATCCGCTACTAAGCCAGGATTACGCGATAAGGCGGATTCAAACTTATGATAATTGGCCCCTTTTTACTCACAACCTACAAATATATTACACAACTCTAATTACATTACAAGCTAAAAGCTATTAATATTTAAAAACAATTCTTTAAATAATAAATTCTTCAAATTATTATCAAAATATTCAGAGTAAAACTGTATATAACCGCAAAACGAAACCATATTTGGTTAGTCTATTCATAGGGTTCTAGGAAATAGAGCAAGTCTTTGAATGGAGTCAAAATTAAATCTGTATTATTAAAACAACTATTTTAGAGCTTTTGGATTTTAAATTCAGGTAATAGAAGTTTTGTTTTCGCGGAACGATTTCGATGGCACTTAAGCATCTGATATATAGCTTAAGTTCTGGGATAAGCACATCCCTTTATTGCTGTTATGTCCCGTTTTTGTAGAAGTTTTGAAATTATATGGCGAGAATCAGTGCTTTAGACATTGGGAGAGATAAATCAATGAAACAAATGAAACCGTACAGCTTATAGTGTTTCCGGTACTATTAAAGCTTTATATTAAATAAATGATAAAAATAATAATGAAATATAAAAAAAAATTACTAAACAAAAAATGATTGTTGTTTAAAATGTCATTTTTCAGATGTGCGAATTTCAACTTTCTAATTTACATATATTAAATGTATGTTCTCGTGCCTTTTACTTACCACATATTTTGTAGTTTCGTATAGCGCCATGTTTAGTATAAGACAATGACTATTTTTTTATTTATAAATATACTGGGACATTATTACAAAAGCACCATCTTGTTTCGTTGTAAGCTTCATAACTTGTATTACGGATACCAGATAGTTGATATACTACACATATACATACATATTATAAATATAAATAAATTAGAAAAAATGATGTCATGAAAGTTTCATATTTTCATGTATAGAAACAGAAGTAACATTCAATATTGTAGCAATGTATCACGAAGTACTGCCATTACGAAATTCCAAAGAGAATCACAACAAAGCAAGTTCCAATATTTATTGTTATCTATCTGGAATTCTGATCAAAATGGCGTGTCATAGATTTCGGTCAATCGTATGTATATCCCTCGAAGGCGAGGATTACTTTAATACTTTAGGGATTATTTGGAACACAAAGACGGTTGAACGGCTATGACTGATGGCTACCGTTAGAGATATTTAGAATATTATATAGAGATGTTTATATTATAGGTAAGATGCTGCGAGTTTGACCACCTTTATTGATTAGTCTTTGTTTGTATACTGTTTTTAATCCAAAGTAGACTGTCATGTGTGGTAACGCTTAGGAATTCTAATTTAGCAGGTTCAATTCCAGGATCTGGCATCTCCGATATTATTATACTTCGATATTATAAGTCGACCTATTTCACATAAAAGGCTAATAGAGTGAACTGTAATTACGTAACATGTTAAAATAATATCAAAATATCTAAAACACCAAACAAAGGTATTTTAGAATTTTGCTTCAGCTAATTTCCTTTGATTCCAACGTTTCACCCTTGACCTATCATTTGTTATTATTAACCATAACTCTTACACAACAACAGAAAGGTGCAACTGCTTTCTTCTGTTATGCAAATTGATACGTTAAAATTACGTGTTTAAGGTACAATTTTCTATGAAAATTCTTAGTTATTAGACGTTTTAGGGGGTAGTTACATGTTACTAGTCTAATTTAATGCTAACAAAATGTTAGGATTGCGTGATACAAACTACTTTTGTTTTGCATATATTACCCATTGGTATGCATAATGCCGTTCTAAGTTCGACTAGAAATATTTCTGATATTGCAAATCAGGCTTAATATCATTCAGGTTTTATAATCATAGTGTTTACGATTTCTGTGTAAAAATTGTATATCATTAACTTAATTTACTTGGTCAAAGAGTCGATATATTTGTATTTATTATTGTAGATGGTTCGGCTCAGTTTGTAGTGACCGTACTAGTAGTGCCAGTGCAGCGGTCGCGGGTTCAAATCCCGTTGGAGATAATTATTTGTGTGATGATCACGAATGTTACAAACATTGTAGTTTAACTCCAGTTATGGGTGTTTATATTTACGATAATGTCTATATCTAAGGTTTTGTATATGTAGTGTATGAACTATCCAATATTCGTAACGTAGACCTCGCAGCTTACCATGGAACTAGATGGTGCTGAGTTAATATCTCAAAAACACATTTATTATTATTTTGTTATCCCTGTTTCAAACATCTCCCTATATTGTTTGTATAATGAGTTTATAACAAATCTACACTTTTCGACGTCAGATATCAATCGTGAAAAGTTAATTAATTGGTATTTTAATACCCAAAATTAATCAAAACTGTTTGTTTTCAGTTAAAATTATCGAATTACCTGCAATTCTTGACAAATTGATGGAGGCCTTAGAAAGGCAATTTGATATAAGAAACAACTTTACTCCCAAATTCTTTGGATAGAATTACTTTTGAAGACAATAAATGGAATAGGTATATTTTAATTGATAAAGTTTACTTTCAGATCGTATTTTAGATTGAAATGTTTTGATTGAAGTGACGGTGATATCAATCTTATCTGTCAAGCAAATATATCTTGTAAAGAAATTGGAATCTCGATTACAAGTATCCAGAGTTTCATTAATATTGAAGCTTTAGGCGAACAAAATATTTAATTGACTAAATTATTACCTTACAATATTGAATGAGCAATTCTTGTACATTTATAAATACATTTATTTCGTTTTCGGGTCTAACGATTTAGATCTTTGTATTTAGATAACGTTTCGCTTTTTAAGCTATAGATTAGGCTTTTTTTCTAGAAAAAAAAACTCAACTCTTATGAATTCTTTTAAAATGTAACTTAAAGCTTGGTTGCTAAGGTGCAGAATACATAAACTACGAAAACTAATTTTACTTATGTTGAAGAGCATCAGGTGGCAGGGAATACATTTCCGTACTTATATATGTCTAAGCAAAGTATTAAGTACATATAGTCGATTCATTCGTCGTAGTTCTATTGTATAAAATTATTATTAAATAAAGAACGAAGTAACCAAAGTAAGGATTTGAAAACCAAATTCAACAAAATTTATTCGAGCCAACATCTCACGACGAACAATAAACTAGAACAACTTTCTCAAGAACTTAATATAAATAAACCCTGAGGTGGGAAAGATAACATTAGTCATTTAATAAAACAACAGCCAACATTTAATTAGTTGTGTTCCCAAAAACGTTCGTCCCAGGGTGAAGTTGGCTTTTCTTCGAAACTAATATGCATAATCGTTAGTTATGATCCTGGGTTTACTTCCTAAGTTTGTACAACGTAGTCTGTTTTGAATCTGGTTACACCTTTAATTATAAAGTACTAAGTAGCCTTTGACAATGTCTTGTTTAACTCTGAAAGGAGTGTAAGAGAAGGAGTTATTAGGTAATTTTTATCAGATTTTCATAGTTTTAACTTTTAACGAGTAGCTTATGTCCGACCTAACTCTAAGATACCTCTGAGCTTAAACTCACTGGATATTTTAATTTTAAATATTATCTAGTAGAATACTAAATATTAGAAAAACAAGTATGACCTTACAAATATGCACAGTGTGTTTCAGCAAAACGTATTAAAAGTGTAGATAAGACTAGATTCCTTGATTTTTACTTCAATTCAATTCAATTAATTCCTTTAATGGCTTCCAGGAGTGCCGGTTTACTTCTGTAAACTTTCTACATCTGTCAACATCCAGTTTGTTAAATTATTTATTTAGCAGTTTTCAAAATTTTTTTATTTGGCAAATTTTCAGGTAAAAATTCAACTGAAGTTCTCAATTCATAATTATAATAATTTTATATAATTAAGCAATACTCGACTCAAAGCCTTAACGAATTTTAAAAGCGATCAAACTTTATGAAACCGAAAAGTTCTTGAAAAGAAGAAAAACATTTCTCCGCCTTTCAAACCGATTTTTGAGATTATAATTATAGATTATAATGACTTATAAAAATTTTGTGAATATTTTAATTTTAAACTTTCAGATAGAAAAAAGTAGTGAATATTTTTAGCTATTCATTTTAAATAAATATAAGTATTTACTTTTGAAGTAACTAATATTTAAGGCAAGTCCACAAAACATAAAATTTCATCCAAGTGCGTGTGACTTTACTTACTTTACTAATGTGTTTATAATTCTATTTATATTTTATTACTTACACTTAATATTAAAAATATGACTATATAAAGTGTCTCAAAGTCTAAAGATTATGTTAAAACTAAGTATATAGTTAAATGGACGAAACAATTCTGTTGTTCGTGAAGTATTAAGTTCTTTATATATTGAAAGTAAGCTTCATAGCGTTACCTTTGACATTCTCAAGCCAAATTACTTTCACAAAAAAAAATTACTATGTAATTCGTTTTAGACATCTTATATTTTCATCATATACAATCAAGGAACGGATTTATATACCTAATGAAAATGGTAAACTGGCTGTATATTAAAAATATTATGAAATTTATGTATATAGAGCGCTGATAGTACTAAAACTATAATTAAACCAGTAAAAACCTGTTTACAATCAGTAAAGTTATAGCGTAACATATAAAAAATACCGCCTCCATCTCCTACTCTGAAGTCGGAGAAAATATTGAGTTACCATTACTTGTCAAATGTATAGTAGAAAAACTTAAAAGCAAAAACTTTTCTAAATACATAATTTGATTAAAATCGTTAGATCTATTTCCGAGATACACGAAATAAATTTATATACAAGAATTAGCCATTTTAATTTATAAGATAACATAAAATTGATGACACGTATGGCTCAGTTGGTAGTGACCCTACTTTCTGCGCCAGCAGTCGCGTGTTTGAATCCCGCTGGGGGCATTCATTTGTTGAGCGCGAATGTTTGTACTCCAGTTATGGGTGTTTATATTTATAATATATATGTATTTAAAATTTATATATGTGTAGTATATCAACCATTTGGTATCCGTAACGCAAGCCTCGCAACTTACCACGGAACTAGATGGTGCTGTTGTAATAATGTCCCAACATATTTATAATTTATTATATAATTCTATTAAATCAATAAATGATACTACACTTTTAACAATGTTAAGGCAGAATTTATAAGTACTTTAATATTTACCTCAGTTCTGTATGCAAATAAAATGAAGTTTAATTTACGATTGTTGCTTTATACCGGCCACATGTACAATATGAACATTGCTATGAATTATAAATGGGATTGAAAAAAATTACGATAAAAGTATAAAAGACGTATTGTTTATGCGTGCAGAGCCTATCTCATTATTGCGAAAGTTTTTATGTTTGTATTGATTATAATAAAGGTATAAGAGACTTACGGGTTCGATTCTCAATAAATGCAAATATTTTAAAAATTCAAAAGAAATTAAATTCAACTAATACTACTCGAAAGGTGGAATTTCTTAGATATGTTCTTAAAATTATATGTATAAGGCTAAAACATATTGCTTTTACTTAGATAGGTTTAATACTAATAAGAAAAATTGACCTTTCTTTAATACAGGATTAAGTGAACCAACAATATTTTTACGGAGCTAAGTCTGGATGCCCAATAAATTGTAGGAGTCACATCTTTTATCTACAGTGACACGAATACCGTATACATAAAAGATATTGGAACTTATAGCAAGCGAACAAAGGTTTGCACTCAAGCATGCATATATTAGGCAACATACTCGTAGGTTATAACTAACTCGATCTTTTGCCCCTTACCGAGACCTTACCGTTAGAATATATTTGATTCCGTCCTTATTAAGCTATTGCTTAGCCGTTACGATTTGATATGATAGTCACGTTTTGTTACCTGTAAAGAAAAATATTCATAATGTTAGTATCTGTAGTATATATACATATCTATCTATAGTACATATAAATAAAATTGAAGTGTTTTTAATTTCAAATTAACAGCTTTACACTAAATACATAAGAATGTATATATATATACGGTACTTATATATAAATATCAATTTTTAGAATTTTTGTCCGTCTGTCTGTTAGTTCCAGCTAATCTTAGAAACGGCTTGAGCGAATTTGACGGGACTTTCACTCGCAGATAGCTAATGTTTTAAGGCGTAGCTTAGGTAGTTTTTTCGTAGAAATTTTATTTATTTTAATACGAGATGAATTTTTGTGCTAAAAAGTTTAAATTGGGCAGGGAGCACCTAGGGACGCTGTTGAGAGATGTAGAGTAGCTGTTGTAGTGAGTTGCAAGTACTAATGTATACTGAAGAATTTGTCTTTTGCGGTAAATCCTAGAACTACTAGTCTTATTTTGTTTTTATAGCCTATTTATTGGTGTAGTTTAGAGGCTATCTAGCATAATGTTACGAGTTTTACGAGTGGAATAATTTCACAAATAAATGCAGTATATGCACATTGCCGACGGCAGCGTGCAAAATATAGAGAATATATTGACCTAATTATAAATATTTCTTAGATTGTGTATAATAACATATTGCCTAAAACCAACGTTAGATAATAGAGCTCATTGTGACTCCTTAAAATAAAAAGAAAAGCACTGGACATATTTTTTTTTACTCTCCGAAAATATCTGAATTTAAAGAAATATCTCATCTATATGACGCGTATGTTGTTTTTGAGTAATTGCAATAATCCAAAATATACGTGTTCTAGCATTTCCCGCGGCTTCGCACGCGTTCTAAAGGCCGAAAATCAAATTCTTTCTGAGTCGCGCGCTAAGGTATCTCGCAGAACTAACGCCCGCCCTTCCCGATTTCGCAACATTTTTCATTGATGCTGTGCTCTTATTGGTCGTATTCCTCGATTAAAGGGCTATCCAACACAAAAATATTTTTTCAATTCGGACCAGTAGTTTCTGAGCGTGTTCAACCAAACAAACAAACAAACTCTTCAGCTTAATAATATTAGAATAGATAATAATACACAAACACACAATAATTTACTAATACAAAAAATACTCATTCTATATAAGAAATTGATTATAAAGTACCTTATTCATCTATTTATTACTCATCAAAATAACGAATCATTACTGAGCAGTTTCAAATTGCAAAACGCATGCCAACATGCAATTTCGTCTTGACTAATGTCTGCGGTGCAATAATTGCTTGTAATTACGTGTCATTTGGCTCCATATGGGCTGTTAATTAAAAAAACTCAAACATCAAAGAGCCAAATTAAAAAGTAAGTAATTTGAATCAATATTGACTGAGCTATGGTAGGGCATGTCGTTTGTACCCTATTAAATACACTGTAAAGTTATAGACAAACAAGTTGCAATGTAGTATGGTTTGGATATAGTGTAGTAATATTGATATCAAACTTTTTAGTTAATTTCCAATTAAGTTTGTGTAATGAAGTCACAAGCAAAAAATCTAAAAAGTATTGTATGGTGACCTACAATATTATCAATTATGTATGTAAAAAATCATATAAGATAACAAATAAGTGAATTAATTACCTATACAGATCCATCTAATGATTTTAAATTTTTTTAAATATCTCAGGCACTACTGAATGGATTTGTTTTTTTTAATATAACTCAGGACAAACATTTTTTTATAATCTGAGAACGCTCAACAGGAGTATTGTAACATATAAACTAGTACTAGTACTAGATAGACCCGAAACCGAAGATTCGTCTCTAGGTACTTTTAAATAGTTAGAAAAAAATTCTCAGAGATAGCGATAGAAAAGGGTGAGAAACCCAACTATAGCTTTTTAAATTATCAGACGATTTCTAGGTGTCTTTACGCCACGAACTTTTAGAATAGAGCAAATTATAAATAAATAAGTTACGTTATATTACAATAAGCCACAGACAAAGATATTTTTCAAAAAAATAAATATCAAATATAGTTAAAGTAAAAGGCACTGTCATAAATAATACACTTTGTTGTAGAGCATGACTGCGTCTCTAGAGTTTTTATTTTAGTTATTGTTTTAGCAATGTCTGGTATGATAAATCTATTTAGTATGTCGCATTTTTTCTATTTCACAACACCGTTTATTAT
Organism: Boloria selene; assembly: GCA_905231865.2. Taxonomy (NCBI): domain Eukaryota; kingdom Metazoa; phylum Arthropoda; class Insecta; order Lepidoptera; family Nymphalidae; genus Boloria; species Boloria selene. The sequence goes on from HG993156.1 coordinate 3,624,099, forward strand.
ATTTTTTACTTTATTTCTCTTTTACGTGAAAAGAACGGTATAAATTATTAATATAAAGTAATAATGGAGGGACCACGACGTTATTAAAATCTGATGCGTGACATATTCGCATCAGTAAAACCCCAATGCACTATCATTAAATTCATGAGGCCTTTAATCCAAAAAGAAATCCACCAGAATTCTAAATCGAGGGTCTTTTGAACAACTTCAAAGTTAAGTAACCCCTATGAGGTCTCGGTATTTATAACAAAACACATTACACCCTATCGCGTGCCAATAAAAACCATTTTTGAATAACTATATAACAATCTAAGAAACAAATGTTCAGTCGTTCAATTTAGACTGTATTTCCGGCAACACGAGTTACATTTTAAGTTAACAAATATTTAAATTTATTCATTGGACAATACAATCTAAAATGAGCTTTAAATCTGTCACATTGGGTGTGAATTAATGTAGCAGGATACGCCAGGGGTGGCCAAGCCGCGATTTTTCATCGCGGCCCGCTGAATGACGCCTGTATATTCTACTAGTTAAGTGACAGATGGATAAAGGCTGCAAACTATTTATTGTACCATTACAGCTTGGTTGCCAAATGCCGCTCAGAGCTAGGGGTTGACAGTTGGAAATTGCGCTCTTATCCAAACGAGTGTACTTTGTATTGCAGATTATTATACCATTGTATAAATGTATCTATTTGGGAACTTATCGGACGGTTATAGAAGTTTTATTTGTTACGTATTGACGGCCCATAAAACGGGACGAAAGGCAATTTGTTTTTATTGTCTCAACCCTGGTATAAATTTCAATCTATTTATGATGGTTATAAATAAAAAATGCTTCTATTTTGATAGAGGATAAAAATTTTGATCTGATTTTTGCGTAAGTTGAGGCTTTTATTGGAAAAAGTGGGTCATGATTGAGACATAAAACCGCCAGATAATATTCGGCATATTTGTAGCTTACATAAATACTTTTTACAGGCTGAAAGTTAAAAAAGTTTATATTCTTGATAATTTGGCACAAAAGCGACTATAACGTAGAGCTTATATTGCAGGAGTGAAAAGCCTCCATCAACTTATTTTTACACCTACAGATGATAGACGCTTATGGTTGACATAAAACATCAAATTGTTAAGAAAATTAGCCCCTACGAGACAATTGAGTCACAGCTAGCCCGAATTGACAGTCATGATAGTTAAGTACTTACGATGCCAATAAATTTTACACCATTTAATAAATGTCACCTCCCATGCGGGTATAGCGTCGTATTTCATGTATATTCTCTTATTATTAAATTCTTGATATGTACAGACGGCCTGAATAATGAGTTAAATTGGAATTTTCTTGTTTTTTTTAGGGAAAAAGTAACAATAGAGAAGAAATACGATTAAAAAATGATGATTATAATTCGCAATGTTTAAAAAAATTACGACAAATATAGTAAATTTATTGATACAAAACTATATCTTTATATGGATCAACTTATTCTAACTATATTCAGCAAATTATAGGTATAGTAAATATAAACATAACCTTATCTGGGTATCGAACCTGCAAACACATAATGTACCAGTTAGACTTTTAGAGCCACACTATCCCATACTGAAGTTAGAGCTTTAGTGTGAGGAAATAAGCGTGCTTAATTCCAGTTATCACTTCCAAGAGGCTGATCCACAAAGTCGTTACTATGCGATATTGACAGTCGTTAGTTTGTCTATGACAGTCGTTAGAATGTCCTGAATTATTTCTGCATCATTTAAGAGTCGATCGATGGTCGTGTCAGGGAGTTATTAATTAACTAGTGATCCGCCCTCGCTTTTCTCAGCTATACATATACTAGTACTTTTATTTGTACATATTTGTAATAAAACCGACTGAAGCAAACACACAAATAATTTCAAAATCTAAATATTTTATTCAGCATAAAAATTGTTACAATTTTTTACTGAACGTCATCAGTCTACCAGTTCGGAAAGAAGAAACCACTGAAACCTGAGAAGAGCTGGCGAAAGAAACTCAGAAAAGAAGAAATTAAAATATGAATTTAATATAATATACAATAGATCTTTTTTGCCGCGGTTTCGCTTGTATTTAATAAACAAAACTGGGACCTAACTGTGTTCTTGTCAAATTCTTAATTCGAAATAGATACTTTCTTGCTTAGATTATTTAACAGATATTACATAGAAAACTTTAATATTCGTACATCATAATCGTGCTATATACGATTCAATAAAATACTTCACGATTACAAATATTTCAATGCAGATGATTTAAAATTTATAATTTATGACCCCCTTAAACCAGAAATTGAAACTAGAAATGATGAATGGGGTATTTTGTAATAGCTACCAATAAATACTCATATTGCAGAGACAAATATCCGACTGTCAAACAACAAAACGTAAACATTAATTAGAATACGATGACAGGCGTTCTCGTCAGAGCGGAGAAATGAAATCACGATATCTCCAGACCTTCTATTCATACGATTTGAAAACAAGTAGTGGTCCCATTGAAATTGCTGGCCTATAATTAATCAAACTACTCAAGGGTTGAATCAGATTTATGGAACCACTTCTAGAGTTTTGCTTTTGTGATTTTTGAGTGTTACACTTAATAGGAATGAATATTCACTTACTTTACTGTTACTTTACGTAATAAGTAGTAGAGTGTTTCTATTTCATTAGTAATTCGCTAATCATATTACATATATACAATATTCAATAGATAATGCAGTTAATAAGTGGTAAGAGATGGTTATTTAGGAGTACAAAATATGTACGTTACGTTTGTAATTTTTGGTATTACGAGTGGCCATTTTAGAGTAACTGTGGGAGGTTTAAAAAGTTTTTAAAGTTTTTTTATACTTGTATAAATGATTTTAATGAGTATCATTAAAAATATTGAAAGCACATTACATATTTTCATTTAAAAAAAAATAGAAAAAAAATATCTACCATGCTCATTATTTTCTCCATCTATACTTCTCGTTCATTATTAACCTTTGTTTTACCATTTTTCCATACACAATTTCCGCGTAAGCTCCAATTTCTTTCCTTTTTGTGCCATCGGTGGAGATTCACGAGACTTATTCAGAACACATAGTAACGCTCATTTAAGGACTTTGAAATCAAATTAAAATCAAGTCATTGAAGTGGAAACGATAGACGGCAAATCTTATGGCCGTCTCCCTTCTGCGAATGTACGACCAATCAGGCGAACCGAACACCAAATGCATACAGATTAAAACAAACTTATTTGGGCAGAAGCATAAACCTTAATCGTTGGTGATAGAATCGAATTTAAATTGGCTGAGCTGATATTATTTTACGCGGCGGCTTACAAAGAATAAGCGTTTAGACTCGACATTGTTCATTTTGATAAGAATCTAAATGTATTGACCGAAGAGAAAAGTGTTCGGTTGAACGTTTTTGGGATATTTATGGTTTTCTTATACGATATACATTTAAATGATGGTAATGAAATTAAGGTATTAGTTGGTTTTTGGACTGTAAAGCTTGCTATCTCTAAATTTAGCGATTGTCGTAGGCCGCAGGTCAAGTTTTAATTTTTATTTTATGTTTTAAAATCTGCATACAATGGACAATGCAGCGACCAATAACTATGGAAGCTGCATATATTATTTTGAAAATGTAAATTGTTAATGTGTCCTTGTTACCAACATAATAGACAAAGTAGAGGGAGAAATTCTACAGAGTTTTTAAACTGCTATTTTAAAATGCAGATAAAGAAAATCTGTCAGAAAAATTATTTTAGAGACAAAAGACTAAACATTACGACGAGATTACCTTTAATACTTTGTCATGTAATTTCGTGCATTTCGCTAAGAATAAAAAGGTTCTAATGAAGAGTTAATTTAATGATGGGAAACTTTAAATATATAAAACTGTCTTACACTGTGTATCTATTGTTAGAAACACATAGAAAATTAGCATTTCTATATAGTACTCTTATACCGCTTAAGCCGATTACGGTGAAACTTTAGTGAATTGTGACAACTACTACATAATTCACCACCTACGCACAGACAGAGTCTTGTATTATAAAACATTTTATTCAATTTATGTATTAAACTTATTCGATTTCCGGTTTTCAGTCGTTAAATTTGCGTGATTTTAATAGATTCAGACCGATACATGACTTTCATCTTTCGCTGTATCCCTTCTGTTGCAATCAACTCTATGCCATCCCGTCCCTTGGGATTTTGCATTTGAGGGAGTGTAGTTAAGCGGAGGGGAAATAATTTCGTGCTTATATTTTTAATGTATCCAGACTTCAATAGAAATATTGCTATTTGGACTATTGTTAGAGGACAACGTATTATCTGGGAAGGGTTGGACAGTGGACTGCACATTTATATAAAAATCATACTTTTACTTCATAACAATGACGAATGTTTTTTTGATTCATGCATCAAAATGAAGGGTCATATTCTAAAATCTTTACTATAAATTGAGGTATTTCAGTATTAAAATGAGATGAGAAGAGGTACCCTAAACCTTTATATATATGCTTTTAATATATATGAGAATTTTCCAGAAAATTTACCAAAGTTTCCTGATTTCTGAAATTTACATTGTAACGGGCCTAAAAGCCTGCATGTTTTAACGGAGGCCCATAAAAGTCCTTTCCGGGCGCCATGTTTCAATTAACTACGCACGTGAATTCGTTCGAATCAGCTTCCGGTTTGTTGTCGTGTAAATGCTTCAGTACCAAGTGATCGTTTCCAGTTATCGAATACCGTGAAATAAGCTTTGTTTACTTTAAATATGTTATCCTACTTTAAAGTGCAGAAAAATTTAATTATCTACAAACAAATTACATTATTTTTAAATAGTTATTTTTTTTTAATTAACTAAAATAAACTAAAACTACCCTTGAATGGAAATAAGAAACTTTATTATAAACGCTGCAAAAACATCTGGTAGATAACAAAATGATATACCCTTAAAAGCTTTTAAACAAAGTAGTTGAAACGGATGGTGTTCGGTGAAAATTTATTTCATTTAAATCTACACAAATAGCACTTGCCTTTACACCATCAATAAGCTTCTAAAGTACCTACATTATAAAGTATAATCTAAACAACTCGGTTAAGATTAAATCGCTTGTTGGAATACCACTCAGAATAAAAGACTCACTTATCACTTTTTGTTTATTAACACACATAAATGATTATACTTTTACAAATAATACACAATAATCGAAATATCACACCGGGGCATAGCTCATGCTATCACCGTGGTCGTTAACGTACTGCCCTCTGATTGACACCTCTCCTATATTTATAGTAATCAAAAGTGACAGCTGTCAATGTTTCCATTAGCTGTGTTGCATCGATGTTAACTTTTATTATTGCTCTGTAAATTCAAATAATATTATTAAAGAAATGTAAAAACTGTGAAGACTATGCTTACACATATTAATAAAATTAATAAATAATTATTAATTCATAAATTATTTCTTTCTTATTAGTACAGATTATATTAAACATTGATATTTAAATTTAAAAAATGTACAGATTATAAAGGGTATGCTAACAGACGGCCGTCCTGTGAACGGAATGTCCCCATTCCGGCTCGGCCATCCGAAAAGAAAGCAAAAAAAAATGAAACATAATAATGTAAGATAAATCAAACATAATAAAACAGAATAACATAATATAACTCAACAAGAGAAGTAATATAAACAATAAGAATTATATAACAATTCCTGCTTTCTCATTAGTAGATTTAAATCATGATATAGAATTTTGATTTTGATGTACTGTGCACTCTCAGATGATTGACGCAGCTGGAATTTTACTGGGACACCGTAATATTCAGTGATACATATAGTGATATATTAAAAAGATGTCGTTGCAATGTATGACAGCATAATTCACTTGTCAGTATTTAACAATTTATTCGGCGGAATGTCTCACTTCTTATAACTTAAACGATTATCACCCCATATAGACATAGGAAAGTTTACTTAGTTATTTCTAGTGATCGCCGCATACAGCGGCATATTTCACTTATTGATTTTAATAATCATTATCGGTTAAGCAGCACACCTCATTGAGAGCTCACAGAGAGCATGTCTCACTTATAATTAGTGATCACTGCATTCAGCAGAATGTCTCACTTAAATCTTTCGTGATCACTGCATATAGCAGAATGTCTCACTTAAATCTTTCGTGATCACTGCATTCAGCAGAATGTCTCACTTAAATCTTTCGTGATCACTGCATTCAGCAGAATGTCTCACTTAAATCTTTCGTGATCACTGCATTCAGCAGAATGTCTCACTTATTGTCATGGACTGTATGGGGGTTCTTCAATGAAACACTAATTTCACTTGTATTCGCTTGTTTTCTTTATTGTTGCTTCTTCAGTAGCTGTCGTCGCTGCCTCGCCGTCGGGTGTCGTCGCTGCTGTCTCGCTCTCGCGTGCCGTCGTGCACGCTCGGCCATCATCGTTCTTCATCCACAACACTTATAATTAGTGATCACTGCATTCAGCAGAATGTTTCACTTAAATCTTTCGTGATCACTGCATATAGCAGAATGTCTCACTTAAATCTTTCGTGATCACTGCATATAGCAGAATGTCTCACTTAAATCTTTCGTGATCACTGCATATAGCAGCATGTCTTACTTAAATCTTTCGTGATCACTGCATATAGCAGCATGTCTCACTTAAATCTTTCGGGATCACTGCATTCAGCAGAATGTCTCACTTAAATCTTTCGTGATCACTGCATTCAGCAGAATGTCTCACTTAAATCTTTCGTGATCACTGCATATAGCAGAATGTCTCACTTAAATCTTTCGTGATCACTGCATATAGCAGAATGTCTCACTTAAATCTTTCGTGATAACTGCATTTAGCAGAATGTCTCACTTAAATCTTTCGTGATCACTGCATATAGCAGAATGTCTCACTTATAATTAGTGATCACTGCATTCAGCAGAATGTCTCACTTCATATGACCTAGAGTTTAAACAACTGATCACCCCATTTATGGGCAAATTTCATACAATTATTCCTAGTAATCACCGCATACAGCGGCATATTTCACTTATAATTACATATATATATGATAGACATAAAAAGCATCGTATCTGTGTAGTTAAGTATAATATACCATTTACACATAATTATTCCCATCTGCGTTATTCCATACGCATGGCAGCATCATCAGGGCATCGGTTGGTTATGATACCACTAGTCGATAGGGAGGACCTTTTTTTTTTCCGCTAACATAACATGACCCTTTACGATATTATAAAGGGTTCAAAGTCCCTTTTTTTTTTGATTTCGTTAAAATATATATAAATTCAGGGAACCCTTAGTTTTCGATATCAATATCGTCTCTCGTTTTTGATCTATCTTTCTATTATCACTTTTGAATGATAAAGTAAATGATATCTTTTGAACGCATTCGCGTAGTAAACTTTTGTATTATATTTTATATTTTTGTTATAAACTTTTGTATTTAGGTTTTGTAACCCCGTCAGTACTAATAATTTTTATTTCAACAACAATGATTTGTAATCAGAACGATCATTGAGAGCAAATATTTTTTTTCATGTTATTGTTGATTACATGTTCATTCTTTCAAAGCAGTCTGACTTTTCTCAGTGTTCGTAACAACAATCTGTCCTGTTGTTGTTTTGGAATTTTCTGAACAATCTTGAGTGATGTTTAGGATAGGTGCCTCTTCCAGACTCACGATCTTACGGTCGAAAACTATTTTGGATGTACTATTTAGTAATCTCCGTTAGTGTTATTAAAACTCCACTGCACTTTGTTTGGGTGATTGTCTCAAACCTTTTCGTCCAAACTTTGATTGGATTACTGGGATGCCGCTTGTGATTCCAATATACGAGAAGTTCAGTTATATCTCTCTATTTATCTATTTGTTCAGGGGGTTGCGACAGCGTTCACAACATGTTTGGTTTCAATTTCTTTTACATATATATTTTTAAGTATTGACAACGTAAGACTAATTCCTCTTTCTAAGTATCCTCTCTTCTAATTGTATATCTTTCAAAATGTTTAAGTTGTCTTGCTTTAAGATTCCGAAGAGTTTTAATGAATATAAATACGCTAAGTCCATCAATTATTCTCAAAATATACATATTTCCACTTTCATCTATAAGAAATTGTTCTACATGGTCCATTGTAAAGTGAGAAACGGAACTGTGTTAGCTTTATGTTTGGATGCAAAAATATTTTCCATTGTAGACGATTTGTTGTATGTGCAACTGAAGCATGCGGATACATAGTATTCTTGTACAAATATACTCATTTTAGGACAGAAAACTTTACCTAAAGTTATATCAATCCTATCGCGATGTCCTGATTCATTGTGGCTATAGTAAAGAAAACCTATTTCAATCTATTCATATATTTATTCTTTTATCCTTTATGATATTTATTTATTATAATAAGATAACTGTAAGTATTTGCACCGCTTGTAACTATTCGGTACTTGTAACTCATTATACGTGTATCTTCGGAATGTTCACAGTTTGTGACTTGAAGGCATTCGTTCGGCAGCCCAAAGCATACACATGTAATGCCATGCAGACTGCGCATCAACAACAAAATATGTACGAAACTTCCTTACTGAAAGAACTTCCTTGGTTGTCTTTTTGCTGTAGTATGCAACAGGTTTTAATAGGGTTTTCCCATCGGGTCTCTGCATGAAAATATCACCCACACATAGTTTTACTTGCGTAACATTGCGCTTCTGCAATGTACTTCGGATAATGCAGCGCTGCGATGAATGTCATCCCAATTTCGAAGATGGATTTGAAGACTAATAAGTCTTCATAAGATTCGTAAATAGTTTTGCTATGCTAGCAATCCAGAGATAAATCTCCAAGAAAATGTACTAACTATACAAACTACCTCAATTGGTAAAACTAATTCATAGGTGTAGCAATTTAGGATACAGCATTCGCCTTCTTACTACCCAGTCGTAATACTTCCTTCATATACCAAGTGGTCGGGCTGTTTCTTTATCAGTGGCAGAAGCAGGAGATAGAAGGCTACCCATCTATCGAATTGCCAAATCATACCTATCTTTTCCGAGGAGTTCATTTATTATATACACAGCTGGTGCATAACAAACATCAGCGTAAATTCATAGTGCTCTTCTGGCGTCACAAGTGCTGTTAAGTGCTCTTCTGACTTGCATATTTGATAATAACCGGATTAGGATCTAGACTGGTAATATAAACCTCACCACTGAGATAAACTAGCTAACAATCGTCTTTTAATGTTCTCTTGTCCAACCCCTGATAATCAGAACATAATCGGCGTTCACCTTTGTTCTTTTGAACTGGGACTATTGGGAAGCATATTTTATTATTTCATTTTTATAATTGGTATAGCTATTCATATATCTCTCGCTGTAGTCTATAAGGTTTGTAAACTACTGCCACTTCGTGCAATCCAATATGTATCTTAGTTATATTGATTTTTCTCGTTTCATTCAGACTTAATGCCACACATTTTCTTAATTCGTTAAGTAAGTCCAACACCTATTGTTCTTGATATTTCGTTAGACTTTCTTCAATATGTAACTTTTCCGTTTATACTCGTAGGCTTGTCAGGATTCTTATCGAGATTCATTAGTCTCATCGTCAATTCAGTTGAAAGCCTTTTTAAAATATAATATTCTTGTACATAACATATGATCACAAGCTAAAAGTTTTCCTTTCTTTAACGAAAAGTACGCCAAGTAGTAATTAGTGTGTTTTCTCTCTTTAAATTATGTATTTTCCAGTAAATAAACATATCTAGTGTAGTTTTCATCACTATCTTTACCGGTATGTGTCTCACGGCGATGAAGTGTGCATTATATTTATTCTATCCATTTCTGCCTCATCGGAGGACAAAATTAAACTAATATTTGTATATCTATTTTCATTCGTGATGTTTCTTATCTAAATAGCAAATTTATTTAAAAATGCATTCGGTAATACTAAACGGCCTCAATTTTAAACCTATATAAAATCCAGAGAAATATTGAGCTCGATTCTCGACCATTCCTAAGCGACGTAAACTCCCAGAGGCAAACCCTTTGATAAGTGCATTCATCCGTCTGTTCTACTGTGAGAGTCAATTGCTCAGAATAACCAATTTTTTTTTTTTTAATAGTGCACTGATTACCAGTATAATATTGTGTATGTATCTTATAAACCTCATCTTGGGTCGTGATACGCAGAACCTTGTTAACTGCATTATTGTCACTTTTTTTTAACGTTTAAGAGTGTCAGTCATTTCAGTGCGTTTGCAATATAATGAGCCAAGTGCCTTAATCTAATGCTCTTTTTTTTTGCCTCACTTGAAATTTTAGTGTAAATTCCTTGTTGTAATATTTCCTTTCCGCTTTCATTACACGAGTTGACTAGACTGGATTTCTCACAAAAGTAGTCTCCAAGTGTATCCTCACTACGGCTCCCTATTGCCAAAATTTCAATCTGTCAACTAATTAAGATCTGTACTAAAGTAAATTTAGTAATATTTTTTCTCTGCCACGCTTTCTGTAGGCATTCAAATGAGGATAAACCTTCATATCAACTTCGTGCCAATCCAGACATCTTGAGCAGGGCATAGAAAACCGCCACTCTATTTAAACGTAACGGCCGTCTCCTTAACCTTTTGATCTATTTAATGTATCGAGTTTCATGGCTATGGTTGAAACTACTCGTAGGTATCATTTACTTGAACCACCAATCGTGTTCTGTGTATGACTACTGGGTGTATCGATGAATCTATCCATCAAGTTATACGGTCCTAGATTCGAACTTGTGAATTTGGACGATAGCGCTACCTGAATGCGTCTAACTGGATTTCGTTTCGATTTTCACTTTTCTCTTTTTTTTTTGGCAATGGTACTGCACGTTGAGCTCAATCTCGTTAACTAAATCTCAACACTTAACTGGAACGGGTAACTCTTTATGCCTTGGCATTCTCTCTGAGTTTTCGATGTGATGAATGGCTTCTATCTTCGCATTATTATGAGCTACTTCACTTCTTCTTTGTATAATATTTCTTAACCATCTCCGATGAACGGACGCGTGATTCCCAACGTATTATGTATGTAACATATGCTACGTGGGCTTGTAGTTTTTTTCCTTACTTTCTTTCTCTTGTGTTTATCATGCGTCACTTACGGCGTATAGCCGCTTTGCTAAGAGCCCAAAGTTTTACTGGTAGATATTGTCATTTATCAGTATATGGGTATTAATTATTTGAATTTCTTTGAATTTCAATGACTTTGAAACTATCTTTTCGGATTTTGTCGCGGATTTATTATGATTTTTGGTTCCCGACGTTTCGAATGCTTTACAGCAATCATGGTCACGGGAGAGACTAGGGTATTAGACGTCTCAGGTGGTTACATACTTGTTACAGACAGTGCCTACCCACAATTTTTACAAATATTCAAAATGATAGACTATAAAATTATACATTTCAATTCTAAACATTTAAGATTTTAAAATTTAAATTATATTATAAATATGGCAATATTATTAACTTATTTTTAACTACTATAATTATAATTATTATAATTTTCTAACATTTGTTAAAATAATATTAAGTAGTGTTGCTATTATTAAAATATGTATAATGTGTTATATTAAAATATAAATTATTAAAGCAATATTAAACTTTCATATATTATAATTTAAAGATTAATAGTTTAAAAACAACTTGTGTTTTGATTATTTTAAGTTAAATATTAAGCAACACCACTGCAAACTAAATCATTTTTTTTTTTTTTTTTTTTTTTTTTTAAATTGAAAATATAATATTAAACAAATCTAACTATGCTCAATCCATATTCGATTGATTATAAAAGTTGATTATATAACATTATTATTCTTATCCGATTCCAATTTTCTTTGAATGTGATTTTTTTTTTTTTTTATAAGAAATAATTTATTAAGTTAAATTATCATAAAACAAATATTACAACTATAAAGAAAAACATTAAGCGCAATATCATAAAATATATTATAGTAGTAAATTCATTATAGTGCAATCTATTCAATATAAATACTATTACTTTGAAAAATCCAATTGATAATAATAATAACATTTAATTTAGTCATGAATGTCTAAAGAAAATTTATAATTATTTTACTTAGGATATAAGACACGTTTAAATCCTTCAAATAAATGAAAAAAAAAACAACAGTAATGCTAATATTCTCAATTTATTTTGTTTAATATATTTATGATCATTAATATCATGATAATGATATTTTAAACCGATAATATAATTAAGAAAAAAAAATATAAAATGAGGGTAGATTGACAAATGATGTTGAGTAAGGACAGTAACATTATGTAGATTAATAATTGTTATTTCAAAGTGAACATAAACTGATAAATATTTTACTTTGTCCGACTTCGTTTTGTAAAATTATTTTAAAATAACAAAGAGTACATACCAATGTGAGCTGATCCACCACTTCTGATTTGTTGGAATACCACTCAGAATAAAAGACTCACTTATCACTTTTTGTTTATTAACACACATAAATGATTATACTTTTACAAATAATACACAATAATCGAAATATCACACCGGGGCATAGCTCATGCTATCACCGTGGTCGTTAACGTACTGCCCTCTGATTGACACCTCTCCTATATTTATAGTAATCAAAAGTGACAGCTGTCAATGTTTCCATTAGCTGTGTTGCATCGATGTTAACTTTTATTATTGCTCTGTAAATTCAAATAATATTATTAAAGAAATGTAAAAACTGTGAAGACTATGCTTACACATATTAATAAAATTAATAAATAATTATTAATTCATAAATTATTTCTTTCTTATTAGTACAGATTATATTAAACATTGATATTTAAATTTAAAAAATGTACAGATTATAAAGGGTATGCTAACACGCTGATATAATTTCTTAAGATTATTATGTTAACAATATAAGGTATAAATAAATAAATATGTTGGGACATTATTACACACAGCGCCATCAAGTTCCGTGGTAAGTTACGAAGCTTGTGTTACGGATACCAAATAGTTGATATACTACATATATAAATTAAAATACATACATATTATAAATATAAACACCCATGACAGGAGTACAAGCATCCGAGTTTAACAAAGGAATGCCCCCAGCGGGACTCGAATCTGCGACCGCTGTCGCGCCAAACGTGTCGTCAAAATATATGGTTATAAGTCTGAGAGGATCAGTAGCTCGCTATCCAGTAATGTAATGCTAATGTATAGATCAATCTACAATTCTGGAAGTCTAGTCTAGACTTAGTGTCAGACATTCTGACTGATACAAATAAGTCCTGACTGCTTCAAGTTCGCAGTGAGATGGGATTGCATTACAGCTAAGTAATCCTAATGCATTTGGCTGTGATTTGAGTCGCATAACAAATTAAACTATTTCGTGCTGGTCTTTGCAAATTAGGTATTGCATAATATCTTAGTAAAAACCTAAATTTTGATAATTTTTTAACGTTTTATATCTTTATTTTAAACTAACTTAAGTTAAAGGTTATGTCTAGTAATACTAATAAATATATTGTTTTAGGTAACGGTGTCTATCTTTTATTAAATTTCATACAAAACTGTCAGTCGTTTCAGTGATAATGAGTACAAAACATACATACATATTGTGTACATAAAAACTTTATAATAATAGTTGATTACTTTGTCTAAGTAGTTTTAATACGCTTTAAATTGATAAATAAAAATCTTGAAAGCTTTTCTAAAAGCACTCCCATTAAACTTACTTATGGGATTAAATAACTAAACCGAAATAAAATTTAGTATTACGTTTAATACAATATAATTTGATAAACTTAAATACAATACTTATTGTTTGAATTACTGTTCACCGCTTCGCACCTCTCAAACCAGGGGTCGTTGAACCCACAACCCCACAAGGGTGCTCTACGCTATTGTTCCAGGTTTTGATATTTGTAAGGTGTTAAAATTACAAAGCAATGTTTCTGAATAAGTACGTTTGGTTTGATGTTACGCTCTCAAGTACCAAGACGAGTTTATCATTGTCACATCTTCTTATCTATAAGGACGTTTATTTCATAATTACTTCATATATGATATACTTATTATTAATATTAACTTTTGCAAGCGAAGCTGGGTTAATTCTAGTATGTAATAAATAAGTATTTTTTTAGTTCCAGGTCATAATTTATCTGTCCACAAAATTTCATGCAAATTTGTCAAACTGTTTCATCATAAGTAGAGTAAGTAGTAAAAAACAACATCATAACCTTTTGCATTTTTCCAATATATAAAATGCGACTTGTGAAAAAATATACTGATAGAAACAAAAACTATTTTTTTCACTCTAAATCATTAATTTATAGTCATATTAATATATTCATAAAAAAATATCCCATACAAATATTTAAAATTTGATCTTAAACAAAAAGAAGAAAATTTCACTACACGTCAACCATTGCGAGTTGACATAGATTATTTAAGAAATGTGGAATTTAAATAGACTAATGCAAAGCAATGATTAGTTAGCAAAAAGAAATTGTAATTTCAGAAATAATTCAAAGCTGTATAATAATAATAATAATATGTTGGGACATTTACACACAGCACTATCTAGTTCCACGATAAGGTACGAGCCTTATGTTATGGATACTAGATGGTTGATATACTACACATATATAAGTTTAAATACATACATATTATAAATATAAACATCCATGACTGGAGTACAAACATTCGTGCTCAACAAATGTATGCCCCCAGCGGGACTCGAACCCGCGACCACTGGCGCAGAAAGCAGAGTCACTACCCACTAAGCCAAACGTGTCGTCAAAAGAATAAAATGAAACAAATATATAATCATAACGAGAGGGAGATATTCTGAATAGATCTGATTCTTAATGTATGTAAATAATCACGCTTCAATTCGACGTTCTACGTATTTGATTTGTTTGAGGTCCTTTGATTTCACAAGTTTTGATATTAGATTGGAAGTTCTTTGGAAAGTAGCGTTTGTAAAAATAAATTAATATAAACAATGTTGAAGATATGTTTGTATATTAGTTTATTTACATTTAAGCATCTGTGTTTAATTTTTTTTTGCTTTGTGTTTTTAATTTCAGCATTATAGATTATTTGAGGGTTTCTGACTGTAAGACCCATTTTAAAATAAGGTATAACTTTAATGTAAAGGTTTCGTCCTACGAAACCCTTGGTGCACGAGTCAGACTTGCACTTGTTCGATTTTTATGTATTAGTAAATTGCTTAAAGCTACGTAAGCTCTACTCACACGGAACCCCGTGCCACCAATAAAACATAATATTCATTTCAAGTCAAAAATGAATTCTAAAGTTGATGTTAAATTTTGAGCTTATCTTCTAATACAAGAACACAGAACATCTTATCTCTATTTCAATAAAGGAACATAAACTAAAATGTTTTAGTACAAACATTCCAAAAACAAACGCACAGTATTACTTTAGAAAGCTTAAGAAAGTAATCACAAGTCGCTGTCCAGTTTAAACCTTGATCGTATCATGATTAAAGAAAGTTTAACTTAATCCTGGAGAAGCACTGAGTTCGGGTTGAACTTAGAATCTATCGAGTTTATATTTAACCACTGTACGAGAGACTAGTTGAGAGAAATTCTAGATATAAGCCAGAAATTGTATATATATTAACGATTCTTTGTAATTGCCTATCTAAAACTAAATTTTATCTAAATTAGTCGAGCCATTTCAATATTTAATTTTAAGAAAAATAATTCTTCTCCGAGACAAATTATAAAAAAAAATGCTTAAGCCTTTAAGATTTTTTTTTAATCCTCTCTATATCGTTTGAAATAGAGTATAGTCCAATATCAGACTAAGAATTTTTTTTTATCTAAATACAAGATGTGATCAAAATCGTTAAAGCCGTTTTGCAGATCATGACATATATGAATATTACTTACATATTATATATCTTATTTAATATGGTAATATCGTACAACTAGATTTGGCATGCACGTATGTTTATTACTCTGGGTTCAGATATAACACTGATTACATAAAGAAACCTATAATTTTCAATTGTTCTATTCAAATTCAGTACTGCAATAAGCAAGATAAATAGATGTTGATTGTACCGATGCCCTTATTGTAATGATACACGGTAGCAACTGCCTCGGGGCGCAATTACGTGTATGGGCAAATTTCCTCTAGCTGACCTGTTCGGCTCATTTCGAATAGCTTATTGGAACATTAGTAGTTTCATTTCGATTTGTATATTTTGTTTGGTGAAGTCTATAATAGAATCTAGGCTAAGGTAAAGATTTTGTTATAGAAATAAAGTTTTACATGTAGTACTTGTTTTAAATCACTTTTTTAAGGCAAATCTTATGTTATGGGAACTTAATATACTGGAGGTAAACCTACAAGTGTATTACATACATACATCACTATTTAACTCTATAGTGATGTACCTACTCGTTAATAGTAATGATATAATGTACCCGTATAGTTAGAAAGTATAAATGCAAAATGTTATCTGTTTCTCAGTTCATACATGACAAACAAACACTTTCCTATTAATATTATTAGAAACGACTGTCAGGTCGAAAATTATTCGTCGTACTAATTTATTTATTCAATCCGTGTTGCCGGTGACATTGGCAATGTAAATTATGCTCAAATGACACTCCTAAAACCCATAGAGTAATAAATAGAGTTTAATTACTTTAATTAAATAGTTCAGTGTTTTAGGTTAAGTTCGTATAAACATGTTATTGTATAAGAAAATGTTATTCTTTGAAATTATGTTTGTGAAAATTCCGTTTACTTTTCATTCCTTTTTATTATTTTGTGACATGAACGAATGGAAATTGTGTGTGGGAAGATTTATTGCTGTTCTCATATTGTCCCTTCTACTTAAATTTAGTTTATTTTAAGATACTGAAACTTACCCATGTTTTACAAGATAAATGGCTGACTCCGACATAATAGTACAATCAATATAAACTAATTTGTAAACATACTAGCGAATTACCCTCACTCTGCTACCCGCACTGTGCTCACTAATAAGTAGTTATACACTTAATAGAGATATTTTCCCATACTAAAAAGTATCCTATATTTTGACCTGGATAACCATCTATCTTCATACTAAAGTTCATCAAAATCTTTTCAGTGGTTTTCTCGTTATGTGAACACAGATGCAGACAAAAGTAAAAAAAAAACTATAGATTTGGCGTCTATATATAAAATCATGATTATTTCTTATTTTTTGTTATTAGAATTAGCCTTTTATAGAATTTGTTGCTATTGAAAAACGCTTAATTGATGGTAATACGATGGTAAAAATTTTATATACTTAAGTATATAATGTATATAATTTATTCTTAAAAACCGATTAGGTATTTATGAATAGTAAATGGTACGAGTGTATTGCAAAGTACATAATATATAGGAAGAAATACCATTTCGGTACAAAGCAAGTTAAATATGCCTCGATGCCATTTCCAATACTGTTTTGAGGGCACTTTGAATAGCATCGCATAGCGTGTATGGAACATCTGACAAAATATTTGTCGTTTGGTTGAAACATTCCCGATAGCGGCTATTTCACAGAGGAATCCTAATTAGAATGTCTTATTGAATGATTTGATATGATTTTACGAATGCAAATTGTGATTGATTTTGTTACTTTATTAATTTAATTAACTTTAAATTCTATCAACATGGTAGAAGTATATCTAAACTCAAATAAAGCTTCGTATAGTATTTTTTTGTTCATACAGTAATCGCACCTATATTAAACTTTGTATAAGTATATGTATATATGTATATGTTATAATACTTTCAATAATTTGTACGTATAAAAATTATAAGCCCATGAAATATGCCAGAAAACGTGACAATATTTTAAACACATGTCATTTTTTTAAAGATTTTTATTCATATAATAATGTATGCTTTCTTTAAAAGAACAGGTGCTACATTTTAAATTAAATTGTAGCATTGTCGGTACAATAAAATCAATATTAACAACCCTAGAGATTGGCGGCGACAGTGCGGCGGCTTTGAACTTTAATAAGAGGTAGGGTTCGCAGCTTATATATACGTAGGTGCGTTTGTTTTACTTTTTAAGCCTTCCTTCTAATTCCACATAAATTTGCTTTACAAGGGTACGCAAAGTGTGAAGCGAATTGGTTTTACATTTATATTGTATAGGCTGTAATATTTTTTATATTAACGTACCGTATAAAGAAAGTTCAAATAAAGCTTATGGAATGTAATATTTTTTTATAATTTTGGATTTGTGTTTCTTTTAATTAAACTAAAAGAAATGTTCGTCCTCTATGCATTTTTAAACTAATCATCTGATTGTGTTGAAACTTTGAAAGACTACGGAGTTTTGAAGTTTGAAGTTTACGTGGGTTTTTAAGCCAAAAAAATATAATAATAAAATTTGTATGTTTTTCTTTATGCGTTTTTAAACCATTCATCCCTAGATTCACGTAACCGAGCGAAACAAGGGTAAGACGTTACGTACTTTATAAAAATAACAATTTATTCACTTGATTCTTCAAAATGAAGTTAATGAGAACCTAGACAAGGTGAGCTTTAAAATTATAATGCCTTACTTGCAAGTTATCTAAATGTGTAAAAGCGTAATGTCACTTGAAATAACGAAAACCAATTGTCGTAATTAAAAATGAAATTTGGCATGGAGGTAGTTTATAGTTAGTTTGTGACAGGGCCGGTTTAAGAAGGCTCTCGCATATCTGTATGAACGTTCTTCATTTTGTGTGCTACAAATCTTAAATTTGGCAAAGAGTACCCGAATCATAGCGACGCTAGTGTAAATGGCTAGTTCATAAAAAATACTAATATTAATAACAAATACTATTTAAAATATTGCTAGCCCTAGATCTAACCGGATTTGCGTACATATTACAGGAGTAAATTTGTTGCCAAATTGCTCGAACAGGGTTGACCGTAACATTGAAATACTTATTTCTACTTAGAGTTACATACTAGATACTCGACACTATATTTAACATATTACTAATAACCAATAATTATTGTTACTTTTCAAATCAGAGTCCTATAGCTGGGCAAAGGCCTTTTTTAATGTAAAAGGACTCTTACTCGATCTTAGCCCACCTGGTGGAATAATGTGGGTTGGCCCTTTTCACCTGTTTTCTTAATAAGTACAATTAGACCTCTCACCGTATAAGCGAGAACTATCATATTAAAAATAAGTTTAGTATATAAAACCTCACAGGTGTGAGCAGATGTTTCAACTTGAAAATTTTTGATTTACCAAGTGATTGCGTCACTATGGTTGTTTTTCAAATATTCGTAAAATCTGTCTCTCTCGTGGACAGCTTTACTTATAACTTTAGATTTACTTTATATTTTAATGAGTTATACAATATCAACATATTTATAAATAATATTTATTGAGATTAACAAAAGAAGGGAACTTCCAAAAATCTACTACTACATTATAATAAGTTTTCTTTTAAAATAATTTAAACTTATATAAAGCGTTTAAAATAATAAACGTCTGTCTCATTAAGAAAATTTAATAAGATCTACGCACATGTAGAATAAAAAGTTAAACAAAAACTACAATTCACTGCGCAATCGTAGGATTTTAGTTTAAAAATAATCTGTAAGGGACTATACCACATAAAACGCCATTGAAATTTATTTATAGTAAGAATCAACGTCTGTCTTTCTGTCCGTTTTAAATTAGCCGCGACGTTTTAGAGACACATTATTTTACGTTCACTTGATCTTATATGCTCTTAACTTTATTCCAACGGTACACGGTTTATTTCGTCGGCGTATTTCTTTGAAGCAAAGGGTAAAAAGTTTGATGTATTGCTTCTTTTGCGACATCAATTTAAAGATGGTATCTATATTTTGTCAGAGTAATCACTGTTTAACAAAACTTAGAATCTATCGAGCCCTTTATATAAAACTAAAACAATAAATAAATAAAAATATGCAACAATTATATGTTATAGCCACAGCTGGGGTAAACTTTATTGAAATTTTTTTCATGCCAATAATGATTATTTTTATACTAACATATTATAGATAATATAAGTTATGTAACATACATTTTTTTACCTAGTGGTAGCGCTCGCTTGGGTAATCGAGTGAAGCAGGTTCAAATCCCGGGTCTCGCTGCTCTGATGCTTGCATGTGCGAATTATTTTTAATATTATAATTACCACTTATCTTATGGTGACGAAAAACATCGTGTGGAAACCGAGTAGATGTTAACAAGTTTTCAAAATCTATGAGAACTCGTATTGGAAGAAAGTGTCATGTCCAGCAGTGGGACTGTAAAAGGTAAGTATTTCATTTTCTTCTTCAACTCTATCATAAGCCCTTCAAAATATGTACCAATCAAGAACTACATATATATCATATATATAAAAACAAAACAGAATTGAAATATTGAAATTCCGATGAACATTTTTGTAGTGTTTATTCGCTTGATTTGGGTTTGTGTGAAAATAAGAGATCGGAAATACGGAGGTTTATCGCGTCATGACAAGTATGACAGGGATTACGTGTTTAGTTTCACACTTGAATAAATATGGAGATGTAAAGTCGAATTTTGTAGCAATAAAACAATACTTCTTATACACTCGATTATTTTACAACAAAATCATATTGTTATTACCCAAATATAAGGAAATATATATTATAATACTTTCTTAGGTTTTCGCGAATGTTTGACATTATAAATGAAACTATCTTTTCGGATTTTGTCGCGGATTTATTATGATTTTGGTTTGTGAAAAATCGTCGGGAACCCCCGACGTTTCGAATGTTTTACAGCAATCATGGTCACGGGAAAAAAAATCATAATAGATCCGCGACAAAATCCGAAAAGATAGTTTCATTTATATTATAACTTTAAGAACTTAACAGTTAAATAGTGATATAAAGAACCAAGACAAACTTGTTAGTGTTCATCGCACAAATGAATTACCCAAGCGAGATTCAAACCTACGACCTCATAAGTCAATATAAACTTCCACCTGTGTCGTTAATATAAAAATCGGCATAACTAAAATTATACACGCAAATGTATTACTATTAAATAACACATTGGCAACTATCTATTATATAAAGAAACTAACAAATAAACGTGAAGTGTCTATTATTTCTAATTATTAATAGTGTCGGCTTTCATAAAGCCATTGATTCGATTAGTTTTACTTGTTGTTAATTTTCACGCCGGCATCATCTGATGGTTTAACCCTTGGAACACCATGATATCGATAAATAAATAGTGATAGGCGTAAAATTTTTATTGATTGTAGCTATATAATATTTTTACTAATAATATTTTAAATTGTTATGTATGTTGTTACTTATTAATTAATCACCAAATTACAGAAAATATGAATGCTTTAGCTTCTTTGATTAGTAAATACTCTACGGGAATTGGATACTCTATACATAAAGGATTTTTAATGAATTTTCCACTCTTACAGCGCCCTTTGAATATAAGTTTTAGTTTTGTAATTTATAATCATTTTTGTTATAAATAAAGTATAATATATAAAGTTATAAATAGTCTCATTCACCTATACACGCAGTTCAACTTATTTTAATATAAAGGATTCTCAAATAAATTTGCACCCCTTTACCAATTTAAGGGTTGAAAATAACCGTTTAAAGTTTCGCAATTATTTATTATAACTATGCAACTATTTCATTTTGTATCAATTAGTTGCGACTTGCGAGCGTCATATGAATACCATTGTAATTTAGAATCTAGACTATACGTAAGTTTTAATTAACTTCAATATATTTAGTATTAATATTTGTTAATTGATTTTAATACCTAGCGACTTATTATCTCGACTTAGGTTAGACTTATTAGAATATTTGATGTAGATTTTCGGGATTATCAGACTTATTTCAGACTTAATCTTTGCCAAATGACTGAACAAGAGATAAACACATAATGTTAATTTAAAACTCTTTTAAAACTTTAACTTTACGAGAAATTGTGTATTAATTTAACAGGTCAATAAAATACCTAATATTAAATAATAAAAATTTTAAATAGTACTAGAGGGTAGGAACTAACTTTGATTTATTATTCATCATGTACCTATTATTAAATGAAAATAAAATATTTGTAGAGGGAACGCCGCCCATCTATGGGGGTCAACATTAAGAAATATTGCTACCGAATGGAGTAATTGATACAAACGTTATGGTGCTTTTAATAAACGGTCAACCATGACGAGTAGCATATTATGAGTTTTATTTGACTTTACTATCCCATAATTTTAAATACACTACTAACTAGAAAATTGATGTTTAAAAACAAATTGTAATCTATTTTATATGCTACATACCTAATTCCTATGTAATAAGTCTTTTAAGGAAAGAAGCATGATAGTGGTAGTGCCATGCTTGTTACCTTCGGGTAGCAACCGAATGGGCCGGCACGCCCTGTATAGTCCATTAGTACCACTCTCTCACAGAAGACCGGCGTGAAGTGGCAGCTATGCTGTCGCGTTTCGTCCGGTGAGTGAGAGTCCGGGAGGCCCACTCCTTCCCCCCTCCCTCTTCCCTTCATCATCCGCATTCGTTCCCCCCTCCCTTCCACTTCCCTCCCTCCTCCATCCCTCCCTTTCCTGAAAGGCCGGCAACGCATCTGCAAGCCAGGCTTGCAGATGTCCATGGGCGGAGGTGATCACTTCCCATCAGGTGAGCCTCCTGCCCGTTTGCCCCCTTTTTACCATAAAAAAAAATATATATATATATAATAGAGGAGTGTTGAATAAAAAGCTCACAACAATACACCAGTTTGTTTTAGTTTAAGTCCTAAGTTTATCTCTATTCAAAATTTCGCCTTTTTTGAAGTCGGTCAAACAATCTATGGCTATTCCTCAACACAGCCAACAATTCAATGCAATTATTAACCCTGATATTAAACGTCAAATTAATGACAACTTTGAAGCTATGAAAAATGAATCGGTGGCCTAATTTAATTCAATAATCAGAGGCAGGGGCGGACAGCCTTTGTCCTTAGTACAATATTAAATTAATGTAATAATAAACTTTAATTTCGCACCTGTCGGTCTGTCAGGGCCACGACAACGTTTGGGGCATTTTCATTTCCGATAATATTTTGTTATTTACCCCTGAATGGTACTGTACAGATGGTTTGAGTTGTAAATTGATTTTCGTTCATCATTAAAATCAGTTGCTGCATCATGCAATTTCGCATCAGCTTAATATGAGACTTACTGAGTATTGTGTAAAAATAATAAGTTCCCTTTTTTGTACGTACCTTTTAACTCGTTTAAGATATGCGACTGAAATATTGATGAATTACCTGTAAATAAATAAAATGATTACATTAATAATTAATTCTTTGAAAAAAAAAATGCTCATGTCTTAGAAAGCTATATGTTAAGTTATCAGACATATTAAAAGTATTATATTTAAATACAAATATTATGTAAATATAAAATTTGATTTCATTTAAAAATAACGCTGTTAACTAAAAAGATTAATAAAGACTAAAAACATTAGCTAGGTTTAGAGAAATAATTTCCTTCATTTAAACATTCCCAAGAGTGCCTAGAAGAGCCCCCCAAGATATACTTACTGGCAATATACTAGAAGTAGTCAGGCAAAATTACTAAGATTTACTAGGAACCCACACATAATTACGTTATTAACATATAAGTTTGGTATTACAGTATTTAGTCGTAATGCGTTACACCGTTCTAAGCCACGCCCTTGGCCGCCAGCTTGAATATGCATTATGCATGAAATGTGAATTAAATGAAGCTATTCGCCGTAATAAAATGATTTATATTAAAAAGTTTATTATTACTGTAGCTAGATGTTTTCATCAATTATGTGTATTTTGTGAAATAATTAAAAATAATTGAATTTCTTTAATATTCTAACCGAGTAGAATCTGTAGGAAACAAAAAATAATTATAAACAAATCTTATTAAAATAGTAATTATTAAATACATAGGCCGAATATATATTTTTTAGATTTTTTTTCTGTCTTTGACAGCATCATGATAAAACAACAGAACTGATTTTGATGATATTTGGTATAACGATAGATGTCATGTCCGAGAGTCCATGATCCGAGTCAACATAAAAGATACTTTTTACTGCGGAATAACATATTATTTCTAAAAATGTATACTAACGAGTCCACGCAAGAACCTGAGTGGAGTAAGGGTGAATCACTAGCCTTCATAAATTGATACTCTTTACGTTCTCGTTTGAGTTTTAGTTTAAATAAGATCAAGTTTAGTTTCATTAACATTGGTATAGCTTTCATTATATCAATACGAAAATCAAAAAATAAGAAAATTAAATAATAATAAAAGATTTTGATGTTAAACCTAGATCTATTATTTAAAGAGATCGCAACGTAGATTAACGTGTCGCAAAACGTTGCTTTACGTTGGAAGCTCACTTCGATTGGCCATAAATCCTGGCTCCACGTAAAACGCTATATCATTTACATTGTTTCAAACAAATGTACTACGAGAGCTTTAAAGAAGAGGTAAAATGTGAACTCATGTAATATAAAATGAAAAAGTTACTTTGAGTCTTTCCTTAGAGAATTAGAAACATTTTTCTTATGTTTTTATATTTATTTTATATATATTTATTATAAGAATAGCGACTAGCTTAAGTTTAGGGCGAACGAATCCGTAGGTTGTTCTAGTAAATGTATACAATAACTTTACAGATTTTAAACTAAAACCTTCCTTGAGAAATAATCTATCCATTGGTGAAAACAACATGAAAATCGGAGCAGTAGTTTTTGAGTTTATCGCTAACAGACAGACAGACGCGGCGGAGGACTTTGTTTTATAATATGTAGTGATACTAAGACACTTTTATAGCATACTTGTATAATATAGTGTACCGACAATTTTTATTAATTCAAGCTCTTAAACGATAAATGTGCCAAAGGTCCTATAAGAAGCAATATTTTGAGTACTAATTCAAAATAAGATAAGCTCAATAAAAATAACTTGTAAAAATACGTACAAAATCATAAAAATATTTATATAAGCCAATTCGAAAATGTATAATATATTAATAGAGTAACTCATCTTTGACAGTTATTATAAGCTATAAAATATTTCACCTGGTAATAACTGAACCTGCTACCACCGTTAAAGATGTCAAAAATGAGTTAAACGCAATCAAGCTACCTACATCCGTCATAGGCAAAAGTAGATTGATGTTTGTTACTCAATCAACTCTAAATGGCTGAACAGGTTAAAATGAAATTTGGTATAGACATCACAGAACCACTCTGCAATAAAGGGTCGAACCTCGATAAAATTAATGAATGAATGATCTAAAATCAAACAGAAGTGTTTTTATTTTCATTTAGCCCTCGAGCTAGATGTGGGCTGTGTTCAATTGAGTGTCAAAGGCGAATATTTCATATTCGAAATGTTGTATAGTCCAGGGGTTAATATTTACCTACATATTTCAATGAAAGTTCAACAAGTAAAGTTCTACTTTAAATATTTCAATACATTATTTTATTGTAGGAAAAATAAAAAATACAACTTATTAAAAGTTTTTTGTGAAGCACCAAATTTTCTTCTTATAATAATATAATTACAAAAAAAATGCGCACTTATTTATTACAGCTAAATATTTAGGTTTAGACAAATGTTATGGAATCTTACACTAGTTATTTTTGGGACTGGAATATTTCTTTTGAACTATCGGTAGACGTTAGTCGTTCACTGAACAATCATACATACAAACACACATACATACATAAAAACAAACAAACATATATACATAATAAATTTATATGTAAAAAGAATAAGACATTTTAATTTATAAGATAACATAAAAACCTAAATTTTTATTTTTTATTTTTTAGACAATTTTTTTTCCTACAGATCAACCCAATGAGGTTGATTAGCAATTAAAAAAATGAACGCGAGCGAAGCGGCGGGTACAGCTAGTTTATATATATTTATTTATTACATACATACATACAAAGACATACATACATACATACACACATACATATACAATACATAAACACTGTATTCAACGCTACATTTTACCAAAGGTATAGCCTATTTCATAGAATCACATAGCGCACAGTGAAGTTCCGGCTATCCATCATACGTTCCTGAGCGTAATCTGTAATATGGGGGGGACCGATCAATGTTCTGCCACAGTTAATATTTGAACAGATATGTATTTATTTGCAGCTACATAAATCTACCACGGTTTGTAAATTGTGGATAGCACTGGTAATAATTGGTATTAGTGTTTAGAAATCGGGTGATGTTTTGATTTACTTTATATAGGCTTTTGTAGCTTTAGTTACATCATTGAGAGTTTATAATAATAATTGCTATATTAAAATTATCTAAATAGATATAATAAGTAAAACTAGTACGAGTTTTTTAAAACAGTATGCGAAATATATATTAAATGCAAGTTATTGTAAATACCTAAGTTTATTGTGGATGTGTATTTGTGGTTTTTCAACGCTAGAATGGTTGAACGGATTTTGACTAAATCGTAAAGCAACATAGGTCACTATAGATACATAGGAAGCAAGCACAAGCGAAGCAAGGATAAGTTTTTAGTTCACCAATATATTATCAATATAATAATAAAATTTATCATAATTAATTTCCCACATTCAAAAATATTATTGAAACAGCAAGAGTAATAGCTACTATTTGAATGTGCAAAATTTTAAAATCCATAAAATTTCTCGCGGTACACTATAATTAATAATGTTTCGTGGCGATGGTCAAAATAATATTATTTTATTAATTTTTTGCTTATACTATTCATACTAGCGAGTCGCCCTCGCTTTGCTCGGGCTCTTCCCTCAATTTAGCACAGGCAACGCCGCGGGATCCGCTAGTTATGCATATAAACCTTCCTCTTGAATCACTCTATCTATTAAAAAAAACCGCATCAAAATCCGTTGCGTAGTTTTAAAGATTTAAGCATACATAGGGATATAGGGACAGAGAAAGCGACTTTGTTTTATACTATGTAGTGATGATGAATAATATAATCAAAACTAAACATTGCTACAGATAGGCTTTAACACAATATCAAAGGTAACAAGTTAGATTTATGACATCAGTTAATTAATGCAAACCTCTATATGCAAACGGAAGATGATTTGGTTGAACGCTAGCACTTGATTGATGATTGAAGCTTCCGTAGGCTCATAAATGTGCAATGAATATATATTAATATTGTACTAAAATAGTATTGTTTTTTTGTTTATAATAAAAAGTTATTAAAAGGCAGAGATAGGCTATCGGTAACGTTTGAAGAAACAAAGTTAAGCGGGTTCACGTCCCAAGATACATTTTAGATAGTTCCCTGTAGAGATTTTTAAGTGATGTAAGGAAAATATCGTGAGAAAACTCGTATGAATGAAATAAAAAAACAAGAAAAATAACTCATAATTAATGTAGTTTCTAATAAAAAAGTACTATTACTACTCGTATATTTAAACATATTTCATCAACCAATTTTTATCATCAAATTTTAATATCATTAGACTATTCCGATACCACTTCTGTCATTATATAAAAATAAATGACTCATTGTTCCAATAATACATCTAATGACAAAGACGAACAAATGTACAAAGTAATTTACCTATTGATAGCTCAAGCTGAGATAATACGAGATTTCACATCGAAATTTGTATAGATGTTAATTCTTAGTACAATGCAACGTTACTCTGCATTTTTATAATGACAATGTTATAAGTTAGAACTTAAGGCCAATAAGAGATTTTTATAAAATTAATTAACCGACGTCAAAAATTAGGTTAGGTCTGTATGTATGTACCGATCTCTTCGTTAAGAAACATTTTTTAGGGAAATATAATAAAATTTAAAGTAATTTTTAAATGAATGTTTAGATATGAAGTTATATTTTTGTTGTTTATTAATATAATGTATAACACCCACGGAATAAAAAAAACGTCTTCTCTGTGATAATACCATAAGAATTATTTACCCTATATTATTATGTATAGATAAAGAAATTTAAATTTATATTTAATATAAGGAATGATAATAAGTTCCATAAAGATAAAACATTTTTTTCACAACACAAAAAAAATATTACAATATAATACTTTCTAATACCATTACGTAAACTCATTATATTAGAATTTTTCCATGAAAAAACCATTTATTCTCGTAATAACGACAAAGACATATAAAAAGCTTTGAAACCTCTAAAGCTTCCCCTTAAACAAAACATCTAAGCTGATTTGCAGTTATTATAAAAGAATTGATAAACTTAATAATGAACGATACTCATATAATTACGCTCCATTAGTGTATCAAAGGGATGGTATGGCATTAATTGGTGTTATTACCTTTTATGAATAAGCTTAAAAAGAGCTTTTATTATAATATTCCAATATCTATTTCTTCTTATAAGTTCAAGCACTGCAGTGTTCCAATAGTCCTTTCAATGTTTGATGAGAGTAATTTAGATATTGTTTTGTAGGAACTCCGTTATCAATGCAAGCCTTTTGTTCTATGTTGTTAGGGAATGCTTTTGCATATTATTGATACAGATTGTTTTGCTTGTAGCAGTCTTATTGATTTTTATACATTTACTAACGACTCACCCTCGCTTCGCTCGGGCCTTTTTTGAAGTCAGTTAAAAAGTAGCCTAAGTTACGCCTTATAACATTAACTATCTGCGAGTGAAAGTACCGTCAAAAACGGTACAGCCGTTTTAAAGATTAGCAGGAACAAACAGACAGACAGAAAGACAAAAAATTTAAAAATTGATTTTTTGTTGCTAGTATCGTATATACGTCCATATGAACTTAGTGAAAAGTTGTTAATTTGAAATTAAGAACAGACACTCCAATTTTATTTATATGTATAGATGTAAAGATTTGAAGTCGTTGAAAAGATTCAAAAGAAATGGACTATTAATATGTAGAAATTATTAAAATACACTTATAAGGTATATCTCATTAAGGTGTTCAAATTTTGATTATGTAAATATCATACCGTCCATCTGTTCAGACCTTACTTAGGCGTTGGAATAAGAATATTTAATTAACGCAACCCTCTCACGTACTGACATTATGGGCTAATGACGTCATGCTTGCCTCAAGAGTGGTGGTCTGATGAATAATTTTCACATGAAAACAATATAATAGGTTTTGTAATATGAAAAAAATATTTTCATGTACAATATTATTCGCAATTTTTGTATGCACTTTATTTGAGTATTTCATATCACTTTATTTGAAATATTTATAGTATAGCTAGAATTTAAAATCTATTTTAAAGCCGACCGTAAGAAAAAAATATTTATAAGCTCTATAGCTTAAAGCTTCTGTAAGAAAAGCACAGATTGAAGCTACCTATTTTTTAAAGTCAGGGAATGTATTAACGCATACCACCTACTTATATGTAGCAGGTTATATGAGACTCATCGGCTAGAATAGTCAGTATAGCCCACTAAACCCAACAGAATCTTCCATGTCTTAATGGGGCGTCGAAGGATCGCTAACGCACGCAACTACGACGTCCCGTCGGGAGGTATGCAAAAACAGAGTACAACCATTGATTTTCTCCCTTGATCCACTCTGTTTTCAGAGAAGTGCTACAAGTAATCTGCATGGTACCATGTACTTATCAGTCCCATGGCTTTACGCACGGATGGATCGCCGGTCGCTAATGTGCCCCAACCACGACAAGGTGAACGGATACTATAAACTTAAAATACCTTTTATCAATAATAAAAATATAAAGATTTGTTTAGCGGAAAAGCAAATTTATAATAATATTTGAAATTCTTGCTAAGTAAACAAGTTAATGCCCTCGAACACCAAGTGCCGTAGGGTGGCGCAGGTGTCACCGCACTTAGCCTTCCATACTAACTCGTCTGTGTATGTTACCCTTTCTACATTATTAATAAGATACTTATATATTAACGAACAATTTGCTTATGCTACATATTATAAGTAAAGGGATGTAAACGATTACTAGATTACTATGTAATATAGAATTTTAAATATTTCTGGTATAATTTCATTTAGAGCTTTCAGAAAAAGCTTTAGAAGTCCTTTAATTTGTGCTTTGTGAACTATTATAGAAGAACCTTAATTTAGGTATTTTTTTTTGTATGAGATATTTACAGTGCGTGAGTTTATAATATTTGAGAGGATCTCACATCTCACATTATGGATTTAAATTTAGTTAGAATGGCTATTTTCATGAAGAATTATGTGAAGGAAACGATAAAAAGTATTCAATAAAATAGATAAAAAATATATTTACAAAGAAGACAAGAAAGTAACGCAAAAGAAACAAAATGATACAACACTAGACAAAATGAAATTGTTTTACTTAAATACAAACTTTTAAAAAGCAACTAATAAAGCTTAACACTAAACCGTTGAATTCAATTTGGGTAAATGGACGTTAGATAAGTAAACAAATTAGTTGACTAATTACTCATTAGCCGGAGTGAAAACTGAAAATTAAAACCAAGACGAAAAATATTTGTTATTAAGAAAAGCTCCAGTCATCGAGGTCAAATTATTCACTCAGATAAACTTAGCAGAATTTTACTGTTTTTTGTATAAACTAACTGTTTTTCCTTAAAATACAAACGAAATTTAACGAGATTCTCGTTTTTCCGCAGAAAACTCGCCTGTGAATTTATTTTTGAATCACTACATAGTATAAAACAAAGTCGCGTCCCGCTGTGTGTTTGTTCCTACGTATGCTTAGATCTCTAAAACTACGCAACGGATTTTGATGTGGTTTTTTAATAGATAGAGTGATTCAAGAGAAACCGCATCACTCGGTTATCCAAGCGACGCGTTACCGCTGGGCTACCACTGTCCATGGGCGTATATATAATATATCCCACGAAATTCACTCCACTTTTGTGAGTAGCATTATGTCTTAATACAGTGATACAATTTTGTCTACAAGTAAATATAAATATCAATAAAGGCGGTAAAAATTAATATTCTAAATGGAGATTTAGAATATTATATATGATGATTAATGAACAAAATTATCTGAAAGTAGACTAGAAAGAGCAAAGGCAAGCTCTTAATTATATTACGAATTAAGTTTAGCGCTCTAAATATTTATGTTAATCGAAGGTTTATTACATAGGTTTCGTCTAATTTCTTATCGAGTTAGGAAGTTTGATGTTTTGCTCTAATTAGAAATATGATAAGTGACAGGTGTTGTGTGGCGGCATTCATTGAGTTTGAAATTTAGTTTAAACGGTATCATAAATATTAAGAGATGTGTTCATTTGTAAATGATTAAAACTATCGGAAAACTTGCAATTATCTTACATAAATGGTATCAATTAACTAAATTAAGGTAAAGCATGATCTTTAACTATTATTTTTTCACATAAAACGTAAACCAGCTTTTACATTTTCTTATGTAGAAGACAAAGAGAACGAAGGAGAAATCACAATTCGATTTTTCAACAATCGTTCAAAGGCAAAGGCTGAAAACCCTTTTATGTTACCTTATTAGGCTGTTTTACAATTTTATGTTTTAATTTTAAAAGCATCTATATTAGAGACCATATTATAACGTATTACACTATAGACTCTAACATAGATGAATCACTTACCGTTGTTCCCTGTGTGGGAATCGAACTTATGCCCTCACACACAGTATAAATAGTTCCTTACGTGCTGCTTTAACGAGTTCATCAGTTGCGATTTATATCTAAACATAAGCTATCTACTTAATTTACAGTTATTGTAATGTATCTATCGATCATTAGATGTGTAATGATCTCAGGGGGCAAGATGTCAAGGCGTAAGCGTGCACTTTACACTAGCTACG
Source organism: Boloria selene (assembly GCA_905231865.2). Classification (NCBI taxonomy): domain Eukaryota; kingdom Metazoa; phylum Arthropoda; class Insecta; order Lepidoptera; family Nymphalidae; genus Boloria; species Boloria selene. The sequence continues at coordinate 3,656,042 of HG993156.1, forward strand.
AGTATGACAGATAGTACATCTATCATATTGAACACACCGTGTTATATTTTTGCGCTAATAAAATAAAAATTGTCGACATGTCGATCTACTAGAGGATAGGGTATTCCGTTAGAGCGTGAATATATAACAAACTTTTTTATTTTTATAATAGTGAGATTATTATTAGAAGAGTTGTCGATATGACATTCTGCTAAAATATCCAAATAACTAAACTTCTAACCAAAATAATCAAAAATAATTATTAGCATCGGTGAAGTCGGTTAGCAGAAGAGTTATGAACACATAATATAGTTAGAATGGGCAGTTACGCTAAGAGTGCTGAATAAAATTTTCATGTAAATTGATTTCATAATAACTACGTATATATTAAAGATGACAAACAAAGAAGTGTTAATACACTTATTCCCCATACTTTCTATAATGTAAGTGAAATAACTAAAAATATTAATAATAATAATATTTAATATTATAATAGATAACAAGTTCGAAATACGCTCTCTCTTATGACAATATCATGAGGCTAACGGGTAAAAACACTATGTTTAGATACATAACGGTAACCTTGTATTCCTAATAAAATACTCGTGCGTGAAAATAGCTGTAGTGGACGACAACTTCGTTAACATACTAACTTTAGTTAGTGACTTTCCTCGCATTTGTAATGTCATAGATTTACAAAGAGCGTTTGAAAATAAATTCATATTTTCGGCTTGTTTATATTTAAATAAATAACTATATGTATATTATATAATATAATAACACTTTTAAATACGCGTGCTTTAATAATAAAGCTTTTAACAGTTACCTCTGCTTAATGTCTGGAGAGAGCTTTTAATGGCATGACAGCCTGTTATATTGTTTATAGTATAATCTCAACCCTATATAAGAATATGAATGTGTTATGAAAATTGTATGTTTATTCATATATGCAACATTGTGCAAATATAATAAAATTAGGGTATTTTATTACGCCTTTATTTTCACATAGTACTTATTAGATAATAGAGAATCTACTCAGAAAACCAGATGTAGAAAATAATTCTTGGCCGTTATGATCATTAACCTTGTCGTATGACTAGCATACTATAAATTATCAAAATTAGCTCTATGTACTAAGCATAAGGCAGTTAGTTAGCTGTAAAAACTTTATCCCAGCGTGATCCCAAGACATAAACGTTAAGACAAAGTAAAAGGCCTCTATTGTGAGGGCAATAAATCACTTCAAGTGTATAGAGGATAATATCAAGTATTTATTCAAGGCACAAATACAAGGGCTTTGAAGGAAATGCGTAAACAAGAACCTTCGCGAAGTTTTATAGCGAAATTAAAGGCACCCATTCGGTATAACAGCTAAAGTTTCTCTGGGTAAAGGTGTGCCTACTTATTTTATATTACAACACAAATCATTGTTATTTTAACTTCAAATCTGTTGAAATAAATTAGAAAGAGAATTACTACATATCTAGTTTTCTTATATTATGCATATTTGTATATTACTACTTTTATTGACTGATTGATTCGTGAAGCTCAAACTATACCGAACTTTAAACTATAAAAATTTCAATGTACATTCCTATACATACATTAAATAAAATATAATAAATAAATATGTTGCGGATACTAGATACTTGATAACTTTAAATTTATTAACACACATGAATACAAACTTTCGTGCTCAATAAACTTATGCCCCCAGCGGTACTCAAACCCGCGACCACACTATATGTCACTACAAACTAAGCCAAACGTATCGCCAAGAGCTTTAAGTTGAAAGTTTTAATGAAATAAAAAATGATAGGGTTGTTTTTTTAACATTCTACCCCCTATATTATATTCATTATGTTTATCAATGTGGATAATATTTTTTAGGCTAACTATTTCCTGAAAGTAGGTTAAACAGCTATAGGACAAATAAAGCCAAATAAAATGCAGTTGAATTCAACTCGAGAAAATTAAGAATGTTATTACAACAAATTTAAGTATCACTACAAAACTCTAGTAAAAAGTGTCTCGTCGTAAATCTGGAAAGTTTTATTTAAGACATCCGTCTCTTTTTGACTGGGAGAAATATCTGTGAAGTTTTATTGAAAAGAATTTTAAGTACGTTGCGGATTTCTTGGTAAAATTTTTATTATTCGTGCAAAGGTAGATTGTGAGGGATGTAAAAATAGAGTGTATTTCTTAATGTGGAAACTGCCTCGGTGGTGTAGTGGCTAGCATATACCGAGATGTCCTGGGTTCGAGTCCCGGGTCGGGCCAAGTTTAGTTATTGAGTCTTGCTGTCTAGTAAGGCTCAGTAACAGCCCGGAGTAGGGAAGTTGGCGGTGAGTCACCTCCGTGCCTCGGAGAGCCCAAAAAGCTTAGCTCTTACTGTTCGTGTCAAGTAGTCGTCCCACCGGAGTATGAGAGTGATAGGAATAGAGAGTGCACTTGTGTCTGCACGTATACTTGTGCACTATAATACACTCTCAATGAGATTTGCCGCCATGCCGGAATTGGTCGGAGAGCATTATAAGGATGGAAATAAAATGGTATACTTAATAACAAAAAATCTATTAAAATATTATTTTCATTTGCCCATAAAAAAGCTTTTAATTTTATTTGGTTTCCCTCAAAATGGTCGCAGGTAATAAATACTTCTATTATAAACACGTTATTAAATTACAAGAGGTATTTCCTTGGAATGAATTTTAAGACAGTCATTAGTATGCATGTCACACAATAACCTGAAATAATTACTTTTAAATGATATTTAGGTGGAGTATTAAAATATTCTATTCGCAATTTGATTGCATAATGAAGCAAGGGGATGATTTGAGTTTGAAATTCTGCTTATAATACTGAGGAGTTTGTCTAAGTGACATTCTATTATATGCTGGAATTCGCTGGTTCGATTCTCGAGTAGAGTAAAAAAGAGTGCATGTAACCTTTACGCGTTAAAAAGAAACATATCATCATAATTGTATCAGATTTTCAGTTCATCAGTTATTGGTTTCAACAACATTACAACAAGTACTCTTAATAAGTAAAAAAATATATATTTTTGCCAAAGTTTCTATATAATATCTAACTCATATTTAGTTGGCTCGTGCCATACATAACAGTTATGTATGAAAAAAGGATGGATATACTAACTTTTATTGTACTGTACGGAATATGTGGTCGGCATAAAAATAGTACCTACGCGGACCGGCGACAGAGGTGGACATGATGTTTTATTTGTTACAGGTGCAATAGTAAATGTGATTTATATGACGTGTTTTTATTTCGATACTAGCTTACACGGGTAGTGGTAGAGTGCAGTGGAGACCGAATGAAAGATTCAAATCCTGTAAGCCGATGTGACTTTAATTTTTGCTTATGAACTACTTTTCATATACTAAATAAGTAATTTTAGATCTGTTTAATTTAGAAATACTTTCTGGAACAACTAGACTAATTCAATATTATAATATTTTTATATAACATTTTATTTTTTCACCATTAAACAACAAGTCGTTATTGCCTATCGCGGTAAAATCGTACATAGTCTATTGACTCGCTATCGCTTCGCTCGAGCTCGACCCTAGATTAAGCGCGCGTTCCGCTTGTTACAATTATAAACCTTTCTTTTGAATCACTCTATCTATTAAAAAAACCGAATCAAATCCGTTACGTCGTTTTAAAGATCTAAGCATACATAGAGACAGACAGACAGCGGGAAGGGAGTTTGTTTTATATACTATGTAGTGATATCATGTTATTACATACAGTAGTTAAGACCGCACAATGTATTCTAGTGCACGTGATAAAACCCCATAGTTAAGACCGGTTTAAAACTAAGCGACAAACGCAATTATTATGATCCGTAATATAGTAAAGTAACTTCTGCAATGAATACGTTGTTAAACGGCGCCATAGATTATGAGTTAGATATGACAGATCTTGAAATGCTGCCTAATACTAAGTATCATATTATCTATCTATAGAGAAATCACCTGATCTATAATAAAATAATAAATATAAAAATACGTCCGTCCGTCTTTTTCATAATACCGCGGGTATCTTTGATTTAATATTGGTATGTATTTTTTGTATTTAATTACCTTTGTATAACTCGTATGTAGGTAATAATTTTATTCAAAGTTAGAATTAAAAAGCACGATCTTTAAATAAAAACTGAAATAGCCATAACTAATTAAAATAACATTTTGGTTAATATATTTATTGATGGTCAAGTGAAGTCAGGCGGTACAACTAGTTATGAATAATTTACAAAACAGTCGCTTCTGCACTCATGTGTCGCTCGAACTATCGCTGCTTCGTTACAGAGCAGATTAATATTTCGACGCAGTAAATACGTTATGCGGACACTGTCCGAACTTGTCCGACTAAATTGGCGAAGTTGCCAACCCCTGGGACTGGGGGTTTTTAGGGTTGTCTAAATAATTATAATATGAGCTTTTATCTCTGAAATTATATTGAATTACTCTTGTATCAATTAATCATAAGATGTTAATATTTGTAAGACTTAGCTAGTTTTATATTTGAATTAAGTAAAGTTTATAAGTGCCTCATGTCTTTTTTTACTTATTCCAGATATTCAAAAGCAAGAGATATAACAGAAAACTACTTAACCTAAAAACCATCAAACTGTGATAAAATTCGAATAATACTATATTTAAGCGGTATAACATAGTGCGAAAATTATTATTAAAAATAAATAATTATTATAGGATATCTTTCAATTATTATCATTGTCATGTCACCTTCTATAACTAATTTCTGCATGATTCGACGAAGATGATCGCAATAATAAAACGCTAGTGTATTAATAAAAATATTTATATTAATAATAAAACAAACCTAGGCCATAATAATTATAACATGCATTCTGTTATCTACATTTACACGGGTAATTATATCTCTTATGATTTATTTATACTGTCCATTAATTAATGTTTATGATTATATATTATTTCTATTCATTATAATTCAACTTTTAAATCCAATTTTAAATATCAATACCAAAATATTTCAATCAGAGAGTTTCATATAATTAATTCTAGTTTCATATAATAGTTTTATAGTCTTATCCAAAATAGATGCCAAATGAATTCCTTTCTGCAAACGAAATTCACCAAACAATTCTCTATAGCACCAAAGTAATTAAACAGAGTAACAATATTTCGATTCATTCACATTTATTAAAACACGTAACATAATCACAGGGGCAATGTTTAATTAATTTGAACAACAAGTATTTCAATAAAGTTGACACGCGACAGCCCTAATTATACCGAGCTAGGGCTGTATGCGTAACTACTGCCGCACACTACAGACTTAATCGTCCGATACTCTGTTTTCTTGTCGAGAGTTTTTCCTATTTAAAACATATTTAACTTAGGTTTATTTATATTAATAAATAATATCAATATTTATGTTTACTAGAGCAATTAAAATATGAAGAAACCCTTCTATTATAGGGAACAGATGTAATGGACAACAATCGTGATGTGGTAGTCACTCGCTAAGATCCCAATATACAAGTGACCCACCCTCACTTCGCTCGTCACAGGTAGATGTGGACAGATAGACAAAAATTCTAAAGACTAGATTTTTATAAAATTTTCCAAAAATATTTAATTTACAGATTCGACTCATCTTGAATTAAATTATATGTTACATAAATAACTAGTATCAGACATAATTTAAAGCCCGTCAAAAATGAAAGACACAATAAAGCCTTCCCTATTGCCTTACAAGAGTTAAAGTAGCTATAATATCCTATAAATAACGAATTAAACAAACACAAATCGACAGGACTGTCAAAACGATTACACACGAACTGACGTTATTAAATAGCTGTGTGTTAGTGGTTCTAATATCGAACGTTGATACTCAATTAATTTACAGGTAAATCGCCACTTTCAAAATATAGTACAATGTATGAAATTTCATTAATTATTAGATTGGAGTTTCTGTTCGTGGCACAGAACATGAGGCTTACATTGTATGCGTGAATGGAATATCGTAAATTGATGTTTGGTATTGATTTAAATTTTTGTAACTATATAATTTGATAACCTTTCCCGCGGTTCCGCTCGCGTTCTAAAGGCTGAAAATCAAAAGAAATACTTTTCTCCCGTTTTTGCAACATTTTTCATTACTGCTCCGCTCCTATTGGTCATAGCGTGATGTTATATAGCCTATAGCCTTCCTCGATAAACGGACTATCCAACACAAAAAGATTTTTTAATTCGGATCAGTAGTTCCTGAGATTAGCGCGTTCAACCAAACAAACAAAGAAACTCTTCTGCAATAATAGTAGTATAGATAACTACACAAGAAAACCTTCACACAGATTTTGATGAAATTTGGTATAATGATAGCTGATTATCCCGGTCAAAATATTGTATACTTTTAATGTGGAAAAATATCTATTTTTGTACGAAATTTATACTTATTGTTAAAGTTAACCTAGGGATAAACCCGAGCGGAACAAGGGCGAGTGTGTAGTATAGCATATATGACTATGAAGAGCATCCTGAGGGATAATAGCTCTTCGTGAAAGATCGTACGTGTCTCTCTAACTTGGAATATGAAGTAATTAATTTACAATGCTGAAGATACCAAAGGTACATAAGAAGGATAACTTCTAATTCTTATTATTTACATTTATTAGGTCCCAGTCTACCTCTGTACCTACTTTTTACTTAAATTAGACAGCTTTGACTTTTACAATTTTTTGTCTATGACTTTTAAAACTCTTTTTTTCTTATTCTCATTATATCTAACACAAAGATAATTTTGCTAATAGAATGCAACAACCTCAATAACTATACGATGATAAGATGTTTTTTTTTTCCAAATAAAAATTTACTATTCTTCTCTTCATTTCGGATTTTTTCGAATAATACAATTAACAATTAATGATCAAAAGCATATAACAAGTGTTATTTAAATCTAGTAACTTTTTAAATAACACAAGTTTATATAATGAAATAATTCAATTCAATTATACAATACTAAGAATCATCATATTTCGCAAGTTCACTATAAACTTTTTCAACAATGGCTTGTTTCGATGATTATATAAACATTGTTTTGTATTGCGTAGGTTTGTTTAATAGAATAAACGTTATCGCTATGAGTAAGCATAGGTGTATCAAAGTTTACTAATTAATAAGAATTATTTACATATTTACATTCTTTAGCGCTAGGTAGTAGTTGGCTGGCAAATTAAAGCCTGAATACATACATTTTTATTTTAAACTAGCGGTTCACCCTCATTTCGTTCGGGTTTGTCCTTAGATGTATAGTGTGTGAAGCCGCGCGTACCACTAGTTAAAATAAATAAAATTTCTAAAATAAAAGTAGTAAGTTACTCTTTATAACATTAGCTATCTGCGAGTGAATCATCAAAATCGGTCCAGCCGTTTCAGAGAACAATCGGAACAAACAGAACGACAAAATTTTTAAAAATTGATTTTTGATGTTAGTACCTTATATACATACTTTCATATGCACTTAGTGAAAAGTTGTTAATTCGAAATTGAAAACATACACTTCAGTTTTATTTATATGTATAGATTAAACACAATATATTTTTATGAGAGATAAATCAACAGTTCCAGTCATATAAAGTATTGAAGTCACATTATCTATTAATGCCAGAACAGACGGATACAGATTTATACTCGTGGGCGTGGATTAGAAGATTATTTAACTAATTTATAATCAAATTTGTGCTTAACATTCATATTCATTGAGCAAGTATGAATTAAATTATAATTTGACACGGCGGTACCATCAAAGCTATAGAATAATGACGGATTACCATTATTTTGTATTAAATGTTTTTTTTTATAAATGGCTTTTGTATGAGGAATTATCTTAAATATCTCATAGAATACACGTTAAAATTACAAAAGAGATCATTTAAACTACATGTAATTTATTTTTATCTTAGTCACTGTTTTAATAGATTTTGCTGTAGTGTAATAACCTATAATTAAATTTAGATTTTGATCTTTCATAATATTTCCGGAGAATAACTTTATGCGATAAACTGCTTCCATTTTAAGTAGCAGATTCGATTTTAGCTTAGAGTAAAAAAAGAAATTTATCGTCGAAATGTGTATAAATATTAGTTACAACTTAATAAACATTGAAAAGAGCTTTTTATCGCTTTGGCATAAGCGAATTCATTAATAATAATATATAAAATTCTATTATAGACTAGTGTTTGCTCGTGGCTTCAACTGTGTCTTTTAGTTTTGTAGAACTCAATAGTCTTGCATTAGTTCGTAATGTGATACGTATAAACTATCGTAAAAAGATTTTTTCAATCTGGCTTCTAAGCGCGCTACACTTTCGATCAAACAAACAACTTAATCAAATCAAAATATTCTTTATTCAAATAGACTTTTACAAGCTCTTTTGAATCGTCATTTTTACATTATCAAAATTAAAAGTCAGTCTGTAAGTCTGTGAGTAAACTACCACCGGCTCGGTAAGCTGTTCTGCTGTTCTTAATAATTTATTCTGCCTTTTATATTAGAGTAAATGCCGACCTATAACGAAATATGTCAATAAACACAATTCACTTTGTTTTTACCATAGCTTGAAATACAACTCATGAAACTTAATCTCTGATATCATGTTAATAGGTCAATGATATGTCAAAGATCAAGCATAATTAACTTCTATATAAACGTCGATATCAAAATGACTGGAATATGATTGCATGTGGAGCCAATATCTTAATAATGAATTATTTGTACAATTTTACTAAATAAATATTTAGAATAATTAACTTAAGTAAATACTTTTATAAAATAAATCTTGTGCTTTTAAGAAGTCAAGGAAACTTATTTTCAAATGGTAATATGCGCTATTAGCTTCTGGATATAACAGGCGCTATTAGCTTCTGGACCCGAGTCGTTCCTCGATGTCTAACATGCTTAATAAAACTGATTCCTTCATTATAATAAATGCAAATTCAAAATCTTTCTTCATAGCAAGAGTCAATTATTTTTAAGATGAGTTTCAAACAAAAATCTCAGAAGAGTCCCTACGAGTAAAATTAGCTTCACGCAACGTACTATTTCCAAACTAACGCAAGCAAATGTTATGTAATTATGAATTTCGTAGAGAAACAATGTAGAAGGGTAAATGATACTAACAAACAGGCATACCTGGCCCGCGTACATTAGCGATAAAATTATGAAATATGGTCGGAAAAGGCATGTAGAGCAACCAAAAGCTTTGTTTAAAGCAGGACAGTAGAAAACCTTTATCTTTTCAATTACGACATTTGTATTTTTTATACTACAAGTATTAACTTGACGACACGCGTGGCGCAGTGTGTGACCCTACTTGCTGCGCCAGCGGTCGCGGGTTCGAGTCCCGCTGGGGGCATACATTTGTTGAGCACGAATGTTTGTGCTCCAGTCATGGATGTTTATATTTATAATATGTATGTATTTAAACTTATATATGTGTAGTATATCAACCATCTAGTATCCATAACACAAGGCTCGTACCTTACCGTGGAACTAGATAGTGCTGTGTGTAAATGTCCCAACATATTTATTTATTTATTTATTTATTTAACCCTATATATAGTGCGAGCGAAGACGCGGGTTCCGCTAGTAATAAATAGCCTATTTTACTCAGTGATAATGTAGGTTTCTAATGGCAAAAGATTTTTTGAAATCGGTCCAGTAGTTTTTAGTTTATTCGTTACATACAAAAATACAAATCTGGCCTCTTAATAATATTAGTACTATAGATAAAGTGTAATTTGATTAAGGAAATATAGAGTGAGTTAATTGAGATTGTATTAGATTTTTGATCGTAAAAATATATTAATGCCAAATACTTATTTATAGTAAATAAGTAATTTTTTTTATTTCGTTCAAAACATCGTATAGCTATTGTAATCCCAAAAATGCCATAAATCATGGCAGTTTCAAAGAATGGAATGCATACTCGTAACATAACATCCCATTGGACTTCCATTTTACTCTTCTATGCTTGAAAATTTTGCCACACAAGAATCTTTGATGAACTACCGTAACAACATAATATGCAGAAAATTTTAATTAATATTTTCAAATTGTTGAAGTTTAAAATAAAAAGTCAATAGTGTAAGAAGGCAATGGAGCTACGCATCGATTAGGATTTAAACGTTTACAAAAAGGATGGCTATTATTTCATTAATTCTCATAATACTGTTTTTTGAAATAAGTTATACCTTAAACCCTTAATGTTAAATATGGTGTGGTAAGTAATGGTTAATTAATTTCAAAAAACTCATACAGTCTCCAAAAATATGACAAAAAAGAAAACAACATATAAAAAAGTCATCTGTATATAAAAGTTTCCAAATTTTTTTTGATAACTAGAGTCAGTCGTTGACAAACAGAAAAAAGTACTAAACTATTTCGTCGTTGCCTATTTATATTATAATATCAATGTGTGATACTTGGATATATGTGAATTAGAACACGCTATACCTTTATCAATAAAAAGTTATACATACAAGTAATTTAGTCAGTAGTTATTTATACTATTTACATACCTATTGCTTTATGTATAAACTCGTATGTATAACATATGTAATAAAAGTTAAAAAAGACGCCAAATCAAAATGAGGTCGACTCAGCTTATATTATAACAGAAATTCAAATAAGCCATAGAAAATATAACCAATATTATTTTCTATAATTAGAAAACAGGTTCATTTTAATCTAATTTCAAACACTTCACGATATTTCCAACTAAATTCCACCAAAGCAGATTGAATTCGTAAATATATGTATTTTCAGCGAACAGTCGACATTTCACGAAATGGCGTATGCAGATTAAACGAGGACAAATTGTATTGGCGCGCAAATTCTGGGACTAATTATGAATGGGTATAGAAATTCCCAACGCTGTTTATATATTGTAACAAAGTACAAAAGCGTAGGTAATGCAAAATATTTAAAACTAATTTATAAATTAATTTACGTTATGACAACATTACAACTATACTAATCTATTTTGTAAACACTATCAAAATTGGATCAGTCGTTTGATAGTTTAGTGACGCATAAACGATTATACATAAATATACCTATAAAACTTTAAGTCTGATACCTGCAAAGTAAAGAAAAAATCAATGTCTCGATTTAGTGAAGCTATAGAACAAATAAACTGTCAATGAACTTATTTTATATTTACTTCGAAAAAGCCAGACTTTTGAACTTATATTTGAAATTGTGGAATCTCTAAAATATTTTAATAATTTATTTGGATTCAAGATGAAAAAGCTGTGACCATGTTAAAGCCAATTTTAACCAAATAAAAAAAAATACCAGTTTATATCTTTGAATAATCAAGCTATATACAGACCATACACATACATCACTTAAAATGAATTTCAATTAGAAATGAAACGCAATAGCTACTGGTCGCGGTCTAATTACGTATCGGTTTTACGATTCTGCGAATAATTTCGATCACCATAAAAAGATTTAATGAGTAATAAATATCTAGACAATAGCCTCTTAGAAATCAAAGCCTTATTGTTAGGTGTAAGTAATCAACAGTTTGAATTAATGCTCATTTCATTAAACGTTATTGAGAAAATGCCCACGTCCCCCGTCATCAGGTTAATATTACAAACGTGAAAGTTGTTTGTTTGTTTGTCACTCCTACACACAGAAACGGCTAGATAATACAAAAAACTATGATCTGGAGTAAGACATACATAATACATATACTGTAGACTATATATAGGACGAAAGTAACGGTAAGGGAAACCTTTTACTAGGGAAATAAATAAAATTAGCTTTGAATAGCGTCAAGCCAATAGTTATTTAGTTCACTTTGACTGCAATATAATAATTCAACCCATGTAAAGCTAGAATTTGGAACATGTCTTGCATCTGATAGATTATAAGCCTCCTGTTTACTCTTTTTATTATAAATTTGGTCAATAATGTCACTGAGGACTTTCGAATTCATTCGCGCATTCAACAAAGTTCGAAATAAACTTGAAAAGTTTGTTTTATTTATAAAAAGTACCACGATAACTACTTGTTGAGTAAGTTATTAAAAATGATGACGAATCGTTACATTATCGATAGAAATAAAAAAAATCTATCCATAAAACAAATCGTTCGAACATTATAACTCAGAAAACTAATAATCAGAAACAAACATTATAATGGAAATCGATAAATTGCGAATCGGTCATTCTGAAGTCGTAAACTTATCGATATGCGGAATTGATGGAGATTAAATTAGTAATTTGCTTATTTCCAAAGATAAGACGCAATTGTTTGTTAGAAGAGATTTATCAGAAATGAGATATTTTCTTGCACTAAAAATAAACTTATATATTGAGTATATCTATACTTACCTAGCTATCAGCATATCAAATTTCCTTAAAATCTGTTTAGTGGTTTTCTCGTATTGCGGTCAAAGACAGACGGACAAAAAATCTAAAATCTACAGATGCCGACATCTGTATCGATAAAATTAGATTTCAATTGGATTTTTCAAAAATATTCAATGTACCGCGACTAAGTTAGAATTTTATTATATGTATAAAACCTTATAAAACCAAGCTTATATTATTACGGTGAAGCCCCTACTAAAAACCATTAACCACGTTTGACTACTGACTTCAGTATCGATCACCCAAGTCCGATATTTCTGAATTCTGAGTCAACAATAGCTGTGGTACAATGAAACGTCAATGACAAATGAAATCTGACGTCCATAAATTGTCACGAATAAAAGATTATCTATCCCGAAATAAATACGTACAGACAATAGGACCCTTTATTGCTATGGCTACCCCATACTCTCTTAACGCTAACTGCATTTAAAAATTACAGAGGAGTATGGCGAGAAATGTGATAAAATAGCTACTACTACTGTTTCCCGTGATTGTGTCCGCGTGTAACCAATATAATTCATTTTAGTATTATAGCATCTACGATAGCAGGCTCCTTTTATGGGACCCAGTCCCTAAATCCGTTATTGGATGACGTTTTCCAGCTATATACATACGTATATACTAAACCTTAAGTGAAGATTTTTAGAATGGATAGCGAAGTACCTTTTTTACATTTACTTTATTATTTGATACGATATTATTAACTTTTAAGAGGCATAGGTGTCGTGGATCGAATGCGTAACAATAATCGTGGTCACGGTACAGACAAAGCTTTTAGATGTCTTAAAGGTCATTAGTACATATTTATTACAGACAGTGCCTCTCCAAAAATTTACAAAATGATTTAAAAATTCAATAATAACACCAAAACACCTTAAAATTTTAATAACAAAAACCTTTTTCTTAATAAGTTAAGAAAGTATAAAGCAGTTCCGATTATGATAAAGCATATATGACTTACACAACATTGATCCATCCATTTTTTAACAAATATTTTCGCTTTTAATATATCAGTATTCTAGGTAGATGAATTATGAAGATTATCTGTTCTGAAATAAATAGGGGACAGACAATAGGTCTTTTATTACTTGCACAATGACTACGATCAAAGTTTGCTACCCTAAAAGGGAGTGCATCTTCCAAATGGTACTATAACTATAATTGATATATTTTCTAATTAATAATGTATTATCATATAGATTAAATTGGATTTAATAAAAATCACTGAAACAATCTAATGGAAGCTTTTGACTACCATTTAGATTATCCGTTAAGCTAAAGGGTTCGAGGTTTGATTCTTTTTAAAGTAAGCGATGTCATTTTTCTTTATAAAAGAAGAGAGACATATTATGTATACTTAATATGATATTTTCAAAACAAAATTAAGTAATATATATGTATATCGCAAATTATTGACTTCATCCGTTATTTGTTTTCATAATTCAATTAAATTAACTAATGACTATAAATGAATTTTAGTCAGAAAATGGTAGAAAAATCTACAAATTAAAAAAAATACAGTTCTAGATATAAATCTTATTTATCTATGTCACTATCTCATTTCTTCACTGGCGATATATAAACAGTTGATTACGTTTTAATATTACTTTAAAATGAAACTTGATAAAACTTTGGCGATAAGTCTCGCAGATTACTTGTGTACTGCACCATGTATCATATTATTGTTGTTTCACTTTTATGTCATTGAAATGTTAAACTTTTAAGGCATTTGTACGAAATTCGATATTAAAAGCTTCACTACATAGTAAAAAACAAAGTTACTACTAGTTGTCTGTCTGTCCTTATGTATGCTTATATAGATCTTTAAAACTACGCCACGGATTTTGATGCGGTTTTTTTAATATATACAGTGATTCGATAGGAAGGTTTATATGTATACTTCAATCTTTTATAACGTTACTTACAATCTTGTATTTAACAATATTTTAATTACTTGTAATTTTCATTATTATAATTGCGAGTTCTATGCTATTTTAGCTTAGACACTATAACTGAAACGAAAATTAAATTTTCTTCCAGTCTGTCTATCTATCCGTATGTATGTTTACGTAGGTATACGTGTATACGTATATATGTTTTAGTCATTTTACTCAGAGCGGTTTGTACACGACAAATTAAATCGTAAATTAGATATAATATAAATGACGGAACCCTTATTATATTATCTTTACACTTTTAATTTTTTTTAATTGAAAAAAAAACATAAACGAAGTAATTAAAAATTGTAAACATTGACTTTATCATTGACTTTTTATATCAAGTTGATTTATTTCAATAATAAATCGTAATTTTCCCATCGTGGTGTGAGCACGCGTTTGTACCACGCTATCTAGTAGTTAGGGGAAGAAGTGGTGTCACGTGCAAGCAGTTAGTGTATGGTGCTTTATGGTTTCGGTTAAATCTACCCCCTTTGTCTTTATACACTATATATATCCACAAAAAATAGTTGACCGTTAGTTCTTAATGTGAGAAAATATCACATTAAGAACGAATCAGTCCAGTCATCTCCCAAATATTTTACCATATAAGTAAAAACAAATTCATATCAAATTATATTTAATATAAACACCATAGTTTACAAAATTGGAATAACCAAAATCTAAATTATTTTAAATCTATTAATTATAAAACCATGCAAACCAATTGAAATATCTAAATCAAATATTTCGCATCGAATCCACTTAGTGCATTCATCGGATTAATAATGCTAATGAATAGGTGCAGGATACGTATAAAAATATAACAAGACACAATATGTGAAATGAGAACCTGCCAGACGAAGTTCGCGGGAAAGAAAGCTTTTTATTAAACTTAAAGTTAGTTTATAACTTTACATTATTTTCCTTGCACAGAACAAAATGACTTTTCACTCACTCTCTTTTGATGTTTTCTCTAATGTCTTCATAATGAGTACCTTACAGGCGGTTCTAGTTAATGATATGTGTGACAGTGAATGTATGACTACAGAACGATAGTGAGTTCTGGGGTTCAAGTCCCAATTCATACAAAAAAAATACTGAGGGCTTCTGTTAAGACATACTACCATTGGTAGATCGGAGTAATTGGTAGTTTTTCTAACGATTTTTTATGGGTTGTCGCGAGTATTTGTTCTACGGAAATATAAGTGTGTGAATATAATATCCCATACACAAGAATATAATTTATATCAATTTTGTTATCTATATAGACAGAGACACAAAACTGACAAAGTTATTCTAGTCGAAACCCCGCTACAACTAACGCTACATCGTATAATGTGAACATAGCAACATTATCGAATATTGACGGGTGGCTGGTCCTAAATGTGAAATCTTTATTACGTTAGATTTATGATAGAGATTGCTATATGCGCCATTGAGTTATAATAAAGCTCGATTATTAGGATATTATCGGCGTAGTAAAATTATATTTATATATAAACCCAATTATTACTTCGGGTATCGTAAAAAGAACATATATCTGAGAGGTATTAACGAAAAGTAACTTAGAATGTATCATATTAGGTGTAGCAAAACACGCATATATAATAATAAATATAAATATGTATATACAATTGTGTCGAGAGTATCTCACGATAATCTTCTTAGATAAGAAGTAGTCCATGACATAGTATATACTCTTACGTCTTCCTATTAACTATCGGACTATTCTATATGTACAAACAAACAAAAATCGTGTTTAAAATAGTAGGTATTGTTATTTTTTCTAAATTAATTTTTTAACTTTGTGGTTCGTATACAAGATAAAGCTTTTTAGTGAAACACCTTAAATGACTTGTTAAATAAAATAAATAATAAGAAAATGACTTTGTTGAAATTTTTAGTATTATTAATGTATTACATTTATTTTATTTAAGCTCTAAAGCAATATCAATGGCTACTTAACAATAAATATATCTTACAAGTGAAGATTTAAGTGTTTTAAACAGAGCTTCCTAAATCCAGCGTAACCGTTTCACGACGTGCTTCTATTACTGAACCGTAGGGTTACTACAATTTAGGGCGGATAGAAACAAAAAATTTTGCATATTTAACAATTATGTTATTTTAACCTAATCACTTCCTAAGGTTATAAAAGAATTAAAAAAAATGTATATTGTTGTTCACAAGAATGTAGCAAATTAATTATAATAGGGACGATTTCGCATACTTCGGTAGTCGAAAGGATAGAGGTTAGTTTTAAAACTACGATTATGACAAAACAAGGAAGGTATCTCTAGTATTCCGTGATATATTAGTTTCTTGTCATTTTTTTATTTACCTTAAATTATCTTTACTTTACATTTCTAATTTAAAATATATATGTTAAATAAAGATTTTTTAAATAACAGATTTCATCTCGGAATATATTTAACTATTTTCAAACTTCAAGGTGATCCTACTGTGGAGCAGCACGCGCTGATTCTAAAGAGTTTTTAATAAATAAAATTATCCCATTACACTGAGAGCCAGCAACTAATTGCTAAATAACCAGTATTTAACCTAACGATAATATGTATTTGGGATTTTTAGAAAGCTTTTGTTTCCATTTGTACGTTTGGACTGGATTTTTTTAAAATAAAAACAAAATGTTCTACAGATGGTACATTAAATGTTAGTATTTATTATATTATCTTCATTAATGTAATTGTTATGTACTTATAAGAACAATTAGTTTTAGTTAGACAAAGTTAAGATATAATTTTAAATATATTTATTTTTTGTTTTACACACACAACCTTTTTTTTAATTTTTTTGTTTCTCTTTCTCTTTTTTTTGTTACAATGAAAGCGAATTCTTTGATATTCTTTGTAATATAACTTACTAGCTCCTGAAACACAGGTTTCTAGTTCAGGAGCTAGGGCTGTGTAAGATTGTACCAATGTATTTGTTTTTCAATAAAGACTTTTTTTTGTTAGTATATATATTTAAAAAAATCACATGAAATACTTGAAAAATCCCACCTAATTACCCATCTAATCGTTATAAGAGCTTTCGCAGATGCACTAGAATTGAAGTTATGGCCTATTTAACTTAGTCGTATTATAGCATTCCATTGTAAACCTTATTGCACTGTTAATAGCGGCTAAGATTAAAATATATTTCTAATGAAAATGACTCAGAAAACTGTGGCGTCATATGATAAAAGGTATTATGATCCTTATCATCAGGAACATACGGACGAGGTAGGGAATCTCCCTTAGGTGTAGGTTCCCCATACATTGTACCTGACCTATTTAAGT
Organism: Boloria selene; assembly: GCA_905231865.2. Taxonomy (NCBI): domain Eukaryota; kingdom Metazoa; phylum Arthropoda; class Insecta; order Lepidoptera; family Nymphalidae; genus Boloria; species Boloria selene. The sequence goes on from HG993156.1 coordinate 3,673,720, forward strand.
TGTCTGTGTTATAATTTATTCAATTATGAACCGTATCAACTGTAACATAAGAGTCATAGAATAAGTATTGTGGGTGACTCGTCGAGTGCCATGAGATTTCTATTGCAAGGGAGTATTTGTATGGAAAGCTGGGTGAATGTATTTTTTAATGTAACGTGCACTGGAAATAATTTTGTCGTCTTTTCATAGCAAAAATATACAGTCTCAAAATAATTTACTTTATTCTATAATAAACGAAATAAATGAATAATATGAGATTTCTAATTTATTAATTTACTAGCGACTCGCCCTCGCTTTGCTCGGGCTCTTCCCTAGATTAAGCACAGGCAAAGCCGCGGGATCTGCTAGTTATGCATATAAACCTTCCTCTTGAATCACTCTATCTATTAAAAAAACCGCATCAAAATCCGTTGAGTAGTTTTAAAGATTTAAGCGTACAAAGGGAATAGGGACAAAGAAAGCGACTTTGTTTTATACTATGTAGTGATAAAGATTGTTTAGTTTTTTGTATTATCTGTATTTATGAGGTATATCGTAGTGGTTATTTTATTTATATCCACGTATTTGTTTTTGTATGTACAGAATGTAATATTACTATATTTTATTAATTACATTTTTACAGCAAGAACCGTTTAATACAGTATAGTCTAATAGAGTATGAACTCAGTAACCATTGTTACTTATAGTAGTAACACTCAAGCCCAACTAAGCAACAAATGATAACTATGTAAAAAGTATCACCATCATCAGCCCTTTTCAACGTCCTACTGCTGGGCACGGGCCTACCTTAGTACGAAGGGGATCAGGCCATGATGGCGGACTTCACATGTCTTTCGAAAACTTACTAGGTTTTCTCAGACGTGCAGGTTTCCTCACGATGTTTTTCCTTCACCGTAAGACAAGTGGTAATCATGATAGAAATGATTCGCGCATGAAAATATCAAAGGTGCGAGACCCGGATTTGAACCCGCATCGCTCTGTTATCCAAGCGAATGCGTTACCGCTGGGTTAACACTGTCTGCAAAAACTATATTTCATCACTATTTTCCAGCAAAATCATTTGAAACTAGAAATTTTGTTTCGAAACCTGAACCATAATGTTTCCATATGAATGTTTTCATAACAATTGCATAGAGCAGTTATAATTGTGATAAAAGACATGTAAAGTCAATTTACAGGCTTAATTCGCTTGAAGCGTTCATGCAGTATGCACCAACACTGACCTAGTTTAGGGCTAAGTCAAACGAGAGTGAAGCAAACAATAAAATCCCATTAGTAACGCGGTTTGTCTTTATTACCACCGGCTATTTGTCATAGAAATTTAGTATGGGAGTAGGATTTTTAAAGCGAATCGTAATTTATCAATAGTTTTAATATATATTTTATAGAAAATACGTATTATACAATTGTTTATTTCATATAATAATTAAAAAAAAATCTTGTAGTCGTTTTTTTAATTATCAACAACATGCTCTCGCTTCGCTCTTTGAGGACTTATTTCATGCATGTATTTTAACTAACTTACACACTAACGACTAACATACATACGTACAAACTTTCGTATAACTTACATATAGTTAGTCCGGTTGGTGACATTTGCTTTATTATACATATATAAGTACATTATACATACATTACAAAAATATACACTTATTGTGAATGTAAGAATACTCAATTGCTTTTATTAATGTGAGAATTAGATGACGTAAACAACTTCCACATATGTTATGATGTACCTATGTAGTACCTATATTTTTAATAATGAAATGTTAATGAAACCTTGAAAGCGTGTATATTATCGTGCGTTTGCTAATTTTATTATAGACCGACACCGAAAAAGAAGTACCTACTCCATTCCATTAATGGGGAATTTGTATTGAAAGATGTTCGTACTTTAACGGTGGTGCCATATAAACTATACACAAACCTCCACTATTATATTGCTCGGAATAATAACTTCAAGTTATCCTGAACTCAGTACAGACCTATTGAGTTAGGCAGCTGTAAATCATTATCACTACAAATCAAATTAATAAATGCAAAGGTTTAAAATTATGTTTAAGTTTTATAGAAATCTTTTGAAGCGAAATTGCATAAAACCATCTTACACTATTCCTATGAGATTGCTTTGTCAATAATATGTTGGAAACTAATACATTGGTCACATACCAGTGATCGAGGCGTAACGTAAGTTATTGTATGTTATGAAAACACTACATTTTGCTATTGGAGGTACCGTTAAGAACATTTCTTAATAGAACAAGTTTCTTGAAATTATACCTTCACATTACGAATGCATAAACAAATACTCTTCTAAATTCTTCAATAAAGGGATCACTTAGTGATGTCATCGTATTCATACATATCTTTAATAGATGACAACTTAGTCAACGTTTTGCCATCGTCCGGTCATTGAACCCGCGACATCTAAATAAAAGCGACAATTGTTATGTACACATAGCTAAAGTTTGGTAAACCTCGTAATTTAATGAAAATCTCGTATTTTACTTATTTACTTGCAACTAGCGAGTAGCAGTCGTTTCCCTCGAGTGTGTCCCTGAGTACATATCAGTACCTGTGATTGCTGATCTTAGTCTATTAGTCTACTTGTCAACTAAATCCACAAAGCTGTTTCAGCATGATGAAGTAACAAATAAACACACATACAAACTTTTATAATTATAATAGTATTCCGATAGTCCTAAAATTATATTTTTTTTCTTTTAAATACCATCAAAAATTGAAAAAGTATCGAAATAATTTAAATTTCTAAAGAAACTTCAATATAATTGAAGTTAAGGTACGCATAGTTATCGATAAATGTTAACAACCTATAGAAGTGGAAGCCATTAATCAAAACGACACAGACCGAGTAACGAGTTTAAAGAAAGTGTCGCGCTAGGTGCGACTTTAACGCAACAATAAATAATAAACTTTTCTTCATCGATTTTATAGTAGAACTTTTTTCAACACAAATATTTGAATAAAATATGATGTATGTATTGTAAAATATCTATGAAACAGATAATTATGAAAAAAAAAACAATATAAAGAAAATTTTATAATAAAAAATTGGCGTAATTTAATTAAGTTCAAAATAAACAATGATTATATTTATCAAAGCATATAAATACAGTCATTGTCGTTCATAGATTCTATGACGATATAACCAGTTTATTAGTGAAAGAATTTGAAACAGACTACTTATCGAAATTACTTTGAATAATTGAAGACTGCTCTTGTACTATGATTAAATAGAATTGAAATAATAAACTATTATTAGGTTAATTAGTATTAACCAATTCTATACAACTATTTAGTTGTATAGACTGATACAAGGCAACATCTTGAAATCTATATGTTTAATATAAGATAGTAAATAGTTAATTATAAGTTCTAGTTAAATATAAAATATGCAATTAATGTCACTGGCACTACGGGACAGGACGAAGTCACGTTCTCGACACAATTTACTTCATCTATATTCATCATTCTTTTCACGCAAACTCAGCTTTACATTAATATTAATCGTATTTAATAATAAATATTAATATACCATCTGAATTTTGTAATAAAGTACGGTTTTGAGTAAAAAACACATGTCTGTATCAATTATACTAGAAACATAATCATAAAGTACAAGTATTAGTGCACATTAAATTTTAAACAACAACCCAGTTTTTAAATGCTCAGAGAAATACTTACAGTTTATCCGGCTCAAAGGACCAACTTGAAGACTTGTAATAATCCACGAGATGGCTAGGCGCCATGAACTTTGTAGCAATTGTAAAATGTAAAACACTGTGTGAAACGAGAATTCTGCTATTTTGAGGCGAGTTGCGAAATTTTCTGCTACGTACCTGCAAATAATAATAATAACAGTTAAATATGTTACAAAACCAACAAGGTTTACTAATTTAGAATAAAGTTTTATACATTACGCGTCTAAATTATAACTAATGTAGTTTAAAAACGGTTACAACTGTAATATCACCGTATATTACTGTAATATTGTAGTAAGTATAACAGATGAAGGCTTTGGAAAACAAAAATTTCATTAATATGATAATAAGACATAGAAGTTATTTAAAATACAAATCCATAATTCATTCACTTCTTAAGAATCGTAACATCATCATTATTGGTTTTAGCCCTCAAATACGAGACGACTGTAAAGTATCTTCTTTTGATTTATGAGGTTTGCTCATTCAAATGTATTCAGAGGTGAATGTAACGCGTCATTTCATTGAGTTCTCAATCTAACACTTATTGATGTCTTTCTTCATTTAAAAAGAATATAATGTAAATTCGAGACGATTTATACTAGCCACCGGCCATCCGCAACTGCACTCCTAGTTATTAAACGGCACTTGAATAATTCATAACATGAGGGTAGATCGAAATAACTTCGTAAGTTTTATTGGCGTTCAGTGCAATAAACTTTAAACTCTATGGTACACCGAAAAAGTCCAATTTGGCACAATTTAAATAAGATTTTTAGGACTGTATATCTTTAAGAATAACCTTAGGGATTGGAAATCAAAGGAGTTAAACGGTAAAGGGAATCTTAAAAGCGTTGACTATTGACTTTTTAGGGGTTGTCACCTGCTAGGATATTGTAAAGTATTTATTAACATAAATTTTCCTGTTAAAACTCGTTTAATTATTTTATTCACTAATTGTTATAAAAAGTAATTTAAAATATTGTTAGAAGTGAAAAGAAGCTTTGCAAACTCAAAGAGCTTTTCAGTTTTATTATTTCACACAAACGATTCTTTAATGTTTTTGAGGCATAAAAATAAATTAGCCTAAAATAATTAGAAAAGGTTTAAAGGAAAGATATTCTAGAAGTCCAGGTTCCAATTTATTCTTTTGTTTAACTCTTACGCATAATAAAATTGTAAAAGACATATCACAAAGCGTTTGCCTTTTCATGGAAGTGTCAGAGAACCCAAAGTAATTAAGCTAAATACTATAATTCAGGAGAAGTTAGAAAAGATTCCGGCCAAAGAATTAGGGGCCTTACGGGTGGTTTACATAATAAAACAATGGTGGGTGTACTTACAACGGGGAACACCCCTCTTTTTGGGTGATAATACGTTATTTGACGTGAATTATGTGAATTATTCGCGTTAAAACGACTCCGACCACAAAATTTTAATAATGAATAAAAACATCCCTTTAAAATGTAAATTTTTAATTAGGATGGCGTCGCGGCACCAACGCTTCTGCGTTTACGTAGATGCTAGGTTTTTATGGTTAAAGTCGGAATTTCATACACTTCAAGCACTTAGCTTTTAAAGCTCGAGATAGTCAGATTACAAGAAACTATGAATTAATGCATCAAACGGCAAATTAAAGAGCTCATAAAGTGCACATGCTTAAGTTTGTTAATTTAACTTTTAGTTTCTACAAACTAGAAAACTTCGATTTTATTATAGTTTACCTTAAAGGATTGCTCCTTCTTGCAAAGTTTGTTAAGAGTAATAAAGGGTAATGCTCGAGCGCTTATTCTAGCCATAGTTAAAAACAGCTTATATGTTTAGGTATTTTTAGTACTACACATTATTACTTAAAAAAGTTAAGTTTTTAAATGTTTAAAAAATGTATAGTAAGAAGAAAATTTGGTACTATGTTGTTAGTAATATTTGAGAATAAAAAATGTTTTTTATTGTTTATATCCCGGAACTGAAGGAAATTGAGCAAATCGAGGGCGAATTGCTAGTCGTTTTGGTAAATTGGTGACATACAGTCACTAAGTTTGTTATATTACTTTACTATAGAAAAATTTACAAGATTTACTTGAAATTCTAATGGCTTTTTAACAAGTACGTAAATTCACGATCAAAAGGCTAGTTTGGAATAAAGTAAGCAGCTGCTACTAGGTAAGGTAGTTGGTACAAGTATTATACTGTTGAATGAACAAATTATAATCAATTGAAATCAATGTAAACGCTCAAGTAGAACGTTTAATTCAATCCTTTTAAGTTCATAGCGCGTGTAATAAATATAAGGCAGTGAATGAGAGTTATCAAACCAGAAACACCTCAATTATTATTCAAAGGGAAGACAAATAAGTCGGTTACATAATAATGAGGGTGCTCAAGCTGATTAAATCCCACTGCTGGGAAAAGACGGTATACTTTAGTAGAATATTAGAAGACTTTCAAGTACTATATTATATATTTCATATAATTTATGGTAATAAAATTGAAATACATAATTGTTCGTTCGTGAATATTAGAAAAAAAATTAAATGTAGCGGCAAAACGGGTCAACAAAAAGTCCTTTTCAAACAAACAAGTTAAAGCAAATTGAAAAAGCGTCATCCTTTTGTCTGCGAAGCCTAAAATCGATCTACCATCATTTAATAATATTTCTATAAGAAAATCACCCCTTCCACTCGAGACACCGCTTTATGTCCTTTGTTCTTAAAGGGACAAACTTTTGGTAATTAAATTTTTATATCCTCTTTTCGAGTTTTTATTTAACGACTCGGAATATTTTTAAAGGGTTATGACAAAAAGAGCTGTTACGAAAGTGATGACATAAACGACTAATTAGGTGCTTTTCTTGGAGTCTCTTGAAACTTGTAATTAAGAAGTGCGTACCTAAAGGTATAATAGGTAGGTAGGTTGTACTACGTCAAGAGTAAAGCTTTGTGGGTAGTTATGCAAATTTTTGTGGCATTGTTTTGTATACCGAGAAAAGGTTGTTGTTCATATATGTGGCATAATATTTCTTTTTAAGCGATATTTTCTTGGTTCTTGACTATAAATAAAAACTATTTTTATAATATAGATACATAAAAGTGAGAGAGAATGCAAGAAAAATGTAATTAATAACACATTAATGCAATAAATCTGCTACATCTCCCCAAGGAAGCTGTAAATATTGTAGATTTATACAGAATGTTCTGTGGTAACTCTTACTTTTGTCATTAAGAAAACGAGTTCAACTTAACTCGTAAAATAACCCGAAATTCACTCCGTTAATATAAATAATTGTTTCATCATTGAAATTTTCAATATGAAATGTGACGCCATCAGAAAACATTACAAATGCTTACGTTTGTATATGTGTGCGGCTATGTTTAATTTTTTTAAGCGAAATACTAAATATATTTCTTATAAAAAAAAGCCTAAGTAACTGCCTATAATATCAGCAGCTTATAGCATCATCTGTAAGTAAAAGCTCCGCAAAATCGGAGATTAGCTGGAACAGCAAGACAGATAAAATTTTAGAAAATGCGTTATCCTACTTATGTAGGTACCGTATACACTTTCATAAGCATTAAGCAAAAGGTTGTTATTTTGACATTACAACAAACACTTCAATTTATTTATAAGCAAAGATTAAGGTCAGCTAGAGCCGGAGCTAAGTAAAACGAGGGCAAGTCGCTAGTCAGTCATTATAATAATAAAACACTTGGAATTAATAAAAATTGAAGCACACATAATATTTTATACGATAATCCTTTATTTGCAATTAATAACCGGAGGAAGTAGTTACCTAGCGGTCGACGGTCGGAGCCTACCTTTAGAGTCGAATTAAAAAAAGTTTCGATGAAAAGGCTCGGGATGAAACTCATCGGCATGTACCTAGGAGGAGAATATTAATATTGAAATGAGGATACGGTATTAGGTAATCAGACGATACGCTTATCGTATACGATATTTTTATTAGGTGATTCTGAGGAGAGATGAGTTTTGTATCCGTTTTTAATGTGTTATCTTTTACGATTGTATATTATATCGAAGAGATTTTCTTTATGATATTGCTATTTGATTTCAGTAGTATTATATTCTAATAAAACAAAATATATAGTTAATTACACTCTACACTACTGTCTCAGGTGCGAGAAATGGAGATTCGATTATAGTATAAACCATTATTACAAAGACTTACTTAAACTGATACCTATCATACTAAGCTGATAACTAAATAAGATAAGTTCTTTTTAATTTATCTCGTAAATCTATAGAGTATACGTATATTATTAAAAACCAAATATTTATTACAAAATTGATTTTATGCTTTACTGATCACTAGCGACACGATTTCCCTTTTCTTATGCCTAGTGATTTTTTGCAATATACATAGGTGTGCAACTAAGTTCCCGGGTTTCACATATAGATGCCGTTAGCGATAAATGTAGTCGACGTACATGTCTGAAATCGTATTTTTTTACTAGCTTGGACATCTAGTAACAATAACCAGTGGTAATATCAACAAGTACCGCAGCGTACAAATATTTTTTTTAACGAGAAAGATGTCGAATTTAGTGCCAAATAAACGGCATTTGCGGGAAGTTTTACTTTTCAACTTCAACTTAAAAAAAAATGCAGCTGAAGCACGTCGTTTGCTTGAGGAGGCCTACGGCGAACACGCACCATCAAAAACTACCTGTGAAGAGTGGTTTAAACGCTTCAGGAGTGGTGATTTCGACATCGAGGACAAGGAGCGCTCCGGTAGACCAAAAACAATTGAGGACGCCGATCTGCAAGCGTTATTGGATGTAGATGACACACAGACACAAGACCAACTTGCGGAGGCATTAAACGTGACTCGCCAAGGTATTTCCAAACGTTTACATGCTATGGGAAAAATTTTAAAGGAAGGAAAATGGGTGCCGCATGTGTTGACTGAGAGACAGATGGAAAATCGAAAAACCACTTCCGAAATTTTGCTTTTGCGGTATGAAAGAAAGAGTTTCCTTCATCGGATTATTACTGGCGATGAGAAGTGGATATATTTCGAGAATCCCAAACGCAGAAAATCGTGGGTTTCCCCTGGCGAAGCATCAACATCGACGGCACGGCCAAACCGCTTTGGAAAGAAGACAATGCTTTGCGTTTGGCGGGATCAAAAAGGTATCCTGTACTACGAGCTGCTGAAACCGGGTGAAACTGTCAATGGGCATCGCTACCGACAGCAATTAATCGATTTGAACCATGCCTTGCTCGAAAAACGGCCAGAATGGAACACAAGACATGAACGAGTGATATTGCAACACGACAACGCACCGTGCCATCGCAGTAAAATTGTCCAGGACACCATCAAAACGCTGAAATGGGATCTGCTACCGCACCCGCCTTGTTCCCCGGACCTCGCCCCTAGCGATTATCACTTGTTCCGTTCGATGGCGCATGGCTTGTCTGGGCTACACTTAACTAATTACGAGGAAGTGCAAAATTGGTTAGATGAACGGTTTCAGTCCAAAGACGAGACCTTTTATCGTCGCGGTATCCATGTATTGCAAGAGAGATGGCAAAAATGTGTAGCTAGCGAAGGGAGATATTTTGAATAAACAATTTTTTGTATGTATCTTGAAATTTTCTATTTTTTATTGATCAAAAAAACCCGGAAACTTAGTTGCACACATAATAATAAGTACCGTTGCGTATTAGAATTAGATACCTGCGTTGCTATTTTTCCGAACTGACATTGAAATTAAGGTTGTTCGAAAAATAATTTTAAATATAGTAGTTCACATTCAAATAACACATTACTTATATACTAAAAGCATATGCATTTGTATTTCTAACTATGTAATACAGTTTAATAACTAATAAATTTCTTTAATTAAGTTTAAAACAAATATCCAGTCATTAACAGAGATTAAAGATTACCAAAGAATAATACAAAAAATAAAATAATATTATAAGTTTAAAATATTGCGAATTTATAACAACAAAACAAAGTAACACTATAATCGCATTAAAACCAGTCAGCAGACGTATACTATCGCTACACTGACTAGGCACCGTCTCGTCATTACGCACGAACATTCATATTTTCATGCTTCCTGACTTCGCTTTCAGTGCAATCCGCCTAAATCCCCTCTCATCAAAAACTTTTATTCCCGCCTTTTCATTCTTCTAACATCTATAGTCTAAATGAAGAGTGATTTGAGAATTGCTCCCGCGCTCTCTACTTGTTAGGGATTAAGGTATCCTTTTGTGGAATACAGTAGAATGTGCGTTTAATCTGCACGAGCCCACGCCTGGTTGGTTTTTTATAGGAATTTTTATTTTTATTCGAGATAATCTCAGAGCAATTTTGGCGATACGTTGTTAAATGTACAAATTGCATTGCGTCTCAAGAACGATGGGGGAAAGACTTGTATTATGAACGAAATAGGTTTCGTATTATCAATGTTTTCGATGAGTTATTTATAGGTAGAGGATGTATGGACAACGTTTGTATTATTGACTAGCAAGACTAGACTCATTTCGCTCATTTCTAGTAAAAAACAAAAAGAAATCTAGAACCGTACATTTTTACTGTGTGCCATGCAGATCCGTGTATTTGTCGATCCGCAAATTATAAGGTACTATATAATACTAGTAGGAATGACAAGTTAATTGAATATACAAATTTTTATGATACATAAACTAAGGATACAAAAAATCAACAATTATACTTAATATTATAAGCATGAAAGTTTACACGGACGTGTTTAAAACTTTTTCACGTAAAAGCAACTGAACGGATTTTGATGGAACTTTATAAATAATATAACGTCTTCAAAAGCATATAAATTGCATGAGAAAACGTTAGTCATTGATATGTACCAGTTATATTCCTCGTAGTTTAGCTAGGGAGTTAAAGAGCCGAGTGCTAAATTGCAATAACAAATGCTGTGCAAATGCTATAACAATAATATTACAAGCACTTATAAAAGGCTTCTCATATAATAAAATGCTTAACACTTGTAGGCGTTTAGTACATAACGATTATTTAAATGTAAGGCAAAGTATGAATATAAGGTATATTATTATTTCTTAAAACGTACCCATACAAGGAATAAATAACAAATATCATTATAAAACTTTGAAAACATTATAACTTCTATTGTAGGCAAATAAATTAGTAAGGACCGCAATTTTCTCATTGTAAAAAAGGTGAAGGGTGGGAAACTTCTGAAGCACTTAGCTGAATACTTTGATTATTCAAAAACAAATAAACTTTGATTACTTAAAATATTAATTGAAAATCTATTTCGAGATTGTTAATGTCAAGGGAGTTGTGGTTGTATAAATTTTTAATGGATAATGATCTGGATTTTAATGATATCGTTTCGGTGTTATCTTCACTCTTCCTTCTTTGATGTAGGAAACAAAGGGATCAAAGTGATTGACTCCACTTCCGTTTGTGTAAATAGGTGTGGTGGGTAAACTTCTCTACAGCCTTCATTACAATACAGAGGGTGACAAATATCTGTGTAGATAGCTGCCTCTGTGGTGTAGTAGCATGTATGACTGCATATCCCGAGATCCAGGCTTCTATTCCCAGGTCAGGCCAAGTTAAGTTATTGAGAATATCGAATTTTTAATATTGAGAAATAATAAAAATTCGCTATTTCTACTATTACCTAACGATGTAATAATAAGAGTTGGAATTTTCATTATAATTTTCAAATAGAGGTATTACATTAATAAAAGGAACTAAGGCGGAATAATCTCAACTTATGAAAAGGCATAGTATTTACATACTGAAGCGCTTACGACGCGACACCGCGTCGCCAAGATTATTGAAAGTAGAACATATTATGCAAAACTAAGTACTAAAATAAGTACTAACTGACTACAAATTGCCAATTTTATTAAAATAATAAAAATTAATACTAAAAATGTTTATAAATGAAATTTTTTCAGATTTTGTCGCGGATTTATTTTGATTTCAATTGCTTTACAGCAATCAGGGCCACGGAAAAATCTCTCGCGCGTAAATCTAACAAAATATGAATAAAAAGTTTGTTGAAATAGAAAAAAAAATATTCATTACCTAATTACAAATATTATGATACGGATTGTAATTTAATCCGTATGATAGAAACATGTGTGCCTTTTATTGATTAAATAAATTTGACTCTTAATTTAGTGAATATACAACAATCGTAATGCAAATGCTACGAACTAATTTCTATTGATACTACTACTAATTTCTATGGATACTTTGAAAGCCAACAAAGTTTAAAAAGTTTAATATACATGCCTTAAATACAGGCGATATTTTATTAAATGGGTAAAATATCTAGCTCTATAAATATAAAAGAAAAATTATGAAACCTTAACAGGTATTTTCCGAAGTCTCTCGAAAATGTCGCCATATCAATTTTATTTTGTTATATTCCATTGTACCATAAACATATTTTATTTGGAAATATTATACTTTCTCGTTCAAAACGAACGAACACCTAGAAATAGACGAAACTCAACCACCATGCATTCACATAAAGTCTCCAATAAGCATAAATATAACGTGATATGATATAAAGCCGCGCACACACTGGCAGACATATCGAGCTGCCTTAGGTTCGTCTATTGACGCAGCCCCGTCAAGCGTGGCTCCCCGTGAGATAAGTAACTAGGGTTGCCACTCAATTTTTTTGCATTTTATAAAGAAATACAATATTTAGTAAATCATGTCATCATGGAATAAAACATTTGAAGTCTTTATATTTTAACAATTTATGTATTATAAATATTACATTTATGTACTCATAATGTTTTTATCTAAGCATCTAAAAGTATACCATAATATAGTAATCGCCGGTTATATCAATTCAAAATACAATACTATGACTAACTCTCGCATTAGCGAAAAGATAAAATATCTAATGCATTACGAATTAAACGCAGAACCAAACTAAACTTCCTATGATCTTAAAATTATAATAACCAAATAATATTTAATATTGAGTTAATTTATAGATGTTGGCAACCCTAAATAGCAATCTATGCGGCTGAGATCCTGAGACGCTGTAAGCGCACTACATAAGTTCATATTTTGAACGCGGTGACGTCCTCACTTAAATATTACCACTTGAAATATCTTGTTCTTAGCAAAATTTATATCTGACTGCAGCGATACGTCTAAATAAGACCAGTATTTATGTTTCTTTAAGATAAAATTAGTATGTAAGATATAATAATAATAAATTAGTATGTATACTTGTTACATTCGCATTTGTAAAGCCAAAATAAAGTGTACTAATACTACAAATACATAAAAAGTGGGTAAAGAAAAGTTATGCAATATCATTATGAGTAAAATAATCGCTTTATGAAAATCGGATATGTTTGATAAAAGCTTACATAATGAGATGCGGTCTTAAAATAAAAGTTCGCCAACTTATTCTTAAAGCAAAAGATATCGATTTCTAATAACCCAATGCGAAAAGTTTATCCTACCAAAATATTACTGCTCGTAAAAATGAAATCCATGTTTGGCTAGTTAAGAGTTATGAATCAACAAAACAAACTAACTGGAAACACGGAAAACCTATCAAGCTGCTTTGAAAGTCAAAATTCAAAACGCTGTGTGTTTAATATTCCTACGATTCGTTTTTAGATCTCTGCATATTTATACGGTTCTAAGGAAAATTTTGCCAAATTTTTGAGTAAGTACTTATCGTAAGTGTAATAAAACATTAGCTACAATTTACATAATATAGTAAAGATTTTTAACGTATTTATCTGTATGCCTGTCTGTGGCAACGCGACGTATCGTCCAAACGAATAACCTAATTTTAATTTAGTTTTTTTTTTATTTTGATTGATGTCATCCAGAGTTAAATAACCAATGCTGTGGATGGATCGAGAAAATCTGTTCAGCCTTTTCATAAGAAGAAAAAAGTAAACATCAAGACTGATAGTCTTCTGATAGATATAAAATATAACTTAGCAACCTATGTTATAAATAAATAAATAAACTTACCTCTTGCCCAGTTTCGTTCGCTAAGTTGTCTATTATATCCTATAATAATAGTTTTCTCAAATCAAATCAAACGTAAAAAATAACTTTTCAAATCTGATCCCGAGAGTAATCAAACAATAAAAATGATTTCAATTTTAATATTTCAATAAAAATAGAAAAATGATTTGCATGAATGAATATTGAATCTGTGACCCATTAACGCTAACACTAGTTCGATGACTACTCCACAAATAGGCATTGGATGGTTTTATCAATACAAAGCTCGAAATATACAATTTCAAACGGCTCTGTGGAAAATAACTACATGGAGCATTACTGTCGCACATTGTTTTCAAATAATCTTTTTTAACCAAATAATCCTTGGAGTATTCCAAGCATCTACCAAACGAAATACAGTACTTTTGTTCGCTACGTTTTTGTTCGCTTATTTTTGATATGAGTTTAAATTTTATATTAAATCGTATTTCTAAGGTAAAATCTATACTAATGATATTAAATAAACGAAAACGTAGGTGGGTTCGGTTCCGAGATGAGGTAACTAGTTATTCATAAATGCGTTAAGTAAAAAAATCGACTTTTCGACACTTATCTTAGTTTGTATGGAGAAGCAATGATTAAGTAAGGGATATAAGCGTACCTAGGAATGAACCCGTAGGAGACTGAATCAATAGTACCTACTTATTATAGAAAAACATACAAACATAAATATTTCCATTTCCTTAAACTCCCTTTGCTCTATTTGCTTTACATATTGTATGAATCACCCCTGAGAAAAGATAAACAGGTACCTACGTACTATTCTTAATCTCTCTCATGTCCGCATAATTGAGATGCTGTCACACAGCACGCACTGATTCTTAAAATAATTTTCACCGAAAGCGTGCAACAAAGTACGGTATTATTATATAATCTCAATTTCACACAAAAGAAAATGGTTGAAAATAAATAACTTCTTCATCGGTAAAATGAAAAAGTGCCGTTTTAGCTCTTAGATTATAAGCTTTCAACGTTTAAGTGAATTAGTTGGACGAATAAGATTGAACTGAACATCTGGATTTAAGAATCTTACAAAGTAACTTTGATTCTTAAATACGGTAAACCATTATCGCTTGAGAATAAATCCGGGTCACGACTTGGTTCAGGAAATCGTCTTTTGAATTACGGACTGACCGTCGCATCGGTATCACGTCGAACCGGAAACTTAACTTATGCTTTCACGTCAAAGTGTTAAGAAAGCCACTTTTCGGAATGGAAGAAAATGTGGAATAACACTCCCTTACACGCTCACGTATCACGCAGCCATTATTCAACTGGACCTTGGGATATTTATCAGAAAAGTCTATCGATAATATTAAATTCTAATTCATTTCTTTTGAGCACATTTATATATCCAACTAGTGACTCACCCTCGCTCCGCTCGCGTTGCTCCTAGATACATTTAACTGTTACTGTAGATTATTCAGAAACTAGATATTTTTTGTGGTATAAAGTCCCCTATACAAATTGAGAGTGACGTGGACAATATTGACCCGAATAATAGTTATCATCATAAAAAATTAAATCGAAATCAGTCCAGTGGCTTACTCGTGATGCGGTAACAGGCAGACAGATGAAAATTCTAAAAACTACAGATTTGGTCACTGTCTCGTTAAAATAACTATTGCAATTATTAGACTTTCTAAAAATATTCAATTAGAGATTCGACTAAGTCTGCAAGTAAACTGTAAGTGAGTGTGACTGCATCACGAGAAAACTACTGGACATATTTTGATGATATTTGGTATGATGATAGCAGATTATCCAGGTCAATATAGAGGATACTTTAACTGCAGGAAAATATTACATTTCTGAAAAATCTATACTAACAGTTAAAAAGTATATAGAATACGAGCAGAGCGAGGGTGAGTCACTAGTGTTTTATATGTACTTAATATTACTAGCTAAAACAAAACAGTAACATCGTTATCCTGGAAATACGAGTTTATAGAGACATTATTTAAGCAACTACACAATTCAACCGTTTAAATCTTGAATCTTAGAATATTGGCTCCACTACAATTTAATCTTAGATCGAACTTACTACCAATTTCCATCACCAGTGAACTGTGAGCGCTGACACTGGCAAGTGTTCCAATTCGTCACAAAATAGACTAGAACACAATATCCGTCAATTGAAAAGCTTTAAGAAAAGAAAGTGATAGAAATCTTTTTACTTTAATCCTTAACTGGGTTTCACAAGGAGTTTTTACGCGCAAATCTAAATTGGATATTTTAATAGGTCCTTCTTAGAGGTCTGTATTATTTTTTATAATACCTAAGGGATATAGCTAGAAATAACGGTTAACAAAAAAGATTTTCCTATCATCTGAATTGTTATTCAAATACACTTAAGTTACGAGTATAAAGCAACAGTTGTTTGAGTGATTATGTGTCGTTAACTACGTACTTTACTCTGTAACTAGTGACTTAACTGATTTTCATGAAATTCTATATTGAAATTGCATATTATATAGTTACTCGACCTTCTTTTTTGGAGTCGGATAAAAATATTTAACTAAACATAGTCTATATACATAATAGACTACACTCGTGTTCAATTGGCACCCAGGCACTTGATTAGGCTGCTTAATTCGATAAGCTGTGACATACTCAACAAGAACGAAGTACGGCCAATATTTTCGTACCAAAAATTGTATTTGCCGAGTTGAAGTACGCCCTATTAAATTAACTATAGGGTCGGGCTGTGGTAAATGAATTCGTTGATATAGTGGTTGTTGAGAAGTAAAGAAGTGCGAGAAATATATGAAATAAAGCTTCCATAATAAATTGATATTATAATATAGATTATTTTTCCTTAAAATATGTTTTTTTTAGTTCATTCAAAGTAATTCGTTAGTTCTAATTCAGACAGTATTTAAATTAATATCTTGTACGTAAAACATTATAATAAAGCCCTATATGTTGTAGTACAAAAACTACAATTTCTATGCAGACAGACAAACATTTATATAAACAATGTTATAGATCCGTGGTAAGCTACGAGGCTTGTGTAACGGATACCAGATAGTTGATACACTACATAAATATATACTGTATGTTATAAATATAAATATATGTATGTTATAATACACGTGACTGGAGTACAAACATTGTTGCTCAACAAATGAATGCCCCCAGCGTGACTCGAATCCACTACCGCTGACACAGCAAGTAGGATCTCTAAAACCAACGTGTTTCTATAATATTATAATAGAAAGTAACACAATTTTAAGAATAATATATTCCAACCAGTACAAATGCAATACTTGTTCTGAAACAAATAACTACCGTTATTCTTATGAGGTCGAGCGCACCAATTTAACAAAGGGCAATTATCTGATCGTAATCACTTTGATTTATAGATGAATATTATAACATTTTTAGGATTATTGCTGTCACTTCTGATATATTAGTGTTTGGAAATAAGACGTATATAATAAACGTTTCTGATGTAATAGCTGTGAATGGTTAACGATTAGTTTCATAATACAAGTGTTAAATTAAGTTTGGTTCAACCGAATTTTATAAAAATAACACTTTTTTATTATAGGTAAGAAAATCATTTTTTTGTCCACTGTTTATTTCTTACGTCTAATATTTCTTTTAATATTTATTACGCACACTTTATCATATTGGTAATAATATAAATAATATACATACTATTATTTTAATAAACACTTAAAATGATGCCATTTAAATATAATGCTAATGGGTCCATAATATTAAGTAATAAAATTCATCTACTTACTTCTGCTAGATTAAGCTACTAAGTTATCCTATTAAGGTATATAAAGACTAATCCTCACTGGAAAACTTATTAAAAAGTGTCTAAAATGATTCGTTTCTCAGAAAATTTACGTCGTAACAATATTGTAAATGTCAATTCTATTAAAATTAAATACAAATAATACTTTTACTTAATACATATAATATACTATGACTAGCCCTAGCTTTGCTCCGGCCGTTCCTGAGTTAGAACGGTTAGTGATTCCCATACAAAGTAAACAGATCTGAAATTCTGAAATTTTTCTTATATACTCAACGACAAAGGAGCATTTCGGAGTCGACAATATATTACTAAAATATGCCCTGAAACTATAACTATATATACTCATATAATTAATACAAAAAATATAATAAGACGTAATTACTCAAATAATTAATGAATGCAACCTGGCATGATTACTGAAGCCTATTCACTTAGCCATGGCTAATGAAGTATTTCAATAAAAAACTGCATCTTTACAAGCGACGCAACCCGCCCCCAATAATTGGCAGTCATGGCCGGCTGTAGACTGGTTTGGACGGTTTTTTTCTGACACGCTCCCTGCCTGCAAAACGTGAACGCTGTGACATTCAATCGCGAACTTCATTACTGTCCAGAACCTAAAACGAGTTTTCAATTTTTTACAATTTCTCTGTACCTACTTCAAATCGACAAACGCAAATGATTCTACACTACGAATTTTACTTGATATTGCTTAAATACGTATAATTGATTGAATTTCTGTTAATTTTAATTTAAGAGGAATCAATGTTATTGCAATATATCCTAAAATAATCTATAGCTATAGGCAAGTTTTCGAAACCGAGAAAAAAGAAAAAATATCAATAATATGAATCCTTTTGAAAGTGTCTCGGAAATACAAAATCCTACAACCTCTGAAAACAAAAGCAAAAAGGAGATATCTAAAGTAAAGGCAACATACAACTCTTCATACTGTACTGACGTTTGGAGAAACGACACCTGCCGAAGTAAATAAAAAAGCATAGCTGACAAAGGGTTCCGGAACGCAATTTCCACGTCCGCCACTCCCACTTGGATGATAGGGCTCGTACAGACATACGCACTACTAGTATTTCAAACTGAAGCTAATCAAAAATACATTTAATTGTAAATCAATTTTGCAACCCTCCATCGAGCGTAATTCTTCAAAGGACAGTAGCTTAAAAATATATTTTTGGTATAATTTAATTATCTCGTTTGTTAAAAGAATTTTAACGTTAAATTGAAGAAAATCAGAACTAATTACATATTTTAAATATGTTTAAGCATTTTTTTAATGTATTATAACCAAAGTCTAAAATTTTGTATCCCATATATGCACCTATTTTCATGAATGTACGCCCGTTCATTATTTACCTAATTTGACTAACAATTTCAATTTACGTTAAACAAAGTTATCGTATAAGGGACAAGCTAATAAAAGGCATGTCAAGTGTCACTGTACAGTACCCTTACTATTTCACGCTTCGGGCTGTATCGGCGATAGGCGTAGCTTTCAGATTTTTAGGTCAAAGCTTTTGCTTTTGTTCCCTGCGATTTGTTAGTTTCGCTTGACAAGATTCATTTAGGGATGTATCGTGGTCGAAACATTTTTTAAGGTTATATGTCTTAGCTCTAACAATGCACAAACATGTGTTTTAGAATATTTTTACAATATTAAAGTTTCAATACATTTACAAATAGTTGGTCTTAAAATTAAAAAGCGTATCTCCATCACTTATATGTTAGTGAACAATATACACCGCGTACCGTATAATATGCTAAGCATAGTTTAGTAATTATATTAAGCTTAACGTTTTAAAATAAAAGTTGAATAGTATAAGGTGAAATTAAAAGTTAAAATCATTTTAAGCTGTCTCGTTCATATTCAAATATTTAGCAATGAAAATAAAGTCAACATTGTACTAAAATTAGCTTTTCTACAAAATAACGTTTATAATATTATAATCGTTAGACTGTTTTACTCTCACTAAGGGTAACGACCTTATAGCGATGTGAAATTTTAAAACAACAAAGGTTTTTCTCATTAAGTGTATAGTGCAGTAATAAAAATAAAGAAAAAACTAAGGTTTTTCGTTCACAATAAACGTACATACAATACTTGTATATTAATATTAAGATAAATAAATAAATATGCTGGTAAATTTTTGCAACAGCGCGTTCTAGTTACGTGGTAAGCTACGAGGCTTGTATTACGGATACAAGATAGTTGATATACTACACATATACATTTTAAATACATTACATAATATAAATATTAACACCCATAACTAGAGAATCAACATTCGTGCTCAATCAAATGAATCAAATATGAATGCCCTTGGCGGGACTCGAACCCGCGACCGCTGGCGCATAAAGTAGGGTCACTATGATCTGAGCCAAATATGAAAATATATTATGCTGATCTTTTCAAAAGGTCGCTCATTAAAGCTGATAAGTCTTAAGCCACAATAAATCCATCTCGTCGGATATCTTTGAAATAGACGATTATTAAATTCAGTGCACTCCTAAGGGATACTTCGTCTATGTGCGAAACGAAGTCTCAACCTCATAATTTCCATACCACTTGCTAACAACAAATTTTCGTAAGCGAATATTTACTCTTAGAGATGTGGTGGAAAGACGAATATTGCGTATAGATATTTGAAAAGAAATGGTAAATGAACTCAGTACGTTTCAATATGGTAGCGCTAATATATTCAGCACGTGACCAACACGTGCAAATCGCTGTTAATAAATATAGTTCAGAGCAGATGTGAGGGGAGCTATCCTGATATTATTTTTGAAGATGACAACCGTTTATTTAGATTAGATAGTGGAATGTGCGCGTGTTAACGATCAAAAAAAATTTCAATTAGAGAGATATTTGTATATTATGAATAATACTTAACTTTAAACATAAAAATCATCTTGTTTGTAAGAATTCAAGTCTAAACAATACTAAAAATCAATAAAATTAACAACGATGTGAATACCAAGGCAGACGTAAACATTTCAACAGTAGAAGCAGAATCAAACGCGTCACTAGTTAAAAAATATTTACTAAGCCAAACGAAATTGTAGCGAATAAAAATCTTGATCCTTTTTCAAGTGTCAAAAAAGTCTCACGTTCTTTTGTCCAAACAATGACAGTTACATCCACATGGGACGCACTGAAAAGGGCACTGTATTTGCTCAGGCATGTGTTTGTTTTTCCCCGATTCCCCATCGCGGTTAATGGGGACTCGACTCGAGAGAAATAAACTCGTTTTCATTACCGGAGAGCGCTAGTGTCATAAAGTGGCCAGGCCTGAACTACTTGCGTTTATGCAAATCGTACCTAAATATGTTAATATTCGCCATGCATATTTAATGTCGTTCTGTTTGGGAAACTTAATGTGACTGTATTTCTTTCTAAATGCTTTAACAAATACCCGTATTTAATGTTATAATGAAGGATACGACTGAAAATAAAACGTCTTTAAAACTACTATTAGCATTTATAATGTTAGTAGTTAGCTAGAGTTTTCTACTAAGGTAGAAATAATAGTTGAAGAACTAAATATTTTTATTTATTCGAAGTTGTGGGTAACAAATAACAATGTTTCCAAACAAAATTCGATATTTCATTATTGAAATACAACAAAATCAGTCTCGATTCATTTGTATTTCTAATAAAGTTGTGAAGTTGCCTAGAAATTTGATCAAGTAAAAAGTTGTAAGTAAGGCACATCACATTGTATCGACACATGTATGTATATAAGCCGAACGAGTTTTCAATTACGTGGGTGAACGTATTGAATGGCAACATATAAAACATTAAAAGTTTATAAGAGTTGTTTTCAGTGGATATTTTCATTACAAAAAGCGCTTTTTTATAAGATATCAGCAATCACTTTAAAAGAAACCCTCTGTAAGATCTGTCTAGTTTTGACCTTTAAAGTATCAAATAGCTAAAGCTCTAAAATTTTTAACTTGAAATTCACAAATTAACTTTTTTTTTCTAAAAATTTTGCTTTATAACGAAATAAAACTACGAGACTTTTCCAAAGTTTTTTACAAGATACACTCGTAGTTGCACTATTTAATGACTAGTATTGCCTTATTATATTTATATTATCTTGGCTTAAAAGTGTTAAACTATATAGAAGTAAAGAGGCAGATTAAAGTCTTCCAAGGTATGATACTCGTATCACAGTTACTTATAAGCAGGACTATAAACTTGTTTTTTTACACAAAATATACCTACGTGCATTTTGCACCGTATTCATCTGTCGCGAATATTGGAAATTTCCTGAGTTAGCATCTTCAAAGTACCGTCATTTAATAACTGAGTCATGACTGACATTAAACGTTCGAGTGATTTTATCATCAAAAATAAATTGGTAAATAAGTGTAATTTCTTGCAACTTGTATGTAATATGTTCATCATGATCAAATTATTTTAATAACATGTAATTAACTGGAGTTTTATTAAAAACACGCTGATTAAATTTCAAGTTAATATGGCAAAATTAATTTATTAAAATTTAATATAATGTTATGGCTAAATATTATATTATATTTACTTTTTAAGTGTAATAATTATTATAAGATAGCTTGATAAATCATTCATATTCTTTCTCAGATACAAATGATCGTAAGCATTGACTCCGATCCGTAGAGGTAAGTAACCTTAACCGGTTATTTTCTCATGGGTGCTTCGAAAACTATGAGACGCTTTTTATTGCTCCAAATCGAACTTTTAATTTCAAGCTAGTTTTCTTACTGATAGCCGAGTCAATAACGATACTATTATGAACTCGAACTTTTGTAACGAGGCCGTGACTATCCGAGTAAAAGTATTTTCGAAAATATATGTAGTTGTTTATTTTTATCTAAGTTAACAAGTGTGAAGCTTTAGTTATAATGAGATTGAACGCGTTCAGCTTATTTGTAACAAAGAAAGTTAGTAATTCGTGTAAGTTATATTTTTATAACAATATCATATTTTGTTATTTGATAACAAATTTAT
Organism: Boloria selene; assembly: GCA_905231865.2. Classification (NCBI taxonomy): domain Eukaryota; kingdom Metazoa; phylum Arthropoda; class Insecta; order Lepidoptera; family Nymphalidae; genus Boloria; species Boloria selene. The sequence goes on from HG993156.1 coordinate 3,696,264, forward strand.
TTAATTTACTTCTTATATTATTATCACAACCAAAATACTTCATTTAATCGATTTAGTGTTAATATAGCTATATTTATTTAACTTTTTTTTTGAGAAATTAGCCCCTAGGAGAAATATGATCTAAATACAAATAAAAAAGGCAAAGACAAAGCAGTTCAATGCCTTTTCCTCTCTGATTGTCAGCTGATAATCTTTTTTTAAGCAGCTATTGGGTTAAGATTAATAAAGCTTTAGAGAAGCTTTAGTTTTATCAATCAAAAAAACTTTTTGTTTTTATAATGAATATGGTCGAATTTCCATTAACATTACTTAATATAATAAATATAACTTTTAATATATACATAATATACGTTTTGTATATCAACGTCAAAATGTAAACGTATATATAATAATTTAAAAAATATCCTACTGTTTATTATTATATGAACATCGTAGGGCTGTCGTTAAAGCCCTAACAAGTCGCAACTAAAGACATAAGCGCCTTATAGATATTACCTCTTAAGCCTACTGCCTTTGACAAATATTGGTCCAATAGAATAGAGAACGCAATATAGATGACCGCTTTTATAAGTTTTTAGTTTTTTTCATATGAAAAATTTATAGTATGTACTAATCTGTTAAAATTTGATTATTAGAACACGAAAATATCTTACTATATTAGTCAAAATGGATAAAGTGTATCCATTGGATGGACATAGGCAAACTTTTATCACTGTCCAGCATTCTAGGTGAGCGAAACCGCGGCAAAAGATTTATTATAAAAGAAATTATAACAAGACATTATAAATAGAGAGCGAACTACAATTTAAAGTAGTCGTCTTAAAATATTCTTTTGAACGTTGCTCAGAATCTGGCAAACAAAATCCTTTATCTATGCTTTCATGTTTCAGTGAACTAAAAACAATGGGGAAATGTGCCTTTTATTAAGGCAAGAAGCTAAGTTAAAATAACTCTCATTTCGTATTGTGGGGGTAGAAGGGGGCATATTATCACGTAACAAATTGGTTTCTCTACCTTTGTTCGACATTCGTCCCAGGCCCTTTGGTGAGACGAATGGCGTAGGGACAGACAAAAACTTTAAGCTCTACTTACTTACTTCTATGAGTGTGAAGCTATAAATATGACATATATAGCTTTTTTCATAATAGGTACCTGAAACAAAAATGAGAGCTGTTAGTTGTGCTTTAAACTTTGATGTAAAATAAATATGTGGTCTGCTTGTAATGTTCAAAAACAGTCTATTAGAAAAATGCATATACAATCTGTCGGTTCCGTCAAATCTATGGAAAGGCTCGACTAATTTTGACGGGACTTGCACTGGTAGATAGTTGAGGTTATAAGGGGTAACTTAGTCTACTTTTTTTAGATAATTAAGGCTCCCCTCAAATAAATTAAAACTTACCGTCGCTAGTATGATACAAAATGTTAATATTAAAAAAAATCAAAGGTAAAACTTAATATAATTCATATTTAACTAGGTATAACAGTTATTTTTACGTAATAATAATGTGGTTCGTAATACGTTAAGATTACATCATATTCAAATCAATTTTTGATCAAATCTTCTTAAAATAGCTTAATTTTTTGAAAATAATGTACGATCATAGTTGTATTTTTTGCGGATGGTATTTTAAAAGTCTTCTTACTAAGAAGGGAAAAAGTTCTTTTGTTGAACGCATTTCGAGAGTAAAGCCTACGGAGGCACAATATACGTATTTACCTTTTTGTCCACGCTATTGCGATAGGGTCGCCAAAATATTTATTCTATTTATACGAGTACTATATCTTACTAAAAATCTGCTTTACGTCTATATAAAACATTTTTACATAATTCACATTCTATTAATTATCCAAAAGTTTAGCTTAAGATTATGTTCTTAGATAAAAACTAATTTTGTTTATGACAGATATACAGATACTATTTAAAAAAAGACTCCTGATAATAAAAAGGAAAAACTTATAAGAGATGTAGCAGTCCATATGGGCTATATTCTATATATTTAAAATATTAGTAAGAAGGAATTTGTTTGTCTGTCTGTTCGTATAAATGAAATAAATAATTATATAATGTCAAAATGGATTTCAATAGTTCATTAGTAAAATGTAAGTTTTGTATGGTTTTAAATTCTGAAAAACACTAATTGTTTTAGCGATTTATTTCAGTTATATGAATTTATAAAGTAGAAAAGTAAATACATACATTGAAAAGGGATATCAAAGGTAATAAATTGCAGCCCTTATTTGAATCTCAGTTAGGTGACAGATTTTTTTGTCATTGTAATAATGAACCGATACTCTGGAGAATTGTTTCGATATTGCTTAATTTTCATCCATCGCCTCTTCCCGTTTTATTTTGCAATATTACCATAGATATTGAAAAACGGATAGCAGATAATTAAAATGATATCCTTACTTATTATAATTAATGCTCAATGAAATTCACGCTGAATTAATTTTTCTTACATTATTTATACAACAAGAAAAAAATAGTTTTACTAGGCACTATTGGTAATAAAAATATAATCTAGTATTTAAAAGCAAAGTCGCTTCCCGCTGTCTGTCCGTATGTATGCTTATATCTCTATAACTATGCAACGGATTTTGATGCGGTTTTTTAATAGAGAGAGTGATTCAAGAGTAAGGTTAATATGTATAACTAGTGGAACCTGTGGCTTCGCTCGCGCTAAATCGCTAGTATATAAATATTTCTTGTTTTTGTTTTACGAACGCTGTACATATCTTGTCGTTATACGAGTAGTCTAGTCTAGTCTAGAATTACAAAAATGAATTGTATTGTGTGTCAAAGTTTAACTTTAGTTAAATATATTTTACGTAAATATTGAATAAGCCTCAAGAATGATTGGTCTATCTACTTTTTTTTATTTACATATCAAAACCTTAATAAAATCGATATTCTTTATTTCAAATAAATTAGGTAAATAATAAACAAAAACACGCAAAAAATCAAACAAAAGCCCTATCGATTTCTTAAGAGATAAAAGCATGTTTGACTAAACGTCGCCTTCTATTTACGCATTCTAAATACCGCGTGCTTGGAGAACTTTGTACATGAAACTATTCCACTGGGATCAGAAATAAATATCTCATTCACGCGTCCATTGATTTAACTCAGTAGCCATACGAAAGTGTACTTAATATTTGACGACACATTTGCCTCAGTTTTTAGTGACCCTACTTGCCAGCGGTCGCAAGTTCGAGTCACGCTGGGGGCATAAATTTGTTGAGTACGAATGTTTGTACCTACTCCAGTCAAAAATTAAACATCTATTCTAATATTTAAGTCTTTTCTGTTAGTAGTTAGCTAAATAAAAACTAAAATTTAAAAAAGTATCTCATACATTTTAAAACACACATAAAAACATGTACATAAATGTATGAAAATAAACTGCCTCTAATAAATTCGATTAAAAGATGTTTTCTAAACACGATTAACAAATTTCACTATAGGTACTGTGGGTTATTAATAATATTAGTCAAGTTATACAGAGCGTAGCTTTGCAAACAAGATTATATTTCTCAATCCAACCCAAACATTCCTGTCCAATCTATATCACTGCCTCAGTGAATATAGTGTCACAGATATACCCATTACGACCAAAATACATTTGCTCTGTCAAAGAACTAGTCAGTGGAATTACGAAAATTTTGTTTATACGGTGTACAATGTTGAAATAAGTCGTTTATATTCCTACTAAAGTACGCATAATATAATTTTATATTAAATATTTTTTACCTGTAAAAGTGAATTATACCTAATTGCTAATATAATTTTATAGAAATAATTTTATATTGTATCATTAATTATAATGTCATTGTGATGAGTCGGTTGTGTTTCATTCCAATAAATAAATAAAAAACCTTTTACAAACTATAGCCAAAAACCTTAAAACTATATAAATATTAAATTAAAAAAAAGACGAGTTACGAAAATAATTATTTACTAGTGTAATATCTCTTGTTTCACTATTTTGGAATAAATGTAAAAATTCCATCGCACATTTCTCATATTTCTATTGAATGCCACGGGTGCAATAACGTGGAACTGGCAGGAGTAAAAAGTAATACACAATTATGAATCTCTATATAAATTTTCAAATATTAATAAATAAAAATAACTAACTATAATTAATAAATAACTATTATTAATAAAAACCTAAGACTGGAATACAACATTCCAACTCATCACGCAAATGTTACCAACGGGGCTCGAACCTGCGACCGCTGGCACAGCTCGTGGAACAGGAGCCAAACCTCATATAACATAAAAATAAGTTCAACTAATAAACTAAATATATAACTATAGTATAAATAATAATTGTAGCTAATACATCCTATTAAGCAGATTCTAGGTTTATTTTCTAGTTTTCGAGCCTAGTTTAGTAGACACGGTCAGCTCGAGCGAGTTATTCGACTGAACAGTTCAATCGTTCATTCAATGTATCCTTTGATCTCAGTATCACGCACTTTCCACTTCACAATACTTGAGCATTGTAAACTTTGCGTGGAAGAGTGAACTGAGTTACGGTTATGTTGTTTTTATGGTTGAGGTGGTTGACAACCCTTATTTATATAAGTACTTTAGAATTCTTTTGAAAAACAATAGCAAATTAAAATTATTATATAAAAATTGTACCTAATAGGTAATATTTATGTAATGTATTAAGAAATATGTAAAAGTGAAGCAGACTCGGAACGAAGACAGTTAGTTAATTTAATTACTTATGAAAGTATTTAAAAAAAGGCAATGGGAGCTCAGTGATAGTACGTTTGCATGGGAAACTAAGTGAAACGGATTCAATTCTCTTGTGCGAATCATTTTCTTATGTTAAAAAAGGAATACATCAACTCTCACTTGGCCGGAATGGTGGACCATAGACATAACTAGAAACGTTAAAAAGAGGTGTACATGTTAAATTAGAAAAAAATACTGTTTGTGTAATGTGAATAAAATACCACTACTAACCACATCACTTAACTTAAAGGTCACTTATCTAAATCTTAATACAGAGTTCTTTATATCAAGTAATTTTTAATTAATTACGTACGTATGCTAAGAATTGCTATTGGTTACAGGGTCAATATTTGCTTGAACAAATGTTTATATGTAAAACATGTGGAATGCAGAATGTTTACAAGCTTGGTGGATTTTAAGAATATCTTATTGATATACAAGTAGTGCTTTGAATTAAGAACATAATATGTTGAATACTAATCTGTTTAATATATACATACATAATATATATCTTATGTTGCGCATCGGTGCAATAAATAAAATTGGAGTGTCTGTTTTTAATTTCAAATTAACAGCTTTTCACTAAATGCATATGGACGTAAATAAAATTACATCAAAAAATCAATTTGTAAAATTTTTGTCTCTAGTCTCTGAAACGGCTGGGCCTATTTTGACGAAACTCACTCGCAGATAGCTAATGTTATAAGGAGTAACTTAGGCTACTTTTATTTTATTAGAAAATTATAAAACCGTTACGACCAGCGAAGCCGGGTTTGCTAGTATACAATACAAACAGTAAACAGACTCAATATAGTAAAAAGAGACGAGAGTAAAAATTAGTATCTTAAAATTACTCTATTTTATCTTTAAATCTTCTATTACTCTCAATAATATTTTTAATCTTTTGCCACGCGGGTATTTCAAAACTATAATGCTGCCAACAGTTGTTAGAGAAAAGTACATAAACTAATTTAGTAGATGATCTGATTTTACAGCTGTGAGTAAATTTAGCAAGTCGGTCATTGTCGGAAACAAAACACATTACTATTATATTATAGGGTCTGTTGGTGTGTTGGGAAATGTGTTTTTATTTGGAACAACATAGAATTATTTTTAACGTAACTTTGTGGTGGAGTTGAAAAGTTTGGGAAAACTCATTGTGTATTCACTATTCTCTCTTCTTTTATTATATATTAGACGAATCATTATCATCACTACATACTATAAAACAAAGTCGCCTTCTCTGTCCTTATATCCCTATGTATGCTTAAATCTTTAAAACTACGCTACGGATTTTGATGCGGTTTTTTTAATAGATAGAGTGTTTCAAAAGGAAGGTTTATATGCATAACTAGCAGATCCCGCGGCTTTGCCTGTGCTAAATCTAGGAAAGAGACCGAGCGAAGCGAAGGCGAGTCGCTAGTATTCCTATATTCTAAAGTTGAAGTTACCTTTACTTTCAGGATAATAACGTACAGAAGATGAGTGGGCCCAAGCTATTGGAAACCATTTCAATTCGGCCTTAAGGTCGAATACGTTTCCCGCCTCGATAGTCTTCGGTTGTAATTAATAACACTACGCATTCATTCTAATGTTGCTTCAATGTTGAGCGGAATTATGTATGAAACTATCGTTCTATTCTTTATTATTCTAAGCCTATACTACTTTTATTATATGCTAGTTGCAACCTTTTTAAGTCTAGAAGCAAAGAAAAAGCACCATATTACGCGAATAATTTCATTTTTTATATTTAATCAAACTTAATTTCATAGTTAAGTTTTTATTAATAAAAAGCTTTTTAGTAATCGAAGTTAATAAAAAGCTCGTGTTATACTCGTACCTACGTGTAACAGTACTCGTATGTAATATAGTAGTCGGGTAAACGCCGTCCCACAAATAAAAATAAACATGACAGTTGATCGGGGACTGAAAACTAAAGCAATTTGAAAAACACGTCCAATATGTGGGATAATTAATTTTCACTGCCCATTCCAACAATCGAATGTTTTATTAAAAAAATGCATATTACATATATTTTCCATACAAAGTTAGGTCGAAAAATTCTATTTCTGGATCTGCTTTCTGGATGCTTACATACTATAAAAAAAAGCTATCATCATACTCAATTTCATTAAAATCGGCTCAATAGTCTGCGACTTCGATTCGACTTAGAATTTTATTAAAATTGTAAAGATAAAAACATAATAAATATCTTATTACTTATTAATTTGAAAAAAATAATCAACTAAAGTCAAAAACGACGTAGCAAAACATTTCATCGAAACGCTAAGTAAAGGATAATACCCGGTCACAAATCATGCGCACATTGCCTCATAAATCAAGGGGCCCTGGACAAAATTATTAGACATAAATAACACATTTCGAGTAACGGTCCAGAGACCGCGAGGAACTCGTAAAACTACAATAGCCTATAAATATTTTACAAGTAATTATAATGAAAAATTACCGCCGTGGAATCACTAAGCGCCTCTAGGCCGGTTTGAATACAAATTTAATTATTTAAGGGCAGAATTACTTAATAGTCTATTGTTTTGCTTTGTTACTACTGTCCTGATATCCGCTCAATTTTCAACTATTCGAGCGTGAATAGTGATGGATAATCACATTTGAAATGACAAAATTGAATAAGACATTGTTATTTTTATGTTATTATGGTATAATTGGCTTTTTGAGCTATCGACCAGAAATCCCTTGTCAGTTTCAATTGTATTTAACATAAATTTTCTGTTAATAGAGATAGTATGGTTACTTTTGAAAAATTAAAACTGTACGTCTAGTCATAATACGCTGTCTATCAAAGAGGTTGGCGAACTTAATATGTTTTTCAAGACTTAGCAAGTGTTCGGTTTCCTCGCCATTTTTTTTTACCGTTAAACAAGTATTGTATTAAATATATTGAAAATGATTCATAAATAGAAATAGCAGAAGCGAGATTTAAACCCGCTTTATTTCGTTTCTCAAACGACCTTGTTACTAACATTATATTGTGTATTTAAAGATTATTAGATTTAAGAACCAATAAATAAGCATAATATATTTCTTCTAGAATACTTTTAGACTTTATATGAAGTACTATGCTGATCAAATAGTGTCAAATCAATTGACGCAAAATACCATGATGAAGCGTCCTAACCGTCTTAATTACTGCATTGACAAACGTCTAGTGGTAATTACATATAGTTGACCCGATTTTCCTATGCAAAGTGCTAAGATATAGAAGCTATAGGCTTGCGGTATTAATGAACTAGGTAAATTAGGTAATTAATCTAGGTCTTTCAATAATATTACTAAATACCTACTTCACTCTCCAGTCCACATTTCTATATAAAAATGTTTTATTGAATCAAATGAGTATATAATGTTCCAATAATAACATTTTTTAACAATTAAAAAGAAAATTAAGATAATAGTTGACGGATAAGTGGATTTTACTAGTAATCATGTGTACGTGTAATACATTCTGTACCTCTGAAGTCTCAATGATTCAGAAAAAGTCACTCTAATTCTTACGTATCATCAAAAAAGAGATTGATTTTCTCCTTATCTTTTTATTAATACCTTTTTTAATTTGCTAAGACGGAGCTACTTTTTGATTGCTAGTTCTTAATAATTACTTACCAATTAGACTTAGTAAAATGTTTATGGTATTACAAGCTTAACTCAGCTTAGCTTATACCAGCTTTTAATTATGAGTGATAATCTCGAAGCAAAATTTCTCAATTATTTCATTAAATATTATATAAAAGATAATATGAAAAAAGTAATAGTATCAACTTACATCAAATTAATTCATGGTTTTTAAAACATAGATAATTTAAATATCTTCTAAATTAATAATAATCTTTATAAAAACGTAAAAAATAACGTTTCAAAAAGTACTCGTGAAAGACTTTCCAATTGAGGATAGTTTGATTCAATATAAATCTAATTAAGATGTGACCAGCCCTTTAATTTTCTCTCAGTAATATATTATGAGTCCACTTGCACTTAGTTTAAATTATTAGTTAATGTCTCTTGCACTGGAATGTTCATGATCTTCTTGCTTTATTTTTATACATATGTGACACTTTATAATTGAAGTAACTTTAAATACATCGCTTACTACCAATATAATGCTGCTTAATATAATGCGAAAAGGTTCGCAGTTCGATTTCCACTTAATGTAATTATTCTATATTCCTTAACAAATATAGCGTAATAACATTTTCATTTTATATTTCAGTACCCCAATTGGTCTTTTCACAATAAAGATCTCAAATTGACAAAGCGAAGTAGGTTAAACGACTTCCCGTATTTGTCGCTTCCTGAAAGATATTAAAGACCGCATTCGATGTTTCAAATCAAAAGATGCTTTGGCTTCAATAAAATTTTACGAATGCTGGAATTGTAGGAGCATGCTCTTTTAATATACTCTATATATAACAAGTAGTCAAACATACACTTAGTAACATATTTTTATATAAAATCTTGATACACATATACCATTACCTATTGAACCGAGTGATGTGGGTTTAAATCCGGGTATTCTATTATACCTCTGATATTTTCATTTGTGAATCATTTCTATCATAATTACCACTTGTCTTACGGTGAAGGAAAACATCGTGAGGAAACCTGCATGTCTGAAAAAACCTAGCAAATTTTCGCAAGACATGTGAAGTCCGCCAACTCGCACTAGGCCAGCGCGGTAGACTATAGCCTGATCCCCCTCGTACTGAGGGAGGCCCGTGCCCAGCAGTGGGACGTTGAAAAGGGCTGATGATGAAGATGAAGATGAAGATTTAGGTGGGGATTATTAACTCGCTGATTGAACATCAAGTTTTAAACAATTGACAAAGTATTAGGTATGCGATACCAGCAAATAATTGATTTTCTATAAGGGATAAATTAAGGGAGTTTATATTACGTCTTTACTCGACCAAAACGTCTATCGAAATTCTTTAAGAGAGTACGTTTTAGAGACACAGAGAGGTATTTTGGTTAAACACGAATCGAATAGTTCAATGAAGGTTTGTAGTTGAGAATGTAAGTATTTATTGTAAAAAATTTCGAGTCCAGCCGCGTGTAGATGCTAGTCTTTAATAAATGTTGTATGCATTTCGTTATTAAAGCACACAGAAAGTTACTTTCGCACTAAGTAAATATAAATTAGAAGAAAGTAGAACTATTCAACACAATTAAACGTGTACTTAACAATGCTCAAGCAAGAGGGCGCAAGATTAGTACAGTGGTGTTTATAACATGAAAATCTCATTTTAACGAGCTAACTAAAAAAACGGCGTCTCTACTCCTTCACATTCGCTCACGTTTGTTCATAACGGTGGAAATGGCTCTTCAGAGATCCTTCTCTATCTACTCAAGTTAATTAAACGTCTGAGAAATGTAGAGTATTACGATACTATTGTAATTGAAAGTGCAGTTAAAGTTCGATTTTCACTTTACATTAAACATTTAGACTATCAGTTACGTCTGTTAGTTGTTTATTAAACATTGTAAATACTTGTATTTTATTATAATATATCGATATCTACTATAAATTATGAAAAAGTATATTTTTAAATGTGTTTAAAAATGCTAATTAGCAGATATATCCACAAATAATTAAATCAGAAAACAAGATCTTTACGCCAAATTAAGGTGATAAATCTTTTTATCGTCTCCTTTCTCTATGTACGCCTTACACAGTTACAAAGCAGTGATCACATTTACTATCTATAAATAATATAGAAATATTGCGAGTACATCCATAGGCTATAGCTAGTGTACAGGCAAGCTAATACTAAAAGTAACAACAATATGTCAAGTTTAAATGAAATAAGCGTATGCTATCAAAGGGATGATTGCACAGCAATCCATCAAACTTTAGATTTTGCTACGGCACAGTATATCATAGCTGTAGGGTAATAAAATTCAAATTCGTACGGTTTTATAAGTTAGTTTGTTGCGTTAGAGTGTGGTCATCAGAGCCAACGCTAACGTCACGTACAATCGTAAAACTCTCCCTGACAAACGTCTTGCTAATTAACCCTTTAATGGGCTATTACATTTGATTGTGTAATTTTATGACTGACCGGGTTGTGGCGAATGCAAAGTCTTTGTAATGCGATCGTTAGGCTTAAATTTATATTTAAAATTATTGCCTACAGCTTCATAGAGTTTTCTTATAAGTCTACATTATGATCCTATATGCGTAGTAAATCATAATCTTAAAGACGTGTTTTACTAACTAGATGCATAACAATTGTCTTGTGCAGGAATCGAACCCGCAAACTCTGACTTAATTATGAGCGATTATGATAACTATGCGCGTTTAATTTATGTAATTTTTAATATTTTTACAAGTCCAATTTAAAAAAGCCCGACGTTGCATAGATCAAACACCTTAAAGCTATTTTTAACAAATATTTATCACCAGATCTAAAAGTAAATAGTAAATAACGATATCGATATTTGTCAGGTTTGCCAGCGAAATAATAAGACTGTGAAGCAAATTTGTTCTACTATGAAACTTATTTGTATACTATTACAGTTCAGAATACTACACGATAATACTAGATGCAAATAAACAGCCCTTGAAATGCGACCCTTGTTAAATTCTATACTTTTTTCAATACAGGTCATATTTAAAACTACCTGTAATATTAATAATGAAGTTCAATTACACTGTAGAGGCTTATAAAAAAATCTGCTTTTGTTTTAGGGATGTATTGTATAATGCATATAATTAACCAATAAAAGATAAAAATAACTATGTACTTAGCTCATTTTATACTTATAAAACAAATTGATACAAAGTACTTGAAGATAAAATCTCAGATTTATCTCAAACTAAATAAGTGTTTGACATTAACTTTAGCAACCATCTTTATGGCCATGTCATGTCGCACTGGCTGTGCGTCCGTCGACCAAACGTTTACGCCTGTCTTGAACAAGTTCGTTTGTTCCTAAGGTGTCATGTTACACGAGTTTTTAAAACTTGCTGGTGTGTAATAAATGTTTTTGGCTGCAACAATAGCTTCTCGCGTCAATGGTTTATGAACCACTGTCCTTTTCACACCAATTCAAATTGCTATATGAGGAAAAGTGATAGCATATATTATAAGCATCGGTCGGTATTCAATAAAAATGTAGAGTAATAAAATACCAATTCAATACATTGTATTCGCTCTTTTTGCGGTTTGATCGTATGACTGATTTTAATATATGTTACTTTGACAGGTCGTTAAAAAATTTTGTACATATCGATATCAACTCTAATTTGTTTTACACTACAGTTTGATTGTGGTCGTAATACCTATGTGATATTTAAAGTTGTTTATTTAAGCGTAAATGGAGCGTTTCAAAAATGAATGACAACGCCAGGTTAATTTTAAGCAAATATGTTTGAAATTGTTGCGACAAAACCGTTATAACGCAGTAGAGCGTGAATAAGTATCGTGGATTTGATTCCCGGGAGAAAGTATTAATTGGTAACAAAAATAAATAGTAGAGAAAGAAAGAATAGTTAAAAAATGTGTAAAATAAAATGGATAATAATGAGAACAAAATGACTACTAATTTGGTACACCTATAAGGCTATACGTTATATTCGACTACTAAAAGTGACACTAGTTAAGTTTAGGTAGATGTTATATATGTTAGAAACAAAAATAACTATAAACAAACACAATATATCTATTTATTGTTTAAATTTAAGTGGCCATGAAAACAAAGACGCATTTATTGAATTGAATAGAATATAAAAGTTTTAGAAGATACCTCTTTGAAATGCGAAAAATGTACGTGTGTAAACATTTTTCATGATAAATTAGTACCTACATAGCCTATTATAGTGCGAGCCTATGTTCGTGAGTGCGAAGCGAAGTCGTATAAGCTCATGCGATGTTAAGGATATTTGTTAAACAATACTTTCTACAAAGAGACATTACGCATTCTCGTTTACACCGCAGTTGCATACAACAATGGATAATAAATGGAACTGTATTAGCAAGAACGTTGACGTGCAGTAAAGATTCAGGGAAGTATACCGATAAAATAACTTTCAATTTGGCACGCACTATATTGTTGTAGTGGAATATGGCGTTTTTTGTATAGGTTTAAAGTTTAAAATCGTCTGTGAGTGTTTTCTTACTGAGATTTCGTGTGGTCGTTTGTCCGAACATTCCATTCACACTAGCAATTTATTTTTATACGTGTTAAAATTTTAAAATTTCAGCCTAAGCGTTAATAATTGTTCGTAATTCAACAAACGCCTGTAAATAATCCGTATGATGCTATAATATTGCGTTACATGCGTAATCATATATTTTTGTAATTATGTCATTTTCTCTTTTCATTGATATTAATCCTGAACTTATGTTTTTATATCTATAAAAACATTAAAATTATTCACAAAAAAATCGGTACGAAAAATACGAAAAATATTTTATTTTTTGGTAAATCAAATTTTAATAGTCTTTATTGTCGATACAAAGGCCGAATCTAAAGTTTCTGTCTGTTAATGACCTCATCACGAAGTAACTACTACATAGATTTTAATGAAAGTATGATATGACAATTTTTACTGTGAGAAAATATCTCTGCTCTGAGAAATGTGTTTATAATTACTAACTATTAAAATGTATACGTACGTAGTAACGACTCTAACCGGAGCAATAGTGAGACGCTTTATAATTTTCACAAAAATAAATAGTAAATAAACAAACTAACATTAAATATTTGCATAAAGATAAGTAAATAAACAAAAATTAGGTTTCCGAATATGAACATAATATGCCAAGAATAGATTTAAGCTTACCCATTGGTACACGACTGAGTCCGCAGTTAAAAGGATTACAGCTGATTTCATTAGAGCTAATGTGATTATACTAAATTGTATTACGACATAGGAAGGAATACAGGATGTGTCCTATTATGACGGCCTACATTGTTTATGGTGTTCGTCCACTAGTCCAAATAGCTTCGTATAGCGTTATAAATCATACTGAAGAAGGAACATATCTTTATTCTACCTTAGCTTTCTTATATATAGGTATCTGGTACATACTTACATGTATATTTAAAAAGAATATCACTGATTTCTGTAGTGACAATTTTAATTTCTTCTGAGAACATTTAAATATTAAAATACGAAAACTTTTGTAATGATCTAAACAAGACAAATTTCAACAAATGTCGCTGTTTGTGAATCAGAATGAGATTTTATTTTGTAACTTTTGTCTAGAATATATAGAAAATAGCTTAGAAAAGTTAGTGGTTGCCTACCTTTATGACAAAGCGTCGGTCAATTGTAAATGTGTTACCCACTGGCCATCAAACACAGTTAAATTAGGTTTGGAGGAACATTTTCTTAAATCAAAGCATGTTACTTCAACGTAAATGTTAATAAAATAATCTAGGTTTTTTTAATAAAGCCATATATTTTATATCTAACTATAAAACAAAGTAGTCTCTTACTTAAGTCTCTAAGTATTAGTATTAACTTTTAATTCTACATTCTAAAGGAATTTTATTTGGGCAGTACCTACCTTGGAAATCGAGCTTATATAAAAGCTCATTTATTACCACCACTGTAAAAATATTAGTTATACATGTTTAAAGGTTTAAGTATTATTACATTAATATTTATGAATGTATAAAACATAAATAAAAATAACATCGAGGTCAAGTTGTTTGTCATTATTATTTTCCATAGTCGAGTGTTAAGAATAGAACTATTTAATTATTCGCTTTATGAACGGGTACATTTGATTAATTATTTCATGTACAATATAATGAATTATTACTTTATATTTGAATGGGTTAATTAGATCCAAAATAACTGAGGCTTATGGTATTCAAATAACAGTACATTTACATTATTTAGTAAATAAAAATATCCTATACCTTATATACAAGAATCGAGCATGTTTGTTACGACACATTTGGCTCAGTTTGTGCTACTTGCTATGCCAGCGGTCACGGATTCGAATCCCGCTGGGGGCATTCATTTGTGTGATCACGAATGTGTGTACGCCCGTCACGTATGTAAATAATAAATATGTACATTGTATATATAATCTATACTAATATTTTAAAGCATAGAGTTTGTTTGGTTGAACGCGCTAATCTCAGGAACTACTGGTTCGATTTGAAAAATTCTTTTTGTGGATAGTGCGTTTATCGAGGAAGGCTATAGGTTATATTACATCACGCCACGACCAATAGGAGCGGAGCATCAATTAAAAATATTACAAAAACGGGAAGAAATCAGAAAGAAATTGGTTTCCGGTCTTTAGACCGCGTGCAAAGCCGCGGGAAATGCTAGCATGTATGTATATAATATGTGTGTTACCACAACGTAAGTCTTGTGGCTTACATTCAAAAAGCTGTGTGTTAATGTCCAAACATATAATTTATTTATATATTTACTCTTGAAAGCAATCGAGTTTATTATGACAAGGTACTTAATAATCTGTTCAATCAAAAATCTTATAGAAAGAAACAAATTCTAATAATTTCGGTCATTATATTATCATTATACAGACTTAGATCTGAACTGTTGGCCTCAAATTAAACTTTGAAGCAGATGTCAATAAAAAAGTTATCACATAAATAACACCATAATAGAAAACAGGCATCTTTAATATACTTATGATTAAATGTGTTAATTTAAAAATTCAAATGAGCGACACAACAATAAAAATATCTTTTATATAATTGGTGATATTTCTTAGAGATTAATTTAATTTTATTAACTTTAGGTTACATAAATTTTATTTTATGTAAAGTGACATGGCTAATACAAAACTATATAAATCAACTAGTTTTATAATAGATGAAGAATTATAACTCGAAACTTATACGATTTTAGCATATTAAAATTCGTTTAGGAATTTTTTATATGGATAATAATGTATGTATTATATTACGACGTCTACATTAGCCATTATTATTAGATAAAGCCAGAGTAACTTTCCTTTTGTAGCAAATGAATCATTGTATATATAATCTATACTAATATTTTAAAGCATAGAGTTTGTTTGGTTGAACGCGCTAATCTCAGGAACTACTGGTTCGATTTGAAAAATTCTTTTTGTGGATAGTGCGTTTATCGAGGAAGGCTATAGGTTATATTACATCACGCCACGACCAATAGGAGCGGAGCATCAATTAAAAATATTACAAAAACGGGAAGAAATCAGAAAGAAATTGGTTTCCGGTCTTTAGACCGCGTGCAAAGCCGCGGGAAATGCTAGCATGTATGTATATAATATGTGTGTTACCACAACGTAAGTCTTGTGGCTTACATTCAAAAAGCTGTGTGTTAATGTCCAAACATATAATTTATTTATATATTTACTCTTGAAAGCAATCGAGTTTATTATGACAAGGTACTTAATAATCTGTTCAATCAAAAATCTTATAGAAAGAAACAAATTCTAATAATTTCGGTCATTATATTATCATTATACAGACTTAGATCTGAACTGTTGGCCTCAAATTAAACACGTCGCTGAAACTAGCCAACAAAACTAGCATATCAATCATAAAAGCAATAAAAATTTTTTTTGCAGACCGTACCAAATTAATTTTTGTTTCTTATGGTTTAACTAGATTTAATTTAAATTTAAATGCTATTTTAAGATAAATTCTGTGTTTAAGTATTTTTTTAAACATTTTTACCACTTATTTTTATTTCTCAACTTTAAAAGAAGATAGTTATACTTCGTATTTGAATTCGAACCTCATACTCAATATCTCTGGCCCGCGTCGACTTAGGGACTTGAAATTAACTAGGGATCTTTGGAAGACATCAAGGAATCCAAAAAAATAATCAAAACGCCAGCGACGCCATATTTTATTTAATATTTCTCAACTTTAAAAAAAGATGGTTTTTCTTATTATAGACTCCAAATCTAATACGTGATTTGTCTGGCCCGCGTCGACTTAGGGACTTCAAATTGACTAGGGATCACCAGCACATGTCAAGGAACCCGGAGAAACCATCAAAACGCCAGCGACGCCATATTTTATACAATTTTTCTCACTTAAAAAAAGATAGTTTTTCTTCGTATATGACTTCGATCGTGGTACTCCATAACTCTAGCCCGCGTCAACTCAGTGACTTGAAATTGACTAGGGATCACCAGCACATGTCAAGGAATCCATATAAATCATCAAAACGCCAGCGACGCCATATTTTATATAATATTTCTCACTTTAAAAAAGATAGTTTTTCTTCGTATATGACTTCGATCCTGGTACTCCATAACTCTTGCCCGCGTCGACTCAGGGACTTAAAATTGACTAGGGATCACCAGCAGATGTCAAGGAACCCAGAGAAATCGTCAAAACCCCAGCGACGCCATATTTTATATAAAATTTCTCACTTTAAAAAAGATAGTTTTTCTTCGTATATGACTTCGATCCTGGTACTCCATAGCTCTTGCCCGCGTCGACTCAGGGACTTGAAATTGACTATGGATCTTGAGCAACATACCAGGGAATCCATATAAATCATCAAAACGCCAGCGACGCCATATTTTATATAATATTTCTCACTTTAAAAAAGATAGCTTTACTTCGTATATGACTACGATCCTGGTACTCCATAGCTCTTGCCCGCGTCGACTCAGGGACTTGAAATTGTCTAGGGATCACCAGCACATGTCAAGGAACCCGGAGAAACCATCAAAACGCCAGAGACGCCATATTTTATACAATTTTTCTCACTTAAAAAAAGATAGCTTTACTTCGTATATGACTACGATACTGGTACTCCATAGCTCTTGCCCGCGTCACCTGAGGGACTTGAAATTGACTAGGGATCACCAGCACATGTCAAGGAACCCAGAGAAATCGTCAAAACCCCAGCGACGGCATATTTTATGTAACATTTCTCACTTTAAAAAAGATTGTTTTTCTTCGTATGTGACTTAACGATCCTGGTACTCCATAGCTCTAGCCCGCGTCGACTCAGGGACTTGAAATTGTCTAGGGATCACCAGCACATGTCAAGGAATCCATATAAATCATTAAAACGCCAGCGACGCCATATTTTATATAATATTTCTCACTTTAAAAAAGATAGTTTTTCTTCGTATATGACTTCGATCCTGGTACTCCATAACTCTTGCCCGCGTCGACTCAGGGACTTAAAATTGACTAGGGATCACCAGAAGATGTCAAGGAACCCAGAGAAATCGTCAATACCCCAGCGACGCCATATTTTATGTAACATTTCTCACTTTAAAAAGATTGTTTTTCTTCGTATGTGACTTCGATCCTGGTACTCCATAGCTCTTGCCCGCGTCGACTCAGGGACTTAAAATTGACTCTGGATCTTTAGCAACATATCAGGGAATCTATATAAATCATCAAAACACCAGCGACGCCATATTTTATATAATATATCTCACTTTAAAAAGAGATAGGTTTTTCTTCGTATTTGACTTCTATCCTGGTACTCCATAGCTCTTGCCCGCGTCGCGTAAGGGACTTCAAATTGACTCTGGATCTTTAGCAACATATCAGGGAATCTATATAAATCATCAAAACACCAGCGACGCCATATTTTATATAATATTTCTCACTTTAAAAAGAGATAGTTTTTCTTCGTACTATCTTTTTTTAAGTGAGAAATATTGTATAAAATATGGCGTCGCTGGCGTTTTGATGATTTCTCTGGGTTCCTTGACATGTGCTGGTGATCCCTAGTCAATTTAAAGTCACTGAGTTGACGCGGGCTAGAGTTATGGAGTACCACGATCGAAGTCATATACGAAGAAAAACTATCTTTTTTTAAGCGAGAAAAATTGTATAAAATATGGCGTCGCTGGCGTTTTGATGGTTTCTCCGGGTTCCTTGACATGTGCTGGTGATCCCTAGACAATTTCAAGTCCCTGAGTCGACGCGGGCAAGAGCTATGGAGTACCAGGATCGAAGTCATATACGAAGAAAAACTATCTTTTTTAAAGTGAGAAATGTTACATAAAATATGGCGTCGCTGGGGTATTGACGATTTCTCTGGGTTCCTTGACATGTGCTGGTGATCCCAAGTTAATTTCAAGTCCCTGAGTCGACGCGGGCTAGAGCTATGGAGTACCAGGATCGTTAAGTCACATACGAAGAAAAACAATCTTTTTTAAAGTGAGAAATGTTACATAAAATATGGCGTCGCTGGGGTTTTGATGATTTCTCTGGGTTCCTTGACATGTGCTGGTGATCTCTAGTCAATTTCAAGTCCCTCAGGTGACGCGGGCAAGAGCTATGGAGTACCAGTATCGTAGTCATATACGAAGAAAAACTATCTTTTTTAAAGTGAGAAATATTATATAAAATATGGCGTCGCTGGCGTTTTGATAATTTATTTGGATTCCCTTGTATGTTGCTCAAGATCCATAGACAATTTCAAGTCCCTAAGGTGACGCGGGCTAGAGTTATGGAGTACCCGACGAAGTCATATACGAAGAAAAACTATCTTTTTTAAAGTGAGAAATATTGTATAAAATATGGCGTCGCTGGCGTTTTGATGATTTCTCTGGGTTCCTTGACATGTGCTGGTGATCCCTAGTCAATTTCAAGTCCCTCAGGTGACGCGGGCAAGAGCTATGGAGTACCAGGATCGAAGTCATATACGAAGAAAAACTATCTTTTTTAAAGTGAGAAATATTATATAAAATATGGCGTCGCTGGCGTTTTGATGATTTATATGGGTTCCTTGACATGTGTTGGTCATCCCTTGTTAATTTGAAGTCCCTGAGTCGACGCGGGCAAGAGTTATGGAGTACCAGGATCGAAGTCATATACGAAGAAAAACTATCTTTTTTAAAGTGAGAAATATTATATAAAATATGGCGTCGCTGGGGTTTTGACGATTTCTCTGGGTTCCTTGACATATGCTGGTGATCCCCAGTTAATTTCAAGTCCCTGAGTTGACGCGGGCTAGAGCTATGGAGTACCAGGATCGTTAAGTCACATACGAAGAAAATCTATCTTTTTTAAAGTGAGAAATGTTACATAAAATATGGCGTCGCTGGGGTTTTGACGATTTCTCTGGGTTCCTTGACATGTGCTGGTGATCCCCAGTTAATTTCAAGTCCCTGAGTCGACGCGGGCTAGAGCTATGGAGTACCAGGATCGTTAAGTCACATACGAAGAAAAACAATCTTTTTTAAAGTGAGAAATGTTACATAAAATATGGCGTCGCTGGGGTTTTGACGATTTCTCTGGGTTCCTTGACATGTGCTGGTGATCCCTAGTCAATTTCAAGTCCCTCAGGTGACGCGGGCAAGAGCTATGGAGTACCAGGATCGAAGTCATATACGAAGAAAAACTATCTTTTTTAAAGTGAGAAATGTTACATAAAATATGGCGTCGCTGGGGTATTGATGATTTCTCTGGGTTCCTTGACATGTGCTGGTGATCTCTAGTCAATTTCAAGTCCCTCAGGTGACGCGGGCAAGAGCTATGGAGTACCAGTATCGTAGTCATATACGAAGAAAAACTATCTTTTTTAAAGTGAGAAATATTATATAAAATATGGCGTCGCTGGCGTTTTGATAATTTATTTGGATTCCCTTGTATGTTGCTCAAGATCCATAGACAATTTCAAGTCCCTAAGGTGACGCGGGCTAGAGTTATGGAGTACCCGACGAAGTCATATACGAAGAAAAACTATCTTTTTTAAAGTGAGAAATATTGTATAAAATATGGCGTCGCTGGCGTTTTGATGATTTCTCTGGGTTCCTTGACATGTGCTGGTGATCCCTAGTCAATTTCAAGTCCCTCAGGTGACGCGGGTAAGAGCTATGGAGTACCAGAATCGAAGTCATATACGAAGAAAAACTATCTTTTTTAAAGTGAGAAATATTATATAAAATATGGCGTCGCTGGGGTTTTGACGATTTCTCTGGGTTCCTTGACATATGCTGGTGATCCCCAGTTAATTTCAAGTCCCTGAGTTGACGCGGGCTAGAGCTATGGAGTACCAGGATCGTTAAGTCACATACGAAGAAAAACTATCTTTTTTAAAGTGAGAAATGTTACATAAAATATGGCGTCGCTGGGGTTTTGACGATTTCTCTGGGTTCCTTGACATGTGCTGGTGATCCCAAGTTAATTTCAAGTCCCTGAGTCGACGCGGGCTAGAGCTATGGAGTACCAGGATCGTTAAGTCACATACGAAGAAAAACAATCTTTTTTAAAGTGAGAAATGTTACATAAAATATGGCGTCGCTGGCGTTTTGATGATTTCTCTGGGTTCCTTGACATGTGCTGGTGATCCCTAGTCAATTTAAAGTCACTGAGTTGACGCGGGCTAGAGTTATGGAGTACCACGATCGAAGTCATATACGAAGAAAAACTATCTTTTTTTAAGCGAGAAAAATTGTATAAAATATGGCGTCGCTGGCGTTTTGATGGTTTCTCCGGGTTCCTTGACATGTGCTGGTGATCCCTAGACAATTTCAAGTCCCTGAGTCGACGCGGGCAAGAGTTATGGAGTACCAGGATCGAAGTCATATACGAAGAAAAACTATCTTTTTTAAAGTGAGAAATATTATATAAAATATGGCGTCGCTGGGGTTTTGACGATTTCTCTGGGTTCCTTGACATATGCTGGTGATCGTCAGTTAATTTCAAGTCCCTGAGTTGACGCGGGCTAGAGCTATGGAGTACCAGGATCGTTAAGTCACATACGAAGAAAATCTATCTTTTTTAAAGTGAGAAATGTTACATAAAATATGGCGTCGCTGGGGTTTTGACGATTTCTCTGGGTTGCTTGACATGTGCTGGTGATCCCCAGTTAATTTCAAGTCCCTGAGTCGACGCGGGCTAGAGCTATGGAGTACCAGGATCGTTAAGTCACATACGAAGAAAAACAATCTTTTTTAAAGTGAGTAATGTTACATAAAATATGGCGTCGCTGGGGTTTTGACGATTTCTCTGGGTTCCTTGACATGTGCTGGTGATCCCTAGTCAATTTCAAGTCCCTCAGGTGACGCGGGCAAGAGCTATGGAGTACCAGGATCGAAGTCATATACGAAGAAAAACTATCTTTTTTAAAGTGAGAAATGTTACATAAAATATGGCGTCGCTGGCGTTTTGATGATTTATATGGGTTCCTTGACATGTGTTGGTCATCCCTTGTTAATTTGAAGTCCCTGAGTCGACGCGGGCAAGAGTTATGGAGTACCAGGATCGAAGTCATATACGAAGAAAAACTATCTTTTTTAAAGTGAGAAATATTATATAAAATATGGCGTCGCTGGGGTTTTGACAATTTCTCTGGGTTCCTTGACATATGCTGGTGATCCCCAGTTAATTTCAAGTCCCTGAGTTGACGCGGGCTAGAGCTATGGAGTACCAGGATCGTTAAGTTACATACGAAGAAAAACTATCTTTTTTAAAGTGAGAAATGTTACATAAAATATGGCGTCGCTGGGGTTTTGACGATTTCTCTGGGTTCCTTGACATGTGCTGGTGATCCCCAGTTAATTTCAAGTCCCTGAGTCGACGCGGGCTAGAGCTATGGAGTACCAGGATCGTTAAGTCACATACGAAGAAAAACAATCTTTTTTAAAGTGAGAAATGTTACATAAAATATGGCGTCGCTGGGGTTTTGACGATTTCTCTGGGTTCCTTGACATGTGCTGGTGATCCCTAGTCAATTTCAAGTCCCTCAGGTGACGCGGGCAAGAGCTATGGAGTACCAGGATCGAAGTCATATACGAAGAAAAACTATCTTTTTTAAAGTGAGAAATGTTACATAAAATATGGCGTCGCTGGGGTATTGATGATTTCTCTGGGTTCCTTGACATGTGCTGGTGATCTCTAGTCAATTTCAAGTCCCTCAGGTGACGCGGGCAAGAGCTATGGAGTACCAGTATCGTAGTCATATACGAAGAAAAACTATCTTTTTTAAAGTGAGAAATATTATATAAAATATGGCGTCGCTGGCGTTTTGATAATTTATTTGGATTCCCTTGTATGTTGCTCAAGATCCATAGACAATTTCAAGTCCCTAAGGTGACGCGGGCTAGAGTTATGGAGTACCCGACGAAGTCATATACGAAGAAAAACTATCTTTTTTAAAGTGAGAAATTTTATATAAAATATGGCGTCGCTGGCGTTTTGATGATTTCTCTGGGTTCCTTGACATGTGCTGGTGATCCCTAGTCAATTTCAAGTCCCTCAGGTGACGCGGGCAAGAGCTATGGAGTACCAGAATCGAAGTCATATACGAAGAAAAACTATCTTTTTTAAAGTGAGAAATATTATATAAAATATGGCGTCGCTGGGGTTTTGACGATTTCTCTGGGTTCCTTGACATATGCTGGTGATCCCCAGTTAATTTCAAGTCCCTGAGTTGACGCGGGCTAGAGCTATGGAGTACCAGGATCGTTAAGTCACATACGAAGAAAAACTATCTTTTTTAAAGTGAGAAATGTTACATAAAATATGGCGTCGCTGGGGTTTTGACGATTTCTCTGGGTTCCTTGACATGTGCTGGTGATCCCTAGTCAATTTCAAGTCCCTCAGGTGACGCGGGCAAGAGCTATGGAGTACCAGGATCGAAGTCATATACGAAGAAAAACTATCTTTTTTAAAGTGAGAAATATTGTATAAAATATGGCGTCGCTGGCGTTTTGATAATTTATTTGGATTCCCTTGTA
The DNA here is from genome assembly GCA_905231865.2 of Boloria selene. Classification (NCBI taxonomy): domain Eukaryota; kingdom Metazoa; phylum Arthropoda; class Insecta; order Lepidoptera; family Nymphalidae; genus Boloria; species Boloria selene. The sequence goes on from HG993156.1 coordinate 3,719,694, forward strand.
TGTTGCTCAAGATCCATAGACAATTTCAAATCCCTAAGGTGACGCGGGCTAGAGTTATGGAGTACCCGACGAAGTCATATACGAAGAAAAACTATCTTTTTTAAAGTGAGAAATATTGTATAAAATATGGCGTCGCTGGCGTTTTGATGATTTCTCTGGGTTCCTTGACATGTGCTGGTGATCCCTAGTCAATTTCAAGTCCCTCAGGTGACGCGGGCAAGAGCTATGGAGTACCAGGATCGAAGTCATATACGAAGAAAAACTATCTTTTTTAAAGTGAGAAATGTTACATAAAATATGGCGTCGCTGGGGTATTGATGATTTCTCTGGGTTCCTTGACATGTGCTGGTGATCTCTAGTCAATTTCAAGTCCCTCAGGTGACGCGGGCAAGAGCTATGGAGTACCAGTATCGTAGTCATATACGAAGAAAAACTATCTTTTTTAAAGTGAGAAATATTATATAAAATATGGCGTCGCTGGCGTTTTGATAATTTATTTGGATTCCCTTGTATGTTGCTCAAGATCCATAGACAATTTCAAGTCCCTAAGGTGACGCGGGCTAGAGTTATGGAGTACCCGACGAAGTCATATACGAAGAAAAACTATCTTTTTTAAAGTGAGAAATTTTATATAAAATATGGCGTCGCTGGCGTTTTGATGATTTCTCTGGGTTCCTTGACATGTGCTGGTGATCCCTAGTCAATTTCAAGTCCCTCAGGTGACGCGGGCAAGAGCTATGGAGTACCAGAATCGAAGTCATATACGAAGAAAAACTATCTTTTTTAAAGTGAGAAATATTATATAAAATATGGCGTCGCTGGGGTTTTGACGATTTCTCTGGGTTCCTTGACATATGCTGGTGATCCCCAGTTAATTTCAAGTCCCTGAGTTGACGCGGGCTAGAGCTATGGAGTACCAGGATCGTTAAGTCACATACGAAGAAAAACTATCTTTTTTAAAGTGAGAAATGTTACATAAAATATGGCGTCGCTGGGGTTTTGACGATTTCTCTGGGTTCCTTGACATGTGCTGGTGATCCCTAGTCAATTTCAAGTCCCTCAGGTGACGCGGGCAAGAGCTATGGAGTACCAGGATCGAAGTCATATACGAAGAAAAACTATCTTTTTTAAAGTGAGAAATATTGTATAAAATATGGCGTCGCTGGCGTTTTGATAATTTATTTGGATTCCCTTGTATGTTGCTCAAGATCCATAGACAATTTCAAATCCCTAAGGTGACGCGGGCTAGAGTTATGGAGTACCCGACGAAGTCATATACGAAGAAAAACTATCTTTTTTAAAGTGAGAAATATTGTATAAAATATGGCGTCGCTGGCGTTTTGATGATTTCTCTGGGTTCCTTGACATGTGCTGGTGATCCCTAGTCAATTTCAAGTCCCTCAGGTGACGCGGGCAAGAGCTATGGAGTACCAGGATCGAAGTCATATACGAAGAAAAACTATCTTTTTTAAAGTGAGAAATATTATATAAAATATGGCGTCGCTGGCGTTTTGATAATTTATTTGAATTCCCTTGTATGTTGCTCAAGATCCATAGACAATTTCAAGTCCCTAAGGTGACGCGGGCTAGAGTTATGGAGTACCCGACGAAGTCATATACGAAGAAAAACTATCTTTTTTAAAGTGAGAAATATTATATAAAATATGGCGTCGCTGGCGTTTTGACGATTTCTCTGGGTTGCTTGACATGTGCTGGTGATCCCCAGTTAATTTCAAGTCCCTGAGTCGACGCGGGCAAGAGTTATGGAGTACCAGGATCGAAGTCATATACGAAGAAAAACTATTTTTTTTAAAGTGAGAAATATTATATAAAATATGGCGTCGCTGGGGTTTTGACAATTTCTCTGGGTTCCTTGACATATGCTGGTGATCCCCAGTTAATTTCAAGTCCCTGAGTTGACGCGGGCTAGAGCTATGGAGTACCAGGATCGTTAAGTCACATACGAAGAAAAACTATCTTTTTTAAAGTGAGAAATGTTACATAAAATTTGGCGTCGCTGGGGTTTTGACGATTTCTCTGGGTTCCTTGACATTTGCTGGTGATCCCCAGTTAATTTCAAGTCCCTGAGTCGACGCGGGCTAGAGCTATGGAGTACCAGGATCGTTAAGTCACATACGAAGAAAAACAATCTTTTTTAAAGTGAGAAATGTTACATAAAATATGGCGTCGCTGGGGTTTTGACGATTTCTCTGGGTTCCTTGACATGTGCTGGTGATCCCTAGTCAATTTCAAGTCCCTCAGGTGACGCGGGCAAGAGCTATGGAGTACCAGGATCGAAGTCATATACGAAGAAAAACTATCTTTTTTAAAGTGAGAAATGTTACATAAAATATGGCGTCGCTGGGGTATTGATGATTTCTCTGGGTTCCTTGAGATGTGCTGGTGATCTCTAGTCAATTTCAAGTCCCTCAGGTGACGCGGGCAAGAGCTATGGAGTACCAGTATCGTAGTCATATACGAAGAAAAACTATCTTTTTTAAAGTGAGAAATATTATATAAAATATGGCGTCGCTGGCGTTTTGATAATTTATTTGGATTCCCTTGTATGTTGCTCAAGATCCATAGACAATTTCAAGTCCCTAAGGTGACGCGGGCTAGAGTTATGGAGTACCCGACGAAGTCATATACAAAGAAAAACTATCTTTTTTAAAGTGAGAAATATTGTATAAAATATGGCGTCGCTGGCGTTTTGATGATTTCTCTGGGTTCCTTGACATGTGCTGGTGATCCCTAGTCAATTTCAAGTCCCTCAGGTGACGCGGGCAAGAGCTATGGAGTACCAGGATCGAAGTCATATACGAAGAAAAACTATCTTTTTTAAAGTGAGAAATATTATATAAAATATGGCGTCGCTGGCGTTTTGATGATTTATATGGGTTCCTTGACATGTGTTGGTCATCCCTTGTTAATTTGAAGTCCCTGAGTCGACGCGGGCAAGAGTTATGGAGTACCAGGATCGAAGTCATATACGAAGAAAAACTATCTTTTTTAAAGTGAGAAAAATTGTATAAAATATGGCGTCGCTGGCGTTTTGATGGTTTCTCCGGGTTCCTTGACATGTGTTGGTGATCCCTAGTCAATTTGAAGTCCCTAAGTCGACGCGGGCCAGACAAATCACGTATTAGATTTGGAGTCTATAATAAGAAAAACCATCTTTTTTTAAAGTTGAGAAATATTAAATAAAATATGGCGTCGCTGGCGTTTTGATTATTTTTTTGGATTCCTTGATGTCTTCCAAAGATCCCTAGTTAATTTCAAGTCCCTAAGTCGACGCGGGCCAGAGATATTGAGTACGAGGTTCGAATTCAAATACGAAGTATAACTATCTTCTTTTAAAGTTGAGAAATAAAAATAAGTGGTAAAAATGTTTAAAAAAATACTTAAACACAGAATTTATCTTAAAATAGCATTTAAATTTAAATTAAATCTAGTTAAACCATAAGAAACAAAAATTAATTTGGTACGGTCTGCAAAAAAAATTTTTATTGCTTTTATGATTGATATGCTAGTTTTGTTGGCTAGTTTCAGCGACGTAAATTAAACTTTGAAGCAGATGTCAATAAAAAAGTTATCACATAAATAACACCATAATAGAAAACAGGCATCTTTAATATACTTATGATTAAATGTGTTAATTTAAAAATTCAAATGAGCGACACAACAATAAAAATATCTTTTATATAATTGGTGATATTTCTTAGAGATTAATTTAATTTTATTAACTTTAGGTTACATAAATTTTATTTTATGTAAAGTGACATGGCTAATACAAAACTATATAAATCAACTAGTTTTATAATAGATGAAGAATTATAACTCGAAACTTATACGATTTTAGCATATTAAAATTAGTTTAGGAATTTTTTATATGGATAATAATGTATGTATTATATTACGACGTCTACATTAGCCATTATTATTAGATAAAGCCAGAGTAACTTTCCTTTTGTAGCAAATGAATCATTGCATAAATTTATTATTAAAAGAGCATCAAAGAGCCGAGCTAAATCACTTATAAGAAACAATGTGAGAATGAGCATAATTCATGAGCATTTGAATGTCTAATTTAAGAGGTTCTAGGAAGAATGCTTTATCCACCGACACTGTTTAAGTACATTGAACTAACTAACTAAACTGATTTTTGTTTACAAAATTACGCCCCATTACTAAAATATAACAGTTAAACACAAAATCCTGACTAAAACCTGTTTAAGTGCGAACCTCCATTACCAAATTTAAAACGCTTTATAATGCGAAGCCCTGGAGTAATCGACATCATTACCGAAAAGGTATAAGAAAAACATGCACTAACGAACAGTGCGAAGTGAAATTCCTACAAGAGTTAAAATACTCAGTCGAGAAACCTTACCGAGCTTAACGACAACGATTCGGATAACATTATTAAATAAAACAGCCAATATAAATAACCCTATCTCCGAATCGTAAAACAGTCGATTTCGGGCCGCGTGCCCCGAGGTTTTTAAAGGCTGAATAACAGAAGGTTCACGCCGCGTCGTGTCTCAAAAAAGGTTACATTTGCTTTCTGTACACGTAACTTTTTACAAAACCCAACAGCAGCTTTAAGTGCTGGCAATTTATTCACATATAGCATTTTAAAGACGAAGCCGGAGGCATAAATCTAGTCTGGCGTAGATCCTACCTAGTCCTGATCTTGGATGCCGCACATATCACAATAACCGCTCTTCATTATCCGCATTTCACTCGGACGGGCCGTATCTATCGGAATGCGCCACAAAGGAGTATCCATACCGAGTTACTAAGTCGCTACACTTAGTTCAACCGGCTCACCAAACCAGTCCGCCTTCAACAATCCCGTCTGAAACGGCGTAAGCGCCGGTTGAGTGACACCTAAATACCACTTAGGCGTTGTTCTCTAAAATTTTTATTGGTAATAAGTGCCTTGTTTATGTTTTCTGTCCACATGTGTTAGTCACATCACATTTGACCTTAGCTTCTAAATTTAAAAGGTTTCATCAATAAAAGATAGTAGTGAATAACAAGTAGTTGTAACATGATGTAAGTTAGGAATGTAAATGTTACAACTAGAAACTAGTAGTGATTTATGACAGTCAAAGTAGTCGAAAATGGCGTGTTTTTAACAATCGTTTAGACTAAGATTCTTGGAACGAGACATGATGCTAAGAGGCGAGATATTTAAGTCTTGTATGCGCTGCGCCGTAATTACAGATATGCTATGGAGTTAAATAGCCGCGTGTAGTGAGATCGGCTCAATGCTGTCATTTGCCTTTAAAGCATACTTTATTTTCTAGAATATTCAAAGAGCTTACTTCACTAGATTATAGGCGTTTTATATCCTGAGATACCATAGTATTTGCATGATCTTCGTACAAAAGCGTCGTTCTTTCTCGTTAAAGAATCACATAAGAGTAAGCTCTTAAACATTAGAATTTAATTTAAAATAAATAGTATTTTTAATGTCCGTATAAGATTAAATAGTAATTCTAGTATTTATTAACTTAACAGTTTTAAATAAATCTGTGTGCTAATGCGTGTCTTTATGTAGATTTTTAATAATAACATATATTTCTTAGAAAATAAATAATAATTTTTTTTTTTAGGGCGTTTTGACTACCAGATACTCATAATATATCTTTAAACACATCCATATTACTGGTGTACAAACATCAGTGTTCATCGCACAAAGGAATCCTTCAGCGGGACTCGAACCCGCAAACGCTGGCACAAACGCACTACAAATTGAGCCAAACAAGTCAACACGATATAATAAAAAAATCAAGAAGCCGAAATAGTCCGAATTAATTTTATACTGTATAACAAAAACTGAACTTACTTGTAAAGACAATTATAATAGCTTATTAAAATAGCTTATTAAAATACCTTATTAAAATGGAAACATATTTTATCAAGCTTCTAATTTTCTGCCTTTATTAACCCTCTGTGCAACGAGATGTCAATAATCTTTAGAAACTTTTTTAAAAAAGGCACGAGACGTACCTCGACGCAACTCACTGTGCCATAATGGCATCGCAGAATATTAAGAACCTAGTGCACTTAAATTATTTTACATAGTTTAAAACTTTTATCCAAGAAAAAGTCAGTAGCGCCATTTTATATTAATTGTATTACAGTTTGTAGACTATTAAGTGAGTGAAATAGGAGGCTAATTTTAAGAGAATTATGGTAAAAAATAGAATTATTTTTGGTTTTAATTAATGAGTTTCGTATCATTAGCAACAAATAAACTTAGGCCACCAATCACGCTAATGTTTGACGGAGAAATGTTAGTTGTACGTAATTACGTTGTAAAAGTCATCCACGCAGTTTGACTGTGATTTATAACTAACATTTGTCTTTGACTTTGTTCTCTTCTATTTGGCTATTAAAATTATTGGTAAATTGTACGTGCTCGTTAACTTAAGTTCCTATACACTTTGATAAGAAAACTGAAATATCTGTTTGTTTATACACGTTAATCTTTGGAACTACCAAAAATCTTAAAATTTAAGTATTATATATATGATGTTTTAGTCCATTTATTGACAGACATTACAGAAGTAGCGTTGCGACATTAAAAAGAGCAAGAACGTTTAAAATGATGCATGCAAAACCGCAAGCAACTCTAGTATTATTAAAAAGTTAAAAGTGAATAGAAGAAAAATTAAGAATATAATCGCAATGTCTATATAAGATGTAAAAATAAATTATTTCGACCTTATTTAAATAATTTCATAATTAATATTGAAACAAACGCTTGTTACCATTTAAAATCATTCAAAAGGTCTAATAAACACTATAAATAATACACGAAAGCACTATTGAGGCATACCGAACATTGGCCCGACCGATATGAAATTTCATACAAAGGACCCCGTATATTCCATTTTGCTGAAAAATATACCCCTGAAAAGACGGCACAAGGAAAATAGTAATTACAAGTCTGCCTCTCGCGCGCTATTGTGCCTTCCTTACAATGCTCGGGAATCTTTTTGTCCACGCTATCGGACGTTTGCACCCAGGCATAGGATTTATTTTGATGTAGCTACTCTTTTATTGGTGACATAAATTAAGTTTTAGGGGAAAATCTTGTTTTCATATTAAATTACTGTAAACGATACACAGAATTTATAAAATATGTAATAATTTTAATTAATCGAATAATTTTTTATACGAATTAGTTATACAGACGTTTTTATTTCACATAATACAGCTAACGTATTTATTAAATCATGTAGCAATAAATCTATTATGATACACCATAGTCCATACCATTATTGTTAGCACCAGACCAAGTTCAAAGGGAACTTTAGTGTAGTTTGAACAGCAGAAAATCGTTAATAGGCTAGTAATAAAAAGCATCATATAGTTTTACAACCGGTAGCTAATTTAATTGATATCGATACCATCTTAAACAAAACTGGTAATTCCAGTGGGGCTACATATAGCCTTAAAATTGACTACGAACACTTTTTTATTGATACCGATAAAAGTACCTATGGATATTTTAGATACAACTTTTTTGTAATTAAAAAGTTCATCGTTTTTGTATATATGCCTCGAGCATGAGAAAAAAACGCTTCAATTGTAGTTTCATAATTCAGGATTCATAGGTAGTTTAAAACAGGTGGTTGGAGCACTGCTAAATTTGATGTTGTAGCACAAAAAATGAATGAACTGTCGCGGAATATAGTGCGAACTCGTCATAATAGCACGCTTGTACCATGCCTTACAACAGCGAATGTCAATTTCTAACTTTTGACAATTAGATAACAAGAACAGTTTATTACAAATTTTAATGTGACAGAAAGAGATAACGCATTTTCAGGAACAATTTAGAAGTTACTAGAAACATTTTGAATTTTCGATACTAGAATGTTCTAAATTTACGCATATAAAAAAGGCCGGCAGTGTGTCGAGAGATCAGTTGACGTTCGGAGTTAAGTGAAGCTTATGAAGAGATACGAAATAGTGGAAAAGTGAAGAAAAGTACAGTGAATTATTAAAAGTGGTGGATTATAGTGCTCAGAGACTAAATTAAACTAGTGCTGTGTACAGACTGCGCGTGTAAATAAAACATCTTTAGTGCGAGAACGCTTTTAATTTCCGATCCCGAACCCGTAGTACGTAACAATTGGTGTCAGAAGTGGGATGGAAATGCCGTTAGTACCGAGGCACGAGAAGGAAGGAGTCACTACACGCGCAATGGCGGAACAGCAAAGGGAAGATTCTGGCCCTAGTACATCGAGTGGAGAGTCCGCGGCTCAACAGAGTGCCACCCCAGACATGAATGCCCTTTTGCAACAAATGGCGTTCATGATGCAAGAACAAACGCGCCGCGAGGAAGAACGTGCACGCCGCCAGGAGGAACAGCTGCGCGCACTCCAAGAAGAGCAGGCTCGCCGCCAGGAGGAACAGATGCGCACACTCCAAGAAGAGCAGGCTCGCCGCCAAGAGGAGCAGACTCGCCGCGAGGAAGAACGTGTACGCCGCCAGGAGGAACAGCTGCGCGCACTCCAAGATGAGCAGGCTCGCCGCCAGGATCAACAACTGCGCGCACTTCAAGAGGGCATTCACAAAGATGTCATAGCCGTTCTTCAACAGAATACGGAAAGGGTGGAAGCCGTTGAAAGAGAAGTTGAGGGAATAAAGATGACACTCGTCACACACGGTGAAGCTTTAGAGGAGTACGACTCAAAACTCTCTAAAATGGAGAAAAGGATGGATTACTTGGAAACTCACAAATTACCGCGTAGTGCCGACATTAACTCATCATCAACAAAGAGCTTTAAAGCCCCTTACTTCGACGGCAAATCTTCTTGGGCTGCTTTTAAGATCCAGTTTGAGACTGTCAAGGAGACGAGTGGATGGACAGATGATGAAGCCCGATCTGCCCTTACCGTTGCACTTAGAGAGGAGGCTTTGAATGTATTGGAGGCGCTTTGTGCTAGCGACCCTGGCAGGAAGACCACATACAGTGAACTACTTAACGCTTTAGAGTCGCGGTATGGTGATAGTCATCTAGAGCACGTGTACAGGGCTCAAATTAAAGACCGTACACAACGAGCCAATGAAACCCTGCAGCAGTGGTCCATAGAGATTGAGAGGCTCGTACGGAAGGCATATCAATCCTCGCCATCCGCCATAGAAACCATTCTTCTGCAGGCTTTTGTGGACGGGATTCGCGACTCGGAGGTACGTGCTGCTGTACGCCTAAGACACCATACAAGTCTCAGGGAAGCTGTCGCTCATGCTCTAGAGATTGAAGCTGTGCGTCATGACTCTAGATCTTGGAGGGTGCAGGAAGCTACCACGGGAGGGTTATCCGTCCGGAGACGTGTTTTTAACCCAAGGTGCTACGAGTGTGGTGAGCAGGGCCATCTTCGAAGTGACTGCCATACAAGGAAAAATGGTCGACTACAGGCAGATGTTGGTGTAGCAACCTACGATCAAGTCAGAGGAGAATTGATCTCGGACAGATCTAGGAGGTGGGCGCTGGCCGGGGGATCTACAACCCCACCGATAGCAGTAAAACAGGCAATAGATGGAAACACTTTGGTTATACAAGGCGCTATTAATGGAGTGACATGTAAACTGACACTGGATACCGGAGCTTCACGAACTGTCATTAATAACCGAAAGCTGAAACACATTGCGGACAAAAATTTGCAAGATAGAAAGCACATCACCCTTATGACAGCCACCGGTCAGCGCATACCTGTTTGGGGGGAAAGAAAAATTGCTATAAAAATTGGGGACCACATCTATTGGCATAACGCAATAGTTAGATATCATGGATGATTGCATCATTGGATTGGACTTTCTTCAAAATTACCAGTGTACGATTGACATGAAATATGGAGTTTTAAAGTGCGGAAATAGAGAAGTACCGATAAGTGGTGGAGTTCAGGGGAAAGTTTGTTGCTTAAGAGACACTGCTCTTCCGCCAAGATCACAGACTCTAGTACCTGTCGCTTTACCTCAGAACAAGTCAGGTAGTCAATGGTGCTGCGCTATTATAGAGAAGTATGAAGATGAGAGCTCGTGGATCCCAGCAAGAGTTGTAGTAGGTAAAACTTCGACATCCATGGTTCCAGTGCTGAACACCAGTGACGCTACGCAAACTATTCAGAGAGGGGAAGTTGTGGGGACTTGCGAAGAGATAGCCTGGTTAAGCAGATGTCAACAGAATGAGAAAGTGCTTAATAAGGATAAAGAGCAAGCAATGAAACTTTTAGAAAACTGCGAAGAACATCTCACAAGTTCACAGAAGACAAAAGCTAAAAATTTACTTTACCAATATTCAGATTTGTTCTCGAAACATAACGGCGATATTGGAAGAACCGGTTTGGTGAAGCACAAAATTAATACTGGTGACATAGCTCCTATTCGACAACGACCAAGACGAATTCCATGGGCTAAGGAGAAAGAGGTTGACGACATGATCCAAGACATGAGAAAGAATAACATCATCGAACAATCTACTAGTCCTTGGTGTTCTCCAGTAGTACTTGTAAGGAAGAAGGATGGCTCTACAAGGTTTTGCATCGATTACCGCAGACTCAACGATGTAACCAAAAAGGACAGTTATCCCCTGCCTCGAATCGACGACACCTTGGACACTCTCAGTGGTATGAAATGGTTTTCAACTCTCGATTTGAAGAGTGGCTATTGGCAAGTAGACATGGACCCCGTGGATAAGGAGAAAACTGCGTTTTCAACTGGAAAAGGGTTGTGGCAGTTTAAGGTAATGCCGTTCGGGTTATGCAATGCACCAGCAACATTCGAGAGGTTGATGGAACGTGTACTCGCTGGATTACTAGGAGCAGCCTGCCTTGTTTACCTAGATGACATAATTATTGTGGGACGTGACTTCGAAGACCATCTTAAGAAACTCGAAGCAGTATTTGATAAACTAAGGGAAGCAAATTTAAAGTTAAGTCCAAAGAAGTGCTCATTCTTTAGGAGACAAGTGAATTACCTTGGACATGTAGTCTCGGAAAACGGAGTGGAAACGGACCCTAGCAAAATCACCGCTGTGAAAGATTGGCCGACCCCTAAGGACAAAACGCAAGTGAGAGCATTTCTGGGATTGTGCTCTTACTATAGAAGATTTGTAAAAGGCTTCTCTGACATCGCCAAACCACTTCATAAACTGACCGAAGAGAAGAGACCCTTCGTATGGGACAATAATTGTGAATCGGCCTTTCAAGAACTGAAGAAACATCTTTGCCAAACACCGGTCCTTGGGTATCCAGACACAAAGGGAGAGTTTATTGTCGACACTGATGCCAGCAATATCGGTATTGGAGGTGTATTGTCTCAGCGGAAGGGTGATCAGGAGGTGGTAATCGCATATTTCAGTAAGTCACTCTCTAAACCGGAAAAGAATTATTGCGTTACTCGAAGAGAGCTACTTGCTGTAGTGAAAACTTTACAACATTTTAAGAAATACTTGCTAGGACGCAAATTTTTGGTAAGAACCGATCACGCTGCCCTGAAATGGTTATTGGAATTCAAGGACCCCGAAGGACAGGTAGCACGATGGATTGAACAACTTCAAGAATTCCAGTTCGATATAGAACATCGAGGGGGTAAAAATCACAGCAACGCCGATGCTCTATCTAGAAGACCATGTGAAGACGACTGCAAGCACTGTCAAAGACAAGAGGCGAAGGAATTAGAATCAATTAAAATTATTAGAACAGACTCGTTAGATGAACGTTGGAGTGATGAAGCCATGAAGAGAGCTCAAGAAGAAGACCGAGATATACGACCTATCATGGAATGGTTAAGTACTGGTAGGCCAAAGCCTAAGTGGACTGACATAGCACAGTACAGCACCGCTACGAAAAGTTTGTGGGCACAATGGGACAGTTTGTTGTTACACAACGGAGTATTGTGCCGCAAATGGGAGAGGACACGTGGAAATGATAGCCATCTCCAACTAGTGGTACCTAAAATAAAAGTATCCGAGGTACTTCGAGCTTACCATGATGGTTCTTCTGGTGGACACTTAGGGGTAAGGAGAACGTTAATCAAGATAAAGGAGCGATTTTACTGGCTGCATTGTCGAGATGATGTTGAGGACTGGTGTCGGAAATGCGTGCAATGTGCCTCTGTCAAAGGCCCGCAGACCAGAAGCCGAGGAGCAATGAAATTATACAACGTTGGGACACCTTGGGAGAGAATCGCATTAGACGTAGCAGGACCATTCCCAATTACTAACTCCGGGAACCGATACATTTTAGTTGTGATGGACTATTTTACAAAATGGCCTGAGGCATTCGCCATTCCAAATCAAGAAGCAGTAACTATCGCAAATACTTTGGTAAAAGATGTATTTTGCAGATTCGGCGTTCCGTTAGAAATGCACAGTGATCAAGGAAGAAACTTTGAATCGCATATATTTCAGGAAGTATGTAAAATCATGGGGGTGCACAAGACTCGAACCACACCACATCATCCACAGTCAGATGGAATGGTTGAAAGGTTTAACCAGACTTTGGAACGCCATCTAGCTAAGGTTGTGGATAAACATCAAAAGGATTGGGACGAGTTTTTATCACTGTTCCTGCTATCTTACCGGACTGCTGTACACGAAAGCATTACCATAACACCTGCTTTTGCAAATTTCGGAAGAGAATTACGGCTACCAGCGGATCTATTAAGTGGTTGCCCGCCGGATACTCCCAGTTGCATCACCGAATATGCCAGCGAACTAAGAGCGAAAATGACTAGTGTTTATGAGCAGATACGAGATGCAGGGCTACAAGCAAGTGAACGCATGAAAACTCGTTATGACCGGAAGGCGACAGGAACGAACTTCGAGGAAGGCTCATTGGTATGGCTGCATAACCCGGTGAGACGAAAGGGCAAATCGCCTAAGCTACAACCCATTTGGGAGGGGCCCTACAAAGTTATAACGAAAATTAACGACGTCACTTTCCGAATTCAACGTACATCCAGAAGCCCGGCTAAAATCGTGCATGTGGACCGATTAGCCAAGTATCACGGTAACAACGATGCTCGAGACGAGCATGTCTAAGGAGGGGGTAGTGTCGCGGAATATAGTGCGAACTCGTCATAATAGCACGCTTGTACCATGCCTTACAACAGCGAATGTCAATTTCTAACTTTTGACAATTAGATAACAAGAACAGTTTATTACAAATTTTAATGTGACAGAAAGAGATAACGCATTTTCAGGAACAATTTAGAAGTTACTAGAAACATTTTGAATTTTCGATACTAGAATGTTCTAAATTTACGCATATAAAAAAGGCCGGCAGTGTGTCGAGAGATCAGTTGACGTTCGGAGTTAAGTGAAGCTTATGAAGAGATACGAAATAGTGGAAAAGTGAAGAAAAGTACAGTGAATTATTAAAAGTGGTGGATTATAGTGCTCAGAGACTAAATTAAACTAGTGCTGTGTACAGACTGCGCGTGTAAATAAAACATCTTTAGTGCGAGAACGCTTTTAATTTCCGATCCCGAACCCGTAGTACGTAACAGAACAATACAAGCTTGCGAGAGCCCTTAGATCTCCTTAAACCAGCCCTGTCGCAAAATCCCATCTTAGGGGACGTCTACTAACTATGAACTACCTCCCTGCCAAATTTTCTCTGTATACGTCAAGCGGTTTTAGATACTTCGTGATGAGTGAATGACCTTTCGCTTTGTATATTTAGTTCTAAAATACTAGATAGACTAACGTTTACCAACAAACCACAAATTGATGATAAACATTTCGAATTAGTAAATTTAATTAGTTAAAACATATCGACGGTTCCCGATTTAGAAGTTATCGTATAGCATAAAGTCACTTTGTCCCACATTAGGGCATCATGCACCGCTGTGCAGATAAGAGAACAATAGGTAAGTTGTGCTATCACGCCATTGAATAACTGGATGACATATTCATCGCTTATAATAAACAAACCTGCTGATAAATTGAATGGAATTTTATCATTGAAAAATAATATGCCGTTGTTTTACCTGTGTTTATGTACGTAGGTTACATATAAAGTTTGAAAATAAAGGCCTATGTAATTATTTCATTGTAATGAAGAAAAAGGAATATTTTGTAGCCAAAAATCTCAATAATTCCACCTTTGCTCTTTTTGTTTCTGTATTATTTTTAACATCATCTAATGTGCAATAAAAAATATACATTAATTCCCTATGACATTCAATATAATACTTTTTCTTTAATCACATTCAATACTATGTTTGAACCCACTTCACTCAGTTCTCTAAGCGAGTGCATTATCACTGGGCTAATACTGTAATTAAAAATATTCATATGAAAATTTCCTCGCGCTTATGTTAGTTTCACACTAACAAGAACATTTAATTTGATAGCGCAGCAAAATGAAGGAAAGATTCTTAATAAGAGTCCTAAAGAAATGCTTTACTTGAATATTAAGAGAAAACTTACATATTTTCATCAGTTCTTGAAAAGTAACAGTTTTTCAGTAAACAAATTTTCAAGAACAAACCTATCATAAAGTCATAAATAGAAAAAAAACTTTAAAACCTCTGTAATTTTCTACTTATTCTAAAGTAACTAAAGTTAAGTTAAATTTTTAAGTAATCGACACACCACGACTAAGAGCCAAGTTACTAGACTGACAAATATCAGTACAAATTTTCGCCAAGCGAATCAAATACATCTACTATTAGTGACATAAATTCCCTTCAAAAGCAGCTTACAGATTCGTTCAACAACCAAGAGCGTAATTTACATCTCCTTATCTCGCACAAGCAGGAGGGTAGTTCTTACAATGCGTTGAAAAACTTGACAAATTCTTCCATAGTCCTGATGTCGTTTTTGCATACATTGGAGTAATATTATCATATTTTAGTAGTATAAGTCTCACGATAAGAGGATCTGTTGCAAAATGTTTTCATTTTGGAATAATGTTTTTTGGTCTATGGTTTGACGTAAATGATCTATGGTATGTTTTTACTGGGAACCAAATTGCATTATTTAAGTTATTAAGGAATTTTCCTATAAATTTTACATTAAAAGTTTAATTGAAATATGAAGAATTCTCGAGTAAATATGAAAAATAAATCAAACAAGTAATTTTTAAGAAAACACTTTTTTTATTTTTTTTTACAATATCACATTCAATGTAGCCCCGACTTTAATTTAACTGGGGCTGGGACATTCAAAACGGAAGCAAAGGAAACATAAAAAGGACAATGTAAGAGCTTGCCTTAAAAACTTTAAGGAAATAAAAAGTGATCCATTTTATTTCAAAAACAATCCTACCTGCATTTTTCAATTATTTTTTTCCATTCTACTAATAAAATAAACTAGCGACTCACCGAGGCTTTGCTCGGGTTCCTCTGTAGGATTAATATTTTTATTATTATACGTACTTATAGATAAGTTTTTATAATTATATGTAGGTATAATATAAGTTCATGATTATTAACATTAGTGGTTTAATCTCAATCCTTTTACCGACGGTGATATAAACTAGACTCGACTAGAAAATACTATAGGTTATAGATATAGATAAAAAATATTAAATAAAATATTATTAAGATTAAAAGCTACTTGCATTTATAATAAATATAAATAATAAAAACGTTAACGTCTTTTATTTTAGTATATTTAACATGACTGTTAATCAATTTTAATGAGCAATAAAGTTTCAACCACGAATTTTATAATAAAATAAAATCATTGTTAACAAGTTTATTTACATTGTTTTGAAATGTGTGCGAACAAAATAATTTAAGTTTAATATAAAATTTATACATTTATGTAGAGACAGTAAAAATGGCTATAAACCGACTGATGTAAAACATAAAAGCAAGTGGAAAGCACTCGTTCCGCCGCGATACGAATTATAATAATTTAAAATCGTTAAAAATAGACGAAGAATTAGAGAAACATAGAATATCAAAAGATAATAAAAAAACGAGTGAGATAGCCAGAGGCCAGAGCCACATAGGAGGAACCAGTTATAGGATGCCTAAGAATTACGAGTGCTTTAAAAGGCAATAGATAGAATGAGCTAATTACCTTTGTTTCAATACGAGCAAAGTCACAGGCAATAACTGTATACTAAATAAACTAAGCCTAAATTACAGTACTAAAATATATATAAAACATAGTTTTAATAAATATGAACATAATATGAGAATAGTCCTTACTCTCAGTCATTCAATATGTTAAACCCAGGGCGGTCCGTTTTATCGCTACGATAAAGCAACAAGAAAAATATTTACACCCACACGACCGCATAACAACACTATCCACAAAAGATACGAAAAGATCGTAAGATTTGATTTAAATGCATAAGCTGTTATTGCTATGTATGGTGTTTTCTCATCAATAAACACATTAAAATATGAAAAATATGTACCTAGCAGTTAATAAATATATCAGTAGTTACTACTTTGATAACTATCTTTTTAGTTAAATGAGCTATTTCTTTCGAGTTTGGAATAGTCAAAGAAATCATTTCACTTTACAAAGTATTAAAATATCTTCGTTTGACAAAATCAGAAAGATAAAAAGCAAATTCCGATAAAAAATGATGGAAAGTACGTTATAGGAGTAACTATGGCAAATATTTGTTTTATTCATTATAAAACACCACATATATGTATACGTATATAAAAGGTACAGATAAGTAAATTACGATTTTTATACATACTGATAGATTGATCTGACATTAAATTTTTTTGAGTGCATATCAAATTTCACTCAGTACTTCATTTATCGAATAATCTTAACTTACACGTGTGAAATCTGATTAAGGCTGCTTGCACGTGAAGGAACGAAATTATTATTATACCGATATTGCTCGTAAAATTGATTTTTATTGATTCCATAACAGAAACATTTCATTCTTATATAGACTATAAATAATTTAAAAAGGCACTAAATTTTTAATAGCCATAAAAATACGCTTTATTATTATTATAAGATACAATTCAGTGTCTTGTATTAGAGTTTCAAGTCTTAAATTCTTCTGTAAAATTAGAATTGTAATGAAATAGCTTAAGACGTCTGTCTTTTTGAACTTTTATTACTCAATATGAATGTTGTTGAAAACCACGAATTAAATGAATTGATGAGTTGTAAAAACTCTACAATTAAACTATACAAATCTAGAAGTCTAGATTAAATTTAAACTGAGAACACATCAAGCAATATAAACAAGACTCGATAAATATCCACTAACTTTATGTATATTATAAGAAATTGTGTCGAACATCTTACGTATGATATCAGAACATCCAGTAGTAAAACATCAAATACCCATTATGATCCCATATCGCCTATATTCCGTTGAAAGAAAGTTACAGATACGCATTGATTTATCTAACATGTTGACGCAAGGGAAGTGGTGATTGACACACGAAAACGTATTTTATCTGGTGCTTTTCATCGTTTCTAAAGTTATGTGAGAAATAAATTATCTGACTCACATATTGTCTTGACCTTTCGAGAAATTCGAAACGTGCTTCCGAAAATGTTATCAGATGAATAATGACACGTTGCATACCTGTAACAATATTTAAATACAATTAAAAATATTGCTTGTCGAATCAAATCAATATAGATTCCAAAACGACAGGAACTATTTTAATGATATACATATTTGGGTTATTTTAACCTATCGAGTGATCCTTCGAAAATTGGTAACGAATTAAAGTTTAAACACGGGTGAAGACGCGGATACAGCTAGTATCTTATAAAATATCTTTAAAATATAAGCAAAAGTTTATTTAGGTAAGTACAAAAGTAAAAAATATTCACGCAAAACCACAATCGACTGCATACCAAAGAATGCATTACAAGCGATCATCAAAAGCCTTTCAACGAACATTCATAACTTACATATCATATAGTAATTTAAATACCTAAGAAGAATCACAATCTACGAGACACTATACCCATCTAAGTCGTTCTTTTGACATATATTAATGGATACACAGACAGCAAGAGAGATAAATAGTGGCTACACTAATGAAATAAAAACGTGACTTACGTTGTTTCCGTTATTCAGATGGTATTTGGACCAGTGATTTACAAGGCATAGAACATAGATAGCCCAATTTTATAAACAACAGTTAAAGCTAGTATAAAATCAATGTATACAGAATTCTAACTAATTATCTATACATTAAATAGTTTTTTTTAAATTCTTTTATTAACATAGGCACATAGGAGGAGGAACGTATATATATATATATTAATCTTCTTGTGTCTTTTTAAAAGTCTTTTTGTGACCGTACCACGAAAAATCTAGACAGATTTTTATGGAATTTGGTACGATGATAGCTGACCCAGATCAACATATAGAAACTCTTTATTGCGGGCCAATGTCTCATTCCTGAGGAATGTATACTAATAATTAGAATGTATAGTATCAAATAAAATTATAGTTTTTAAAGATATATTGCATACTGTATTAAAAAAGGAAATTACTCAAAACCTATCAAAACATTCAAACTGCCAAATACATCAACAAAAAATATTTAACATAACCTTTCAAATTAAAATTAACCAATAGACTCGCATCTGTCACAAGGTTCGACAAAAAAGCTTCGGCTAATATTTGATTTGCACTCAAGTACGAACAAAAAACTAACATCCGGCGAGTTCGCGCCAAAACCGCATGCAGTCTAAAATGCAGTCAAAGAACCAAACCAAACAGACGGCACAAACATGTAAACACTTCTAAACGACCGCGCCACTATGTTTCTGTGGCGCGCTTAATAACTACAAAAAGGTCATTTTCACAAATTCTTTAAAACAAGACAAAAAACAGTCCGCCATTTCACAGAGTTATGCCTGTATTGCTCAAATATACTTCAACATTTAAATAAGATAACTAATAGTATAAAGCAATTACGATCGTAATTTTGATTTAATAAGTAACCTTTATTTAAGGGATTGAAATAGAACATTAACAAAAAATATAGAAATAAGCTCTGTTACAGTTAAACTTAAAAAAACAAGAACACGTAATGGATAACAGGTGGCGGGCATTATTGAAAGCTGGGTTTTTTTATTAAAATTAAATTCGTATTAGAGAAAATCAGGCGGTGAACCGCAAATGAGTTTTATAGTTCCGGATTCGTTCACTCGGTTACATTGTGCAATGCGATGGTAAAGGCTTAATTTAAAACAGACTTAGTTGTAGAATGTGTTCTTAATGTTGGTAACTATTGAAGATTATAAAAATGTATTTAATTAAGAAAATATTTTCATTAATGGTTCAAGAACGCTAATTTATAATCATTAGAATGAAACTTCAGTTAATTTCTCATACAAAATAAAGTTATAATTTGAGAACTATAGCTAAGGTAGCTTTAGTCGCTATTCTCGTCTAAAAACAAACACAGACGGTGATTTTTTTTTGTATTCAAGAGAAGCGTGTGATACGATACGAATTTTAGACTTCTAGTAAAATTCGAAAACTAGGAATGCCATAAGGCATTATTAAGTCTACTTTTGTACTTACTATCTATATCAGTTCTGAAACTTTAAATTTCACTTCTCGAACTGCTCTAGAATAAATGAAAAATAACTAGGAACTTCAAAACCCAGAAACAATGATCTCAATAACAGTCGCTTCGATACTCACTAATTATTTTCGGAACAAAGGATCCTCAGAGAAGTTTAATGAGTATTTTCAATAGTGAAAAATAT
Source organism: Boloria selene (assembly GCA_905231865.2). Lineage (NCBI taxonomy): Eukaryota > Metazoa > Arthropoda > Insecta > Lepidoptera > Nymphalidae > Boloria > Boloria selene. The sequence goes on from HG993156.1 coordinate 3,739,399, forward strand.
CAAGATTTTTTAACGATTCATTAAGACTGAAATATTATTATTATAAGTACCAATCGAAGTGTTAAGGTCTTGGATCCCTCTAACAATGAATTCATTTAGGCTTAAATCAACTTGTGTGGAAATTTCCATTAAAGATAGATGCTCGATAGCTAGAAAATTCCATTCACTAATATCTATCGGAACTGGTTGGTTCTCATATTTTTTTCATCTCAGAAAACTTTCTACAGCCATATTACTCTTACTTATTACAGTCAGAGAAACATACTTTACGACCTATTCCCATACCTACTAAATAAACAAAAAATCACCAAAATCGGATGTGTGTATGAATGACAATTCAAAATTCACTTAAATGTCAGAAATAAACTTTGATTTATTAAATACAAGAAAAAATGTTATTTTTTTTATTGAGAACTTGGAAGTTAGCTTAGAATAGTCATGACTTCAATACTATACTTATAAAATTTTAACTAAGTGACGAAACGCTGAAAATATGTTATTTTCATATATTATATGATTTTTAATTGAACTTCTATAGTTCAAGAACATCTAATCTAAAACATATTACAAAGGTATCTAAGCAAAAGTTCGATTTTTCTTAGATGTGTTTAAACTTACTGCATAAAGTATTAACAAACATAATACTTGCTCATATAATTGGCATTAACTTAAGCGATATTCGTCTTCCTTGTTTGAAGGAAAAATTAAATTATAAAAAGTATGAAGTCAACCACTGCACATACACCAGAACGCTTTTTGAATATTTGAATTCATTTCCTGCGTAGTTCATTAAAAATTCTGATCGTTTGATTTTGTGGAAGCTCTTGTAGATATTTAATTATGATAAAAGCTCCAGACATATTTCAAATATTATTATACAAGTATACTGTTAGTTATTACTTGTTAATTTGTTACAACCATCGCCCTATGGTATTCTATAACTGAGTAGATTCTAACTATATATTATTTTGTAATATTACTACAAGACCCCCCGTGCCATGCGTTAGTATGCCACAATTATAAAAAAAAAACATATTTTTAGGAGTAGAGTTTGTATATCAGAGTAGTAGGTTCTCTTGGTACAAATCACACATTTAAAAAAAAATATTTAGATCGGTTAGTAGTTAAGTAGTTTTCACACTGACTCACTTCGTGACGTATGATTTGATTTTCATTGAATACTTTATATTACTGTAAATAATACTGAGAATAAACTCACATTTAGTAAAAATATCTACAAACAACAAATGTGCAAGTTTGTAAACATGCCTGGATGTTTGTTATTCAATAACGCCTTAACGAAAATAAGAAATTAGATTTGGGAAGATTGGCACACTGACAGTCTATATTTTGGATTAAAATATAGGATATTTTTACTGGTAAGTACAACCACTTAGTTGTGATGATAGATTTCACTTTTACTGACATGATTTCTAGCAAAACCTCATGTACTATGAGCGAAGCAAGTGTGGTTTATTAGTATTCATATTATAGACTAGCATTTCCCGTGGCTTCGAACGCGTTCTAATGACCGGAAACCAAATTTTTTATGAGTCGATTGTATGATACTTCACAAAACTAACGCCCGCCCTTCCCGTTTTCGCAACATTTTTCATTAATTCTCCGCTCTTATTGGTCGTAGCGTGATGTAATATAGCCTTCCTCGATAAGCGGACTATCCAACACAAAAAGAATTTTTCAATTCTGGCCAGTAGTTTCTGAGATTAGCGCGTTCAACCAAACAAACAAACTCTTCAGCTTTATAATATTAGTACAGATTATAATATTTGTATAATCATAAGTTTTTATATGAAAGTTTAAATCAAATTACTCTTACACAATTGGTCGTGGGGACCTGAAAGTACGTTAATGAGTTATTCAATTTGTCACGAAATTTATTCTCAACTTAGTACGTACCTAGAAATAAACATTTCATAGAGCAGTAAAGCTTTTATAGAAGTATAAATGTTATTGTAGTAAAATACAAGTGACCTTTCAAGTTCACGTGAAATGAAGTAATAAAAATAAAGCGAAATAATAATTTCTAAAATTAAATAAAGTAGTAATATTTTTTTTTACACTCAAGTTAGTTTTAAGTTATAATATTTGTCTTGGCTAAATAAATGCGAATGGCTCGTAATATTTATCTATGTGTAAAGGTTTCACCAAAAAGGCAATACAAACTTAAACAAAACCGCCAAAAAAAACTGATGCTGTTTTATTTATATTAAAAAAAACTGATGCTGTTTTATAATAATTACAAATGTAACAATTATATTCAGTAGAAAGTCCGTAAGGTAATACATATATATTTGATAAAAGATTCATACGTTTTATTTCTATAAACGTGTTTAAATTCTTGAAATCATAAAAAGAAAATGGAAACAACAAGGCTAGTAACATAAAGTCACTTGTAACTTGAAAACTACAACGGTTAGATAATGAGCTTAGGTAAATCCTATTACCGCACTTACATGGAGATTCTTAAGGAAACACGCATCCTCGCCTAGGCGATAAAAACTTTTTTATATAAGCTTTAAAACAAAATCAGGACGTTGTATTATTAAACAGTAGCGGGTTCAATTCCTAGATGTTGTACTTCTTATATTCTCAGATTCGAATCACTTTCTATATAATTCTTATCTACTTATACTTATGCAAATACATGCCAAACAAGCTTGAACAAAGCGGTGGACTATGCCAGTAGTGGGATGTGTTAATCAGTGATGCTTACTAAAATATATTCAAGCGACATCTAGTATATCGATAAAACGTTTATAAATTCTCAAGCTTACAAAAAGTAAGACGTAACATTGTTACCCTCGTTCATCAACTTTCTTCCCAAATTAACCCCTTTCGAAGATCTAACTCGCTGAAAACCGCAGTTCGACCGAAAAAACAACGATCATTACTTACGTTCTAACTCGAAACTTTGAGCTTTTCTCGAAGCGATGAAACTTTAGAGCAATTAGTTGTTAAATTTCCAGAGGGGCAACGATAACGGGGATGCTGTGCTACAGATGCTTGTCTTGTGTCGGTCTTACTCGTGTGTGGCTTACCGAAATAATTGTTTAATTGGACTGCAGCTGGGTGTGTAATGTTATCTCTACGAGACCTGGCTTTGATAAGCTCGCTTATATTTGAAGGGATGATTATTAAAATAGTTTTAGTGTGGTAATACCTTTAATTTTCTTAAATTGTATTTTAGTTTGTTTTTTTTATGAGTGGTACAATAAAAGTTCAAAGGTGTTTCATTGCTACTTGCTATTTAAATTATGGTTTTTGTTGCACTGTTCGTGTTTGTAACCTGTTTAAATTTTGAATAAATAAAATAAATAAATAAATAAATAAATAAAATAAATATTCTAGTTTTTAACAGTTTATTCTGACCTAGAAATACATACCTATACATAGGTAGTTCGCTTTTTGGCACTCTAAGAATAGTGATGGAATTGAATTACTAATGTAACACCGTCTTGACTACTAATTTTTTTTCGTATATTAGCTTAAAATATAATTCTTTAGACTTAGTACTAGTATATATATCAAGTAGTATGAATAGTCAGACCACTATAATTTAATCTCTTAGGAAACCAATAAATCATATTTTAAAGATAAGGACGTTTAAAAACATCGGTTTTGTTGCTTCATTTCATTCGTAGTCCATTAATTACGACCGGTATCGATTACATACTTTAACAAATGATATTGAATTAATTACAAAATACTTGAAAGAACTTGTTTAGTTTTTTCTTAAAGCGACAAATAGATTTCAAATTTAATAATACAGGTATGGCTACTAGTGGACGAGTTTAAAATAATTATATAGACAGTAATAGTAGGTTAATTAAGGCATAAAAAGTATTATGGGTAAATTAAGTTTTCTTTCAAAGGGGAAAAGCTCTATATATATCATATTAGCCTTACTTATTTTTCTGGTTTTTTATTATAAAGTCGTGGATAAATAATAACAAAAAACAAACCGTCCTTTTAGTATTTTTTTGTACATATTGGAGCAATCAAATGGTGAATACTATCTATTATAATTATTTATAAATTATAAATATAAACACCCATGACTGTTCACAAACATTCGTGCTCATCATAGAACTAAATGCCCCAGCGGGACTCGAACCCGCAACCGAAGGCACAACAAGTAGAGTCACTGTAAACTAAGCCAAACGTATCGTGGATCGTATTACATAAAATCATGTTATAATGATAAATTCTTATGATTTTATCAATTTGATCAGTTTCGCTTTTATAGTGAATTTAGAATTCTTGTAAGCAATTTGCAATAAACGATTTGATTCGAAGATTTGTATCTTTTAAGGTTAAAATTACCATACCAATGTCTAACCAATAAAGTATACGATTAATATTAGTTTGACAGTATAATATTAGCATACATCTAAGTAGGTGTTCCCTGACCTCTTACTCGATACTTTAAAGTCTTTTCTTGTGAAATTACTTTAAACTAATAGGCATCTATTTATTATTTTAAGTGTTCTTAGTCAAAACGATGCTAAAATTATGTCAAGGCTAAATTGAATAAATTGCAGGTAATTCATATTAAAAGCAACTTTCGATTATTATGTATGTATTTTTATTTTAACTAGTTTTTGTTACAGTCACTCTAAAGACCTAAAGACACTCTCAATTTTATTTTTTGTGTATCTAAAACATGCCATTAGTAGGTAATATGCAATAAATAATAAATACTTAGAGATGCACACAAGTAGAGCAAGTCGCTAGTAAGTAAAACTTATAACATACAGCAGACTTCCTTTGACTCTACCAGCCAGAGGAAAAGCTGAGAAAAAAATTAGACAATAAACAAACTATACACATATACAATATTAATATGAAATATAATAAATAAAATCTTAGAACAATGAAAAATTTACAAAAAATTAAACTATATAAATAACTTACAAAGCTTGATTCATTATACAAATAGCAGAAACCCACAAACGATTAAGCGAAAACGAAGAGTAAGAGCGAAAACCATGGCACCCATGGGATTACGGCGTAAAACTCGATACTAACCCCAATGCAAGGTAAGGAGCGACAGCGGATTTTATCTTAAACTTGAGAATCTAATCTAATCCTTCTAGGGAATATTTTAAATCCACTTAACTATCGAATTCTTAAACGTCAAATAGATGGTAAGTTTTTACTCACAATCAGTCATTTTTTGTGAATTATCTGACGACAGTCAATATTTAAAAGAAAAAAATCTACAATCGCATATATTTTGTATTGGTAAAATAGTTATGTAAGCTCAATACTCAAATACTTATCATTCATCTAAAATAATTTTTTTTCAGAACGATTTATCTGTTAATACATTCCTTAAAATAAAATAAAATGGGAGATAATAATTAGTACGGTAATCGAATTTTTTGAGTTGTAAATAAAAAGCCAGGGTAAGTGAAACAAAATCTTTGTTTTTATAGATGACTCTCTGAAAGTAAACTAAGACAAGAAATAGCAAAATTATAACTCAAGTTATGCACCACCCGTTGATTGCATTACATTGATAGGCTTTTAAACACATTATGGTATATAATCACCATACAATAATTATTTCGAGAGTATTATTTGCCTAAAACTCGTGACCTCCAGCTTCCGCCACACACCATGTCTCACATCTTCTCAGATGTTGTTTAAGGAAACTCGATCCATGAAAAGTTTCCCAATAAGCGTTTTTTCTTGCTGATTTAGGGCGGGTATTTGCTTTATCTCGTTAATCAGTTCCGGATGCGAATGAATGACTATTAATTATGTTTCACACTTTGTACTTTAGTTTGCCGTATGAGCTTTATTTTAAATAACACATTTATTGGATAAATCTAGAAAATTCCCAATATGCTTTTCCTTTCGCTCTATCATATTTTCTTCTTAAAATGAATTGAAAAATTCTTCTTTTATGATATTATTATCCCTGAATAGTTATTTTTTTATAAAATTACATACATAAAAAAATAAAATCATATTGAATACATTCATTGTACATTGAAATCGGCCTACCATTACCAATATAAAAATTTACTTTAACTTAAGTGTTTAGTCTTACTTAAAATTCATTCCTAACTATAACAAGTCCTCGCTAACACTATCCAGCACTCAAGCTGTCTCTAAGAAAAAATATCGGCAATCTTATCTGTTACTGGATGATAAAGAATAAGCTAACAAACATTCTTCCCTTTTACAATATTTACTAAGAATACCTTTGAATTTAAGCACCTTGAATGAAAACTTATTCTAACAATACTTAAAAGCTGTCATGAAAGCTCTATGAATATAAAAGCGAAAGGTCGCTCCTAACAATACTTACTGACAAAATAAGAAAATCTCCAAACTATTTGACCTATGATACTAAAAGTTAGGTAGTTTGGTTCACTATAAGCAAGACGGTCTTTACAAAATATTTAATTTCGTAAAGTTCGTCTAGAGGAAATCTTAATTCTAAAATCTATCGTAAGTTTGTTTACTTATAAGTAATAAAAAGTGTGATTTTGCTGATATATGTATGCTTTTGAGATATATGTATGAGTAATTTATTCCATAATACTTATTCTTCTTAATCTTTTAGGATTTAGTCGTCTGTCAAATATTTTACAGCAATCATTGGAGAGACTAATTAAAGCAATTTCATAAATTAGTACATACATAGGTGATTCTTATTACTTACTATCCATCAGCCTTTACCTAATTTTACAATAAACTTGGAAATAGAAAATGCATGTCGGTATTAGAGTTTGTTATTTATTTTTCACATTATACGAACTACGCAGGTGCCACCGCGGGCAATGCTAGTATGCTATACAATCGACTGGTGCAGATCATTTTTTCATTTTATTGAACAGCTGAAACATGGATGGACTAAAACAGGTTGTCCCAAGGCGTTGTACGAGGCGAGTTATTGCTTTATGTTCATACTTTAATGACTTTATTTTTAAAACTAGTGACTTACCCTCGCTTTTCTCATATTCGTCTCTACGTACATTTGTACATCAGTATAATTGTGCGAATGTAATATATATTTAGTAAGTATATATTTCTCACATATGAGATATTTTTCCGCAGTAAAAACTATGGTTTATATCTTGACCAGGATATCGACTATTACCATAATTAATTTCATCAAAATCAATGCGGTGCGGATGTGTGTGTGGATGTCACAGATAGACAAACATTCTGAAAACTATATGTGGCCTTTGTATCGATAATAATGTCTATTTCAATAAGATTTTTCATATTTAATGTACAGATACTCGGGTTAGCATTTTATTATACTTAATAAGTTGACATAGTTATTAAAGAAAGAAACTTTTGTTCTATAGAGTAAATCGTACAATAACATTTCAATGCATTTTATGGACAGTTGTTATTAATATTGTTATTTAATTACACTCAATGATATTGATATATTGGCCACAAAACTGGAACTTCGATAATTATAATTTCTACACTTCATATCGCTGCTAAAAAACTAATAAATATGGGAATGAAAAATTCTACAAAACTAAAAAATATATGCCACTTTAATACTATTTTTAGTTATATCGCTATTGTAGGTCTTACATAAGAAGACTATTTTAACTTTAAAGTATATTTTTAGTTTGGGACTGGTAAATGTTCTAGAGAAATCGATTGTAGAGCTTGGGTTTGGATTCAGTCCCTTTTAGCCCACGGCCAAAAATTACGCTGTCTTTTAAAAACAAGCTAGGTTCTTCCAAGGAATACAGGTCTCCTCATATTACTTTCTATAACTATACAAGTGTTAATTATGTTGGAAATAATTAGCACGTGAAAACATCAAAGTTGCTAGACCCGGGATTTGAACCCGCTTCATTCGGTTTTCAAAGCGAGCCCGGTACCTTTGATATTTGAATATTATCTATTCGCATCAAACATAACATGAAAATATAAATTGTAAAAGAAAAATCAATTAAACGCATAACATTTGATTCGATTACAAAACAAAATATTACATTAATATGAAATTAATTTTACGCGAACACGATATAGAATGATTTCCCTTGAGCCTGTAATGATATTAAATACGATTTTAATACTAAAAGCCGATTATTCACATCACATCAGAAAATTAATCGTTCGTAATAATATTACGAATGTACCTACTTTGTAAAATATGACGTTGTAAAGTGGTTAAGATGTAAGGACAGTTTGTGCTTATAAAAAAATATTTGCGTCAGTCGCTTTTTTTATTGTACTATCATGTGCAAAAATATAAAATGTTTTAGCTCCTATAATTGAATAACGAAAGTTATTCCCCATAAGGCTAATCTATGGCTTTTTAAATATTATAGTTAAGACACGAAAATAAATATAGGTTAAACAATATTGCCACATCGAATAACACTTTAAATTAAACAAAATAAAATGGATAATAAAAGGAAATCGAGTCAGAATCGAGATATTTAATCAGTCTTCCAATTACTCTTATCGATATGGTATAATCCACTACATATTGAATGTTATTTTAACATTCTTCATAAACTTGTTCAATATTGGATTGAAATAAAGAGTTCAACAACTTTTGAGTGAACCTCATTTTATTTTTTATTAAAAACCTACTTACTTGTATGCATTTACTTTATGAAATATATATGATATGATTCGCGGCTTCGCTTGTTATTTATAATTATTTATACCTAACATAGTTTTTATATTGATAATATACACCTAGTAATTAATTATTATTTTGAATAGCAATAAGAAAATTCTATTGAAAAAAACGCGAACAGCTTATCCCTATGAATAAAGGTTTAATTTTTAAACATAATGGCACTAAACAAACGTCAACCGATTTAACATTTGATACCGAAAGTGAGTTCTTGTATTATAAGAAACGTTAACACTTCGTTACTAAGAGGTCCAAAAAAAGACCAGAAGACGTTACATGCGACTACCGAGATGTAAATCTTTTCGTGCGAAAACATTGCGTGACATCGTTTTCTCTCAGCACTTGAACTAAGGATTCTTCAGATCATGAATCTGTACAAGTTGAATTGAACGAGGTTAAAGGGATTTTATTTAAACGAGGCAAATTAGCTTACGTTTTAAAGAGACTGTTCTAATAAAATGTAACAACCTTTTAATTACATTATGAGCGTAATGTATTTAAAATGTTTATTTTTATAAAAGTATATACGTTGGATGAGTTTCATTAATTTCACAAGCACGGAAATAACTTTTATAAGGGCATATTGAAGTAAATCCAAGAACATAACATACTATTAATTAAACAATAAAAACTTTATATCATTCATAAACAAAAGCCTGGTCGAAGAATGTATATTATAAAAGATAATCATACCTTTATAAAGTCTATTAGTTTCTAAGAGTTAGTGTTGAATTACTTATGATATTCCGTTATCTATATAATATTGAAAAACGTCCAGGAATCAAACTCGCAACTTAGTTTAAAGAGAGTCAGCATTATTGTTTTTATCAATTTAACAAAATAACGTTTAATGTACAAAGCTTATCTAGACATAATAAAATGTACGTACATACATATATGTAGCTTACAAGTAGGTACCCATACTTTATGTACAAAAATAAACATTTTCGTGTGAAAAGTTTGCGCGACATTTTCTTTTAGCACTTGGAACTTAAATCGTCTGATCTTGTATTCAATTAAAGTCCATGCATTGGCCGCTTGAGATTCGTTCAAGAGAGGAATACGTAATGCATCTCACGTGTGGCGTCTACTACACTTTTTGTGTAACCTTTATTTCTAAGAAACACATTACAAAGACGCTTGAAAAGGAATTATTTAGCTGTTTCGTTTTGTTAATTATGTCGAAATTATATGTTACTAGAAGTCCTAAGTTTTTGTGACCAAACACTACATTTTATGTTATCTTATCTTAATATATATAATCTTAATATGTATATATAAAACTCGTGTCACAATGTTTGTCCTCAATGGACTCCTAAACCACTTAACCGATTATAATAAAATTCGCACACCATGTGCAGTTCGATCCAACTTGAGAGATAGGATAGTTTAAATCTCAAATTATAGTCGCAATTTTAATTTATTGCTAATTATTTGTCTGTTATTATTTGACAGTCACAATTATCTGTTAACTTCAAATGATTATAAGAGATGTCGATACCTTTCGACTGGGTTGAGTAAGTAATCAATAGATGGCGCTGCTATGGTAAATCTACGAACGTGTCATATAAGCTACATTTTAACAGCATAATTACCACGTGAATTGAAATTATTATAAAGTTAAGTATTATTAAAAAGTTAACGCGGGCGAAGCTGGCGGGCACTGCTAGTAAATTTATAATTATCCCATTCCTATAACGATACAAGCTATGTTTATGTCAAATCCTGTCGATCTGTCCGTCAATTGCTGCTTATAAGAAGAAGAATGAAGAAGATGAAAGTAACAAACACTTTCGCATTAATAATATTAGTAAAAACATACATTTATAATTATAAACTCATACCTAGCTTTTTCATTAGAAAACGCATAAAAAAACTAAAGGAAAAATAATATAAAATATTAATTCATAACTTTGCCCCTTTAAAGATGAATAGATTAAATTTTATATTAGTAACATAAAGTATGCGGAGCCGTGTTGCCAACAATGTAGCATTTATTAACAGTTTTCCTATAGCCAAGTGGTAAAGAGCACTTTAAATTAAAGTAAAATGGCGGCCAACACTGTTTTTCTACGTGATTTATGGCAACACTTAGCCTTTTCCTTCTTTATTCGTGAACACTTAAAAATTTTCTTGCGAGTCTGTGAGGAGTCTTAGCGGAAGCGGAATTTATATGGAAAGCAACAACGGATGTACTTCAAACAAGGTTTAGTTTGACCTAGTTCAATAAGCTAAAGTTGATTTAGTTCGATACAATATGTTAGAAAGCTAAGGATCATTAACAAAATATATTTCGATTTTTATACCTGTACGTTAACAAGTTCATATTTATAGATCATAACAATTTTCTTTGCGTACTAGTAGTAGAGTATAGAGTATATGGTAACCAAAAGTAGTGTAATATACTTGTAGTAGAGCAGACCGTGGAAGATCGACCTTCACCGATCTGATAACCAGATGAGACATATTTTTTATCGAATATAATTTATAAACAAATATGCCTATAATTACTTGCCTATCTGAAAGTGCTCATGGCTATTTTTAGCTAGGTAACAGTGCTTTAAGTATGATTTTTTGCAGGCAAGTCTATATGACTGATTTTGTAATAAAATGATCTAAAATTTGATATAACTTTCGATAAGTTAGCAGAACGATGGAGTCACCTATATTGACTTACCTGTTCACATCGGCTTGCCAGGTAGATACACAAAAATGAGTAGGCAAGCCTACTGAGGCATATTCTGTGTGTTAAAAACTAACAGTGAAATAAAATTCATTTGGTTATCAAAGGAATGAAAGTGATGAAAAACAAATCGATTAAAGTTAATTTAATTAAAAATAGCCATGAGCACTTTCAGATAGGCAAGTAATTATAGGCATATTTGTTTATAAATTATATTTGATAAAAAATATGTCTCATCTGGTTATCAGATCGGTGAAGGTCGATCTTCCACCGGCTCTTAGACCATTGATAGTGACGCGTCTTTTGATATTTCAAACTAAAAAATTACCTAGTAGTTATTATTGAATTATAATTTAACCTTAATCTTGCATAGTATCATTTTGTTAATTACTTAAACATATAACCTCCTCCTTTTTGGAAGTCGGTTAAAAAGAACGGTATTTACCTATCGATTGTAATAATTACAAAAATATGGTGTTTTTCCTTTATATACTTATTTTAAAAGGTATACTTTATATTAAAAACGTGTCTTGAAACCCCACCAAAGAACATGATTGATTGTTTGTCAGTTAGCAGAGAAGGAACAATGTCACAAAATCTCTTGAGATTTTAGCTCGTCCTACAATTTACATAATGAATTTTCCGCTAAAATAGCACCATACTATTCCTATATTAATATTATAAACGGGAAAGTTTACTTTAACGCGAAGGATCGACTGAACCGATTTTGACAAAACTTAAGACGAATGTTTAGCAGCTTAAACAAAAGAGCAACACAGGCTATATATAACTATTGAAAATATGTTATACTTAACGTGAGAGAATCCGCGGGTAAACGCAAGTACCTAATAATTTGAACAATTTACAGTATCTCTAACTAAAAAGAATGCAGGCTAAATTCTCGGAAGCTATGTAGGTGTTTAATTTAAAAACTTCTTAAGAAGTTAACAATTCAGTTTTGTTTGTGGACTTCAGTAACGATTTAGTTTGATCAATTTAGATTGTCAAGTTGATGATAAAAGTTTTAAATTAGAATAAATACCAATATTCTATTTACTTATATTTTTTAATATCTTAGGTAAGTAAATAAATGACTTAAGAACTTTTTACGTCGTATCCCAATACTAGATTGTATTTTATTCTTATAGCTTACAGAGTAAGTATATTATACCAAATATATAAATAAAAATTCCTTTTTATTGTTCGACATAATTTTAAGATAATGTATTATATATAGAGATAAGTAATAATAATAATAATAAATACTCTTTATTGTACACACACGTTAGGAAGAAAATACAAATAATAATAATAAAAAAAAACAGCGAATATGTACATGAGGCGGCCTTATCGCTTAAACAGCGATCTCTTCCAGGCAGTAGTATTTATTGCTTTACAAACTTATTAATAAAACTAAGCTTTCCAAGTCTTGGCATATATAATTTACGATATTTTTTTATTTCATATACAAATATATTGCAAAACCACTCTAAAATATAACTTTTTAAAAGCTTCATAGTATATATAGCAATATTTTAAGTGATTTTATGTCTCAAGGATATTATTTTAATTTAACCGTGAAAGAAACGTATGCTAGTGTTTTAGAATCAAGAATATTCATTTGCTTAGTGATAATGCTTATCTATACTTAATTAGAATTTTCGCAACATACATTATTTTTTTGTTCCTTTGATAATAGCTAAAGGTGAAGTACAAGGTCATGAGAAAAACTATACAAAAATGTAGTTTTTTACAAATTTAGATTTAATGGAAGCCTAGATTCGAACCTGTCCCTACCTTCGGTTCATATCACTAGTAAAGTACAATTTGTGTTGGGTTTCTACATAATAAAGTTATATTCATTTTCTTACAAGGTAAACAGTGATAAGTATCACTCTCATTCCGCACTTTGTTTTCCGCCTATATCGAAATAATGGTTGAACGAGGAAGGGACGCTTTGTCTTAACCATCTCGCGACAAATAGGACATTTTCTTATGTACATACCGACATCCACATGTTTGTTTATAGGTATATAAATAGGCAGAGACCAACAGTAGCTTTTAATCTTCTGTTTATCATCCGATTTTCTTTTCTTTTTTTTTGTTTACTACTGATGTCCTTCCCCCTCTTGTTGAAGGCCCGTGCCCAACAGTGGGACGTTAAAAAAGGGCTGAATACAACTACGATGATGAATTTAGTGTTAATAATGATGAATTTAGTGTTATCTATAAAAGAATTAGGGATTATTTTATTGTATCATCGTACTATGTTTTTCATAATAATTGAATTAGAAGCGTTTACTAAACTCATTTTAAAAAGATTAAAGGACCTTTGGTTGAACATATAAAAATTTAACGCAATTTCTTCACAAATTGAATACCTATTTTATTGATTAAAGGTAGTATATATATGCTTTTAATTAGATATTACAATCAGTTTTAACTTTTATTTAATAAGTAATAAATTTAGTTATGGTATAGTTTAGCTAGATTCCTTATAGTAAATAGCAAGAAGAAATAAACAGTTAGGTACATAAATAATTAATATGGACTACGTTTTATTCTAATCGAAGCATTTCCATAACAAACTTTTATTTTACCGAACATGATATTACCAAAGTTCTAGTATTTCAACAAAGTATGTATTGATGTTTTGTTACAGTTTCCCGAAACTTGATATACGTACTGTATATATTTTATTTAAGTTATACATAAAAGTGTGCGTCACAAAGTAAGAGAATATTGTCTTAAGCAAACACCATATATCTTAATGACACATTAGTAGATGCTAATGCTAACATGCTTTTAGTAAAAACACGCTCTTCTCATGTAAATTCACTGCTTTTTGTCATTGGATTTAAATTTTTCTGATAAAAATGTCCAAATTTCAAATATGTTGTCTATTCGCGACCTCAAAGTGTCACGGTTTGGAATTTATGATAATATTATTTAAACAAAGGCGTCTCATTATTTTTGTAAATAGTTTGCTTTACCCGATTGGTAGTAACTAATTATACGAAAGAAATAGGGTTCGATTTTCGTAGGAAGTAAATTATTTCATGCATGAAACTACATCTAAGCCCTATAACGTTATCAAAAATAGGTGATTTGTATACATTTCCTTAAGAAAATTGGATCCGATTTAAATTTTCTTTTTAAATCTTTCTTACAATACAAAGCAACGAGCTAAAAGGCTACATTCTTGCAAAATAACAACTTTAAGTTCCAAAAAGATACAGCGCAATACACCGTAACAAGCTTTTGTAAAATGTCCCATAAACCGTACATAATAATGATCGTAACACGACTTACGTTATGTTTGTCCGACTCTATGTAGAGATAGGGAAAACAAAGTAAGCAAATAAGAATAAGATTTGGAATATACGTTTATTTTTCTTTTTATGTTGGACCGACTTCATTCGTCTACTTAAGACATTTTATAAAATGTTTTCTTGATTGTCAACTACATTTATTAGACTCTAAAGATTACATAGTAAATATTTTTATTATATTTTAGGTACCGAATATTTCTTTCCGTTTTTTAAGGATAAAAAGTATTTAGTCGTTTCTAGAATTTTAGACACAATATAATTTTTATATTTATTAATACACCTATATATACACGTTTAGCGCAATTTGAAGTGACCCTACTTTCTTGCGTCAGCGGTCGCGGGTTTGAGTCCCGCTGGGGGCATCCATTTGTTAAACTCAAATGTTTGTCATGGGTGTGTATATAAGTATTTATAATAAATAATATATTTAAAGTTATATATGTAGCATATCAACTATCTGGTATCCGTAACACAATCCTCGTAGCTTACCACGGAACTAGATGGCGCTGTGTGTAATAATGTCCCAACATATTTATTTATTATAGGTTATTTTAATTTTTCTTAATTTCGTCATTTAAAAATCCACTTCACTAGCAAGTTATAAGTGGATACTCGCTCAAATTCCAAGTCATTAGTAGCGAAATCGTAATGTGACTTAGTAAACTACAAGACCATCCACATTAAGGTAGCAGAACAAAGTAGCAAGTAAGTAGGTCGTACGTATTCAAGCTTCGTCTTAGAACGTAAACTTAGCTGGACTTCGTAATTGTAGTAAATATGCTACATATGCATATTATCAAATTTTAGATAACTTTCTTGTGCCATACAATTATTATTATAATGATATACTGTCATTAAAATATTTGTTGTATGGATTCTATCACTCTATTATTAAATATAAATAAAAAAGCCCTCTCCACTCAAGTCAAGATAAAACTAATAATGCATTGAATTAACTAACCAATCTTAAAAAGAAAGACGATATCAGAATATCTATAAAAATTGTCACTGGGTTATATCTAGTTTACAGAGAAACGCCCATATGTATGATTTTTTTTTATAAATCAAATAATATATAAATATAATCATTTACATATACCTACCTAATACATATACCTACTATCAAATGCCCATATATTCTAATCTATACATACTTTATAGGTAGATATATAATTATCTTTTTATATAAAACGATTCACCCAAAGCTTTACACAAGAAAAGTACCAAGTAGGTCGTATGAATGCAGGCTTCGTCGTGAAACGTGAACTTGGACTTGAGTTTTGGTAATTGGAACATACATATGATATTACGCTATCTCTATAATAGTAATGAAACCGACCCAATATGCTTATTATACAAAAACAATTGAAAGAGGAATATTTGAAGGTATGGGAAACTAAGTAATGAAAAATTGTAGGATTTCGTAGATTGGATGTAACTTCGTGTGTTCAAACATTTTGGTATAACTTTTTAGTTCAGAAATCGAACCTTGGTCATTCCGTAAGTAAAACTTAGTAGTTTAGACTTGGAATTACAAATGGTGTGAATTTATGTGAGTTTTTATGGCATATTTTGTGAAATGTTTCGTTTTATGGGTTTTCTAGAAATAATAAGTATATTGATCTATACGAATAGTACGATGTCTAGGGTTAAATACATATAATATATCTTCATCATAAATGTACTCGAAGCCATCTATCGTGTATGATAACTTAAAAATTATCCTCTCGAAAACTTAAAATATTATGTTAATACAAACTATTACGGATTTTATGACATTAAGACAGTTTTCATTGCGCGAAATAACGAGAAGTAGTTTCGAATGTCCCATAAACAAACTATGTAACGTCGAATAAAACAGTAAGTACGTGATGGGTAAATAAAGTAACATCATTGTCGCTAACTTCGCAGACCGGACTTGGAATTACTCCGTAAAGAATATATTTAACTGTTATTTTATCTTGCAACTTAACAAAATGTTGCACTATAAGACATGTCGTTTGCGCTGGAATTTTAATGGATTTATTTCTACTAGTTAAGGGTATAACTAATGTTTGTAATACAAAATAAATGTGAATATGTTCATTAAAATACTTTCTTAGGTTTATGCGATTATTTGACACTTTAAATATATTTTTTTTTAATTTTAGGAAGATTTATTTTGATTTTCAGATGAAAAAAAGTTTAAAAATGTGCGCAATTCACACGTGGTGAAGTGATATCTTTAAAAATTTTGGCTTTAAGATAATGTGGCGAATGTAAAATTTCGGGAAGAGGACAATTGTAGGTTTTAGTAATAATCTTCCTATCTCATTTTCTCCCACGTTAAATCTTGTGAATTTGTCTGTCTCTTTTTACTCTCGCTTTTTCGTTTCATGGAATTTCAAATCACAACGATGCTAAAGAAGTTTTCACTTCAAAATCTACATGACAATTTTACTAAAAATATTATTGTTTCACTCTACAATGCTTTGACAAATTTCGATAAAAATCGAAAAGGAGGTAGCTTCTTTTAATGCATAAGTTCACATACTATTACGAGTATAATAATATTATATAACGCAGGCCATATTAAAAACTAGTTTACATACAGAAAAGATCAAAATGTGGATTTTGAAAGCAAAGCTAAGCAAAATCTCACTTAATTCTTAAACACAATTTTAAATGAACTATATATTAATAATAATAAATTATTATAAAAAAATTTCAAGTATATAAGGAAATATACGTAATACGTATGTACCTCATAATATATATTCAATTTATTCTCCTTTTTTATTCAAAAACGTTCTGTACGTAACTACGAGTATATGAATAAATTATTTAAACTACAATTACTTCGGTCCTAGTATGTTTATCCTCGATCATGTGAATGCATAAATGGAATATTTCAAAGGTCAGGTTCAAAGATAACGTTTAATCTATAATAATAATATGTTTGAGCAATAGTTTATTAATTCTCGCTTCCCTCCGTTTCGCTAGTAGTATTATACATATAAACCTTCCTCTTGAATCACTCTATTTATTAAAAAACCGCATCAAAATCCGTTGCGTAGTTTATAGATCTTAACATACATAGAGACAGACAGACAACGGGGAGCGACTTTGTTTTATACTATGTAGTGATTATATTCATTAGGTACTTATTATATCTTTAGTGCGTTTACTAAAACGAGTCATGTATCTTGATACTGATCATGACCCCATCTAAACTATCAGTTAGAAAGTCTTTAATGTACGGGAGCTTTTAAAGAAACAAGTATAACACAATCGAATACCAATTAACAAATACACTTAGTGTTGGAAGAGATTAAAACGTAACGTTTTAATCGAGAACTATCCCGTTGGAACAAAATCCTATGAAACAAACCTTAATCTCTCCTTTGAACCTAATGCAATACAAAAAACCTGTTTTAAAGCCTCAGCGATGTTTCCGGTAAGGAAGCTTTTAATCAATATGAGCTTTATAGACTATAAGTTTAAATTGAAAATTGAACACCGAGAACATTTAATACAAATAGATTGCTATTAGAAATAGAACCTTATAGCAATGAAGTTAAAGTTCATGTTTGTGTGTGCGTATTGCTGTCTAACGCACGGGTGGTAAGGTGTGAATGTAATACGTTTCTGATGGTTTTTTAATTTAGTCTCGTGTGAAACTCCTGCGCACTAATAGACACATTATTGTAGAATCCAAACGATTTTTTATCTACACTGTTCGATATAGATTATTATGGGACGATAATCATCTGTTGTTAAGTACATATTTAGTGGAAGACTTATACTAGTGACCTTGTCAATTTTTTACAACGGTACTGAGAACATAGGATTCATCATCCTAAGACCTTATTAATAACCTCAGGTAGATTTACCGTATTAGCGATATACATTTCACATTATTTAAATGGAGGTTACAAATTTCTATTTTTACTAGTGTGAAAGGAAAACGTCTGCTACACAAATATTTAGAACTGTTAATAGATTAAAACAATTTATATGTAAAAAATATTGATTACCTAATCACATTTTTGTATTATCTATCGATAGAGCAAGATATAACATAAAAAGATATCTGAAACGAATTCTAAGGTATATCTATTAGTAAAGAAGGTTCTACAACATCGCAGTTCGAATTCCTTCAAAGTATGCTGTTTGATGTCAGATAGTCAAAAAGCTTATAAGGACATATTAAAGACACATTTGGCTTAGTGACCTTATATACTACAGTCATGAGTGTTTATATTTATAATAACTATGTATTTAAAATGATATAATATGTGTAGTGTATTAACAATCTGGTATCCATAACACAAGCCTCGTAGCTTATTATGGAACTATATAAATGGTTTTGTGTCTAATAGCCATCAAAAATATACCTATAGGCCGGTGTTTGATTTTCGTTGGTGACATAGTAATCGATGACTATGTAAACTCCTATTAAAGAAAATGATCCATTACCTGAAACAAAAAAAAAATATTAAAAATATGTAAAATACATTTTTAGCATAGCATTGTGGACGAAATTTTGTTTATTACTCAATATAAAAACGATATTATTTCTATCACAGTAATGGATGTAAAATTAATATATTGAAATATATCTATAATATTAAAATATACAATATTTGTAATAAATCTTCTTATCTTCGTATAAAAGCTTTTTAATTTAGTGGCGAAAAATTTAAAATTGTAACATTCGCTAAGTATATAAAGTAATTTTGCCAAGATTGAAAGGCAATGAATTCACAGGGAAAGCCCTAGGTCAGGTATCTTCACTTGAGTGGATGGCAAACAACTGTGTTTACTTGCGAGATTGGGGATTACGTCTGTTCCTCGGTGCTTGCTTGGAAATCGGAATTCGTTTTAAGGCTGCTAGGCCCTGATTTTATCGCCTGAACTCAAAATAGCTATTCCCAAATGAGAACAAATGCTTTAAATAAGATTTTAAATTCTTTACTTCAAATATTTCTACGGTAATACTGCTCTTTGCTCACAAATTTTTCTTAATGTTAAAATAGCGTTATTCACCTACTTCTTTTTTACATATTGTTATTTTAGGAAGATAAGTGTTTAGGAACTAGAACAGCGAATACTAGGAGTTTGTTTCGAGACCATTTATTTTTATTTCACAAATACGACAAGAAATATTTGTCAATAAAATCGTCGAATCCAATTCCACAATGAAAAATCGTAAAACAATTCGATTATTTAGAAACATCGTTGAAAACGATAATTGACTTCCAGAGATGAGTTCAGGCTGACATTTAAATGGGAAAAAAACGTCAATTAGACCCGTGTCAAAACGAAAGTAAATATTAAATAAAGAGATCAGGGTTCTCAGCAGTTGCCATTAGATACAGAATGTGCTAGTTTACTAAAAGCCGCCTGATCGACTCCGACACTTTTCAACGCTAATATTTGAGAGGAATTTTAAGGTTTTATCGGCGCCATTACCAACCGAACTACGCTTTGAGGATGCGATCGATTTTTTAAACTCACTGGTTGTGTTCTAAATATCTTAAGATACTATCAATACTTTTAGGCCTTTGCTTGATTTATATACTTCCGTCTAGCAATTTTAATAATAATTTTCTTCATTAGTTCCATTCGTGCTGGAAAATGCCTTCTAAAGTAAACAAAAGGGAAGCTATCAATACGGTATTGATCTCCTATGGGTTAAATGTAGAAAACTCTCTTGTTTTATTGTTCAGAAAGAATCGAATACGTCAACAATGCGCGTCATTGTGAAGGGACAAAGCAATTTGCTGAAGTGGTCACGCCTCCCCTTCACCCTCGAAGATAAGGCACATCTTTATCAGACGGAGAATGTTTTGTCACATATTATCTTTCTATTCCTGCACCTTTAATTTAAAAAATACATCAAAGTTACAATATTTTTGGTTCAAGCATGAAAATACTAGTGTTGTGACAGTATTAAATATTTTAATCTGAAATCGAGTTCTATATCCATCCGCTAAAGAAGGTAAGACAATATTTTTTCCATCTTCTATCCCGAATGCTCTTTCATCTACCTCGAAATAATTCATACCATATAATACTTAAACCCCTATCCGCGAGTAAAAATTACCTAATATTGGCTTAACATGTAAAGTAACGATATAACTAACTGACACTTCAATTTTCTAATAAATATCTAAGTAATATAATATTAATTTTGTTGACAAAAACTCTCAAATTAAGAACATTGATTAAAGGCAGATAAAGTTTAATTTATACTGTCACGCAACAGCTATCAAGTATTTATATAGAAATAAGTAGCATCTGAAACAAAATTAGTCGTCAGTCACCATCTGTATCACAAAATTAAATGTTCCCAAACAACAACTTCCGTACGAACATTTTTGGAACACTCAAAATATTTATCTTTTGCCCGTCTTCAAAAACAAAGGCCTATTTATAAACTGCTATGTTATTAACATTCATTTTAGTTTCTAGTTGTCTTTTTGTTCCGGCTAATCTCTGAAACGGCTGGACCGTTTTTGACAGGAATTTCACATGCAGATAACTAATGTTATAAGGCGTTACACAGGATACTTTTTAACCGACTTAAAAAAAGAAGGTTATGTTTTAGTTTTTTTTAACTAGCGGAACCTAGGGACGAACCCGAGCGAAGCGAGGATGAGTCGCTAGTATCTAAATAAAAATTGTGGAAAAAATTATTGCTTACAGCATAAAACTTTTAATTAATATGTTTGACATTAAAGACATGATGAAACTTTTTTTAAATCAAACAAGTTGTCAAGTTAATTCTTAATAAACACCTGTTTGAGTAAATATAGCTCACATGCTGCCATAACTTTTCTTTTAATTTAAGACGTAGATACCGACGTTGGCAACATCGTCGTTTTCAGGCACGCAGAAAGGGGACGTAAGCGATTCGAAAGAGTCGATGAAAGCACTCCAATACTACAGGGCTGTCAACCTTAATGGAACATTGGCTTTCCTTAAAATGTGTAACATATTAGGTGTGGAGTTTGTATACACTTACGTATATGGCTATTCAATGAAAGATGTTGTCCGCTATGTTTCCGTGTTTAATCTACCTAAAACATTTGAATAGGTGTTATTTTTATCTAACTATCGACGCCCAAAGATAGATTAGGTGTTTGACCAGTATGTATGTATGTCCAAACCTATTTATCCTTGTAATAACTAATCGGCGCAACCGATTTTACTTCCCCGACTCATTAGAATGGCATAAAGTAAACCCTTTCCCGAATGTCTCTTTACAGAGTATCCCTTAAGTTCGTCCACGTTTCAACGTAACAGGAGGATAAACCAACATACAACAACATACATATTTTGTATAAATATCTCCAAAATATAATATAGTATGGAATTACAATTACCTTCGATAAAAAAATAATTTTCATAAGGCATATAAGTATTTGATATTTCATAAAAAATAGATTATCGCTCGCTCAAGTTTTTCAGTTCATAATCTTGTTATCGTTACACTTAAATAAATAAACAAGGTACAAATAATATATAATGGAGGATTACATTGCTATGTACTCAGAGATTTCTCACTAAAATTGCGTGGGTTTTTGTGTTTACAGGGGATTAAATTGGAAATTTTTGGATGCGTTGATTATTTTTTAATCATGTTTACGATTTGTTGTTCTACTTCGTACGCATTATGTAAAAGGTTATATTCGATTAAATAAAAGAAAATTATTTAACTGATGGCACTATAAGAAATATTTACGTAACTAAAATTTAGATCATTGTGGTTCTAATACTATATTATAATATTCACCAAATTATAGCAACGTATAATACCTATATTTGTCAAATTAAAGTTAAGTATCATTAAGGTGAGCTTTACTGATGTAATACCATTAACGAGCAAAAAACAAGGCAAATGGTTGTTTGGTTTGTCTAATATTACTACATACCAATTTTAATAAAAACTTGCTTATTAGCACTATTTCAGAAAGTTAGTTGATATCATATTAAACAAATCCCAACTACTGACATGAACGTACAGGTTTTTGATACTGTACTGTATCTATAAAGATGAAGCAAAACATTATGAGGAAACCTGTATGAGAGAACCTAGCAAGTTTTCGAAAGGCATGTGAAGTCAGCCAACCCGCACTAGGCCAGCGTGGTGGACTATGTCCTGATTCCCCTAGTATTGAAGGGAGAATGGGACGTTAAAAAGGGCTGAATATTAATACACTAAAATACATTTAAAACATTTTTTACTCTTGAATTCAAACTTCACAATAAATAGCAATAATCTAATTTTTTAGGGAAAAGTACATACATGAAAACTACTTACTTATATTTGTGGAACAACATGTACAATGTATTAACAATATACCAAATTTTCGCATTAAAATTAGTTTCATCCTTACTTTTGAATAAAAGCCCTAGGATGGGTTCAAGCGCACTTCTTTACATCTACTGCGGTTGCAAAATTGTCTCTTTCGTGGTCATTCGCCCCACTCATTAGTGATAATTCCACTGGGTGACAAGTGCTAGCCTTATATTATACCTTAACTCGATTTTCTTAGTTTCTTCTTGAAGAGTAAGGTTGTATAATATTATAAGACCTCTAGGAAATTGAGCCTAACTAACTTTAGCACTGAGAATGAATGAATAGAGTGACCTTGTCTTGCATAAAAATTAATACAAATATTTATAAAAAAACTCACGAAACCTAAAGGCATGATAGTAAGAGAAGGCCCATGTTCAGAATATATTATTAAACGAGAATCAATTTATTTGAACATTTTCGTACACAGCCAATTTTACTAAGAAAAAACTTCAATGAATAAGGTAAATATTATACAAAATATATTCTATTAGGTATATCGTAATAACATGCTTTGTTTCTTATTTACGAATTAACTGCGGTTTCAAACTTTTCTTTACAGGCCATTTACCCCCACTCATTAGTCGATAATTCTGTGACATTAGCAAAAAGTGATTCATTAAAAAAACTAGCAATTTTATCTGGCTTCGCTTGAGATTATACCTAGGTGTCTTACTCTATTAAGGTCTCATGCTGACCATTATTCCTTGCGTGAACCTACTTCTAATTGAAATCAATCAATCTTTTTAGCGTTAAGATGTAACAAACATACATACATAGTAACACACGCGCGCATAGTAGTCTAGTAATAATTGAATTAAGCTAACTTTTAATTAGTGACATGCACATCGCAAAGAAATGTCTATATGAGAATATTTTTAATATTTTTATACCGACGACCACACCTATAGCAAACTATTTTATTTTTTGAATATCTAGTAATGTAGACTGACATTTGATCCTAAGCAAATATGCAGATTTATATCGACGCTTTTAACAATCGTTACACGGTGGAGTTAGCAGAATTAATGACTAAGTTTGCATTCGCCGATAAAATGTAATATTATCCGTTGTAGTTTATGTTTTTAAATAACTTTACTGCCTACAAAATGGTTTTCGATATACATATTAAGGAAAAAACATCATAACTATTCGATTTCTTCAGATTTATTGACAATTATCGTTTTTAACATGATTTTATTTACATTTAAGAATATCGCGATAGCATAATTTATGTGAAATTATTTAAATTTATGGCAGATCTTAATTTACATATTCAGATTATATTAATATATTAACACGAAAAAACAAACCTATCTTTGATGAATCAAATAAATCCTTATAATGTTGTACAAATTAATATTAACTTAAAAATTCTAGCCTTTGTTTTAATATGAAAAATATATATTTACTGACACTGGATCCAACCATAGTATAATAAATAATATAAAAAGCAAAAAGTCATAAAACGAAATAAAGTCACTTTCAGTGATAGCTTTATATTAAATTATATGTAGAATACATTTTTACACCACATTTATTATGTTAATATTTTCATAAATGTCAAATTTAAAAGGGGCATATATCACAGGTATTAATATTCGTATAGTAGCTACTAAATCATAAACGTCCTAATAGACATGTGTCAACTGTCACAAACAAATATGTATTAAATAAAGAAACACACTGTTTTCCTTTTTCTATTTTGAATAGATATCAAAGACGATGGTGTCATTTTACAGCTATGCCCCATATTAATTACGTGGGTTTTGGTAACGACTCGAGTAGTTAGAACTCTCCTTGGCTAGTCGCCAGAGCGCGTTGATAGATTGTCAAGCCGTGCTTTTGACACGGTAGTAAACAAAAATAATAAATAAACCGAAGTTACGGAAAGGCATATTTCTGATGTACGATTTTATTTCGGAGTTTTATTGCTTTCACGTAACATTAGGTTTGGCTGTTATTGGCGACAAATTAGGTTAGTTTCGCTCGGTTCCTCAACGTTGTTACGGTTATTACTTTTATTTTATTTTTATAATATAATTGGTATTTAGTTCGGACGTTTTCTATGTTGTGTAAGCTTTTATACCTTATTACTGAAAGCATTAAAATTAATACTTTGTTAGGTTTACGCGAATATTTGACATTATAAATGAAACTATCTTTACGGTTCCGTGACCATGATTGTTGTAAAGCATTCAAAACGTCGGGAATCAAAATAAATCCACGACAAGATCCGAAAACATAGTTTAATTTATATTTAACTAGACGCTGACAAGTCTACCTTGTAATTTAATATGAAATTAAATTAATATCAGTAATAATTAGCGTAAATTTTGTTAATTAGTATTTCTGTCTATATGTATTGTAGTTCATCATTTGCTATACAAATAAATCTAGGGTGAAATTTTCATATTGCAAACTCTCTTTCAATTCTATATATACGTATATGACCTTTTATACTATTTAATAAGCACTCAAATCGATAACTTTATTTTAGAACTTATTAATTTTTAATTCGTATTTAATATTATTGAAAACGAAATGTTACATTTTCAAAAATATTACCTTTAGTTTTGTTATGTTTAAAAATTCCTACCAATTTATTTCATTGTAGCTGCATCAGAGCTCCATTACAATTTACATCGAAACTTCTACTACGGAATAAGCCGCGAGCGGGAGTTACAAACATAATACCAGAAGTACTATCATTTCGCACAACTATTTCGAAACCCACAAAATTTTCATTCAAAGTTTGCTTCTAGCTAACCTATTTTTTGCCGCAACCAACGTACACAGCTTAATATTCCTAAGTACGGGACATAATTCTACACGCCCTTTAGGGAAATAAGTTCTTTACAGTGGCCTTGCTCGTTTCGGAGGTAGGCTTTCACAAAATGGTTGTAACGAAGCCACACGGTCGTCCATTTTGTTTGTACAAGGACCCTAAAAATTAACAAAAGCTATCCAATTTAGTTACTTGACCTATTTTTAGTTTGATTAAATTTTGAAAAGGTATCCGTAATGATACGCAAAAATATTGTACTTATTTTACGTTTATGACGCCATATATTGTAGGGTTAAGTATAACGTATATCGTTGTAAGTTTAATATTTTACATGAATTTTAGCAGCTAGCTTTTGCGCAAGGCCGCAAGCTTTCGTTGAGATTAAGAGTTTGCACTTTATATCGCACACTGCACCTATACAAGTTTGGGCAATATAAACTAAGAAGGTATTTGAACCGAACGTAAAATCATAGTGGGTTGTTTCTGCTGTACCGTTAAAGTTTATTGTACGTAATAATTCTATTTTACATGGATATATTACTCTATTATCCTGCTAAATTACGGGCTGGCCCCAAAAATGAAAAGGCCTTAATTATAAATTATTCCCACGAGGTTATTTTGATACACTTTCTTTGCAGCGGTCGTATGTACGATTAAATACAATTTCGGCCCTCGAGAGCCCTCTAGCACATCCGGGAAGCCTAGTGACTTCCGGCACCCAACTTCCGTTAGGATACCGCGTTATTTCATACTTTTTTCAAGTGGTCCTTTTCAGAGTCTTTTTGTCCAAAAAAGTTGGGAAACGTTGTGAAAAAGTAATGTTCTACGAAGTGAATGGGATTTTATTTGAAAATGGAATTTTTCTGACAATGACTGTACTCTTATCTTAAATAGGAATGAAAAATTGAAGTAAGCTCAGTAAGTGAGATTTTCGTCTTGACATTGTTACAGTTTTACTTAAAAATAAAAACTACTGTATATAAAAGCATTGTTATTACTATTAAAATAATGGCTAAAGAAAACTAGTTGCATTCTTTTGAACGCAGTTTACATAAAAGTTCAGTATTAAACAGTTACCTACGTAGTATTATGTACACGCGATTTTGCAAAATATACACAATATCACTACATAGTATAAAACAAAGTCGCCTTTTCTGTCCCTATATCCCTATATCCCTATGTGCGCTTAAATCTTTAAAACTACGCAACGGATTTTAATGCGGTTTTTTTAATAGATAGAGTGATTCAAGAGGAAGGTTTATATGCATAACTAGCAGATCCCGCGGCTTTACCTGTGCTAAATCTAGGGAAGAGCCCGAGCGAAGCGAGGGCGAGTCGCTAGTTTATAATATTTTTAACTTTTCAGAGGGCTTTCGACTGCTGGCATAAGCTTACCCTCAAAGAGAGGCGGGTCAGAAGTCGACTCGCCAAATCATGTTTATAAACTTTAGTTCATAAAAACTAATTAAGTTGAGAATGCATGAGTATTCGCTCACGATACTCCTGTAAGGTGACTGGTATGACTCAGCCGAGAAAACTGCGATACTCGGCTTGTAAACCTGGTTCATTTTATCTGAAACGTGCTACCACTAAGCTGCCAGTACCTTAACCTAAAAACAAAAACAAGTAAGTGCATTAATTAACTATAAACAAACTTACATAAATCCCTAAAAGATAAACTGATGATGGATTAACGAATCAAAAAATTCTGTTTGAAAACGTTAACACCCGAGCTGTTTTGTTCGGGTGCTTCTCATCTGCTCTGCAAACAAAGAACCGACGTCTATTTTCCTATTAACCAACCTAACCATTAAATTGTTAATCTAACAGTAATCTTTAAGTCAAAGGGATAGAAACCATAATAGAACAATACGTAGTCAGCCATCAGAACAAAAAGATGGTTATGCTATTTGACCTGTTTGCAAGTTTTTCAACTTTCGACTCTATGTCAACGAAAAAAAAATGGAACTAAATGGAATATAAACAGAGTGCCACATGGTTGTCTAGTTAACATAATATATGAAGAAGATTGTTTAAAAAACATCCCGTCGACAGACATTAAGTGCGTATCGGTACGGACGTGTCGACTTATGTTTGTTCGAGATTTATTTTAAGCACCAAATGCTTCAATATCTGATACACGAGTGATTGCTTAGTTTTTAGAAACAACGATTTACGACTAATTTCTAAAACAATTATTCATAAATGTACATAGGTAGTAATATTGACATTATAATTAAATATACATAGGTATATTATAATAGAAAGCAGGTTTTATACATCAAATCCAAAACCAGCCGAAAATTGGCTTAATTATAGAACAAAAACCTAATTGCGTCCGTAAAAAGTGTAAGCAATTATATGTTGGTAATTTATTTTCCAAAACAATAGAGACTTCATTGGAAAAGCCTTCGGACAGGCGTATAAATCTTTAATTATCAAGATTGCGTGTAACTTGTAACCCACGAATAACAAGATACAGATAAAATAGTTATGCAAATGTAGTCTAGTCCGTGCGAAACAGTCGGTGCAGCGAAATTTCAACGAAGAGTTTAGGGTTGGGTGCCAACTTCGACGGCAATCGACAAATAGGGGTGCCTATTATGTCAAAACAGGAAATAAAATATGAAAAAAAAACAAAATTGAGATAAAGCAATTGAAATTGAAGGTAATTTTAAAAGAATTTGCATTTTATAGATTTTGTAGAAAACGCTATTTCTACATCCGATATTGAGAGCTCACCTGACAATCTAAATAAACAAAAACAAAATTTCAATTTGAAAGACTTAAGTAACCCTCGCCGCTCGGATCGAAACGAGTCTCAGCGTAAATCCCTCTTTGATCGACTTCTCAAGTACCTTCGAGTGATTCCCTTTAGTTTCGTAGGTTTAGGCATTCAGGACGCATGTTCTTTCGTCCTTTCCTTAACACCTACTAGTTTTTCTTCAGCATGTCAGATAGGGTTCCTCGAAGTTTACATAAACGAAATTGGTTGGGTCCCGAAATGATCGGACGATTTACGCCAGAGCATATAAGACCCGTTCTTATTTGAAATGTGATATTTGCAAATTTAATATAACAGTAGAGATAAAATTATTGTATTAAGTAACAAATACGAAATATATGTGGCTTCAAAATTCAGTTATAGACCAATGTAATAAAATAACAGTCAAAAGTTATATTTTAACATACATATATTTCTGAATAGATCTGTCTTTGCTAAAATAAAATGGAACGATCCAGATAATATTCAAGAAAGACAATTAAGAATTAAAGCTAAAACTTGCACATATCGATAACTGGACGATGAGATGAAACGGCTCATAAAAACTGTGCTGGCGGTGCGATATAAAATCGCTCGTATCGCTATCGAGGAATAAAGGAACCTCGTAAAAGTTGCGGTGTTACATAAAAAATAATTAATGCTGTGGAATGCCGAGAATACTAAATGCATAGATTTTGTTAGAAATAAAATTAATTGCTTAATGTTATGGGAATGTATAAACTTTATTATAGTCAGTGGTTAATTTTTATAGTGTATTTTTATTTAGTGTTTTCGGAGCTTTTATTAAAGGTGTTACAATTCAAAATAATTCATCTTAATTTTTGATTTTTGATCACACAAAAGCAGCATCAATTTGTTATATAAATGCATATAATAAAGGACATATCTCTATAGGAAAAAGCTTGCCGACTATTGAAAATACCTAAGTTTCGAAAAAGCTCAGCCAGGTAACTATTACAGTAGTTAAATATGTAGGTTAATGATTATTTCTTTATAGTATGCATTCACTCATTACGAATCCATTAACAAAGAGTTACTCAAGTGTTCTAAGCATTTAAAGATGGTCAACCTTTAACCCGAAGTTTTGTGGGCGTCTCGCTTTGTGCCGTGACGTGCCAAGTGTCAAATTAATGATCCGAAACAGTGAAATGTTGTGACCCCGTTTTTGGAGTTCTTTTTGATGTCTAGTCTTGGTGCAATTTATACGGTAGACGCAAGCGTCTTGTGAGCTTCCGCTGCCAAGATTTTATCATGTCTAAGTACTTTGAGCTTTTTATTAAATGCATAATATACCTATATATTATTATTATTATAATAACTCAATAAATTAAGTCGGTTAGAGATAACTTAGTTCTAACAACAACCCTTTTTTAGTTCAACTTCATTCAATGCATACTGAGTTAGCCCATTATTGTGATATACTTTGTGATACTTTTTTTATACTTATAAAATAAATCAATATTTAAAGAAATTTAATCTTAGTGTATTACGTAGGCTTCCTAATACATAAAATGAAAAATAAAATTTTAAATTTTTATTGTTATAAAATATTTCTATTGTTATAAAATATCAGCTATAAAAATTAAAATTGACGGTTGACGTTTACGTAGTATTCTGTATTTTGATTATATTTCTAACACACATTTTGTTATTTTAAACTCAAATTATATTAAGATATCCGCTTTCAGTTTAACATTTAAAGTATGCGCCATTATGTAACAGATGGCACGGCGATAATCTAATCGGTACAATGCGTCTTGAACTTTTGCATGCGGTGCGTTAAAAGCCATTTGTACTTGTCATTCACGAAGCAAAACCGGAGTTAAAACATCAATATCATTATTATCGCTTATATAACCGCATTTACCGTCTAATTCAATACTTTCAATACAACATTCCTATACAAAAGTAAAAAAAACTCCATATCGTATAATTCTCCACAATAAAGGACAATCAAGTGCATAGACCCATCCATCTTTCTTTTGTTTTCTAGAATTTCATTTCAAGCAGATTCAAGATTACTTGAGCCGTCTGGAACAATAGGTGACTTTCAATACGTATTCAGTTTTAGGGTTTATTCGAGGACTTAAAAAGAAATCCTTATAACGCTATTCTATTGTTTAAATGTCCGTTTTATGCAGACGGCCCTGATTCAATCTGGAGAACGGCTGAGCTCATATTGCTTAAATCACAAATTTTCATAGATTCTCTGGACATCTTATTCGTTTTATTACTTTATAAGTATAATGACAGTTTTGATTTTTCGTAGATTGTATAAGAATGTTTTAAATATCAATATAAAAAGGAACAAAACTTGCCTAGTCGGACAACCAATACAAACACGGCAGAAGGCGAAGAAATAATAAGCTTAATGTTTAAAATTTCAGTAAAGTACTGAAAAGTAGGGCTTATATAAGGACGTGGAAGATAATTAAAAGTGAAATGCACGAATTTCTTTGTCAAGTCTATTCTGCTTACAGAACATTAAAGTATTTGGAAAGACAAGTTGACGGGCGATTGTGTTGGATGTTGCCAGCTTTTAATAACTATTAATGACATCAAAATTTTTTTAACAAAAAGTTTCGTTCGTAACATTCTTTAAATTTTATGGTGAAACATTTATAATTATGGCAATAAAGGATTATAAAACGTACCATAGAAGGTAATATCATGTTTAAACTTCACATGAGCCTTATAAAGCCAGTTCTAACATGTGGAAAGCACACATCTTATACAAAATCTAGTAAACTCACAAGTGCTTATTATTTACTAAGACAGGATACATGGAACCTTTTTGTGTAAAAATGCTCAACAACGTACCCTCTATCACACCGGCATATCTTTGCGCGGGCGCATGTTTCATAGCATCTATAAAAGATTTATGGGATCCATTTAAACCGTGTAAATTACGTATCTTCTTTCTTTATCCAACTTATACGGTAAGGTTATGATAAAAAGAGACCGTTATCGCTCACACAATCACGTTTATAGCTACTTCGTTGCGGATAATTCGCAATCTCGAGGAACAGGCAGACACTTTAAAATGGCGCATATTACCCAAAATTAGGTGCACACTTGATATAAAACTGAAATAAAGCGTTGAAAATTAACTTACAAAATATGTTAATGGCCTAATATATTTTTAAAATATCTATAATGACTACTTTAATTTTATACTAAGTAGGCTTGTCATACAATATTTTTAGCAAACTAATCAATGATTTTGAAGATAATCCAAAATTATTTGAATTTCTACAAATTTTATACTTTAATCTCTGTTTTAAGAATGCTTAATAATAAATCGCACATATTTACTTCACACTAATTTAAACTTTCGTCATATATGTGATTTAACGACTGAGCAATATCTAAGACAAACTCCTGCATTGAATTGAAAGATCAATTTTTAAATGTAAGTATAATTTTATCTAACATAATACAAATTTTGTCCAACGCAATTAAACCCTCTTGTGTATCAAAAAAGTACGTGTTACTCATACAGTACTGTAGGTAAAATACTTTAAATACAATTTAAACTTTGGAAACAAATGTAACATGTTCAATTGACGGTAAAAAAGTATTACTTTCGTGTAATTAAGTACAAAATGTTAAAAGGGAAATTTAATTATATAACAATTTAATCGGTACTAATGCTCAATGCTATTGTTTTATTTCCAGAGGCAGTGGAGCAGTCTAATAAAAGCTTGTTTGGACGTGGGATACGCTTCAAGGCGCAAGAGTAAAGTAGGTTCTTCCTATCACCTGCAATGTACATTTTAAACTGACTTTAGCATACATTTTGTTAGGACCTTCCCTATTTAGTTAAAATAATATATCTCATAAACGAAATATCTTTAGATTTAATATAAGAAATAGAAAAAAATGTTTTTTTTTTTGTATTTAAATCGTAATATACCTACTATAAATTTAAGATTCTTAAAAATTAAATATAATATAACGAATTTCAACATTTCAGTTTGACTATCTTATTTGCATTTGTTAGATTTTTAAACAACCATGGGTTCGGCACTGATACTATTGATAAGAGAACAATGCAAGTTAAAACAAACGGGCTTATCTCGAAACCCTTTGCAGGTAGTCAATGTTGCGGTATCGCCAAACAAAATAGCAAAAACATCTCCTACTCTCTTGGTGTATGTAAATAAATTCAAAAAATAGTTTTTTACCGAAAATAGTAATAAAAGAACCGCTAATTCATATTTTATTTACTTTAAATATAGATTAGTATATTATTCTATAAGATTTTATATGTATATTTATTTTTTATTACAGTTATGTTTTGTAATAAATTACAAGGTAAAATTGCATTAATAAATTCCATATGCTATATGACTCATTGTTGTTATTATGACTTGATAGTCACAGTCTACAGGTTTGGTTTCAAAAACATTTTTTCACTATTATTTTGGATTAAAAATGCCGCAAAGTGCGTGGATGGTTTTACTCTTAAAAAGGCATTCAACAAGCAAGTTATAAATAAGAGAGTATTGATACACTGTACGAACAAAGTCAAGTAAATCTACTAGTGAATGATAAAATCTAACCAGTATGTTCTCACGTGCAACTAGACCGGTGTTACGGACGACAGCAATTTTTAATTTCAAATTATAACGTACAACTGTAGGGACATGTGATTATTGCGCCCTTCAAACGTAGGTATTTATCATTGTGCAAGGCGTAGGTGCGCTTGCATCTAGCAATCAAGTTTAATTATTACGATGATTCATTCCCATCGACAGACGAATCACGTCTGCATTTTATCGTAGCCATATATGAATGTACAAACTAGTACGTACGTGTTGTTTAGTATGCTTTTTATCTATCAAATTCAAGGTGTTAAATGGAACATACTATTTACTTATTCTTGCTTCTCTTGGATCTATCTCTAGGTGCCAAAGCATAGCCTACTTCAGCTATCTGAGTAGTGAACATCAACGTTCGTCCAGCCGTTTCATCTTTTTTTTTCTATAACATTTATAATAAGTAGGTAATATTTTCTAAATGGATATTGTGCTTAGTATTTCTAGTTTATTTGTAGTTTACGCAAATGTTTCAAACATTTGCGTAAACTAGAAATCGAACTTACAACAACTTCCTCAATCCTCAGTTTTTGATGACGAGTTTACGGTTGACGTATGTCAATGACGTCATCATTTTAAGAGTCATAACTTCTGAATAAATACCATAGTAGACGTACTTTAAAAAAATAATAAATAATAATAGAATACGAAACAATGGCATCCATTTTTTATGTTTCTGCAAACAATTGCACTTACGAAACGGGATTTTCCATCAAACATTGCTTAGTAGTAGATACATTCGACGTACTCTAACAATCTATAGTTTTAAAAGTACGTAGATAAATGAAGTTATTACTAATAATATTACATAGGAATGTTTGTTTTTGTGTTTCAACAATTTTAAATTTTCACTATTCCATACAGTAATATTAAATATGTACATAAAATATGTTTTAGGTGTAAAAAGACGAACTTGTTTCAAGAAAGTAAATTGCAAGTATACATTTTAATACAAAATCACTAGAGACTAGAGGTGTGTTAGTTTAGTGTGTATGATAAAAAGAAGAAAAAATAAACATAAATAATGAATGCAAGGCTTACAAGTGAGAAGTAACGCATATTTAATAAGGTACATGTTCGCGCATTTTAAAACTTCCACACATCAAAACAAAGTTTCTACAACATTTAATGAGGAGCTGTCTCTAGCTCAACGATCAGAAGCCACTTGCAGGAAAGCGGGTCAAAAAGAACGCATTGTTAAAAATATGCTGACAAAAACACTCCAATTAATCAAATGGCCTGGAACTTGTGCCTACGTCGTTAGATATTTTTTTCCCTAAACAAAATTCCTTCGCAAACCCAGATGTTTTGAATTCTATGCGATTTTGTGAGAATACTTAGTATCTATAATATTTAGGCATAATACGAATATTTCTTTATGGTGGCCTGAATTGAATTTGTATTTATCATCCAAATGATATATCTAGCGGTAGCCATTGGCATTGCGATACCGCCACCCAGCACGTACCCTACTGTTATCCAAAAAACGATCGGAATGCGAGGAACGAAATGTTACATAGCTTATAATCTTCTTTATTATATTTTGCTAATGGTATTTAATTATTTTGTTAGTAAAATTTTGTTACATATATACTAAGTATATATTAAAACTATAAATTGATTTATTTCTCACGAAAGTTTCTTACTATTGTTAATAGAAGTGCCGATTCTTTCTATCCCATAAATCCGTTTCAATGAAAAGATTTTTACATCATACGATTGTATAGATTTTGCAATAACAGGGCGTAGTGAGACGTCAATGTAAAATTGTAACAATACAAAGAGAAACGACTCTCAAAACATATTAGAACGTAACGATTATTTCGGCATGCGTTGTTAATAGGTAGTATTATTCATTAAGAACCTAATAGGATGCTTAATCGAGTGGATTAAAATGGCAAATGTATTTTTTTATTATTTTTAATATTTTAGTGACAAAGTTTTTAGATTATATAGTTTTTAGAAAATAATACTTTGCGGATGTTTAAATAATATGCTATTACAAATATATAGAATAATAAGTCTCTATTAATTATTATATTTAAGATTTTAAATATTTGCCATAAGCTTTGAAAATTAAAAAAAATAATGTGTATTCTAATATACCTAAGTAACATGACCTTGTATACTTAATATGGGAAGCCTACTTAAATTTATTAATCATCAGTACTAATAAATTAATATTCAGTAATTACGATATTACAATATAAAGAAGCCATAGAACAAAATTAAACGGATTTCTAATAACAATGTGGGAATTTTAAAAATTTGTGCTCAATTTACTTAAAATGTTGTGCACTTCAAAACAAGTACTACTTCAGCGTTTTTCTTGAACTCGACAAACTTTCGTAAACTATTGGTCTATTAGAGGTTACAGTTCTAACAATTGAGCGCTTGGGAAAAGTTAGGGACAATAGCAATAGGTAAAGTGACGCCGAGTCAGCTGTGACTCCGGGCACCATGTTGGTTATTTTTTTTTAAATTGCGATGCAAGTCACGCGTTCGATTCCATTCGGTTTAAAGCCTATTGTTGTTTTCGCAAGGAGTTTTTATTTGCACAAATTAAATTTAATGTTTATAGCCATTCTTAAAAATAAAATATTTTGTGTGAACTTAAGAGGTAATATAAATATAGATAATATATTACATGCTTATTTTTTGATTTCATTACAGTCACATTGAGATTACAGGAGGGATGTATTACAAATTAATCATCAATGTCAATTTGTTTTGAAGAAATTACTTCAGAAGCGAACCAATAAATTTCTCTCGATTCAAGTAGGTATACCTAGAAAACCGTAACACAAACTTTTTTAATAACGATTCTAGTTCAATCGGAAATTTCGTAACAAAAAGTCCTACACAAGAGTAAGAAAAATGTACAAACATGTCAAGGGACCGGTTCAGGTACGCCCTTTTTTTATTCAATCGAACACCTATGCCCGAGAGGAACGCACTACGCTCGCCTTTTCAAGCGCGGCGAAGAACTACACATTAGGAGCGGGACGGTCATATTTCTGTCCTTTCCATGCCGCTGCATTCATGAGGACAAAGAATAAGTAGTAATAAAGACGTGACACTCGTGCAGATGGTTGATAAAACTTAATACTTGGCAGTTTGTTCGCTTTTGTGCTATTAAAAGGGAAGAACAGATACGTTGTTACACGGTCTTTAGTTCACGAGACTCATGAAAACATTAAAGGAAATGGTTCGCTCCGACGAGGTCGTATATTGCCTCCATGTTGGTGGTATCGGCGAACCTTTTTACTTTTGCTATTGGCGCGGAATTGGAGAGAAAAGAAAATGGGAAACATTCTATGACTCAATTTAACTGAGCAGACTTGATTGTGTTTAAACAGTCACTGAGATAGAACCCGGATAGAAGATGTGTACAATTATTTACAAACAGGTAATTTATTATAAACGGCCATTTTAAAATGACATACCTTTTGCATGTTTCGTCTGTTTCACGGAAAGTTGTCTGTCCTGTGAGCCAATTAGTAAAAGATACAGTTTACCGTCTGAACGCAAAGGGACAAGTTTTGGGATCCGATTTTTACCTGATGTTTATTGCTTCTGTTAATGTAACGGTGTATCGTAGGGATTATCCTGTAAAGTTTTAACCACGTATATTCATTAGGAATGTTTACTTAACTTAATTACGTAATACAGCGATCAATGAATAGTTTCAGTCCTACGATATGAGGACAATAAAACGTGAATTTAAACAATACGCATCTGAGTCGAAATGAATCACAGCCACAATCCACTTTAATGACACACCTCCTAACTTTTGATGACGGCAAACTTCTTAAACGACTTCCCGGAAATAACCTCCTGCCGATTTAGGAGTCATACGAAACTCGTAAAACATTGGCAGAAAGATGGCCCAAACGCTGCCGAATCTTCTGAAATTTAACGATCCTGTCGCCTGCACGGTTACATTTCTCCTTTTACACGCAAATCCCACGCTGTTTGTAGAGACATGCCAATATATCGCGAGTTTGAACGTAAGCGAAAACATCGGTTTCAGGCCGAATTTCGTTGAGAAAACCCGTCAAGCGACGTTACGCAAATCGATCGTTTGTTCAGCTGATTGCTAGATGGAAAATCGGGCTTTTTACTTTGAAATCTTGCGAGCTTAAACTCTATTCCCAATTTTCTATAAATGTCTTTACACTGTTCTCCTTCTATTGGCACATATAACTCACGTTAATATTATTAAAATCTACTAAACAGTCAAATATTTCATTGCATTAATACTTAGGTATATCTCTGTTGAGGATAATGTTTTATTGACAATGTTATTTAAAACGACGAAAATCAAAACCGCAATTACTTTACAATTTTTTTAATTAAAATCATACATTATTTACCTTATAAATTCTTAAAAAGAACAAAAATTATTAACATAGATATTTTGAAGTAAATTATTTTAGTTCAGGTCCAATATTGTACGAACCAGAAATAAATTCTTTTAAGTTGCAAATTTGCATAACTGGGTAACCTGTTACGCAAAGAAATTAAAAGTGCTATAAAACAATAAGTGCGGAAACTTGGCAAAATTACAACAATTAACAACAAGTTAAAGGTGAGAACGCAAAATGTTTGTTTTGAACTCATCTTGGGAATAGGTAATGTGCCTAGTATAGCCAGTCGACTCGAGAACAAGACAAATTTACTTGTTATTACAATAATGCGAGAGAATCTCCTATAAACTTTATGTATAAGTTTCTTATTACAATAATATCGCGTTACAGTTTTGTTTTCATCGTAAGAAATTGCATAAGAGCATAACTAAGATCTGAGTCAGAATTTAATAACAGATTCAGATTTCAGCCATTTGAAGTGCAGTCACCACTTGTCTTTCTCTATTAGAATTTTTAGTGAGGTACACCGCAAATAACAAAAAAAATGTTCTTATTAAATACTAGCGATATTTAGCGCGAGCGAAGCCGCGGGTTCCGCTAGTTGTATACTAAAACCTTCCTCGAGAACCACTCTATCCATTGGTGAAAACAGCATGAAAATAGATGCCATACTTTTTGAGTTTATCGCGAACAGACAGACAGACGCGGCGGAGGACTTTGTTTTTAAATAATATGTAGTGATGTATGTATTTCTTATACATCCATGTTATCATGTGAGTTCATTTCATTGTTGGATACCAACTCTAAAGAGTCTGACATACGTAAGCACACAAGTTATCCTGTTATTGTAGTCATAAAGTTCCTTCATACATACAAATTGCATTTTTGAGACGGTCAGTCGTCAGGTCGGTTGGCTATTCTATGAATCATATAGCTTGTAGTTCAGATGATTTGGCATGGCGAGGTTATGAATTCGATTTACTCTATGCTATACTTTCAGCTAATTTTGAAGTTAATTGAACAAAACTATGTAATAAAACGTATTTATTTAAATTCCTGTTTAAATTATTAAGCTACTGATTATACACTTATTTTCTACTTACTAGTTACTTACAATTACCTTTATATTAATATACCTACCTAATAGTTATCAATGAGTAATACAAAGTTTTGTATTGACTACATTGATTCAATAGTTAAGGCATGTACATACGTACATATATCATCTCGCTAAAACAAACATTCGCCATTAGCTAGAATAGTAAAGTACTTACTAAAAGTTAAGTACTTGCAAGCTTTGATATCATAGGCAACAAGTAATATGTATAGTAAACGAAATCATAGATCGAATGCACTATATTCTCGTATATAGGGGTACTAACAGACAGCGAGCGTGATGTACCTACTTACTTATATTCGTATAGTAGAGATTCGTTTAATTAGATGGTAAGAAGAGGGCGAAATCTAATACGTTGTAAAACTTGTTTTAGGAAATGCATTGAAGCCATCCACTTTCTAATCCATATTGGTTTTCTGTTAAACAGTAAATTGGACTGATACAAAGTATAATGTTAATCAGAACATCAGTACCTATATATAATATATATGAATAAAATTGAAGTGTCCGTTTTTAATTTTAAATAAACAGCTTTTTTTAAATACATATGAAAGTATATAAGGTACTTAGATAAATAAATCAATTTTAAAAATTTTGGTCTGTCTGTCTGTTTGTTCCGGCTAATCTCTGAATGGCTGGACCGATTTTGACGGTACTTTCACTCGCAAATAGGAAAAGTAAGAATTATAAATAAAATTAATAATAATATTATAACTAATATAAAAAGCATAGTTTTTAAAGGACGTAACAAAAATATAAGAAGGGGTAAAAGAGGGTTATATGCTAGATGATTTTAATATCGTTTTAAACATCGCTGTTATTGAAACATATTTTTATAAAATTTTGTTTCTAATGCTGACAACTTAAAACCACACCTTGAATACAAATTTTATATTTTAATTGAAAAATGTTTACATCACAAATTCAAAGTAAAAGCTACATAACCAAATTACAGTTACAAGCTTCCCACTTTGTATTTAATATATTTAAAAAATCTTGTAAAATCTTTATTGCTTAATAAATAGATACAAAGTCATTTAACTTGAGTTTAAATTGCTTAAGTGATTCACTAAATTATATTTCAAAAGAAATTGACCTCAGTGTAATAAGAAATAACGTTCAATTTGGTAAACCAGTCGTGTCTGTAATATTTTTGTATTCTATGCCCTTTCTGAGCTTTTAGTCGTATCTGTAAGTTTTATTAACGCATGAGTCAATATGTTAAGCGCCTATAAGGAATTTTCTTTCAATATATGGATAGTAATCTATTATATAATATAAATATTTTTATGCATCGTTTATCCGATTCTTTATCTCATAGTATGTGGATATAGGTGTCATACAAATAAGTACCACAAGTACGTACATTCTAGACTAAGTGAAAACCATTAAAAACGTAACTTTCATTTTGTTGATAAAGTAAATAATACGAACACGATACAAAAGATTTAATTTAAAGGGAAATTAATTTTACCTGGAAATTTGAACAATAGATCAAAATGTCGTTATTAAAATGTTTGTAAGCGAATACTAATGATTTAAAATAAAACAAGTTGTTGTTTATTTAGAAAGTTATAAGTATCATTAATTTTTATCGAGACAATTCTAAAGCTCTATGGTTCTATATCTTTTATCTATGGTTAGTACTTACTGTTATATATGTGACTATGGTTTTATTATTTGTATGTGGCAACAATACTTAAGTTGTATCTGTCATGTCTGTGTCCTTAAGATTTAAGCTCAGTTATAAAATAAACGTTATATTGTGTACTCGCTGTGTTATTATTTACCAGTGGCGACGTGGGTAAACTAAAAATTAAAAATGTCGATCGGTCGGCTTAGTGAGTTCGACGTGGACGCTGGTAATTGGGAACTGTATTGTGAGCGTGTAGAAATGTATTTTAAGGCGAACGCTATTAAGGACGAATTGAAATTGCCAATACTAATCTCGTCAATGGGTGATGTCGCATATGAACTGTTAGTGAATCTTGCGATTCCCCGAAAACCTGCAGAGTTGACGTTTCAAGAAGCCGTTACTTTATTAAGAGAACATTTAAACCCGAAACCGTCAATTCTTGCGGAACGGTATATTTTTCGCCAGAGAAAACAAAAAGTGAACGAAAAAATTCAGTGTTATGTGGCGGTATTAAAAAAACTTTCTCGGTTTTGTGACTTTGGCGCAACATTAAATGACAATCTGAGAGATCAATTCGTGTGCGGGATAAGATGTGACGCTATACGGCAACAATTATTTGCGAGTGGAGACATTACATTCCACAAAGCAGTAAAAACAGCGTGTGTATTGGAGGCGGCGGAACGAGACGCGGCCGCGGTGGAGGGGCCGGGCGGTGACGCGGGCGCGGGCGGCAGCGCGAGCGCGCTCCCGGCGTCGGCGGCTACGTGCGTATCGGAAGCAGCGAGTACTTCACGACGTAGTTCGGCAGGCCTGGACAGTGGTTTGCATAGGGTGCAGATCAGTGGCTGTTCGGTATGCGGCGATTATCGGCATAGGCGTGCAGACTGTAAGTTTAAGAATGCTAAGTGCAGTCGTTGCGGGCAAATAGGTCATTTGAGACGAATGTGTGGAGAAAATTCAGTGATGGCATCGGTTGCTACGAACAACTGTGCTAGCGGGAAAGGGGCAACACGTAGTCGCGGGAAAGGCGATTCGTTTGCGACGCATGGCGACCGAACAAAATGGCGGCCGGGGGCGATGGCGAAGTCCAATAATCGTCGGGCTGCCCATACGCATTGGATGGAGGACCAGGAGGAGCATGAGGAACAGGAGGCGGATGAGGCGATTTATCAAATGTCCCTAAGCCAATACAAGCCGGTGAGAATTACATTAAATGTACAAAAAGTTGATCTTACGATGGAAATCGATACCGGTTCCCCCTTATCTTGTATTAATTATAAAACTTATATAAAATACTTTAAAAAATTACCATTATTAGAAGCTAATTTATCTGTAAATTATTATAATTTAAGTCAAGATAATGCATTAGGCAGATTAGAAGTAAATGTTACATATGAAAGTAAAAATAAACTATTAGATTTGTACGTATTCAAGGTCGGCGCTACGAGTTTACTGGGACGGCAATGGCTTGCCGAGTTAGATATTTCTGTACCAAAAATAGGCATTAATAATTTATCTTTAGAAATAAAAAAGTTTAAGGACCGTAACGTAATTATTAATGATATTTTTTC
Organism: Boloria selene; assembly: GCA_905231865.2. NCBI lineage: Eukaryota > Metazoa > Arthropoda > Insecta > Lepidoptera > Nymphalidae > Boloria > Boloria selene. The sequence continues at coordinate 3,781,282 of HG993156.1, forward strand.
TAGGCATAAGGATTTATTCGATGGTACTTTGGGGTGCTTCACCGGCGGTCGGGCGACATTAAAACTGCGAGCCGATGCGGAACCCGTGTTCTGCCGCGCGCGGCCGCTGCCGTACGCGCTGCGGCCGCGAGTCGACGCCGAGCTGGATGGCATGCTGCGCGCCGGCGTCATCGAGCCCGTCGACACCTCCGACTGGGCTACGCCGTTGGTAATTGTTCATAAACCTGATGGTTCTTTGCGTATATGTGCCGATTACAAAGTCACACTTAATAAAATGTTACATGTCGATAAGTACCCGGTACCCAAAGTTGACGATTTATTTTCACGGCTCAGGGGTAGTAAATATTTTACTAAACTCGATCTTTCTCAAGCTTATAATCAAATTTTACTCGATGAAACTAGTAATTTAACTGTGATTAATACTCATAGAGGTCTCTTTATGTATAACCGCTTAGTGTACGGTCTAGCTTCGAGCCCTGGAATTTTTCAAAGAATAATGGTAAAATTGTTTGAGGGCGTTCCCAATGTAACAGTTTTCCTTGATGATATATTAATACATAATTCTTGTCTGGACTCCCATATCGATACGGTAAATAGGGTCTTGCAAATCCTTAAAGACAATGGATTAAAAATAAAGAAACAAAAGTGTGATTTTTTATGTGAAGAGGTAAAATATTTAGGATTCATAGTCAGTAGCGAGGGAGTAAGGGTAGATAGAGAAAAAATCAAACCGATTTTAGAAATAGCTCCCCCGCGTAATGTATCTGAACTAAAATCTTTTCTGGGTATGGTAAATTTTTACGGGAAATTTATTAAAAATTTATCTGGAAATTTAATTCCTCTTTATGAATTGTTAAAGAAAGGAAAACACTGGTCATGGGGTACGGAACAAGATGTTGCGTTTAAGAAGGTCAAGGAAATGCTAGTAAGTCCTAAAATATTAATTCACTACGACGAATCGAAACCGGTTGTAGTGACGTGTGACGCGAGCGGCCGCGGCATCGGTGCCGTGCTCGCGCAGACGGACGAGCGCGGCCGGGAGCGCGCCGTCGCGTACGCCTCGCGGGCGCTCACGCCGGCCGAGCGGAATTACAGCCAGATACATCGGGAAGCGTTGGCTATCGTTTTCGCGGTTAAAAAGTTTCACCAATATCTATACGGTAGGCATTTCATTTTGCGAACCGATCACAAGCCTTTAACTAGTATATTCGGGGCCGACTCGGGAATACCTAGTATGACGGCGAGTCGATTACAGCGTTGGGCGTTATTGTTATCGGCATACGACTTTACTATCGAATACATAAATACTAATAATAATGGTGCCGATGCACTTTCGAGATTGATGCAAGGCTACAAGGCGTTAAACGCCAAAGATGTTTGTGAATATGAGCCGGAGCAAACTTATCTACATTTTGCTTCCGAAGCTCTTTTGCTTAATTTTGAGAATATTAGAAAAGAAACCCGGAAAGATCCTACTTTGAGTAGAATTATGTCTTATGTTAGGGACGGGTGGCCGAAAGATGTAGAAATTAAGGAATTTAAGCCTTATTTTAATAGGCGCACGGAATTATATTACGAATTAGGTTGTTTAATGTGGGGGCATAGGCTGGTAGTACCTAAAACTTGTCGAAACAAGATTTTATTAGAATTGCACGATAGTCACATGGGTATTGTGAAAACTAAAGCCATAGCTAGGAGTTACGTGTGGTGGCCGGGGATAGATGAGGAAATCGAGGCTTGTTGTCGCGAATGTGCAGTGTGCGCGGACGCCGGCGATGCGCCGCCTCGCCACGCCCCTCAGCCTTGGCCCTGGCCTATTAGACCTTGGACGAGACTACATATTGATTTTTTAGGTCCTATTGTAGGAAAGAAATTTTTAGTTATAGTAGACTCATCCTCAAAATGGATCGAGATCTGTAGAATGAAAGAAACTACAGCTTTAGCGGTAATCACTAACCTCAGAGAAATTTTTGCTCGTTTCGGCATTCCACGTCAGCTTGTTAGTGATAATGGACCACCTTTCAGTAGTGTCGAATTCAATAAATTTTTAAGTAATAATGGAATTGAACATTGTTACTCGGCTCCATATCACCCATCTTCGAATGGGGCTGCCGAAAATGCAGTTAAAATTTGTAAAAAAGTAATAAAAAAAGCTTTGAAACTACATATAGATATTGAATGTGCGTTGCAACGCTATTTATTAATGTACAGAAATACTGAACATCATACGACAGGCGAATGCCCAGCTAAGATTTTGCTAGGTAGGACTGTCCGTACGAGGCTGGATCAAATAAAACCGTCCCGTGAAAATTTAGTTTTGAGAGCTCAACAATATCAACAACGCGCAGCGGGTGGCTCGCATCGAGCTTTTAACGTAGGAGACACTGTGTGGTATCGGGTGTATCAGGGTCCTAGTAAATGGTTGCAAGGCCGAGTTAAAGATGTAATAGGTAATACCGATTATGAAATTGAGACAACTGAGGGTACCATAGTTCATCGACACATAGACCAAATGAAACTCAGGTCGTCATCACAAATTTCAGTTACCAAATCTAAAAAGTGGAACACAATAGTTTCAGAAAGTGATCACACGGCGTGCCCTTTCGCGGGGTCGGGGGGTTCGAGTTCACTTCTAGATAGAAATGACGGGACAGATGGCACTCAGCTCGGTGGGGGGGGTGATAGGGTCCTTCAAGGTACCAACGATAATTCTGCAACGGCCATAAAAACACGTGATCACCCTTTGAGAGTGCGTAAGGCACCAAAACGTTACGGTTTTGATTAAACCACCATAGTCATAACTTCTTAATTATTATATATTGTTGTTATATTTGTTGTTAGTATTGTATAATTGTTTCTTATTAAGGGTGGAGGTGTTATATATGTGACTATGGTTTTATTATTTGTATGTGGCAACAATACTTAAGTTGTATCTGTCATGTCTGTGTCCTTAAGATTTAAGCTCAGTTATAAAATAAACGTTATATTGTGTACTCGCTGTGTTATTATTTACCACTTACCATCTTCGTTGACCGCTGGCTAACGGTATATGACAGCCCAGTATTTTTTTACTGTTAAATGTCAGATAACGAATGAATGCCTTAAGAGCCATAAGCTGTTTTTTAATTTTTATATAGTACTCAGATAGTATTTTTAAGCCTAAGCTCTGAGTTAACAGTTTTTTTTTATTTTAGCTTCTCTCCAATTAAGGTATATTATATACAATTACTTTACTCAATATAATAATAGAATTTTATAAGGTTTAATTCTAAATACACATTTTGTGCTGTACGTATCCATAGACGAACTAGAAGCAACAAGATACACATTCACTTTGACCTATGTGATAACAATCCGTCATCTGATTAACACTTAACCTCTTATCAGTGACAGTATGTGACATTGCAGACAAGTTATACTATCTTGAAATTTAATTGGAGCAGTGAATTATGAATAACAAGTATGTACGTATACACAAAGAAATAAAACTATTAGTACCAGTAGTCAACCATGTTAGAAAATTTTAAATTTATTTTAACTATCCTATTTTAACAATCCTAATGTTAGTCAATTATTCTTTCGCGTAGAAATACTCAACGGATTTTGAATAAACTTACAGTATGAATACTAAGTAAACAGTACATAGCCTAACAATTTAGTAGACTATAAAGACACAGAAGACACAGGGCTAATTAAATACCAGAGAGTAGTGCGTTTTAATTGATAGCTGCAGGCAACAGGACCTAATTATGATAACATAGTCTTTCATTTTTTATAAGCCATGATAAAGATTATAGAATTTCATTTTGTTAAAACTCATTGTTCTCGCTTTGCTAATTTTTAAGCTTTCTTGATACGTTCTACTCGTTCTTAAGACTTTTTGTAATATTCCCAATGATTCAAAAAGAGATTGTATTTCGTATGCTACTTTCAAAACTTACACTTGTCAATTCAAAACAAACCAACAAATTTTATTAATTAGGTATATTAATTAGTAAGAATTAGGTATATGGGTTTTTTACTATTCACCAGAATCATACGATTACTGAGTAAACGTGAATTCGTACATAAAAAGGTACGTGTACAACATTGAAGAGATTGATCTAATTTAATGGGACAGTAATTTACTTAAATTTAGAATGGAATGCTATAATTTTAACATAAATTTTAACAACCCCCAAAACAGACGTGTAACGCACTATTCATCAAAAGTGGGGCGTTTCATGGGACAGGGTACACATATGTTCATGTCAATGTTTCCGATAACTGAAGATAAACTTGAATGGTAGCTTTCAAATATAGATTTGGTTTTAAGTTAAAATTGATAACTTGCAGTTTTTAAATGCCTACTAGGATTTATTAAATAGTGAAGTTATTACTTTATTATTAAACTAGCGACTCGCCCTCGCTTCGCTCGGGCTCTTCCCTAGATTTAGCACAGGTAAAGCCGCGGGATCTGCTAGTTATGCATATAAACCTTCCCCGTGAATCACTCTATCTATTAAAAAAAACCGCATCAAAATCCGTTGCGTAGTTTTAAAGATTTAAGCGCACATAGGGATATAGGGATATAGGGACAGAAAAGGCGACTTTGTTTTATACTATGTAGTGATGTTCACTAATTACAAACTTATCTACGCTACCAGATCATATTTAATATTAAATTTATAGTATTAAAGACTTATGAGATTTATGTAAGTATTTTATCATTTTACCTTAGATATTACGTACTATGACCACAATTTTATTTTCTCTAGTCAATTAGCCGGTACGAGGCTGACATATGTCGACAACTGTTCGACTACAGGCTACATGTTTCCGGACACATTCGAGATTTTTTACGCGGCAAATTAACGCTCCGGGCCGTTCGGATACGCGTGCATATGCATCCGAAATGTACGACTAAATTTATTTAATATCGAAATTGAGTTTTTCACTAAATCAGATTGTTATTTTTCAATTTAAAAATAATATCATACATATACCAGAATATAAATAATATGAATGTTCACAGTATTTTCATAAATACAACTACATTTTTATTTTTATAAATATTTAAAGAGTATTTACAAATATATAGTTTCATAGTTAACAATTTAACTCTTTAAATTCAAAAGACCCAAGATTAGATCATGCAATATATCTATTTCAATGATTTAGCATTCGAAATCCACAACTTTGTTCTACGTGAGATGCCTTGAATATCTATTGTCATAAAACGTGAACATGTTACGTGTTTGTAATGTTTACAATCCGTTTTATAACTAAATCAGCGTATTTGTGTAGTTAATATAAATTATAATAAGTTTAACATTTGTGTAAAAAATAAATAATTTACTTGTGGCTGAATAAGTTTTTCCCTACGGTTAATTAAGTTCTAGATAAAAACTACTCTGACATTGACATTGCCGTTGTTAAATCACGCGCCATAATAATAATGCATAAAATTATTTTTAGACTTATCCGTAATAAAGTATGGAATAAGCAGCGTGAGGATTTATTTCTATTGTAATGATTTTTTTGATATAGGTAGGTACTTATTGAATATTTTTCCATTTTCTGTTTTAATGGATGTTTAAAATAATATTAGGTACACATTTTAGTTTACTACGATATTTACAATAAGCTGAAGGTTTGTTTTGATACAACTGACGCCATCTGTTGGTACTGTGTTTTTGATTACAATAATACTTTTTTATTTATTCTAAATAGTACATTTCTACAACATTTTATTTACTTTTAAACCGATACAAAGATAATTTTAAAAAGCCTAATATATGTAAGAACACTTAATAAACAAAACTTTTCTTATTACTACAAACATTTTGATTCAATCTAACTAATAATAATTTTAGTTTAAAACTAATAATGTTTTAGTAAGTTGACTAGCCAAAGCGTCATCGGCCAAATATTATTAAAGGACAGCTACCCGGCCTGCGTTCGACGCTAAAAGGTACCGTTGGTTGTATAATTAATAATCGCCCACTCAAGACACTGTACTGGACTTGAACCCGTTCCCAGGCTATGTTTACCGCACACTAGCAACGCATTTACAATGCAAATCCTCAAACACCATCTACAATCTGCGATTCAATACCGACGCTTGGTTCGAAGCTTGCTCGCTCGCATACAAAACCGAATCAGAGCTATCGATTCAACATAAGGGTCGTAGAAAGAATTCCTTACAACAATGAGACAGTGTAACAATAAATACCTTAATGATATCCCGAGTTCCAAATGAAAAGGCGTCCGGCGGCAGGCGGTACCCGCAATATATTAAGAGAAATCCGACACTATAACATGTGAAACAGGTAACATCACACAAAATCACAATAGCACAGGAGCACTATTAATCCACAGCACTAATTTGGTTATTACAAAATATGTTTTTTCGTAACGCGGTTAACCGGTGCACAGTAACACAACCGACGCGCACGGCAGCCGGGCTCGAACTGAACTGGTTTGCCGGGAGAGGGCGAGGGAGGGTGAAGACGGTGCGTTCGGGTCGGTTTTATGAAAATATTTCGTGAGTAATGCACGTGTTATGTCGAGTGCGTCGGCCTACAGCCTTTGAATCTTCGATTGATTTACTAAAATCAAAAAGATATTAAACGTATCTGTAAAATTAATTTCCAATTACTTAGTAATCGGTATACTTGTACTTATGATAAGACTGATATTAAATAAAAAGCTAACTTAACTAATTTAAATAAAATTGCAAACGTTATCGCAAAATATTAAAAAAAAAATCGCCATATCCGCCATAATAATAAAATTAGTGGCTTTTGCTTAATAATCTATTTAGTAGCTATTTACCTATCTACTTATATAAATAAAAATGAATATCGTTAAGCGCAGAACTCGAGAGTAGCTCGACTAATTCGGCTAATTTATATTTTGTATACCTATTCCTTAAGATTAACACGGAAGGTTTTAAAATAAAAAAAATCTAAGTTTGCAAAAAAAACTTATACTAAAGGGAGTAACCTAGGAACGCGAGCAAAGCGAGGGTGAGTTGCTAGTAATATAATAGGTATAGGTATCTCAATTATTAAGCCCAGCTGTGGGAAACTTATACTAAGTAGGTAGATATAGCTAATTCTAGGATATTTTATTCAAATAACTGACATTACTTTCATATATCTGCAATCAAATTTACAACGTATGGAAGAATATTATGGTCCTATATTAGCTTTCTTATTGGATCTCGATGCAATAGATAAGATTTGAATAGGCACTAAAATACAGTTTTAAATTTGCACCTCGATTAGTTTAAAGCTTTAGGTCGTATTTAAAATAAATTAGTTTTGTTATAAACTCTTTTAGAAACTAGTTTTCTTGTTTTTATTTGTCAACTTTTAACATTCTTATAGTTACAATCAAAGTTTTAGCAATCGCATTTTTGAAGACAGTTTGCGTGACAAGTATTGTAGTTAATAAAGCTAAGTAAATCGAATAATTCCTAATAACTTATCGATATTTTAATGGACCTGTTATTATTAGATGGAAAAGACAAAAAGGAAATATTATAAAGAAACAAATAATCGAAAAATGAATATTTTATGTATAATGTAAGATAATAATAGAATGAACTTATTTCGCTATAATAAAACAAAATTACGTAAGGCAGAAAGGCAGTAATAATGCGCTCGGGAAACAGATGCTAGCGGGTTCAAATCCTGGGTCACTCCCACACATGGCTACTTATCGATTCATTTTGCGAGCGAAGTCATAAACGAACACTAGTAGTAATAAATATTTTCTTCATATTAAGCACCTTATTTTCTTTACCATACCATTACACCACCATTAAACCCCATGAGTACTGTAATACCTATATTAAAAGTACCAGTAATTATTAAAAACAAACTGAAACGTTCAAAAGTTAATAATATTAAATATAGACTCGGGCACTTACGGAAAGATTAAATTTTTAAAGGCAAATAATTTTAAAGCTTTAGAGGCGAGCTAGAAATTATGATATTAATAAACCTCTATTAGCACACAAGATGGCGTCCCGTAATTTTAAACACCTGAATAACATTTAACCGAGTTTTGTAATTATCTTAGCTCCTAAGTATTAAAATCATGACTAAAATTGGACTGCTTAAGTATAGAATTCAGGTTTCCTTAAATATACTCGTACGTTTCAAAGTTGTCTCATATTGGAAATGAAATTTTATTTCGCTTTTGAAGTGTTACTCAAATGTAAAGTACGAAATGGCAACCATATAGTTTAATGACGGCGTGCTCGCTTCGTACAAAGCTATTACAGATTTGATTTTATTAAAATTAGTATACTCGTATAGTCCACGGGTCCATATACAAGGGATTTCAGTCAAATCAAATCACATCAAAATATTTTATTCAGGATAAAAATTGTTACAATTTCTTATTGAAGGTCATGAGTCTACCACCTGCACCAGTTCGGAAAGAGGAAACCACTGACCTGAGAAGAACTGGCGAAAGAGACTCAGCGAAATAATAGTGATTAATAACAGTCTGACAGTTAATATACAGCTTCGTTTTGACGAGACAACCAACTTTTATCATTGGGCCAAATACTGATAGTGGAAGGTAAAAGCGCAATAGGGAGCGAAACTCGTCGATTTGACGAGAGTCCCAAAATTATTTAATTTTAATTAAATAATAACAGTTTCTAAAAATCAATACTTCAAGAAAATACGATGGAAAACTGAGAAAAACTCGTGGCATATAAAGTGAGTGGTTCTTTCCGAGTGATCCCCACCTCTAAATGTCAGAATGGTGCCTTGAAAAAAAATGTTAATAACAAGCTGATTTTTGTTTTGGGGCTTGCAAAATAAATGTTTTATAAAAATATGCATCGGCATACAGATTTTTTGGTAATTTTTTTGAGACCTACACTCGAAAGTTGTCAAGATTATGTTAATTAACCTACTTCTTTGCCGTAACGAAAGTAGTAGTCATATTGAAATGATTCGCACTTGAAATCAGAAGTGAAACTCCTCAATGCTATTCTTGTTCATATTTTGTTCTTCATAACAACTGCTAAATTATGGTCTATGTACAATTTTGTAATTATGTAGTTTAATCATATCTACAATATCCGTGACAGTAACAAACAGTAGTTAAACGCGGATTGAGTTAAAGCGTCATAACATATTAATAAAGCTGGACGATTACTTCGGACCGCTGTAGTTACGTTTGTTAACTATCCCTTCTGGCGTTTTAACGCTTTACAATTTGTTTATGATTATTATGAATAGTTTAGTAAATTTAATGTTTTGTGAAATATATAGCGGAGGTGACGACTTTGATTTTTACCCGAATTCAGTACGGATTAAAGTTGAGTTTGTATGGCTCATTAAAATATTCGAAACCTTAGCAAGGTTGAGACTAGAGAAAAGGATATTAATTCTTATCCACTTCCTTAAATATAGTATATATAAAGTTTTATCACAATCATGACCCATAAAGTTGACAAAAGCATTTTCATAGCAAATTTTAAAGTGTAAATACGTAACGCCAATTACCTAACTTATAAACATCTATACGAGAAAATTTAAATTTCAATAAATTAAAAATCTCTTAGAGGTGGAAATATATATAAAAATCATTGAGTTATAATATATAGAGGAGTAAACCTCAATAAAATCTGTCAAAAATGTGTAACCACTTTTTACACGCTGCGACGCAGCTTTGAAACCACTCAATATGTAATGAAACATATATCTGTCTCACTTAAATAAGTCACAAGAACAATACCGTCGCTTCGATTAGAGAGAGACCAAAGTATAAACTTGCAATGACGGAATGGGGGTTGCCTACCCATACGAAAATTAACCTACTTTTTAAAACATTAAAAACACTTAATACAAATAAATTAAGTTTAGTATATTTAAATATTTATTTTTGAATAGACGTTTATTACTAATAAATTATTAAGACAATTTTCTTTTAAATATTTTTTATTTATTATTAATCATACTCCGCTATGTAATATTAGTTTTGTATACAATTGTGTTTTTTACTCTTTTTTGTGAATTTGAGTGGATAATTCGCTTTCAGGATACCTACTATCTTATTTTTAAGTATTTATAAATATGGCATTTATTAATAAAAGGGAATGATCAACTTGTATCGATGATAAATGATCTCCCGGGGGTATCGCAAATTCCCTTAATATCTTATATTCTTTGTGTTTTTCTAAAGTTAGTTTTTATTATTAAAAAAATAATATTTAAAACCACTTATTCCGTAAATTAAAAACTCCCACAAATGTGGAAACTAAAACTAAGTTTTTACTGGTAACACTGAACTTACTTTATAAAATTTAACATTTTATTTATTAAATTGCGTTTTTACGTCAATATAAAAACAGAAACAATAACTAAAGTGTGGAAAATAATTCTGTTAAATTTATTATGTGTTTGTGATTTAGAACCGCACTCTTTTACTGCGCATTTACCCATTTTTTTTGTCGCGTGTCACTCGGTTCACTTCGGTAGGCGTCACATAGAAGACTGAACTGACATTCGCTACGATCTTGAATATTTTCAAGATTCCAGTGTCAATGCCGTAACGCGGTAATTGCTAATCTAGTGTATATATATCAATGATAAAAATCATTTATTTTTTTACCTTATTCGATTAAAATTTTTTGAAATCACAGATGTAGAGCGCTAAACCAGAAAAATATATAGTTTATACGTCATGTACATTATACATTACGTTTCATAAACTTGACCGTTTCAAATGAAAGTCTGAGAATTCAGACAATCATTTCTAGGATACACAATTTGAATGAAATACGTACTGTCGTATTTGAATGGGCCACGAATCACGATCGAATAGAAAACAGCCAATTAATTGCCTTTGACGGTGTAATAGTACCTCAAATAACAGATGGCGCTGTATCGAATTGGATTGCACTAGCGTTACGTTCTAGCTATCGTGTAAGTACTTATTATGAGTAATAATTCAACCGTTTGAATTTTGTTGAAGCAGATAGGAAGAATATCGAAAAGCTAAAAAAACGCTTTAGAATCATTTATGTTTTTCAAAACGAATGAAAGCTCTACATACCTATAAAAAAACTCTAAGTGGAATATGTTTATATATTTGTATATTAAGCGAGGTGATTCATTAGTGAGCAATAAGTCATGGATGCTACTATAGTATTGAATAGTTTCACTATCCCTGTTAAATCTTGATCATCAGAAAAGTTCGATGGTATCAATAAATAATTTCGTAATTATAACTTATAAGCTATCCAATCGTTAGAAGGCGAATTGAGTTTTAATTTATTTCCTATATTTAATAAAAATTAGAAATTTAATAAAGCTTATATAGATTACTTTACTGAAGCATTTTGTTTTATAATTTAAAAATGCATCATACTATATATATTACAGCAATATTACAAATAGTCGATTTTATAAAAACATTACTAGACGTTTTATTACGCATACGCTAGCGAAAGCGTAAACATTCATAGTAGAGGGCCTTATGATAAATGGTCATTTAAGTACATGAACATATGCAATATTGAAGTCATTGTTAAATGCCAATATCCAGTACCAACCGGAAAACAACACATTGCATTTTTGTTTAGCGGAATGTCAGAACAGCTGGTTCTAAAGACGTACCTTGTGGCCTGTCATTACTCCCGTAGGGTAATAAATAAAATGGTAGTGATGTGTGCGTACATACTTTAGTTTTTGAAGCTGAACTTAATATTTTATTTAAACTTAATAAAAGGGCTGGGTTTGTAAGGAATTTCTTTCATTTTTTTTTATTTTTCTTAAAAGAATATGATTGTTAGGAACAATTAGCTAATTTTATTATGAATGAAATTTTATTACAAATAGTTTCATCATTGAAAATAATGAAGCTACAAAACCTATGCTACAAGTAAAAAAATTAAGTTTTCATGTACATATATAAGATGTGTAAATTTGCTTGTCTTTACAGTACAGTTTACTCGCTACAGTAGTAGAGCGAAAGAAAAAAAGAAGCGTAGTTTTCAATTTTTTTATGTACTACTTATAAAAAATTAAGTACTAAAATTAAAAATATTTCCAAATATGTAAAGTTGCACTTGTGAATAGCAACATGAAACATTTTATAAAAAAATAACATTGTTACAACACTTATAATTTATATTGGTCAGTAATTTGCATAACTTATTGTATGTTTATCATAAATAGTGTTAGACTAGTTTTTTGTACCATTTAAATTGTAATTCATATAAAAATTTGATATATTTTTTTGATCCATTAGCTATTGTCTACATGTCCGGTGCATGTGTTTTCATTGTGACAGAATTTTGAGCTCTATTATAATGGTATAAGAGTTATAATACCAAATCACATTTTTAAGTAATCGTGAGTATCAACGGGTTGCACTTTATCCATCCATTTGGTGGATTTCGTGCGGCTTGCGTAGGACCACGCATAAAACTATAATTTTAAAAATTCTGAACTGAAACTGTAAGCTTTAAAGAGCTTTCGAAAAAGCTTATTGATGTGTAAGAAAATATTTTATATTTTAAAATGTACTGTTAATTCAGTTAATACTTATTACTTTAATTTAAATATTTTACTTTAAAGCGCATTTTTATAATTATTTAAATATATTTTTATCTACACTAATATTATTACTAGGTGTAAAGATTAAAAGTTTAGATATAAGCTTTCAATTTTTTTCAGTTAAAATTAAAGGACTTTCATACAAAATATTCGAGCAAACTTATCCTGTTACACTATTATTACTTATTATTAATATTCAGTTTATTAACGTCCCACTACTGCGGCACGGGTCTTTTTCAATGCGAGAATAATGAGGCCATAGTCCACCAAACTGGCCAAGTACTGCTTGGCAGGCTTCATATCTGTTTTAAAAACTTGCTAAGTTCTTTCAGATATGCAGGTTTCCTCACAATGTTTTCTTTTACCATAAGGTAGTTAAATCATGTATGAAATGATTCGGATATAAAAATATTAGAGCTGCTAGACCAGGGATTTGAACCCAAGTTTTCCAGCGAGTGCGTTACTACCACTTCGTGACTACTACTGCCATATTTATTATTAGTAGTTTAACTATAGATTGTGAGTGACAAAGAAATGTACGGTCAACTCAATAAAACTCCGCCTTAGTTTAACACATCCATACCGTTTATGTTCAATATGCCACGTACAAACTAAACGCTAATAATTCTCATCGTAATATAGTATCATTTATCAACGCGGGCGGATCCACGGGAAATAGCTTCTATATAATAAACTCGCAACTGCAAGGCCTGAACTAACGACCGGATTCGGAAATTAAATCGTTTCGTTGCTCGCCAAGCTGACACATATAGATGTCCTGAATTACTAAATGTTTAAGTTACATTAAATATATAGTAATTAAAATGAAAACATACTTGTTTTGCGCTAGTTTGTATTAATATAGGCATTGAAAAATTATGTTTCGCGATAGATTTGTTATTTTGCTTATGTAACAAAAGCATGCCAAATATACAAAAAAGCGTTCAAATTGGTCAAGACATTTCCAAGGAGTGCGACTGGTGCTACAAACACTAGATATTTGTATTTTAGATTATTTCTCTTTGTATAATTAGATAAATTTTAAAGTAAAGTTGAAATAAACAACGACAGAAAACGGTACTAAGAGCCACTGCAATAAAGACGATGCGTAGTCATTCGATTTATTACAAAATAAACTATTATCAAACAAAAAATAGAATATCATCTACTTTAAATAATTTTCAAGTCTACATTTACAGTTCAAATGATACTGATTTAGATATAAATACAAGATTTTCCTATTAATTCTATAAAAAGAAAATCCTAAGTAAAGAGATTTAAGAAAATAAACAAAGCTTTGTTGCCTGTGCCTCTCGACCTTGTGATTTATGTGCCAACTTATATTTCAACTTCAATTGACCTTCAGCCCTTTCAAGTTAAGACATAGATTTCTTAAGAACTTTCTAACAGAAAGAAAGAATTAAACTTTATTTATAACTACCAACTCACCCTCGCTTCTCTCAGGTATTACGTTCTTTTGTTTTAATTGTTTTGAGCGGAACCCTATTTATGTTTCACTAAAAATAGCCTAGTTATCTGAAAGTGAACTTGATACGTGACACAATGATAGCAGATTTAATATGTATGTATATGTATATTTTATTATTTTGTAATATATTGTTCCAACACATTTATTATCCCTTGATTTGAATCTTGAAGGGGTTCTACTAGTAAATGTAAACAAAAACTTGACAAGTTATGTACTAAAACCATCCTCGAGAACTACTCTATTCATTAGTAAAAACAGCATGAAAATCGCTGCAGTAGTTTTTAAGTTTATCGCGAACAGACAAACAGATGCACCAAAAATCTCATCTAAATGGAACCAGCCATTTCAGCGTTATCTAGCGTTAGCTCACAAAAACACATAAGTACATATATATACAAACCTTCGTATTTAAATGTTAGTGTAATATCAATATTCAAAAGAAAATGTCAAAAAACGATTTCTTAGTTTCCTTAAGCCGAGTGTAGAAAGAAAGACGTCGATCGCTTGTCAAATCTAAATTCCACGTAATGTGGGTAGGTCCACTGAAACAAGATAGGAATAATCGGCTGAGCCTCAAAATTCTGTCATCCGCAATTTGCTGACGAAATCTGGCTCTTCAAAGCGGGTATTTCTATAAAAACGCATTTTCTAAATTACGGCAAGCCTTTGAAGTTAATCCTTAGATTTGGATCCCTTCACGTACTTATATGTAAATGTTTTAATATATGAGTATTAGAAATTTTCGGGTTTATTTTTCCATTACGCTTTATAACTATTTATCCGAGTCAAATTATTTTTGAATTTGTTTAATTTCTTTATACGTTTGGCTCAGTTTGTAGTGACTCTACTTTCTATGCCAGCGATCTCAGGGTTGAGTCTCGCTGGGGGCATTCAATTGTGTGATGAGAACGCATGATTGTTTTCCATTCATTCATAGTTGGTATGTTTATGATATGTATGTATTTAAAGTTCGTAAAAAGTGGATAACTGGGTACGGGGCTACCCTCCATGTAAGGGGGATCAGGCTCATAGTCCACCATGCTGACCAAGTGCAAGATTTCGGATGTCTTTCGACTAATTTTACGATGTCTTTCGACAATTTTTTCTTATTAGGTTTCTCTTTCTTTCAGAAATGGTTTTCTCACGACGTTTTCCTTCACCGTAAGACAAGTGGTTATCATGTTAGAAAGTGCGAAACCTGGATTTGAACTCGCTTCACTCGGTTTCTTAAGCAGGGATCACTACCTAAAATACATTACTTACAATATCAATACACGAATAGCTTAAAAATAATTAATTAATCATTAGTAGTACTAGTACAGATATATTCATATTATATACATACATACTGTTATTGTTCACAATACAAATGAGCATTCGAGAACGCGAAGTAATTATGTTTATGTATAGTCGTTAGTGAGGTTGTAATATCAAGTTCTGTACATAGAGGCTTTTTGTATCATTAAATATATATCTATACTTCTATACTTCTATACTTCTATACTTCTATACTTCTATACTTCTATACTTCTATACTAATATTATAAAGAAGTAAAGTTTGTGTGTTTGTTAAATTGTAAGGGGTAATCTCGGGATCTACTGAACCGATTTTAAAAATTCTTTCACCAATAGAAAGCCACATTATTGCTGAGTGTCATAGGTTATATAAAAAATCGAAAAATATAAAGGCTTTTACGTGGTATTCCGTTTTGCAAAGTGAATCGGAGAAAAACGGTCGAATGAAAGCGTTTCTTACGAACGCTGCCTTAACTATGAAAGATATATTTTTGAGTTCTAGAGAAAAGATGTGGAGCTTGAAAATGCCTACAAAAAAGTCAACAATAGCATATGTCTAACTTTTATATTTAAGTTACAAAAAGTAGTTTTTTTAATATTAGTATAGATAATTTAATTTTTAATATTAATAAAATTATTTAAATTATTTAAACACTGTGCACTAAAAAAGGAATATTAACATTATGCCCAACGAAGTGGGCACGGGTCAGCTAGTTACTTATATGTGTACTTGGAAGTAGGTATACCAAAAATGTATGAGTTCAATTAAAAGAACTTAGGACCACCAGATACATGGGCGCCAGCAGAAATATTTTCATCTTCCTCTTTACATTAAACTACTAACTAATCTTTATTTGATTAACTTTATATATTTTTTATTTATTGCCTATTCCTTGGAGATATTTAAATAAACGGGGTTTTACCTTATATCTTTTTTCTATATATTTTGCTTCTTGGCAGGGGAGTGCAAGGGCATTCTTGCACCTCCCGGCGCTTATGAAGGTGTGATAATATCTCGCTATCCTCTACCCAAAATGTCCATATAATCGTATGTAACAAAGCTTTATAAAACAAAAACAAGCCTTGTATCGAACACATTTTTGTAATTATGAGTAAAGATTTACTGTTTTCTCATCATGTACTGAAAATAAATTCTACGGTTAATAGCTAAACATTTTTTTTCATGTTTAACTATTTTCGTGGAGTTCAAAAAGAAATAATTTAAATAAATAAATTGTAAAATAAATGCTTAATCGTTCATGTGAACCATTGTCACGTACAATAATTACTTAATTTATTCCCTTCGATTCTATGGTCAATTGATGTCATTAGTGCCATACAGACGCATGTGATTGTACGTGACGGCGCGACGTTTAGTGGACCATCAAAAATTCACAAATCAAATCGGTCCCTTTATATTGTTAGGATCGGGGTCACTTCGCGTTTGAATGGATTAAGTAGACCTCACGCTTTCCTTGAAATGTGATTTTCATCTAATCTATTGAAATTTCAGTAATCTTCAGTAAATATATATGTACGTATATAAAACACAAAAATTATTTCTTCTTCGATGTGTCCCAAACGGGTTTCATTAAAAAGGCAATAAGGCAAAGATGAGTTTTAAACACTAAAAAGTACCTAGAGATAGGTCTATGTATACGTGAATTCCAAAAGTTTCTACTGCTTTCGCTACGAGTCGATATCTATGTGGTATATACACGTATATTCGCTATAACCTAACGATAAATGTATATAAAATTACATGGAATGGACATATCGTAATTTTATGTGGTCTTATTGTGTCATTTATAAGTCTTATTAATAAAATAAGTAGTTTTAACATTGATAGTTATAAAAATAACCTTCCTTCTTTCCTACTTCCATCTCCTTACTTTCACCTGTTCAACCTACCACTAATTTGTAATCAACTTGCAAAATCGATTTTAAGCTACTTCTAAGTATAGATTTGAAAATTGTATGTGAAATCCGGGTAAGATTAATTATAGTTTCATGTAATGGATCTGACTGAAATAATTTATGGAGTTACGTTATACAAGTATTATAGATGCTTGCATATTACATATATACATACATTATTATGAAGCCGAAGTTACATATAGTTGGTTGAACGCGATAATCGCAGAAACTACTGGGGTAAATTGGAAAAATTTTTCATGTTTGTAAATGTTGAGTAATTTTTTTGTTGGGGATGGCCCATTTATCGTGGAAGGCTATAGGATATAATATACACGTTGTATAATAACTTGTAAAATCTAAGAATCTTATTTCCGGTCTTTAGAACTCGGGCAGAGCCGCGGGAAATTCTAGTTTCATATAAATATGTCTTAATGTCTTATATAAATTAAATCCAAGCAAATTAGTGATTATCCAATACAACTAGTGAAAGGTGCTAGTTTCTGCTCATTTAAAAATAAAAACATTAGAAAGATATACATATATTATATCCTGCAGACTTAAAATAAACCATGAAGATTATACGCATAACCTTCATGAATTATAGGCTCTAATAAAAGTTTTTAAAGCTTATTACAATTAATATGTTTATACTTCAATATTACTCGTACGTTATACATATCGTTAGAGAAATGAGAATGCGAAGCCAAAAAATAATTACTTTGATAAAAGTTGTTTATTTTTCAATACAGTTCTCTATAGGAACAAATATTGAACATTATTGCTCCGAAGAACAGTAAAGACACATAAAATAAAAAAAAAAACAATCAAACGTAACTTAATTAGCTGAAATTCTTTAACAATGAGTTAACTGAAATGAAAATATTCTATAAAAAGCTCTCATTAATTCGAAAGAGCTTTTTATTAATCCAGTACTTATGTCAACTATATTTAAAAATATCGTGTAAAAGCAAGTCCTATAAAGTTCATCAGTAATAATTTGAATGTCACATCACATTTTGCTAAAATTATCCAGCATAAAGCTAAAGCGAGATAAAATTTAACCCCATTAATCCCCTACATTTCGCCTCTTTTTATAAATAAGTGAATTTTACTTTCGGCACATTTCCCCGACTCCATCAAGCAAATGAGCTAATTAAGACCTACGAGTAAGTCTTAATACTCAGCTTGAGGCTTGTTCTTAGTACTTGTTTCAAAAATTATTTTAGTTAGTAATTTCTTACTGAGAATGCTTATCAGGCGTTTGCAACAGTTTCAGAGAATTAATGGAGATCGAGGAAATTAAATAGATTAATAATAACTTATACACATTTACTTAGCTTTAAAAGACTAGATGTAACTAATTACTTTATTCGGCTTGTCTTTTACTAGGAATTTCGATATTAAATTATGTTATATGAATAAAGAAACCTTGGGTCTTCCTAAGAAGCAAGTTAAAATGAGGGATTAATTATTATCTTTACTTTTAAGATAACTGCTATTTAAGCCATTTCACGTAGTCATCATGATTTTTTAAATTTTCCAGTTGAGAGTTGATTGTCCCGTAGAATCCAGGTGAAGTAATGCCGCAGCATTCACCCAGGGATACCAATTTTTGAATGGATTAGTTCCATTTAGAAAGAGGTTAGTAAAAAACCTGAATAGCAAGAACGGATTTTCTTGATTATTATCTAACCTTCTCAAATAAGTCAGCATTTAATAAAAGAAAACCAAATTCAAATCGGTTTATCCGTTTTGGCGCTAATGACAGACATAGAAACACATGTGAAATTCATAATAATCTTCCTCTTTTTGCGTCGAAGGCTAAAATATTCAAGGCGATGATGTAAATGGCAACTATGTCTTATGTACAGAACTAAGGAACGAGTAAGCTACATATATAATGTACATTACTTTATATAAGTCTGATATATCACGTGCTAATATAATATACTACTGTTACAGAAAATCCATCAATTAGGAACTTGTGCGTAAGATCGAGAGCGAAATTCAATTACATTGTACGAACGGGTAAGGACGGTTGTTCACTGAAATCGTAAAGCTATTAAAGCGAAAATTATCAAATTTTATAATTAATACTTAGCAAAATTAGCAATATATTTTTTGTAAAAAGTTAATATGTGTAGACTCAAATTTATTGTACTCTAGTAAGTTGAACTTATTACTTTTTTGCATTTCTGTGTACCTACTAGAGAATGCAAATCTCGCGAGATTAGGGCTCAAGCGAGATCTCGCGAGTTTATGAATCCAATCTCGCGAGATCTCGCCAATTTCGAGATCTCGCGAGATTGGCAGTTATGTGTTTTTTTGCAAATTATTACTTTTAATTTACAAAATTTAAATTGATTAGAAAAAAAATAAAAAAATTGTGAGTATTATAAGATAACATTTATTTTCACGAATTTTTTCAATAGACTTTTATGCAACAAACATTGTTTGACGTATCTGTCTATAATTTTTTAATAAACTTCTAAGTAGTAAACTTTGACGTACGTATCTATCAAATAACAAATGAAAAAAACAAGTAAACTTCTATTCTAATATCAAAAAACAAAAATCTTTTAGTAATAAAACAGTTCTTTAATAACAAACAAAACATTGACTATTAAACTGAGATATTATTATCAATTAAATAAAATAAGACGTTCAAATAGGACGTTTTTATGCTCGAGCGCAATCTCGTTAATCTCGCGAGATCTCGTCGTTTTTTCGTTTGAGATCAATCTCGCTAAAAAAGGCCGAGATCTCGTTCTCGCGAGATCGAGATTGCATTCCCTAGTAGGTACCTACATATATTAATTAAACGAAATGATTATAAACTACTGGTAACATTAAAATGAGAAATATTTATTCTTTTATCCCGTATAATTTTAAGTTGTTTCATAGGGTCGAAGCATAGTGTTATTATATATATCCTATCCTTTCTTAATTTACGAATTATACACGGATAAAATTTGTGAGTTTTTATGAAGGTAGGTAATCACTAAAACAAGTGATCCGACATTTACGTTACTGGTGAGAGACTGGAGACTTTTTTAATTTCGATAATTTGCTTAGAAACTTTAGGTGAGATGAAATGTATATAAGTGAAATTGAAAGAAGTGATGAAACGTCTTAAAAAACGTATTTATAAAAAAATTAAATCTATACGGCACTCAAGAGATAGTACAAAACAAAACATTCTTCACCTTATAACATTAACCGACATGAAAAGTTAAATCTAATAAAATAGCAGAATTAAGTCATAATTGTCTGACTTGATGTCAAAGTCGAAGAGAACGGCTTACATTTACATAAAGTTATTGGTACACAGGTACTCTAGTACTACAATTCTGTTATTTTCTATCATCTCATTATCTAGGAGTTGTTCAAAGGACTTCGACAGCTCCGCATGCTACCTAACACTCAAAAAATTCGCGAAGCGTACAGAACAATCTTAATTATTACAAATAAAACTTTCATTCAGCAATGTCAACTATTGAGTTTCTTACCAGCTCTTAATACAAAAAAACTTACAAACTGACATTTCATAGAATTTTATATTCTTAGATAAAGTAAAAAGTGACGATTCTAAATGCTTGTAAAAGTTTATTTGAATAAAGGATATTTTGATTTGATTCGATTACCCGACCAGGTATTACCCAGGAAATCAAATAAAAAAATATGGAGTGTCCCATACTTCAGTTCGGTACATAATAATTACATTATATACCCGAATATACAGTACATCATATTTATAATTACATTATATTTATTACATCTAATATATAAACAAAAGCTTTGAAGCTCAAATTAATACATATTTGTCTTAATTTTCTCTTATTAGCCATATAATTAACTTTACTTCGTTCACGTGATTAATTAATGACGACGTCGTACCGGTAACTGAGTGTTAGATTTACCTAAATATGGCCTAAAGGTTAATAAGGATTGAATTACAGTTTAATATCTATCCATAATAATGGGTAACATTATCAAAGCCATTATTAGGTTGGGTGTCCATTTAATTTCTTGGTGGTGTAGTGGCTAGCATTTACGGTCATACATCGAGAAGTCCTGGGTTCGAGTCCCGGGTCGGGCCAAGTTTAATTATTGAGACTTTCTGTCTAGTAGTAAGTGGTACTACTACACCTCTTTCAAGTTAAGTCTAAATTAATTAATTAGTTGTAGCATTTTAACTTAACTTAATTTTATCTTCATTAGTATCTTCTAAGTTTAGTTTGTTGGAGGTTCTAATAAAAAAATATATCGAATACATTTTATAGTTTTAAAAGCTTTTATTCTCATGTTAAAATATTTGAAATTCATAAGAATTAGATCTCTAAAGTAATTTAAACAAATTGTGTTTACTTTAAGCAAAGACAACATTCGAAACAAAATTGCTCTTGCAAAGTATTTAAGCCGAAGAACAAAGTGCAATGTCATGCAAACTGTCAAACAGTCTAAACAAAGTCCATTATGGTCATGACCTTCATTGTTTGAATTTGCTTTTTACTAGTCACCCGCCCCATACTTTATTTTGCAATCATTGTATAGTATGAAAAAAAAATCTCACTTCTAATCCTTATCCCACAGAAAAATTTATGCTTTCTCCGGATAAAAAGTATCTAGCGTTCAGAACCTTTCGGTAGATTTTCTCAACACGATGTAAGTTAATACTTTCTTAGGTTTACGCGAATATTTGACATTGTAAATGGGGTGTATAATGTGGGTAGGCACTGTCTGTAACAATTATATAACCTCCTGAGACGTAAAATACCTTAGTCTCTCCCGTGACCATGATTGCTGTAAAGCATTCGAAACGTTCGGGAACCAAAAATCATAATAAATCCGCGATAAAATCCGAAAAGATAGTTTCATTTATAACGATGTAAGTTTTTGAAATGTCGCCCCTAGTAATTTTTATTAGGGTTCCGAAGACAAAATTTAAATACGAATAAAATGTATGATGTAGGTACGTCTGTCCGCATATCACAGTAATTTTACTCGTACTCTTTCAACGGAATTCTATACCCAATAAAAGTTTTGCCAAAATTTTAAAAGGTCATATATATATAAGTAAGTACATTTTTTAACTAATATCAATATGATATTGCAATATCATATTGATATTAGGTAAAAATCTTAATACATTGTGATTGTTTTAACACAGAATATTTTCTATACAATTTTTTTTTAAATCTCCGTTTAAAGAGCTTAGTTACTTCTATACAATTTTAATGAAATTAGAAAAAAAAATTCAATTATTAAAACAAAAATTCAACGTACAAACTCCATCTCCAACAATACTTTATATATACTTAAAACATTTAATCCTATAACCCTCTTAAGTTACATGAAAACAAAACAATTATATTAAATGCCAATGAACTATAGTCTAAACAAGTCTAAGATCACCTTTGAACTGTGAATTTGATATTGCTGCTATCTGATAATTTGAGGTGTCGCTCAGGTCATTTGATGGTTATTTCTAGCTACCATAAAATGTTAACATATAGATAAAGTTTCATATTTTAGATATGGAAATTATCGGTCCGTATGTTTGTTAGTTGAATGAACGATGAAATTTAGTACAAACGAGTACATAAAGCACAATGAAGTATATACTTTTACAACAATAACGACGCAATAAATTGATTTATCACCAAACTATTTGTAATTCTATATCAGCACAAAATAAAATTGAAGTATTTTTAATTTTAAATTAACAGCTTTCCTCTAATTGCACATGAAAGTAACTAATGCGATACTTATATCAAAAAATATTTTTTTATCTATTAATTTTGTTTGTCTCTCTTTCGGGACTTGCACTCGCAAATAGCTAATGTTACAAGGAGTAACTTAGGCTATTTTTATTTTATTAGAAGGTTATAAAAACCGTTTAATTTAAATAAACTTAAGCCAGCGAAGCGGGCCGGGTTTGCCAATACGCCAAAATACAGACTATAAAAAGTATTTCCCAAACAAATTGAGTATTTTCCGTCAACTTACATCAACTGTTTATAACATGTCAAAGTTCAAACTGACCAGCGCGGGAAACAAATGTCAAATCAATTTGGTACCGGAAGTGAGTTCTCGAATAATAAATTCGAGTACACACAGTGACCAAACGAGCAACAACGACTTCCCTTTTCCAGTCGAATATAATTAATTCATTAAAATTATTAGGGGAACAATTGCTAGGTCAATAAAGTGATCTGTTCTAATTTTTCTTCCATCGTGTTATAAAATATGTTGGAGCTGGCTTAAAATAAAGATAATTTGGTTATTATAAATGAAACTATCTTGCATTGCTTTATAATATGAGAAACCCTTTATTAATAAGCTTCAAATTTAACCATAAAATCAACAGATATACCTACTATAAAAGCATACTAACAAATTTAGTCGGCACTCTTCTTTTTTAGTCGGCAAATCTATAAAAAACAAAGTTTAACCAACAAAATCTAAATTGCAGTTATCAAAATCAGTTTCGGGATTTAAGATCTTAACCGAAAAGACCACTTCCCTTTAATGGCGAATATAATTAATAGTCTCTAATTGCATCATTATTACCATAATTACAGGATTTTTATCTTTAAAAGGATCGATTAAAGTTAAGGGCGCCATAAAAGTTGAGGAAGCGTTGACCTCAGATAAAATTTCGGCACATTTTTTGCACCATTGGACATTTTTTTAGTAAAATAATTTCATGTGATTAGATACAGCGACTTTGCCGAGTTTTACAATGGCGAATAAAAACGACCGTGGCTAGGAATGTAAAAAATAAATTGCATTATTTATTTTAAATTTTGTTTAACACAGTAGCTGTCAAGCGTTACAGGTGTCGTAAATATTTGTTAATATACTATCGATTCACCATAGCTTTGCTCGGGTTCGTTCAGTTTTCTTACAAAAATAAAATAAAAGTAGCTTAAGTTATCTGCCAGTTCCATCAATATCAGTATATACGTTTTGGAGATAAATTAGAACAATTAGATAGCAGACAGATAAAACTTAGTTTTTTTTCTTATAAATACCGTAAACTGTTAATGTGACATTAAAAACAGACAGTCTTATATACCTGTATAGGTACATAATAGTCTGGTGAATTGAAAAATTGATAGCTATTTGATCGATAGGTATATACTCAGGTAAATAACGTTTTTTCTCCGCCATTACATTTTCATCAGATCGGGATAATTTATTAATCTTTATTAACCAATCTTTTGCTGTACACGCATATTTTTACCAAAAATTGTGAGCTTATACTTAACACCGTAATTTATATTTTTATTTTTGCTAAAAATAATCTTTAAAACTGACAACTTTGTGATGTAAAACATGTCTTTTTTATTATGTCAACTTTGAATTAAAAAACACAACTATATAGTTTAATGTATTCATGGTTTTTGAGGTGATACTTACATATATGTACATAATATTTAATATATTAGTTTTTTCCTTAATATCGCAAACAATGGAAAAGATGCCACAAAAGTTTATAAAGAGAGAAATATACAATACAACTTAGTACAAGTTTTCTCAAAGTATTAAAGCATTAAAAATATAGTATATGCGAAGGTAGCTGGCCTAGCTAGCTAATGCTATAAAGTCAATTATCAAGTTTCTCTTACACGGACATCGAAGCGGCGACCTAAGTCTGCACCGACAAATTAAATACTTGTAATAACATCTTTAATTTATTACTTTTCCTTATTAGCCAGTAAAACGATCTAGATATGGTCCAAATAGACCAAGTAATAAAATTTCATATCTCATAAAATACGCAGCATATAAAATACTTTTTTATTAAAATAAGCCTGAATGTTTTGCATTGAATGAAAAATTTCTTGATCTTATGCTTATATATTATGTACAATTATAATAAAGATAATATAAGCTATATTATATATATAAGTCCATTACATAATATATATCGTCACTTTGCTATGGTGTATCGCTTGGCGCCTCTTGTATTTATATCTATACTAATTATAAACGCGAAAGTTTGTAAGCATGGATGGATGGATGTTTGTTAATCTTTCACGTAAAAACTACTAAATGGATTTTAATGAAACTTTACAATAATATAGCTTATACATTAGAATAACACATAGGCTACAATTTATAAAGATATTGTGTGAATTGTCTAAAATATGACGATAAGTGTCAAGTAAGTAGTAAAAAATGTACCATCGGCGAGCTATTCTGGCGTGCGCTACCAAAACAGCTAGAGTTACACATATTTATATGTAATGTATGATGGAAATGTTTATCTTAAACAAGCGACTCACCCTCACTTCGCTCGTGTTCGTCCCTAGATTTAGCGCGTGCGAAGCCGCCGGGTTCCACTAGTTATTATATAGAGGCACCACCTTTTGACAAATTTTATTACGAAAACTGTAGCCTATGTGTTGCTTCGAATTAGGTTATCTGTGGGTATGGTATGGTATGGTATGGTAGGTATCAGATATATATGCTGTTTCAACCTGAAGTACAAACAAACAGACGTTTCTAATTTAAATACTTTTTAGGTATACACAAAAATACGACTTATTTAACAAATATTGTTTTAATATTGACAATTTGTTTGTATAATTTTGATATTCTCACTCTCACAATAAAGAGAAATCTAACGACACCCCTTAAGCTAAATTCCCTCAAGCCGTTTAGACTGCCGAGCGTGCCAAACCCTCTTACTGCCGCAGTCGGCTAAAAACATTTTGTTTATTTATTCTTGTTTTTCCAATTATTTTCCGGCTTTACAGGATTTGATGGGACTTTCACAAAAATAAAAGACAAAGGCAAGCAATATTTTGTAAAAACAAATAGAAAGACACTTTATTACTATGCATATTTACTAAATGTGAATGGATTCACAACAATCTTTACTAATTAATTGAAGTTATCTTTACTTCAAGGGTAAGACCATTTGCATTTTAAGATAAAATTCACCCTAGTGGGTGGAATAATTATTCTTAAAGAGTTTTGAACTTGGTTTATTTTTATGTATACTACCTAGATGGTTTAGTGTCTGGCATGTACGAATGCATTGAAGGTCCCGGGTTCGAGTCCCGAGTCATTAATTCATATTGATTCTTCCTATTAAGAGAGAAATAATAATAATAACTATGTTGGGACTTTAATAATATATTTATTTGTATTAAAAAGTGAATTTTCTATAAATAAGTTTATTATCTAAATACGTAATATGTTATAGATATGACTTTTTTGGGCTTTGTTTCTAAAAATTATTTGACTATTAGTATTATTGCATCACTTTTAACTTCCGTTAATTAAATCCACTCATTTTTAACTTTACGTTTAATACAAACATTTAGGTCGCGTATCTCTCCAACATAGTTTACATCTTTATACTTATAAGTAGTACTTTGTATAAGAAAAAGAAATAATTTACGTTATTTACCCTAAATATATTCATTGATGAATAAACATTAGATGAGGGGATATAACTAACCAGCAATACTTATTACTAAAACCCATATATCGTGTTTCAGTAGATTCGAGGAGAAACGTAAACAGTGCCTTCAGAAGTTGTACTATATGCTTATTATATACAGGTATATCTGTCTCAAAAAACTTAAACATAAAGATTAGAAAGATATTTCAGAATTAAATGAATATTTACAACAAAAACATATATTAATGGGCCATCCCTAATAAATTGCCCTAAATACTCGTTATAAATTAGGGCATCATTACTTCCTAAAAATAAAAATAATAACATATTCAGCGGCTGAATAAAAAGAATAAGTTTAAAAAGGGCTGAATGTTTAGAAAGTTTCGAAAGGCCCTTTTTAAACTTGCACTGCTGTACGAGGTGCATCAGAAGATAGTCCCCCGTGCTGGCCAATTGTGGACTAGCAGATTTTATATTCATTCAGTTGTTATTTTTAAAACTACCTTCTCTCGAATATGCAGGTTTCACGATCCCTCGCGTAAGACGTTTCGAGGTAATAATGTTAAAATGATAATATATGTATATAATGATAATATAATAATGATTCATATGAAATATCAGAAGTGTAAGGTCCTGGCTTCACTTGAATTTTCACTGCCTTGCTTGTAAGAAATATACATCAATGATTTCAAAATATAATTATTTTACCCTTATTTGAATAATTTCAGTTTTGTCCACTAGTTTTCTTGTGAATGTGTTGTGTGTATCATAGACAGATAGACAGACATACATACAAAAATCTTAAAACTATAGATTGGGAATCTGTATCGATAATTATGATTATTTATAAGATTTTCAAAAAAAAAAAAATGTAATTCAAATTCGACTCAGAGTTTTATTATACGAGTATAATTCGCGTCATGTAAAAAGAACGCTGGCTGTCAAGTTGCGCAGAGGCGATTTATCGGCCAATTTGGTGGTAAGACGCGGGGCGCGGGGCGGTGGTGCACGCGTCGTATGCTTTTCGGCTCGCTATTGGTTTGTCAGTTTAAAATACCATCGCGCACACAAAAGTTATTAATTACGAAATGATTTTATATTAAAAATAGTGAAAAAATATTTTTGACGTATATTGTTTTATAAAGAGAGAGTCTGATAATAATGCAGATAATAATTAAAAAAATATATTAAACGAACTAATTTAATATTTTGTAAGTAGATTAAACATTCTACACTGAATCAAACATATTTTATTAATTAATAAAATTCTATTTAATGACATTCTATCTAATATATTTTTCAATGTACGTACCAATAATCAATATACATCGTAAACGAAAGGCTAGTTAAAAAATAAAAGAATAGGCTTAGGAATTTCGTATGCGAATGTACCGATGCGCAAACACACCCCCCACCACTTTCTCTCAGCGTTCTTTTTACATGACGCGAACTGTATGTATATTATTATCATATGCACAAAAGTATACTTAGATAAACTAAGTTTTTTTTAAATTAATTAAGTAATAAAGTAAAATTAGGTAAATATAAATTTAGTTTAATTAGGTCAATTTTTGTCCTAATTAAACTAAATTAAAAGGAACTAAAGCAAAAGGAAGTAAGAACTAAAATACATGAAAACAAAGAGAAGTTATGAATATTGTACATTAAATTAATAACTAAGTTACAAGTAGTTTCTAAGGAACCATCTCAAATATGTCAGTGGACAATGTACGTAGTTATAATGAACACTAGATGTGGGTGATAAAACTCAACTCACATCTGGAAGGCGTCCAGACTCCATTCAGTGAGTACTTGAATTAATCAATTGTTTTAATCCACAAGTGAATGTAGCTGTTGACCGCGCTATCCGTTAGCGTTGTGACAATGGAGGAGCGTGCGAGAATAAATGTGGATGAATTGTTAAAAGTGAAATGATCTCTGAAAATAAGGGCTGCTTAAACTAAAGTATTAAAAATACATACATTCTAGGAATTAAATTCATTGTATCATTTTTAATTAGGTTTCGTTAATTCTAAAAGGTGCGTCGTTATTAATCAGTCTGTAGCAGCATACAGCTAAAAAGTTCCTTTTAATGCAACTATATTCGTTTGCAATGTATTTTTGACATTATAAATCAAATTAAGGGTTAAAAAGCCTTAAGCTCGATTCGATTATTGATCGTTTGTCGGTAAATGGAAAGACGAAATGCCTATAGAAGTTAAAGTAAGAGATATATAATATTTTAAATTATATAAATGAATATGGGTTTAATAAATATAGGTTAAAAGTTTTTAGTTATGATGTAAGTGATTAAAAAATCTATTTATATAGGTCTGCTTTAGATACAATAGCTGTCAGTATCAATAAAAAATGTTTTATTCGTTAATCCGTAATTAACACATTGGCCAATGAGAGTTAATGCGTTAATCCAAGATTAACACTTGGGCTTTAGTCTAAATCTTTTTTATATAGTCAGAAACTATATACTTAGAAAAGAAATTAGTTCAGTATCTGTTTCCGTCAGTTTGTCCTACGATATTCTTTATTATTATTTCTTATTAATTAATAAGTATTATAGTCGAATTTGGATTACTAAGCGAATGTTACTCGAGTTAAACCTGTGTGACAGCGTGACGAAGTAACTGACATACGAATAAAATTCCGCATTTATTATATTAGTTTTACAAGTAAAAAAGAAATTAGATGCAGTAGCAATAAACTAAATTACAGAAAATACAAGTTTGCTTGGTGTATATGGTACACCTATAACATACGGTACACCTATAACATAGTATATTTATATGATGAGGTTATCACTGTCTCACGCTAAAACAGTTAGACCCATTTGTATGAAACTCAGAACACAGGTAAAGTATAAACTAGAGTAGCAGATAGGCTACTGTTAAGGAAGGCCAAAAAAGGATAAGCTGCTGGTCTTATAATTATAGTTGAAACTAATGATGACCAAATGAGAATAAGTCGCTGATGTTATATAGTTGTTATGGGATTCAAAACATCAATTAATTTTACTCGCTATCCCCTATCCCATACAACACACGCAATCGTCGTCAAGATCTATTTATTGTTGGAGCACGTGCTACTTTATTTGACATAAAATGCATTCTAAATGCCTCGTTAGTTAGCGTTGAAGCAAACAGTGCACTTATTTATACATTGATCTATGGATGCCTTAAAGGATTGTCTGTGCCGTAAATAGGGATCAGAGAACAAACGTTTAAATTATACTTGTTCGCTTTCATTAAGAAATATAATATGTTGAATGAAATTTTGTTCATTCGTTATCGTATTGAGAAGTACAGTGTTCTCACTGTGCTGGAGGTCAACGGTTCGATTCTTGTGTCGTGCAATCATATTTATTGTGAAATTTAGTATAACTGTTATAAATGTTGATTTTTATGTAAATACATACATGTATACATTGGTTAACTTTGGATAAAAGTCGAAGGTGCTGCTTGTATATAACCAAATAAAAGAGGCCATATCCAAATATTTGTATTATTAACTAACAAGTTAACTATAATAATTACAGTGCCATTAAATATGCCTTGTGAATATATACTGTATCTAAGAGTGCTAAGAGTGCCCGCTTATATTGTAAGAAATGAAGACGATCGACAAAAACCCGTGAAATCAATAATTTTACAGATTGTACAATACCCTTCGATATACATAATATGACATCAGTACATATAAATAAAATTGAAGTGTCTGTTTTTAATTTCCAATAAAGCTTTCCACTAAATAAATATAAAAGTATATACGTATATAAACTTAAATTATTGATTTTTAATATAAAGTATTTACATTAAACATCAAGAATTAAAACTTTTGTGTCTGTTTGTTCAGACTAATCTCTGAAACCGATTTTGACGGGACTTTCACTCGCAAATAAGCTGCTCTTATAAAGAGTAACTTAGTATACTTTTATTTTATTACAAAAAACTACATAAATTATTTTTACTTACGCCCATCGACGCGACCGGGTTCGCTAGTTACAAATAAAAGGGACAACTAGATATGAACTCAAGTGAAATAAGAGAATGTAACTAATAACTTTAAAAGGAATTACTTCACTATTAAAAACGAATTTTGAAATTAACATGAAACTATCATTGTGGTATTACCTTTTCATTAAAACGGAGCCATTAAAATCGATTCTTAATTGACGTAGATATCAAGTAACATACACGCAAACATACTCATTTATTGAGATATAATATACCTGGTTTAATCGATCAAAAAGAAAGAGTTATTAATTCGATTGTATTCATTTTGTATTTGTTGCATATTATATTTACTAATTTTAATATGGTTTGCGTTACTTTTTGTTAATGAACTGATACTTTGAGGTAGTTGATTTAAAAATTACCATTAATCTTACATACTCTTTAGTGACAAGTCATAACTTTGAAGCACGGTCTTTGTGTATAAGACCGTGCTTAGAAGTCTTCGTATTTTTATTATTAAAAAGTAGAAGTCGTTGGTCACATTTACCTTTTTATATAATGATTTTTCATACTTGAAATATTTTTTAAAAATATACTAGTTTATCTTTACGCTGGCGACTTACCTCGCTTCAGTCGGATACGTCCCTAGACCTAGCGCGAGCGAAGCCGCGGGTTCCGCTAGTGTATTATACATATAAACCTTTTTCTTGAATCACTGTATTAAAAAAGCATCAAAATCCGTTGCGTAGTTTTAAAGATCTAAGCATACGTAGGGACAAATAGACAGCGGGAAGCGACTTTGTTTTATACTATGTAGTGATTAATCATTAGTTCTGCTACATTTAATAATTTAATATTAAAACAGCAAATATCTGAAATAGGTAGTTACTTAAAATGACACAATTTAAATCTGAATCTGTTCGCAGAGAGATAGCTTGATCTACTTGCATTATGCACTCCCATATACAGTAGAGACCTCGACTAAATGGATTTATGAACACGGCTAATGTACTCGTATAGCAGTCACCCAAATTCCACAGGTGCAGTAGCGGTATCTGATATCTACATCTATTATACACACCTAAAGATGAAATCATTGTTTGTTTGTTTGTACAAGGCAAATATCATTTATGAAAAAAACTATAATTGCCTACTTATTGAAAAAATCGAAAGATTAATAACGTCACGCTTCGATTTTAATGAGCGAATCCATAATGGCACTATGCAGGTAGAAATTAAAATTAATTAAATAATTTAATAACTATAACATTAGTTTTAGTAAGATATATGTATAGCCAAAAAGAGAGAAGAGAGAGAAAGAGTTTTTTTAAATTCAACAGTCGACTATTAGGTTTGTTCGTGTAAATCTATACTAATATTATAAATGCGAAAGTTTGTAAGTATGGATGTATGGATGTTTGTTACTGTTTCACGTAAAAACTACTGAATGGATTTTAATGAAACTTTACAATAATATAGCTTATACATCAGAATAACACATAGGCTACAATTTATAAAGATATTGTGTGATTTTTTTAAAAATATGACGATAGGTGTAAAGTAAGTAGTAAAAAATCTAGCATCTGCGAGCTATTCTGGCATGCGCTGCCATAACCGCTAGAGTTACACATATGTAATGTATGATGGAAATGTTTATCTTAAACAAGCGCTCACCTTTATTTCGCTCGGGTTCATCCATAGATTAAATGCGAGCGAAGCCGCGGGTTCCACTAGTAAGTTAATAAAAATGAAAACATTTTATAACGCAGAATTAGTAATTTAATTATTAAAATTAGTCTCAAGATAAAAGATACTATAGAAGAGTTACTTTCGTCGTCGTTTTGTTATATAACACACAACGCTATTTAGGTCCATGGAAAGCTACGAGGCTTGTGTTACGAAAACTAGATAGTTGATGCACTAAACATATATAACTTTAAATACATACATATATTTAATAAATATACACACCCATAGCTGGAATACTAGCACTCGTGCTTAACAAATGAATGCCCTCAGCGGGACTCGAACCCACGTCCACTAGCACAGGAAGTAGGGTCACTACAAACTAAGCCAAAGCATCGTATTAGTAAATAGTAAGCTTATTTTATTACTATGCCATTTTTCCAATACAAAATATTTGTTATTCGTGGGAACATTGATAAGGGTCCTCAGAAGAAATGAACGTAACATTTAATCGGGACAGATAAGGAAAATATTGTATTATCTAAGTAATATAAATAATATGTTTATATTATTTTGATACAGATATATAAAGTATTCGCACGCATTTTTATGTATTTCTTGAGGTACTTATGACTATTAGGTTTAGCGTAAATGCGGAAATGTGTTGATTTGACCTACTTTAACGCAAAAACAAGAAATCGATGGAATATTCGCATAAAGATATATACACTTCCTATTGTAATAAATTGTTTCCTATCGGATTATTGTTATACGTACGATTTGTAAGTGTGTATATTTGTTACTATGGTTTTTGGTTCCCGACGTTCCGAACGCTTTACAGCAATCATGGTCACGGGAGAATCTCTCCGAAAAGATAGTTAAAGATAGAAAAGCTAACAGTACACAATAGACGTAATTTGCACGCACTTTCTCTATTATACACTGTCCTTTACCATCACGACACTCCCACTTACCTCAAGGAACACTTTAAGTTCCTAGGGACAAGTTCCCAGCTCGCTCTAGAGCTTCGCTCTCGTAGTGAAAGATTGCTAGAAATCCCACTAGCCCATTCCAAATCCTATAGTGAATCTTTCACTACTAAGACGGTGAAGCTCTGGAACGAGCTTCCAAATGAAATAAGACAGTCCAAGTCTGTAAGCATTTTTAAAAAGCGTCTCAAAACACACTATTTGTCTCTTTACAACTAAACTGTCATTATAGTTGCATGTATTGTATTATTATGTATGTTTATTACTATTTCATTATATCATAATATATTTTATGTATGTTTTTTTTTTTTTTTACAATTTCATTATATTATTATGTAAGTATAGTATATGTATGTTTAAGTATTGACACAATAAAATATTTATTGTATATATTGTATTTTATATATGTAATTTTTATGTATGTTTATTAATAATAAGTTAATTGAGTACACTTTACGCACCTTTCCGCTTTCTATTTATTTTTTGTATCCTACGTCTAGCGGTTGCCTGTAAGAGATCACTTTTAGTGATAAGGCCGCCTTTGCACATTTCTCTAAATGTATTTGTTTTGTATGTTTCATTTTTATTGCTGTGTGTAATAAAGTGTTTAAATAAAAAAATAAAAAAATAAAATAGTTTCATTTATAATGTCAAATATTCGCGTAAACCTAAGAAAGTATTAAAGCTAGACTGATTTGGATAAAATTTAGTAAGCAAATAGACCACCTGGAGTAATAACAGGCACCTAGAGATGTTCTCGAGCGAAGTTAGATTAAATAGCTAGTTAGAATCGTAAACGAAGTAAGGTTGAATTACTTGTTTAGCGATAGCTAAAAGTCCACTTACCTACATAAGTCTAAAAGATAATGAATTTAAAATTATAACTAATCTCAATAATACCACAATAATTAATGTTCTTGAATGCAAAATTAAGTTTAATTATATGAACAATTCGCGTCATTCATGAATCACGAACTATTTTAGAAACGTATAGCCAAATTGTTTTTTGAAGTGGCCGACACTTTTTTGTGTATGCGAGTACTTTTTCAACTAGAGTGTGTACAACCGATTCTTTTTATGAGGAAAATATTGGTAAAGTTTTGACGTTTCGAATGAGAATTGTGGGCTTTTTGGTAATTGAATTGTTATAAGTAAATATATATGTTTTGTATTGAAACAGAATGTGATTATTTTACATACGAATATTGTAAAAGCCTGACAGTTTGATTATTACTGTTTGAAAATAATGGCGATACTACAACTTTGGTTTGTAGCGATTGTACTTGCTGTGCTAGCGGTCGTGCGTTCGAGTCCTGCTGGTTGCATTCATTTGTGTAGTGAGCAAGAACGTTTGTACTCCAGTCATACTTTACTCCCCCATCATTATTTTCTACTCTGAACCGCTATTCTTTTTGCACTTCCTCATACCAGCGATATTTCAAAGTCAAACTGGACGACGTCCATTTGGACTCCCTAAGTAAGCTTTTGTGGCACGAACCCCTCTCATGCTTTCTACGTGCCAGGCCGAAGAAATTTGTGTACTTTACTTTCGCCTGTTATATTGGGTTCAAATTTTTCTATAATTTCAAAATTTTATCAAGCAATTTTACTTCATTCTTCTTATTTAGTTTTCATCCTTGATTTATTTTAGAATATTTTCCTTTCTGTCGCTAAGAACATCATACAAACGAGATTAGACCAGATTTCATACAAATTCACATTTTGATTCCTCTTTGTGCTTTTGGCGGTTTTCAAAAAATTAGGAAGTTATAACTTACACAAAAGTATTTGAATTTAAAAATGTATAAAAACAAAACCGTGAGAAGTATATAGACTTAGGTTTAGATTTTTTTGTGTATTGTCTACAATATGTTTCATAACTATTGAATCCCAGGGACGGATTTGATGAACACATTGAGACCAGAACTGTTATTATGATTAAAATAAATTCCTTACAGTTTATTGAGTCATTTGTAGTTATTTGTAGCTCACTATGTTATGGAATTTATTTTAACTTCAAACGGTCATGTCATATTTTATTAGAATATATCCATATGACAATACTATTATTAGGTACCCAATTGAACTGACACTCTTTAGATAAACCTGAGTATGAGTACGAGCTAGATTCCTGGTTACATTACCTAGAATCGATCAAGATATGAAGTATTTTAAGCCCACTACTATATAAGATAAGAAGGGTCTTATCCCAGCATTGGGACATTAACAAGGGTAAATGACATATTTGTATTTTAAATTGCATGTAATATTTTACCGTCTGTACTGAAATTCCGACCAATTGTATGTATTTATGAATGTGAGCTATGAATATGATCGAAATGTTTACGTTTAAGTGGTCAAAGCATTTTCAATGGGAAATCATGTATTCATATTAGTTCACCCACTTTAACTGCCACATATATACATACGTTTTTACACTTCTAGTAGTTTGGTATCTCTTATTCTGTAAATATTTAGCTTTAAAATTTACTATTTTACCCTCCTATTTTAAACTCAGTTTGACCGAAAAGCTGCAGAGTATTCATAATGTTACATGTGTAATTTGATATAGCCTATAGGTAAGGTCTTCCTAAGAGGCCGTGGATTTGATTCAAGCATCAGTTAACAGTTTGTATTAATTAATGCTAATGCTTATACAATAATAAATAAACTTTTTGTTTTGCAACGTTTTTATACTATATATATGTATCGTTAGGACAAAATGAAATCCGTACAAAAAGTCCATCCGTCCGTTTTGCAGTAACTGTTACTACAATAACACATACCTATTCTGTCATCAATCGTATACTTACAATAAGTTACAGTCCTTAAACTATAAGACGAGGGACGGACGTACGTTACATGGCCGCTCTTCAAATAAAGAGTCCTAAAGAGGGTAAAGAGATTCTATATCCTCCTATTAACTAATCGCTAAGAGGAAAAAAATAGTATAGTTCTCTCTCAGGCTATTACATTCACGTATATATCATTAATTTTAACATTGTTTGTACGATTCTAATATTTTTTCTGTATAACATTGGCCGCGTTAGTGCCGGTCAAGCCTGAATCTATTCAAAAGATACGATTCATCTTCGCACAGCGGTCTACTTGATATCGTTTTTGTGACCGATCAAGGCTATCTACAGATGAGAACGCAGATGGTGCACTTTATGTAACTAATTAGTTTCTATAGTACTTGTATTTATATTGTTGTTTAAATATGTTTAGGGTATTACCATGGGTATTTATTTAGTTCAAAATGAACTAAATAAATACCCGGGTATATAATATAAGGTAGTTTAAATTATTTATTTTTTTACTGTTATTTGAATGCACAGTGAACAATTCTTTTCGCTGTAAAGACTTTGACTAGAATAAAGACGATCGTTAGTTAATACTAATTAAGTAATAATTTAATGACGAAATTTTATATAATATACAACATATATAATAAACATAACATGTGTCTTAAGTTAATAGTCAAAACAGCAGTAAGAAGTGGAGTACTAGCATTTATATCAACTGTTGACAGTTTATGAGTTGTATTTTTGAAACAATTATTTCTTATTTCAAATATCAATACAGTAATTAATCAATACAGTAAATATATATTAATAGGTCAATTCTATTGATTTAGGTATGAAAGTTTTTTTTCAAATTTTCAATAATGATTATGTTTGAATTACAACCACTGGAATTCATCCAGAAAACTAGTAATCCAATACATACTATAATCTTCGCAGTAATAGTAAAAAAAATTAAGATGTCAAATCCAAATAGATAAGATATCAAAGAATGAGATTACAAACAAAAATTTTGAGCATATCTGGTTAATAGATAATCTTTGATCAATCTTAGATTTTTTGTCTGTATCGAATTCAAACGTTTTTTGTCACGTCATTAGGAATTGTGGCGAGATTAATTACTGTATTGATATTATCTTTACGCATTACTCGCTGTAAATCTTAAAATAAGTATTTGCTAACTGTTGTC
Organism: Boloria selene; assembly: GCA_905231865.2. Taxonomy (NCBI): domain Eukaryota; kingdom Metazoa; phylum Arthropoda; class Insecta; order Lepidoptera; family Nymphalidae; genus Boloria; species Boloria selene. Next base: position 3,818,613 of record HG993156.1, read on the forward strand.
TTAATTATTTTATTATTCTTATTTTACGGCAATAAGTTTTTATTGTTAGTTAATAATTGTCAAGGCAGTGTTCTCTTGGGAAACCGAGCTAAGCAGGTTCAAAAACCCAGGTCTCATACTTCGAAAATTTTCATTTGGCAATCATTTCTAACATGATTAACTTGTTATAGAGAGAAGGAAAACATTGTAAGGAAACCTGCATGTCTGAGAGAACCTAACAAGTTTTCGAAAGACCTTGTATTGAAGGGAAGCCCGTGCCCAGCAGTGGGACTTTAAAAAGGGCTGCATACAAATAATTTATGTTAGAATTTATGCTTTTTTAGGTAATGACTAAGTATTAACAATTGAAATGCCTATAATATATGTAGATAATACATCTATTAAATGTTTCACCTTCTCCTTGGTTTCTCTTATCATACACGGACACAGCGAGCCAAACGGCTCAGTTGGTAGTGCCCTGCTTTCTGCACCAGCGCTCGCAGGATCGACTCCCGCTGGCATTCACTTGTTGAGCACGAATGTTTGTACCTACTCTAGTCATATTAGCTTATAATATGTATTTATTTAAAGTTATATATATGTACTATACCAACTCTCCGGTATCCGTAACACAAGCCTCGCTTACCACGGAACTAAATTTATTTATTGTTTATTTTTAAAATTCACTTAACAAAGGCATTTTTATATTTTACCTGTAAAGAACAACGCTATAATTGAATATTTTAAGAAAATAGAATTTCGATTTCAAGATAAATTAATTTCAATTTAAAATTGTTTTAAACGCAAGGTAAAACGCTGCTCTATGCAGATGTAAGTAGTTGGGATTTATACACTTTTTATAATACTTTTAAATATTATTTACTCTGTACATAAATTAAGCTACGAACTAACATAAAATATCTAATTACATATTATGTAACTGCCTCGGCGGTGGCTAACATGTACGGTCGCACATCCGTAGTTTCTGGGCTAAAGTCCCGGGTTGGGCCAAGTTTAGATATTGAGCATTTCTGTTTAGTCTTCTTCTTGTCGTGTCGATAGCAATTCTTAAAGTAATTCAGACCTAAATGCGGCCACCATTATGGCTTTATCATTGGCATGCATAAGGTAAGTTGCAGGTAACAGGGCAAGCAGGGTATGTAAGTAGGTGCCTCGTCGATTGAGGAGTAGTACCGCATCTGCACTCCAAGCCACCCTCCGGAAATCCCCACCTGGTCGAATTTTCCTTGCTCCGGCCAAACTTGAGTACGAAGTCTGTCAAAAGACTTCCAGGTCTGCCAAGGCAAACTATGTCCAGGGGCAAGAGTCTCAAATGGGGGGACGAATGGAGATGGCAAAGAACCATGTGTGTCCTGCAAATCCTGCATCTTGCTTTTGAGATTTCGTCACTAAGTGGTGACACGCACTTCATAAAAATTCTGTTTAGTAAGCCTCAGTAACAGTCCGATATGGGAAGTCAGCGGTGTCTTACCCCATGCCTATGAGAGCTCGTAAGGCCTAAGTTGAAAGCGCACGTCGGTTTTGCGCCTTAGCTCTCACTGGTCATGACGAGTAGGTCGTACCATCGGAATATGAGAGTGACAGAAACAGAGAGTGCACTTGTATTTGCTCGTACATTCGTGCAGTATAATATCTTCTGCGCTGTTGGTTAGTCTCAATGAGATTGGACGCCGTGGCAGAAATCGGTTGGGAAGACATGACATATTATGTACGTTAAATACAATGTACATATTATGTATATAGTACTAACATTTCCCGCGGCTCAGCCCGCGTTCTACAGATCGATAACCATATTCTTAGATTTTATAACTACTGGAGAATACGTTTTAACTTTTAGTACAGATTTCTCAGAAATTAGATATTTTCTGATGATGAAAATATCCTATATGTACCCAGATAACCAGCTCTCTTCATACCGATCAAAATCTGTTAGTGGTTCCCTCGTAAAACGATCACAGACAAATCTAAATACTATAAATTCGCCATCTGTATCGTCAATAATGACAATTTTAATTTGATTTTTCAAAAAATATTCAATGAACAGATTGGACAAGTTAAAATTTTACTATATGTATATTTAGATGTGCTGTATATTAATAAATTAATTCCGCTAATGATCAAACTGCGTTACTAATTTGCAGTGAACAAAGCCACGATAAAGCTATTAAGTTAATACGACAGTATATACATAAATCCTAATTCTAGCAGCAATATATAACAATTACGCAGTAAACGTTTTAGCTCTTAAGGAAGATTCTTGTGACCTAGATACGATAAAAGTGCGGTTTTATTACGAATATGGAAACGAAGCGGAATTAACAATTTTAATTTATAAATATATACACTTTTCTCCCTTAACAAGAACATTAACTACTACAGATCTATTTAAAAGACAAATTCAGATGTGATTTCTTGATGTTATTTTACACATTAAAAAAATAAATAAACAAGCCTACTACTAAAACTAGCCAACCCTTTTTTACGTGCCACTGCTCAGACTATAGTCCACCACACCACACTAGTCCACTACACATCAGACTATAGTCCACCACACTGGCGTTCAGTAGCAGTTCAGTGCGTGTTGGCAAACTTCTCATGCCTTTCGCAAACTTGCTAGGCTCCTAGGTTTATCCTCAGACATGCAGGTTTCCTCACGACGTTTTCCTTCACCGTAAGACAAGTGGTAATCATGTTAGAAATTAACACATGAAAATTTCAAAGTTACGAAACCCGGATTTGAACTCGCATCACTCAGTGTATCCAAAGAGCGCATTACCACTGATCTGCCACTGCCTTTTATTTAATTTTATGTGATCTCAAAGCAAAAAGCTTGGAAATACAGCTTAGTTGAAAAATTAAAATAAAACCTTCAGCAATACAATCACTATTTGTATTTGTCGATTTATTTATTGAAGCTTTTCTATTCATTGAAAACATGCTTACCTTCGAAATATAAAAGCTTTGAAATACTTGCGATGGGTCTATTTCTATCGTACATTATGAGAATTTAAAGTAGAGAGCGTTTTCATCATACTTTTTATGTAAACTATGGGTCTTATGAATCGTAATATTTTTAAAGATGGCTGTCATAATTATTTGCGTTTACTTAGGGTTATTTTTCAACCTATAGATTTAGGCTGAAGCAATTTTGATAAAGTTTTCAGGAAATATTTAGTTAGCTTAGCCTACTGGTTAACTGTGAAACTTGGTAGCGAACGGAAGTCTAAACGTGAGCAAACCCGCGGGATCATGTATGTAATTAATAATATTAATAGTGTCTAATTAATAATAATAGTATCTAATTAATAATAATAGTATTTAGTTAACACGTTCACAGTCCCCATACAAAATGGTGTCATCAACCCGCAAGTCCAAAAAAGTTAATAGGTGATCATATTATATTAATATAAACCTCATCAGGAAAACTACTTTTCATGATGATTTTCCATTTCCCTCGAATTTCCCATGTGAACCCACAGTGGGGTCACGGACTTATGAGTAAGAATTCACGTGAACCCATTCAACGGGGACATAGACTTGTGAATATAAAATTGATGAAAAAGTTGAGGGAAAAGTCGACCCGGAACACTGATCTTCTAGGCACTGTAAATAAAAGAAGAAGAGGACTTTCTAAGGATGTTGTGCAGACTAAATTGCTACCCGGTGAAATGTGTGTTCAACAAAAAAATAACATAACACTATTGAAATGGCGTGATCTTTTATCAATTGCTATTATCAATTCTGTTATAATTTACAATGAGTTTCATCATCCACAAAAAAAAGAAAAGTGTAACATACTGACTGCATACGAAATTATTATCAATGAACTTCTTGATATTCATAAAGAAATAACATCGTCACGTCTCATTCCCTCACTCATTCCACCAGCTCCTTCCACCAGCTCAGCTCCATCCACCAGTTCTTTACCATCCACCAGTTCAAAACACTTTCTTATTGATCTTCCTAAATATCCAGGGAAAAGAGGTAACCGAAAAAGATGTATAGGATGTTACAAAAGGCTGATTGCTGAATCTTCGAAGATCGCTGGAAAAATGGCTAACAAAGTTCATCAGCAATGCAAACAATGTAAAAAAGGTTATTGTTTTATGTGTTTTGAAATTGAACATAAATAAACTGTTTTTTAAATATTTTTCTTGAATTAAAATAAAAGTATATATATGGCATTTGTTTGTTTTTGTCCTTCTAATCGCACGCAAATTATAGATCTCATTTTGAAGTATTCCGTATTGTTTTGAAGGTTTTTGCTCAGCCTACCCCTGCTTCACAAGTCCACAAAATCTCAATAGCTCCACTCATAAGTCCAGTTCAAAAATAAAGAAGAAACTTCTTTATTGCTGTGAACCCACGTGGGACTCACGAACTTGGGAGGATAAACTGGTGTGAGCCCACATTGGGGTCACCGGACTGTGAACGTGTTAATAGTATAAGTAGTATTGTAAAACTTAACATAATTTACTTAATTAAGGAAGGAATATGAAATAGGGTTTGGAGTCAGTAGGTATATCCGTTATAAAGGTTAGTGCTAGAATCACTATCTGGTGGAAGTAAGGATTAGTATGTTACATATATTTTCAACTAAAAGGACATAATATATAAGCTGTAACTTTAGAGCTTTCTCTTTTAATTACTCATTTGTTTAAACCTTAACAATATATTAAAATTTCTTAATAACACGCGCTAACACAAAATATTTTAACTCTAAATACTTTAACGTTTAAAGCAGATTTACAGCCAAAATGTATGCCTTACACAAATCTACACATTCCTTCATAATTTGTATATAACATGCATTCCGAGCGTTCTTACCTCGCGTTTACGCTAATTCGCGGTGAGCGATAGCATCACGTGTGGCATTCCAGGACACAATAACATTTATATATACATATTATATACTACCTTTGACCTACGGTTTCGCTTGTACTTTATTTATGAATAAAAAGCTTTTAAAGGTGTAGAGTACTGTAGGATAGTATATAAACTTATCTGACTAATATAAAAATTGATATGTGTTTATGTATGATCCCTATGGACTCCGTAACGAATGAAACGATATTGGTAAATTCAAAAATCGTTGATTATGAAAGTTTAGCAGCGATTAAAAGGTTGGAGCCGCGTGTATAGTATTTACTATAAAATGAAAAATTAAATATTTTAAAATCTAACTTGTAATTCCAGCGATAGATAAGCGTTTAAATAAACTAAACCATCTTTTCAGTTTCATTAGTATAAATTAAGATTTGAATCTACTTTTCCGACTTGAGTAATAATTTTAGAACAAAAGACATAATTATTAAAAATTCTAAATTAAATTACAAAAACAAACCCACAGATTGTTTTAAAACAAAATACATGTACATATCACGTATACAGCTAACATTCCGCATTCCGTTGCTATATTAATTCATGGGGTACAACGTATGTATCGTATGCATGACATTCTTGCAGGACAATAGCAATTAGTAGGTAAGCATGTAATTGTGAAATAAAGACGAACTTGTTAACTTTTATATATAGGTGTAATAAGCTTATTTATTACTTTCAAAGTTATTGTCTTAGAGCTTTTAGACATGCTAAGTGTATTTTGCTTAGGAATAGTGAATACAAATTACAAAGTATTAAAAGCCATCAGAGCAATATCTGTCGGGTATTTTATAGTATACTGTAAAGAATTTTAAAGTAACTACACTCGCTAACTAGCGCTAGATAAATAAATGCACTTACTACCTTACAACTATAACTGTAGTGTGTAATCAAAAAGTTATTTTATCATACTTGCCATATTGACGTCGCGAATCATACTTTTGTAAAACTACATTCAAAAATTATGAGAATAAAAATGGAGAAAATTCAAATTCAAATGAAAAAAGTGCTAGTTATTATACTTATGTGTTTTGAAAGAGATATCCTACGCGAGTAACTACATGCGTTATTTTGTAAGAATTTGTAATAGTTTGTATATAAATATATTTGAACTTATCAATAATATTAGCAATATATACTGGGAAAAATCAAAATGGTTTTTATATATGTACTAATATAAAAAATATTAATCACACTCGTAAAGGTCAATGCACTTTACCCCAAAAGTGCCTGATCAGTTTTATGAGCGTTTACATAAATTTATCACCCTCAGTGTCCACAACGCTTGAGGCTAGAGGACTTTTATATTATAGGGGTAGTTTGAAAAAAGGAAATTGTATATACATACTTAATACTTCTTTCGAATCATAAAGCTACAAAAAGTTACATAGAAAAATATCATTTGCACTAGAAAATTTGCCGGGAAATACCAATTACATATATGTATAAACAGACAAAAAATCCTGTTGAGTACCTTTTTCTCCTCTATTTTTTAAATTTCATTATTATTTTTTGTTTTATTTTTAGTATTAACGTGAAAAAAAAATGCGAAAATTATTAGTTTTTTTATATGGTATGGTTTTCTTCAGATTTTCAATAATGATCAAGAATAAGCGAAGACCAGCTTAATAAAATGTATAGTAATTTAATGGATTAGATAGTAAGATATTTTACTTAGTTCTAATATTAACGTAAAGCTGTGCTTACACGAGTATTTCAGCGTTCCAGCTAACAGAAACAGTTCAACGTAATGAGACGGAACCGTGTGCGCGTGACGCGACCTCTTTATTATTTTGAAAGGCACCTGTCTTACTACTATAAGCTATAATATGAGTTAAACATAGCTTGAGTTACTTCCTGTTAATTAGTTAAAATGTTAAGTATTTAATACGAATGTAAGTTTGGTTCATGTTTCCTTAATCCTTATATGTGATTGAAAATTACAGGTATTTTGTACTGTAGCATGTTAAGAGTTTTGTTTTGTAATTATTACGTACACCCACATTACCGACTTATCCAGTTACTTAACACTATTTTTCATTACTAGTCTACAGTACACTCTCTACCTGAGCCTGGTCGTACACTACTTTCCTTTTTTTTTATTTCTTCTTAATCTTTACTAAATTCGAAATGTATAACTTGACATAATAATGGTTTGTATTTAAACGATTCCAAAATGTTCGATCTCTTAATGCCTTTCTGGAAAGCGTTCTGTATCTAACTTACGGATAAATGTTGACTGTTCTTGACGTGAATTGCCTTGAGATAACAACGTAATGACGTTCAATCAGATAATATTCCATACACTTAGTACTAGCGCTTTTTAGCTCCGTTCGCGTCTTTAAACTTTGTAGAAATAAAGGTCAGATGGGAAAAAGTTTTATATTAGTCTGATATAATTGTTTTGATATAGAATAATTACTAATTCAATAAAACATTGTTTATTTTCTGAAACATAAAATATTGTTTCATGTATTTCCATTTCATATTTTAACACTGCTATAGCTATAGCTTTCGATACAGCACTAACCTAATCTCGCGCTGGTGCACACGTGGTCACAATATTTACATCGAGCACGCACGCTGCATATTTAACTCTACGCTTGCGAGGACCTTAATAAAGTGGTGGAAAACTACCATTTTAATAACCGTCCATTTTGGTCAAAATATTATCTATTACATTGTTTGTGTGATGAAGTAGCATTAAGAAACTTGTTTGTTTGTTCATTTATAAATGCTAATAAAATTGTGCTTCATATCTATCTAATCCTCTTACGAGATCCTTAGATATATCGATTAAAACATAATCAAAATGTAACGACCATGGGAAGGTCACAGAATAGTTTTAATTCCGAAAATCATCCCTTAAGGAAGTGAATAAGATATGGAAGTTTGTATGAGAAAAGAATCATTCCTCAAATAAGGGATGCTTATAACTTGATTTCTTATTTGTTTTTCCAGAAAAACACACAGTATGTACAATAATGACAATTTATATTAAACTTATAAGTAATCCTATAATCAAAGAAGTTACCACACATATCTCAAATACATATAGTCTACCTATTTCATACTAACCTTTTAAAGGTCCCTAAGGACAAACTGAAGCGAAGCAAGGGTATATCGCTAGTTCTATATTTTTGTTTTCCTTAAAATTGTCAAAAATGTTATGGCCGCCTTTCAAACACTAATATATATATATATATATATATATATATATATATATATTAATATTATGATAACTTAGAAAGTAACTTTATTGGATAGCAAAGAATATTTTAATACCAGCCATGTGTTAATACATCTTACTTACATTCTACTTAGAATATAAGTCTCTAGAAACCTTAAAAGCGAATTAATACCAACGTTTGTTACGAAATGCAATTAGTGGATTACGCTGTCGCCACAATGTCACTGTTATAAGTTTCATTCTTATTATCTTTTTATAGTTTAGTTTTTAATATAAATATGTTGGGACATTATTACAACAGCGCCATCTAGTTCCGTGGTAAGCTACGAGGCTTGTGTAACGGATACTAGATAGTTGATATACCACATATCAATATTTTTTTTAAATACATACATATTATAAATATAAACACCTATGACTGGAGTACAAACATTCCTGCTCAACAAATGAATGCCCTCAGCGACTCGAACCCGCGACCACGTGCGCCGAAGGTAGGCTCACTACCAACTGAGCCAAACGTGTCGTCAAAGTTTAAGGAACTTTATCTATAATATAAAACTGAAGGTCTAGATTTGTATGTGTATGTAAAAGTTCTAGGCAGAGTGGTCAAGAAACCGCAAATAAAAATCTTGTGAATTTTAATTTCTAATACGATCAATAGCAAAGTTTATACCCAAATAGTATACCAGCATAGCCTGAATACTAATGAACTTACACAAATATTACTAGATGATTAGTAACTTGTAAAGTAATGTAGTAAATATTATTTTGTTTTTGTTCAATAAATTCTGTCTGAAATCAACACGTGAACGACGTATTTACTTTTAGGTCGTTTACCATTTGATATCTCAAGTTTCAAGAGGGTTGTTAGCTCAGGCTTGCGTTTCATAATACTGGCTAATGATATCATTTAGAATACAAATTTTGTTTATATTATAATTTATACGTATTATTCTAAATACATTGTGGGTAAAGTATCTTAAAGCAATGTTTGATAGATTCGATAGAGTCATAAGTAAAGATAAAAATGTAAAATTAAAATTAGTAAAATAAAGAACAAGATTTTTCCCTTGAATTTCTATGTGATAAAAATAAAAATTTAAAATTAAATTTTAATATTATGTTTGTCACATTCCATAGCTACAGCTTAAATGTATATAAAGTATCGCTAAAATGGAATAATTAAAACAAAATAACTTTTCTCTTTATCCCTCTATTTCACTAGAGCTTTTTATAAATAAACTAGCGACTAGCCCTCGCTTCGCTCGGGCTCTTCCCTAGATTTAGCACAGGTAAAGCCGCGGGATCTGCTAGTTATGCATATAAACCTTCCTCTTGAATCACTCTATCTATTAAAAAAAACCGCATCAAAATCCGTTGCGTAGTTTTAAAGATTTAAGCGCACATAGGGATATAGGGACAGAAAAGGCGACTTTGTTTTATACTATGTAGTGATAGTTAAGCTTTAAACTTTATTTTTATCCATCATTTCTTTTGAAGTACTTAATGCTTACGGATAAAAAGTATTATTTAGGATTTAGACTACCTTGTCGAATAAAACTTTAACTCAAAATATTAAATGGTTTGCAAAATTATTTATTTAACCAATATAATATATTTTCTTATACAATTACCACTTGTCTTACGGTGAAGGAAAACATCGTGAGGAAATCAGCATGTCTGACAGAACTTAAGTAGTTCTCGAAAGATATATAACTAGCCCTTGGCCTGCGTGATCGAATATGACCTGATCCCCATCGTATTAAAGGGAAACCTGTGCCCAGCAGTGGTACGTTTAAAAAGGCTTAATACAATTGGAACCCATGTCCGAGTAACAAGGACATAGATTAAGTAGATTTGAAATTAATTAAATATAGTAGTAAATTATCATACTAGAGAATTCAACGCTTAAAAGCTTTTTCTCACTAACTGACAAAGGTTAATCTAAGAAGTAAGAACTTCCTTATGTCAGTCGATAAAATAAATTACGTAGAGCTTAATTTAGTTATAGTGTCATACCCTTAGAAATATCGTATCCCATAGAATTAAAGGACTGTAGTTGTTATCGGAGAAATAAATTTCATATCTAATTCCATAGATAATAGTCTAGTTTATCTAAAAATATTTTTTTTTAACTAAGTACGTCTATTTATTATTTTAGTTGAAGCCATCATTACGTACACACCTTCGTAAGCTACTGTCGTTTTATACAAATTAGTAAAAATGTCTCTTATTTTTTGAAGCTTAGGGGTTAGATTGCCTCAAAACAGTATATTTTATTGTCAACTGCACTAGTTAAGTACGAATTGCAAATATGTGGGTGGAGCGTGGGTTTAACAGACGGGGTGTCCTGCTAAATGACGTAAACTCAGCTTAAAAATTATATGTTTTACGATATTAGCCCTTATTCCAAAAAGATAAAGTCTCCATCTGCATAACATACAAATTAGATGGTTTTAGTAATTTACCTCAAAATATAAATACGCTAATATATTCTATAAGATAAAGCAATAAAGATGCCTTTTGTTTGCTATTTTGTATAAACTAAAGAGTTTAGGTGCACTGTACGTAATATTTATTCGTATGTAAAGTGAATTTATAACATTATACTATTGTAGCTGTGAGTCGCTAATTTTTTGACAACAAACGTTGAAAGTATGATAACAAGATTTATGGATAAACGATTGCATGCGTGTTTGGATGTGGGGAGATTTATCGCGCTAAGAAACGTAAGTTGAAAATATACCATGTTGAGACCAATTGATAATAAATAGCATGACTGAATGTTTTTTTGTATTGGCTAAAATTTTTCGAGTCACATAGCTGTTCATTTTTTTATTTTCTGTCTTGTACTTTAAATTAATGTTAATAAAATTGGTTGATTTTTAGCCTTGTATTCAGTCCTTTTTAACGTCCCACCGCTGGGCACGGGACTCCCTTCAAGAAAATATCAGAGGTGCGAGACTTAGATTTGAACATGCATCACTTGGTTATCCAAGCGAGCGCGTTACAACTGGACTACCTGGGCTAATTGTAAACAAAATTCTTGGATTACTATGATTTATTTAGATTTTTCGATTTTGAATTATGATTTCGTTATGAGAAAGCAAGTGTGAGTAGCTAGAATTTTTATATTTTTATGATCTTGGCTAAAGATGACTGTTGACAGTAGCTTACAAGTTATAACCACCAAATATGTGATTACTAAGCATGTAAAATTTTAATCTAACCTTTTACATATAGATGAAAATTATCTACATTCTTATTAATATTATATTGAAGTAAAAGGTAAACGGTAAAATAATATATTTTGAAGGTATTATTTTATATCGGCTTAAAAATCTACAGACTGTTTATAAAAGTAGAAAGTAGAAATTTTTTTGAATAAATTATATTCTGAGTAGATGTTACAAGTTACAACAGGCACTATTCTAAGGACTTTATTACTGAGAAAATTTTGGTTGTTACTTTATACAAAGTTTTTTTGTTTAATTATTACACTTTTCGTTCAGATCGCTTACCATAACAATAACTTTCTTCATAATTTAAAAATATACTTCTTCTTCTGTAGATTGTTAAATTTCATATTTTTTTAGCACCTACAATCTACAAACCTACTAATTATTTTATTTTAATGTATGTATCTGTCTGAGTCTAATATATACAATATCTCGTACAATTTTCATTGTACACACGAACGTACGCACTTTTACATGAAGGCTTGTTAAAATAGCCATATTACGAAAATTTAATTTCTCATTAAATTCTTCGTTTCCACAGTCTTAACGGAATTTAGCCTCCAGAAATCTTTTATTTACAGGCACATATGTATTAAAATGTAGATAATATTAACAAAGGAATATGACTGTCGTAGAAACAAAGTTAAATTTTATTATTTTATGAATTTTACATCAACCTGTATATGAGGAAGTTCGAATAAGAATTCCGTACCGCAGCTTATGTTACCAAAATATTTGAAATATTTTTGTTTGTCATGTATTTTATATGATGCTTCGTCGTCTGTGGTATTGTAAACAATGTATTGATTGAAAATTTCCCGTCAAATTTCATTTATTATATTATTAATATTATAATTTAACTTGTTTAGGAATTTCGACTTCTATTTATTTTGTAAAGGATGAATTTTCAGTTTATAATAAAACTTTTATAATTAATCATACGATATTAAGCATTCCATATTTTTAAAGTTTTATTAGTTTTCATTTCTTTTCAAGTTTTTTGTTTTGTTTATGTTTTCAATTACCAGGTCAATTTGAAAAAATAATTTAGTATATAATTTACGCTGCGTTTGGCTTAGGTTGACTTGCTGTGCCAGCGTGAAAACATCGATGTGTGCCAACGAAGTCGTGGATTCGAGTCCCGCTAGGGAGATTAGCTTGCCTGATGAGCACGAATGTTTACAGTTTAATAAATAATTACATTTTTCACTTCTGTTTCTTAACCGATTTTGTCTTTTTAAGTAAATGAGTGACTTGAGCTAATACAAAAACTTGCCGATGCTTTTTCCACTGGTTGTTGTGCTCCATGACACTGTGCCAATGCTTGTTATGTAAAAGGAGTACTAAATTAAATATATATTGATAGATTCTAGGTACTAATTCCAATTCAAATTTAAATGGTTTAATGTCTTGACTACTTTGAATTTATTTAACTTCAATTTATTAAGAGCTTTCTCAGAAGATGACTTACTTTACTATAAAAATCATAACAAGGCCCTGCTTCGGGGTATTTTGCTTTATATTACGTTACAATGTCATATTGTACTTATTTTAAGCATTATTTGATAAATTGCAATGTTTATGAGAATACACGACGACTGTTTCAAAGTTACAGATATTATTTATATGACAATTTATTTTAAATTAAATCATTTTACATACTATGTCATATCATAGACAGTAGTAGCCCAGCGGTAACGCAGTCGCTTGGATAACCGAGTGATGCGGGTTCAAATCCGGGTCTCGCACCTCTGATATTTTCATGTGCGAATCATTTCTATCATGATTACCACTTATCTTACGGTGAAGGGAAACATCGTGAGGAAACCTGCATGTCTGAGAAAAACCTAACAAGTTTTCGAAAGACATATGAAGTCCGCCAACACGCTCTAGGCCAGCGCGGTGGACAATGGCCTGATCTCCCTCGTACTGAGGGAGGCCCGTGCCCAGCAGTGGGACGTTGAAAAGGGCTGATGATGATGACACACTATCTTTAAAAGTTCGTCGTAGAATAAAATGTATAGGAGTTGACAGGTTGACTTTAGGAAACTTTAGATTGCCTTTCTACAAGCGGTATTGCTGATACGAAGCTAAATAAATAAGGGTATAAAATATGCTGACATTTAACTGTATTGCTAAGATATATTATTTATATACATATTTTAGTTACTTATTAGCGATACCAATTGTAGATTTTCTATTTAAATATTGCTAAACTTAATAAAATTGATATTACATTGGAAAAAATCTATTAGCGAGATTTTAAATTCGAAAGAGAGGCTCTAACTTAATTGAGAGAATGATATTCTCTTTGTTTAGTTTAAAAGTATGTAGGTACATAGTGATAAAATCTATACTAATATTATAAACGCGAAAGTTTGTAAGTATGGATGTATGGATGTATGGATGTATGGATGTTTGTTACTCTTTCACGTAATAACTACTGAATGGATTTTAATGAAACTTTACAATAATATAGCTTATACATCAGAATATCACATAGGCTACAATTTATAAAGGCTACAATTTGTGAATTGTCCAAAATATGACGATAAGTATCAAGTAAGTAGTAAAAAATCTACCATCTGCGAGCTATTCTGGCGTGCGCTGCCAAAACCGCTAGAGTTATACATATGTAATGTATGATGGAAATGTTTATCTTAACAAGCGACTCACCCTCACTTCGCTCGGGATCGTCCCTAGATTTAGCGCGAGCGAAGCCGCGGGTTCCACTAGTACTATATAATAATAAATTAATGTATGTAAAAATGAAAAAGTCTAGACCTCAAAATCTATGATTAAAGTGTGATGACTTGAGTTACATACATTGACAAATTATATAAAAACTTCCTCGAGAACCTCTCTATCCACTAGTGAAAACAGCATAAAAACCGGTGCAGTAGTTTTTGAGTATATCATAAACAGACAGACAGACGCCGCTGAGGACTTTATTTTATAATATATAGTGATAATAATATACACCATTGTTCGTGTAGCTTAGAGAAAAATAACATAAAGCCCCTTTCTCTACTACAATATATGTCAGAGACTGTAACCAATTAATTAGATCGGATTATCGGTTTTAGGAACGAAGATACCTTCTTTTATCTTATTAGAGTATTATATATTTCTGCAATTAATTTCTTACCACAAAAACCTATTCTTTACTAATATTATAAATGAAAATGTAACTGTTAGTTTGTCAGCGATGTACTTAAGCACTTGTAACTCAGCGAGTGAAACCCCGAGCAAAACTTAGTCATTTACACTTAATAATAAAAAAGATTTAGATCGTATTCAGCTCTTTTTAACGTCTCACTGCTGGGCCCCGTGCCCAGCTTCTATAAGCATGTTTCCTCCCGATGATAGCCTTCACTGTAAGATAAATGGTAATCATTTTAGAAATGATTCGCACATGAAAATATCAGACGTGCGAGATACGGATTTGAACGTGCATCATTCGGTTATACAAGCGCATTACCACTGGGCTACCACTGTTTAATAAATGCAGTCCGCCAACCCGCACTAGGCCAGCGGGGTGGTTCGAAGCGAGGCCCATGCCCAGCAGTGGGACATTAAATAGGATGAATACATAATATTCTTATCCTTTGCCTATTAATTACTGGCTAAATTACTGTTATACAAAAGCATCCGAGAAAAGTAAGGCTCTCTCCAATGAATTATTTTTGAACTTGGTTAAATTTCATGATGATTATGACGACACGTTTGGTTCAGTTGGTAGTGACCCTACTCTCTGCGCCAGCGGTCGCGGGTTCGAGTCCCGCTGGGGGCATTCATTTGTTGAGCACGAATATTTGTTCTCCAGTCATGGGTGTTAATATTTATATTATGTATGTATTTAAAATTTATATGTGTAGTATATCAACTATCTGGTATCCGTAACATAAGCTTCGCAGCTTACCACGGAACTAGATGGCGCTGTTGTAAAAAAGTCCGAACATATTTATTATTTAAAAGTTGACTTTTAACAAATAACTACAGCCTAAAATATAAATTGTAGGGTATCGTCAAGACACATCGCAGGGCGCCAGATGCGCCGTAGTTTATTGAAGCACTTTATTGTTATCGCTTTAAACGAGTACCGTGACAATCCGAATCATTGCCACATAAGATGTGTTTATTTCCACCATTTTCAACACTTGACACAAGGTATATAGTTTCGATAAAGCGTATATTTCTATAATAAAATGGTTTTAGTAATAAAGACTATGTGGTCTTCTATGGGGATGAAAGTAAATTTGATTTATACCGCTATTTGAAAGTTTGAAATATACTTATAATTCCTCTATATTTGACACAAGTTGTTTTATACGGAAGAAAAGATTTTTATACTTTCCTTTTTCATGTAAATCGTTACTAGATGGCGCTATGGAGAATTACTTCTACACTATTCAACTCATGATTCAACCAATCGCCATTAAACTTGGTATATGGCTATTTAAGTACAGAGAATATTTACGACTTAACAGTTTACATAGGCAAAGACGAAAAAAAAAATAATGTCTGGAAAAAATAAATCAGTATTGTCTAAAACTACCAGAATACCCTTTCTCAACCAATGTTAGATGAATTGTTTTCTACCCCGCAATGGGAATAGTAACCCATAAAAATATCTACTTTTCTTATTAAACGTGGCTAACATGCAGATGCCTGAGCTCCAATCAACCACTTTTATTGCCATTTTGCTATGCATTACATTGGAGACCGTTAATTTCGAATTTTATGTACTAATCGTAAAAAGGGATTAGATTTTTATAGATAGTAATGAAAAAATCATTGCTCTAAGAATGGAGTCATTAAACCCACGTACCTACTTATATATTTAAATAGGAGATAGGCTTTAAAATGTAATTAAACGTTTAGCTAAAATGAATGTTATTTGATACTACATCAATATAATAACTATAGTACTTTTTTAGTACTCTCATATCCGTTCGTTTCAGTTATTATGGTTTTTATAGTGTAAGATTTACATACATCTTATTTCTAAATAATGACATAATTTATTGTATAAACGATTTAGTAACTTGTACTCAACTGTTATGATTACTAAGAATTATTCGAAGAGAAATTGACTTTTAGACTTCATTATAAAATGCGAAGTATTCTTTGAAATTCCTGTTGTTATTTTACAAGAAGCTGTTGAATAAAATATTTAATTATGTAGTTTAAAAAATAGGTATTTGGTGTAAAAATAAAATACAGATGTGAATTTTGAAAGCTTGTATACTTGGAAAGCACATGAAAAAAGCTGTTTAAAAGCTATAAGGTGGAATAGAGGAAGATCCACGAGGATTTTTTTGAAAGAAAGATCCATCCGTAAAATCAAAGGCAATGCCAATCCGTTAAAGATATAATAATATTTTAGGACATTATTATTACACAGCGCCATCTAGTTCCGTGGTAAGCTACGAAGCTTGTGTTACGGATACCAGATAGTTGATATACTACATATTATAAATATGAACACCCATGACTGGAGTACAAACATCCGAGTTTAACAAATGAATGCCCCCAGCGGGACTCGAAATAGCGACCGCTGGCGCAAGAAAGTAGGGTCACTACAAACTGCGCCAAACGTGTCATGTAGTTATATCCTCTGTTACAGTACAACGACGACGGTGTTATTTGAAGAAAAGCTTATAAGATGACCTCATGAAGCTTACGAGCTTAGAATCCACACGCTAGTTAATACACACATTAATCTATTGCAAATTATAAACTTGTCACGTACTGTCATCCAGTAATGAAATTACGTTCATGTTTTATTCATACAGCTTGTCTACTTATCTGGAACTTTTCATACGGACAGTCCGAACTTTATTGAATAACTGATGACCCGACGAAGTTCTCCGTTTACCTTGTCGCTCTTTGCATAAACAATACCTATTTACTGATTTCAAATGCTTTTCAACTAAATAGAGCTTCAGTTTGCATTTTTAATTAGCCTGGCAAAAGTTTTATAATTAATTTTCTGTGTACTGTCTTTTTAATTAAAATTACTCATTTTGTCTATAGTAAAAGTAAAGTACTAGTATTATAAGTACTATAATTCATCGAGACGTAGAAGTAGCTGCACTGATCGATACAAATATTTTATTTATTTTCGTACCTTTAATTTTCAATAAATAGAGACTGCACTCTCTATAACTAAGTAATATAGTCAATTATTATGAATATAATAAATTATAGCGACACGTTTGGCGCAATTTGTAATGACCCTACTTTCTTGCTTCAACGGTCGCTGGTTCGAGTCCCGCTGGGGGCATTAATTTGGTAAACTTGGATGTTTGTCCTCCAGTTATGGGTGTTTATATTTATAATATGTATTTATTTATAGTTATAATATGTAGTAT
The DNA here is from genome assembly GCA_905231865.2 of Boloria selene. Lineage (NCBI taxonomy): Eukaryota > Metazoa > Arthropoda > Insecta > Lepidoptera > Nymphalidae > Boloria > Boloria selene. The sequence continues at coordinate 3,836,300 of HG993156.1, forward strand.
ATGATCTATCTGATATCTGTAACACAAGTTTCGTAGCTTACCGCGGAACTAGATGGCGCTGTGTGTAATAATGTCCCAACATATTTATTTATTTAATTTATTACCACTCACCCTAACTAGTTAATATAATATACCAAGGTAAGAAAATACAAATAATCGGAAAGAGCCACTCATATCTCTCTGGCTACTCAGAAAATGCGTAGAGATATAAAAAAAGATTTTAAAATAATTTTCATACATATAAGCGCATGAAACTACATATAAAGTGATACAGTCCGCGGTTAATTACACAGCGGGCTTATTGTGACGTCATAAACAAATCAAACGGCAATTCCGCGTAATAACATCCGTGGACGGCTTCATACATTCACTCTGATGATTTATTACTAAATTATGGCCTATTTACTTAATTTGTTGGTTTAGAATTCGGATGAATTTAATTTCAAATGAATCGCTTTTATTAAATAATGCTCTTATGGCTTCATCGAGTGTAAAATAAGTTAGAGTTAAGTGAGTTAACTTAGTGGTACTTGTAGTGTATAAGTTATCAGTGTCTGTTTTTAATTTCAATTTAACAGCTTTTCACTAAATGCTTATGAAAGTATATAAATCAATTTAAAAATTTCTGTCTGTCTGTTTTGTTCAGGCTAATCTATGAAATGGCTGGACCGATTTTGATGTGACACACTTTCACTCACCGGAAGCTAATGTTATAAAGAGTAATTTAGGCTGCTTTTATTTTGGAAATATTATTTATATCAACTAGCGGAACCCGCGGCTTCGCTCGCGAAAATCTAGGGATGAACCCGAGCGAGGCGAGTGTGAATTGCTAGTACGATATAAATGTTAGCATTGAATATGTAATTACAATGGTACTGGACCATGTAATTATAATATAGGTGCATTTTTTTTTATGGTAAGAAGGGGGCAAACGGGCAAAGGCTCACCTGATGGGAAGTGATACCTCCGCCCATGGACATCTGCAAGCCAGGCTTGCAGATGCGTTGCCGGCCTTTCAGGAAAGGGAGGAATGGAGGAGGGAGGGAAGTGGGAGGGAGTGGGGAACGAAGGCGGAGGATGAAGGGAAGAGGGAGGGGGGAAAGAGAGTGGGCCTCCCGGACTCTCACTCACCGGGCGAAACGCGACAGCATAGCTGCCACTTCACGCCGGTCTTCTGTGAGAGAGTGGTACTAATGAACTATGCGAGGCGTGCCGGCCCATTCGGTTGCTACCCGAAGGTAACAAGCATGGCACTATAACCACTAAAGAATGTGCATACTTATTAAAAGTATTTTCTCAGTTATACAATGAAGTAAAAGGGGGAAATGTTTGAAAAATGTAAATACAAAATTATCCTTAAGCTTTCTATAATGTTTTTGGTCGAATTTCGACAAATTTTACGAACATTAGTAGGATATTGAAAGTGAAAGAATACCTTTTAAGGTTAAAAATAATAAAAAATCTAAATTAATATGAAAACTTTTTGTAACCCGTTTTGTTTAAATGTCTTAATACAAACATTTACAACGCTCTTATCGATTACATAACTAATTATAGCATAAAGCCATTACGTATCAATTTTAATTACTTACGTGCCTTATTACTCATATTTTCTTAAATAACGCTAAATGGCTCGTTGGTCTAGGGGTATGATTCTCGCTTTGGGTGCGAGAGGTCCCGGGTTCAAATCCCGGACGAGCCCAACTTATAGTTTTATTTTTTTAAATTATGTATGGAATACATAATTTAAATATAGGTACACTATGCAAATAACAAATATATATGTATTTTATAAAATGAAATAAAATAAAACGCTATTAACAGTAAATTTTAATGCCAAGTATACACCTATATTGAATATCACTACATAGTATAAAACAAAGTCGCTTTCTCTGTCCCTATATCCCTATGTATGCTTAAATCTTTAAAACTACGCAACGGATTTTGATGCGGTTTTTTTAATAGATAGAGTGATTCAAGAGAAAGGTTTATATGCATAACTAACGAATCCCGCGGCTTTGCCTATGCTAAATCTAGGGAAGAGCCCTAGCGAAGCGAGGGCAAGTCGCTAGTAGTTCATTAAAAATCAAAAATCAAAATCATCATAGATGGGTGAATATTTGGAAACAAACTTAATTGTTTGTAATTCTAATTCGCACGGCCAGGGTCTGGAATGCTTTACCGAGATCTGAGTTTCCTAACACCTACAATCTGGGTATCTTTAAAAAAAGAGTGAATAGGCATTTTCTAGGCATGCGCGTCCCACCTTAGGCCACATCTTGTGTCTCCGTTAGGTGCGATAGTGGTCAAGCGTGCGCCTATAATTTATAAAAAATTGTGGGAATCGTATTAAAATTCGCTTGACCAAATCAGCAACTTGAATCATTATGGCTTGGTCTAGGGGTATTATTCTCTTTTTCTCAAAGAACATACTCAAATATTAATAACGAAATATTATTTTCGAGTTCATTGACCCTTATTATTGAATTATGTTTGAAACAATCATTTTATGGTTTTTACGCCACGTAACATTTCTCCCCTCCTTACTTTGTCAGCATAAATGAGGAACAATGTACCCTCCGAACCTCTAAGTCTTATATGATACTTCAAATCCCTTTTCATCTACGAAGGGTAAGATTAAAATTCTTACTAAAATATGGAGTCAGCATCAATAACTAATAAGGTATTAGGTAGGTGTATTGGTTTTGGTTATAGGAAACAGTGTCATCAACGTACATTTTCTACTTTGTGCTAGGTTAAGGGATTATATCTTTAATATAACCATAAATGTATAATTTTCTCATACTTTGGTAGGACGACTACTCTTCACGACCAGTGCGAGCTAAGGCGCAGGACCGACACAACACTTGCTCTCTGAGGTACGGGGGTGACAAACCGCCCTCTTCCCAACTCCGGGTTGTTACTTAAGCTTACTAAACAGAAAGACTTAATAACTAAACTTGGTTCGAGCCAGGACTTGAATCCAGGGCCTCTCGATGTACCTCTACACAACCGAGGCAGTTTCTATAAATGCAATGGGGTTAAAATTTAAATTGTATACAGTTTGAAAGTTAAAACATTCAATTTTTCAAATTATATATAGGTATAGTCCGATTATAATTTGACCGTTATTAAGTCATAATATACATCAAATTTTACACCGTTCAACCAATAGTATTGGTACCGTACATACTTTCTGCGTCAGCGTTCGCGGGTTAAAGTCCCGCTGAGGGCATTCATTTGTTTAACCACGAATATTTATACTCAGTCATGGATGTTTATATTTAAAATATGTATGTATTTAAAAGTGTCTCCATGGTATCAACTATCTGGTATCCGTAATTCAAGCCTCGTAGCTCGTACCACGGAAGTAGATGGCGCTGTGTGTAATAATGTCCCAACATATTTATTTTATATTTGACGTCAATTTGTCAGACAGTTGCGATTTCAAATACAAAATGTAATGCTGAAAACATTTTTTTTACAATATACGTAGTTATAAGTAAATATTCACCCCTCTGGTAATTATAATTAAGTCATACTTTAATTAAGTTGGTTTTAAGTACAACTTAAGTTTTTATTTAAATACCTGTAAGTTTAGTTGTTAAGTTGCGGCAAAAACGTTTTAAAAACTATAAAATCATACCAAAGTACTTTGCATGTATAATATTAAGCATAATAATGCTAAAATCGATGTGCTCTAGGTACAACCTGTATAGAAACTGCTTCTTTATAGCACTGGTTGTGTGGGAGTAACATTCTCGCCAGTATTGGAAAGTTGTGAGAGTTATGTTAGTTGCATTAGATATACGTAATGAATAGTCTGATAATTCACTTTTTAACCGATTTCAAAAGTAAGATATGCAAGTGGGTATTTTATTTTTACAATTCTTAATAAATAGTTACTTTTTAAATTATAAGATTATATCCTGGAGTAACTGTGTGAAGTAACACCATCCTGTGTTAGTAATAAAATTAATATAATTATTACAAATTTCGCCAAAAGGTGGCGCTGTTTAAAAATTTATAATGGCGATATATATCTAAGACAGGTTGCAACATTATAATTATTGTAATTTTCATGGCCCTCATTTCATAAATATTTGAAACCTACAAATTTTTGAACAATACCGAAGAAAGGTACGAGAATATTTGACATTATAAATGAAACTGTCTTTTCGGATTTTGTCTCTCCCATGACCATGATTGTAGTAAAGCATTCGAAACGTCGGTAACCATAAATCCGAAAAGATAGTTTCATTTATAATTTTTTAGTAGGTTAAAGCTGTCATATATTCTTCCCAGACTCCCAATCTATCTCTATATAAAATTTCATCTTAATCGGTTTAGCGGATTAAGCGAGAAAAGGTAACGGGCAGATAGACCGACGGACAGACATGCTCAGATACTTTCGCTGTCATTATTATCATTAATTTATTATATTTATAATATAATATGAATAAAGATAATAAAATTAATACTGGCATCTACGAGTATTAACACTTACACGGCGAAGAAGAGTCGCAAGTGTGTAATATTGAAGCAATAATCGTAGCTTTTAAGTTTGAGACGTTTAATATAATTAAAATATTTCATATAAATTTATATAAGATAATTTAGTAACTGCATCTAAAGCTCTCTAAATAAAAACGGTTATAGCTCAATTTAAAAACATATTTCATCAAAATTTTCACACTTTTATGCTTTGTATTGTAATTAACTTCAGAAGTAATTGTCTTAATTTTCAAAGCTCGAATATTTAAAATATAAGAGAGAAGCTTTAAGCTTTTATATGCCTTTGTTTAACGTACACCTCTTTGCAAAATTATGCAATGTAATAGATGAGAAAATGCTAGTAAGCTTAAGAGTGCCCTGCCACATCTGCTACACATTTAAGCAATGTATGACATCAATAAGGCAGTCAGAACATTTGCCCTTTACGTCTAATAAGACGAAGCAACAGAATCTAACTTTCTCTTTCTTTTACATACATATTAGGGCGCTCTGGTCTCGCTCTAGGGTCGGCTAGAATTTTTCCAAGCCGTTAGGTGATACCCTTACGAAAATGAGTGGAACATGTTTAGCGTCAAATGAAATCATTTGTTTTCATCTACATAATAGAACGTTTTTGTAATAGAATGTAGTTTTTCAGGGGAATTTTGTGGGAAATATTGTACTGTGTTTATATTTTTCGTTAATCTCTTAAGCATAGTTTAACATAGTAAGGGTCATGTGCAGGAAACTTACTAATTTGATATTTTACAAATGCGCAGAAAACGTTAAGTAGTATAATTTTTAAGACCTCTTTTTTGGCTTGAAGGCCTTTTTTTATAAACAAACTTGTTAGAAAAGTAAAATTAAACTCAATCAAATATTCCACTATTTTTTTTGTATTTGTTGTAGTATTTTTCTAGCTATACTTATGAATTGACACATATTGATATTTACCAAAAACAGTATTCTAGTATACTTAGTAGTAGTTTCTTATAATAATATTATTGTACATTGTATGTGACGTGGATAAAGGAAGTGTAACTTTAAATACATGCATATTTTAATATAAACACCTATACTGGAGTACAATGTTTCTTGTTTGTCACACAAATGAATGCTGCCAGCGGGACTCGAACCCGCAACCACTAGAACAAAGTGACTAACGTGTCGTCATTAATTCGATTCTGAATACAAACATTAAATCTGAAAGTACTGAAACAACTAAATGCGCAAAGAGAATAAGATGCGGCATATTAGTCAAACGAGACAAGCCGTGGTTGGTCGAGCGACAGGTATTGATGACGTCATCGCTCAGTAGTCACTACGAATCCGGACTTCGCTTAACTGATTTCAGTTTTAGTGAGGAATTCAAATAACCCATGAAACTTATATATTTAGTTAAATTGTTTAAAATTACTTCAGCACATAATGCTTATATGGTACATAGTAGTTCATAAGTAATGATTAGAATAGATTTATCAGACGAAATTTATACTCGCAGTAAAAATTATCCTACATTTTAACCCGGATAACTACCTATCGTCATAACAAATTTTATTAAAAATCTGTCGAGTGGTTTATAACGGTGGCTTATTTGACGACACGTTTGGCGCAGTTTGTAGTGACCCTGCTTTCTTGCGCCTGCGGTCGCGGGTTCGAGTCCCGCTGGGGGCATTCATTTGTTAAGCTCGGATGTATGTACTCCAGTCATGGGTATTTATATTTATAATATGTATGTATTTACACTTATATATGTAGTATATCAACTATTTGGTATCCGTAACACAAGCCTCGTAGCTTACCATGGAACTAGATAGAGCTGTGTGTAATAATGTCCCAACAAATTTATTCCATGATAGACGTGCTGTCCTCATAATATCGAACTTATTGGAAAATATCATGGAACAATCAATGCACTCCCTTATTTTTTTCACAGTGAAACACCTATCTAATTATATTGTGTTCATTAATTATTGTAATATACCAACAATAATTAAACAGTATGCGTAAAAGTTGCGCATCCATTAGCTCTGGAGCTAATATTTTAATGATGTCATCAGTCACAACCAGTTTACACTAATTTTAATGTATTACTCTTATTTATATAGTTATTATGTAATGTAATACATTGTAATATTTAATTCAATTATATTTTGATAACTGTAACTTATATAGTTAAAGGTGGTGGGTAATCTAGTTTAGAACCTTTAACTTATTACGAGAAAATCACTCGATAGATTTTAATGACAGGCAGTGGTAACCCAGCGATAATGCGCTCGCTTGGATAACCGAGTGATGCGGGTTCAAATCCGGGTCTCGCACCTCCGATATTTTCATGTGTGAATAATTTTTCTATCATGATTACGTGAAGGAAAACATCGCGAGAAAACCTGCGTGTTTTAGAAAAACCTAGCAAGTTTTTCGAAAGACATGTGAAGTCCGCCAACACGCACTGGGCCAGCGCGGTGGACTAAGGCCTGATCCCCTCGTACTGAGGGAGGCCCGTGCCCAGCAGTGGGACGTTAAAAAGGGTGGATGATGATGATGATGATTTTGATGAAATTCGGTACGATAATAGCTTGTTATGGTATACTTTTACTATTTACAGGAAAAGATCACATCTATGATATAAAACCCTATAACACGCCATCTTACCTTTATTTTACTCACAAAACATATACAAACAAACTTACGCATTGTTATTATTAGTAAGTATTATTTATACCAAGTCCCATATGAAATTCAAAACTAAATTCACACCGCTCGGATATTCATAGCGGTCATGCGGGTGGCAGTTACATATTGATGACGTCATCACTCCGCCAATCACCGCTAATTCTGATGTATTGCTTCCAGCATTCAAGTGGTCACAGCTAGTAAAAATGCTTATAAATATTTATTTAGTAATGTCGTCTACAGTTATCTTATTACCTACTAGTGATTTAACATGACTTTGCTAGTCTATAAGTACAAGCTATCCGAGCCGAAGACAAGAAACGGTGGTCCATTTCAGTGTGCGTTGTGCCATGCGGGTTGTTCCAGGTACTCATGATAGCAGTTTGGACTATGGAGCAACCCCTTCGCTGTAAGGTGTGACCATTTAAAGCGTAATCGATCCTGCGACACTTTATTTAGACGAGGAAGTTTCATTTTCTTAGTTTTTGTGGGTAGTTTTGGTTTTTATAACCGGTGGGCCCCACTAAGCTATCTAAATCCTGTATGTGTCAATGCGTTCCTTAACAAAAAGAGACACGTCCATTAGTCACCCCAAGTATGACTTTCTTGAAATATGCCTATAACTGAATATCTCAGAAATTTACAAAGTCAGAAGTTTAAACCTAGTAACCACAATATGAACTATTATATCATAGATTCACAGATTGACTTTCAAATAAATACAGATTTATTATTTCACTACAAATGGTATTGTAAAAATAAATGACAAATACATTTTTAACTTTCATGTCAATTTTATTTGATAAATAATGCATATTAAATTAATATTTTGTTGGTTTAACACTGTTTTTGTTCATGTGATTAATTATTCACAAGGTCAGAGATCAGCATGTTCTGCTTTTTACCAATTTTAAACATTGAATGTATCTTACAACTAGCGAGTCGCCCTCGCTTCGCTCGGGGTCGTCCCTTGGTGTTCCATGCCAAATCACTACATAAAATAAAGCAAAGTCGCTTTTTCTGTCCCTATATCCCTTTGTATGCTTAAATCTTTAAAACTACGCAACGGATTTTGATGTGGTTTTTTTAATAGAAAGAGTGATTCAAGAGGAAGGTTTATATGCATAACTACCGGATCCCGCGGCTTTGCCTGTGCTAAATCTAGGGAAGAACCCGAGCGAAGCGAGGGCGAGTCGCTAGTTTAAAATATGTAGCAAAAAAATGATGGAGTTTCATACAAACTTACGAGAGTCCTTAGACCTCCTTAATTAGGCCCTGTCTCAAAATCAATTATTAGTGGACATTATTACTAATAATAAACTATCTCCATTCCAAATTTTATATTCATACATATACGCAATAAATACATGCGTTATAAAACAAAATAAAATATAGAATCGGACCAGTATGAGTCAAAGATTGGAGCGTTCAAAGATACAAACTCTTCAGCTTAACATATTAGTAGATAAAATTACTATAAAAAAAACGTTTTAAAATTGAAGTTAGAAAATACGAAAAAAAAACAGAAGGAAAACTATTATTTACCTAAATATTTTTAATTTTGTTCCATTAAAAGTTTAAGTTTCTCTTGTTTGTAATATTAATAGTAATCTTAGTTATCAAAATATATGTTGAAGTAAAAGCTTTGCAAGTTACAAAGCACTTACAATATCTATTCGAAGTTAATCGCTCTCTATTGAGTGCAATCCACCGGATGTGACTAGCGTCACATAAAATAATTTAACAAGCTTTCTGCATCCCCAACAATGCGAGAACACCGTTACTACTTGTTAGTGTTCTAACATAGATGTATTGTTTTTTGTTTTATGTAATATATTGATAGTTGATTTAAACTTTTAACGTATTTTTTTAATTCAGATGTTTTTATTTAGAATATGGTTATATAGATATCACAAAATTTCATTCTAGCTTTCTAACTAAAAGTTTTTTGCTTAGTTCATACCAAGCTTTAATTTTCATTGTTTTGATAGAGTAAATAAAAACCAAAAATCCCAGCAGTGGGACGTTAACCCACTGTTGGGCACGCGCCCAATGCGTCATAGATCAGGGCATAGCAACCTATCTGGGTTGGCTGACTTCACATGTCTTTCGAAAACTTGTTAGGTTCTCTCAGACTCATCATGATTTTCCTTCAACGTGTCATCATGTTGGAAGTGATTCGCATATGAAAATATCAGAAATGCGAGACTCAAGATTTGAACCCGTTTCACTCGGTTTCCCAAGCTAGTGCGTCACCACTGGACTACCACTACCAATCTAAAAAACCAAAGCATCCAATCTTTCTACCTTCATTTACAAAGATTTAATTGGTAACTTTTTATTTCTTGTATATATTAATTTTTAATCAATTTTTATTCACTCTAATATTAGATTATTGATAAATTCGATGCTTTGTGATGTGCATGTTTGTCTCTTACTATCTTTGATAGCTGGATGGATTATGACTTATATTATCTTGCACCCTTGTAGGTACACTATTAAAAAAAAACGTAATATAAGTACTACTAGGGCGAGATTTAAGTTAGGGACTTTAATGGAAGTAAAAATCACATCTAATTTTAAGCTCATGCCAACGTCTATTACTCGATCCAAACTCACGTTTAAATTGAGAAACAGAAGTAATCTCGAAATCTATAGACAAACTGGCGTCTCGCCAGACACTATTCGTCTCTATTAATGCTTTTGAATGAGGGGGCAAAAACTTTATGCGTAATGTTTAAAACGCAGATAAATTGCGTCGCATTAGTGATTGCCTGCACTATGTACCACAGAATAGACCTTATAAATGAAACTATATTTTCGGATTTTGTCGCGGATTTATTATGGTTTTTGGTTCCCGACGTTTCGAATGCTTTACAGCAATCATGGTCACGACTCACGGGAGAGACTCACCTTTTTACCTAATTCGTGCTATGTACGTACGAGTTTCAACTAGTTACTCTTATAGCTAACTGGATTTCCATTTCATTTAATTTATAGAAAAGTTTAAATTATGTATCCTTGTTATTATTAAATATCTTATGATTTCATATCATCGAAACTTTTGTTCTCACATTTTGATATCGTTTTGATAATACAGATTAAATTAACAGTGAGATATAAGATGTCTGTTTTTAATTTCACATTAATAGATTTTCACTAAAATAATTAAATTAATTAAATTAAATAAATTTCACTACAATAGCAACAAAGAAACAATTTAAAAAAAAATTGTCTGACTATATGAATGTCTGTGTTTGTTCCAGTTAATCTCTGAAACAGCTGGACCGATTTTGACAAGACTCACTCGCAGATAGTTAATGCTATAAGAAGTAACATGGAGAATAAAATGAGGAGTTAGAAATTTTATTTATTTTAACTAGCGGAACCCGTGGCTTCGCTGACGGTAAATCTAGGTACGAACCCAAGTGAAGCGAGGGTGAGTCGCTAGTTATAAATATAAACAAACATGACTGGAATGAATTTACAAACACTCGTGCTCACCAAATGAATGCGCTAAACGGGACTCGAACCCGCGACCGCTGGTGTAGCTTGTAGGAGTTATTATAAACTGAACCATACTTGCCGTCACAATGTATTTTTTAAAGAAGCAGTACCTAAAATAACTATTTCTTCAATATTCAAAACGATAAATTGTAAAAAAATTACAATTACCACAGCTTTTCAATATAACACTAATTAAAATACAAAAGCAATAATCTAAAAGCTTAAAAAGAAAAGCTTCCATGTAATATAATACCAAATATACAACCCCATAAATCTGACCCTAGTTTACATACTAGGCCCCTTCCCCACTAATAGGGTTGCTAAATTACCTATCTATTTAATTTCCCGAATGGTTAAACGAATTAGGCTGGCAACTTTGAAACGAATTTAACTTTAAACTGTTGATTCATATGAGACTCCTTTTATTTTATTATCGAGATAGGGATGTTGGATACGTGTTTTTAATTGATTGTATATAGAAAGTTTTAAAAGTGTTCATATTTTTCTCATTATTATTTAAGATCAAGTGTAAGTAAGTTAGTTTGAAGCGCATATTATGTGTACATATGAGATTTTATTAATGAAATTACTTTAAAATGCCTATATACTACATAGATATTTAATTCGTCTATTATATGGATGAAAATATACATATGTAGGTACATCTTTTAGTAATAATACCCTAATTTTGCTTTATCTAGATCTGTTTCATCATGAAAAATCAAATACATACTCATTTTCAAGAACTTATGCATTTAAATAACAGTAGTTTTTCATGACAATTTAAGTATACAAATACGTAGAGATTAGAAATAATCATATCATACTAGCTAAAAGTTTTAAAAATTTGTATTTACTAAAATACCTTTTATTTAACGAAAGGAAGCCAGAAATAAAGATTTTAAAAGATTAGTCTTATTTTACAGTGTTGCACATCTAACTTATTGGATGCAAGTGATTCGACGCTTTTCCCCCTCTGTACCATGTTGTTCTTGTAAACAATTCAATTTACACGCTGACCTTTCAAAATGTTGAATACATTGAAATAAATTTATTTTAATCACGCTGCAGTGCGTCTGGAATTGAAATAGAAAAATTCAAAAACGTATACTACTTGTGTGATTTTCTTTAATAGATATCTTACTGATAAATATGCTGGGACATTATGACACGTAACGCATCTAGTTCCGTGGTAAGCTACGAGGCTTGTGTTACTAATACCTGATTTTATATACTACACATATTTACTTTAAATACATATATATTTTAAATATAAACACGTCTGTCTGGGGTATAAGCATTCGTTCAGCGTGCTAATCACACAAACCAACCCCCAGCGGGACTTGAACCCGCGACCGCTGGCAGAGCAAGTAGGGTCACTAATCACTATAAACTGAGCCAATTTATTTATTGCAATATGAGATAAAACAGTTATTAAAGGATAAAGTTTTATTAGAAGTATTTGCATATTTTTTATGTATTTTATCGTTTGGTTGCTCTTTAGAATAAACATCTTAATGAATATTAACATATGAAGTGCCGATAAATTCGTCTTAGTAATGGAAGCGGCGAATACATAATTTTAAATATGACATCAATGATATTAATATTTCTTATTAGTATTTAGTATGTTTATTCATTTAAAAATAATGTAGTCTATAGAAAATTCTTAAATTTATTGACATATGACACAATCTGCAAAAAAGAACTTTAAAATAGTTTAAGGCAGTCGGTTGTTTAGATTGTCGTCAAATATAATAATAATGTTCTCCGACCGATTCCGGCCATGGCCCATGGCAGCTAATCTCATTGAGACTAGCCAACTAGACAGGAGATATTATAGTGCACATATGTACGCGCAGACACAAGTGCACTCTCTATTCCTATCACTCTAATACTCCGGTGGGACGACAACTCGACTCGACCAAAGAGAACTAAGGCGCAGGGCCGACGGCTTTACGTGCTCTCCGAGCTACAGCGTGAAACACCGCCAACTTCCCAACTTCGGACTGTTACTGAGACTTACTAAACAGAAAGACTCAATAACTAAACTTGGCCCGTCCCGGGACTCGAACCCAGGACCTCTCGATGTGTGGCCGTACATGCTAGCCTCTACACCACCGAGGCAGTTGATTATTCAATATTATAAGTATACAAAAACACTATTTAAATTTTATAACCTAATAATATTGTACGTAAACTTAAACTATAATATTAAAATGTAGGTCGAACAAATAATCTAGGTACTTTTTGGATATGCGAAAACGGAAGAGATTATTATCTTTTTCCTCTCCAGAAATTTTATATGTAGATATTCTGACAGATAAAACCCACGCCACCGGATAACACTTCTTGAGTTCACAATTTGCGCTATATTCAATTCACAAAATTTTATATAAATCTAGCTGTACCCGCGGCTTCGCCCGCGTTCATTTTTTTTATTGCTAAAAAAATCGCGTTGGAAAAATAGGGGTTGGTCGAAGGGTAGAAAATTAGGGTTGTATGTATTTTTGACTGCTGTATCATAAAAAAAAAATTGCCTAAAAATAAAATAAAAATTTGGGGTGATCCCACCCTTAAAATTTAGGAGTATAAAAAATAGATAGTAGCCGATTCTCAGACCTACCCGATAAGCACACAAAATTTTATCAAAATCGGTTCAGCCGTTTCGGAGGAGTATGGGAACGAACATTGTGACACGAGAATTTTATATATTAGATAAAATTAGAGGGTATAACAAATTACCTACTTAAAGTCTGTCTTGTTTATACATACATACTAGCAAACACGTCCCGCTTCGTTGGGCGTAAGTTAAAATAAATTAAATGGTTTTTATAATTTTCTAATAAAATAAAAGGAGCCTAAGTTAATCCTTATATTATTAGTTATCTGCGAGTGAAAGTCCCGTCGAAATCGGTCCAGCCGTTTCAGAGATTAGGCGGATCAAACAGGGGAATAACAATTTAAGAAAATGATTTTTTGATTTGCCGTACATACTTTCATATGTGTATAGTGAAAAGCTGTTAATTTCAAATTAAAAACAAACTTTTCAATTTTACTTTACTCGCGTTGTTTATTTATTTATATAGTGCGAAACCAAAAGACGCACTTGGCTGTCTGTGGTCATCATGGGCAAGCGGTATACCATTAATATAGTGTATTTCCTGATAGTACTAGTGGACTGTGAGAGCAACCCTATGCTTATTGCGGTCTGCTTAGTAGACCAGGGGCATCTTGATAAAAACAAACAAATTCACTCCTTTCCTGGCTTACGAGTGGTTTGGGAATAACACCCTTCTGTAAAAACTTGTGGTTGTGTTCGTGCTATCTATTTAAAGAGGGATATCTGACTTATTTATCTAATAACAACTATGCTACTAAATTAAATACCTTTCTTATGTATTAAAATATTGTAGTTTTATTTGAACCAATCACCAAAAATATAATATCATTTATAATATTAGTAAGGATTTATGTACCACTAGCGGACCCGATAGACGTCCAGTACACATTGTAATTATAAAGTTTTGCTCCTAGTGTTTCAGTGCACATGCGCAAAACAACGTTGCCTAGCAACGATTTATTTATAATTGAATATGTCATTTATTGTCTAAATAGCGAATTATTTCAAAAATAACATTTTGTAGTGGACCGAATTGTGAATCTAAACCATTCTCGAATACACTCGAACACACACAAAACATTTCATAAAAATCGGTCCAGCCGTTCAGGAGGAGTTCAATTACATATAGATGCACAGAAGATTTTTATATACATACTAGCGACTCGCCCTCGCTTCGCTCGGGCTCTTCCCTAGATTTAGCACAGGCAAAGCCGCGGGATCTGCTAGTTATGCATATAAACCTTCCTCTTCAATTACTCTATCTATTAAAAAAACCGCATCAAAATCCGTTGCGTATAGTTTTAAAGATTTAAGCATACATAGGGATATATGGACAAAGAAAGCGACTTTGTTTTATACTATGTAGTGATAAGGTTGTATGACAACCAGTAAATTCATCTCGCTATAGTCTTCATAATTTATAATAGCTTCTTTATTTCTAGCAAAGGGCTTATAAGATCTGCCTAGCTAAATTATGGAGGGACCCTTACGCCTCGAGCGTTATAATAAAAGGCGGGGAAAAGTAGAACAAGATAATACATATGTAAAATTTGATGAAGGGTTAAAAAGGGTTGAAGTTAGGATGTTCAAGGCATAGCTTTTCATGTAAGGTCTTAAATAGGGTTGGTTAAGTGTGGTTTAACAAATTTCTATTTATAAATACTATTGTTTGTCCAGAGTTTGAAATACAATCATATTAATTGAATAATAAATAACTGTCTTCAACTATTAATTTATTTTATTGATATTAGCGCCACGGGAAGCCACGGGTTCCGTTAAAATGAATAAAATTTCTAAAATCTAACCCCCTCCTCTTTTGAAGTCAGTTAAAAGTAGCCTAAGCTACGCCTTATAACTTAGCTATCTGCAAGTGAAAGTCCCGTCAAAATGGGTCCAGCCGTCGTAGGTGCTAGTATTGTATAAACTTTCATATGCATTTACAGAAAAGCTGTTAATTTGAAATAAAAAACAGCGAATTTTATTTATATGTATAGATGTATAGATTGCAGTATCTGAGTAGCCACTAAATAACCGACCTATCTTAAGAAAAGTAGTATTGGAAAATTCGCTAATGGAAATATCAGAGATGTAAGACACGGGATTCGAACCCGCTGCATTTGGTCAAGCAAGCGCCTTAACACTATCTGATATGGATATGTTTTACTTTAACTGCGAGTGAAGCTGAGGCAACTCGCTACTTTTATATCTGCCGAATTTAAAGTGCATGTATATCAATCCATGGTCCACATTTGGTCCATCGGTTTGATTATTCTTACGTTAGGTTTCTAATGATTTAATTAAGTAAACATGGTCACGAGAAAGTCGACAACCAAAAATTTTAAATAAATCCGCGAATTAATCTAAAAAGAATTTATTTTCAAGTGATTTTAAAGGTGTATATTTTTATTTTTAGTTAATAGTTAATTGGTATAATCTCCATACAGTGGGGGCACATAAGGATTACTCCAACGGTCCAAGCTGCTTTTAGAGAAGTACCAGGAGGAACCTCAACCTGAATCACGTCAAAATTACCTTTAGTTTATTGCTAACATTATATCTCTGTAACAAATATTTTCAACAAGATAACGATAAATTACGATCAGCAACTCATGTTATTACAACACCGAAATCCCTCAAATTCCTGTGTTGTAAGCCGCTTAATTCAAATAATTGTTAACGTAATCTCTCCCTTTATTTCACGACGCAATCCCACCCTTTAATTAAGGGAATTGAGATAAAAATGACCGAAAACCTCCCCTTTGGCTATGAAAAATTACCTTCTAACATTATTTAGGTACGATTACACTTTTTAGTATAAAAACTGTTAAATCTTTTTATCTCTTAAACGAAATTGCAGTTATGTTTTTCGAGGGATATTCTACCAGCACTACACTATAATCTTCTTTTCTCTTAATAGTTCTAAAAAAAATCAGCAATAACATATATGTCATCCTTTTGAAGTTGCTTGTTTATGGTGATCAATGAAAGTGGTACGATACAATATGTAATATGTAAAATATAAAAACTTGGTTTCCGGTATTTAAAACGGGGGGAAGACGCGGGACACGCTAGTTATATATAACTATACGAAATACCATATGTAAACTATTTCTTTCTTAGATATATAAAGTACAGACTACATCTAGAAAAATATTTAAAACTTTACAATATAACTAAAGAAATATTTCTAGAAATTCATAACATAAATATTTATTTATTTTTAAACTAAGGAAAACATTTAATTTTTCAGTTTAAATACATAGATTCATCTTATTAAAATGCCTTCTTAAGTGTGGAGTATGTCAACGTATTTTTCATGAAAAAGCTCTCATGCGAATTGCTTGACTATTTAAAATTCATCTCACGCGCGACGTTGAATGAAAACATCGTGAAAAACTAACATATCTTTCAAATTGTAAGACTTAACTGCCGCCCAGCAAGTGGAACAGTATGTCAGGCCAGTGTTTATTTGTTTGAAATTACATAAAATATATATCTATATACGAGTATATAATAAAATTTTAATTCAGTTGAATCTGTATTAATAAATATTTTTAGAATTCTTATCGAAATAGTTTAACTTATATTATAAAGCTGAAGAGTTTGTTTGTTTGTTTGTTTGTTTGTTTGTTTGTTTGTTTGTTTGTTTGTTTTGAACGCGCAAATCTCAGGAACTCTTACTCTTACTGGTCCGAATTGAAAAATTCATTTTGTCTTGGATAGTCCGTTTATCGAGGAAGGCTAAATGCTATATTACATCACGCTACGACCAATAGGAGCGGAGCATCAATGAAAAATGTTGCCAAAAAACGGGAAATTTTATTTTCAGCCTTCAGCGAGCGGAGCCGCGGGAAAGGCTAGTTATTACTATGAATAAATAATTCATTTCTCTTATTAAATTGCATTTTTCTTTATTTCTCTCACTGCGAAAATCGAAATCGTTCAATTCAAAGCGCTCAACATGTTTCGTAAGCGCTCCTTTTTAAAATACCTTTTTAAGCTATTTAGTATAAGCTAAAATTTCATCAAACTCGGTTTAGCCTAATAGACTAAGAAGGTTATTCTATGTATAAATATGTATAAAATTCCCCATGAATAGCCATAAATATTAAAATTCAATATAGATTTATTAAAACGTAATTACAACAAAGATGATATATCACAATACATTTTTTGTTCTTCGATAATATTACTATTTGATAATATTACTAGTACTTTATAGTAATGAATTACAGTTATTATAGAAGCGTGCGATCATTCAAGTGTGGTTCAAAGCTGAACTCTGACCCACTCCGGCGCAGATAAATTGCATCATTCCGTACTTAGGGTTTAATATACCTTTAATGAATAGAAGCTAGAAATAATGTGCAATATGGGCTTTGAAAATAGATAGGCTAATCTTAATATTTAATGAGGAATTCTTGTGTATAGTTAATGTGTAATAATGTGTAAGTTTATTTCGTACATCTCGGAAACGGCTCTAACACTTGGTATATTTTGTAAAGATATTGTTTTGACTTTTTTAGTTCATTTCTATCTGAAAAAGAGCATTTTTCACATTTTTTACGTAAATGTAATGTTTTTTAAATTTTTTTATACCAATAATTTACTACTACCGACTCACCCACGCTCCACTCGGGTTGTTGATTGATCAATCGATATTTGCCTGCAATGAAAAGTATCCAATTATCCAATATCTTGACTTGGATAACTAGCGGTTAACATACCAAATTTAATCAAAACTTTTCCAGTAATGTTCTCGTAATGCAGAAACAGACAAAAATTCTAAAAACTTTACATCGGCCTCTGGGTCAATAATAATAATGTTCTCCGACCGATTCCGGCCATGGCGCCAATCTCATTGAGACTGGCCAACTGCGCAGGAGATATTATAGGGCACAAGTGTACGCGCAGACACAAGTGCACTCTCTGTTCCTATCACTTTCACACTCCGGTGGGACGACAACGACTGTTCGACACGACCGGTGAGAGTTAAGGAGGTTTTACGTGCTCTGCCTCGGCACGGGGGTGACTCACCGCCAACTTCCCAACTCCGGGCTGTTACTGAGGCTTACGAAACAGAAAGACTCAATAACTAAACTTGGCCCGACCCGGGACTCGAACCTAGGATCTCTCCATGTATGACCGTACATGCCTCTACACCGCCGAGGCAGTTAATAATGACTATTTCAATAACATTTTCCAAAAAATATTTAATTTAGGTAATAAGAATAGCGAATAAATTTTATCGAGTTTTATTAAGCTCTTCTTAAATATAAGAAATTGTTCATTTTTATTTAAATCAGTAGAGAACATTCAAAGCATTGTATTCCTGTTTAATTAACTTCCGGGACTTTAAATTGTTTTAAAGTAATTAGGTATTACTTATTACAGGAACTGACAAACACCCCTACTAATTAACTTTTTCATATATTATCTATACTAATATTATAAAGCAGAAGAGTTTGTTTGTTTGTTTGTTTGGTTGAAGGCGCTAATCTCAGGAACTACTGGTTTGATTTGAAAAATTCTTTTTGTGTTGGATAGTCCGTTTATTGAGGAAGGCTATAGACTATATTACATTATGCTACGACTAATAGGAACGAAGCATCAATGAAAAATGTTGCAAAAACGGGAAGAAATCAGAAAGAAATTGGTTTCCGGTCTTTAGTACGTGTGCGAAGCCGCGGAAAATGCTAATATATTATTTCAATTTTGAACATATAACTTCTGGGCACGGGCCTCCTTTTAACGCGAGGGCAATAGCCCACCACATCCACGCCTTAAAAGTGCAAGTTGACGGACTTCACTCAAGCGGTACCTTTGTTTATAAGGATTTGTACTCATCATATTTCTCAGAGCTTCATTTGGTTTCACAAGCGAGCGCCCTATCACTGTGCTATTTTGATTTTATTACGATACAAATATTTATTTAAATCAATTTTTAATCTAAGACAAGTATGATGTTGACTGTTTTCACTTCATATCATGCGTGTATCGTATTTAATTCTAAAAATATTGAGTTTTCAGCTTATTTATCATTCCACTTCTAGGCAAGCTCCTTTCTTTAATACGAGGGGAATCAGGCTGGCCAAGGCCAGGACACCCGGATTTGAACCCGCATCACTCGGTTATCCAAGCGAACGCGTTACCACTGGGCTATCACTGCTGTCCAAAAAAAATATAAAAATATATAAAAATAAATTTATGGGATGATGAAAAAGCTGCCAATTCCCACAAAATGAAGTCGACCGCATAATATTTCGTTACGAAAGGTGGGTTAAAAAGGTTAACGGTTTTATACATGAGGCTGAAATTTTTGATTGAATTATTACAAATATTTATTATCTACTTAAAATAAAGCTAAGTCAAGCTTGATTAAAAGCGGCTTTGCGTGACCTACTTGGCCTATTATGATAGTACTAGGTACTAGTATGGTATAGCTAAAACAGGTGTTTAACTTTTGAAATATAGACAAAGTAAAAGTCTATAAGATATGTGTGTAAAATTCAATACTCGTAAAAAAAACAAATAAAATATATAACATATACTAGTGGAACCCGCGGCTTCGCTCGCGCTAAATCTAGGGACGATCCCGAGCGAAGTGAGGGTGAGTCGCTTGTTAAGATAAACATTTCCATCATACATTACATATGTATAACTCTAGCGGTTTTGGCAGCGCACGCCAGAATAGCTCGCAGATGGTAGATTTTTTACTACTTACTTGATACTTATCGTCATATTTTGGACAATTCACACAATATCTTTATAAATTGTAGCCTATGTGATATTCTGATGTATAAGCTATATTATTGTAAAGTTTCATTAAAATCCATTCAGTAGTTATAACGTGAAAGAGTAACAAACATCCATACATCCATACATCCATACTTACAAACTTTCGCGTTTATAATATTAGTATAGATATAAACAATATATTTTATCTCTATTTAAAAATTGATATAAAACATGAAGTAAAATAATCTAAACATATCTATACATAGAATAAAATTCTAAGTGAAATCATATATGAAGTGTACATTATATACTTTTTGGAAAATTGGACTCTATATTTTAAAGATTTGAGACTGTCTATCTTCTGAGAGCGAAAGAGATCAAGAGAAAACCAATGAACAGATTCTGATGAAAATTGGTATGATGATAGTTAAGGTACAACATATGGAATATTTTTAAGGCAGGAAAATATCACACCTCTGTGAAATCAACACTAACCGTTGAAACTTAACAAGGAACGAACTCAAGCTGAGGAATCCCCACTTAATGTAAATAAAATTCAGCAGTAAATAATTAAAATTGTTTATCATTTTAATTACGTAAATTGGCATGTTAACTGTAGAAATGTCCTAATGAGTCTGACCCATTTCTTGGCCATTGATCGATTATCGGCTTAATTATTCGTATAACCTATCCCAAATATTTTCATTATCCATCCAAATACTTTATTATTAAATTAAGAATTAAAGAATATACCTAGATACATATTGACGACTAGCCTGACTCAGATACTTGCTGTGCCAGCGGTCGCGGGTTCGAATCCCGCTGGGTGCATTCATGTGTGTGATAAGCATAAATATTACGAATATATATTCGGTTTATAGGGTAAAGTTTATATTTATATGTGTGTAGTTTATCAATTACTAACGAATCGCCTTGTCTTCGCTCGGGCTCGTTCCTAGAGAAGAAGAATCCACTTAGAAATTTCGCAAGTTCAATTCGGTCAACCTACTCACGAAAAAGCTCTATTTTTTATCTTTTGTTTCGTCTCATTCTTTAGAAAAATTAATAAAAAAATAAGTAGTACTTATCCATTTGACATAATGAAATGAATTACTGCGCCATTCAACTACACAAGCACACTTTTGATAAATTTATTGCAAAGGCAAACATAATGAAAATTATTAAAAATAAATTAATTAAAAAATATTTGTTTTTAGAACAAATCTACTCGTGGATGATTTCAAGTAATGAAAGCATTGAAAATAAATATTTTTCAATCTATAATGTTGGTATCGTGGAAGCGCCATTACCAGTCTATTTTTTTTAATATTAGTAGCCAAAGCTTTGAAATAAAATTCAAAAATTACATAGAAATTCACTAATTTAAACTAACGTGTCTTAGGTTTTTACTCAAAATCAGAAATTCTAGTTCAATATTTTATACTGCACTCATTAGAAGTATGAAATCTAAAAATATAAAATATTTTTATTCCAAATGATGCACATTATCTATACACCGCGGCATATTTCATAAGAGTTTAATAGAACCGAGGTCACGGCCTGCCTTACGGGTATTTCATATAGGTCACTAGCTTTAGTACGCCATAAAGAAGCGATTAATTTGATTTATCGCGATATATTTAGATCTACCTGCGTCTGGTTTTGAAATGAAGTAATTTTATTCCATTAAAATGTTTGTTGATAGCACTTCTAAATAATTAATGAAGAAGATTTTAGGTGTGTCTATATATTTTTTACTCCTTTACGATGGAACGGATGGACGAATTTTGATGAATTTTAATAAATAAAATTGTTCAAATGTAGGTCACGCTTCATGCATATGTATAATACTATGTATTATGTATAGTAATATTAATAATATTATAAATACTAAAGACCCATTGTCAGCTAGATTACATTTCTAATAGAACTAAAAAATATTCTAATTATTAACTTTTTTTATTCACTATCAGAAGAAAAAAGCCGTAACTATTTATTACCGAACAAGAAGTTATAATGACGAAAAGACACGATTTAGTTCTCTGAATTAAGATCAAAAACTAAATCTTATCAAACTATTTCTAAGCAACAAAGAACAACACAATATATTTCTTTATTACAAATTGATACAGTTAATATAATCTTTTTCTTGCACTAAAACATTGATTGTATAGTAAAAAGCTTTTCTAGGCATGTGTAGGTGGCTCTTAAACAAACGAAGATATCGTGGATGGATCTCGTCCACGCCATACTCTATTCAAACATCCATAATACAGGACTTGTACTGACACCTACAGAAAATATCTTTAGTGAAAACCCTTCTAGTATTATGGAACTGTTGAGGTGTAAATACATAGTTTAATAAGTTTTTTTTTAAATTTACTACGACACTAAAGCTAATAGGATCAGTTTTTAAATTTCGTGTACACATAACGTTTGCTAAACCCATTAATTGTAATAAAATTTAAGAATATTTTTATTTCTTGTAATTCTTACCTGATACATTATTAAAGCGATAATAGCTACAAAAACTATTAAATAGAAATATATAAAATATAGTTAAAAATACAAACTTTTGACAAATTGTAATGTTTGATACTGATGAAGTACTGTAAAGAGTTTTTATTAACCACCATAGTTTCTAAGTGACCTTATTTATTGTGCTAGCGGTCGCGGGTTCGATTCAAAGTCGAGTCATTTGTTTGATTAACACGAATGTTTGTAGTATATATGACCAGCTTTTTAACAATCTGGTGTCCATAGCTTATATATAAATATTTTAAGCTTATACATAAAGCCTCATAGCTTACCATGGAACTAGACGGTATTAATGCCCTAAAAACAAACAAACATACACCATACAGTCGGTCCGTTAAAAGATCAGTTAGAGATTATCAATATTTTTACTGTATTTTTATCAGATTATACTAAAAATATATATAAGTTACACATTTAATTTATAACATCTACTTTTAATAAAAAAGTACTTGAATGCTTTATACCGCTAATATACCCGCTATCTCTCTTCACATAAACCATATCTTTAGAAGCGAGCCGGCGTTGACACTCAGCGGGAACATCCTTAGTTCCAAACGCTGAGATAACGGAGACAAAGAAAGATGGCTAGTTGAATCGCTTTGAAAAATGTACTTTGAAATCATTTTGCATATTAGGTAGATTATTGAAGCAATGCAACTCTTAAAAACGAAAACATTTTATATTGGATAATTTATATACATTATACATCGTAAACAAGTTATCATCACATTAAATATAAAGAGAACAAAATTTTGAAATAAAATGTGTTTATAAGGCCTTAAACATAGTAAACATCTAGCTAGCTTTACCAATGGATAGAGTGGTTTTCGAGAAAGATTTAATCATATAATTTCTCAAGTTTTTGTATACATTTACTAGCGAAACCCGCGGCTAATCCGCGCTAAATCTAGAGTTGATCCCGAGCGAAGCGATGATGAGTCGCTAGTATATATATAGTCGCTAGTATATAGATAATACATACATTTTTTAACATTCCTACGCAAAGTATGCGTTAAGTTTAGGGGTTTTATATTATACTGATCGTATATACATAAAGTTACTATTGGCATTACAGAATCAGCACAGATAAAAGGTAAGTTAACTTTTGATATAAATACACTTTGAAAAAACTTTTCTTTGAAAAAAGTTAAAGTTCCCGAACTCCTGTGAGACTAATAATAATTATTTTTCTGAAACACCAAAATTGTATATAAATTGGAATATTTTATTATATAATTCAATGTAATGTTAAGAACTTCATGCATTGAATTAAATAGATAAAAGTAGAGCACAAATATAATTTTAACTTCGTAATCACGTAACTCACAAAGTATAAAATCCTTCCATTAGAGCTATAAGCTAACAGTCCCAACGAGTTGATTTAAAAGTTTTAACTAATTAACCGTTGAGTTGAAAGAGTGTATTTATCCAGTAAAGGCTGGAAACTAAACGTCAAATAAACATATGGACAAATGAACTAGCAACTGTTAGAATTACATTGTTAGTTACGTTAGTTGTTTTCAACGATTCAACTAATCTATAGTCGCTAACGACTGTAGTAAATATCTATAGTATGATATAGATGACTCTATGGGCTACTCTATCTATACATAGAGCGTATCATAGCTGATTAATTAATTAATAAATATGTTAGGACATTATCACACATCACTAGTTCCTTGGTAAGCTACGAGGCTTGTGTTACGGATACCAGATAGTCGATACACTATACGTATATAACTTTAAATACATACATACATATTATAAATATAAATATAAACACAACACACATGACTGGAGTCGAACAAGCTGCTACGAGTTGATTTGCACTTGCCTATTCTTATAATAAAATTATTTCTAATGGCAATCTTACAAACACAATATATGGGTCACTTACATATATTTAATAGCATTTAGTACATTGAGTGATGGGTTTCTGGAAGTACAAATCAAAACTTCTAGTATGGGATGAAATGCGAGTAATTAAATTGTAATAATAATAAGTAATAATAATAAATTGTATACAGTTAAGGTAACTATACTATATTTACACTGTTTCGTCTTTTTACTTTTTATTTCATTCTGAATTAGTGCTTGACTTCGTTTCACCTGATGGTCGCATTAATTCAGTAGCCACCTATTCACTCTTACTTCGAAGACACCCATATTGTAATCGGACGGAAACACTGACGCAGGCAGGTTGTTCGCGCTTCGTAGAGGAAGCTAGCAAATTTGAATGTCCCAAATTACAAAGATTCAT
The DNA here is from genome assembly GCA_905231865.2 of Boloria selene. Lineage (NCBI taxonomy): Eukaryota > Metazoa > Arthropoda > Insecta > Lepidoptera > Nymphalidae > Boloria > Boloria selene. The sequence continues at coordinate 3,861,136 of HG993156.1, forward strand.
GCCAACTTTTTCTGTATGCGTTTATGTATTATAAGCATAAAATATGTATTCTAAAACATTCGTCTTTGTGTAACTATGAGATTTGAGAGTAAGTTGTTTTTAAACATTTTTAACTATAAATAAATTAAGTAACTTTAAACTTTTGAACTTAAGAATTAGATCAGGAATAAAATATATTTGCAACATTTAGAAGCAAAGTCTCCTTATCGATGTTAGCGGTGAGTGGCAATAATTTTTATTGGTGCAGTTTAATAAAATATTTTAAAAGCGTTTTCGTGGGCTTATGATAGTTTATGATGTCATTTACAGTTTATATGTATACGATAACAATTTATATTACCTCAGTTATTGGTCGGATTTGGGGCAAAATCATCCGAATTGGCTGTATTGTGATTCGCACCATATTCTTTTGAAGTTTTATGAAAAACATTAATTTAATATCATATAATATGAACGATATTAAATAAACGTGTGAAATCAATATAAGATTTAGTTTGTTATTTTAAATCGTAAAACAATATATGTATATTACAATTGGCTACAGATATACTGAGGTAACCAATTCGATTTCCATCGACTATACCATACCTATAGGGTATACACTTTGCTTTCCTTGCAAATGTCAAAAATGCGGCATAAATAGCCCTATCTATCAATTACGTTAAGTTTGAAGTTTGATATTGTTGCAGTACCTTTGGGGATTGGGGATAACAGACTTGAGTACTTGATATTAATTTCAATGTTATATCTCCACGCATTTCTGAGAATCTGGCAGACAGATAGCCAATCAGAATAAAGGATAAGGAAGGATCTATACGGGTTATTATTATAGTATTACGGGTTTCCCTTCGAGTTTAGATTAAAGTTTGGAAGTTCCCAAAAAAATCCCACATCTTCCTTTGAACTTGACTTAAAATTGATCAATATGGAAATCAATATGGATATTTCATTTTGTCATTGTACATTAATATATTCAAACACTAAGTAACATTGATAGTAGATTTATAGAAGACGAATCCGAAATCTCAAAAACTTTCATTTAACTTATCAAACGTTGATAGATCGACTTATCAGTTTACTTGTGCTCGTCAGCTGGAGCCGAATCTCAGAAGGGTTGAAAGTTCGACAGCTCTTAAGATGGATTGTTAAGATGTTTACTAATTTGAAGGCAAAATAAAAAGTTTTCTGATTGTTTCGGCTGAAGATTGAAGACTTCACGCTGAAAATACATAATAATGTCAATATTCAAGTAGTTATACAAGTGACGAGTGTTAAACAATTGATTGGTTTTTTTATGATGTTATTTATATATTATTTTGTTTAATGTGTCAGGTCTTGAGTTATGTAGGGCTTTGGTTCAGGGTTCGATTCCCAAGTGAGGTCAAGTGTAGTTTTGAATATTTCTGTCAAGAAATTCTAGGTGACACCCCGGTTTTCGGGATGTTTTCAGAGTTTTTCACTTCTGTACCTCATTTAAGAATTTGTATTTTCCTCATATATACTGAACTAATAGGATATGAAATTATAAATATATTAATATCGGCAACCCCTTAACTTTTCGATTACAAAGTAAAGTAAGATTTGAAAAGTCCTCTTACTAATAAAATATAGTTTTTGCTCAAAATAAAATATGTTACACAGGGAAAGACACGGACTTCCATAACATTCTATTTCGATCCAGTACATGTACGTGTTTAGAGCAATTACAAGTTGTCAAACGCATGACGTCACGCGTCACAGCGCGTCATTGGGTAAACTAAAACGTGAAGCCTTTGTACAGAAAATGGAATATGGCATCCTTTTATTAATTTGTTTTCTATTTTTTAAAATAATTGTTATGTTTCGTAAATTCAAGAGACACACAAAGAGGCCAACCTTAATGTACGGTGTACCTTTCGGGATGCTGCCGGTACTTTTCTGATAACAGAGTGGATCGTGAGAGCAACTCCTTAGCTGCTGTCTGCAACGATAGACCTGCGTTAGGGGTCGTGATTGAATGCGGTCAGCCCACTGCCACTTCAGCTTGCTAATTCTTTGGGCTATGTAAGCAGTTCCAATATTTTAACTCAATATGGGGAAGTTAATAATCAAGCATTTGTGTAAATAATCAAGGGAGTCATTATATAACTATATTAGGCATGAGTTCACATTTTATTAATTTGTACATATATGTGTATACAGATATGAAAAATATAATATTTTAACCCCGTATTAGCTAAGAATACGTAACGGAATCCAGATTATGTAGCAGCAATTAGACACGCACCCCATTTCGCTACACCAGTCATGGTAGCCGTAGAAAAACCATAAATTACGTCTAAAACAAACTAACTACAAGCAAAATAAATGAATATTTCTATAAACCAATCTCCAATCTACAAAGGAAAGATCTACATTACACATTCAAGGTCTAGGAACGCCTAGGTGTAGGGTCACTGGGGCGCTACCATAAATACTAATAAATCCAACTCTTGACTTTGACAAATGAATGTGTTTGTAGCATTCGCGTTTTGTATAACAAGTCACAAATGCTAGACGTTTTTTTACTGGTTTTAATCACTTTTTATATATAGATAAAGATAATATTACTTAATACTTTCTTAGGTTTACGCGAATATTTGACATTATAAATGAAACTATCTTTTCGGATTTTGTCGCGGATTTATTATGATTTTTGGTTCCCGACGTTTCGAATGCTTTACAGCAATCATGGTCTCGGGAGAGGTCCCGTGAAAAATTACTATATACTATATTACTTCTGATGCTCTTAAGTCGATATCAACTAAATGTATGTATCAGTTCTATGGATTGCTTTCTTTTTGGCTGCTATAATTGTTATATGGTAATCCAAGTGTTTATGGAGAGAATGTTGAGTATTTCCTCTATATATGAGCTATAAATAATGATAATAGTGGGTGTAATTTCATAACAACATTGCAAATTCTATTAAACTGCATACTGGCTATATATTTTGTAAAAAACTGTAACAGCCAAACTTTCATCGTGTTATTATTTAGTGGAATGCTCTGCTATGTTATTGTAGCGTCTAACTCCTTTTAACATTGGAAAATGCATACCACCAGTTGGTAATGTGGGACTCACAGATATATTGACAGCTTTTAAAAATCTAATATTTCCTGAATTTTGGGACTTACTCTATAATATGAAACTCGAAAAGAACAACATTCACTACATGGTAGTTATGGCTCGCCGCTCTGCTCATCTACGTAAATTATTTCTCCTACATAGACAAAATTAAACACAATTTTTAATAAAGTTAAAAGAATATAGTTCCCGAGTTAAGTACAGTAAAAATACTTTTTGATTTAAAATATTAATACATATTATATAATAATGTAATTCATTTTTATTCAAAGAAATGTGTAGGTACTTGCCATTACTGCTATAAATGCAGGAAAATTTTCCTAAAGATGACGTTGGTTGTTTGCAAATAAATAAATGTATATGAAAAAATGCATATTATATTACTGACAAAATAAATAGGTGTTTCCGTACTAAGTCATTATTAATGAACGAAGCAAGTCTAGACTGTATTAGTCGTAACTACTTCAATTAGTCTAGGTTTTACTCGCTTCAGTTTATAACTTGGTAACGACCACTTGATAACGATCCAATGAAAAAAGGCGTGTTTATCTCACTCCTGAATTTAAAAATGGTCCGTCTAATTACACTTAATCCTTGTGAAAAGCTGAAAATAATTACTGAAATACAAAAAATATTTTACATTAAACAAAATGCTTTTTAGACACGTATTTATAATGAGAGTTTAAACCGTTTATGTTGTTATTAAACAAAAGTGCGTAAGTACTTGCTTTTACATGTAGATTAACTTTTAGTCGTAAAACCAAATCTCAAAAGGGTTTTAAATAGAAAATCTAATATTTATAAGTACAATTAATTTAAACTAAATATAAAAAAATAAATACTGTCTAAACACTGTCAGTTTAGCTAATATGGATTAGGAAGTTATGTACAATGTATATGTTCTCCATATAACGGCACGCTTGATTCAGTTTCTTGCTATGACTTGCTGTGCCAGCGGTCGCGGGTTCGAATCCCACTGGAGGCATTCATTTGTGTGATGAAGAACGAATGTTTGTACTCTAGTAATGTGTGTATATTTATAATATGTATATATTTATAATATGTATATATTTAAAGATATATATGTGTAGAGTAACAACTATCTGGTATCCATAACACAAGCCTCGTAGCTTACTACGGAACTAAATGGTATGTGTGTAAATGTTATTTATTTATTTATGTTTTTCCTCTGAGCAAAATGTATCATAACAGTAAAGCTGTAGGCAGTTCATTACATTATGTTCTTGCTTTCTATGTTTTTACATAAATTGCAAAATAAAATTACTGAACTGTAAGTTCGTCCGACCAAATGCGTATGACCTCTAAATAGGTCTTGCTAAAGTTTAGTAGCAATAAATCCGGGATTATATTTCAGACGGTCGGAAGGAAGGAACTCTTTAGGAAATCTCTATTAAGGTTTTTTCTTCGAGATTTTACGGTCTGGCCCTTAACTGATTACTGATTAGGTTTTTCGTACGGAGTAAATGTCTGATGCAGATTATGGGGAGTATGAACAGAGTACTTAATTTAGAACTAAGTTAATAATATGTGAAAGTAAATTAAATATTATCCAATATATAACAGATATCTTTATAAGAGGCAGTGGTAGCCCAGTGGTAATGTGCCTGTTTCGGAAACTGAGTAATGCGGGTTCAAATCCCGGGTTTCGCACCTCTGATATTTTCATGTGAGAATCATTTACAACTAAAATTATTAACACTAGTCTTACGGTGTAGGAAAACATTGTGAGGAAACCAACATATCTGAGAGAAAAGAGCAAGTGTAGTCCAACAGCCCGCACTTGAACAGCGTGCTGTTCTATGGCCTGATCCCCCATAATATTATACTTAAGTACCAAATTAAAATGTAGTATAATTCAAAAATTATTAAGTAGTACAAAAAATATTTAACATCAATAAGTATAGAAAACCAAACCATATAAAAACAAATATATATCAACATAAAACATGTAACAACGTGTCTATATAGACGTAATCCATGACTAAATTGGATAATTCCAGTAATATATTACCAAAACTAGACCACACGTCAGTGACGTATGCGACCAGTAAACAACGAAGTTAACAATAGTAATCAAATGAAATGAGTACATTATTTAAACACACCGTAATAATTTTCCATTTCCAATCATAAACAGGGCGAAATATCGTTAAAGCAATTCAGTACTTTGGCATGCTATCAATCGACTAGCCCAGGGGTTTCAAACTCGCAGGTCGCTCAAGGGCACGTGCGACCGACAGTTTTACAGCTCTGCCTAAAGTATTGCGCATTTGTTATTTTTATTCGCCACGCGCCATTGTAAGATTTTTTCAGCTTGATATCTTGTGTTTGGTCCGGAATGTTCGCGAATGTTCGCATTGCTTACTTTTTCTTATGGTTATTTTCTTTGTGTGGTTTCTGCTGTGTAATGGGGCTGTAATTAATAAACGTTTGTACCAGATTAATTCAATTCATTTATGTTATGAAAGTTTTTGATTAATATAGTATTTGTATGTGCATATTTTATATTGTTAACTATTGCTTTTCTTATATTTTTTGAGTAGTAAATACTGTGCCTTGTTTTTTTTAAATATGACTTAACTTAATTTCTAAGATATCAAAAATTATTTAAGCAATTTCTAGTAACTTTCAAACGAAACTGCTGCTAAGCCTTAGCCACACTAAAATCGGTGAAACTATTTTTTTCATGTATTCCACTGTATCATGTCACGGATGTTAATATATTTTAATAAATTACTCTGTGCATATAATTATAACTAAGTCAAATCTGTACATTACACGCATAATATACGAACCGCTAATCTATACTAATATTATAAAGCAGAAGAGTTTGTTTGTTTGTTTGGTTGAACGCGCTAATCTCAGGAACTAGTGGCCCAAATTAAAAAAATCTTTTTGTATTGGGTAGTCGCTTATCGGGGAAGGCTATAGGCTATATTGTATCACACTACGACCAATAGGAGCGGAGCATCAATAAAAAATGTTGCAAAATCGGGAAGGGCGGGCGTTAGTTCTGCGAGGTACCGTACCGCGCGACTTCGACAGAATTTGATTTTCAGTCTTTAGAACGCGTGCGAAGCCGCGAGAAATGCTAGTGCTAAAATAAAATTATTCACAAACTTCAAAAACAAATCTATACGAATAAATATTTAGAGGAAAAATCAAATGTCAGCTGTCATTATAATTGAAGAACTTGTTTATTTTTGTTTAAAAATAAAGTAAAATTTCGATTTAGGTAAAAGACCTTTTATAATGAGATGAAAAATTAGCTCAATCCGTGGGGTGGCGGACGCCATGTTTCAATTTGAGGGGTTACCCTTCATCACGGGAAATAAATTCTTTTACCTATATCTATCTGTGCGCCTACAGAGTTTAATGATATTTACAAATTGTGCTAATTTGTTAAAATTACTTATTACTTTTTCATTATATTGTATTTAATCTTTATTATTTTTATGTAATGTCAAGTTTTATGACAGTAAAAGTGCCATATTTTCAGATTTTAAAATGTTTTTGATAAATATAACAATAATAATTAAAGAGATAATCATGCCACCATAATTAATTATTGTCGAAAGATTTTGTTTCGTTATTGATAACTGTAAAGCTTGTTAAAAGTTACTATAAAAAAAGAAAATCAGTTGACAAACAGATCAGAAAACTATTTTTGTCTCTCCCAATTATATTATCTATAATACAAAATAGTATGTTACTGTACAAATTAATTTGAACAATCCAACAAACACGTTTTATAACCACGATTCTACCGCGGCTATGCTCGCTTAGCTTCGTGGTATATTATGTCCTTTAAACCCTTTTTCTTAGCATTGGAAAAAAATTTACGCTTCCCACTTGCATGTGGGATTCACCGGCAAAGTTAGTACTACCCACTAAAACATACACTAAAACGGAACCTACCCCGTCTAAATGGGGCGTTACAGACTCTATACCTTCTACAATCCTATAAGAAGAAAAATATCAATTATTATTTCGATTTATATATTTTAACAAATATTACTTAGATTTGTTTAATTAAAAAGCTTTAGTTAGCTTTAAGCTAACTGAAGCTTATTTAGAATTTTCCTCAACATTCACTATCGATTTTACATCCAACAACCGATATTAGTTTATACCTTTGAAGTGCCTCAGCAAATATTGACTAGCTACTGGCGACTGGTACATAGCTGTTTATATTATTACACTATGCCATCTATTCAGACCGCAGGCATTAATGAAATCTCAATGTAATTTCTCGTATAAATTGTACATTATTTGTAAATTGTAATATAAGTTATACATTTGATTCATTGAGAGGAAATTAACTTTATGAATGAATGAAAATATCCATTGTATATTAAAATGTCTGTTAAGTTAGTGGGTTCGATTTTTGTGTATGTCACAAGTAACGATGAATTAAAACGCATCTAGTTCTTCTAATTAATAGGTAATATACTTGATGTTTTTGACCTACTTGAATTATGCATAGATGAATTTTATTATACAATATTTTTTCCAGTTTTAGACCCAAATAGTAAATGTCTAACACTAGGCTATATGGTTCCAGTTCCATGCCTTTTAGCATGAAGGATTAACGAACATACACACGCACTTTCTCATTATAGTAGTCCGATATTTACTTATGTATGTACGTTCTATTAATGTAAGAATAGAATCGTGAATTAGGCACCGCCAGTAAGACATATCGCTGCTATCTTAAAAGATTTATAGTTTCACAAAATCCCTATGTAAAAACATTCCAGAGTAGAAAATTCCGTAGAACAGTTTGCCTAACAACCCTTATCATGTACATCACGTTACAGTCGTTTGAAAAAATACCAAAAAAACTCCTAGCAATTGTGTAAAATATAAATGATATTTCCACAATATTCTGCTAAACCGCCCACAAATATAGCATGATATATAGAAGCGAATTCAAGCTGGGTACGGAACCAATGCGCTGGCCTGTGAATGATTTATTCTACCCGTTTTATTCTTCATATCGCATTCCCTCTGTGAGAAAAACGCGAAATCGTTTGAGGGTTTCTTCACATTAGCTATCAAATTACATACCCTTATTAAGGATAGTTGATTTATATGATATATAATATTATGTAGGTACCTATATAGTATTCATTTTCATGGATTCTTGGTTGGACTATACAGTTAAATCTTTAGCTTTATGTCGGGTCTATTGGGTATTTTTATGAAGAAATTCTCAAATGTATCATGTTATATGAAAACTTATGTTTTGGTAACTGATCTTTTACTATAAGCACAATATATTTTAGCAAATAGTAAAGATTTATTGTAATTTACCACTTAGATTTGATTTACGATTTCCTTTTTAGTTAATAAATCTATACATAAATAAAATTAGATTGTCTGTTTTTAGTTACAAATTTACGGGCTTTCACTAAGTGCATACGAAAGTATACATACGATACTAGCAACGAAAAACATATTTTTAAAATTTTTGTCTTTCTGTCTGTCTGTCTGATTATTCCGGGTAATTTTTGGAACGGCTGGAGTGATTTTGACGGGACTTCCACTCACAGATAGTTATTTTTTTAGGAATTTATTGTAGGAATTTTATTTATTTTAACTAGTGGAACTTGTGGCTTCGCTCGCGCTATATCGCTAGTGAAATACGTGAAATAAGTGCAATAATTACTTGTGAATATAACACTTATTTTGCGGATTGATTTAATGGCGAACGATTTTTATCTATTTATTTCAGATTTAAGATTATTCAACATTGTGAAACGTCCCTCAGCCTTACAAGGCACGAACGTGGGAAATACAGGATTGTAGATACGGTGATATTAATTATTTGCGCTCCCGAATAGAACACCGATTTTATTTATTCTATTATCATGTTACAAACAGACGAAATATAAAAGGAACTTTTATGTTTTTACAAAATACATTCGACATTTTGTATTTCGTATTTTCCAAACCAATGTACTGTAAAAATATACTGTAAAATGAAAATTTTACTCAGAAATACTATGTTTAATTTATTAATGTTTGTGAATAGCCTGCCTTTACGTTACTTTGCTCTGTATAGAATGAAAAAGATCGTAGCAATCAGAAGGAGTAACAAACTTACACACATATATTTTATAACCTTGCCTATATACAATAATCTTATTACGCATTATATATTATATAATTAATATTTTTCTAATAAAATTTGACAAAATTTAAATACAAATCATAATATAATAATCATTAATATAAAATACAATATTATTAATATCATTTAAAAAGTCGTTCATTACTTTTACATGCATCGTCAACTTATTTATTTAGTCTGAAATAAATAGAGGGATATTAAATAGCGTACGACACAGTCAATATATTATTTACTATAAGTAAAAGTTCACGTCAATCTTTTTCTTCATGAAGGATCCCACAAACATATTTTCGTATTTGTAATATTACTACAGATTAATTAATGAAGCTTGTTAAGTAACTTTTATGAACTTAATTATTTTCTTTCAATTATCGTTTTCATTTATTTCAAACAAACTGTAGATTCTATAAATATTTTTTATAAATATCTGTGGCTTTTTCCAATTCTAATAGCAGCAGTTCCAATTCTAATACACCTTGTATTAATGAAAATGTTATAAAATAATAATATTTTTATACAACGTTATCACATAAGAATGAGTAACGCGTGAACGTCAGCTTTCACAAAAAAAACAATTCCTCGCTCGACAGCGTTGAACGATTTCCCGCCAAGTCTCCTGTCAACTGTCAACATGCGCCATATTGCATTTAAATTCACGTAATATTATGTATAATATGGTAATGATTTCGTTTACATTACAAAAATAGAGAAATGCGGTTTGCGAAGAAATAAATACATATTTTTAGTGTTTAGGTATTAAGTTGCAAACACTGGAGAGCATCCAAGCAAGTCAAAAGGTAAGTAATAAGATTATCTTCCATATTATGAAAAAATGAAAATAATAATATATATTACATATCAACCTATAATGAAAAAAACATCATAATATAATAAAATTCTAACATGGTCGTATTCTGTACATTTAATATTTTTTTGGAAAATTTAATTGGATAATTATGATACAGAGATTGAATCGATTTTGACGCAGTTTGTAGTGACCCTACTTTTTTGTTCCAGCGGTTGCGGGTTCGAGTCCCGCTGGGGGAATTCTTTTGTTAAACTCAGATGTTTGTACTCGAGTCATGGGTGTTTATATTTATATATTATGTAGTATATCTACAGCTGTCTAGTATCCGCAACACAAGCTTCCTTCGTAGCTTACCACGGAACTTTACTGCAAGAAAATTTCTCATATCTATGAAAACTATACTACCAGATAAAACATATCTAGGGACAAACCCGAGCGGAACGAGAGAGAATTATTAAAATAAATATAAATACTAAGTTTGACATGGTCAAAGTTCAAACATCCCAAGTGGTAAATCTCCTTTTCGCTTCAAAACATACGCATTTAGTGTAATAAAATATTATGTTGGCAGGTCAGAAAGTGAGTTAGGTATCAAATTAAGCTACTAAATGATGCGTGGCGTAGTAAGGTTAGCCGTTAGTTCTTAGATCCTACGACATCCCATTAAGACGGGGAAGGTTCTATTGCCCTCATAATATCTATGCCGGGCTGATATATTCTGTTTTAATATTAGTAAATATTAATGAGGACATTGCATTAAATTAGAGACGATTGACCGTTGCTACGAGTATAACTGCTACTGTACAAAGAAATTAATAAAATATACTGACTACTTAATTTTTCTTACCTATAAATATTATAGTGGGCAGTGGTAGCCCAGCGGTAAAGCGCTCGCTCGGATAACCGAGTGATGCGGATTCAAATCCGGGTCTCGCACCTCTAGCATTTTTAAGTGCGAATCATTCCTAGCACTTGTCTTACGGTGAAGGAAAACATTGTGAGGAAACCTGCATGTCTAAAAAACCTAGCAAGTTTTCAAAAGACATGTGAAGTCCGCCAACAAGCACTAGGCCAGCGAGGTAGACTATGGCCTGGTCTCCCCCCGTACTGAGGGATGCCCGTTATCGGTAGTGGGACGTTAAAAAGGGACTGCAGACATAAATTTTATCCTAAAAAGGATAAAAGATTAAGTCCAAAATATATAAAAAATGTCATCAATTAGGAACCTAGTATAAAACTGCTTCCATTAGAAACAAACATCTTATCATATTTCACAGATGACAGATACCCAGTAATTATACATCCAGGCTTCATTCCACGAATTTTGCTTGAAAATTAATGTCTAAGTCCTTACTTCATTGATTTAAAATCGAAAACGGCTTGGCAAATTTCCCAGATGCTAACGATTGCAATGATAACCAAAACAAGTTTGGTTGACCAGTTTAAGAAGACCTCTTAAACCAAACCATATTATCCCAATGTATGGATCTATTTTACACGACAATAATGGCGAAGGGTCTTTGTGGCTGGTTTGCGACGGCCACCCGCGACGACCTCACAGCATGTAAGTAACAAAGCCAAAAGAGACGTTCGCAATGAAAGTAATCAGATTCTTGCAATTTAACTTCTTACGATATGACGTAACTACTCTACTCGAAATTAAGATAATAATGACATTCTATAGTCATAGTAGTGTTAGCCCAGTGGTAACGCGCTCGCTTGGATAACCAAGTGAAGCGGGTTCAAATCCGGGTCACGCAACTTTGATGTTTTTAAGTGCGAATCATTTCTTTCATGATTACCGCTTCTCTTAAGGTGAAGGAAAACACCGTGAGGGAACCTGCATGTCTGAGAAAATTTGCAAGTTTTCGAAATAAAATAAATATATATATACAACTCGGTTTTTTCTATTTCAAATATATGTACATCTAGAATACAGTCAGTATTTCTGGAAAGCTAAAAATATAATCGAAAATGGTATCAAAATGCAAGTGCATTGGTGTCAACTATCGAGCTGGGTCATGCCATCTAACGACCACCGGCAGTCACGATACTTGCAATATTATAACAAGGAATATGGTTACACTTAATGTATGCTTAAATACGTATAAATATAATTATAATATTTATACGTAACGTAAAATTGTAACTAATTCGAATTTGTAAATCGTATATTTTTTTTGGAAGATCTTAGCCATTATTACTCACATAGAGGCAGAATCAGATACGACACGTTTGGCACAGTTTGTAGTGACCCTACTTTCTTGCGCTAGCGGTCGCGGGTTCGAGTCCCGCTGGGGGCATTAATTTGTTAAACTCGGATGTTTGTACTCCAGTCATGGGTGTTTATATTTTCGTATTTAAACTTATATATGTAGTATATCAACCATCTGGTATCCGTAACACAAGCTTCCTTCGTAGCCTACACGTTATTAGATGGCGCTGTGTGTAATAACGTCCCAACATATTAATTTATTTATCTATATTTTATATATCTGTATATCTGTCTGTGACCACATCACGAGATAGATTTTAATTTGTAGTTTACTCACAGACTTACAGACTGACTTTTAATTTTGATAATGTAAAAATGACGATTCGAATGAGCTTGTAAAAGTCTATTTGAATAAAGAATATTTTGATTTGATTTGATTTGATTTAATGAAAAGTATGATAATAGCTGGTTATCTGGGTGAATATATAGGATACTTTTTACCTCTACTCCTCCTTGAATGTGATTATACCATAGTTTATAATTGTAGTGCGTATTAAGTAGCAGTTATCATCATCATCATCATCATCATCAGCCCTTTTTAATGTCCCACTGCTGGGCACGGGCCTCCCTCTATACGACGGGGATCAGGCCATAGTCCACCGCGCTGACTTGTGCGTGTTGGCGGACTTCACATGCCTTTCGAAAACTTGCTAGGTTTTCTTATAGGTATATTGAATTCAAAAGAATAAGTTTGAACTTTATAGTGTACTATATAAAATAAATAAATAATAAGATAGAGAGAAAATAGTTTAATTATTTCTAAAAAAGCAATATTAGTAAGCTCAAATAGGTATGTGAATAAGAAAAGATTATCTCGAGTATTGCACCGTATCGATATCGAGTATTCCACTTGACTTCTAGGGACATGGAACGAATTTATTGAATTTTTAATTCAGTAACTGGACTGCTGCGGGGTTAACACTTAATAAAACATGTACTACGTGCCTGGTGCTACCTACATGTTTATGTCCGATCGAAGATATTTAATAATAGGTATGTGTTCTTCGAATCGATGTAGGGTGTGACATTTTTATTTTCTCTTTTTAATGACACTTGCATTACTTGGACTTGTTTAGTTATATCTAAATATATTTTTGTTTGGATTTTTAATGCACTTGAACGAATGAATGTCTTGTGAAAATCAAAACATATTCTTGTAGGAAAAACGATCTACAAAAATAGTCTGAGATGATTCGAGGTTAAAGATCAACCTTAAATCGTAAAGGATAACTTTGACTACTTCTTCAGGAATTCTATTGAAACGTAGTTCTTAATATTTTGCATTACCTTATAGTCAAATGCTAATACGGCACTTGAATTTTTTTCGAGAATCATCAAGTTTTTCAAGTCATTATTCAGATAAAGTAAAGTTTCGAGTTTTTTGAAATTCAGTATATGAAAATCGTTTTTTTACGATTGTTAACATTTGTAAAAATTTTATTATTTATGTTTTACCAATAATTACCTGAAATTGTTTGGGACCCTAGAAAGAAATTTTTTTTCCGAAAATTGGGGATAAAAACAATCATCATTCATTCCAGCAGTCCATCTATTCTAACTTTTTAAGTGTACCTAGGCACGCTTATATACACCATGTCAATTCGTGCAGTAGCATATATTCACACCATTTTGATTTTCAAGATTATTGGCCTTTGCTTTACGGAAATAATTCATTTTAAAGAAACTCTACTTTCTGAGAACAAGTAGAAGTCCGCAATTACCTAGAGTTGTAAACCATTTTTGATTTTAACTTCTTATCCCACACCCAGTAGTGGGATGTTAGAAGGGTTGAATACATACGTCTATTCATCAAGGTAAAAATTTAATAAATGCTGTACATAGATAAAAGCTATCGATATAATCAACTGAACAATTTTGTATTGAAAACACCGGCTTCGAATCTACTTTTAAATAGAATTTAAATAAATCTTACATGTGCGAAGGCTTGTTACTGCCTCATTAGGATGCAGTGCGGACCGAGGCGTTGTTTTACGATTACAATACAGCCGCACTAAGCTACAATGATTTTTATAAGGTTTTAAAGGGATGTGGCTGAGCTTGGGAAAATAAAATACTTATAGTTCTGTTATTAATTTTGTTTATATATAATAATGTGGATAAAAATGACTAATAAAATAGTTAAAAGTATTACATCTAAATATATATTATATGATGTACTTTTGTGTATATACGTTTAAGTGTTTGAAATACATATATTTATTCATACTATAAATATTTATGCATATTTAACGTATATCAATTCTTCAAAGGTAAAAAACACAATCAAGGGTCCTGACATTATAATTTACTTAATTTTAAAACCTAATCTTACTAATTTCTTAGTAAAATCTAATCTAAGTCTGTGAAAAGTCACGAATATTGCGATTAAGTAAACTGAACAAAAATTAAGATTTTCTGTCTGTTTTATCCAGCTAATCTCAGAAACAATAGGATCCATTTTTGTGGAATTATCACAGGTAAATAGATGATGTTATAAATATTGACTAAGGCATATTTTTTTTGAAAAAGAATGAAGGTTTCATGTTTAAAAATTAAAAACATGAAATTTTAGAACGAAATTTGCGTATCTAGGGACGCACCCGAGTGAAGTGAAGGTTGGTAATATCAGTCTAGATACTCAGCTTTATAATATAAGTCTAATTAGATAAAAAACTTAAAGTTTTAAACAAAAAATGTAAAGTAAATTTTGCTTTCAGACGTGGTTATTTCAAATAGAGCTTTTATACATAAATTTAATTATCTAAATGTGTTGTGTATATTACACAAGGTTTTCTTCATATTATGTTCTTTATTTTATGATAAAATGTATGAAAATTTGACCTACACAAAATAAATTTGATGGGACATTAGCACACAGTACCATCTAAATCCAATAAGCTACCAGGTTTGTATTATGAGTACCAGATAATCGATACTCTACACAGATCATCATCATCATCAGCCCTTTTTAAAATCGATCTGCTGGTCACGGGCCTCCCTTCAATACAAGGATCAGGCCATAGTCCAACGCACTGGCCTAGTGCGTGTTGGCGGACTTCATATGGCTTTCGAAAACTTGCTAGGTTTTCTCAGACATGCAGGTTTCCTCACGATGTTTACCGTAAGACAAGTGGTAATCATGATAGAAATGATTCGCACATGAAAATATCAGACATGCGAGACCTGGATTTGAAATCAAATCCAAGCATTACCGCCTACCATCTACTCTAAACATATTGTACTTTAAATATATGCACATTATAAATATAAACACCTATGACTGGAGTGCAAACATTCGTGCTTATGACAAAAATGCTCCTAGCGATACTCGAACCCGCGACCGTTGGCACAGCAAATAGAGTTTAATTATAGATTACGAAACCAAATATAAATAAAATTACACAGTTTTAGCCTCAATGTTTATTAAACCATAATCGTCTTTTCATATCTGGATCTAATAAATTCTTAACCCACTTCTAAATTAGAAGTGCTAAGAAACACTGTCCTGAATACCTGATATTTGTTTAAACGTTATTTCGTTATATAGTACAAGGTGTTCTAAGTACTCATATGTAGTGTTGATCGACCTTCTTTGTTTAGATAGTGGGTATAGGGTACTTATATAAGCCCGCACTTTTGCTTTTTATAAGATCTAACTTTGTGTAAACGGCTTTAACGATTTGGATAAAATTTTGCATTTTCTAATAAAATAAAAGTATGTTGTAAGTTACTCCCTATAACATTAGCTATCTGAGAGTGAAAGTCTCGTCAAAATCGGTTTAGCCGTTTCAGAGATTAGCCGGAATAAACAGACAAAAAAAAATGATTTTCTGATGTAAGTACCTTATTATATACTTTTAATATGCATTTAGTGAAAAGATGGCAATTTGTAATTAAATACAAATACTTCAATATTATTTATATGTACCTACTGATAAAATAGATCTAAGGAATTTAATCGATCATGAAGAACATCACTATTCAGAACAGGTATTAAGTCATTAGTGCAACACTAGCTGGTTTTAGTGTTACTATGAGCTCTTAAAAATACCAATAAAATTATGCATCGCTCGGGTTTCTTATAGCCCGTTATAAACAATCGTACCCTAATGAGATAGATTTAATGACTAAACTTTAAAAACATGACTTTGTAACAATTCTTTGTGAGAAGTACAAAAATGTATAATAAAGGCAAAATTAGAATTTATAAATGCAGTTTGTACGTTTGTTACAACTTCTCCTAATATATAAATAGAGTATGATCGAGAATAACATTTATTCTACTGCTATGCATTCACACAGAACCGTCGCATTTGTAAATAGTGTCAAACATCACTAATTAGTCTGAAAGTGACCCAAAAGTGAGTAAAATTAAAAAAATAGATATACTCGTATGGTTTCCTTGATTTTTTAAGAGCAATCGTAGAACTATGGCGTATATTATTTTTACTCATATAAAACTACTTTGTTATGCAAAATTACTTAACTAATTACCATTAACCTTATGCTAAAGCAGATCGGATCATGCTAGCACAAGCCTTGTACGAATTGGTCTCTATAACCTGGTTACCAGGGACCCCGGGACGAACCCGAGCGAAGCGAGGTTGAGTCACTAGTTATAGTAAATAATATGTTAGTAAAGTTGTTAACATTACCACACAGCACCATTTAGTTCCATGGCAAGCTTGTGTTGCGGATACCAGATAGCTGATTACACTGAGTCCGATTTTATAGAACGTTTTCGTTATTTTTATACCCAGAAACCCTTAAAAACCAGTTAAAATCGATATACGAAATACGAGTTGTATCGGCATATCACGAATGATAATATAGACAGATCTCGGTCAAGCTTTTATGATTGAACTCTGACATATATTTCCACTATACACTTTACCTTAACTAATTGGGACCTATTCAACCAAAGTGTTGATTAGATTAATATTAATGAAAGCTCTCTTGAATACAGACCATTTATTTATGTAATATATTTAAAATTACACAATCCCTGCAATAGACAGGCTAGTAATAATTAGGCAAAGTCAAAACTATTTTTCCACTCTATCTAAACTTATACTTATAGTAGTAGCTCAAATGATTTTTAATGTCAAAAAATTGAACAGTTACTTTTTTATATGTAGGTACATAGATAGAAAAAAACAAAACCATTTAGTACTCTTTTGTACTTAGTTTTTAACCGATTGTTTTTAGTTTAGTGGTTAATAACTAAACTTAGTTAACGTCGGGATCTAAATCGGAATGGTCGAATAACAACCAAAAATTTTTTATATAAAATTAAAAAAAAATATCAATAGATTTCTTATACGTATAGGATGGATGGAAATTTCAGAATACGAAATGTGACATAATGTAGTCTTACCCTAACAATTCTAGCCAGACGATTTCAATTACAGCTACGGGGTTGGTCACTGTGGAAAGAACTTTTTATTTAACTTTGTTTTGCTCAACCACAACTAACTTGAATGTTAAATGTTTTATTTTGCTTCATTTTATTAGTAAATAAAGATTTCATGTTTTGCCACATGTAAAAATATAGATATTAATAAGAAATACTTTAGTAGCTTCATTTGAATATTATAATACCTAGGTATTTTTATATATTAAAGGTTCTTTAAGCTGATATGTTTTTTATATAACTACTTATTATTTATTGTTGTTAACATTCTAGATACATAATATAAGTAAATTGCCAAAAGTTATGTACTAAGCTAGACTCGATCCCGTAACCTGCTCTTTATGGTTCTTTCTATCCCGTTACATTAAAAATGTTCTCTTAACTCTGTGCAAAACATTACTTAACACATCTAATCCATTCTAAAGTAAATTATAAGTATGTATAACGATAAGTTTACTAATATAGCAGTGTGAAGTATTTTTTATTTTATATATAAAAGCTATTGCCACTTAAACGTATCATTTAGGTAATTTAGTACAGGAGAGTGTCTGCGGGATGTCAGTATACGTTTCGTTCAAGAAAAGTGTGGGGACGAAGTATTGATATATTTTCTCACTACCCTGCGGTAAGTCGCTACCTCACTTCGCTCGGGCACGATCTATTGTTAATAATTGTACATTAATGTATATATTTCATCCATATCTGATAGTATATTCACTAGATTGTGATCGCGGTTTTGCTCGCGTAGTGAGACTGGGACGAAAAGTCAATACCCTATGGTACCTTTGGGTATCCTTGGTCTATCCCCGGTTGCAAGCTATGTTATTGTCAAAATTCATCAAAACCAGTTTAGTCAGAGTTACTTTTACAATTATTATGATTTTTTAAATAGGTACGTTACATAAGGTATTGCCAACAATTGCTAAGCGAGTTTAAGTCTACTACTATAGTATGAGAAGAACAAATATATTATTCTATTTTAAAAGGAAACAAAACTCAGCTATTTAGATAGGCTAAGAATATTTCTATTCTAAAATATTCAACATACGGTTTGCTGTAGAAAGTGGAATGATGACGAAGTACATTCAGAAAGTGTTTTGGCTGTTGAATTGGCAAAGACATTGCCTTGTCCTGGGTAATTCAGTCTGCTTCCTTGGCAATTTTACAACACATTGTTTTACACGACTTGACTAGGCAATTGTTTCTATACGTGTATATAAAGATTTGAATAATATTCCATTGTTTTTTACAGACTTATACTCGCTAGCTAGAATAGTAATTTTAAGGGTTGCTTTAACGTAAGTTTTGATAGTAATTCAATCTAATAATGGTATTTTTTATTTAAGTAGAGTTTATTATGGGTCTGCATAAAGCTATATAAGTTTTTTCCTTAGCCAGTTAGCCAGAAAAATATTTTTTAATTCATCTTAAATGCGTTTTTACATATACGTTGTATGTAGGTATTTACCCTTTTTAACGTCCTACTGAGCCTTGGGTGATGTATGAAGATTATCTCAAGCAGATTTTCTCACGATGTGATTCTAAATCATTTCAACATGATCACGGTGACAATGATGGCAATGATTTCACAAAATACCGGAGGTGTTAGAATTGGGATTTGAACCCGCTGCACTTACTGTGCTACAAAATTGTGCATACTTAATGCCATTGCTCAATTATTATTATTAAATAAAAACCAAGTCAAAAAGTTTCATTTACTAAGAAACAAACCAAATCTAATTTTTTAACTTGAGATTGACATTTAACATAAGCTCCACTCAAACTAGATAGTTATTGGGAATATCCATATAATTATTTGAATGTAGAACCATTTATGTACGGAACCCGAAAAACAACAGATAATAAAAACAGCATACTCTCTAAAGCTACGAGTACATGTACTAAGCACGGTACTCAGCAAATATTCCGCAAATGTAGCCAATGATTGGCTAAAAGATTTCTCGTTTAAAAACGAGGACAAAATATAACAGTTTTTCTTTGCGCTATTTTTCCCAGCAAATGGATTGTTGCTGGCTTTTGCGTCGAGGGGAAACTTTATTACTGTATACTTTAGTACTTCTTATTTTAAATGGTGGAAATACATTCAAGTTTTACATCGATAATAGTTATTTAATGCGATAGGTACTATGCTAATGGAGCTATCATGGTGTAAGACACTAATACTTGGAAAGGTGTGTAAGGTGTATTATATGGGGTGGACTTTTTTTTATTACAAAAATTAACTGTTGGTGCATCCAGGATGTCGTTGGGCAATCTCACCGAAATTAGGCATATTCGTAGAATAGTACATAAACTCAAGTGCATTTCCTTCGACAGTATGACCTAGTAGAGTTCTCTCAAGTTCTCCAATTTCCCAAGTTTGAGCTGTTCCTGAGAATTTCTTGAACAGAAAACTACTTCAAATGAAAACCATAATGAAACTCTCTATTTTTCAAACTAATTTTATTTTTTCTGTTCTTTACAACTTCACACAACATGTTATCTAAAGTATGTAATTTTTGATTCGATGATACACATTCACAAGCGAATATTTGCGAAATAGGACAATTTCATACTAAAATTGTTATAAGACTGCATCATGACGTATCTTTTACTAAAATCTGCATAGAAACAATAAGCTGGTAAACTACAGCTCCATGAGTAACAAGCGCTGGATAAATGAAACAATGCTGGTATCGGCATTGTTATCCGCACATCCGCACAATGCTCACTATGAAACATTTAAACCTTCATATTTAGAGGATTTTACGTGGAAAAGCTATCTAGCCATTTCAGATTACAATATTTTATGTTATTATTCATTATTTTGATTATTTACTAGATATTTACAGTGTTTTACGCTTTTTCTTGAGATCCAATTCCCATAGACACGTACATATATTTAAACGATACCTTGACTTGGTACCGTGATAGTTTGAAGACTTGGTGATAGGTTCTGCTTTTAATTTTTCTTTCAGTTCGCCTGACTGTCTTTTACCTCATCACGGTCCAGTATATTGATGTCTATCATATAAGTCGGACGTATATAATATTTTTTTATTCCGAAAACATATCTAAGAAGATACAGTTATATGTTCTTAACATACTTTATTACTAATTATTACTGGACTTGAAAAATATAAATTTATACACTTCACAAGGGACGAGGTGAGAAAAGCTTTTCTTCATAGAAATACGTTAAAATGATAAAGTTACTAGCTTAAGTGGTATAAAGTTGCAACAGTGTATGCCAATAAAGTACGTGTCGTGTTTCATTGACACATTGAGACTATAATACATCGCAGAGCCTTTTAAAATGGATTTTTATTAATAGTAATAAAATTGTTTTATTTACTTAAGGGATAAAAGGGTTAAAATATTTGTTTGCTTATATAACAGCCCCAATTGTATTCGGAGTAATATTATAAACATGAAAATAGGGCTGTGGGTTTAATATTAGAACTTAAGCCACTGAATAGATTTCATTGAAAAAGATTTTGAAGACAGAGACGGTGCTAGCTTAGTGGTAATGATTCTCTAGGAAAACCGAGTGAAAAGGATTCAAAGCAACTCTAATAGAAACTAGCAAAAACTTCTTCATTGATGATTACGTAATAACTAATACATAATACGTAAGAACTAAGAAGTCCGCCAAGTCACACTTGTATAGAATGGTGGCCTAAAGGGAGGTGGGCAGTCCCAGCAGTGGGACTGAATATAATACATCAGTAAAAACAGATTTCAATAAAAATGTATCAATAAAAAGCCTATATTTCTTATTTAAATAGGTACTACCACTGAATAACATAGACATTATTTTTTATGTACATACATAAGTGAAGTTTATTTTATGTTATATAGATATTTCAGAGTTCAAGTTCCACATACAAAGTACTAAAGAAATCGTACATCTTTATACAAAGGGTGGGAATATACGTATCACGGAAATATGAAGACTCCTTTCATGGGCTCAGGCCCCTTCAATGTGAAGAATTTAGACCATACTTCAACTTGGTGGCAAAGCGACAGACTTCACATGTCACTCGAAAACTTTCCTTACAGTTTTTTCACGATATTCACTAAAAGTCATAATTATGTTAAAAATGATACGCCCATGACAATATCAGAGATCTTTGTAAGAATTTGAATGAAATTCAGTACTTACGCTACTGTAAGGTATAGGTGCCTAGTAGAGCGGAACGAAAGGCTTGAACGAAGCAAGGATAAAACACTAGCTTTTCCTACATATACATGTTTATTAGTTTTTTAGTTTATATACATACATATGATGTCCTCTCCACCGATTACGGTCACGGCGGCCAATCTCATTGAGACTAGCCATCTGCGCGGGAGATATTATAGTGTACGAGTGTACGCGCAAATATAAGTGTACTCTCTGTTCCTTATCACTCTCATAATGTGAGACGAGTGCACGACACGATCAGTGAGAGTTAAGGCGCAGGACCAACGGCTTTACGTGCTCTCTGAGGTACGGGGGTGACACATCCGCTGAGGCTTACGAAACAGAAAGACTCAATAACTAAACTTGGCCCGACCCAGGAATTGAACCCTGGACTTCAGGGTGTTCATGCTAGCCAGTACTCCACCAAAGCCACATATACATATAGAACAATATTAACGCTCACGGTTAAAAGGTAGTACCACAAAGTCTGTACATATATTTCAACAAAAGCAAAACGCGCAAAGGGTTTCATGACACAACACAATGCGCCGCATCGTGAAAGCTTCTACTACACATTAGTAGTGTGCTAATTCTCTCTAATGTGTTCTACGTACATACTTTCTGCTGTCACTTTTGTTTTTATTTCGGAAAATTATGATTTCTTTATGTAAGTTTTGGAACAGAAAGTTTGTTATTATTTTTATTTCTATAGATCAGTTCCTTAGTCCACTTATAAACAACTCTTACAAGAACTGAATACAAGAAATATAAAACAAAATGTGGAGGAATTTGCGTTTGAAATAATGAACCACTATCGCAACATATTTTTTTATTTTAAAATTAACATTACTATTATAACAATAAAATGCTTTGATGAAACAAAAAATCAAATCTTATTGATTAATACAATAAACTTATATTTCATCATCAGTTTGAATAAAGTTTAATGTCCAGTCCTAATTAACATATTTTTTTTAATATTTAGAACAAAACCCTATGTGCCTTGTTCTAAGTCACGAATAAAGGTACAATTTCCAAATCACTTAAGCTAAATACATAGGCACTTTCGTTAGCTATCTACTCCAATAGTCTAGAGCTGTGTCAAACAAATGAAAATTAACATGTCTAGAACTTTATCCAAAAATGACACTTCTTTAAGAAAAGAAATTAAAAACTTAAATAGTGCTCTCTTTTGAGATAGGGTATCATTGTTATAAGATCTGTCTTCTTCTGAATAGTGTTTTTCCATAACTTACATCCCAAAATATTGTTTTTCGATTTTAAAGTTTTTTTTAAAAGTTTGCACACTTTTTTCACCATTTTTAAGCCTTTCTTTTTCTTGCCGTGCCGGCAACAACAACAAATCCAAATTTTCAATCAAAGATTCTAAGTACTAGATGATCGGCTTGATTTACTTTATATTTTCATTTAGTGTATAGTTTTGTAGTTCATATTTTAATAATTTAATTGATTTTTCATTTTTGCTTTTCGCCAGGTCTGACTCACCGTCTGTGACATAAATAAATATCGTGGACGTGGGCGGCAATCGAACTAATGGTCGGTCTTCTAAATAGAAATTTATTTTTAAACAATTATTAAAACTAATGAATGACATTTTTTTATCTAATTACTTTTACATTTTATAAAAATATTTTAACTAAGTTTGACGTATAGGTATCTTATCTCAACGATGATGGGAGGTCGTGGATTCTGTTCTCTTCTATAGGTTTCTTTACAGCGCCTTGTAAACTACTAAGACGCCAAACTAAATTCACTTAGAATATATCTTTAAACATATCCAATTACAAAAAAAATGTTTTATACTTATATATTTACATAAATTATATTTTCATACTTAACCTCTTAACCACTTTCCACTTAGTTAATATACTGCCTCATCCAATCAAGTAGAACTAAACTTACACAAATCAAAACTCGATAATTACTTGCATGAAATATCAGATGTTCTCAAACTGCGAGTAATCAGATCTAATGCAGTGTAAACTATCAGTAAAGTCATCAATAACTTTCAAGTGGCACCTGGTTTTGCGATCGCAAGTTTGACTGGCGGTGCGCCGCGGAAGCTTCAATAATACCTTCTTCTAGTATCCGTACCGTGGTACACAGATTAGGTTAGTTCAGTTAAACAAAAGTTTTACACCATCAGACTATCTTTTCGGATTTTGTACTTTGTAGCGGGAAGGGTCCCTCCCGTGACCATGACTGCTGTAACGCATTCGTAACGTCGTAAACCAAAAATCTAAATAAATCCGCAACAAAATCCGAATATAGTTCAATTTATGATTTCAAATATTCGCGTAAACCTAAGAAAGTATTACTCATCAACTTAAAGGCAGTGGTAGCCCACGGCAAATTGGTAACGCTCTAGTGGTACGCTTGATTAACCAACTGCGGATTCTAATCCCAACATTCATTTTGACATTTTTGAATGAATCATTTATATGATATGATTTCCTTCAAAATGACAATACATAAATATACACTTTACTAATGTAGTCGTGAAAGTTCATAATCATATGTATAACGGCTGGTTATTGATGAAATTTAGTACAATAATGTGCTTATTATGAGCTGGAGAAGCACATAGCCTATTAATTATGTCAGTAGTTTTTTTAAAGTAGGTCAGATACCCCTTGCTTTTTTAAGTACGCTTGCGCGTAGAAAATAGTAATTATTTTCTGCCTTTAGGTACCTGATACATATATAAGCAGATGAAAAATAAATAGAATTATTTCATTTAAAACAATATTATTGTTTTTTTTTAATTGTAACTTACATATTATATTAGTCTGTGTCACTACTGAAATTTCCATTAGTTGCTACGTAACCCATTCATTAGTCTACGTAAAGTGGCAATACAACACGCAAATAAACATCAGTTTCTAATTGTAAATCCAGAAATACCGGTTCGTCTGAACAGCACAAAACATTCCCTAATAGTTTATTTAATTTGTTTAAAACTTTATCTTACATAGGTATTTATATATACAATGCTTAATATTGTACTACAGACTTACCTTTGCTTCGTTCGGGTTCATCCCTGCATGTGATTTGACATGATAATTATTACAAAATAAAGAAAGTATTTCATATTGATTTCCTATTAATAAATTACTATATATTTTATTATAATTCATTACATATTCACTACTTATTCTATCACATGCATTAGTATGATTTTCTCAAAAATTAGATATTTCCCCGCAGTAAAAATTATTCTATATGTTGACAACACGACAACGGTGATTTTCCTGTGATGCGATTATAGACAGACAGACAAAAACAACCGATATCGATAATATAGGCTACTTAATAAGATCCACTAAAAATGTTTCATTGACAAATTCGACTCCGAATTTTATTTTATCGTATAAGTATTATAAATGTAGAAATATCGCGACTTTTTCCGCATGTAAAAGGAAAGAGACTAAATGAATTATAAACGAAAAGAGGGAAACTTCACTCGGTAGTTTTCAAATGATAAGAAGTTTTTGATTTAACAAATATCATTCACTTAAATATAAATAGTTGTTACTCAAATTAATGATAATTTCATGTAAGTAGTCTTATGCATAGAAATTTTATACGACCTTTTATATACTTCATGGAGACTTAACGATAGAAAAGCTCTCTCGTTTTCTGATTAGAGTTTCCAGTCTATTTAAACTGGAATATTACACTATTTTAAAAGAAACTATATTTTTTCAGCGAAAATTTAAATAATACATACATAGAATGTTTTTAACACCCCGTTCGAACCAGATAAATCCACTTTGAAGAAATGAAAAAAATATTTGAATAAATTTCATATTGTTACGTTACTTTGCTCTTAAAGTAAATCCTAAGGCTTGTCTTTAAAAGCAGATAATCCAATAACTTTCACTTATGCCTTAAAGAAATCATCTATC
The DNA here is from genome assembly GCA_905231865.2 of Boloria selene. Classification (NCBI taxonomy): domain Eukaryota; kingdom Metazoa; phylum Arthropoda; class Insecta; order Lepidoptera; family Nymphalidae; genus Boloria; species Boloria selene. The sequence continues at coordinate 3,887,006 of HG993156.1, forward strand.
AATCTAGTAAATCGAGTATTTACTCATAGAAAAGGCAAGTCAATGGTCATATTTATAGTTACATTAAACCAACCTTCTATTTATCAACCCATGATAAACCCCCGAACCGTACATGGTCATCCCTTACCACAAATTAAAGTATCCACTATAACGTACAAAATACAACCTCTTGCGTCCTACGACATCAATGTTTTACTCTTTGTTGTTCCCTAAATAATGACGGTGAGTTCTTCGCACCCCATTAGACGGCTATAGGAGCCTTCTATTTCCCCCATAATTAAAGGCAAATGATGTAACGGAACCCTTCAGTCGCGAATTGAAATGAAACACAAAACAGTCTGCACTCTGCCTTATTGCTATATACAGTGTGTTTAGGAAAGATAACAAGCTGGTTTTGTGACTAGTGTTTGCCCTTGAATTTGCTTGCACGGTATGTCCAAGAAAATAAATGAGTATTAGATATGTCTTCAAAATGTTTACAATATAATTATTAAATTAAAAATTTTAGTTAAAATAATGAAGAAATTGTAATGCGAATATATCGCAAACGATACCATTCATCCACAATACTTATTAATAATAGTAGGTCTAAATATACGATTTCAACATAAAATATAACAAACATACCAATATCATCCATTATAATAGCTATTTTTATCCTTACCATAGAGAGTTTTGTAAACAATAACAGGAAATAGGTCCAGTATTTTTGCGATATTTAAACATTCTGTATTCGTCTATCACACACAGAGTAGGCGATGCATGCCTTGTGGCTTTGTTGTGCTTTTAAAAAAGGCATCGCGAGAACAATGCCGCGTTCAGGTAGGTATATGTACCGTCTCAGACTGAATATTTGGAATACACGAGTGGAAAATGTATAGAACCTTCATTTTTAACGACACGTTTGGATCAGTTTGTAGTACCCTACTTGCTGCGCCAGCGGTTGCGGGTTCGAGTTTTTTTTTTTATGGTAAAAAGGGGGCAAACGGGCAGGAGGTTCACCTGATGGGAAGTGATCACCTCCGCCCATGGACATCTGCAAGCCAGGCTTGCAGACGCGTTGCCGGCCTTTCAGGAAAGGGAGGGATGGAGGAGGGAGGGGGGAACGAAGGCGGAGGATGAAGGGAAGAGGGAGGGGGGAAGGAGAGTGGGCCTCCCGGACTCTCACTCACCGGACGAAACGCGACAGCATAGCTGCCACTTCACGCCGGTGTTCTGTGAGAGAGTGGTACTAATAAACTATACGGGGCGTGCCGGCCCATTCGGTTGCTACCCGAAGGTAACAAGCATGGCACTACCACTAAAAAAAGTTCCGCTTGGGATATTCATTTGTTGAGCACAAATTTTTGTACTCCTGTCATAGGTATTTATATTCATAATATGTGTGTTTTTAAAGTTATATATGTGTATTGTGCCAACTATCTGGTACCTACAATAAGTTAGTACTACACACTAAAACCCAACGGCTCTTACCCGTCTTAATGTGGCGTCTCAGGAACGCTTGTGCATGCAACTACGACGCCCCGACGGTATTTTATTTACGTTTTTAATATATAAAAGTATGAAAAAATATTAAAATTGAATGACAAATGGAATGGCTAGATCATTTTTACCGACGTATGTAGCTAAAACAATCTCTCATCACGAACTAAACGCTGATTGTAGTCCCGCCTCTGTTACCGGTAACTGCGTACGGACTGTATCCAAAATGATAATGCATACATAATTGAAAAGAAAAACATTTGTAAATGTTAGCTTTTGGTTCACAATAGTTATTATAAATATTTTATTGAATTGTAATATGTGTTGGATGTAAGCTGAACTTTATTTTAAAATTTCTCTTTATGTTATATTCGCAATTCTTTCGTTCGTTTTTGAAAGACTTTTGCGGTATTACTTTATATTATGTTAAGTCCACCAACTCGCACTTGGCCAAAGTGCGAGTTGGTGGCCAAAGTGGGCATGAAAGAAGTTGAACACATTTGTAACTTTAAATGTACACTGACTCAATACTCACAAAGTCACTAAAAATAATAATCTCCCATAAGGCTCTAGTGTTGGTTTTTTTGGAACATTATCCAACTAGATTTAAACCATATTTATACATAAAAGATACGTAGTTGTTTCTAAAACTTATATAAAAATTTCACCTTTAGATAACATTCTCCATATTTGAAATAGGGCATTATAGGGCATTTTTAACTTTAGGAGAATATCGTATTTCTGAGAAATCTATACTAAAAGTTAAATGTATCCAGGAACGAACCCGAGCAAAGCTAGGACGAATCACTAGTATCCTATAAGTTATACCAGCCTGTCTTCATTAAGTCGGAACCAAACCAAATTAGAAGTATACATAAGAAGTTTATTTATTCGTGTATCCAATATTTAATCAGTATTTACCAAATAATAGGCTTAGTTAATAAAATATTACTGTACAATATCGCATTTTCCAATAATATACCGAGCAGAGGAAAATATGATGGAAATAAAAGAAACAGTAATCAGTGAACATTTATTATTTACGGCTTACGTTTATCGATCACATTGCAGGTCAATATTGACTGACACCCAACAACTTTTGCCACTCATGCGGAAAGCTAAATACGTAGCTTGTGAATTTTTTATACATATTTATATATTGATTTTATTTAAATAACCTATCAAATCATATATTGTAGCCTATGTGTTATTCTGATGTATAAGCTGTATGTATATATGTAGATGATGTATTGTAAACTGTCATTAAAATCCATTCAGTAGTTTTTACGTGAAAGAGTAACAAAAATCCAACCATCCATCCATGCTTACTAACTTTCGCGTTTTAATATTAGTATAGACATTATATCGCTCATGTGAAACTTAGGTTAGAAAAAGTACTTGCTTCTAAAATTCAAAGTAAGCATTCCAAACTTAATCCGGACACCGCTGCAGGATTACTCACGTATTCAACCACCTACTGACGGCTGGCCTTATGAGGCAGACCACAACAGGTTTCTCGGTTCTCTCTTTTGTCAGAGAAGTACCAGGACTCAGGAGCAACCTACATGGCACATCACCCATCGAAATGAACCACCTCCCAATGCGTTTCTTAGCTTTACGTGTTAAAGTGTGGTGTGTACAGAGGGCAAGACTAACGAAGCGAAAGTCATAAATGATAATTATTTATTAGTTCACTTATTTATTATAGAGTAGTTACTACTTTCTACAGTTCTCTTCGCATAGAAATGAGGCAAGCACAAAGAAAGTTTATTTTCTTACAAATTATTCTTTGATCTTAAAAACGTAACAAACAGACAGATTTACTTGCACATGAATGATATGAGTATAAACATTTTAAGCATTTGAACTAAAATTAATAATATATAAGCAGTAGTAGATCATCACAAAGAAATGGAGCCATAAAAACACATCAGCAAAACAAACTTTATTTTTTCCTTTAAACTATACAGGTTTCTTAACACAAGCTACAACAATTAATATAATTTCCACGACCATTAGCAAAACTTCTTAAGAAAAGAAAACTTGTTTGAAATTCAAAAAACGGATGTAAGGGAGAGCAAAATAGCCGCCCAAGAGAATAAATTTCTCAACAAATCCAAACTCTTGTCAACAAACAAGTGAGCGACAAAACAAAAGATTTATACAGGAAGTTTTCTTACTTAGAATTAGTTGTTCCGCTCTTAAATTAAAACTGGAGCTGCCATATGTTCTATTTGGATGATTAATTTTTAATTATTACAATATTTTTAAAGAAATGTGGATTTTAGAACAAAACATGGCTTCTGTGTATTACTGCAAGGTTTTTGAGGATTCGATTCCCGAAAGGAGGAAAAATGACCACTATTAAATAACAAGCTTTTCAATTGTTTTATTTATAGGTTTTCCGAAATTAGATATCATCCCGCAGTTAAAAGTATCCTATCAGTTATCTTCATATAAAAATTTATCAAAATCTGTTCATTCATTGAAGCAAAGCGAAACTGGTTTTCTCGTAATAAGGCCAGACAGCACAGACGGACAGACATACAGTCAGGCAAACATACAAACATTCTTCTTACGATACGATATTCGGTGCAATATAATAATAATATAAGTTCTACCAAAAAATATTTAATATACTTATTTGACTCGGTTAGAATTTTACTATATGTAAAGATACAATAATAGAGAAGTTATTCAAGCAAACATCAAAACCAAAACATTCCCAAAAGCTAACAATGGACATAACGTCTGTTTATTTCGAAATTACTCTCCTTTGTCGAACTACAAACAATATCAATATTGTTGTCATAATTGTATGAAATTACGATATACTTTACGAATGGAATTGTCCGCTTCCGTTTAAAGTTATATTCCCTTGGAGTGTGTAAGCATAAGACGAAATTGTCTTGAACGTTAATTTAATTTATTACTACTGACGACATCGTCCTGCTCCGATGTCAATAAATTTTATGATTTTAAAGCTCAGTTTCTTTCTGATTCATTATTTATTCACATTATCAGCGTTAAGCATATTCTTGCACATCATACCATTTGTTTTGTAATAATTAAATTTATAAACTAATATAACAAATCAATGTCTACACATAATGTTCTCCGATCGATTCCGGCCATGGCGGTCAATCTCATTGAGACTAGCCAACTGCGCAGGTATTATAGTGCACGAGTGTACGCCCTGACAAAATTGCACTCTCCGTTCCTATCACTCTCATACTCCGGTGGAAAGACTGCTCGACAGGACCAGTGAGAGCTAAGGAGCAGGACGGACGGCTTTACGTGCTCATCGAGGCACAGGGTGTCATTAAGGCTTACTAAACAGAAATACTCTAACTAAACTTGGCCCGACCCGGAACTTGAACCCAGAACCTCTAGATATGTGGCCGTATATACCACCAGTATAACAGGTGGTTGTGTAATGTAACAAGCTATAAAAGCCAGTATTACCCACTAAAACCCTACAAAACATTGTTGTCTTAAGTCTACATTGCCTAATTACTTTCACAATGTCAACATTTTACATATTTTACTGTCATCAGTTCCGGAGGTCAGATGGCGTTCGCCAAAGCGGATATGAGTCAATTTGAAGGCGCCGTCTTGAAATATCTAGTTAAATGTTATTACTTAGAAGTCATCAATACATGGACAATTTTAGATTTAGTCTTTGCAATTTAGTAAAGAAACTATAAGTTGTATTGAAATTACTTAAATACAACACATTTGAGAAAATTCAGTCATACCAAAATATTTTTCAAACGGAATAAGTTGTTTTTTATATTTTTTTCGAAGTAATTCGTACTAAGTATAAATAATATACATAACCTCAAATTTTAACTAAACAGGAAAAGCCTTATTTGTATTTGCACAGACGTTGAACTTAATAAGACCAATTGCAACTGACATTTAATATGTTTCATAATAAACAAAACGCTAAACTTTAACAATAAAAATGAACTAGCGAAACTTACATGGAAATCTAATGTTTTAGTTTTTATTTATGTCGAAAAAAATGAAGGATTCCTTACATACATAACATTTTATTTTCCTAATGAGCTTACATATATCAATTTCATATACGAGTACAGTTCGCGTCACGTAAAAAGAACGCTGGAAGAAAGTGGTGGGGGGTGTGTTTGCGCATTGGTACATTCGCATACGAAATTCCTAAGCCTATTCTTTTATTTTTGAACTAGCCTTTCGCTCACGAAGTATATTGATTATTGGTAGGTACAATGAAAAATATATTAGATAGAATGACATTAAATAGAATTCTATTAAGTAATAAAATATGTTTGAATCAGTGGATAATGTTTAATCTACTTACAAAAAATTAAATTAATTCGTTTAATATATATTTTTTTAATTATTCACTGCATTATTATCAGACTCTCTCTTTATAAAACAATATAGGACAAAAATATTTTTTCTCTATTTTTTATATAAAATCATTTCGTAATTAATAACTTTTGTGTGCGCGATGGTATTTTAAACTGACAAACCAATAGCGAGCCGAAAAGCATGCGACGCGTGCATTACCGCCCCGCACCCCGCGTCTTACCACCAAATTGGCCGATAAATCGCCTCTGCGCAATTTGACAGCCAGCGTTCTTTTTACATGACGCGAATTATATATACATCTCTTGATATAAAAAGACACATACTTATGACAGATTTCCGAGATTCGATTCTTTCTATTTTAAAATAAATTCTTAAAGTAATAAGAAATAGACTAAAAAACCATGTAAAAAATAAATTTTCTTGATAAATGAAATTGAAACGCATTAAAACTTATTAAATTAAGATTAGTCTGCAGTTACCTTAAAATAATACTACTTATAACCCTCCTAATATTAGGGAATATACTAAAAGGTCCTTAAATCAAGGATACCAGGTTGAGAAATGCTGAACGATGTAATCGTATAAAGTGCTTTTGCTTCCAAGCTGTTGTCTGCGTTAATCTTCTATTAAGCACACATTTGAATGTCTGCCAAAACTGTGAATCTCAAGGCCAAGAGGGAAAATATATCAAGTATGAAATATATGTGAGATTTTCGATTAAATGATACGGAAAATGAATGTTAAGATGATAGAAAATACAATTTATATGTAAGTTCTTTATGTGACCAGCTTTTTTTGAAGTCTTACCAGGCGCGAAATAGCGGACTTCACTTCATGTCTTTTAAAAAAAATGTTAGGTTATCAGACTTGTTACTTCGCCATAGATTAAGTGATAATTATGGTATAAATGGTTATGGTATAACGCACATGAAAACTAACAACAAATTATTCAATGGACTAGCAACTCCCAAATTCGGAATACCTATAGAAATTCATTTATATTCTAAGACTGGACACTAATCGAGAAAATAGTCCGTACCACTGTCAATGATCTAATTATACAACCTTGTACGTAACATAACTTTACATAACGTATAACATAACTTTTACTACCATGTACTACTGTAATATTTTAAATATTTAAACATATGAAAAAGCTATTAGAGTCGTTCAATACGATGTGTAGCTTTAAAGTTGACAATGTTTTGAATTCATATTTAATACAATTCATTGAAGCAAAGCGAAACTTATACTTAACCTATACCTTATACCTTACATAAAAAATTGTCAGAGAATAAAAATATAAATACCTGTAAAAAGTTATTTTACATAATATATAAAAAAACGTACGTTACGTGACCAAGCATCGAATCGCCACTTCACGCCGCGTTTATCAATCTACTAATACTCACGTCTTCTAAAAGCAATGAAGAGGACATAGTGACGTCATCAATCGAGTTAAATGGCAAGGGACGTGTGCAGATAGCCGATAGAGTGTTACTTTTGATGTTTGGTCTCACTGTCGAAGTTATTTTAACATTAAAAAAAATGAAAAATATATTGTAAATATACTACAAGTTTTAAATAACATTGTTATAAATATTTAACTTTTTCATTTTTTTTATTGTATAGTAGCAACTTACTCTCGCATCGCTTGGGGTTTTCTGTAGGTACTTAAATGAACGTTTTTGAACGGGACTCTAATTATTTTTATAAATAAAAGTAGTCGTTAATTATAACATCAGTTATCTGTTTGTGGAAAGCCCCTTCAAAATCGGTTCATCCGTTTTGGAGATTAACCGGAATAAAAAGATACCGCCGACCCTCACTTTGCCAGCGTGGCGGACAATAACCTGATGCCCATCGTATTGAATGAAGCCCTGTGCCCAGCAGTGGGACGTTAAAAGGGCGTATATAGTCTTATTACTTTCCTTGTAATCGCTTTAAGACGCACCCTACACCACTCTGGCCTACATATGCGCCCGCAAGCTAGACGTGTTGAATATGAATACGAGAGCAATGAGCGGAAAAATTCAGCGGCCACTGAAGCTCCATCTACAAATGCAGCCTTGGGATATTCTAAAGCTTCTTCACACCTTTCCATTGAATTTCATTTGAAAAATAAGCTTTTTTAAATAATATTATGATATTTATTTATCTAATCATCATTATGATTGTTTTAGCAATTGTTTTCTTAATAATCATTCTTGTAGAAGATACCCAGTACTATACTATTCTATTTCTACTAGAACAAAGCAATACTTTTAAAAATCATAAAGCTCTCTTTCTCAAAAAAAGCTTAGCTTTAATTTAGATTTATTTTAGCTAAAATAAATTAGCAGTTATAAAACGCAATTAGATTAGATATTTATGCAATCTATACAGATAAATATAATTGAAGTGTATATTTGTATTTGTAACATCAATACAACAGCTTTTTGTTTCCACTTTGAAATGGCTGAGCAGATTTTGGTAGGACTTTAACTGGCATTTAGCAAATGTTATAAGGTCTTAAGAACAAAAAATTAAAACGTATTCGTACCTGACGAGCGAAGCCAGGTTGAGTAGAGTTATAATACTATTTAAACTTTTCTTACGTCGTACCAATTAAATTTGAATAACTTACCAAGACACAAACTTATAATTTTATATGTACAAACTACATATTATTTTAAATATATTTCGGAGCTAAGTTTTTGAGCAATAAATTAAGTAGGTTTTAATTAATAAGAATTCTTGTTTTAATTCTTAACCTCCAGCGTTAAGTAATAGAATGAATAAAAAAAACAAAAACTAGATATCTTTAATGCAAAAAACACTAATGTAAATAAAAGTAACTAAAAATGCACTCTCAATCATACATTTAGAGCAATTTCCTCCAATATTTTCACATTGTAAGATAGATTTAAGAAAATGGATTGCAAGGTAAGTATTTTTAAACCATAAAGGCCATTTAAAACTATCAAAAGACGAACATTGATTTACGTTGGCCCATTGAACTGGTAATTGCACACTCGGTTAAAACGCTATCTCCCAACGAAATTGCCGAAGAAAACGAAGAGTGCCCGATAAGAATTCCTTTACAAAAATGCTCTTTTTACTTAAAATCACAAAACGGACTATTTCGCTACTTACTCCTATAAAAGGTCCTTTGAGCTTTGTACTTCCTATGCCTAATGGCATATGAGGCAATACTTAATATCGCTTATATTTTCTATACGAATGAGATCAAAAAATTCTTTTCATATTTATTCGCTTAGTATATTTGGCTGGAATTGATAAATTAAGTGTATTATCTTTGTAAATTATGAAGTAATGTAGCTAAAAGACTGTTTTTGTTTCATTTTAAATCATCTTCCAAAAAGAAAGAGGTTGTATGTCCCGTATAATCAAGATAGAAACTCTTTTCCAGAAGACTGAAGGAATCGGATAGATTGAAGTGACTTAGATTTACCTTTCTTTTGTATTTTTCTTTAGCTCTTTATTTTTCTTTATCAGATTTGCTATAATCATCGAAACTCTTTAAAAGTCATAGTACGTGATAGTACTTATAAATTATTAAGTGATTAGTGACATTATTGAGTATTATATAATATAATATATATTTCCTAGAAATCTTTAAGTAAAACAAAAGTTCACTACGCGAATAAACTAACCTAAGTCCTAATTCTATTTACATCACAACGAGAGAAGTCCGAAATCTAGTGACTCCATAAAACTTATAAACTATTAGCATTTTGCTTTTAGCATTCACTTACATTGTAGGAACCTCAGAAATATCAATTTATCAAGCAATAGGTTCTGGGCAGACGGGTCAAATTAGATTCAAATCGGGAGACGACGCGTCTCTTATTATCTATATAGAAACTAAATTACTGTCTGCCGATGGAAATGATACCTTCTATGTATAAAAGAGGACTTGAAGTACGAATTTATATTGAATTGCTTTTGGAATATCAATATCAAATTCTACATCATCTACCTACACATTATATTCTGAATAAATCGAATATATACGTTTAATAGCTTTTGGAAAATCTTATTAATACAGAGCCGAATGTAAAGCTCTTGAATTTTTGTCTGTCTGTCTATATATATAGAATTTACTATATAGAAAACTACTTGGCAACTGCGAGAAAATATAATATTTTATTTTTATTGTAAATAAGCTATCATTATTTAAAAATATCCTAATAATACTAGATACCATAATATATAAACTATCTTTTGAGCGTGTCTTTTTGTATATTGAATGCATGTATGTATGTATGTAAATGTCCTAAAGAACGAGAAAGGAGCCATTTTCTCTATGGTCGCTGTATGATATCGGCTCTAACTATAAGGCCGCCTATGAAAGTAAGTAGTATTTCTGCTTAATTTATTTCTACAATGTAGTGTAAATAATGTAGTGCGATAAAAAATAAAAAATATTTTCATTTTGTTCATATATATGAAAAAAAAAGAATTGTTTTCGGACGCAAGTTTCATAGCATTAAGCGAAATTAATTATATTTTTACTGAAAATGTAAAAATACATTCAATTTCTATATTATTTTCGATTTATTACAAATGACAACGTAAGGATTAATGTTCGCACGACATGCGATTAGCTTTATTAAAATAGACTGCCCGAGACTTCACTCGTATATATTTATTTTTATATTGAGTTTTCTTTTGTTTGTGTATTACGTATGTCAATGAGACGTTTGTCTCAGTTTACTCAGTTTAGTTTTAGGTACTTGTTGTGCCAGGGGTCGCGAGTTCGAGTTCCGATGGTGGCATTCATAAAATTGTGAGATGAACATCCTGACTCCAGTCATGCGTGTTTATATTTATAATATTTATGGATTTAACATTATACATGTTCACTATATCAGATTTGAACCTATAACCTCTAACTAGTGCTGTTTGTATACATCTATTGCTACAACCATTAAGAAAATTATTAAAACTAAAGATTTATAATATCTTAATTTCTTTTGAACATTACTAATATGATGAAGTATGCCCATACCTTCAATATTTGTATAAAAAGAGTGGCATTTTGACTGCACTGGGTTGGTGGGCGGTTCTTTTTGTTGCAACCGCATTTCGAGCATATCTACACTGCCAGATTATGTCAGATACTTTGAATTAAAGCTATAGTGTAAATGTTTGTGATTCTGTTCATATGGTGCAGGGAATATTTGAATTTTATTTTATTAACCGATTTGGAATAAAGAGGTTCTCGATTCAGTTATATTTTTTGGTTATTAGGTGTATACAAGTTATATGTGGGTCGTAAATTGATTTATTATTTAATAAAGGGAAAACACTTCTAAGAAAAGGGATTTTCTTAATTTATGATTTTATCATTATTGGCTAAGTTTATTTTAATAGATTTTTTTTACTATAGATTTACCTATATTTTGACAGTTGAAGCAAAAATCTTTTGGCCCTAGAACTAGTAATTATTTAAAGTTTTGCAATATTTGGTTGAATGACACTGGTAGCCAAATGGTAACGCGCTTGCTTGGATAACCAAGCGATGCGGGTTCAAATCTGGGTCTCGCACCTCTGATATTTTCATGTGCGAATCATTTCTACCATGATTACCACTTGTCTAACGGTGAAGGAAAACATCGTGAGGAAACCTGCACTTCTGAGAGTATCTAGCAAGTTCCAAAGACATGTGAAGTCCCGTACTTGTCCAAAAGTCATGTGAAGTCCGCCAACCCGCACTTTTCGAGCGTGGTGTGGACTATAGGATCCCCTCGTATTGAAGCGAGGCCCGTGCTCAGCAGTGGGACGTTGACGTAGATTTGGCTGGACAAATAAGATTTTGATGGGATTTACTAATAGCTGAGGTTTTTTTAACAAAGAATTAAGAATCTGCTTAAAAGAAATAAAACGTACCTACGGAAGAACCTGAGCGAAGTAAGGACGAGTCACTAGTTCAAAGGGTAAAGTGAAACATTTTTTTATATATTAATCCATGTATTAAAGAAAACATTTAATTATAGAAAAAATAAGAAGGTTGAAAGTAAAATTTTAATACATAAATGTCTAAATCTTAATTTAATTAACTATTTTTATTCGTATCCTTTCATCGTAAAGAATGTAACAAGTAAACAAAAAGCTTTTATTTCAACCCTCCATATAAAATGTAACGCCACCAAAAACATGCATTCGACGCATTCAGAAGGACAACAATTTATATAAAACCATATAAGAATTCTAACTATGGTTCTCCATTGGATATTTTCTTGACATAATACTGAGCTTTTAATTTGAGCTCGATTAATAAACATTTAGTCAAGATTGTATTGATAGGGTGAGCCGACTGACTGTTTTGGCGCAACAAAATATATGTCTGGTCTTTCTCCAAGGGGGGTAACAGGTTCGGTTCGTGTGCATGGTAAATATTTTTATAGGCTTTATAGATCGTTCCTCATTATCATTTCGTTTATAATACAGAGCTGTGTTTTGAGCTTCCTATCATAGTCTTGTAAAATATAATTTAACAAAACAAAAAATACATGAAGCATCTATGAATTTTACTACCTAATGAAAATGACTGAGAGACCTACTGAGAGTCTCGTAAAAGCTGGATGATATTATTATACAAATTACCTTGTATTAATATAGCTTGCTATGCCAGTGGCCAACATCACTACATAGTATAAAAGAAAGTCGCTTTCTCTGTCCCTATATCTCTTTGTACGCTTAAATCTTTAAAACTACGGAACGGATTTTGATGTGGTTTTTTTAATAGATAGAGTGATTTAAGAGAAAGGTTTATATGCATAACTAGTGGATACCGCGGCTTTGCCTGTGCTAAATCTAGGAAAAAGCCCAAGCGAAGCGAGGGCGAGTCGCTAGTTTAAATATAATCGTCTCATAAAATATCTTTCATACTATTTTTTTAATAAATCTAAGGCTCAAAAAGGCTCTTTAAAAAAATTAAAATCGGTGGAGAACCAGGGGAAAAAATGTAGTGACTTATTTCATATTTTTCTTATACTATGCATATATAGATGTACTAAATCAATATTATGCAGTAAAAAGTAGTCTCTACCACTCTTCAGTCCATAAAATTTATCTTAGCAATAAATCGCATTGATTAGTTACTCAGATTATCTGTGAAAGAAAGTCAAAACAAGTTCGTTAAATTGCTGATATGCCTACTAATTATTACCTTTGATTCGCTCGGGTACGTCACTAGGTATGTACGTTAGAAATAATAATTCAAGTCCAATAGATACGATGGATATTATAAATTAAGTATCTTTTCTAATATTGTAGCTTTATATTTTTGTTTTCCGACGTTTTAAATGCTTATGAATCGTCACAAAATCAAAAAAGATTTGCTTTATAATGTCAAGTATTCGCATAAAAGAAATTATTATTAAAAAATGATAAATGGACAAGATCAGCATTTTTGAACAAAAAAATTACAGGCTATTCTTTCGATTAATTTTAAATTTAAATCGAAAATTAAAATTCCCATAATTTAAAATTTAAATTATGGGATTGATTTTTCTCAAAACTCATATATCAATAAAGTTATGACAAACAAAGTTATTACAAAACTTGTATTTTTAGAAAACGATCAAAAATATAGTAAAGGTTAAAAATATAAAAGAATTATTTGTTAACTTATAAAATTTAATATACGATAAATGTTTATTAATATTAGAATGTATATTCTAGTATACCATAAGTTTTACCATCAATTTCACATACAGTGCGTAATTAAAATTATATGCTAGCAGAGTATTAACGTAATTGTGTTATCCTATTATTGAGAGTCGCGCGTAACAGATCGGTAATGGTTGGGCGAAGATGCACGATGTTTGGATGTGGCTGTTATTTGAATAAAAATATATATATTTTCTATAAATAATGAAAGAAAATTCAGTACATCTCCTCCATCATTTTTTAATTTACTAGCTTTTGTCTTTTGTAGGCTCATTTTTTTAATTTGAATTGCACTATACATGTTTTTATTTTAAACTATAAAGTATAATAGGGTCATATTTTTATTTTAATTTTTTTTATTTATTATTCTAAAAGTTTACTATTACTACTACTTTATTACTAGTACTTAGTTTTTTTAATAAATGTAACATTGTAAAGCTCTCTGATTCATGTAATGTTACGTACACAATTCATTATATAATATATATTATATTATTATTATTAAATATATTATATTGATATTATATACAATTTTGTGATAATTTAAAATTAAATATTTTATGTAATATTAAATAATTTTATCTATTTAATTATACTGTAGTCTAAAGTATTATCTATATGACATTTGCGAAGCAATTACTCATCTAGTGCTCACTCACTGCTATGGTCTTTAAATCCGTAAACAAAAACATGTTTCGCGTATATTTTTATCATAACTCTTAAATTTGCATACATGTTCAAACTCCATTTATTTTTTACGATCCGAATCATAAAATGTATTATATTTTAATATCCTTTAATAAAAGAAATAATTTTAAGTCTTGATTTAAATAAAGTATGTTTAAAGATTATTTTGACCGACTTCAGAAAAAAAGGATAAACAATAAAAGGAATAAGAGAGAAAAATGTTTGTTATTAACGCAATATCTACGCCATTTAGTAGGTCTATATATGTTTCCTTTATATATAATTCTATTTTTATTAGTATTTTTAGTCAGTAAATTAATTTTACGATAAAAAATTCGAATTGATTAGAATATTGCTGTATATCTTATATTTTACCTCCTAGTTCTATCTCTAAATGAGAAAAATGCGCTTTGGCTACCTTAAAATCAAGTAATTAAATATTTTCTTACGCTAAAAACCTTAACTTTTAAAATTATTATAATAATATTGAAATTATTTATAAAAAATTAGGAACATATCAATTTTTCTTAGCTCTCAATCCACGGAGTCCGCTGCGGTGTCCCGATTCGTCACATTCTCATTATTTATTACAGCAACATAAATTGATGTACCTGCAAATTATCTGCCAAAGGACTAAAAGAATGATGGATTCGAGCTTGTATCAAAGACATAGTGACTTTAGTGTTAGTCATCTCGGTATTCAGTGAACTTCCTTAAAGTTTTTGAATGGACCTTTTTTTAATCACTGTAATTGGCCACCTTTTTTTTTCAACAAATTAAGCGTGCGTTGTGGTCATACATTGTCTTTATTGTGAAGTCACGAATTCGAGTCCCGTTTGTGACAAATATTTAAATTAATGTATGATGATTTGATTATCGATTTTTTATATATAACAGTAATTCACCAACAGTATTCACCAACTTAAAAAAAAAGTTTTGTAATAACTGCTTCGGCATAGGTATATAGGTACAGGTAAAACTGAAGCGTGAATTGTATAAGAAAAATAATTTTCAACATTTTTGTCTGTTTGTCGTTTGGCTTGGCATATTTTACGGGACTTTCACTACAGCAATTTTTATAAGGATTAATTTAGGCTACTTTTATTATTACAAAAAGAAATATGGTTTCACCCAAAAGAAGTATTACATCTGTTAAATAATACTTCAATAGGAATCGAACCTATAACCTCTGCCGATCTGCTCAAAAACAATTTTTTCATAAATAAACCAAACACTTTGTATTAAAAACCTATGCAAATCAGGACCAATTTAGGAAAACTAATTCCGAATGTGTCTCGAGTCTTCAAAAGCTTAGCGGCTAACGAATGCCAAACAGAGGCTGACTTTGACGCCCAAAAAAGTGGTATCTTCTCAATTAGAAGAAGTTTTCGGTCGCAATGTTTATTCATCGAGTACAAAAATGTAACAGGTTAGACGTCCCCTGCCGTGAGATGGTCGACTCGCGTGATACGTTACCAATAAATAAAATTAAATAAAAAATAATTAGTATTTTAAACAACGCGTTATGTTTCGAAAACACGATACACTGTTGTGGTGTTAAATTGCAGTTTTCTTTAATTTTATAGCCTATTGACATGTAAGGGTTTCTGTTGAATCTGTCCGAGATTTATTCGGCCTAATTAAATATTGCATCGGGACTTTGGCTTGTTAACGGATTATGGATTCCGTTTCGTTAATTAATGTGATATGTGTTTGCAAATTGTATTATTTGTTGTTTTCGAAGCGTGAGTGAAATAAGTAATGGAATAAACTTGTGTGTATTAAATACAATTTATGGTATAATGGCCTCTAAATATTTTATTTTCTCACGTTAAAACTTAGTGTGCTTATTTAAGTTCATTTGATTTCATGAAATCTATGAACTTACAGTCGTCATAGCTTTCTATTTTTGTAATTTCTATGCATAAAGCTTTACATTATTAAAATAAAGTACTAATTATGAGCTTCTAAATATCTAAAATGTAGATTTTAGATAAGCTTTACCTTCTTTCCGAACCGTTACGGCCTGGCAACCTTCAAGAAGAGAGCGTATTCCTGAAAGGCCGGCAACGCATTTGCAAGCCTACATAAATACGATACATAAAAGCGAAAGGTCACTCACTAATCACGAAATATAACCGTTCAATTTGGCGAGGAGGTAGTTTTTAGTTAGTAGACGACCGCTATGAACGGATTGCGGAAGTCCAAGTGCTCTGGCTAGTTTGTAGGAAAGTGCTTCATTTTTATGTTACAAACTTTAATTTTCAAACTTTACATTTGGCAGGGAGAACCTAGGGATGAACCCGAGCGAAGTAAGGGTGAGTCGCTAGTATACATGAATATATGTATGTCTGTATGATTTTACTCTGACTTTACTTTTCCATGCTAATCTGTAACATTGCACATACTGATAATTTCAATCACACCCAACTTAGCTTGATTTAGCTTAGACACTTGCTAATGAGTAAGCGCTATCGCAATGAGAATCGCGTCCATGAGAAGTAGGGAGAGGCTTTGTTCATATAGCTCGTAATGACAGGCTATGCCTATATAAGTAAAGGCAGTTGTAGTTTATTGGTTACGTGATCGCTTGGGGATCTAAGTGAAGCGGGTTCAAATCTCAGGTCTTACACCTCCGATGTTTTCATGTGCAAAACATTTCCAATATAATTATCGCTTGTCTTGCGGTAAAGGAAAACATCATGAGAAAATCGGCATGATTGAGAGAACCTAGCAAATGTCGAAGGACATGTGAAGTCCGCTAACCCGCAATTCGAGTTTTGAAATGTAATAAGAGATGTTTCAATGGTTTTCAGAATAAAAATATTAAACATATGGAATTTTTATGCGTATTGACGTATTGTTATTTAAAAGTCTATCGAGTGTGATTGTATCATGATGAAAAATTTGAGATATGTTATAAAATAAAACATACCCATCTAAAATTTAACTCACCGACTATTAACCTTAAGGAAAAGGTGACTTAGAAACATCTATTTTAATATTAAAGATCTGTATACAACAAAACATTTCATCAAACATAAATGTCAACCCTTAATTAGATAAATAGAGTGGAACTCCTATTAATTTTCATACTTTACTTACAAATTCATCTATCGGTTGCTTAGTACTATCCGAGTAAAGTTGCTGTGACATACATACATACGGAATTTGTTGGTTCAGTTTTAGTGTATTGGCTACGAAACTAAAAAAAGAAACGTACATTAGCCTGCGGTAGCTTCGACTCATCATTTTTTCTTGCTACGAGTATTTCCGTTGCCAAAAATATTTCAATCTATAAAGTAAGAAGTGATAATGTGACATTACCTTAGAACATTGTTAGAACAATTCGATTTTATCAAGTCAGTACTAGAGTATATTCTCGCAAATGCGAGCTAATAACAAATTGAACGCTTAATGAGCGTATTCATCCGAACTTGAATGTTACAGGTTCTGCTTTGTAACGTAGAACTATGAGTTTATAAATGAATTCGCATTTGTATACATATGCTAGAGTTACTATTTATGTACAATATATACACTAACGTCGTAGATTCATATGTATATATATTATTATTATATATAACGGCATATTTACCATGCTAATCACTTACTTTTAAGTATTTCTGATAGCATTGTTACAAGCATGGTCCCGTATACGACGTCCGTAACCACTACAACTGTCTATATGGGACAAACAAAAGAACTAGAAAGAGGGTAAATAAAATGTCTGCCAATAAAAATCTGAAATTCACTCGTAAAGTTATCAGTATACAGCTGATCAGTGATCCATCAGTGAGGGTACGGTTCCGATTAAAGTGTAATAATGTCTATTATTTTCATTCATATTCAGTCATAATCTATAATATTTACAAATAGCTATTGTACAATGTACATAGTGTGGTGGACTATGGCCTGATGCCCTCGTATTGAAGGAAAGTCCGTGCCTAGCAGTGGGACATTATGAAAGGCTGAATATAATACATAAGTAAAGACAAAACCATTCAATTCCTTTGCCTTCTCTGTTTATCAACCGACTATGTTTAGTTTTGGTGATAAATTCTAGTGAAATGAATATAATTTTTTGGGAAACAATTTTTTGTTTATTTTTTTAAATTAGACAGACATTCTAATATGTATAATTTTACATACATTCCAAAAATATGTATTGGAAATGTTAAAAGTGTCCAAAGATTTACAAAGCGTCGTATAAATGAGGCACCAGTACAAAATATCAATTGGGTTGGTTTTTATGCAGAGCCGTGTAAAACATCAGGGTAGCGTGTGCGCTTGCCTTATGCGAGTTTAGCACGCGAGGTACTGTTGCGACTAGAAGTGATTACACTTGTTTTATTTGTACCCTCATTATTCTACTTTCTTATTTATTTGAAGAGTATTCTTGTACTTAACCAGCTTCAGTATCGCATTTGTTTAAATGTTTACTTAATATAGTGACAGGTATAGGTTTTTACGTCAAGCCTGGTGACTTTCTTTGAAATGTTTATCTTAGTGGGTACATGAAAGCCTGAAAGGCCTAATCAAAAGATCCTTTAAGTTATAAAATACTTACTGGGAAGTCTCAGCATAAATAATTGTTACTACAATTTCTTGAATAAAGATATTATTATTATTATTATTATTATTAAATAAATAATTCTTTGTAAATTTGATAAAAAACCATGTTTTACATTATCTCTTGCTTTAACTTTTACACGTGTAATTGAAAAGTATCAGGATATAAAAAAGAGTTTTTAAAATTTTAAGAAAATTAATTAATTTATTTAATATTTTCTAACACTTTTAAGAACGCCAGTACAATAACCCTTTTGTGTTATTTTTAAAAGCACCACGAATGATCGAGTGTCCCGAATTCATGTAATACATAGAGTTATCCGATTGAAAATGTAGTAATTTGTTAACTATTCTAGTAACGTGTATTGTGGTTTTGTTAGCCAACATGTGAACATTGAATTAGTTTATGTTTTGAAACAAAATCATGCTTAAAATATTTGAAGTCGCTACATAGTATAAAACAAAGTCGCTTCTCGCTGTCTGTCTGTTCCTATGTATGCTTAGATCTTTAAAAGTACGCAGCGGATTTTGATGTGTTTTTTTGTTAGATAGAGTAATTTAAGAGAAAGGTTTATATGTATAACAGGCGGGATCCGCAGCTTCGCGGTTTAGTAAATAATAGAAAAATAAGTTTGTTATTTTTTGCTGCACTGTAAACTTATTTCAAGGTTAAGACAGCTTAAAACAACGCTACCTTAAAGTATTAAACCAAAAATTAGAAAAACTGAAAAATTGTTCAAAGTATTTTTCATTTTTCTACTACTTGTAAATACTCTAGATTATATCCTTCTTATTTGGTTTTCCAATAGAGTAGTTACCTACTGCTACTACTGCTTTATGTATTTAGGAAGGAAGAAGGAAGACACTTTTAAAATGAAGTAAAAGCCACAACAACTCTTTAAATCTAGGTATGACCTACTTGTCCCTTTGTTAGTGCATTACTAGGAAAAGCTAGTCAATATTAAGCGGTCAAAAAAGACAGTTATAGCCTAGTGGTAACGCGCTCGCTTGGACAACCGAGTGATGCAAGTTCAAATCCGGGTCTCGCGCCTGATATTTTCACGTGCGTATTATTTCTACCGTGATTATCATTAGTCTTACGGTGAACGATAACATTGTGAGGAAACCTGCATGTCTGAGAGAACCTAGCATGTTTTCGAAAGATATGTGAAGTCCGCTAACCCGTACTTGGCCAGCGTGGTGGACTATGTCCTGATCCCCCTCGTATTTAAAGGGAGTCCCGTACCCAGTAGTGGGGGGTTAAAAAAGGAGTCAATTATTTTTTTTATAATAAAGTTGAAAATTTATATACGTTACTTATTTCATTAATATTAATAATAAATAAATGTACTAATATGTATATATTTAAACTTACATATGTAGTATATCAACTATCTAGTATTCGTAACACAAGCTTCCTTCGTAGCTTACCACGGAACTAGATGGCGCTGTGTGTAATAATGTCCCAACATATTTATTTATTTATTTATAAATGTATGTTTCAATCATAAGATCTCAAATCTATTTCGCTTTTGATTTGCAAATGCTTTTTGACGTAATTTACATTTGCTAATACAGTAAAATCAAACATCGTAAAGTCATACGTGTTTAGGTGAAAGACTATAATTGATGTATTGAGTACTTGTCTTGAAGTGAGGCCCTTGCCTAGGGACGTTAAAAGGGCTATATTATACAATATTTTATACAGTATAATTATCGTTATACAGCTTTATACAGCTTTTACTATATTTTAGTAAATTTAAACAAAAAGAAATTTAAATATTTCAATAAGTTTTTAAACCTAAAAGCATCTGCTCACCTTCGTAGCTACTAGGCACTAAATATCAACGGCTTAATTACCGCGATAAAACAATCGTAAGACTTCGCCGACTTAAATGCTCATTTAGAACGTTAACTGAATTGCCTCAATGATATGTAATCACTACGAGTATAAAGTGTATAGTTACTGTAGCAACACTAAACTAAATATTTTATATTGATAACAATTACAACAAACTAACGATTTAACCTCGCTTCGCTCAGGAAAGGAAGCTAGTTTCGCTTCGCTCTTATGTTCACCTTAATAGGAGTACAAGTCCCGTTAAAAATGGTCTAACTGTTTTGCATATTATCCGGAACAAACATACAAATAGAGATGTACAAACATTTTAAAATTGTATTTTCTTTATAAGTACCGTATATAATTAAATATGTTTTTAGCAATAAGTTGTAAATTTTATATTACAAACAAACACTCCAATTTTATTTACCTGTATAGATTGTTTATATCGTCTCTAGTTATAATGGGCGTTGATGTTAATTTCAATACTTATATAAATTAATTAAAATATACTATAAATGTTTCCACATTTCTACTCAAACAAATTTTTCTCTATAATTACACCACTTCTATTAGCTGTACTGCGATTTTCTTTAGTTTATGTCTTTCTCAATAAATGAGCTATAAAATCAAATAAAAATGTTCATTTTTGACTGATAGTTCCAGATATTAACTAAATTAGGTTAGAAACAAACAAGATAGCTAACATTTCATTATTCTTGACATAAGTCGGAGTACAGTAACATTTTTTTAAACCGAGGTTTAAGAGGTGCCAATTTATATAGGTAATATCAAATAAAACAAAAATGATTATATTAAATAGCAAGAGCATAATTTCAAGATACCTAATTTCATCATAAATACTATTAATTATAAAAAAATAAGTTACTTTATACCATATGTAATATAATCCAAGCCATAAACGTATACTGAACTCGTTACCACATGCAATGCACCATCCCATACAAGTTATTCTAATTCAAACTCCCATAACGTACAACTTTCTACGAAAAAATATCTGCTTACTACAGTCTTACAATACATCAGTAAGGCTTAATTGCCTTCATAAAACAATCGTGAGTTTCTCGCCGTCTTAAATGCTCATTAAGAGCAGTAATGGCGAGCTATGGTGCCGATAAATGGGGGGAGGATTCACGGGGTTGAAAATGGATGGGCAGGTCTAGTTGGTTATATATTACTAGACATGATGTAACTTGTTTTAGGATGAAATTTGAAAAGCCAATTGTTGTCAAGAACGTTTTGTTTTTATTTGTTTTTGACGACAGGTTTGGCATAGTTTTTAGTTCCTGTGTCAGTGGTCGCCGGTTCGAGCCGCGCTGGGGACATTGATTTGTTTGTTGATTTGTCATGAGTGTTTACTGTTTATATTAATTATAATATGCGTATTTAAACTTGTATAACTTTACTTAGTTCATTTGTCTCAACTATTTGGCATCATAACATAAACCTTGTGCTTCCCATGGAAATAGACGGTGTTTAAAGTGCCAACATATTACTAACTATTTATTTTATTTACTTTACAAACTTTTGTCACACTATATAGTGGGAAGAACGACGTGAACTTAAAAGTTTTGAATTCTCATTTTACAGCGACATTCGTGCCTGGATTCTATTTCGTGGGAAATCACGGTAACGACTTCCGTGCGGTTTAAATAGTCGTATTACAAATTACTTATTTGTAAAGTTTTAAAATTCTTAATAGTGACATTATTATACACTTGCTATTATTAAACCAGCTGTAAGTACTTTCATGCTGATTTGCCTCTGTCTTATTTTTATATAGTGCTTCGATTTAGCGCGAGCGAAGCCACGGGTTCCGCTAGTATTAAACATATAAACCTTCCTTTTGAATCACTATATCTATTAAAATAACCGCATCAGAATCCATTGCGTACTTTTAAAGATCTAAGCATTTATAGGGACAGAAATCGAGAAGTGAATTTGTTTTATACTATGTCGTGATATGGCATGAACTATTATTTCTACGGTTCAGACAACCGTTAAATATAAGAACCTTTAACACCCAAAACACACTGTCACGTGTAGTAAACCAAATATTGTCTAACTAAAGGTCAGCCATATATAGTGCTATTTCTTCAAATCAAATCAAATCAAAATATTTTATTCAGCATAAAAATTGTTACAATTTCTTACTAAACGTCATGAATCTACCACCAGTTCGGAAAGAAGAAACCTCTGACCTGAGAAGAACTGGCGAAAGAAACTCTTGTTTAAATTTCTATATTTACGACCCCTAAATCAAACCTGCGAACACAACTTAATTTGAGAGCTCCATTTTAGCACATTTTCAATCTACACAACTTATTTGACTAGGCTACTACATAGATCACTAAGTAATTTGAATTTTTGACATGCAACCAATTCAACTCAACGCCTTGTACAGTCACGAAACAACAAACGAATAGTCAATATGTATGGAAATTCTTTGAAAGTCATAGAAAATTAATGGTTGGTGGCGCTCACGATACGTTTACATGACTATTTCCTATAAACTATGGTTTACATAATTTTATTTGAAATTATTGTTAATTGCATTTAAACTTTGAAAGCGTTTATGAACTTCAACTGCAACTTCGATCACGTGGAAAGTAGAAGTGACAAAATATTAAAATACTATACAGACAAACATTTTATTTAGAATCTATTGGCAAGTTTTAGTGTCATCAACAAATACTTTAGGTAATATATATTTTCCTCAAATTATAATTATTTTTAGGCATTTTTAACGTCCCACTGTTGAGCATAGGCATCATTTCAATGAGGTTCATAGTACACAACGCTGGCCAATTGCGGGTTAGCGGACTTCACATAACACAACTAGCTTCTCTTAGATATTCACGTTTCCTCACGACGTTTTCTTCACCATTAAAACAAGAGTAATCATGTTAGAAATGATTGACACAGAACCAAGCCCGGGATTAGAATCTGCATTACTTGGTTTCCAATAAGAGTGCGTTACCACTGATGTTAATAATAAACTCTTTATTGTACACCAAAAAAGAAAAAGAAAATATAGGTACATAAGAAAGAATAAGGTACAAAAGGCGTCTCACTAAAGTACATTACTGATGTGATCAAATTTACTATTTAAATAGAATTACACATATGCTATAACCTAGACTTACACATTAGCTACTTTTATTAAGTTCGTTATAATAACAAAATCCTATCTTACGAGCTCGAATCGCAATGGAGTAATCCCACTATGTACAATTTGTTTAAAAATATACATTAGAACATATAACCTCCTTTATTTTTTAAATCTATTAAACATAATTTATTCATAACATTCTTAAATAACTAATTTCATATACATACCTACTGCTACACCTTGATTTCTATATAGCCTAAAACCATGAATCATGGGTTTTTAATTACTATAATATAATTATTTAATAATTAACATAATATGATGAAACTAAAGAGCTTTATTTAAAATATAAGCTTGAAAAGCTTCATAAAATTATAATTTTAACGATGCCGATTCAATACATTGATGTACGCCACACACGACACTCGTATAATGAAATAGCAAATAGAACTGGTCAGCTAAGTGATTTGACCAATTATTGCCTGTCCCCCACAGAGACGTTTGGATTTGACGGTGAAAGAATTCCTGTACAAAGATATAAATATACTAAATGTGACAGCCATGATACCAGGGGAATGTTATGGCTTATTACGGTTTAATGCCGGTTGTTACAGATTCAATTTTGAGTTAAACTTTATCTATAGTTTCTATAAATTAAATTATTCTTGCTTGCTTCAAAGCAAGTGACAAGTGTACTTGAGCACATATAACTTCGCACATTTCACGTAGAATGGAGTAAATACGAGATAGATTAGCTGTTATAATAAGATAAAATAAAATTACTATTACTATACCCCCATATATTAATAATAATAAATAATAAATGGGGGGTGAGTCGTAGTAGGAGGGTGAAAAATACTTTACAAACTAGTAACAAATATAGCCTGTTACTCAGTGAAAATATAGGTTTCTAATGGCAAAAGAATTTTTGAAATCGGTCCAGTAGTTTTTGAGTTTATGCGTTACGTACAAAAATACAAATCTTTCTATATAATATTAGTATAGATAATAAATAAAAGGAAAACTTTGTAATCATATCCAGTTTGAAACTGATCTTTAGTTTCCACCCACAGCGCAACAGCCATAGTAACATTTGACGCAGCGATTACACTCAGTATACAAGCCAATAAAAGTAACGTGTTACATAAAATATCTTAGCTTAATTGCGTAAAATTTTCTTCGTAGATTATATACAAGTTTTAATTAATAATAATTGCTATAGTAATTCTTGTTGCGTTATAGCAAACAACACACAGTATGACATCGATTTAATTAGCATGTCGATAGAATATTCAAATGTATTGTAGGTTCGATTCCCACGTGAAGAATTTTTTTAAATCTCACACGGGGTTTTCTGTATGATCACAGATCACATAGTATGATTATGACAAATTAGGCTTTCCACCTTGAATAGTCTTAAAATAACAGAAGCCAACCAATGCTCAATTATTTATATTTTCACTTTTTGTTTTATCCGAGTGGAATGTTGTCATTATATTCTAGTAAGGACGCAATTAGTTTCCAAATGTTTATTTTGCCTGACGACAGCTTTGACTCAGTTTGTAGTTAAGCTACTTGTTTTGCCAGCGGTCGCGGGTTCGAGTTCCTGCTTATATATATTTTTATAATATGTACTATCTAAATCTATCCATAGGTACTACATGTTATAAAATACCTTGCCATGGAATATGACGGTGTTGTGATAATTAAAAAATTGTCTCATACAACAAAATGAAAAATATTAAAAAAACTTATATGTTAGAAAATTGATTTGTTTTAAAAATTAAAGTGTAAAAGCTGGTAATTTCTAAGCGAATGATGCAAAAACTTTAGAATAATGTATTCTCAGTACATAAAGGACCGGTTTTTGTAATTTCACGCTTGACGCTGAGCGTACTTTTATCTTGGGATTTAATATTTTCATATTAAAATGGTTAAAAGACGCCTGGGTCTCTGACAGCCTGCCTGAGTTGGTCACATGTTCGAATCCTATCTATGCTATACTACCTACTAATATACCTAAGTGTTTGTTTTTTGCGTTCATAGGGCTAAATTAATTTTATTTATTTCATTTTAATCTACTGTTTTTAAATTTTCGTGTCCGTGACGTTGTCACCGACAGACGGGCAAATAAAACTTTTTATAATATCTATAGATGTAGCCTCTGTATAGTTAATAATAACTATTTCAATACGATTTTTTGGACAGTACTCAATGTACAAATTCGAAGCAGAGTTCTATTATATGTATAGATTAAAGAAACATTTTCTTATTATATAGACGCTACTTAAAGTATTTCATATAAATTAACATCAATATTAACAATATCTTGTGTACACGAAAATAGGAGCTGAAGGATAAAGATAATGCTTTATTCGAAATTTTTTGCTCAAAATTTCTTACTTAGTAAGTAATCCAAGCAGACTAAAGTTTATACGTAAAATTTTATCTTTAATAAAGACTGCATTTATCACTATATTTTTTATGTAAGTTACTAAAAGAGCGAGGTAAGTAATAAGCATCTGCGAAAATAATAGTTATTATCTAGTTATCAGCTCTTTGTAACGTCCCACTGCTTGGCACAGACAGGCCTTACTAAAATACTAGAGGAATCAGGCCCACACTGGCCAAGTTCAGTTTGGCACACTGACTATGTATTTCGAAAAAATATTCTCTTAGACATGCAGGTTTCCTCACGATAGTGACGAGTGAAGGGAGACCCTTCACCGTAAGGCAAGTATTAATTTTTTTTTTAATGATGCGCAAATATAAAGTAGGTTAAATATTTTTTATTAAGTAAAAGTTGAAAAAACTATGTGAGATCTATACAAATAAATAAGTTTTGAAGCAGGAGGCAGGGGGGTGACGAACCTTGGGGGTGGGGAACCTTGGGGTGAATAACCAAACTTGACCCGATCCAGGAATCGAACCCAGGACCTCCAGGTACATTATTTTTATAGGTACTTCAAATAACACAAGTTATCTTTTGTCATTTTTACTCCATATTATCAAATAAATCCTTTATACGTAAGCGTCTGTCAGGAGTACAACAATCTATTTATTGGCGGGTTTCAAAAATCAAAAAAATCTGAAATCGCCACTTTAGCTGCGGGAGATTTAATACTGGTTTTTTACTCTTAAAGCATAATTGATTCCTAAGAATATAATATAGTCTGGAAGTGCAATGCTCTCGAGATGCTAGACATTGCTATATATTTTTATTTGTTCTCATATACTTTGAATTGTTAGAAATATTTATAGCTTCTTTGTTTTGACAAATATTTTTTTCATATAAATACCTATTTTCATATATTAATAATAAAAATAAGACAAAAGAAACCAAAAAAATCATTTATATCATAGATTAAAATATTACTACACTAATATTAAAATAGCGAAAAATTGTAAGCGCGCAAATACTTCTTTATATTAAAAAAGTTAAAAGCTTAAAAAAAAGGTATTTGACCTTATTATATGAAATAAAAAGAAAGTAAAATGAAAATAAAAAAGACATATTCTATGTAATCTTTTTACTCCATGATATAATACAATCGGTACATTTTTATTCAAGTTTGAAAGAACCTTTAGGCAACACGCTAAAGTCTAAACAAATGATGCCACTTCCACAATTTATTCCTGGCTAAGTAATATCCCAACCGGTCGGCCAATTCGTCGCGCGATCCGTCGAGTTATTAGTCGCCCATTAAATTACCTAGAGGTGGTATTAAATTTGTTCAAGAGCGAAATAAAATTGCCACTCTGACACTTATATATTTCGTTCCCTTATGATCGCCCGCGAAGGTCGTAAACCAATTTTTCAAGGTTGGATAATTCGTGGGTGTAAAGCTGTAAGTAAAAAATATTTTGGATTACGCAATGATTTACAACGATGCAACTTAGTGCTATGAGACTGTTCATTGACATCACTTAACATTAATAGCTATTTAGTTATTTTATTATCGCATATATCTTTCAAGTTTTATATCAAAGCTAAATCTATAAATATCGCCTAAATAGGTAGTTAGCTCTACTTTGTCCCTACATACATCTTAACGATTTCTCCATTAGTACACGTACATTTCTACAAGATTTTTTTAAAATTATTGAAGTACTTAGGCGCCATATTTCAATTATTCGTGTACGAGTATATTGTACAAGCGAATCACACTCACTTCGCTTGGGTTCATCCCTAGCTGATACATTTTCACTATTAGTATAGATTTTACTGAAATAAGATACTTTTATGGGCTTTTTTATACTATATTACTATATATAAACAACTATATATAATAAATTTAAATCAATATCTAATGACGAAACGGCGCTGCGTAGTTTTAAAGAGCCAATCGTACAAACTGCGGGATTTGCTTTTATTTTATACTATGTAAAGAAGATGTATGTCTGTAACTACATAATATTTTAAATAAATCTTTATCTCTGAAGCCATATTTGTTAAGAAATATCGGGAACAAAAAATTAAAAACCTAGGAAAAACCCCCGAAAAGATAGTTCAAAATTCAAAAATGTCTAAATTTTTGATACACACTTTGAAATTTAAAGAAACACAGAACAAACATTAAATTATTTTCATTAAATCTGCCGAGTTAAGATCGAAATAAACAAGAGAACAATTAAAACTAACCATATCTGATAGGCATCGGTGAGCCGCATGAGAAACAAAATTACCACTTGTAACAAAGGAACTGTAAATTAAAAGATTTATCTGCTTATAATATCTATTTCGTACAACTTTAGTCGAGATGCTTGTAATAATTTTACTGCTATTGATATTTAAAAAAAATGTTATTTATCTATATTTAAAAATTAATTGTTTGTTGTTAGTCTCGCTAAAACTCAGAAACTTCTGTATTGATTTCATAATTTCTTTTTTTGTTGTTTTGTCAAGCTTATTAAAATCAAATCAAAATATTCCTTATTCAAATAGTCTTTTAAAAGACCTTTTGAATCGTCATTTTTACATTATTAAAATTAAATGTCAGTCTGTAATTCTGTGCGTAAACTACTACCGGCTCGAAAAGCTGTTCTGCTGAGAAGAACCGGCAAGAAACACAACAGTTGCTCTTTTTAAAAAAGATATACCCAAAATTTATATAAGAAATATCCAAAATGCCGTTAAAACCGTACCAACTTACCGTACCAAGGAACAAACCCGAGCGAATATAATATATTATATAATATATAAAGTGTAATGATGTATTTATAAAAACAAAAATCAACCTGTTTTAATATAAATTGCCGACACTTTTAAAA
The DNA here is from genome assembly GCA_905231865.2 of Boloria selene. Classification (NCBI taxonomy): domain Eukaryota; kingdom Metazoa; phylum Arthropoda; class Insecta; order Lepidoptera; family Nymphalidae; genus Boloria; species Boloria selene. The sequence continues at coordinate 3,916,027 of HG993156.1, forward strand.
GAAAAATTGGTTGTTTCTTTATATTGATATTTTACAAAAAGGCGAAGAGATAAAATTACCTTGTCTCCTCTGGGCCTATCAATATTATCGCCCACGACCCTAAAATTTCGTGTTACGGTAAAAAAACAAAATATGCAAATACAAAACAAACAGACGTTTTATGTTTGTCATCGCTTGGTTTACTTAAGAATTTTGTGAGGACATTTTATTTAGACTTACAACTCTTTATAATTTAAAATAAATCATAACTTAGGTATATAATTTTATATATCTTTTAATTAATTATTATTAAGCTTTGGCCTCTACGTCATGATCCTAATAATTTTAATAATAGTAACTGTTACATTTTGATGTATAGATTTGTCTAGTTTTTAAAATATTTGTTAAATTATTAACTTATACAGTCATATTTAAAACTAGTGATCGCCTCCGGCTCCGCCTGGGGTTGGTTTCCTAGGTACGTACGTTTTGATCTTGATGTGATAGTTTTATAGCCTATTTACCTAAATCTTATATACAATGGTTTATTTTCAAAATAGAGGAAATAAGCTAGTATAGTACAAAAAATACTTATAACAATTAAGCACAAAAGTGACGTTCGCGTTACTTCAAAACATAAGCTATGCAATCGACGTAAAATATTAAAAAAAAATTATATAAGATATTAACGAAGACAAAACAAAGCCTTACAAAATCAAACTCACGACCACCGCCGAATTCATTTAATTGGCTCTTGCTAACTGAATATTATTTTATCAATATTATCCTCAATTACATAACAAATTTTCATTACGCATACTTTTAAGTACGTTTTAATAAATTACTTTTCGTGATACTCGTTAAAGCGGAACGATGAGAGCACTTAATGTCATGTAAACACCACTTTACATTCGCAAATTAAGATTTTCGAACCTTTTATATGAAGAAATGTTGCTTCAAGTATAAGAAACAACAATGTTTACATTAAATTGATGGAAAACATAATATGAAAGGGAAAGTAATGTATTGTACGAGTATAAAAAACAGTATAAGTATTGTAATAATTCTAAAAACTTTAGAATAATAACGCTTATTCTAAGGATATTTTTAATGATATTATAATATACGTAAATATCTATATATTTACCGTTTTGTATTGTAAGGATGTATATAATTATTATGATTTAATAGACTGTTCAAAGACTAGCTTGTAACGCGGCTCTGCTCATATTGTTGAATAACATCGCCTTCATAGATAGTAGTGGCCTTATTATCAAACAAATTAACAACAAACACATATTAAAATTTTTAAATAATGTAACTTGCGGCAATTTTTCTGTTTAATCAAGTTCAAGTGTACAACTGGATTTGGTATGAAGCGAGCCGAATTCGACGGACACGCAATAATAATTGTTTTTACGCTAAAATAATTAGGCAAAAAAAATCTACACACGAGAAGATTGGATGTGAACTAGATACAAGTTATACCTACGTAAGTAACTAAAGTTAGGCAACTTACTCGTAGTTTTCTATAAATACTTATTACCTATAGTAATAATATAATTATTGATGTTAAATTCAGCATGATAAGTTCAGTATTATATTAGTATAATTTAGTTCATTTAGTTCAAAATATTTTTTAAAACTGTGTAGTACCGAATTATTATTATTAAAAATATTGATAGTGAAAATATGAAAGAGACGTGTTTCCTACTTACACAGTATAAAATATACTTACACTGACGACACGTTTGGCTCAGTTTGTAGTAACTCTACTTTCTGCGTCAGCAATCGCTGGTTTGAATCCCGCTGGGATCTCTCATGTATTTAAAAGTTTAATTTAAGTTATATGTATATGTATTATATCAACTATCCGTAACACAAGCATCGTAGCTTACCACGGACCTAGATGGCGCTGTGTGTAGTATCCCAACATATTTATTTATTACATCTAATCTTAATAAGATTTTTAAATTATAAACATCCCGGTATTTTCATTAGCTTTATATATTTTACTTAATAAGTGTCGTAATTTATTGTAGGCGAATTATAAATGATGAAAGATGTCCTTATATCGGTGATCTCCCCGGCTCCTGCTCTAGCCTTGTAAAACTTGCACCCACGTGATTCTAATCGCATTGTGACTATGATTTTTGAGTATTACAGAAAATTCCAAATTATTTATTTAGTTAGCACAGCTCTCTTGGTTTACAATTTATTTGAATAAGACCATGGTTTGCATTATTTACTTGTGCCTCATTAAAAAAATATACGGTCAATTTCCCCTTATTCATATTTATACTACTATTACTATTACTTCTACTATTCTATACTACTATTATAAATAGAAGATCGTTTCTATTCGATACTAACTATTTAAACGTACCTAGGTATTGGTGGCGATAACTTGAGCAAAGCAAGGGTGGACCGATAGTAAATATTAAAAACACTGAACTATATTAAATATATACATATAAAAATCAATTTCTCGCTAAAAGTCAAAGGCTCAACCGATTTGAATATATTTTTTCGTTTTGTAGGGGTGAGCCACCCCCGAGGTGGTTTGAGAATAAAAAGAAGGGAAAGCCCAAAATCACAGCTGGACTATAGAAAGTTCAGAACTGTTTATTTTGTATGGGAAACATTAAAACTTACAAAAATAACCTCAAGTCAAGATGTAAAACAAATTAGATAAGTTTTAAAATACCTACCATATATAGGTCCTTGAACAATTTTTGATTATGACAAATTCACTAAAACTATCTATAACATAAAAATGGTTGGTTTCCATTTACATTATACAGGTAAATTTTCTATAAATAATATTTTTAACTGCACAAATCGAAGCCGCAGCCTTTTACATCTTGAGCAATATTCATCAAACACTCGCCTAAAGTTATATTGTATCATATATGAAACTTTTAGCATAATTTCATTATCCCTCGACCCCAAACTCCCGATCAATTTTCATATAATTTTGGAGATCGCAAGATCGTGATAGCAATCTCTGATGTAATTTAAAAGCATGCAAATCAAGAGGTCATCGATCATCCTGGTAATAAAACCCCTCAAATTTTTAATTGTGATCACACGTTCGGTCTCAGTCACGGACATGATGCAATATAGTGTGGGACGATAAGTGTACGGGAGATAATAATGATTCGTAACCACTAATGTAAGAGAAGTGAATACTTGTCTTAAATAAATTACAATTGAAAATATTAACTATAATTTCGGCGATTAATAGAAGCTTTTGTTAGTAAATGGTTTGCTTTGTTAGTATCATAAATTACGTCTAAATAATTGTAATTAAAAAAAATAAAAAATAAAAATAGTTTATTCGTTAACAAAATGTTTAAAATTTACAAACAAGGTTGAAATCGCCTTTTAAGTGTAAAAAACACCTGTAACAGGCAATCTCGCTCTTCCATAGCCACATCATAAGTAACTTGTTATATCAAGTTTTACATTATTTATTAGTAAAAAAGTGTGTGTGTGTGTTTTCATATTCAGGAGTTTGATTCCAAAAGCATACACAGCATAACTTAAAGGATAGATTTCTATAGTTTTGTTTATTTTATTATATAAGCGTGCTGACAGAATTTTGTATTGACGTGCAGCAAAAGCTGTTTTGATCCTAGGCAGCACGAACACCACGATTTTTTCATAATCAAGTTATTTTCTTTTAATCATGGCCTTAAGACGTGCCAGTTGATTATATAGTTTTATATATTTATTTTTCCTAAGCCACAAAGAATGGTGAAGATACGAGGCAGATAACGGAGCAATCTCTGTCAGTAGTCGATTGGAAATCCTCAGTATATCCTAGAGCTACAAAAATACCACAATACATTAAGTAACTAGAATTGTTATATCATTATCATACTAATATTATACATGCGAATTTTTGTATTTGTTACTTCGTCATGCTAAATCGACTAAACAGATTTGGATGAAACTTATTACTAAGATAGACTGTGACTTTAACAAAAGCTATAATTACCAAAAATATATGTAGGAAGTACGAAAATGTGAAGAAAACTGTGTATAATTAGGGCTTATAATTGAGCTATCAAAAGGTAAATTAGTAAATATATCATAGGGTTTGCTTCTAGTAATACCGGTATTTCGATTAAGGGCTAATCAAGCATCATCAAGATTAATTATTGTGAAATGAACATCTAAAGTAATTAAGGTCCAAATTGAAGTTGTTTTCAAACAAAATAATGTTTATATGTAATATATTTAATCTGATAAAATATCTTTAAAAAAATTATATTATAAAATACAAAAACAGTTAAAACGAAATTTTATGTTTAGCATAAAATTGAAATAATTTTATTATTGAGAATTGGTAGCGCACAATAACGATGGTATTCATGAATGTGTAGGATGTGTTTAATAACACATCCTATTTTTTTTTATTTTTTTAATAACATGTAATTTCTGAAGTACCTATTACATATTATTACTTATACTATATATACTTATATTATTAGACATAATAAATAGTCTTTATAACTAAATAGTATAATTTCATACGTTTATCAAAGGCAATATGGACTACCAGAATAGATCGTGACTTCGACCTTGCTAATGCTTTTTGCTTCGACGACACATTTGGCGCAGTTGGTAGTGGCCCTACTTTCTTGCGCTAGAGGTCGCGGGTTCGAGTCCCGCTGGGGGCATTCATTTGTTAAACTCGGATGTTTGTACTCCAGTCATGGGTGTTTATATTTATAATATGTATGTATTTAAACTTATATATGTAGTATATCAACTATCTGGTATCCGTAACACAAGCTTCTTTCGTAGCTTACCACGGAACTAGATGGCGCTGTGTGTCCTAACATATATAACATATATATTTTTTTTCATAAACAATAGATAAAAAAGCTATATGGGTCGTGCAAAAAAGATGATAAATCTTTTTTTTAAATTTATAGGGAAGTCATTTTGTTATTATGTAATACTATTCAGTGTCTGTTATTAAAACATCATCTTAAAAGTTCCGTTTTGACAAAAATCTTAAAATTTAAACTGACTTTGAAAGTTAAATCGCTTTAAAATTGAAAACGCAAACTACTTTTACACTCCGCCGCTACCACAAATCTCTTGTGTCATCTGCTTATTCAAGTGTTATGATAAATATTTAAAAAATATATTAAAATATGTAATTTTACACTTTTTGCGCTTTTAGATATCATTTAATTTATGAATAACTAGCATTTCCGGTGGCTTCGCACGCGTTCTAAAGACCGGAAACCAAATTATTTCTGAGTTGCGGTACGGTACCTTGCAAAACTAACGCCCGCCCTTCCCGTTATTGCAACATTTTTTACTAATGCTCCGCTCCCATTGGTCGTAGCGTGATAAAACAAAGCCCATAAACTATCTCAATAAACGGACTATAAAACATAAAAAGAATTTTTCAAATAGGATCAGTAGTTCCTGAGATTAGCGCGTTCAACCAAGCAAAGAAAGAAAGAAACAAACTTTTCTGCTTTATAATATTAGTATAGATTTGTAGAATTGATTGCTCGATGGAGACGAGATATACTAAAGTGAAGGCAATCTTGTCTTTCAGCACGATGGACTGATGAACCTTCAACCTAGGAAGGTGGAAGCGGCTGGCTGCGGACTGCCCAACACCGGCAGGACAGTTGGCAATCGTTGCGAAATGCCTTCTTTCACCTCGATGAGCGTTCACCTTATCGAGGTGTTGTTTCACATTTGCGTCTGGCAATCTAACTGGTCTAGCAATCTAAATGAACGAGAAACACCTCAATGGACGGTGTGCTGTGGGCTACTCCTGGTACTTGTCTGATAGCTGTGTGGGTTGTTGGAGCAACCCCATTGTTGATGAGGTCTGGTCACGGTTGAATAAATAAGCAATGCTGCACCACTATATTAAGACAGACAAAGGTTTAATTGAGTTTAGTACCTGTATGTATGCAATAAGAAAATATTTACTTTTTTCATATACGTTAGTACAAATTTATTCTAAAAAGTTTTCAGTAAGAGCAATTTAGATTTCTAAAATATCAAAACGTTTCCATTTCAATTTCCTTGTTGCAAATGACATATATATTTATTTTTGTTTAAATATATCCTTTACTATACCACAAAACAGTATTATGGTTGAATTTTGCAAGTGTAATGTAAATAAATAAGATTTTTCCACACTAATCAGTATTCAGTGTCACCCTACTCCTCTACCTACATATCCTCTTGCATTTACAGTCATCCACGTAACGATGTACTTTAAACATAAATATAATTAATAACGGCTCAAGATCCTGAGATTAAAACTCTATAAACAGGTGATTTTTATCTAACTATCTGTAAGTTGCGAAAATAGCCGATATATTATTTTACTTTATGTTAATTCGAAGATACCATTTCTATAGTAAAAATAACGTTGAATATTTACATTTATTACTTGTTTAGGGCTCGGATATCATATTTGTCACTTTTATGAGAATTCATGAACGTTTGAAATATTTTCTGCGCAGAAGGTCGTGGGTTTGAGGAAGGACCTGATATAAAACCAAATGTGTATTTTGCTTACATTTAATTTCTTTTTTACGTAAAACATTACATCCTGTGTATTTTCTTCTGTTTTCGGGTGTACAATAAAGAGTTATTATTATTATTAATATTATCTATACCGTATACGTATACACATACAGTTAAAGGAAATTGAAGTGTATTTTTTTTATAAACAACATAACAGATTATAACTAAATGCATTTATTTTGTTATTAGAGTACTTATAAGAAAAATACATACTTTTTCAATTTTGTCTGTGTGTTTATTGCCGCTTATCTGAAATGCTTATGGTATCTTATGTTATAAGGAGTAACTGAGGCTTCATTTATTTTAAAAAAAGATTTGGGGTTCCACTCAAAAAAATTGACACGTAATGTGAATTGCTATCATAAATATAAACACTTAACATTAAACTTTTTGTACTTAATGAATATGAATTAAAGATAACTGTCGCATTGCTTTATTCAGAAAGAATTAAAGTTATACCATCCATTAAATTAGATTTGCATGTTTTAATTAAGACAAGTAACATAACTGCCAAAAAAAGTATACTTAAAAATACGCCATTACTTCTTCAAGAACAAGTCTTTTCTTAAAAAAGCAAAAAGTGCGAAAGAGAGGTGTGATTTGTGCTTTTTCGCACCACTCGATAAGAATATTCGATTAACGATTGAACGAGAATCGATATCGGTTATTGGCTTTGCTATATTTCCTTTTGCAACGCAATAATATGTAAACCTGATAACATTGAAAGTTTTATCGTATTAATAAATACATGTAAAGGTTTTATTAGTACTGGAGATAGGGATGTTATGAACTGTCTTCATACACATAGTTTTTAAAGAATTCTATTTCTCATACATGATACGACACGTTTGGTTCAGTTTTTTTGTTCGGGTCATACATCTTTAGACATATGATCATTCTGATCCTCTACACCGATTACGGCCACGGCGGCCATTTTCATTTGAGACTAGCCATCTGCGCAGGAGATTTTATAGTGTACGAGTGTACACGCAGACACAAGTGCACTCTCTATTCTTATCACTCTCATACTCCAGTGTGACGACTGCTCGACACGAAAAGTGAGAGCTAAAGCGCAGGACTGACTTTACGTGCACTCCGAGGCACGGGAGTGAAACACTACCAACTTCCCAACTCCGGGCTGTTATTGAGGCTTACTAAACAGAAAGATTCAATAACTAAACTTGGCCCGACTTCGAGACTCGAACCCAGGACCTCCGGATGTGGGACCGTACATAGTAGTATGTACAACAGCACATAAAAAATTACAAATATATTACGTCGTTAATAACTTTACTTGCTGTTTTAATTTTATACCAGTTTGGAAAGTCTCTGCAAGTACAAACTTTACTATATTTTAATTTCTTTCTCTAATAGAGAGTTTTACCATCAAATAAAACTTACCTATTATTTTTTCATCAATATCCGGAATCCATCTTGAGTCAAGCACCTGTCTCTTTTGCCTTTTGTCAGTGTTTCTTCACTTCCTCTCCGCTGGTGGCGCCTTTTATACTTACGTATTGGCGCCAATTGCTGGCAGCGCGCACCGGGTGAACGTTTGATTTAATCATTATAGAACTCACGATGCACCAGGTAGACCTTACCTGGATTCCGGATATTGATGAAAAAATAATAGGTAAGTTTTATTTGATGGTAAAACTCTCTATTATTTGTTTTGTATCAATATCCGGAATCCATCTTGAGTGATGTGTTTGTTATCACCTGGTGCGCTAAACCCAAAGACGCTATAATGTGTATAAATGATAATTAGATCTCAGGGTTAATAAAAACCTATGTATTGATGTATGTATGTACATTTATTAGAACAATTAAGCCAACAATATATGCAAACAACATTTTATATAAGAAACATGTTATACTAATAAATATAATCTCATTTCACAGCATCAAAATAATTAGATAATGATACTGAATTATTAGTTAAATTAGAATCACTACGAGGTATTAATTCTCTTTGATAATAGTTCTGAAAAGTATGAATCATTTTCCAGTTACTAGTTGCAAGAATTTTATCGATTGGAAAGTTTTCCATAAAATTGAGAGAAGCCACTGCAGATCTTACTGAACCTGGTGTAGCATCAATACCACTAGCTTTTAAGAGAGATCTCACCCATCCACCAATAACTGTTCTAGATGCAGGCTTAACATCGCCTCTAGCTGTTATAAACAAGTTATTTAAATCCTGCCGACGGTTAACTGTTATATGTAACAATTGTCTTATCCAAAAAATAAGATTTAATTTTTTATCAGGGTGCTCTCTAAGTCTCCATCCAGACTGTCTATGGTTATGGTTATCTGTTTTTGAACCAAACACCGGCCAAAGCACAATAGAGGTTCCCTCGTCAAGTAAACTATTGCTATTAATTCGCAACAATGTCAGGTCGTGAACCCTGCGCCCTGACGCTAATAGCAGAAGAGTAGCAACATGTCTTGATACTTGATAGATATTATTTTCATTTAAATTATACGAGCTCATGTATTGCAATAACACTTTAGGATTCCAAATAGGTGGCTTAGCAGGTTTCTCTCGTGCTACGGAAATAGCTCTCAATACATGTTTTATAAAGAAATTAGCCGATAAGTCAATATTGGATGTCAAATGCGTAAAGGTTGAAATAACAGATTTATGCACCAAAATAGTTCTGTATGCAAGGCCTATATCACAGTGTAAATGTGCTAAAAATCGAGCCACATGAATAGGAGTAGGAGATTTATAATTAATTGCATGAGACTCACACCACTGTCTCCATCTGCGCCACGCTGGTCTGTACGTATTAATTGTAGAGGATCTCCAGCTTGACAGGAGGAGTCTTTGTTCCTGATCCGTCCATCCTGTCAACATATCTGGCCACCCGAAATCAGCCATGCCTCCAAGTGCAGGTCTTGTACTTGTGGTGGGTGCGTCCCTGTTCTGGTATCTATAAGAACGTGGGCTAGATCTGGAATTAGATAAGGGTGATGCAGAGCTCGCTGTTGAACATCTGCCTGCCAAAATACCTTGTTCCACTTCGGAGCAATCAATATGTAGTGCCCGCTGGACTGGTTCAAGTGCCTGAGGACCCTGGGTACTAGGTTCGGAGGTGGAAACAACCAAGCTAGGTCGTAGTGCCATTGATGACAAAACGCGTTGTGATGTTTCGCTCCATGATCGTCTACGTTCAGTGATACATATGTTGGTACTATGTGAGCTGTTTTCGATGCGAACAGATCTATCTCTGGCGTGCCCCACATTCGAAAGATCGGTTTTGTTGCTGACTTCGTGAGATGCCACTCTGGGCAGGTTTTCTGCCGAGACATGGCGTCTACTTCGGCATTGAACCTGCCCGGAAAATAATGCGCTGTCAACTGGATGTTCCACTTGTCTAGAATTTCCAGAAGTTGACGGGTCTGTTGAAGAAGACTCTTGGATTTGGTGCCCCCCTCCTTGTTTATGTACGAGACTACTGTCCGATTGTCGGTTTGTAATAGTACCTGTGCATTCTGGAGTTGATGTTGATTCCGATGTATAGCCCCGTAAACGGCGAACATTTCCTTCTTGTTGGCATGCCAAGCCCGCTGAGACTCTGCCCAGGTTCCCATAATATTTGTGTCGCCGAGTTGGGCGCCCCAGCCGATATCCGATGCATCTGTTGTCAGTAGGTGTGTCACTGCGCTTAAGTGTATCGGCATGGACTTTCCTATAGCTTGACACCACCACTCCATCTCTGACCGAACAGGCTGAGGGATGGTCCTTCGCTGGTATGGGTGTTCCGCCGGCAACTGTCGGCTGTAGTATTGCAGAGTACGACAGTGCAGGCGGCCTCTCGGAGTCACGAATGTCGCAAAGTTGAGTCTCCCCATTAGAGTTTGGTACTGCTTGAGGGACCACTTGCTTTTCTGAAGCTGTTCGTGTAGTGCTTTGCGTAGCGTTAAGCACTTCGGTTCCGACAAGGACTTTGCGTTGCGTTTTGTGTCCCATGTTATACCTAGAAACTCGAGGCATTGTGTCGGAACCAGAACAGATTTTTCGAAGTTGATGGTCCAACCTAGTAAATGCAGTATATTTATCGTGAATGCGATGTCGTCTTCTAACTGCAACTTTGACTGGTTTGCTAGGAGGAAATCGTCCAAGTAAACCACGCACCTGATCTTGCGAGTCCTCAAAAATTCTGCGACCCAATTGGTAATTGAAGCAAAAGTTCTGGGTGCCGATGAGAGACCGAACGGCAGACAAGTCATTTGAAGCAACTGATGCTGCTGTGTGTCTTGGTGATAATTCAGTCTCAGAAACCTGCGATGTTGTTGTGCGATCGCTACATGGAAATAAGCTTGACTTAGATCCAGCTTGGCCATCCAATCTTGCTGTTGTAAAAACGATGGAACTCTGAAGTGACTGAACAGTTGAAATGGCTTGACTACAACAAATTGATTTAACTGTTTCAGATTGAAAATAGGACGGAAGTTCTGATCCGACTTGGCCACCAGAAAGAACGTGGAAAGGTAACTTGGTGTCCGTTCTGCTGGTTCTAGCACGCCGGACCTTAACATTGTTTGAATTTGTATGGTCATATTGGGCGAAGTCTTGGTTCTGTATAATTCCATGACTTTGGAGCTCGGAAATATTAGAGGTGGTTTTAGTATGAAGGGTATTCGTGCGCCATTCAGCAGGCGGCATATTTTGTCTGGCGCACCCAGATTGCTCCAAGCATATAGAAATCGTTTTAGACAACCGCCTTGAAATGACCGATAGTCATTCGCGATGCCTATTTTTAAAAGAAGCCTGCGATTTCTTTCCCCTTGGCTTAGCCCTAGAATTGATTGTCTTGTTTTTATTTTGGCGTGGCGCTTGAAAGGAATGCTTTTGACCTTTTGTGACAGTATCTCGACGAAAAAATCTGTCATCAGCTTGCTTACTTGTAGATGGTTTCTGATTTTGATAAAAAGTATCCTTTGTAAAGGTTTGGGGTATTACTCTCGTTGTTGTAGTTAATTTATCCGGCCCGCCTATTTTTTGCATGTATGATTGAACGGCTTCATCATTAAAAAGTGATACGGCACTAGGTGGAATCTTATGTAATACTTCACGATGAAAGCTTTCAGATATCTGCCGTAACAAAGCCTCGCGACGTATATTTATGAAATCAGCTCTTCTACCGCACACTATTTGTAATAAATCATCCGTCACCTTACTATATGAAGATTCTTTAGAAAATAATGTTTCGATTTTTGTAAATAAAGAACTAGGCGTTAAGGATTCCTTAGACTCATTTGACCAATCTACCAAACCTTGTAAAGTTTTATGTAATTCGTCCTTTTGACAAAGTATAGCATTCGTCAATGCCGCAAAAGATCTTTCTAATAAATACGAACGAGAATCCTCCTTAAGCATTGCTGATTCAAAGCGTTTTAATTCGTCATTAACGCTTAACTCGACAAAACCGGGGGTAGCTAAATATTTTTTCTGTGCATCCGAAAAACGAACGGCATACCAATCATCACATTTAAAACGTTGTAATTCCGTTAATTTTTTAAGAAATGTGTCACTCGCCCTAGGGTAGATAGGGTCTTTAACCGTCGTACTAATTTCAGACAAAATTTTAAGTGTACAATCCTTATTCATAATATCCTCCGGCCGTCGTAAATTTAATTCGTTTATAGAAACGGATGTAGTATTCTTATTAATTGTATTTGTATTTCCAGTATCCGTATTCTTAGTTATAAGGTTAGCTAAAAAGGCTATTTGTTGCGATAAAAACTCAAAGTGTGCATAACTCACAGTTTGCGAGTCCCTTCTTGATTTACGCCTCTTGGGACTGGATACACTCGAAGAAGAATCACTATCACAATCTTGAGCACTTGTAACTGGCGAATGTAACCGTTTACGCGATATTGGGTTATCACTATTAACACTCTCTGACTCCATATTATTATTGAGATTTTCCATAATAACCACGGAGAGGAACAATACTTAATCGAACTATAATTATTTCAACTATAATTCTTTCGCGAAGTTTAAACAACACTAACAACTGAACGGCGCGAAAGACGACGCTATAATGATTAAATCAAACGTTCACCCGGTGCGCGCTGCCAGCAATTGGCGCCAATACGTAAGTATAAAAGGCGCCACCAGCGGAGAGGAAGTGAAGAAACACTGACAAAAGGCAAAAGAGACAGGTGCTTGACTCAAGATGGATTCCGGATATTGATACAAAACAAATAATAAGAATATATGTAACTTTAAAAATTAAATGTAACCTAAATGAAAATAAAACAAAAATCTTGGAGGAGTGTTCCAAACACCATGTACCCAACAAAGCTATCAACACAGTAATTTTTACAAAGAGCAACAATAAATCAATGCAAAAGTGATGAAGAAACGCGTATTGCAATTCAAACGGCTGATTTATGTTCAGTAAATCATATTAATTGTAATTTGTTAAGCTCGCCGTTCCGCCGCGGGTAGTTTCGCCTTTTTATTTTATACCAATATGTGGCTGGCCTCACGTTTTGTTGTTCATTTATAGGTGTTTAATCATTTAAAAGTGTATACAAATTATTAAATTACTGACTTCATTCTCCTTTATTAATCCGTATCCATACTAATATTATATTATATTTAAAAGTTGTGAAAATGGATGGATGGATTGTTACTAAATCATGCGAGAAAGGCTGGACTGTAAAAAACAAAATATAAATTAAAATAAAGCTAAGTACTAGCTATAAGTGTATTTTTATTTAACATCTTAAACTTATCTCGAAGAATGACGGCATTTTATGGCTAAAGTAATGATATTTACGTTGCGATTTCATTTAAATCTGTAAAACCTTAATTTCTTCTCAAAATCAATATGTAAAAATGAATGTAAAATTTTATCTTTACAAGTATTCTAAAATACCTTTCCTTGCCTTATTTATATAACGCTTAAGCCGTGGCGTCCTCAGGAGAAAAATCGGCAAAATTACAAGCATTTTGTTGAGGATTCTTATCCGAACAATAAATTTGTCCCCTCAGCGATATTTATGAAGGCTGGAGATAGCATTAATAACGCGAGCATTTGCCTAATAAAAAATATTACATAATTTGACGAAATTCTTTAATTAAATTTTGTAACGATCGGTACATAAGAGAGTAGTAGGCTTTTTTCAGCATTTTCGTTGAGGTTTGATTCCTGTGCAAAGAAACTATATGTTTCTATGTGATTAAATTAATAATAGTAAATAATCATTTTTTTTTTGTAACCGAATATTGTAATTTAATAACGTTTGCCTAATAGTCGAAGTCCGACCATTATGGAATGATTGAGGCAAACATATGTATTATTTACATTGAAATAAATCGTAACTACTATAGATCGACAATAGCACTAAACATAAAAAAATTTCGGTAGAAGAAAATTTTCGCCTATTTCGTAAAAAAATCGAATCTAATATACCTAATAATCTTAATATTTGTTTGTTTTGGATATTTACCGATTATGATAAAATTTTGACATTTATCATCATAGGATCTGTCTACACGCACTTATATATATTTGTTAGTTTCTTAGTATAATACTCGTAGTATGTAAATAAGAAATATTTTTCTAATACGTCATTAACATACTAACTAAATACTTATTTAAGTATTTAGTAGTAAAAGTAACTATCACATAATACATCTCTACCTTTACAGCCATCACTCTCAAGTCTGAAGTGGCATTCATTAAAAACATAATTGAACAAGCAATTATTCGGCTTTCGCAAATCATTATGTTTTGTATGCTATCGAAAAATGCTAAGTGAAACCTTTAACGAACTTCTAAGTATAGAAAGTTATTATAACATTTAATTTTCATTTCATCATTTGTAAACTACTATGTACTAGTACTATTTTGTCTCATTAAATCTTATTTCTAGCTTGACATACATTGGTATTCCAAAAAATGAAATATCTATGAAAATCAGTTTCTAATGCCTCAAATCGCTAAACGTGAATATGACTTACTATGGAGCTTAAAAAATGTATCTTAGTATTACTTTGCTAAAATCAAATCTATTGCCTACTCACCCTCGCTTCATTCGGGTTCATATACCTAGGTGCTCCCTGTCAAATTTAAAATTTGTAGCACAAACATCCGTCCCGTTATTAAAATAAATAAATGTTCTAAAATAAAAGTAAGCTTACTACTTAAAAGATAAGCTATCTGCGAGTGAAAGTCCCGTCAAAATCAGTCCAGCCAATCAACGATTATTCGGAACAAATAGGAAGACAGACAGACAAAAGTTTACAAATAATGATTTTTTGATTACTTAATAATTATATAATACTTTTTAAAAAAACTAAATTAAAAACTAGCCTACAATTGGTACTGGACCAGCCATCTCTACCAACCATAATAGAGAACGAGGCGACCAGATTACCATTCCTCACTTTCGCGAGAAAAGTCGCACAAGTGGCAGCTAAATTGAACGGCTCAACCGCCATACCATCTGCGACTAGACCAACCACAACAACAACCACTTCCACAACTAGGCATACCCAACAAATCACAAACCCAACACAACCACAATCCACACAACCACAATCCACACAAACCACACCAACCTCACACAACACAAACACTACACACATCGTCCCACAAACAACAACATCCCCACAACCCACTCTAAGGCAGCGACTCCGTGCCATCCCAAACACGCTACGGAATCTGATCACGAGGAGAGCTACCCCGGTCACACCTTCACCAACAACTTTACCCACAACCCTCCCTGAGCTACTACTCAAAAAGGGAGAGACTGGAGACAGGGGCTTAAGGTTGAAAGGTGTAGCACTCTTCATGAGCTGCGAGCAAGAAAGAGTGGGAATTAGCTTCTGTCGCCCTGAGAGCCCGGACAAAGTGACGGTGTCGCCGGGACCTGCTGATAAAAGGGAGCACAACGAAAACGAGCGTAAAGTGCACAAAAATCGACGCACTTACAGTGCAGAGGGGGGAAAACCAGCCCTACCGGATAGTGTGGTTGCAAAACAAAGCAATTGCACTTTTCGAGTGGGGTGGAGACTCCCCTTTCACACTAGCTTGCTCAGCGCTCTCAAGACTCAACGGGCACAGTGATGGCACACCCCCACGAAAGCTTAGCGTGGACGCCATGAGGGTAGGCTCTGTTAGAGGAGACGTAGCCGATAGCTACGGCTGCCTGTTGGCCTCATCACATCACGAGGTCATAGTCTATGAAGACAGAGGGGAAGACCTCTCCTTCCTAAGAGGAGAGGCAAAAATAAATCCCCCACCCACAGAGCCACCCCCCATGGGGCCACCGCTGAGTGGGTCTGAACGCCTTCAAAGGCAGATAGAGGCTGAACGTGAAGCCTCCAGCCCAAGGACCTGTCGTGAGGAACGGCCGAGCCGGGATACTGAACTGCAGGTAGTAGATAGAACCATCCGCCAACTGGTCTCCCCAAAACAGCAAACAAACGAGGACAGGCAGGCAGCGGCGATAAGGGAATTCCTTAGAGTTAAACACTCGGTGAAACCCGAGTCGCCACACACCATCCGCACTCGAGCTGATATGGGACAAGTCACACCACCAAAGCTGAAACCAGCACAAAGCCCACAAGACCATGCCATTAACGCATTTGTCGAGTTCCTGGCTATAATCAAAGGGAACCGAAAGGTTAACTTAGCCACCTGCCAGAAGATCATGCAGGCCTATCAGCGAGGAAGCGAAAAGATGCTGGAGGTGGAACTCGACAAAGCTGAAGCGGCTATATACGACAATGACACTTCCCAAGTTATTCAAGGGGAAATGACAGGGTCGTACATGACCGCCTACAATACCACTAAAGGCTTCGTGGGACTGGTCGAAGCAGAGGGGCGTGAACAACAACAACCCCCCAAATTTGAAACATCTCCTGGAGACCCAATAGTTGTGGTAGCTAGGTGCACGAGGGTAATGCTGGACGACAGAATGCTCGAGAAGGCTAAAACCATATTGAGCGAAGTCGACACCGGCATTACACTCGCAAACTGGAAGCTGCCAAAACTAACGTGGACAAACGGGGTACCCGGATGCGGCAAAACAACTCACATCATCAGTCACTTCGATGAGGACAACGAAGTAGTAGCCACCACTACAGTCGAGGGAGCGAAAGACCTAAGGGAGAAGCTCGTGGAACGCTTTGGTGACAAAGCCAAATCCAAGGTGCGTACCATGGCCTCTATACTGGTAAATGGTTTCAAGGAGGGCACTAGTTGCAACCGTCTAACGGTCGACGAAGCCCTCATGAACCATTTCGGAGCCATAATTATGGCAGCCCGACTGTCTGGCGCAGAAGAAGTGGCACTCATCGGAGATATAAACCAGCTGCCTTATATCGACAGAGAAAATCTGTTCGAGCTAAGGTACTGCTGGCCAACACTGGTGACCAACATCACATGTGAGTTGTCCTGTACGCATAGAAACCCGAAAGACGTCGCATACGCCATCAGAGACGTCTATGGTAATATCTACTCCTCCAGTAAAACCATCCACTCCCTGAGCATAGAAAGGTTCACCGACGCGCAAATACCATCTACCAAAGAAGGAACCCTATACTTGGTCCACACCCAGGAGGAAAAGAAGCTCCTGATGGACCAGGGATACGGATCCGGCGAAGGGTCGCGCGTCATGACCATCCACGAGGCACAGGGCCAAACCTACAAAGAGGTCATCATCGTGCGGACGAAGACCAAAAGGCTCCGCATTCACGATAGTGTGTCACATGCTGTCGTCGCTGTGACAAGGCACACCAAGACCTGTGTCTATTACTCTGACGATGGCGACGACGCAATTGGCAAATTTATTCGTCGAGCGGAGGGAGCCTCAGCGAAGACCATCCTAGAGCACAGCCTCAAAATGTCCATTCTTAAACGCGACAAAAAAATCACAGAGGCTGTGCTTGCCCAACTGCGGGATGGGGCGGGGTTCTAGGGTCCCAGAAGTCGACTGAAAAAAAAAAAAAAAAAAAAAAGGTCAGTGTCGGCCCACGTTACATGCTAATGCATGTATCGCTAGTTTTAAGTCTAAAAATGTAAAACGCCAAAAAAAAAAATTTAAAAAACAAAAGGCACGGGCGCTTAACGCCTGTGGATGAGAACATCTACATAAAAAAAAAAATTATATAATACTATCATATGCATTTAGTAAAAAGCTGTTACGTTGAAATTACAAACATACACTTTAATATATGTTGTATATACACACTCGTATATACAACAACAACTCTAAGTAGCTAAAAAAGTAAAATATAAAATATAAATCATTACAAATGCCTTATTGCATGATAAAACAGGTAGATTTGTCACCAACCTGTTACATAGTGTGCGTGGGACCTATTAGAGAAACCTAACTCTCACTTGTTACATCAAAATTTAATTGATGACAAGAATACAATGCCTGTCTTATAAATTTTATAACGCAAGTTTTATAGACGCTCTAAAGACTAGGTTCTTTAGATACTATGATATATAATATTGCTTTTATTTAGATTTATTTTCCTTTAGTGACATATCATAATGGAAATCGGGTGTAATAGTAAAGATAGTATATGTTTAACTGCCTCAGTGGTGTAGTGGCTCGTATGTACAGTCGCACACCAAGAGGTCCTGGGTTCGAGTCCCGGGTCGGGCCAAGTTAGTTATTGAGTCTTTCTGTTTCGTAAGCTTCAGTAACATCACGAAGTTGGGAAGTTGGCGGTGTGTCACCCCCGTGCCGCGGAGAGCACGTAAAGCCGTCGATCCTTAACTGTCACTGGTCGTGTTTAGCAGTCGTCTCATCATATGCTCTTAGAGGCAAGAACTCTACCTTGTATTAAAACCTTGTGTTGTAGAAATATTTAATGTCAACCAAACACTAGGTGTTTGGTTGACAGTAAATATTTATTGAGAGAATTTCTTGATGACTCTTTTTATCCGTCTTAAGGCTTTAACAGTAGCAGACGTTTGTAGGAAACAAACTTATTTGTAGTAACATACAGATTTACTTTCTTTAGTACAAAATATTTTAGTACGTTTGGCTCAGTTTGTAATGCTTGCTATGCCAGCGGTCGCGGGTTCGAGTCCCGCTGGGCATTCATTTGTTGAGCACGAGTGCTTGTACTGCAATCATTGATGTTTATATTTATAATATGTATATATTTAAAGTTATATATTGTTACATTCTACGGGTTCGGGATCGGAAATTAAAAGCGTTCTCGCACTAAAGTTGTTTTATTTACACTTAATACACACGCGCAGTTTGTACACAACACTAGTTTAATTTAGTCTCTGAGCACTATAAACCACCACTTTTAATAATTCACTATGTTCTTCTTCACCTTTCCACTATTTCGTATCTCTTCGCAATCTTCACTCAACTCCGAACTTCAACTGATCTCTCGACACACTGCCGGCCTTTTTATATGCGTAAATTTAGAACATTCTAGTATCGAAAATTCAAAATGTTTCTAGTAACTTCCAAATTGTTCCTGAAAATGCGTTATCTCTTTCTGTCACATTAAAATTTGTAATAAACTGTTCTTGTTATCTAATTGTCAAAAGTTAGAAATTGACATTCGCTGTTGTAAGGCATGGTACAAGCGTGCTATTATGACGAGTTCGCACTATATTCCGCGACATTACCCCCTCCTAAGACATGCTCGTCTCGAGCATCGTTGTTGCCGTGATACTTGGCTAATCGGTCCACATGCACGATTTTAGCCGGGCTTCTAGATGTACGTTGAATTCGGAAAGTGACGTCGTTAATTTTCGTTATAACCTTGTAAGGCCCCTCCCAACTGGGTTGTAGCTTTGGCGATTTACCCTTTCGTCTCACCGGGTTATGCAGCCATACCAATGAGCCTTCCTCGAAGTTCGTTCCTGTCGCCTTTCGGTCATAACGAGTTTTCATGCGTTCACTTGCTTGTAGTCCTGCATCTCGTATCTGCTCATGAACACCAATCATCTTCGCTCGTAGTTCACTGGCATATTCTGTTATGCAACTGGGAGTATCCGGCGGGCAATCACTTAACAGATCCGCTGGTAGTCGCAATTCTCTTCCGAAATTTGCAAAAGCAGGTGTTATGGTAATGCTTTCGTGTACAGCAGTCCGGTAAGATAGCAGAAACAGTGATATGTACTCGTCCCAATCCTTTTGATGACTATCTACAACCTTGGCTAGATGTCGTTCTAAAGTTTGATTAAACCTCTCCACCATTCCATCGGACTGTGGGTGACAAGGCGTAGTTCTAGTTTTGTGCACCCCCATGATTTTACACAGTTCTTGAAACACCTGTGATTCGAAGTTTCTTCACACCAAATCTGCAAAATACCTCTTTGACCAATTTATTAACAGTAACAGCTTCTTGATTTGGTATGGCGAATGCTTCAGGCCATTTCGTTAAATAGTCCATTATAACTAAAATGTATCGGTTCCCGGAGTTAGTAATCGGAAATGGTCCTGCTACGTCTATTGCGATTCTCTCCCAAGGTGCCCCAACATTGTATAATTTCATTGCCCCTCGGCTTCTGGTTTGCGGGCCTTTGACAGAGGCACATTGTACACATTTCCGACACCAGTCCTCGACATCATCTCGACAATGCAACCAATAAAATCGCTCCTTGATCTTGATTAACGTTCTTCTTACCCCTAAGTGTCCACCAGAAGAACCATCATGGTATGCTCGAAGTACCTCGGATACTTTTATTTTAGGTACCACTAGTTGGAGATGGCTATCATTTCCACGTGTCTGCTCCCATTTGCGGCACAATACTCCATTGTGTAACAACAAACTGTCCCATTGTGCCCACAAACTTTTCGTAGCGGTACTATACTGTGCTATGTCAGTCCACTTAGGTTTTGGTCTACCACTACTTAACCATTCCATGATCGGTCGTATGTCTCGGTCTTCTTCTTGTGCTCTCTTCATGGCATCATCGCTCCAACGTTCATCTATCGAATCTGTTCTTATAATTTTAATAGATTCTAGCTCTTTTACCTCCTGTCTGTGACAGTGCTTGCAGTGTTCCTCGCATGGTCTTCGAGATAGGGCATCGGCGTTACTATGTGTTTTACCCCCACGATGTTCTATTTCAAACTGAAACTCTTGAAGTTGTTCAATCCATCGCGCTACCTGTCCTTCGGGGTCCTTGAATTCCAATAACCAATTCAGGGCAGCGTGATCGGTTCTTACTAAAAATTTGCGTCCCAGCAAGTATTTCTTAAAATGCTGTAAGGTTTTTACTACAGCAAGTAGCTCCCTTCGAGTAACGCAATAATTCTTTTCCGGTTTAGAGAGTGACTTACTGAAATATGCGATAACCACCTCCTGATCACCCTTACGCTGGGACAATACACCTCCAATACCGATATTGCTAGCATCAGTGTCGACAATAAACTCTCCTTTTGTGTCCGGATACCCAAGGATCGGTGTTTGGCAAAGATGTTTCTTCAGTTCTTGAAAGGCCGATTCACAATTCTTGTCCCATACGAAAGGTCTCTTCTCCTCGGTTAGTTTACGAAGTGGTTTGGCGATGTCAGAAAACCCTTTCACAAATCGTCGATAGTAGGAGCACAATCCTAGAAATGCTCTCACTTGCGTCTTGTCTTTAGGGGTCGGCCAATCTTTCACAGCGGTGATTTTCCCAGGATCCGTTTCTACTCCGTTTTCCGAAACTACGTGTCCAAGGTAATTTACTTGTTTTCTGAAGAATAAGCACTTCTTCGGACTTAACTTTAGATTAGCTTCCCTTAGTTTATCGAGTACTGCTTCGAGTTTCTTAAGATTGTCTTCGAAGTCACGTCCCACGATAATTATGTCATCCAGGTAAACAAGGCAGGCTGCTCCTAGTAATCCAGCGAGTACACGTTCCATTAACCTCTCGAATGTTGCTGGTGCATTGCATAACCCGAACGGCATAACCTTATACTGCCACAACCCTTTTCCAGTTGAAAACGCAGTTTTCTCCTTATCCACGGGGTCCATGTCCACTTGCCAATAGCCACTCTTTAAATCAAGAGTTGAAAACCATTTCATACCACTGAGAGTGTCTAAGGTGTCGTCGATTCGAGGCAGGGGATAACTGTCCTTTTTGGTTACATCGTTGAGTCTGCGGTAATCGATGCAAAACCTTGTAGATCCATCCTTCTTCCTTACAAGTACTACTGGAGAACACCAAGGACTAGTAGATTGTTCGATGATGTCATTCTTTCTCATGTCCTCGATCATGTCGTCAACCTCTTTCTCCTTAGCCCATGGAATTCGTCTTGGTCGTTGTCGAATAGGCGCTACGTCACCAGTATTAATTTTGTGCTTCACCAAACTGGTTCTTCCAATATCGCCATCATGTTTCGAGAACAAATCTGAATATTGGTAAAGTAAATTTTCAGCTTTTGTCTTCTGTGAACTTGTGAGATGATCTTTGCAGTCTTCTAAAAGTTTTATTGCTTGCTCCTTATCCTTGTTAAGCACCTTCTCATTCTGTTGACATCTGCTTAACCAGGCTATCTCTTCGCAAGTCCCCACAACTCTCTGAATAGTTTGCGTAGCGTCACTGGTGTTCAGCACTGGAACCATGGATGTCGAAGTTTTACCTACTACAACTCTTGCTGGGATCCACGAGCTCTCATCTTCACACTTTTCTATGATAGTGCAGTACCATTGACTACCTGACTTGTTCTGAGGTATAGCGACAGGTACTAGAGTCTGTGATCTTGGTGGAAGAGCGGTGTCTCTTAAGCAACAAACTTTCCCCTTAACTCTACCACTTATCGGTACTTCTCTATTTCTGCACTTTAAAACTCCATATTTCATGTCAATCGTACACTGATAATTTTGAAGAAAGTCCAATCCAATGATGCAATCATCCACGATATCTGCAACTATTGCGCTATGCCAATAGACGTTGTCCCCAATTTTTATAGCAATTTTTCTTTCCCCCCAAACAGGTATGCGCTGACCAGTGGCTGTCATAAGGATGATGTGCCTTCTATCTTGCAAATTACTGTCCGCAATGTGTTTCAGCTTTCGTTTATTAATGACAGTTCGCGAAGCTCCGGTATCCAGTGTCAGTTTACATGTCACTCCATTAATAGCGCCATGTACAACCAAAGTGTTTCCATCTACTGCCTGTTTTACTTCTATCGGTGGAGTTATAGATCCAGCCAGCGTCCTAACTCTGGCCGAGATCAATTCTCCTCTGACTTGATCGCTGCTTGTTACACCAACATCTGACTGTAGTAGATCATTTTTCCTTGTAGGGCAGTCACTTCGAAGATGGCCCCGGTCACCGCACTCGTAGCACTTTGGGTTGAAAAGACGTCTCCGGTTGGATAATCCTCCCGTGGTAGCTTGCTGCACCCTCCTCGGTCTTGAATCATGACGCACAGCTTCAATCTCTAGAGCATGAGCGACAGCTTCCCGGAGACTTATATGGTGCCTTAGGCGTACAGCGGCACGTACCTCTGAGTCGCGAATCCCGTCCACAAAAGCCTGCAGAAGAATGGTTTCTATGGTGGATGGCGAGGATTGATATGCCTTCCGTACGAGCCTCTCAATCTCTACGGACCACTGCTGCAGGGTTTCATTGGCTCGTTGTGTACGGTCTTTAATTTGAGCCCTGTACACGTGCTCCAGGTGACTATCACCATACCGAGACTCTAAAGCGCTAAGTAGCTCACTGTATGTGATCTTTCTAACGGGGTCGCTAGCATAAAGAGCTTCCAATATATTCAGAGCCTCCTCTCTAAGTGCGACGGTAAGGGCAGATCGGGCTTCATCATCTGTCCATCCACTTGTCTCCTTGATCGTCTCAAACTGGATCTTGAATGCGGCCCAGGAAGATTTGCCGTCGAAGTAAGGGACTTTAAAGATCTTTGCTGATGACGAGCAAATGTCGGCACCACGCGGTAATTTCTGAGTTTCCATTAAGTAATCCATCCTCTTCTCCATCTTAGAGAGTTTTGAGTTGTACTCCTCTAAAGTTTCACCGTGTGTGGCGAGTGTCGTCTTTATTCCCTCAACTTCTCTTTCAACGGCTTCCACCCTTTCCGTATGCCGTTGAAGAGCGGGTATGACATTCTTGTGAATGCCCTCTTGAAGTGCGCGCAGCTGTTCCTCTTAGCGGCGAGCCTGCTCCTCTTGGAGTGCGCGCAGCTGTTCCTCTTGGCGGCGAGCCTGCTCCTCTTGGAGTGCGCGCAGCTGTTCCTCCTGGCGGCGAGCCTGCTCATCTTGTAGTGCCCGCAGCTGTTCCTCCTGGCGGCGAGCCTGCTCATCTTGTAGTGCGCGCAGCTGTTCCTCCTGGCGGCGAGCCTGCTCATCTTGTAGTGCGCGCAGCTGTTCCTCCTGGCGGCGAGCGTGCTCCTCTTGGAGTGCGCGCAGCTGTTCTTCTTGGCGGCGTGCACGTTCTTCCTCGCGGCGAGCCTGTTCCTCTTGGCGGCGAGCCTGCTCTTGCATCATGAACGCCATTTGTTGCAGGAGGGCGTTCATGTCTGGCGTGGTGCTCTGTTGAGCCGCGGACTCATCCCTCGATGTACTAGGGCCAGAATCTTCCCTTTGCTGTTCTGCCATTGCGCGTGTAGTGACTCCTTCCTTCTCGTGCCTCGGTACTAACGGCATTTCCGATCCCACTTCTGACACCAATTGTTACATTCTACGGGTTCGGGATCGGAAATTAAAAGCGTTCTCGCACTAAAGTTGTTTTATTTACACTTAATACACACGCGCAGTTTGTACACAACACTAGTTTAATTTAGTCTCTGAGCACTATAAACCACCACTTTTAATAATTCACTATGTTCTTCTTCACCTTTCCACTATTTCGTATCTCTTCGCAATCTTCACTCAACTCCGAACTTCAACTGATCTCTCGACACACTGCCGGCCTTTTTATATGCGTAAATTTAGAACATTCTAGTATCGAAAATTCAAAATGTTTAACTAGTAACTTCCAAATTGTTCCTGAAAATGCGTTATCTCTTTCTGTCACATTAAAATTTGTAATAAACTGTTCTTGTTATCTAATTGTCAAAAGTTAGAAATTGACATTCGCTGTTGTAAGGCATGGTACAAGCGTGCTATTATGACGAGTTCGCACTATATTCCGCGACAATATGTATAGTGTGTCAACTATCTGATATCCGTAACACAAGCCTCGTGCTTACCACGAAACTAGACAGTACTGTGTGTAATACCAACATTTATTTATTTATAAGTAAGCCACGAATTTATCAACTCAAACTCATAATATTCAAATTAATTACGTTTTTGCTGGAATTCTCATGGAGTTAAAACGCGAACGAGATAGAAATAGTCTAGGAATTAGTAATATATTATTTAGCTAAGTTACAACTGTTAAAAACAGACCAAGCAGATTCGTAGACAAATTTAACTAATTAAGCGCAAACTGTTGCAAGTTGCCGACTCAAGTTATCTTAAACTCGACTTCAGTTATTACCTATATATAATAAAACACACTATATACTGTAATACAATGGAATAATATGCACCTATTAAATATCTACTTTCTAGAGAGATTGCAGTTTTACTTATAATTACTTTAATAAAACTAAGATTCATACATTCGACAGACGACACGTTTTGCGTAGTTTCTAGTGACCCTACTTTCTTGCGCTAGCGGTCGCGGGTTCGAGTCCCGCTGCGGGCATTCATTTGTTAAACTCGGATGTTCGTACTCCAGTCATGGGTGTTTATTTTTATAATATGTATGTATTTAAATAAACTTATACATGTAGTATATCAACTATCTGGTATCCGTAACACAAGCTTCGTAGTTTACCACGGAATTAGATGGCGCTGTGTGTAATAATGCCCCAACATATTTATTAAATAAATATTTATTATTACATAATATTATAATTCAAAATTAAAAAAGCAGAAGTCTTAAAACCACGAATAAGATTCGACTCATGAATTCATATTATGTGCTTTTATATGATGTTTTCATAATAAGTTTATACAAACGCTCTCGTTTAGGAAACAGATAAAAGCTTCAGAGAGTTCAAACCCCGGATCTGGCACTTCTAATAGTTTTAAATGCGAATCATTTTCAATATGACTATCTTTTGTTTTACCGTAAAGGGAAACATTTCGAGGAAACCTGCATGTATGACAGAACCTAGCAAGATTTAAGAGAAGATGGAGTGCCAACACCTGGCCAGCGTGGTGGACTTGATCGCCTTTGTGTTGAAGAGAGGTCAGTCGGACGTTAAAAATAGCTGAATACAATTAATTTATATACCAGGCAGCAGGGAATATATAATATTATTATAGCATTTCCCGTGGCTTCGCACGGATATCAAATTCTTTCTAGTAGCGCGGTATGGTACCTCGCAGAATTAACGCCCGCCCTTCCCGTTTTTGTAACATTTTTCATTGCTGCTCCGCTCCTATTGGTCACAGCGTGATGTAATATAGCCTATAGCGTTCCTCGATAAACGGACTATCCAACACAAATAGAAAAAAGAATTTTTCGGACGGACGGACGTTTACGGACCCGTAGTCCCTGAGATTAGCGCGTTCAACCAAACAAACAAACAAATTCTTTAGCTTTATAATATTAGTATAGGTAATGCAGTTTGTTGTAATAGAAGTCCACTATTTATAACTTTCACTTACAAATTGTGATAGGACGACAACAGCTCAACCGGCGACGATATGGCACAGGACAAACGTTCTGTGGCGTGTTTTCTAAAACAAAAGAGTCTTTTCAACTCTTGGACGGTACTGAGAAGTTGACAGATGACACCCGATAACTAGAGTTAGTCTGATCTCTGACTCGAACCTAGAACCACTACATACCATTTAATAAGAACATTTGCACTTAAAGCGCAACACTTACATTCCCCATCAATTTACTGTATTAACTGAAATCCTGGGCAAAGCGCAAATTTAACTAATTGAGCCCAAACTACCGCTAGCAAACTATTCTGAGTCGCTCCCTGGAGTTCTTCAATCCGTACATGCTGTGAGATAACATAAATGTTACATTCAAGCTTTTCATTTATAATATACTAGTCCGTTTTGTCGCTTAGTATTAAATAGATAGTCCATATTATAAACTTAGGTATAATGAATTTTATATTATCCCTTACTTCAAGGAAAACGATTTCCCATACAAACTTCTACCCACTTTTTCACTTCCTTCATCTAAGGGGATGATTTTTTGCATAAAAACAATTCTATGTCCTTTCCTAAGTCTTAAACTTTCTTCATATCAAATTTCATATAAATCGGCTTAACATATTTTTCAGTTTACCCATTACAAACAAACAAAAACATTTTTTTTCTTTATCAGCCATTTCAGCAAGATACACCCTTACTAACTTTCAAATTTTCATGTATCATAGTTATGTAATTTAAAGAATTACCACATAATAGTGAACCTTATATTCTTTTGTCTTGTTCCTAACAAATTACAATATTAAATAACAAATTTACCAATTTAATTTCTATTACAATAATTATTTAAACTGCCACATATAATCTAAGCTATGGCATAAACTTCTTGTATTTTGGACATCTTTACGATCGAATAACTTGGCTTGCAAAACGAACTAATTTAAACTTTAATCGTAATAACCTATAAAACCTTTACTTAGTTTGAAACCTAACTTTCCTTGTTCAATAAGTAAATATAATTTTACTTAGAATATTTTAATATTATATGTATCATTAACGAATACATAAAAGTTTGTAAAAATATGAACAAAATATTACTTACAACTTTGATTTTTTAATTGTAGTGTGATTAATTTAACTGATTGAGAAAATTAACGATCGATACCATATTGAATAACATTAAACAACATTTAAATGCTTTCACAATCTAACAAATTTTAATAAAATATAGAGTAGATTATGAAGCTTTCATTCGATTAACGCATTATTATAATTACCGAAATATTTTCTAAGACTCAACTGCCTCGGTGGTGCAGTGGTCATAATGTATGGCCACACAATAAGAGGTCCATGGTTCGAATCCCGGGTCGAGACAAATTTAGTTATTGAGTCTTTCTGTTTAGTAAGCCTTAGTAGCAGCCCGGAGTTGGGAAGTTGGCAGTGTGTCACCCCCGTGCCTCGGAGAGCACGTAAAGCCGTCGGTCCTGCGCCTTAGCTGTCACTGATCCTGTCGAGTAGTCGTCCCATCAGAGTATGAGAGTGACAGGAATAGAGAGTGCACTTGTGTCTGCGCGTACACTTGTGCACTATAATATCTCCTGCGGAGCGGCCATGGCCGGAACCGGTCGGAAAACATTATTATTCTAAGACACGCGCTTGAAGCACAACTTGGTATGACATTTCCATATATTTTTGAAATTTCAACTAGCGAAAGCTCTTGCAGTATATCTTGTGAAAGCCCAGTTACTTTAGATTTCACTAAGTTATACAGAATAAAGCCATAACAATTTTTAGGGAATGTAAAAACTAAAACCAACGGTTTGGATCTTTTCAATTATAATAATAAAAACTTGATAATGACTATAACGGTCGTTAATTTAATTAAGCCGTGAGTTGATATGAAGAATCAGTCCCAACCATAATAATTAATCATATTGGTTACTGCGCCTTTTCTCGCTTGTGTAACCTCTGTCCTCTGTAATTAAGTGAATAATAATTTGAAAAGATACTTGGGTATATTTTTAATCCAGATCTATAGTACTATACAGGTATAAACCCATCTTAACGTGTAATCTAAATGTAAATGATTTGTTTTAATAAAACTGTAATTGAAAGCTATATTTCAATAAACAACTTTTTACTTATATTTTGGGGTTTAAAAATTTTCCAACCACCATAATTGAAAACTATTGAGTTTTAAAGAATACGCAAGTGATTAAGCTCTGATAAATGATGATCAAGATTCAAAAAATTATATGGCCCTAAAGTGTCACGTTTTTCAAAATATTTCGGGCCAAAGTTTGTCTACATGGGAACTGCAGAAACTATTTTTTTAAATACAAATGAAGGCTATTTAAAATATAGTTGCATATTATAGTTTAAGAACAAAGTAATTGAATATGACGAACTAATTTAAAATATTTTCGCAACGAAATAGACATAGTACCTGTATTTTAAGAAGTTTATCTTATCACATATGAAGTTCTATAGCAAAAATTACATTAACCAAAAAGCAAACAGCAAAAACTTGTTAAAACATATCAAACCCCATAAAACACGCATTTTAATTAAACGCACATTTTATTCGTATTCAGGTCCCAGGTTTAATTTCACATCGCATAACTTGAGTTAAGAAAATTCAAAACTTTGATATTTATAACCTTCCCATTGAATTCCCTGCATTGTGATAAAGTTGCCGATTTACACCGGTCCGATATCGACAATGTACGCACATTATTCAACTTATAGTAGAGGATCCGAACTTAAATTGACCTTCACCAAGCAATATTTAAAAAAATATTAATTAAATAATGCAACATCATATAAAAGATATAGAATGTGAATGACGAACTACTGGGTGTGCCAGGTATAAACAGGTAATTAGGTGCCAGTTACTTTCACTTGATTCGATAATAGAAAAAAATATATATAAACATAAGCGCTGTTTTATTGCGAACACGTTGATATAGGGTTCTGCAAAAAAATCGGTCTTAATAGAAGTTTGCGAATTTTAAAATTTTAAATTTCAACGCCAGGTTTCTGTCCAGGATTTTTTAGCAAACCCATTTTTAATATATTTTTTAATATACTAAATTTACTATAAAATAAGTTTTATTCTATTATCAGCTCGGTAAAGGTCGATTTAGGTTCGGATCTTAGACTATTATATTACCTAAACCTATAGGTATATTTTCGTTTCAACGGATACGTCTGCCTAAATTATTATTATGTTCGCAATATTTATTATTTGTGAATCCATTATCCCCAAAACGGTATCAGTATCGCTTAACTTTATTTCCCGACACACGGTTTTTAATAAACCGAAAAGGTTTAAAATTTCTTTTTGATTAGTCAGTGAATGAGAAAATTTATATGTGCATATTTGTTTGGTGATAATCTTGACAGATATACATTGATTTTTTTATTGGTTTGATATTTTATATTATTACAAATATTATTTTTTTATTAAAACTTGATTCAATTTATTTTGAACAATGCTTTGAACACTCGCAATTGTTCCATTCTTATTGAGACTTTCTGAAACTATTAGAAATAACGATATTTAATCATTATGAGGATTTTCGCAACTTCTCAAAAATAATGCAAATTATGTATTAAAATCGTACTATTTGATTAACTATGGACTTTATTTGTATGAAGAAAGTACTTCCGTGCTTGCGTAGTCGGTTAGTGAAATAAATTATTCTGGAAATGGATAATCCTTTAAGTATATATAAAACTGTAATCCATTACTGCTAATTAAGTTGGAATTTTATAAAAGGTATGTTTCAACGGTCGGTATCGAATAGATTATATACTTATGTATATATTATGTTTTAAGACACTTAATGGCCTTCCTTAATAATAAGGAATGCTACAAGAATTTATTAAATCAAATTAATAGTTCCTGAGATAAACGTGTGCAAACAAACTATTTAATTATATAAAAGCAAAAGGTAAGTCACTCATCAAGAAATATTAAAAATCGCTTGACGTATCTATAAATATGAAATTAGACAGGGAGGTAGTTTATAATAATTAGTAGACGTCCGCTAAGAACGGATTTTGCGACAGGGCTGGATTGAGGAGGTCAAGTTTGTATGAAAGGACTTCATTTTTTTACAATAAACTTAAAATTTAGGAGAGATCGCCTAGGGACGAACCCTAGTAGCTAGTTTCTATATAACATTAGTATGCTACCTCTATTCAATATTTAGTATATAGTATTTTGAGTATTGTGAGTATAATCTATACTCAAAATACTAAAAATTAAAAGTCATATTCAAAAAAAATCTTATCGATTTCAAAGATATAAGATAAGTATAACAAAGACAGCGAGAAGTCACGATATATTGTTTACTGCTTCGATTTGGTTTGTAATGAATGCTTTATAAATAACTTTTAAAAGGCTAGCAAATCATTGATGGTCGGATGTTCTTTTTGTTTTAGACTTTAAGGCATTACGCACCTGCGCATGAGATGGGAACATGTTTTAACCGACATGGTGTAAGGAGGGTACGATATTAAGATATTAAAAGAGTCATAATGGACGAATTTAAATTTCATATTAAGTTTTTACGAATATAACATTAAAATAAATAAATAATTATGTTGGGACATTATTACACACAGCGCCATCCAGTTCCTCGGTAAGCTACGAAGCTTGTGTTACGGATACCAGATATACTACATATATTAGTTTAAATACACACATATTATAAATATAGATATATCCATGACTGGAGTACAAACATACGAGTTTAACAAGCGAATGCCCCCAGCGGTCACTACAAACTGCGCCAAACGGTAATAATATTCGTTACATTAATTATTTTATTATCAATTAACTTCTCTAATATTGCTCTAAGGTTATAATTAATCGAATTAAGTTTATCTTTAAAGTAATAAGATGAAGAATACAGATGCTTTAGAAATATTATAGAAAGTATTTTTGCCGTATATTACTCGAAGCCAAGGAGTTTTTCATGTGCGAATAATTTCTATCATGAGTACCACTTGTCTTACGGTGAAGGAAAACATCGTGAGGAAACCTGCATGTCTGAGAAAACCTAGCAAGTTTTCGAAAGACGTGTGAAGTCTGCCAACACTCACTAGGCCAGCGCGATGGACTATGGCATGTTCTCCTTCGTACTGAGGGACGCCCGTGCCCAGCAGTGGGACGTTAAAAACGGCTGATGATGATGAAGGAGTTTTAATAGGTGCTTTAAACCAAGTTCCAAAAATTATGACAATAGCTCAATGTTTTTCTGAATACAAAATAAAAACCGATTTACGAACCAAGACAAAATATATCGCTAGTATCATATAGTTTCATTTACAGAGGTCGTCAATTATCTGGTGGCGAATGTTCTGCTGTGAAGCTAGTAGATATTTCTCAATAGAATTTCTCTAGATCCAGGACTAACATTACTGCTCTAAATAATTTGCGCATTCCGATGAGTCAAGAGCTGCAGAATCTACTTATACCAACTTTATAGATGACGGTTTTGTTTTTAAGGAACTGAACTGAAGAAGATAATATTATTACCTTATGCCGATAATTCATATTTTGTCGCACTTACAAGTCCTTAAGTGGTAGAGGTTTTATTAAAATAATGCCTATTTTCGATATAGAGGTCAAATCTATAGTTTTTTTAATATTTTTATAATATTGTCAGTCTGTCTGTTAAGCATCACGAGAAAAGTGATGTCCTTAGGTACGTATTCATTTTGAAGAAGAATTAAAAAATATTACGACGACCCCGATTTAATAAAATACCACTTTAACATAGCAATTTGTCGTCACAACAAATTTTAAAATATTTGAAACTTATAATCTAAACCTGTAGAAAATGTAACATCGCTGAAGTTTCCAATAATACAAGATTGGCTATCCGGGCTGTCTTTGATACAATATTTTATTATTAGGTAGCGGTACGTACCGTTCCGGAAGGAATGTGGCTTCTACCGCCGTCCCGCGAGACGTTGCTTCCTGCTATAAATAACAAGACAATTATAATTGACGTTATTCTGCTTTATCTTTTCTGCTGTGGTATACTGGCTAGCATATACGGATGCACATCCGGAGATTTTGGGTTCGAGTCCTGGGTCTATATATAATAAGTTTAGTAAATGGCAGTAACAGCCTGGTGTTGGGAAGTTGGAGGTGTCTTACCTCCGTACCACGAAAAGCCGTCAGTCCTGCGCTTTATCTCTCACATGTCTAGTCGTTGTCCCACCGGAGTATTAGAGTGACAGGAAAATAGAGTGCACTTGTGTCTGCGCCCATACTCGTGCATGGTGCTTGGGCAGATGGCTAGTCTCAATGAGACTGGCCGCCGTGGTTGGATCCGTTGGAAAACATTACTTGGACCTAAATTTCATTTAATGTAATTCATTCGTATAAAATTAATTTTAAATTTTCATTACATAAGCGTAATAGGTACTAATTTAAATTGGCAACTAATATATAAACTTACTCAAAGAGAATTATTAAATATGTTAAAAATATACTTTTATATATTTCTATAAATTCGCATCGTGAATGGGCCGTTATTGCTCTATTCGTAGCCAATATATCTCAGATAAGGCGGTACGTTTGATTCGTTACATGAAGATATGTTTATGGCGAACTCATTAAACGGTTATTACGTATTAGGTAAAGCTAATCTAAAACCTAATTACGTGTTCATTTTGATAATCTTAATTGAATTTTAGAATAAATGTTGCAGTTCGTAGTGTTTTTTATTCTTTATACAATAGGGATATATTGCAACTATTGTTTTGGAGTATTTTGTTTATTTTCCGGTTTTTGTGAATGAATTTTTTGGTTGGCGTTATTGGAATAGAAAATATGGAGAGTACTCCGGAGTATAACATAATATATAGTTTTTATTTAAAGTGCGGAGCCATATTTTTTTCATCACATCAGCTGGCAGTGAATGTCTTGTCGATAACTATCCAGTTGTTAGAGATTATGAAGAACAAACAGACAGACAAAATGTTAAAAATTGTGTTTTTCTTATATGTATTATGTACCGTATATAATACGTAACATACATAAAACGTACATTACGTAAAACGTTGTTATATTGATTAAGTAAACATGGACTGACTCGAACACAAAACCCGCTATAAGCTATCAGGTCTTAAATACACGAAAGTAAATACAAAGACAATATACATTGGAGTTTAAAACTTAGAATTTCGCATTATTTATTACTTAAACGTAATAATAAATCATATTGAAATTATAATAAATTAAGTATCATAGCTTTGAACAGTAGCATTTATTTCAAACGTCTATGGCGGTCCTTTTGATACAGGCGGCATGTTTGTTGCGGACTTATTAAACGATTATTACTCATTAGGTAATAGCTTATCTCGGACCTAATTGAACTTTCATTTTGTGCACTTATAAGAAAAAATGGTGGAATCAATTTTTGGATTATATTTTGAAGGCTGATGCTAGTCGTCTGCTAGTTGGACGACAAAATTATTTTAGTCGTCCAACAATTGGACGAGTAAAATAATTTAGTATAGTATACTGTTGCTAGTCGTCCGGTTATCGTATGAATAAAAAATATATTATTCGACCGACTATTATTTGTACGAATATCTATCACTTTTATGATTTCTAATATGAAATAAGTGATTTTTATGTGCATGATATACGTATGCCAAAAAAAATTACCTTAACCTACCGAGCTGAAAATTTATTATTAAGATCCCACCCAAAGTACAAGAATTTTTATATGTAAAAGAGTTGGTTTTATAGAGTCGTCCTATGAAATTTACATCACTAATACTCACTAAGGGTACACTACATCAAAACAATGTACTAGAAAATGGTATTTTGTAAAAAGTACTATAGAAACGTCCGCAATTGCATACACGAGTATACTAAAATTTAAAAAACAAATTGAGCCATTTAAGAAGCAAAAAAGTATCAGTCGCGATATATCAAACATCATTAGCGGACGATATTTAATTTATTCGTCCGATTGTCGGATGAATAGACACTTCGTATTTTGAAAGAATATTTTTTAGATTTTATGGTAATACTTAGGGTTTTGTTTTAAATTGATGTAAGGGAGACAATACCACCTTGTGCCTCCTATTGCCAACCTCACCTGCTCGCGGTACATCCTGCTAAACAACGGACGAGGCTCTGGCGACCGAATTCGTGGCGGTATAACCACATAAAAAGCTGAAATGAGTAAATGCTAGTCCTGATGGCGGGCAGCAGCGCCTTCAGTGAAAGATTTCAGCTACTGCGGTCACCAACCCGCCTGCCAAGCGTGGTGACTAAGGCAAATACCCCCTAATGAGAGTGAACTCAGATTTAAGGCCCCTAGTTCCCGGTAGTCGCACTATTCCTGGCCACGGTACCGGCCATGGTAACGGTGCGACGGGGGGTGCTAAGAATCCCCGGGCTACGGCAGGGTACCACAAAAGGCAACTATTTTTGGCGACTTATAATGGACGCTCTCTGCGACTGAACGAACACCTTGCCGAACTGGAAGAAGAGTTAAGTCGCATTAAGTGGCAGATATTGGGTCTATCAGAAATCCGAAGACAGGGCGAGGAGACGATAGAACTTGATACTGGCCACTTACTCTACTTCCGAGAAGGACACCAACTATCCCAAGGTGGCGTCGGATTTTTAATACATAAGTCACTCAAGAGTAACGTCGTAGAGGTTGGCAGTGTGTCGGCGAGGGTAGCGTACCTTGTAATTCAGCTGACTGAAAAATATACTATGAAAGTTATACAAGTGTACGCGCCTACGTTTACGCACCTTGACGAAGAGGTCGAAGCCATGTACGAAGACATAGTTAAAGCTACGTCTTGTACCAAAACCTACTACACTATTGTTATGGGTGACTTTAATGCCAAAGTGGGAGTACAAGAAGATGGCGAATCGCGGGTAGGAGCATTTGGCTATGGGCGTAGAAACCATCGAGGGCAAATGCTGGTAAACTTTCTCGAGGCCCAGGGGCTGTATCTGATGAATACATTTTTTCAGAAGAAGCCCCAGAGGAAGTGGACCTGGCAAAGCCCTGATAGTGTTACAAAGAATGAGATCGATTTCATCTTATGCAACAAGCGCCACATTTTCAGGGATGTCTCAGTGATCAACAGGGTAAAAACCGGCAGTGATCACCGATTTCTAAGAGGCACCCTGAGTATCAATATTAAAAATGAACGATCTCGGCTAATGAAATCGACTCTAAGACCAACAACGCCCCAGATGCAAGCTGGAAGTGAAAGCTTCCAGCAAGAGCTACAAAACCGATTTGCTGTATTGGAAACCACACAGGACATTAACGACGCCACTAATAGTCTGATTCATGTGGTTCGTGAGATGGGCCAAAAATATTTTCGACCAAAGAGCAATAAACAAAAGTCGAAGCTTACAAGCGAGACTCTGGACGAGATGACGAAGAGACGCGAGCTGGTGGAAGCATCACCGTCTAAGCGTCAGGTACTTGACAGGAAGATAAAGAATCTCATAAGGCGTGACATACGACAAGCGAATACCCGAAAAATTGAAGATGCAATATCACTCAATAGGGGCTTGAAAGTCTTCGCCAAATCTCACTCTTCCTGTTGTCACCTGAATAAAATAAGAACTGCTCAAGGCACCACCATCACCTCGAGACCAGAGATCCTCGCTGAAGTCGAAAAATTCTATGGAGATCTTTACTCCTCACGAATACCTCCACCTGAGGCTCATCGCGTGGATGATGCACGAGCCAGACTAGTACGCCACCAAACAGACGAGCTTCCTGACATCGACGTGGGCGAGATTAGAATAGCTCTTGGACAGCTAGAAAACAACAAAGCTCCTGGGGAGGATGGAATTACTTCAGAGCTTCTGAGAGCGGGCGGAGCACCTATTTTAATAGAGCTCGCTAAGCTTTTTAATTCTATCCTTCATACGGGCATTACACCGGAGGCATGGAGCCGGGGTGTAGTGTTGTTATTCTTCAAGAAAGGGGATAATGCCCTTTTACAGAACTACCGACCTATATCCCTCCTAAGCCATGTATACAAGTTGTTTTCGAGGGTTATTTCGAACCGTCTCGCCCAAAAGTTCGATGACTTCCAACCCATAGAGCAGGCCGGGTTTCGAAAAGGCTTTAGTACCATAGACCACATACACACACTAAGGCAAATAATCCAAAAGACCGAAGAATACAATCAGCCTCTTTGCCTGGCATTTGTGGACTATGAGAAAGCCTTCGACACCATCGAGACCTGGGCGGTTCTAGAATCTATGCAGAGATGCCTCATTGACTATCGGTATATCCAAGTTTTAAGGTGTCTGTACAAAGCCGCAACAATGACCGTCCAAGTACAAGGTCAGAGCACAAGGCCAATCCAATTGCACCGCGGGGTAAGGCAGGGGGACGTTATCTCCCCGAAACTGTTTACCTGTGCATTGGAGGACGTCTTCAAAACACTCAATTGGAACGGACGCGGCATTAACATCAACGGGCAATTTTTAACACACCTGCGGTTTGCCGATGACATAGTCGTCATGGCAGAGACTCTGCATGATCTGGAAGAAATGCTAAACAGCCTAGATGATTCTTCAAGACGGGTTGGTCTCGGAATGAATTTTCGTAAAACGAAAATCATGCTATACGCCCATGTATCTCCGAGACCAGTGATCGTGAATGGCGATACTCTTGAAGTTGTGCACGAATACGTATATCTTGGCCAAACCATACAACTGGGCCGGCACAATTTTGAGAAGGAGGCTAATCGAAGAATACGTTTGGGCTGGGCGGCTTTCGGGAAGCTACGACATATCCTTGAGTCATCGATCCCACAATCTCTTAAAACCAGAGTATTTAACCAGTGCATCCTACCCGTAATGACGTACGGAGCCGAAACGTGGACACTTACCGTGGGGCTGGTTCACAAATTCAAGGTAGCTCAGCGAGCAATGGAACGCGCGATGCTTGGGGTTTCTCTGGCACATAGAATTCGCAATGAAGTCATTCGCCAGAGAACTAAAGTAACCGATATCGCGCGTAGAATTAGCTCGCTGAAGTGGAAGTGGGCCGGTCATGTCTCCAGACGTACTGATGGTCGATGGAGCCGACACGTGTTAGAGTGGAGACCGCGTTTAGGCAAGCGTAGTGTAGGACGCCCTGCAGCACGATGGACCGATGATTTAAGGAAGGTGGCGGGCAACGGATGGATGCGAACTGCCCAGGACCGGGATAGTTGGCGCTCATTAGGGGAGGCCTTCGTTCAGCAGTGGACGGCAATAGGCTGATTGATTGATAAATTGTAGGTAGGCACTGTCTATAACAAGTATATACTAACCTCTGAGATATCTAAAACCTTAGTCTTTCCTGTGACCATGATTGGTGTAAAGCATTCAAAACGTCGGAAACCAAAAATAAAAATAAACAACGAAAATATAATTAATAATAAAAAATAATAATATTCTAATTTGCATGTAAATAAGTCGAAAGACATATCCCTTATCTCTAAGAGTTCTTGACGTATCATTTTTCAAAATAGTTTCGTAAAGAGTTTTGAAAACTCTATTATTTTTTTTTCCAGAACTATCTTCAAAGTTAAAGCAGGAGGAGTTGAATGGTTACGACTTTTTGAAGCTTTGCTGCCATAACTCCGAAACTATTGGACTATCTCTGTGCTAAATTTCATCAAGATCCATTCAGTCGCTCTGGTGTGATTGAGTAACAACAACAAAAAACAAACAAACAAAAAACAAACAAACAAACAAAAAGACAGACAGACAGACAGACAAACAAATGATTGATTAAAATTGAAATGCTTACGAAATTGAATAGCTACGATTCTAAATCGATTCATTCACTTAATCGATCACGTGTGCAAAGCCGCGGGAGAAAACAAGTTATTAAAAAAAAAGAAATTTGTATTTAACTTTGGTGGCACGGGTTTAATGAACAGTTAATTGTAAACAAAAACGTGCCTATTGACGATCAATTTGTTTATAGTAAAGAGCTTTTAGCGTTCATTAATCAAAAATAAATATGTAAGTTCGTGATCTGATACAAATTATTATCTTATTATTTAATATATGCTCACTAAAATATTTACGATCATGTATATTTCAGTTATTTGCTTATAATATTATGCCTCGCTGACTCTAATATATTAAAAACACATCAACGGCCATTTTTATTCTCTAGTTTTTGTACTTAATTTTATACCTTAAAGCTATAACAAATATATATAGGTACACCGATTTTGTAATCAGTAGGTACATATAAGTAAAATTGAAGTGTTTGTTCTTAATTTAAATGCATGTGAAAGTATGTACGGGTACCCACAGCAAAAAAACAATGTTTGTCTGTCTGTCCCACTATTTGTTCCGACTAATCTCTGAAACGGCTGGACCGATATTGTTATAACAGATCACTGTTGATTTAGACGGGAAAAGTCCCGTATATATACATAGCTAATGTTATAAGGAATAGCTTAAGCTGATTTTATTTTATTAGAAAATTATAAGACCGATTAAACTTTAATTTGTTTGAACTAATAATATTGTAATATTGTCATTTTATATATTATATATACAATATCATTTATTTTTGTAATATACGTCTGATACGTAGTATTTTAAAGATTTTTTTAAATAACAAATTAAAATAAATGTCTGTATATAGGTGCAGAATGAGTATACCATTCTAATAATACTTACATTAAACAAATTCTAGGTAAACATAAAAAGCTCTATAACTTGGGTTTCTTTTACTTCAAAAGCTGTAAGTTAAAGTTCCTTGTGGTTTCAATACGTCAGGGCTGAGTTATTATAAAAACACACGTAAAGCTATTTTTGTGGTAAAACATTTACTTTTCCGAGCTTGTTTGCCAATTAATAATATACAAAGTTTGTGTTCTTATAATGACAAGTTAAAATCGAAAAACTTTTTATCAGATATTTTGTATGATTAGAAATGTTAGGGTTACTTTGTCAGTCTGTATGTTGTCTGTTCACCGGCTAATGAGATTTTTATCAATTTTGCAAGGATTTTTATTTAATTGCATCA
Organism: Boloria selene; assembly: GCA_905231865.2. Classification (NCBI taxonomy): domain Eukaryota; kingdom Metazoa; phylum Arthropoda; class Insecta; order Lepidoptera; family Nymphalidae; genus Boloria; species Boloria selene. The sequence continues at coordinate 3,955,279 of HG993156.1, forward strand.
TTGGTAGGAATTATCGTCTGAAGTAAGTGCGCTTTTATTAATTAAATTGTACATTTATCATTAATAAGTTATCCATATTTTAATAATAAGCGAGTGACTTACACCATATCGATCAAGTGCGTCCTTGGTTACCTTTTGCGATAAAAACAACGACTTTTCCTTATAAATGTTAGAAATGAAACTATTTTTTCGGATTATGTCGTGGATTTATTGTGATTTTTGGTTCCCGACGTTTCGAATGCTTTACAGCAATTATGGTCACGGGAGAGACTATTCCTTATATACATCATACATAAATACACAATGTCTGTATTCATATTTTGGTAAAGATGAGCGCCACCTGGAAAGTGGTTGCTTACTACACAATTATCTATTTTTTATTACAATTCTTAATCTATTAGTGTCCTAAATTTCATTCAAATCAGTCTAGCAGTTTAAGCATGACACACACCTATACAAACTTTTGCATTTATAATAGTAGTGTGATAAATTCATTTTTATTATTCTACTTTCCATTTCTACATCTTATAAATTCAAAAAAGTTATAAAAAAAGTAAATAAATAAATAAATATTTTGGGACATATACACACAGCACTATCTAGTTCCACGGTAAGGTACGAGCCTTGTGCTATGGATACTAGATGGTTGATATACTACACATATATAAGTTTAAATACATACATATTATAAATATAAACACCCATGACTGGAGTACAAACATTCGTGCTCAACAAATGTCTGCCCCCAGCGGGACTCGAACCCGCGACCGCTGGCGCAGCAAGTAGGGTCACTACACACTGCGCCACGCGTGTCGTTTTAAAAAAAAGTAAATAGAAGGTTTTAAAATTTCTTTCTAAAGTCTGTTAACAATGGAATACGTCTTGTTCGGAGTCGAATAGGCAACGATGGAAACAACTACCCACTGCGTCAACGAGATCTGAATTGATAAAGTTAACTACAGGGTTGGACAACATTAATATTATTTTTATATGTAGATTTTTTATGCTTAATATTTGATAGTGTTTTATACAAGCTATTCGAATTGGCAATTAAATTCTATTGCAATAGATATTTTTGTAGTTCACATAGTTATTTACACATATGATACTTATACGTTTAGATTTTTTTCTTGGAATATCTCAGAGACCGTATACGTTAATAAAATAATAGGTAATAAATAGGTTTCAATTGCGAGAGTATATCTGGTTATCTAAGTATTAAAGTTATTTTCATATTCTAAACTTCATAGCATCAGGGTCACTGGTAGGTGCTACGAGTAAGTAGAATATACGAATTATCGTGTATTCTGCTTACTCCTGAGAAGGAGATATTATCTCTCTCTCTCTCTCTCTCTCTCTCTCTCTCTCTCTCTCTCTCTATGCCAAAACAAAAAAATACAGAAGAATTAAGTTGTTTTCGAAAACCCCATTTTTAGATTATAAATTTAAAATATATAAGAAGTTATAATAAGCTTAATTGTAGAATATCGGTTTGTCCCAGCCCTATCATGTACATAGGTATTCGGCCGTCTATCAAATATATCTCGCAATATTGCACATACCTATTAAGCGATAGAAATAATTGATCATAGAGAAAAACTTAGCATTGGAATATATTCGGATATTTCGGTAACATAATTAAAAAATAAACAATATATGGACGTCTGAAATAAAGATAAATAAATAAAAAAGTATTTAAAGATTTCACATCTAAAGTATAGTATGATCAACCAGCGACTGAACTTAATTTCCCTTGGTGACATCCTTAGGTGTTAAAAAAAACTTTTACTCCAATTTATAGTCTACATGTGTAGTGAATTTCATCAAAACCACCAGCAGTTTTAGCAAGGAAGTAAAAATCAGGCACACAACAAGCATATTATTTCACATTAACATTACTTTAAGAGTAGTTCAATAAATAAATGTTAACAAAAATATTATTAGCACCGATCAGACTTCATCATTGGATCATTAAACTGCTATACATATTAATTATAACAAGAAAATGTTGGTAGCTAAATTAAGATGCCTTATATTACGCCCATATAAAATTTTATAACCTGAATAATGAGATTTCAGATTAAATAATTATGCATTAAATATCGTTTAAGGGCGAAATTATTTTATTAATTACATATTCTCCAGCCCTATATGGCGATGTAATGTTATCGCGAGATCGAACAAGATCGCGTGTCTGTACGTACGCGATGTTAATAGAAGACACTAGTTAAGTGTTCGTCTTTATCTGCTTTTATCATAAAATGATAACTGGACTTCGCCGGATTAACATGTACCGACTATAATTGATAACGCAGTGGATTAGTGGTTAGCGTGGATGGACGCAGATTCGAATCTCCTAGGTTTTATTCTTGAGCCCGAAATGAATGTTTAACATTCAGTTATTAAGTTTTAATTGTAATTTATCAACGTCTGAGTTAGAGCATTTTGTAGTAATATTTTGGTAAAAAGCTCTCACAAAAAACTATTTAAGAATTTCACATCCAATTCCATCGCAAAGCTTTAAAGGTAATATTAACGTGGTTAACTACAAATTAATACTAATTGATTACGTTTGAAAAATTATATACCTATTATTTTACGACAAATGCATTTTTACTGCGCAGAAAGGTGATATCGACGATAAAGGTTGTTTTTTTTTATCTACTTATAAGAGAAAAAAAACTTTTTAAGTTTGCTATATAATCATTTTAAAGGTATAATTGATAGTTAATTATTAATAACCCTGCTTTCTTTGTCGCACATAAAATGTCCATTATTAACGTCGTTTAACTAACAATTTACTTAGTTGCTATTAAAATTACCTTAAGACAATTATATTTCTCTGTTGAGTTAAACAAAATCAAATACAACAATAACTTTTTTGTATATATAATATTAGAAATTATTGAAGTAACCCAGTAACCCAGTGATGCGGGTTAAAATCAGGATCCTCCGAATGTGCGAATCATTTCTAAAATGATTGCCACTTGTCTTACGGTGAAGGAAAATATCGTGAGGAAACCTGCTTGTCTGAGAGAACCTAGCAAGTTTTCGAAAGACATGTGAAGTCCGCCAACACGGACTAGGCTAGCGTGGTGAACAATGACCTGATCCTCCTCGTATTGAAGGGAGGCAGAGCCCAGCAGTGGGACGTTAACGAGGACTGAAACACAAATTCAAAATTATCGTTAAAACAGTAAATCAAAATCTTTAAGTCTATCGCATATTTGCTTTATTAATTGTATAATCTTTTCAGACGATCCTATTAAAAATCCATTAGCTATGTTAAACTATCTTTGCTCAGCCTTATATTTATTAGGCTTAAAACAGATTGTTAAGAAAATGGAAGAGAAACTTGATAATTTTATATCGACAACTAATTTATCATATAGTAAAACTACGCTTAAGCATATCTATTCATGTAGTATATTGAGCAGAGCACGCGCAGACACTCTATTCCTTTTACTCTCAAAGTCCAATGGGAGGATACTTCGGCGACGCAGTCGCAGTCTGTATGTTTAATTAAAAAAATCATAAAATGATATTCGTTGCTATTCGTATCACTTGAGGGCTGCACCGATTTTACATTTTTATTAAATATTCATAATGAACTGAATAATGTTAGCGAAAAAAATTAGGAAAAAATATCTCAAAATTATTTTTGTAAACGATAAAATTGATAGTCATTCAAATGTTATAAAATTTAAAAATACAATGTCCCTTGCATATGCTCGTAAAATGTAAAGAGTAGTATGAACAGTCTCAGATTAAATCAATTTACATTAAAATGTCTTAATATAGAATTTTATTGAAGCTGTTAAATAATTACAAATTGTATGATATAATAAACTGCAAGTACTATAAGCACCATTATTTAACGATTCCCAACGATAACAAGTCTTATTATGCAACAATGTTAACTTTAATTCGTGTCGAAATGATTTATGTATGAAACCCTATTATTCAAAATAATCATTTATAGCCTTTAATTTCCATCACGCGATTCCCAACACTTTAAGGAATCGGGGTAACTTTGTATTCGCCTGTTTCGTACATAAATTTTGCATCTGTTTCTTATAATAATAAAACTATACTATATATACTATGCAATAATATAACAATAATAGATTTGTTTACGTTTTACTACAGATGTACTAAATATCTAGAGACAATCTCTATAAATTCTTGAAGAACTCGTACTTAATTCGTTACCGTATATATATGTACATACTACAAGCCAAAAAAAATAAAAAAAGAGAGCATTCACTTTTTTTGCTGTAAATATGATTCATTATTTTGAATTTTTAAGTAATCTGATGAATTTTGTAACAAACAAACATTACTAATATTATATTTTTTTGACTTTAAATAAATAACACACGCAAAGTTTGTAAAAATGTTATCCTAAATCCTACAGGATTTTAATTTAATTTAATTTAATTTAATTTAATTTAATTTAATTTAATTTAATTTAATTTAATTTAATTTAATTTAATTTAATTTAATTTAATTTAATTTAATTTAATTTAATTTAATTTAATTTAATTTAATTTAATTTAATTTAATTTAATTTAATTTAATTTAATTTAATTTAATTTAATTTAATTTAATTTAATTTAATTTAATTTAATTTAATTTAATTTAATTTAATTTAATTTAATTTAATTTAATTTAATTTAATTAATTGAATTGAATTGAATTGAATTGAATTGAATTGAATTGAATTGCATTGAATTGCATTGAATTGCATTGAATTGCATTGAATTGAATTGAATTGAATTGAATTGAATTGAACTGAACTGAATTGAATTGAATAGAATTGAACAGAACTGAACTGAATTGAATAGAATAGAATTGAACTGAACTGAACTGAACTGAATTGAACTGCACTGAATTGAATTGAATGAATTGAATTGAATTGAACTGAACTGAATTGAACTGTACTGAATTGAATTGAATGAATTGAATTGAACTGAATTGAATTTAATTGAAATGAATGAATTGAATTGAATTGAATTGACTTCATGACTTCATTTTTTGTGCTACAAGTTTAAAATTTCACAGGGAGTTAGTTTATAGTTAGTAGATAACTTTCATGATAGTTCAATTCGGACACTCCATTCAAAGGAATTAAAATAATTCAATCTAAACAAAATAATAATCATAAAATAAAGCGCAGCACAGCGGGCAATGGCGTGAGGGAGCTGAGAGGTAGCCACGCGGCTCAGGAGTATATCAACGATAGGTTCTGAAATAGCTGGAGTAATTTTGTAGAATTCTTGGGCAATCTATATCATATCAACCGATTACGAGTGATCGAATTAAGATAATGAGTGATTAAAAAAATGGACGCGGGCGAAGCTGCGGGTACTGCTAGTAATATTATAAAGCTGAAGAGTTTATTTCTTTAGTTAAACGCTCTAATCTCAGGAACTACTGGTTCGCTTTGAAAAATTCTTTTTGTGTTGGATAGTATGTTCATCGAGGAAGGCTATCTTGCTCTAGTGGTGTATACTCTAGTGGTTATTTAGTCTTTCCGTCGTTAAAGTAACGACGCAGAAGCTGCATAAGTTTTAGAATTTTTTTTTGCTTGTCAACGCATTACAAGGCAAGTACTAAACAGATTTTATTTTATTTACATCTCGCAGCGGAATGATGAATGAATCACTATTTGCTTACTAAAATATGTTTTATTTTTCCATAAAATAATACTGTAAAGATTGCAGATATTAATTTTCAATTTCAATCTTAATACCAAGAAACGATTTATGAAATACTTCATTAAAATCCTTAAAGCAAATAGAAAGACTTATATCATAAAACCTAATATTTATAATTTATTAGGCTTTATAAGATTAGTCAAATATTTTTGTAAGGACGAATTATTTTTCTTAAATATTTTCTCAATACATAATTAAGTTATTATAATTTTAGGTCTTAAAATAGCCTCGTTTCGTAGACAAGCACAGTATTATGGGAATTAATGTCAACAAAAAACCGTTCTTAATTTATTTTGGAAAAATATATAGCTTATTATAGAAAGAATTAAATTCTATTCAAATATATTTCTTACTTACTTACTCTCTTATTACTCTTACTCCTTTATTAGGTCGTTTAATTATATCTTATCAAAAAGATAAACATACAAATAGAAAACTTCCATCGTTAAAAAATCACTTGTTAGTTGTTACACATTTTTGCTTACTTAGTTTGTTACTTTATTAGTATAAATGTACCGTTTTTATAATTTTAAGGGTACGTACCTACTAACGAATGATGTAACATTTTAATGGATAGTTTCCGTAGAATTTTATTATACTTATCATGTAAAAATTATGGTAGGTACTGTTTTCATATAGAGATTAACTATATAAAATGATCAAATTATCTAGTAGGTATAGGTAAGAATTTATTCTTGTATCTGTAACCCGATTTGAAAAAAACTTGTCTTTATTAATTTCCCTTTTTTTTCAGTTAAATTTTAGCTATCAATAACAATAATTCCATCACATTACAAGATTAAGGATCAAAAGCAACATAAATCGACATGAGTGAAGTCGCGGGAAAAGCTAATATAAACATATTTTGTTCGCACAACGCTACATCGCGCTATTTCAAAGCTCGTCAATTAAAACGACCTTACCTTACGTAGTATATTGAGATAGCAACCATATTATTCTCATTTGGTATTTTCGATTTCTGATAAACTAAACAATCTACGATGGATATGAAATAATTAAGATATTGTTCTATTTAATTAAAATGGACGATTTGATTTATATTGCTGTTAGGTCGTCGGTATCGCTTTGTATTTTAGTATCGGAAGGCGGTAGGTACGTTGTTTTAGAGTTTAGACCAAGTTTGTATTCATCTTGCTTATAGAGTATAGACTATTTTGTCTCTTGCCATAACTTGCTTGCTTGATTTTAACTGCAAATCCATTTGAGGTATATCAAATGATTATAATCCTATACAGTATGGTTAGGCAGTGGAAGCGAAGTGGTAACCTGATCGGTTCACTTGGAAAATAACTGAAGCGGGTTCAAATCCCAGGTTTCGAAGCTCTGATTTCTCATATCAGTCATATGCGAATCATTTCCAATGTTCGCCAAACCGCACTTATTCAGCGTGGTAGACTATAACCTAATTTTCTTTTCATTGAATGATGTGGAGAAGGAGTCGATAGATAAAAAAAGTATATAGATAGTAGGTACTTATAAGTATAAAATAAAAAGGGAATATAAAATTTGAACATCTTAAAATCTATATTTGTACAAATATTTAACACAACTATTAAAAATATCTTATTTATTAAGTAATATTCTGGATTCCATTTAAATCTTCGTTAGATGATTCTCCTTACACCGTAATTTTGCAGAGCCTAGATTTTCACAATTTCTAGATATTCAACAGTTACTCAACATACGGTGCCTTTCACTGGCGCATGACCACACGACCCGAGGGACAACTTACATAACGACTGCCCGTGACATCACTTGCCTTATTAGTTATACATACTATTTATTGCCTAACCTCAGTTTGACCATCGTGGGAAGATTTATTCAGACAGTGTTAAAGGAATATTATATAACTTTTCATCTTGCTACTTACTGGTAAGTTGTAGAGAATTGCTACTTGTCACTCTGACTCTCGCAATTTTAAAACCAGGTTATTAAGTAATAATATTTTATGGTGGCAATATAGCCAAGATGGCTGGCAGTGTTTGAATGTGCATAGCTGAAGCTATAGTCCAGTGGTATAAAATAGAAGAGACTCATGTCCAACAGTGGATTAAAGAAATCTGAATTTGATGATAATACTATCTACTCGTATTTGTATTTACATAATAAATAAACCTCTTGGTATGTAATAGTTACCCGTTATATTATTTCTTCTCGTCTCATTTAGGCACTAGTCTATCTTTTGCCCATTGCCTAATATTTGCTGAACTTAAAACTCATATTTACTTACTAATAGGTTTTAATTTTATTTATATTCTTTATTGCACAAACAAATAAATAGAAAACGAAAATACTTTTCTACGTTTCTAAGCTATTTTACACTTCTGGTTCTAATCTAGATAGAACAAAAATTTTTATATCCTCTACCAAATTGTTGTGTGTGTTGATAATTCAACAAATTAAAGAATTTACTAATACTAACGCTTTCGATCCAATTCGATCACAGCCACCAATCTCACTGAGACTTTCAATCTTATTAGAAGTTATTACAGTAGGTGCAGAAACAAGTGCACTGTATATTTCTTTCAGTTTAAACTCCGGTGGGACGAGATTTCAACACGACCAATAAGAGATCGGGTAAAGAAACAACGGTTTTATTTTGTTACTCTCTGAAGCTCGTCGACGTATGATACTTCTCAAATCCACGCTACTTAATTATATATATTTTTAACACCCAGTGACTATCTATCAATAGCTCAACTTAGGACTCGAACCCAATACCTTCCAATACACACCCGTATACACTAATTTAGCTATTGTTTTAAGAAATTAAATATTTCATTTCTACAAGTCAAATATCGCCATATTACACGAAAAGACCATTTTTGTATTTAATACTCTTAAAAATTAAACGTGGTACAAATGCTAGATGAAAGTTAGACGCTATTACGAACACTTAAATACTAAGATTGTTATAATAAGCTTTAGTACATTGCACGGCGGCTGTTAAAATTTGAAATGAATGTTAATCGCGCAACACCAGTTATAACTCAGGTTAAACGGCAAGGAGAAGCGTTAATCAAATGTCTAAGGTCAGCTGATTTCAAGCTTAGCATATTATATAATAAAGTTAGTGCTAAGAAAATTGTAAGAGGAATATCGCTTATAATAATTAGGACTTTATATAATTTTGTAATATTACTTCTTAGATCTACTATTATAATAACATTCTGTGAATGGAATCTGAATATTAAATTTTTTTGGAAATTCTTATTGAAATAGTCATTATTATCGATAAAGAGGCCAAATATTTTTTAGATTTTTGTCTGTCTGACTGTGATCGCATCACGATAAACCCACTGAACAAATTTTGATATAATGTGGTACGATCAGCAGTTATCCGGGTATGAATAAATAAATAATAAATATTTTGGGACATTATTATTACACAACGCCATCTAGTTGCGTGGTAATGGTAAGCTACGAAGCTTGTGTTACGGATACCAGATAGTTGATATACTACATATATAAGTTTAAATACATACATATTAAAAATATAAACACCAATGACTGGAGTACAAACATCCGAGTTTAACAAATGAATGCCCCCAGCGGGACTCGAACCCGCGACCGCTGAAAGTAGGGTCACTACAAACTGCGCCAAACGTGTCATCATAATTATATTATTATATATTTTGAGAAATCTACACTAATCGTAGAATCAAATCTAGGGACGAGCCCGGGGGGCGGGGGTGAGTCATAATAACTTGTACATAATAAGTGTGATTATAATGTAGGTTACTTCTTTTTGCAGAAGCACTATAAGTTATAACGAATCGATGTGATTATTTACATAAAGGTATTTAATGGGACGGAAAGAGATAAAGGCTACTTGATGAAGCGTCGTTGTACTTGTGCTTCAAGTAATTCCTGTAAGTTTGTTGTGTCAAAGAAAATAAGTTAAACCATTTGTAACAATGGAAGGATATATAGAACATTGTTTTGAACATTAAATAGAAAAAATATTTTTTTTTTTCAGAAAATTAACTTAACCGTATCTAATTATACAAAACTTGATCTAAATTGTAAAAAGAATGGAGATACAAAAAATATACTTGCTACTATTATAAGATAGCATGTTAACACACACTTAAACTAACAACTAAATTAACGTATTATTTAATCCAATTTTTATTTAATTTATATAAAATTTGTCATGTATTTTTTTATAATTTTTATATACCTAATTAATAATTATTTTTTTATATTTTTATATACAATTTTTATATAAATACAAGCGAACACAAACAAAGATCAAGAACCATGTAACCTATAAGTAAATCGACAGGCTACATCTAACATTTTATCTTTTACAAGCATTGTACAGGAATTTGAATATTTTAAAGATATAAAGTATCATTTTGCAACATCTAGATAAACTCAAATGTCAACGAATTAGTGGACTGAGTTAAAATCTACAGTAAAATATATTGCTTATTTTGATTATTTATTAGAATAGAGTCGTTGTGGTGCAGTCCACTCATTGAGATTGGTTACTATATCTGAGGTAGGGGGTTCAATACCAGCACGATGTATATGTTAGTAGTGATAATGTTATCCGACAAAGAATAGAATAGGTTATGTGGAAACTATATTAATATACTAGTTTATACTTGCAGCTTTGCTCCTCTTTATCTTCCCTCTATTCCCAAATGCCGTGCTTTGTATTAGAAAGTGGGAATTGCGTTTAAAATTTATTTTCCTGGCCGATGGCTTTACATCCCCTCTTCTGTCATACCATAGCTCGTATCTTTTTAAATAAATTATGCAGCCTAGCCTAATATATTTTTTATTCATCTGTTTATGAACATACAACAACAACATTTTACACCAAACTGTACTGCTAGAAGCTATTGATTATAATATAATAATAATAAGCCATTTGTTCCGATTTCGGTACAGTTTTTTACTAAGAAGTTAAAACTAATAATCCAAATCTATAATATGTCCTATAGTTCAGTGTGCCTTTGGCTAGTCCTTCTCGAATTCTCCATTGAGCTCTATCTTCTCCAACTCTAGTCCAGTATTGATTATAAGAATTTAATTAAATATAGTAGCCGATTTGAAATTCTTCCCATATTTTTACCTTACCTTTTTGCCTTTCAAACCTTGATGTCTAACATATTATGTTTGTATGTGTAAACAACACATTATGTTCTGATTGACACAAATCATGAAAATTGATTAACAAACAATATTTTTGTTGTCAGTCAATATTCATTAGAAATCAGAATACGTGGAGTATTGTGCCGATTTAATATATTCCTTACGTAGGTTTCATCAAAAGATTACTAAATACACTCATCTATTGCGTTTCATAGAACCCATGTACGGATAAGGCGAGATTAGATTCGCTTGAATGCATTCACTTTCTTTGAAGGTTAAATAATAGCGGCTTGTGATTTACCATCAAATACATTATAAATCTTAACTTCATTAGTATTTCTATTATTGATAATGATGATATTTAAAATCTTGTGGCAGTGATTATCTTATGCTTTTTAAAGTTTAAAGTATGAGTCTGTCGTAGTAAATATTTACAAGTAAAACAATTTAATGTTTTTAATTTAGTTCAGAGTAAGCCTCGGGATTGCTTTTAAGACATATTGATCTAAATATATAAAAGCGAATACACTCACTCACTCATGACGAATATTAAAGATACAATTCATCGGGGAGGTAGTTTATAGTTAGTACACATACACTAAGAACGGATTTTGCAACAGGACCTGATTGAAGAGGTCTCGCAAGTTTATTTGAAAGTCCTTCATGCTTCAAACTTGGCAAGGAGGACGCTAGTCACAGTCTTTTTTGTACGAGTCTCATTTCAAATATGTTTGAGAGAAATCAACTAGTTTTTGAAAAAAATCTATCTACTCAGTCCGTATTATATAATTATATTGGTTGTATTTATTTTGATATTTGGCCTAATCCCTCTCACAATGAATAACGGTCATAAATAAAGTGCCTGTAAAATTCAGACTAAAACTGTCACTAAGTATAATATTTACGGCATAGGTCCTTATTTGTATTAATATTGCGTAGGTCCTTACATTTAAAGAAGGCGTATCTACACCGGATTACCAATACTACCATTTTATTCCATCGCCATTTTTATTTTAATCCTGAAATAAAATAATAATTAAAAGTAAATATCGAAAGCTCTACCTCTACATTATTTCCCAGTCCGCTTATTATTTAGCGCACGAGTGAAGCTTCTGGTACAGAATGCTTAGTAAGTTCTAATAATCATTTATACCATGATGATCTTTCATGTTTTAGTTAAAATCCAAATTTAATATTTTGCCAAATTCAAATATTACATTACATTATTACATTACATTTTCAAATATTTTTATAATTTCATCCAACTGTTGTATAAAAATAGACGCTAATTAGTAACAAAATGTCGCAACTTTCGTAAATAAACTCTTCTCTTCACTGAGGGTGCTTTTTTAGTTTAAGCCAGTTTTTCCACTGACCCAGAATTCTCACCACTTAGCACATCATCCTCATTCGTTAAACGTAGTTTACCATTGACCTAAAAGTTATTGGGACAGGATAAACTACACGCGTTCGCAGTTGTACGCGTTTGGTCCTCCTCGCCATAAATAATACATTTGAAATATTTTGGTTTCCCGAAGTCCTTAAAGTTTCTAAGGTCTTCAAATTCACTTTAAAAAGTTATTATTTAACTCTCAAAAGTAGACTTTTTATAAATAATTTATATTAGAGATCATTTGTTCAAAAGGAATAAGAAAACTTGTCAAAATCTTATAAAAAATACATCTGAATGGACCTTTCATACTTACTAAAATTATTTTGAAAAAGTCTAGACTCCATTTTATACTATTTGTATGTATTTTATATTGAACAAGTTATAAAAGTTAAAACTGTTCTCTTTTTGAAAGAGAAATTTTGAAAACGAACTAGTACTTATAACTTTAAGATTTTCCGTATATTACGAACAAACAAACATTATTGTCATACAACAAATTATTGCTTTTTATAACATTATATACCATAAATAAAAAATATACTGCAAATTGCGATTAAGTGTAGTTTATACCCAATTCTTATAACAAATGATTCGAAAATGAGGCCGAAACCAATCTTTTATTAACAGCAGAGAAAATAAGTTGGAAAATTGTATTAACGAAGTTGTACTAATTTTGGCACTGTAACTAAGACTAAAAGAATAACATAAGCTAAGGATACAGAAAATTGTTATTGAAGCCTGAATGCAATCAGCCCTTTTTAACGTACTACTTCTGGGTAAGGGTCTCCCTTCAATATGAGGCGATCAGGCCATAGTCCACCGCGCTGGCCAAGTTCGGGTTAGCGGACTTCACATGTCTTTCGAAAACTTGTTAGGTTCTCTCAGACATGCAAGTTTCCTCACAATGTTTTACTTGCTGAATACAATAGTATTTTGGCGATTATGTACTTACTTAGAGTTTTTTATTTTCTTCATTTAAAAATCATAGTACCTACGTGGAATAACGGATAAAAACTATGTTATAAAAATGAAGCACGCGATTACATACTGTAATACGTTACACTTTACAATAAAGCCAAATATAGGACACAAATGGCGGCGAACGGGACTCTTCACTTTACTAAGCCTCCCCTGTCATTCCGTCTATCTGTCAGCAGGCTCTTTCTCATAAACCGTAATACATAGAGAGCTGAAATTCTCACAGTGTGTATATTTATGTATTCCGCTATAACCACAAATAATAAAAAACAAGATGGTGAATTTAAAAATAGTGGCCATACAAATAAAATATATGTTTATGGTAAGGAACCCTTCGTATAAGGGTCCGACTGGCTTGACGGGTTTTATTACACTTATTTTACCCTAATTATTTATCAAAACATATATGTTCTTACATTTTATTATGTTTGTAATACTCGTACATAAGGATATATTATTCAATACGTGACCTTCATCAAGTCGAACCTTATTATCCCTTTTCTTCGGTTTTTACGACAATACCCGCCTTTAAACCTGATCTAATAAGGTTACTTAATATCGAAATCAGGTAACGATTGTCATTTGAATTAATTTAAGTAATTTGTATTCGCATTTTATGTATAATTGTACATAGTAATGTATTTTATATCACGGTGGTTTATTGGCTGCATATAGTTACAGATATGGAGGTCCTAAGTTCGAATCACGGACCAGGCCAAGTTTAGTAATTGAGCTATTTTGTTAATAAAGTTTCAGTAACAGCCTAGGGTGGAGAAGGCTGAGATGTTTCACCCCCATGTCATGCAAAGCCGTCGCTCTACTATTTTATTTGTAAGATGAATTGAATGTTCAATTGAAAAGGCCTTCCTTCAATACTCGTTTTCCCAAACGAGTGCTGTACCACTGAGCTACCACTACTTAATAAAACTAAAATTCTAAAACTTAGGCAAATGTATTACCGTACCGAGCATTATTCATTATTTTTAGACAATCGTATTGAAATTCAAAGTCATAATTTTCGATACAGAGGCCAAATCTATAAATTTAAGAATTATTGTCTATGTCTGTCTGTGACCATATCACGAGAAAATCAATGGGCATATTTTGATAAAATTTCGTATGATAGCAAAGAAATATTAAATCTTTGAAAAATCTATACCCTACAACATACCTGCCTAAAAAACAAAAGCGAGCAGTGCTAGGGTGCGTCACTAGTAATAAATATTAATATTTTCAATAAAAATTACATTCAACAGTTTTACATGTATAATAGGATGTATGTAAGCATTTTCTGTTCACTACCAGTTTAATAATACCGTAGTCACAATTTAGTAATTATCAATCACCGGTCTAACTAAATTGCATGTTCTAAGAGCACATAAATAGCCTCTTAGACGTAATTCATAGTGCTTTTGATCTTAGACCGACCTCTTTCGTAGGTACGCCTTAATATTGAGTAAATCTTGTATTATTTCAAAATAGGTATGCAGATTTATAACGACGGAAAAGCATTATTTTAGACCAAAGGAGCTTTTTTTTTAATTTTCGTTATGAAGGGTAGGTATATTTTTACAGTTAAGTACTTAAGCAAATTTTGGAAGTCCACTTCAACCAATAATAATTAACTGCATCGTTTTGAAGTTTCGAAATTAACTGATTTTGAAAAAGTTAATGTCGAATATAAGCAATTTTAAGAAACGCAAAATCTCCAGTTTTATTATTTTTTAAGCATTTAAAGAATACGATGATGGTCGTACATGAATTTTCAGTATTTTCGGGGACTATTCTAAAAGATATATCTAAATATTAAATCTCTTCAAATCAATTTTCCAATTGCTCAACGTAGAGAATCACTTCCGCCTTCTCTCCATTTTATCTTACACCGTATTAAAATTTGAAATGAATACTATACCTTTAAGATATAATGACATATTTAAAACTGGGTGTTATATAAGCATATAAAAATATTAGGTAAATATTATATCTAGAATAATAATAAGATTCCTAAGCACTTGTCTAGACCATGATGGTAGGTGCCTATCATTCTACTTACACCTTTATATTTAGCTGACTCAATGCACAGTAAGATTACATTCAAATATTAAATTATACCTTTATCAAAGGCCAAAACTATAAAATCCAATAAATTAGTACTTGACTGGTTATTTTGCTAATCGTATTTTGACAAGCTCTGTGGGAAACGTTCGAATTAAGCGCTGTACAAAAGTAATCGAAACTTATAGAAAAATTAACTTGTTGGCTTTAACATATTTAAATAAAGTAGTAAAATATTAAATAAAGTACTGGCTTTTCTGGTCAGTGAGTTCCGCATAACCACTTGTGGTATGTGGTAAAAAAATCTTTTATTATATTGGTTAATTTTCTCAAATACTATCATATAATTATTATTTTATTTGGATTTGACATTTTAAAACTTATTATTATAAATTCTTCTCACATTTTAATTTGGTGGAGTTACAATAACTATGTTATCTTTGGATCCTTTAGAAAACATTTTAGTCAGATGTAAGTTAATACAGAGCTTTTATTTGAGTTAATTTTATTCATTTTTAGAGTAGCTAAGAAATGCGCTTAGATATTTCGTAAATGACGACAATTTTTAAATAAAATTAGAACTTTTTTGTGCATAATAATATTTCATAACACAATAATTTAATGAATGAATGTTACCAAACTATATACGAATTGCGCTTGGCTCAGTTGGTAGTGACCCATTCATTGCATTCATTTGTTGAGCACGAATGTTTGTTCTCCAGTCATGCGTGTTAATATTTATATTACGTATGTATTTAAAATTTATATATATAATGTAGTATATCAACTATCTGGTATCCGTAACACAAGCCTCGTAGCTTACCATGGAACGAGACAGCACTGTTATAAAAATGTCCTAACATATTTATAACAGTGCTGTCTAGTTCCATTTCAAATTTATTATTTAAACTAGACCGAAACATTACATTTTGGATGGAACGGGAACTTGCTGTTGACGTGGCATCACGACTACCAATCTCCGGCCTATAATCATGTGTGGCGAGTATTCTGTAATTAAACTATTAACAATTACTAAATGACCTATATTATACATCTGAAATATGCTAAGTTCATCTCCTGAGTTTCCTTGACTAAAACTTGGATATTTTTTAAAAAGCTGTAGGCTTTAAGCCCTTATAAAATTTAAATAAGATTACTGTTTTTTTTATTGTTGAAAAAGAATATTTTATTTTATGTATATATCATGTTATACTTTATTATTTCCTTTCAGAAGTAAATTAAGAACAATTTTCTTTCTTCTTCAAATAAGGCTATGCGTCGTGAGTCTGAGAATCTGGTGAAAAATCTATGGCTAAAAATTGTTGTTTAAAATAAATCAATATTATAATATAAACTTTCTTATATTCTCAGTAAAATTAACATAGTCATATTATGGCATAATATGACTACTGCGTCAAACATCGCAAAATAGAGTTCAAAGGCTTGGTCGTAATATTAATAAAACAAACATACAGCCATTGTTATAATATTTATTACTAGCTGTGCCCGCAACTTCATTCGCGTGGATGTCGAAACTTAATTAGTATTTTTTAGTGCGAAGCGCTGTTGGAGGATACCGATACAAATCATTTTTTTTATTTATGCTAGTGCTTCTTTATAAACAACATTAGCTAAGACTCCTATAAAACTCAAATATGGCTGGCAGGCATGGGCGAAGGTCATTCTTTCAAAGAAAATCTTGACACCGCGATTCAGAAAATGACGTTACACGCACAACACCATCTATCGAACAATACTGCACGCAGTTGATCTCTAGTTATAGTCCCGTCTAAGTTCGAATACTCGTAGATGACACTGTTTTAACATTTTACTTCGGAAACACTATTTTTTTTTATTAATTTACATTTTTTATAAGTGGTGAACTGATTACGATGAAACAAAAACCTTAATGTTACTTCAATTTACGCACATATTGTTGTATATAAAAGTTACGTGAAGTTGTGAGACCAAATGCACATAACCCTAATTTTACTTCTGGAATTTCTCTACTTCTTCACTTTAAACTCAAATATCTTTTGATAGACTGAACCGATTGCAATGAAACAAAAACTAAATGTTACTTCAAGTTACGTTCAATGGTTGTGTATAAAAGTTATCTACATTGTTTTCGTACATTTTACGTGATGCCCGGATAAATAAACAGACAAACAGACAAACAGACAAAAATTCTAAAAATGCTGGAAATGGGTTCTATCGGTTATCCTTTAACACCCTGGCTATTTTTTTTGTAATTTTTTTTATGTACAAAAACGACTTTTCTACAGTTTTATTATATGTATAGATAGATAATTATTTACGAAATAAATACATGTTGAACATACGAAGTCCTAAATACTACAAGTATACACTCCTTGATTAAACCTTTTATAAAATTGTTATTTAAAGGAAACTATTGCATAAATTGTACAGTGAACGGCCACAGCAGTACATAAGCGAATTTTTCCTTATGATTTAATGCAAAATGTACCTTTACTTCATTCATATTAAATACAATTTGGTATAGCAATTGGATATAACAACGTTTATACAAAATTTTACCTTATTTATTAGTTAAATTAGGTATAAATTATATTTTTGTTTGTAAATCTATCGTGGGTAATCTATATAGAATCAGTATAGGAGCGGTGGGTCATTGTGTCAATCAATTCCAAGATAGAATTGTAGAAATAACTAAGTATTTGATCGATAGCTTAAGATTTAATTAGCATTAAGATATTTCTTCATTTAAGGACTTAATATTTATTACTGATAAGGCAAAATTTATGTTTGTTTACGAAGTTAAATGTATTTATAAACTTAGATGTATGCATTTTTTTGTTTAATTTGCGATTATTATTTTATTCATCATTGTTTTGATTTTTTTATCAAAAATATAATATTAACTATTAATTTTAAATATAAACAGTTGAGTTGTGCCTTTCACTTTGTAAAGTAAAGAAAATGCTCTATTTAACACGTATATGACAAATTTTATTCATAAATAACAAAAGATTAGGACCCCTAAGTCTCGTCACATTTTGGCATTTAGAAATAGGTACGAGTACATTGTAAGGAGTATAATACCGAACTTCTTTAACCTTTATGAAGTAACCTACTTAGATATTTTATTACATAATATGTTACTATATACATTTATAGTATACATAATTAAATAATTCGCCTTTGAATAATTTAGAGATTAAATTAGAAAGAAAAGATTAAAAAGATTTTTTTTATCTCTTCTTTATCGCATTATCTATTTATTGTTAAACACATTTCTTCAGATCGTGTTCATTAGTGAATATTATAAGGTATTGAAGAAAAATTGGAATCCTTGAGTAAAACTTAAGTTTTACTTAAGTCTACACAAACTATGAACTGATAAAATTTATAAAATCGGGACGTATAATAATTATTTACGACACGCGTGGCGCAGTTTGTAGTGACCCTACTTTCTGCGCCAGCGGTCGCGGGTTCGAGTCCCGCTGGGGGCATTCATTTGTTGAATGCGAATGTTTGTTCTCCAGTCATGGGTGTTAATATTTATATAATGTATGTATTTAAACTTATATATGTGTAGTATAACAACCATCTAGTATCCATAACACAAGGCTCGTACCTTACCGTGGAACTAGATAGTGCTGTGTGTAAATGTCCCAACATATTTATTATTTATTTATTTATTTTGAACTTATAACTCCCCTTACAATATTGAGTAAAACATAAAAAAACATCAAAAAATCAATCTGTTTTCAATGAGAAAGCATAAAACAAAAATTAAAATTCATTTCATCTACAATAAAATAGTAATATAGAGATTGTTCAGGATGGTTTCAGGTTGTTTAATAAAAATGAACGTGTAATCTGCTATTTATAATAGCTATATAAAGCTCGATGATTCCGAGTGGGTTCATATATTGTTGAGAAAAATGATTATTTCAATGTTCATGGATTTTTACACTGCCTGTTACAATAATATACGTAGGGACTATACAAGAATATTCAGACGATATATCACTGTTAAATAACAATATAAGTGGGAAATGAAAAAGCTTGATGAAAATCGTCCACTTACAACAATGTATAGTGAACCGATTTAAATTTTTTTGGCTTATACGAGTGTTATATCAATTTTTCAATTTAATATCTATGTACTTCAATGCTTATCGAGCTTGTCGGCCTTAGAGAATGATAATTATAGATAAAAACTTTATGCAGCAACAGCCTGGAATTTGAAGCTGTGCTGCTTGTTTCGGAAAGCACGTCCAAGTTTGATGTGCAATAGTAAACAAAAAAATGTTATTCTAATATTACTTTTGCGTTTTTACTTTTAAGCTTGAATATAGACCAATGTACACTAAATATTAGAGCGTTTATATTTTGGGTTTTCTATTTATATTATACATAAATAAATCAACTTATATATTGAGAATAACCTCTGGAACTATTGATTAATGAACTGACATTTTTATTCATGTAACACTGAATCTGATTATGAATGAATTTTCATTTAGAGCAGAACGACGGACGAATACTAATTTTTATATATTCTAAGACACTACACATTTGAAACTGCCCATTAAATTTCAAAATAATTTTTAAAAAAGCTTTCATAAATAGCAAGTTCATTACCAAAACAAGTCATGTTCACATTTTTCTAATAATATATTATAATAGTAATTAAAAAGTTAATTTAAAAAGCTCCCCTTCACATCAGTTACATCTAGAATGGCTTACAAGAGTAACGCATGTGAGCTTTATCTCGATATACAAGCGGACATTTTGTCAAATAGCATAAATCATGCGCACTGTAATCTTGTATGACATTAATCCAGGGTATATTTTGGGAGTACGCGAAAAATATCACTCTCTTACTAATTCACTCACGCTTTATCTATTATACTAATCATAAAACAAGTATGGTTTTGGTATAGAAAGTAAGTTGTAGCTCAGCGGTAGCACATTGAAAAGTCAAATGAAGCGTGTTCAAACCCCGGGTCTCGCGCCTCTTAGATCGTACAAAATTTACGGAAAAAAATCTTGCGTAGTTCATGTGTGAGAGAAAATAATTAGTTTTTGAAATACATGTAAGGTTCTTTCACCATGATAGCCTGATATCTTTTGTTTTGAAGAAGGACCGTCCCCAGCTGTGGGAGGTTTTATTATAATTATATTATTATATAGTGTTGGAAACACATGATATAAACGAATTAGTCCTTTGTGATTTCTTTATAACGTTCTTTCAAAAACTGAAGGCAGTACATTTCTGACCTAATAAGATTTAACTCAAATAAAAGAAAAGTGTAAAAGGAGAGATCGCAAATATTTACACGCCACTACTACGACGGAAACCACTTATTCAGTATCCCTTTTAAGTTATTTTCTCTATTTAATTAGAAAAAATTCGGCCAAGTGCGAGTCAGACTCGCGCACCGAGGGTTCCGTACAAACCTGTACGGAACGGTGTATGAGTAAAGGGGTAATAAGTTTAAAATTATTAAAAATATTTTTATTATATGATGTAACTAAAAATTTATGCTTTTCGCAATTTTTCCTTTATCTGTGTTATAAGACGTTGCTTCGTACCAAATTTCAAGATTCTGAGTTCACGGGAAGTACCCTGTAGGTTTTGATTCCCTTGCGAGTGTCGAAAATTTGCGGCATAAACGGGAGTATCTTTTGATCGCGTTGACTTAGAAGTTTGATTTTTTCACAGCTCCAAGAGACCATAGACTTGAGTATTTGATATGAATTTCAGCTTGATACCTCCACGCGTTCCTGAGAAAAAAGGTCTTGACAGACAGACAGACAGACAGACAGACGGACAACAAAGTGATCCTATAAGGGTTCCGTTTTTACCTTTTGAGGTACGGAACCCTAAAAACGCTCGACGTTCATATATTATTTGGTTAGATACTAAATTGTTTTCAGTTTTTTTTCAAGCATTTGAGTTAATTTGTTTACCAAAGTATGGGGAAAGTGAGTGATAGGTCTAGTATCAAGTATGTGTTAAGATTTAATTCAATAATTTAAAATTGCTACGGAATCGTAAATTAATTTAGATAATATTACTAATACACAGGAGTTATTTTTAGTTTATTTGTACGCAGTAACAGAACAAGAGATTTTCGTCATACAAAAACTTGTTGTAAAGATAGTTTAAAAGCTAGAATTACAAATTGAGTTTTATCTAGGTACTTTACAATGCGTAAACCCCGTGTCTTAGATACCGCCATTCTTTATATGAAATGAATGTCTGCATTTAATATTATTATGAATTATACTTACAAAAATTATTAAAAGGCTTTGCCGCTTTATTTGATCTCTTAGTTTAAAACTTTATACCAAATTCTGTATAAATATTTTGATTGTTTTTAAAGTATATAATTACACTTTGGGAATAACAATCAAAAATAGTGAAAATGTGGAGAAACATTAAATATCGATATATTATGATAATAGGTATCTCATTGGCGTCTGTACCCATCTATCAAGTCGGCTTTACGCCGGCGACTAAGTATTGTTTTGTGTTGAAATATTATTTATTTCTAGACAGCTCTGTTAAGCTCTGAAACCGAAATGATAAATTTATGAGATATACAAATAAAATTCAAAATTCTGAACACAGATTCAGTTTGTGGAGAATTTTGTTTAATACAGTTAAGTTTAAAATTTATACAGTTTAATTGTATTCTTATTTATAATTATCATTGTTTAGTTAAATTGTTATTTAAATTGTTCTTTTAATTATTATCATGGCGGTGGTGGTGTATTGCATTTATGAAGAAACTAGATTCGAGTCCGGGGTAAGGTTTAGTTAATTGAGTCTTTTTGTTTAGTAAGCCTCATTATTATGCTATCCATTATGTTATTATTTATTTAAATATATCTATCAATTAACGTTATCCTCTTGTCAGTTTGTATTTAATAAATTAGAACGAATTACCGATCCAATAATTTTAGAGCTTTCTTTTGTACTAATACTTTTTAAATATTACTTTTACTTTGTAAAAGTTTTAAACGCACATTTATAATAACAAGTAGACAGTAATAAGATGGCGGCTATTCTATATTCGCCACCAACTCGTGTGAGCATATTTCGAGCGCGGCGCGGATAATCCGAGTCATTTTATAGAAGTTAGCAAGTCAGTGTGGCGTGGGGCAGGTAATAGCTTTTGTTACAGGTCGTGTAGGGTGACTACGAAGTGACAGGGTTTGATTATTATATTTTAATGTAATGTCAGTGAAGAATGGGTACTGACTTAAACAGCTATTTTTTTAAGGGTTTAAATTTTCCAGGGGGTCATTTTAACTTATTTAGTAGTGTTAATGATTTGACAAATTAACAATATATTGTATATGTATTGAATAGTTATTTAATATTTATTTGGATTTTTTATTGATTCACTAATAAAAACGTGTATAAATAAAAAAAATATAAGCATAAATATAATTTTATTTTATTTTATTTAAAAAGTTACCTAATGAATAACTTCAATTTTAAATGATTTTTATTTTATTTACACGTCTACTTTAAAATTTCATCTACAACCTTTAAGCATAATGGAGTCACTACAAATAGTGGTTGTCAAAGCCGTTAGGAACAGAATGGTCGATTTGAACGCGAACTTCGGCCTGTTTTTAACCACCTTGTATTACTTATGCATAGAAGATTTTCTTCTTTCGAATTTTCCCACTTTTTAACTCTGCATTGTTGCGATACAAAATGGAAAACGGATGCAATGGCGAACAAATAGTTTGGTTTTAGTTTTGTAAAGCTTTGCCAGACGCTAAAAGCTTTGGGTACGTCGTATGTTGTATCTTGAAGACATTTACACTAAGTATCACTTTGAAACATTTATTTCAGGTATAATCTACTATTTTATAATAGATACTATATATTTATAAGTTTTATAATATAAAATATCAAAATTTAGTCAAATCACTGTTTTTTATTCAAAGTATATTAAAATAAAAGTTTTAATTTCGATGCTAAATATTTCTCTCACCTTTTACACAACAGTTCTACAATTTACTGCACACCGAAATACCGCTTAATCGCTAAAGAGACATGATTTATTGAAGTTACGTTTTTACCGTCTCCTATCAAATGAAATCCAATTGAGCTCAACATTTATATTAAACTAGTGACTCACCCTCGCTTCGCTTATGTTCACTTCATCCGCAGGAAAGGAAGAAGGTTTTAAAGATTATTAATTAGCATACAAAATAAACATTTCTGAATTTCGTATTTCCTAATGTTTTTTTAGATTTTTTTATATGTAAATTACACATCTTCCATACAACAAAAAAAGAATTTTTCGAATCGGGCCAGCAATTTTTGAAATTAAGCAAGACCAACGAACGGCAATCGATATTTTAAATATGTAGATAGTAGATTTTACCAAGAAAAGATCTTCAAACTTCACAGACTTACTAAATTTAAACTCAATGTATGCGAACACCGTCGTGTTTCTGAAGTCATGTGACCTAATTAGATTATTTCGAAGCTAACAGCTAGCACTGATTTGAAAATATACTGCTATTGATTCCAAGTACACTCATCATTTACCTGCAATAACCAAAGTGTTCCTGACCTACACGCTGACCTACTTTCCTAATTTACGCAAAATTATCCTCTACTTTCAAATTACTAGCTGCTTTGGAAGGAAAAATATGTTTAGACCAAAAAGCTTTATATTGAAAATAACTTACAACGCGACTGCAGTTCAGATTTATCATGTAAATTAATCAAAGATAATTTTAATTAATCCGCAAATATGAATAATTTTAATAAATATTAAGGAATTTACTTTTAATCACATCAAAAATATAATAATATTTTGTTAATGAAATTTCTCATAAGTTTTGACGACAAGTTTGGCTCCGTTCGTAGTGACTACTTGCTGTGCAAGCGGTCGCGGGTTCGAGGCATTTATTTGGGTGATGAGCACGAATGAATGTAATATGTAGGTATGTATTTAAAATTATATATGCGTAGTACATGTAGCCGATAGTAATCGGCTTTTTTTTATGGTAAAAAGGAGGCAAACGGGCAGGAGGCTCACCTGATGGGAAGTGATCACCTCCGCCCATGGACATCTGCAAGCCAGGCTTGCAGATGCGTTGCCGGCCTTTCAGGAAAGGGAGGGAAGTGGGAGAGAGGGGGGGACGAAGGCGGAGGATGAAGGGAAGAGGGAGGGGGGAAGGAGAGTGGGCCTCCCGGACTCTCACTCACCGGACGAAACGCGACAGCATAGCTGCCACTTCACGCCGGTCTTCTGTGAGAGAGTGGTACTAATGAACTATACGGGGCGTGCCGGCCCATTCAGTTGCTATCCGAAGGAAACAAGCATGGCACTACCACTTAATTAATATCCATAACACAAGCCTCGTAGCTTACTGTATAACTAGATGCTGCTGTGTGCTTATTTCATACGTGAATTAGAATAGGGTATTCTACTATGTTGGAAAAAGTACGTTAAAATGTTGATTTTCCTAATAAAAAGCCACAATAAAATATATTTCGGCAAAATAAACACGCTTTTTTGCCATAAAATTAAATTTAATTTTAAACATTTTTTATTCCCGCAAAAACGCTGTCAGCCATTTGGTGACGTAATACTGGTAATAAACAACAGTCTTGTATGTAGTACCCATAGCGTATATTACCACAGAACACTTACTCAGGAGAACTAACAGCTTATAATAATATGTAGCAACTAGCAATATGCTCTATGCTGACAGTCGTCTGTGGCTGGTTGCCTGACTGACGTCACATCTATAGCAGCTCGTGTTTTAGGTCACGTGATATACAGGTTAAAAATTATGACTTTTAATTTTAATATAATAAATCAATAATGAGCTTTTATGACTCAAAATCAGAATATTTAAGTATATTTCTACATAATCTTTTATTTTTATCAAATTTCATAATTTATTTTTCACCACCGAAAGTACCCTATTATATTTTATTTAAAAAAACTTAAAAGATGGATGTTGTTAATAAAATTGAGTCTATAATAACTGACCTGAAAAGGTAAAAAAATGGCATAATCACAACATAGTATAAAACAAAGTCGCTTTCTCTGTCCCTATATCCCTATGTATGCTTAAATCTTAAAACTACGCAACGGATTTTGATGCGGTTTTTTTAATAAATAGAGTGAGTCAAGAGGAAGGTTTATATGCATAACTAGCGGATCCCGCGGCTTTGCCTGTGCTAAATCTAGGAAAAATCCCAAGCGAAGCGAGGGCGAGTCGCTAGTTGTAAGAAAAAAATAATAAATCTTAAGCATAGAGGTGCCAGTCGTCATTCACAGAAAAACAAGAGTATTGTGGTTGGAACACATTCCACACTGACCTACTTCCCTGATTCTTGGTAAATTGTAGCCATACGATGACACTTTTCGTTGCTGTTACTGTATTGAGTCCGATGCACTTTAAATAAGTTTACATTTTACAAACTTACTACGTGAAATACAACATTTTCAACATTCTTGATGTGAAATAGAACGATTTCAATAAGACTTCTTTTTAATACTTAGAACAAAATATTAGTTAATCAGATAGCTGTTAACACAAAAGGGCGCCATCAACCGCATTCTAAAAAATGTTTGTTTAGAAAAACCTTCATGTCGCTTTGCAGGCCAGAATGTACTTTTAGGGACTTATAGCATTTTAAAGCTTATAAAATATTATACTCGTAATATTAAAAACTTTATTTTATTGCTTTAATATATTTTCGGTTATTGTTCCCAACCGTAACGGAAGTGCAAAGAAAAGTATTCATCATCTGGTCCCACCATTTCTAAAGTTTAGCGTTCCACATTCAAATTTGAAGTTTTCTCAGTCGCCATTAGTGGAATCGCACGAGCGCGGCTTGCGTTCGGAAATTATTTAAGATGGTTTATATCATCGAGTTTTAATTACAAATACCTATGTAACGTAAAATATTTGTTCTAAATGATCAAACTATTGCATATTTGGTTATTAATATTTTATCGGACTATTATAATTGCGAGTCTAGTATCTAGCATGGATGGAACATCCTGAGTTCCAGGGTTCGAGTCCTAGATTAAGCCAAATTGGGTTATTAACGTTCTCTCAAATAAGTCTCAGTAACAGCCTGGAATTGGCTAGTTGGTACACCCATGTCGCGGAGAGCACGTAAGCTGTCTTTTCTACGCCTGATTAAGGTCTGATTGGGTCCTGACAAATTGTTGTACCTCTCGTCGGCATCTATAAGTGACACGAATAGAAGTGCACTTGTGTCTAGTAAATCAATATAAAAAATATAATATAAATCTATATTAAGAGACGAATAAGAAGCAATCATGTAAGGATTCGAGTCCCTTCCGCTCAACTTGATTGGTCGGTCTTATTTCTAAAGGTATATGTTCACTCAATATTTCAACTTCTACATTTAAAAATATATAATATATTGATTTATGTCTTCAGCCCTTTTTAATATCCCACAGCTGGGCACTGGCCCTTCTCAATATGAGGAGGATCTGGCCATAGTCCACCACGCTGGCCTAGTGCGTGTTGGCGGACTTTTAGTTTCCTTCACCGTAAGATAAGTTGTAATCATGATAGAAATGATTCGCACATGAAAATATCACAGGTGCGAGACCCGGATTTGAACCCGCATCACTCGGCTAATAAGTGAGCACGTTATCGCTGGACTTCCACTGCCTTATTTATTACCACTATTTATACCTATAGTCAAAAAATATGAGGGGCTCATCTATCGTTCTACATCGCTTTCACTGTCGACAATCCTACATCTTAAGTTTAAAATGGAACAAAAGATTCAGGTTAAAACTTTGAGTCTACAGAAGACGGCTATGAAGTGTTTAAGTAGCTAGATGTTCCTATTTCAATAGGTGATTGTGCTGTCTTCATGCTATCTATAAGAGGAGCTGTGTAATACTTCGATACTTATATACGAGTTAAGTAGCTACAGGTACGTATTTGAATTTGAATGAAGCTTTTAATTTTCGCGAGATAAAATTTTAAATCATATTTTAACAGTATTTTTGTAGTGGGTACAGACTACAGACACAAACTACAAAGATTTTTTGCCTACGATTTTATTAATGTGGGTTGCACGTCGAAGAAGCCTATAGGTGTAATTGTGATAAAAACAATCTCCATTCCTAATTTTACTTAAATTTACACTACACTACAGTGTAAACTACTCGCTTATAGTTTTATTATTTCGCTTATAGTTTTTACATTTAATGCACCTATTATTGCGATATTGAGCAATTAAAACTAGAACAGATAAAAAAAACAATTTAAACTATAATATTATAATTTTAGCAATGTACTAAGAATTTGTAATATGAAACATACCTATATATAAAACAAAATAAATTAAAAAATCTGCGCAGATGTACTGCGTATGTAGAAGGTAAATTAAAAATACTGTATAACTTTTATCAAAAAATAATGTTGAACGTTTTCAAAAAATAATCAATAATACAGTCCAATTTTTTAAACTGTTATTTACCTGTCTTAAAAGATAAATATGGCTTATAAAACAGCTACTTTTCTTGTAATGTATATTGAGATATTATTTACCATCCTTGAGGTATAACTTATTCATAAAACTATAAAAGTTGATAGGGAGAATATCGTGTTTAAATGTTCAAACTAAGACATATACTTGAATTGATTTTAAAGTGGTATTTTTTTACATATTTTAGAATTACAAAGGAATTAACTGTTGATATTCACTTAAAATAGCGGAAAAAAATTTTGCAATTTCTAGTCCCAACAGTGACACAGCCAATAACCATGTACCTACAGCTAGACTGACCGGAGGCAATTTGTATCCATTCACATTCTTTACGACTATCAAATAGCTATAAATTAATGCAGGCCTTCATTAAATAATCCACTATTAAAGTATCAGAATAATTAAGATATATTATTGCGATTATAGAGACTAATTTTTTATAGACATACCAATACTTATACTTAATAATAATAAATAAGGAAGTCATGATTGCAAGTAAAGTTCTTATATTTCAATACTTAATAAGTGTTGGAGCTAGGTATCCAAAGGTTTTATAAGAAATATACTCAACACATTCAAATTACGGGTCGAGAAAGCTTCTTGACGGACTTACACCTGAAGCTTGCCGCTAACTCTGATGTGGTTTGCGATAGATCTGCTTTCATTGTCACTTTTCCAAGCCGTTCATGAGGTTCAGTTGAAAAATTTCCAAATAAATAAAATTTTCAGAACTAGAAATTTTGG
The DNA here is from genome assembly GCA_905231865.2 of Boloria selene. Taxonomy (NCBI): domain Eukaryota; kingdom Metazoa; phylum Arthropoda; class Insecta; order Lepidoptera; family Nymphalidae; genus Boloria; species Boloria selene. The sequence continues at coordinate 3,983,822 of HG993156.1, forward strand.
ATATAAAAAATTAATAAGTATTACTTAATTGTTGGAATTAAAAAACATATTGTATTTTACTTAACAATTGTTTCCTCATATACATCATTAATCCTTTGTGCTCTTTCTGTAGCGCTGGTACGGTGGAACTCGTATACGTAAATAATGCCATATTTTAAGTTTTCCATAGTTTGAAGAGTATGTCAAAGGAAAATCAAATGGTGCGAAAACAAAGGAATGACTGAACTCAAAACACAAATAAGTCTAAATTTGAAACTTTGAATTTGGATTTCCTAACAAAACACTGTATATTTGAGATCAAAATGACCAGTTATACATATCGCCAATTTCATATGTAAGGAACTAATATATTTTTAGTGATATACTTACTTGTATATCAGGTACCTATATAGCGTAAAAAATATATTATATTATAACTCGTACTAAAAGGTCATAGATTAAAGATATTTACTTAAATTATAATTGTTAACAGTTTTGTAGGCAGTTACTAATATATTTATTATTTAGATAAATACCAAAGGCCTGCCCATATTATCAGATTCGGCAAACAGCCGTTTTTAGTACAAAACACCTTTAAATCTAAATAATTTTAATGGCAATAAACATTTATGAAAACGAATAGACTCGGACCGACCATTGTCTGGCGCGGCTAATTAAGATGTCTCATTTCGAATAAAATATCAATATTTCATTTCGCACTACGTTGAATCGCCCACGTATATTATGTAAAATCGATTTTGTTTACACTTTCAGATCAGACACCATCAGTCGAAATCTTGTCATACAAAAATATATAAGTTCTTTAAAACGTCTAGTTTGTTGAAAAAAAACTCGAATGATATAATGAAAATGTTTAATATTACAGTGCGAAAATCTAAATAGCTGGTACCAATTTATTAAGCACGAAAATAATGGATTTATAATAGAAAAATACTTGTTTTTCTATTATAAATCAAGAACAATAGTGCCTACTAATAAGCAAACACAAAGTATTTCTGTCGTATCGTATTCGTATCGTAATATGTAAAAGCACATAGGCCTAGTTGGTATTAAGTAGGCGGCTGGCGAGGTGTAATTTTAACGTGTCTAATAGGCGCCTTCTATTATAATCGCCTCGTACTGGCCACTGCGGTCAAGTACCGCTTGTACTAGTATCTGAGTAGAAGCAGCGCTCACGTAAAGCAAATTGTGCTTATGTAATGCAAAAAATAAAAATATTTTAGTAAATATTTAATGAATAACTTTATAATATTCACCTAAGGGAACTTGCTTCGCTCGGTAATGTATTCGTTAGTTGTCAAACAGCACCTAGTAGTAGCCGTAAGCACTAAATTCACATTCATCCAAATACCTTGCAGAAAACTTGATGATCTATATTGATTTTATGATACTTTGTAATTTTTTTATTATTATAGTAGTTTCACGTATATGAAAATATTAAAAAATAATCATCTTTCAAATTAGATAGCGTTCTATGCAAAAAAGTAATAAATGATTCAACTATTTAATAAAAAATGTACTTAAATATTAAAATTAGTTACAATATACCAAATCTTTTATTTCAACGTATTTCCGATAGTGTATACGAACTCTAAACAGATTAATCATTTCGCAATACTTCGCGTATGACTAAATATGCCACTAAAGGAATAGGGCTTATTATTGATAATGGCATGGTTCGGGTGTTGCTGCTGGCTTGTAATTCCACCTACAAGTAAACGTAAATAAGATAGGCATATCCTTCAGTGAGAAGTCGGTAGTAATGTGAGCAGTTTCATAACGAGTTTGATTCATTATCTAGTGTAGATGACATAATATGGCGTTAGATACACTTAACGGTATTACTGCCCACAGGGTTTGTATAAGAAAAATATCTGAGGGGAAATAAGTGGTAAGTAAGTAATCTGTCATGCTTGCTGCAAATTATTCTAAACCGAAGACCCAAAAAAATGTCATGTATCATGTCAATAAATCTGTAGATCTAAGAAAGTAATCTAAATAAAATAAAATAAACACTTGAAGCAAAGTTTTGTTCAAATAGTAATTTGAAATAACATGTATTGTTGATCAAGTAGCATATTTATTTAAAATCCAGTGTTCCACATTTTTTCTATCATGAAATCTCAATAACGGCCCGTAAACTTGGCAGTGATGTACCCCCGTCCCTCGGAGAGCACGTAAAGCCGTCCTCGATAGTCCTATGCCTGTGAATTGAACTCTATGAATGGATTCGTGTCGAATTGTCGTGTTACTGGAGTTAGAGAGTGAAAGAAATCTCTCTATTTCTTGCAATTGTATATATACACACGTTTACACTATAATATCACCTGCACATAGCTAATATCATGTAGAAACCACAAAGCAAAAAAATACTAAAAATAGGCACAATAGGCATGAAATGTTGGCACTTACATCTTCTTTTATATTGAAATAAAAAAATATGTGTTTAATGGTATGTATTTAATGAGCAGCATATAGTACTTTCTTAGGTTTACGCGAATATTTGACATAATAAATGAACTTTTCGGATTTTGTCGCGGATTTATTTTGATTTTTGTAATTTTTATTTTGTTTTTGAACCAAAAATCAAAATAAATCCGCGACAAAATCCGAAAAGATAGTTTCATTTATAATGAGCAGCATATAGGTTTATCGTTTGACTCCATTTGCATATTTGTTCATAAATGCATAGCGACAAAAGCGCGTTAAGCTCTTTCATTCTATACAACAATGCCCTATGGCTCTCATAATCAATGACTAAGTAATCTGTAAATGAAATAAAGCTAACATTGTCGCATTGATTCCATACCTTTAACACTAAAGGGTAGAAGCTAATCATAAAAAATATGCGCTTTGAAAATTTTTCTCGAGGGAGCCTCACCCCTAGAGAATACCCAGGTGGCGGAACGGGGAATGCTCGGCAGATATGCTGGGTCGGAGGGAAATAAAATAACTCCCGCGGACCAACAGGCATGAGAAGAAAACTCCAAACCCCTGTCATGAGCTACTCTGATATATTAGGAGTGTAGGTCACGATAGTGCTGGAGGCTCGGACAAGCCTACAGAAGAGCAGCGGAGGAACTCAAAGGAGTCAAACGTGGCGCTCACACCTTGTGAAGGTCTGTGACGGTCTTGGCGTGAGGTGGTAACCGGCCGTAAAACTTATAGCCGAATTTTCTTCTTGTGCACAATGTCCCGACCCCAAATCAAGGGAATGGGGCAGAACGAAGAAGAAGATACTTTGAAAATTTCAATTTAATTAAGTACAAGGTTTCAATCGCATATTTTTATGAAGCGGTAAAAAGGAGGGAGTCGTTACCAAAACTGTTTAAAAATAATATAGAAAGTGTGAACAAGTAAGTGATATACCTAAAAATTGACTCAAATTAACATTTTTTATTCCTAAAACAAATCCTTGGTTAGGTTTGTCAAACAGATGGATGCAAAGATACTCCTCGAGTTCACTTTAAAATATAAATCATAATTAAAAACATACATGCATACAAAAAACATTCAGACTAGTACCTACCTTTATGTTGAATAAAAATACTAATAATACTTACGCAAGTGTAATGAAACAGGAGTACAAACTTAACAAGGATTTATATTACTGGAAAAAATGCAGTGCACGCGATTAGTGGTTGTATTGATAGCGTTCATATCGAATTTTAACCAAAATATGATTAAGCATGGATAAAGTAATAGCTGTCTACTGTTAATAAGTACAATTTGTAAATAAAAAATACCTATTTATAAAAACTAAAAAGAAGAGAACACGTTAACGAAGTTGTATTGAACCATCAAGATATTTACAGCTCAAATATATGTCTGAAGCACGGGCTTAAAACAAGCCCAATTCTGAACTCCGGACTGTTATTGGTCTCTTAAATAAAAATAAAACTTGGGATCTGGACTCGAATCCAGGACCTCCAGATGCCGTATCTTATTCTGTATGTACCCGTTTATATATTAACCACTATACCATGGACTTCTAAGTTCTATTTTTTTAACTAATTTATCCCATAGAAATCACCGCGTAATAATTTTGACACTCAACAGATTTCAGTGAAATACATCTTAATCACAGTACACATCCTGAAGAAGCAGGACAATAGTTAGCCCATATTTTCTAAATGTTGTACATCGTACCCCAGTGTGCGTTCATGGTGTTGCGTCGTGGTGGTGCGTCTCAGTAGCGTCCGGCAATCCGGCCGGGCGTGAAGCCAAAAAACACGGGCACGGAGGAGGTGCTCCTGGTAACAACCCCTTGGCCGTGTGGTCTGCTTTGGCAGTCTTTTAAGCCGGTGAGTCCCACATAACCACATTAACGCATACCGCGTAACGAATTTCCCAACGTTAAATAAGGTGTACATAATTAAGTAGAAGTTCTAGTAAACAAAGCGTAGAGGTAACTAGGTACTTAAGAATTGTTACGCATGACATATTTTTAATATTTAAATAGCAGTCGTAAACGAGATAAAAATAAGAAAATTACAGTCACTAAGAATATTCTTCAATTTCAAATATCCTATGCAAAAGATTTTCGCTCGCTAAAAGGATTACATTGGCGTCTTGCTCCGCTTAAACCGTTTAAGCGTTATTTCGTCCGTTGATAAATTATAGGGTGGCGAGTGGATGCGGGCTTTAGTTGAATTAATTAGTTTCTTTTCTCAAGTAAGGTACCTACTGTAAGAACATGAACTGATAAATAGGAAACTAAAAGATTAAAATGTTCTTTGCGATATTACCTACTTTAAAATATTAGAATTAAGAAATAATAAGCTTATATCTAACTACGTATCTACGGATAGAAATTTCTTCACTTGTAAAAACCTGCAATCTAAATACTGAGCACAAATATCTTCAATCAATAGAAGAATACAAGAAATAAGAAATACGAGGTTTTATTTATTAAAGTTTAAAAAAAAGCGGAATTAAATTTTGTTTGTACCAATTAGTACCTATTTTTAGATAGTTTTACCACGAGACGGTAAGAGCTTAATGTGTTTAATAATTTCATACAATATGTACAGAATAGACCAAATTAAAAACTTATTATAATTATGTATGCTTTGTTTTCTATAACTTTTGTTATAAATAATTGCAGATATCGATCACTTATAAATGAATCTTTAGATTAAAAAGAAATAAGAACACGAGCTGAATCATAGACAGTAAAAATACCAACCGGTTGAATCTTGATGGGAAGGTTCGGCTATCTAACATCAGTATTAGATTATAGATAGCCTATCCTTCCTAAAAAATAGGCTAAATAAAGTTAAGATCTGTTATATAATTTATATTTTAGGTAGTAGTGACTCACTTGCTTCGCTCGATTTCTTCTTAGTTAAGTGAAAAAATATTTAATGTATAGATACGACTCGGAGATGTATATTATAATGATGATGATGTCCTCACATTTTATTCGAATGACTGCATTTGTTTCCTATACCTATAGTTTATTATTTTTTCAGTAGGAGTAGTCGAAGTTAAGTGATGGTAAATTTAAAGTAGGTACATGTACCGATGATATTTACTTCTTTTCTTTAAAAATACATTTGTTTCGACTTATTTAATTTGGCAACAACTAGTGTGGGTTCTTGCGAGGCCTAACAGCAATAAAGCCTACAAACAATTGAAAACTCTAGTAGCAATGCCCAAAAATTCTACTTCGGGTAGTACATTTTTAGTTTTTCAATAAATGGTAGGTACTCGAGCACTACTGAGTGTAGACCGCAGATTTTTTTATTACTTATCATAAGAGGACCTTTCTCCCTGTGCCTTATCGTCACATTCTGGGCCATCCTGTAGATATCTTTTTTACAAAAAGCTCGTTAAAACAAATTAAAAAACAAATGAGCACATTAGCCGTATTTGACAACAGGTTAATCCCAAAAAAATAAATCCAATAATAAATCTTATAAACTTGATTCAAATAGTAAGGCGACTTCGTTGTCATATTTGGTAAGCAGTCGCTAGTTTCGATTTAATTGCCTTGTTTATCGTCTAAAGGTCAAATACAGAAAATTATGGACTATTTATAAATAAATTATAGGCCTCGTTGGTGTCTCTATTTTAAATTTTTTCCTGTTTACTTGACAACAGTTATTAAGACACTTTGTCTGTACCTAATTAGGAAGATAAGTAGGTGTCCCAACATAACATATTTAAATATTACTGAATATTTTTCCATCTTACATTGTTTGTATTCGTAACCTTCTTTTAACTGCTAGGCACAGATCTCCCTTCGATTCGAGAGGGATCAGACAGATCATTGTCTGGAACAAACAAACAGGCAAACGTTTTAAATATTGATATTTTGATGTAAGTACCGTAGTCGTATATACTTTCATATGCATTTAGTAAAAAGCTGTTAATTTGAAATTACTGATTTAGTGTTCAACTACATATCGTCGTTGCGCCTGCAAAAACCGACAAACGAAAATGTTCAACTTTTCAGTAGAAACAAAAAACTCATTTTAATGTCTGCTAACGTATGTATAAAAACAGTGATTATGTACAAAATTCCTTTCGATAGTCTTACAACATATTCCGTCTTTAAAGCCTACATTGTATTTCCTGTTTTCGCAAAATAATTTTTTTAAGTAAAAAATATCACATAGCGGCTTTATTTTGGCTGCAAAAACAGCTATGTATTTTTCTAATACATAGCGGAATTCCAGTGTGAACTCATTACGACAAAATTACCGGATAGATTTTGATTAAATTTGGTATGATGATAGCTGGTTATCCGGGGCACCATATAAAATACTTTTCACTGCTGGAAAATATCCCGTTTCTGAGAAATCTATACTAAAAAATACAACGTAGTTACATAACGTAACGAAAGTCACTAATGAATATATTGTAAAAAAAATTAAGGTCTGCTAACGTATGTATAAAATAAGTGATTATGTACAAAATTCCTTTCCATAGTCTTACAACACATCCCGTCCTTAAAAGCCTACATTGTATTTTCTGTTTTCGCAAAATCATTTTTTTAAGTATAAAATATCACATAGCGGCTTTATTTTGGCTTCAAAAACAGCTATGTATTTTTCTAATACATAGCGGAATTCAAATGTGACCTCATTACGATAAAATTACAGGATAGATTTTGATAAAAATTTGGTTTGATGATAGCTGGTTATCCGGGGCAACATATAAAATACTTTTCATTGCTGGAAAATATACCATTTCTGAGAAATCTATACTAAAAATTACAATGTACAAAGTCACTAATGAATATATTGTAAAAAAATTAAGAAATTGGACCTGTACTTTCGAATTCAACAAAAAGTCTCTTCAATTTTATATTTACATAATAGATATATAGTTACTGCAAATAGATCCTGCTATCCTACTTATATTATAAACGCGGAATTTGTAAGAATATATGGATGTAAGAATGTATGTTTGTTACACTTTCACGCATACACTATTGAATAGGTTTTGATGAAACTTTACAATAATATAGCGTACTGTCACGCCTTTAGATTAATTTAACTTAATTTTTAAATATGTTATCTGTAAAAAATATAATTTTATAACCATTTAAAAGAAATGAACATTAGCAATTTGGTGTTCATTGAATTGAGTGTTATTGTACTACGATCTGGTAGAAAAGCTAAGAGTTAACATCGCTGTAACATTTTTACCCGTTAGATTAACTACGCAAGCCGTCACGAAACTCAGTTGCCACGCACTTGGCAATACTTTATTTTAGTGGTAGTGCCATGCTTGTTACCTTCGGGTAGCAACCGAAAGGGCCGGCACGCCCCGTATAGTTTCATTAGTACCACTCTCTCACAGAAGACCGGCGTGAAGTGCCAGCTATGCTGTCGCGTTTCGTCCGGTGAGTGAGAGTCCGGGAGGCTCACTCTCCTTCCCCCCTCCCTCTTCCCTTCATCCTCCGCCTTCGTTCTCCCCTTCCTCCCACTTCCCTCCCTCCTCCATCCCTCCCTATCCTGAAAGGCCGGCAACGCATCTGCAAGCCTGGCTTGTAGATGTCCATGGGCGGAAGTGATCACTTCCCATCAGGTGAGCCTCCTGCCCGTTTGCCCCCATTTTAACATTAAAAAAAAAAAATTTTTTTCTTGTAGAGGTGGAGGTGACTGAGATTGGACGATAATTGGCAGGGTTGGCAAGGCTACCTTTCTTGGACACTGGATTCACAAACTAGTCCGTCAGGTTTTACCAGCGGTGACAGTGAGAGCCGACAGAAGTTCGTCTCGATGACTTTGGCATGGGATCAACAAGCTCTGCTACCAGATGGTTGTACAGAAAGCTTTGTGCCAATGTGTGTAATTTGGTCAAGACGAGCCTTCTTTAATGTCTTTTTGTAGGACTTGGCGTTAAAGGGTCCTTCTTAGGTCTTATATCCAGCTTTGCGGTTTCAAGCATTAAACCAGGCAAGGTAAGCCGAATGCTTTTTGCTTTTCAGCAAAGGTGCATTCGGTATTAAAGCATGGGCGAGCTTTGCCACTAACGGGTATATCAGATAATGGGATATAATATTCCATCGCTTGATGCGCCACATCAAACAAAAATTCACATCGCAAAAATTCACATCGCGAAAAATACTCATCCCTATAAAGTCGTTATCAGGTGGAGAGAAAGACGATACAGGTTTTACCAGACAATAGTACCCTCGTCGCTTTCTCAACTAACTACTGGGAGAGTCCAAATGACACCGCAAACTTCCACGCTTCTCTCCCAGCATGATGTGACTGCGCAGTCTCGAGGTGGAAGTGGACTGATGAGAGGTTTGTGTTCAATCTTCGGATATTTGTGAGATGCTCGTTAAGTGAGAGGGAGTGCCAGCCGTTTAAAAACATTACCCTTTTTGTGTCTTGTCATGAAATTTTATAACGGAAGAGTGAATACTGAATAGGATGGAGAATAGCAGTTGAAACAGGTGCTTCAGGAGCCTGGCGGTGATATTGGTGTTATCATGTCAGAGAGGGCTTAGCCTGGAGACTGCAAGGACGCCCGAACCTTCCTAGTATCGCCATCGGGCCCCCTCCCAAAGCCATGCATCAGATCCACTTCTCTCCGCGAATAAGCTCTCGATACAACAAACAACAATCCACCACCAACACGGCTACTGTGCAACACAACTATTCAGACCCATTCTCCATACGGCTTCATCAGCCCCTACATGCCGCTGTTCGGCGCTTGGTGACAGGACTTCTGCTGACGGGCAGTAACCGTGCCGTCGGCCATATTGAGGCCTACCACTGCGACTACCACGGTGTTCGATAGTTTGTTCCTTAGTCTACAACTTTGTCTAGTTTACGACACCCACGGGAGGATATTGGGTGACCATATTCTAGTTGCCGTAACCACACAGAAAGTGCTGTTGTTTAACGTTCATTACTATATAAAATTGCTTGTTCTTTTCCAGTTAAAGAAGTACTTTTAGGACAATGTAATGTAGTAGAAGTAGGTTGACAAAGCGAAAAAGAACTAGTAACATATATGTCTAGATTAGGTGCCGCATCGCTTATTTCATTTTCTTTATTAGCCATACATAATAAGTTGCGGTGCCTTACTAAAGGGCTTCATTTTAACAGATTAAATCTGTACACAAGCATAGCAATATTTGTGATACATACGCTCATTAGTACCTTATAAACATAAAATAGCCCAGTAAGAAAATAAAATCAAGACAAAACGCCTAGATGTCATTGTGATGTGATTGAATAACAACTCATCACAACTTCGAATTATTTTCCTAATGTTTTTGTACATTATAATCGGTGTACATACATAAAAAATACCGATCGAATTGATAACCTCCTCCTTTTTGAAGTCGGTTAAAAAGTAGGAAAAAATATAAATTTTTATCTGGGTGTATTACAAGTTAGAGAATAATATACTGCTCCAAATAAATAAAGAAAATAAATTCGATAAAAACTATATTTCTTCTAAAATAGATAAAAATGCGAGAGAAGATAATTTAATTATATATATACTGACTTATATAGTTTAATTTTATAGCGACTCACCCTCGCTTTATAGCTCGGGTTCGACCCTAGGTTTAGCGTCAGCGAAGCCACGGGTTCTGCTAGTTAAAATAAATTAAATATCTACCTCCTTATTTTTTAAAGCCGGTTAAAAAGTAGCCTAAGTTATAACATTAGCTATCTGCGAGTGAAAGTTCCGTCAGAATCGGTCCAGCCGTTTCAGAGATTAGCCAGAATAAACAGACAGATAGACAAAAATTTAAAAGTTACTTTTTTTGCTAGTATCGTATAAACTTTCATATGCATTTAGTGAAAAGCTGTTCATTTGAAATTAGAAACGGACACTCCAATTTTATTTATACGTATAGAAACTTGATTTAATAGATGTGATGTGAAATAACTTCATAGCATTTATCACAAAAATTTTATATTTATTTATACTTTTTACTTTTATAGTATATTGGAATATTTCTAGGCGAACTCACATTTTTTTGCGGTGAAACTCTATAATTATGTACTTCGTACTTTACGTACTTTATATAATTTAACTAAAATGTATGTAAAAATGTGAAATAATTATTTTATCAATATTGAATTATGAACTTGTGTCGTCATACACGTCATACACGGTGTATGGTCTCTAATGAAAAACCAGCTATGTATGTTGCTAATGGCGCAAAAAATACTACTGTCAGAATAAAAAAAATACTCTATGTGTTAATGGTCACATAGCGTTTTTTTACATCCATTTTTTATAAGAAAGATACATAGGGCTTTTTGCTATTTTGGGATCTAGGTCTCATATCACAAAAAGGGGCTTATGGGTATGCGTAGCTCACTGAATACTATCAAAATATGCAATAAACTCATTTTCGTAAAAAAAATGTTTGTCGGTTTTTGCAGGCGCAACGACCATATAAGAAATTAATTATATTCTTGAAATAAATATGTAAGACTACATTGATAAAATTGAATAAAAAACGTAAATTGATAGTTGGCAAATAAATGTACCTATTGCTTACTTATAAATTCCTATTGAAGAACATAGTGGTTTTAATAACTATTAGGTTATTTTCTTACATTTAACTTTGTGCAAAATGGCCTGATCCCCCTCGCATTAAAGGGAGGCCCATGCCCAGCAGTGGGACGTTTAAAAGGGCTGAATACAATACAAACGAAAAGGAAATTTCGGGAAAAGCTTGTGTTATGCTTTGTAGAAGAAATGTTGTATAAGCTTTATTGAAATTTGGACAGGACACCATCCATCCATCTCTTTAGTGCCAAGTGGGGTGAATACGAATACAACCAATCTTTATTGTGCATTCTGCATAAAATATAGATAAAAAAGATAAAGTAGATAGGTGTTCTTTTACTAAATAAACGATCTCTTCCCAGAAACAATTGGTTTAAGAAATAAACGAAAGTCTTCACTTTCGTTTATTTAGATAAGTTAAGATTAACAGAAATAACGAACATTTTTTAAAATATTAGTGTAAATATTTTTTTAGCTATTATTCGTTAAATTATATTATAGGTTACGTCCAAAAACTACCATTACCTACCATTCATTTTATGATTATAAAATCATCATCTCTATGGACGCCGCTCTCACCGCAGAAGTACGTGCACTAAATATAAATAGAAGTTAAAGGAAATAGAAATAAAAGTATACGAATAAAAACTTTGTTAAAAAAATTAATCTAAAGATTAGTTAGCAATTTAATGTATCTTTATTTCTACTAAAAATTACGCCTTTTTTATTACAACCCGTAGATTTTTTCTCTGTTTCCTCTCACTTGTTTTCAAGTTACTTTTCTTTACTTCTGTAACAACTCCAATTGAAACACATCTCTTACTTATCTGTTTTTCTTACCCTCTGCCTAAACGTCTGGAAGAGATCACGCTCAAAGCTACTAAACCAAATGTTGAAACATTTGCTTACAATTACTTAAACATATAAAGTAAGAAAAAAAAATATTCTACTAGCAATACCAGCAGCTTCGTCCGCTTTCAAACTTCCGATCGCTACCAAACTTAGCAGAATTATGAGTACCTGCTAGGATAATTTCAAGATTGCCTGAAAACTTCATAAAAATCTCTCCAGCCGTTTTAGAGTTCATAGAAAACATACATACATACATACATACATATACTTCTAATTTTATATACACATATAAATTATATTAAAGTTAATTAATCAGAACGAATTAAATAAAAAGGTTCAAATAAAACTCACGTTTATTTAAATGTATTTAAGTGTATTAGCAACGTTGGTACATGAGATTACTGGATAATACTGTCGTGGAATATCATTTACGATCCGATCACATAACAATAGGTGTCCGAGTAAGTACAAAACGTATATACCAATAAAAACGTGCGCCCCCTAATAATTACAAACTTTATTTACGCCTATTACACCTATAAATTCAATAACTGATTAATTTCATACGTTTAGGATACTACGATTAATATATAAAATGTGAGCATTCATACAGATAGGATTTTTAAACATTCGATTAATACATGACTTTAAATCATCTCAAACATCAACTCTCCTTACGTTTTCGTTCACTCGTTCACAATCTTATTATGCAATATCGTCTCGCTAGATAATTTTAACTATAATTATATACTATAAAAATTTTCTAACAATGTCTAACACCCAAATACTAACAGAAAATGAGAAATCAATAAAAGCCTTACACTGTCCATATGGAATCTTTTAGAAATCTTAGTAAAACCTTCGAAAATCTTAATACAAGTCGAGTCTCCTTCAAACAAATCCTTGCGTTGGAAAAACCAGTCAATCGATTTAGAAACCTATATTTAATATATTATCTATGATCATAGGCCCTTATGATAATGTCACAAATAAAAAATAAAGAAAGGAAAAAGAAAAAAAACAAACAAAATAAAAAAAAATCATCTTTAATTTTTTGTCTATAATATATTTTTATGCAAGAGAATAATCTATTAAAATCTACATACAACATGACGTACGAAACTATTTTACTAATAACGTCGCAACGACAAATGAAGAAATGAAATTAAATAAAATTTGAATATTTTTTTTTAAATAAAAAATATAAATAATCGAGTATTAGTGTTCCAACAACTCTATATAGACTGTGGTTGACCACAGATTATAATATAATATTTAATTGTGGTGTAACTCTACGATCGTGAATGACTTATCCTACTTTTAACCTTCAAGAGATCTTTGTTATTTGTTGCATAAAATTTGGTCAATGATTTTCATACAAAAAATATAAAAAAGCAGTGTTAAAAATACACTTTCCGAGGTTTATATACCATAAGTACTTATTTTCTGTTACAACCATAAAAAATTGACGAAAAATTCTGAATTTTCGTCAAAATAATTAAATAAAGATTATAATATTATGTGATAATTCGTCTTAACACCCATATAATAAGAGTACAAATAAAATGTCTTTAATATTTTCTTATTGACCAAATCAAATGCCGCATATGGAATAAGACAATCGATTTACATCCCAGCAAAGAAATTATCTATACAACAATACTTATAAAGTTGTACATATAAAATTTGACATTACTATATTAATAAAGATATCCATTTAAAACAATAGCCCTAATAATGCCTACAATTGCCTAATATACTCACAATGGAAACGATAAATAAAAATAAGAAACGAATAAAATGTCTTAAGCCTAAACCGAAATGTATGAAATTCGCTTCATAGAAGCGAGGTCGTTCTGGCAAGCAATATTGTATTGAAAAAACTGTTGTACAATCGCTTAAATGTTTATAATAAAATATCATACAAAACTTACATACACGTGACCATATTTGACATGTACCGCGCAATGTGGCATAGACAAAAAATACGATAGATTAAAAAAAGTTTCACATTGCGTAGTGCATGCTCTATGGTACTTTAAAACATATAATGCACTGAATGAGGGTAGTTTTGTACCAGGTTACTCAGTCAACCGTCGTCGGACGTCTGGAAATTGTGCATAAAATACATCAAAAGAGTACATCACAAAACCTTATATATTAAAATACAATATCGATTATATGAAATAAATAGTTACACTACAATTAAATTCAAAACGGAGGGAAATCATCTAATGAATGTCCTAAACTAAAGATGTCGAATTAAATCAGTTTTCGAGAGATCAATATCGCTTTGGGGGCGAAATTTTAAGCTATTATGTACTTTGTTATTGATATATAAATCGATAATAAATGATTACTATATTTCGATTAATTTTATAATCGATACAATGAGCGAATACTTTTTTTTGCAATCGATTATTTAACAACATAATCATCTTGCTTTCTCTTTCGAAAAGTAAATTGTCGCCATGTTTATAAAGTTTTGACCACATTAAGCCTAATCGTTTTATTTACTTGATATTTCAATAATAAATACTATTTCTAAATTACATTTACGGAAGGGTATACCAAAAACCATACAAAAAATATACTATAAAAATAATTTACATAATTGTTGGCTATAATTATTTTTTAAGCACATTCCGTTTGAACTTGATTTGAAATTTGCAATTTACATTGTTTGTGAAAACTTTCAGAAATAAATTAATTCAAACAGACTAATACATGTGATTTGATTAAAAATAAATCATAATTCATTACAATAATTAATAAAATTATTGAATAAAATATCAAAAACCACATTGCTCTATAATAAAAACAAATACAAAAAAATATTAATATACAGGCTGTTAAAATTAATTTATTTCAGAGTACAGTTTGCAAAACAAAGAAAAATCATAAAATAAAATGTATAAACTTTGTATCAGAAACACATTTTTGCTGACCGTACACAAAGTTTTACTATTGCAACAAACGCGTATCTACCAACTGAATTAAAGCTTACATAGACATTCCAATAATGCTTAACGCTATGTATAAGACGGATACTCCTTAAATATATAAAAGGACAATAGACACCTATATTACATTCGAAGGTCATGGAATGAATACAAAATATTATAAAAACCTCGAGACATCCTCGTGACTCGATAATATTGGATTAAATCACCTACTTCCTATTGTAAATTTTCAAATCCTGAAGTACAGATGTCACCGGGTAGTAGATATAGTGGTTAACACATTGACAATTCAATATTTTATGCTTTTAGTTTTATAAGTACAGTCAGAAAAAATCGTTACTTTTTTAAATATCAATTTTGTTATAGATAATTAAATGCTGAGGAATAAATAACACAGTCCAAGATAACATTATTTTCGCTGACTGTACTTACAAATTAAAATGAATGTCAATGAATTTTTGCTATAAAAAAGTTTGAATACACAACACCTACGGGAATCCCCTTTTTAGATACATTAATAATACAATGGCACGACTATATACAGGGGAATTGACTTGATCGTATCAAATAAATCGATATAATACTAAATCGATTCAAATATTTAGCAATCGATTTTTCTATACTTATGATTGTCAGAACATAATTGAAATGCAGATTTATTGTACTTTTATTTGTTAATGTATCACTACAAAAATTTGTAAGCTTTGTAACAATCGGTTGGTATCAGATTCAGTCATTTTAAAGGTCTGTGCCAGTAGTCTCGACATACTAGTCATCGATATTGTATCGATTTGTGAAGTTACGTCGTTATTATGAATGATTTTAATATCGTTTTCATTGACAATAATGACGAAACGACACAAATCGATACAATATTGACATATTGACGACTAATTAAGTCAAGACTACCGGTCAATGTATAACAATAAAAAAAACACTGGTTATCGTTTCAAAGTAATATCCTATTTCAATAAGAATATTTCCAAATAATTAATATCGTAGGTGCTAATCAATAGTTTATTTTGAAAACACTATCAATGGTAGAAAAACAATAAATATGTACTAACTTATTAACTTAACACAAGTCATGGCCGCCATACATTTTTTGTAAATAGCCATTAAAATGTCTGAAAAATCAAATTTTCATCCAATAGTTGTCGACAAAAGAAAAAGATGGAAGAAATCGACAAGTTCCAATGGAAAACTGACCCTAAGATATATTTTTCTATAACGTTTGTAAAGCGAAGGATTTTACAATAGTAATGATTGTGAAGCATATCGTTAAATAACATTTAACATTATTAATACTTATTGGTCGGAAAATAAATATCTTGATTGCAATTAAAACCGGTAGATATAAACTACTTCTCATAGAATGTAGTGATCAGTATTAAATTAATGTATACATTGAAATATATAGTTTCAACGATATGGCTCTAGTCATAATTTTATACAGGATGTTTAAGAAAAATGAACACTATGAAAAATGGTTGATGTAAAGAAATATTAAATTTCTTTGTAATAATCTAGCGGCTACTTGGGGGAGGCATTTGTGCTTGGACCCCTTGAAGGTTCATGGGTCTACCGTTGGGATTCCCCATACCGAGACTTTCCGCATAATTCGCGTCCATTGCTGGCATATCATCGGTCTGAAAAAAAATGTCTCATTAAAAAATATATAATTGTCAAATAGCTACAGATATCATTAAAAAAATCAATATCATACTATACATGTACGACTATAATTACGACTTATTATTACATTAAATGGATTTAGAGGTGCTAGAATTATTATTATAGTGAAAAGCGTTAATGTGCTGTAATGAATATGATAAACATTAGTATATATTACGTATATATAGACATGTATCGCAACATATACACAAACAACATATATCACAACATTGAAATAAAGTATACAATATCCAAAGCACACATAGCTTAGACATATAGGAACCCAACCATTTGATGATTTACTTATAATTTCTCCATACTTATTAACGAAATTGGTAAAGTACAAACATTGTGTGCTAACAAGAAAGCTAAGAAATACATTATAAACTTATTATAAATAATAATATTAACATTTTATTTTCATATATAAATAGAGATTAAAGAGTTCTGTAAATTGTTCTCTAAGGGAAAAACTGCGAAATTATATAAATATCCAATAAGTAAATTGTATTAAAAAGTAATACCCAATAATTTTTACATTTATAAGAAAAATATTATATTAGCATACTTAAACTTGGAAATGGAAGGGCGAATAGAGAAATACGGAATAAGGAAGTTAGGATTTGTGAGTGAAGAATTAGGAAGTAGGGAAATTGGGATAGGGAATTGGGAAGTGGGGAAATATGGATGGTGGAAATAGGGAATAGGGAAATAGGGAGCGGGGAAATAGGGTGTGGGGGTATTCCTCACCTCGCGATGCCGCCGTATAGTCCTGTCCTCGTAGCGAGTGCCGCCCGTGGAGGCCATGGGGCGGCTGAGCGTGCTGTTGGCGGCGCTCGGCGAGTGCGGCGCGCCGGACATCGGCGTGCCCTGACCTACACCCGCACCATGGTTATGTTTGTTTGTTTGTGTGTATGTACAACGCTTTGTGCTCTTACGCTTATCATAAATTCAATATCATTCTATACGAAAAATTTTAAACGTCAGAATTATTATCTTATCCAATAATTGAGAAAGAATATATATATTTTTCATAATATCTTCAGTATGGATTCACAGTTAAGTATGGACAGAAAACAAATTGAACATGAAGGAAGAGTTAGAATAATTAATTGCAATGGCAGAGTTATTATGATTATTAGATCAGCGTAAGGAACAAGCCACGTAACAGAGGAAAACATGGCGACAATGCGTTATACGACCAATGATAATGTAATAAATACAATATGTACATACACAATCACGTCATGAAATGTCACGCACACCCCAACTGTACAGTATTAATACAAATACGAATATATGAAATTGATTCTTGTACTTGTACTTAAACGCTTATTAACAAACCAATCGGTAGGGCCTTATAGATTACCAATCGGTAGAGTACCCAATAGTGGTAGGGCATCTCTCTGCCTATTATTACACTACTCTACCTCGGAGATAGGAACCCTACCGATTGGGTAGTATAATAAGCGCATTACTCTCGTATACACTCACACATCTCCACACGCGCACTCAGTCATATCTAGCAACTATATATATATATACAGGCGCGGTATCAAATCACCGCTAGTCTCTGCGGGACCTTGGATCAGGAGGGCGCGTCTTAAATCAAAGTCATTGCCTCAAAGGTGCCTTATTGCGTGATGACATGTCTTATTTTTGCTCCCCTGTCCTAGAATCGCCGGTTTTATCCCGGTCGACTCCTCAAATCGATTTAAGGTTAAGCTCAAGGCTGTAAAGTCGCACCTTAAATGACGTCGTTATATCGTCATTCGTCACAGTCAATTTTAATAATATTAAAATTGTATTATTTTGTCCGCAACCCTTTTTAACTTCATCTGCTGAGAACGAACCTCACTTCACTGTAAGGTATATGAGGTCATAGTCCACCATACTGGCTAAGTGCGAAACGGCACATTTCTCTGAAAACCTTTTATGATCTCAGATATCGATACCTTAATTCGCAAATCGGCTGACTCCGTTAACGTGAACTTTTTAAGGGGTCACTAAAATCGTTATTATTTCAGTAATAAGTGTTTCAAACTTGTGCAATCTAATTTTTTAGATTAGTTAACAATATATGGTCAATATATAAAAAAATATTGTTCCAAATTTATAATAAGAATTATTGTATTTCTTGATTTTGGTAGCCTTTAAAAATAATATTGAAAAGGAGTTAACCGGTTTGCGAATTAAGGTATCGATATACAGGTTTCCCCACGATGTTTTCCTTCACTATAAGACAAGTCAAAACAAAGTCGCTTTCTCTGTCCCTATATCCATTTGTACGCTTAAATCTTTAAAACTACGCAACGGATTTTGATGCGTTTTTTTTTAATAGATAGAGTGATTCAAGAGGAAGGTTTATATGCATAACTAGCGGATCCCGCGGCTGTGCTAAATCTAGGAAAAAGCCCAAGTGAAGCGAGGGCGAGTCGTTAGTTAAATAATAAGAGAATATAATCACCGCTAGCGTTGGAAGAGGCGCGGGGTTGAGCGGCGCGCGCGGGCGTGAGGAAGTCCGCCTCGCGCCAGCCGTGCTTGCGGTACACCTCGCGCAGCTCCGCGTGCGACCACATCGTCATCAGCACTTGGGCTGTGGGCACAATTATTTTATATATTACTAGCAAACCCGGCCCGCTTCGCTGGGCGTAAGTTAAAATAAATTAAAAACGGTTTTTATTATATATTTTAATAAAATAAAAATGCTACTCCTTACTACATTTTGGCCACGCGCCATCTATAATCTAGAAATAGAAATACAGCGCCATCTACCGGATATCTATGCAACTTAGATGCCAAATCGCCATCTATTAGGATTTTATAGAACTAACGGATAAACACACACTAAAGTCGTATACTAAGCATTTAATTTGAAATAAAATAATATTGCGACTATAACCTCTGCTAAGCTATCCTATCTTTCAAGTTGGATCAAACTGCACACGGTGTGCAAATTCGATTAAAATCGGTTCAGTACTTTAGGATTCCATCGCGAACAAACAACGTGACACATAATTTATATATATTAGATTAAAAATTACAATATTGGCATATACGGCAGCTAATTCGAAAGTCCTGGGTTTGAGTTCCGTGTTGATAATTAATACAAGATTGACCGTGACCATATATTAAATATAAACATCATCGTTACTAACATATTGAAAATTTATAAAGAGTGATATTATATTATTTTATATTAACATTTTTAACAAAGAAAAAATCACTTAATTATTCAAAATTACGACAAATTTAATTTTATATACATATATGATATTTAATAAAAATAGTAATATTTTATATTATAGTTAATAGTAAGTACCTTTATATATAATTTTACATACCAGCAAACTTCAGTACTCTTGGCGTGTGACGATGACGTTGCTTGGTCAGGTTGAGGAGTCTCTCCACACCACCGGCTTCTAGTAGGGAACGGGAGAATTCTGCACTCTTCTTGATTACTTCGTTCAGAGTCGCCAGTACTGCGGCTATCGTGTCGTCTGATGTACCCTGTAATAATAAATGTTTTTTATTATTGGTCACGGGAGAGATTATTATATTTTTTTTTATGGTAAAAAGGTGGCAAACGGGCAGGAGGCTCACCTGATGGAAAGTGATCACCTCCGCCCATGGACATCTGCAAGCCTGGCTTGCAGATGCGTTGCCGGCCTTTCAGGAAAGGGAGGGATGGAGGAGGGAAGGAAGTGGGAGGGAGGGGGGTACGAAGGCGGAGGATGAAGGGAAGAGGGAGGGGGGAAGGAAAGAGGGAAGGGGGAAGGAGAGTGGGCCTCCCGGACTCTCAGTCACCGGACGAAACGCGACAGCATAGCTGCCACTTCACGCCGGTCTTCTGTGAGAGAGTGGTACTAATGAACTATACGGGGCGTGCCGGCCCATTCGGTTGCTACCCGAAGGTAACAAGCATGGCACTACCACTTTAAAGATATTATTACAGACAGTTTACCCACAAATTTTGCAAAAAGAATCTTAAAATACCAGAATGGCCCTAAAGTACCTAACAACATTAAAATATTGTAAGATATACAATACATATGTTACAATAGTATTTATATATTGTATTTACGGCAAAATCCGGAAAGATTTGCATAATGTTAATGTTTTAATTTATTGGTTTTAACCTTAAAATTTTGTTGTCTTCCTAATTAAATAACATATTACACCTTATTTACATATTAGCATTTATTTTTATCGATTATTTGTAATCTGTGGCACAATCGTAGTAATCGTTGTGTGGCACAGCAATAAGCGGTGCCCGTCCATGAAGTGCAATATTATTTACCATTAAATACGATACTTCGGGCGTGAGCTGTCAAAAAACCATTAATAAAATGGACAAACTATAATGAATGGCAATAGCAGGTACACATACCTGGTCGTGCTGGTGGTTCCCGCTGGGCAGCTTCTGCACGAGGTCGCGCATGGCGTACTTGCCGATGAGCTCCTTGTTGCGCTGGTCGATGGCCAGGTTGCGCAGCGCCGTCGCCACCGCGCACACCACGCGGTCCACCTCCATGCGCAGCAGCTCCACCAGGATTGGCAGCCCTGGTGATTGTAATACAACTATTAAAGTATTTTTAATAACCTCCATGCGTAGCAGTTCGACCAGGATTGGCAGCCCTGATGGTTACATACAGACGGATTCAAGTATTAAAGTTTTTTTTAAATAAGGATTTGTTTTAAACATTTATATGGTTCAAAATTCTAAACTGTATTTAATAAAAAACGGATATATGATTTTTTTTCCTCGTGTAGTCCTGAACAAGTCCACCTTCTGGTGCCCACTTAACGTTCAACTTTGGAACACTCTATATTATATTTCAATAAGATTTTCTAAAGAATATTTAGTATACATATGCAACTAAGTAATTTTATTATACATATAAATTTTTGTTCCCAATATCTTAAATGCTTCATAGCAATTATAGTCACAGAGAAGCTAAGGTTTTAGACGTCTCAAAAATTCATTATACTAGTTTCACATCGTCAACATCAAATTTTATAGTGGGTTAGGACTGCCTATGGAGACATGATTACCATGAATACAAGCGTAATAAGTACGCAGTCAGAATGTTGATTTGCAATTATGAATTGCCTAGGTTTTTACCTATTATAACAAAAATAAATCCCTTTAGTAGTAATTGATATCAAAAACAGCATAATAAGAACGCTTGAAGTTTAAAAATATAACTATAATAATCTATCCACAAATCAAGTATATTCTTAATAGTTTTACCTTTTTCTTTCCTGACAGCGGCTCGTATATCTATGGAGGGCTGCCAGTAGCAGGCGGCGAGGTTCTGCAGCGCGCCCGCCGCCGCCTCCAGCGTCTCCGGGTTGGAGCACGTCTGCAGCAGCGCCATGTACAGTGGCACCACCTGGTGGCAATATGTGATAAATCACATTAATATTATATGCAGTGAAACTTGGTTAAGTGGGACCTGGATAAGTGAGAAACCTCCATAACTGGAACTCATGCTGAGGTCCCAACACTTTGGCACTGAATTACCTCTGTTAGTGGGACGAGCTAAGCCTCTATATCTGGGATTTGTTCTTTCGATTTATCATCATAGTTACCTCTATAACTGAGACAGGGAGTAAATTTTATATGCATAAACCTCTGTAACTGAGAAAACATTGTTTTGTTTGATCGCACCTTTATAACTGAAATAAACTGTCAATAATCTCTATCAATGGAACCCTCTGTAAATGACACAGATATTTATTTATACCTTGATATCTGAGACACTAGGTAAGTGGAATACCTCTATAAGTGAAACGAAACGGTCCCTTGATGTCTCACTTAACCAGGTTTCACTGTAATTAAACCTATATAAGTATAAGTATGTTGATTCGAACAATCGGCTATTATTATACCAAATTTCATCAAAATGTGTCCAGTAGTTTTCTAATAATGCGATCACACAACAAAAATCAAAAAACTATACTTTGATTTGGCCTCTGTATCGATAATGATGACTAATTCAATAAGATTCCCTCTGCTGGGCTGAGGGAGATCCGTCCCTCAGTACAAGGGGGATCAGACCATAGTCCACCGTGCTGGCCTAGTGCGTGACCAGGATTTGAACCCGCATCACTCGGTTATCCAAGCGAGTGCGTTACCGCTGGGCTACCACTGTCTGACACCATCATATTGATATATTAAGATATAATTTACCTCAGGTGACCATAACATTTCAGTGCCTTTAGGCACACTATATCCCAATTGCGTATTAGTGTTGTTGTCTAACTGCTGTGGTTCAGGGTCACTCTTGCCGAGAGGGCTGGTGGAGTTTGAAGAAGACGAGCCTTCTTTCTTCTTTTTACTGCCACCAAAACAACCAAGATTTTCCCCTACAAAATAAATGTTACGTTAATAAATATTATACAGCTTTACGTTTATAAAAATGTTTAAAATTTTTCTGTAAATGATGAAATTCAAGAAAAAATTATGTTTTTCCATTTTTGATTATTTTATATGTATCAGTGTAAGATCAAAATAAATCATCAAAAATCTGAAGACATTTTTATTTAAAAAAAATATTTATTATTTACGTTATTGCGTTGTTCCCAAGATAAGTAAATAGTCGTGTAATCCTTACTAGTTTTATATCTTACAAATCAAAGAGAACCAAACCACTGAAGCTATATACTTATAGCTATATACCTTTATAATTTTAAAGAGCATAATATACAAATTCTCTTGATATTTCCAAATCCGATGACAACCTAAACGTCACAAGTGAAGTCACGGTAAAATGGTTAGTACGTAACACGAGCATACCTTTCGACGCGCTCGCTTGTATCCTCGCTTGTCCGGACGACTGTGTGGGCGGGGCTCGAGTGTCGTATAACGGATCTTCAATTTCTTGACACCTAAAATAAAAACAAGATTATCAAATAGGTTTGTAGATAGGATCTTTTAACATACTTACTAGGTACATTTATAAGCGTTATCAATTATTGTCCCTTATTAATATACATAATATCGAGGGTTTACTACGATAACCTGCTAAGTGCAGTTAAGTTAGTTTTGAGTTATTGCGATTTAAAGGTTTAACCCTAATAAAACTGCTATAATTTTAGTAGTCCTTAAATACTGTAGTAATCAAAAGTATATAATAAAGTATAAAGTATAAATATATAATAAAGATTTTATTTTTGTGTAGTCTAAGTAAGGATATCTGATAGAAGAGTATGAAATTAAGAAACTCATGAGTGAGGTAGTACAGTTAGTCGGTTTTACATGTATAATTGGGGTCATGTAAAAAGAACGCTGGCTGTCAAGTTGTGCAGAGTTGCGATTTATCAGCCAATTTGGTGGTAAGACGCGGGGCGCGGGACGTCGAGGCACGCGCCGCATGCTTTCCGGATCGCTATTGGTACAACAATACACAGCAGCTGTCAGTACACATCAGCTGTCACTGCACAACAGCTGCCAATACACAACAACTGTCAGTACACATCAGCTGTCACAGCACAACAGCTGCAAATACACATGAGTTGTCACTATACAATAGCTTATTGAGTCTATGTTACCGACCAATCTCCTTCGTGTCTTCTCCATTCTACGTGACATTGGCGAAATAATCTGTGCTCAACTGGCACGCTTTAAAGCCACTAACAAGAGAATTAAATTGTACACGACAGTTGTCACTGCACAATAGCTGTCAATACACAACAGTGCGTAGTGGCGTACCTGTAGGACAGGTTGCGTAGTACACAGACGCAGTTCTCGATGACCTTGGTGCCGATGGCGTTGTGGGCGAGGGCCGCGCGCACCGTGTGCAGCAGCGCCTCCGCCAGCCCCGGCAGCGAGCGCAGCCGGCGCCGCGCGTACTCGCCCGCCGACGACGCGTTGCGCAGCACGCCGGACGCGTTGCGGAATACTGTGACACACACACACACACACACTTTGTTAACAAGCATATACATAATATATGAAAGCACGCCCGACGCGTTGCGGAATAATGCGACACACACAAACACACATTGTTAACCTTAAAAGTCCTATCCTATATGTAAATGCTTGTACATACTATATGTACAAGCATTTACATAAAGTAACCACTGTAAACAACCACGTATTTATAGTAATTATATATTTTTTTTTAATATGTTGAGACATTATTACACACAACGCCATCTAGTTCCGTAGTAAGCTACGAAGGAAGCTATATAATAGAATATATTTAGTAACTTCAAAACAAATCGTTTTTGTGTGAAAGAGTTCCTTGTTAACTATATTCCTTGTTAATTCAAAACATTCAAAATTCAAAAAAGAAGAAAATAGTTTCATTTATAAAAAAAACTAATTCAATAACTTACTAGTAGACCAATATGTATCTCCCGGGTTAGTGGGGTGCCAGCCAGAATGCGGCATGATCACTTTGTTCACTATAACTTGAGCTGCGTCGTCTATGATCGACTGCTTTAAGTCCTCACACGATGACATGTTCCAAATCACGCCCGTCACCAGTTCCTTTACCTATTGCATAATAATCGATTAATGTAAAATTGGAAATGATATTATATGTCAATCTATTCCATTAACTTAGTCGAATCTGTACATTTAATATTTTTTGGAGAACATTATTGAAATAGCCATTACTATGAATACAAGAGCCGAATATAATATATAGTGTCTAAAATTTTTTTGTGACTGTATCACATGAAAACCACTGGACAGATTCCGATGAAGTTCGGTATAATGACAGCTCGAGCAGTTTGCAAGTCAACATATAGGATACTTTTACCATCGAAAAGTATCGATACTATGAATAACATAATATGATTTGTTAGCACCAATAATATCGATAGCATCAATAGTATTATGGTCTGTCAATTATCATATTTCGGACTATAGATAATATCGATATAAATATCGATAGTAGATCTCTGTTGTAGATGAAACCTATCGATGGGCAACACTAATCCCACCTCCATGTCCGTGGTGCGACACAGTAGCGCCATGAGCGCGGGGATGCCCCCGGCGTCGCGGATGGCGCGCTTGTTCTCGTCGTTCTGCCGGCCGTAGGACAGGTTGCGCAGCGCGCCGCACGCGTTGCGGCACACCTCGGGGTTCTCGTGCGAGATCAGACGCACTAGTGGGGGAATTCCACCTGGACAAAACACACGTGGACTATAATCTATACTAATATTATAAAGAATACGAAATATCATAGTTTTAACATAACTCCGGAACAAAATAATGATCACTGCGTGCAGGGCGGTGGTGAATTTGGTTTAGAACGCGTGCGAAGCCGCGGGAAAGGCTAGTATATATATATCAAAAATGTATGTATGTTTCCTAATTAAAACCTCTACGAAAAGTGGCGTTAAGTCAAACAAATAAAGAATAAAATTGGAAATCAAATTGTATAAGCACAAATTCGAACTTCACCTACGTCCTATATATCGTACACCACAATATATTTTTATATTATATTTTTCAAACAAATAACGTGATATACAAAAAAAGAGCAATTAAATATCGATTTTTGCACTTCATTTTGAGGACATTTTCAAGACACTAATTATGCATAAGTTCCATACACAATACACAAATTATATTGCAAAAAAATATACCATCATAAAAATAGCTTATTTACTTTATAAATCCTCACTTGACAACTTTTATAATCCAAACAACTCATTACAAAAACTTAAAACGATGAAAATCCAAGAAAAACCTACCTAAGCTCCTAGTCTTCTGTTTATTCGGATCGTCCATATACGTGAGGTGTTGTAAGTAGGCTGCGGCATTCGCCTTCACGACGTCAGAGGGGGAGTTGAGGAAGCCGATGACCTCGGGTAGGTTGGGGTCCCGCCACTGCAGACCGCCGCCGTCCTCACGCCCCACGCCCACGCCCACGCCGCCGTGGACTGGGGGATTGTTGGTTATTAATTTAAATAGATTTTTACCTAACATAAATGTAGGATCTTAAAGATGGTAAACAAAAGTACTTCGTCAGAACACTTAAGACTGTTTATGTATTAAAATATAAGATATAACATTACGCGTTACGTCGTGTCGCCATAATGACAAGACATCCTCCTTTCTTCCTTCTAAGTATACATCTCACGCATTCTATTCTTAAAATCCTTCCATTCATTGCCTTTAATTCTTACATGCATACTCCTTTTACAAATCTCACATAAATGTAATCTTAGTATTTAAAATAGTATTTAAAATAGTAATTAAAATAAAAAATACTATAATTTCTTTTTTATTGTTATTTTCATCTATGATTGATGTAGTATTGTCAAAAGTGGGTTTTTTATGCCAAACAGGTCCTTACAGTTCTTTCACTTAACGAGAAACGTTCGTAAAACTATAAAGGTAAGATGGATTTTTTAATGATGGGAACCAAACCTCATAAAGATAGGACATCTCTTTACAAACTCCTGTCTCTTTACAACCTTCTGTAATGATTCCAACTACTTGAATCTTTTTAATAAACAAATAAGACATTCTCTGTAGTTCAACTTAACTCATTACAATATCAGTGTATTTGAATTGAAAAAATCATGTGTAGGTGTGCAACACATTATTTTTTAAAATATTCCAACATCATAGCAAAATTATGACCTAAACTTAAAACCTTTATTACATTAGTAGTATGTACCTAGCGCCATATTCGCCATTTGTTTTTGCAATTCCTCTTCATCGCCATACATTGATTGACCGCCTGTGCTTCCTAAACTGAGGCCATTTTGTGAATCCTGAAAACAAAATTATATATTATCTTCTTCTTAGAATCGTTGTGATTTCAAACTCGATGAAACAAAAAAATAAGTACATAGTAACAGGCACTCAGAGACGGGAAAGAGTTAGCCTCAGTTAGATCTCGCCCACCGCGAGTCAGTGACATTTCTAACTAACTCGTGGGTGTGACCTTCGCGCCATCTCCCTCTCTCAACGAGCTTAAACGGGGTTATTTAGTATAAATATAAACGAGATTTAAAAATTAGTTTGCCAAAGAAGTTTTACTTCTGACATGTGTACTTTGTACACACGAACTTTTTAATTATTTTTGAAGTGAAACTTCTTTAGAATCGTTGTGATTTCAAACTCGATGAAACGAAAAAATAAGTCCATAGTACCAGGCACTCAGAGACGGGGAAGAGTTAGGCTTAATTTAAATTCAAGTTTTACTTCTGACATGTGTACTTTGTACACACGCACTTTTTTTTTTACATCTCTCATATTCGGTAACTAGATTCTTATTACCTCCAAATGGGGCTTGTAGGTGACTAATTAGCGCTTTAGGGTAATAATGTAGCTAAAAAAGCCCTAGGGCGGTAAGTAATTAAAAAAAACACTTCTTTCTTTCAAAAAGTTCGCGTACATCTAACCATCATACTGGCCAATGACCAAAGAGGTCGCTTTGCTAATCAGCCTTGTCTTCGTGTGAGTATAATAGTCATCAATTTTAAATAACGAACGGCGAAGCTCAATTTCGATCTTGAAAAAAAAATGTATTCTTGTAATGCCGGTTTTTTTCTACTTACCTCACAATCGATATGTAAAGCAGAATATTTAGCTCGGGTGTAGGCATCAATTGCAGCCCGAGATATTTACGAGATAGCTACGAGTTCTCGTATTACAGCCCTTGGCTACTAATCTACTATTATTCACGTGGGCTCACCTTGAAGGCGGCGGGCTGGTGCGCGGGCTCGTACGCGGCGGGGTAGTGCTGGTAGGCGTACGCGTCGCCGCCGTACTCGCCGCGCGGTGACGTCACGCAGTAGTGGCGGCCGAGCTGCTCCAGCGACGCTGAGTCGTACCTTACGGACATAATGTGGACATTTTTATACTTATTTATTTATTACTAGCGATTAGATTTAGCACAGGCCAAGCCGCGGGTTCCGCTAGTTATGCATATAAACCTTCCTCTTGAATCACTCTATCCATTAAAAAAATCGCATCAAAATCCGTTGCGTAGTTTTAAAGATTTAAGCATACATAGGGATATAGGGACAGAGAAAGCGACTTTGTTTTATACTATGTAGTGATTCGGAAGACAAACAGTATTTAGTTACATATAAAACGTAAAAAAATCTTATCATACGCTAATTTCACAATTTACAATTTATAAAGGTAGGTATAACCTATGTTAGCTTAATTAAGCAAATAATAATATTACAGTATATAAAAAAATAAAAACATTACGTACAACTTCTAGTTAAAATTTTGAACTTATAAGGTGAATGTGAAAATAAATATATTTCATTAAATATGTATTTTTATAATAATTTATTAATGTATTTTTATTATAATTTTCAATATGTACAATATAATAAAATTCTAGGTTGTACATTAAATATTTTTTGAAAAATGTTATTGAAATAATCACTATTATCGATACATAGGCCGCATCCAAAATTTATACAATTATTCTCTGTTTTTAACACCATTACAAGAAAATCGCTGGACAAATTTTGTTGAAATTTAGTATCATTATTTATAAGTAAGAGAGTTATAAGAAAACCGCCATATTACCTCTGTTGTAGGTGTAGATTGTGTTGCGGCGGCATGGCTCCGGGCGAGTTGCTCCGAGGCGAAGCACTACCTCCACCTTCGACATATTCCTGACAAAAAATTGCTTTATTGTATTATTAAAGGTCATAGTAATAAAAAAAATCATTGATAATCTAGAAATTTCTACTAGTAATGATCATATAACAGTTTCTTGTTTGTCAAAAAATCTCAAGGGTTAAAATTTTAACGGCTTTTCTCTTTATTTTAGACGAATAATTAAGCCAAAATTATAATAGCACTAACAAAAACCGTTACCTTCATTTCTTTTTGTACATTTACTTAGCACAAACCTAGCTACTTACTACCAAAAAATAAAATTTCCAAAACAAATGCATGACAGGGACAGCATACCATTAGCGTATCGTTCACATACCTACAGTTCTTGAGACTGAAGCTCAGCTTTGCATTTGTGTGCGTGCAGTGTACGGATAAACTCGTTTTAACTGGTTTTTGATGCGCAGCTATTGGCTTTTAGCTGTCACTCACACAAATGCAAAAAAGAGCTTAATCCTCGAGAACTGTACTGATCTATCAATAAATAGTTCCACTAGAAATAGCACTACCCACCTGAGCCATATAAGCCGGCACCTGAGGATCAACTAAGTAAGCCGGCTGCGCGGGGTAAGCCGCCCCGTAGTGCGCATACGTGCCGTAGTGTCCTGCGCCGGAGCCCGCTACTCCGCCCGCGTACCCGCTACCCACGGATACTGCCTCCATCACCTATGGTAATAAGATTTATTTAATAATCGAGAATGATTAATAATCTATACTAATTGAAGGCGAGACTATTATTTTGTTCGCCCTTAACTGTCAAATATACTAAGCACACATGGGAAAGAATAAGGATACACATGGGACCTATTCCATAAGATACAGCATGTTTCGGTGAAGGTTTAAGTATATGAACAATATAAAATCTTGGTTTCTGGTTTCTAGAACGCGGGCGAGGCCGCGCGTTATGCTAAAATAAATAATCACTATCACTACTATTAAAAATTAAAGTTGAATTCGTTGGGCAAATCTCAGAAATTACTAAAGGGGATTTTCATAATAGTTGTGTAAATTTATTTTGTGTGAGGATTATGTATACAGGTATAGATAATAATTATTACTTATGTCGTAATAATATTTATAAACTTTATTTCAAACAAAATAAACTACAAGTATAATGAATAACGATATATCTATATGAATTAAGTAAAAAAACGTAAGTTGAAATAACGAATCTACGGTCGAGGGACTCTATTAACTGTAGGGAAGCGCCGGAAGGACATTAGTAACCTAATATGATACAAAAGGAAAATGTTGAAACTAATTTCTTTGTTGCCTAAGCTTCTGGAGACTGTATGAAGAGAAAATGTTTCCTGGGGTTCATGACTTACTTTTCCGCTCTGACAATAAATTTCATCCAAGATAATTATTATATTAATTATAAAGATAAAGAAATATAAAAAACAAGTATTTAAAATTACGTATGCAAATGAATGCATTAACTACATATTTTAAGTAGCCGTAGTAGTAATTTATAGATTGAAATAAAAATTCCCAGAGTTTATAACTATAATTTTGCACAGATTTTCTTTTATTTCTATTTCGTCTCTAGTCAATAAATAAATATATACTGTTATAATATAGGCACTGTCCGTAATAAGTATGTGATGACCTTTAAAACCAAACCTTAATCCCTCCTGGCCCCTAGGACCTTTAAATAAAATACAATACAATACACACATATCTATTTTTCTATAACTTCTAAAATTCCTTCTATCTTATATAAAAGGATATGATTTGTTACTCAATAGCGTTCCACCGAGGGAACGCTTCGAGCATATTTCGAAAGCACACTATATTTTAGTTATTAACACAAGAGTTTTGTATAAGGGCTTATCCAAGTAAAAAATCCAAAATACTAAATATATTTCATTTAATAAAGTATATATTTACCGAATAATAATGAAATCGAGTATAATACTGTGTGTGTGTGTGTGTGTGTGGAGTGGAATAAAAAGCTGAGAAAAGGTATACCTACATATAAAAAAATTAAAAAACTTTCAAAATTGCTTAAGTTAACTCAAAAACAGCTATAAAACGAAACTCGTAAATAAAATTTAAAAATGCACCGTCAGTAAAAATTGTTGTATGACATGCACCTAGTTTTTGTCATAACGTCGGTCTTATTCAGCGCTTTTGTTCCGATTTTTTATCATCATTATGATTCAGTGAATATTTCAATAAAAGAGTATGTTAATAATATTTATTAGTATAATTAATATAGAAAAATCATGAGTCGCATTATTAGTTTAATATACATAATATAATAAGATAGTGTAAGTGTATACTTGATTACGGTTCTGACCCGCCCACACCACTAATACTTTGAAAGAACTTATGAGATTTCTTTTATTCTGCAAACCGAAAGTTTCCAACAAAATGAACCTTCTATTGACATAAATATATAACTTATATTCTTACAAGAATTTTTCCTTATTTTTCCTTAAAATCGCTTCTACGAGTAAGTTATATAATCGTAAATCTATATGCATGAAAATGAATGTTCGCAGATGTCCTCTATGAGATACTAAATTATTAATCCGATTTCGATGAAACTCTGGTGAGTTATTACTTATTCCGTATATTATGCTTGTGTTAAGTTTAAAATAAAACAACAAGACAATATTTGTATGCTTACATGAGGATATTTTTGCGAAGGCGCCATCGTAAGGTGTCCCATATGGTTGTAGTGCGCTGCGGGGGAGGATACGTATTGACCATAGTCCGGTTCAACACCACTACCCACCGGATACTCGCCAGCCTTAAACGTATAATGAAGAAATAAAGATTTTTACTCTTGCAATTATACAAGAAATGTTAAATTGTCTATTAAAATCCAATGAATAAATAATTTAGAACAATTTTCGAACGTGATTTAAATTAGTCTCAATAAGCCATGCCTATTGCCATCCCTGACGTGTTGGGGACTACACACGAGTTAGTTTTCTGAATGGTGTTTTTTATTAAGTTGACAATTAGCTTTATTAATACTAGTAACCTTCTTGAAATCAGATGCGACATAAAACTCGCGTGTTTTAAAGTTGGTACTTCACTTTTCAAATTCCAGGCAAGTATTTTAACAATAAGATACCATAATCTCATACTCTCTGTATAACTATGTATAAATGCATACCTGCATAGCGAGATGGTGCTGATGAGCGAGTGCTGCGGACAACTCCGCGTCCTCGGTGGATGCGTCGGACCGCGACACGGGGCTGTGTTGCGGACCATACGCACCCTCGACCGGACCGTTACTGTAACAAAACAATAACTTTATTAATTTACGAGTAAACTGGAAATCTTTCATACTTTCTTAGGTTTACGCGAATACTTGACATTATAAATGAAACTATCCGCGACAAAATTCGAAAAGATAGTTTCATTTATGATGGACAATGTGTTTGCTTGAATAAGTTTCTAAGTGCTATAATTAGCCTATGTTTTCTTTTAAGTTATAGTCCAACCGTGTATTAAATTTCATCGATATCTGTTTAGACATTTTAGTGTGATAACTACTCCTTCACGAAGATGTAATAAACATACACATAGTGACATAGCTAAAAAATCGATTCTACTGATAGTAAAAGCCCGAAAGTTTGTGAGGACAGGAGGTCCATATATTTGTTTGTTTCTATTTTACACAAAAACTACTGAACGGATTTTGATAAAACTTCATACTATACTTCACAGTGACATATAGACTGTAGTTTATAAAAAATAATACATAATGTACTGTATAAACTACATATATGTACTTTTAGCTTTGATTTGCGACACAATAATCACCATCATTATTTCGTAACATACACTTGCTTACAGTTAACGATATTGGTAATCATATCCTCTCCTTTGGGTCGTAGCGTTCCGTTATGTAGGCTCTAACTTTTCTTAATAAATGGACAATCTATAGAAAAAGTATTTTTAACAACGCCTTCAAGAAACTCAATAATAACGTATAGCTTAATTTACTCTTCAGATTAAAGTTACTTTCATTTCTGAATTGAACATTTTTTTCAGGAAAATTCTTTATTAATGAAACATGGGAGTATCTCTTAATTGGTTGGGAATTCTGTGAACAATTCAATCTTTATTTTTGTATTGACCTATTTTTTTATCCTTAACATGTACTATATAAACTTTATTTTGTTTATCAAATATATTTATAGTGCAGTACAAGAAATTCGCTAAGTAACTATTACTTTAACTACTTCTCGTAACTGTAGCTATTACAAACGTTTTTGTCATAACAGTACAGTTTTAATCTAGAAGTGGTCTAGATTTGTATTTTATTTGTACAGTTCCGTTGCTTTAGATTTACTTTTTTGTAATATATTACACACTTTGATGTTTACGAAATGGTACACTTTAAAATAACAAATTTAAATATTTATGAAAAACTTTATGACATAGTAGAAGGCTTTTTCATCTTCAAACTGGAGCATTGTCACAGAATATTTAATCATACGGACTATATTTTAAGCCAAACAATTTCGCACAAAAAATACTGGGAAGTTCTTTTTTGCTAGTCATTTTTTAGATGTTTACAATATTTAATGCAGTGTTAGCAATAGTTGTTGAAATTTAGAATAATTTAACGTATTATAATACATGCAATAATTGAAGGAACCATTTATTAAGCCAGAGAAGATGAGTTCCTCAAACATTTACTGGACTCATGAACTCTATATAGAACACAATAGCATCGCAGTGGCAGTGAGGCGGTCGATTAAAATCAATTTACACCAGGCTTCGAAATGAGTCAATTAGGTGACCTCGAGTTAGTAGGGACTAGGGAGAGAAGCCAGACAAAATCCTAAATTGTTCTGATATACTATGAAACAGAAGAGATAGTTTATTTTAACGTTCAAGAACTGCTTATATAAAACAATGTACAATTTAAATTTAACAAGTGTGTGGAGTATATGGCCTCTGAAGGTATCGCTAGCGCAGTGGGAAAGAACTTGCAATCGCTAGCAAGACCGGGTGAATCCGTGTCTCGCACGTCTAACATTTTCAATAGTTACTATTTGTCTAATGTCTCTTCCGTTTAAGGATAATATCAATAGAAGAAATCTATATATCTGCGAGAATTTTATGACGAGAATGAATGTCCGGCAACCTGCACTAGCTAACATAGTGATTTAAGGCCTGATCTCTCTCGCATTGAGGAGACCAATGCCCAATAATGACATGTTTAAAGTAGCTGAATATACCTTAATATAAAATTATACATAATATATATTCTAATATAGTCTTTAAATTCACGCTACTACCGTTATGTGCGGAACAATTACATATAGGTCTACATAAATTCCGCGAGCGTAGCTACGGAATAGCTACTAAACATATAAATCCCTCGTTTATGAAGATTTGTAAAACAAAATTGGTACAAAAATGCTAAAATTATTCATGAATCAATTTGTCACAGTCCGTATATTAATCAATTCAGGTGACGCGCTCCATGTACCCTACGTAAAATGTTAAACGTGAACGTAATAAAAATGGGGATGTTGAAATAATATAAAATTTATAATCAGTAGAAGATATTTTGGATAATTAGAAAACAAACTTTTTCAAATGTTCAGTTATAAAGTAAGTGTATTTACACGTATATTTACCTACTACTTACTATTAAGTAAACGATAGATCTACATCTACATACATTTATGAAGTCATATTTATACCTCTTACAATTGCATATCATCGACAACCATGCGCTGATAAAATGTTTTATAAAAACGATGACGAATAGCTAAATATAGCGAATCAATAAAATTATCAAAATATAAAGATAGAGCTATCAATTCTTTTCTTTAAAATAAGTTATATAACAGACACCCGTAGGTTTATATAACTTATGTAATATGTATGTTTTTTTATAACATTAACTATGTACGTAAATGTACGTAAGCCATAAATACCTAAATTTTCTGAATAACAAAAAATAAGATGTCTTCACAATTTATTAATCTTTTATATTATGCCGTATGTATTATATCATATAATATAAATTTATAATATATATAATGTCGCTAAATAACTCCACTTACTAAAACTAATTTACTTTTATTAAAATATTGGGCTTGGCCTTAAATATCCATGTTAAACACTTACAAACCCTTATTTAAGACAAAAAATACACATAAAATGTACATAATATGCATACATAACATATCGTTATATTATGTACATGCTGATAGCGAATCGGGGTGATTTTCTAATCGATATATCGGAATTGCATTTTAGACACATACAAAACGATCTTTAATTTTCACAGCTAATAAAAGTCATAGTCGCTTTACCGACCACTCTATATCCGGTGGATGTTTCTTTTTCTAACTTTCTATAGCAGGTGTTTAATGTATAATAGAAAACCAAATAAAAATATACTTGTAAGCTATTTTTAAATGTAAACATGAAATAAGCTACGGTTATTGTGATTTGTGGCTTCACTTTACAATTACAATCTTATTAGGGTATAACCATCTCAATATGAATTTTGAAGTATGGGATGGTTTCAGTCAGTCCTGTAAAAATAAATAAACGGAAAAGAGGGTGCTTTTACTCCTTACGAACATTCGTATAAACAATTGTCTTTCGAACAATGGCCGCTAGAGAATTTTTAAGTAAGGAGTATTGTATTCTTCGGTTCTCCAATCTATTGAATTGCCAAATCCGTTCATCAATTTAAAAGGTAATCCGTGTATTATGTTTTTTAGAGATAACTTTGGAAATTATACCTAAGCAAAACGTTGAGACTTGAAAGATATTTATAAAATCTGTCTTTAAATACTTAACTACATAATATATATGTATACATATATATGTATTTAGTAACTTAATAAACCTTTATTTACTAGTCAGTTAACTTCGTTTAAGGGACTTCTTAAGGGTACACGATAATCGTCATTAATGAAGTAATATTATAAATTTGAAAAACATGAAATTTACTAAAAAAACGTTTTTAAAAAATGTAATAATTGTTCCGAAATATATTGTGACTAAATGAATAAACATCTAAAATTAATAATACGAGAAATATATTTGCATATAAAAGACTAGTTACAAATTTGATTTGAATATCCTTTGTTTATATAATTTATTTTATATAAATACATATTGTATATAGATTCAAATTCAACTGAAGCAAGTACTAATGGACCGACTCTGACCCAATTAATACAACAACGTTATCATGTTATAGGAAATTCGGGCGTGAAACAGCAGATTCACAAGACAACTTTGTGAAACAAAAAATTGAGGGGACAAGATATTTATCTGGAGGATAATTTGGTTAGGAACCGCCGCAAGGCTCGCTACACCTGGTGCTTAATCATTGTAAGTACGCGAGTTAAGATTAGGTTTAAACATTCTTGTTACGAGTTTAAGTAGATCTATCTACCACAGAAAATTATAATATAAGTAATTAAATATAATGTTCATGTAACACAATACGAGCGGCTTATATTAAAAATATGAAATATATAATATGTAGTGAACGAAAACACTCTTAATATCTATAAATGCGAAAGTTTGTGAGTGGGTGAGTGTTTATTACTTTTCGATACTTTAGCAGCTCAATAGATTTGAGTATTCGGAATGGAAATGAAATATGTTGTATTAGTTAGATTACATAGGCTTCTTTTTATCGTTATACCACATGAATAAAACCACGTAAAAGAACTTCGTCGAAATCGTAAAAATCAACTTAATCTCCTAATCATAACATGAAATGATTAAAGCTAAGCTTTCTAGAGCTAAGTTTTCACTAAAAATGGTTTGGTCTCGTTAGATAACTAAACTGAAGTTTACCTTAAAACCATCAATTGTCAAAGTACAAATATTTATATATCATACTATATATAAAATTATTATTATCTATATTATAAAAGTATGCTAACATAGCGTGTTATATCTATATAATCATTTGCATCTCCCGAAGAGTTAAAAGACACTGGCCTTTTTTCTTGTATCAAGGATGATGTAAGCATAATGTGCCTCACCGAATATCAAAAGGCTTAATTGTTTTAATCACAATACGACGCGAACCCACAATTGGCACATTTCAGTTGATTAATATCTATAGTCTATTCGAATTACGGTGCGCAATGGAATCTTCCAAATCCGCGATTTCTGACATACCCATGTAATACACGAAAAACTCAGTCTGTAATATTTATAACTCTACATCGTTTGGGGACACATCACAAAAGCGGTTTATATTTAAAAAATAGCAATCTCTTGTGATAAATATAACATTCTAATCTTCATCTTTTCCAGCCTCGCTTCATAGAGACCAGACTAAAAGTACTGAAACTTTTTATTATTAAACATGCTCCTCGTCATTTTTATAAGTGTGCCATAAAATATTACATACTTTAAGTAATGCTTCAATTTTTACAAGTATTCTTATGTTTCCCAAACCATTCTAAAAACTTTACGATCTCGCAAAAAAGAGAGCAAACCGTATTCTAGTTGAAACTAAATGAAACGTATACGAATTAGGTATGTTATTATCTTATTTTTAAAATTATAATAAATAAGATAACGTAAATATAAACTTAATAAATATTGAACAACAGCTACTGATGTAATTGTATTTATTCAATCATTGTTAGGATTCTAAATTAAATGAAGTCGGTTGAAAAGGGTAGGGCATTAACCCCTTACAACACTACACAGTTATTATAAATTTTAGTCCACTCGCGCTTAAAATACACGTATTGTCTGTTCCAAGGTAATGTTCTAATTCTAATACTATAAAATATAAATATCTCGGTCATGATGTTTGGTCCGTCACTTCATTATTTTTTTTTTTGTATATTTGGTAGGTGTGAGAATAGCTCGTAAACTATGCTTCACCCTCCTCCCATTTATATGTCGTACGTATATACGTTTGCCGAGTCGGGTAGTAAATGTATAAACACGTATACATTACATTTTACGTTTAAGAAAAAAGGCAAATATTTCTCCATTTGGCCAATATCTATTTCAATAATAGAAAGTCAAGCTATCAATTACACTTCTTTTACTCGACTGCGACGAAGCCTAAAGGTAAGTTTTATCGATATTTAGATCATATTGTGTATCAAATTGAATTTCGTTTTTCTTGTGAATTAGATATAGCAATACTAGTCGTAGTAGGAGTAGGGCGTAGGTGGCGCAGAAATAGAGCAAAACCAATTACGTACGTTTTTCTATTTACATCCCAGATATGTGAAGGACCGTATTCGCTTTTATATTTTTCCCACAAAATATGCAAAAGTAAATGTGTCAAGTCAAATAACTAACAACGTGAAATAGTTTTTGACAATTTAAAACATGATTTAATTTAGCTGGTGGCAAATGCGCGCTTTTTAAATGAGCAGAAATAAAAGGAACTAAGCATTTTAGTAGCAATCCAATTAAAACTCTGGTTATTTCCTTCAAAAACTTCATGAATGTTTCAAACAGTATAAAATTATTATTTTAAAATGTACATATTCTAAGCAAATATTACAATAGAAACTTCTCTAAAATTTGTGAAACCTAAACTTCTAGCTAACAATTCATATAATATAATGACCAATTTATTCTGTCTCACAGGTATAAATTTTATACAGAGACTAGGCTTTAGTGTTCAAAACTCCGGCCTGAAAACTGGTACAGTTGAAATTTACCTCAACGTGGTTACAATATTAATTA
Source organism: Boloria selene (assembly GCA_905231865.2). Classification (NCBI taxonomy): domain Eukaryota; kingdom Metazoa; phylum Arthropoda; class Insecta; order Lepidoptera; family Nymphalidae; genus Boloria; species Boloria selene. Next base: position 4,022,609 of record HG993156.1, read on the forward strand.
GCTTTTACCATTGAACCTATTTTATGTTTGAAAATTGAAAATATATAATACAAAATTCGAGACAAATGTTTTGGCATAACAAAATTAAAACGCACGTTGTTAAGTTTTAAATCATACCAGACGTAGCACGTAGTAACGTACAGCACTTTATATTTATTTACATTAATAAAATTCTGTGAATGGAAAACACAAAGTTATAAAACAAAAAGGAATATTATCTGCAAATATATCGGAGCCGATCGTTGTTCTATTATAGGATAGTATGATGAAAACGGACTGTAATCGCTTCATTTGTAAACCCCATTAAAATTATAAATGCGAAAGTTTAGATGCATTGATATTTGTTACCTAATTACGTATCTCTAACATAAAAAAGCAAATCACTATAATCTATTATCTATAGATACCAAATAAAGACAATCAAAAAAATTATTATTTTGATATTTTGATAGTCATCATAAAATATAAAAAATATCAAGTGAAATTGCGAAAATCTGCAAAATGATTACTCCAATACTATTATTATGTCCTACTATTACCGTACCGTATACTGCTTTATAGTCCACTCAATCAATACTTTTGTCATTTATTGTAGAGTCCAATTTAATATTAAAATCGTAGGTTAACACGAAATCCAAGTAAAATTATACACAGACAGGCATAATTACATTATCTATCTACATTCTTTTTACGTTTGGCTCAGTTTGTGACATTACTTGCTGTGCCAGCAGTCGCAAGTTCGATTCCCCCTGGAGCCCTTCCGTCTTCATTGCCCGTTCCCATTCACATACTGATACTCCAAAGAAATGACTATAATGAGCGAAAAACATTAGTTCAAACTTAGCTTGAATAATGAAAATCATCGGCTACAGCCTTCAGGTATCAAACGTACAATATCCATGCCATAATACGTCGCAACGATCAACAACATGTATCAATTAGATCTATACCGTTAACTATACTAGCCAGCTAATGGTCATCTTGGTAATTTAGCTCTTTACGTGCGCAATTAGCTTAAGAGGCCGTCCATATCGGTTTCCGATGCGCAACTTACTGGATTGTAATATACGTAATATACAATCTATATATTATTATATACATTTACAGTTTGTATTATCGTCATGGAAACCCGTAGTATATAAAATAATGTGACTATAATATAAAACATTGGTATATGAAATATCCCATATATGTAGATTGGTTTTAATCATTATACACTTGACTCATACAAACAGTTTAGTTAGCAATTAAATTAAGTAAATATTTACACAACTGTCGTATAAACAAATCAACAAGTGAAACACTTTATCAAAGTCAACATTACCGTTGATCTGTTAATAAAACTATCATCTATACTAATATTATAAAGCAGAAGAGTTTATTTGTTTTGTTGAACGCGCTAATCTCCGGAACTACTGGTCCGAATTAAAAAAATTGTTAGATAGTCCGTTTATCAAGGAAGGCTATAGGCTATATTTCTACACGCTACGAAAAATAGGAGCGGAGCATCATTGAATAATGTTGCAAAAAACGGGAAAGGCGGGCGATCGTTCTGCGAAGTACCGTTAGCCCAGTCATATTAGGGCTTTCACCTCGGAATGAAAGATAATAAGCTGCAAATTGGTATGAACCTTTGTTTTGTCATTCTAAATGTTGTCTCAAAAGTCACAATCGTTATCGTGTCCGCGTCTCAAGATATTCAAGGTCAAAGGTCACAAAAATCGGTTTTTCGCGAATATCTGGCTTCCTATCGGTTAAATGAGATTTGCATTTATTATAAAAGTTATAGGCTATAAAATTCCCTACAACTTTTGTTTAAACTTTTTTTCATACGACCAACCGTTTTGAAGGTAGAGCGCGAAGTGCACATCGTACAGTCATATACGGCCTAATGTAAGGTCAATCGTGAGTTATGGTTATCAGTACGTTATAAAGTCAATTATTTACTTGGAAATTATAATTATTAAACATAGTATTGAGAAATTTACGCGTTTTAAAGAAAAGATATATAATGTCGTGTTAACTTAAAATAAAACTAAAATATATAATCCAGAATTAATAATATTTTATACTTAAATAGTTAAATATGAATAATTATATATAAATAATCAAGTTACTTACTTTAATTAAATATAAATAATTAATAGTTAGTACATAAATAATAGGCATTGTTTAATAATTATAATTTCCAAGTAAATAATTGACTTTATAACGTACTGATAACCATAACTCACGCTTAACCTTGCATTAGGCCGTATATGACTGTACGATGTGCACTTCGCGCTCTACCTTCAAAACGGTTGGTCGTATGAAAAAAAAGTTTAAACAAAAGTTGTAGGGAATTTTATAGCCTACAACTTTTATAATAAATGCAAATCTCATTTAACCGATAGGAAGCCAGATATTCGCGAAAAACCGATTTTTGTGACCTTTGACCTTGAATATCTTGAGACGCGGACACGATAACGATTGTGACTTTTGAGACAACATTTAGAATGACAAAACAAAGGTTCATACCAATTTGCAGCTTATTATCTTTCATTCCGAGGTTGACCCCTTTTTTTACCTAATATGACTGGGCTACGTACCGCGCGACTCAGGAAGAATTTGGTTTCCGGTCTCTAGAACGCGTGCGAAGCCGCGGTAAATGCTAGTAATTTAATAAAAATATAAGTAAAAATGAAAAGCATCCTCAACCGCAATAGTATTGCGCGTACTGTACTACGGAATGTCGGTTAAGGTTTTTTACTATGTACGTTATGCAAGCGCGTGCGCAGCGAGCATTCAAATAAGCCCTTGCCTTGTCAATGCGAGATATAACATTCCTGCATAGATAATAACAATGACATATCAACATTTGTAAAGAATCGATCAAAGTTACGATAATTGGAGGTCGATTTGAAAAAAACACGAACAGTATGTGATATCATCGCACACAAATATCTGAGTTCTGATTGCTTTACCAAGAATTAATACGATACCAGTTTTAGCACATTTATTTTCGTTGCTTGTTTAGAATTATTATGGTATATATGTTGCCAAAACTTTAAAACGAAAAAAAACGTTCAACTTTTTTTTTCGTTTTAAAGTCTGAATCTATACGCTAAATCAAATTTAAGCAAATTTTATTAAAGTATAGGTACCGCATATGAGTGAAATATTGCATAAATTATCGTTGTATTTATATCGATGCAATACCAAAGTCCTGGACTACTCTATTCCTGGACAAGATAGTAATTTCCAATCAGAATGTAGCGACAAAGATTATGATCAGATATTTGTGGTGATAGGGGACCGTTGACTTAATATCTACCGCGCCGGTTCATGCGTTGAATCAGCAAAATATATATTCAACTTCAATATGTAGGGTAATATAAAAGAACCGATACTTCCAAATGTCGAAAGGTTAAATATGATAAATGCGAATGTAACTCAGGGTGTTTGTCTATTACCTTTTCACACGTGAACCGAATGTAATAGATTACATCGTGAGAGATGAATATTGACTACATTTTACATACTGCCTTTTTACTTACTACACAAGTTACACATAAAAACAAATATTCAATTGATTTGTCTTTTGCGATGAAAATAGGTACTCTTATTAAAATGCTTTAAATGTAACAACATTTACTATGATCATAATGCTACCAACATGACATTCAACAGCGGCAAAACCTCATATAAGTATGTAAATTACTTAGAAAAGTAAATCAAATTTTCAGTCTAGACCATAACGCAGAATATTAGTGATGGCAAAGTATGTTTAAGCTCGATAAACTTGGTGTGGTTGTAAAAATTTTATAGTTTAATAATGTATATTGCAATAAAGTTAATAGACAACATGATAATAAACTTTATTATTATTTCAAATTTCAATGTTACTTTAATGTAAGCAATATTTCTTTGTAGATTTATAACATCTAAACCACTCGATCATTTGTGATAAAACTTTGAGCCTTGTTTCTGACAACACAAAATAAACCCGGAGTGCCTACATCTGAGCGAAGACACTAATGCATTGTAATAAATCATTGTTGTGTTGTACCTAATATAATATAAAACAGTATTTGAAGCACGACGAGATACACCAAAAATATAGTATTGAAAGGAAACAATATATATGATATTTACACTCGAATATTGAGCCAGCGTTATGTATGCATGCAGCATGGATAGTATACGAGACTCGCGTTGGCCCATCCCTAATACCGGGGACATTAAAATTCACGTAGCATGCATGAATCCAACTTTAGTATCCTATACACTTGTTATCCAAGTATTCAAATAAATCTAGAAATGCAATGCCAGCCACATTTCCTTTGCAAACGAGGTGTTCGCTACAAAAGATATTAAACTTATTAAAACTTACTTGAATCTCTTTCACAAATTATGAAATTCATATGCGTATTTAAAGTTTTTACATTTATATTATATAATGAAATCACATTGTCAAAGTTACTTCAAAAACGTATAACTTGTAAGTATTAGCTCTAATTTATTTAAAAAAGATATTGTGCACGCAACAATCAATTGAGGGTATTATATTTATACACAAATATGAGAGCCCTTAATATAAAAGATATTATGTTTGTCATGTGTCTACAATACTGAATGTTATCAACTTTTAATAACCAATAAACATTATATAAGAATGAATAGAAAATACACATGAGTATTATAATTATTGTTTTAATAAATTATAACATATTTTTGTGGTTAACCGCAATAATGTATAATGATTAATGAATCATTCTGGAATATGTCCGACAATACATATTGTTATTTGTTATTTAACGTATGAGTAAAATCGAAATAAACGAAGCGAAAGAGCTCAGTGGTCACATTGCCGTTAGACATATATAAATATTATAAAATTCTTAGGAAAATATTATTGATATAGTCATTATTATCGATACATCTATGGTTTTTAGAGTTTTTGCCTGTCTATCTATGACCGAATAAAGAAAAAAGCACAGGACAGATTTTCATCAATTTTGGTATGATGATAGCTTTATCTGGGTCAATATACAGGATACATTTTAAAGCGGGAAAATATTACATCTTTGAGTCATCAAATAGCAACCATTAAAGGGGAAGCAAACCAGAGCGAAGCAGAGCGAGTCACTAGTTTTAAATAAAAATTTTAACGCTTGATAAAAAGAACATTAGACTGACTCTAAATAACTATACCTTTTGGTAAATCTACTAGAAGTTAACTATAGGATGTGTTAAGAAGCGTACGACAATTGTTCAATAAGTCCCTACTTTACTTCGTACAAGGGTGTAAGCTTGTAAGCGGGGTTGATTCATCCGTTATTATACCATCGACATTCACCATTGACAACTCAATTAAATAGTTACTTAGTTTAAAGCATTACAATATTTAACGCGTTATTAAGTTATTAGTTCAACTTAATACTTAATTAGCTTACAATTTATGTAATTTATCGCATGATTTATCCTCAAAATCCTATGATAATTACTTTAAAAATCGGTAAGGTCTGATGATTTGTATCTTGACTAAGTAATGAGAGTAAGCAGGACTTTTTATTGAAACGTACGTTTTTATAGATACAGAGGTTGAATCTATAGTTTTTAGAATATTTGTCTGTATGACGGCATCACGAGAAAACCAATTATTACATATTTTTGATGAAATTTAGTATTACGAATTGTTTATACATATATATACGAGACGAGACAACACAGATTTTTTATTGCGAGAAAATATATCAATTCTGAGAAATTTATACTAATAGCTTAAACGAACCTAGGATGAACCCGAGCGGAGCGTGGATGAGTTCCTAGTTTTAAATATTTTTCAGTGTTAAATTCAGTATTGGAGTCAATAGACTATCGTATGATTTATTCAAGCTATCATTTCGATTTTATGTCTGCGCCGCGCTTACATAACATTGCTATACCTTCAGCAAATGACGAGCTGAATTCAACACGAAGAATTAGGTACATTAGATACCAATTAAATAAGAATGTATATTGTATATAGAGATTACATAAAGAAAGACGAGATCTAATTGCTGTTGGTCATTATTTCTTTTAAGACGATTTCATTCCTCGAGTAATCTATGTCGTCTATTTATTATAGATTAATTTATCATTATGTATATTAGCGCATATTTAACATTTTTAAATTATGGCGGACACCAGTCTCTCCCGTGACCACGATTGCTGTAAAGTATTCAAAATATCGGGAACCAAAATACAAAGTAAATCCGTGACAAAATCCGAAAAGAAAGTTTTATTTAAGAAAACAATAAAAATTATAGATTAAAGATCATTAGCGTTTTAGTAATTAGTACCCATACATGAATGACAATAATGCAGATTAGTTACAAAGACAGGTTCAAAGGTGAACGGTAGCACTTGACCTTCGTAACGCATTAGTGGGAAAGCCGGTAGCCGAGGTTAATTGATCCGATAATTGACTGAGCATTCATTATTACCGATCATATTCGACACGTCTTCAAATCTATTATCTTGGTTTTATTTATATGATTATAAATTGGAAGTTTTAAAATTTACGAGTTTAAATTTTGATTTGTATTAAATTAATACAGTTTTTTATCACAAAACGGTGTTCAGACGTTTGTGTTTGTATAGTTATCGAAATCATTTTATGTTCCGGAATAATTTTATTGTCGATCGTAGTAATTTTTATGCTAAAAATTTCCACTTATTGCTTGAAACGAAGAGCGACAACAAACAGTCTTTCGTAATTATATTATATAGAAATGTCTCGAAAGAAAGCGTGTATGAAATATAGATTTAGTGCATATCGATACCTTAGTTCGCAAATCGGTTAACTCCTTTTCAATATTTTTTTCAAAGGCTACCAAAATCAAGAAATACAATAATACTCATTAAAAATTCAGAACAATATTTTTTTTAATATTAACGATATATTCTTAATTAATCTAAAAAAATCATGTTGTATGAGTTTCTAACACTTATTATTGAAATAATAACGATTTTAGTAGCCCCTTAAAAATATCACGTTAACGGAGTTAGCCGATTTGCGAATTAAGGTATCGATATGATAAATAAAAAATATCTTTTAACCTGTGATGATTATTATCAATAAGATAACGTTCGCCCCTGCCCAATATTATTTGTCATTGCTCATGATAATTTATCAATTAAATATGTCACTAAGCTAAAAATCATAAGTTGTTAAAACATACAGAATGAATACGTTATATGCATTATATATTTTAACATCTACATATAATATAATGAACTAATATTTATTTAATGTGGCTATACTTTAAAAAAAATCCAACTTATAAAAAATACAGTAGTCATCAATCAAAAATCGACTCCAAATTGGCGAAGATATCGTTTATGTTAAAAACAACTGAAATAAAAATGCCTACTAAATGTCAGCCAAAATATAGCATTGAGAAAATTATCATTCCCAAACATTTATCTATATTATTATTTTTATTCAGAATTTTAAAAATAAAACTTTATTTAGTTCGCACACAATCAAGCTCGATTGAAAAAATTCAGTAACAAAGTTATAGCGAGAGCAAACAGTGCCGCACATACCCTAATCAAAAGGCGTCTGGGGAAGACAACCTCCAGGCCGCCACCCCCTCGGGTTTAGTGTCATAGCTCATTGCAAATTACAAGGCCGTCGGCGGCTAAAGCTCGCGTAAATCTTAAAATCCTTAAGGTTTTTCGTATTATTTGATCTCAAGTTATCTTACAAAAAACAAAGGGCTTTTGGATTTCATATAGAAGATATACCTATAAATAATAAAGCACGCTTCTAGAGCAATTCATTACTAATAATTATTATAATAATTTTAATCACATTGTTTATTGTTGGTTTTAAACACAGACAGTCTCTACGAGATTTTCGAGTCATCCCATTCATTTCGATTCGAGTCATGACACAGTGTATTTAAATTGCATGCAATATCCTATTACTATAACAAATAATACAAAGTTAAAGTAAAACTATACTTAGAAGGAATACTAGATCTTGGCAAAACACTTTTAATTTTATATCATATATACCTATCTACAATATAAAGTCTCATAAGTACAGGCGTGGTAGATAAGCGTACTCAATTTAGTTTTATCGCTAATGGCTACGGCACCATTGCCAAATTGCTCATGCCCTCCAATACAGGTAATATATCAAGGATAACATATTAAATTCTGTAGGAAACAGTTCTATTTAACCGTTACCGTACATTGTACAAAATGTTGGTACGTTAACAGTTTTGAAACGAAATACCTAATTATATTTCGTTGTCAAAGGTCTTAAGGACAATAATTATCTATTAGGAGAAATTTCGTTAATGACGTACGATGTATCTTCCTAATATTCCTTCCGCTCGTATTCCTTATTAACGATCACTAATTTTATAATGCATGTTACAGTCACCTTTACTTTTGAAATTATTACATCAGTGAAGTTTTGGACTGTGGTATCTTCCGTATGGGCTTGAGTGGAAGCGACTGCTATCTTATCATGTAGGACCTTTAACAGTTTAAATTACTTATACAAAAAAATAAATTAAAATGATTATTTCGTATTCATAAAACGTAAATAGATAAAGTTTGTATATTTGTATGCAGGGCGTATTGGACATTACTGAATTCTTAAAATAAATTCATTAATAGACAGTAAAACTATCCTGAGTTACGTAGAATGTTTATTATCTTATAATAGGCGCGGACATCTACAAATCTATCTATAGACATAAAAAGGAATGTTCGTTTGTTTATGTTCAATGCGTTCCAAACCATTAATCGATTGTGATGAAACACTGGTGGGTTATCCTGTATACGCTTGCCAAGATATTTAGTACTAAAAAATCTATTCGGACATTCGTCTTTCTGAACATCCGAGCAAAGTAAAGGTAAGTCGCTAGTCTAAATATATAAACTTACACATCACGAAATGACGAAGACCGCTGAACGTATAAAAATGAAATTTGGCAGGGAAGTAGTTTATAAGTTAGTAGACGTCTGGTAAGAACGGATTTTGCGACAGGTCCGGATTAAGGAGGTCTAAGAACTCTTTCAAGTATGTATGAAAGTACCTATTATATTAAGTAAGCATTTTTTGTGCTACAAACTTTAAATTCGGCAAGGTGCACCTAGGAATGAATTCGAGTGAAACAAGGGTGAGTCGCTAGTATTGAATAAAATCAACTTGGAATTTATACGTGCTTGTGATCATTATTAAATGAGGCCACGTAATAAAACAACAATACAAGTAGCTTCGACAATTTTAACTGAAAATGAATATTCGAAATGCGCTGATTAAATGCATGTTCATTTTGACCATCGCCACGAAACATTATTAATTATAGTGTACCGCGAGAAATTTTATGGATTTAAAATTTTTCACATTCAAATAGTAGCTATTACTGTTCCTTTAAATAATATTTTTGAATGAGGGATATATTTTAAATTTTGATTTATGTTTAATACCTTTTATTCTATACCTTTTTAATTCAAGACCAAGTCTAACCTACGTATATATTTAATTTATAATGACAAAAATGTATGTACTCTTATTAGCTCATTATTAGCGTTACTCGCTAAATTAATTATAAGTAAATAACTATGACGATAACCAAATACTATTTGTCCTATATTGTTATCAGAATAAACAAAACTGTCATATAGAACACAGTATGAATACTTCGTTATCAACTAGAATATATGTATACCTGATTTATGGAATACTTTTAATATGAAAGGATTAAGGAATAAAGCTGTGGCCATGATTATATATAAACTCTATCATTACTTTAAACCAAAAAGTGCAATGTGGTAATAGATTAGTTGTATTCGTATTCAGTTTTTTTAACGCCCCACCGCTGGGCATGGGCTTCCCTTCAATAGGTGGGGGGTCCAGGTCATAGCCCACCATGCTGGCCAGGTGCGGCTTCGTGGACTTCGCGTGTCTTTCGAATTTCCTCACGATGTTTTCCTTCACCGTAAGACAAGTGATAATCATGTTAGAAGTGATCGCACATGAAAATATCAGAGGTAAATACTAGACTAGATAAGTTGCTACGGGAAAAATCTAAGAAAACACGTATTATGTTACATATATAATATACGAGTAATTTAAAATAATTTACGCAACTTATAATCATAATCACTTATAACAGTTGTAATGCATTGTGACGCATAAAACATATATACATAGCTACATACAAAAGAAGTACAACGGAATTAAGCATATTAAACTTTTTTTTTAAAGCAACTCATAATAAAGGAGGGTTCAATCTGGCTTTCAATAACAATCTTTAAAAACACACTTCACGCAAATCGGTGCATGACGCACTGGAACTTCCGAGTTTTACAGCTAATGTTACTGCGGTTATTTCGTTAGGCAGAATGTATTTTTTATGACTTGACTGTCGCCAAAAAAGCTAGAGTTGTTTGGTTTTTTGTAGAGATTACTTTTTGCAGAATAACTAATTATAAAAAACTTAAAATAAAAATTTATTCGTAATATGAAAATAACTACATTCAAAAGCATATAACATACTGCATTGATAATTGTATAGATTGTAATAATAATCGTAAAGATTTTATAAGTTTCAAATGCACAATGAATAGTTTATTGTATATTTACGAGTACCTTTTTATATGCACGTAAAAGGGTGAATACTTTTCAAACCCACAAAATGTTATTAATAAAAAATACGATCATAAATAAAATAAAACCCTGTGAAAAAAAATGTTACTATCGATAAAAAAAAATGAGTGAAATATGTTAACAGGGGTAATCCTTTGTTTGACATTCTTCAGATATTATCTGGTATTTTCTTAATCTTACAACTAATAAAATAAAAAAGGAACTAATATGAAAAATCAATGTCTTAAAATTAAGAGCAAATTATATTTTTGTAAATTATGCGAATGTCACATATTCGCTTTTCAATTGTACTATATTTTCAGACTTTTCAATACCACATAGTTGTGTATTTTGACTAACTCTCAAACGACTTAGTATTTTATGTCAATGCTTCCAACTTAACGTACATACATTTTACCGCTACAAAGGGCAAAAGTCAAGGTCAGCTAACTGATAATGTAATGATACTCAACAAAATCTTGTTAAATCAATAGAATTTGCTCCGTGTTTACAAGAGGTACAATCAGTAAGCCACTGCCCTGATTTGCGGATACACGACATATTGAATTTGCGGTACATTTATATGGATAAACATTTAGCTAGAAATTCGCCTTCCCACTCACTTGAAAAAAATCGATTATTTATTTATTCATATAAAATTTAATCTGATTTGATTTAATTTGATATTCTTTTTACTTTTGTTTTAAGGAGATGCGATCTTATTTTTTGTTATTATATATATATATATATATATATATATATATATATATATATATATATATATATATATATATAGTTAGTGAATCTCTACAGGCTTCTACCATTTGCACAAAATCTTTATTTTTCAGTATATTCTTACGAATCTTCTTTATTATTGCTTAGTATATTTAAGGGTGACTAGCTGACGAGGTATATTACTAGCTTCATAAGACTATTGAGGTAAAAAAGCCAATAAATACCATAATCTTAAACATATAGTATACTACGAATTATACCATCATAATAGCGATTAGGTGTGAACATCGTCTAGTAAACAAAACTTTCTAATATGTTGTCCTTATTTCTTTGTATGATGAACTTTTTAACTCACGATATGATAAAGCACAGCTTTCACAAGAAGAAAATTCTCTTACATAAGCTTATTTAACTAAATAATGAACTTACGCAATCAACGCCATAACGTTACGTCACAAGCTGGCATTTTACAAATATTTGGGACGAAATGTAGACGGAATCTAAAATAATGACGAAAAGGCTGATATTTATGAAAACGTAAGTTTCAGAGGAACTACTTTAAAACTATGTTCGAGTAGTAATAAAATATAAAGTGTCTATGTATCGATTTAAATATAATTAATTGAATATGGATTAATATGAAATAAAACTGCAGTTTAAGTTTAAATGAAAAGTCACCAACATAAAGTTGAAGTAATTATTAAAAAAACAGGCTATAATATAGAGCAAAATAATAGAAAATGTGAAACTACTGGAAATACTACCTAAAATGTATTGTTATTTTAACACTTAATGTAATTATAACGTTTAAAATAAAATCAACCAGTTCTGTTACGAACATTTAAAGTGGCAGAGAATAATCTTCAGACAATCGATTTACAGTTAGCAGAGGCAAGAGTCCTTAGAATTCACGCAACGCCTATGACGGACATAGCACTTATTAAACTCCGCCTCGGCGAGCAATATCGAACTCGAAAACTTTATAGACAATCCAATAATCTTGACCACGTCCGAGAAAAACTCAATTATAACTGTTCCTAAACTAGACCATGTAACTTTTAGTTTAATAAACGATATTACTACACAAACTACATTAAATGAAACATTAGACATTGTCTCGTCTCAATTTAACTTCGAGATCATACAAAAAATAAAAAAGCATTGCATAGAAAAAAGCGCTGTATTTTTCCCGAAGCTCCCTCCAGGCTACATTGTCTATTTATTTCCATAATATCCTTACTCCGCTATAATGCTACATTTAAAATAAAATAAACTTCATCGATTAAGATGTTCTAATTAAGGAACGCGATATATTATTATATTATTATAAATCAATATAATTTTTCTAATATGTAATATTATATATAGATAACTCAAATTGCAGTATTAAAAGAAAGTTTTAGTGTCATTATTCATACCTTTATTTTATTTAATCCTTCAGCGGCACGGCACTTAAGAAGGGTTACTAATATTACGTCACGGAGATTAGCGTAGATCTTAGTTGTTTACCCTAGCGGGACTTAAACATGCGACCTCTGACGTACTTCAACCACTATTGTCATGAGGTGAGGTAAAATGGTCGTACTCACATTAACCAAATTTAAAATATACTAAAACAACGATTTTACGAATCATTGAATAGTAGGTATTAATAATAACACCTATTTAAATAAAAAAATATCACATATAGATGCAGCCATTATTCTATAACAAGAAACTAAGAGTTAGAAAGTGGTTATAATGGTTCGAAACTCGTTTACAAATGTCTTTATATTAGTTAATTAGTTTTTAAATAATACTTTTAAATAAATGTCTAGAGGAAAATCTACAATATTATAGTATATTATGTGCAATAAATGAAATTCACCAGAATCAGTTCGATGTTTTTAGTGTGTAAAGATAACAAACAGATACAAAGAAGCCGAGAAAAGAAAACACATGTTTTAAAATTTTTGTACTGTTTCTTAATTAGTTAGCACATATCCGGAAATTTTTCGAAACGGCCGGACTGATTTTGCCGGGTCTTTCACTGGCAGATAACTGATGTTATGACGAGTAACTTATATAACATAGACCACGTATTTTAAATAAATATTTAGGGTTCCTCATAAAAAGGTAAAAGTGTATGCGAGCGAAGCGAGAGTAAGCGACTAGAAAGTATCTACGTAAATATAAGTTACGTTAAAATATTTAAAATATTATTATGAATATTTATATTTATATTTATAAATATGAATTGTGTATGTTTGTATCGTAAGTTTATAAAACTAGAATAAAAATGAAAATATTCGCTATCCTTAAGAAAGAGAGCTCGTAGAGAAATTATCGTGTTTCCACGGAATATTATGTACTTTCAGATTTTAAATCTTATTTACATATTGGATGGCTAGGATTTTATCTAGTCTATCAGTGAGATACCACACCGTTTTATTAGTACCCATAGTAATAATAACATAAACTTTATATTATTATTACGAGAACCATAGGCTGACAACTTTAGACTGTAATTAAATCTGCTAGATTAAATCTTCTGGTTCAGAACACTTCCAAACGTTACGAACTGTTACGAACAAGCGAAAATTTGGATGTTGTGTTCAAAAACAAAGACGTATTTAAAATATCTACAATAATGAATATTCATTATTATAAGGCAGCACAAGTTTCACACATTTATTACAGCACTAGCGTCTCTCTCGCTCGGGTTCAGCGTTTAGCGTCAACGAAGCCACGGATTCGCTAAATAAAATAAATAAAATTTCTAAAATATAACCCCTTCATTTTTTGAATTCGGTTAAAAAGTAGACTAAGTTACACCTTATAACATTAGCTATGTGTAAGAGAAAGTCCCGTCAAAATCGGTCCAGCCGTTTCAGAGATTAGCCGGAACAAACAGATAGACAAAAAAATTTAAGATTAGTTTTTTGTTGCTAGTATCGTACATACTTTCATTTGCATTAAGTGAAAAGCTGTATATTTGAAATTAAAAACAGACACTTTAATTTTATTTATATGTATAGATGCATAGATAATATAGAATATAAATACAAACAAAATATAACGAGCAATTAGGCGAGAAAAATGTGAGATTCCGCGTTTGCTTCGAGAATGGAGACAAAAAGGACCGAGACGACAAAGTAAGAAAAAAAAACTTACATCTTGTCAGCCACCTACTAAACATTTGTTACATACTAGGTATTACTTTGGTCTTATACGTACATTGTAACTATGCTTGCAATGCGAACGAACCGTCATTTTGTGTAAAAATATTTAAAAGAAAAAAATATAGTATAGGTATGTAAATGTTTTAGTCTTTCAAGTATACACGAATCTGAGGTCCAAATAATATTTCAACGACATTGTTGAGATTCATCTTCAATTTATAACAAAAAACGTGAAAATTCAACGAAGTGAAGAGATGAAAGGCATAATTTAGAAATGTTTTAAGGATGATAATATATTTTTATATATTATTAAGAAATTATATTACAAGTACTTATATTATAAGATTAAAAATTTCATAATCTTTATAATACTCGTACGTCGACGTCCATACGACGAGGTCGAAATGAAATATGTACAATGTATTTGAATTTTTACAAGCGTTAGGCAAATTTCAATTTACCGTTACAGGTTTTAAAGGTATACAGCAAACAGAAATTTCATTTCAAATATAAAATATTGCTATGAAATATGAGTGTTTTCCACAATTTGTGGTTTACCAGTGAAATATTTTATTTCTTAAAAATCCAAACATTCTACAATATGGTTCTTCAATATGTAAATGATGTTTAAACGCATACTATCTTTTTAATTAATGTCAGCTTAGGTTAAGGAATTCCCTTCAGAATCCAATTAAGTATGAAAAATAACGAAGTAAAAAAGTAAATTGAGCTTATAACTTCTACTTTGAACGCAATCCAGTCGTTATTAAAATTTGAATTTATAAACTTTTTCTATGAATTCTTATAAATACAGATTTCTCACGCCTTTTGTGACCAATATTTTAATTTTTTATTCCTATACTCAACTTAACAGACAACAACATATTATATCAGATTAAATTAATATAATAAAATCCCTATCAAGCCAGTTTTCATTAGAAAAATATGTTTAGGTGCAAAGTTATGAAAGCAAGGAAACTCGGATAGATCGCTAGTTCATTATATATTTAGCTAATACTAAGGACTCACCCTCAAACCTACGTACGTTGGTATTCATTTCTCAGAGACGAGACATTTTCTCGCAGTAAAATGTATCTTACATAGTTATCCACTAGTGCCTATCAAATTTCATAAAAATGTGTCAAGTGGTTTTCTCCTAATGCGATTACACACAGACAAACAGACAAAACTCTAAAAACGATAGCTTCAGCATCTGTAACGATTATAACGAAAATTTCGATAAGATATTTAAAAAAATATTTGATGTTGAGATTCGATTCTGTACGAATTTTATTATAAGTACTGATAAAACGAATACGATGCAGTACTAACAAAAACATTGAATAAAAACTCAGAAACTGGTAAAATCTTTAAATCAGTTTTTAGTTAAAAAACAGCAATGTACCGTAAGATCATTCATTCAAAGTTGTAGGTAGCTGGCTTAGTGTAAGGCAAGCTGAGAAGTTGATTCCAGTAAATTCTAACTTTTTCCAATCATTGAGCCGTAGAAAATATAAACCACTTTTTCGCAGCTAATTCAATAGCAAGAGTTTAACAGAAAATTTCCAACGAAAGGATTTCTATTAAAATTAAATGAAAACATTTACACTTTTTCAATTTCAAAGGAATAACGATATTTATCGACGCAAAATATAATATCGATGGGAAATGTAAGGTAAATGGCGTTCTGGTTTTTTGACTGCCATGAAAATGGTGTTACTAAATTAATAAAACTTAAATTGAACGAACTTTATCAACAAACATGTGAAAAAGAAATTTCATTATTTCAGTTATTTGTAATCTAAAAATAACCAAAAAGTTGCTCCCAAAAAACAATGAATACAATAATTAGTACAGTGTTTGTTAATTACATAGGGCTTCTTTACAATGACCTCACCTTGTTAACCACTGAATGGCCCGTTCCGCTCGTACGGTCTTCATTACATTTCTATTTTGTGTTTTATGTTCCACCATACTTTATTTACCAAATGCATCCGCTTTACACAACTGTTTTGGGGATTTCTTTTGAAATTTGATGGCATACGTGTAAAATTTAATTTTAATTAAAATAAAAGCATCAAATGCTTTTACGATATAACGTAAGGATCATTATGTTTGATCATATTTCACCACACGTTTGGCTCAGTTTGTAGTGATTTTACTTGTTGTGCCAGCGGTCGCGGGTTCGAGTTCCGCTGGGGTACTTCATTTGTGAGAAAAATGATTGTACTCCAGTCATTTTTTTAATGTTTATATTTATAACATGTGATATTTCAAGTTAATGTGTAGTGTAACAACTATCTGGTATCCATAACACAAGCCCCGTAGCACACCAAAATAAATAGTGTGCCAACATATTTATTTTATTTGATTACAACCAACTGCTTTCTTATCAAAAACCATATACATATGCATTTGTGTTTTTCGTACAGATGTTTTCCAGATTTGATTAATACAATTATCATTAGGAAAGAAAATCTAGCTGATATGACATAACTAAAACGTCCCCCAAAAAATAACCCCCATACGAGATACATGCCAAGTAATGTGAAGTAAAGAATATGTCTTTTTCAAATGGGTACTAAAACTTTACGATGCAGTAAACATGGTTATCACTTGAAACTTTTATAGTATAACAATTAACAGTCAAAATTGGTAAAAGAAAACGTTTTTTAAGTAAATATTTAGCTGAAAAATTATAAGTAGATAGAAGTAAAATGATGTAATAAAACTGTACAGTATGTATTTTTTTTCTTTACAAAATACTATAAAGACCATTAACTATTTAATAAAAAAATATACAATATCTTATATTACTTTGTTTGATCCTAACATCACACAGTGAGTCTGTAGATCAAGATAGGTCAGTGGAAATAGAACGTCGATCTGCGGTTAGTTATTGTACCTGCAGTCGCGTACTCATTTATAACATATGCATATAACTACTTGTTTTAAATATAAGGATGGCATTGTACTCGGCTCGTTTGTGGTTTAGACCTGTTGTGAATTAGAATACGTGGAGTTTTAAAGGAAAATGTTGATTAATTTTAAAGATACTTTATATCCTTTTTTTTTGTGATGAACACGAATATTTATTATATATGTATATCTGGTATCCATAAAACAAACCTAAAAAGGCTTACCATGGACCTAGATGGTGTTGTGTTTATATTTTTTATTATATAAAAATGTAACATTTATATTACTCTATAATATAAATACTTAATTATTAGAAAAGTAAGAACTTTGATTGGCTTTTTGAAATGGTAAAATCTACTTCTTTAAACAACCACCACCCCTTATAAATCTATATATATATATATATATATATATATATAAGAGTTCTGTATACATTATTTACATGTAGAAATTTGTCCTTATCAAATTTTTTTATAAGTATTCCTTTTTTGATTTACACAAGTCCGGTTTTTATTTCTGTGTATTGTCCTAACTGTTTGTATTATACATATCATATACAGTGCACAATAAACTTAGTATAAAACTTAAACATGGCAACATTTAAATGCGAGAACTAGCATAATTGCAGGTTAGCTGGGATAATCCTAGCTCGGAGAACACAATGGAACTGTCCGTCCACTACCGCCTAAACCAGCATTAGCTTGTTTGTAACAATAATGCAAAAGCGCTTTACACGCTTACGCTAAACACTTAAATAAAAACGAAAATTATGTATCTTTACTTGATTAATCCTAGAGCATCTGTTTATAGTTGTATTTATTCTGAATTTATTATACTTTGAATAGCAATTCACCCTTGTTTCGCTCGGGTTCGTCCCTAAGAATGTTTTTTTGAGCGAAACCCTAATTATTTTGCTAAAATAAAAGTAGTCTAAGTTACTCCTTATAACATCAGCTATCTGCCAGAGAAAGCTTTGTCAAAATCGTTTCAGCCGTTTCGGAGATTAGCCGGACAAACAGTTAAAACAATAAAATAAAAATCTTATACAATTCCATAATATGCATTTAATAAAAAGCTGTTATTTTGACATTACACACCTATACTTCAATTTTATTTATCTGTGTAGATTAGTCGAAATGATAAATCATAGCTATAGCTATGAAAGGATCCGATCCTATGTAGATTGCGCTATGGACAAGTTATTAAGATTTTAAAATATGTATGACTAAAAAGAAATCCCCCAAATCTGGACACGAGATAGGTGGCACAAACACACAACAAAAGAATTTTTAATAATCACCGCGCAACATACCGGGAAGGACATCAACTATTGGGGTCAGCTAGTTATTTAAAAAAAAAGACTTATTTTTAATAACAGCGCATATGATACTCGTCAAAGAATTCTTAAAAGAGCGAAAAGGCCAAATTTATCTGTATGTGACCGTATCATGAAAAAACTACTGGACATTTTTGATGAAATTTTGTAAGATGATAAGTGGATAAACTGGGTTGACAAATAAGCTACTTTTAAATGCGGGAAAAATATTTTTTTGTCTAGGTCCTAGCGTACGTAGAGACGAACCTGATAGGAACGATAGTAAGTAGCTAGTCAAGTTATAAAGTAAAACCAATTCTAAAGTGAAATGTAGTACGTACGTATATACATATAAATTGAAACATTATCATTTATCACAAGCAACGCTTTAACCTCGGTAGAACAATTATAACATCACGTTAACTAAGTTTAAAACAGGTTAGTTTAGATAACGTTAGATAGTTAACAAACGCTTTCTGCATCTCTCGCGCTGCCTAATTATTGCTGAAGACTAATTAAATAAACTACTACTAATATATAAAAGCTGAAGAGATTGTATGAACACGCTCATCTTTATTCTGATTTGAAAAATTCTGTCTGCTTCTTATTATTTTTTTACTATATTTTAGTTAGAACATATTAAAAAATCTAGAGCGGAGGATTTTTTTTATTTTTAATAAATATAGGAGCAAACGATCGTTATGATGGTTAGTGGGTATTGTCACTCATAGACACTTGTAACATCTCATCATTGCCTCTTAAGTATAATAATTCTATCCATACAAAAGAATATATCAAAATCTTTTTCAGCGTGAGAGAAAAACAAACAAATAAACAAACTTACTTTCACATAACAATGTCAATTTAGTACTGAATTATTAAAATTCAAGAAGCAAAGAACATAAAGATAGTTTCTACGAATAATATCAATATGTATATAGAGATGATAAGTAAGTTAGTTGATATAACGGGCTTCGCAAGCGCGCTTCCTCGCAGAGGAGAATATTTAATTACTCAAGATTCCGTCACTCATCTTATTTTAACATTCACTTGAGTTGATTATACGACGCTGCACATTTAACGTTAAAAATGTATAAGATTGGATGTTTCTTAGCTAAATTAAAGGAAATTTACCGCAAGATTTAATTAAAAATAAAATAAAAGCGAAACGGGAACAAGTAATTAGAAAAATATAATAAGCAACTCTACGTAGTAAACGAGCTACTGAAAAAGTCAGCCGGAAAATTCACTTTGCAAGTTACGATTGTATTCACGATCTACCTATTAAAAATAACTACTTAAATATTCATATTTTATCATATTTTACATATAGGTACGTTGATGAGACAGAAAATAAGATGACCTATTTTACCCTATTATTCGGGGAATTGACCATAATACAACAAGTTGGCCAAGTGTGAATTGGAGGACTTCACATAACTACAGCTTGCTTGCCAAGTTCTCTCAAAAATTAAGGTCTTGAAGAATGTTTTCCTTAACCGTAGTACAAGTGGTAATCAGGTTAGAAATGATTCGCACATGAAAATATGAAAGGTGCGAGACCCGGGAGTTAAGCCCACGTAGTATATTAAAATCGATAAGTATAATAAAATCGATAAATCAAAAAGGGATTTGAAAAGAAATGTCTACATTTAAAAATAGACTCGCTAATGTGTCCTGAGCCTATAATACCTAATGCTCATAGGAGTGTCAAACCGAGCGACATAATTCGAAGATTCTGACACGGTTTGAATACAGGCACTATTGAAATGCAGGCATTCAATAGCTAGTCTAATGCCTACGCTAGTTCATTGTAGCTGGAAAATTCAAATTATAATATTAAATCATGCAGCTGTGATCTTAGAATTTTGCAAGGTAAAATGTGTTGTACAAGTAGATGACGAAACATCCTATCCCACCTTATTAAACTGAATATAATATTATTTACTCAATATATTTTTTCGCATTCATTCTATGACACGAATATTTGCATAATATTTACTAACAAAATGAAAAAATGTAAGGAAACAGTTTACAAAGTTCCCTATTCATGAAGTGCTTCCCAAAAACGTGTTAATTAGCTGTATTAAAAGTTAATGAAAACAATGTCACCGTTAATAAAAGGACAATGTTTGAGTACATTCTTGACAAGTTAGACCATAAATAGTAAAGTACACATGCAATCTATTTTTAGATCACATCTGTCTGTGTAAAAACTAGGCAGGTCAACGTAGTTCTTGTTCCACTTTAGAAGAAAAAAAGAAAACTAAAACTTACCGATACAAAGTTCCCGAATGTATTTTCTTCACGCCGTCCATCTCTGTGGTATTGTTATCATGTCTAAACTACGCTTAATAGCTAAACGTATTAAAAATTAAAGTCATCATGAGCCCTTGATAATACTGCGGTCGACAGCACCTGAAACAATATTACATTTTTGGTTACCCGTACTTGAAATTCGCTTAAAAAGTAATTAGGCATCGCATCGTGCATATGAAAATTAATGTTTTGTAGGATTCTTTGCAAAATAACCGTGTATTCAGGGCGGCGGTTTTTGGTTATAACGTTCATGTCATTTGAATACTATTTTGTGCCTATAGTAGGAGCTATAGGCACAAGGTTCCCATTCACAATCTTTTTTGAATTTAATTTATACTTACCAGAATTTATTTTATATATTATTATTATAGATAATAATTACCCACGTTACTCATGGGGCTATATGAGAAATTATCCGTTTAGTACTTAATTATAAGGGAGCGTATGGTCACACGTACAGTACTTCGTTGCAGTAGGGTAAAATCAAACTAGACTTATTTAACTTTAATATTAGGTACTGATGAATACAATTGAAAAAATGCATTAAATCTGTCCAGGCGCTACTATTAAATATCCAGGGATTAAACATTTTAAATTTTAATCCTTTTAAAGCAATACTAATGTAAGTATAATATATACACTCATAAAGTCATTCCCCGTTATCATTTATTACACCGGGTGGATATACAATAACAACAAATGGTTTGATTTACATTACAATTTTTATTGGTAAGTATCATTCTTTTATTGATAAAAATAAAATAAATAACATTAAAAATAGTTTGAACTTTTATCGATTCACTCTATATCTCACATTTAAGACAGCCTTATCTAAGAAGATTTTCTACGCGAGAATGGTATTCAATAAAGATTTAGTGTAGGAAGCAGGTAATCGGTTTAAACTCCATTTCACTTTAACCTGTAGTTTGTCATTGCCATAGTAATCCTACAGTTGCTACCTATTAACTTGGTCAAAGACAAATTGACGTTTAGACTTAGAGCCGTTGCGGAGAATTCATCATATTATTGCGACAAAACATTACTACCGTTCATTTTTTTTTTGTTAATTACGGCTGTAACAACCGATAAATATCAATTGGAATACCTATTCATTAGCATAGCACAATAGAGTATTATAATGCTACTACTGTAAAATACTGGTAGATTTTAATATGGTACTGCCCACTAAGAAACAATTTTAGGAAGTCTACACCTATAGGGTTAATAAAGAAGGTAGAAAGTTGGTATAGGATTCGATCAACTGAAATAATCAATAATAATAATCATCGAAAGTAACGTTTTTGGTTAAAAATCAAATTCTGGAGGTGAAAAATAAGAGACAACGTGGATATTGTGATTTCATTTTATAAAATCTAAACCAAAACATGATGATATAGGTAATACAATATTAAAGCTATATAGATATAAGCTATATAGATATATAGAGCATAAGCATCCACTAAGAAAAGCTTTTTGAAGGTTTAGATGCCTAAAAATTTTCTTTTTAGGGTATTTTTTAGCGCGCTAACGATTATTATCAATGACATTTTTCTCCGTAAACGAAATAAAGACCGTCTTCCCATATATTAACCTGTTAAAGTTAAACACAAAAATTTTATCTAGATAAAAATTATAAAGCAGAAGAATTTGTTTGTTTGTTTGTGTGATTGAACGCGCTTATCTCAGAAACTACTGATCCGTATTGAAAAATTATTTTTGTGTTGGATAGTCCGATTATCGAGGAAAGCTATAGGCTATATTACATCACGCTACGACAAATAGGAGCGTAGCATCAATGAAATATTTTGCAAAAACGGGAAGGTCCGCGCGACTCAGAAAGAATTTGGTTTCCGGTCTTTAGAACGCCTGCAAAGCTGCGGGAAATGCTAATCTAAACATATAATAAAACTAAAACTTGATTTGAAGGTATCTGGTTGTCCTGGTCAACTTAAAAGATACTTTTTAATGCGGAAAAATACCTCATCTCTAAGAAACTTATACTAACCCTCAAAACGCATCTAGGGACAAACCGTGGCGGAGCAAAGGTGAGTAGCTAGTTAGACATATTTGCTGTCATACCCAGCTATTCATATTTCGAAACATAACTTTAATTCAAAACAAATTTAACTTTAAGGAAAATCAATTTTCAATTGGAAAACCAATGGAAAATCGTCACAGAATTTTAAGTTTTGTAATATCTAGATTCTGCTAGTGCTTTTCATCCTGCTTACCAACTACAGGAAATAATTTGCTCTTAGAACACACGTCTTCCTAGTAGTACTAATAATTTAAATATCTCAGGAACTACTCAGGAACTACGGAAAAATGTTGCAAAAACGGAAGAAAAATATTTCTTTTGATTTTCAGCCTTTATAACGCGAGCGGAGCCGCGGGAAAGTTTAAACTATTCTACTACTCATACTGTGAGTGAATAATAAACGCCGACCCTAAGTAATTTAGGAATGATGTTTAAAAAGTTAATAAAATATACACCGAAGTTTTCTCCCTAAAAGAACTGTATAATGTTTACAACATTTACAAAATCGCTAACAAAATATGTAATGCTATATAAGGGTAATCCTAGTTGAGTTACTTAATTTTACTAAATCTAACCAGTTTCAACAAAAATTGGTCTTTAATCGTATTAGCCATATTATCATGCACACTAATAGTATTAGAAGAAGTACCGATTTGTTAGTTTATCTATAAAAAAACTGAACCAATTTGTCTTTTTTTACACATTCATTCACATTATCTCTGTGTTGTATATATCACTCTATAAATATTTTTATACTGTATGATTTACCGGAGCCTTCACGGTTTTTGTTAAGGAAGTCAATTAGTGTACTTATCTCTTTATTACGAAAAACACCGCAAAATCACGTATCATCTAATTTTTATACTTTATCAAGTATACAGCTTAGTTTTATAGTGAAAGTATATATTCTTGATTAAAGTAACGTTTATTTAAAGTACAAAATAGGATTATAAAAATTATTTCCTTGTCATCGTCACGAGATAATAAAAATTGAAAAAAAAAAAAACGGTTTTTCCACTGTTAATCTATACTAATTATACTAATTATACTAATAATACTAATATTATAAAGAAGTAAAGTTTGTTTATTTGTTAAGTTGTAAGGGGTAATCTCGGGATCTACTGAACCGATTTTAAAAATTCTTTCACCAATAGAAAGCCACATTATTGCTGAGTGTCATAGGTTATATAAAAAACCGAAAAATAAAAAGGCTTTTACGTGGTAGTCCGTTTTGCAAAGTGAATCGGAGAAAAAACGGTCGAATGAAAGCGTTTCTTACGAATGCTGCCTTAACTATGAAAGATATATTTTTGGGTTCTAGAGAAAAGATGTGGAGCTTAAAAATGCCTACAAAAAAGTCAACGACAGCATATGTCTAACTTTTATATTTAAGTGACAAAAAGTAGTTTTTTTTAGTATTAGTATAGATAATTTAATTTTTAATTTTTAATATTAATAAAATAATTTAAATTATTTAAACACTCTGTACTAAAAAAGGATAATTAACATTATGCCCAGCGAAGTGGGCACGGGTCAGCTAGTCCATAATAATTATAAGATTTACAGTGCAAAAAGGCTGAACAGATCTGTATCTTTGGCACTGTAGTGTCCTCGTTATTGGTATAGTTTACGGCTCAGCAACACCTCAACACGCACACAACGACCGTCTCGGACGACCGCTAGATTGTGACTGACAGTTGACACTGACGTGTCGTAGGCGCATGAGACAACCAATACATTACATCCCTTATTTGTTATATTATTATTTTTTTTTTAAATTATATCCATTCACACACTTTTAATGGTTTCATAGCGTTTCAATAAATTATACTCTCCTTTCGTTACTTAATTAATTTATTGAGTTTGACCATTATAGTTTATTATTTTACTTATCAAACTTTTATGTATCAAATTCCTTTCATTTATGTTAGATTCATTTAAATCTTAATTATCGCATACTTTGCATTATCCTTGAACTATTTTTAAATGAACAATATTCCTTTAACGGATTTGAACACTTTCATTCTTTTGAACTGTGATATCTCCACTAATTCTATTTTACACTGTGTGTGTAACGGGGTCATAATCCAAATTCAATATATTTTAATACTTTATCTCCATGTCTCATGATCACACTTGTCCATTTCCTGTATCTCTTTTTCCTTTCCTTTTTCTTTCCTTTCTTGATCTCTATCTCTAACATCTGTATCATTTGGTATTAATTTAATTGCATCAGTAATTAAAGTTTTATTTATTTGTATTTCAACTCTACTACCATTACTAAAGATGTAATCTTACGCCAAATATTATTTTTTTATAGCTGCTATAATAATTAATAACTAATAATAAGTAATCCCCGCCTGGAAGTGGACCCATTCAATGAATCACAATATCAATCTTCTGCAAAATCAATCCTCTTCATTGGATTTGGTGAATATTATCGCAGAGAGAAGGGTGCATCCTTCAAAAGTTTTTCTAAATTCTAGGTGTCTTAATTAAATTTAAGCCACCAAACTTGTATGCTAAGTTTTGCCCTTGTCAACATAATACTCGTATGGGCTTTATTGGCGACATCCACCTGCTGACGTGTTTTATAAGTTCTAGATATCATTCTAACTCTCCAATAGTCTAAAACTCTGTATGGCTTAACACTTTTTGTTACGTTGTTCATCCAAAGCAAACACTTGTCTTCCCTTATTACTTCATAATTTTCTTTTAAAACAGACTATACCTTCTGTAATCGTGCGTCATGTTCTTCCAAGATCTTTACCAAAAACGAGAGATTTACCAAGAAACAATACGCGTTCTAATGTTTTTGAAAGATTTCTTGGGCACACGATAAGCCAAACATCAGCTCCTTTATCAAAACTTTGCAAGTGATGTGCCTAAAACTTAGATATAATTCAATTTCGTGAAAGACGCCTTTATATCTGATTACGTGAAGTGAACTTTGACATTCCTAATTTAAGGCAACATTGTCCATTGTCCGTGGTGATATTATACACTTAATATAATTGCTTCATTGCTTTTTGCATGTCAATACAAAAACGCACTCCTCCATTATCGTTCAACACCGGAACTACAGGAACACCAATTTTGAATAACCCACAACAGGATTTATTATGTCTCTTTGCTTAAGCTATTTGATTTTCTTTTTATTAGCTTGAGATTCTAAAGGTATGGAAATCCTCCAGTAAGGTTGTAATTATCCATAAGTAAACTTATCAAGGTTCCTTTGAATATAGGAAATATCCTAATCTCAATTTTATTAAAGCCATTCCAAAGTTTCACCTGAAAGGTTCATCGTGCCATCAAATAATCCTTTTATTTTAATAAGGGTTCGGATGTTTATATAATTACTGAAGCTTATTCATTTTCGAAAAATCACAAGTGGTTTCTGTGATTATGATTTTCAATGTGAAAGACGTACTGGATTTCTTTACTATTTCATATCTTATTACTTACTTGATTAACTTCTTCATCTGATTTTATGCAGCTTATCTTTGTCCTTTGATTATTTTCTCATTCTAAATTCTAATTCTCTTATAAACTTGTCAGCGAAATTGTCTTTCGCAGAACATTTAACATCATGAAGTACGTTTACCATATTCTGTAAATAACAATGTTCTCTGATCGATTTCGGTCCTGGCAGCCTATCTCATTGAGACTGCCCAATTTCGCAGGCGCTGTTATAGAGCACAATATTGCTCTCTTCATTGCTATCACTCTTATATTTCGGTGAGACGACTACTCGACAAGGCCAGTGAGAATTAAGACCAACCGAAGGAGTACCAACGGCTTTACGTGCTCTTCGGGGCACGGGGGTGACACGCTGCAACTTCCCAGCTTCGGGCTTTTACTTCGGCTTACCAAACCGAAAGGCTCAATAACTAAACTAGGCCCGACCCGGGACCCGAACCCAAGACCTCTCGATGTGTGACTCTTGTGTACTTGATTGATTAGCCTTTTACTTATAAAATATATTTTATTGTATCATTATTTTACAACTTTCTATCATTCTTCTTTTCCATTTGATTTTGTGTTGTTTCTTAATTTCTCTAGATGTTTATTAAAGGCTTCTAACGAATTCACTTCCATAATTTCTCCGTCTACTGTTATTTAATCTCCAAGGTATAAGATTGTTTTGCTCACTAATTCCGCCAGGTAACATGTTTATGTTACCTGATCGATAATATTTTCGTCCCGATCTGTAAATTGCCATTTACCGGTTTGTGGCATTAATCTTATTATGAACTCATTCACAAACTCTTCATCGGGTTCTTCTCGGCTCGGCTGAACTCCATCTTGGTGACTTAGTATATGTATCAAGCTTAGACATAGCGTAGATATATCTTGGAATACATTTTGGAGCACATCTACTTCATCCTAAGGGTTGATTTTAGGTCCAGGTATATCTATATATGTGATACGAGTTCAAGTCCGGGTCCCCACCTCCCATATTTTCATGTTCGAATCATATCTACCAGTAATTCCAGTTTTCTTACGATGAATTAAAACATGGTGTGACAAACCCGCAAGTCTGAGAGAACCCAGCAAGATTTCGAAAGGCATGTTAAGTCCGTCAACCCACACTCGGCCAACGCGGCAGACCATGGCCTGTTCCTTCTCGCATTGAAAGGAAGTCCGTGTCCAGTAGTGGGACGTTAAATACATATTGCAGAAAACTTCCTGCATATCTAAGCCGTCTAAATAAAGAAGGCTATGTCTTTTTTTTTCTTTTACATTATTGTCAATTTTGGATGTTTCTAATAATATTAGGAATGCCTTTTTTTCCAGCGCTTCCATTGTGAACCTGGCATAATGAGGCTATCTGGAATGATCAATTGAATGTGTCAGATATTTTTATCTGCTACTTAATATTGCCATCCAATTATAATGGTCACGTGTCAATTTAATGACCGGATATTTCCGCCAACTTTTGTCTCATCATGAATGTACCTATATAATATAATATATTATATACATTCTCTAGTATCAATTTAATAATCAGACATAATCTGCTCATGTTGTTACAAAATTAATAATATTTCATTTTTTATTTCAATTTAATGATCAGATAAACAATTTTATCTGCTTGAATTATTAATAAAATACAGCTATGTCAATTTAATGACCGGATATTTCTGCAAGTTTTGGTTACAAATAAATATGTATATATATACCTGTAATATATATTACATACATTACCTATTATCAATTTAATGATCAGACATAATCTGCTTATATGTTGTTATAAAATAAATCATATACAACAATTCATTTCTTATTTCAATTTAATGATCAGATAAATAATTTTATCTGCTTGAATTATTAATAAAATACCGCTATGTCAATTTAATGACCGGACATTTTCGCTAAGTTTTGTTTCCAACTAAATATGTATATATTACATATACAATACATTACATGCATTCTCTATTATCAATTTAATGATCAGACACAATCTGCTTATGTTGTTATAAAATAAATCTTAAACAACAATTCATATCTTATTTCAATCTAATGATCAGATAAATAATTTTATCTGCTTGAATTATTGATAAAATGTCAATGCTATGTCAATTTAATGACCGGATATTTCCGCTAGATTTTGTTCCGATTAAACCCAAATCTATGTACTATATTACGTACATACTCACTAATATCAATTTAATGATCAGACTTTTAATCTGCTTATGTGCTTAATATTGTAGTAGTACGAACTAAATACTTAGTATTGTTCAATACAATATCAATTTAATGATCAGACTTTTAATCTGCTTATGTGCTTAATATTGTAGTAGTACGAACTAAATACTTAGTATTGTTCAATATCAACCTTTTGTATACAACAATTCATTCCTTGTGCCAATTGAATGATCAGATATTATAAAATACACCTTGTATCCTATATATCATAATAATTAATAATACATTTTACACACAAAGTTCAGTATCAATTTTATGATCAGACTTTTAATCTGCTTAATATGTTCTTATATACTTGTATAAACTAAATAGTATTGATCAATACCAATTTTTCGTTACAAAATTTTCATTCATTTATTTTTCAAGTTATTGAACGAATAAATAATTTTGTCTGCTTGAATAACTTATAAAATATGCTTTGTATGCTTCATAATATTATAATTATACATATTATACACATAGTACAGTATCAATCTAATGATCAGATTTTTTATCTGCTTAGGTACGTTCTTATATAGTTGTACAACTAAATAGAATTAATTTTAAGCTTTCATATATAAAAATTCATTTTTTTTTTAAATGATCAGATAATAATTTAATCTGCTTAAATTACTTATAAAGTACTGATTGTATTTTATTTCACTTAGATCATTGATTATATTTTAACCACAATTAAGAATACCAGCGTAATTCCTTACAAAATAAACACACGCTCATATTTTCATAAAAGATGCATATTTAGTCATACCGATTGTTAGTGCGGCAGATATCAATAGCTAGGTACATAAATTCTTTTAAATGTATAGTGCTTACGCACCGATAGTATCACTAGCATGAATCGGTAGGCACTTCCGAATTGCCTACATAGTTTAATAATATTGATTATTCTACTAAATAATTATTTTTTATATTTCATAATTATTTTTTCTTAAAAACAATTTCAATATCACTATTATATCATTATAATGTTTAGTTACAATTAAATACACTAAATCCAAAAGCAGCTTTTTACTAATATAGAATTCTTTATGCTCCGTAGTAGTGTAACGTAATTCGTGTTATGCAGCTTAGAATCATAAGCGGCAGCGTCGATCATGCTGCGCGTAGGCATAGGCTTTTAAATGCAAAATTTAAATATTCATAATGAAAAGATGTTATAACTGCCTTCTGAATCTCTAATTTAGAAGTTTCATAACATCTTAATTCCACTATTATTTCGAAACAAATCATTTGTAAATTGGAACTTTATAATGCGCAAAATAAAGCACAAAATCTGAAAGTTGTAGTGTATTTACAATATTATCACATCTTTGGTTCATTCAAATATAGATCATATTATACAATATTCAAACTAGAGCTACTACTATATTTTACAAATTAGAGCATATCAAATGTTTATATATTTTTATTTAATCACAAATGAATACATTTTAACAAGTTAAAATTGTTTTAAGGACTTCAAAAGGTGAACAAAGAAGTAAGTAATTTTATGCAACTACCTTCCCTTCTTTTTCATTTTTTTTTAGACTGTTATACTACTTTAATAAGATTTTTCTATTATGTTCTATAACTATAATTGTGAATACTCACATGTTTTGTCCTCGTCGCCATTTGTAGTGTCCTCGTTATTGGTATAGTTTACGGCTCAGCAACACCTCAACACGCACACAACGACCGTCTCGGACGACCGCTAGATTGTGACTGACAGTTGACACTGACGTGTCGTAGGCGCATGAGACAACCAATACATTACAGGCACATAGACACAATATTAGTGTGCAATAGTACATAAGATACTCCTTATGCCAGAAACCTTTCTGGGATAAAGAGATTCCCGTGAGACAGTTTAATTTGGTTGGTTGTCACTGCCTTACCCGAAGTCAATCGACGTCATACAGACTAGTCAGAAGTTAGATTTATCCATAACAAGTTACGCAGAAACACAAAATAAAAAACTTATGTTTGTCCTTAGAAGGAGCTATGGCGATGAGTGCATTCACACTGCATTCGAAACAGGCTAATTGCCCTTGCAATTAACTCTAGAAATATGGACGAACTAATAACGGTTTCAAATCGGTACGACCCTAATCATTGTGAAGCTATCGTGTATTTGTTTAGTTTAATTAGTGGACTTTATGGTGCAATGGTTTTGCAGATATTAGGTATATTTACGTAGCATATTGCGAGTTCGATTTAAAGGGGAAAACTAATGATAACTAAATAATGTGTAAACACTTAGTGGGACTTACAGAAACCTCCAGCCAGACAAACAATATAAAAAAAACTTTTAGATTTAGATAGCCCATTTTTACGGAACCGCGGGAAAGTATGTCCGTAGAAGACGACCCTCTAAATTATACATAAGTGTTGTTGAATTACGTTCTAACATACGAAGCATATTTAGGTATTTGATAGGGATGGAAGTGAAATATAAACCCTTGTAATTTTCCGTTTAAAATAATCGACTAGCGCAAAGTTTTCAATTACTTTGTAACGACACAGGCTGTGAAAGCAAACAAAGTAGTAAGTATCTAAGCTAACTCCATTTTAGATTTAACCCTGCTGCGTTATTTTAAAGTAATAACAAACTCCTGAGTATATTGAATATTAAGTAAATAATATCGTTTTACTTTATTACTTCAATAGCATTTTCCTCGGCTTCGCTCGCATTCTGAGGACCAGAAACGAAATTCTTACATTTTATATATTATTTCACCATGTTATAACATATACATATAGTCTACCTTTAATAAATGGGCTATAAAAAATTACGGCATTGATTTAACCTTTTTTTAATGTAACATATTATATAAACTTGACTTCTCACATAAATTATTTCTTGGACAGTGGACTTTTCTGGAGTATAAAATCTCTGACAAATTGATTACTAAGAAATGGGTTTTTAAAATGAAATAGGTATTCAAATGGTTGATCAGTGAATCACGCGTCGACGAAACGGTACAAGACAACTTCAAACCAAAAAGAAGTATCTTGTGCATACCTGAACATTGAGTAATAATTTTCTACCAATATTATCATTTATTATTAAAAAACATATACTCTATAGTATAATTATTATTATAGTTCAAGTCATGTGAAAAAAATAAGATATCCAGTGTCTAGTGTATATTTTGTAACTTCAATCTAACACCGAAATTTTGTTATTCCACCATAAAAAATAGTAATACTGTGGCTAATAACATTTTAACTTAGTTGAAGGGTGTCTGTTATATTATTATAGTAATTATTAGTAAATAATATGAAAATAATATAGGACTTCAGCTGATATGAAAGTTTAAATAGTAGTTGTTGATGGTTTAGAGATACAAATGGCTAATCAAGTTAGAATTAAGTATATTATAAATCAAGACAAGATATGTGCTCAGCATAGGTGCCTTTTCAGTAACTACAACTATTGATCAAGCAAGGGGGACCAGGCCATAGTCCACCACTCTGGCTTAATGTGGGTTGATGGAGTTCATATGGCTTTCGAAACTTGCTAGGTTCTCATACATGCAGGTTTCGTCATGATGTTTTCCTTCACCATAAGACAAGTGGTAATCATGCTAGAAGAAATGATTCGCACATGAAAATATTAGAGGTGCAAGACATGGATGTGAACCGCACACTATTATGTATAAAAGAAGTATTCAAGTGCATATATCTACAGATATTAGCTGTTACAAAAATATAATATTTAATAAAAATAAATTTTTAATAAAGTAGGATACATTATTCAAATTGTTTTTTTTTTTTGTAAATTAGCACAACTATTTTTAATGATTTAAAAAAAAGTTGCTAATGTAAAACTATAGTAATATAATATAGTTTGTTTGTGATACATAAATAAAGGTCTATTTTAATTATTAAAATTTATATGGTCTGCCATACATTTAAAATATCAATGTGCTTTTCTATTCAAAATATTTTTCAAATGAAATATTATTTATTATACTCTTCTCAATATAATTATGCATATAATAAAAGAAAACATTTTCATATTTTGTAAATGTAGTGTCATACAAGAATATGAAATTTAAGATAACATACAAAGGTAATTGTCTGATAAGCATACAAAGAAGTTCCTTGGGGTCAATCTTCGTGTAAATCACATATTTATCACAAACAAGCACGTAAATACAACTGATTGGAAGACTTACCAAAAATGGCTACAAACATCCAATTCCTATAGACTTCACACTCGGCACTTGGCGGTCTAAATCAAATGGAACGTGAGATTAGTTTTTACGGCAGCAGTTTCCCATATGAATGCACTTTCCAACAGCTTTTACTATCACACGGCCCCTACTATACGCAAGTAGTACAAGCATGAAAAATACTTGATGACTGACGTACGTACTCTACGCACAGGGAGCGGTCGAAATGAAATCACCGGTGTACACAAACCGCAATTAAACATCCAATGCACTCATACGCTTATAATATTGTCACTCAATTCAATCCATTTATTACGATTTTACAGTATACTTAATACTACTCAAAAATTTAATACGCGACAACGAAGCGAAATCTATCGTTGCCACTTGCCCCTCCTCCCTTCACCGTGAAAGTATCATAGACAATATTATTTTTTTATGAGTTAACCACTAAATTGACACCATAGACGACTGTAGCAGCTTACTGATAGAAGAACTAAAATAGTCTATGGTTATCTATTTGACAAATAAACGTCATTTTATTGCTTCTATTTTATTCAAGTAGGTAATAAAAAAGGAGTTTTATTTCATTTTTAGTACAATTATGTAATATTTTAAACGTATTCAAAGTACTATACTAATTATTTATTTATGACTAAAGGACTAAATTTGATTTATCTTATAGTCTTATGTTAGTCGCCATGTTGAATTTTTAATTACATCTAAGAAATTAGAAAAAGCATAGAGTATAGTGTATTTTGTAAAAATGTTTTTCTTGTTATTAAAATATTAAAATGGTTTACACTTTTTATTTGATTCATTAAATAAATTCTGGTACAAACTAATAAAGATATATTTAAAAATGAATAGATAGCATTAATTAAAAAAATCCGTTCGGATACTTTGCAGACATACGAACTAGCTAGTACTACAACTTTGCTTGTCAATTCGTTTTACTCACAAGTTTATTATAAAAATGCTGAATTATCTTACCAAATACATTAAGAAGTATGAAGACTATATAAAAATCATACATATATTTTTTTTCTATTTTCTAATTTGTAGTATTTCAAACTTTAAATCGTATAGTACAATAAAAGATGAAATGAACATTAGCATAGCAAGATCAAATGAATATGTATACGGAAAACAAATTAGTAAATAACAACTAAATCTATAAATTAATCCGTGTTAAAACGATTTTTACTAATAAATTTATGTCTTTTAAACCTTAATTTTTAATCTTTTACAATAATACATAATCCTTAATAATAAATTTATTTATTAAACATACAAAGGTATGTTTAATAAATAAATATAAGTTACTACTAATCTTTACGTTGACAATGAATCAAGATATTGATTTGCTAAGACAAAAAAAATCTTATGTTGGTGCGCGTTATCGAACGAATATCTCACTGTACTCGCACTTTTGTTGTTTTTGTGTAGAAAAGGAAATTTGTGAGTGAGAACTGAGAAGTATCCATCCCATGTGTATTGGTGTACATATACTATGTATGTTGTGTTGTGTGTGCGTGGTGATTTGTGTTATATGCTGATAGAAAGAAATTAATTAAATGAGTGTAATTTAAGGATGAAGTTTACATAAATGTGAAGAATCACCGTGTTTTGTGTTATCGAGTGCTAGAAAATCCGTCAGGAGGCGGTAATCATGTACGTTTATTCGCTATTTGTGGATTCTGGATCTCGTCTCGTCGATGTACCATAAACAAAAATGTCAGCGATCCCGATTTTTTGTTTCTTGCTGCATACCCCTCGTTATACCTTAATTAGATCACACGAATGATATAAATTAATGTTAGACGCTTTCTCTGGAGGTGTCGTCTCATACGTACGGCGTGCCTTAGTATTAATTCGGCCATAATAAACGTGCGTTTAGTGTGCTTCGCGCCTGTCTACACCCGATCTATCTCATTGTTTATGTATGGAGAGTAAACCTGGAATTTTTATTGCGTTTCGTAGTGAAGTAAAGCTCTAATTAAATATCTGGATACGATATGTGTTTGTGACGGCCGGTTAGCTGAGAGGCCGCGGGCGCCGCTAGCGTCTTCGCGACCGCCAAGGTTCTTTAAGATCTCTATTTATATTAATATCTCGATCGCTTGCTGCAGCATAATGACATTCTTGTAATGAAGTGCCGTTCCGTGGATTTGTGGGACATGTGCCAATTATTGCGTTTGTGACGAATAACCCGCGGAGTATTTTGTATTTGTATGTACACAAAATTTTACCAGTGCTGTTTACTAGTGAATATAAATGGTGATCACTAATTGCTCATACAATTTTAACGTTTCCAAGTAAGTTTACATAGAAAAGTGATATTTATTTTTATTATTTGGTCTAGGATACATTTATTACTACCTATATATTGAAAATTAACAACAGTATCTAGAAAAGGCTTCCTATAATTAAAAACACATGATAACCTTCTGTTTATTCTCAATTCAGTAAACACAATAATAAACACAGTATTGTAGTTTAATATATTTAAATTAAAACTTTTAATATACATAGTTTACATTATATTTTATTTTAATTTTAATATAAACAAGGAAATTGACAAGTAGACCAAAATGTTTCACACAAGAAATATTTTGTAACCATTTTAAATTTTCATTATAAAAACAATACATCATAGACAGTTGCTACTTAAGATCACAAGGAGGCAGTTTGCATTATATGCAAACTGCCTCCTTGTGATCTTGATATTTAAACATGTCATTTAGATAGATTCTCTTTACAATAGAGTATTTTGAAGTTGGATAAAACTAATATCAGCTGCCATGTATCCTGTAAATAGTTTAAATATAAATAAAAGTAATTTAATTTTATAAGGATGCATAACAATCCTAGATATTATGTCTAATGAGTGCAAGACATTTAAAAAATAACTGAGAGTTTTGCAAAAATGACTAATAGGAACAAAAAATCAATTATTTTTAGCAACAAAACACATATTTGATATTAAAATATATATAGTTATAATAGTTT
The DNA here is from genome assembly GCA_905231865.2 of Boloria selene. Lineage (NCBI taxonomy): Eukaryota > Metazoa > Arthropoda > Insecta > Lepidoptera > Nymphalidae > Boloria > Boloria selene. Next base: position 4,058,610 of record HG993156.1, read on the forward strand.
TTTTTAAATAATGCTTATTACAATTCAAATTCTAAACAGCTAAAATAGTAATTGTTTAAAAATACATAATGTATAATATAATAATATGCTAAATATGCTATATTATGTAATTAAGTTAGTCCAATTACACATTGCCATTACATAATTTAATATAACTTGTTTAATAAGCAATTTTGAAAATATGTAAATAATCTTTTAAATTTAATTGAGAAAACAGACTTTTATATAGGTATCAACAAATTCACTAATTAGTAATATCATATTCATTGTACTGTAGTAGTGCACTATTATGTCTTTAGTAATAGTTAAAGAATTATTATTTTTAGTTAAAATATGGACGTAAAAACATTAAATTATATAACAAAAAAGATTTAAATATTTGAATTATATTTAGAATGTAAAAATTATATAGGCTAAATTATCATTATAGTGGTCTGATTGGCATTGGTATGATTATGACAAAATCTTTGTAACAGAGATCCCAGAACTCCATTTAAATTTTTATTTAGATGTTTTATTTTTTTATACTATTATTCCATTTTAAAAACAACTAATTTGCCATGCACAGTCAAGTTGGCGAAGGCACGTAGGGGAATGATCAAGGAGAAGGAGAAGGGCGGAGGTGCCCGCCTCAAAGATGAGCCTAATGATCCTGCTGAACCAGGTACATATTAAGTAATTTATTGTAAAATACAACACAACTTTGTTACTCACATCACTTTTTATAAGTTCTTTTAGATATACTGTCCTTGAAATTGTATTACATACAACCTATTATAGAAAGAATTTTTAAAATGGCTTTATAATTGGCAAAGATATTACTGTTTTTATATTTTAAGTTATCTATACATTATAATTATATTCTGAGTTGCATCCATGCTTTAAATAGTTTTTGGACAATCTTTTTGAAATAATAATTGTTAATAGATATGCTGAATCTATAGCTTTTAGAATTCTCTGTCTTTCTGAAAATGCTTCAAAAAAAAAACAACTGAATAGATAATGATAAAATTTGGTATAATCATAGCTGGCTGTTTCCAAATTACAATAAAAATTGTAATATTTTAATTTTATAGCAATCTAATAGAAAAGAAAACATTTTAGGTTGTTGAATGAGCAAATTTTCTAAAAAACTATTCCTATTTTTATTTATTAAAAACTTTAATCAGACTATTATAGAAATTAAAAAAAAATACAAACCAAATTTTATAACTGACTATATCTATATTATCATTTTATTGCTTATTATTTTCAACCATATTTGGCCATTTATACGAACACAATTAAGTTATGTAGTGAAAGTATTTAATTTAAAATTCAGTGATGCATAAACCAGTAATATTTTCATAGAGCAAATTCTGCAACATTGTTAAAAGTTACATACTATACATTAAAAATTATAATATATTTCCTCTAAATTGACCTTGCTACTTATCTAACCATCAACATATAAAAAAAGTTCTTTAATTTACTGACTAAGGTAGTATATACAGAAAGAATTTAAAATTTGAATACTTGTGAGTGTTAAGTAAATTATATTTGTGGCTTTTTGGGTCTTCTGTGTTGTCTTCCTGTATCTTCATTTTTAATATTACAGTATTTATTTGTTAAAATTAGATTTAATTGTCTGAAGCTATAAAAATATTTTAGGGATGCTGAAAAGACAATTGTTGAAAGATTTATATTTTATTTTTGGGCCAGTAAGTTATGTACTAACAAACATACAAACTTTAATTTTTATACTACATATTGTCAGATCGGATAGATGCAGTCCTGTTCAAATTTCAATAAAGACATAGAGAAATCTTATAGATATCTTATAGTTTTAGTTTCTCTTTTATTTTTCCTAATTTTTCTTAATTTATCAGACTACTTCTAATTGTCCCCCTAAAAATTTTATAACATTTTTCAGCTCAGTCGCTTTTAAGTAATGCGTTTCGTCATCATCAGTCCTTATTAACGTCCCACTGCTGGGTACGGGCCTCGCTCAGTATGAGGGGGATCAGGCCATAGTACACCGCGCTGGCCTAGTGCGAGTTGGCGGACTTCACATGTCTTTCGAAAACTTATTAGGTTTTCTCAGACATGCAGGTTTCCTCACGATGTTTTCCTTCACCGTTAGACAAGTGGTAATCATGATATAAATGATTCACACATGAAAATATGAGAGGTGTGAGACCCGGATTCGAACCTGCATCACTCGGATATCTAAGCGACCGCATTACCACTAGGCTACCACTGTAAACTCATCAACCCTCTATAGTCAAATTGTTGTTTGTAAAGATAAAAATCAGTATAATACACCAGGACACGGTTCCCGTCCGCCATCGGCGTCATTGCCGACCCCAGCGGCACTAAAGAAGGAACCAGACGAACCCGCGCACAGAGTTAAGATGGAGCCTCACAGTCAAGGCGGTGAGGACTCTAACGCCGACCTCGGTGTCGACGGCATTAAGACTGAAATTGACGGCCTCATGGATAGTGACGGTGAGTGTTGTTAGTGTATTAGTTATTAAGCTATTTCTAATGACAGGTAGACGGAATGTAGTGACTAAATTATATACTCTAGTCTTGTTAATTTTTATAATAATAAGAATGCATAGGTTTTTAATATCGCTTTTTGAAAAATCTGATCGGATATTATTATAGTTACTAAATAGAAAAACATGAAAGAAAGTTACACCGGCTTCAAGTGCAGGTAAAGCAGTCCTCTTTTGAAATTTTTATATGACTGGACATTAAACCATTGAAAATTTATTACAATTGCCGAAGATAAAATAAAACATACAACTGTATAGAGCAGCTTCTTTTTCAAAGTCGGTAAGGAAAAGCTAAAATCAAATTCGCGATCTCTGTCAACTGCAATAGGCAGCGGTATTTAGAACGTCGCCATTACGGCATACGGCCGCCTGTCGGTTCATAAGTACGTATAATTAATGATTATATACAAAAAATTAAAATAACTAGATATAAAGCTTATAAATATTCCGGTTTTATTATAGTTTTACTTTAACACTGTGTGACCTGTAAACAGTAACAATAATAACCGATCAGGTATATTTACCCGAAGTCATAAATGTATTGTCTTTCCAAGACCAGTGGCGAAAAAAATAATCTTCTTTACACAATTTAGGTATATATTATTCAATATTTAGTACAAGGGTATGTCCATAGTAATAGTAATCGGTCATTTTTTACGTCTCACTGCTGGGTACGTGGACGCCCGTTCAATATGAAGGGATCAGGCCATAGTCCACCGCGCTGGCTAAGTGTGGTTTGGCGGACTTAACAATATGTCTTTCGAAAACTTGCTAGGTTCTCTCAGACATGCAGGTTTCCTCACTATGTTTTCTTTCACCGTAAGGCTAGTGTTAATCATATTAGAAAATGATTCGCACATAAAAATATCAGAGGTGATATTAGAAAATGATTCGCACATAAAATATCAGAGGTGCGAGACACGGATTTGAACCCGCGTCACTCGGTTATTTAAGCGAGCGCGTCAACTGCCCTTGCCCTTGTAACCGGTTGCCATGATACCTACTTACGAAATATTTTCGGAACACTAGTAGTTACTAGTGTTACAAACATCGTACTTAAGTTGAAGAAAATCTTTTATACTAACGTGATTAAAATAAAAACGGAAAAGTCGACAGAAATAAAAACGGGAGAAATATTATTTCCCGTGATCCAATTAACTTCATAGTAAACGTCACATAACGATTTCTGATATAGGTGGTATACCTATTTGATAATCATGATAGCGGTAAATCCCCTACTCATGATAATCGCCATTAGTGATAGATAAAAATGCACTAAAACATAACAATGCATTCTACCTTTATTAATCATTAAACATACTTTCACGCCGCGTCTGTCTATCTGTCTGTATTTTCGCGAACTCAAAAACTACTAAATGGATTTTCAATTTTCATGCGGTTTTCACTAATATATAGTGATTCACAAGAAGAAAGTTTAAGTGTATCAAGGTTTTGTGTTAATTTGCTAAAATAATGAAGAATGATGATGAAGAATGAAGATGATTGTGGAAGATGTCGGAAAAAATAAAGCCGACTTGCTTTATCGACGTGCGCCGCGTTAACTAATAAAGTTATATGAAACAAAGTATTGCAGAATTATTCCTCTTAATAAGATCTTCTTATAAAACTGTAGTAACGCTGTGTGCTACACTTATACATAGGGACGCACACATGTAAAGCGAGGGTAAGTAACTAGTAGTATTATAAAAAGTTACCTATGACCAAAAAGGGAACTGATGACATTTATATCACGATAGTTTAACGTTTTCTTAATTTATTTGAATTTTAAATACACCCTGGAATATTAAAGTCGACATATTTCAGTACGTAACTAATTAATTGCAAACTGGAGCAATTTTAAGTGGATAGAACTCGGAATAAATAAGCAGTATAGGTACTAAAGAGAAGGACTTTGGTACAAGTGACCTATAAGAAGAAGTAGCGTAGGTACTGTCCTTGTAGGTTATTGCATATTGAAAACAATACATGCGATGCCGTATATTATTGAAATAAAATAACGTTTTTATTTTTCAACAATAAATGTGACATTTCAAACTAAATTTATTCGTATTATGACGTAGTTCTTACTTTTTATTAGAAATCATTGTCACAATATTCTATTCGTAGTATGTAACTTATCATCTAATACAGGCAAGGTGGATTTATCAATCGTTATAGAGTAGGTATATACGTAGGTCTACGACTTGTCGGACCTCGATTACGACCATAAGGAAACAGTAATTACAGTAAAAATGTGAACGCCAAGTATGAAATTTTCTCTATGAGTTTGATAAAATGTTTTATATTTATCGTAATAATACATAGTAAACTATACTAATATTATAAAGCTGGAGAGTTGGTTTGTTTCTTTGTTGTTTGTTTGGTTGAACCCGCTAAACTCAGGAACTACTAGTTGGATTTAAAAAAATCTTTTTGTGTCTATTTCCCTACGACTAATAGAAGCGGAGCATTAACGAAAAATGTTAAAAACAGGAAGGGCGGGCGTTAGTTCTGCGAAGTATCTGAAAGAACGCGTGCGAAGCCGCGGGAATTGCTAGTGTTATAATATACGAAAGTAACTATGTCTGTCTGTTACCTTTTAACGCTTAAGCCGCTTTTAAGACCCTGGGAATAACATAAAATAATTTTCATCCCGGAAATCATCCTTTAAGGAGTTGAATATTATAGTATAGGGAAATAATTTCTCTAGTTAAAAGGATATAAAACTCATTATGAAGACGAAAGACTCATAAAAGACGCTTAAACATAAAGACGAATCCGAGCCGAATGGGTAAAAAGGGAGTCGCCAGTAGTATATTATTTGAAAATAGCCTAGGTATTTGAAAACACCTTACAACTATTTATTCCATTTTAGGTGACCCCACAAAATCACCACAGTGCGAACTGGGTGGCCCAGGCTCTCTAAAATCGGAACGGCTTTCATCTGACTCCAATGATATTATTGACCCACAAACTGGACTCAGAGGTTCTACTGGTAATTTACAGGTAGGTGATAAAAACTTGTTGATTATTTATTATGGTTTTCGGTTTTGTATCACGATATAAAACCGTGTCTTACGAATAGCTGTTAAGTTTTAAGTATACTTTCCAATATTTATAGCAATAATGTCCATGACGAATGAAAATGAACGAACCAAAAATAAAACATATTACACATAAATATGTCGGGACATTAATCCACTGAACTATCTAGTAAACTACGAGGCTTGTGTTATGGATATCAAATAGTAGCTACACTTTATTGTACAGTATTGTATATTGCATATATACAACTTTAAATACATATTATAAATATATACAGCCATCACTAGACTAACATTCGTGCTCATCACACAAAATGAATGCACCAGCGGTACTTGAACCCGCGATCGCTGGCACAGCAAGTGGGGTCACTACGAACTGCGCCACACGTGACATTGCCGTTACACAAAACTTAATTTTAAAAGTCCATTTTATACTAAAAAACAACGAAATGAGCGTGTAGAATTCTTGGAAATACCCAGTTGATATAATATAATCTGCGAAGCTACGATTTCTGTACATTAAATATTAAAAAGAAATCGATTCATGATATATGTACTCGTACGAGTCATAGATGCCGATAAAGACAGGCACGGAACATACGCAGTGGCCTTTCAGTTTATTACTTTTAAATCACACGACAATTTATTATAAATGTTAAAGTTTTTGTGTTCGTAACTCTTTCGTGCTGAAACTGTTGAACCGATTTAGATGAAATTTAATTCAAAGATAGATATGACTTGGAGTATCATATTATAGATTGCTAACGATATAAGGAAGCCAGAACAAAGCAAGGGTAAGTTTCTTGTTTCATTGAAATAATTACACACAATAGATGCGGGATGTCGTATGTAGGTGACTTTTTTGATTTTGACTATTTATTTAGAATTTAATTTATTTAACAATGTATTTATTAAATAGAGATGTTTCGCGAAATGACTTAGAATCGTCACAAGTAAAAATTCGATACTTTCTAGTTATAAGGCGCGTTTACGTCAAAAAAGACCTTATTTCTTACTATTTCTAGGATGGCAATCAGAACTGTCGAAACCCAAATGGACCAGAGAACATGGGGTCGTGTCGTATGGGCAACTCCGGGCCCATGGGTCCAGGGGTGTCCATGGGCCCAATGTCCAGCGAAGCGCAGTCTCTACCATCTAATGTCATCAGCAAACAGTCCGGCAGCATGGAGGTAAAATTAACGTTATTATTAATAATAATAGGGTTGAGTTTGGTATTTTTTTAAATATATGAAAAGTATTAGAAGGTTGAGTAAAAGTGTTTTTTAAATATTCAAATGTACCTTTTATTTTAGCTTTTGCTCAAATACGTTATTAATTTTATTTCTACGTGTAAAGTGGTTTTTAAGATTAGGACCTAAATAAAACGCAGGCGATATTTAATGCTCGGAAACTAAATATAAATACAGGCCTCATAATCTATTTGTCAATAAACATTACAGTCCTTTGCATTAACTAATTCGGCAGTCACTTTTCGAGGATCGAGGATATCGAAGTTTTCAATACAACGTATAAAATAGATGTCCATTTCGCAATGAGTCAAATTAAAAGATATTTAAAATATTACTTAAATTAAATATATTAGAAAATATTGTATGTACTTTGTTATTTTTTCTATGAAAAATGTGAAACCTTTTAAATTTAATTAGACATTCCATACGATACCGGGGTCGTAGCAAGTTATTAATATAGCTAAAGGCCCAGTCGCGAGTGGACAGTGACTTTTCGATCGATCATTATCATTTCATCAATACAATTATTGTAACGCTACGCTATACTGTAAATATTTCACATACGACTGACGCATTATTTACGAGTATAAGCAACTCTAGCAAATTGCCTGGACTTTACGTTTACCTATTTTTTGTGAAGTACTATTAAATGAACTTTAATAAAAAAATATTAGTATTTTAAATGACTTCGAAAATGAACTGTAGTCTGTAGGTACTTTTTACTAATTAAATCTTAATTTCTTATGAGGCATATTACGCATTGAACATAAACGTTCAAAAATTCATTTTTCTGCATTAAGAACCTTTTTAGGTGCATTCTACTATTCTACTAATATTGTGAAAGAATGAATGGATGTAAATATTAGTAGGGACGAACCGGAAAAACAACCCATTGCATTCAAAATGTCGGAAACCAAAAATCTAAATAAATCCGCGTCAAAATCCGAAAAGCTAGTTTCATTTACGAGTATAATGTCAAATATTCGCGTAAACCTAAGAAAGTATTATGAGAACCTACCCATTAAATATTAAATATTTATTTATATAGATATTTCAATGCAATACATATGTACTATTTTAACATGAAACTTTAAAAAGCAACACTAACTTGGCTTCAGATTATGCTATTAGTGAATAAATAACGTTATTTTTATTTTAATTCGACTTTTGTATATGACTCAATGAAACGTAAGATAAAAGATAAGATTATATTATACAGTAATAGTTACATTTTATCCTTTTGCATAATATCGGTTATTATTTTTCTTCTCGGCTTTTTGGGTTTTATTCAATTATTTCATCTCGAAAAGGTCTGATGCGGTCCACAATGGGCTCATTAGTAACAATTTGCTTGTAGTTTTGACAAGTTATCACCCTCGGATCAGACATACGTCGAACAAACGAAATGAAGTAATAAACACAGGTTTACAATTGTTTTGTTTTGTAAAAGCGGTGACACACGCGCGTAGGCAATGCATAGGTCCTTTCGATTTCTCGAAAGCTTTGTTGAATTCTTATAAGTAACTAAGTGATCTTAGAACACTTGAGTGTGATGGACCGTGTAAATAAGATAAAAAAGGTATTCGAGTATAGGTTTTAAGCATTGTGTGTTTCAAATTTATTGATATTTAAGAAACAAATACATATATCTATAATAGGACTTAGAGAAAATTCAAAATATCCGATAATATACTAATAATAGGTATAGTGTTAGTGTTTAAGGTTTCAGTTTAATTTTGCCGAAAAAACTAGATTATAGCGGTTTGTTACGATATTTTGTATGTAGTTGCTTTTTTTGTTCTTTTTTAATATCTATATTTTTACTCGGTAATGTAAATGCATATTTAAGTAGTATTAACAGTGATTAATTATAAATCACATTAAGATTGATTGTGACAGCTATCAGCTGTTCGTCAGTTGTATTTTGATGGTACCGATTATTGCATATGGATTATTATTTAATACACGTTACTATATATTTAATTTAAATAAGTAATGGTAATTAAGTATGGATAAGAGTGGGATTTTCAAATAACATACGTATGTATGATAATATGTTAATTAATTATTATCAAAAAAGGATAAGATATGAATTTGGTTGAATATTAAAAAGACTGAGTGACGATTATTAGTGGGAACGGAAGAAGGATATATATGTATATATTTTATAATAGTAGCGTGTCTGTATATTTCTAACTTTATAATACTATGACATCCTTCGTAAACTTGTTTGCATTAGATAGTAAGTTGTTTGAGGGAGGCTATTATAATATATAGATTATATATCTATTCCAAACTGACCATCAAAACACACCCAGGGAAGAACTCGAGTGCGAGCGAAGCGGAGTTGAGTCCCTAGTCCCTAAATATATGTGACATTACTTATAAAGAGTTTGCAAATAATACCTGTCATGTCCAGCAGCAGAGTCAAATCTTCGTGTTCTCAACACTCTTGGCCAATAAAGGCGCGGAGGCGGTCATCTCTGGGCAGCACCACTCCATCATAGCGTATCACTGTGCTCAGCCTGGCACTAAGAAATATTTGGAGGTAAATTTATTGCTTTAGTACTTTGTATTTTTTATTTTCAATGTACGAGTTCGATTTCATTAGAAATATAATTTGTTTATTGTTCATATTTTACTTATAATTTTTTGAACCTGTATGACAATTGGCAGCTTTAATCTATTATAATAGACCACCAAGATTTAATTTTAATTACATATTTTTAATCATTAGGAACTCTAAACTTGTATATATAAATATGTTCACAAATATTTCCCTTCTTTATTACAGAAGCACCCACTGAAGATGGGTCAATTCAACAAACAAAATCCTGCTCAATGGCTGAACAACCTCGCTATGGCTAAAAGTCGCGGAGGTATGCGAGGTGGTCCTAATATGATGGGTGGACCTAACCAAATGGGCCACATGATGGGAGGGCCAATGGGACCTAACATGGGACCCATGGGACACGGAGGCATGGGTCATTTGGGACCGAACATGATGGGCCCCAATCGCATGGGTGGGCCAGGCAATCAGATGATGATGATGAAAGGCGGACCGGGCCAGATGGGGCAAATGGGTCCGGGTATGGGGCCTATGGATGGGTTTCCAGGGGGCACCCCGTCCTGTGGTGTCATGGACGGCCTCGGTGCTGATGGTGAAATGCCCTGGGACACCGTGAGTATTTTATCTACGAATAGTACTATTGATGTTAATAATATTTTTAATTAGGCTGTATGAATAAAATAATTAAAATGGTATTTAATTTTAGAAAAACCCCTCCGTAATGTCAAATGGCATGGCTAACGGTCCGTCACAAATGCCGCCCTGTTCCGAAGCGGGTGGTGACAACAACTCGGGCGATAACAACCTCTCCTGCCAACCCGGACCAAAAGGTGACTGACTAAAATATTGTTTGCCATAACTCATATATGATACTGAAAAAGCCTAGTTGTAATGTATGCAAACTTAACAGTAATGTAGCTTAGAATTGTCTAATGATGACTCTAGACTCGCCAAAATACTTCTACCGACTGTTCTTTATAGTAATGTACTACACATTGATACAATTATATTATATACTCATATATGAATTTTGTACAAATACAAATAAATATTATGTATATACCCTGTTTCAAACAGGGTCGTTTGCCATCAATGTTGGTGTTAAAGAATGTTTTACCATGTTCAGCTCCAGTTTCTTCCGCAGGTGTCAAAATACCTGACGAGAACCTCACGCCGCAGCAGCGAGCGCACCGCGAGGAGCAGCTGGCAACTATACGGAAAATGCAACAGATTCTGTTCCCTGAAAGCGGATCCAATCCCAACCAGGCCAATGATGGCTCTCAACCACCCTCTGACATTAACCCTCCCAACTCAACAGCCAATATGAACATGTCTTACCCACCCATGTCCGCCCATGGACCTATGTCTGGACCTAACGGACCTATGGTATCCATGCCTAGCAGCATGAACAGTGGACCCAACTGTACTATGTCCGGACCAATGGGCCCCAACGGACCCATGGGGCCAGGCCCAATGGGTCCAGGTGGCCCGATGGGTCCAAACGGTCCCATGGGCGGCCCGATGGGTAATATGGGTGGTCCGGGTATGGGTATGGGTGGGCATGGATCAATGGGGCCTAATGGAATGATGGGGCCTAACGGGCCGATGATGCAAGGGATGGGGCCTAATGGGCCGATGGGGCCAATGGGTCCGTGTGGAATGAAAGGAATTAGAGGATCTTGTGGTGGTCCAGATATGAAATCAGGGATGTGTTCAGACATGCATATGGGCAGGGGATGTGGTGGACCGATGGGAGTAAGTATGATTATTAAAAATATTTTATTTTCATTTATTAATTTATTTAGACCCAGCAGCAGCTCCCAGCAAATCCCGGGTCTCGCACTTCTGATATTTTCATGTGCGAATTATTCACAACATGCTTATCAATTGTCTTATGGTGAAGGATTAGCAGGATTATTAGGATTAGAAGGACGTTTTTGGCTAGCCTGGTGGACTATGGCATGATCCCCATCGTATTGAAGACCTAGGCCCGTATCCATCCCTATAAATACATACATTTATTTATTAATATTTGAAATACATAATTTTTAATGACATTGCTTAAGATATTAATCTGTTTTAATTTTTTCAGCGTATGCCTAATCCAATGGGTGGTATGGGCGGGCCTAAACCTTGCATGATGGGTGGACCACACATGGGGCCCAGAATGATGCCAGCGCCAAATATGAATGCTATGAATGGTAAGATTGGAATGTTGGATTACTATTGTTATTTTTTACATTTCTATGAGTTTTTGTTAAATTTCTAATTACATATTGGGATTCTCAATATTACATATTAGGAAATAATTTAATTCTTTTTGAAGTGAAACTTCTTTAGAATCGTTGTGATTTCAAACTCTATGAAACGAAAAAATAAGTCCATAGTACCAGGCGCTAAGAGACGGGGAAGAGTTAGCCTTAGTTAGATATCGCCCACCGCGAGTTAGTGACATTTCTAACTCGTGGGTGTGACCTTCGCGCCATCTCCCTCTGTCGATGAGCTTAGACGGGGTTATTTAGTATAAATATAAACGAGATTTAAGAATTAGTTTGCCAAAGAAGTTTTACTTCTGACATGTGTACTGTGTACACACGCACTTCTATTTTTTTTTGTTTCGAAGGTGGTATAATGATGGAGGGCGGCATGATGGGCATGCACGGCGACTGCGGGCCCGACCACCACATGTCCGTCAACGGGCCCATGTGCGACGAGTACGGACGTGGTAGGAATGTAAGTATTGGGATACACTTATAACTTATGTATGAATGAATGTTCTTGTATATGTATGATGTGTATGTCTGTTTGTTTGCTACATCTGTAACGACTCAACGTTTTTGTCCCTACATATTTAAAATCCAACCAAACAAATCGATTGTCGACAAACGCTCAATAGCTGGAAAGAAACCATCTGTTTAAACTATGGGATAATTAATATACCAATTCCATTAATTTATTAGGTAATAGGCACGCGCTTTAATAAAACAATAAAATTACATAGCATTTAAATTACCATTAATTTACATTTCACTTCTCAATTTTTTCATCTCATCGAGCGAAACAAGTTGATATCATTATTTTGCCTCAACTTTACACAGTTACTTCATGAATATCAATAACTCGGTTCGTACTCGGTTGTAAAATACAAATCTCGGTAAAAATAGGTTTCAGTGAGTAAAATCGTGTAGATGTTTATGTACGTATGTGTGTGTACAGATGGGCCCCGGCGACCCCGGCGGGCTGGGCCCGGGGCTGGGCCCGGGGCTGGCGCACAAGGCGGCGCGCAGCCCCAAGTCTCCGCCCGCCGACATCGACTGGCAGAAGTTACACCACCAGTTCTTTGACGACTCCAAGAATATGGACAGCGAGCTTAGTGAGTTGTGTTTATTTCTTTATTCTAGTGGTTAGCGTGTAAGATTGTGAGGGATTTTGGGTTCGAGTCATGATTCGGCACAAGGACAGCAACAGCCCCATAATCAAAGTTTTACGATTAGGTGTCAAGGAATTTTCGTATTGTTAAACCCGGATTGGTGTTTCTTCAGCTAGGGTTTGATCTGTTTTTTGACCATATACTACATTCTTTATTTTATCATAGTTGGATATAGTTTATATCCTTAATATATATCCTTATATATACCTTGAGTTTATGTTTTTAATAGATATTATAGTGAAAACCGAAAACATCGAGCTGGTGTTTTGTATCATTTGATTCGACCATTTTGTAAAATCATTTAATTTTTATCAACATAACTTTAATTATCACTTATCAACGTACAACTAAATAACGTTAAAATCACAACAGTTTTCTAAAATAAAAATATATTTTTATTTATTTTGCATTGTATTTTAAATACAATTATAAATTTTAATAAAAATATATAATATAAATAATACAATAACAATGAATTGAATATAGGTACACAAGTAAAGTCCCCGTGCTCGGAGCGCGGCGGGTGCCTGCCGCCGCCGCCCTACGGCGCCTCGCCACTGCACCGGTCCGCCTCTGTGCCTATAGGTAATTATATACTACTAGCAAACCCGGACCGCTTCGCTGGGCGTAAGTTAAAATAAATTAAACGGTTTTTATATATATTTTATTAAAATAAAAATACTACTTCTTACTACATTTTGGCCACGCGTTATCCAGAAATAGAAATACACACTGTGATGAATGAAATTTATATTACTAATAAGATCATGAATCTTGTTATTGATATTATCGTTGTTAGATACCACGGAACTTTTTGTCCTTTTGATGTGAAACATCTATATCAAAGCAAAATATTTTATTCAGCATAAAAATTGTTACAATTTCTTATTGAACGTCATGAGTCTACCACCAGTATAACGCGCCGTGGCAGTGGAACTGGCTTAATTTCATGACGTTATTAACACTACCGCCCTCAACTTCCTTGTGTACCCGCGCGTTTACCATGCTTTGTGTGATTTGAATTTTTTTTATCGGTTTCTTTATTTATTTTGAATTTTTAAACCTATGTCTTTCACATCTGATGTCAACTTTTGTTTTTAACGTATATTTTTATGTTTAATCAATAAATACTTGTCCATATCAGCCACGCAGTCGCCGTCCCAGTCGGCGGGCATGCCGATGTCTGCGGAGGCTTCGCGTGCAGGTTCCGCGCTCAGTAGTCCCGCGCACTGCAAGCAGAAGAGCGACGCGCCTGGTGTGTACATAGCTTTATTTTATGATTTGCCTTTAGTATTTTACCTTAGATTATCATTTTTTTTAATTTATTATATCATATTATCATCCTTTTTATATTGGCTATGGATTTGCTTTGATAGAAATGATACTTACGTTCCAATAACTTGTACATGATGAGATGTTTGCCACAAGCATACGTATTTTTCCTAATGTCAGATTTACTTATTATTAGAGAATATTGTAATATTTTATTTAGTATTGTAATAATTTAGTTCCATCTCGTTTCATCTGTTACAAATGTTACCATAGTAGCGCGTAAATATCAGTTCATGAAATCAACAGTATGTAGACAATTCAAGAAATATCTAGGTTAACATCCTACATAGTCAGAAGTCAACACTAATTAAAATATTATTATAAATAAAGGTGCCATGTAACTTGGCTTTAAAAAATTGTAAGATAATTATAAGATACAGAAGGCCGTCAATACAAAAATAAGAATTTTATTAATAGTTAAAATATGATAGATTAAATCGGAATCGATCTCGTATTCAGACAGATATACTTTTAACTTGTAAGTTGTAACTTTCAAGTTTCTACATGTTTTGAAAACTTTTTTTTCACAGTAAAGTAGAAGCCATAGACGTAGAAATGCATGATATTTTATCTGTGTTAGACATTTTCCCAACCAAAATATATTTTTTTATAATAGGTATTATTTAAGTTTGGTTTGAATTGCACTATGATTTTGTTTTTTTTCTGTAGTTGTAATGCGTATTTTTTGTTTCCCCCCTCCCCCGCAAAACGCTTGACCGCTTGAAATCCCGTGTGATGAAATAACGACATTAAAACCGATACTATACAACAATAAAAACGGGATCGAAATTGGCCCAACGTATTGGACGAAACGTTGGCCGTAAAGAAATATTAGAAAAATTGGACGATGGCGTGTTTGTCCGTACACTGCAATGTTTGGCGGCGCAACAGCAGAAAAACCAACAGGGCGGCTCTCATCAGAAGGAACCGAGTTTGATGCCCGTGCCTTCACCGCAACAAATATCATATCTCAACCAGTTCGAAGGTAATTCTTATTGCCGTTGGACGAAATAATTAATTATATTATCTTAAAATATTTCAGTTCACGGCAATTTGTGCTATGTGAAAACGCTTTTTGTGTTACTTTTAAATACAAGTATGGCCAATGTTATATTATAGATAATAAATAGTTTGAGTACATTTTTTGTCTAAAGATATATAATTATTTTTTATAAATAAAAATGTCTTAATTGGCCATATTTTATCAGCAAATATCGATTTTTTTTATTTTATAAAATCGATATTTTCTAGTAATTTACTGTGCAGTGTTTGCAATGTGTGTAACTTATTTTCATTTTGGTGATGGTTGGTGAAAATGTGCTAACATACTTTCATACTCTATGGCTAATTCGTACTATCTCTGTTGTTATTGTTCATTTCAATTTTGACTTTTATGTCGAATACATAAAGTCTATATTTTAATGTATACAGGATTTTCTATAAGTGTAATCGTTTTTTATTAGGTCAAGAGTTAACGATACAGAAACAGCCGAACACCTCGTTGAAAGACAACGGGCCGCCATCGAACAGTGGCGGCCAAACACCACAGTCGAATTCCAATCAAAAATCACCTGCTGGGTAAGAACCCTAAATATTACGTTATATATTTTATTTAACGATTTTAGATTTATAAATAAAACTATCTTTTCGGATTTTGTCGCGGATTTATTATGATTTTTGGTTCCCGACGTTTCGAATGCTTTACAGCAATCATGGTCACGGGAGAGATTTTAGATTTAGCACGAGTGAAGCCGAGAAATCCGCTAGTAAATGTTTACAAAAACTTGACAAATTATATACTAAAACCTTCCTCGAGATATTATACTCTATCCATTAGTGAAAACGGCAAGAAAATCGGTGCAGTAGTTTTACAGTTTATCGCGAACAGACATACAGACGCGGCTTGGCTCGCGCTAAATCTAGTAGTAGATATTATATTTTAGCAAAAACAACTTATTTATGATTTTTTTCCCAGTATGATGCCAGGCACGCCAGAGCCGCACTCGTCGCTATCGGAGCAGCGTTCGGGTCGATTTTCCATGGAGCAGAGTCCCGGGTTCAATAACCCGCAAACACCAACGTCCGCAGCGAATACTAAGTGTGCACAAGGTATGTTAGCCGTTGAAATTATTTTCTATATACATATTATATATTGTTAATTTTTTATACATGATAGTGTTCTTGCAAATGGCTGATAAATCATAGTAGCTGAGATATAATCAGTGTGAAAATTTATTATGTAGGAAGAGAATGGACTATGAATCTTGATGAAGTACTTGCAACAATATAATTTTCTATATCAGGAAAGTTATTATAAACCATATGCATGGGAAATATTATACATATTAATATCTATGTTATAATATTTGATACGTAATTTGCTGTTCTAAAAGAAAATGGCCGCTATGGCCTAAAAGCGATTGCGCGAACTTTATTTAATTAGCTCTTATCAGATTGCCTTTAGAAAGAACATTTACTTGCCAACTTAGTGAGAAGTCACTCCATATTTCATTTTTTTCTAGCTGACCATTTATTTGGCACTAAGGTTTTCTATTTGACATGAACCAAGATGTATGGCAATCAATATATAGTAATACTAGCGACTCGCCCTCGCTTCGCTCGGGCTCTTCCCTAGATTTAGCACAGGCAAAACCGCGGGATCCGCTAGTTATGGATATAAACCTTCCTCTTGAATCACTCTATCTATTAAAAAAAACCGCATCAAAATCCGTTGCGTAGTTTTAAAGATTTAAGCATACATAGGGATATAGGGACAGAGAAAGCGACTTTGTTTTATATTATGTAGTGATAATGAACAAGTCTGTTTGTTGTATTGTTTATTTATCTTTTGCTAAAACTGTGACTTTCTTTTTATAAAACATGTGAGGTACTGAATTTATTTGTAAACAGTTCTTATTTATTAATTACGTCATGTTAATCAAATGTTATCTTTAGTAATAATAATGCATTCATACTTAGATAAAAATTTAGTCGTAAGCGGTGGTTGTAATTTACTTATCTTTTTGTCAATGAATTTCATTATACTGATATTTATCTTGTAATGATTTCAGTATTATAATTCGTAATGGACTGCTATAAAAAATCGTGACATCATTCATTATGTTTTCGACAACGTTATGAGATAATTGTTCTAGCCAGATATAGAAACGTGGTACTGAAAATATCCTTTAGAATGTCATTCAGCAGGATTATTGGAAGAATAACATATACTTCAGGTCTTCATAGTCTTCACACATCATTTTACAGGAACTTCAGCTTTACCAGTATGACGGTTATTTTGAATATTTTGTGTACTAATAAAACACAAAACAATAGGTTTGTAATGTAATATGTAAATAGTTCTAGAATGTCAGTATTGTGGTGGCAGCAAAACTTCCTGTTTTTTTTAAATTTGCTACTTTACATATGTATGGAACATATAATTTAAAATGTGTAGCTATGTAAGTACTTTCATGAAGTACCATGCAGTGCTGATATTAGTGAGCATTATAATGTGATTTTCTCAAACAATGCTTTAATATAATAAAAATGATAGCAATCATTAACAAAGCCAGTAAAATTAATAACAATGTCCAATTTTCATTCCAGATGAAAAGTCCAGGCCGAGTCCTTCATCGAACAGGTCGAGTCAAGACAACGCGTCAAAGACCCCCCAGAGGGATAGCCGCGAGGGGCGGGAGGGGCCCTCCCTCAGCCAGGGGCCCTACGCGCCCTCCTCCACAGCAAAGAGTAGTTGCAGTGTTACCACTAGCTCGCATTCAGATGATACTATGGCATCTAATACAGAGGTAAGAGATAATTGCACTACTATTATAAATATGAAAGTTTGTTGATTCGCATGTGTGTTTGTTAGTCCTTCACGTTGACTGCTGGACAGATTTGGAATTTTAGTACATAGACCAAAAGACCTGAAGTAATAATACATAGGCTATTATTGGGCACCTTAGATCGAACCCGAGAGAAGCAAGAGTAAGTTGCTAGTAAAACACAACAGAAACATAACTTGAATGTTGCAGAAAAAACTTGAAATTTTGTTAAAATGAAGTGTTAGTGTATACCCCAATAATAAAAATGTTTTTATACGTTTGACAGACGACGTTGTCAGGCGGCCCGAACAGCACGAGCCTGCCCGGCCCCTTCCCCGGCCCGTGCAGTATGAACAGGCCGGACAACATCCCCATTAACCCCAACCAGGGCCCTAACGGCCCCATGGGCCCCGCAACATCTTCCTTCGACCCTATCTCCTCGCTGGCGCAGATGTCGCAGCAGCTCACTAACACGGTTGGCGGCGCGCCCCCCATGGGGCCCGGCGGCAACGGCATGGGCCCCTTCGGCTCCGCGCCCCATCACATGCAGCATCACCACCCCTCCATGCACCCACATGGACACCATATGATGATGAATGATCTAGGTACGTGCTTTGTTTTATCTATTTCTGTTACAATATGGCTAACTGATTAGGAGCTTAACATAATTTATTTTTTATTGCTCAACAGGTTGTCATATGGACAATATGGGAGGCCCCGGTATGGGCGGGCCCATGGAAGGAATGATGAGCGGCGGTGACTTCCCGCCGGACATGAATCTAAGCCCTAAAATGGGCGGCGGCCCCATGGGTGGACCGATGGGGCCCATGGGACCCGACGCCTCCATGATGGGCCCGCGCATGGGCGGTGCCGGAAAGATGCCTCCCTTCAACGGTGCCAACGTCCAAGTGAAAGCCAGCGCGCCCAACACGATACAGTACCTGCCGACGCGGCCGCAGATGCCGTGCAACACGGGGCCGCGGGGGCCCCCCAGCCTGGACTTCCTGCAGCGGGTCACGAACCCCATGCAGATGGACGGCGGCAAGGGCGGCGTGCAGTACTTCCCCGGCGCGCGCGGCATGGACATGGACGGCGGCATGCGCGGCGTCATGCGCGCGCCGGGGATGCTGCGCATGCCGCACTACCCCGCCGGCTTCAACTCGCCGCCCAAGATGGCGGGCGACCCCTTCGCGCAAGGTCCCAACCCCATGTGCGGGCCCGGCTTCCGCGGCGTCAAGGGCGGCATGGGCCCCGGCAACGTGCGCATGGGCGCCGCCCAGCCGCTCCCGCCCTCCATGGGCGGCCCCGGGCCCGGCTTCAAGGGGCAAGGCTTCGCGGTGCCATCTACAGCGGACCCCAACTACGCGGCGCAGTTCCACAACTTCCAGCAGCAGCTGTACGCGACGGGCAGCCGCGGCGCGCAGCCGCACCAGGGCTACCCGCCCTACCAGCCGCCCAAGTGATGACGCGCCGCCCTCGCCGCCCGCCCCCGCGCCCGCCCACGCCCCGACACGGCGCCCAGAACGTACTTAATGACCAGTGAAGTTACAGATCAAATATTTTGTTAGTGTCCCCTAGTTAGTCCGTGTATTATTGTGAGAGGTTCGTAAGTTTTGTACCGAGCTACGTCTCTCGACTGAGTACGAGTTTTCGTTTTAGCGGAAGTGCGAGTTTGTACAAAATGTACAAATTTAGACGTTTTAACATATGTAGTTTACATAATTTAAAGTACAGGCTAGGCGTATTTTTGCCTATGGCAATAATAATATAGTTTTTTATTATTTTATTTTTTTACACAGACGCGCCAGAATATCAGTGTATCGGTTCCTTTACTTAGCAATTTTTATATATGATTCCTATGCACACAGATATCTAGTCAATTTTGAAATTAATGCCCGGCCATGTGCCCCGGCGCCCGGGAAGGGCTCGCCCCCCCCCCCATTCCCTCCAACTTCACCCCCGGCTCTCCCCCGCCCGCGGCGGAACTACATATATGTTATGTAACAGTATATTTTTTGTCCATTTTAGTTTTAGATATTTTTTTAGGTAAAATTGGTTTCTATTTAATTATAATATATATCATTATTTGGCTCCACGGCCAGTATAGCTCCAGGAACTTTTGTACTTGTTTATTATAATGAGTACTTTTTTTTCTTTTTGATCTGATAGCAATGTTTTTCTGTCTTCCATACCATTAAACTCAAACGTAATAATATAAGATACAGGTCGTTTGTTTCCAAACTGAAGTAGAAAAAAGCAATAATTTCGAATTAATATTTAAATAAAAGTACTTAAAATCTAATGCCATATTTTTTGCCACGTGATTTTAGTTCGGTGATATTTCGAACTGTCTATTTATTTATATGATGATATCTTTGATAATGCCAATATATTTTCGAATGCTACATCTTTTATAGTACATATAGGGCAAGTAATAACGCTAGGCTAGTTAGCGCATTGTGGACGTCACAGTGGCCTTTTTAATGCCTTTTTTTTACAAAGCAATGAACCCCGAGCACTCGCGGTATAGTTTGCTCACGGAATCAGAGATCCTTAAGAGATTAAGTGTAGATCTGCTCGGACTCGCGACGACACGCAAACGTCCTTCAACGGAGAGCAATAACGTTATGTGTGAATATATTTCTTTTACAAGTAGACGAGTAGGTATAATAGCACAAATTTATTTGTAAGGCAACGCGTGACGTCACGAGTCCCGGACGACTACTATAGGGATGGAAAGATCACAAGATTGTGAAAGCACAACAGTCCAGTAAGAAACACCCGCTAGAAATTAGATAGTCTTAATTTAAATGTAATTATATTCTAAGGTAAAGAATGGTTCTTGTTTTAGGATAAGTGAAGAGCAATGATATAAAATAGTTTGTGTAATATTAAATTAATATAAGAGATGAAATTAAGATGCAAACTATTGGTTGTGATTCTGACACAATTTGTTAAGTTGTTCGTAGATATGTCACAGATAATGTGGGAACTTAACTTACTCGATAAGGCCCTTTTTATTTTTATTTTTTTTTTGTTTTTGGACATTTTTTACTTGTCGTTCTCGTTTGTACATCACTAACAATAATTGTACAGAGTACTTTTGGACTTAATTTAAGGCAATAAATGTATTTATTTTATAACTCGTGATGTAAGAATTTATTCTTAATTATTATAAAAAAATATATAATATGCTTGTATACTCATGTTTCATTTGTATATATTAACCATCTATTTCGTAAATATGATTATTAATTTACGCAGATTGGATTTTCCAGATTTCATTGAGATAAACAATTAATACAAATTATATAATTGTTATCAATTGCAATTTATTAAGTTAATATTTTATCCTTTGTCATTAAGCTTTTTGCTTTGTTTTGATATATCGATTTCAAAATATCTTGACTCTGGTACCAGTAAAACTATCTTTGTAACACTCCTAATTTACTAATTAAATCGGAAATATATAGTCGATGAAGAAATTTTTATTATTATATTTTATTGCTAGGTCTGAATTAAAGTTTACATACTCATTTATATTTGTTGGAAGACACTACAAAAATTTACGCATAATAAACGTTACAGAATTCGTCCGATGTCCAATGTTTCACTTTCCTGACCGATCACTGAAAGAGCGTTCTAATCATTTAAAAAATAAGGATTGGTGGTAGAAGGATGAAAATTTAGGATTACAATACTTTTTGACACCAAATCATAAATAAATTAAAATCTGGTCTGAAAATAAAAAATCTGAAGGGGCCACCGTTTTGGAGGAGATTAATAACTTACACTGTGACACAAGACTTTTATATATTAGATTAACTTTAAAACTAGTAAAAGTAAACTTATTGCAAAACATGGTTTAATAAGTTTAATTAATTTCAAAAAATAACTGGCCCTTCATTTGCTTTAATATCGTGCTTTGAAATAAAGTAACAAAATGTGTGTCAAAAAGAAACCCGTGGGCATACTCGAGTGAGGCAATGATCAACAGCTACAAGTAAAATTTGAATATTTTATTGTTTTGCAAATTACAAATCTTCTGTTCTCAGATAGAACATAATAAAAGTACCTAAAGAAAAAATATATCTAGTCATATATAATGGGACCTAAATGGCTAGAATGCTAGATATTATAATAATGTTCTCCGAGACCGATTCCGGCCAATCTCAATTTTCATTGAGACTAGCCAACTGCACAGGAGATGTAGTGCAGACACAAGTGCACTCTATATTCCTATCACTCTCATACTCCGGTGACACGACTGGTGAGAGTTAAGATGCAGGACCGACGGCTTTACGTGCTCTCCGAGGCACGGGGGTGACACACCGCCAACTTTCCAAATCCGGGGCTGTTAGTTGTTACTGAAAACAGGAGAAAAATCACTTGATTTTCAGCCTTAACAAAACGGGCGGAGCCGCGGGCAATTCTTAGTTTTAGTATCAGTAAGTAATAAAGTGTATGAGATCAGTTTCTAAGGGGGACGGCGCGTACGCAGTCCCCACTACCAAAAATTACGCGTCCGAGTTATCCGCATTAGGGATAATCGCAGAGGTCAACCCAGCCGCAGTGCAATGGGAGGGCCTCGCTCTGGGGGAACCGCCTTCTTGATCACGGTGTCCCCTACGCCAGGTAAGTATGCTCAAGTTGACGCGACCCGCCGGAGTCACTGTTTGCGAGAACATCTTGCCAGCGCGATTCAGAAATCGCTCATAATTGAGCAGCGCCATCTAGTGGAAGATATGTAGAACTACTTGTGAACAATAGTTTACTGAATGAACGTAGACCGAGTATAAATAGACGCCCTATAACCGTACACCTGAGCAAGACAAAAAATATGTACATAGTAATAAAAATCTATAATAAACTACCATAAGCACACATCTGGGGTTGACAGCTTGGTCCAAACTATTTTCCCTGGCCCGTTTTAGATATTCTTTTATATCCCATGAAGATTCTATTTGTATTTTAGAAAGATAAATTTATAGTACAATGCTTATAGTTTTTTTATAAATAAAAAATCTTAGCAAATACTTAGTATTCACAAAAAAGAATATCATTATTTTTTAAATATTTTATTCAAAGAAAATAATAACTGTTACTGTTTTTGAAATTGTTAACACAAAATTTATGAAAATACAAAACTTTTTTATAATTAAATTTAAAATGGTTGTAATAAAAAATATAGTATCGCAACTATGTTATTTCATTTATGTTATGTAACTATCCTGCAAAAAAGCTTCACAAAAGAAACATTATAAATTGTCGTGTTTAGCTTTCCTGTATCACTACTTATCAAAATAAAGTGATTAAATAATTTTAAATGAGGTGGATTGGACTTTACTATTTTTAATATATTAAATTTCATATTTTATATTATACGTTATGATTACATATTAATAAAGTATAGATTGTAATATATAATATATAAGCCCGAATCTAATGAATTTCAAAAATATAATACATACTTCATTTAGAAAGAGAAAGCTATCTCACGTAAAGCAAGATAGCATTTATATATCGATAAACACTTATAGTTCGCGTCACGTAAAAAGAACGCTGGAGGAAAGTGGTGGGGGGTGTGTTTGCGCATGGGTATATTCGCAAACGAAATTACTAAGCCTATTTATTTATTTTATAACTAGCATTTCGCTCGCGATGTATATTGGTTATTGTTAGGTACATTGAAAAATATATTAGATAGAACGTTATTAAATAGAATTCTATTAATTCATAAAATATGTTAAATTCAATGTAGAATATTTAATTTACTTACAAAACTTAAATTAATTCGGTTAATATAAATTTTAACTGCATTATTATCAGACTCTCTCTTCATAAAACAATATACGTCAAAAATATTTTTCTCTATTTTTTATATAAAACCATTTTGTAATTAATAACTTTTATGTGCACGACGGTCTTTTGAACTGACGAACCAATAGCGAGCCGGAAAGCATGCGGCGCGTGCCTCTCCCCCCGCGCCCCTCATCTTACCACCAAATTGGCCTATAAATCGTCTCTGCGCAACTTGACAGCCAGCGTTCTTTTTACATGACGCGAATTATAACTTCATATAGAATTTAAAAGTAGGTACTAAAATACGTAAAGGGTTACCAGCTGAAATATTATCTCTATTTACATAGTGCATTATTTATTAAAATTATAATATTTAATATATTTTCCTTTATGAAATATCCAAATTACATAATTTTGTAAATATTTTCTATAAATACAATTATCGAGTTTTTCATTATTTAAAAATAAAAATATAAATGACTTGTCTATGGAATCACAGAATGGAATCTTGTAAAAGATTAGGCCATTTCATAAAACAAATGTATACTGTATAGTAACTCGCAGAAAATATCTTCGGGACAGTTGTATTTATTTCAGCTTTGCATTTTAAATTAAATTGAATCGTGAACCCCATTGTAGGCCCATTCTAGAGGATTCATCGTCGACTTTAGCGGAAGGGTTAGCAGTCTTGATTCTGCAATAGAAAAAGATTTGCATTGAGAGGAGACGTAAGGTAAACATCGATTTATTTTCTCCAAAAATGGATACGGTCGACGTTTTAATAGAGTAAGGTTTTCTTAATGTAACAAGTTGTGTCTAGAGTGTTTATAATTATTTTTAGTGCATCCTTGTACGAAATGAAAGTTTGACTTATGCCACATATTCTTTTGATTGGCAGCTGGCGGACGTACCTTAGCGTAATAGTAGGTATATAAATTGCTACGTAAACGCTGTAATAGTGTTTTACATTGTTATTTTGATGTTAACATCAGCTATTGAGAAGTTGGATTATTTCCAGACTATCCTAGAAATAGTGAATATTGATATGTTTTTTCCACAGTAAAATGTCAAATTATGAACTTGTCAAAGCTAGGTTGAGTCATTGTTGCAATCACTTTATCTTTTCAAGTTATTGCTAAATACCCATAATCGTAAACATTGTTTACTACTACTGATCCCATAAAAACTATACTGATTATTTTTGTAAAAAAATAACAACATTACCTTTTTTTATAAAAAAGTTGACATTTTTAATGTTTTCTTGTAGAAGTTCTGTATGCCTTATTGTTTAGAAAACTATTGTGATTCATCAGTAAACAAAGTGTCTAACATAAAAACTTAGTTCTCAGGGAATTGAGAGACTGATTTCTATTATTTCTTCATTACACATTTCTATGATGCTATTTTAACTTTAGCAAAACAAGTAAGTATAAGTTCCTTTCACTAAGTGAATTAAATATCTATAAACAGGATTCTTAAGTCTATATTTGGAAATATCCTCTTTCTCAAAAATTGTTTAGAGTATTGCACAAAGTAGTATTATATTTTTTATTTTAAAATACCTGTACAAAAAATGATAACATTTTCAAATTATAAATGACTTTTAATATTAATGGATAGGTAATTAAAGAGCATATTAATTAATCTATAAGTAATTAAAGTAATAGCAAATATAATATAAGTGTTTTACACATTTACATTATTAACTTACTGCTAAAATATTAAATGTCAAACTGAGTGGTAAATATGTATTACAAATAAGTTTTTGCAAAGTTACGTTATGTATGCCAATAGCTTAATACAGTAAAAGATACAAGTAAGTACCTATATTATTGTTGGTTTTTTACACTTAACTCTTTTTTATAATATAGACTTTAACTTATTTAATTAACTTCACGAAGAATGTTTTGATTTGATTTATTGTTGTTCTGAGCAACAATTATTACTTTTTATTTGAATATGATAAATATGTGATTAATATCAAATTACAATATTTATTTTAATTACGAAAACAAAATTGGTAAAACAGTGTGAAGCAAATTGTTTTTTACTGATATTGGATACATAAACACTAACTAATATTAGTTATAATAAGAAGTTGACCCCAAAGCTGCCTTTCTAATGGTACTTGCATAACACTATCAGAGCTTCAAAGATTGCATCCATTAAATAGCATACTTTTGCTGTTAAGAAGATTTATTTATAGACAATATTAGTATATATGAGAAGACCAATAAATACAGAAAATATTATTTTCATTTCAAGATCTTTGGCTGGATATTATTTTTGTCATCTATACATTAGGTAGTAAAACTGTGTTTAAGTGTGAATGTTATGAAAATTTAAGCTGTCACTATTATTATTATATATGATATTCTATTTCTAAACAAGAGTGTTAAAAAGCTTTACCTACTCATCTATTTTAGATTATTTTATTTTTATCACTATATCTTATGAAACAAAATCCTCACCACATTTCTTAAAAACTACTGCACTAATTTTCTTTTCACCAATCAATAGATATAGTTCTCAAGAAAGGTTTTAGTATATAATTTGTCAAGTTTTTTTATATAATAGTGGAACCTGCAGCTTTGCTCAGGCTAAATTTCTAAAGCGAGTGTGAGTCACTAGTCATTATTATAAGAAATGTTTTATATTAAAAGTATTAGCATAATTATAAAGAAGCTAAAACATATACAAAAGTTTCTTAATATATTGTGTTTTGCTTGCAGGTAACAAAAAGGCAGGGTTTGTTTGTATTTACTGGGAAGTACAGAACAATTAGCTCTTAGGGCTAGGATGTCAGTGTTGAATCAGAGCGGAGAAGAGCAGGTAAATCACGAGATGTATAACAAGTAATATTCTATTATAACTTATTTTTATATTTTATTAGTTAATAATATCTAAAATAATCTTATTATTCGTAAAACTTATGATTATTACAAAGATTTTTGAAGGAAATATAGCATATCACTATTGTTTGTTTTCATACTAACTAATTTTGTTCACTAACTTGTATATTGTATATAAGTAAAGTAATGGAAAAGTTGTAGGATTATTTATTTATTGAAGACATGGACAGATGAAGGTGATACATCACAGAATTATAAATTTGAGTTCAATGTTTGCATAATGTATTGAGTGCATGTATAAGAAATGGCTGTCAACTGCTTTACTCCGAACTATATTGTCACAAATGTGACCGATTTAAGATTAAAACTATTTTTTACACTATAACACTAACATCTATGCATAAAACAGAAAAAAATCAAATTTATTAATAATACCTTCATACTTCAATTCATGTCTAATATTTGTGTCTAAGGAAGAAGTCTTTAATTATTTTAGTAAATTATAACACAAAAATATAAAAATTATAAGAATATCACAACAAATAAAAAAGTTATGAAACTTAAAACATGAGCTTGTGTGAATAATTTTGTGACATCACAATTCACACAACCTGAATGACAATACAATAAAATTTAAATTAATTTTTCAGTAAGTTATTGATAGATTCCATACATGTATAATAACTGGTTTGTTTTGATTTATGCTATAATTCTATTGAGGTAAATATAATATAAACATCATGAAACTTCCCCATTACTGATTCACATAATAAGTCCTGTGATAATGTATTTATTTGTTCAATGAATGCCATATATTGCTTAAAGTTTCATTTTACTTATCCCTCTTCTTTGGTTGAAAGTAAGCCTTTACATTGTAATAGCCTTAGCTTTTGAGCCTCATAATTGAGCCTCATGATACACATTTTCTACTTTTATCCTCTTTTTCAGCTTGGACTCTTATACTATATATAGTCCTATATAATCCCTTAGAAAGTCCTAATTCTGGAACAAAAATTATATCTGTATGCCCTTTTTTCCTAAGACCCTTTATTCCAATAAAGTCATATGCAAACTTGTTGATATTTAAGCATTTTTTAACAGTTGTTTTGATTTTGATATCTTGCCAATAAGTTTAAGAGCTCAATATTGGATAAGTATTTTGATATGACATAAAGACACTTCAATTTTATTCAAAAATTAGATCAATAACTTGTATCTATTATTTACTTTATCTTTACTAATATAAAAAATATAGGTCTTGTTAGAGAAAAAATATATAAATTAATGCAGAAAAGGGACTAAAGTAACCTAATTGGAAACATTTTAATATGAAGAAATATTGATAGCTTTGTTGTTGATTAATAAACTTATGTATTTGATAATTATAGGCTAAGATTTCATAAATGTTGGATGAACTTATTTTATAATTATTGGGTTCCAGGTGGAATGTCCCCTGTGTATGGAACCCTTGGAGGTGGACGATCTCCACTTCTACCCGTGCACATGTGGTTATCAAGTAAGTTTTCTTATATATTTTATTACTAGCATTTCCCGCGGCTTTACAGACCGGAAACCAAATTTTTTCTGAGTCGCGCGGTATGATACCTCGCAGAACTAACGCCTGCCCATACCGTTTTTGCAACATTTTTCATTGATGCTCCGCTCCTATTGGTCGTAGTGTGATGCAATATAGCCTATAGCCTTTCTCGATAAACGAACTATCCAACACAAAAATAATTTTTCAAATCGGACCGGGAACTACTCCCGAGATTAGCGCGTTCAACCAACCAAACAAACAAACTCTTCTGCTTTATAATATTAGTATAGATTTACTTACAACCAAACCTTATAACCAAATGCATGATTGTGGGTTTGATGCTGTGTCTAGCTTAAGTTATTGTGATATTGTACATTGGAAATGTATATTATGTAATATTTTGTAAGTTATTAAATTTTTAATTTTTTTCTCACATTAAAAAGAGGTGGCTAGTGGCTACATCATCAATTAATATTTATTTTAATAGAAATATTTAATATTTTAAGTATGTTATTCAATGCAAAAGATAGTAAAGGAAATTTTTGGAGTAAATTTTTCTTGCGAAATAAAGAGTGACATGTGTTTTGAATGCTATCAATTATCATAATCTGATACTGACTACTGTACATAGTAATATATGTATAGAGATTAAGAAAGCATTGTTTTTGTTGACAAATGCGTATGAAATATTTCGTATAAGTTAATTAAATTATAAATTAAGGTAGCTTTAAGCCATGTTTTGTTTAGTGGCTTAAGACCTGTTATATCGAAGGTCGTAGGTTTGACTCTACTGATAGTTAGTTAAGTATAACATGAGATATTAGTTTAGTTTATTTATGTACTATGCCAATGTTAGCTTAAATTTGCATGTTGATTATGTTAATTGAAAGGATTTTTAGTTCAAATGATGGTAATGTATAGTTAAATGGTTTAAAGAGGGTATTTATATAATTGAATAGTTTTAATATGTTGTAATTAAATAATTATTATAATAATTAATAAATAAAATAAATCATTAGAATTTTGATATTTTTGATGCATAATTTTAATGCCATACAGCCCTTTTGAATGTCCCACTAGTAGGCAAGGGCCTCCCTTCAATATAAGGGAGATCACCCCATAGTCCACTACGCTGGTTAAGTCCGAGCGGACTTTACAAGTCATTCGAAAATTTGCTAGGTTTTCTCAAATATTTATTATTACCAACATATTTATTATAATGTTTGTTTCTACACTTAAGCTAATTACTAAGAAAGTATTTATTTACAGATATGCAGATTTTGTTGGAATCGTATTCGGGAGGGAGAGAATGGTTTGTGCCCAGCATGTCGGAAGGCCTACCCGGAGAACCCGGCAGACTTTACTCCTCTCAGTCAAGAGCAGGTATTGTAGAATAACCTTACTAGGTATAATTAACTAACCTTTCCCGCGGCTTCGCGCGCTTTGTAAAAGCTGGAAACCAAATAACTCCCGTTTTTGTAACAATTTTCATTGATCCTCCGCTCCTATTGGCCGTAGGGTGATGTAATTTAGCCTATAACCTTCCTCGATAAACGTACTATCCAACACAAAAAGAATTATTCAAGTCTGACCGGTTGTTGCTGAGATTAGCAGCTTCAACCAAACAAACAAACAAAGAAACTCTTCAGCTTTATAATATTAGTATAGATTTAGCTTCAATTTAATGCTCTTGTTAATAAATTAAAAGCATTTCAGTTGAGCATAGATTACTTTACTAATGTCACATAGATTGGAGAAGTCCTTCCTTCATGTGAAGGAGATTGGTTGGTACAATTAATTTAGAAATCGATATAAGTTTTTTTCTTAATTTCTTAACCAATATATTATCATGTCTTGACCTCAAAAAAAGCATAAATTAATCTATCATACATATTTTTTATTTGTTTTAAATAGCATAATTAACAAAATTAAAAAATACACATAAATATTTTGGCTTATTACTAGCAATTTTTATAGCTTTTGTTAATGACTCATTTTACTTTAATTATCTTTTATATTATGTAAAATAAAAAACTGAGTACATTGGCTTAGAGGCAATTCTGCTAGCAATTAGGTATATATATAAACTTGTTATATATATTTGTCTGTTTTAATAAAATTGTTAAGACTGAGTTGCCGCTAAAAATTAAATTAAAGCTGCGAAATATGTAATTAATTTAAATCTAGCGTCATACTCTCGTTTTGCTCGGGCATGTCCCTATGGACGAATAGTTTAGGTATGTATAGTAGATGTGATCTATAAAAAAATTTTTTTTCGAACCTGGAACTTTTGCGTGCCTCCGCAGAACAACTTACCAAAGTTTCGTTTAAATCGGTTGAATGGTTTAGTATTTACGGAGATTACAATAGACGAGGAATGCTCGAAGTTACTTATGGCCGCAACGTAGAATGAAAAATACCAAAATTTTATCGTAATCGGGTTAATGGCGTAGGTGATACCAACATACAACAAGTTATTTTTATTCATAAAGAAATATTTACGTAAATTTTTTAAAGAAGTTTTTTCTTGATTTCAAAACCTATTATATATAAAAATGAATCCCTATTTGCCTTCGACACGACATCACGCGGGAACGGCTGGACCGATTTCGCCAATTCTTTTTTTCTTGTTTGTTATTGTTAGGAGAAGGAAGGAAAAATATAGAAAATTGCACGGAAAATTAGAAAATTTAAGAATACTTAACCATCATATAAGATAATTTTTAATCTAATAGCGCTTTAGGCAATAAAAACTTTTTTAATGTAACCTTGTGACGTTTGTTATAGGGTTGACAGAAAGGTTTATATGTATAATATACTAGCGGAACCCACGGATTCGCTCGCGCTAGATCTAGGGACGAACCCGAGCTAAGCGAGGGCGAGACGCTAGTATGTTATATAATATAGTAATAATAATAATAATAAACCTTTATTGCTGATAAAGTTAACAATATTTCACACAAATCATGTTGATTAAAGATATTATAAAGATACATGTTAACATTCAACTGCGTGTCTTTGGGACACAAAGGTCTCCTCCAACTCTTTCCACTCTTCTCTAGATAAGGCAGTTCTTTGCCATAATGGACCTGCAGTTTTCCTAATTTCATCCGACCATCGTTTTCTTTGTCTTCCTGTTTTTCTTTTGGTATGAAATCTAGGGGTCCATTGGGATACATCCTTTGTCCATTTTCCACCTTTACTGAGCATGTGGCCTACCCACCTCCATTTCAGGGATTTTATTTTTGATGTGACGTATTCCACTTTTGTTATTTGTCTTATATCCTCAGCCCTTTTGCGATCTCGTTTGGTGATGCCCAGTATGCTTTGTTCCATAGCCCTCTAACAAGTTATGAGTTTTTGGCTTTGTTTTTGTGTTGTTGCCCATGTCTGACACCCATAAGTAAATATATAGATGACTGTAATAAATTTGCAGGTGGCGGCAATAAAGACGGAGAAGAAGGCGCGCGAACAGAAGCGTCGCAACAAGACGCTAGAGTCGCGGCGCGCGCTCGCCAACGTGCGCGTCGTGCAGAACAACCTGGTGTTCGTCGTCGGCCTGCCCGTGCGCCTCGCCGACCCAGAGGTAACACCACCCCCCCCAATCGATGTTCAAATTTTGACCGGCCACGGAGGATTCGCGGCGTATCTCCACCGATTCAACCTAAAAGACAGCCCCTCTTGTGTCTGCGACCCGGAATGCGACGAAACGATATTCCATATCCTACTGGAATGTCCAAGGTTCGGCCAAGAAAGGCTGGAATTAAAAACTAGTCTACAATTGGTACTGGACCAGCCATCTCTACCAACCATAATAGAGAACGAGGCGACCAGATTACCATTCCTCACTTTCGCGAGAAAAGTCGCACAAGTGGCAGCTAAATTGAACGGCTCAACCGCCATACCATCTGCGACTAGACCAACCACAACAACAACCACTTCCACAACTAGGCATACCCAACAAATCACAAACCCAACACAACCACAATCCACACAACCACAATCCACACAAACCACACCAACCTCACACAACACAAACACTACACACATCGTCCCACAAACAACAACATCCTCACAACCCACTCTAAGGCAGCGACTCCGTGCCATCCCAAACACGCTACGGAATCTGATCACGAGGAGAGCTACCCCTGTCACACCTTCACCAACAACTTTACCCACAACCCTCCCTGAGCTACTACTCAAAAAGGGAGAGACTGGAGACAGGGGCATAAGGTTGAAAGGTGTAGCACTCTTCATGAGCTGCGAGCAAGAAAGAGTGGGAATTAGCTTCTGTCGCCCTGAGAGCCCGGACAAAGTGACGGTGTCGCCGGGACTAGCCCTGCTGATAAAAGGGAGCACAACGAAAACGAGCGTAAAGTGCACAAAAATCGACGCACTTACAGTGCAGAGGGGGGAAAACCAGCCCTACCGGATAGTGTGGTTGCAAAACAAAGCAATTGCACTTTTCGAGTGGGGTGGAGACTCCCCTTTCACACTAGCTTGCTCAGCGCTCTCAAGACTCAACGGGCACAGTGATGGCACACCCCCACGAAAGCTTAGCGTGGACGCCATGAGGGTAGGCTCTATTAGAGGAGACGTAGCTGATAGCTACGGCTGCCTGTTGGCCTCATCACATCACGAGGTCATAGTCTATGAAGACAGAGGGGAAGACCTCTCCTTCCTAAGAGGAGAGGCAAAAATAAATCCCCCACCCACAGAGCCACCCCCCATGGGGCCACCGCTGAGTGGGTCTGAACGCCTTCAAAGGCAGATAGAGGCTGAACGTGAAGCCTCCAGCCCAAGGACCTGTCGTGAGGAACAGCCGAGCCGGGATACTGAACTGCAGGTAGTAGATAGAACCATCCGCCAACTGGTCTCCCCAAAACAGCAAACAAACGAGGACAGGCAGGCAGCGGCGATAAGGGAATTCCTTAGAGTTAAACACTCGGTGAAACCCGAGTCGCCACACACCATCCGCACTCGAGCTGATATGGGACAAGTCACACCACCAAAGCTGAAACCAGCACAAAGCCCACAAGACCATGCCATTAACGCATTTGTCGAGTTCCTGGCTATAATCAAAGGGAACCGAAAGGTTAACTTAGCCACCTGCCAGAAGATCATGCAGGCCTATCAGCGAGGAAGCGAAAAGATGCTGGAGGTGGAACTCGACAAAGCTGAAGCGGCTATATACGACAATGACACTTCCCAAGTTATTCAAGGGGAAATGACAGGGTCGTACATGACCGCCTACAATACCACTAAAGGCTTCGTGGGACTGGTCGAAGCAGAGGGGCGTGAACAACAACAACCCCCCAAATTTGAAACATCTCCTGGAGACCCAGTAGTTGTGGTAGCTAGGTGCACGAGGGTAATGCTGGACGACAGAATGCTCGAGAAGGCTAAAACCATATTGAGCGAAGTCGACACCGGCATTACACTCGCAAACTGGAAGCTGCCAAAACTAACGTGGACAAACGGGGTACCCGGATGCGGCAAAACAACTCACATCATCAGTCACTTCGATGAGGACAACGAAGTAGTAGCCACCACTACAGTCGAGGGAGCGAAA
This sequence comes from Boloria selene, assembly GCA_905231865.2. Taxonomy (NCBI): domain Eukaryota; kingdom Metazoa; phylum Arthropoda; class Insecta; order Lepidoptera; family Nymphalidae; genus Boloria; species Boloria selene. The sequence continues at coordinate 4,092,365 of HG993156.1, forward strand.
GACCTAAGGGAGAAGCTCGTGGAACGCTTTGGTGACAAAGCCAAATCCAAGGTGCGTACCATGGCCTCTATACTGGTAAATGGTTTCAAGGAGGGCACTAGTTGCAACCGTCTAACGGTCGACGAAGCCCTCATGAACCATTTCGGAGCCATAGTTATGGCAGCCCGACTGTCTGGCGCAGAAGAAGTGGCACTCATCGGAGATATAAACCAGCTGCCTTATATCGACAGAGAAAATCTGTTCGACCTAAGGTACTGCTGGCCAACACTGGTGACCAACATCACATGTGAGTTGTCCTGTACGCATAGAAACCCGAAAGACGTCGCATACGCCATCAGAGACGTCTATGGTAATATCTACTCCTCCAGTAAAATCATCCACTCCCTGAGCATAGAAAGGTTCACCGACGCGCAAATACCATCTACCAAAGAAGGAACCCTATACTTGGTCCACACCCAGGAGGAAAAGAAGCTCCTGATAGACCAGGGATACGGATCCGGCGAAGGGTCGCGCGTCATGACCATCCACGAGGCACAGGGCCAAACCTACAAAGAGGTCATCATCGTGCGGACGAAGACCAAAAGGCTCCGCATTCACGATAGTGTGTCACATGCTGTCGTCGCTGTGACAAGGCACACCAAGACCTGTGTCTATTACTCTGACGATGGCGACGACGCAATTGGCAAATTTATTCGTCGAGCGGAGGGAGCCTCAGCGAAGACCATCCTAGAGCACAGCCTCAAAATGTCCATTCTTAAACGTGACAAAAAAATCACAGAGGCTGTGCTTGCCCAACTGCGGGATGGGGCGGGGTTCTAGAGTCCTAAAAGTCGACTGAAAAAAAAAAAAAAAAAAAAAGTCAGCGTCGGCCCACGTTACATGATTAGCATGTATCGCTAGTTTTAAGTCCAAAAATGTAAAACGCCAAAAAAAAAAAAAAAAAAATTAAAAAACAAAAGGCACGGGCGCTTAACGCCTGTGGATGACACATTTACTAAAAAAAAAAAAAAAAACACCACCCCCCCTCCCCCCACACCCCCTCCACACACACACACACACATACATACTCACATACATACAGACAACAACCTCCCTCCACACACACACACACACACACACACACACACACACACACACACACACACACACACACACACACGCACACATACATACTCACATACATATAGACAACAACCTCCCCCACACCCCCTCCACACACACACACACACACACACACACACACACACACACACACACACATATACACATACACACATACACATACTCACAAACATACATACTCACATACATACACAGATAAATACACATAATAATAATAATGTTCTCCGACCGATGCCGGCCATGGCGGCCTATCTCATTGAGACTGGCAGACTGTGCAGGAGATAATAAAGTTCACAAGTGTACTTTTTATTCCTATCACTCTCATACTCCGGTGACACAACTGGTGAGAGTTAAGGCGCAGGACCGACGGCTTTACGTGCTCTCCGAGGCATGGGGGTGACACACCGCTAACTTCCCAACTCCGGGCTGTTACTGAGGCTTACTAAACAGAGAGACTCAATAACTAAACTTGGCCCGACCCGGAATTTGTACCCTGGCCAATAATAATGTAAAAATGAATATGTAAGATGATAATGGAAACCTTAATAAGCTCTAAAAAACTTTGTTGTAAAGACATCATGTTTTTTGAAATAACTGTTTAGATATGATGTTTTTATTCTGATTGTATTGTTTGGGAAGAATTGTATTTGGATAATTCTATTTTCAGATTCTCAAACGGCAAGAGTACTTTGGAAAATATGGCAAAATACACAAAGTAGTTATAAACCAAAGTACTGCATACGCAGGGTCACAGGTGAGAACTATGTTATAGAAAATTGAATATTGTAATATGTCTTATTAATATTAATAATATTTCTTTATTAAATAAATCTCAATAAGTAGTAAATATTATTTTTTATTAGTTAAAGAAATTGATATTATATACATCTGTAAACAATCTATACTAATATTATAAAGCTGAAGAGTTTGTTTGGTTGAACGCGCTAATTTCGGGATCTATTGGTCCGATTTGTGTTGGATAGTCCGTTTAACAAGGAAGGCTATAGGCTATATTACATCACGCTACGACCGAAGCGAAGTATCAACGAAAAATGTTGCAAAAACGGGAGAAAAGTATTTCTTTTTCTTTCGCGGGAAAGGCTAGTATATTATAAATGTTTAAATAACTAAACATTGTCTATCCCCAGGGTCCGTCCGCGTCCGCGTACGTGACGTACGTGTCGCCGTCGGACGCTCTACGTGCTATACAGGGCGTGAACAACGTGACGCTGGACGGTCGCGTGCTGAAGGGTTCCCTCGGCACGACCAAGTACTGCGCCAACTTTATGAAGAACCAGCCCTGTCCCAAGCCCGACTGCATGTACTTGCACGAGCTAGGTGAGTGGATGCATTGATATGCTGTAACCATAGACTTAGAATGGACTAAGCGTTTTTTTTGACAGTTGTCAGCTGAAAATGAAAGACAAAATAAATGTGCAGTCCATAGACCTTGAGAATGGACTAAGCAATACCCGTATGAAATTGACCACTCTCTAGAAAAAAAGAAAGCGGTGTTACGTGGACAAATCAAAATTCTAGAAAAAGACAACTAATGGCCGCACGCTCGATTCATCTCTCTTACATTTTCCTGCCATACTGACAAGCACTTCACAGTTAGATAGGGAATACTCAGTCCATTTTCTAAGTGGTTTTTTGAAAATGACGGAAAAGTGAGACATAAATGTGCGGCCAACAAGTCTTCTGTATGAAGTGGAAAACTTTGGTATTCCATAATAGTATTTACTTAAACCAATATTAGAATTGGAATTTTGGAAATTGGAATTAGATAGAATTTTGGAATTTGGAATATTGGAATAAGATGCGTTATAGTTATAGAGATATATCAATTTCATGAGATTATTGCTCAGTCCATACATATGACAAAAACTCACAATCAGCTCAAGTGTCCTCAAAAAACTGCACAATTTGTAATTGAAACAATTTTTTTTTAATTTTTTTTGGCTGACACCAACATAATAGTAACTTCAGTTTTTAACATTTTTTTTAACCTATATAATAGTATATTCTCCATTTCCATATAAACAAACTCGTTATAGGTGATCCGAAGGCGTCGTTCACGAAGGAGGAAATGCACGCGGGCCTGCACCAGGTGTACGAACGGCGCTTGCACACGCAACTACTGCAGCGCGAACGCCCCGACCGCGACCGGGACGACAAGCAAGATGGTAACTATAATACATGAAATAATGATAAACTTGTAACACTTAGTTTTCGCCTAAAAAGTTAATAGATCGTTTATGGGGCAAGGCGTAGGCGTGTGTAACAAAATTCCACAGTTCATATTGAACTTGCCTTTTAGGCAATTTAAATCCAAAATTAAAAGTACGTTGTTGAAAGGGGCTTATTACAGTTCTTGAGGCCTAAGCTCAGCTTTGCATTTGTGTGAGTGATAGCTAATAGCCAATAGCCGCGCATCAAAAACCAGTTAAAACAGGTTTAAACCAATCTTGCAACGTTTATCCGTATCGTCGTGCCTATTCGTACACTGCACTCACACAAATGCAAAGCTGAGCTTATGTCTCAAGAACTGTACACTATACCGAAATACTTAGTAGATGTTAATGTGTGGGGTTAATGTCTGGTTGTCTGGACTCACGTAGGATAAATAGATAAATATTGTAATACAATATTGTTACCAAGTATTTGGTTTGAAAAGAGCAACTGTTGAGTTTCTCTCCGGTTCTTCTTAGCAGAACAGCTTTCCGAGCCGGTGGTAGTTTACTCACAGACTTACAGACTGACATTTAATTGTAATAATGTAAAAATGACCATTCAAAAGAGCTTGTAAAAGTCTATTTGAATAAATAATATTTTGATTTGATTATAGTAATACTAAATATCCCATAATTATTTAAGATGTGAAAATTGGTTATCAAGTATCGTGATAGTTATAAATATGGCGGTTATAGGATTTAAAACTGTTTATAACACCCAATGCAAAGCTGAGCTTACGCCTCAAGAACTGTACTATCGATCTGTTTTTTTAAAAGGCGTAAAATGCTGAGTACTTTATTTTTTAATTTTATTTTATTTAATGAATTTCCAATGCAATGACACTGTTATTAGTGCCGTGGTCAAGGCCAACCTGAAATGATAATATACTAACATATATTTACGATTGTTTATAATAAAGAAAATAATGCGCTAAATATAAGATACAGATAGTAAGGCATTTTTTTATACAACACAAGTAATAAAAAACAAATAAAACTGTTTTTGACTCATTCACCAAGAACCACAATTAACTGCTAGCCTAAAAGCATTTTACATTCCAAAAATTGAAGAGGATTTAGAAATATTTATTATCGCTATAGATCAGAATCTTTTACGTTACAGGTAGTTCTAGTACGAATGGAGAAAATGGCACTAAAGCTAAAGATGGTAAGGCAGCTTTTTTTAATATATGGTATGAAATATTCTTACTTCTATTATTAAATTTTAAATATTTTTTTTACTTTTTATAGGCAATCAATCGAACTTTATACCGACAACAGTGGTCACATCGTCTCAAACAAATGTAGTCAGCACGTCGAAGTAAGTGTCTTATGTATAATATGTATTATAGTTAGGATTTTATCTATTTTTGATTTTTAAGAAAAATGCTTAGTTGCAATATATTACGCGCTAAAGTGGTTATGGTACCTGTTTATGTTGAAACGATCATTTACGACATAATAAAGTTCTTGTTGACCTTCTTATATAAAAGATTAATTAATTATAAATTTAGACCTAATTCTTTGTTATGTGGTTTACTTTAAAAATATACTTTTTTTTAAATAAATGAAACTATATATGTATTTCGGATTTTGTCGTTGATTTATTTCGATTTTTGGGATCCGACGTTTTGAATGCTTTACAGCAATCATGGTCACGGGAGAGATTGACAATCTCCGAAAAAATCCGAAAAGATAGTTACATTTATATTGTTGAATATTCGCGTAAACCTAAGAAAGATATATTTTTTTATAAATTACATAGAAAAAAATCCTTGATATTTAATAGACAATAACTTGAAAGCATATATAACATTATGAATCTTAAATTCCAGATCAAAGAAGGAAACAGTGAATGGTACAAGCAATAATCAAAACGGCAACAGTAATAGTAACGGTAACATTAGCGGTAACGGTAACGGGAACAGTAATAGCAATAGTAACGGCAAAGAAGCGTGGCCGAGCCTTGCGAGCTCGCCGTCCGCTGACAGCCCCATACGGCCTAGTCCTGAACCGCATGCAGGTATATATGTCAATTAAATTTACCATTTAAATTGAAATAAATGTAGTAAAATGCATATGGCAATAAAATAGTCACAGATATGTTGTCTACTGGTAACCAAAACTTGGGGAATCAAGTGTAAAGAGTCCCAATCTCTTAATATTTTTATGTGCAAATCTTTTTTACTACTAATCTGAGATAATCTAGTATGTAATTTTATATGTATTTTTTATTCTACTAGACTGTATTTTTAATTTACTAGAATATAACTTTACTCTAATAATTAAAATGACTAAATAAAAATTACTCTTCCAGTTAAATCACAAGAAAACGGCACATCAGAATCTTCCAGTCCCACACTCCAAACACAACAGTCTCAAACCAAACACAAAGAAAACCACACAGACACAAAGACCAGCAGAAGTAACAAAGACAGCAATCACACAAACGGTATCAGCAAAAAGAGCAAAGAAGGTAAATCCAAACAGAAAAATAGTAACAGCATCACACAGGATCCAGAACCAGATCTTCCAGAGAGCAAATTAGAAGAAAATAGCATCCAAAATTCAGTATTCGAAAACGACTCACAAAGCTATTTATCAAACGAATTGGACGAACTTGAATCAGATAGACACAGTTTGCTTGAAAATCATGACTTATTAGATAATAGCGATCACAGCCTACTAGATGATGATACTCACAATTTATTGAATGATGCCAATAATGAAGTCATGATGATGCAGAGGCACAAAGAAATGTTAGCTGGACTCGTTGATAACCACTTGCTTCCTCAAATGAAGCCAATCAATGGTTACGGGTTGTTAGATAGGGATACATATCTAAGTAATGATAGGCCACTAAGTCATAATCAGGGTCTGATGGACCAGAAGGAGCTGATGCGCAGCCGGAATCTGCTGATGAGACAGAATGAAATGCTCGCAAGGCAACACAATGTTATGGTGGAACCAAAACATTATATGCCCACGCCGAGTATAGGACTTGAGTCTGCTAGTGAATTATTAGGTGAGTTATTATTTATTAAGATTTTAAATCTTTTTTGATATAATTATCAAGATTATAGCATATTCTTGAGTATCCATTAAACTCAGATTGCATGTAAAATGGAGAAGACACAAGGAGTACAATATCAACACTTATTTAGTAAATTAAAGTTGTAAGTTAATATTAAGTTATAAGTTATTAAGTAAAAATATATCTTGATTAAAGTAGGAATAAGGAATATTAATAGGTAAATAATTGCACGAGATTAAGAACACCGAAGGAAAAGATTGCGCGGTTGCTCGCCAATAAGATGGATCTACGGTCGTTAGCCTTAGACCGAAGCGATGAAGGCACTTCATCCGCTTCAGATATGACCTTGGTGCTGACCTACCCCAGAGAGAAAATAATTATTGAATAACAATATTATTATTAGAGTTAATAAAAATTTATTTCGTTCCAGGTGCTAATTTTCATCCAAATCACAATATGCTTCCACCGTTCGGTATGAGAATAGATAATTCTATGGGTTCAAATGCCTTGACAAATATGATGACAAATACAATGACTGTAAATTCATTAAACAACCCCATAACAAATACATTGCCAAACTCAATAGGTTCAAATAGCATGTCTGCAAATTCTATGGGGAATGCCATGGGTAATTCTATGGCTAACACAATGGGAAATTCTATGGTAAACTCAATGGGAAATTCAATGGGAAATTCGATGGGAAGTTCTATGGCAAACTCAATGGGAAGTTCTATGGCAAATTCAATGGGAGGTTCTATGGCAAATTCTATGGGAAGTTCTATGTCAAATTCTATGGCAAATTCTATGGGAAGTTCAATGGCCAACTCAATGGGAAATTCAATGGCGTTTATGCTTCACAATCAACACATGCAACAACAAATGCAAAATCAGATGCAGATGAGAAACGAACTTTCGAATGGTTTCGAATTGCCACAAGCTGTAAGTTGGCTTATATTTTAATAACCTTTTTGTAGTTTTAACGCTGTATAGTATATATATCATGTTTAATAATATTATGATGTTATATATTAAGTATAAAAAATATGTAAGAAAGCATTACACGCAGATATAATATAGTTAGGTAGTGGTAGCCCAGCGGTAACGCACTCGCTTGTATAATCGAGTGATGCGGGTTCAAATCTAGGTCTCGCACCTCTGATATCATGTGTGAATCATATCTATCATGATTACCACTTGTCTTACGGTGAAGGAAAATATCGTGAGGAAACCTGCATGTCTGAGAAAACCTAGCAAGTTTTCGAAAGACATGTGAAGTCCGACTCAGGCCTGATCCCCCTCGTACTGAGAGAGGCCCGTGCCCAGCAGTGGGTACTTTGTACACATGTCAGAAGTAAAACTTTTTTGGCAAACTAATTTTTAAATCTCGTTTATATTTATACTAAATATCTTAGAGGGGGGAAAAGGAAGAAAAATTATTGAAAAGTATTGAAAAAAAGGAAGAGTCGCTTCATGTAAACTGTATATTTAGAAGTACATAAAACGAGAACATCTAATGTGTTCTATCTCATTCTCTCGCCGGCTGAATCCTATACATTTATGTGTTTGTGTCTCTATGGACTTAATTTTTCGTTTCATCGAGTTTGAAATCACAACGATTCTAAAGAAGTTTCACTTCAAAAATGGCTGAAGTAGATAATATAGTTTTAAGTAACCATTCCAGAGCGAGGGTCGGTACCAAGCGGAGACAATGGGCAAGTTCTTCACAGACTTCCACAAGGCGCAGCAGATGCGACTGCTACTAACTCGCGAGGGTCGTCACGACCGCCTCGACCTTCCCCACAACGTGCTCAGTGCTGAACGATTGGAGATGGAGCATAAACAAAGGTATTGTATATATTACTAGCTGACCCGTGCCCACTTCGTTGGGCATAATGTTAATAATTCTTTTTTAGTACTGAGTGTTTAAATAATTTAAATTATTTTATTAATATTAAAAATTAAATTATCTATACTAATATTAAAAAAACTACTTTTTGTAACTTAAATATAAAAGTTAGACATATGCTGTCGTTGACTTTTTTGTAGGCATTTTCAAGCTCCACATCTTTTCTCTAGAACTCAAAAATATATCTTTCATAGTTAAGGCAGCGTTCGTAAGAAACGCTTGCATTCGACCGTTTTTTCTCCGATTCACTTTGCAAAACGGACTACCACGTAAAAGCCTTTTTTTTAGGTTTTTTATAAAACCTATGACACTCAGCAATAACGTGGCTTTCTATTGGTGAAAGAATTTTTAAAATCGGTTCAGTAGATCCCGAGATTACCCCTTACAATTTAACAAACACACAAACTTTACTTCTTTATAATATTAGTATAGATTAGTATAGATATATTATACTAGCAGTTCACGCGACTTCGCAAGCGTTCTAAAGACCGGAAACCAAATTAATCTGTCCAAGTCGTGCGGTATGGTAACTCGCAGAACTAACGCCTTCCCCGTTTTTGAATCATTTTTCATTAACGCTCCACTCCTATTGGTCGTACCGTGATGTATTATAGCCTATAGCTTTCCTCGATAAACGGACTATCCGACACAAAAATAATTTTCAAATTTAAGTTGTAGTTCCTGAGATTAGAGCGTTCAACCAAACAAACAAACTCTTCAGCTTTACAATATTAGTATATATGTATACATTATAATGACGATCCTTTTTTTTTAACGTTGGGAAATGCATCTATGCATACCATCAAGTGGTTAAAAGGCAGTACCTAGCCAGTACTACCTAGTAATACTCAACAAAACCTACCCCAACATAAAGGGGGCGACGCAGATCTATTCGTTGAACCACGATGGCCCCAGCGACGGTCCGGCAGGTTTGCTGAAGCAGACAACACGGTTGGACACAGGACCACGGGTTGCTCCAGCTCTTTTAAAAATATGCTTAATTCTATTTTAAATGAAAGTATATTTTTAGATTTTGTCGTGGTTTTACAAAACATAGAACCTCTGTCCTTTTGGAAGGCGTTTAATAAAACGACAAAAAAACATTTCCATTGAATGTATCAAATCATCCAAATAAATCTATCACATTAACAACAGTTTAAATGTATTCCAGAATGAACAACATGAGGGCAAATGAAGGTATGTGCGCGGGAGGGGCGGGGGGTGCGGGGCGTGCGGCCGGCGATGGGGACGACGACCTCGACTTCGACCCCTTCAAGGAGACGCAGAAAGCCCTAGCCGAGATGATGGAGACCGAAGTCATGCTTAACACCATTTCCAGCGGGTTAGTGTTGATTTTATTATGTACTAGTGATTTATCCTGGCTTCTTTTAGTGTCTCACGTAGGATAAACAGATAAATATTGTAATACAATTTTTTTTTTGGAAAAGAGCAATTGTTGAGTTTTCGCCGGTTCTTCTCAGCAGAACAGCTTACTGAGTCGGTGGTAGTTTATTCAGACTTACAGACTGACATTTAATTTTAATAATGTAAAAATGACGATTCAAAAGAGCTTGTAAAAGGAAAGGCTATTTGAATAAAGAATATTCTGATTTGATTTTATACTAAAACCTTCAAGAACCACTATTGATTGGTGAAAACAGCATGAAAATCAATGCAGTAGTTTTTGTGTTTATCGCGAACAGGCAGACAGACAGACGCGACTGAGGACGTTTTATAAAACGTAGTGATATTAGCAATTATAATAAGTATCTTATAAATTTAAATAGGCTGTCTGTAACACGTATATAACCCCCTGAGACGTCTAATACCTTAGTCTCTCCCGTGACCATGATTGCTGTAAAGCATTCGAAACGTCGGGAACCAAAAATCATAATAAATCCGCGACAAAATCCGAAAAGATAGTTTCATTTAAAATGTCAAGCATTCGCGTAAACCTAAGAAAGTACTATGTATCTTATAACATAATATGTGTAACCCGCAGTGACAACATGGATCGTGTGCGCCGGTCCCGACTGCCGCCGCCCGGATTCTCCCAAATGAACACCTTCGGCATCGGCGTGCCTCGCCATCAGGGACATCACCAAGGTAGTTTGTAATACCACTTTATATGGTCTAAGAGCCGGTGGGAGATCGACCTTCACCGATCTGATAACCAGATGAGACATATTTTTTATCAAATATTTTTGATTAAATTAACTTTAATCGATTTTTTTTTCATCACTTTCATTCTTTTGATAACCAAATAAATTTTATTTCACTGTTAGTTTTTAACACAGAATATGCCTCAGTAGGCTTGCCTACTCATTTTTGTGTATAGCTACCTGGCAAGTCGATGTGAACAGGTAAGTCAATATAGGTGACTCCATCGTTCTGCTAACTTATCGAAAGTTATATCAAATTTTAGATCATTTTATTACAAAATCAGTCATATAGACTTGCCTGCAAAAAATCATACTTAAAGCACTGTTGCCTAGCTAAAAATAGCCATGAGCACTTTCAGATAGGCAAATAATTATAGGCATATTTGTTTATAAATTATATTCGATAAAAAATATGTCTCATCTGGTTATCAGATCGGTGAAGGTCAATCTACCACAGTCTCCTCTACTAATACAACCCCTTCGCGCTAAGTTTCGGTTTCCGTCTCCTCCCTTTACCGCCTATCGTTGATAACGTCATCGCATGCGAAAAAAGAAGAATGATTATGTATATTCTTTGCTTTTTGACATTTCTTAGTTTTTCGCTGTGTTTAAACTATGGGTAAAGGAAAAACTTTAAGAAGTGATGTACGAAATATGGCGGTAAAGGTTATGACTTATTTTGAAAATGAGAAGAAAAAACCGATCTTAATACACAGTTTTTATTATTATAAATAATAAAAAAATTTAAGTAGTTTTATTTTTGCTGATACTACCCCTCGGGTGACGTCATATTGCCAGCGGCAAAAGTTAGTGCGAACGGGTTATACAGATAATTACTTGTATCATCATTAAAATAAGTTAAAACTTTGGAAATACCATTGAAAATAATAATATTTGTTGTTTTGTTGAAGTTAATTTACTGGCATAACATTATTTGGTACTCTCAATGTCTTGTCAGTAAATATAATAAAATACTGAGTTTTATCTGCTTATTTTTTGAAAAAAATCATCCATTTAGTTTTTTTATTATATAAACAGTATTTAAAACGAAAAAATTACAAAACACCACATATTATATTAATTTTTTTAGGTTACAATTCCAACAACGCGATGTTCTCAGATTGGACCCAAATGGACCCAGCCATCATGTCCACATCGGTGACCTTGGGCAAAGCGCCACAGACCGGCCTCAGCCAGCAGCAGCAGGAACTGTTCGCCAGGTTCAACCATCTCCAAGTGCAGCCGAATGGGGTCAAGCTACCCCCCTGGCCTCAACAGAAGCTCCCCTGGCCCCAGCACCCTGCCCCATACAACGGCATCCCCCTGCCCCCAGGCTTCGCCCCCGCCAAGAACAACCAACACCCAGCCGAATGCATCGACGCCAAGTAAACAAACAAACAATCAAACCAACGATACTTTCTATTATATTACTATTTCCGTTGGACGTGATCGATAAATCTTTGTATTAAGAGAGCATATTTTAACAAGAGAAATATGATGAGGAATTTGTAAATTACCTATTTGTTTTATTTAAAAAAATGTTTGATTTATATTTTATTACGATTTCGGTTCGCGTCTTATCATATTTCTTAGATTTCGTTCTGTTAGTTCGTTTCGCGACTGAAGATATATGTATATTCGTTATATATTATATACTTGCAAATGACCCGTAAATAAATGTTACGTCAGATTATTTTTTCTATATTCAAATGAAATGCCAATTGATAGGTTCAGTTTTGTACCATATTGAGCCATTTATCCTCTAAAAAGATCATTAAAAATGAAGTATTATACAGACTCTTTTAATACATACCTACACCGATGTTAATGCCTTGTTTTATGTCGACGATACAAATGAGCAACGATTATATATATATTATATATATAGATTATTATTTTAATATAAAATTTTATTTAGTGTAAATAAAAATAATGATATTGAATTGAAATCTTTTGAATGATGTGTTTATTTTTATTGTGAAAATACATTTGATTGGGTTTTGTATTTAAATTTTCACAAGTGATAGAAAATATAAGTATTACACTCATAAATGTTAAAATGTTCAATTAAAATACATAATGTATTGACATAGATATTATTTTTAATATATATATCCAAAAATATAAAACTGTATTAAAAATACTTATAAATGTATAATAATACCAATTTTCCCAAAAAAAATAAAAAATATTGATTTTTCTCTTATAAATTTTACAGTATAAATTATTTTTATTTTTTATTATGCTAATTGCATTTTTTCTACTTTAACTGAAGCACCATAATAATTTACACCATTTCATCGATATATCCTCGTGGATCAGGGCCATCCCATGGCACCACTTGCCCGTCATGCCACACATACATTCCACCAGTTCCAGGAAACAGTGCAGTTTGCAGAGGGACTCCGGAGGCCTCCTCAGGACTCACGGTACCAGCCCCATGGGTCATGTCCGTCTTCACATAGCCGGGATGTACGCAGTTTACTTTTATACCTGGAATTACTTTTTAGCTATAAAAAGTCACAAAAACTATAATTTATAACTAAAAGTGGTATTACAAGTTGAGATTTATATTAATGAATCATCAGAATTTGTACCTACAGTAGTAAAGATGTTGCGTAACCTACCTACAACACAATGTGTTAAAAATTCAGATTGTCTTTAAGTCTGTTCAATTTATTAAAATTTATTTATCATTATTTATAATTTTTGTGGTTCAAAAACTTCACGTTTATAATTTTATTTCCAGAATTTGGTATTATAGAAATAAAAAATAGATATTTTAAACTTTACGGCCTACAAGATCCCGATTTTACCTTGGCCTAGCATAGGTAGGTCCCTATGAGATTAACTATAGCCAGATAGTTTATCTGTGTACTAAATCTCATCAAAACCCAGTCCAGCCGTTTCAGTTGATTAAAGACGCACATATACATTTTCCAGCCCCGGATCTACGACTTTTTCGAACCGGGGCAAAAGCTTGATAGTGGCGCCCCCTCTCTTCAATGCCAATAATAAGTAGTATTTTTTGTGACCTTTTGTGAAAATAATAATCCTTTAATAAATTTAAACTTTTTTATTATCAAATAACTAGTAACTTTCATTTGTGTGAGAAATATTATATAAAATGTGGCGTCGCTGGCGTTTTGATGATTTCTCTGAGTTTCTTGACATATGTACTATGATCCCTAGTCAATTCGCAAGTCCTTAAGTCGACGCGGGCTGGAGCTATCGAGTACTAGCATGGAAATCAAATACGAAGAAAAACTATCGTTTTTGAAGTGAAGTGATATAAATGCGATAAACACCTACTCACTCACTCATCATGAAATCTCAAAAACCGCTTGACGTATAAAGATGAAAAGGCAGGAAGGTAGTTTATACTTAGTATCGTCCGCTAAGCACGGATTTTGCGAAAGGGCCGGATTAAGGTTCTCGCAAGTTTGTATCTATCTGCTTCATCTTTTGTGCTATAAGCTTTAAATTTAGCTACCTCCCTGCCAGCCTTAATTGTTAGTAAACGTCTGCTAGAAACTGCTAGTTTTGCGACAGGGCTGCATTTAGGAGGTCTAAGGGCTCTCACAAGTTTTATGAGATTTTGTCATTTTTTGAGCTAGTAACTTTAAATTTGGCAGGGAGGTTTAAAGTTAGTAGATGGCCATTTAGAACGGATTTTGCGATTGGGCCGGATTGAGGTGGTTTTAGGGCTAGGGCGATAAAAAAAATTACTTGATCCGTAAAAATACGTTCATAAATCACTTAGTATGAGTTCAAAAACTAACTTGGAGTTTGGAAATAGAAAAGTTGGTTTTTCAATATGTTTGAAAAACCAACTTAAGTATTAAGTTTCGATTAGTTGATAAAAACCTATGAGATTCTAGGAAAAGATACCTTACTCGTTAGATATTTAGAATTCTTGTCTAAGGATTTGGCGCCCCCATGAAACTGCCGCCCGGGGCAGGTGACCCGGTTTGCCCCTCCTTAGATCCGGGGCTGACATTTTCAACAACTACAATAGTTTTTCTATACTATTTTGTGTTATATTTTGTAGGTCTTAATTTTATCAGATAAATGTGATATCCAATAACGAGTCGATCCTTTTCTACATGAAATTAGTCTTGGCGTTTGTTTTTTCATCTTTTGTCTTTTTTTATTAGCAAACTTTTATTAGCTTCACTTGTTAGTTTAAACTCACGATGAAATCAAATGATACAATAAATATAAATAAATATGTTGGGACATTATTACACACAGCGCCATCCGTGGTAAGCTGAGAGGCTTGTGTTACGAAAACCAGATAGTTGATCCCTACATATTATATTAAATACGTTTAAATAGGTACATAAATATTATAAATATAAATAATAATCATCCATGACTGGAGTACAAACACTCGTGCAATTAAAAATGAATGTCACCAGCCGGTCTCGAATTCGTGACCGCTGTCACTGCAAGTTAGGGACTTATCGTCAAAATGGAAGTCAAGTAAAACTTAAACATAATTTTTAAGTATTCTCTTAATAGTTAATTCCAATAAGTTCGTTGAGTTCTTACATTATGATGATGATGATGTCCTCCCGACCGATTCCAGCCACGGCGGGCAATCTCATTTCAAATCAAATCAAAATATTTTATTGAGCATCAAAATTGTTACAATTACTGAACGTCATAAGTTTACTACCAGTTCGGAAAGAAGAAATCTGAGAAGAACTGGAAAGAAACTCAGCGGGATTAGCCATCTGCGCGGGAGATATAGTGCACAAGTGTATGCGCAGACACAAGTGCACTCTATTCCTTATCACTCTCATATTCCGGTGGCACGACCTTACAGTATAAAGAAGTAACAAGCACAATGCGTTGCGAGCTTTCGCAATTATATATACTTGTAGTCTGTTTTATTAATTACATACATACCTCTATCAACCAATCTTCGATTCAATATAAATGTGTAAGCGTTTACGCCATTCTTTGATACCACATAAGGAGAGTCGCCCCACTCTTCCATATTTTTATTAAGCTTCACTGAGTCAATATATTTTTGCATCAAATTATTTAATTCTTCTACAGTCAGGTTTGAATTGCTTATCTCTTTTCTTAATACTTCTGATGGAATCCTAGAAAGATGTCCCGAGGAACTCGAAACATTAACAATAGTTCCATTATCATTTATGTATGGTAATACAGTTTCCGTAAAATCCACTAAGGCAAAAAAATTTACGCGTAAAGTAAGTTCTGCTTGGTAAATTTTCGGTTCTTTTGCGTCCTTTAAGAATAAAACACCAGCATTATTTATCAATATTTGTATCTTCTTATTTTGTGATTGTAGAAAAGAACAGAATTTTACAACACTTTCTTCATCAGTTACGTCGAGTTGATGGTATTTCGGCGTGTATCCCAGTTTTTCTAACTCCAAACAGGCTTCTCTCCCTCGCTTTTCATCTCGTGACGTTAAATATACGGTACCCTCAAATTTTTCACATAGACCTTTGACTATAGCAAAACCTAGGCCTTTATTAGCCCCAGTTACAACCGCGATTCTATCAACCATTATTTATTTTATCTAAACTTGTAATATTTTGTTACTTTAAGTATAATAACTTCTTACTTTTTTGTTACCTAACTGATAACATTGAGACTTGTTTATATGTTTTTATCTTAAAACTTATGTATGCATATGTTATATAATGTTATTATCAAAAGATTAAATTAAAGACTTCATATTTGAACCACTCTATAAGCATAATGGATACTTAATAAGATTTAGACTTTTTTTAGAAATCTTTAAATACTCAATAAATATTCATTTTTCCAGTTATAGACGGGTAAAGTGTATTATGATGTCATCTTAACTAATGTTACATAATTGTAATTCCTTATATTTTTCATGTAAAGCGTTAAATAAAGCTTTATTATAAAGCTGTTAATATAACAAAACGTGATAATTGATAATAATAAGTTATTGAAAATTTAGTAATTACATAATAATTAATAAATAATAATATAGATAAATATAAATCTCTATGGCTAGACTATAAGTGTTGCCAGATAGAAAAATAAAATTGTCACGAATAACTATAATAATAAGTTGGCGACATACATCAACATTCAACAACTACAATCTACATTCAAAGAAGCGTTCATTCATTATTGGACATTGAGTATTGACCATTCGTTTTCATTCACTCCCACATCAGCTGAGCGCGTCGTAGCATTGTTTATTTATTTAGTAAGGTACTTGAACATTCTAGAAAATTGCAAATTACAATGTCGTTTTGGCCAGCAACAAAACCATCGTTCGGGGACGAAGTGGTCTTGCGTTCTATTGATTGGCTGGAAAATTTCCCTTGGAGAAACAACGCGACCGTGAAATGTGACAAAGATAAATATCAAATTTTGTTGCATGCTAAGGATTTTACACCAGAGGAGATTACAGTGAAGACGGTAGATGGGTTTATTGTTGTAGAAGGCAAGCATGAAGAGAAAAAAGATGAAGATGGTTATATTTCTCGACATTTTGTGAGGAGATACAAATTACCAGATGGTTGTGGACCTGAGTCTGTTGAATCAAAGTTGTCTTCCGATGGAATCCTAACTATTACTGCCCCCAGAAAACCGGTTGTGCGTAAAGATACAGTTATACCAGTTTCACATGAAAACATCAAGTCTAAATTATAAACTAGCTAAACAAGTATACAGTGAATTGTTAAAATAAGTTAAAAAGTACTTTGATCCCAAACTTCTTAATTGTAACTGGTGTTTGGACAGTTATTTTTTATTTTATAATGCATTAAAATTTAAAATATTAGATTGGGTAACTTAATTAGGGTTGTGTAATGTGTATATTTTGTGTGAGGGGTAGAGGTAATACATAAAATACCTAAATAAAAAAACAATCTGATTAAGTATAATATAAATATATAAATGAAGAATGTAAATTTAATTAGGTACTTATATGCCAAAGAATAAAAATGACATTCCCAAACTTGTTTTATTTTTATATACCTACATTTATATAATATTAGCATTACATATTTACATTGTTTAGTCCCTTCTAAAACTTATTAATGTCATAATGCTTTAATGATTTGATTTAAAAAAAATATGAATAAAAGTGGTAAAGAACACTAACAAATTATCATAATTCATAAGTAAGGAAATTAGGTTATAAGTTTTCTTATATATAAAAATCTCATGTCACAGTGTTTGTTATCTAACTCCTGCGAAACGGCTTGACCGATTTGATTTTGACTTGAATTTTTTTGTGTATATGTATTTGGTAGCCAGTAGGTCTGAGAATAGGACGAGGGCTATTTTTTATTCCACAATAAAGGTCCGCGCGTACTAGGCTTTTCCTAAAATAATAATACCATTGTAATTAGTACCTAAATAAAATAAGAGAAATTCCTCCAAAATTAAAAGCATGGAACAAATATTCACATCATAATAGGTGTAATCTATACAATATACGGTATACCTACCTACCTAATATTTTTTTGTTTGGGAACGCATCACGTGAAAACTAATGGATTGATTTTGACAATATTTGGTATGATGTATACTACATAACATGTTATGTTATCTTTAGTACGAGGGATATCATATAAGTCATGCTGGCTAAGTACTGGTTGGCGGAGTTCACACGTCAGAAAACTCAGAATGTTTCCCTTAACTGTAAAACGTGATAATATTCTTCCCAAGCGAGCGCGTACTACTGGGCCCAGTAGTACTGGGTTCCACTTAGGCTTGCCAGATGGCCGGGAAATCCGGGATTGTCCCGGAATTTTGCATCTTGTCCCGTGTAATTAGACCATATTGTCGCGGATTCCGAAAACCTACTAGTTTTGTAACAAAATAAACTAACACCGAATAACACGTCACACGGCTAAAACCTTTGAAAATAAAATAAACAAGAAAATTTATTATGATCTCGACCCGACACGCTTGTCCTGAAATTGTCCCGGATTTCATAAGTTTCTATCTGGCAACCCTAGTCCCACTGCCTTATTAGTTGCACTAATAATAATTAATCGTCACTATCATGATTCATGACTACATACCTATTATAAAATAAATTCTTTCGCCGCGTTTGTTTGTCTGTTCGCGAAAAACTCAAAAACTACTGCACCGATTTTCATGCTGTTTCCATCAAAGGATAGTGTGATTCTCAAGGAAGGTTTTAGTAGGTATACAAATTATTATTTATCAAGTTTTCTAATTTGTTTGGCTAAAATGTCAGAAAAGAAAGTCGTTTGGAAGATTTCAACGAAAACACTGCCTAAGCACTTTGACTTTTGAGGTATAACAAAATGATGTATGGTGGAATTGTGTATCTTATATAGGTCTACATAAAAGTCCACGATTGCGTATGTATGTCTCTTATGGATGACGAACTATATCCATTTTAATTGTTTAAAAATGGAAAATTATAAGGAGGTAATTGGAAAGCTACATTTACTCTGAAATACAGGATTAATCCTTATCATTTTAAATAAGTTAGAGGCTTTAAGTATTTCATATACATTATTTTACTCCTTTATACGATATAATTTAAAGGAATATCTAAGGAGTAATCACAAAAAAATTACGGGTTCGAGATAAAATTCAAGCGCCTCGCTTCGCTTGATGCAATCGCCGTCCCTCTCCCCGTACCGTTTTGCCTCCTGCTTAGATAATAAGCTTTAATAAACTGACTTGGTACGAATGGAGACGATGACTGACGACTGTGTTTTCTTTCTGTGGCCGGCTTCTGTGGGTGGATTCGCTCGAGCTAAATCTAGGGACGGACCCGAACGAAGCGAAGGCGAGTCGCTAGTAAGCAAGATTAAAAAAGTTGATTATAAGTGTTAAATACTTATTATTTATTATGTACTTATTATTGTTTCTCTCAAAATGAGGCTTTTTTCCAAAACTGCTTTATATTTGTAGGTAAGTACGATGTACGTATGTGCATGCAAAATTGTAATATATACATAGATAGTTGGTGCTAACTTCGATAAGAGTTAAGTTGTTATCACGTCCTCGACTATCCACGACCTCGAGTTTGATTATGACCTTATACATTCTGTAGTTGGCCCCTTACTGGAGACGACGTATTTCTTCATAAGGCGAGTTTTCAAACCTTTTATAAATTTCTAATAGATAGCAACATTTTATACTCTACTGTAATAATATTTATATATAGTTATAAAAGAAAATAACCGGAATTCATAGGTTATATAATATAATAAAAAAATATATTTATTTGGTCTTGTAAATTGGAAGAAATTGTGTGTTTTAAAAAAACTAGGAGAAGGATACTATCAGTATGTTTTCTAATCGTGATATAACAATATAGATAATGGTCTTGGATAGTAATTGTTGATACGAAGTACAAAAATCTATTTAATATTAAAATCAGTTAGTCAGTCGTACAGTTATCTGTAATTGACTGATTTACGAATTTGAAGTGTTGCGTAACAAGATTAAATTGTTTATTTTTTATACCTACTATATATAACTGCGTTCGTTTGGTCTCCTTGCTAACGAAACACGAAACTAAACTCAAAACTCTCGCGTAAACCTAAGAAAGTGTTATGTAAATTCAAAAATTTTACATACTTGAAAAATTTCAAAATTAGCTTCATTAAATATTAAATTAAGGCGTTATTTTCAGGGTGTATTTGACGTATGTAGTCGTTTCAAGGCCAAAAATTCACAATGACTGCAGTTAAACCAGACACTTTTATAGAATACCTTCTAATCAACTACAGATGGCTTTTCGCTGTCGCCCTGCTGCCGATATCATTCCTGTGGAAAATCTGGTCAACAGTCAGAAACTATGTAGTCTTCAAACTAAATAGCGCATCAAAGGCCCATGAGAGGAAAGTTAGAAATGTTCAGAAACAGGTACGGTACTACTGTTATACTGTCGGTAGTTTTATTAGAATGCGTTTAAATTTTTTTAATAAATATTTAAACAGTTTATTAAAAAAAGCATTTATTAATTACCCCAAAAATAATGGCAAGAATTAACGAAGTTATCCATTTTCTACACTTTTGTGCTTGTTATGTATTTTTTTAAATTATTTTTATTTTATTTTTTGTCTTAACTGTTGACCAGTCTAGAAATTCTTATATATTGATTTATTTTTTTTTATGTAACCCACGATTTTATTATATTGAAATGAATTGTTATTATATAAAAAAATAATGCAGGTGAAGGAATGGCTAGCCGGTGACCGTAAAACGAAGCTCTGCACTGCGCGCCCTACTTGGCAAACCATGTCCTTCCGCCATGGCATCTACAAGAAGACGTTTACTAACATAAGCGTGAACTTGGTGGACATACTTGAAGTCGATACTAACAAAATGGTAAGATAAATAAATTAAAATTTTATATACTTAAAGGCACACGGCCCCTATCATCATTATCTTTGTTATCCATATTCTACAATAATTATTAAAATGTGGGTAGGCGTAAGTTGGCGGACGAAGAGAATAAAACGATACTTCACAAATCACACACAATATAATCACTAATTACAATCCCTTTTACAATCGTTAATTAGGACTTCAAAACTCTTAACAATTCTTAAAGTTCAATTAATAATCACACAGACACTCCACCTCCTCTGTCGAATATAACGAATATAACGACGTATCGCAATTATAATGTAACTGATAGACACACCTGTGATTTACTGGTAATGAATATGTTCGATTTATCATACGAGGGTCTGATCCCTCGCTAGTGGCCTCCAACCTCCCCTTTAGCCACCCTGAGCCTCGCTAAACTTGTAACTAGTCTGATTTAACTGATTTGCGAGTGACTGAACTCACATTCTGAATACTGAATCTATTACTATGAATACTGAATCTATTAATATGAACCGAATCTCTGAATCTCTCATGCATGTTGCCACCTCAGATTATATATCTCTTATTATATAATCTGAGGTTGCCACATGTCTATACTGAATCTCTGAATCTAATTTATGAGCAACAAACGGCTCCCGCGCAACACCACTGAATTATACTGAATCTTTGAATATTCACACATTGGTAAACTGAATTCAATTACTTGGCAAACACGGTGTTGCCCCTGATCTGCCTCGCACGTTTTACCGAAACAAACAGACAGACAAAAAAATTAAAAATAGATTTTTTGATATTAGTACCGTATATATGTTCATATTATGCATTTAGTGAAAAGCTGTTAATTTGAAATTAAAAAAAGACACTTCAATTTTATGTATTTATATGGATAGAATAGATATATAGATATACGAGTAGATATCTATATATTTAAAGTTATATAATATGTGTAGTGCACCGCCAATTTCTCACTTCTGGGCTGTTGTTAAGGCTTACTAAACAGAAAGAATCAATAACTAAACTTGGTCCGACTCAGGACTCGAAACCTGGATGTGTGGCCGTACACGCTAGCCACTACACTACCGCGATAACATATTTATATATTACTTATTTATATACAACATATACCCTAAAACCATATACTTGTAAATTGACAAATTTAAGTAACTTATTATTTTAATTATTTCTTAGACAGTCCGATGCGAGCCTTTAGTCACCATGGGCCAGTTATCTAAGACCTTAGAACCACTTGGCTTAGCGCTAGCGGTGGTCCCCGAACTGGACGCGCTGACAGTGGGCGGCTTGGTGATGGGAACAGGAATAGAGTCGTCTTCTCATATATACGGACTGTTCCAACATATTTGCTTAGAATATGAGCTAGTGTTGGCTGATGGATCTATAGTAAAGTGTAGCGAGGTATGTTGAAATTATTTTTCTTGTTTATTATTATGTACTAGCAAAATCAACTTCGCTGGGCGTAAGGTAAAATAAATTAAACAGTTTTTTATAATTTTCTTATAAAATAAAAGTAGCCTTAGTTACTCCTTATTAACATTAGCTATCTGCGAGTGAAACTCCCATCAAAATCGTTCAGCCGTTTCAGAGATTAGTCGGAAAAAACGTATATAAATTTATATGCATTTAGTGAAAAGCTGTTAATTTAAAATTAAAAACAGACACTTCATTTTTTTATATACGTACTGATCTATTAAAAATACAAACAGAAAACTTTTCTTCAGTGTTCTTTTTGTGATTTGCATAAATTAGTGTTGAAAAACTACTATAAAATACTATAATGTGTAATCTAGTTTTTTTTTTGTAGTTTTTTTAGGCTTTAATTAGAAAGATAGCTAATGTGAATTGGGACTTTAATTATTTCCAAATTACGTCATACAGTCATTCTGTAAGTATGTATTATGTATATAAAAGTATATAATTTGTTTTCCCTTTCAGCAACACAATCCGGATCTTTTCTATGCAGTGCCTTGGTCATATGGAACATTGGGCTTCCTTACTTCAGTGGTTATTAAAGTCGTACCTGCGAAAAAGTAAATATATTTTAATGTAATATCGTCTGTAAATGTTATGTGATTTTATGAAAGACAGTCAAAGATGGTGAAAAGTGCTTATTTTGAATTATATTTTAAAAATATCTACTATATGTCTTTAAAATATCACTACGTATTTATTTATTACAATTAATTTATTACAAAACGAAGTCCTCCGCCGCGTCTGTCTGTAAACTCAAAAACTACAGCACCGATTTTCATATTGTTTTGATTAATATGTAGACTGGTGCTCAAGGAAGGTCTTAGTATATAATTTGTCAAGTTTTTGTATACATTTACTGCCAGTTTCTATAACCTATCTACCGATAGACCGGTAGTTACTTTCATACTATTTTGACACATTAAAAGTTACAACCTGTCAAAATCGTATGAAAGTATCTACCGGTCTATCGGTAGATAGGTTATAGAAACTGGCAGTTAATAGCGAAACCCGCGGCTTCACTCACGCTATAACTGTGTTGCTAGTACATACATATAATAAATTATCAACCTGTTCCGTCTGTAATTGAATCAAGATAGATAGACAAAAATTCTAAAAACTTAGCAATAAATTAAATTAACTTTAAAATATTTAATGTACAGGTTCGTCATAGAATTTTATTATATGTATATAATAATTAGAATTATCTCTCGTTTTGTACATTTTATTGGACGATTTTCTGAAATAATTGGAAGTTTCTTCCTGAAGTCTTAAATAATTATGTATGAAACATTTGCCCACGTAAAGCCGTTGTTTCTGCGACTTAGCTCTCACTGGTTGTGTCGAACAGTAGTCCCACCGGAGTATGAGAATGATAGGAATAGAGAGTGCACTTGTGTTTGCACGTACACTTGTGCACTCTAATATCTCCTACGAAGTTGGCCAGTCTCAATGGGGTTGGCCGCCGTGGCCAGATTCGGTCGCCGAACATTATTATATTTTCCCATCTTTTAAAGCCATAAAATCACTTTTATAGGTACATCCGTCTACAATATCACCCATATACAAATTTATCGGAATTGACTAAAAGATTTCAAGAAGAGTCCACAAAAGATAATCCTCATCAGTTTGTCGAAGCGTTACTGTATACAAAGGACAGTGGGGTTGTCATGGTCGGTGATATGGTGGATACTCTGGGCAGAGACGGCAAAGTGAGTTATTTCTAAATGCTTATATGCTTCAAAATGACTTGATATACTCTTAAAAAAATAAAGTTTTTACAAACTTATAATTAAATTTAATACTTTTCTCGTTGTAAAAAGTATCCTTTATAATGTCCCGGATAACCAACTATTAGAGTACTAAATTCCATCAAAATCTGTTTAATGCTTATATCGCGATTACAGACAGACAAAAATTCTTTAAACTATATATTCGACCTCTGTGTCACTACATTTTATTAAATAAAACCCTCCGACGCATCTGTCTGTCCGCCATTAACTCAAAAACTATTACACCGATTTTCATGACGTTTTCACCAATAGATAGAGTGGTTCTCGAGAAAGGTTTTAGTATATGACTAGCGGAACCCGAAGCTTCGCTTGCGCTGAAACTAGGAACGAACCCGAGCAAAGCGAGGGTGAGTCCCTAGTCGATAATGACGAATATTTATATTAGATTTTTCACAAAATATTTAGTCTACAGTATAAATTCGTTTCATTAAGTTACGTTTATTGAATAAGTTAAGTGTAAGTTGTACTGCTTTTCTATGTTACTTTATTTTTGTTTATTTATCTTCTCAATTTTAGCTTAATTCTATTGGTACGTGGCATTCAGAGTGGTTTTACAAGCAAGTGGAAAAACATTTGAAAAAATTATGTCAAGGAAAAGGCAAAAACACTATAGAATATATTCCGTTAAGAGATTATTATCACAGACATACTCGCAGCTTGTTTTGGGAAATTCAGGTATTTTTATATATTTAAATAGAATCTATTCACCAGTAGGTACCAGAAAAAATGACCCGTTTCCAGACATATAGATAGATAGATAGACAAAAATTCAAAAAACTACAAGTTCAGTCTTTGTACCTGTTCTAAATTATTATTATTCCATTTCTAAACAGTATCGATAATAATAACTATTTCAATAAGTTTTTCAAAAAGACTCGTTTGGCTCAGTTGGTAGTGATCCTGCTTTCTGCGCCAGCGGTCGCGGGTTCGAGTCCCGCTGGGGGCATACATTGATCACGAATGTTTGTTCTCCAGTCGTGGGTGTTTATATTTATAATATGTATGTATTTAAAAGTTATATATGCAGTATATGAAGTATATGAACTATCTGGTATCCGTAACACAAGCATCGTAGCTTACCACGGAACTGGATGGCGCTGTTGTAAGAATGTCCCAATATATTTATTTATTTATTTATATTTATTATTCAATGAACAGATTCGACTAAGTTCGAACTTTATTATATGAATAGATGTTTTTTTCAGGATATCATACCGTTTGGCAATAACGTTATCTTCCGTTACTTATTCGGCTGGATGATGCCTCCAGACGTGTCTCTATTAAAACTAACACAACCTGAGGCGGTCTCGAGGCTGTATGTTAAAGCTCATGTAATTCAGGACATGTTGGTGCCAATTGATACCTTAGAAGAAGCTATAGAGGTTTTTCATCAGGAATTTGAGGTTTGTTTTGTCAAATAATACAAATTTATCAATTTTTTATCGTTTTGAAACTTTGAATCGATCGATTAATCGATTGTATTAAATAATCCGAATAGATATGGTCTGATAATAAAAATTTGTTTTTTTGGTTTGAAGGTATCAGTAATTATGATTTTTAGATATCGATTAGAATGAGAAACTTAATTAGCTTATCTCTACATGGTATAGAATAAGTCGCTTCCCGCTGTCTGTCCCTATGTATGCTTAGATCTTTAAAACTATGCAATTTTTGATGCGGTTTTTTAAATAGATAGAGTGATTGAAGAGGAAAGTTTATATGTATAGCAAAGCCCGCGACTTCGCTCGGGCTAAATCTAGGGAGAAGGGACGAACCCGAGCAAAACGAGTCCCAGTAGATATATGTATATACTACGAATATTTTGATCTGTTCTTATTTTCCGTTGCTACTTTGATAGAGATTTTATTGACAGCATTGATTGATTTTATTGATAAAATAAGTATGTTCTATCATACTTGGCCTATATAAATATTTGCATTATAGGTATACCCCATCTGGTTGTGTCCATTCAAAATATTCAATAGACCTGGACAGTTGCGGATCGATTCCAACAAGTGGCAAATGTTTGTTGACATTGGAGTCTATGGCGTCCCTAAAGCTAAAGGATTTATTGCTGTAAGTCATTTTTACTAATACATATTTGAGTATAACTTTTTTTTTGTTTCTTGAATATGTTTGACATTAATTCTCAATTAAGTTAATATATATTATTATTTATATATTAATATTAATTAATAAATATATGGACATACAGAACTTACATGCTATATCTGTCCATCATGTATCTAATAATGAACGTTTCTAATCAAGCAAAAGTTGAAATGTCAATTACATTCCTTTTATTATCAAATAGATAAAAACGTACGAATTTTAGCAGATTGTATCCGTCCGTGCGTACTAGGTTAATTACCGCGTATTATTTCTTACTGACAGTGGTAGCCCAGCGGTAACGCGCTCGCTTGGATAACCGGGTGATGCGGGTTCAAATCCGGGTCTCGCACCTCTGATATTTTCATGTGCGAATCATTTCTATCATGATTACCGCTTGTCTTACGGTGAAGGAAAACATCGTGAGGAAACCTGCAAGTCTGAGAAAACTTAGCAAGTTTTCGAAAGACGTGTGAAGTTCGCCAACACGCACTAGGCCTGCGCGATGGCCTAATCCCCCTTATACTCAGGGAGACCAGTGCCCAGCAGTGGGACGCTATTGATGATGATGATGTTTTCTTAAATAAAAATATTTTTCTGATTGAGGAAAATATAAATACAGTTTGCATGCTGCATAGAATAATAATTAAAAATAAGACCTATACAAATAAGAAAGATCGAATATAATAATATAATATTTCAGGTACCATCGACACGAAAAATTGAAAAGTTCGTAACTGAAAAGCGTGGTTTTCAAATGCTATACGCGGACACTTATACAACACTTGAAGAGTTCCGGCGGATGTTCGACCACACTCTCTATGATAAACTGCGGAATTCTCTACCATATTGTAAAGAAGCCTTCCCTGAAATTTATGGAAAAGTTAATAAGGACGTTAGAAAATAAAATTTAATATTATTTAATTTTTTCTATTAAAAATAATTCAAGTAAATACTTAATTGGTTACCAAACACCTAGCTGTTGAAGTGGACATGTGACTCAACGCTAGAGATAGTACAATCTCAGTGTCGATACCCTTTTGGTTACACATTTCGTTATCTATTGTCAGCAGTTGATTTGCAAAAGGTCATGGGGCAGCTTGACAAAATTATATTAAAACTAGCAAACCTAGCCTGCTTCGCTGGGCGAAGTTAAAATTAAATAAACAGTTTTTATAATTATCTAATGAGTAGCTTAAGTTACACCTTATAACATTAACTATCTGCAAGTGAAAGTCCTTTCAAAATCGGTCCAGTCATTTCAGAGATTACCCGGAACAAACAGACAGGCAGAATTTTATAAATTGTTTTTTTTTGCTAGTATTGTATTATATACTAGCGACTCGCCCTCGCTTCACTCTGGCTCTTCCCTAGATTTAGCACAGGCAAAGCCGCGGGATCCGCTAGTTATGCATATAAACCTTCCGCTTGAATCACTCTATCTATTATAAAAATCCGTATCAAAATCCGTTGCGTAGTTTTAAAGATTCAAAATCAAATCAAATCAAAATATTCTTTATTCAAATAGACTTTTACAAGCTCTTTTGAATCGTCATTTTTAGATTATTAAAATTAAATGTCAGTCTGTAAGTCTGTGAGTAAACTACCACCGGCTCAGAAAGCTGTTCTGCTGAGAAGAACCGGCGAGAAACTCAACAGTTGCTCTTTTCAAAAATATTTGATTTGATTTAAGCATACATAGGGATATAGGGACAGAAAAAGCGACTTTGTTTCATGCTATGTAGTGAATTATACACTCATATGCATTTAGTGAAAAGCTGTTAATTTGAAATTAATTACAGACACTCCAATTTTATTTATATGTATATAAAATTAATAAATCTCCACGTTGCAATGTACCAGACAGTCCGTACTTTATCAATACTTTTTTATTTATAAAGGCACTGTTCACTGTCGACTAACAATGAAGATATTACCCACAAACAAATAAAACACTAGAATTAAGTTTTGAACTGTTCTGAACTTAGAAAAATATATTTGAATTTGATATGTTTTATACTTTAATAAATAATGTTATTTTAAATAAGCTTTTTATTTTATTTTCTTAACATTTGAGTGCTCACTTTCTTCAATATGTTAAAGGAAAAGTGTAAATATTGTCACCGAGTTAAAAATTCAGAAAGACAATACACGGAGAACATGAAAGTACAAAGTTATTTTTATTACAAGGCTTTATATTACAAGCGTCGCACCCTTGCTTAGTAGTTTTCTATTTTTTGGCTATTATGTTAGCGCAACTCTAATTTCTTTTTATAAAAATAAATTAGTCAAAATTACTCCTTATAACACCAGCTATCTAATGAAAATTTTCTCCAAATGAGTCCAGCTATTTCCAAGATAATGTAAAACAAACAAATTGACAGATAGATAAAAATTTAACGAATATGTTTTTTTAATTATTGAACATACCTAACAAACAAATACGTCAATTTTATCTGTATAGATTATTATTGATTCTTTTAAAATTTTACATGAGTGCCTAGTGTTTTCGTAAATACATAATTATATTGAAAGATAATAGTAGATGACATTAAAACTTGTTTATATAATTTTATCTTGCAAGATTATACTTTGTAAGTAATGTAATTATTTTGTAATTATTATTCAACTTCTAATAATAAGCAAAGAAGTAACGCAAGGCCTCTTAGAACTCTCTGCGTACAAAGGCAAAATGAGAACGAAGGAGGGAATTTTTTATTGTTAAGAATGTTAAAGAGAAATGTTAGGATGTGCATATCACGACGAAAATAATGAAATAATAAATAAAATAACGTCTATTCTCTATATATTTATATCTTATATATATTATCTATATATTTTTTACTTATGTGTTAAAAAATGTTCAGTAGTAGTGAAATATTTAAGCACATATTTTCTTATCAGTGTCAGCCAGTATATAAGTGTATAATCTATGGTGTCAGCTACTCGTTCATTCAACTTAGTTAAGGCGGCGATATATGTAAATTGGACTTTCTTTGTATTTGAATTCTCTGTAATCTTAATAGGAAAAAATTAAAAAAAAATGTATGTTATTCTACAGCATATACAGCATTATCTCTTCCGCTTAAAAAGTTAAAAAAAACAACATAAATATCATAAATAAATATGCTAAGTACCCTCTGTTACAATTTTTCATATCATTTCTCTCGTAAACTATCAAAAACAAGATTTTTTTATTGCGTTCAGCATATTTAATAATACAACACCTAATATGATCTCCGATTATTTTTTCAAATAACTGTTTTATTTATTTTTTATGATTTTTTTACGTAATTCATACACGTAAGCCGCGAGAGAACACCCTCTGTCGCCCAGTAAATCAGTGCGGGACGAGGCGTTGTGCTGAACGGACCTGTGACTGTTTGCTCCGCAACCGCAGAACCAATTTAGAAATTTATTTATTTAATTCGTGAACAGAATTGTCACGAGTCGTGTGCGCTAAATTATGCTCTAAAACATTTGTATTTAAAACTATATTGAAATGAAATAAATAAATGGCGTATTTTGGACCTTATTGACTTGTAAATTTTTTCTTAAAAATTTTAGTATACATATTTGACGACACGCGTGGCGCAGTTTGTAGTGACCCTACTTGCTGCGCCAGCGGTCGCGGGTTCGAGTCCCGCTGGGGGCAGACATTTGTTGTGCACGAATGTTTGTACTCCAGTCATGGATGTTTATATTTATAATATGTATGTATTTAAACTTATATATGTGTATATACCATCCACCATGTATATCAACCATCTAGTATCCGTAACACAAGGCTCGTACCTTACCGTGGAACTAGATAGTGCTGTGTGTAAATGTCCCAACATATTTATTATTTTATTATTAAATATATAGTATCGACTAAGAGAAGTTTCAATTTAGACTTTATTTGTATAGTTATAAGGACTAAGTCTGGAAATCGAACCTGTAACGAAGTTACGTCTACTGAGCCATAGGTAACATAAAATTTAATCTGTTTATCTTTCATGTTGAAGTTATACTTCTTTAGGCGCGTTATGAAAAATTGATGAGAGTGAAATTTTACGATGCGCGAGACACAAAATTCTCACGGGAGAAGTTAGCTAACAGTCAAAAGTTTAGAGGACTTGCAACTATATTCACGATATTTATTTTCAACAATGACATGGGTGTCATTTTCGAGGATTTTCGGGGTGCTAATTGCGAAAATGAGGTCCATTTTCAAATCCAAGATGGCGGACATCCGGTTTTTTTTCAACAATGACATGGGTGTCATTTTCGAGGTTTCTCGAGGTGCTGATTACGAAAATGAGGTCCATTTTCAAATCCAAGATGGCGGACATCCGGTTTTTTTTTCAACAATGACATGGGTGTCATTTTCGAGGTTTCTCGAGGTGCTGATTACGAAAATGAGATCCATTTTCAAATCCAAGATGGCGGACATCCGGTTTTTTTTTCAACAATGACATGGGTGTCATTTTCGAGGTTTCTCGAGGTGCTGATTACGAAAATTAGGTCCATTTTCAAATCCAAGATGGCGGACATCCGGTTTTTTTTCAAAAATGACATGGGTGTCATTTTCGAGGTTTCTCGGGGTGCTGATTACGAAAATGAGGTCCATTTTTAAATCCAAGATGGCGGACATCCGGTTTTTTTTCAACAATTACACGGGTGTCATATTCGAGGTTTTTCGGGGTGCTAATTGCGAAAATGAGATCCATTTTCAAATCCAAGATGGCGGATATCCGGTTTTTTTTTCAACAATAACATGGGTGTCATTTTCGAGGTTTCTCGGGGCGCTGATTACGAAAATGAGGTCCATTTTCAAATCCAAGATGGCGGACATCCGGTTTTTTTTAAACAATTACATGGGTCAGGGTTTCATTTTCGAGGTTTATCGGGGTGCTTATTGCAAAAATGAGTATGTATTATTTAATGATGCCAAGCATCTATTATCAATGAAAACTACCAATAAAGTGTTTTTTACGTTTTAGTGTTATTTTATCAAGACGTTTTTTTAAGTTTTTATTTCACGTTTTAGTGTACATTTGTGCACTATAGTAAATATCCTGCGTAGTTGTGACAATATTTATTTGATCACCGTCACCACTATCTATATTAAAAATAAATGAAATCCATATGACGAAATGAAATCCGCAAAATTGCAGTACTAGTAATTTTTTATATCCTCAGGAGTAATTATCATATTTTAATCGTTACAAATTATATATTTAAATTTTAAAAATAATTATTTTATTTAACCTTCATCATATTAAAAAATGGGATAAAGATTTGGAGCAGGTATCCCTAAACACACACACCATGACAGTTTGACTACAATAAGTACACGAGCTGTACTCACACATATTTTTGTAAAAAACATGCACTGTTTATAGGTATTAATTGTATAAAGTACACGATAGTTAAATCTTTTCTTTTGTTCATGTTTTTTGTAAAACTGGAAATAAAAGGCTTTTTTATTTATTATTATTATTTTTATTTTTATTTAATTTTAAAGTATTATTTTTACTTTAGTTCCTACTGATTTTTTGTAATAAGACAAACCCTCAATTACCCCCTAAATTTCAAATAGCCATAATTTTGTTAATAATTCAGCTCAACCTCACAAACACAAACATCTACAGACTCACAAAAACCTACACCACCACAAAAGGCACCATCTTCCCGGAAGCCACAACATATTTTTATTTTTTCTTTATACCGCTAATAGAACTTAAAATTAATAAAATTTTTATAATAAAGAACTTCGTTCCTATCTGGTGAAACTGAAAGTTGTGAACCTACAAACATTTTTTGTGTATCGATCATCAATTTTAGTATATGTACTGCCGAAGCGAGTACACTTGGACGTTCTACAACATTGTATATATATTCAACGAGTTAGAATATTTCGATAGCGCGATTCAGGACTTAACAGCGTTATATAATATTTTTAAGTTTAACATCAGATATAAAAACAATAAGTATAAAACAACATATTTAATATGACAATATTGTTTGACGACTGAAATAAAATGAATTTTTACAAAATTAAAAACAAAAAGCCAACGTTACGCGGTGTTCCCAGGCCCACCGGTCACCCATCCAAGTACTGACCGCGCCCGACGTTGCTTAACTTCGATGATCGGACGAGAATCGGTGTGTTCAATTATATATATTTACTGTGATTATAAGTGATAAAATTGTATTTACATATTGTACACATAAATTAATAATAGATATAAATAATAATTATTTTAATTATGTAAAAAATATTTTTTTATGATATTTAAATAAACTTTATTTAACTAGATAATGCTTTATAATAAAACTTTCAATGTATTAAATACTCTTTTTTTCTATTATTATTAGTGTCGTTTTTATAATTGCATAAGTTGATAAAAAATGCTATCATTATAACGCCTTATCAATATATTGCCGTTGCGAACACCTTAGAACCATGCCTAACAAAGCAACAGCTGTTAGTTGTTACACTGTGCCGTACTACGCGCGAATTCTAGCGCGCTGGTTGCGCGTAATTATTATCGGGAGGCGCGGGGTTGCGCGGGGAATTTTTACCGGCAACGCCCAATCGAGCAAGGTCAACGGCGTATATCCCCGTCTTAAGACGGGGATATACGCCGTTGACCTTGCTGGCGTATATCCCCGTCTTAAGACGGGGATATACGCCGTTGACCTTGCTCGATTGGGCGTTGCCGGTAAAAATTCCCCGCGCAACCCCGCGCCTCCCGATAATAATTACGCGCAACCAGCGCGCTAGAATTCGCGCGTAGTACGGCACAGTGTAACAACTAACAGCTGTTGCTTTGTTAGGCATGGTTCTAAGGTGTTCGCAACGGCAATATATTGATAAGGCGTTATAATGATAGCATTTTTTATCAACTTATGCAATTATAAAAACGACACTAATAATAATAGAAAAAAAGAGTATTTAATACATTGAAAGTTTTATTATAAAGCATTATCTAGTTAAATAAAGTTTATTTAAATATCATAAAAAAATATTTTTTACATAATTAAAATAATTATTATTTATATCTATTATTAATTTATGTGTACAATATGTAAATACAATTTTATCACTTATAATCACAGTAAATATATATAATTGAACACACCGATTCTCGTCCGATCATCGAAGTTAAGCAACGTCGGGCGCGGTCAGTACTTGGATGGGTGACCGGTGGGCCTGGGAACACCGCGTAACGTTGGCTTTTTGTTTTTAATTTTGTAAAAATTCATTTTATTTCAGTCGTCAAACAATATTGTCATATTAAATATGTTGTTTTATACTTATTGTTTTTATATCTGATGTTAAACTTAAAAATATTATATAACGCTGTTAAGTCCTGAATCGCGCTATCGAAATATTCTAACTCGTTGAATATATATACAATGTTGTAGAACGTCCAAGTGTACTCGCTTCGGCAGTACATATACTAAAATTGATGATCGATACACAAAAAATGTTTGTAGGTTCACAACTTTCAGTTTCACCAGATAGGAACGAAGTTCTTTATTATAAAAATTTTATTAATTTTAAGTTCTATTAGCGGTATAAAGAAAAAATAAAAATATGTTGTGGCTTCCGGGAAGATGGTGCCTTTTGTGGTGGTGTAGGTTTTTGTGAGTCTGTAGATGTTTGTGTTTGTGAGGTTGAGCTGAATTATTAACAAAATTATGGCTATTTGAAATTTAGGGGGTAATTGAGGGTTTGTCTTATTACAAAAAATCAGTAGGAACTAAAGTAAAAATAATACTTTAAAATTAAATAAAAATAAAAATAATAATAATAAATAAAAAAGCCTTTTATTTCCAGTTTTACAAAAAACATGAACAAAAGAAAAGATTTAACTATCGTGTACTTTATACAATTAATACCTATAAACAGTGCATGTTTTTTACAAAAATATGTGTGAGTACAGCTCGTGTACTTATTGTAGTCAAACTGTCATGGTGTGTGTGTTTAGGGATACCTGCTCCAAATCTTTATCCCATTTTTTAATATGATGAAGGTTAAATAAAATAATTATTTTTAAAATTTAAATATATAATTTGTAACGATTAAAATATGATAATTACTCCTGAGGATATAAAAAATTACTAGTACTGCAATTTTGCGGATTTCATTTCGTCATATGGATTTCATTTATTTTTAATATAGATAGTGGTGACGGTGATCAAATAAATATTGTCACAACTACGCAGGATATTTACTATAGTGCACAAATGTACACTAAAACGTGAAATAAAAACTTAAAAAAACGTCTTGATAAAATAACACTAAAACGTAAAAAACACTTTATTGGTAGTTTTCATTGATAATAGATGCTTGGCATCATTAAATAATACATACTCATTTTTGCAATAAGCACCCCGATAAACCTCGAAAATGAAACCCTGACCCATGTAATTGTTTAAAAAAAACCGGATGTCCGCCATCTTGGATTTGAAAATGGACCTCATTTTCGTAATCAGCGCCCCGAGAAACCTCGAAAATGACACCCATGTTATTGTTGAAAAAAAAACCGGATATCCGCCATCTTGGATTTGAAAATGGATCTCATTTTCGCAATTAGCACCCCGAAAAACCTCGAATATGACACCCGTGTAATTGTTGAAAAAAAACCGGATGTCCGCCATCTTGGATTTAAAAATGGACCTCATTTTCGTAATCAGCACCCCGAGAAACCTCGAAAATGACACCCATGTCATTTTTGAAAAAAAACCGGATGTCCGCCATCTTGGATTTGAAAATGGACCTAATTTTCGTAATCAGCACCTCGAGAAACCTCGAAAATGACACCCATGTCATTGTTGAAAAAAAAACCGGATGTCCGCCATCTTGGATTTGAAAATGGATCTCATTTTCGTAATCAGCACCTCGAGAAACCTCGAAAATGACACCCATGTCATTGTTGAAAAAAAAACCGGATGTCCGCCATCTTGGATTTGAAAATGGACCTCATTTTCGTAATCAGCACCTCGAGAAACCTCGAAAATGACACCCATGTCATTGTTGAAAAAAAACCGGATGTCCGCCATCTTGGATTTGAAAATGGACCTCATTTTCGCAATTAGCACCCCGAAAATCCTCGAAAATGACACCCATGTCATTGTTGAAAATAAATATCGTGAATATAGTTGCAAGTCCTCTAAACTTTTGACTGTTAGCTAACTTCTCCCGTGAGAATTTTGTGTCTCGCGCATCGTAAAATTTCACTCTCATCAATTTTTCATAACGCGCCTAAAGAAGTATAACTTCAACATGAAAGATAAACAGATTAAATTTTATGTTACCTATGGCTCAGTAGACGTAACTTCGTTACAGGTTCGATTTCCAGACTTAGTCCTTATAACTATACAAATAAAGTCTAAATTGAAACTTCTCTTAGTCGATACTATATATTTAATAATAAAATAATAAATATGTTGGGACATTTACACACAGCACTATCTAGTTCCACGGTAAGGTACGAGCCTTGTGTTACGGATACTAGATGGTTGATATACATGGTGGATGGTATATACACATATATAAGTTTAAATACATACATATTATAAATATAAACATCCATGACTGGAGTACAAACATTCGTGCACAACAAATGTCTGCCCCCAGCGGGACTCGAACCCGCGACCGCTGGCGCAGCAAGTAGGGTCACTACAAACTGCGCCACGCGTGTCGTCAAATATGTATACTAAAATTTTTAAGAAAAAATTTACAAGTCAATAAGGTCCAAAATACGCCATTTATTTATTTCATTTCAATATAGTTTTAAATACAAATGTTTTAGAGCATAATTTAGCGCACACGACTCGTGACAATTCTGTTCACGAATTAAATAAATAAATTTCTAAATTGGTTCTGCGGTTGCGGAGCAAACAGTCACAGGTCCGTTCAGCACAACGCCTCGTCCCGCACTGATTTACTGGGCGACAGAGGGTGTTCTCTCGCGGCTTACGTGTATGAATTACGTAAAAAAATCATAAAAAATAAATAAAACAGTTATTTGAAAAAATAATCGGAGATCATATTAGGTGTTGTATTATTAAATATGCTGAACGCAATAAAAAAATCTTGTTTTTGATAGTTTACGAGAGAAATGATATGAAAAATTGTAACAGAGGGTACTTAGCATATTTATTTATGATATTTATGTTGTTTTTTTTAACTTTTTAAGCGGAAGAGATAATGCTGTATATGCTGTAGAATAACATACATTTTTTTTTAATTTTTTCCTATTAAGATTACAGAGAATTCAAATACAAAGAAAGTCCAATTTACATATATCGCCGCCTTAAGTCGTTCCTTATACATATGGAATTATACACTGTACGTATGTTTTCATAATATCAATGAAATATATTCTTTAAATATTTACATACATTCGTACTCGTATAAGCATATAAAACTAATTTTATCACTACCGATTCTAATTATATACATAATTAGATTAGTTTAATCTTATTATACTACTATGCGAATGTTTGGATGGATGGATGTTTGTTGCTCTACTATGCAATGGCTTAACGGATCTGGATGAAACTTTTCACAGACTTATGGTCTTGAATACTCATATAACATTTTTATCCCACTCATAAGTAAATTTTTATCCCACAGAAAAGTAGAGTTCCCGTGAAATTGTTTTTTTTATTTTTCACTGGTGTCGAATCCGAAGCGAAGCGAGGGTTTGTTCCTAGTTATATATAATTGCTAATTATTTTGTGATAAGAACTTTGATATAGAAACTAAACTCACAATATGATAAACGTTATACTTATAAAAAAAAGGTACCTACACGACATTAAAAAATTTTTTTTCCGAAGAATATAGTTTCAAGTATACACCTTGTTTATTCGATTCGATTTATTTCATCGTGTTTTCGCTGACTATCTCAAGTATACATAATTTAGTAAAGTTTTACCCAGCGACTTTTATGAACGAAAACTTTTCTAGTAGTAGGAAATAAAGCCATTTTTTTTGGTCAACCTCGCACTAAATTTCCGATCCAATTTTAATTTTTTTTAAGTTAAGGGTCACTTACTGACCATAAAACAAAATGCTGACATATCCAAGTGGAGCTTCGATCGCAATTTTGTAGGAAAGTTTTCAGCCTATATCTCAGAAACTATGCGCTTTAGAGCAAAAGTTATTGAAACCATTATTGTAGAAATTAAAATTTCGAATCTTTTATTTCCTGTAAACTTTTATTTAAAACTTACCGTTTACAATTTATTGAACATGCATTTTAGTGATTAATCCAATATTTTGAGAGTTGTACCGAGACAGAAAAACCGGTTCATTAAATGGGCTATAAATCGTAAACGGTTTTTTTACAAAAAAATTTACAAGAAATAAAAGATGTGAAATTTTATTCTCTACAATAATAGTTTAAATAACTTTTGCCTTGCAGTGCATAGTTTCCGAGATATCGGCCAAAAACTTTTCTTCAAGATTGCAATCGAAGCTCAACCTGGATCTGTCAGCATTTTGTGTTTTTATGATCAGTAAGTGACCCTTAACCTAAAAAAAAATTAAAATTGGATCGGAAAATTAGTGCCAAGTTAAATGCTTTATTTTCTGGCTTATATATACATTTTTATTTATTTGAGCTAAACCCTTATTATTTTTCTGAAACAAAAGAAACCTAAGCTACTTTTTTATAGCATTAGCTATTTGCTAAAGAAAATTTCGTCAAAATCAGTCTAGCCGTTTCAGATATTAGCCGGAACAAACAGACAGACAAACCAAAGTGCTATTCATATTGCGGTTTTTTTGACAACAGTTTTATTTTTAAGACAAAGAAAAACTGAAGGTTAAAGTCAAAGTAATCTGAACGTAAAAAATATATTTTTATATTATTATAAGAATTTAACTGCCTCGGTGGTATAGTGGATAGCATACAGTACGGTCATACATGGAGAGGTCCTGGGCTCGGGTCGGGCCAAGTTTATTTAATGAGTCTTTCTGTTTACTAAGCCTCAGTAACCGCCCGGAGTTGGGAAGTTGGTGGTAAGTCAACCCCGTGCACGTAAAGCCGTCGGTCCTGCACCCCGGTCGTGTCGAACAGTCGTCTCATCGGAGTATGAGAGTGATAGGAATAGAGAGCACGTGCACAAGTGTACGCGCAGAATGCAGATACAAGTTCTGCGCGTACACTTGTGCACTATAATATCTCCTGCGCAGTGAGCCTGTCTCAATGATATTGGCTGCAATCGATCGGTCGAATGGATCGAATCGGTCGGAGAAGTAAAAGCAAGCAAAATTATTATTATGCAATAATAAATAAATGTATAAACGAAACAATAAGACATCGTTTCTTTCGATCTTCATTATTTTTAATCAAATGTTATCTTGCTTTATGTGACCTTTTGCCACTTTAAGAAAAATGATTATTATTTTGGCAACGGTTCCAAGGAGTTAATTTTTGTTTGATAAGTGACCGTGACCTCAAGCAATAATCATTTCACTTGGTGGTGGGCAGCTCACTGGAGACGACGTGCTTCTTATGTGGTGAGTAAGCAGACCCTTTATTATTCTTGGATTTGTTTTAGATAAGATCAGATGAAGTCTAATCAAAACTAAATATGCTTTAAAAAAATGCTTTTTCAAGATATTTTGAATGAAAACTGTTTATATTTTTAAAATTTTAGCATGTAAGTCTGTGAGAAATCTGCATTCGGTTCCGAAAGTATTCCTGCTGAGAAGAGATTATAAATCAAAAACCCATAATTAAGCAATACTATTAAATAAAAAAATGGATGGTTTTATTATTTAAAATCCTGAATGAATTACAGATAAAATAAAAGTTTTACTAAATGTAAAAATAATACTTATTCTTTGCACCATATCGCCCGCTGACATCTTCTTTCACATCCACAGGTTGACTGGGATAGTTCTCTTTTAGGGATAAGTCCACCTAAGTCAACATTTTTCACAAAAAAGAAAAGGGTCACAAATTTATTGCTTACAATTTGTTGTGTACTTATTATATGTGCAATAAGAAGAACAATAAAAATAATGAGAATAATCTAAAAATGTAATTAAACACGATACAAAAACAAAATTGATAAAAACAAAATTAAGTTTGTACTGCTTAAAATAAATGTTTCATTTAGCTAAGAAATAAAATAATGAATATATAATAGCTGCTTTTTAACTTATTTTGATAATATAATATTTGTAAGTGTATTGAAGTCTTCACGCGTTAAGCTCAGCTTTGCATTTGTGTTAGTACAGTCACAGAATATGTATGTCATGAACGAATAAACTAATTCGTCCATGATGTATGTATTTAAACTTATATATGTGTAGTATATCAACCATCTAGTATCCATAACACAAGGCTCGTACCTTATCGTGGAACTAGATAGTGCTGTGTGTAAATGTCCCAACATATTTAAAAAAAAAAGTGTACGGATAGATGCCTACGGCTTTTAGCGTACCGCGCTTCTCGCTAGGTAGAAACCCGATTTTGAAGCGCGGCCACCAAATCTCAAAAGCCAATACTTTTGCTTATCAATCACACAAATGCAAGGTTGAGCTTACGTCTCGAGAATTGTATGAAGTTCTTATAGGTTTCTCAAATCATATTTATATTTTAATATGTAAAAACTTTACAAAAAATAGATCATCAACATTTATTATCCTAATTATACCTTAACGAGGTAAATTAAACGAAATTTTAGCGAAATTATCTATTTTATGTTTGTAGAGACATCATCATGGCGGTTGAACCGGAGACTTTTCTAGAATACCTCATAATAGAGTACAGATGGCTTCTAGCTATCACTGTTTTGATGCCGGCTTCCTTCCTGTGGAAGATCTGGTTGACAATTAGGAACTATATCGTTTTTAAAATGAACAGTGCTGCAAAGCACCATGATAGGAAAGTTAGAGGAGTTCAGAAACAGGTAAGCCACTATTAATATAATTTATTATATTTATTATCATTTATTCAGCCTTTGTTAATGTTCCACTGCTGGCCACTCCTTCGATACGTAAGGCCATAATCGAGTTCGAGTTGGCGGACTTCACATGTCTTTCGAAAACTTGCTAGGTTCTGTCAGACATGCAGGTTTCCTTATGATGTTTTCCTTCCCTGTAAGAAAATAGTAAGCATTTTGTGTAATATGCAGTAAAGTATTAGAGATGCGAGACTCGGGATTTGATTGCTAAGTAACAACGATCGTTTTGATGGTATCGTAGTGATCCATGGTCACTTCTTTAATGGAATAATTTAAGATTCGAGAGAATATTTAGCATAAAAATAAATGCTTATTGTTTTATTAAAATTTTCTCGTACAGGTTAAGGAATGGCTAGCCGGTGACCGCAAAACGAAGCTATGCACTGCGCGCCCTACTTGGCAAACTATGTCCTTCCGCCATGGCCTCTACAAGAAGACCTTTACTAACATAAGCGTGAACTTGGTGGACATTCTTGATGTCGATACTAAGAATATGGTAAGTATAAGCTATATTGATTAAAAATAGCATACTATTTTTCTTTACATTAAAAATATTTATGTCATAATTCATTTTATTATGTTGCTGCTAAAAACCGACAAAAACCTTTTTTTGACCATTGGCAGTATATTATGAATCTCGTTGCAATAAAATTAAAAAAAAAAAAGTTCGATAGAACTAAAATTAATATTACATTTTATATAGTTATAAGAAATAATGTAGCTTTACTTATAATCTTAGTCTGGATTTCCATTCATGATATTTAGGGAACTATGAGTACTTCAATGGTTTTTGTTATCAGCCAGACCAATCGGATGGGCCTAACACGTTCACACGTACGAAGTATGTGCAATTAATGAGCGGGAGCGTGATAATGAACACTTTGTGTCACATATTATAAATTAATAATATAAAAATTGTACTTGTTATTTCATGCTTCATGTTCTTTATTCTGTGGCTTCTAGGCCTGCCATTTGGGCACAAATACTTTTTATTTCCTTTAAAATATTATTCTTATTTTTCTATAGACTGTGAAATGCGAGCCATTAGTAACGATGGGCCAATTATCAAAAACTCTGGAACCTCTCGGATTAATGATACCAGTAATCCCTGAGATGGACAAGCTTACAGTGGGCGGTTTGATCAACGCAACAGGAGTAGAGACGTCTTCTCATATATACGGTCTGTTCCAACACATTTGCGTAGAATACGAGCTTGTGTTGGCTGATGGATCTGTAGTGACTTGTAACGAGGTATGGTATAAGCTATCAGTAATAGTACATCAGTACATATAAATGAAATTGAAGTGTTTGTTTGTTATTTCAAATTAACAGCTTTCATTTAATGCATATGAAAGTATATACTGTACTTACATCACAAAATTAATTTTAATAATTGTCTGTCTATCTGTCTGTTAGTTCCGGGTAACCTCTGAAACAGCTGAACCGATTTTGACGGGACCTTCACTCGCAGATAACTAATGTTATAAGGAGTAACTTAGGCTACTTTTATTTTATTAGAAAATTATAAAAATCGTTTGATTTATTTTAACTTACGCCTAGCAAAGCGGGCCGGTTTGCTTGTTGTAAATAAAATGCAAGTAGGTACTTAAAATATTTTATTTCAAAAACAAAGTTATTTTCAGAAACAAAATTCTGATCTCTTCTATGCTGTACCGTGGTCATTTGGAACATTAGGTTTCTTGACATCCGCCACATTGAAAGTTATACCTACGAAAAAGTAAGTAAAATTAAAAAAAGGGTTTTCCAAAACCGAAGCTTAAAAATAAGGATAAAGAGTTGAAGATACATCCTCATTAATAATTTCTTTTTCATATCATATACTAAGTAATCGAATACTTAGTATATAATATGCAATACAACATCTGCCATACTTTTAAAGCACATAACCTGGCGACTTCCTGTAACCATTTGAATAAATTTAAATAACATCTAACCTCAGTTTCCGTGGAAAAATATTAAAGCTCCCTTTAAGAACCATTTCTTTTTTTCATCCAAAATGATACTTTCTTACGATTTCTTCATGCATTTTCGAACTTGTTTTAATTCAAATTTTAATTTAATAGGTACGTCCGTTTAGAGTATCACTCATACACTAATTTACCGGATTTATCAAAGAGGTTCCGTGATGAATGTATTAAGAAAAATCCTCACGAATTCGTTGAAGCGTTGATGTATACAAAGGACACTGGTGTTGTGATGGTTGGTGATATGGTGGACGAAGTGGGGACTGATGGCAAGGTAAGTGAGATTATTATAATATAATCGTCATAAAAATATTTATGTAAAATTCTATCTGTCTCTCTTTTTGAGTCTCTTTTTAAGCTGTAGTATTAATTTTTTTGAAAATGTTAATATTATGAAGTGTTCGTTTTTTTATAATTTTTAAACATTTTTTAAAAACATTTATATACTAAATACAAGTTTTGCTTTTTTATTTCAGTTTAATGATTTTGGCAAATGGCATGCACAGTGGTTTTACAAGCAAGTGGAAAACTACTTAAATAAATATCGTCAAGGTCATACTAAAAAGGCTGTAGAATACATTCCTTTAAAAAGTTATATTTACAGACACACTCGCAGCTTTTTCTGGGAACTCCAGGTATTTGTATATGAATAAACTATATTTTTAAATTTTTTATGAAATAAATAACTATGATTTAAATTCTTTCTATATTAATATAATTTTCCTATTATACCTAAAAAAACAATTAAAATAAACTCTTCAAAGGTAATATCAAGAAACTTTGTTTTGCAAGTCTAATATTGATCGGTGTCCACTCTACGACCTGTCACTATTATATCTTTTTCTTACATTATTATATATTTTTATTTCAGGATATCATACCGTTTGGCAATAATGTTATATTCCGTTACTTATTCGGCTGGATGATGCCTCCAGAGGTATCTCTACTAAAACTTACTCAACCCGAAGCGGTCACTAAGTTGTACAACAAAGGCCACGTAATTCAGGATATGTTAGTACCTATCGAAGACTTGGAAGAGGCTGTAGAAGTGTTCCATAAGGAATTTGAGGTATACAAGTATAAATAATAATCCATATGTATTCACATGTATTCAGCCCTTTTTAATGTCCCACTGGTGGGCAAGGGCCTCCCTTCAACAAGAGGGGGATCAGGCTATAGTCCACACCTTGACCTAGTGCGGGTTGGTGTAATACACATGTCTTTCGAATACTTGCTAGGTTCTCTCAGACATGCAGGTTTCCTCACGATGTTTTCCTTCAACGTAAAACAAGTGGTAATCATGCTAGAAATGATTCGCACATGAAAATATCAGAGGTGCGAGACCCGGATTTTAACCAGCATCACTCGGGTATCTTAGCAAGCGCGTTACCACTGGGCTACCACCATATGTGTGTACACACATATCCATATTAAACTCACTAACATGAACTTAAAACTAATTTACTAATATTAATAACAATTATATTTAATTTTAAGGTTTACTTTTTCCTCTTAATTTAAAAAAAAATAATTCTTGACTTGAATTTGTTTAAAAGAATCTACTTTAATTTATTCCGTTTACTGAACAAAATTAACCAAATTTAACTAATAATTTTCCAGGTTTACCCGCTATGGCTGTGCCCGTTCGTACTGTTTAACAACCCTGGTCAGTTGAGGATCGACTCCGGCGAGTCTAAAATGTTTGTAGATCTTGGAGTTTATGGAAATCCTAAAGCTGAAGGATTTGTTGCTGTAAGTAGTTTTGACTGTTTTCTTAAATTATATAACAAGTGTAAAATTTTAATTTAATTTCCACTTTTGATTTGCGCTCTTTTGTGTATTTCTATTCCTGAAAAGGTACATCCGATGCTTTTGTTTTGCTCAATTTAAAATGAAAAATCAGCCTAATATCATTAAGCAAATTACATAATTAGGAGTTTCAGAGATCAGCTAAAAAAGTTTCATTTTCTTAAATATTTGCCTATCTTATTTTTTTGTGTCGGTTACTAGTAGAC
Source organism: Boloria selene (assembly GCA_905231865.2). Lineage (NCBI taxonomy): Eukaryota > Metazoa > Arthropoda > Insecta > Lepidoptera > Nymphalidae > Boloria > Boloria selene. The sequence continues at coordinate 4,136,549 of HG993156.1, forward strand.
CCTATACCTTTACCAGCTTTCTTTTACAATAAATGTTGATAATGTTACGCTTAAAAAATATTAACATTAGTCCTAAATTTCAGGAAGAATCTACCAGGAAAATAGAACATTTTGTAAGTCAAAAGCGTGGTTTCCAAATGCTGTACGGAGACACTTACGTCACGTATGAAGAGTTCCGCCGCATGTTCGATCACACTGTCTACGACAAATTGAGAAACACCCTTCCATATTGTAAGGAAGCATTCCCTGAGATATATGGAAAAGTTAATAAGAGTGTTAGAGCTTAATACGTGTTTACTTTCGCGTTGAAAATCATACATATAGAATAGTAAACATTGTAATAGAGTCAAGTTGGTAATTGAAAGTTTATCATTATTTTTACATTATTAAAGGCATAATTAAAATGTAGGAAAAGCAATTATTTCTGTTACTTTAAGAATATAATATGATTCTTGTATTGATAATAAATTACAATTGCAAAAATATACTATAATTGAAGCTTTAGTAACATAAATAAGCGTTTCCATCATCTAAAGAATATAATTTGGTCGCTATCAATCTATGCAGTTATATGCCAGAGGGCGTTTGGCCTAATTATACCATAAACAAAACAATAATATTTTTAATATATGTTAGAAATCTGTCCTACATATTATAAATAATAAATAATTGACAATTACTTTTTGTTTGTTTTATTACCAACCTAAATATACTGTTTTTGTTTTTGAGTAGCGTCATATATGAAGCTTTCAAGAATAGGAAAGTGGCGCTACGATCGTACGCTGACGATATGTAAAGATACGTAGCACAGCGCCATCTTTTGATATGGAAAAATTGTACAAGAAACTGAGCACTGAAAACTTTCTGGTACTTTATACAGATGGACAGAATAATGTAGCTGGTGGAAAGTGAATTTATTAGTAGTGAATTCTATTTATTGGGTTTATTAGTAGTGAATTCTATTTAATAGGAATTCAGGAAAATGAAGAAAATTTGTTTAAAATTGCAGAAATCAAAATAATGTTTGATTGCAATAAAAAATTGTTTAAATACTTGCTACAATATTCTATATTTTTACAAATAATGATATAACGAAGTAGTGTTAATATAATTCGTACCAATAATTTACAAAACATAGTATTGCAATCCGAATGTTTGTTTGGGTCAAATCTAGCAAGCTGGATAGAACTATTTTCCTATATTTCCATTTTCACATACCTTACAAAGTTTAAATTTTACAAGTACCTAGGTATATACGTTCATTTCCAAGAAAAATGAGTTATTTTATAATTACAGCCAAATTCTTTATCAAGGATTGGTTCTAGACGGAACGACTTCTTAACGACTTAGAGTAGCCTTAAATTGAGAAGTCTCAATATTACGAAAACAAAATTCGCATTTTTCTGTTATATTATTATAATAAATAAACTGCCCTAAAATTCCCCATGGTTTACTTTCATCATAAAAATGTACCTCTAGCGACTGCATCTAGGGACTTACAGCTACAATTAAAGGAGAATCAGATCAAGGAACAGGTTAAAGTTGACTGGGAAATGCCATATCAGATCTGATCTGTTAACCGTTGGTACAAGGTTCTCGAGGGAAGATAGATATTATGTATACTTTAACAACTTCATTTGTCGTGCTGATGTTGACTGGATGGCCGCAATAGATTGATTATGATGATGGAGATACCTTTATTTACGTCAATGTGCTTGTAATTCGCGTCATGTAAAAAGAACGCTGGCTGTCAAGTTGCGCAGAGGCGATTTATCGGCCAATTTGGTGGTAACACGCGGGGCGCGGGACGTCAAGGCACGCGCCGCATTCCGGCTCGCTATTGGTTCGTCATAAAATATAAAAATCATAAAAGTTATATATTACAAAATTAATAGAATTCTATTTAATAACGTGCTATCTAATATATTTTTCAATGTACCTAACAATGACCCAATATACGTCACGAGCGAAAGGCTAGTTAAAAATAAAAGAATAGCCTTAGTAATTTCGTGTGCGAATATACTCATGCGCAAACACACCCCCCACCACTTTCTTCCAGCGTTCTTTTTACGTGACGCGAACTGTATTTTATGATTAAAAAAAGCAGAAGTACAAAATATTGAGAATATGGCTTCTATAAGGTCGTTATGGTTGATGGAACTTAAATAACTACAATTCTTAAAGAACAACTATTTAAATGATTGTACCCAAATGAAAATTTATTCGTTATGTCATCTGTCATATTTACTTATAATTTTAGAAAAAAATGTAGCATCTCAAGATGACTAGTTCCATTTGAAAAACACCGCATATAAACTAACACTAGCTAACCCTAATGTTAATCTAAGCAAAAGTGTAATAAGCAACATTAAGAAATAAAGTTTATGTGAAGAAGTTTTATAGTCTTATATATTATCATACATTTACGTGCTCTTGAATGATAGATGTTATGTATGTTGGAATACAACGTGACTGTTCCTTGCAAAAATAAACAACAGTGACACTTTTCATAATGATATTAAAAGGGTGTTTGTTACATATGTGACTAGCAAGATCGTCATCCATCCCCTCACGTACGTTCACCTTGCTGTGGTGGGGGCTTATAAGCGTCCGGTAATCTAGCCGGCGCGAAACAAAGAAACGCACAAAGAGGTTGAGGCCAAGTGCTGTTGGTTGCCCTAGGTACTTCCATGATGGCTGAGTAGACTGAGGAACAACTCCTTGGCTGCGAGTCCTCGGCAGACCTGCTGTTGGGGAGTCTTGGTTGAATGTATGCGATGCTTCAACGCCTTATTAAGACTCATTAAGGGGAATTTCTTTGGGTTTTAGTAGGTAGTACTTGCTATTTATTGCTTTTCTTTTCGTTTCCTGCACCTGTTACGTCTGGTCATATGCGTAAATGCATTTTCCAATATTTAAAAAAGGTAAGATCGTCGTATTTACTTATTCGCTAGCGTGAGTCGACCTCCATTTTCTTAGTACTAAATCCCAAGTTTTTATGTTGATTGTAGTAAGTACTCGAGTGTTAGTAAACATTTTACATTTTAAAGTTGTATTTTAAAACTTATGCTTGGAAGATGGGCTTTCGGTTGAATTTAAGACGTTGTAAGGTACATTCTTCATAAAAATTAGTGTTCAAAATATTTTATATGGTATTTGGTACATAATTTTTATTTTCATACATTACTGTTCTGGGTTAAATATAACTTTATATTAATTATTAAAACTGCCCTTCTTGGCGATAGAAAGTAACATTGCCCGTAAAGAAGTGTCAGAATTCATTCATCATCTCGATTAAACAATTTAAATCAAAAAAATACCGTATTAAAACACATAAATTATAAATATTTCTATATACTGTGTGCACAGTAGTAAAAACTTTATTTTGTAGTGCAGTGATGAAATATTCATTTTTTTTCTACGCTTTAACTCCGTGACCAGGTACCTTATCTAAATGTAATATAAAAAAAGTAATTTAACGGTTTAACAGAGTTTGAGTTTGGAACAGGTAATGACAGGGACAATGTTGAGACATTTAAACAAAGCAGTTATATAATACTTTCTTAGGTTTACGCGAATGTTTGACATTATAAATGAAACTATCTTTTCGGATTTTGTCACGGATTTATTATGATTTTTGGTTCCCGACGTTTGGAATGCTTTACAGCAATCATGGTCACGGGAGAGACTAAGGTATTAGACGTCTCAGGGGGTTATATACTTGTTACAGACAGTGCCTACCCACAATTTTTTACAAATTGTTTTTTGCATGATTGCTGTAAAGCATTCGAAACGTCGGGAACCAAAAATCATAATAAATCCGCGACAAAATCCGAAAAGATAGTTTCATTTATAAAGCAGTTCTAGTTCCATGGTAAGGTACGACCCTTGTGTTATGGATACCAGATGGTTGATATACTACACATACATAAAAATTTAAATACATACATATTATACGAGTAAATATAAACATCTATGACTGGAGTACAAACATCCGAGTGTAACAAATGAATACCTCCAGCGGGCCTCGAACCCGCGAACGCTGGCGCAGCAAGTAGGGTCACTACAAACTATGCTACACGTGCGCCACATCATAGAAACAACAATGAAAATGGTAAAGTACATGGTACAAGATGTTAAAATATTTTAGATCGGTGAGTTTAAATATATTGGCGATGCTTGTACAGTAAAAATATGCACTCATGTCTACCTGTGTACCTGACTGATTCTCTTACAATCTTACTAATCGGTTGTAGTAGATAGTAAATAAGATGTACCTACGCATAGTTTGATATGCGTGGCAAGAATTATTGCTATAAATGATTACCTGTCATGTACAATTGCATAAACGTAAACGGACATACAAACACTGTCATGATTATAATAATATATTAACTTAACGTTCTATTTAAGCCCATCGAATTTGAATAACAACAACTTGGAACTTGAAAAAGCGTACAAAGCGACCGACTAACAATTTTATTCACCGATGTGAATGTTAAAAAAATATTTGTAGCTACCGATCCTACCGCATCTATCCAAAGGCATAAAGCCGCAGCGACGGTACAGCACTCGCACGGCTTCCACCCGCCACCCCCTTGAGCTTAGCTTAGCACCGAAACGTACACGTGGCACTGTGTGTAGGTTTCGTAATAAACGTCATTGGTTTTCTAGGAGAAAAATATGTGGAGTCGCCCTCGATTTTGTTAAAGTTATTTTAATTTTTTTATCACCTCATCCGTTACCTTACATGATAACCTAACTAAGCATTTTTATTGATCAAATAAAAACGTTATAAAAAAATCAATATATAAAAAGTTAACTACATACCTATGACATATATACTATACAAAATAAAATTTCATTTCCAATATATGGCATTATTTATGTTTCTCGAAATCATGTAAAACAAAGACTCTTTTTTACCTATTAAACAAATTTAAATTTAAATGCCACAACAATAAATCAGTATGTTGAATGACCTAGTACTTAAGCTTGTAATTGCCAAGTGTGGAATTAAAACTGTTTTATAAGTCGCTAAATGACAATGACAATTTTATAAAAAGACATACATTTCAAAGCTTTAAAAAGGTGTTTAAAGGGCTACATTATAATCAAACAATAGTAAAGCATGGTTATAATACACTTTTATTACAGAAATGAGTGCTAAGCATTTACAAAAGCAAGACTTGTGAGGGGTGTGAAATGAAGTAAATGTAACCATTTTATTGGTATATCATATCTATACTAGATGAACTAGCATAAAAAAATCAATATTTAAAATTTTTGTCTGTCTGTCTGTTTATTCTGGCTAATCTCTGAAATAGCTGGACCGATTTTGGCAGGACTTTCACTTGCAGATGGCTTATGTTATGTGACTTCGCTGATGCCATACCTAGGTACGAACCCGAGCGAAGCGAGGGTGAGTCGATAGAAACTTAATAAAAACACAACATGTAACATCTAATGTTCTATAATAATAATTAATTAGCCGTCAAATAAAAAAAAACAAAGAAAATTATTTATATAGAGCATGTTGAACTTGAGATAATAAAAAAAAACGTTAAAGTCTTAAAGGAGAAGAAGAAAAGTATATAGAAATAATGTATCTTTAGGATATTAAATATATAAAACTTTAAAAAAAAATATATCTTAAAATTATTCGTAGCGCAAGAATACGTCTCTACATATTTCGCTATTCCACTAGTGACAGTCGATCCTCTGTATCGCTTCAGTACAATCGACCACGTGACAATAGTTGCTGCCTTCGACGCGATTTTTCATTTATCGAAAAGCATTTACTAAACATGGAAATACATTTTTAAGGGTAAGTGTTATTTAATTAGATAATTAAGTTTTATAACACTAATTATATTAAACACTTTATGGTGGTCAAACTTAAAGAATCAGAACACTTTTATTTCACTTTTGGAAGAATGCTATTAAAGATAATGTCCTTTTTCTTTTTGTGATTTCATATTTGTTTCGATATTGTTTTTAAAATTAATAACATTTTTCTTTTTTCTATTTTGACCGACACTAATTTGTCAGTTTTAAGTATGAGCTTTTTATAAATAGTATCTGTTTTTAATATATGTGCTTGAATAACATATAATATATATTTCTAAGTTTCTAAGAATGTAATATATAGATAATGTAATTAATGAATTAATTACAGATAACGCTAAAAAATTGCGTCTAACATTAGGTAATATATGAGGAAATTTGTATTTTGCACTACTTTCACGAAATAAAGTAAAATCACGTCACAAATCCATGTTTTCATGTTATAATTCCGCGGTAGGAAATTCAAACAAATTGAGAACCGGAACTGCCGTTTCAAGAATCAATTTTCTTTTAGTTATTCTTGTCAAAATGACAGATGTCAAAGTTTTGGCGCGAAAAAGAAACACGGTACGATCGCGAACGCGGCAACCAAACTGTCTCATAAGTTGTAAAGGGAAACACAAATTATCCTCATTTAGTAGTAATTTAATAAACTTAACTAAATTATAGACATTTAATTCAATTTAAGCGTAGTCGCCGCTCGCCGTGCAATGACGGTCACTCACCTTCCGCGTTCACTTCAAAACAAAGGATCATTCAAAAAAAGTTTACTGGAGCTTTTATAATGAATCGTTTCAATTTTTAGGTTCTATATGATTAATATTTGTAACCTGTCTCCGTGTTAGCGGTTTACCATTGTTATTAAAATTATTTAAAGATATTTTGTTTTAAAAATTCGTAATAAGCTAATTCTAATAACATTTTTTTTAATTGAAGTAATTTTTCTATTTTTGAGGCTTTTGAAACTTGTCCTGACGTACCTTTCATTTAATTGCTTATTTATGCAAAATTTTTCTCACAATTACAATGGGATTAAAGAAATAGTTACCTTAATGGGATACAAACGTGCTCAGGCTTTTTATAATTCTCTTTAAGGTATTGGATATTGTGGACAAAACAAGTATCCTACTAATATAGAATTAATTAATTTAATGCAATAGCTTAACTATTATAAATTTTAAAATATGTATATTTGATTAACTACTTAAATTTTAGTTAATACGTTTTATGCTTATTATAACATACTCAGAATACCTGATTATATATTGTCTAATTTAATCGAGCTTTTATAAAGCTCGATTAAATTTGACAATATATAAATAAAAAAGGTTTTGACTCACTAAGGAAAATGACTACTGAACGATTTCGTCATTGCTTATTTATGGATTATGGATATTAAATGAAATATTTGCTACGGAACCCCAACAAAAGCTTCGCTTAGCTTGGTATTGTAGTAATGTACAACAATATTTGTATATATATTATATATTATATGTAACATACTCGTACCTAGGTTTAAATGTTCACCCAACGCCAGTAACTCTACGGTAATATGCACTCGCCCGCCAGCTATTCTAATCTTCTTCTATTTACAACTAATGTTCATAACTTTTAAAGTATTTTTAAATTATGTTGTAAAACATTACATTTCTCTTTTATGACGTTTTAAGATGTTATCTGGTCTTGTACGAGATCTACTTTTTCATTTCTATTTAGTCGATGTAAAAACAATATTAGACAAAAACAGAAATTCAGAGTCAGATTTTTTTACTAGCAAAACCATGCCCACTTCGCTGGACGTAAGTTAAAATTAAATAAACGGTTTTTATAATTTTTTTATAAAATAAAAGTAGCCTAAGCTACTCTTTATAACTATATCTATCTGCTAGTAAAAGTCCTATAGCTATCTGCTAAAAATTAAAAAAAAAATTTGATGTCAGTACCTTAAATATGTAGTTAATGAAAAGCTGTCAATTTGAAAACAAAAGCAGACACTTCAATTTTATTTATATGTACTGATTATATAAATAGAGCAAGAAACTACGAGTTCTAAGAAAAATTGTAACTTAACTAAATTTATTTTACTTTTTATTGGATATTCTTAAGATATGTTAGAATTTTAATATAAATGGATTATTCACTCTACACCCCGGTTCAAGTTTTAACAAGTTGTATAACTAGACTATACTAGATAACGTACGATTACATGATTGTAATGAGCCTCCTGGTAATAAGTATTAATTAGACCTTAACACATAAGACACACAGATAAGAAATAAATTTACTGTCTGTCTATTTGTTCATGCTTATCTCTGAAACAGATAGATCATATAAGGAGTAACTTAGGTTGTTACATTAGAAATAGAGTTAGGGTTCTGCTCAAAGAAAATTGTATCTTAGAAAGCATGACCCGAACGAAGCCGGGGTGAATCACTAGTAAACATTAAATTATTGCATACATTTATTTTCACTTTTGATCAGTTTTTTAGTAACTAAATTTTACTAAGAGAACAAGCTATGTAAGTATAAAAACCTCATACCTATTTTTACGTAATTGTTGCGTGATAAATAAAAACAGAGTAAATGTTAAGCACGCGACAAGGTTTTTTTAATTAAAAATGTTTGCAGTAATCATATAGCGTGTATGACATTTATTTTTTGGTTTAAATTTTTTTAAAGTTCTGCTAAAATCTATAATGTATTTTATAAAAAGGAGTAACATATAATATTATACACAAAGGGTTGTAGGTTTGATTTTCATTTGGGGACTAGAAAGCAAAGTTTAGCCACGATTGTTGATATATTGAACTTTCCAGAACAACAATATTTTTGAAAATGAATTCACCTTTAAAAGTATAGTTTATAATAACTAATGTATAATATACATATATTTTTCTTTGTCCTTAAGGTATAATGAAAAAAATGTGTATTAAGTTAACGATGCTCAAGGAACATCAAGGAGGCTATTGCATAATATATTCGATAAAGCTGAATACTAATATATCTTTGCCTTAACTAAATTATCTTGTATTAGGACTGAGGTAGTAAAAAATAAGCAGTCTCAGGACTTCTTAAAGTCACGGAGTGCCTTTGAGTGTTAGTAAATTGCATCAGTTATTCTGAAAGAAAGATGACCTGTACTTCTTTTGAAAGGAATTTATATTCATTTATATAATAATAATTATACATATTGTTCACATATTCACATATTGTTTTAGATGGAGGAATCACTAGATGGACGTGAAGCAAGCGCGAGCGCATCCGGCTTCGACTCTGCAGCTATTCTAAACGATGACGTATCGCCGACTACGAGCTTCTGTTATAATATTCCAAATTTATTTAATGGGTAAGAAAAATAGCCTACTATTATAGTAAATATATGTATACCTATATAGTATATACTCTTAACAATAACATACGGACGATATTCATAACGATGGCCAATCTCACTAATCGTAAATGTCCTGTACATTTATTGTACGCTAAAAAAACTCGCTATGTCTTATACAACGAGTCTATTCTTGTAGTCTAGATGGATGTATTCCATAACATAATATGTTCAATATGATGATGAAGATGGCTCTTACATCTTTTTAGTTTGTTTTCTAAACGGCTAAGTTTATGTTTTAAAAATTATATTATACAATAAACGCTTCACATTTTGTATGTAGATAATTAAATCAAATAATTTTTACGTCTTTCATATCTAAAGTTTTATAATCAAATATTAAGTTCAAGTATAGTTTCTGATTAAACAAAATAATGTTAATTTAACCAATGCTAGTTTTACCCTGTAGTTTTAGTATTGTATTTTATAAACTACAGTCTAGACTCTAGACTTTACGACTTTTTGTTCTATTACATGAATATAATATAAGTTTTCTGTCTAAATAGGAAAATGGTTATACTCATATTGTCGTTTTAGGTTAGCATCTTTATCTTTTGTTGAATGCTGCGGTCAGTGCAATATATTTTTATCAATTTTATTTATACGTCTACCAGTATTTGCAGACTAATATCTCATTATAAAATATGAAACTATCTTTTTGGATTTTGTCGCAGATTTAATTAGATTTTTGGTTCCCGACGTTTCGAATGCTTTATAGCAATCATGGTCAGACTTTCCGTTATACAATAGTAGTCTTTAGAAAAGGCTAAGGTATTTGACGTTTCAGGGGTTTATATACTTGTTACAGACAGTGCCAGACTCACAATTAACAAAAAATCCAAAATGGCACCAAAGTATATTATAACATTATACAGTTTAATTCTGAACATTATAAATTTTAAAATTCTGAATTATATTATTGTAAATATGGCAATATTATTAACTTATTTTTTGCTACTATAACTACGTGATTTTCAAATCGTATAAAACATTAACTTTTGAAATTCTTATTGACGTAGCCTTTATATTCGAAGCTGAGGCCGTTATAGTTATAGTTATAGGTTTTGTCTGACCACATTACATAATACTGATAAATATAGTTGCGTCATATGATAACTGAGTCTATCTCTGTCGAAATATATTTTACTTTCTTCTTTTACTGCGGTAATATATCACATATCTGAGAAATGGATACTAACCGTTCGTAGGGTCGAACCCCTACAAGAGCTAGTGTCTAGAAAGAAGTTTATTAAAAAACTAGATTTAGCGCTAGCGAAGCCGCGGGTTCCGCTAGTAAATGTATACATGAACTTGACTAAATATATACTAAAACCTTACTCTTGAATCACTCAATCTATTACAAAAAAACCGCATCAAAATCCGTTGCGTAGTTTTAAAGATCTAAGCATACATAGGGATAGACAGCGGGAAGCGACTTTGTTTTATACTATGTAGTGAAGATATAGATATTAGAAGTATACTTTCGGAAAAAAACGAACTTATTACTTATTGTAATTCGAATAAAAATCTCAACGGACGTTTTAATAAGAATAATCATACTTTTAAATAACATAACACCTAAAGGCTTTTCTGAAAGAGATCGCTATTTTAGCGATAAGGCCGCCTTTTGTACATTATTTATCTTTTCTGTATTTATTTATTTTTATTTTCCTAAGTGTACAATAAAGAGATTATTATAATTTGTTCCTCTTTGAAATTCACGGGTAGATTAGCCCGGTCCTATGAAAGTCTTGAGTGGGGGGTCCATCTCAGAGATGGGTTCCGGATAATCAATGTGGACTATTGAAATATGGTCATGGAATGAAGTTTTGACTAAAAACTGGGCTTTTGCTTGGTATAATAATATACATTTCTCCAATTTCTTGGGTCGAGATTCTTCAATGAGATTTTTTGTGCACTAGTTAAAAAATGCAGCATTCATTGGGAATTACCGTTTACTGTGATTTGTTTGCAGCATGTAATGTGGTCGTATGACTCCTGTAGATGAAACTATAATCCGAGTTGTACTGACAGTGTTTGCTTGCCATTTTTCTATGGAAAAACCTATAATTTAGTTATTTTACATGTAAAAAAATAATAAAATGTCCTATAAATATTAATCAAAATTCTAGTCTTGGACCCGGTTCAGTGCTTTGTGAGCGAACTGATGCGGAAGTAAATGAAACTTACACATCGAACCCGGAGCCCTCTGAGGAAACAGGAGAAAATCAGCAATATGAAGAAGATGAGGAATATTCACCTAATAGTAAGATAACCAATAAGTGTTTAAGGCTTATGTTTTATTTACAAGTTTTCTTTCTGAGTTCTTAAATTCACTAGATTTAATTTACATGTGTATGTAAATCTCATTCAAATTCGCCTCTGTGTAAAAACGTTAACTTTATAGCTCGATCGTTGATGTAGTTAGATGTCAGGGGTCGCAATCTTAAAATGATTAAATAATTTTGATTGTTGGTCAAAATTGCTCAAAATAGGATAAAGCTGTACATGAATATATTTCACTTAATTATGAGTCATGTTATTGTAAAATTACAAAACAGTGAAATCAAAAACTTTCACGTTTTTGTATATTTATATCTTTTATACAATTTTGTAATTTATTTCCTCATAGTAATTTATATAAAACATATTCGTCGATAGTAATTAAAGTTCTAGAAACAAGCATTATAAGATTTTTAGTTTAAAATCTTAAGCCAAAATAGTAAGTAGTATAGTATTCAAATAAAAATGCTGAACGCTTTAAAATCTAAGTTTATTTAATAAAGTTGAATTTAATGAGCCAATAGCTTGGGACTTATAAAAAGGCTCTTGCGAGAAGGGCCCAATTAAGCAATTTCTTGAATAGAAAAGAAAATTTTTGGAATACCTAAAGTACGTTTAAACTTCTAATTTCTTTACTCTTTTAGTTGCATTCTGCCTTCTTATATATTTATGTCTATAAATATTTCTAATTATATTTCAGGTTCAAAGAGTGATATTCCCAAACGAAAACAACGAAGATATAGGTAAGCATTTTAATTTTAAAAATAGCCTTATTTTATACATAAACTTTAAACTTGGAAATCATAAATTTTGTCAAATTTTAAGAGTGTGATTGTACAACAATTGAATCTTTAACTACTCTTGTCCTATCTTAATAGGATATTTTCGATTCTAGAACACTAAGTAGTTTATGTGGGTTATGTTGTATTTCAATAGATTAATTTAATAAAGTCCTCGTCAAGTTTACAGTTTGTAAATAATAAATATGCACTTACATAACTACTAATAGTTATTTAAGCTTAATTTCTAGCCTAAGCCTAAAGCCTTTGCTCCTGTAGACCAGTGTCACAGTCATTTACTGATGAAAATGAAAAATGAAACAATCTTTATTGATTTATACAATATGTATATGCGTGTGATTACTACCAATAATTACCCCAACTTCGGGTTTCTGCTGGTATTCATTTCTAAAAATTTTTTTGTTCCTATTAATTTTTTTTCCTATCAAAGTCGAGTTGAGGACATTCAGTCGTTCATACTAAATAAATAGTTTTACTAGTGACCCGCCTCGATAATATCACAAAACATGTTGATCTGTATTAAATATATGCATTTTAAATTAATATTTCTTTCAGAACAACATTTTCAAACGTCCAATTGGAGCAATTGGAGGCTGCGTTCCACAAAACTCACTACCCAGATGTGTTCTTTAGAGAAGAACTGGCGATGAGAATAGACTTAACTGAAGCTAGAGTTCAGGTTAGTTCAGATTCAATTCAGAATAAACTTAATAAAATGATTATAAAATAAGTTAATTTCAACCAATAATTACTTAATACAAATACCTTCATAGGTATGGTTTCAAAATCGTCGCGCAAAATGGCGAAAGCAACAAAAGGCTGGTTGTGAGACATATACACGCTCCACAAGGTCTCCAGACCCGCGGTCCCCGTCCGCTCTCGCTCTAGAAATGAGAGATTTTATTACAATACCAGGTTTGCTGTCATAATCATTTATAATCTTTTTGAAAAACACTCGACGACTTGATATTAAAAACAAAAGATATCTTATTGTTTAGAGCATTGTATATGTAAATTTATTAATGTTTTCGGGGATTCCCGGAAATGTCGTTTTATATTTTATACATTATATTTATATACGTAATTACTTTTTGTTTCCAGTATCATCATCACAAATCATAAGTTTAGCCGAAACATCGAACCAGAACAACTATGCGTCAAAAAATAAGCAATCGACACCCGCCATACACATATCAGCGTTACCTACGAGACAAAACGCTCAAATGGATTTGCCATCATTTTCAATACCGCTCCAATATAATTTAGGTTCCTTCAAGAAAATTGAAGATTCACAATTAGACCTAGAACCTTCTTCATCAGAAAACCAAAATCAAAACAACTGGGATACAAGGATGATGCCAAATTTTAATTTGATGAACATAAAACCTCTTTTAGAGAATCGAGAAAATTTAGATATGTCTGAAGTTAAATATGAAGTTAAAAATGAAAACAGACCGTACAGCGAAATGGGTACAAGTATCCAAGGTATTGAAGCTGAAGATATTCTAGGTAAGGAAACTGTGACGGAAGGACAAACTATTTCACCAGATTTCGATATAGAGAGATATCAAAATTATCACAATGAGAATGAAAAAAGATATAGGGAGTCTAGTTTCGATGAATCAATGATCGAAGATCGGAACGATTTCGTTTGTGACAGTGATTTTCTTTGTAAGAATAATTTTGAAAAAGTAGACGAGAAACGTACCGAGTTTGAAGAATGTCATTTATTGGATACAGATAGCAATGCTATAAGTAACTTTGAAACCAATCTATAGTATAAGAAGTATGTTCCTAGAATTTGCGACAAATTTCGCGAGTTCGAATTATCAATTAATTTTTATTATTAAAAAATTGTAACTTAAGGGAAAGTAAGTAGAGTACATATTTGTAATTTGTCAACGAAAAGTGTCAAACAACGGATGTACAGCTAATAGACTGTTAATTTTTGTATTACCTTTGTTTTAATTATTAAAACTATACACTTGCAATATTTCTTAGTTTAAGATGATTTTTGTTAAGTTAAAATTTAAATAAACGATTCTAGTCAAGATGTCTTTCCGTTTCAATCATTAGGTTCTCTCAAATTAAACTTCAATGAGTAGAAAACTTTACCCCGCTCCGAACTTTCGCGAAGGTAATCGCGTAATGATTGTTAGAGTTCGTTAAAGACAGAAATTCTTTGGTGTAATATCTTAATTTGAAATTTACTCATCTTAATACAGTAGAGTTATCTGAGGAGTTTCACCGAGAAATGTTTTGATATATTTTATTTCGAGGTAACTAACTGATTAAAAGGTTCTCAAACTCAACTCAGTGGTAACTCGCTCGGGAAACCGAGTGAACGGGTTCAAATCTCAGGTCTCGCAGGAAAGGAAAATTTAAAAAACGGCTGAATACCTAATATCATTTAAAATTAGTAGATGTTATTTTATTATACATTATTGGGGTAGTTTTAAACATAAGTTTTATAAAACACAAGTAAGTCAATATAACACTTTAATTATTGAGGTTAATTTTATGTTTGCTTTTGATCAGACTCTAGAAAATTGTGACAATAAACGTTATAGTTCTAAGAAAGCACTTGTGAAGTTTGAACAAACGTTGGTGTACTTAATTTCTTCTGTACATGCAAACTTTAGTCTTTAATATGGTTTTTGGGACCCATTTTAAAAAATAAATATATTCCCGACTGAGGCGAGAGAAAGTCGTTTGTAATAAAATGAATAATCAAAAAGAAAGATAAAAAAGCATACTCGCTTATCGTCAACAGTAACATATAAAAAACATACTCGTACTATTCATTATATTGTATATCGGATTTACATAACAGAAAAAACAAAAAACATGCTCTATTTCATAGATGTTTTTGGGAATCGTTGAAATGTACGTTGGAATGAATATAACCGAAGCTAGGGTTAGCTACTAGTGTATATTGTTGAGTACCAGTAGACTTCTAGAAAATTGATTAAATGTTAACCGGAAATGAAGAGAAGAAGCTTAAGTTTTATTAATATTTGGTACGGCTTTGTTTATGCGACTTTGTTTGACTTTGTGCCATCTTCGTAATCATAATTTATGAAAACGAACAACTACAGGATATTTTTAAATAAAGTTAGTATTAAGATTTTTTAATAAGAAGAATGGAATAATATAGGTGTGATCGAAATAAACAGGCAAACTAGTTGAGGGTTTAGAAGTGATAATTTGAGATATGTTAAGACCTGCCCTCGTAGATTAAAGAGAACTAACAAAAGTGTTTTAATGTTACTTAAATATATGCCGTAATCGGTTGGAAGGACATTATATGTACACATATATGTATATGTACATTAGGGTGGCGCAAAAAAAACCGACTATTTTTTTTGAGTCTCGTGTGATAGTTTTTGATGTTTAAGAAGCCCTCTCCAAAGGACAGCTCAAAAAATAATTTAAGAGGTCACTCCGAATTTTTAAAAATTTCAAAAATTTACTTTTTGATTATTGTGTTACTTTAGTTGTTTTTAGAGCGAACTTTTGATATTAAAATTAAAATTCATCTCGTGGTGTATTGTTATCAAGTATTGTAGTAAAGAAAAAATGCATGGAATTTTAATTTGAATATTAAAAGTTCGCTCGAAAAATTCTAAAGTAATGTACTAATAAATTTAAATTTTAAATTTATTTCTTTTAAATTTTGGTCTATAAAATTATACCGTAACGAAAAAAATGAAAAAAATAAATAAATCAAAATTTGTCGATTTTCGAACTTTTAAAAAATTCGGAGCAACCTCTTATAAATTTTTTTGAGCTGTCCTTTGGAGAGCGCGCCTTAAACATTAAAAACTAACATTTTCTCACACGAGACTTAAAAAAGATAGTCGGTTTTTTGCGCCACCCTAATGTACATACGTACATAAACATCGTAATGAATTCGATTTTTACTATGATGATGTAATTTCGAAATAAGTGCTTAAACAAATATTTTCTTAACAATTATATTATGTAATGTGAGATTAGTTCTGTCAATAATAGAGTTTAAAGCTAACTTCCCAATAAGAATCCCTAGAAACTTAATTAATTGTATTAAGCTGAAACTTATATCAATATCACTTTGATCTTCAAGTCTCGTGAAAAGCCGGGGCGCATGACTAGTTATAAAACAATCAGCGCAACTTTTCCAATTAATTTAATTGTAGTACTCTTTGCCTTTTAGAATTGTTCTACCGGCAAATCTTATAAGATCGTTTGTTCCTTGTTGTCCTTCTAAAGAAATCTGAAGTCTTTAATATGGCTGCTTTCTTTGTGCAATACCGTTAAGTTCTAGCGACCGCTGAGAACGAGTGGTGGTGGCATTTATTGATTAAAGTGCCTTTGTAGAAATTATTTATAGTCACCAAATGTTATATGTATGGGTTGGCATATTAAATTAAATTGTGTTCCCTTAGAACAATTAACCAACTTCTCCAAGTTAGTGAAAAACTAAGTCAACTAATAAGAAGATAGTGTCCTTTATACCGCACATTTCGACAATCGTAAGCGAATCAATGACCACAAGGCCTACCCTTTTTAGAACTATCTAAAAGGGCACCCTGGACTACAATCAAACATCAAAAGAGGTAGGGAACGACATCCGAAGGAAAAATATCTGAAAACCGTAAGTTTGTACATGTACGAAAATAAATATTCTTGTGATTATAAACTTATTTTAACGTTTCAGGCTATAGAACCCTCGAAGCGAAGGTCTGACTCGCATTTTCCATTTTTTTTTAATAATTAACTACTAGGTTTTTTTATCCATGGATACGCTTACGAGGTAGTTTTAAATTTTATTATATAGTTACAGCGTTCATAAGTAACAAATATACAAACAATAAAATACTAACCAACAAATATTTGCATTTATTGTGATAGCACTCGTGTATGGAACAATATTTAGTTTTTAAAGCTGATTAAAGTCGCCGGTAAACATCAGTACAATCGTCGCAATGGCTTTGTTGTAGCTGAGAGCGCTTGACATTTAATTCTCTATATTGTTCATGTTTGTTATGTATTAAATTCGCGTTTTTTAATTTCACGTTATCAATATAATCATCAGCCCTTTTTTTAACGTCCCACTGCTGGGCACGGGCCTCCCTCACTACGAGAGGGATCAGGCCTTAGTCCACCGCGCTGGCCAAGTGCGTGTGGGCGGACTTCACATGCCTTTCGAAAACTTGCTCGGTTTTTCTAAGACGTTCAGGTTTCCTCACGATGTTTTCCTTCACCGTAAGACAAGTGGTAATCATGATAGAAAGTGATTCGCACTTGAAAATATCAGAGGTGCGAGGCTCGGATTTGAACCCGCATCACTCGGTTATCCAAGCGAGCGCGTTACAGCTGGGCTACCACTGCCTTATCAATATAAATTTTTAAAACCGTCTGAGTGGGGTCGTATCACCAAGGTTATATGTTAATTACTCGTAATTACCATATAGTCATAATTTTAATCAAATAAAAATATATTTAGTTAAATAAAGCCCTAATATAAATCAGAAGTACTGGTTTCTTTTAAGCCGGTGAGTCCAACATAACCATAATATGTTAGTACACGTAAATGTATTTCCTAACGTTTATAATAACCAGATGCAGAGACTTGTATCTAATCCGGGTCTCGCACCTTTTATATTTTCTATCATGATTACCATTTGTCTTACGGTGAAGGAAAACATCGAGAGTAGACCTGCATGTCTGAGAGAACCTAGCAAGTTTTCGAAAGACATGTGAAATACACCAACTCGCAATAGGCCAGTGCGGTGGACCATGGCCTAATACCCTTTGTATTGAAAGGGGACCTGTGCCCAGCATTGGGACGTTAAAAATGGCTGAATTACTACTAATTATTACTACACATTATTCAATATATTATATTTAATATAATTATAATATACTGTATTGGTATGGTTTAGGTCGTATTTAAAGGTAGATCATGTCCTAAATATAACTTTTAGCTTAGATTTGTAATGAAAACTTTAAAAGTGAAACTTAATATTAATGCTATTTCTGACGATGACGAAGGCGATGCGACATGAACCCATGTTCCTCTTTAAAATTTATATTGGTATTTTAATTAATATGACCAAGGTCTTAGAAATCATGAATTTCGTAGTAATTTGTCATCTAAAATAAACAATAGATTTGAACAAAGAAACCTAACTACCCTAATATTTCGCCTAGACTCAACCTTTCATTTCACTCGTTAATATTTATTATTTCTGACAGTTAATTCTAGGTAATACAGACTTACGGAGTAGGCTGAATGCTTTTTTCGCATTAGATATATTAATGAAAAGTGTACATTTTACGGATTGATTTCATGATTTCAAAATTCTTTATTTAACACATAAGTTACAAACTGTTTACAAATGATCTTATTCTATTTGTATACAAAACATGAATAATTATGCACATTTAGACTAAGAACGTCTTTAAAACATATATTTTCTTGATTAGACCACAGTTGAGTTTCTTGCATATCAAACAAATAAAATTGTGACAAACTAAACAAAGAATGTGCATGTCTTCGTATGAACTCACATTATAATTGATAGGTATAGGTAGATATTACATTGCATTGTCATAAAGTAATTGGTACAATAATGTACTTGGGTTATCGAATATGTAATTGTTAATTTAGCATAATGCTACTATATTTTATTTTGTAATACCTATTGTGGGTAGACGAATAACAAAAATCAAGCGGCTCGAACGAAGACCGCATCCTCCGGTAAGCGAGCTAACGTCATGATTCTTCGAGGAAATAGTGATGCGGTAACCGGTGTCGATATTTTGTCGAGTATGGGAGTGTACATAATCTGCTTTTGCCGATATTTGAGATTAATAAATTTTTATTTTGCGGATTTTTATATAAGTAAAATTTTTGGCTTAATTTTAATATGTATTCTTTTAGTAATGGGAATTTTATATGCCTATGAAGTTTATATAGGTTTGTACGGAGACGGGTATTATAAGATATTTTTAAAGCCTTGTTTTGGATAACCTGCAGTTTTTTATAGTTAGTATCAGATATGCTGCACCAAGCAGGTGCAGCGTAGGTTAGACATGGTCTCACGAGAGTCGAGTAAATTCGAAGTTTTGTATATGGACTGAGGGACGATTTGCGATTCATAATAGGTTTTAGCGAATTCAGGGCTTTTGTACTTTTTAATATTAGTGTATCTGTATTTTTATTCCAGTTTAATCTGTTATCTAATACAAGTCCCAGATATTTGACCGATAAACGCCATGGAATATGGAAATTATTTATTTTAACTAAATTTTTAGGGAGGGAACGTTTTGTTGTAAATAAAATAGCTTCAGTTTTTGTAGAATTTAGTTTTAGTTTCCATGTGGTGAAGTAATTATTAAGTAGTTCTAATGATAGTTTTAACCTGCCTGTAATTATATGCACATCTAGATCACTAGTATAAGTAGCGGTGTCGTCTGCGTAAATAGCGAGGTGACAGCGAGGTTGTTTAGGTATATCATTTAAATATAGGATAAATAGAAAAGGACCAAGAATTGAGCCTTGCGGCACGCCGGCTGGCATGATTTTTGGTGCAGAATGGGTTTTATCAATGTAAACAGAAAAGGTGCGATTTTGCAGGTAGCTCTGTATAAGTTTTACCAAAGAAAGAGGAACATTACTAACTATTAGTTTGTGTAGGAGACCTTGATGCCAGACGGTGTCGAAGGCTTTTTCAATGTCTAAAAGTACCATACCCGTAGAGAGTCCTAGATTCAGATTGTGCGTTATGTGCTCAGCCACTCTGGCTAATTGTTGTGTAGTCGAATGGGAACTTCTAAATCCAAATTGTTCAGGAATAAGTAATGGATGAATAGTTTTAGAAAGACGGGACAAAATTACGGATTCGAGGAGCTTGCCAATACTAGGTAATAAACTTATAGGTCGATAGCTGATTGGTAAGGTTGGGTCCTTTCCGGGTTTTTTGATGGCAATGACTTTGGCATTTTTGAGAGATGTAGGAAAATAGCCAAGTCGTAAGCATCCATTGAAAATTTTAGTAATTTGAACCAACATTTTTTGGGGTAGGTTTTTAAGTAGTACGTTTCCAATTTCATCGTATCCAGGAGCTTTATTGGGTTTTAATTTGTTCAAAAGTTTCCGAATTTCCTTAGGTCTAACTAGATGCACAAAATCTGTCGTTGAATAATTATCAAGATATTTAATTGAGTTATTTACAGCAGACTCTGTATCATCGTCACTAACCCATTGCGCTGTTAAATTCATATTCTGCAAGAAAGCTTCTGATAGCACTTCACAATTTTCAACGACTGAGGAGGTGGATTGTGTATTTGATATTTGGAGTGGGGGAATAGTAGAGGACTGCCGGTTAACAGATCTAACTACGCGCCATAAATCAGAAGTAGGGTTATCGACTTTAGATAATTTGTTGTTCCAAATACTGTCGTTAAATGCTTGAATTTCAAGCTTAATGGTCTTTTGTAAACTGCGAACTTTTAAGTACAAGACTTTTCTGTAGTTTTGTCTTTGTTCCTGAAGAGCTAAATTTTTAAGAGAGTTTTTTATTTTAATATGATTACGTATACGCCGAGGGAGTTTAGTTTTACCAACATCACTTAATTTAGGAATGGCAACATCACGTGCATGAATAATTAAGCTTACGAGATGTTCCAAAGACTGGTTAATAGTGTGAACATTATCAAAAGTTTCAGTGGTAAGACAAAGATTCATATTTATAGAGGTTCTATAAGTATTCCAGTCAGCCTTATGATGATTGAATATTACTCGTTCTTGTCTGGACACACTACCAATAATGTTAAAGGTGACCGGTAAATGATTTGAGGACAACCGAGTTAAGGTACGAAGCTCGGTTACAAATTTAACATCTTTGAAAATGACAACATCAGGTGTAGATGGTGAACTAGTACTACTATAGTGGTCAAGAGTGGGGTTGATTGGAGCAAGAACTTCGTAATCATTAGCCAACATATGATCAAATAGGGTCTCACCACGACTATTTGCAGCCACGCAGTGCCAATAAGGGTGTTTTGAATTAAGGTCTCCCATTAGTAGAAGTCGCTTGTTGCTATTTATGATCAAGTCTAGATCATTTAAGACCAGGGGTAAGTTTGGGGACTGGTAGGCCGAAACAAGAGCAGTATTTCGACCAGAGATGGAAATTTCTATACCTACGCATTCTAAGTTTTTGGTTGAAGGCAATATGAGAGGACTGTGTGGGATGTCAGATTTAATAAGTATCGCAACACCTTGTCCATAATCATCAACTATTTTGTCTTGTCTGTAACAAGAATATCCAGGAGTATCTAATTTAGTTTGGGGAGATAGTTTAGTTTCAGACAAAGCAATTATGTCAATGGAAAGCTCGCTTACCAGATTCAGGAGTTCAGTAATTTTAAGACGAACGCCGTCTGCATTCCAATATAGTATATTTATGTTATTAGAATTAGACATATTGACCAAGATGCGTGAGAATGAGAATAACTTTATCCATCATACTGTGATAGTTTACAAATTGACTTTTGATGTTCTTTATAGTCATAAGGATTTCTAGCATATCTTTAGTTGTCTGGTCATGAGTAACTATATTATGTGCGGTTGATTTTGCAGTTTTCGGTGCTTCTGAATAATCCGAGTTTGTTTTGTTGGCTGCAGCAACGGTATTCCAGGGCCGATCATCAACTAAATTGGATTTTAATATTTTGGTAGTTTTGGCAGCTCTATGCTGTTCTTGACGTTCCCTTAGGATTCCAAGATATTTTTCGCGCTCTCTGCATTGCCTGTAGTTTGCAGGGTGGTCCTCACCACAATTGCAGCATTTGGCTGGTTCATCTCGCGATTTCTTCGTACAGTCTTCGGTGCGATGTAGCTCAGTACATTTGACGCAGCGTGGTGGTAAATTGCAATTTCGAGAGGAGTGACCGAAGCCTTGGCATCGAAAGCATTGGGTGCCGTACCGATTGTTACTTCGGTATTTCCGAATTTGTACTACAGTATTACAAAGCAGTTTGATTTGCCGAAATTTAACAAAATCTGTGCCTGGCGGTAGTTGAACCAGAAATGGTGGGCAGTATGAAGGTTTATCGCTAGGTACTTTCATTTTTCGTACAGTGACGTCAGCAAACCCCAGGGAGAGAAGTTCATCTGGGAGGAGGTCTTCGACGTATTCTGGGAGCCCAAATATTATAGTTTTTCATCCTTACGTGAGAAAGTGTGAAATGGAATGTCACGTGATTGGAGCCCTTCTTTAACCACTTGATGGCTTTCTGGATTGTGGCACAGAATAGCTAATCTGTTATTGCCACGATATTGTAGGTGGAAGCTCTTAGTAAAAGTTGTAATGGTGGCCTTCACAGATTCATGTGTCCATGTGGATTTTATCTCCAGGATAATTGGAGGAATTCGACTTGTCTTCTTGGGGGCAATAGCCTCGCGAAACTTGATGGAAGCGTCAACATTAGATCTCTCACCTGATAGTTGCTGAAACCTATTGGAGGTCTGGATTGGGTCAGGTGTGCGTTGCTCCGCTGGACGTGCAGAATGTTTTGGCACTTTCCATACGCTGGTATCAACGGGTCCTTCAAGCGGACGTTTGCCCACAGAATTGGAACGCGTTAAAAATCGCTCCATATCTTAACTTTTATCGACAACTTTATGTCGACATGTCCCATCACTATTCTAAGAACGCAGTGAACGGTGGGAGTAGTACAATGCGACGTGCGATCGTGACGAGTGCGCTCGCCGTAATGACATTTTACGGAAAATATGGTATAATTTTGACTTCTTATATTTTGATATTTCTATTTTATTACTGTACAAATCTATATTAATTAATGCCCTCTTTACGATCCTAAACCGAATGTGACAAAATTCTGGGGTTTCTTCTGTATATACACTTGTGAAGTTACAAAATATTTTGTCAAATAGGATAGCTATTTCTAGAGATAACACATAACAAACGTGTAGTTCTCACATTAATGTTATTTTGTTCTTCACATTGTAAAGTTTAAACAGATGTTTGTGAAATTCGATAGACATTTTTTTATTTACAACAAATCCGACTTCGCCGTGATATGCACATCCTTTCGTTCCTTTTCAATATCCTTAATGACCCAAAATCTCCTCCCTATCTCCGTTCTCGAATTAAAATTCTCCCACCCCCCTCACGTTCTAGGCGATCGTGCGTCACGCCTATGCTAGACATACCAAAAAGCAAGACGAAATTTTTTTCACATTCTTTCACAGTGTATGCCGTTTCGCTCTGGAACAAATTACCTAAAGAAATCCAACGGAGCCCTTCTATAACTTCTTTTAAAAAAAATGTCAAGCAGTATCTTCTGAAGCAAATCGCACATTAATTATCAGATTAGTTATTATTATACAATATATATATTATATACGTATGTATGTATATATGTATGTATGTATATATGTGTGTATGTATATGTATGTATTATTTAAGTATATTGTATATATATAAACATATTATGTATGTATGTTTATTTATCCTTTTAGTATATAATGTATGGTATTAATAATAATTAACTGTATTCTATTACATCTGCACGTGTTTGCCCGTTGTTTTTTAACCACTATCTCTTACTTCCATGGGTTGGCTGGAAGAGATCTCTTCTAGAGATAAGTCCACCCTTGCTAACATAAATTATTTTTAAATTACTCTATGTGTTATTTATATTGCAATAAAGAATATATATGAATAGAAACGCAATAAGTCGATGCATTTAAAGTGAATTGTTTCGGCATTTTCTATCATGGGCTTAACAAGACGATTCGTTTTCGATCCACACGCTTGCCCAGCATTGACGAGTCAAATTCAAACATATGTAGAGAGCGTTAGTGTTCATTGTTGACTTTGTTGTACAAATCAAAAGAGTTTAAGATTTGCAATGTAATTTATTTATCTACACTAATATTATAATGTGTATATAAGTGTTTGTTTGTTTGTTTGGTTGAACGCGCTAATATCAGAAATTACTGGTCCGAATTGAAAAATTCTTTTTGTGTCGGATAGTCCGTTTCCACGGAACCGCGGGAAAAGCTAGTAATTAATAAACTTC
The DNA here is from genome assembly GCA_905231865.2 of Boloria selene. Taxonomy (NCBI): domain Eukaryota; kingdom Metazoa; phylum Arthropoda; class Insecta; order Lepidoptera; family Nymphalidae; genus Boloria; species Boloria selene. The sequence continues at coordinate 4,160,966 of HG993156.1, forward strand.
TCATATAATAAATATCCATTTTTTGTAGGTTTCTTTAATTTTTTTTAACTGTTTCATCATCTCCATTGCCAATTACAAAGGTAATAAAAAAACGGACTCTCTTTTCCGTAACACACAAGCGATAGTCATACTGTTGAGCGATATCGATGTTTGCCCCTTCAGTTGTATACTCAACGTTAGTAGACTTTTGGACGTTTTGTTACAAATAGCAAGCGTGTGAATCCTGCATAAAAAGCTCGATTACATCGAATCAATAAATAATTTCTGTGAAACGGTTTCTGGGAATGTTTAATTGGTTAAATGTTTAAAAACAATTTAAGAGACTTTATAAGCTAAAGGTTAATAATAATTATTTTTTATGAGTTCAATTATATAATACGAGTTTCAAGTATATTTCAATGTTTAGTTTAAATGTTTAGGTCATATAGTATAACAAAAATATGTTATACTTTCTTAGGTTTAGGCGAATATTTGACATTATAAATGAAATTATCTTTTCGGATTATCTCTCCCGTGACCATGATTGTTGTAAAGCATTCGAAACGTCGGGAACCAAAAATCATAATAAATCCGCGACAAAATCCGAAAAGATAATTTCAAAAATATATTAATTATTTTCCTTTGAAAATAAACCTAGAATTTTTATTTTCTGTAGACAAATAATATTTTAATAATTAGATACGGTTGACTACTTATATGAATATGATTAAATAGCTTAAGATATTCTTACTAAATTACTCTATATTTTCCAGACTGTATAACTATTAAAACTACATTACACATGATACGCTTATACCTACTAGTTTTTAAAAAAATTAGTTATTATAAATGAAACTCGTAAACTTAAGAAAGAACATGATAACTTAAAAAAAAACATGAGTTATTTTCGTATATGTGTATATGGAAAAAATCTGAAAACCGTAAATAAACAGCGTTAAAAGGACGAGTTATTAGTTGTTTTTTTAAACTTTACATATTAAAAAAAAATAAAAAGTTAAAATACTGTATAGCTAAAGGCGATGCGTGCCCGATATGTTCACGCTAACACGAACAAAATTAATGTTACGAATATTACATTCTGCTGGTAATAAACGCTATAAAGCTTTTATTTTATGTCGTTCACGGCACATTACCATAAAATTCGAATTTGACCTTAGCTATGAAGTGCTACTTCGATTTCCACCTGAGGCATGTTTTTTCGACCTTCATCTTAACCTGGCTTGATAACATATCCAAAACAAGGCTCTAAGAAAAGATATATTTTGATTTTCTTTTAATTTCAATTATTTAGTAACTTTAGAAATACATCTCGTTAAATGTGAAGCCTCCTCAGCTGCATTTTGTGAGAAATACTCTATTAGTCTTCTAATTCATTAAAGTTATGTTCCTGTTTCACAGATATTTAATGAGGCACTGCAATCACCATTTTGAGAAGATTTAGCCTGACTTCCTGTTGTGACTCTGTTCGTTTACAGAGTAGGAAGTGGGATTAATGGAATGATACTCTTGTGCAATAATTAATTATTAAATATTACGTAACAGTGTTTTGTATAATATTAACTATAATAACGTCAATTTTTATTTTTATTTATTACTTTAGGTGGGAAACAGAAACAGAAAACAAGAAAAAAAAATACAACTACGCATTATAAGCTTAAATATTATTTTTGCTGCCCAGATTTATTTCCTTATGCAAATAAGATTCTATTTCAAGGTGCGAATGATTTTCAACATAATTACCACTATTCTTATGTTGAAGGAAAATATGGGGAATTCTTTATGACCTCCATGTATACTCTGTACTCCTTCATCTATTATTTGCTTTGGGTATGGGGAGTTAAAAAGGAATAAATACTATATAAAGGATTCGTACTCGCAACAGCCACCATAAAATAAAATGATAAAAGTTATAAAATATGAAGAGATAACATTGACAATCGTTGAAATGACAATTTGATAGTTCAATGCCGTTTTAGTTTTCACAAAGAACATGTTTGTTTTTACACAATCACGGACTCTCTGTCTACTATAACAATCTGTGTTTATGTATGTCGAGTACTGTTGTATGAGTGTTACGAAATGCGTAGTCCGCTTCAAGTGCACGATGTACGTGTTGCAAAGCTATACTAATATACTACGTATTTTATGCCGAATTGCTTATTTAGTCAATTTAGTCCAAAAATGGTTAATATTTTCATCATCCATGTATTTAACCTATTAAAAAGTCGAATTTGCTTAAAATATTTAATATACGTATATATATGTAATATTTGACGTGATAACCTAATTCTTGTTTAAATACCTACCCTTTATTCCACCTCTTTATATATGTATATGTATACATCCGTATATATAAATAAAATTGAAGTGTATGTTTTTAATGTCAATTTGATTTGATTGACAGCTTTTCACTAAATGCATATCAAACTATATACGGAACTAGCATCCTAAACATTTTTCAAAATTTTTGTCGGTCTGTCTATCTGTCTGTCAGTCTGTTCCGGCAAAATTCTGAGACAGCTGGATCGATTTTAACGGAACTGTCACTCGCAGATAGCTTATGTTATAATGAGTAACTTAGCGTACTTTTATTTTATAAATTTTATTTATTTAAACTAGCGGAACCCCTGGCCTCGAAACTAAAGTTAAATTGTGTATCTACTAGTATGTGTATTGGTAAATGCAAGACAAAATCAAAATTAAAGTCAAAACGTTGTACTACAGAATGGAATAATTACGAGATTTTTTCTATATCAAGTCAAGGACATTTTTCCACGATGGCAGCGATAGCGTGCCGTTATGGGTTTTAGCGAGGAAGAATCAATTCAATTTATTTTCTTAATAACTTCTCAGCTTTGCCAATGTCATGTAGAGTGGAGAAGATACAAAGTAGATTGGTCGTTAACATAGCAATACGCTTATAGAAAAAAAAAGATTACCTATGTCAAGTTTTATCCGATTCGTCACAAACTTTCACATTTAACACCAGTAGAAAAAGCTTCTAAAGAACATGTTTGTTGCACTGAAACTTTCCGGAATGCTAGATCGATTTACCAATTACAAAAAATAACTTTAATAGTTGAGACTAGCTTTTCGGATTTTGTCCCGCATTTATTTTAATTTTTGGTTCCCGACGTTTCGAATGCATTACAGCAATCATGAAATCAGAGTCTCTCCGGATACTTTAATTTATAATGTCAAATATTCACGTAAACCTGAGAAATTATTAACTTTAATAGTTTCTTACTTTAGTATTTTAGTTTCACGATTGTTATGAAAATCACATTATTACTGCTAATTTTTATAGAGTGAAGTAGAAGACAAGAGAGTGAAGAGTTATATATATATATACCCAAAGACACAATATTAATTAAAAATAAATGACAATTTGAGGAAACAATATAAATATTAACTATTGTTTAACAGTATTAAAATTAACTTATCATTAGGTATTCATTGAACAACCATTAACGTAAGCATATAAATCCTTTTAGTTACATACTGAAAATTTGCGTTTCATTGATTAAATTTTGCGTGCAGACGAGTGAGTGGTTGTAAATAAAAACTACTACATAGCTTTTATATATTCGTTTACAAATAAAAAATGCATTGAGTATATTTAAACAATTCTGTACTATATCGGTGAAGCGGGTCGAGCGTCTGGGTCACCGGCAACACACGCGAACTGTTCAATTGGCCTTTATTGCTATACAAGAGTATCATTTGGTTTTATTTGTCTGTGAAATATTCTTGATATTAATATTAAAGTGGAAATAAGGTTACGTATGTTTGCTAGTTTAACTTATATGCCAATGTTTAATTTAAATCGATGTAGGGGTTCCAAGGTTTTGCTTATTTTTCACGATTATTCGTTCATGGTTTTTTTTGGGGGAGCATACTAATTTCTTCTTTTTATCAGTTTTAATTAACGTCGCACTGTGCGAGGTACTAACGCTATTTGGGCTACAATGGCTCATTAGCATACTATTTACACATTCAACAACACATCCTAGAAGCTATTTTCATCCCTAGTACGAGTAGCTTGAAATTCAGTCCGATAACTATTTTTTGAAACAAACTACAAATAATATTACATACATCCTAGAGAGCTACTGTCATTTTGCCTACCCACATACGACTTCATACCTCTGGTCTTTAATCCCAATTCGTCCAGCTGTTTTATTATTAAGGAGTCACAAAAATTGTTTGCATTAATAAGCATAATTAGTCTGCGTCCATTCGAATTTTATGTAAATTGTTCAAAACACAAAATAAACTCGACAAAGACAAAAGTAATGAATGACTATAATAATAAAATATGATTTATATTTTTCATATAAATGAAAAGAGAACGCTGAAAAATAGCAATCGACTTATTTATCATAAAAACATCATTATAGTGAAGAAGATGCGCTAAGAATTTGAAAACCTCGGTTCTTTTTGAATACATTAGTAACGAAGCACGATTTCTAGGTCAACCCATCTCTTATTAAATAAAAATTAAAGCTCACTTTTAATAGATACAGATGTTTGAATAAATTGACATAGTTATTTGGTTTCTTTCTTAATAATTATTATTTCTTTAAATGGCACGTTGCTGAATCTTATACTTCAGAGTATATATACAGGTGGTTCTAGATTCGATTACACTTCAGTTCAATTTATCTACGAGTAGGTATGTAATGTGTCAGTACATATAAAAAAATTGAAGTGTCTGTTTTTAATTTCAAAGTAACAGCTTTTCACTCAATGCATATGAAAGTATATACGGTACTTAAATACATCAAAATCATTTTTTAATTTTTTGTCTGTCTGTCTGTACGTTATGGTTAATCTCTGAAACGGCTGGACTGACTATGGCGGAACTTTTATTTGCAGATAGCTAATATTATAAGTAGTAACTTAGATTACTTTTACTTTATTAGAAAATTATAAAATTATTAATTTGTTTTAAATTATGACCAGCAAAGCGGGCCGGGTTTGCTAGTGATATATATATATCAGATCAGAGAAACACTATATAACTAACTTACCTATAGTACTATATAAGAAAGAGTGGAATAGGGGTAATTATAAAAATACCTAATAGTGGCTTTTATGCTCATTCACGAATTCACGGTCGCCAAATTTAATGGCCTTTAAGGTATTTTGCGAAAAAAATATTATAAACGACGATTGTGTAAGCAAATATTAGAGTTATTTCAATTTCTTTGGCTCTTACTTTCAAGTGGGATGACAATCCAATACGACTGGAGAGAGATCAGCAGCAAATCGACCGGTTTTAAGTGCTCTTCGGGGCACGGAGTTGTCACACCGCCCAGATTTCAAGTCCAGGTTGCTAATAAATTCGTCTATTTTAGAATTTCTTGCCAGAAAAAATTCTATTAATTATTCAGGACTCGAATCCAGAACTCGTTATTATCGATACAGAGGGAAAATATATGTTTTTAAAATTTTTGTCTATTTTTCTGTCAGTCTGTCTGTGGAACAAGCTTTGAACAGATTTAAGATTAAAGAAATAAGCATGTGTTCTAAAACAACACAACACACTAACTTAATTGGTAAACTATATTTTTGACCGAATTACCCAAGTAAGTTGGGTGATTGACCAAATAAGTGATGAATGATTAACTTAACTTTATGTTACTGGTAGTTATGCATGTAAAAAAAAGCTCCATATATCCACATACAGATTTGACTTGAAAGTTGTATAATTAATTCATAAGTTAGACAGAGGGAAAGTTTAAAAATAATGCATCTATTTGTCAAGCGAACTGCACTTCTTACGATACTCATTTGACAAAATCTACGTCGACATTAATAACCGTCCCTCGGTGTTAAATTTCGATTTTTCTTATTATAACTCATAAACTTAAAGTACACCCTAACAACTAATATTTAAAGCTCAAAATGACTCGTCACATCATTCCGAGCTTAGTACTAGCTAATATGAACCGTGGAAAGCAAACAGTACATTCGGAAAATTGACCAACGATACACGAATATAGCCTTTAACCTATATTAATAAGAGCTATTATTACGGGACGCTTCATAACAATTATAACGTAATCGAATTCGGACATTTGTGTTCGTTGCACACACTTGCAAGCTTTTCGCAGTCATCTTTCAACGTAAAATTGAAAATCAACTCTCAAAGTTATTAAGTAGAGCTCAAAATGAAACAAAAACTGATACCGTGACTTATATGTGTGTGTGCGTGCATTCGCTTTTCCTGAACACACACAGTTACAGTGGAAAATTCGCCATTTTGTCAATTTATTTTCTACTTTAAGCTATTGTAATAAGGTTGAGATTAATTTATTATTGTTATATGATATACGTTATTTCGTATGTTGTTCGCGGCCTGGGCAGAGGGCTTAAAGGGGTGTGAGGGGGTGAGGGCAGCGGGGGAAGCTAAAGCCTTTCCAGGTCTACTACGTTAGTAGCATCGCGTCCATCGTGTCGCACGCACGCATGACGCGCTATGGAACGCGCGGGCAGTTTTCGAATTTTTTTAAAGTAAACCTTCGTAGCTGCTTATATTTTATATGTTTTTATATTATTTAATGTGCTATGGATGCTTTTATTGATTGTGGCTTGGACTTCTTCGATGGTGGTACCCGCGGTGAATATATGACCTAGTTGATGCAAAGATAACATAGTATAACTCCTAAATATTGATAGTTGTATACAGACAGTCTGTGCCACTCTAGATAATTTACATGTGCATAGTGTAGTAGCTAAACTTTGTATTAGATTCTTATGTAACACACTACGTATAGGTATTTACGATTAAGTCGTATAATATTAAATAAACTGTTTATTTACATTCTTGCCATAAAGCTTTATACAAAGTTCATATATGTCAATAATAACATATTAATATTATGTATTTCTAATATAAAAGTAATAAAATCGATTATTTATACTTTTATCGATTTTATAAAATATGCCATATAAGCGTTAACAGAAATAAAAAGAAGGTAGAATTAAAATTGTAACGACACGTTAAATATTTAAAAGCGTTAGTATCTCGAGAAAAAGCGCGGGAAGGCACACACTGCGATGGCGGGAAGGACACAGCCTAACGTATTAAATTTTCATTAACAGTTTATAAACTCTCTCTAATCCAATGTTCACGGAAATTTTATCGCAAAGTAGAATATAAAGGTAGTGTTATTTTTATCGAATAATAATTAATTGATTAAAAATATAAGTAAATAGTTTTATATAATAAATTTCTTTGCCTTTTAATATTCATAAGTTAAAAAACACGGATTTTCTTTACTGATTCTTCTTTTAATATAATATTTAATGACATCTTTCCAATCACTGAAAATTAAATGTAATGAAACTTATTATATTAAGTAAAAATTTTGTGTGCCAAAGTATATAAAAAGATAACTTTTGTAAACGCAAATATTTCCAATCTGGGCCTCAAGTCTGCTATTTTACATACAATTGTCATTGTGAAACAATGCAATTTTAATTCAATTACCATTGGTCCAAAATTTGGTAGTCTACTAAATTTACAATGGTCGATCAATGGTCTTGTCATTGGATTGTAATTGGATTGTAGTTGAATTGTAGTAGAACAGGAATTGGTATTGCCAGTAGCTAAAAAAGCGATCACCGAAATGAGTTTCAGGCTAGTTTCGATTATATATGTTATCAATTTATGTTTTAAAGACTAAGCATTATGTAAAATGATCATAAAAAGCCATAAATATAAATTTTAAATGCAATATAAATAATAAATCCTCAAAAATAAATAAGTTTCACCTGTAACTGTCAAATTGACATTAAATATCAATGTCATTTCACATTTGATAGGTCAATTATTTATTCGTGGACGGTCGTGGTATAAATTACCTACTGTACTAGCATACATAATAATGGTGATAGTTATAGTTAATAGTTAACAGTGAGTTAGTTCAGTGGTCATTAGAACTGTCAAAATATTAACAGACTACGCAATTCATCCGATCATTGCCTTGTCATTACGTACGGGACTACCAATTATTTGCAAAGTGTCATTGAAGTGTAAGTGACGCACCATCGGAAGACCATTGAATTAGTAGACTACCAAAATTGCAAAAAGTAGCAATTACGATGTCATTGATAGACAATTGTAACACCATTGCAATAGCAGACTTGAGGCCCTGTACTATAATATTAATATCATAAAGATGAAAGATTTGTATTTTTGTATGTAGCGAATAAACACAAAAACTACTTGACCGATTTCAAAAATTGTTTTGCCATTAAAACCTATTAAACTTTATAACTGATTAACATAGGCTATATTTATAACTAACAGAACCCGCAGCTTTGCTCGTGCTATATCTGGGGACGAAACTAAACGAAGCGAGGGTGCGTCGCTAGTTTAAAACAATAATTCAAGGCTCGCGAAAAAATATATAAAAAGAAAGTTTCTTTCTTAATCTGTCTTGTATTTTTCTTTATTATTGGCTCTTGACTAAATAAAACTAAATTAAAGCAGCATTAAAAAAAATAAAGGGCATTATTTTATAGCTTATTTTAAAAATTACTCCTAAGAGCTAATTAAAAGGATAAAAGTTTATGGAGAATATAATGTTCAGTAGTTCAAATATATGGTTTTTCTTTGTATAGGATCACATTTAAATGCACAGAAAAAAAGAATGAATGAGAATAATAGCTTACTAACGAAGGTACGAACTACGAAAGGAATGCTAGTTAGTGCACCATTTTAGCCAGGTTTAGCCAGATAATAAACTAGTATAGGCAAAAATTAAGCAAATCTTAAAAATTACTTCAACGAATTCCGCCCTCCTTGAGAATTATTATGCGATACGTATGGTATGATCACAAGTAGAACTGTCAACTGGCCCGTGACTACGTCCAAACATAATATTGTAAAAAAAATTCGGACTACATGCATTAAAGGTACGTAGTTCGCTGTAAATCTTTTTTTATTTTGTTTTTAATGGCTTGAAATCGTGCCAGTAGAGCAGAGATTACTTTCACAATGTCACGTAGAATGGAAAAGACATGAGGGAGATTGGACGGTAAAATAAAGTAAAATATTAGAAATAGTTAAAATTTTCTGTTAAACGTTTACTAAATGTGTTTAAGATTTATACGTAAATCAAATGAAGAGTTTTGGTGGAAGTGGTCAAATTGAGGTTAAATTAATTGCTAGGGTCTGTGTTGCTACAAATTTGATACAGTTTACATATTAAAGTTTGTTTAGTTTGTAAAAATTCTTACTTCTATTACTTATATAGACTATGTGACTTTAATATTTTGGCAATTATTAATTTTTTTGGGGTGAAAATGAAAATCTTGAATTGTACCAAAAATTCAATAACAAAAAATATTAAATGTGGGTCACATTAGAGATATGGTATATCAAACAAACAAACAAACAAGGAAATCAAACAAGCTAGCTATGAGCCTCTTTTTATTTTAAAGTCGGGTAATAATAGATTAAAATAAATCAAAATCAGTGATCATTTTACTCGTGGGTAAATATTGACTAAAATAAAAAAAAATGCTAAGTAAAACTGAAAAAAAAATTAACTAAAAATATTCTTTATTCGTTAGGTTTGAACTAAACAAAGAAAATATGCATTATTAATGGAGAAAGTCAGTCCAAAATATATCCGTCTGTTACAAAAAGTAAACTGAACTACAGAAAGCGTTAGAGGGTCGTCATTACCGTTCAATCTTAAAGCTTATTAATTCATATGAAAAACATTCCTTACAAAAGCATTGCTTCAAAGTAACCTTGGGTAAACGATACAACTTGCAAAGAAGCAAACAATGTACCTTTTTCATAAGCCAAGGCCTTTGATACGGGAGCTTCATAAATTGTATAGTGCTTCATATATTTCTACGTTGTTTTAGATATATATAGATATCATATCGATATCTAGTAATAGCATATATTTATGCTATTAATGTATTATTTGCCTGCTTTTCTTTAAAATAGTAAATAAATAATAATGGCTGCCTTTATACATTTTAATAAGCGCATCTAATATGTAAAATCTCTACTGGATTACATTACTAGTAAGAATAAGTTTAAAAATTAAACTCTAATATGCCATATATTCGAAATTATTATTCGTTGGGCTTGTTTTTTTTTTTTAATTAATTGATACAGCTCCGGCTATTTAATTTATGTATTTCGAATTTAATTTACGTCGTTATATAATATTAACCTAAACTTAACCTAATTTCGCTTGTTAGTTTTTAGTCGAGGTTTAGCAGTAAGACGATTAAAAGAGCTTAATCTACAACTAATTACTCGTACACGAAATATAGATTATTAAATTAAAGAAATAATACAACAAGTTTTTTTAATTACCTCTGGCTTTTGATGCGAGTATTCGATGAAAGTACCAATCAAATTATAAGAAGCCATCTCCTTTTACGTTATGGCGGTACTTCAAACTATTAGGTGATTAAGTTTTACTTACTGTGATAAGGTTTTTACATAATACCTTCGTCTTTCTGAACAGATTTTTATAACTTTGCTTGATATATAACGATTTTGTTTAGGATTTGTGAAATTTCGTAGACCCTCTACGCCGTAGACGTTATATGTTATTGATTTATTACTTACTGGCGTTATGTGTAAATGTTATTCGTGCGTAGGTATAATGATGAAACTATTTGGAGATGTTAGATTTCCTTCTAAATTACTCTTCTAAGAGTTTGTTTTAGGAAGGTAGTTTAGCTTTCAACGAATGAATGCCCCTAGCGCGACTCAAACCCGCGACCGCTGTTAAAGCAAGTAGGGTCACTAAAACTGAGCCAAACGTGGCGTCTATCAAAACAATCCCCAATCATTACATTCATGATTCGAACTGAGTTTCAAAACCCAGGACTTTGAGAGCTGTAGCCGTAATAGTCAAAGACTCATAAACGGCAGTTCAGTACTTTAAATATAAAATTCCTAATATCGAAAATGTAAATCGAAAAAAAGTATTTTTTTAGCTTTAAGCTAAAGTAATTTTAAAATAATGACCTTGATTTCAAGACTTTCTTTCTTCTGTAGATAGAACGAATAAATCTGTGGGGTTAAACCTTTTTACCCACTCGTTTTTTATCAACATTTATGTTCCAATATGTAGTAACAATCTATTCTGCTATTGATTGCCGATTTGTTTTGTTTTAGATTTTATTATATTTTCAAACATAATGTTTGGGTATGTGGGTGTTGTTCTCATAAGGTCGTCAATTCTAGTATAAGCCATTACTATATGAATAACTTTGATTTTGTTTAAGATTCAAAAATCTATACACCCATGACTGGAATACAGAAACATTTGAATGATTAGCGCGAATTCTTGTACCAAGCAGGGCTCGAACCAGCGACCGCTGCCAAGTAAGATGGGGTTTGTAGTGAACAAAGTGAATCTAACATGTCGTCATCGTGTCGTCGTATTATAACGTTATTTTTAGCTTAATTTTAACTACAAAATTATTAATCTTTATAGTAACCCATACTTACCCGTCTGGTATGACGCAATAATGTTCTAAAAAAATACCATTACTTATATAAATAATTTTAGTTATATTAACTTTACATTTTCATAATTCAGAAAATTAATTTAATATTTTGGAATATTAAAACTTGTGGTTAAAGATATATAGGTATTAATTACTGTATTTTGTTAAAATCAGTGAATATGATATCAGAACGATAATGTTGCTCCAGTTTAATGAGGCCAAAATGTTATTGAAATATTTGTTAAGCAAACCGATAGAAAATAATACAACAATGTTATTCCATTCCCGAGTCAAAATAGTCCGAAGGTTTACGTGTCAAGGCTGTGATATACGTTCTTTTAACTTTAATAGATTTTCGGGGCAGGTCTGACGAACTCAGCTAAATGAAGGTAAACAGCTCATTAGCATGGAGCCATTGTTGGCAGTATCTTTTAATGACTGTCAAGAAAACTGCCTCAAAACGTGTCTGTACACAGGTTAAATAGTTAATTTTTTTGAGGAAAATTTACAATGCCCATCCTATTGTGCTATTAAAAATGTTGTACTATTTTTTTCTTAGATTTTTAAAGACAAAGACGAAAGAGAAACAGAAACTAATAAAAATACGTTAAAATGGCGTTTGGCTCAATTGGTAGTGAGCCTATTTTCTGTCATGGGAATTTATATTTATAACTAGCGACTCACCCTCGCTTCGCTCACCGAAGCAACGGGTTTCGATATTTAAAATAAATAAAATTATTAACTCCTCCTCCTTTGAAGTCGGTTAAAAAGTAGTCTAAGTTACGCATATATAATTAGCTATCTGCGAGTTATAGTCCCGTCAAAATCGGTCCAGCCGTTTCAGAGATTAGCCGGAAGAAACAGACAGTCCGACAATATTTTTTAAAATTGTATTTTTTATGTACGTACCTCATTAAGATCCTCTAAAAGAGATTCAAGTAAACTATATTAGAGGGAGACAGAGCGATGTAGAATGACTGAGAGACAAAATCTAATTGGACAGCAAACTGACAGGATCGAGGAGAAATAGGTACAGAAATGCCAGCTTCACAAGCCTAAAAGTTACGGAGCTTTTCTCGACAGTAAAATCTAAAAGCTCTTTTCATTATGTTCCTCAATCCTATAAACTTATCTATATAAAGTTGTTATAGAAGTCTGCGATTGTATAAGCGATGACTACTTAGACACGTAGTCAACTATTATAAATACTAAGTTTATTACAGACTAGCAAAACCAGCCAGCTTCGTTAGGCGTTTCGGAAATTAGCCTGTACAAACAGACAGACAGACGATATTTTGAAAAATAGTTTTTTTATGTACGTATCGTATATATGAGTAATTTCATAAGCAAAGTTGTTAATTTCAAATTAAAAACAGACACTTCAATTTGTTATGTAATACCTACTGATTGCTTATTTTGTTTCAAAATTAAATAGTTTTTGCGTGATACACGAACTAACGTTTAATTAGAGATAATTAGTTATAATGTTAGTGATATAAATAAATATATTTTTAATTAATAATTCTACGTAACTATAAAATTCTAACGTACGGCCTTGAGATAATTTGTTTATTACTTTTACCCAGAAGGGTTAGTGCGTGCCTTATCCGGAAGTCGGCCATTTTTTATTTATAGTTCAGTGGCGGGAAAGCAGCGGTGGCCTTTTATGTTTATTGATTTATGAAATGCTTTACAGTTAAATTACAAATATGTTAAATTGCTTCAAGAATAAGAGCTTTATAAAAATATTTTTACCAAACCAAACCAAATTTGTTTATTTAAAATATTCTCTTAAAGTCTTTTTTTGAAAAATCGAATCCATTTATAGAATTTTATCAAGCATTATATTACTTTCATAGATAATAATTACCTGAATATAAGAAAATATATTTTGACAAGAATTTCCTAAGAAAAACAAATTAAAATTTGAATTATGTGATTTTTCTAAGAAGTAAACGATTGCCGTCTACAGATTTGAACATTAAATTAATATTTGGCGGGATAAAGTAATGATGGAACCTGTTTCAGCGAAGCTCGGCTGAAATAGTTCGACGAAATTTGCTTTTAGTTTAATAAGAGGTCTTTAACTTATAATTATCTAATTTCGTAAATTATAAGGAATTTCATAATCCATGGAGAATACAGATCGTTATAAGAAAATATTATTATAATATTTAATGAATGTACTGTGGGTGTGATTTGAATTAAATGCCATTGTGTAATGTAAAAGATATTGTAGTTATTGATTTTTGCGTAAAATAAATAAATAAAAAAGGAAATCCAAAGACATTGATAGAATTGTATACAATTGTCCCAAAAACATATTTTGATTTTTAAAATACGGCAGATATTATAGTGTCTCATATTATAGAGTGACAAATAATAATTAATCTATACATATTATATATAACTATACTCTAACTGGAAAATCTTATTAAAATATTCATATTTTGATTTTTAATTGATAAATAATGTTTGAGAGTTTTTTATAAAATTTGGTATGACGATAGCTAGTTTTCCGGATCACCTAGGTATATAATTCTTTTTGCTGTAGAACAAGTAAAAATTATGCATTTCTTTTTGCGTACACTAAAATGATATCAAAATGAATACTTAAAATAATTGTTCGCTTCAATTAAAATTAATGTCAAGGTTTACAAATGGTTTGGAGGGAATTTACGAAAATAAATGAGAAAAGTCCATAATTGTACGTCTTTTAATGAAATTCCGCTTAAATAGCCCAAGTTTAAAAAACAAAAGTGATACGCGTCGAGATTTCCACCAAAAAGTTAAATGGCGTATTACGAATTCAATTTCTTTAATGCCCTCAATATTAACAGGGGATGGAAGTAATAATATATCGCGATGTCAGTTATGTGAAGCTGTATACTTATTACCTATAATAGTATTTCGACTTTGTCCGTACATATTTGGACGTGATAATTTTTTTTTTCATACGATTTAATAATAATGTTACAATTTAGTTATCTACCAACTTATTGAAGTCTTTTTACTGCGTTTGATTGAGGCTCAGATATTTTTTTAGTGTTTATTCAATTTAAATAAATATTATGCATTCAGAATAGTCTCCTAAGCAACAAGCTTTTATAAAATTAATTCAATGAAAGGTTCATTGTTCTTAGAGCTATGTATGTCTAAGCATTTTAATTACTTACATAATATATGTATACAGATATTAAAATGAAGCGATAAATAAACTTTATTCGCTTCAACTATAAAAGTAAATACCAATATAGCCTCACGTTAGAATACACACTGTTTTTTAACATTCGAAAAACTAAACTATTCCTATAAAACTATCAACTTAATTAGATTTTAAATTTTAAACATTTTTACGGTCGAAGCCACAATTATTGAGCTTTTTAATATTATTATAAACATCCATTAATCATGTCTGTATTTTATTCATGCCTGTGGCCTGCTATAGTATATTATTATAACTTATTTTACACAAAATAATTCCTATAACCACGTTAATTTGCATTTTAATTAATTTTATTTGTGTTACAAGTCCATTCCTGCAGTTTTGCATGCTCTAAATAAACGCTTTCATTTACTATAATAGATTGTAATAAGCGGTATTACCTCATACCTGCACTAAAATATCCATAAATTTTACTATTACTGTTCCCTTTTATTTATTTTTTTAATACTATTACCACAATATTTGTTTAAATGGCATTGTAGTTTTTTTAACAATTTTTATATACTTCTAGAATATTTAAATCATAAAAACTATATAATATACAAACGTTCCAAGCAAAAAGTCAATTAAGTGCAAGAAAATGTAAATAAAATATTATAGTGATAAGTCACAGGAGTATGTGGCACAGATGACTGCTAAACATGGTATTCTACAAATATGGAAGGATAATGTGCCGAGAGTGGGGATAAATCAAAATTCAAGGGTGTCCAGGGTGCAAATTCTGGTGATGAAAGGGTGGGTGGTGTTTTTTATTGGGCTGGTGATGGTGAATGGTAGTGAGTTCCCGGAGAGAGAATGCTGCGATCCGATATATCCACCGAACACTGCGACTACTGCGGCCGCGCCTGTTACTCACCCAGTTAGTCGAGTCCCAGGTAAGTGAAACAATAATTTTCATTATTATAATTAAATAAATTGAGATATGGTGCTCCCAAACTGACGGTCCGACTTCAGTTTAGGTTTCGGACTTGCTTGGTTCTCTTAGACGTATAACCTACATTATGTTTTCCTTTGAGTCTTTTAAGAAATAATCAATGACATTTTGTTAACGCAATTCTAAGTCATTACGAAAATATAATTAAATAATACATTCTCGACTATGGCTTGATTCGCAAGCCATTAGACATTAAAAAAGCTGAATACATATAAAGGTACACTATACAGAGTTATATATCTATCTACAAAATAATTCTATTGACGGACTGCAAAGTGCTTAATTTAGCACAAAATGTAACATCACTGTCGTAGCGTGACAGAAATACACGCCTAATTAAAATTAATGTCACGCAAAACTGATAGTTGTGACGCTATACCCAAATTTTCGATTAAAGTTGGGAAAATGTTAAAAAATAATTACAAAATTCGAGGATATATATTTCTTTAAATATGTTTTTTGGATATGTTTATATTTTTTCAGGTTATTTTTACAAGTGATAAATATGGGAATATTGGGAGTTGTTAACACTTTTATACTTTTTAAAGACGTATTACGAGCTGTGTAAATGACAGCAAAAGCGATAAAAATTACGATTGTGCTTCAGAAAGTATAGTTGTAAAAAGTATATTTTAATTAAGACTTAAAGTATTTAAAGTTATAAGTTAATTTAGTAATTTGATTTGGAGAACTAAAAAAGTTTATTTAAAACTTTCTTAGTTTTACACTGGCAATACTTGACAGTTAAAATAAAACCATTTACTCGATTATTTGCGAAATTATTTAATTTTTGATTTTTGACATTTTGAACTCTTTACAATATAGACTATGCTCGTTGCAGCAATTATGATCACGAGAGAGACTCTTGTTACCTGAAAATTACTTTTGATACAAATTATATGGTAAGAAAGCTCTTACTCAAAAGTACACATATGAAGGTGTTTGTAAACCTAATAACAGCTTGATATATTTTTATATGGGTAGCTCCGCGCCGTGTCGGTTACAAAGCGGTGTGTCATCGCCAAATGGCGTGACAAAGTGTCTGCCGTAATTAATGTCACGCAGAAGTGATAGTTTTGACACAATTGTTCATATATGACGTTAGATGCAAGAAAGAAATTCTACTTTAATCAGTACATCAAATCTTGTATAATCATATAAGAGATTTTCACTAAATTTATACGAAAGTATATACGGTACTTACGTTAAAAAACATTTTTTATTTTTTTTGTTTGTCTGTCTGTCTGTGTGTTATGTTCCGGCTAATCTATGAAAGGGTTGAACCAATCATAGACTATCAACTATGATGTAAGTATAGTCTATCGTACATGATATTTTTTTCCTTTGTAAAAACATCTAAGTCCACGGGAACTTGCACTTTAATGGGACTTTGCACGATTATTCACGTAGGCTGGCTGACCAGCAAAGGTGGACTACAACAATATTGGAGTACGACCGGCTGGATTGCCGGACGCTTATGAGCCCCCCGAACCACAACACAGAGAATCGGGATTGTTATATACGATACTCATAATCTTATTTCGTAGTTACACTGCTTCTGAAACTTATAAAATAATTACAACGTGTGCTGCTACTAGACAGATCAGTATCGGTCTAGAGACTTTATATAAGGGTAAAATATAATAAAGCAACAAAAAGTATCATGGAAAATTCTGTATAATCTATACTAATAAAGTAATTATAAAGAATTAATTAATTATAATAATAAAGTGAAAGTATTAGTATTTTTGTATCTAACGAATAAGCTCAAAAACAACTGAACCGATTTCTTTTGCCATTAGAAACCTACATAATCACCAAGTACTAGTAGGCTTATATTTATTACTAGAGGAACCCGCGGCTTCGCTCGCGCTAGACGCAGCAACGAACCCGAGCGAAGCGAGGGTAAGTCGATAGTAATAAATGTACCTACGAGTAGAATCTACGTATTTTATTATATTTTGAAAATATTCGTGGTTTCTCCAATGTAAGCGTTATTTTTGACGTTCAAAAAGAAAGAATGCTCAATTCAAGCACATATTTTGTATGTGTTGCTTAACCAATTATTGAGAACCTATTTTTTACTCATTTTTTTATGAATAGGGCATACAAATAATAAAAGGCGATGTATCATTTTACTCAAAAAGTAATACGCTATTTTAAATGAAAATTTCGATACATATACTAGTATAATAATGATTTAGTACAGCTTTTTTGATAAAATTATTTCCCATTATGGACACAATCTGATAGTTATTTACATTTCTTTTTAGAGCTTTATCTTATAGCTTCGATAACTGTTTAATATATATTTTGGGTATAAAAATTCAGTGTTCCTTTGACATTTAGATAGTAATCCACAAATATCTCGTAAAATATATATAAGCAACCTATGACATTTAGGGACTAAGCAAGATTATCTTATTCTAAATGTCATATACATATACTAACCTATCATCGACTTCAAATTTTATATCAATTCATCAAATATAATTTATACTTATACTATAATTTATACGCTACGACCAATAGTAGCGGGAACATCAATGAAAAATGTTGCAAAAACGGGAGGGATTTGGTTTCCAGCCCTTAGAACGCGCGCGAAGCCACGGGAAAGGCTAGTAAATAGTATATTTCTACTATATCTGATTGTACTAGTATTATATTGAAGTAGAAAATGAAGGAATTCTTGTAAACGTGATTTGAATAGTCGTTATGCAATAAAGCTAAAAGGAAGCTCTTACATGTACTTCGGATTTCGCCTGGATCATACGTCGGCAAGCTCTCGTATTTATCGGAGCGTTTTGCTTCTAACTTTTCCATCTCGTATATGTTGTACAGACCAATTGAAGTATACCAAAAATCCTATATGTATAAAATAAACCATTGTAGCTTCGCAGACTTTGACGAAGCAGTTGGGTGTTAGTATAAAAATATATTTTTCGGGAAATATTTATTTAATATTGTAGTGGATTTATTTATTCTTTCTTGCATTTATTTCCCATTTTTATAATCCAAGTCTTGATCTACAGTATTTTAATGATCCTATGAGAAGTCAGAGTAAAGGCAATGGTAGCTCAGCGGTAATGCGCTCGCTTGGATAACATGCATGGTTCAAATCCGGGTCTCGCAAATCTGACATTTTCATGAGCGAATCATTTTCTATCATGATTACCACTTGTTTTACGGTGAAGGAAAACATAGCAAATTTTCGAAAGCCATGTGAAGTCCGCCAACACGCACTAGGCTAGAGCGGTGGACTATGGTGACTATGGTCTATGGCGTGATCCACCTCGTACTGAGGGAGACCCGTGCCTTGCAGTGGCACGTTAAAGAGGGCTGAAGATGATGAGGAGTCAGGGGGAAGAGAATATAAGATATTGAGAACTAAATTGACAAATACTAACTAAAGCTAGGAAAAAAGTATTACCACGTTCTTAAGAAACACATAGTTTGTAAATTAATTTACGACTACATTAAATACTATTTCAATGGATAATTATTTGACCTTCTTTCAAGTAAACAGTAAGAGTAGTAAAATAAGCTGCCTCCTAGTAGTTAGCATGTACGGATCAAGATCCTGGGTTCAAGTCTCGCGTCAAGCCAAGTTTATTTATCGAATTGAGAAGTTAGGGATATAACACCCTCATATTTCGGAGAGTGTCCTTAACTGTTAGTCCTCTATCTGATCTCTCAATCTTATTCTATTTTAAAATCACATCAAAATTAAGTTACAATGTTGAACTATGCAGGTGCTTAAAAGAAGCATTTTTCTAAAATTCGAATTACTAATTTTAAAGTCACAAAATAGAAAAATGTTTCAAATATTTATATCAAGCGGGAACTAATTTCCGGACTTCAATTGAAATACAGCTACGTCCAAACCAACAACCCCGATACTAAGTACAAGGACAAAAATCTTAGACTTTGTAATATATTTCTATACGTTTCACAAGAAAGGAGTCTTATAAAGACGTTCAACAACAACCAGCTTTACAAAATATAATACAAGTATTATATTTTAAAATATGAAAACTATAGAACAGAAAACTTAGACTTGGAAAAATTTTAGCACCCTCTATGAGATCTAAATACGCTCTATGAAATATGTAAATGTGTTTTCTTTGTGATTTATAAATTTGAATAAATAAATATGTTGGGACACTATTACAACAGCACCATCTACTTCCGTGGTAAGCTACGAGGCTTGTGTTACGGATAGTTGATATATTACACATAATACATACATATTATAATATTAACACCCATGACTGTAGTACAAACATTCGTGCTTAACAAATGAATGCCCCCAACGGTACTTGAACCCGCGACGGCTGGCGCAGAAAGTAGAGTCACTACCAACTGTGTCAAACGAGTCGTCAAAGATCGTTAGTAGGTATACATACATACGAATAACAATGTATATAAAAACGAGTATTCTCACTGATATATCTAGTCATAAAATCTCAGAAACTGTAATTGCCACAGATTTAAAATTAATAAATTAAAGTCGACGGTTTCTAGCAAGAATTTAATTGATTAATGTAAGAAAAATAAAAATGTGGCTTGAATTTTCGTCATTATACAAATCGTAATTTGTATAATGAGGAGATAGAGCCGCGGGAAAATTTTTATTTGGCAAATAGTTAGAGATTTGGATTCAGCGAAATGTGTTATACAAATATTTTCTTAAGACGTTTCTCGGTAGCAACCGCGATAATGAAGTCAGAGAACGCTTGAAGCCCTTGGTTGTACTAAGTCAACTTTTTCAAGCACTTTTGAATCGCTAATTTGACATTTTCAAAATTAAAGTTACATAAAAGTCCGTGACGAATCTACCATTGGGTCCGAAGGCAGATGCCGAGAAGATCCAGCGAGTAACTTAATAACAACATTATTTGTTTACAATATGACATGCAGGTTTCCTCACGATGTTTTCTTTCTTGAAAGGCTATTATTAATCATTTTCAAAAAGGTTCCATTATGATACATGAACAAATCAAGGTATGGGGTACGGAAACAGGATTTGAACCCGCTTCACTCGGTTTCCCAATAGTTATTACTGGGCTACCAAGGTCGTGAATTTCAATGTCTTTTACGCTAAGTTGCTTTGTTAAGATTGACACCGGCATCGAAATTTCGTGAATTTACTATTATGTCTACAAGTCATCTACTCGTACTAACGTCAGCAAGCAACCGAACTGTCAAATAAATGTTATAGAGATTCACAATGTTCACAGGTTTGAATATTTAATAATGCAGGATGATGATAAGATCCTCCTCAGCGATTATGGTTATTGTGGCAAATTAGTAAAATTTGACTACTTATCTGCGTGAGTTTATTATTTGTAACACAGGAAGTGTTCAAACACGAGTGTGTACAAGTGTTCGAGTAGGTAGGTAAGTAATTTTTTGTAAGAGAATTTACATGCATACATAAATATGTTAGGACACTATTACACAGCGCCATCTAGTTCCGTAGTAAGCTACAAAGGAGCTTGTGTTACGGATACCAGATAGTTGATATATTATATTATTTTAAATGCATTAATTACTTAATTTTCTATTACAATAGATTTATAGTATATAGTAACTCGGTCTATTTTTTAACTTTATCGCTCTGACACGTTGAGTACTATATTTTGATACTATAATCGGGATCGGTTTGGAAAAGTATAACTTTTATCCCCGTCCCACCATGCGAGGGGAGCCCCGGGCAAAAACAAGATTTTTGATAAAATAGAGCAAACTGTATTGCAAATTGTGAATCAAATATTTGACTAGATGGAGCTTCGAAATTAGGTTACGACTATTCGATAAATGTACCAAAGATCGTTATAAGATTTTTAGTTTAAGTATTGTTGGGTTAAATCAAAAATGAAATTGTTTCAATTACATCGAAACATCTATAGAAAGCTGTAGCTTTTGACCAATTAAAATGCGATTGAGCTGTACTTCAAGTTAGGCTATTAGGTTTGCAATGGAGAACATTTTATTGAAGACTTTACCGTGTAATTTGTATAAATTAATTAATCGTAAAGCAGTAAGCGATTCAATCTTGCTTTCCTCGTGTTTGGATATAGAAAAGAAAAGAATAAATGTATAAATAGTGTAATTAAAAACCTAAAAAACCTGACTGCCTTTCTATGTACTTAATATAAATGAAAAATCCCTAAAATATGCTTTGTTCTGATTCAAAATTTACACCCAGTGTCACTTTCGTAATTTATACGAATCTAACGACACCTTTGTAGCTAAAATCCATCGAGCCGTTCAGGCCGCAGGGTGTGTCAAACAATTATACATACATACTCTCAAAAAACATAACCCTCCTTCTGGCGCAGTCGGGTAATAAATATTGAGTCCATACAAAACATGTACGAAAAACTAGAAACTTTTCAATTTTATAGATTCGTAAACCTTAAAAACTATTAATTCAAAGTTTACAACCTCGTAAAGTTTTTCATACATTCACCTTTTTATATGGGAACTAAAATTGGTTTTTAAACAAAATATTCTCGTAGTATAAAGAAGACAATGAAAATAAGTATATTGTTTATTTCTTACATCATTATCGCGTTCAAATATCCTTGAGTATCGCTTTGTAGTACTTATGAATATAAAATACGTTGTTATGATAAAATTCGTATAACATAGACAATATATATCAAATACAATTTTGCTTCATTTAGGATACGGTATGTCAACGAATTTTCTTTTTTTTGCTTATTAGTTATTTTATTAGTATCATTAAAAATAATAAAATAGATCTTTTATGTTTGTACGTAATGGCTAAAGAAGGTGTTTATTTTTAATGTACTTTTTTTTTTTTATAATACTAAAACTACTCTATTAAAGGACCTCTATCCTATAGGATATTTATCAGTTTCATCATGCACGTAATTTAAAACATGGCGGCGGGTTAATAACTATATGGTAAGCTTGCGTAGAAATATGTTTCAGGAAATTTTTAAATGTTATAATGTTGAAAAGAGCTTATTATAAGTGAAACATTTATTATTTACTGCTTTTACTACTCTATTTAAAATTTATAAACAATATAAAAACACCATATCTTCATACATAATATTGTACATTGAAGTAAAATTGAAAATGCTATTCTGTACTCCTTATTTTTCGTAGATACATACATGTGTGTGTAGGTACATACATATGATAAAATTCATCATATATGATAAAATTCGAACCGGGCTAAAACTGTAGTTTAAATATTTTTTGGAAAATCTAATTGAAATAGCATTATTCATACAGAGGCCATATCTATTGTTTTTAGAATTTTTGTCTGTCTGTCTGTGACCGCATCACGAGAAAACCACTAGACGGATTTGGATGAAATTTAGTATAATGATAACTTTCTGCTACTTATCTGCATCAATATATAGGATTATTTTTATTACGGGAAAATATCTCATTCCTGAGATATCTCAAGTAACCGTTACAAGCTGGCTATAAAAGATCACATGGCATGTGAAATCTATTTTGTTTAAGCTAGTTTTGAATATAATTTAACTGGCACTTTAAAACTTATTTATCGAGCGTATGCTATTTAACTAGACATACAATGCCTTTAATATCTGCATATTCAGCTATTAAAGGGTCATTTCCACGAACAAATCATCTCATGAATAACTGGTGGTTGAACTGTTAGCGATTAAATGTATGTATGGTTTAAGTACAGTTTGCTTAATATTAATGTGAATATTTTCTAGATTCGAATCTAGTATTGAAAAAGACTAGTGTAATATCATGTAGAAAAGGCTATTTCAGCAATTTGTTATGAAACCACTCTAGCTTACAATTTAGTTCTGCTGAGAAGAACCAGCGAATCGTTAAATTATTTAATTGTTGAGTGTTAAAATTTTCAATACCCTATTAAAAAGACGACCAAAACAAATATTTATTAAGACATGTTAGTAATATAAAGAAAATCATCTACCTTAACTACTCCGCTACTAGATTCGAAACATCTAACTGCATCGCTCTTACTTACGTTAACGAACTGATTAAATTAACCTGCTGACCTATAACTGTGTTTAAGACTCCGTCAAATTCTTAATAAATGTGAAAAATTCAGTGAGTTATTAGTAAAAGGTAATTTAGAAAGCTTATTTTAATATTTCATAAGCTATACAATATAGACTATATTAATTAATATATTTTATGTATAATGTATATAAAATATAAATAAATAAATATGTTGGGACATTATTTCAAGAGCGCCATCTAGTTCCGTGGTAAACTACGAGTTTTGTGTTACGGATACTAGATAGTCGATATACTACACACATATAAATTTTAAATACATACATATTATAAATATTAACACCCATGTCTGGAGTACATATTCATGCTCAACAAATGAATGCCCCCAGTAAGACTCGAACCCGCAACCGATGGCGCAGAAAACAGGGTCACAACCAACTGAGCCTAACGTGTCGTCAATATAATATATCTGTCATATTGTCAAAAAGTAATAAATAAATAATAAATATATATATGGTACACTAATACATATATCTAGTTCTACGAAGTTTGTTGTGTTCGTTACTATAATAGCCAGCGTGGTAAACTAAGACTTGATCACATTTAAGAAAGTCCCATGCCCAGCACCATCGAATGAGAAAAAAAAGCGATGCATATAAATGCAACCTTTTTGCAACATAATATATAAATTTTACAATTTGTTCTTCGAAATCAATCTTTATTAAACAAAGAAAATCTGATAAAACAAATTTAAGTACTTTGTTTCTACTTATATTGTGAGATGATATGAAATTGCATCGTTGTGACCTAGATTTCCTGAGATGCGAATGTCGAGTTTCTTCAATATTATGTAAAGCGTAATGCCATCTGATTTTATACTTATATTTAAATTGCTTTAAATTTTAAAACGTACATATTTTTAAGTTTCCAAGTAAGATATTTAGTTTTTCGAGTGACTTCTGACTAAAAAATCTTAAGCAACCTTCAAATATTAAAATATCCACTTGAGATTTTTTTGGATTCTAATCATTTGAATGGGAGAGAATAGTAAAATGAAAAAAAAATAAATAAAAAAAACATCGATTTTTGACGATTCTGGAAATCAGAAAAACTTTTGTGAAGTCAACTTAAAGTACTTCTAATATAATTGTATCGATTTTATGAATAAAGCTCTGTTAAGTAGGTAGCAAAAATGACAAAATTCTTTTTTGGTTTATCCTGAGTACTCTTACTTATATCAAAAAACATTTTTAAGCTTCTTATAGACAAAATGTGTAGTTTTGTTTATACGGTAATAATAACGGTATAATTATATTTTTACTTTATGACTTTTATATTGAAGGTCAAATTTCAAAGCTTTTTTGATTAATTCTTCAGGTTGGTACATTAATTTTAAAAACAAGACATTAAAAATAATTGAGCACTTCTAAGCATTTTGGCTTTAATTTAAATTAAGCAAAATGAATGTCGCTTGTACTACCTCTCCACCTTTACTGCTATCGAGTAGAAGCATCGGCTCAAGCTTATGAATATAAATGGGCCCGCAAATTAGAGTTCCTTGCATTCTGCACTGTTGAAAGATTGATATTTAAAGCGAATTTTTAATATTACACACCTTTACGTTAATTATAATTAAAATAGTTTACTCGTACCTAATAAAAACTATGTTATACGAGTACTGATGAGTTTCATCTATACATTTTTGGCAAAATCGATATGATACTTCAACTACCATGTTAATTTTATTATAATAACTAGCGACTCGCCCTCGCTTCGCTCGGGCTCTTCCCTAGATTTAGCACAGGCAAAGCCGCGGTTCCGCTAGTTATGCATATAAACCTTCCTCTTATATCACTCTATCTATTAAAAAAAACCGCATCAAAATCCGTTGCGTAGTTTTAAAGATTTAAGCGTACAAAGGGATATAGGGACAGAGAAAGCGACTTTGTTTTATACTATGTAGTGATTCGTATTTGTTTATTTTCATAATTATTTATGTAAAAATTTATTCATGTAAAAATGTATTTATGTTAAAATATTTTGAATTTGTGTGATAAACAACTTTTATGTTTAAAAAGCTTTAGCAAGAGAAAATCAAAGGCAGTCAATTAACTAAAGAGAATATGTTTCAGTTCTTAAATAAGTTTAATAAGCTTACTTTAAGTTTTATAATAAAGGTTTCACCTTCAAAAGCTCGAGAAAGTTATTAGCTAGTAGATAGTTGAACAATATTATTTCTAATGTAGAACTTTGCCTATTAATCTTTAATATAATTTTCAACACAAACTTCGTGTTTTCTTTTAAACTTAAAGTAAATCTGTATAATGTATCATGTTTTCTGAGAAATTTTGAAACATTTTAATTTGTTCGTGAATTATTCTTACGAGTACAATCTTCCGTTTTTAAAAAGTTTTTTTTCTAGTAAAAGCTTGAAAATTAATACATACATTATAATATAAGTTTTTTTAGATGTTTTTTTTCGTACGTACTCTTACTTTACACGAGTTATGTAAGAAATGATTTGTAAACTTCAAGCATAATTAAACGTAAGTCAATTAGACTTAAATTTAGATTAAAAAATTTAACCCTTTTTGATATTTTATAAGGAACCCTAAAAGTCTTATGTAGTCTACAATCTACATATTATATTTCAACTAGCATTTCCTGCGGCTTCGCAAGCGTTCTAAAGACCGAAAATCAAATTTTTACTGAGTCGCGCGGTATGGTATCTCGCACAACTAACGCCCGCCATTTCCGTTTTTGCAACATTTTTTATTGATGCTCCGCTCCTATTAGTCGTAGTGTGATGTAATATGGCCTATAGCCTTCCTCGATAAATGGACTATCTAACTCAAAAATAATTTTTCAAATCAAACTAGTGGTTTCTGAGATTAGTGCGTAACTTACTAAAAATATCATTTAAGATTACATTGTAAAAAATATGCTCTACAACTTTTTTTATTGGGCGATGGGAACATGCGAAATTATGGGATTAGAGGTTACTAAACAAAGGGTCTATAAAACACTACAAATAAACCTTAGTACTTTTTATAACTTAACTTACGTGATTGGGCAAATATTTTAAATATATACCAATTTCTAATGTGTTGAAAGAAGCTCTTTCTGTTCGTTTTCGTGCTTACACCGCTAAACAGATTTCGATAAAATTATATGAATAATCGAATATGAACTTCACATATTATTATTGATTTTTTTTATGGCAGTGGAAGTGATCACCTCCGCCCATGGACATCTGCAAGCTGGCTTGCAGATGCGTTGCCGGCCTTTCAGGAAAGGGAGGGAGGGAGGAGGGAGGGAAGGGGGAGGGGGGAACTAAGACGGAGGATGAAGGGAGGAGGGAGGGAGATTGGGCCTCCCGGACTCTCACTTACCGGCCACTTCACTTCTTTATAAATATAATAAAATTATATTTACAAAGATTTTCGCGGATTTATTTTGTTTCAAACGTTTTACTACAACCATGGTCTCGAAATTCTCCACGTAAATCTCTGAGTCGTACTTCGTAAATAATTTCACGATTTATTTATCAAACTGCTTATAGTTTATGCGGAGTCATTAGAAATTATCATGCTTATAAATAAATGTAAATTACGAAATAAGTAATATAAATAAAAAGTTTAACTAAATTGTAACCAACAATTATGTAAATTTTGTTTAATTATGCAAAACAAGTGTTGTAAATTATTATAAGTATTAAACTATTTGTTATATTAAAACTATCTCTATTCCCTCCCTCTTACATATAAGCTCGCTTATCAACGAACAGGTAGCTTTAAAAGTTTATTTATGTATGTGACGTCAGCTATCCCCAAAGGTTTAATCAGTCCACATCAGCCTTATCACCGCTATGGCCACTATTGCCTTGTGACGTGACCCGACGTAAAAACTAAAGGTACGTTTATATTGCGCTATTACATTACTTATAAATGCAAAATTGTTTGTTTGTGTATATTTGTAATTCTTTATGTTGAAGAGGCTGGATAGATTTGGATGATTTTTTTTGTACAGATAGATTATAATCCGTACAAATCATATTCTTATATCTTTATTATACATACTATGTTAGGATTCCGAAACACTAAAATTACATATGACTATTGTATGCTTACTCTACTGCGTCAGAAGGAGGGTTATGTTTTTCGAGAGTATGTATGTATGTATTGTTTGGCACGCTCTGCGGCCTGAACGGTTCGATGGATTTTAGCTGGAGGTGTCGTTAGATTCGTATTAATTGTGAAAGCGACACTGGACCTATAAATTTTGAATCAGAAGACAACGTCGGGTTTTTTAGTTTTTTAATTACAGTAATTTGCTTACATACTACTTATTACGAATCTTCTTACATTTAGGTATAAACTTATAGTTAAATAAAAAATTATAGTACTAATATTTTGCAAACATCAAACATTACCGAGACAATATTAGCATAGATTTCAAACGCCCGTATATGTATAATTGAATAAAGTGACCTAAGTGGTATTACATATAACAAATGATTAGGTTAATTACTCTAATATCATGTTAGTGTACTACTATTATCTAATTTGCTTAGCGCTTCATAATAAATCAAATATGTATTATCAACTGTTACTGTTAGGGGTCGTCCATAAATCACGTGATGTTTGAATGGGGGGGGAGGGGGTTCGGAAAAAATCACGAAATATCACCAGGAGGGAGGGGGGGTGTACCTAGTTATCACGTGATTTTTTTTTACTCACCGTTGGGATTATCCCGCGCGCCGCGACTATCGCCGAACTTTTATAATAATAAGCCTAGTCACCTCCAAAACTTCTCTGAAAAGACCTGTACGGGAACTACTATTGCAAGGAATGGCACTATTAAAAGCTATGCTATGCTTTAAGAAATCGTGTATTATAAATTCTTCATAACAGATGATGAGACCAATAGGATGGGCCAAACATTCCCTTACTTATAGAAAGTAGTGACATACTTCCATTAATATCATGTATAAAAATTAAGACATACATAAACTATACGTAACGTTACATTGTTATAGTAGTAGTTATAAGTTACAGACGGACGAATTATACATTTTTAATGATATTCTCAAAAACTTTTACTATATTTACATATGTGAATATCAGCACTGAAAGTTTAAGAAAAGTGAATACTATTTTGATTTAACTTTAGCACCGGGTGATGTACCCAGTGCTCAAAGTTAATTGACCGTCGGCCGAAACTAGAGGGTATGCATACAGTCAAAGACCATACATAAACCACCTAATCCCATTGATTTTGTTAATGAGAAAAAAGAAAATTCTAGCAGGATTTTAGTCGAGTCGTAAGGATTCTGTAGGTGCTAGTGCACAAAAAAAAACTAAAAAGGAGCAGTAGCCAGTAAGTATATTATGCGTCACTCCCAGTCACATAGGCTAGACTCATACTTCCGCATGACTCTTATGGAACCCAACTTGATGGACAAGGAAGGATAACAGATCTTGAAAAAAAATTTACTTTCAAAAAAGGCTGCAGAAGTCCACACAGAAGTGTGAAATAATAAGGTTACTGACAGCCATGAAGTCTTAGTAGAGTATGTCGTATGTCGAGTAGAATGACAGTGCTTTATTCTATGACTTACCTAGCGACCATGTGTGAGAGAGCCAGTATTTGCTTCAGGTACAATAGCAAAATTTCACGATTATTATTTTGTTATTTATTCTTCTTAGTTAGAATTTTTACATTTTTATCACGGTGCTTAATTTAAAAATAGTATTCAGATTTTTTAAGGTACTTTGTAAAAAATACACGTGATTTTGAGTGGGGGGGGGGGGGGGGTAATATTAAACCTCACCACGTATCACCATGGGGGAGGGGGGGTCTAAAAAGTTGCTTAAAAACATCACGTGATTTATGGACGACCCCTTAGCTACTGACAAACGTTTTATACTTACTTTACGATACTTGAAGGAACTTTTGTGATGTCTCGGATGTCTTGAGTCGCGGGATATTGTTATATCTATTCCTATATAATTAATATAATAATAATAATAAAAGCCTTTATTCACTGACCATTACAATTTGTTTTTTTACATTTGTCTTTTAAAGAAAATTAACAATATTTAAATTTTTTTTTTCGATTTAGATAATTAATATAGACGGACATAATAAAAAACCGGTCTAGTGTGAGTCGAATGTGCACGAAGGGTTCCGTACTATCTATAAAAACAGCAAAAAAATGATGTCTGTTCTATGGGAGCTTCACAAATATTTATTTTATTCTGTTTTTTAGTATTTGTTATTATAGCAGCGAAAAAAATATATCATCTGTAAGAAATTCAACAGTCTATCATGGTTCATGAAATACAGCCTGGTGGCAGACACAGACAGACAGACGGAGAGCGGAGTCATAGTGATATAGTCATAAACTTCGGGTACGGAACCCTAGAAATAACAAAATAAATTAGAAATTCTATGTTTTATTTTACTTTTTATTTTTATATTTTAGCAACTTACATCATCAGTAATTTTTTTCTTGTATCTTACTCAGTATACAGTGTAGATGTAGTATAATTTATTTTAGGTAAGGGCTTAATCATAGAAGTTATACGTCGTAACTGTAGTAAGTCCTTCAATGACGTCATTACTATTCTGAGCTTGGTTAGCTCATTAAAACTAAGGTCAAGTTCACATAATACCTAAAATATTTATACCTTTTATTTTCATACTAGCGACTCCCTTCCGCTTCGCTCGGGTACGTACCTAGGTGCTTCCTGAAACTTTTAATTTTTTACAAACTTTGAATGTCTTATTTATTTATTTCTGATCAAAAACCTAAAAAGTAAGTTTCAAGCTTCTAGCTTTTAAAAATGACGTAATTTCCATACAAACTTTTATCCCCTATTTCAACCCCTTACATCCATTTTTCACACTGAAAAATAGCCTATCCTTTCTCAGGCTCTAGACTATCTCTGTACAGAAATTTCATTTAAATCGGTTGAGTAGTTTAGGCGTCATTGAGTAACACACAGACAGAGTTACTTTCGCATTTATAATATTAGTGAGGATAATTTATATACATTTATTTACTGTTAATTGTAACAGTGTAACACAACTTCACTTTAGAGATTTAGGAAAACTGAATATAAATAAAATAAATTGGCTGTCTCGGGACGACAGGTAGGTACGTATGTGTGAAACATCTATATTCACTTTAGCATTCCTAATTAATAAAAAACTATGGATAAAAATAAAGAAAAGGAAATTTTGTTATTAACCCTTAATTTGTAGGGTGAAAAATACTTACACTTGGTGTAGGCTGGAGTCCGAGGGACTCCACAGAGTAAATAGAAAAAAAAGACATAAAAAGCAAAATTTTGTAATGTATTTGGCATGAAGAACATAACTTATTTAACATTCTACAAATTTATGATAAAATATAATAGGAACTTCAACTGAGATTCATTTTTTCTTAAGTTTAGGAAATAACCCCTAAAAATCACAAAATAATTAACAAGGCGATTTTGGGCTTTCATAGTTTTTTTTTCTAAGCATATAAAAATATTTTTTTTAATTTTAATCAATAAAGATAACAGTCTTCTTCGTAATAACTAAATAAAATCCTCTAAATATTCAAAAATAAAAAAACGTGCAAGGCATTACTCATTACTACGTAACACACATTGCCTGCACACTTTCTTCGAACATGACAGACATATTGGTTTGCCGCATACATGACAAATGTAGGCTGTCTTTCTTTTTATCCTAGCTGGACAGAGAAAACAGTATTTCCTGTTTTCACGAGATCATTTTTTTTCAACTGCTTTATCGACATCAGCTAAAAGATCTTCTCGTATGATCAACGATATTTGGAGACGAGGAGATTTGGGTAATCGCGTGTTGTACATTCGTGATTTCAAATTTGGTTCGTTTAGAGAAGCTGCTATACTTTTTAGAAAATTCAGCCTAGTCATTTTGGTGCATTGATCCTGGGACTGGTGGATGACATAAGCGGTTATTCATCATTGTCCAGACTATCATCATTTTCCAGATTTTCCAGCCAATCCGTTATAACAGAGCTCACATTTTCATCCAAAACATTTATGGATCTTATGTTTCGACTATTAGAAGCCATAGTTTTAAACTGCAATAATAAAACACAACGTTATTGGAGTATAAAAGAAAAGAGTTAAATTCATAAATTGTAACGTAAAGCGTAGGGTGGAGTCCGTAGGACTCCGCTTGTGCTCGTGACTCACCTTGTGAATAGCGCCTGCGCACGTCCTTTCGCCACCGCGTCAGTTGCATCACTAGCGGAAGGTACTAAAACGCATGATACCGTGCTCGCGTTTTATTAAAAGATATTAATGAAAATTGTTTGAAGCGGAGTCCCTGGGACTCTCCCTACAAATTAAGGGTTAAATACACTTAAATTTTCTTTTATTTTAATTATATAATTAAAATTGTTTTATAATTTAGAATGTGAATTGAGAGCAATGACGTAGAAGACCCATGGTGACATAAAGGCACGATGGCGTCTCACCATACAAGTCGGCATTAACATTATCAAGGAGTCTATGGGTTATAATTTATGCCTAGTTAATTATATGTCGTATTACAATCGTACTATTTTCTATAAATCAACGACGAATTTAAGCATAACATGAAAAAGTTAAATTAATTTTCCTCTAACATTTCGAATTACTACTGAAATGTAAAAATATTTTTAAAATACCGTAGCGAAAAAGTAATTAGTGGCATGTTTGCTTCTCTCATCTTTGAATGCATCGATTCATTTGCAAATATTATCCTGTGACGTTATCTCTCGTGACCTGCTTTTATGAGAGTTAATAATGAATCGCTATTTATATGACGTGGGACTTTAAGTTAAGTAACAGTTTTTTTACATTCCACTACTGGCCACGGGTCTTCTTCAATACGAGGTGGGTTCAAGTCTTAGTTCAACAAGCTAGCCAATTGAGGGATGGCGGATCTTTCGAATATTTGCAAGATTAAACCTTAGAATAAATTGTCTTAAAATTAACTCACTCACTCTGGCTACGCTCGGGTTCATCCCATGTATTAGTATTTCTCAGAGCTATTTTCTCGCAACAAGAAGTTTCTAAATGTTGACCCGAATAACCAGCTATCTTTATAACAAATTTCATCGAAAACTATTCAGTAGTTTTCTCGTGATACGTTCACAAATATATAGTCTGAGAAAAATGACTATTGCATTAAATTTTTCAAAAAAAGAATTATGCACACATTCGATTTAATTATAATTTTATTATATGTATAAAAAATCTACTATAAAAGTTAATTGCTAATTGAAAATAAACTAAAACGCTCAGAAAATGCATAATTTCATTTAGTCTTCATAAAAAAATATGTTAATGAGAGCGTACACATTATATCATCATTACGAATTTTCTCTCATATGCACGTAATCAACGCCTCGCGTGTGACCTACATTCATTAAAACGAAGGCAAATGCTACAATTGTACTTAAAAACTAGGAAAATATGTCATATTGTGCTCTACATATATTGTATGCATCGATACGATGAATTCAAATATTCCACATATAAAAAGTTTAACTTTCGATACATTAACAAACAAAAATAAAGGTGAACTATAAATTGGATTGGACTGTGGCCTAATCCCCCTCGTACTGAGGGAGGCCCGAGCCCAGCAGTGGGACGTTAAAAAGGGCTGATGATGATGAACTATAAATTAAAGGTATTTTTAGTTACTTTTTACTTATTAAAAATGTTGTGTTAATTTTCACTCTATTTTGTGAATTATATTACTTGTCATCTTAGGAATAAATTTTATTAAAGTCGTGCTCGTTCTATGTGTTTTCGTTAAGGTAACGGTATCACTATAACTGACCATCTGCACGAGTGTTCTCTAAAACAACTATATAACATTCGACCATTCAATTCTTATGGAGAGAGATTAGCGGTTATATACCATTAATTACCATACTGTGGGCTGTTTTTGAGAACTTCTTCTTCTTTCAATCCATTTGTAGGTCTTATGATCTGCAGTTAACATGTAAGTCACTGAAAATTTCTCAGATATGAGACATTTATCCGCTTTGAAAGGTATCCAAGTCGGTTCAAATTCATCAAAATCGTCAAAAATCGTCAAAGTGTCCAGTGATTTTCTAGTAGCGAGGGCACAAACAGACAGCCAAAAAATCTAATAACTTTAAATTTGGCTTCTGTATAATGACTACTTCAATAAGATTTTCCAAAAAATATTTAGTGTACAGACTCGCCTTAGTTAGGATTTTATTATAGGTAGAATAAAAAAAAGATTATTTTTTGTTACGTCAAATTTTCTTTCAAGTTTCTAGTCGTTTTTAAATCCATTTAGGCTTAATAAAAACATAAAGTAGACTATATAAAATTTTTTTTATATTTTATTTTAACTTATAATAACTAATCCTTGTTGATATCTTCTAAGTACTAGCCCATTATTTAATAAGAACTTTCAAACAACTTATATTTCAATTTAGGAATTATACATAAAATAATTTGTTCTAATTTTAATAGAATATAATGTCTATTTACCCGAGTGCGCCAGAAGGAGGGTTATTTTTTTCGAGCGTATGTATGTATGTACAATTGTTTGGCCACGCTCTGCGGCCTCAATAGCTCGATGGATTTTAGCTTGAGAGGTGTCGTTAGATTCGTATTAATTAAGAAAGTGACACTGGGTAGAAATTTTGAAACAGAACATGACATATTTTAGGGTTTTTTAGTTTTTTTTATTTCACTGGCTTATTTGCAGTTACATTTAGTTGCAAATTTTTAGTTAAAAATCACATAATATTCGTAGAAATTAAATGTCGATAGAGAGACTAACTGCTTAGAACAGATTGTAAAGCAGTGAATATTTACATAATCGTTATATACCTACATAATACATAATACGTTATGTGTATTATATCTAATATATATAAAAATCTCGTGTCACAGTGTTTATTATCGAACTCCTCCGAAACGGCTTGACCGATTTTTATGATTTTTTTGTGTATATTTGGTAGGTCTGAGGATAGGTCGTAGGCTATTTTTTAATCCCCCTTTTGATAAGTGTGGCCCTTTCCAGATTTTTTATTTTCACTTATAACCCTAAATTTTCATCCTTCTACCACCAATCCCTATTTTTAATAGTGATTAGAACAAAGACGAAAATTGCTAGTTATAAGATAAGTTAACTGTAGTAAACTTACTTGTAAGTAGTAAGTATGAATTTCATTACACTATCGTATTTCTACTTGTATTATGTAAGACAAGTTACTATAACAACAGACTACAATTTGCGCTGAGTTGATCATATATTCGTGTTTCTATTTACTTGTCTAGCAGATATTCCTTTATTAATTTGAACTACATTATATATCGAATCGTAGCATAACTAAGAACTTGTGTCGTAATAGAATATAATAAATATTGTGTAACTAGTTTAAGCACACGGCTTCGCTCAGGTGGTATGTTGTATGAAGCTAGACTAAGTGGTAATCTATACATATGAATAAAATTTAGGTTGTTGTATTTAGTTTTAAATTAACAGCTTTTCACTAATTGCATATGAAAGTATATACGGTACTTACATCAAAAAATCAATTTTTAAAACTTTTGTCTGTCTGTATGTCTCTTTGTTTCGACTAATCTCTGAAGCGATTAGTCCGATTTTGACATTACTTTCATTCGTGGATAGCTGACTGTTTGATTTATTTTAACTTACACGCAGCGAAGCGGGGCGGTTTGCTAGTTTATAATATAAGTGTGATTATAACTTCACGATTAAATAACAATTATCATGTATCCGGATAGCGATTTTTCCATTCTATATTCATTATAATTTCACTACGAACAAAATGCGAATATGGTGAAGATTACTTCGGTGAAGAATACGATATTGACACTTTAAGTATGAGCCCTCTCAGATTGTACCAACCGGTCTTGGCTTACCAAATGTTAGTATAGGCTTAGTTCAAATTTCATGAGTAATTTTCATCTCCCAATGGAGGAAGTTTGTAGTCATACATACAATACAATTCTTTAACAATAACGTTCTTAAGATAGAAAACTTCCTTTTCTCTGTATTTTATGTATTTAAGAGGTTTATCATCATAAAAGATTGTTAGAAAAACCTTCTATTATTGTTGATTTAAGAAATACTCTTTTGGCT
Organism: Boloria selene; assembly: GCA_905231865.2. NCBI lineage: Eukaryota > Metazoa > Arthropoda > Insecta > Lepidoptera > Nymphalidae > Boloria > Boloria selene. The sequence continues at coordinate 4,196,815 of HG993156.1, forward strand.
TAGCATATATAAAAATAACCATTGAGGAATTGTACCTTCCATCATCAGCTCATCCACATGAGATGACGCTTATCAGATGCAGATACTTGAACAGCTTTAGAAAGTTTATAAAAAACCTTATAAGTGGCTATTAAATTTGAGAGATGCCCTGGATTTAGTATATTGATGTACTATATTGGGAAATTATTAAGCCTAAAGTACATATATTAGCGTTATTAGATTACAACGGACAAATCTGCTGTATGAGAAGGCATGATGAAATGTCAATTGACCCATAGTTAACTGCTCGGGGGCATGCGAAGCTCGTGACGTAGAAACTAGACAAATTATAGTGTCATTCATCCTCAATGCCTTCGTTTATTTGTTGTGAATTTAGATTATTGCTTCAAATAATATTGATATTCTTTTAGTTCTTCAGTAAAACAGGAAAGTATTTTGAAGTAAACCATCCATCAAATCAAACAAATCCATAGTGCGCTTTCTTTATAGACATACAAACAAATATTGTAAAAATTATATTATTATAGATTCAGCCTCTATACTGATAATAATGTGTAATGATGAGTTTTTAAATATTTAATAAACAAGTTACTATTAAAATAATTAACTTTTTAGACAAGTAAGAGGGCCAACAAACGTTACGGCCTATCGTGTAACAGCTCGGAGGCATAACATTTGCCCTAAAGCAAGTAACTTTGCCATTAGAAAGTACCAAAAGTTGCGCCTCGATCTTTAAGTTTGTGTTGAAGATACTCGTACTTCATATTTTACCTTAAGATGAATAGGATGTTTCCAGTTTCAGTATATCATATATGTTTTATTATTATTACTTTTTCATTATTTATGCCTAAGAATATGTTTAATATACATTTATACGTATAACGATTTCATCCGGGCTCTGCTCGCATGGTACGCCTATAAAATTACTACTCACGGTTGGTGGTCCCAAGTTGCTATTCCATTTCTAGTCTAGGGAAAAAATTCAATTATGAGCAGTTACTAAGGCTCACAAAACTAATAAATAACGAACGCACACAAGATCAGAAACATTTATAATAAAATTATACTTCTTTTTGCTCTGCATTTATCTGAATAAATACAGGTTTTAAAGAAACATTGACGATGCCTAATTCAAAAAACTTCATTAAAAGTTAAAGCTTTTGAATGTGAAGGAAGTGTAGAATAGAATCAGGTCAAGTAACATAAGCGTAATGTTCTAATCTAACTTGTTGAACTTCAAGTTTCAACATGTTGAGTAAGTTGGTTAAGCACGCTCTCGTAAGATCCTGAAATACATATTTTATGCCTTCACGATATTTACCAAAACAGTATATATTATTCGGATTACGGTATATTTTAGTTTATGGTACGATACTTTGAGAGATTCAGTTTCACTTAATAACAAAGCTGTATCTATATGAAGGAGAAATTATAGCTTAGTGGGAATCGAATATTCTATTGAAAAATTGTGTTAGAATGAAGTATAGAAAAAGTCACGTTAGCTTTAATTTTTTTGGACTTAATAGGTTTTTTGAGTAATTAACAAAGTAAAATAAAATTTACTTTCCGGTATATTATTACATATTCTACTTGCTTATTTTGCTTGTACTCAGCCTTTTTACAGTCTCACAGCTGGGCACGCTCTTCGTTTCAATCCGGAAGGTCCAGGTCATATACAATGCTGGCCAAGAGCAGGTTCATGGATTTCATCCGTCATTCAAAAACTTTCTATGTTATCTCAGATATACTTTTCTCATGGCAATTTTGTTAGAAACGATTGCACATGAAAAGATCTCGGGAATTGAAACCACTTGGATTCCACAGGTGAATACTGAATACCAATTTAAAAAAAATAATAATTTTAATCTTCCAATAAAAAACTAAAGGAGTGACAGTAACATTTTCCTTTTTTTAAAAACTTATTACTTTTTTTAGCTTTAGTTAGCGAAATATCATGAAGATGATTTATTAGTGTCATAATCATAGTCCTAATTACAGCTTCGAGGTAATGACAGTTAAAAATTTTTAGACGACTCGATCTCTCAGTTTGTAGAGACTAATTGTGCTAGCGGTCACGGGTTCGAGCCCTGCTGGGCACATTCTTATGTGTGAAAAGCATAAATATTTAATACTCAAGTCATCGGTGTTTATGTTTGTGTCCATTACCGAAGGCTCGAATTGCCATGCAACTAGATGGTGCTACGTGTTAATGCGCGAACATATTTATATTTATTAAAAGTTTAATTACATTTACATATCAAAAGTTAGCTTTTTTGTCTTAACTCAATAAGATATTATAAGTAAATATATAATTCACATTCTCTTTTTTGAATTTCTTCAGAACCGGACAGACGAAGGTTGACAGGGGATCCTTTTTCATCTTAGATCTATCCCGGGTTAATCTTCTTTGACATAAGCTTATTTCAAAAAATATTCAATTGTTTTATTTATATTGTTTTCTTAAGTAAACCTTTATCTTAATAAATCAATACAATTTTTAAGATATTCTGTAGGTATCAATAAAAATATTTTAAGTAAAATATTGATAATTGTAACATTTACAAAAGATGAATGTAAGATCGTACTTACGTTTTCATGTAAATACTTAAAAATCCACTATTTCATAACTATCGTGCGAAGTCGGATAAAATAGAAGTTCTTTCAATATAATAACTCAATTCCACACATTTCCATCAACAAGAAGTTCTTGTTTTGAGTATAATTTCACCTTTCTCGATTACTTTATGTTTTTTTATCAATTTTATACTACAGTAAAGATTATTATATATATACGCTTATAAACTTGCATGGGAAACCTAGTGAAGTGGGCTTAAATTCCGAGTCTTGAACCTCTGATATTTTTATAGGCGAATCATTTGCCAAATAATTACCATGGTAAAGGAAAACATCGTGAGGAAACCTGAATGCCTGAGGGAACCTAGCAAGTTTTTGCAACACATGTGGTCAGCGTATTATGGCCTCAAGTATTGAAGATAGGCCAGTGCCCAGCAGTGGGAAATTGAAAATGGCTAAATATCTATATTGACAGTGGTAGTCCAGCGGTAACGCGCTCGCTTGAATTACCGAGTGATGCAGGTTCGAATCCGGGTCTATCACCTCTGATATTTTCATGTGCGAATCATTTCTATCATAATTACCGCTTCTCGGTACGGCTCGTCTTACGGTGAAGGAAAACATCGTGAGGAAACCTGCCTGTCTGAGAAAACCTAGCATGTTTTCGAAAGACATGTGAAGTCCGCCAACAATGACGTATCTAAGTGTCATTTTCGAAAAAAACATAATAAGTTACATATTTATAGACTTAAAACATAAACTATTGAAATTAATAGAGTTAAGTTTTCGCATTTCTCAACACGGGATAACCCTCTAAGATAGATAATGGCGAAGTAATTTGTCAAGGTTCAATGTCGTAGCGTTGCGTGCCCCCGGGCACTTACCGGCCGGCCGTTGTGCCCTGACTTCTGCAGTCGATACGCCAGCTTTTAGTATGGATATTAATGTAAGTAATCCTTACTTTTCTCTTTTCATAATTTAAATAATACGATAATATGATCCGCTTATAGAAGTTACAGGATATTGTTAGTAAAACAATTGACAAAAGTAGAGCAAGAGAGAACTAGTGCATTATAAGCGTATAAATATTAATAATACAAATATTTGATAATACCAAAATATTTGATTTGTATCTATAGTAAATAAAAAATCCTATTCAGTTGATTTCCATTTTATCGAGTGAATATGGTTCTCATATATTTTGTAGCGCAATGATATCGCAATGAACGATGTACAGCGATGTGTGTGATTTTCATCATTGCCTATCATTTGTAAGAAAAAATACGTCCTATTTTATCGTGGTACATATAGAATATATTTGCTACCTCTCAAGATTGAACTTAGCTTTAAAGAAGCTGTCATGGAGAACAACAACCAGTGGAGAAAGCATCGGCACGTTTTTGTATTAGCTCAGAGTCACTCATTTACGGCGGGGGGAGAGGTAAGCTTCGCCAGCTCTGATTGGGTAACTAAGTGACAACCAAGTGACGACTTATTAACTAAAATTCCGTCGTGTAAACTTAATTTAGCATATGTTTAGTGAGCGCGGTAGCCCCCGCACGCGCTCTCTACTGGTTATTGCGCTCCATGCTTTTTGATTAATATAGATAGTAAAAATGGTACTGAAGCGAGACATATATTAAAGTGACTCTAATGCTCAGCGTCTACCAATTTCTCTTCTCTCTCCATGTCAAATTTCTTTCTTTTTTAGCTTTGCTTAGCTTTGACTTTGTCAGCTTGAACCTCATTATAGCAGGCCCCTCAAAACAAATCACAAAAAGGAGTTGCTCCCATAGTGTGCACTATGCTATCAGAGAGGGAATAGTGTAAGGGAAAAAAAGCGCGATGCATGTCTTCACATGTTGCCCAGTATTGCGTTAGCCAGTGCGCGACGTAAACAAAAGCAGGAGGCCACATTGCTTTTCAATAACCAAAAGTAAGTTTTTTTGTTCAGATTCTTTTAATATTTGCTTTTATTGATATAGAGTTATACCATAGCAAATATTTTTTTGTTGTTAATTGAATATTAGTAGTTAATTACAAATGATTACTTTTTACGTAGATAATTTAGGTTACTCATTGTGTTTTATTGTTTTCAGAAGTATGCATTGGGGACGGTTGTGACAAATGTAGTGGGTACGCTTGTGACATATATTTTTTTATGTTTTTGCTTTTAGATACCCAGAAAACGCTTGCGGAAGACCGAAAAAGCATAGTCTGATATTTGTCAATACAAGGATGCTTATGATGAAGTAAAACTTGGGGTTTCTTTACGGAGAGCTGCGGAAATGCATAATATTAATCGCATGTCATTGTTACGATACATTCGTAAACGTGTAGAAGCCGGTGCGAATCAACATCAGCATGGGATATGTAGATCATAATAAAGTATTTTTAAGCAGCGAGAAGAGCTGTTATTAAAATATATCACACGTTGCGCGGAAATATATTTCGGCCTTATTACAAAAGAGGTACGGAAACTGGCCTTTGAACTGACAAATAAATACAACATAAACCGAACTGCTGGTGAGGGATGGCTCCGTTCATTCATGAGTAGAAACCCGTCACTGTTTGTACACGTAGCTCAAACTACAAGCCTTTCAAGAGCTTCAAGTTTTAACAAAACGAATGTTGAAGCTTTTTATAACAACTTGCAGACTATTTTTGACAGACACCCATATGAATCACAAGATATGTATATATAATATTGATGAAACTGGTGTAACTACGCAAGACAAGACGTGCCATACGACAAGTAGGAGCTGTTACTTCAGCTGAACGTGGCACAATAGTCACAGTTGCTTGTGCAGTTGTGCTTTAGGAAATACTATGGCTCCTTTTTTATATTTCCTAGGGTTCATTATCACGATCATTTTGTTAGGGACGGACCAGTGGCATCAACAGTATGTTGCGTTATGTTAAACATTTCTAATAATAAAAGTCATTACACACAATTTCTGTGAATGTTTATGTCTGTCACTACTGACCCCAACCACTGTCACAACCGTCCTTGGGATGTGGACGGTTGTGACAGTTTCTTTTTTTTTTCAAATTTAATGTTTTAACTAATACAGCGTATATTGAGACAACATTTCAGTATTTTTATGTGGACAAATGTACAAGCTACGATTTAAGTAATTTTTATCTTAAATAAATTACCAAAATTATTGGCAGTCAAACCTCAACTGTCACAACCGTACCCAGTCTCCCCTATAGTATTTACCTCTTGCATAATAAACTGTATTAAACAGTCATTAAAACTCTCTCCGCATACGGCATAATGATCACTTACCTTTGTTACATGAACATACGCGTATATCGACTGAGTCGTAGATATTATGTTCGGAAAAATTAGAATAATTTTAATGGTCTATTGATATTGCTGAATTTATTGTGATTTTAGTTGAAAATAATATTATAAAATTGGGGTATATTTTGATCTTTTAAACTATTCAAGATATACTGTAATGAAATTCTCATTAAAATGGTTAATCACTACATAGTATAAAACAAAGTCGCTTTCTCTGTCCCTATATCCCTTTGTACGCTTAAATCTTTAAAACTACGCAACGGATTTTGATGCCGTTTTTTTAATAAATAGAGTGATTCAAGAGAAAGGTTTATATGCATAACTAGCGGATCCCACGGCTTTTTCCTAGATTTAGCACGGATGCCTGTGCTAAATCTAGGAAAAAGTCCAAGCGAAGCGAGGGCGAGTCGCTAGTTGACTTTATTTAAATGTCAAATTATATGTCAAATACTAATAAAGTAATTAAAATAATTATTTTATCGATCCTTGATTAAAATGTATATTTTCCATTACTATTTTGTATACATAAATACTTATATACATACACACATACATTTGTGAAAAAGCAATGCCCTCCTGTTCGATTTCCTTTATGGCAGCCAATCCCAATCAAGTAAAGAGCATGAGTATGTTAGCAAATATAAGTGCACTCTCCATTCCTTCACTCAAAGTCGAATCTGAGTATTTAACCCCTCACAACCGATGATGGAGCCGAATAATAACTGTACTATGCCTCAACTGGGATTCGAACTATATACCAATGTGAACCTCTAGAGCATATCTTAATATATTATGAAATTCTCTTGTCACGATGTTAGACCACGATAAAATCCGAAAATAACTATCGAAGGAAAAATATCATCTTTACGTATTGTTAAATGTGTGTGTCCCAATCTAGATAAGTTAGTTCGATTCCCGATCATTTCCTTTTTTATTACAAAAGTATTGAATTTATTATACGGAGATGTATCCTGGAGAGAAAACCAGAGAAACAGATACCCTAAGCCACAAATTCTACCCCCAATTCATTATTTAAATATGTTGATATTAATTGTTACTGCCTCTGGAACTGCTTGGGTGGTGTTGTGGCTAGAATGTACGGCCATACATTGAGATGTCCTGGGTTCGAGTCTCGAGTCGGGCCAAGTTTAGTTATTGAGTCTTTATGTTTAGTTCTGCATGCGTAGATGACTCTGTTTGAGATTTTTCGCCATTGCCGGAAAGTGTCGGAGAGAACATTAGAACATTATTATTATTTGATAGAGAATAAAAAGTATAGCATTCAAATTAGAATTAAAAATCTAAATAAATCCAAAAAAAACCTAAAATGTCGTTTTAATAATAATTTCATTAACCATTTATTAGCTTTATGTTTATTCAATATCGTGGGAAACGACATTTTAATTAATTTAACTGTTTTACTTTGAAAGTTAGTGTAAATAGTTTGTTTTACGTCCCTTTAAGTTATTTTAACTGCTTCATTTATAATTAATTTAATTGAAATCTTATTATAACGTAATTTATATACCTAGTAGAACCCCGCGGTTTTGCTCGCGATATAACTAAGAAAAATAACATCTCTGGCACTACGTCATAACTAGTACTCTGATGGCTGTAAAAATTTCAAAGTGAGGTTCCTTGGATCAAAATATAGTGTTATTTTCACTAGCATATTTAAAACTCAAATTTAATTTTTCGTTTTCATAATACATAATATCTTATTGCAAAAATAAGTTCGGCGAGTGTAAGTCACTGATAATTTATAAAAATTAAGCTGGATTAAATTGCTGTGTTGTTACTGAATAAGAGTGATTTGTTTGACGACACGTTTGGCTTAGTTTGTAGTGACCCTACCTTCTGCGCCTGTACTGCATTCATGGATATTTACATTTAATACAACTATCTGGTATGGTATCCGTAATTCAAACCTCGTAGCTTACCACGGAACTAGATGGAGCTGTGTGTAATACTAGTAATGTCCCAACATATGTATATTCATGCAATAAGTAAAGTTATCTTCACGACGGAAGTCAAGATATCCCTTTGATTTCATTATTCGTAGTTTCAGTATTTAAGAACATTAATTCCAATTTTTGTATAAACTGGCTTTAATTATATCATTTCAACAACCAATCTAAATCAAAGAGTGATTTAACAAGACCATATTAATGATTACGGTTAAATTCCCAAAACCTTAGTTCACGAAGCCTCCCTATCTCTACATCTTATAATGACAAAATAAATCAAGCGAGGGAAAGTGGCAGGCAATCGAGAGCTACCCGAGGCAATGTCAGGCTGTCCGCAACCAATGAGGTCTGTATGTATTACTCGAAATCCTTTTATGCTGCAATTATATGTACATATGAATGAGCTTTTACATAAATATTTTTAAGACCATAATTTAACTAAATAATTTAACCTTAACTCGAGCGTCATTTATATCTCTACTATAATAAAAATGCACAGTGAGTTTGCTTGAACTCGGTATTCTTAGAAGCTACTACTTTGATTTGAAAATTTATATTTGCATTAGATAGCCGGTTCATTGAAGGCTATAGGCTATGTCATGATATTATATATTGACGATATATTTTTTTCATAAATACTGTTAAACGTAGAGTAGAGAGTAAAGTAAGGGTGAGTCGCTAGTATTTCAATATAGCTAACAAAACCTAATAATAGCACCCCTCGTTGTCCTCCCCAACCACATATCCTCTTTGTCCTCTGTAAGTAATACTGCAATATTTCTTATGTATTATATAGAGTTATATTCGAGTATATTTTTTTACTCACGTTATATGATTTAAAAAAATTGCAACTTTAAAGAAAGTATATATAGTAAGAAAAGTATTAGTCATTTAGCGCAAACGAAGTCGCGGGTTCCGATAGTAAATGTATACAAATACTAGACAAATTATATGCTAAAACCTTTCTCAAGAACCACTCTATCCATTGGTAAAATCAGCATGAAAATCGGTGCAGTAGTTTTTGAGCGAACAGACAGACAGACGCGGCTAAGGACTTTGTTTTATAATATGTAGTGATGTTGTACGAGTGAAAACTAAATATCGTGCGATAGCAGGAACAGTACTATAGAGACGTAATAAATTGTGAGTGGCGGCAGGATCAAGGGTAGTTTTTTATCCCCGTCTTTTTTATGTGCCGTTAAGTTGTCTTGGAGTTCTCTTACTTCGCATTCTTGTGAGCTTACAGAATGTCCTACAAGCGTGTAAATCGACTTGACTTTTCACATTTTGAAGGAATCATTTTTATTTATAAAGCAACTATATTTTTATACTTTAACGTATTCTGGTATTACGGAATACACTTTTTTGATTATTTTCTAATCTTTGTGTTGATTGACATAAGCAGTGGCCTCAACGAGGTACCAACGGTTTTAACGAAGCCCCTGGGAATTGGTGGAAATGTAATTTTAATTTTATTAAGTACACCAGTAACCTGATACTTTTTTCATATACAATTTAATTAATAAAATATGATCATTAAAAAGGTTTTTTCTGCTATATCTGTTTTCTGAAAATTGGAGTGGGCATTTACTTACCACGATGTTAAAATTAAGTAATTGTGTATTGATATATGACAAAAGTTAAACCTGTGTATGTATCTATACAGTAGGAACATCAACTCTGTTACAGCCTGAATTTAAATCCTCTTCAAGCAATAGTTCTTATATTGATGATACGTTTGGCTCAGTTAGTTACCCTGCTTTCTGCGCCAGGGGTCGCGGGTTCGAGTCCCGCTGGGCATTGATTTGTTGAGCACGAATGTTTGTACTCCAGTCATGGGTGTTTATATTTATAATACGTATTTATATAAAAATTATTGTAGTATATCAGTTATCTGGTATTCGTAACACAAGCCTCGTAGCTTACCACTGAACTAAATGGCGATGTTGTAATAATGTCCCAACATATTTATTTATTATTTATATACTTCATAATCAATTAATTATACTTTTTTACCAAAAACTTATTTAAAACATAATAAAACAAATTAAAATTCGACCTTTGACATTTGCATGTGTCAATTTAGTCTCTGAGATTAAAAAACAGACTATAGTTTCTCTCAGACATGCAGGTTTCCTCAGGAATATATGTATCTCTTTTACCATAAGGCAAGTAGTAGCCATGTTGGACATAAATCATAATGTGTATGAGTGTTTGAATTTTAACTCTTACGACTTAATGATAGAAAATGTAGAAGTGTAAGTTGTAAACTACTTTTAAATAATTTTATTATGAATCAAACTTCTAAAGACCATTAAGACTAATAAGACTTCAAAATTACACCCATCATAAAATTAAATATCTTGAACAAGACTTTCTAAGTCGATTAAGAGTGGGATTGTAAAATAAAATCGGCCATTACGTACAACTTTCAACGATTTGTTACCTTAAGCCGGGTAACCCTCTAACTCGGGTAATGTCAGTAAATATTGGGCACACAGAGCAGTTATGTAGAAGTTGTTGCATAGATAAATACTATTATTTTTCACTAATATTTCTAAAATCCTTCTCACTTATATTATTAATGTGATAGTTTGTGAGGATACTCGTATTTGGATGGTTGTTGTTACTATTTCATGACAGAAGAGGTGAACTGATTTGGATGAAGCTTAGCACAGAGATAGATCATAGTTTGGAATTGCACACAGGTTATTTTTGATGCCGGGTAAATTGAGATTTATTTTTATATTCATTTCTCGCGGCTTCGCATGCGTTTTAAAGACCGGTATCTATATTTTTTCTGAATCGCGCGGTATGATACTTCGCACAACTAACGCCCGTCCTTCCCGTTTTTGCAACATTCTTCATTGATGTTCTGCTCCTATTAGTCGTATAGCCTTCCTATAGCCTAGCCTAGCCTAGCCTATAGCCTTTCTCGATAAACGGACTATCCAACATAAAAAGAGTTTTTACATTCTGACCAGTAGTTTTTGAGATTAGCGCATTCAACCAAACAAACAAACTCTTCAGCTTTATGAAAAGATTAGTATAGATAGATTATTTTTATATTTTTATTTATTTATGTGAATTGTGTCTGTTGCCTTTTCACGACTTAGCAGTTGAGCAGTTGGCAAAGTGATAGGTTATATGTATAATTTGGAGTAGGCTCGATCCTTTGCCACACTTATCACATGATCTAAGTTGCGACCAAAAACTAGTACCTATATAAAAATTAATTTTTTTAGACACTCTTAAATTTACAAAAAACTTACATTGGTTGTCAAGGAGAGGAAACAAACTTAACTTCTACGTACATTATGTATGTATGTAGATGATAATTACAACTTTATCAGGTAAAATCTAATTACAATATTTTATGTTAAAATTACACATTCTAGCAAACTAAGCTCGTGAGTACTAGTGATGTAATATTTTAATGCGAATGTTGACTTTCTGATAAAGCGTGTACAATATTATGTTAAACATACATGTTTGATATTTCGTGTCGACTGTGTTTAAACCGTAGGTTGAAGATTGAATGAACGAAACGTCAAATGAAGTTAATTTAATTTTTTGGGAACAAACTGATTTTTTTGTGATTTCAGGATATTTTAGTACTAGCACTCGCTTCGCTCGCTACGTTCCTAGATTTAGTGTCGGCGAAGCAACGCGCTAGTTAAAATAAATCAAATCGAATTGCGAATGAAAGTCCCGTCAAAATCGGTCCAGCCGTTTCAGAGATTAGCCAGGACAAACAGACAGACAAAAATTTTAAAAAATAGTTTTTTGGTGCTGGTATCGTATATACTTTCATATACATTAAGTGTAAACCATTAAGCATTAAGCGTAAAAAGTTAATTTGAAATTAAAAACGGACACTCCAATTTTATTTATATGTATTACAGATTACTGTATTTATCAAATATAAATATAATATAATAAATATGTTGGGACATTTACACACAGCACTATCTAGTTCCACGGTAAGGTACGAGCCTTGTGTTATGGATACTAGATGGTTGATACACTACACATATATAAGTTTAAATACATACATATTATAAATATAAACATCCATGACTGGAGTACAAACATTCGTGCTCAACAAATGTATGCCCCCAGCGGGACTCGAACCCGCGACCGCTGGCGCAGCAAGTAGGGTCACTGCAAACTGCGCCACGCGTGTCGTCAATTTAGTGATCCTTTTTCAAAAGTGATCAAGTAATATAGAAAAACAAATGTAGCACAGTTCTATTATCATTCCATATCCATCTACTCGTATTTGTCAAACATTCACATCATTCTTGCGAATACGATTGAAGAAAAATACGCGAATATTCATGAATGCGAATATTCGTTACATCACTAGTAAGTACCACTCACGATACAACCTTTGTCTATAAGTGATTGGTTGATACCATTTGCTTTTGCATTAGTTTTCTTTGTTCTTAGGGGCTGTTTATCAGATAAAACTCGGTGAAGGGTTAATCCAGTCTAGGGTTGGGGTGTAATTAATATTGATTAAGTATCGATGTAGTTGAAAGGGTTGATTAATATATGCTAATTCTATCTTTGAATAAAAGAGCACTGTATGTTATATATTATACAATAGTTTTACGAGTTTGGGTTTTGGGATCGGAATTAAAGCTGATCATTTGTAACATAGATGCTTTATTGCTTTTAAATATATGAATCGGTGTATAGTAGTAGCCCAGTGGTCACGCGCTCGCTTGGATAACTGAGTGATACAGGTTCAGATCTGGGGCTCTCTATTTTCATGTATGAATCGTTTCTAACATGTTTACCATTTCTCTTACTGTGAATGCGTCTAGGAGGCCAATCGTACAAGGTGTTCCGGGTGGAGGGAGAGAAAAAAGCCGAGAGCAATACATATTTTTATCTGACATTCGGGACGCAGATTTTAGGGTTAAAAATATTTTTATCGTATCATAAATACGTTTATAACCATTTCATGCAATTAATAATAAAAATAAAATTGCAGATTTACCAAATACGCCGTAGTCGCAATATACGCGTTTTACGTCTTTTTCGGGATGTTAATAATGTTGAACTTGACAGAATCAAAATCTGACGCTGAATTATTATGACTTGACATTAAAAAAATCTTAAAGGTTTAGTTTCTGAAACGAATTCAAAAAAAATGTCGGTACACTGCATTTATACATAACTAGCGACTCACATTCGCTTCGCTTTGGTTCGTCCCTAGATATAGCGCGAGCGAAGCCGCGGGTTCCACTAGTATTTTTATAATTATTTCTATATATTAAAATAACCGTAAAGTTAAGTATATGAATCGAGGTAAAGACCAACTTAGGTCCTAATTACCAGTAAAATACTTTTAATTATATTTATTCGGTAAATAAAGCGGTACCAACCACTGTAATATTAAAGAAGACAAATGGACTTAGTGATTGTTTTTAAAAGTTAATATGTAAACATTAAAAAGGCTGTTCATTCTCATAACAATATAACAAACATGTATTATACTCGATGACCTTTAGCATCTATTGTTAGCGAATTTTTAAACCCCTATACATATATAATAGAGCATAATACCATACGATAATAATTCTTATTGCCCTTTTAATAGGATATAAACCGCTGTAACGGGTTTAAGGGAATTTCGAAAAGGAAAAAAGGGATAAGATCCAATGGACCTTTTTACTCAAGGGTTCTCCAGTTCATAGTAACGAGTGTCGTGCGAGCAAGACAGGCCTTTGTCGACAGGTTAATGACATGGATTTAGATGTGGCCATGTTTGAAAATGCACGGTTTTAAGAAAAATTTATAAGACAAGATAGAAATTTCTACAATCGCTTCAGAATAGAAATTAAGAGAATTTAAGCATCATGTTGAAATGACAATTGCATTTGTTGTCATATATCTTAGACATATAAAACATAAATATTTATTAACCTATATGTAGCTGAAGAGTTTGTTTCCTTGTCTGTTGATAGCGCTTATTGAATTGAAAATCATTTTTGTGTTTTCTAGGCCGTTTATTATGGAAATCGATAAAATAATACGAGATCACCGGCGAGAGCAGAGTAATTCCCAAAAAAGCGTCTATACTTATACGTGCGGAGCCGTGAGAAAACGATAGTAAATATTGATAAAAGCTTTTAAATAAAATGGCTTCCTCACATCTTATTAAACTTTATTATGTAAAAAAGTCAGTAATATATTTGTTTTAATGATTTTTTTTCTCTTATTACTAATGGAACCAAAAAATATTAATTTTCTTGTTAATTAATGAATAAAATTTATCTAAAGTATAAATCTTAAATGGAATGAATTTAAAGCAAACAATGAGAACTAACTGAGCGAGGGTTGTTACTAGTAATTACACGTAATGTGGCCGGTGTAGGCTAACCGGCGCCAGGAAAGGTTTTATTGATCGTTTCCGTCGCTTTATCCTTCAAACGAAATTGGCAAGTACTTATGAACTGAATAAAATAAGAATTATTATATATGTTTTGTTAACTTTACATTTTAAATTATGGAATAAAATTTTAAAAAATGTTTTTTTTAAACGCATTAAAAATTACTATGAGAGCTTTATCTGAACTCGAAACTCTAGACAAAGCATTATTAGTTTTTAATCCCCATAACCCTATAAAATTGTATCTTTTTGTAACTTCATTTTATACTAGCGACTCGCCCTCGCTCTGCTCGGGCTCATCCCTAGTTCACGTTTTGAGCGTTAGTATTGATTTCTCAGAAATGAGATATTTTCCTGCAGTAAACAGTATCCTATATATTGACCCGGGGAACCAGCTATCACCATCTATCCATCCACCGAATTTCATGAAAATCCGTCTAGTAGTTTTCTCGTAATGTGGTCACAGACAGACAGACAAAAATTCTAAAAACGATACATTTGGCCTCTGTATTGTTAATAGTGACTGTTTCTATTTCAATTGGAATTTCCAAAACTTATTCAATATACAGATTTAACTATGTTAGAATTTTATTATATGTATAGAATATTCATTTATGTCAAGTATTGTCAATATAATATAAAAACTATATAAAAACCAAGGCCTATAAGTAGCCTTCTTTATATTTTCTGAAATGGTATGAGTTGATATTGTAGTTTGTGAGTATTTTATTACTATTCCCTAAATATCCGAAAAAAATCCTTTTTAAATCTAATGAATAGTAGAAATAAAAATTTAAATGTCGTAAACTTTATGATATTATACTAAAAGCGAACATAAACTAGCAGTGAAGTTCAGTTTTTTTTCACTTTTTCATTCTTTTCATACTAACGTTCCTGCACATAGACGTACGAGTGAAGCGCCTTTCCTTTATCTTGAAGCGCAGGTTATAAAAAAATAGGCTTTTTTACAAAGAAGTCCGTTTTATACGCAGCCTCCACAGTTTTAACGTAGCCGCTTATGTAAGCGATACAAAGTAAAGAAATTAAAGACAAGTTATTATATATACATCCACAGAGAAGAGAAACTTAGATAAGTTTAAGAACTAGATAGTTCTTTAAAAATTAATTCTTTCATTATAACTAAAACATATGTTTACACTTTGGTGTTGCAAATTTTGGACATGGTGATATAGAACTTGTGATCTTCTGGCTTTATTTGTAAACATTGTATTATCTTTATGACTGCCATAAAGGAATTTATCTTGTAAAATGCTCTTTTTAACGTTCATTTGCTGGTCATGGGCCTCCGTCCAATGCACATGTCTTACAAAAACTAGCAAGGTTTTTTAAGCCATGTAGGTTTGCTCACGTTGTTTTACTTCACCGTAAGACGAAATAATTCGCACACATTGCGAGACTCAGGACTTGGTACCACTTCTTGTGTACCTACCAGCTATGTGTGTCATTGTATCATTGTATATGTGTATATGACAACTACTTGAAGAAAATAATCAATATATATTCCATAAATCAATAGTATTGGCGATCATTGTTAATTACTGGTAACTATAACTTACCAAATTTAACGCTTTTACTTTGTAAATGATTAACTACGACTTGTAAACTAGTACAGAATAAGCTCGGTGTCTACCGGCTACCCATACCAAGACAAAGTGAGTCATTTACTATTTTACTTTTACTATCAGGAAAAACAAATTTAACGACGGCGCTATAAACTGAGAGCACATTAAGCTCAGTTAGCGGGCTATAGGGCAATCTGCTGGCTAATTTGATAGGAACAGACAAACGAGCGGATATTACATAGTGGTGTAATTTATAAGCGACAGCGATTTCTCTACACTTTCTTATAATTTCAATTAGCATTAGTTTTGTTTACCCACTACCTTATTGATAACATTTAAAGGAAACCTAATTAAAAGTTTTTGTTTATATACTACAAACGGTTATCAAACTCATTGTTAGAGGTTTGGAAGTGCGGTAATGAGTAATAAAAAGGTTAAATTGGATTATTGATCCCAATATCTCTTAGTTGATGATATATGATACAGTATTTTATAATTATATTTATTTATTTGTTTCTTCTGATGCGATTAAAGTTAATAATTATAAATATAGTAATTTACCTATTTCACGCTGGCTAAGAGAGCATTTTAGCGGGCTTTGCCATTGCACTTTGCACATATCTTTCATGTGTAATATGTGTACCGAAAATTAGCTTGTACTGTATGCCGGATCCATCGCGTTGTTTTCTAATTTATTTAATCAAATTAATAAGTGATAATCACGTTGAATGTTCGCATGGAGAAATGACACCAGTTTTTAGCTATTAGGTATTTCAAGTGAGTGTGCCACCAAGGCGCTACCGCTAGTTATAAGATAAAAAAAATTATCACACCCAGGAATCGAATCACTTCGCAAGTACTTGTAACACGATCAGCCGCTACTAATTTACGTAAATCTGTTTAATGTTACGCTCTCACAGTTTTTGCATACATTTTTTTCTTCTCAATGTTATTTACTTAAAGGTTAAGTAAAGTGATTAGATTGAAATATTTTACTTGTTCGCGTTAAAAAGGTTTTTTCATGGATTTTATCTAATCTTTTATAGGATAATAAATGTATAGAATTTTTTACATATTTAAGTAGCTAAAAATAGCTGGCTTTAAATCAAATATTAAATTTAAACAAACTATTTAATAAGCAACTAACAATAAATACGATAAAAATGGTTCAAAAATAAAAAGTGAGTGGATAAAAATTACAAGAAAAATAAACATTTTGTGTAATCTAATTTCTTATAATTTATCACTGTATTTAGCCCGTAATAACGTTCCACTGCTGGGCACAGGCCTCCCTTCAACCTGAGATCATTTTATAGTCCACCACGCTGACCAAGTGCATTCTGGCGAACTCCACATACATGTCTTTCAAAAACTTGCTACTCGTAAGTTCTCTCAGACGTGTACGTTTCGTAAGACAAGTGGTAATTATGCTAGAAATTTTCATTTCATTTCATTCATCAAAAGTGCGAGACCCAGATATAAGCCTTCATTACTCATTTTCTCACTAACACGCTACCACTGGGCTACCACTGCCGTCTTTACAATATGGTATTCCGAAAAATAAAAATCACACATGCATATCCGGGACATGTCACTAGTATGTATTATATTGCCATGAATGCCGCAGTCGTAGGTTAACGATTATAATGGTATTGGTACGCTAGCTTTCTTTTCTATTACGAAAACATCTAGGTACATAAAAATTAATTTAACGTAGCATATAAGGTCATACTGATTATAAATATTCACATTATGATTGCCTGTACTCACGCAAGTTTATTGAACTAGCCTAGTGACTATGGCTCTGTCTACGCGTAATTCTATATAGGCACCAAGTACCATATACACTTGAATCCTTTATCAGTACATATAATTAAAATTGAAGTTTTTAATGTAAAAATTAACAGCTTTTCACTTATGAATATGAAGAGTATATACCTACTTACATCAAAAAATCATTTTTAATTTTTTTGTATAACTGTCTGTCTGTTTGATCCGACTAATCTCTCAAACGGTTGGACTAATTATATTGTTGAAATGCATGTACGGTCATACATCGAGAGGTCCTGGGTTCGAGTCCCGGGTCGGGCCAAGTTTAGTTATTGAGTCTTTCTGTTTAGTAAACCTCAGTAACAATCCGGAGTTGGATAGTTGGCGGTGTGTCACCCCCGTGCCTCAGAGAGCGCATAAAGCCGTCGGTCATGCGCCTTAACTGTCACTGGTCGTGTCGAGTAGGACTCGCATTATATATGACATGTTATTCAGTACTCATGTTTGTTTTGTGTATTTACTGTTTTTCTGTAACTTTGCTGGTGGAGACGTTCATAAATAATTGCGACACAATTTTATAATTATCATCTTTAATTTTGTTTTTTTTGTTACATTTGTACTGAATAAAGATAATAAAGATTTTTGGTTAAGATTTAACTTAGAATACCCACATCATGTAGACTATCGAATAGCAGATGTAACAAACGAATTTACTCGAAATTTCGAATGAATTTTCAATACATTCCAAATGTATAAGATAAAGTTCGTATCTTGATAATTTAAAAAACTCAATCGGCGGAGTTCAAGAGTTCTCGTGAAGTTACTTAAATTATTGCCCAGAGCGTCTTACGTTATCGAAAATCTTCAGGGATTTTGTGTTGGATAGCCTCAATGTATGGTGGAAAAAGTTCTTTTCTACGGGTATTGACATTAGGATTGTGAAATAATACTGCTAAAGGGGTTTATGCGTTTATTATGTAATTTTATTTTCTTTAAATATTTGCACATAATCTAATATATATGCACAAAACATATCTAACAAAACAATATGCATTTAAATGCACAAAATTTTTATTTTTTAATATAGACTTGGGTTTTTCCATATTACATTTGATTTTGAAGATATACTTGAGCTTGTATTCCATTTTATTATAATATTTTTTATATATCTACGTTACTACACAACAAGTCAGTGATAATCCAGTAGTAAGTGGCGATGCTTGAGAAATTTTGAGAAAACACGAATTTCTCAGAGGGTTTAGCAAGTTTTCAAAAAACGATTATGTTCTGATCGTCTTTGAATTGAAGGGAGACCCGTACCTAGAGCGTTAAGAAGGGATGAATAAAATTACCCGTTTTTTCGTGTAACATATTGAACAATGAGTAACTGATATTAATAGTAACTAAAAACTTGAGGGAATTTGGCTGATGCTTAACTATTTTTATTATTTCACTTATTTAAAGCTTTCTAACTTTAAAATATAAAAGGAAATACAAATTAGTTAAGTTAAGAAAAAGAAACGATTCTGTGTAAATGTTTGTAGTATTTTCAAATATTCGTTTGATGTGTAAAACCCTAAATGTATCCTTAAGTCATCGTTAAGCGAAACCTTTGGCCAAGGGCTTTCTAATGGGTTGTTACTTTACTTTACTTTATTACCATTCAACGTGTCCGTAACGTGTGGTAACGTTTGCGGACCTCACTTTGACGCTCTCCTCACCTAATTAGCGGCTCATGTGTTATACCAAAGTCCTTCATAAAAGGGTCCTTTCTTATCTTCCTTAATACATATATATTTTTTGTCCTAATTACTTGTGGGAATAATTAAAGCTGGATTAATGTGGTCGTGATTTTCATTTAATGATTTACACGAAAAATATGATATCTACGAACTTATTTCGTTATTTTGATTGGCCACGTAGAATATAAACTATAATGAATTATGTTAAAATGACAGTTGTGGCCTAGTAGTAAATCGAGTGAAGCGGGTTCAAATACCGCGAGGCACACGTCTAATATTTTAACTTGCGAATCATTTTTAACATGATTACCACTTGTCTTATGGTGAGGAAAAATTTCGAGGGAACCTGTCTAAGAGAACCTAGTTTGTGTGGACTACAAATCTGAGCAACCCGCACTTGGTCAGCGTGGTTGAATAAGGCCTGATCATTTTCGTATTGAAGGGAAACCGTTGTCCATCAGTGGGACGTTATACAGGACTTAATACAATTATGGACTATAAGGCACTTTGTATGTTATGGATATGTAGACATACATGCTCCTTTAAGTAAACTTTTACGAAACGATGTTTTAAGTTGTTTCATACTTTTAACAAACTTTTTACTCTCTTAATTCCTTAGTTAACTTCCCATTTCGACAAAAGTAGGTATTTTATTCATGTCAATGCCTTCATAACCAGTCTATATGTAATTTTATAGGTACAAATATGAGACATGTGTACTAGAATCTATTAAAAAGCTTTTTAATTTTCTAAATTCCCAATGGGACTCAAAAACGCGTCACATTATTAAGAAAACACGTTTCCTTCGCATCAAGGCGAATACAAGGCGTATAAGTCAAAGTTTACAAAATTTATGCCCTCGTAAAGTGTTCACCCTTCGCCCTCTGACCCTCGCATACGTATGTAACGTTTTCTAAATTAATATTTGCATACCACTTTCATATTCTGTTTTACATTCGCCTTTAAGCATCTGCGAGTACTTTCTAAACTTTAAAGGAAAGGTTGACATTGGATTTATTTACTAATTAGTAGTGCTTAGAGGTACAATTACAACAACCCTCTGGGATATATTATTTATATAATATAGGATTAAAGTGAGAGCGATTTTACTTAATTGCGTTTGTATTTAAAAAGAACATCGTGCCATCTGTTGTTAAAAAGTGACATTAGGCTAACCTAACTACCTGTATACTATAGGTTAATTATAGTTACTACTAGTACTATATATAAGTAATCAACTTTAGCAATTTAAAATAATCATAATCAACGGTACGTTTTTGTATTAGCTCAAAGTCACTCATTTACGGCGGGGGGAGAGGTAAGATTCTCCAGCTGTGATTGAGTAACTAAGTAACAGCCAAGTGACGACTGTTTCGTATTGGTCCGTATTTAAGCATAGAATTGCAACGGTTCACTAAAATTCCGTCTTGTAAACTTGATTTAGCATATGTTAAGTAAGCCTTTGCACGCGCTCTCTTTGTGATTGATGGTTGATAATTTGGTCACATAACATCAACCATCAATCAGCGCAAATATCATAATATATAACTAAACACAGAACACACATACATGCTGTCCTTTTTATACCTTTAATGCCAAATTACTAATCACATTATGTTTTTAATCTGGTAATCTCGACGACTAAATAATTACGCAAACGAAATTACGTGAGATCTAAGAAAAAATATTGTTGAAAGACTACGATTTAATTAAAGAAGGTCTCTAGAGATCGTCTGTATTTATTATAACTTGACTACCTTTGTACCATCCGTGATGGCCAATTTTGTCAATAAACATTGTAGTCCGCTATCAACTTTGCTTCACATTTTCTCAAATCAAATCAAATCAAATCAATCTCAAGAAAAAGTCAATTTGAAAAAAAACATTCAAATGTTAACACTAACGAATTTTCTTCGCTTCGCTCAATACAAGTCAGGTCAAAGTATATATTTTGTATAATATTTAGCGTATGGATAGATCAAAAATCATCCAAATCCTTCATAGATATATTTACACACACACTAACTTTCGCAATTTAATATTACCTAGTCAGACATTTAGCTTTCGTTATGTAGAATAAAAAATATAAAAAATGTAATATTGTATTAAATATATATCAATAAAATAAGTAACTTATATTTGCATGATTTAGCCAAAAGCTAACAGCTAGATAAGCTAATTTTTATGAAACTTTTGGTAAGTCTGAGAAAGTCGAAGGCTATTTTTTCCGTTAAATGATAATATGGCTCTTTCCGGATTTAAAAACAATTCTTATAGCCTTAAATTCAAAATCAACCTTATACCACAAATCCCAATTTTTAATAGTAATTAGAACGTGGGCGGAGCCGCGGGAATTGCTAGTATTAGTATTTAAATATAAGCGATTTACTAATAAATACTATATATGTAAAAGAAAATAATAGATTACCCAAGCAATTTTGTAATTTTTGTCAATTTTGTATCAAATTCAGTCTACCAAAATGGTTTTAGGTTGCTAGCAATCAAAAATTTAAATATTTTTTAAAAGCTGTAGTCAAATATAAGGCAAGAAATACGTCTTTATAAAAATATGATTAAATTACTTTTCGATAAACAAAGGTTTAAACAATTTCTAACGAGATCGGAGATCATTGTCTTTAAGCTTTAACGAGCTTGTTATTAAAAGTAAGTAGAAATATTTTTTGTTTGAAATATTATACTGATACAACAAAAAACAATTTTTTACAGGCCTTTGACTTTGAAAGCAGAATTTTATTAGTAATTATTACTAACTTATCTCCCGATTGATTTAGAAGGGCAATTCATATCAAAGTATAATATAATATGTTTCTTGCTTTTTACGTCTCAATGCTGACGGGCCGAGAATACGAGAGGCATTAGTCCATAGTCCACCACACTAGCCAAGTGCGGGTTGGTGGACTACACATTTCTTTCGAAAACTTACTAGGTTCTCTCAAATCACGATGTTTCTTTCACAGTAAGATGGATTTGCACATGAAAACGGGATGGGAGACTCGGGATTTGAACCCGCTTCACTCGGTTTTCCGAGCCTGCGCGGTACCACTGGGTTACCGTTATCTTAGATACATGTTTCAGAAAATAATGTTCGAAAGTAGAATCATCACTTCTGGAGATAAACTTCTACATTAAAAGTGTACAGATAAGTTTTATAAAGTAGTTAACTATGAAAATTCTCATCTTTTAAAATAATTAGTTTAGATTTTATTTTACATAAAATAAACTTTGCTTGATCTCTAATTTGAAACGATAACTTTAAATTAAATATAACTTGTTAGATTTTATTAAAATTTTCTTTTAATTTGTTAGAAATAAAAAATTACATATTTAAAAATCTTCAAATAATAGCGAAATCTAATTTAATATAACCATCAAAATCTAAATTACCTAAACGTAAGCGAGATTTTTTAAGATATAAAAGTATTTCATGTAAGAAAATAAGATTAAAGGGATCTAGGTAGACTTTCTAGCTAGCGTGTGTAGGTCTGCGTACGTTGGTAGGAGTGCATTGTCTTGTAGTGGTGGGAAGAACTGCATCGATATACTAAAATTGTTTTAAATATATTCATAATTTACATTGCAATACTGACTAATGTCTGCACAATATAAATTAAAATTATATATAAATATGAAATTTTACCCGTGTAAAGAATAGAGGCCAAGGCTTCGATCAAGAAACACAGGCTGTTAATATATTGATCTTCTAGAAATGTAATTATAGATTTGAATGTGTAATTCTAATTACAATAGAATATTTGGTTATTGTCAACCCTACCTGTATTGTCTTTAATTATTGTATTTGAGCATATTTGGTTGGTTGGGACGATATCGTTACAATAAATTCGAGTTTAATATAATTGCGTTACCCGCAAACTCAATCTACTAAAAGATTCTAGCTATATAACTACTTCTTATTATATGTTTAATTAATGTCTTAATAACTACAAAAGTAAAATCATATACAAAAAAATAAATGTTTTGGCAGTTCATTTTCAGACATTTAAATATTTTGTATTAAATTTTGTTACACAAATATTACTAAACTAAGTGCAAAACAAGGGTATTACGAATCCTTACTACAGGTAATTAATTTAAATTTCATTAATTTAATATTTTACTTTTTTTCGGTGTACAAATATGAAGGCAGAGTTATAGTTGAGGTACGTAACGGTAAGTAAGTCTAGACCAAAAAACATCGATAAGTTGTTTTGTCGACATGTTCCCATCTCTATTGCCTCATCTTGGAGAGGACTCAAGAGGGGTCGTGGCCTATGTACGTTTCATTTGTCTCGGCGTGCCTGAATTGTCTCGGCCTCCTTCCTTGTCTAGGTTTACATATTTTCTTTGCATATAATAAAGTTTAAAGGATAAAATTGTTGTATTTGACTTATGATGAAGAATTTTAGGAATGGCTTTTTTTATTGATTAGAAAGGAAAACATGTTATACACATGTTTGTTATTTATAAGCTTTCGGAACTATAGTAGCAGTTGAATAATTACTCATTTTATTAGTTTTTTAAAAATAAATAAATATGTTGGGACATTAATACACAGCGCCATCTAGTTCCATGGTTTGTATTATGGATACCAGATAGCTGATATTCTACAAATATATAACGTTTAATACATATTATAAATATAAACACCCATGAATGAAGTACAAACAGGAGTACGCAAATTAATGTTCCCAGCGGGACTTGAACCTGCGACCGCTAGCGCAGCAAACTGAATCAAATATGTCGTCAAAATACGTATATGTATATATTTTTTTAAACAGACTTAGTATTTTAATCATATATTTTCGTATACAGAATGATGTACATATCAACACTCATATATCTCCAACATCTTTATTTATTTTTATTATTATAACAAACTAAAGCCTGTATAATATTTGTAGAAAATCTAAGATTTACATAAAAAATCATCTGAATCTTAAAAGATTACTGAAAAGCTTACGATTCTCAGAAAAATTGTGCATTATAAAAAGCTCTTTGTAGTCGACTCAAAGCTACTAACGAGGCAATTTTTTCTGACCTACTCGTATTCATCCTGACCTCTATTGACATAGCGAATTCAGTTCTACGATCATATTATACCTTTATTTACTACAAATTAGTGTTAATTTATCGAATTGAGCTTTCAATTAACTTATTTTAAATATTATTCGGATTAGTTCATTTATAATAATTTTAGTGACTGAGGTATCTCCACTTCGCTCGGTTACTTACTTTCTTACTCCATATCATAGTCTTTTGATGTACTTAATTTCATCCAAATCTGTCTAGCCGTATCCGGAAGTAACAAATAAATTATAAATACAAATATTAGGATATTAACATATAGCATCATCTAGATCCATGGTAAGGTACGAGGTTTTTTATAAATACCAGATAATTGTCCACAGGGACTCGAACCCGCGACCGTTGGCGTAGCAAGTAAGGACAAACTAAGCCAAACGTATCTTGAAATAGCATTAAGTAATAATAAATATTAAGTGATAAAATGGTATACTTACGTCTTAAATGGCTATATGAAACACACTCGTACACGTTACACACACCTAGATATATTAACAATATGAGATTTAACCAACTAGTTATATTTTGGAGGCAGCCAGGGGATGCAGAGAAAATCCAATTAACTTAAAATTAATTTATTAATTAGAAATTACAACTAAATTACACAACTAGATGACAACTTGTCGATATTAGAGCAAGAAGTGCATGAGTGAACCAGTGATCCGCTTTTATACATTTCAAATACATTTCGAATAGGAAGTTAGACAACTGACTTAGTTTTAAAGTAGGTGACCGCTGATACAGCACCCGTGCATCGCGGCAGCGTCGTCTTGTCGTCGCTACGCGGGTTTGTAGGGCACCGCTGATGCGGCGGATTGGGTTCCGTAACACCTCCCCCCGTAGAACAGCGACTATTGCAGGACTTGTTCAAGATGGTCGCTGGTAGGCATCGGTGTTCCGCCTTTACTTATTTTTCGTTTCAAGGCTATTACTATTACTTTAAATTACTGTGATTTTCGGCTCCATCTCATTAATGTAGCTGGCTGTACAATAGTGTAGTAATGTGATCCATTGATGTGGTCGTTTAAGTTAAAGATGGTAAATGAAAGCGGTGGTAATTCAGTGGGATAACTGCTGGGTTGGTGCCCCGTAGAGTCCGATATTGTTCTTGTCCTGGGTTTATATATCTGAAGAAGTTTCGACTTGCAGAGAGAGATAATCCAGTTTATCTTCGGACATTCTGTCTCTATGTACCTTTAATCTTGGCTAGAGAATGCTACAGGGTAAGGAAAAGGTGAATTTGATGGATTTTTTAGGATAAAGGGATATAGAAGTTGAAGGGTAAAAGTCGATGACTGGAATTTTAATGCCTAAACGCTTTGTAAAGATTTTTATTAGCTATTAACTACCTACTTGTGATATGAGATCTTTTTTTTTTATATATATATTAGACTATTTAATTTTAATTGAAATGGATATATCAGAATCTAGACCATCAATGAGACCTCTTTTACTACGTTCAGAATAACTAACTACAATAAAGATGTTCTTTGTGAAGAGATAGTTCTATTTTAAGAATAGGAGTGGAGTCATTGGACTTTGATAAAGTAGAGGCTTGACTAATGGACCGCGTTTCTTCTTTTTTACATATATATGAATTGGAAGATTTGCGAGTACTGTGCCCTGAGAATATTGCGAGGCTAACTTTCGTCGGGATGCTATAGAATTTTGTATAAGGACTTCGGAGGTGTTATCTATCTCGGGTTTCTTTTCCATATTTAAATTTTCTGTCAGTTGGGTTCGGTCGTCAAAATTAGGTATTTCTAAGATCGGAATTTCATTACTGGTTAGAATAGTGGTAGTATCTGAATTAAATTGATTTGGCAGTATTAATGTGTCACAACCTGCAGTAGAGGATGGCTTTTGTAAAACGATATTAGCATCCTCATTATTGAGTTCAATACGGGAAAGAGCATCTGCGTTGATATTCTGCTTGCCTTGCCTATAAACGATAGTAAAATTATATTCACTCAATTTAAGCTTCCACCTGGTGAGTCTAGAACCAGGTTCTTTAAGACTCATAACCCATTGTAGAGGTCTGTGGTCCGTCACTATTTTGAACTTCTTTCCAAACAAGTAAGGACGAAAGTATTTGGTAGCCCAAACGATGGCTAACAATTCTTTCTCGATAGTACTATAGTTTATCTCGCTTGAATTTAATGTTCTAGACGCATATGCTATCGGTCTATCATTACCTATTGATCCTTGAGAAAGGACTGCACCTAAGGCGAAGTTAGAAGCGTCAGTTGTTAATACAAAGTCCTTGGTAAAGTCGGGATATTGTAAGATAGGGTCGTTAGTCAGTAGTACTACATTTTTGGAAACAGTTGATGTACTGAGGGTCGTTATAGGTGATCTTAGATCCCTTTTTCAGACATTGCGTCATAGGTTTTGTAATACGTGCAAAGTCTGGAATGAACTTTCTATAATATCCGAGTAAGCCGAGAAAACGCTTTATATCTGTAGCTGTCTTAGGTATGGGGAATCTCTGGATGGCGTCGATTTTGTCGGGATTAGGCTTAATACCGTCTTTACTTATTATATGACCTAAGTATGCGGTCTCTAGCTTTAGGAATTCCGACTTACGTATTTGAATTTTAAAGTTCGATTCCCTAAGTCTTTTAAACACTTTCTCTAAATTTACAATATGTTCCTGTAAAGAAACACTGAACACGATTATTTTATCTAGATAGACTAGACATATAACGTTTTGGAGGTCTCTAAGGACATTATCCATAACACGTTGGAACGTGGATGGTGTATTCTTAAGACCCATAGGCATTCGCAAAAATTCGAAGTGCCCATGCTCTACATTGAAAGCCGTTTTGTGAATATCGGCTGGATCTATTTCAATTTGGTAAAATCCACTTGCAAGGTCTAACGTAGTGAAATAATGACAGTTACCGAGTTTATTTAAAACTTCATTAATGTTAGGAATGGGGTACTTTTCATCGATGGTTTTTTCATTAACCTTTCGGAAATCAACGACAATACGCCATTCAACTTGACCGGATGTGTTAGATTTCTTTGGAACAACCCATATGGGAGAGCTCCATGCTGATTGTGAAGGACGAATTATTCCTTTATCAAGCATTTTTGAGATTTGTTCCTGAACTTCCTGTCTGTGAACGAAAGGGTATCTATAGCTCTTGGTATAGACAGGTAATTCATCTGTGGTGCGAATACTATGTTTTATATTATTAGTGAGACTAGAAGGTTCACCATCGAGGTAGAATATGTCGGCAAATTGTGCACAGAGAGACTCTATATTGGCTCGTTCTTCTGGATTTAGATGGTCAGTACGTAATCGTGATAGTACTTCTGACGCACGCTTGCTGGGTTGTGGAGTACGTGTGCACTGAGCATTAAAGAGTTCTGCATTAACTGGTCTATCCATTGAGAATACTACATCATGCTTAGTTGGATTAGTTATTTCTATAACACCTCGATTATTCTTAACTGTGGTGATACAATCACGGATAGTACAGTTAGATATTGTTTGTTCAGTTACTAGTGCCTCACCATCATGGAAATTTATGGGAACTCGGATCAATTTCGATGTATTTGCCGGTATTATATCCTCATAAAGATTACAATTTCGCGAATCGTACATGTGCAAGGGGTTGGTCGATTTGCGTGTGAGTAAGATTTTATTTTTCAAGTCTATGCTGGATTCTAATTTCTCTAATAAATCTAGGCCTATTAACCCGTCGAAATAGTTATGAAATTTGTATATGAAAAGAGTAATGTCAAAATTTTCATTAAGCTCGGGAAAGCATGGCAAAGTGATGGAGTAATAGTTCTGAGTAGTTGCATGGATGTTAGTTACTTGGAAAGGTTCATAATTACACGGAAAGTTCGAATAAAACCTTTCCACAGCGTCAGGACTAATAAAAGACTGATTCGCGCCTGTGTCAATTAATAATTTAAGGGGTGGATCTGCTAATTGAATGAATGGTAGGTGTCTTTGGGTTTGTAAATTAATTTCTATCTTGGCTTGTCTGAATTCAGAGTAGTTTTGAAAACTTTGATTTTCAGAAGAGGCTTGATGCTCTTTTACATAAGCGGGGACATAATTACTACAGATTTGTTCATACATGGGCTCGTATTTAGGTTCTAGGTACGTCTGTTCGTAATAGTCACAGTTATAGTCAGGATACTCGTAACAGTCATAGAAATCTATTTCGTTGACATTCATTTCACCTGTATTGAAATAACTAGAAGGGGATGGATTTTCGTGTTTCGTCAAGTCATGTCCAGTCATAGTCCCTGGCATAGGCTTGGGAACGAAATGGCTCACACCACTCATAGTCTTCAGATCGTTATTATCCGATCGAATAGGTGGGTAACGTAATCTTTGTTGAGGCATTCGAAATACGTTGCTTTGGGGTCTAAATTTAGGTCGGGGTGCGCTAAACATTTGTTGCGTTCGTGTAGGAGAGAAAGTAAATGATTGCGAGGGTGGTACATTGGAAAAATTATTATAATCATAATCATTACGTTGCTGTATATACATGGTGTTAATTTCTTCTTGAACAAACTCTAATGCTTTTTCTATTGTATCCGGTCTCATACACCGAATACGTGAACCTAAGGGATCTTTGAGGCCACGAACAAACGCTTGTAGGGTTAATTTCTTATATAATATACGTTTTGCTTCTATGGTAGTGGGTATAGTTTCGTGTAGGGTTACGTATGTCATTATGGTACTAAAAAGGCTTTGGCATTTTTCGTAGAATTCTTGGGGAGTCAGCTGTTTTTGAGTTAAAAGAGCAAGGTCGTTATATAAAGCGGTCTCATCGCGCTGGTCCGCGAAATTATTAACTAATGCATTTCTTATACCCTGCCAGTTCTCAGGGATGCCATTTGAGTTTATTGTGCGGGCAGCATGTCCGGTAACCTTATTAAGGATCCCGTTTATTAAAGCTAAATTACTAAGCTCGAATCCGGGCTCCGCTCTAATAAATTGTGCAACTAACTGATCGCATAAATGCACAAACCGTGTGAGTACGTTAGGGTTCCCATCGAATTCGGGTAACAGGCGTAAGGCCTTATATACCTGGTCTACTAAATCTACGCTCATTTTGCTACCTAATAAAATACTATTTTTTCTAATTCTATAATTAAGTTATTTTCTAAAATTTCATCCCTGCATGCATCAATTTGCGATACTTTAGGGGTCCGCGACGTCCGTGGAAAAGAATTATAAAAAAAGAAATTTTAATATACAATTAATATTTTCTATCGCATCGATTTGCGATATAAAAAGAAAATTAATTAATTAATTCTATACTAGGCCTATTTTCTAAAATATTTCCTAAGCTCCCATTCGCAACGATTTGCAATATAGGTAGGTACAAAGGAAAATTAAGGGAAATTAAAGATAGGAAAGGTAAGCAACTCTAGAAAGATTTAGGTACTTACCAAATAATTTTCATTTCTCTGCTTGTGTCAATTTTTGGACGCTCCTCCTAGCCACAGCTCCCGTAGATTCGTAGATAGCCGCCGTTCCGTTGGTGAACGATTCACAACTATACTGCGACTATCCTGCCGACTGCGCCAGTTATATTTTGGAGGCAGCCAGGGGATGCAGAGAAAATCCAATTAACTTAAAATTAATTTATTAATTAGAAATTACAACTAAATTACACAACTAGATGACAACTTGTCGATATTAGAGCAAGAAGTGCATGAGTGAACCAGTGATCCGCTTTTATACATTTCAAATACATTTCGAATAGGAAGTTAGACAACTGACTTAGTTTTAAAGTAGGTGACCGCTGATACAGCACCCGTGCATCGCGGCAGCGTCGTCTTGTCGTCGCTACGCGGGTTTGTAGGGCACCGCTGATGCGGCGGATTGGGTTCCGTAACAAACTCAATTTATCAACCTCTAGTATGTTTTGACAACAAAAATGTTTTCGTTTTCACTGAGTTCATTTTTCTATTACTTAGAACACTGAATGATGGACTAAATATTTCAAGACGTAGGCGATACGTAAGATATAGGCGGTCGTAAATCACGTCTCAGTCTATAAGCTTAGTGAATTTCGACTAATTTCTCGAGGGGCCGGTTAAACAAGAATCGTGGTCAAAGCGAGCAGTCAAAGGAGCTTTGTTTACATTACAGTTATTACTTGGGCAAGTAAATGAACAATAACACCACTTGATAAGTATATGTACTGTTTAGTGATTGATCTGTTTTATATTATGTCATTTATATTCAGGCCTTTTTAACGTTCCACTGCTGGGCACGGGCCAGCCTTCAATACGAGGGGGATCAGGCGGTAGTGTATCACGCTGACCAAGTGAGAGTTTGCTTGCTAGTTTCTCTTAAATATGCAGGTTTCTTCATGATATTCACTTTCATCGCATGGCAAGTGGTGTAAATGATACCCACATAAAACATCAGACGTGCGAGACCCAAATTTGAACTCCTGTGACTCGGTTCCTCAACAGCGCGTTACCTGAGCCACTGAGCCACCACTACGTTATGCCATTTGTAATGTAGGTATTATACATACAAATAGTAAAGTATAAAATATTTAAATGATGAATGTTAATACTTACTCAAAAGCTAAGCAGAGCTTTGCTAGTTATTTGGACATGTTTATTTGGACATAACTAGCAAGCACACCAAGCGAGTACAAGCAAGGCATGAATATTTGCTTAGTCCTCATGGTCTCTCTGGTCTAGCCCATATTTACAATTTCATACCGACCTTTGCTTAGCATTAAGTGATCGTTCAGTGTTTACTAACAAACTACTATAAATTACTAGTTTGCGGCCACTTGACTTGTTTACATAATTTAGTGTAATTTACGGATTAAGATAATTTTACAAAAGATATATTTTTATAAGATATTATTTTCTCATATCAGTTTGAAATTTTTGAAAGAATTTGGGTGATACATATTATATATACCACTAGCGACTCACTCGTCCTTTGGTATCCCCTTTTGGATAAAATTTTTCAAACTTTGAATGTCTTATTTATTTATATCTAAACAAAAGCCTAAAAAATAAGTTTCAAGGTTCTAGCTTTAAAAATGACGTAATTTCCATACAAACTTCGCCTAATTCAACCTTACAGCCCTTTTTTCGCCTTGGAAAATAATCTATGTCTTTTCTCAGGCTCTAAACTATCTGTGTAAGAAATTTCATTTAAATCGGTTTAGTAGTTTTGGCGTGAAACCGCAACAGACAGACAGATAGAGTTACTTTCGCATTAATAATATTACGTAAGGATTTTAGTAGTTTACGAGAAAATAGATTGCTTCAAAATGCGGAACGTCAAAAATGAAATGCATGCTAAGCTTAAGCAAAACGGTGGCTACAACTATGAAATTTAATAAACAGCAAAGGATATAAGATAAAACTAACAAAACGCCACAAAGGGTGAGAGGACAAAATGACATTTTAATTATACATTTTTAATTAACTCCTCTATCATAAAGTAGACGGGAAGCGTTTAGACTCAAAGGCTAGTTAGTTATTGTTGCAAAATTATTGTAAAATAGATTTTTTATTAAATAATATTTTTCTTTTTAATAATTCTGAAAACGAATATTTAACATTTAAAATAAAAATGTTTTCAGTCCGCAAATTTATTATGATTCTTGGCTTGATCTTTGATTTTTGACTTTTTCAATGCTTTACAGCAATAATAACTGACTCATAATTTATGAGTTTAACAATTTATCAGTACATGTAAATAAAATGGAATGTCTGTTTTTATTCCAAATTAACAGGTTTTACTAAATGCATATAGGAGAACGGTACTTACTTCAAAAGTCAATTTTTAAAATTTTTCTGTCCATCTGTCTATCTGTTTGTTCCCGCTAATCTCTGAAATGGCTGGACCGATTTTGACGGGACTTTAACTCGCAGATGGCTCATATTATAAGGAGTAATTTAGGCTTATTTTATTTTATCATAAAATTATAAAAACCGTTTAATTTATTTTAACTTACGCCCAGCGAAGCGGGCCGTGTTTGCTACTGAGATATAAAATACCCTAGGAATCTTGGTGTAACTAAAAACAAGTGCTACATGCTTTTTATCTCGCAGAATAAGCTAAGTTGTAATCCTTTAAGTTAAAAACTTGCAACATTTAACAATTGTTCTGTTCCTATATATGAAAGGATGTAAGTAAGACGTAAGGTTTATTTTGAAAATTTTAGAACCAAGGTAGGTTTAATCGATACTGAACTAAAATCTATACGTAGACAGAGTCATAGGCAAGAAGCTAGCAATAAAATTGTACATCCCACTTTAATCTACCGTAGAAATAAAATTGGTGAACTTAATTAAGCAAGGCAATAACGTGACGCAATCGATTCAGTGGTCCGAAGAAAAACGTCGTATTGTCCTCGAACGTGCTACGAATAAAAGAGGAAACGATGGTAGGCTGTGGACAAATCGCTCGTATCAACGTAATGCCGGGTAAATCTTCGGCAAATTGTTGAGGTATGTGTTAGTTCAGCTTAATTCGAGGATGGAATTTTAATGATATATGCGATGCTATGATTGGATGTAATATAATGATGAAAAATCCCATTTTGGATATTTTCTGGAAATTTCTTTCCTTATAAGACATTCTTAGAAATTAATGTAAGATATTTTCATGTTCATACTATACAAACATGTATTTTTATGTTATATTCAAAATTACTCTTTATAAACATAATGCAAAATACCTTTTAAACATAATGACGTGATTCAACACTTTAATGTCTACACGATCACATTATGAAATATTGTTATAAATTTTACTACAACATAATTGCATTTTCAACAATATCACAATCATCTTTATATTTTGAACTAAATAAATAATATTATGTGTATATACCGAGGACTATCTCATCTCAAAACTTTAGAAAAGTAATAAATTCATTGTCACCACATCACGTTTACTAATACCTCGAATTTTGTATAGAAGAACATAAAAAATACCTAAATAGGTAGCGTAAATGTTTATGTCAGTCAAAGAGTGAGTATGATCAGTATATATATATGTAATTCAAAAGTACTATCATAGTAATGTAATATTTTGCTATTTTTTAGCTACTTAGCTCTAAATTCTAGGCAAAGGCATCTTTTTGCACGTCCACGTAGGCCTATTTCTGGCGATGATTCGGGTATTTTTTTAACCTGTGTCTAGGACAGTCTACTATGTGTAGTTATTACTATGTAGATCCATCTAGATGTCGTTTGATTTTTTTGAGATACCAAAACGGAAGGCATTTGCTCTTGATTCATTATTTAAATTGTAATGTCTAAAGCAACAAGCGCAAACACAATATACTTATTTCCGTTCATTGATATTAATCGAGCACATAAATAATAAATCATTTCCCTTAGGACGGTCAATATAGGTCGAAAATATACATTCATTTTATTATAACATAAATACGTTATATATAGTTCAAATATCGATTCGAATATGTTACTTATCTATATGTGTTTGTGTGTACATGTCCTTATAACGGGAACCTAATTCTAAAAAAGCTCGTAATAAAAACGCAAGGACGCGGGCGGCTCTCTGACTAATTTCAAGAGGTTTTCCTTCTTCACTGATGTAGAAATGTCCTACTGGATGGGGCAAATGTTAATATTAAAAAAAAAATATCATTTTGCATGACTGAAAATACTTCATTACTCTTTTTGTTAGGGTGTTCGGTTTTACTTTATGACTAGTTAAAAAAACAGGTATCAACTACCTATCAAAAATGTGGTTCTCTCACACATACTACTTTCTTTTTACTCATTAGTACTCGTAAGATTGTTTAAAGATCTATTTTATGTATAGTAGTATGTACGTATATCATGAGGAAAATATGTCAAAAGTGCAGGAATCCTGCAAGAGCTTAACTTTGCTTTATTTTTTTCCCCACGTTCTTCACAGTCACAGTCATTCCTTACAACCAGATAAAACGAAGGACCGATGTCACTATATGCTCCTCAAGGTTCTGTTACTTTTTTTTTGAATTGCATACTTGACCCAGGATTTAAAATTTAAAGTTGCATGTCACCTATAGGAGAAGAAAAAAAAACATTAGCAAAATATCAAAAAATAATTTTCACATTATGTACGTACGTCTTAACTGTGCACCATCTAGTGTCTTTATTGAAAAAGCGTGCCTTTCATTCTTATGCCCCTCATGCCTTGTCGTCTTTTCATTCCTCTTCCCTTATTAGAGCCGTCATATTGCCTAGCTTTTATTTTTTAGTCACCAGTCACGTTTGGGCTGGCAATGAGTTTATTGAGTGGGTTTTGTTACGTTATATGGCTTGGTATTATAGTGATCATTTGTAGTAGATGTTAATGTATTTTAAAGAATAATGATTAAACTTTGACCTGTCAGTGTCACAAGTTTTGATTCGTGTTTGTCGAAAATAGTATAGTATTCTATGACTTGCAAAAGAATAATAATACTCAGTCAGTAGTTGCGAATTCTTCATTGAGTGTTGTTCTTTGTCAACTATAAACTCTAGGCAAATTCTCACAAATCCATCTTACAGTACATAAGTAGTTTAATGTTCCGTAAATGAACTAAGTATCTGAAACTTAATCGCCCTAGATACAACTTGTAGCGGCTCGTTTAGGCTGATAGCTAAATCTGGGTTAAACACTGTTTGTGCAAGTTTACTGTTCTCAAGAATGTTGAACTCGAGTGTGGCTTCTTAGATCATTATAACAGTTTCGAGATTAATTTCTTGGAAACCGATTAAATGAGCTTTACAAGAACGCGATTGTTTAGCTTATTAAGCTCAAGTCAATTCAAAGTAAGTTAAAATCTATACAGATAAATAAAATAAAATGTTTTGGACACATCACTAGACTTGAGTCAACAGGACTGATATAGTTCATTTAGTTTTGTCATATTTAAATGTTTGTAGGAATAATTTGATGACGAAAATGTCAAATAGCTGACTGGTCTGGACAGTTGGAAAAGTTGTTAAAAATGAAAGCGTTTTTTTAAAGAATGTTATTAAGAATTCATTCATTATCACTGATCATTTTTGTGTAATTTAAATAGGACGACATCTGTCGGGTTAGCTGTTAAATACATATAATAGTATACAAGTACGAATGAGTGTAGTTTTGCTAGTTTTGTATGAAATAGTGAAAAGTGTAGCTTACTTTAACCAAACCAAAAATTTTCAACTAACTAAATGTAAATCAAATGAAATATTAATAGCGTTTATACTTTTACTTACAATAATACATTGATTTACAAACTTGACAGAAAAATCTTGCCAGATTTGTTTCATAAGTCAACACTGCCTAAGTTGTGGAACAAATTTCATCCCCTGGGCTTTATTCTGTACTATTAGACTCTAAGGACATAAGTTTCGTGATTTAAATCAATTTTGCAGGCACATTGTATATTACAAATCTTCGTTTTAAAATTTGATAAATGTATACAGCTACAGCTTTGTTTGTTGTTCTAATTTCAAATAAAATGCTTACTAAATTATTTAATTAAAATAGGCTTTATATTAATCTTGAAAGCTTTCGTTTCGGAGCGACTGGTACGTATATAGATGATTTAATAATATAATATATGTTGGGACATTATTACAACAGTCCTATCTAGTTCCGTGGTAAGCTACGAGGCTTGTGTTACGGATACCAGATAGTTGATATACTACACATATATACATTTTTAAATACACTGGAATACAAACATTCCTGCTCAT
This sequence comes from Boloria selene, assembly GCA_905231865.2. NCBI lineage: Eukaryota > Metazoa > Arthropoda > Insecta > Lepidoptera > Nymphalidae > Boloria > Boloria selene. Next base: position 4,232,973 of record HG993156.1, read on the forward strand.
CAAATGAATGCCCCCAGCGGGACTCGAACCCGCGACCGCTAGTACAGAAAGCAGGGTCACTACCAACTGCGCCGTCATACTTGTCGTCAATAATCGTCGTGATATAATAATTTGTCGCGGGTGTGATTTTAGGTTATAGAATATTATATTAAATATTTGCATTTTAGGATAGTGGTAACATGCTCCCTTGAAAAGCTTCCCGGTTTCTATAAAATGTTCCTGAAATTTGGCCAATCTAAATAATTATGGCCTAATTACCCTAGCATTGACAAAAAAGCTGTGTTCAATAGTAGGTTATTTTAAGAACAGCGATTACTATTATTCAGTTTTAAAATCCTTTTTTCTTAAAAACAATTGCAATATTTTTCTTAAGTTAGTCTATCAAAGAAGCACATCTTTTCAAATCTAACTGAGTTTATATTAAAAAATTTTAAGTAACTTTAAAACGCTTGCGTGATCGTTAAAATGATATATCGTAAATTTATTATAACAGTTAAATATTTATTCAAATGAGCTCGAATAGCCGCATTAAACATGTTAGAACTAAATATTACAAATAATGCCTCTATCAATGAAGCATGATCTCCAATTAACCTGACTCATGTGAAACCACATTACCAAGCTAATTGCAAAACATATTTGACTGAGTCATTAGCGTTATGAACTAGATATTTTTATACTGCAATACAAACTTTAAACATGTTTATGTTGTATGCAGATATTATATCTATACTATATTATCTACACTACTATTATAAAGCTGAAGACTTTGTTTGTTTGTTTGTTTGGTTGGTTCAACGCGCTAATCTCAGAAGCTACTGGTCCGAATTGATCAATTCTTTTTTTGTTGGATAGTCTGTTTATCGAGGAAGGCTATAGGCTATATTACACTTTACATCACGCTGCGACCAATAGGAGCGGAGCATCAATGAAAAATGTTGCAAAAACGGGAAGGGCGGCCGTTAGTTCTGCGAGGTACCATACCGTGCGGCTCAGAATTTGGTTTCCGGTCTTTAAGACGCGTGCGAAGCCGCGGAAAATGCTAGTATAAATATTAATTTTATTAAATAAGTGTATACATTTCCCAACATAGAAAAGTCTTAAACATGACAGAAATAAAAAAGAAATAACGAGATATTTCGCCATAAACTAACCTTAAAAGTGACCAAATAAAATGACGTTTTCTACAAGTGAAAGAGTTTACAAAGTCAGATCAGACTAATTTCCTAGTTATACTTTACGTCAAAACCTAAAAACAAAATCTTAACAAATTTCGCAACATTACTTTACTTTTGTATGTTTATTCCAAAGTTTGTATGAAAGGAAATATGTTTAGACTCTCAAGCCATTAAGTCGACTTAGCCAAAGCTCGCCATCACTCAATAACACGATTTAACAAGCTGCCTAAGCGTATTCGCTACAAAAGCTTGGTAAAAACATAATAATAGTTCTTATTCGTTAAATGTCGCGAGCAGTTCGAAATCATATAACGATAGTGTAATCTACATCAACACGCCATCGAATTCAGTAGTAGATCAAACGACTTAAATGCGTCGCCTGTAACCCAAATGTGTTAAAATCACCCCAAAGTCACGCCAGAACTTACTGACCGGCCCTATTATAATATTTTAATATGATGTTCGTGACCTAATAAAATTATACCATAGCAAGAGCAGGGGCTTTACATAATTTAAATAATAAGAGGCTATTTATAAACAGCAAGTATATTTTAACCATGAAAATATTCTATATGAAAAATTATTTTCAAGATTTTGAAATCTGGGGTAAGATCTAAAGGATGCAACGTTACATGCAATTTATTTTATTTTTTAAACTATAAATTTGCTCTAAATAACTTTAAAAAGTTTTATCAGTTTTGACTGCTTTATTAGGTTGTAAATTAAGAATTTACGAACGTTATTATTAGTCTGGTGACTAGAACACACGATTGTAGACCCACAGGTTCTGGATTAGAGTCCCAGGTACCCGTACTACTTGGTTATACTATATGAATCTAGGACTACATGACTCGAAGTGTGGTCCCTATTAAGTGTAGTGAAAGACATTATTGTATGGCCAGATCCTTCTTGTATTGGAAGGAGGCCATGCCCAGCAATGAGACGTTAATCAGGACTGCTACTAATACTTTTATATCACTCTATTTATAATATTAATGCAGTATTTATAAAAATAATTAATCCAATTTAAACAAAAGTTATGATATTTTTCTATGTAAAATTTAAAGTGCAAAAATGCTATTTATAAAGTGTCCATCTAATATACTATTCGTATCACAAAGATGTCACATACGTTTTCTAGTGCGGGTTTGTATGAATTAATCAACACAGCTTCAGGACGAGTGTTAACATAATTCCTGATGTTTTATTCACGTTGAAATCCATTTGGAACCTACAAAGTAGATTTAAACATAATTTTATTAAAATAAATATTGTACTTAAAGAGTTGCTTAAGAAATTTCATTTTTTCTTATTACCATTATGTTAGATACAACATACTAGCTTAAAAAACCTCATCGATATGAAAACACCAAAGCTCCATCTTGAATGTCCCATAAAATCACAATGCGCATGTTTTAATTTGTATTCCAAACTTTCCGAGACTTCTAAAACTAAATTATTGACGCTCCTCTGATGGAAGATTGGGTACTTAATCTACTTCTTAATCCCGGTCGTCGTCGTCAATTTTAACATTTAATAAAATCAAGTAAGGCAATTAGTCACTGGCTCAATGATTATATTTTGAAAGGAAGATTTTGTTTGTTTTTACTTTATTATCTTTAAAGTAACTTTATTTTACAAATAATAAATAGTGATAACGTTTACATAGAAATGATTGTATATTAGTAAATGAAAAAAAATGAAATCTTTTACTACTTTAGAAAAGAATAACCCATTAGATGTTTTATCGGCGTGAGTGTTAACGGTGTGTATAATACAATATAATTAATCGAAGTAATATCCAAAGGGAACCCGAGCGAAGTGAGAGCTAGTTTGTTCAGATAATTAAATAGAAGTGTCTGTTTGTAATGTCAAAATAAAATTTTACAACTGCATATAAAACACATTTTTTTGTTTCCCTGTCTAACTGTTTGTTCCAGTTGATCTCCGAAACTGTTCGAACAATATAGAATAGACCTTCATTGGAAGACAGCTGATGTTATAACGATAAACTTAGATTTTTTATTATTGAAAAAATAATAAGGGTTCCGCTAAAAAATTTAAACTCGCCTAGGGAAGAGCTCAAGCGAAGCAGTTTAAAATAAATATTGTACGCACTTAATGATCCTTACATAGCTGTATGCTAGGTTCTTCGCAGTATATACACACAAAACAAGTAACGTATATACCTATGCAATATCGGAAAATCAAACCTAATCATACCATTCATACATACCTCACAAACTATGTAGCCAAATGTCAATTACTTACGTTAGAATAATTAACTTCGTTAGAACTTTCACAGCTAATGCCACTGCTTTATATCAGGTTAATTTTGTATTAAGTAAAAATATAATATTTTTATAATCCAAGGATATTTTAATAATAAATCCTTTTAACTATACACGTAGTACTCTAAAGTAGAGAGAGGTGTGTCGAGGGAAATCTTAACATGCGTCCTCATACCGCATTAAAAGCCCTTATTAAGCTTTAAGGTACTGTCAATTTCTAGCGTATTAGAATAAGTATAGCAATATTTTAGTTAATTTTATTTAGTGGTTAACTTAACCGTTTTTATCAAATTACCAAAAAATGGCATAAAATATTAAAAATCCATCCATTTCCTACTTTTTTCGTTTTTCGAAATCTAATGTAGCTTATAAGTTATAACACCTTTATTCTAACAATGCCCGTAAAATCACTCTACTGTCCTCTATACCGTTGGAACAACACCTGAAAAAATCTATGTTCTTCTCATTTCAATTCTATTTCCGGTAGCGGAAATCTTATTAAACTCGGTTCAGCTGCGTCGGATATAAGCTAAGGTTTCTTCAGATTGTTGCTTTAATATTATGAATTGGATGTTTTTAAAATTAGAACGGCAAGTAAAAAACATCAAACAATCGTTTTTTTAAGAAAACGTTAACGAGATTTACCTCATACAGTAAATTTGAAGCGTTATAGGTGTTGTAATTATGCAGATTTATGAAAACAATACAGCGAAAATTAATGTGATGCGTATACTTAAACAATAAATAACTATACTAATTAAAGTGATTAATCTAAAAGAGAATAATTATTCTCAATTAGATTAATTCAACAAAAAATTATATCGTCTTCATAATCCTTTTGTATTTTTATGCAATACGTTCTTTTATATTATGATTTCTTTCTACCATGAGAGGAGGAATTTTATCATTTAATTTATACGAAACCAAAGTACAACACTATTACTTAGAAAGAATTATTAAAATCATTTTAATATACGCGAAATTATTGTGAACCGTATTTTTAATTTTTTTAATAAGCTCTAAGTATTATTCAAAACTAAAAAGGAAAATAGGTCCCCGGTAAATATTTCTTTAAAAAAAATTACATAAGAAAGAAGAAATAAAAGCAGTCTCCAAAGTCAATGTAATACATAAAATTAATTATTAAAAACAGCAGCATTCCGCTTAAGAAAAAGCTCAAGCTTAAATCGCTCGCTATCAGACGTACCTTACCGTGTTTATACAAACTTTGTAATTTATATACTTTGGATGACATTTAGGACTTAATGACGATATAAAAACTTTACGGAACTTCAGTATGCTCTAAAGTCACTCGAGTTGAATGTCTTTATTTGTTATTAAATTATTATAAAGAGTTATTTCTTGTTTATGCCCCATTATAAAAATAAAAAAAATATATTTTTATCTAATAAGTACTATTTCCATTGAACGAAAATGACAAATACTCAAGCAATTTCGTGTACATAGTAGCCAAGTCGACATTTGCATAAAATACCTAGAAGCAAGTTCAAATCCGGGGTCTCACACCTCTGTTATTCTGATGTACTGATCATTTTCAACATGATTACTACTTTTTTTATTGTGAATGTGTATTAAAGATGCCACTCATATTAGGTCACATGGCTATGGCCTAATCCTTCTCACAACCTTCTAGTCCTTATCCAGCATTGCGACATAATGTCCACAAACTTAACACAATGATGTATAAAATAGGCAGATCGATTAAGGATTTATATTAATATTTATAATATGTATGTATTTAAAATTTATATGTGTAGTATATCAACTATCTGGTATCCGTAATATAAGCCTCGTAGCTTACCACGGGACTAGATGGCGCTGTTGTAATAAATGTCCCAACATATTTATTATTTATTAAGGATGATAGTAAACATACGTAAAAAACACGTCGAGTACGTGCATGTTCTTTTCTCTTAATGAGTTAAAAATAAATATAAATTATGATTAACTGACTACACCGTGCCTAGTAAAAACAAAAAGAAATGTACCCTGTGTTTTATTATTTTTATATTCGATATCCATACGACCGTCCGATCCTGGTGTGTTTGAGAAACAACCAAAAATCTAACCCTTCTCGCTAATAATATTATTTCAAATATGTCATTAATTAATTATTGCTTTCTTTTTCAGGTAAAACCTAGTTTATTATGTTGAAAACCGTGAATAAATCCATAAAGGTAAGAAAGTTGCACCTAACACCATTGGAATTCATCGGACATATCCGAAACATCTATTGCAAAATGCAAAAGCTTTTACTTTAAGAGCTTTTTATGTCTAAATGATATTTTATGTAAATTATACTAAACAATCAAATTGTAGTAAGTAACATTAAACATCAGAGTATTTTGCTACCCTCAACTATCAAAGTAGGGTAATATTTTGCTTCTCTTAAGGATAAATGTACTGGACATTTGTATAAAATAAATACAGAATTAAAATGTAAATAGAACCCTTTTAAATTGAATTGGGTCTTACGTATCCTGTAAGCTCGCTGAATATTGAAGAAACTTTGTAAAAACACGACGTTACTCTTACACGGATGTGACATTTATTAGAGGAAGGATGACAGTTAACCGGCAATGGTGTTTTTTTATGTTATTATACGGTGTTTTGCGAAATTTATTTTTAATTTGTTATTGTTTGTTATGTTTATAATAAATTTTAAATGATATTATATTTAGATATTAATGGAAAATAATATGTGTAATGTATAATGCTTTATATTTTTATTGAGTCTTTATTTAATTTTAATAACAATGAAGTGTTTATATATACTTTTTATGAAGAATGGAGTAAACGTATTTCACGTTATAAAGATGCAAGCTGCAAGCATGCTTTACTGTCGAAATCGACTTAAGAAATTTTATCAGCTTTATAGACTACAGGCCCGTGTTGAAAAAATTACGGGTCATTTGAACCACCAGGTGACCTATCTAGAACGATATAAGAGCATAAAATAATAAGATTCAGCACTATGCCGTCACTTGTAAGCTGTCCAACTGAGTGCAGGTGAGAATTCAAAAGTGCAGGTAGAGTGAGTACATTTTGGTCATATATTTTTGTACGGCATTCTTACCATCGATAGATCCATAAAAAATAATAAGAAAACGCGTAGTGCCGTAAAAAAATGGTGCGCCACAAAGTCGGCATTTATTTTTATTTTCCGACAATTTCCAGGGTAAATTTGGTCATTTGATTTTGTACGGCATCAGTTTCATACTATTTCAATACTGCTTCTAATCCATTATTCCGCAACGCCGTACAAAAATCATGCGACAAGGGCAAATAATCGAGGGTTGCAACCTCCTCTTTTTCCGTGGTCCAGGGGGTGATTTGAAAAGGTACGGCTTCGGTTTCAAAACATTATCTAGCACTCTAAAGTACTATTAAAAATAATGCCGTCAAAAAATGATTGTTCATTTGAATGCATACCAATAATTATCTTAATTTCATCGTATCCTTGATTTTTAAAGGCTAAAGTCATTTGATCCTGTACGGGAACTTTTTTTTTAACATGATATTGTAAAATACAATTGTTATATAGTATTGCCGTTCAAAAGAAACTGTTCTAAAAAAATTATAGAGAAATACAAAAACTGAAATTTTGCAAATTATTGCAACAGTTTAAATATCATAGATTAATGAAATATAGCAGTTTTCTACATTTTATCCCTTGTTTTAAATAGTATTAACATAAATAAATTAGGAAAAAATGATGCCGTACATTTTAATGCAGACCATATCTTTTAGGCTGATGAAAATGACGCTACCATTTTAAGGGTACTTTATGGCCATCTGATACAGTACGGCATTAACATATTTTTGAAGAGAACAATTGATAATATCATAAAATCACTATGACGTCTAACTGAACTGAAACGGTGTGTATATTATATCCAAGAATTGAGATTTGATGAGATTGAAAGAAGAAATTCAATCCCAGTATCAACAGTTTTGTATACTGTTTGGTTTAATATATACTTAAAACATTATTGATACATATATATAATTGATTTGTTTCATTGTAATGATGTGAATAAATAAAATAATCATTTTTAGAAAAAATCGATATATTTAATGATGATAATAAAAAATATGGGTTTTCTTTAAATTATTCAGTATCGGAATCAGCCGCTGAGTTGTTATCGGAATCAACGTCTTCATCGACGTCCGAATTATCTTCTCGATCATTTTGTGAAACATAAATAGGTTTTTGTCAAAATCAAAGTCTTACGTACAGATTAAATATGTAAAGATTTATTTATTTACCTATGACGTCATCATCTTCTTCGCCTGATTCCTCATCCGTTTCCGTTATGTCAGACTTTTTGGGGGCATTCCTCACCGTGGAACCAGTCGAAATCTTGTAGGAAATTCAATTTTACAGATCCCACATAAGATTTACTTTCAAAACAATTACCGATCTACCTAGGGATTGAAATGAGCTATAATTCGCGTCATGTAAAAAGAACGCTGGCTGTCAAGTTGCGCAGAGGCGATTTATAGGCCAGTTTGGTGGTAAGACGCGGGGCGCGGGACGGCAAGGCACATGCCGCATGCTTTCTGGCTCGCTATTGGTTTGTCAGTTCAAAATACCATCGTGCACATAAAAGTTATTAATTACGAAATATTTTTATATAAAAAGTAGAGAAAAATATTTTTGACGTATATTGTTTTATGAAAAGAGAGTCTGATAATAATGCAGTTAAAATATATATTAACCGAATTAATTTAATTTTTTGTAAGTAGATTAAACATTCTACATTAAATCTGACATATTTTATGAATTAATAGAATTGTATTTAATAACGTACTATCTAATATATTTTTAATGTACCTAACAATAACCAATATACGTCGCGAGCGAAAGGTTAGTTCGAAAATAAAAGAATAGGCTTAGTAATTTTGTGTGCGAATATACCCATGCGCAAACACACCCCCCACCACTTTCCTCCAGCGTTCTTTTTACGTGACGCGAACTGTACACGACTATGAGAAGTCTAAATACAACTTGTGTTAAAATAATTACCAATGAACAGTTGAAGTTACCTCGACCGAAAATGTGCGAGTACTTCTCAAAAATATGTTCTATTTTGGAATTATCAGTGACAACATGTCTATATTTTGGTATAAATCGATAGTATACAAACCCATATTTAACATAGTTTCTAACTAGGAACCTAGAATCACGAAAAGAGTATGAAAATTAGTACAAATAAACTATCTAAATGCCGTATAAAAAAATATCGTGATGAATTTCACCTTACATTTCGTTATATGGATTTTTTCTTTTTGATTTTGTCTTTTTCAGTTTTTTTCCCCTTTGGACCAACAAAAATGTACGGTATATGAAAAAATATTATCTATGCATAAAATACTTTCAAAATAAATTAATTTTATGTTGTGTCAAATCACCCCCTGGACCACGGAAAGAGAGGGGGTTGCAACCCTCGATTTTTCCCCCTTGTCGCATGATTTTTGTACGGCGTTGCGGAATAATGGATTAGAAGCAGTATTGAAATAGTATGAAACTGATGCCGTACAAAATCAAATGACCAAATTTACCCTGGAAATTGTCGAAAAATAAAAATAAATTCCGACTTTGTGGCGCACAATTTTTTTACGGCACTACGCGTTTTCTTATTATTTTTTATGGATCTATCGATGGTAAGAATGCCGTACAAAAATATATGACCAAAATGTACTCACTCTATCTGCACTTTTGAATTCTCACCTGCACTCAGTTGGACAGCTTACAAGTGACGGCATAGTGCTGAATCTTATTATTTTATGCTCTTATATCGTTCTAGATAGGTCACCTGGTGGTTCAAATGACCCGTAATTTTTTCAACACGGGCCTGTAGTCTATTAGGGTTTAACAAACTGTCAAACTGTTTTATTTAAATTATAGTAATGTAAAGTTTCATGTGAGAATAATTTATATCATGATACCACTTGTCTTACGGCGAAGGAAAACATCGTGAGGAAACCTGCATTTTTTTTTTATGGTAAAGGGGGTAAACGGGCAGGAGGCTCACCTGATGGGAAGTGATCACCTCCGCCCATGGACATCTGCAAGCCAGGCTTGCAGATGCGTTGCCGGCCTTTCAGGAAAGGGAGGGATGGAGGAGGGAGGGGAGTGAGAGGGAGGGGGAACGAAGGCGGAGGATGAAGGGAAGAGGGAGGGGGGAAGGAGAGTGGGCCTCCCGGACTCTCACTCACCGGACGAAACGCGACAGCATAGCTGCCACTTCACGCCGGTCTTCTGTGAGAGAGTGGTACTAATGAACTATACGGGGCGTACCGGCCCATTCGGTTGCTACCCGAAGGTAACAAGTCTGAGAAAACCTAACAAGTTTTCGAAAGGCATGTGAAGTCCGCCAACTCGCACTACGCCAGCGCGGTGGACTATGTCCTGATCTCCCTCAAATCAAATCAAATCAAATACTCTTTATTGCACACCATTATATAACATTACATAGTAGATACATAGAGAAGAAGTACAATAGGCGGCCTTATCGCTATGAAGCGATCTATTCTAGGCAACCTTTGGGTAGAGAAAAAGAAAGAGAGAAGGAAGGGGTGCAAACAAACTAAGAATATTTACAAGTGAATGTATAAACAGACAAACAAAAAAAAAGTATATTATACATATAATATATATTACTTATATACACGTACATACATACATTCATACATACATACATATATACATACACACATACATACATACATACATACATACATACATACATACATACATACATACATACATACATACATACATATATAAAAATATACACTCCTGGGCATACACCTACTGGACATACACTGCTGGGCACGCGCCTCCCTCGTACTGAGGGAGGCGCGTGCCCAGCAGTGGGACGATACTAAGGGCTGATGATGATGATGATGAATGTAAAGTTGGTCCTGAATTTAATTAAACTTTCAGTGAACTTTACAGTTTTTAACCGTGTTATTAATATTCATATACACAGTTAAATTCAAAATGGCCCCATCTTTGAATTTACTGCACAACCAACACATTAGCTGATTCTGATCTATATATAATATATATGATGCTCTTTCATTAATCAATAGAATTATGCGAATTTGATATACAAGTTCATTTGTTTCCTCGCCAAGACATTTTATTGTTTTTATATAAAAATGCATCTACTTTAAACTATTTTTTGTTCGTGATAAGACTCAAGACATCTGAAAAAATATATTTTTAATTGATTTGACGATCTATGATGATTCTGCACGGTTTGTTATTTTCGTAAGTGTTTTATAAGCAAAACCGTGGTTGAAAACTAGTTTTCAATAAAAACATATCGTATTTAATATAAAGACTTCATTAATTGCTGGCAATGGCTGGATGCCAAGAAAGTAAGTAGTATCTTTCAATTATTTGATTGCGCAACGGAAATGGCGCTTTTAGTTCTTTTAAGCTGTCGTTATTGAATTTTTTTTAAGTTTCAACTTTTACTAAATCTACATTGTGCAAGGTAAATAAACATTACCAAACGGTTCACGACTTTATTTTATATTAATAGGTGAAATAAAAAAAAAATTGAAAAATATATGAACCCAAAAACATTATGTACGTTTCCTGTTTGTTATATACTACTATAAGTCTATTCATTCCCTTTTTAAACCATATAAAATTTTATCATATTAAAAGTATGTTTACCGTTGCTAAATTAGCAGCTATGTGACGATTTTTATAATCATTACAATTAAAAGAATAGGTTTGCTATTTTTGCTATTATAAAACATAAAAATTTGGCCTTTTTGGATTCGAGTAAATTTTATATTTTTTTTAGAGATAACTTCAATTCCTGACTGAAGAAGTACATACGGTTATTTCTGTATTACTCAACTGAACATAATTTTGTTAACATATTTTTTAATTAGGAGTTTCGACCGAGCTTTTGTGTTATCAATAAAAAATTATATTATAGTCGAAATTCGACCACTCTGCGAACACTACACGTACGTCTTATGTAATTTACTTTTTAGGTTGCCCCTTTATACATTGTTGTAATTTCGAAGTTTTACCTCTTGACCTAATTGAGCATGTGGACACTTGTTGGAATCAGGTCTACAGTTCAGTTCAGTATGACATTAAATACTACGAGTATAATTAGTAGAATGTTTATAATATCGCCTAGTTGATTATTACTTAAAAAAGATTTGTCATTAAAAACACTTATAACATTTTTTTCTAACTAACTTATAATAACTGTGACCTGTTATTTAATCAAGCTTTTTGATTCTGAAAAAAAGTTCACCTCATTTTTATTTTCTTAGTCTATAACGTGGAAGAAAAGCTCTAGAGTAAAAGCTTGTTATGCTCTATACACATCTGTTGGAGAGGAAATGTGGCAAGTAAAATAAAACAGTCTGGCTTATTTTTCACTGAACCGGTTTCGAGTTAAATAAATTTTCATAATAACTTAGTAAAAATAATAATTAATCCACAGGCTAGGAGAATAGGGTGACTTTAGGAGGAACTAGTTCTCAAAGCTAAAATAAGCTTCGGATGATAATAAGAATTAATTCTATGCAAAAATCGAATCTACTACCCGCGGTGAGCTTTCTTATTAACAATACCACTGCTCAATCCGTTTTGTGACAAATATACTTTATAAATGCTAAGTTGCCTTGTTATTGTGAATAAAGTGCCTCTTTGAAGTAGAAATAGCAAAATATTTTATATTTTTTTCCAAGTTCCATAGAAACAATTGTGAATAATGTGTAACGGAGACATGTTAACCGTATTACTCACATTTAGTATAATCATGCAAATTCTAAGCAGTGATCCCGTCAAGTAGATTTATCCTTTAAGCCTTTCGCTTTAGGAATTAAAATGGTCTACATCAGTTTTTACCACGCTAAATTACGTGCGGTTTTTTTCCACACAAACAATTTTAAACTATAAAGCTTGGGTTTAAGATTCAAAACGGCGTATACGCATATGCTTTTTGTGATCATGCTATATCTACATCAGTTTGGTACGGTGATCCGCGAAGAGGAAAATATTTTCATTGCGTTATCGCCGCTATGACTTGGTAATAAGATTCATTGATATATTGTTTATAAGACTGGTGTACATATCAGGTAGCCGTTGCCGGATAAATATCTCAAGAGCCAGGCGCGGGACGTGCCTACCTAGCTTTACTGCAGATGTAGGGAGACGTCCACAGGGACTTCGAAAATTGGCAGGATCAAATTTTTTCAAAAAATTAAGATTGTATAACTATTCATAATAAGTATATGTTAAAGAAAATTATTATTTATTTTAGTGACACTTGCTCAATATACTAGTCTGGAAAAAAAACTAGTCTGAAAAAAGTCCGTAAGTTTCCCGTTACTTCAAATGTCATTTTATACATAGAAGTAAAATACCAGATATATTTATACTTGACAGAATGTAGTAAATGTCAAACGCAGGTGTGACATTTGGAATGAAGATAAAAGAGACTATTCACTTATAAATTGAGTGACAATCATAAAAAAACAGTAAACTCTACCGTTGGTAACCGCGGCCTAAGAATGTACGCATGCACCAGTCCCAACTGCGCATGTCCGGAGCTCGCTCATTCCGGACTATTTGTTTTGTCGTTACACTATCAAAAACCTTTGGATTGCTAGCAAAGTAACATCTCTACATAATTGCTGTTAATCCGATTTCCACCTGTCTCTGTAGTAGGGTCGGGGAAGGAAGGTGTCGCGTCCCGCGATTGACGCATATCAATCTGGTAGCTGTCAAGTATTCGCGCCAATTCGATGTCTGACCGCGTGTTGGTTTAAAAGTGGTATAACTATAACTGGTGGTGTGTGAACAATATTTTTTTTGGAGACAATACTATACGTGTTACAGTTCTCTTGTAGCTAGCAGTGTATCACATTTTTGATTTTTTAATTAGAATTTTGTCACCGAGTGTAGATTGACGTGGTTTCCAAGATGAATATAACTTCAACGACGGATGGTATGTATATTTTTTATGGATAATCCGCAATCTGCTATGTTAAACTACTTAATTGCTTGCATTCCATAGATTATTGCGGATATAATCGTGCAGTCAAAACTAAGCTTTCCGCTTAAAGCCCAAGAGTCAAATTTCGGCATCTATAATTTGTGCTTGGTACAACCGATTTTCGACTGTAAGCACTTGATATAAAGCCCATTTTTCTTCTTACGTAGTGTATGTATGAACGCCTTGGTGCTAGCGATGAATGCGACGTGAACAGAACATGTCTTTTCATGTATTAAGTTCTAAATTTCTTTCGTCAGGCAACCACTAACCTTTTGACATATATGAACTTTAACGACTCTTATTAAAATACAATTGATCCGTGACCTGATTAATTTAAAAAATATACGCAAAATCAAAAGCTTCTTCTGACCTTTGATTCATAACTTTGTATATTCTCTGGGACAACTTAATTAGTTTGTTTTTCAGTTCATACTCATATTTAATATACAATGTACACACAATACAAATATTTTCTTTTATAATACCACGAAGTTAAAACAGGCATTGAAAATAGTTGCCATCTTGAATTATTTATTATTGCAGATGTATACTGAAAATTGTAATGAAAAAATCGTCTCTACTTTACTTTATTAAGCTTATAAGTTAATTAAAATAACAATAATATGTAATTCATTGAACAGTCTATTTTACGGTACAATCAAATACAACGTCATTTATATGCAAATAATTTATTTATACAAAATGTAAATATTTTAATGGAATATCATTATAGTGAAATAATAAATATGAAGAAGCGCATTGCTTTATTATGATTGCCTAAAGCGACAATCGTTCGCGTATAATATGTTTATCTAATAGTGTTTTAATCATTGTAATTATATTCACAAATGAAAATGTATGATGCACTTTTATAATGCATATTTTATCATATTTATTGAGTACGACAATATTTAGGAGCTCAAATAAAAAAAATGATCATTGTAAATATATAAACTGTATCAGGTACAGTGAGATTTTTTACATCATCTTTCCTTTAACGTAGTTTATTATTAATACCCATATTATTAAAAACCTGGATACCTTATAAGCCGAAGACATTGAAATATATTGCTCAAATTAAGGATTGTAACACCTACATTGTTCCTAAATTATTTTTCTTCGCATCGTATTCTGAGCCCGACTTGGCGCAATCTCTGCCGTGTCCCCAGGTACTTGTAACGAGCACATGTTGTAATATTCAGGTCACTTGGCTCTACATGGTTAAGATTCGTTTAATTGAAGATCTTTACGTCACACTCATTAGTGTAGTGTTAATGTAATCAATTAAAAACTAAAATCAAAGAGACTTAATTGTTTTTATGAATGAATATTATAAGACTGCTAATAGTTATGTAAGTAATAGAAATTGATTTATTCTATATTAAGAAAAATATATTCCTTTGAGATATGATGATATTGTTATATATTAGACATATTGATTATATTAGAAGTTCCTAATAACAATATTACATTACAAGTTTCGTACAACTTCTATCACTTATCTTGAGGCGATTGAATGTCTTATACTATGGGTGCAAACTGTCTATCAGTCAATATCATGACCAACAAAAATGATAAAGTCATTTGTTCGTTAAAAATAGATACAAAATTATAAATTTAATTTTGAGGACATCTTAGGCCCAATCGTTATACAGTAAATACTAATGCAGAGTCACTGCGACAGAGGCCCGCAACGTCCTTTAATTAGCTACAAGTAGTTGTGACTTTAATCGAGAACCGTATTGCGGTGTTTGGAAGTTTTGTAGCTCTACTATGAATTGCTGTCCAAAAAGGGACCGTTTTAACAAGGAAGCATTAAAATATCAATAAATTTATTTTGCTAACGATTTGCAAGAATATTGATGAATTCTTGTAGTATTGGGTAAGCCTTGAAACTTTGCTAGAATTAAGTGTGACAGCGACAATTTGAAGTGAATTATTCAGAAGTTATCACTTATATCGACTAGTTTTTATTAGAATGACGTAAAGGTCTAACTTTTATTGCTGTTGTCCGAATAATTTATGAGTCTTATTTACTTATCTGCTTATAAAAGTTTATTTATTAGTGGGTGATTAAGCCAATTTTATTAGGAACGACAATTTTTACGATGCTACTGTTGCCGTCATTACTATTATGTCTAATGTATAGTGGGAATTAAAACCGTTGCTTAACACGCATTGGTTTAACATCAATTGAACGTACATAAGTTAATATCAGCTGCATTTTCGCATATCAGAATACTATAAGTTATAATACTATGAAAATAACTAAAATATACCTGCAGGCTGCAGCCTAACATTTAACAGACATTAAGACAGTATTATTAGCGGCCGAAAGTATCTAGTTTAGTCATTGACCTATTTCCTGTCTGTAAATATTTTATTTCCCTCTTCCTTGTTTACTTCTTACGTCAAAAAAGCATCATAGATTAGCGCTTTATCAGATGCGAAATTGTATTTGAGTGACATTAATTATGACATTAAAATGTTATTTCAATTATTATTAATAAAAAAAATTATTAACTTGACGGGAAGATACAGGCAAGTTATTTCGATTTCCATTGTTAGAGATTCTTTTAAAAATGTATAACAAAAAATAAAGTTTGTTTGATTATTTATTCACATGATTTAATATTCTTTATTGGTCAGCGATAGCCCAGTGGTAAAGCGCTCGTTGAGGAAACTGAGTGAAGTGGGTTCAAATCCCAGGTCGCCTATTTTTAGCATGATTACCACTTGTCTTACGGTGAAGGAAAACCTACACGTCTGAGAAAACTTTGCGCGTTTTCTAAAGATGTGTTAAGTCAACTTGACCAGCATGTGGACTATGAACTGATTCTACTACATATTGGAGGCTTCTAGAAGTAAGAGGTTAAAAATTCTTAATACAATATTCTTTATATTTTCTTTATATACAATAAAGAGAATTTACGGGAGTTACAGCTTTCATTTTGAAATATACTTATGTATCTATAATAAATAATGTAGCTTTGTTTTTGATTCAGATTAGTCTCGAGGTTCAAGGAGATTTTCATAAAAATGTTTGAACACATTTTTACACACGTTCCGAATTATTCCTTCCTATTTGTCACGTTTATTACTTTTTCATAGCAGGTTTGGCATAAATCTCTTAAGCATTAATATGAATAAACATTACATTCCTTTTTCATTTCCTTTCTTCCTGGCATTTTGTGGCTAATTATGTACTTATATAAAATCAAAGTATCTACTTATATGTATATCGATGACTAGTTTGGCTCAGTTGGTAGTGACCCTGCTTTCTGCGCCTGCGGTCGCGGGTTCGAGTCCCGCTTGGGGCATTCATTTATTAAGCACGAATGTTTTTTCTCCAGTCATGGGTGTTTATATTTATAATATGTATGTATTTAAAAAAAATGTTATATATGTAGTATATCAATTATCTGGTATCCATAACACAAGCATCGTAGCTTAACAGGGTGGCGCTGTTGTAAGAATGTCCTAACATATTTATTTATTTATAGTACAAATTAAAAATCATGCTGTTCGTCAGTTTTGCTGGACCGATTTGAATAGTTCTTTTTTGTTTTTTAAATTGTGTCGAGAAGTGGCTTATGAATAAAAAAACAAGAAAAACTAAAAAATAAGAAAATCGATAAATTAACCTTTAATATATACAAAGGAACGACCTGAGCGAAGCTAGGGTGAGTCACTAGTCACTTATAAAATAACCCTTAAGATACATCAAGCAATGTGTCTGTTTGTAATTCATGCTTGGGGGATATTTTTGAATACTTTGTTCAACAGATGTCAAGAATTTAATTGTCATCTGAAGTTATATGAATGTCGTCAGAAATGTCGATGTTTTCTTTATTTTTTTATGGTAAAAAGGGGGCAAACGGGCAGGAGGCTCACCTGATGGGAAGTGATCACCTCCGCCCATGGACATCTGCAAGCCTGGCTTGCAGATGCGTTGCCGGCGTTTCAGGAAAGGGAGGGATGGAGGAGGGAGGGAAGTGGGAGGGAGGGGAAAGAAGGCGGAGGATGAAGGGAAGAGGGAGGGGGGAAGGAGAGTGGGCCTCCCGGACTCTCACTCACCGGACGAAACGCGACAGCATAGCTGCCACTTCACGCCGGTCTTCTGTGAGAGAGTGGTACTAATGAACTATATGGGGCGTGCCGGCCCATTCGGTTGCTACCCGAAGGTAACAAGCATGGCACTACCACTAAGAAAATCTTTATTTGATCGTATTGTTTTAAAATACTATAACACAATTTTTTTTTAAATATTTATATAAAAATCCATGATGAAATCTATTTAAAAAGCACGTATATTAAAACATTTTTCTTAATAAAAACCGACTTCAAAACGATACAAATCGAAACTAAAAAGAAAAAAATAATTTTAATTACTTAGTTATTGTTGGAGTCGGTGCCAGAAGTCGGTTTTCATTTTTGTTAAAAAATAATTTATTTTTAATTTTTTAGTGGAAATTAGATATTTTGTTTAAATATAATATTGGTAGGCTAACTAAACTACTGCTCCAATAAGTCTGCGAAGTTTTGAGTGAAAGACAATCGAGATTTGTCCACGTCTATTTTTCCACGTAACTCCTAGACGTTAATAAGATTTACCTTCTATTATCAGATCAACCTAATATCCTGAAGGAATACTACTATCGGTTCATAAGTACATATAATATTAAATGAATTTTCTTTCAACTCCTAACCGTTGAGGAGATATACCTTACATCATCACAAATTCTTGAACAGCTTTATAAAATATATGAAACACGTAATAAATGTCTATAAAATTTGAGAGTTGCCCTTGATTTCCCTAGGATCCTATCATCAGATCCTGACTTGGTGATAATGTGAATATCTTGGAAGTATACCCTACCTAACAAAACAAAATTGTAATCGTCCAGCATTTGACGCAGAAATAAATGAACAAACATAAAAAGAACCGTTGAGGAATTGTACCTTCCATCATCAGCACATCCATATGATATGATGATTTTCATACGTAAAAGCTTCATCAGTTTTAGAAAATATATCAAAAACATAGTAGATGACTATAAAATTTGAGAGTTGCCCTCGATTTCCCTGGGATCCCATCATCAGATCCTGACTTGGTGACAATGGGACCAACTGGAAACTATACCCTTTCAAACAAAAAAAGAATTTTCCAAATCGGTCCAGCCATCGTCGAGTAATCGGGGAACATACATAGGAAAAAAAAAAAAAAAACAAAGTCCCCGACGAATTGAGAACCTCCTCCTTTTTTTGAAGTCGGTTAATAATATTTATTCTTATAACGAATTACGATAATATCGCCTTAGTATGTCTCGATAAAGACATGTCTAAACGCTCTTTCAATTAAGAATGCAAATAAATGTTTTCTTGCGGGGCGGGACGATGATTCAAACCACCAGTATACGTTTCGTCTAAATTACAGGGTTAAAATTACCCACTTCGTGCACAAATGCTCACTTCGTGTTGTAACTAACTGAAAACTTAGTGAACCTGTACTTAGCCTAACCTAGAACTCGAACCCAGGACCTCTGGAGCTGTAGCCGTAAGTGCTAGCCACTTAATTATTTAGGATATATTTTATCTTTCTAATTCGTAACAAACAGTAACAATTTTAATGAAAGCTAATATCATGAAAAAGGAATTATTATACTAAAGCATTTAATAACTATTTACACATGCGGCAAACGCGTCCCTATAGACATTCTCATATATAACAATCGAAATAAGTGTATATCTAATTGTTTGCCAGAAGTCGACTAACTACATTGGTACTGGTAATGACAAACAACTTCGTTCTACATTTTAGATATAATAAATAAATAAATATGTTGGGACATTTACACACAGCACTATTTAGTTCCACAGTAAGGTACGAGCCTTGTGTTATGGATACTAGATGGTTGATATACTACATATATATAAGTTTAAATACATACATATTATAAATATAAACATCCATGACTGGAGTACAAACATTCGTGCTCAACAAATGTATGCCCCCAGCGGGACTCGAACCCGCGACCGCTGGCGCAGCAAGTAGGGTCACTACCAACTGCGCCACGCGTGTCGTCAAAAGATATGAATGTCATTATGAATACAAGGCAGTGGTAATTCAGTGATAATGCGATCGCTTGGGAATCTGATTAAAACGGGTTCAAATTTCACATCTCGCACCTCTGATATTTTCATGTGCAAATCATTTCTAAAATGATCACCATGATCTTATGGTCAAAACAATCGAAAGAAACCTACATGTCTGAGAAAACCTAGCAAGTTTATAAAAGACATTTGAAATTCAATTCACCAAGACGAATTTGGCCAGCATGGTGGACTTTGGTCTGGTCTCCCATAACATTGAAGAAGGCTCATGCCTAATAGTGAGTGGGACAGTAATTTCAATTTTGATTTTGTGTCCCTCACTATATAACATTTTAGTTAATAAAAATGAAGTAAACATATTTATTAATTATTATGTTAGTAAATTCACTTTCAACATGAATTACTTAATAACTTGCTAATCAAGCGATGACTCATTTCGATATCACCTATGTAATTAAACTCCTAGCGAAGTGACGTAGTTAATTTTGATAAACTCGATATAAGATCGAGTGAATGAAAGTATGCGAAACTTTATTGATATAGTAATTATATTAAAGCAGCTGTCAAGTTTATTTATTTGTATACGACTACATTCAGCGGTTCTGGGTTCGAGTCTTGGGTCGGTCACAACATAGAAGTTATACGGATTTTCTATCAATAAATTCACACCTTTTTTGTTCTTTTTGGAGTAGATAAGGGACTGTTACACCGCCTTTTTGCGAATTTTAATGTTTATTTTTGTTCACTATACCTATAAAAACTTAAGTTCACAGTAACAATTAAAAGTTGCATGTCCAAACGCATTAAAAGTTTCGCACATGTCATAACTTTTGTCTGCAAAAAAATTGAATCCCATAATGAAAATTGTCTGTTTTCTGTTACCTTAAAGCTCATTTTTTTATGTTGGGACATTATTGCAACAGCCCCATCTAGTTCCGTGGTAAGCTACGAGGCTTGTGTTACGGATACCCGACAGTTGATATACTACACATATATATAAATACATACATATTATATAATACAAATATAATCACCCATGACTGGAGTGCAAACCTTCGTGCTCAACAATTGAATTCCCCCCCCTGGATTGGAACCTAGGAACCTGGCGCAGAAAGTAAAAGAGTCACTACTGACTGAGCCAAACATGTCGCTTAACATTAAGGAAAATAAACATTATGAATTGAATTTACAAATTAATTTACAAAAAAATCGGAAGTTTAACAGTGATGTAAAATTCTGAACTGTTTTTGTTTTTGCCTATGTACATTCTAATCTATTTATAATTTATATTTAGTTATAAAATTAATAAATAAATGACTCTTGCTAAACGGCTGTATCGATTTTAATTAACTTTGTGTACATTATATTCTATTTATAATTTATATTTATTTATAAAATTAATGAATAAACGACTCCTGCTAAACGGCTGTATCGATTTTAATTAACTTTGTGTGTTTGAGTAGGTATAGTTTAGATTCACGGCTGGACTCGGTAGGTGGAGTTGCATCATCTTTGTTTTAAGTTAGTATTTCACCGATGTCTTTTTAATCGGTTGAGCCAATTTTGATGATAATATTTGTGTATTGGACTAATAGTATTTGTTTTGTTATCCACCCAAAAGTCATCCAAAAGAGCTAAGTAAATGATAAATATTTAAGGGCGTGTGTACACACTTTATAAAATAGAATTTTGTATGTATAATTCATTTTTTTTATAATTAAATCAATCACTATGCTTCGACTCACGTGAATTGCCTAGAAGCAATGTTTTATTTCATGCTAAAGTATAAAATTAAATGGACTCCTAACAAAGTTACATAAAAATGCTTAACTCGAATAATCGTAATCTAGTTGCACGATATTTTTACTCGAAAGCTTCTGTACACGTAACCTATGACATTTTAAAGTCGCCTGAACATTAATAGTTTTACAAATCCTATTATGACTTTAAATGTGTACGTATGGGTTGTTTAATGTTTTTAACCTACTTCAGAAATTATGAGTACATGATATCCATTTTTATTGAATAAAATAGTCGTTCCGTATATACATTTTAAGAAAAATTCTCACTCATATATATGGAATTTTAAGGTCATTTTTAAGGTACAAGAGTTAAAACATAAAGTTTATTATATTCAAACGTTTAGATTCTAAATAAAACATACCATTGATTTTATTGGAATTAAAGTGCTCGTAGTAAAATGAAGTTAAAGCTAATATTTAAATATATATGTTATAGTATATATTCTATAGTTCAACTTAAAAAGCCTTAAGCAGACCATATTATTAAAAAGTTATTAAAAATACAAAAGGTGAACCCTAAAGTCACGATTTGCGGCCTTCTTGAATTCCCACTTTCCATACAATTTTAACTTAAAATAACGTGTATCAATATATTATTCAATTAAAAATGTGTTTAATTTAGTACATTCTTTCCTTACCTACCTAATATACATATATTGAAGCAAGTTTTTTATTGATATAAATTTTTGTTTTTATAGATCTTTAACTAAATATTCATACTCGCAATATAGGTAATTCAAACGAATACAGTATTTTTTTCTTCATAATAACTACCTGTGATTCACGCGACTTCATGAATGTGTCGAGTCGAGCTGATGAGTTTTCAGAATCCATTATTGTTTGCAAACTGACCTTACTAGTTTCTGCGAAATATTTTTACTCACATAATGCTGCATAGATTGCAATCATCAATATACCTAAAGCAAATTTATATAATAACTTTTTTTTATATCGTTCTGAATTAGTGCTTGACTACATTCCACCTGATGGAAAGTGGTAACGCAGTTGGTGAGTCGCACTAATTCAGTAGCCACCTATTCACTCTTGCCTTGAAGACCCATATTGTAATCGGACGGAAACACTAAAAAAAGTATCTCACTAACATCGATAATTGTAGGCATAATAAAACCTCGGACTAAGATTATAACTTACTTCTAATTTTAAGAAAAACTTAATTAAATGTACGAAAAATCTAAGCAATAGAAGAAGGTAAAAAAATAACGCCAATGCCATCAGTCTGTTTCGACGTATAAGAGAAACAAACATACTTTCACATTTATAGTATTAAAACTTAAAAGTATAGATGAGAAATATTTACAATTAATTCTAGGAAGGTGATATAGAATATAAAAATAAACTCGTTGTCTCATGAAGTTTTCCAGATAATACGAGTAGAGTAATTTTTAAAATATTAATAAGTAGTAATATGCTTAAAGATCTAAATCTTTAAAATTACGCAACAGATTTTGATGCGGCTTTTTTAATAGATAAAGTGATTCAAGAGGAAGGTTTACACATATAACTAGCAGAACCCGCGGCTTCGTTCGCGCTAAATTTAGGGGCTAGCCCGAGCGAAGCGATTGCGAGTTGCTAGTAACATACTAAACGTTTCGTCAACCTCAAACTCCAAGAAACTTCACATTTCTCATGAATCTCAAATATTATTTATTTCAACAAAAAAATACTCGTAATATTAACTCGATAATCACGAAAAACTTATTTCAACTTTTTACAGAATCAAAGATACAGAACTTTAGATTCATTTTACTTGCTATTGTTGGGAACCCCGAAATCGTTAACACGCCTTGAATACTTTCACAAATTCTTTCATTTGGAGCTTGTTATTTCTTTTTGCTTCAGTTTTAACTTTTTTAAATCGTATTCA
The DNA here is from genome assembly GCA_905231865.2 of Boloria selene. Classification (NCBI taxonomy): domain Eukaryota; kingdom Metazoa; phylum Arthropoda; class Insecta; order Lepidoptera; family Nymphalidae; genus Boloria; species Boloria selene. The sequence goes on from HG993156.1 coordinate 4,256,310, forward strand.
AGCCGATTTATTACCTTTCGATGCACGTGAACGATATATGAAGATTAAGCCGGGTATAAACGAGTTACCACTTTTTTATCTAGTTATACGTATTTTTCTTAATATATTATGGAAAAAGCCATTATTATACAGAGACCAAATCTAAAGTTTTTACAATGTTTGTTCGTCTGGCTGTCTAACCGAGAACGTATTACGAGAAAACTACTGGACAAATTTTGATGAAATTCGGTATGATGATAGCTGATTACCGGATAAACGTATTGGATACTTTTTGCTGCGGAAAATGTCCCATCTCTGAGATATACTAATGTTTTTAATTTAGAGTCCGAGTGATTTATTTAATTATCACTTACTAATAATAAAGAAATATATCTCAACGCTCCATGTGGAGTAAAGACAATATTTAATTGTTGCTATTCAATTTATTAAAAATTACAATTAAGTATTCATTGATTAGGTTTAACGTAAAATTATATATGAAAAGATATTATAATATTTTATTTATAAAATTATGAACTCCATTTTTACTCAGAGAACTTCTACCGTAATTATAGTAAAATAAACTAATTTACATAATTGGCATGTTAATCCACATTTATAACAAGAATTTATCCTTAGAATCTCTGATTGCAAACAAATTGACTACTTGATCCTCTCTAACTAAACAATTTTAATATAAGCACAGGATTCATACAAAATCAAAGTATATCAAATTTCTGATCCCACCCTCCACTTATAAGTACTCAACGTTTCCAAGATTTTCAAGTCGCGACAAATTGCCCGTCTGTGAGTACCCTTACCACTCATTAGCATTCTAGGGACAAGCCTGCCGCCGTATAGACAGACATCTCGATATTTTGTAGATAACCTGATTTATAGTACTAGATTGAACGTTATGGAGAAAAATTAAGACTAGATGGGTGTAGCTGAAGAAAAAGGAACTGAACTAAAATTCCAGGTAGGAATACGAAATTTTGAGAAAGGCTGTATTGTATGTCTATAATACTTTTTTTAATATGATAATCTATTTGTAATACAGAAAGAACTTTGATTTCGCAATTATAAGATATTTGGGATTTGGGATCCAATTTTATTGCGATTATTTAATACTTTGCACTGCAATATGAAAATTTTCTTCTATATTTTTATCAGAAAAGAATTTATATCAAAGAAGATAACTTTCATTTTGACCATACTGACATAGTATGTTTTAACTCCAAAATTTCATCCCTATATAGTAAGAAAACAAATTTTAAGAATAACTGAAGATGACGATGACGAGTGACTCACTCTCGTTTCGTTTGAGTTCGTCCCTATGGTACATATTAAATATATATTTTTTTTTTATTTATGGTTTACCAGCAGTTTAACAATTAATACACTCAATCACTGCAAAAATCACTACAAAGAATTGTAAATTGTAAAACTATTTGAAGGTAAACACAACATGCATCAGATACACTAATAGAAGAATGACAAATAAGTACATAGATATAATCTACATTTGCTTATTTGCTATAAGTAAAAGTCGGTGTAAAACATTTCTTTTGTATGCGGAAATAGAGGAGTTGAAAATGCCGAATGAGACACTACATTGTAGCATATTAGCATGAATAGATAGGAAATATATAGGATTAATGAACAATAAGAATATGACGTGGTTGATTCCGCATACAAACTTTAGACACCTTTCATCCCCTTGATGATGATTTTCAGGAAAAAAACTATCCTACAAATTTTCTTCCCAGTGTCAAACTACCTATCGGTTCAATGGGTGACAGACAAACCGATAGATTGTTTTGGCATCTATAGTATTAGTAGGCTTGGCTACTCATATATTATGATGTTAGTTACATTTCATTTAAAAGCGATTCATAATACGAGCACAAGTGCGAAAATAATGAAGAAAAGATTATCGAGACGAGATAGCGTTAGTAAAATCCGTTCATGGTGAAAAATTGCTCGCGACGTCGCAAACCATTTGTTACTTTGGTGCGAAAATTTAAATTCTTGAAGCACCGGCACATATTTCAAATGGGAGATGGAAGATTTATGATTTTCTGAGGGGTTATCCTACTTTGCAATATTTACACTAGTTATTGCTTGACTTATCTCTAAGGGTATGGAAATAAATTGTTTACTATTGGTTTCTCGATCGGTTATATATCTATGCGGTTTGTCGTTATAATGTTAAATTTTGTAAATGCTAAAATAAGCTTATTTTACTTAATCATAAAAATACAGCGTTTTTGTCTCACCTTAAAAAAATCGTATCGTAAATAGTCTATTTTAGAATTGAACTTTTTAATCTCTGTATTACACAAACTGTAGTACACTAATTAAACCTGTATATATTTTAAATGAATCCTTCCTATATTTTATTTATTAAAAGATACCCCGAATAACTTAATGTTGTAGCCATGTTGTGGAATGAAATTAATTACAGACATGTTTATGATGTAACTATATATATGTACATATATTTAATAGCTAAAACAAAATAAGGAATCAATATAATCGTTCCACAATTATTTATCGAAGCTATTATTAAAAATAGAGTACTGAGTTGTAACTTATCCTTCTTAAAGACATTCAGTCTAACGACTTTTATATATTTTTACGAGTGATTTATTATATGTTGTAAAATATTGTTATTACGGCTTAAATTTTGAAACCCAAAAATAAATTCCAATGTCACTAAATCATTAAACCCCAGCATTCTTTCCTATTTATTCTAAGTATTCGATCGCGTGTACTCTCGTAATGGCATTATGTAATTTCATAGCACAGCCTGTCCCCCTCTCCCCAGTGACCTACAAACCTAAACCAGCTTTAGCAAATGACTCTTATCTTGTATAAAGCACTATATTTTTAATTTTAAATTTACGGCGAAAAGGTGGTAAAAGTTTCGTCGTACGCATAAAAATCTGCAGAGGAATTTATATGTATTTATTACTTTGACCAATTTTTTTCTAAGACTTTTAAGACTATCCGTATAATATTTTAATGTATCACATTCATTTATACTCATGTATACTAATATTATAAAGCTGAAGATTTTGTTTGTTTGTTTGGTTGAACGCGCTAATCTCAGGAACTACTAGTACGAATTGAAAAATTGTTTTTGTGTTGGATAGACTGTTTATCGAGGAAGGCTATAGGTATATTACATCACGCTACGACTAATAGGAGCGGAGCGTCGATGAAAAATGTTTCAAAAACGAGAGAAAAATATTTTATTATTTGGTTTCCAGCCTTTAGAACGTGAGGGAAGCCGCAAGAAAGGCTAGTTAAAACTCATATATAAAATATAATTTTAAAAATCTTTAAGGTATTTTCCTTATCTTTAATATTCAACTAACCTTAGGCTAAAACCCAAAATGTGCTAACGTAATACAAAATACAATATAATATTTTGTTCGAACTTTGCAACTATTTAAAGTAATCTCAATTCTATCAACTTGATCAAAATATTTTGAACGAAAGTACAGTAAAGTTTAAAATTTATTCAATTCGCCTTCTTATTCGAGCGCCAACTGTCATATTTTCATAACTAAAGCTTTAAGCGACAATAGCTTTGTAATTTTATTCAAATAAGTATCGAAAACGTGTAAAAGCTTTAGTAATTTTTACATAACATTTCCTGTTAAGTCCCTTACTACGTTTTCTCGAATAATCCATCATCTTAAAAAAAGTGAAGCCATGGGGGCTATTCTATGATAGCATAGGGCATATAAGTGATGAATTTGACATCATTCATAGTTCTTGCAAGAGACTTTGCGTGACTTGGGTGGGTCCCTACTTGTCAGTTGCCTAACAATGCCCTATGTTACTACAGTTCATAGTGTTACTGAATACTATATTTTATTTAAGTCTGCCCAGTCGTCTCTGCGTAAAGAAGCATTTACACACATGCAAAATTTGATATGATAGAAGTTCTATGATGTATACCTACGTGTATTTTTAACTGCCCACCTCTGGACAAAAGAATAGCTACAATACGATCTTTTACTACAATTGGATCAGGCCATAGACTACCACACTGACCAAGTGTACATATGTATACACATATCTCTCGAAAAGTTACTTGGCTCTTTCAGATATTCATGACTCACGATGTTTTCCTTCACAGAGTCTTACTGTGATGGGTAGTAATCATGTTGAACACTTCACTCGGTTTTGCAAGCAAGCGCGTTACCACCTTTGCCAATTGCCACAGAGATATATAAATTTAATATTTTACTTGCATCAGGAGTGTCGTACTAGTATTAAAATATAAAATAATAAGTTTATAAAAAGTATCTACTGTACTTATCATATTTCGACGTACTCGTATAAGGTTTTTTTATTCAATTAAATGAATACTCATACATTAAAAATTACATATTTATTTTCTTATGTAACTTTATTGTGCAATAAAGAATATAATATTTTTCTACAATATCATTATCAACCAATAAAAATTATATCAAACTCGATAAAAACCGATAGTGATGCCTCGCACCTAGCATTCTGAGCTGTTATTTATTGAAAGTCATGAATACAAAGCAGACTCGAGTTTACTTTTTGTTTTATTGTTTGTTTGTTTATTTTCTTCAGAGTTATTGAATGTATAGATGCTACGAACTGTTAGCTTTCACTTTTCGAATTAGCTCAATGTTTTACTTGTTTCAAACTTTACTTCTATTGTCAATAGAAAAATACATTTATTCTATCTTATTACTACAACAAATACGAATGTTTTTATGTATATTTGTTAGTCGTTACTCCTTCATGATGAAAAAATTAAGATTCAAAAGCACTTCTTTTTTTTGGATAAAGTATATTGCAATTATGTTTGAAAATTGTCGATTTTAATCAAATTTATTTATCAAATTATCTATGATTTCTTACGACTTACATATTATAATATGCTAACAGACCTTTAGAGAGAATGCATTCTCCTTGAATCATTGCACTATTGATCAACAAGTTTTATTTAAATAAATTAAATAAGTATGTCAACTATATTTAAAGCAGGGTTTTGACTAATGGAACGAAATCCCCTAGTTTGATGCCCAGGAGAAGTAAAATCTTAATATTTAGACAAGTAGGTACATGTTAGTTTAAATTGATAGTCCTGTATCACAATTCAGTATTCACAAATCGTGTGATGTCTAAAATAGCATTAGTAATGTCATTGTGCTTTGAAACAACGGAACGATTCGGTTTATTTTCATGTAAGCTGCAGGCGATTTCGGATATTCAAAATATTTACGGCTAATTTTAGGTTAAATTTAGGATATCGCGGTCACGGCGTACGTTGAAATGAGATGAATCGGATCAATTAAATAGAAATCGATGACTCCGTTAAATATTGGGTGATTAATCTGAAAATGATGTAAAATAGACTAGTACTATCTTATGTAGTGTATTTTAAGTTTGATAATAATATAACGTATATGATATTTGTATTTGTCAAAGATCCATCTTGTATTGGAAGGAACCACATGCCCAGCAGTGGGAATTTAAATAGCTCTAAATAAGTATTTATTACTTTTCCTTTTAGTTAATGTTATCTCTAAAATAAGAAGCGCAAATAATTCAAGATTAAAGTTAAGTTAAAAACTTCTCGAACTACTCGTAGTTCAACTTAAAAACCCAATCTTCGTAAAAAACAAAACTATATTCTCACATACACTATTTCTTCCTTTCCTTGAAACTATCGGCACTGATTTATTTCGAACCTTCCTTATTGGTCCCAATAAACACCGCTGTTCTGTTACGGAATAGAAGCCTTTTTATATCTTCGAACATTTTGTACGTGTAGTCCAAATCCGTATACCTATTTTATAAATATATTTACTTTTTCTGCATTATAACTTGTTATTTAGTATAAAACTAGCGACTCGCTTCGCTTGGGCTCTTCCCTAGGTTAAGCACAGGCAAAGCCGCGGGATCCGCTAGTAATGCATATAAACCTTCCTCTTGATCTTCCCTATTTATTTAAATAAATAAATAAATAAATAGGGACAGAAAAAGCGACTTTGCTTTATACTATGTAGTGATACTTTAATACAAACGCACAACACACAACTTACCCTCGTTTCGCTTATGTTTATTTCTAAATACATTTTTTTTCACGGGCACCCTAGTTCTTATCTGAAATTAAAGCCTAATTAGATACTCCTTAAAACATGAGCTACCTGCCCGTGAAAGTACCGTCAAAATCTGTTTAACAAAAGAGTAACTTCCACTCTTAGAATAATAATCTGCTAATACAAATAATTTTTTATGCGTTTGAAATACCAACTACGTTTGTTCCAAAATATTCGCCCCACAATTTTACGTTAAAACATCGAATTCCACTCGAACCATGTTTATTGCGCAATTGGATAAATTATGTAGCGTTCAACACTGAACGTTCCCAAGCGAAAATTGTATTATGGTTATATTGACTTAACTAAAAATAAAAAAATAATACTACACCTGATAAAAACTTTTAATCACTATTTACTTATCGAAGCCTTTAGTATTTATAATATTATAATCAAGCAGCGCCATTTTTTGATAATTTTTGTAACTAACTTTATCTGTTTATCAAACATCCCAATCCGTATAGCTGTTTCATCGTTAAGGAACTTTCAGATGTAGAATAGTAGAGTCATATTATTTATGTCCGTTCCTAGATGTGTTTTAACGGTTAGTAATAATAATAATGTTTTTCGACCGTTTCCGGCCATGGCGGCCAACTTCATAGAGAGTAGCCAACTACGCAGGAGATAGTGCACAAGTGCACTCTCTATTCCTATCACTCTCATACTCCGGTGGGACGACTACTCGATACGACCTGTGAGAGCTAAGGCGCAGGACCGACGGTTTTACGTGCTCTCCGAGGCACGGGTATGACACACGGCAACTTCCCAACTCTGGGCTGTTACTACGACTTACTAAATAGAAATACTGAATAACTAAACTTGTCCCAACCCGGGAATCAAACCCAGGAACTCTCGATGTGTGGCCGTACATGCTAGCCACTACACCACCGAGGCAGTCGGAGTCAGACAGTTAGTATAGATTTCTCAGATATGTGATATTTCCCTATAATACAACGTAATCTATATATTGAACCACATAATTAGCCTATCAAAGTCGATCAATTTCATCAAAATCTCTTCAGTTTTTTTTTCTCGTGATGCTGTTACTTAAAAATTAGATAAAAATTATTAAAAACTTCAGATTCGGCTCTGTATCAAAGATTATTTTAATAAGACTTTCCTAAAAATATTTATATAATAACACTTATTTATAATTCCAAAATCAGAACCTTTTATTTTATATTTACTCGCCTTGTTTGTTTTACTGAAATGTAAGTGCACTGAATGATTGAACGAAAGGGTACATTCAACTCTCTCTCTATACATATGTATGTTGTATTGATTAAAACATACATTTACAACGCGCATACAAAATAAATATATTTAATCAAAAGTATTTATGTATTTTTATAGAATTTATATTATATTGTAACCTATTTGTATATTTTCAATACCGATATTTTTTGTCTCATGTCGCGTTTCTTATGTATACCCAAATGAAAGGGTCCAGAGGTTTTGATCCCGGGTTTGAGTCCTGGTTAATGCAAAGTTTAGGTATAGAGCTTTCTATTAAGAAATCCTCAGTAGCAGTCCCGAATTAGGCAGTCGGCGGTGTTAAAAGTGTTGTCTCGGAGAAATAAGTAAAATACTTAGTTATTATTGTAGAAATATAAAAAGTTGGAGATGTTAGATCTTTTAATTTTGGTTTATTAAATAGTACAAATAAAAATATAATTTATTATCTTTTGATTTCTTTTTTCTGGCCGATAATGTAAGTGCAGGTGGCAATGGAAAGAAAACATAAAATACCTTTTATGAAAAAAAAAATCTCTAAATAATATATACGATAAAAATATTTTTACTACTTAAAGGTACATTAAAATATTTTCAAATTTTTCTAAATACCATTATGATTTCAATCAATTACATAACATTTCTGAAGCCAAGATTTGAGCCAGCGACACTCAGTTTCACTAAAACAATTCTTCTGAAGCACATTTTATACTTTGTTCTATTTTACTAATTTCTAGGTACTGGAAGTAAGTTAAATAAAATTATATTAAAAGGTGACAAAGCTGCCTCGTATTTTACTTTAAAATCGCGTTGCTACTATTTCATTTCTTAGCTTTGCATTCTAGTGGTAAAGGTCATAGATGAAAGTGGAGATTTTCTTCAAGCTCTCTGAACTGAAGTTTTAATTTTAATGAAAATTATTGTCTTAAGTAATATCTTTTAAGTATATTTTTACTTTATTTTATAATATTTGTTATATGTTACAATAACCAATTGAGTTGTATAATATTTTAAGTCAATTTCACATGTATTTCAGAAAAATATGATATTAGTATGTCGTAGTGATAAGAATATATTGAGAAATATAAGAAATACGTGTGTTTGCAATTATTTTATGTAGGTGCGTGTCAAGTCATCTGGGGAAAGGCCATCTACCGTTTATAACAAATAATAACTTTGAGTTGTATAATTTTTTTATAATATCTCTAACATATTTGCATGTAAATCATTCTAAACTATTTAACATGTCAAATTTTCGAGTAAATTTGTTAAAGTATTCAGTGAAAACCCTTAAGTTTTTAACGTTTAGCGATTTCGTTAAGCCCTAAGCTTAGTTTTTAAAGTCCCGTACTCAAAGAGCAAAAATAAAATCCTTATAATGTTATCTTACTTGCCTCTAATTAGTATATGAAAATCTCAGAGAAACGTGATTAGGGTTTGAATTTGCTTCACATGGTTTCTCAAGAGAATCTCTTTGTGAAAATAACTTCATAACCAGTTTGGTAGTTTCACAGTTACCTCCGTGTAAACTTGTAAACTGTACATCTTTGTACTTAACATTTTAGTGGAAATACCTAAATATCGGCTATCTCCACAATGTACATATATAAAAGCCTTTTTACTATGATCGCTTCCTTAAAGCTTCGCTTGTTACTTATGACTTATTATTAAGGCGTTTTTAGATTTGTATAATACGATATGTACTAACAAACATTATACTTTTTTACTTGTATATGTATATACATACACTACGTTGTAGGCAGTTATTTACAAAGTAACCTTCTATTTAATGTTCATTTTATAGGCTAGTTGCTTGCTCTCATTAGTGATATTTAACTTGCAAACGAAAGGTAAAACATAATTACGTCGTAAAACAACGATGTCGTAGAACGCACTTGGAGCTTTCGCACATCATAGGGTGTAATGAAAAGTCCTCACGTAGCTTTAGGCTCGTAAGGGTTGTGACAAAAATGGAATGAAAACAGTTTCAAAAGACGTAGGATATATGACTTATTGAAGTTAATGTGTATTGAAATTGCATTGTTATAACTGATTTGGTGGAGCAGTTGCTAGCATATACGGCAGAGGGTCCTAAATTCCTGGTTCGAGTCCGTCAAGAAATTCTCAGAAAAAGCGGGAAGTCTTAAGAAGTTAAAGGATTCTCCAGAAATCGTGACTAAGAGTCACCCGGAATTTGAAAACACTTGTGAAATGTTATTTCCTACACAGAATATTGAATATAAATTTATTATTTAAGCTTTCATTTCTATAATATTTAATAAGGTATCATAGAAAGAACTTTTTTAAAACATTCAAGCAAAAGATTTGCTCGAATTGCATCAATATATTAAATAATAGTACAAACGTACTATTTATTTATTAAAGTCCACTTGTTATTTCTAAGGACATAAAGTTTACAGATTCGTCTCTTAGATGCTACTATTGCCAGTACCTCAACTTGAGTGCTCGCTCAAAACTTTTTATTGTTTTCATTAACTTAGTTACAAATATACACTGTAGTCTGACTTTCCAGTTGTTAGTTTTCACAACATCATTTAAAACTGCAAGGAAAGATTTTATATTTTTAGAAAGATTGTTTTTTATTTAAAACTTAAACGAAATAGCAATTTCTAGGAAAATATTCATAACTGTGGAGTTTAGATAGAGTGCCATTCTATGAAACAAAAAAATATATGACAATATCTTTTGATTGGCAATAACGATTTTTGTCATTTTTTATTGAGTTTTGGAAAAACCATTTTAGGTATCTGTTATAGGTACTTTAAAAATTTAAACAAAATCTCCAACAAAATAATATGTTTCATTTAAAAATGAACCAGCAAAATAAGGAACTTTAAAATAAGTACAAAAATCGTTTAAATTGAAATAAGATTAGGAGTTTATTTTAATTATAAATTATTATGATTGTAATAAGTTTTGTAGTAGAATATTAAATGTTATTTATTCAATTTTAAATGCGGTGAATCTAATATTTTTTTTTACTTACTTAGTGTTGCTATTTCGTAAAATATAATAATAGCAACACTAAGTAAGATAATTATTTAAATAATCATAGTCACAGTAACTAACATAAAATAAAAAAGCATAAATATATGTAAATTAAAATTAATTTAAAATTGAAGTTGAATATTAACAGCACAAACACTAACTAAACTGTAACTAAAAACTAGGCTACATGTTTTCTACATAGTCGGTAAATTTTAGACTATTATCTACAAATCGCAAGCTTGGAATAAATCCAAATGGACAGTAACCGAGTGTGGTTATAAGTCACAGTAGCTTCACTGGGAAATGGCCAATCGTGATTGCGAATAAGTAGACCGTAACTAGTTTTTTTTTCCACTAATCACTACCTATACTACAGCTTTATATGAATAAATCATTGTCTATCTGAATGTTCCGGCTTATCTCTGAAACGACTAGACCAACTTCGACGGATTTATTTTAATTATGGGATGTATTTTTGTACTACGCACTTTAAATTTGGCAGTGAGCACCACAAGCGAGTGTGAGTCGCTAGTATCCAATAATGTAAAAAAGAAACCAAGAAAATCCGAGGCTAAAACTTAGTACTAAAGATATAAATTTATATATATATATATATATATATATATATATATATATATATATATATATATATATATATATATATATATATATATATATATATATATATATATATATATATATATATATATATATATATATATATATATATATATATATATTGTCTTAATGTATATATGCGTATAGTAAGGCAACTAGTATAAGCATGCTCTTTTTAAATATATATTATAATGCATAAGAGATTGTAATGCTGTTCCTTCATTTTCATTCTAACTACGGGTTGATGAAAATTAGCATCCCCCCAAAGTAGTTAGAAATGTAAATATAATTAGGTACCAAGGTACCAAGCAGAGTATAAACATTAATTCATTACTCACATATATATTAATTATTCACATAAACAGATTTCAAAGACTTTATTTATTTTTATTGTAGACTAGCGACTCACTCCACTTCGCTCGTCAGCGAAGCCACGGGTTAAATAAATAAAACTTCTACTCCCTCCTATTTTGAAGTCAGTTAAAAAGTAGCCTAAGTTACGCCTTATAACATTAGCTATCTGCGAGTGAAAGTTCCGTCAAAATCAGTCCAGCCGTTTCAGAGATTACCCGTAACAAACAGACAGACAGACAAAAGTTTTAAAAATTGTTTTTTGTTGCTAGTATCGTATATACTTTCATATGCATTTAGTGAAAATCTGTTAATTTAAAATTTTATTTATATGTATAGATGTATAGATTTAACTATTTAATTTAACATGATAAATAAATTAAAGAAAATAAATACTTTTTGTGATTGTTTTCATATTTATGGGTAAAAATTAAAAGTAAACTCCACGTCTTTTGTATGTCACCCATTGTTAATTAAAATTTGTAATTTCTCTGTTTTCATTTATTTAAAAGTATTTATTTTACCAACTGGTTACGACCTTTGTGAATTTATCAATATAAACATATGAACTAAGCCCTCAAACTCGAGCAAAGTCAAGTAATGAAGAATAAACTTTACCCAAGGCAGTTTTACGGTAAGCAGACGTTCCATATTAAACATTAGTACCAACTTCATTATAAACTTGCCATACTTGTGGAATCTAATTGAAATATACACACAAATTTAGCCTCTTAGGACCATCACATAAAGCATATTTCTGCGGAATTACATCCACCTTTCCTTAGAAAGAGCTGAGCTAGTCTACGCCTTATGTGATGTAATCAGAAAATTAGAAAATTTGGTATATAACCTTTCTTCTCATCAAAATTATAAGTTTGATAACGAGTGTTTAAGACCTCTAATGAATTAATTCAAAAGTTACATAATAACTGCCTCATTTTGTGGCTAGGATGTTTGGTTTCAGATGGATATCCTTAGTTAAAGTTTTAGGCAGAGCTTTTTGTTAAGAATTTTTCATTAATAGCCAGTATGTGAAGTTACGAGTGTGATTGCCTCAGAAAGCTGGATCTCAAGCCGTTCGTGTCAAATTGTCTTCCGACTACAGTTCGAGAGTGAAAGAGTCAAAGATATAGAAAGTACATTTTTCTACGCACATACATAATATCTTATACACCACAAAACCTTTTGTGCATGCAAATTCATGAATTCTGGCCGCATAAGACGAGAAAGGTTGTCCTTACCAATTTCATTGTAGATGGTGTTGTGTATTAACACACGCAAGTGTATTAACATGGACATTAAATATGTTGGGACATTATTGCACATAGCGCCATCTAATTCCGTGGTAAGCTACGAAGGAAGCTTGTATTACGGATACCAGACAGTTGATATACCTACTACATATATAAGTTTAAAAACATACATATTATATATAATATAAACACCCATAACTGGAGTATAGACATTCGAGTTTAACAAATGAATGCCCCCAGCGAGACCCGAACCGGCGACCGCTGGCGCAAGAAAGTAGGGTCACTACAAACTGCGCCAAACGTGTCATCTTCAGTCCAAACGTCGGACATTAGTCCAAACATATTTATTTATGAACATTTATTTAAAAAAATATGTAATCTCTAATATGAGGAAGCTCTTATAACAAAGGAATTAACTATATACATATATTGGGAATCGACAAAACTAAATGTTTTCACTTATTACTCAGAACATTCCAAGGTAATTCCATTCGACACTAATGTTCACTGACACCTGCTACGTTCCAGTACACGGACGTAGCTATTCGCTACGAAGTACTTCTGCAAATGACTGTTTCTTTTTAACTCTCACAGAAAGCTTTATCTATATATAAATTACGTTTTCCGTATATACTTTGTTATTCGACCACATTTCTATTGATAGACTAAACATTGTTTACTACATATGCCTTAATATAAAATTCAAAGGTATCGTAAACTTTTTGTAGTATTAAATACATAAAATACTAATACGTCTATTATAACATTATAAGTGAAACTATCTTTTCGAATTTTATCGAGGATTTATTTTGATTGCGTGACGTGATTGCTGTAAAGCATTCGAAATGTCGGGAACCAAAAAATCAAAACAAATCCGCGACAAAATACGAAAATATAGTTTCACTAGCCGTTTCCCGCCCGCTTCGCTGGGCGAATTAAAATAGGAAATAAATTACATTTTATGTTTCATTTTTACGATTTTTTTTTCATATTTTTATTATTCTCCTTTTTTTTATTTTTGTATGAACATAAATAGGCCCCGCGTATAGAACTGTAAGCATCGATATTGTTTAGACTTACACAAATTTCAAATTCCATCGATTTAGCCTGTATCTTTCATCTAGGTGATTTTTCTCACTAATATTCATTGTAACTTTCAATGTGCAATCATTATAACATTTCCGTGCCTTTCTTCCAAAAATTAATAATAATTGACATGAAGAAAAAAATTTGAAATGAGCATTGAAAGTTTAAGTTAAAGTCATTGTAAGTCTCATATGTGAAGTTGAAATCTGTCTAGGTTCAAGTGCGACGAATTTTCTGTTAACTAAAATTTTCTCCGTGACATCAATTTTTTGTAGAAAATTAATTGTTCATTTTTTTTATGAATTCTATTGGAATAAGTAACTCCACATCTCAAGTGCTTGGAAAATGCATTCATTTTAATCTGTTACATTTCCGCGATCCCGCAATAAAAGAATTCGTCGGTTATGTAGTCTGCAAAAGTAAAATGAATGTAAAATTCTTAGTCCGTTGATTGGATAGCTACATGTAAAGTTAAGTTTTGGAAGCCTCTCAATGACTTTTTCTCCGCTGCCAAAAAGACGATTGTTGTAAGGAAATACACGAATATCCCTACATACACGAAGATCCCCACCAAATTTGGAGTCTGTAGAAGTTACAGGTTGGAAATTAAAATTTTAGATTTTAACACCCACCCCCGCAATTCCTGTCGGAAGTAGACTTTATTGAAATCCATTTTGAGATGATCTTTATGTGAATAATAAAAGATTCCTACCATATTTAGAATTTTTAGAAGCTATATTTCGAAATTGAAATTTTTTATTGTTAACACCCACCCCCGCGAACCTTATTGGAGGCGATTCATTGTAAAATCCGCTCTAAGATCATTTTTATAATTATTATTATATATTAATTAATGTAAAAAACCATAATCCGTTTAATAGACTCTGTTGAAATCCATGAAAACAAAAGAATCAAGAGAAAATGCTTATCTTTTGTTTTTATTAGCGGGATAAATGTTCATAAAAGTAAAACAGCAATAAAAAAATGAAGGAATGTTGGAATTCAAAAAATAGATAGCCATAAACCATCTAGGAAAAATTTCGCATCGAATGGTGGTGGTTTCATGTCGATACGATTAGTGGTTTAGGCGTGATTGAGCCTCAAACGAAGACCATTTTCATTATATATATATAGATTTATAAACCTAAGAAAGTATTACGTCTATAGCATTTTTATCTTAGATACTAGATACTAGCCTTTCCCGCGGCTTCGCTCGTAATATAGCCTATAGCCTTCCTCGATAAACGGACTATCCATCATAAAAATAATTTTTCGAATCGGACCCTACTAGTGGTTCTTGAGATTAGCGCGTTAAACCAAACAAACAAACAAAAAAATATACGTAATTGCTATCGTATTTACGCAACTATTATTGTCTAACCAATTTGCTAAGTCATATTATACTTCTCTTTTACGCAAAAATACTGATTGGGATTTTAATAAAACCTTGCAGTTATATAACTTATACATGCGAGTAAAATCTAGGCTATATTTTTTTTAATACAAGCAGAGCCCCGAGTAAGCGCTGTATGAGTTATCACTCAAGAATAATGTAATGGGTCATTAGTTCAAGATGTTTATCATAAATTCTACATGATTATAATATTATTGTTATAGATACTATGAGCAAAGTTGCGATTAAAGATAAGTAAACTATAGTGAAGTAAAGGAATTTAAATGGTATGTAAAAATATTTCGTCTAGACGCAAAATAGATTTGAAGTCGTTGACTTTTGTAAATTATTTATTTCGATTCTTGGCTTAGAAAAACTTAGTATAATAAGTTATACTAAAGTACAGTGACTTACACTCGCTTCGCTTAAATCCCCCTCTATGTCCCTTCTGCGACTGGATAAAAAATCATTCGGCTTTTCTTTATATTATTTACATATATGTTCATCTTTTCACAAGCTTTATATAATATACTTATTGGCCATTTTTATGGCAACCGACGTGTTATTCCAGGTGTGAACTAAACTTTAACCTAATGGGTACGTAAATTAATTTTTTTAATTATTGCGCCTGCTTTTAATGCTTTTTAAAATATTGTAACACTTGACATTTAACGATCATTAACTTTAAGTCTTAAAATAATGCTTTTTATCGATTGTTGATATTTCAAAGTTGTCTTCTATGTCATTTCAAATAAGAAATGCTGTACAGTAATTATTGCAAACCTACTTAGAGCTAGTACGAAACTAGTAAAGTCAAGTAAATTAATGTCTGATACTAAAATTTGACATCCACTACTCGTATGTCAGCAGAGGATTCAGTGGCCCAATGGTAGCACGTTTGCTTCAAAAACCAAGTGAAGCAAGTTCAAATCTTTTTTATTTTATAAATCCAAAAAAAAGAAACCTGTTCAATAATTTAAAACCACTCGTCTAACCGTGAAAAAAAAAATCATTCAATTTTTTCCATATGTGAGAGTTTAGACTTAAATACAAAATTTTGAAATGTTTACCAAACTCGAACTTGACTAGCGTGGTGTATCATGGTCTAAGCCCCGAGCATATTTTTCACTAGCATTGTGGTATAGGACAGTGTCTATACCACCAAGAAATTTAAAATATTATATCTATATAATATTATCATAATATAAAGGAATTCTTATTCAACACTTTTTTGTTGTTTTATACATTCTTTATTGCACATGAAAAAAACCAACACAAATATAACAGAGAAATTGAGGGTAGGTTTTATCCGTTTTTTATACTTCAAAAAAGAACAATCAAAAGAAAAATGTAAAATATCCAAGCAAAGTAAGGCTATGTTGGTAGTTAAATTACACAACTAAATACAGTATAAATGTAAGTGCAGAGGTATGTATAATTTTCATATAACAACATGACTAACAATGGTTTTTGGATAATCAAGCGAGTGTTCAACCTGATCCTAATCAGGAAAGTAATAAATCATCGCGACCGAATTACTTGACGTTATTTAAATCGAAAAACGTTATTGAGTTTAAATATTCGAGTACTAGCTACTGCCTGCGGCTTTACCAGCGGAATTAATTATATTAATTATATTATTATAAAATGTATTAATTACATGTAATAACACTATCCCACAACCTGAGCATTTTGTTTTGTGGTACACTTTACTGAAAAACTATCACGCCTATAAATTTGTGCTTTAACATAGTAATTTAACTTCATATTTAGTTATGTTATCAGTAAAAAAATACATTATTTTATAACCATTAAAAATATTACATTAACAACTGCCTTAAAAATTATTACCCGTTAGTAAAACTACGGGAACCCTCACAAAGCTCAGCTTTTTGCGAATTATATTCACCACTTTATTTAAAAAACGATCGAGGTATTTTCTCTTTTCTTTTATTTTTCATTCATTTACTTACAAATACAAATTATTAGCTATCATTTTTATCAGATGGTACAGGCGGGATGGTCTGGTATCAGACCATCCCGCCTGTACCATCTGTGCACTAAATTTCATAAAAAAAACGCTTCATGGTAAAGGGGTAACAAACAAAACCACATGTATTATATAAAATTCCCGTGTGTCCGCGATGGGTCCGCGATAAACTCTGAAACTACTTATAGGATATTAAATTTCTTTTAAATGTGTGATTTGTTCCAGCGTAAGAGATGGGATATATTTTATTCCGATAGCTTTCTTTCTTTATTGCAAAATTAACGATTTTCATACCCGGAGTGGGATTTGGTAGAGAGTATCTTAGAAATTGTTATGGACATTAACTTACGAAGTTATAAGTGTACGTAAGGTCTGATAGTACACATACATAAACTTTGGGATTTGAGTCTGTTTATTGATTCCTGACGAGTATAACTAGTAAAAGCCGCATTTACTAATGAAAAAATATATTATAATGTATAATATTTGTATGGCAAATAAAACATCTTGCAAAGTAACCTTAAGCTTATTTTTCTCTGGAAGCTATGAATAGAATTTCTTATAAAACAACAGTGTAACGATATAAGTAGTTTATTATTGTATTATTATTATATATACACGGCAATAGGATTTATTTGCAAAGGCTTATTCACACAGTATTTCTTGCCAGTTGCATACAATAATGTCAAAGCAATATTTTCTTATAGCAAATGAGTTGGTCTTACTGTAAATTAAAGTGCCACTAACGTTTTTTCGGTTAATTTTTGTAATGTAAAAATTCTTACAAACAATCATTATATTTTTTATGCAAAATACTTTATTTTATAAGGACGAAATAATATATAACATATAATATAATAATAATAAATGATATAAAATAAGACAATAATGTCTAGAAAATAAAAATTATGACTTTATAAGTTACTTTGTTGCTATTTTTGTTTTTTTAAATTAATTTTTAAATTATATGTAGGCACTGAAAATAACAAGCATATATAATGAATGACCTTTACAAAGTTTCCCGTAGGCGGCCTACACACGACATTTGAAAACATACTAGGCACTCTCTGCAGACTTTCTCACGATGCTTTCCTTCAACGTAACCCAAGTGGAAATCTTGTTAGAAATGATTCGCATTGACATTCGCTTGAAATATATCACAGGTACGTGACCCGGGATTTGAACCCGCTTCACTCGGTTTCCCAAGTTAGCGCGTTACCCCTGAGCTACCACTGCCTAAAATATTATCTATGGTAATTTAACTGTGGAGTAAATTATAATTATCGCCATATCATATCTTAAATCAAATTTCATGAAATAATATTAAAAATATACGTAATAAGAATAATAATACGCATTTAAAATATTTCTATGCTTCTGACGTCATTCACGATGACGTCAGTTATATAGTTAATACGTTAATGACGCTTTATACCGCCACTGTATACTACTATAATAAGAAAGTCAATTTAACATAACACACAATGTACGGACTTTGAAACTAATCCAATAAAAAACTAAATTGAGCAAATTAGAATATTTGCTATGTAATTTATTTTTATTTTTTTATTTTATTTCATGTCTTCATGTAATCAAGATATCAATAAGCAATCAATAAGCAAGATAAAAGTATATTTAAACCGAATAAATAAAAAGGTCCATAAGATTAATTTATGATAATTTTCGTAAGATAAGTATATGGATAATATTTATATACTTATTATTATGTTATATGCTTACAAAGTCCTTCAAGAGCAGAAGTAGTTTAGTTTTAGTGGTAGTCTAGTTTTTTTCTTCGCTTTGTGTATATACCTATGTAGATGGGTGTAAAAATTTGATATCTTCGTCGTAACTTCTTTAATAAATAAGGTGTTTTAATCTATCGTTGGCCTAAGTATGAATTATTTGCATTACTGCATAATATACGTTTGTATAAGCATGTATATTGTACTAGTTTTCCCGAGGCTCCGCTCGCGTTCTAGGCTGAAAATCAAAAGAAGTATTTTTCTCCCATTTTTGCAACATTGATGCTCCGCTCCTATTAGTCGTAGTGTGATATAATGTAGCCTATAGCCTTCCTCGACAAACGGACTATCCAACACAAAAATAAACAAACAATCAAACAAATAAATAAACTCTTCGGCTTTAATATAAAGGCACTCGGCCCCTATCATCATTATCTTTGTTATCCATATTCTACAATAATTATTAAAATGTGGGTAGGCGTAAGTTGGCGGACGAAGAGAATAAAACGATACTTCACAAATCACACACAATATAATCACTAATTACACTCCCTTTTACAATCGTTCATTAGGACTTCAAAACTCTTAACAATTCTTAAAGTTCAATTAATAATCACACAGACACTCCACCGAACACGTAATGCAACTATGCGATGCGAATACAAAGACCGCTGACATTCTTAATGTCTTATGTCCGTCCCGACTCGCTCGCTAATGCCCACTAGCGCTCGGGGTTGTGTCAGAGTGTCCAAAAATATATTGGTATAGATTACGGACAACTACGCTCTTATGCGAATTTGGAAGATCAGCGCCACGTTTTAGACAAATTTTTAGAGAATAATCATTTATTAATGTATACAGGTCATACTGAAGTGTATTAAACAAATCTTATTGTCCAACTGTTTGTTGATTCAGTGAAGAAGTATATAGGCCCTAGCATATATACACACGTGGGTCTTTGCTTCTTAGCTTATCCTACGTAGTAACAAATAATTAACGTATTTTCGCTAAGAAATAATTTACAAGTGAGAGCGTAAAAGAGACTACATTAATCCCGGCACATCAAGCCTCCCATGGGATACTTAATAGTGCAAAAAGGTCTAAAAGCCACGCGGAGTATGGTTTGCTAAACGAAGCAAAAGTGGGTCACGAACACGAAATTCTTACAATAATTGAAATAATAAGTGATTATATGACGATTTATAGGTATATAGACCTCTTTGCTGGTTGCTGTTCGTTAGTCTTGCTAAAACTCGAGTACCGCTGGACCGATTTGGCTAATTTTGGTCTTGAATTTTTTGTGGAAGACCAGAGAAGGTTTAAAAGGTGAATAAATATGAAAATTATCAGAATTAAATAGCGCCTAGCGCTTTAGGCAATATAAACTTTTTTAATGTAACCTTATGACGTTTGACATAGAATTGACAGAAAGATTTATATGTATAATATACTAGAGGAACCCACGGCTTCGCTCGCGCTAGTAAAATTTGAACTGAGAACATTTAATATGGTTTGGAAAATCTCATTGAAGTAGTCATTATTACAAAGGACGAATTTATAGCTTAGAGAATTTTGTCTGTCTGGGACCGCATCACGAGAAAACCACTACATAGATTTTAATGAAATTTGGTATGATGATAGCTGGTTATCCGGGTCAACACATAGGCCTCTTTTTACTGCGGGAAAATATCTCTTTTCTGAAAAATCCATACTAACTGTGAAATCTAGGGATGAAACTAGGGATGAAACTAGGGATCTAATTCCCTAGTTAATCTAATTTTAAAATCTAGGGATGAAACTGAGTGAGGGTGAGTCTATAGTACATAAAATAAATTTAATCAGCGACATCTTGGCTGCAGTTTTTTTAAGCTCAATTAGTTAAATTGTATGAAATTAGTAGGTAAAGGTAGTAATAAAAGCTTGTCTTTCAGTGTATACACCCCAAGTCCATTCACACGGAACTGTGCGTGACTTCACATTTTTTTTGTTTTTAACAACTTTCAATGAAAATAATATATTTCCTATTAACAGCGACTTAAGAACGGTTATGTTTTACAATAAGTTAACCGCAATGCGGTGCCATTATGCCCTTTGACAGAAAGCTTAATAACCAACATAAGGACTAAATAATCTCGATTGATAAAAATATTACGTATATTTTTGTGAGGGGTTCCCTTGTCAGATGGTGGATAATACTAGCTTACAATATAGGATGTCGTACCACAGGATTATAGAAAAAATAAGTTAATTAGTACTGCCAATAAAGCATAGTAGACATTTTGGTTAGAGTTATTACAAGAGAAATAAACTTAAAATAAAAATTTTGAGTAAATTATGTTCATATTATTATATACGATTATGTCACTTAATTTCCCACAAGTTACTCAAAACTTGCTTCTTAAATATTTCTTTCGGCAGATCTTCTTAAGGATGCTTGTTTGGCTCAGTTGGCTTTCGGCGCCAGCGGCCGCGGGTTCGAGTCCCGCTGGGGGCATTTACTTGTTAAGTATGAATGTAAAAGTTACATATATAGTATATCAACTATTTGGTATCTGTAGCACAAGACCACAGAACTGGATGACGCTGTTGTAAGTTTTTCCCAACAACAACAACATTCCCCTTTCGAACTCGTAGCAGACTCATGACGTTCAGTAAAAATTGGAATAATTTAATATGGAATAATATTTTGAATTTGAGTTTAAGATGGTAGTATTTTTAATATATTAAATAAATGTGTAGGCCGTTGGGACATTAACACACAGCACCATCTAGTTCCATGGTAAGCTACAAGGCTTGTGTTAAGGATACTCGATAGTTGATACGCTACATTTATACACTTAAACACCTACAATTTATAAATATATAAACATGATTGAAGTACAAATATTTATGGTCATCAAAATGAATGCACCCAGCGGGACTTGAACTTGAGACTGCCGGCGCACTGAGCTAACCTTAAAAATCTTTTGGTGTTTTTCCGCGGATTTATTTCGACGTTTCGTTTGACATTTTTATTTAAAAAGTCAAATATGCCCGTAAATCTAGGAAAAAAATTTGAACAGGGTTTATTAAGACAACATTTTATTTAAATATAAGTTGGAGTTCACTTTATCTATAATTATCACAAAGTGAAGGAGGAAGTTTATTGAATAATTTATAGCCTACGATATTGATTTTGATTGATGTAAAGCATTTCAAAGTACTACACTTTGCTGATGTTATTTGTGTAAGTATTTGTAATATTATTATACGAGCGATTCACCCTCACTCTGCTTCATCAAAATCTATCCATTGCTTTTCTAGTGATGCGGTCAGAGACAGAAAGTCAGCCAGACAGTCAGTCAGACAGACAATTTTTTTTAAAACGAATAGTTATTAGTATAGTTTCTGCCTCTGTATCGAAAATTATATACGTTATAGTACGTCTATAAAAACTAATACCAATAATACGTTACGTTACATATTAAATTTCTTCGACAATACTTATAGGAGATGAGATACGCAGAATATTCAAAGTGTAGTGCATTACATATTATCACTCACACACACATCGATCTCAAACTATAGTGTCAATGAATAGTTTACTAATGGCGGCTATGTAGGTACAAAGCGGGAAGCGTGGGTAGATCTCCCATGAGGTGGACTGAACTTGATGAACTTTATGGGAATGTATGTGGGTGAGGACGGTATAAGTTATACGGCATAATTGACACGATGGTAAAATAAATACGCTAAAATTCCTTTTAGTTTTCCTTTTCACACACTAATGTAGACACATTAATATGATTTTTTTACATAAATCCATTTAATAATTGCCTCTTTTGCGGTGTGTGGTGTAAGCCTAAACGAATCACGGTTAAACAAACATGTTAAAATATTCAAATAAATATATAAGTTGTAGAGATGCAGTTATTTATCCTTTTACATCTGAACCTAGTTTCGAATTTTATTAATGCTCTCGGTGCATTCGATAATATCTTGATTCAGTGTTCGCAACAAAGGCACTCCCATTACTAGCGTTGATTAAAACCGGCTATAACAGGAAACCTGAGTTTTTGAAAACTTAAATAAACTTATTTTTAAGTGAAATGACCTATTTACGTTTTGAAGTATTTAAAATAGTTTTATATTTTCTGCTATTAATATTATTTTTTTGAAAACCCTTACTAATAAAAAGGTTCGCTTTTTGTTTGCATTTATTGACGTCGTTTATAGCAAAGTATTTACGGTCCCGGAAAGAAGTAAATTAAATTATTTAGCATCAATAGAATAGAAATTTTAATATTAATTAGGTTAGAGAATGTTTTAGTCTTTCAGACTATATTCCTTTCTGTTAAACTTCCCCCGTCTTAATTTAGCATCGCAGGACCGTTTACAAAGTACACTATAACGTCCAGAGTACCATACAAATGCTAATACATTTTTTCTATATGCCTAACTTTACTTAAGATTTATCTATAAAAATAGTTATATTTTTTCTTCGACCACTTCGAAAAACCCATATTATACGTCACTTCGCGTATAAGTGACGCAACCATTGACTGTGCTGCTCTATTAATTTCCAATCAAAAGTCAATCAACGTACATTGTCGATCGATGGTGACCGACGGGGTTTGGTAAAATAACCAGAATTGCTTTAGTACAACATTAATATTTATAAGAGCCATTGAAAATGGGAAAATTGTCATGTTTTTACCATTATTATGGTTAAGCTAGTGATGTAATATTTTTTATTACTCATATTATGTACTGTATCGATTATATATAATACTAGCATTTACCGCGGCTTCACGCGCGTTCTAAACAATATAAAAAATTGGTTGAAAGTTTAAGGTTATATGCAGTTTTTGATGCCAAAACATAAAAAAATGTGTTCTGATAATAAAACATAAAAATCCACCCTAGCCTACGACCTATTCTCAGACCTACCAAATGTACACGACAAAATCTTAAAAATCGGTCTAGCCGTTTCGGAACGGTTCGATAAGAAACACACAAGATTTTTATATATATTAGACTAGCGACTCGCCCTCGCTTCGCTCGGGATCTTCCCTAGATTTAGCACAGGCAAAGCCGCGGGATCCGCTAGTTATGCATATAAACCTTCCTCTTGAATCACTCTATCTATTAAAAAAACCGCATCAAAATCCGTTGCGTAGTTTTAAATATTTAAGCATACATAGGGATATAGGGACAGAGAACGCGACTTTGTTTTATACTATGTAGTGATGACTAGCAGTTTCGCCCGCGTTCTAAAGACGGAAACCTGATTCTTTTACATATTATGATAGTACCTAAATTGCAATACCTATGCCAAAATAGAGTTCGACCTATTCTCAGACCTACCTACTACCTACTTAATATACACAAAAAAACATAGAAAGCGGTAATCCCTTTCTGAGGATTTTGATAACAAACACTGTGACACGAGATTTTTATATATTAGAAGATTAGAAAATTGAGTTTCAAATAGTCAATTTTCATTCTTTTGTGTATTATTTAATCATTCAAATTCCAGTTTTCCGATTCCACGAAATTATAACGCAGTCAACTGCACACTATTTTGATTTTTTACAATTATTTTGAACTTTATTGTTAATTTTTTCGAACAAAAACAGAGTCTTTCTAGATGTCAAGAAATAGTTCTAAAGTACTGATAGGCTGCTCTGAGCCAATTACAACTATTCGAAACTCTATAATTAAATCGAGAGCGTGCTTGAGTGAGGTGGTGATTATTACTAAAAACTTCAAAAACTAATTACACTTAATAATCACTAACTAGTGACTTCTAACAGATAACTTAAATTTAACATTAATACATCTCCTTAAAATATTGATAGCCACTTAAAGTATATAGCATTATAATACTTAAATAGTGTAGCAGTATATCAAAAAAAAACGTGAAGATTATGAAAACTAGCTTTACTTAATATTTTAATTCAAAAATATGTTTTTTTACTCATAGTTTCTGCAGTACCAATAGCCAATGTTAAATAGACTAGCCACGTACATCTAGTGGTATTCGTAAAGCTGCTATTGCAAAAAGGTTTACAAATAAATAAAACACTGTCGACAACAATAATATTTAAATCTCGTATTTTTGACAAATGTGCATAAAAAATGCAACACAGCATCGCAGCACTGAATAAATAATGTTGAATTTAAACAAAGATTTACTTCAACCCCTTTGAGCCCAGAACCGACTTGATCTAAAATAAGTAGAGCGTGACCGATTATGTAAGAATTTAGTTTGAAAGCGCTCTTCTACTTCTGATACTGTTCTAGCTTAAAGTAATACTAATATACTGTTTAAAAAATAAATAAATAAAATAAACTTTTATTTCTGTCAATTGTTACAATACAATACAATACTGATCGTCAGTAAGAAATAACACTTGTTACTGACGATCGGCTTTTCCAACAACAACTTGTCTATCTATCTCTGTCTTAAACTAATACCTATATTCTATATAGAGTAGCACCATTTTAATTTTTATGATACAGGAAAGTAGTTTTAAGACGATCCTAGCTATGCGCTTACTAACAGTTTCACATTCAAATTTTTTTTTTGGACTAAACTTAAGATGATTTTGAGTTTAGTTAACTTTTAATTGAGCTACTGTAACGAATTAAAAAATGAAAAGTCTTTGTAAAACTGGCATGTTATAAAATTACCAGCATTTTATATTTTCATTTTTAATATATTCTAATCATCGATGAACGTTTTTCGTAGCATGAGTAATCTACCCTTATATGATAGCAAGCTTTTTTTGAGAACATTAATTTGTTTGTTTTTAATTTTATCAGTTCTGTGCCCTGACCTTTTAAAATTGCACAAAAACGTAATTTATGCATATTTGCATCAAGCAAATTCATACTTTTCGTCTCAAACGCATAGTGCAGAATCGCGAGACTGAATAAATGATGCTCAATTTAAACAAAGATTTCCTTCATCCCGTTTGAGTTCTCCCGAACTCAGTAATTCGATGGAAGCAGCGTAACTGACCGGCTCTTGAGAAAATTATTCAGTACGGCATACGAAAATTATATTATCAAATTACATATAATATTATGATATTAAATATTAACTGAAAACTATCTTAAAACATAAACCTATAAAACAAGTAAAAAAGATAGATTTATATTTTTTTTATACATGTATAAAAAGTTTTTAAGTTTTGGCCTTTTTTCCCGCTACAGAGGAAAAACAGATTGACATGATTTTGTTTTTAGAGATAATACTTAAGGTGAAGTGCTATTTCTGCGCATTAAGGTGTTCCTTTGGGGATTACTCTTGCAAAATATCACTAGGAATGCTGTATTTATGTTAGAATAGAAATTGGTTTCGACAATATGTTTATTTTGAAGATTGAGGAAACTAAACAGGTTTTGACTAAGTTTGCAAAGACGTAGATGCCATAATGATGGATAGATTACAGACGGACATTGGCTACTTCTCATCCCCGTACTGGTGTTCTACGATTGGAGACTCTAGATTAAGCCCGGATACCAAAAGTATAACAAAACAAGAGTGACAAAGGAATGTTTGTACCTACTTAAAAATAAAACAAAAACCTTTTGAACACTCCAAATTATTATTTGTCAAACTCAAGTCTAGAGGGAATGAAATCTAACGCCCGAAAATACTTACATATACCAAGTGTGATAATATATTCCTTTTTCCTAATTACTAGAAAATTACTACTAGAGCTTGCTCTGTTTGGTTCTAATGCATTACCCAAATAAAAAAATGATAAAATTTTAGGCATCTCCTGAATCTCCATCTTCAAATTTTAACCATCGACCTACAGGTTTTTACAATATAAAATGAATTAATAGTCACCTAAACCGCTAAAAATGAGAAGAAACTTTTTAGTAGAAAATCATAACTAAATAAATATATTGACCGGAATAGAAAACAAAATAAAGTCCAAAATAAGTGACTGAGCCACTCTACAATGATTTATTTTTGTAAACTCGAACGTATCTGTCAAATAAACAATATAAATCTCTTCCAGAATAAGACTGCAATATATTATTCGAGCCGGCACTAGAACTTCTCGATATTATATAGACGAGACCAGTATTCTTTAATTTTGAAAGGAAGTCTTGAGTTTGAGTCTTCAGCCCTTTTTTTAAACGTCTTCATAGGAGGGGGATCGGGCCATAGTCCACCGCACTGGCCTAGTGCGTGTTGGCGAACTTAATCTTTGGAAAACCTCCTAGGTTTTCTCAGACATGCATGTTTCCTCACGATGTTTTCCTTCACCGTAAGACAAGTTGTAATCATGATAGAAATGATTTGCACGTGAAAATATCAGAGTTGCGGACCATAATTTGTATTTTTTAATGAGGCTCTGACAAAGATCATAATATTATATTTAGTTTTTTACTGTGTTGATATTGTTTAGTATATAATTTAACATTTTATATTTAGCCATCATAAACAAGATGTAATTCTGTAATTAATATAATATTGTCTATGAATAAATTTATAGGTATTAATAGTAAGAAATCTTAGTATTGTCGTCTAATAAAATTGTATGATTTTAAGAAAATGAAAGATGCAATAACTACAAAGAGGAGCGAGTTTTAACTTGTATTTCCCATTATCTCCCGTCTCAAGTATCATGTTTGACCTAATGTCAAAATGCCTTAGGGGTAATAAGTCAAGTTACTGAAAAATTACTCCTTTCTAGAAAAAAATAATAATTCAATTATACATATTATTCACGTCAAGTAAAAGCAAAAAGTCAGAAAGTTAACCACAATCATGCCACCAAGTTGCTCATTGCCCACAAACATGCAAATTTATTCTTACCCACACTATGTGACGCGTACAAAATGTACATTAGGAGTCGCTAAGACGTCGTTGGAATTAATGCTAACTTGCGACTCGCCCTCGCTTCGCACGGGCTTTTCCCTAGATTTAGCACAGGCAAAGCCGCGGGATCTGCTAATTATGCATATAAACCTTCCTCTTGAATCACTCTATCTATTAAAAAAACCGCATCAAAATCCGTTGCGTAGTTTTAAAGATTTAAGCATACATAGGGATATAGGGACAGAAAAAGCGACTTTGTTTTATACTATATTTTATTTTATACTATATATATGCTTGTTTTTACTTCTACTGCTACTAAAATATATTTATTTCTTAGATTAAGTAAAAAATGTAAGCTACATACAAAAAACATCTTAATATTACTTGATATATGTACATATATCACTAACAATAACTAGTACCGCCGAGTACAAACTCAAACTTTAAGTTAAAAAAAATTAAGCTACTTATAATCGTCCTAATTTATGTCTATAATATTGGCTATTTTTCATCCTGGAAAAATATAGGGTTCCCATGGGGCATAATTTGAATTTCACAAGAGGCGAAGTATTCTAAATGTGAAAGTGAATGTCTGCAACTTTTTCACGCTTAAATCATTGAAATAAACTGGTTAAAATTTGACAAAGATCCTTGACCCTCGCTAAACTATTAAGCGATGCAAACTGGAAGCAAAATCTAGTCCTTACATCTATACATATGAATAAAATTGAAGTGTCTGTTTTTAATTACAAATTAACAGCTTTTCACTAAATGCATATGAAAGTATATACGGTACTAACATCAAAAAATCATTTTTTTTAGTTTTTGTCAGTCTGTTTGTTCCAGCTAATCTCTGAAGCGGCCGATTTGAACAGGACTTTCACTCGCAGATAGCTAATGTTATCAGGAATAACTTTGGCTACATTTATTTTTGAAAGTTTATTTAACTAGCAGAACTTTAATTTAACTAGTCTTCACTGGTGCTTAATTTAGAGACGAACCCAAGCGAAGCGATCGTAAGTAGTTAGTATGAAATAAAATAGGCATTCTCTGAATAATCTAAGCGCTATTAGTGACTCCTGCAATGCAAAGTTACATCCTTCTAACAAATCAAGCAAATCTACTGAACCTTGAAGTTTGAACAAACAGTGAACAATCATCTGTCCGGACCCGAGTAAATGTCGTTTTGCTATGTAAATATATGTAAACTCCGTTGTTACATTAGCTAGTTTTACATCAGACGATATTGAAATAAAGAAAACATTTGTTTGAATTATTATAAGCGTATTGAAGTAGTACTCTTTTCATCCTTTTCCTATTAGTACATACATACATCAATTAAATTAAAGTGTCTGTTTTTTAATTTTCTCTAAATGCATACCGTAAATACATTCGTATTTGTATATATATTATTGTATATATATAGTTACTAGCTGATACCCGCGACTTCGTCCGCGTTGCTTGAAATATTAACAAAGATTTCCGCATGGCGCTACGCCGCTTGCCCCACTACTCCGCGAGAAGGAAACATACATACTGCATCACTGAACACGCAGTACATATACAAATCGTTTTTTCTTGAAACTTTAATAAATTTTTATTAAATGAAGATATCGCAATCTTTTTTTATATAAGGGCCAAGTGTCTAAGAAATAAAACTTAGAAAGTTTCATTTAAATCTATCCAGTACTTTTTCCGTGATGCGCGCACAACTGCAGACCTCTATCATTTTATTTATATAGATTATTAGGTTATATAAAAACAAATGAAATTAATTAAATAAAAAAAAACAATTGACTTTAACCTTTTCTATTTAAACAGTAAAAAAATAATCATTTGGAGTCTGTAGAAGTTACAGTTTGGAAACACAAATTTAACATTCTCACACCCACCCCCGCAATCCCTATTGGAAATAGAATTTCGTAAAATCCTATTTGAGATGATTTCTGCATGACAAATAAAAGATTACTACCAAATTTAAAGTTACAGTTTGGAAATAGAAACTTCACATTTTAACACCCACTACCGCAATCTTTTTCGGCGGTGGATTGTTGTAAAATCCGCTCTTAAATCATTTCTGCATCACATATAGACGACTCTAGCTAAATTTGGAGTCTGTAGGAGCTACGGCTTAAAAAATGAAAATTTTCATTGTTAAACCACCCCCGCAACTCCTGTGGGGTGAGCTACCGTGAAATTCGTTCATAGACTATTTCTACATCTCTTACAGAAGATTCCTACCAAATTTGGAATTTATAGGAGCAATAGTTTAAAAACGGGAATTGTTCATTGTTAACGCCCCCGCAATCCCCTTTGGGGGATGAATTTCTTAAAATCCGTTTTTAGTTGACCTCTACATAACGAAAGTAATATTCCTACCAAGTTTCACATTTCTAAGTCCTATAGTTCCCGAGATTTCGTGATGAGTAACTATAGAAATTGGAATACTTCGATTATCATCGAAATTTTTAACGTTTTAGCAGACTTTTTTAAAATTTTCTTACATATAAACATTCTCCTGACAATTCTGAAGACAACAAAACAAAATTAACCCAATCGGTCCAGCCGTTCTCAAGTGATACTCGATCATAGATACGGCATTTTATTTTTATCAAAAAATGAGAGTGGGTGTGCAGGGGTGCGTGGGAGTTTTGTTTTGTTTTGTTTTGTTTTATTAGGGATAAAAAACAATTGTACAATAGATAAAATAAACAAGTATTATAACTAAACATATCTGTTGTTGTACAACCAGCACAATTATCCTCAGATTACACTAATGTAAATGTATTGCGGTAGTTGCAACACAAAGCATCAAACAAGAAGTAGTTACAGTATTGCAAAAGTTTAAATAATGAAAATAAAAAGTGTTCACAAATTACAGCAAACTAGCCGACCTGAGAACTTCCTACCGCCTTATTTTTTTTTCCTTTCTTAAATATAATAATTACATATATCAAAATAAAATATAGCCTATCTTTAAAGTTGTATCAAACTGCACACGGTGCGCAAATTTGATTAAAATCGGTTAAGTAGTTTAGGAGTTAAACAACGTGACGCGAAACTTATATAATATGTTTATTAAACTTTATCATTGTAGAATGCCAATAATATCTTTCTTAAAAGAAGACAGCGACAAACAGAACATGTCAACCCCTGCGAATTCATCATTATATGATTGCATAAGACGCCGCAGAGGTGCACGTTCACCCGCTTTAGTTTTAATACTTTTAGGCATAAATAAATGAAAATTCAAAGTGCTACACGAACGGCAAGGCCTACTCGGGACTCTAAAGTAAAGTTGATTGCACAAATCGTTGCTATCAATCATATTATTACAAATTTTGTATAGAAAGATCTGGTCAGAGACTATCCTTCTTTTATCTAATGGAAGTACTCGAAACTTAATTAGTAAATTATCGTAAGAAGACTTACTATGAAAAAACTTATAATTAATGACACGCAGAAATTTACGCTGAACCATTTCCACACGATCACTATATTTATTATAAAAAGGATTCCAAATGACTGTTGCATATTCAAGCTGTGATCTAATAAGGGATTTAAACAGAATCAAATATGACGATATGGATCTAAATGAAGCACATGCCCTAATAACAAAACCATAAAGTTGATAGGCTTTGTTGACAATATAATCTACATGGGAATCAAAGTGCAGCTTTGAGTCCATCAATACACCTAGATCCCTTATAAGCGATACTTTTTGTAACGGAACATTACAAAGACTATATTGGTAATTTATAATATTGAACTTTTTAGTAAAAGTAATACTTTTACATTTGGAGATACTCAGTTGTAATTTGTTCTCAATGCAATATTCAGATAGTCTGTCAAGGTCCGCTTGTAATTTAAGACAACTGTTGTGATCATCTATTCTTAAATAAACTTTTAAGTCGTCGGCATATAGTAAATACTTGGCATTATGAAAACAATATCCAATATCATTAATAAATAATATAAATAAAAGTGGGCCAAGTATTGATCCCTGTGGGACGCCAGAGCTGACAATAATCGACTTAGAAGCGAATCCGTTGATGACTACCCGTTGTGTTCTATTTTCAATATAGGAAGCAAACCAGCGCAATAGATTTCCTCTTATCCCATTAAAGGCTATTTTTTTTAAGAGCAGCAAATGATCGACCTTGTCGAATGCCTTGGAAAAATCAGTATAAACAGCATCTATCTGTTGCCGACTATCAATACTTTCAAACAAAAAATTTGTATATATCATAAGATTACTTATTACTGACCTATTTTTTACAAATCCATGTTGATTAGGAATAATTATGTGATGTAAAATGTTGTATATGGAATTATGTATCAATCTTTCAAGTATTTTCGGCAAGGTAGACAACAAGGAGATACCTCTATAGTTAGTTACGTCATTTCTAGAACCATTTTTAAAGACAGGAGTAATGTTAGCATTTTTCCAAATTTGTGGCATTATGCCACTCTGTAAACTTTTGTTAAATAATATATGAACAGGTTTATTAATAGACTGAGCAGTTAATTTAAAAAATAATGGAGGTATACCATCAGGACCGGGACCTTTCGTGATATCTAAGCTCTTAAGAATTTTGGTAACGTCGCCCAATGATATAGATATATTAGATATGATTTCACAGTTTGGGTGAGCAGGGGGCAAATTATGAAAATTAAATTCATTAGAATAGCTTTCTTCAAAAACTGAACCAAAGTAATTTGAAAAGAGATTACAAATCTTATGGGGATCATCTGAGCGTTCATTACCGTACACCATATCATTAGGAATACCTGTTTTACATTTACGACTGTTTACGAATTTCCAGAACTTATTAACATCCTGCCGAAGCCCTTTTTCAACCGATTCAATATAATTATTGTAACATTTCTTCGACAAGTTTTTAAATTTGTAACGATAATCCGAAAATTCCTTATAGTCCAGTTTATTACCAAATTTTTTCCATTTTATCCATGCCCTTTTTTTATTTTTAAAGATGTGTATAAGTGGTATTGAAAACCAAATAGGAAAATTGCTCGATTTCTTGCGTCTTACAGGAATGTGAATTTTAATAATAGCGTATATTTTCTCATAAAAGTTACTAATGGCATCCTCGATTGGTACCTCTGTTAAGAGAGCTTCCCAATCTATTGCATCTATTTCGAGGTTTATAAATTCATATTTACCCTCTACAAAACAAAGTGTATTCGTTGATGACCGTACCATTGGTTTACAATGTAGATTAAAATCAAGGGTAGCGAAAAATGGGGGGTGTTTGCTATCGACAGGGACCAGAGGCATTGGGGCGGGATCGCAATGACAAACTTCATTATTTGTAATAAAAAGATCAAGTGTCCTGCCCTGATCATTCTTGAAATTATTGTATTGATATCCACCAATAGATGACAGAAAATTAACGAACACGTTGTCTTTCGCATCCAAGCAACTTGAAGATGAGAGTAAAAGGTATAATTGATCAGTGGGCTCCCACACCAAATGCGGTAAGTTAAAATCACCGACGATACAAAAAACATCAGTATAATTACTTAATATTTCATCTTGAAAAGTATCAAAGACAGTTTGATATACATGTAATGCCTGTCCGGGAGGAATGTATAATCCACATAAAAGTTGGTGGGTGGATGCGTGGAAGTTTGTAAGTAGATTCTTAGCTGAATGTAAAAGAACATTATCCGTTTAGTAAACTCCGTTGAAATCCATGAAAACAAAAGAATCAAGAGAAAACGCTTGTCTTTTGTTTTTATTAGCGGGATAAATGTTCATAAAAGTAAAACAGCAATAAAAAAATGAAGGAACGTTAGAATTCGAAAAATAAATAGCTATAAACCATCTAGGAAAAATTTCGCATCGAATGGTGGTAGTTTCATGTCGATACGATCAGTGGTTTAGGCGTGATTGAGCCTCAAACGAACACCATTTTCATTATATATATATAGATTCATATTAAATACATTCGTATTTACGGTACAGCTGGACCGATTATGACGGGACTTTCACTCGCAGATAGATAGAATGGTGTAGGGAGTAAGCTACGGCTACGTTTATTTTATTAAAAAATTATAAAAACTGTTCAATATATTTTAACATACGCCCTCGCTGGCCCTAGCGGGCTGAGTTTGCTACTTTTCAATATATTCGTATTATGTACCGTTAAGTACGTTTAATGGTTACTGATTCCCATATAAAATAAACGGCATTTTTATTATCTACCTGTTTTTTAGGTTTTCTCTACTTAAAACACCTCTGACACACTTGCCATTTTTGAGTTTTAGCGAGACTAACGAATAGCAATTAGGTTTTCTACACATAAATATATCTATATAAGATATAGACTAAATAACACTGTATTTGTGCATGCTGTGCCTATAATAATGGAATGGCATTCGTACATGAGTATCTTAAATCGATCTTTATTGTGATGTTAAACTGTAACACTTTTATTTCTTGATTTTGGTTATGATTGGTCTGCGCCTTGACCGTAAGTAAGGTAAATAAAAAGGTACTTAAATACATAAAATATTTATATTATTTTATTACTAAGTCTAAGGCGTTGCCTTTTTGAGTAACATTGTAAAACTTTTTCTATTAATAAAATTTCGAGTAACGCTTTTTTATCATAACCTAAAGATTACACATTAAATCATTTTTCTTCGCCTTCGGCGTAGCACATAATTATTAATTTAAAGTTTCGAGACACATTTTTATGGTGCGGGGAAACCTCAATCATAAGTTCCCAGATGGTATTCAACAAACTGGAGCTTTTACTTTTAAAAAAAATTATAAAATATATATCGCCACAATTTAAGCCACTATAATCTAACAACGGTTTATTTGGAGTACCGCAGGAAAGACTTTACCACGAATATTGGCATATAGAAATAAACCTAAACAACCTATGTTGGTCCTATGGTTCAGTCCTATCAGAGAAGTACCAGGTGCAACACCGATCAAAGATGAAGGGAGGTTTTGTTGGGTATTAGAGGTTGCTATTGGCTTTTAAGCTGGTGAGTCCACCACCTGGTGATAATATAAATACATTTCCCACTGTTAGGAAACGAATATTTCTTAAGGGCTTTTCTTTCTAAACCGCCAAGGTATTATATTTAAATAAAATAAACTATTTTATTGAATTAATGAAAAATTAATGAAGTATTTTTAGGAATGAAATATTATCAGCGTACAGAGTCGAATCTGTATATTTAATATGTTTTTGGAAAATCTATTGAAACGATTAATTAAATATTGATTAATTATTATCTATAATATAAAGAATGGTAGTAGTACAACCTTTTATACTATACATATATAAAAAAGGGGTTATCTGATTCTAGCTAACGCTGTTTATTCGATGGTTGCATATTTAACTAAAAGAAGTCGTCTTGAATATCGTAGTCGTATAGCTATCGTCTAATACAAAGGCACTTCATAAACGAACCTGACTGAACTGTACCTCCGAATTATGTATATTTGACTGACTGTAGGCAAATCTCTCTCGTAGATCTTCCAGCAATCTATATATATGTTAGTTTTTCTGAGTATTCACAAGACGTTGGTTTTCTTATGTACTTAAATAATACTTAGAGCTCTACTTAAAGGAATATTTTGAATCTGTACATAAAAATTAAGTTTCATATCGAAGTGAAAAGCAAAATGGAAACATTTTAATTTAATTATGAAGTGGCTGTTTTTAATTTCAATTTAACAGGTTTTCACTAAATGCATAATATGAAAGTATAAACGGTACTTAGGTACCTACATAAAAAAATCTTTTTTTTGTGTGTCTGTTTGTTTGTTCCGGCTAATCTCTGAAACGACTGGACCAATTTTAACGGGACTTTCACTGACAGATAGCTACCGTTAACCACTTAATTTATTTTAATAGCCACCAAAGTAGACCGGTCATAATACCTATGTTTTTTCTTTATGTTGCGCAATTGGTGACTTAGAAAAAAAAGTGCTTGATCAACTGTAACTTTTTATTTGCTTAGCTTTAAAACGACTTATTAGATAAAAAGATCGTATTTTTATCACATCGGCTAAAATAGTACTCCTTCTGGCTATCAGACCTGTCCGAATCTTCGCAGAGAACTAAAATACAGTGGCACAATCTGTAAGACAGCAGGTGTTAGAATAAATTCAACATTCTAACTTTAATTTTATTACTTTACACGTAGAATTTAAAGTTAATGCAAGAATCGTAACAAATAAAATAGGTATTTGAGCGTATTTACTTTAATGCCTATAAACAATAATAATTTCATAAGCTACTCAATGTTGAAATTTTTTATTATATAATGCATAACAGTTCAGTTTGTAGTGACCATACTTGCTGCGCTTGCGGTCGCGGGTTCGACTCCGACTGGGGGCATGCATTTGTTGAGCACGAATATTTGTACTCCAGTTATGAATGTTTATATGAATATTTTTTATGTATTTAAGGTTATATATTATGTGTAGTGTATTAACAATCTCGTATCCGTAACACAAGTAATAATGTCCCAACAAAAAAACTGAATCAGTCAACATTTGCATTCAAAGCAATTTGAGTTATATAAAAAATACTTATTTAAATTGTTGAGTAAATAAGGCCTATTCTAACAACATTATCAAATAATACGCCCTAAATTATTTTTGATGGCGTCTTTATTGATTACATTTATTATTCAAAGATAACGAAGGTCTCCACCGATTCCACTTCATGCCATCATTAACGTTGAGATCGATAGAATGTGTCTACATCACATATTTATTAAATACATATGCTTATTATACTAAGTAGTTAGTAGCTATTTATACAAATGCCCTCGTATAAAATCGATAAATCGATTTTTACGTGGAAATAGCCTACTTAATAATAATAATGTTCTCCGACCGACTCCGGCCATGGCGGCCAAACTCATTGAGACTAGCCAACTGCGCAGGATTAGGATATATATAGTGCACAAGTGTACGCGCAGACACAAGTGAACTCTCTACTCCTATCACTCTCATACTCCGGTGGGACAACTGTTCGACACGACCAGTGAGAGTTATGGTGGAAAACCGACAGCTTTACGTGCTCTCCGAGGCACGGAGGTGACTCATCGCCAACTCCTACCTCCGGGCGAATTAGGCTTGCTAAACAGAAAGACTCAATAACTAAACTTGGACTGAACCGAGAATCGAACCAAGGACCTCTCGATGTATGGCCGTACATGCCAGCCACTACGCCACAGAGGCAGTTGACAATAGCCTACATATATTTATATCAATACATCTATAATATATAATTAATGGATTGGATTGGAGTGTCTGTTTTTAATTTTTAATTGACAGATTTTAGAGCTAGGGACGAAACTTGGCGAAGCGAGGGTGAGTCGCTAGTTAAATATATAATTCAGAATAGTGGTTGTGTAAAAAACCTTAAGAATAAATAGAAAAAACCAAAGCTTTTACTATTTAAAATAAACCAAATATAATTGTTGGGAGCCAAAATTATTTTATGTATAAAAAAATTGTGTACTGTTTGTAATGTCAATACACCAGCTATTTATCTAATGAATATGAAAGTATAATATATACTATATACAGCACTTATAAGACAAAAAATATACAATTTTTAAATATGTATGATTATTTGTTAGAGTACTTCAAAACGGCTGAAGCGATTTTCATGAGACATCTCTGGCAAATATCTTATAATACAAGGATTAAGTTAGCTTTAGTTATTTCTATTCATAAAATTAAATTTTATTAAAAATAAATGAATTCTGAGATGCCGCAAAAGTCACGTGAAATAGTGAAAAAAACCACTATTTCAGGACGCATCCGAACCAAACGAGGATAGGTCACTAGTTAAATGTGTATGAAGGCCTTCAACACGTAGCCCACCATGCTGGCCAAGTGCGGGTTGGCAACTGCACAGGTCTTTCGAAGACTTCCTAGGTTCTCTTAGACATGTAGGTTTCCTCACGATGTTTTTCTTCACCGTAAAACAAGTGGTAATAATATTCGAAATGATTCGCACTTAAAAATATCAGAATTGCGAGACTCGAATTTGAACCTACGTCACTCGGTTATCCAAGCGAGTGCGTTACCACTGGGCTATCACTGCTACTAGTTATATAATAAAAAGCAATTTTCTAAACATACACCATAATATTATCCTGATAATGAATTTACGTGCATTCGACAATGACGCTTGTGGTTTGTGGTTCCTGCCATTGTTTAAAATAGCTTATAAAAACCTTTCAGGAACAATGACTGTTATTAATACTATGGCTATTAGTAAAATTACTAAAATAATATTAAATACTAGCTACTTATCCTCGCTTCGCTCGAATTTGTCCCTTGGTTTAGCGCGAGCGAAGCTGCGGATTCCTCCTCCTTTTTTAAAGTTGGTTTAAAAGTAGCCTAAGTTACGCCTTGTAACTTTAGCTATCTGCGGGTGAGAGTTCCGTCAAAATCGATCCAGCCGTTTCAGAGATTAACCGAAACAAACAGATAGACAAACAGACAAACATTTTAATAATTGTTTTTTTGTTGTTATTTGTTATACCTATGAATTTAGTGAAAAGCTGCTAATTTGAAATTATTTTTTTTTTGTTTAACCAAAAATGCCTAAAGAATTGGCTGAGTAAGTCCGTCTAACTTTATAATATAATATATAAACCATTCTCATCGCAATGTTTCTACTTAAAATACAATTGAATTTCACATTAAGGAGTATCAAAATTTTATCAGATCCAACACGAAAAATAAGCATTAGACCGATTAATCACAACATATTGTCTCTTTTAATTTGATTTAGGAGTTGTTTGTAAAACTAAGCTCACAGTAAAAAATCATACAGCTTGTTGTGACACTTATGTAAGCAGAAAATATACAATACAAATTGTATTCCTTTTTTTTATTTAAAGTTCGAGTATCATCTTAAAATTTTCTCTAACGCGGAGGCAAACACCTTAATTGAATTTAAACGTTTTAAACGCTTTACGTAATTAGACCTTTTTCAAGCATGTCTCAACTGAATTAATAAAAATGTATAGATAAATGACTTGACGACGCGTTTGGCTCAATTCGCGGTGACTCTTCTTACTGTGTCAGCGGGTTCGAGTCCCGCTGCGGGCATAAACACCGACGTTTGTTCTCCAGAATATGTATGTATTTAAAGTTATATATGTGTGGTATATCAACTATCTGGTATCCGTAACACAAGCTTCGTAGCTTACCACGGAACTAGATGGCGCTGTGTATAATAATGTACCAACATATTTATTTAAACACGTACATATGTAAAGCATACTTTCCATCAACCTCAATTCTTTGTTCACATTTTATATCCATACTCCTACATCCGTCCGACAGTGATACTGTGGAATGCATTAAGTTAATTAATCTGATAGGCCTAGCTTTCACTCGGCTTTTGGATCACGTCAACTTACCAATAGGGATTTCTGCCTGTCCATTAAAATTTTATATAACTTGCTTTTCATTCATGCGTGTTACGAAATGTATTTTTTTTATGGTAAATAGTGGGCAAACGGGCAGGATGCTCACCTGATAGGAAGTGATCACCTCCGCCCGTGGACATCTGCAAGCCTGGCTTGCAGATGCGTTCCCGACCTTTCAGGAAAGGGAGGGAGAAGGAGGAGGGAGGGAGAAGGCCTCCCGGACTCTCACTTATTGGACGAAACGCGACAGCATAGCTGCCACTTCACGCCGGTCTTCTGTGAGAGAGTGGTACTATACGGGGCATGCCGGCCCATTCGGCTGCTACCCGAAGGTAACAAGCATGGCACTACCACTTTAATGAAGTGTTATATTTATATGTGAGTTAGGTATAACATACGACTCACCCTCGCTATTCCCGGGTTCGTCCCTAGATACGTTATCATGGTTAGTATAGAATTCTCAGAGATTTAATATTTTCCTGCACTAAAAATTATGATTACCGAAGTACAAATTCAAACCAAAATGCAAAGATATAAAGTTATGTTTAAAACAAAACAGACTTGCGACAAATGACAACGTTTTTCAACGATAGTAATTAGAGAACAAACACTTTTAAAATTGTTCATCACTTCAGTAACGTATTTTTTTATATACATCGAGTACCTTTTACCTTTTTATATACAACTCGAAATGGAAGCAAAAAATCCTGAAATAAATATCCCAAACAAAGTTTTATTTCAGCATTATAGTTTCATAAATGAGTAACTCTTAGAAACAACATGTTTCACAAACAAAAGTTTACCGAAAAAAATAGCAAGTATATAAAATATTGACCATAAAAGTGCCTGCCAATGTTATGCAAAATACGAGGGCTATTTTGGAGAGCTTTTGATATGTTAACCTCTCATAGCTTAAAGCTGTAAATTTTGAAAATGAACTATTTCTTCTTTTTTTTTTAAGTAGGTTGAGATATTATTACACAGAGTACCGTCTAGTTCTAGGATAAATTTTGTAAGGCTTGTGTTACGGATATCAATTAGTTGATAAACTACACGTATTTAACTTTAAATATATACATATTATAAATATTTCATATTTTTCTTTAAATAACTATAAACACTATATCACGTAATCTCTCGGTCTCCATATAACCAAGTCAGTAAGTACCGCGTGGGCTTATTAATATGTAATCTAATCCAAAGCCACCAAAATATCACGTTTTTTTCGCTTTCAGCAGATAGTTTATAATGTATAAAAGGAATGTATGATCATTTGTTTTATTAATAATACTAAGTTGATTCATGTAACTGAAAAAAAAGCTCACGGACATTGGCTGGTTATTACTATTATAATAAACGATTTATACTATATCAAATAACTTACCTTTGTAAGTTTATAAGCAAGAACTGTCTTATAAAGTTACGTTAGCTTTTATTTCGTTCATATCGCAAAATCTGTTTTCAGCGAACATATCCTAAGTAAAATAAGCTTTTCCAGCTTCATAGGTCAAGTAGTTTTGGAATTGTTAGTGCGCGAATAACATATGAATTAAAAATTATTTTTATAGAACATTTTTTTATTATTACATTATCACCAGGAAATAGATGTATTTTACTTATTCATAACTTTGATAAGTGTTGGTCTTCACTGAAACTCGAATTCTTGTTGCCAAGAGGAAACACCGTAGTACCAAAGTTCAAGAACTTTTTAACAAAAGATATTATCCATATTATGCAATGACAATAAAGGCAAAGTTTTTATTTTTATATAAGCTAAGGAAATATTTTGTTTGTAATACGGACTAATACTATTACATACTAAGCATCCTGTCTTAATTTTTTGTGCTTTACAGCCTATATATTGAGCTCACCCTCATATTTTTATCTTTTTTTTTTTTTTTTTATTCATTCTGAATAAGTGCTTGACTACGTTCCACCTGATGGTAAGTGGTAACGTAGTCGTAGATGGTAAGTCGCACTAATTCAGTAGCCACCTATTCACTCTTGCCTTGAAGACACCCATATTGTAATCGGACGGAAACACTGATGCAGGCAGGTTGTTCCAATCCTTAGCCGTACGTATAATAAATGACGAAGCGAAACGCTTCGTCCGGACAGGTGTGATGTCCACGACATAAGGATGGAGACCAGCCGTTCGTCGCGTCGTCCGATGATGAAAGGGGGATGGGGGAATTAAATCATGTAATTCCTGCGCACACTCTCCGAAATGCAACCTATAGAATACACAGAGGAGAATAATAAGCCTCAGCGCACGCCTCTCAATCGAGTCCAAGGCTGAAAGATGGCATTTCGCAGCACCAGCCCATATGTGACTACAGTATTCCACGCACGACCGGACTTGAGCTTTATATAGATTAAGAAGCTGTCCCGGCGTGAAATACTGTCGGACCTTTGCGAGGATGCCGACCTTCCTCGCTGCTACCTTAGCCTTAGACTCGATGAACCGCCCGTAGTTCATGTTGGGGCTAATTTCCATTCCTAACAACTGCAGACGGTCAGTGTATTCCAGAGGCACATTTCGGAAAGTAGGAGTCAAGATGAAAGGACTCCTTTTTGTGGTGAAGAGGCACGCTTGTGTTTTGGTGGTGTTGAAACTCACAAGATTGGCATCGCCCCAATTGGAGACAGTCCTGAGTGTGAGATTCAACCGCTCTACCATGGCCTCTCTTTCGGACTGAATTTGGTCTCTACTGGCCCGAGCATTCGGCAGGTATCTCTCTACAACAGTGCTGTCGTCTGCGTACCCATAGATACCGGGTACAAGCAGATCGTTAATATGCAGCAGGAACAAGGTTGCAGAGAGAACAGACCCCTGAGGAACTCCTGAGTTGGTCATTAACGGGTGAGATGAATAACCCTCAACCACAACTCTGAGTGATCGGTCACTCAGGAAATCTTTAATCCAGCCGATCAGGCCAGGAGATATACCATAGGCTGAAAGCTTGCTTATAAGGCTCGCGTGCCAAACCCTGTCAAATGCCTTTGAGACGTCGAGGGAGACAGCGATCGCCTCCCCACTTCGCTCAAGAGCTTCTCCAATAGTGTGGTTGGCATACACTAGAAGGTCCCCAGTCGACCGATTCTGGCGAAACCCATATTGTCGATCACTGAGGAGATCGTTTTGTTCTAGGTATGCCAGTAGACGATTGTTCAATACACGCTCCATAATCTTGCAGAGTATGGAGGTGATCGAGATCGGACGATAATTGGCAGGGTCAGCACGGCTACC
This sequence comes from Boloria selene, assembly GCA_905231865.2. Classification (NCBI taxonomy): domain Eukaryota; kingdom Metazoa; phylum Arthropoda; class Insecta; order Lepidoptera; family Nymphalidae; genus Boloria; species Boloria selene. The sequence goes on from HG993156.1 coordinate 4,298,650, forward strand.
TTTTTTGGGCACTGGTTGCACGTTGGCAAGCTTCCAGGATTTAGGCACTATTCCAGTCTTAAGAGAAAGGCGGTACAGACGTGTCAGTATCGGAGACAACTCGGGAGCACATGTTTTAAGTACTATCGCTGGTATACCATCAGGACCACAAGCTTTATTCACATCTAGACGACACAATACTCTCTTTACCTCCTTATTAGTGATGGGAATTGCAGGCATTGAAATCCCGCAGTGAGGTAGATGTGGTGGAGTAGCATTGCCAGAGTCTAGACATGAATTTTGGGCAAAAAGAGAGGCAAGCAGATTCGCCTTCTCCATTGCCGTATGAGCGAGGGATCCGTCAGGTTTTATCAGCGGTGGGAGTGAGGGCCGACAGAAGTTCGACTCGACCGCTTTGGCAAGGGACCAAAAAGCTCTGCTGCCAGATAGTTGAGCAGAGAGCTTTGCGCCAATATGTGAAATTCGGTCAAGACGAGCCTTCTTTAATGTCTTTTTGTAGGACTTGGCGGCTAAGTTAAAGGCTCTCTTCTTGGATCTTACATCCGGAGCTTTGCGGTCTCGAGCATCAGCCCAGGTAAGGTAAGCCGAATGCTTACGCTTTTCAGCAAAGATGCATTCGGTATTAAACCATGGGCGAGCTTTGCCACCAACAGGTACATCGGAGAATGGGATGAAATATTCCATCGCTTGATGCACCATATCAGTTATAGCATTCGCACAGCTCGACGGATCGGAAGAAGAGAAGCAGACCTGCCGCCAAGGAAAGGATGCAAAAAAGTGTCGCATCTCATCCCAATCTGCTGACTTGTATTGCCATACTCGTCTAACACCAATAGAGTTGTTTTCAGGTGGAGAGTAAGACGATACAGTTTTTACCAGACAGTGGTCAGAGCTACCCAATGGGGATGAAACCTGGATGTTATACCTGTCCGGATCAGTTGTCAGCAGAAGGTCCAGACAATTAGCTGTGTGGCCATCCACATCGGGTACCCTCGTCGCTTGGTCAACCAACTGGGAGAGTCCAAGTGACACCGCAAACTTCCACGCTTCTCTCCCAGCATGGTCCGTCTTCTGGTATGGGAACAGCCAATCTTCATGGTGGGCGTTAAAGTCCCCCAGAAAGACAAGCTGCGCGGTGGGGTACCGTTGGATAGCCACATCAGCGGCCTCTCTGAGATGTTCAAATAATCGAGTTGTCTCCTGGTCACCTGTGTGCGATCGGTAGATACAGGAATACAGGATCTTTTCGATTCCTGTATCTACGATAACCCAAATCGTAGAAAATGTGGGGTCTTCAAGGTGGCGGAGACGTTGGAAACAGAGGTCATTTCGCACGTACAAACAGACTCCGGCCCGCGAGCTGAAATTATGCTCCAAAGAGTAGCCGGGATAGTCCAGGTACGCAGCGCTTAATGGACATTGAATCTGCGTCTCCGTCAAAAAGAGCATGTGGGGCTGCGCAGTCTCGAGATGGAAGTGGACCGATGAGAGGTTTGTGTGCAATCCTCGGATATTTGTGAGGTGCACATTAAGTGAGGGGGAGTGCAGCCGCTTAAAAACATTACTCTTTTTCTTTTTAACCATAAAAATTTGTAATAGAAGAGTGAATAGGATGGAGAATTGCAGTTGAACGAGGTGTTGCACGAGCCAGGCAGTGATATTGGTGTTGTCATGTCGTTGAGGGCTTAGTCTGGAGACTGCGGGGACGCCCGAACCCCCCCAAGGATCGCCATCGGGCCCCCTCCTCTGGTCGCCAACCAGCACGATGGAGCCACCCTGGGATTTTACACAGATGGCGGGGCAGCCTTTCATGGGTGGCTAGCCCACTAGTTGGGCCCCCAACTGTCTGCGGTCGGCCAGCGGCAAGCCGTGCTTCGGATCCCGCTACCCTCCGCGACTAAGCTCTCGACACAACAAACAACAATCCACCACCAACACGGCTACTGTGCAACACAACTGTTCAGACCCATTCCCCATACGGCTTCATCAGCCACTACATGCCGGAACGCGTTGTTGGACGCTTGGCGGCACGACTTCTGCTGACGGGTGGTAACCGTGCCGTCGGCCGATGTTGAGGCCTACCACCGCGACTACCAAGGTGTTCGGTAGTTAATCCCTTAGTCGCCTTTTACGACACCCACAGGAAGATATGGGGTGGCCATATTCTAATTGCCGTAGCCACACACGAAGCGACTCGTTGAATGCAGCACATAAAACATCTATGCGAAAAGCCAAGCTAGTAAATTTTAAAATAATTTTGATTGAAGGATCGTAAGGAAGTATGGAAGATATTTAGTGCTTCTATCGAATGGCGGCCAATCTCTTTGAAACGCAAGTGCATTTTATTAATTCCACTTTCAAAGTTTACTGTCTACTGCGATAATATTTTGGCACAACCAGTGTGCTGCATCCTCATACTACGTTCTAAGTAGGAGCAACACTTCACGTATACTGTACAGGACATGATGAGGGTGTTGTGACACGCCAGATTCCTTTGAGCTAAGGATTGCTCAAGAGTGACCATTGATGCAAAAAAGTGTTTGTTTTTAATTTCAAATTACCAGCTTTTCACCAAATGAATATGAAAGTGTATATATATACGGTACTTATATGAAAAAATATTTTTTTTGGTTTTCGGACCAACAATTTTTGTCGGTCTGTTTGTCTTATAAGGAGTAACTTTTAGTTCAAAAGTTTTATTTATTTTAGTTACGGGATGGATTTACCTACTTAAAATTTGGCAGAAGCAGTTTTTAGTTTCCTTAATAACTAATATTGGACCCATGCTTTAACTGAGCAATTAATTAAATGCGAATAGAATGGGTATATGAAAATCGACATAGTGTGAGGGGGACAGATAAATTTTATCATTTACACATCATATGGCTTTATACATTGCGGTTAACTTTGAAGTCTTTAAAATTGCCCACCCACTTTAGTAATTTAGGAATTACAAAGAGATGATTATATATTTAAGGGTAAATTTTATTATGTACTAACAGACCTGGCAATCGTTTTTCTGTCATATGAGTTATATTTAAATTCTATTTAACCTTACGATCGGTTCTCAACCTACCAAGTACAAAAAATCATTTAAATTGGTTGTACTGTTTCGGAGGAGTGCGACCTCAAATGATATTCGTAGGTAAAGAGGCTTTTGTTATGGATGCCAGGAAGCTAAACTTAAACGATAAATTTTAAAAGCACTACGAGAGAAACTCATGAAAAGTAGAATATAATAGAAAAATATATACATATCATACTTTGTATTGTTTATACAAAATCGGTTATCACATCTCAGTACTTTTACATCTTTCATATAAATAGTCACAAAAGATATGGAAACATAAGCTTTTGATCTCAGATGCTTAATCCAAAACAAGAGCGCGCAATGTTGTATCTTAAATAATTAGAATTTATAATGAATGTGTTTTAGTACCAACACTAAAATATAATGTATGTGAAATTGCTCTAGGATATTTCCCTTGTGGTACAAAAATGGAAAGAAATATTTAGGCATGAATAATGTCGAGATAGTAATTAATAAAAAAGATTGTAATATATGATATGATATAGCGTAGGATGTATAGATTACCTAATTCAACATATTGAAATTGTCTTTTTAGCTATATTAATTTGTACAGATAAATAAATATGAAGTGTATGTTTGTAATGTCAAAATGACAACTACACGCATAATATGAAAGTATAGCGAATACCCATAGAGAAAAGTAATATTATACTCGTATACCGCATGTATATATGTAAGAAAAACACAATTTATATTTTGTCTGTCTGTTTGTACCGGCTAATCTGTGAAACGGCTGGACAGATTTTAACGTAACTTTTAGTGGCAGATAGCTGATGTTAAAAGGAGTTACATAGGCTGATTATATTTTAGAAAGAGAATTATGGTTCCGATTAAAAACATGAAAACGATGCTCTGGAAATAGACTTGTCCTTAATTACCAGTCTAGACGAGAGCGCGACTATCATTTACAAGTTAAGATCAGGCACAGAGTTTATAGGAACAAATGGTTATAAAAAGGTTCAGTCAATAACAATTAAACGTTTCGATAGATACTATTTCTTTCCCAATATTCGTAAAAAATATGTTACAAAGACTTTATTTCAAATAAGAAAAAATTGAGAGATATCCATTTATCAGAATTCGCTTAAGATAAATTGCAATATATTAATAAAATAAATACTCTTACAAATATATATTATATCATTTATATGAAACCTTTTTAAAATGAAACTTATTTAAAGCAATGGCTAGCAATAAAAAAAGTTATTTCAAAAATATCTAATTTAAAAGAATGTATCAAAAAATTGCATTTGTTTTAAGGCCATCTGTCTAGTAGGTCGAGTGTACGGTCGGTGTCTACTATTTGTGTCTGTATTTAAGTTAAAATAATAATTAAAAACCAGTAAGATGAGAGAAATCGTACATATACAAGCGGGGCAATGCGGTAATCAAATTGGCGCAAAGGTAAGGGATTTTTATAACGCGTTGTTTTAAATATAGTTTCCAAACAAATCTCATATAGATACTTATTAAATGAAAAATAAAACGAAAAAAAAGCTAATGCTGTTATAATCTTTTTTAATAAGAAAATAAGAACAAGTTGAATTTTAAACTGTGTCTTTATAACGCTTCAACATTTGAAAAACTAAGCAATGCGTTATGTAATTCGTGTTAAAAACATTAACAACTTGGCAAAAAATCCAATTCGCTAAAACCACTAATTCTTGTATAACCATGCAGTAACATAAATCATGTATTTCAGTTCTGGGAGGTTATATCGGACGAGCATGGCATTGATCCAACTGGCACATACCACGGCGACTCCGACCTTCAGCTAGAGCGGATAAACGTATACTACAACGAGGCTACAGGCGGCAAATATGTGCCGAGGGCGGTTTTAGTCGACCTCGAGCCTGGTACAATGGACTCGGTTCGGTCTGGACCGTTTGGGCAAATCTTTCGCCCCGATAATTTCGTCTTTGGACAATCTGGTGCAGGTAACAATTGGGCAAAGGGACATTATACAGAGGGTGCAGAGTTGGTTGACTCTGTTCTTGATGTAGTCAGGAAAGAAGCTGAAGGTTGTGACTGCTTACAAGGCTTCCAGTTAACACACTCCCTCGGTGGTGGCACTGGCGCGGGTTTGGGAACTCTCTTAATCTCAAAAATAAGAGAAGAATATCCTGATCGTATTATGAATACATTTAGCGTTGTCCCTTCCCCTAAGGTATCCGATACTGTTGTAGAACCATATAATGCTACGTTATCTGTTCACCAGCTAGTAGAAAATACAGATGAATCTTACTGCATAGACAATGAAGCTCTCTATGACATTTGTTTCCGTACGCTCAAGCTCACAACACCGACCTATGGCGACTTGAACCATCTCGTATCTGCTACAATGTCTGGTGTCACCACTTGCCTTAGATTCCCTGGTCAATTAAATGCAGATTTGAGAAAGTTAGCAGTGAACATGGTACCTTTCCCTCGGCTACATTTCTTCATTCCTGGATTTGCTCCTCTAACATCCCGGGGCAGTCAGCAATATAGAGCTTTAACAGTCCCCGAACTTACTCAACAAATGTTTGACGCTAAGAACATGATGGCTGCCTGTGACCCGCGCCATGGTCGCTACTTAACTGTAGCTGCAGTGTTTAGAGGCCGCATGTCTATGAAGGAAGTTGATGAACAGATGATGAATATCCAGAACAAGAATTCTTCATATTTTGTTGAATGGATTCCTAACAACGTTAAGACAGCTGTTTGCGACATTCCACCCCGTGGTTTAAAAATGTCTGCTACTTTTATTGGAAATTCTACTGCAATACAAGAGCTGTTCAAACGCATTTCTGAACAATTTACAGCTATGTTTAGACGCAAAGCATTCTTGCACTGGTACACTGGAGAAGGTATGGATGAAATGGAATTTACTGAAGCTGAAAGTAACATGAATGACTTGGTGTCAGAATACCAGCAGTACCAAGACGCTACTGCTGAGGAAGAAGGTGAATTTGATGAAGAAGAGGAAGGTGGTGACGAAGGAGACTAAACTATTGAGATTTGTTAAGACTTCCATTATTACAAATTATATTTTAAATTTTGTTTATTACAATATTTTTATGAATAATGTTGTTTCATTTTCTCTAAGCAATAATTTGGTATGTAAATTTATTTAAAATTTTATAAAAGTCCAAGGGTTGAGTTATAAAACTTTGCTGACATTGATAATTTCATAAGTCCTGTCCTTTGACCAGCTAAGGAAAAAATTAATAGGATGTAGGACAATTCCGTTGGGTATTGTTTAGAAAAGTCATCTTTGACAATATTCCCTATACAGACAACAATTTTACTGCCATTTTCTAACGATAACATACATCTTATATTCAATAAATAAACTCAATAAATGTGAAAAATTTGTTTGCTTTTAGTGTTTTCTGTGATAACAATGGGCCGTCAAACATCCTCACACGATATTATGATGTAAGAGTAGATTTAGAGAATGTAATCAGTCATCACAATTGACGACACCTTGCTATGCCGGCAATCGCGGGTTCGAGTCCCGCTGGAGGCATACGTTTGTGTCATGAGCACGCTTGTTTGTACTCGTGGATATTAATGTTATTAATAATAATAATAAACATACTAACATACATATTATATGTAGTATATCATTTATCGGGTATCCGTATGGATCCGTATGGTACGAGGGTATCCTCGTAGTATCCCATGGCAGTGATGTATGTCCCAACATATTTATTATTTCGATACTAAATACGTACCTATGCAGATAAAAATGTTACAATCTGCACATTATCTATTAAAAAAATTTTAAAACCTTTTTGAAATAAGAGCCGACTTTTTTGAAATTATCCGTCTGTCTGAAGAACCAATCACATGAAAACCACTGGATAGATTTTGATAAAATTTTGTATGACTATAGCTGCTTTGCCGGAAAATACCTCATCTTTCTGAAAGCTTTACTAACCGTTAAAACGTACATAGAGGCGAAACCAAGCCGAACGAGGGTGAGTCGCTTGTATAATAAAAAAGTCTGTGAAGGAAAACGTCTTAAGAAAACCTCATCGTTGCGTGTGGTATGTCTGAGAAAACCTAGGAAGTTTTCGAAAAGGATGTGACTTTCACCAAATTTGTACTTAGCCATCTGGTTGATCACGGCTTCATCCCCACTCAAATTAAATGCTCTTTGCCTAAAAACATTCTGAAAGGGTTAATAGAATATTTATTGTAATAAATACTACTTCAAAGGGTTACTTTATCAACTCTTTAATCATGCATGACTTAAAATGACTACAACTACTACAGATACTGAGAAAGTTTTTACAACTACCACCAAAAAATCAATATCTAAAACTATATTCAACACTACTAAAAGCAAATTAATGTAGCATACATATACCTGTACCTGAATAAGTATAATTTAGGCCGTTGAAAATATCTTCGCTTTCAAAATAGCCGAGATTCGTATCGATCGTCAAATGAATGCACGGTTCGGCTTTTGAATATTCTACGAGGAAAGGCGTGCTCACACTGTCAGTCGAGACTGTCTTATAGTAATTTTACGATCGAATCAAATAACATATTTAGCGTTACTAGTAAAAGCCTTGAGAAATCGATTTGTTAAAATTAATATATCCAATATTTACCCAGTAAGTATTTATAACTTAGACATGATGTACTTATTTGAGCGAATCACCCTCGCTTCGCTAATTCGATATTTTCCCACACTAAAAAGTATCCTCAGTAAAATATGTTGACCCGGATAACCAACTATCATCATACCTTCAAAATGGGTTGGTTTTCTCGACAGACAGATTCGACTTAGTTTGAATATTATTATATGTAGTATAGATTAATATTTATTTAGCAAATTGTAAATTAATTACAATGTAGAAATATATTAATTAATCATAACAAATAGGTTAAAATTAGCTTGTATGCTCTCTTTATACGGTTCGACTATTTCAGGACGTTATCCTGCCACCCACATGAGAACTCGTGTTAACTTCTTTAACTTCACGCTGTGCTTTGTGAAGGGATTAGAACCCACATAGTGTTATTAATAGACGTTTTTTCTTGAAATCTGTGGCTTCTGAAATTAAATATTAGGTACTAGTGCTGGAAATCGGATTATTATCATTATTCAAAATTTGACGACAGCTTATGAATAATGAATATATATTTTATCTGTTTATATTTAGCCTTCCAAAATTTTTTAATGATTTTTATAAACACTTCTAAAGAAAAATATATAAAATAAATCAGTTTGAGAAACTGCGATGAAAAGGTACTAAAGTGGTTACCTATTTTGTGTTCAAAAACTTTGTATACATACTTTTTTACCATACTTTTATCACTTTTTTCATTTACCCGCCAAAATCATCTCAACATTTTATTAGTTTTACAGCGGCATTTTCATCTATCCTATCGTAAACGACTAAACGGAGTCCGCCATATTCTAAGAATTTCTATGAAGAACGGATTTCCGTGTTTATTTCGTTTTGAAATGTCTTTTTCTTCATAATTAACTTTGACCCATTTTTAAGACATTACGCGCAAACTTTCAGAGACATTTTTACGCATTTTTACAAAACAATTACCTGGCTTAATATATTATATTTTATTATGCTCAATTTAGAAGTTATTTATTTATTTTCATTTTATTCATAATATTATACAAAACTCAAGACCTTCTATCTGTTAATATGCGCTCTCTACATTCAATTCAGATAAGCAGCTTCAACTTTCCCATTGAAGAATATCAACAGTTTCAAAGATAGACCATTAGTGAATATCTTATTTATCATACTATAAAAAAGGCAAAATCTAATAATTTTATTACAACACTCAACAAAAAGAATATTATCCAAACGATGCCAGATTTGATCTTTATTGTTTACTGGAGTAACTTCTTTTCAAGAACTAATCCAAACTTAGCGTTGTTATAAACAAAATTCGTTAAAAAAATATTTTCCATGGTCTAGATATATTAACCTAGATACCACAATTGAATATTTCCTTTCTGCTATATATTTTTACTAAGCGCAAGTTTTGATTGTAGTATTATATTGAAATTTTCTGAAGTCTGCTAACCCTTATTAATTTTTATGTTACCGTTATATTATGTCCTAATCATTAATATAGAACTTGTATGTTTCTTAATCATTTTAAGTTTTTTTAAATTGCTTGATGAAACTATGTATGCATAAGCCGTGGTAGCTCAGTTGAATCGTGCTCACAAATCCGAGTCTCGCACCTCTGATATTTTCATGTGCGAATCATTTCTAAAATGAATTACCATTTATCTTACCTGCAATTAAAATACGAGGTTTAGAATTTTGAAGTCTGCCAACCCCCACTTGGCCAGCGTTGTGGACTATAAACTGACTCCCCTCGTATTGAATTCGGCCCGTGCCCAGCAGTGGGAAGTTAAAAATGTTATATAATGTACGGTGTACATTTGTAGTCATTAAATTAGTACTACGTCATGGGTTTTCATCATGCCTACTCGTACATTCTCTACGTGCTACGTTTGATTACGACTACGTTACGTTAACGTTTATAATGTGGGTAAGGATGATTGGACTAATAAATCTATACATATAATAAAATTCTAACTGAGTCAAATCAGTACATTAAATATTTTTTGGAAAATCTAATTGAAATAGACATTATTATCGATATAAAGGCCAAATCTATTGTTTTCAGAATTTTTGTCTGTCTGTCTGTCCGTGACCGCTTCATTAAAAAACCCCTGGAAGGATTTGGATACCCGGGTCAATACATAGGATACTTTTTAATAATATTAATAATGAAAATATCTCATTTCTGAGAAACATTAATTAACAGTTACAAACAGGCTATTAAACATCACACAGTATGTGAAATCTATTTTGCTTCCGGCCTTTAGAACGCGGGCGGAGCCGCGGGAAATGGTAGTAGCATTTAATGCCAACCTTGAAATATTTTTTCCACATCATCGAAATAGCGTGATAGAATTTACTTCCTTATTACTTTTTTAACACTATTCGTAGGTTTCAAGGAAAATGTGAGTATATCACGAAATACTTTAAGGGCTTCATTAGTTAAATTACATATCGTATATTTCTTCAAGTTTAACCTTTTATATCGATAAGCATGCCTATAAACATTATAAGTGCGATTACAGTGTACCTAAATTTGGTATTGGAGCAAAGGCCAATGTCACATTATTTATTTATTTTGTCGGGACATTATTACACACAGCGCCATCTAGTTCCGTGGTAAGCTACGAAAGAAGCTTGTGTTACGGATACTAGATAGTATGTATATTACATATAATAAGTTGAAATACATACATATTATAAATGACCCATGACTGGAGGGCAAACATCCGAGTTTGACTAATGAATGCTCCCGCGGGGTTCGAACCTGCAACCGCTGGCGCCAGAAAGTAGGGTCACTACAATCTGCGCCAAACGTGTCGTCATACGTTTTAACCAGACATAAAGATGTTATTTATATATTTTTTTCATACGTGTGAAATGCATAGAGGTAAATAAGTGTAAATATAAAGACACTTTTTATAAATAAATATAATAAGGGATGAAACCGAGCAATGCAGGAGTAAGTCGCTAGTAAGTAGTAAATAACAATGCATTACCAATATAAAGAAATACAATTATATACTAAAACTACTTATAATTTATCATGTAAATTATTATCACTAAAAATATTGTAATTTCTTTTGGTAATCCAAATAAATAAATAAGTACTCTCAAGTAAATGATCTAAGAAACTGGAACCGACAGACATACATTTGATATTTTTAGATTGGATGTCACTCGGAGTATATTTTAATAAAATACATTAAAAATATTACACAAATATTTGTGAAAAAAATCATTTTAACCTAGGTTAGTAAAATAAAGTTTCCCTGTGGTACCGGTACCATTTTTAAGTTTATGTACATAGTATATTGATACAGTTATATTATGTACTCTTGTAAACATGGAAAAAATACTTCTAATAACTATAAAACAAACATACTGCTTCCATGTGTAGAAGTCATCGATTTTATATAAATGTCAAGGACAAATTGACTAAGTGTAAATCGAATTCGAACTTCTAGGATTAGACAAACGTCACTAAATATATTTGTGCTGTTCATCGTATGATAATATAGGTATTATATTATGTATTATGTATATACGTATATTTACTATTAAGAATCATAACAATAAGTCTGACTTGACAAGTTTTTCGGCTTTAAAGTTTGAACTTTGATCTCGCCAATTTTAATGTTACTTCTACTACTGTTATCTATATCTTAATAGGCAAAAACAAAAGTTAAATGAAAGTTAAGTGCCTGTCTTCTCTTTTTTTCGACTTCGACGAAAGATGTACACGAACTATAGAGTTATCAAAAAAAAATATTAGACAAACAAGTGGGCAAAAAGTAATTATGAGATAGCAAAAATTAAAAGATACAAATACAAAATACAAATTAAAAGATACTGATATGGGGCAAGTGAGGTTCTCGCATACTGAGGGTTACGAAACATAAAACAATTCAACGTATATGTAACATATAGAAATTCAAAAGTATATTTGCGGTCATACGTCTAAATATTGTAGTACTTAAAATTATACTTGTTTGTTTCAGGGCCTGGGATAAAAGGCACGATGGCGATCCTCAACTGCCTTCTCGCTAGGCAGCTTTGCTTTGAGGACGCCTCGTGTTCTGCTATCTTGGAGATCATCCCGCGTGTCTGTGGCTCTGAACTTGGTAAGTAAATAAAAAAGTAATAATTTTATCATACTAGTTTCCAACCTCGACTCCTTTTACAATTGTGATAATTTTTTACGTTACTTACTGTTTTTTATGAATATTACATAGAATTTTATTAGTATTAGCATTGAAAAAGTTTTTTAGCTATAAAATATAAATTTTCTGCTAATAAAAGGTACAGGTCCATACATTTATCTGAAATATATGGCCCTTAGTTAGGATATCCGCCAAGTGACTTGATATAGTGTTTGGTGTTCGTAACTCGAAAGCAGTTCAGTGGAGATCAACGGATTAGCCTACATGGAATTATTGCTTTCGGTGACAGTGCTAAACTGTATAATGAATTAATATTTAACCTTAATAATAGCAAAGACTACGATACTATAATTAGTATCGTAGCTTAGCCAGGTAACCTTAAAAGTAATCGATTTATGTATCAAACATTTAATAAATCTAGTTTTTATATAGGTAGGTACTTTTCAACGGTTTATATAAATTTTTCAAAGATGAGTAATTTCCCGCAGTTAAAAGTATTCTTTATGGTGACCCGAATAACCATCTATCAATATACCAAATGCCATTAAAATCTGTTCATTTATTTTCTTATCCTTCGTTTCCATACAGAACGACAGGTGGACTATGCAAATGCATGTTAGTATAGATTTCTAAGGGATGAGGCATTTTCACACAGTAAAAAAGTATCGTATATTATAAATTTAATAGCAATTCCCGCGGCTCCATCTGCGTTCTAATTGCTCTTAAGAAATAGTGATTGGTGGTAAAAGGATAAGAGTTATAAGTATTTTTTGATGTCAAATCATAAAAAAATGAAAAATAAACATTTTGGTCTATAAAAATAAAAAATAATAAATCTGGAGAAGGCAACCGTTATGTTCTAGGGGAATAAAAAATAGCCTATGACCAATAGGTCATAGGCCAGACCTACCAAATATTATACATAAATAATCATAAAAATCAGTCAAGCCGTTTCGGAGGAGTTCGATAACAAACACTGGGACACAAGATATTTATATATTAGAGAAGTTACACATAGTATTTGCAGTTCACAATATTTAACACTTGATGTTTCCTTTCAGTCACTTTTAACTGTTCGCTTTATAAACATAAAATCTTATCAATATCTCATCTATCTATTATTAACTAATTAAATAACAATGGTCCGTCAGATATTACTCCGAACAATAACAGTAATCAAGACAATGATCGTGTTGTTATGTATTGATTCAGCGTTAACTGCGGTTTGATTTAATGTCATGGAGTGACCTCTTGAGGTACATTTGTGTATATTTAATATTTATAATAATATTTTTTCAATATCTGTATATATAATACTATATAATACTTTAACTGTATTTAGTAAAAAATAGTTTACCCTATCTCTTGACATTTAATTAAAAGTAGTCACCTTGCTTCACTTGAGCTCGCTTCTAGGTAATTTTTAAAATTGGCATTACTTTTTTATTTATGAATTGAAATAAAATAAACACTTAAATTCACACCTGAAGTACTACGATCAATTTTTGTAAGCCGCGCCAGAATTGGTTGTGTTTTCTGAGATAATTGCGCACAAACGTATAGAGTATCAGACAAAATTTCTACCAACAAATTGTTTTCAAATATCTTTCATGTACCGATAGCGATTAGTTGCAAATTTACCATATGATTTTATTTCTTGCCTATGAGGCGCTATGATTTAGAAAAAAATAATTATTGGATATAAAATATCCCAAGCATTAAAAGTAAGCGAGCTCATGGTCTATGTTAACAACAGCGACTTGCCCTGAATTCGAGCGAGTGAGTTTCTGCGAGGCGCCCGAGTTTCGCTCGTTGCTTTTCGGAAAGCATATAAAACTTGCGCTTTACTCAACTTTATAGATAAACTTAAAAATCAAAATCTAATTTAAATACAAAATTCGAATCAAATCGTTAGAGCCGTTTGTGAGATACATAAAATAAATTCATATCTAAACAAAAATGGATCATGTAAGTAAATAGTTTAAACGCAGACCACAGAATAATACAGAAATCTAAAGCGTATTGCTAGTTCGAAATAAACTGTTAAATTGCATTACATTATGGATGGAATATCTAAACGTTACAAAGTCCACATACTAAGTTACAAAATCAACAAACGTGCTAAGTTTCACTGTGGGCGATATATGTATGTAGCTGCGGTACAGACGTGCATTATTTGAAATGCAGAAGAGAATACTTTATTACTAATCATTACTTTTGACGATACGTTTGGCTCAGTTGGTAGTGACCCTACCTTCTCTGCCAGCGGTCACGGGTTCGTGTCCCGCTTGGAACATTAAGTTGTTGAGCACGAATGTTTGTACTCCAGTCATGGGTGTTTATATTTATAATATGTATGTATTGAAAATTTATATATGTGAGGTATATCAACTATCTAGTATCCGTAGCACAAGCCTAACAGCTTACCACGGAACTAGATGGTGCTGTTGTTATAATGTCCCAACATATGTATTAATTATTACTATACACAATGTTCTTATTGAATGAAGTAAACAATATTTTCGATACGGTTACCGAATCTATTTTTAGATTTTTAGTCTGCTTCTTTGTGACCGCATCACAAGTAAACCACAGGACTAGATAAAAAAAACTCTGATAATTTTTTTTATAATAATGCAATAGCTTTAATATATTAGTAATTTAGCGTACCTTTAATTTTCTTCTTCAATACCGTTCCTTCTCTAAAATGTTCTATAAGTTTTAGGTTTTAAATTAAAAAAAACATCAACAAATCGTCATAAGGCAAATATATCTTCAAAAGCCTATAATATTTCTTGCGTAAACAAAATAACACAAATACAAATAGTAAGGAGTTCGTAGTAGTAACAAGTATTCCAAACGAATGCAATTAAAAGTAGCGAGCCATTGTGAACTTCCCCGTTCCGTTTGTTAGAAAAGTATTTCTTTTGTGAGCACCCATTATGCATGAGATCCTACGAATGCACTTATACATACGTAATACGAATAATTCCGACAAGTTTTCTTAGATTTAGTATAATGAAAATAAAGTTACGTTATAAAGGTATAACAGTGAAACTCGTAACTTAAGTTTGACCGGACTCAGGAATAACTTAGGTTTTTATTTTAAAACTTAGTTAAGACGCAAGCTATTTCCAATATATATACTTATGGAAGAGAAGTCTACAATATTATGTAATAATAAAATCCTCTCTAATATATAAAAATCTCGTACCACGTTATTTGTTATCGAACTCCTCCGAAACGGCTTGACCGATTTATATGAAATTTTCGTGTATATTTGGTAAGTCTAACAATAGGTCGTAGGCTATTTTTTATTACCCTAGGTGGTATCCTTCTCCTAATGTTTTTTTTTTAATTTTTTTAATATGCACTAGAAATAATTTATAGCGCAAAATTACGTTTGCTGGGTCAGCTAGTAAGATATAAAAGATGAATATTTCAAAAAACATAAACAAAAATATATTACCAAATTGAGAAGTTAGAATATACAATTATTTGTTTTTCCGCTTTAAATCAAGTCAACTTCAAATCAATCATCAAATATATTCAATCTTACGAAAATTAAAATAAATGAGCTATTTTTGCTCTACTTTACCAAAGTACTCATTTGTTTAAATACCGTCAAGTCACTTGCTTTATATAAATAATAAATTCGGTCCACTGGCTGTCTGTACGTATTTGAACTTTAATTTTTTATGCGTAAAAAGTTTGAATTTATACCAGAAATGAAATAAGCTTATTTTAAGCAAGCTGAATGTATAGCGACCTAGTTTCAGTTTTATCGAGAAACAAGTAATCTTGAAACTCAATATACAAACCTTTAAAAATGGTAAGTTACAAATAAAGCTAACAGAAATTAATAAAACTTTCAACATTTTACTTGTTAAATAGTAAACTGATTTAAAAATGAAAAACCCGGTATCTATGGGTACGCAGACGACAGCACTGTTATAGAGAGATACCTGCCGAATGCTCGAGCCAGTATTCCAATTCAGTCCGAAAGAGAGGCCATGGTAGAGCGGTTGAATGTCACACTCAGACAGTTTCCACTTGGGGTGATGCCAATCTTGTGATTTTCAATGCCACCAAAACACAGGCGTGCCTGTTCACCACAAAAAGGAGTCATTTTATCTTGACTCCTACTTTCCGAAATGTGCCTCTGGAATTCACTGACCGTCTGCAGTTAGGAATGGACATTAGCCCCAACATGTAAATATTTAATGATCCTCCTTTGCCTCGTGCAGTTGGCTAAAAAGGAAAAAGCTTAGAATTAATCTAAATGCTTACATATAACGATTTTGCTTATGAAGATATCATATAATAAACTGTACTGAAATAATTTTCTTATCTTAGAACTCATTGAAAGTTTTCATAGCATAATTGAAACGTAGTTTGTACTAGGTACTTAATATTCATAGTTGAAACTTGGAAAACTTGACTTAGAAATCAGCAAGAACTATTTTTCTTACAAATGTTATACCTTATTTATTTATTTTATTTACTAATTAATGCTTACAATATTATTGGTACTGTAACTACTGTACTGTGTCTGTAACTAATATCTATATTTACAACGAGAGACTCACCCTCGCTTCGCTCGGTTCAGGTCGTCCAGACAGACAGACAGACAAAAATTTTAAAAATTGGTTTTTGTTGCTAGTTTCGTATATACTTTCATATGCATTTAGTGAAAAGCTGTTAATTTGAAATTAAAAACAGACACTTCAATTTTATTTATATGTATAGATGTATAGATTATAATTCATCTGATAATAATTTCCTCATTAGGTTGGGTTACATAATTCCTAGATTTTCAGCTACAGATATAGAGCCCAAACACGACAAAGTCATAGTTATTGAATTTTCCTGTCAAAAATATCTAAGTATTATACAGCCCTTTTTAACATCCCACTGCAGGGCATGGACCTCCCTTTAATATAAAGGGCTCCACCACGCTGGCCAAGTTCGGGTAGGCTGACTTAAACACAAACTTTGAACCATATCTCAGTAATAGACCAGAATTAAGAAATTTGCACTATACCAAGTAAAGATAAGATTTTAGCTTAATCTGTCACCGATCGTGTTTCATCCCACTGAACATTGAAAGTGAAAGAAATAGAGCATGCCCACTTATGTCTGCTCACGCACCCATACACTATAATATTTCCTGCTCAGTTGAGTACCTACATTATTTATCTTATATTATTATTTATACTGTAAACGAATCTAAAATAGGCTGAATACAAAACGAACCTACTACCATCATATCAACTAACAACGACACGTTTGGCGCAGTTTGTAGTGATACTAATTACCTTCTTGCGCCAGCGCTCGCGGGTTCGAGTCCCGCTGGGGCCATTCATTTGTTAAACTCGGATGTTTGTACTCCAGTCATGAGTGTTTATATTTATAATATGTATGTATTTAAACTTATATATGTAGTATATAGACTATCTGGTATCCGTAACACAAAATTACCACGGAACTAGAAGGCGCTGTGTGTCATAATGTCCTAACTTATTAAAAAAAATTCCCCAAATGTAAATTATGGTAGATATTCGGAGACCCGATACACAGAGATGGTCATCATTTTAATTTCTTATAAAAGTTAAATCGTTTTCATAAATATTTACTTAAGGGTTCAGTGTAAATTTAACCCAACTTTCATGATAAATGATTTTCTTTCAATAAACCAAAAAAAACGAACAAATGAACGCGTATATAAAATATACTTTATGTTGTATAGATAACAAAAGCGATGTTACAATGGATGGCCCACATTGAAATTAAGTAGAATTTTGAACTCTACCTGCTTGTAATAGAATTCATGGTTTTACTAGGTTTCCACAATAGAGTAAAAGCAGGTCACGGGAGAAATAAGTTTAGTCGCTCAAACTAGAAATCAAATATTGATTTTGAAGTTATTATTTGGAAATAATTACATGTATGACGAATTTTAGTGTCTATTAGTTAATTGGAACACGTATCAGATATCATTGTAAAATAAATTTTTAAGTAAGTGAAGTGGCATAACAATTTTAAAGCTGAAATTTTCATATGGCAATCACATTATCAACATGATTGATTGTTAATAATGATACGAATATCATGAGAAAACTAGTATGCCTGAATAAAAGCAAACACCTTCTCCTAAGACCTTATCTTCCTCAAAGAGAGAAGCCCATGCCTTATAACATTCAATCAGCACCCATCCTGGTCAGGCCGTTTAAAAGGAAACGTTCTGCAAAAATATGTCTTTAAAAATAGAATAATGCCAGTGAGTCTGTCATACATGCAGCCGTTTCAAAGATAAGCCAAAACAAAAAAGAAATGCAAAAAATGAAACCTACTGTATATTATTGATGTATTTAGTAAAAATCTGTTAAGTTGATGTTAAGGAAGACACTTTTCAGTTCAATTTTATTTATCTGTAATCTGTATACATTATCATACTAAATATTGTTAAATTAGAATTATATTTTTGGCCGTTATCTCGTCTACTGACGGAATTATCACAATCAAATCAAGTGTCTGACCTTATTTCTATCCCACAATCTTTATAATACTATAAGGGTTTTTGGAGCTAAGGGCACTTGACTCTGTCCTCTAAGGGCTCTTAAGCGGGATTTGTTCACACAAAACGTGAAAGACGATGTTGTTTGCTCAATATAACTTATATCTATAATCTATAATAAATAAAGAAATAAATAAATAAATATGTTGGGACATTTACACACAGCACTATCTAGTTCCACGATAAGGTACGAGCCTTGTGTTATAGATACTAGATGGTTGATATACTACATATATATAAGTTTAAATACATACATATTATAAATATAAACATCCATGACTGGAGTACAAACATTCGTGCTCAACAAATGTATGCCCCCAGCGGGACTCGAACCCGCGACCGCTGGCGCAGAAAGCAGGGTCACTACCCACTGAGCCAAACGTCTCGTCCAATCTACAAATCCAATCTATATATTATATATCAATAAATTTACATAATATGGCGTTCTTGTCTGTTCGTCTGTTTGTCACTTTTACTTCTTTTATTATTCCGATTGCGACACACCTTTGTCTCGTTAACAAGTTGAGAGTCTTAAATCACTAAGTTTGCAAATTCAATTTTTTTATTACTTAATGTAAGCTGTTGCTCGTTGTGTTGTCCATTCCAAGAATTTTAACGAGGCCTTCTACTATTCTTAAAAACTAACTATGATTATTAAAACTTAACATACCATTTTTCGTATACCTACCTATAATACGAGTAGTTACTTAAACAGTAACAGCAGCATCAAACATCTTTTTGAAACAGCCGCAAGTTTTCCTTAAATCTACCTCTCGTGTCAATTTACCATCCATCTACAGTCTACGCTACCAGGGCGACAGAATCGTAGCTGCTCTTAAATAAACACTATACAGCACTATAATATCTCTAGCGCCTAGTGCAATTAGTAGGTACTCCTGCCGTGACTGGAATCGATCATGAGGACAATAAAGCCAGAAAATATTAAAACACAAAACAGTTTCTAGAAATAACGTTTAATATTTTTAACAATAAAATTTAAAATATTAACTAAAAACCGATCTAAAAGTTGTTTTATTTGAGATGCAAACCAACTTTAATGCATATATTGAGTTCATACATATTAAGTTTGAAACGACTAAAGTTACAAAGGACCTGAGAGTTGGAACTTGGAGTTAAGAACTGCGAAGTTATTGGATGTGTACGGTTGCAATTCCAGAAACGCCAAATTTGATTTTTATTATCAACTAGTAAACTATCCTGGCATCGCTTGGGTATATTCTTATATGTTAAAAATATTTACTTCATAATATTAACATTTGAATATACATAAAAAATCTTGCTGAAGTGAAGAGGGCTAGTTTTATCTCCAAGTTTCCAGAAAATGTGACAAAAGAAGTGTTATAGATCGCCCTAGGCCCGACGACTTACTCATAAAAATGGTGACATGTATGAATGGTGGTGAGATGGATGGTACCTACCCAAAATCGGGATAGCTGGTGTTCTTTGAAGAGGCATTCAAATTCATCCAGCATTGGTGAATAACCTCCTAGTAATATTAAAACGCGAAAGTTTGTAAAACTTGATGTATGTTTGTTACTCTTTCACGCAAAAGCTACTGAATGGATTTTGATGGACCTGTACAATAATGTAGCTTTCACATCACTATATCAACTAGGCTATAAATTATAAAGCTACTAGAGGAACCCGCAGTTTTACTCGCGTTAAATCGCTAATCTTACTATATGTATATGTTGGGACGTTTTTACAACAGCGCCATCTAGTTCCGTGGTAAGCTACAAGGCTTGTATTAAGGATACCAGATAGTTGATATACTACACATATAAATTTTAAATACATACATAATATACATATTAACACCCATGACTGGAGAACAAACGTTCGTGCTCAACAAATGAATGCTCCCAGCGGGACTCGAAACCGTGACCGCTGGCGCAGAAGTACGGTCCCTGCCAATTACCTATAACATATGTCTTTTAGGAAACCCCACCTTTCAATATTCCTACAATTCGTTCAAAATCCAGAGGTTTCCGCTTAAAACAGCTTTTTTAGTATTTGATAATATAGTAAATATAACGTGTATGATCTGATATAAAGATTAATGCCTCGCTTGAAGTCGCTTGGTACATAAATGTATGTAAGCGAGAACATTACTACAAGTACATAGTACAGTGTCGATGTAACGAATGTCTATAAAGGGCCCTGAAAGTCGTCGGCTATTACGCATTGTCTCTACATAGAGTGAGATTCTGAGTGAACTGCCATTCAAATATACTTTATTTAAGCGAATTTCGGAAACACTTTCAAATAATAAAAAAAACTCTATAGTTTACCATTGTTTTGCATTAATAATAATAAATAATAATAATCTAGGATAAAACACATCTGATTATTTTCAGCAATGTTTTAATATGCATCTTTATTATCAAATATACAAACCACTAACTTATCCTCTTAAATATTGGTATAAATAATCTTATTTTGATTCGTCTTAACAGTGATAAGTCGTTTGAAACGCCGCTAATTGAGATAAATGTACCATTGTTTTATAAAAGTCAAAGATTTTTGGTAAAAAAGGCATTTTATGCGATATTTTTGAGAGAATTAGCCGCGACAAAATGGCTACCCCTTGTCAACTCTACTCCCATTGTTGATACTGACAGCTTTAACAATGAATTTGAAGTATGCGACTTTGCTCCTAAACCGTGATATTATGTGGTATTCTCGTACGATATTTAATTCAAAATCAACTTGAGGTTTCAGAAGACGGTCGCCTTATCATTATTGAGGGTGTTAACATGTTATCACGGTTTCGAAGCTTTTCTGCTCTTAAAAGGTATAGGTAAATTAATTTTTAAATTCGTCTGGATTTGTCACTTACAATACAAAAAATCTCATTTAATGATATCTCATTATTGGCAGAAAATGTTGCGTTATGATTTTCATTTATTTTCATAAAAATCAAGTCCACTGTGAGTTCTACTGTTGTCATGTGTAAACAAACAGATAGGAAGACTATCGAATGTGTATGTACATGTATTATATAGTAATAAATATTAAAAAAAAAGATATTTTATAGTTCTCTATACAAATGCCTCTTTGAATGCAGAAAGCTATTCAAATGTTCATGAGATTCAGATGCGTAGTAAAGCACTGAAGTCTTTTGTTATGGGCCCCTTTTGTTCCTAAGGTCAAGGACGGGTCAGTATACATTTTATGCATAAAGATGATAAATGGAAAACGTTAAAACACTCGTTTAAGAGTAAAAATAACTGGACATTTAATTTTAAGTAAATTATAATAAAATATTATAGTTTTAAATATATATTATAGTTTTAAATTATAAATATATGTATTTAATTCATTTAAGTTACTGTTAAGTGACAGGAATGTAGAGCATCTTTTGCGGGACTTACCTACCACTACCCAGTAATCAGAAATGGCATTTGTAAAAGCTACTCTTATATAATTTACAATATATAATGTTAATAATAAACAAAATATAAATAAAAGAATTACGTTCTTATAAGTATATAAAGAACATGGGTATAATCATTCGTACGTTTATATGCAAATCAAATCAATAAAATCAAAATATTCTTTATTCAAATAGACTTTTACAAGAAATTTTGAATTAAATTATAGAATTTAATTAAATATCAGTATGTAAGTCTGTCAGGAAGCTACCACCGACTCGAAAGGCTGTTCTACTGAGAAAAGCCGAGAAACTCAACTGTTGCTCTTTTAAAAAAAATAGATTGCAACATTCCCATAGATCATTGAAATATTTCTTATTTATAGCCATTAACTCTAAATTTGTTTAAATGTCAATCAAATGTGTATTAGGTTATTATTAAAGAGTAAACATTGCACCGATGATTAAATAACATCAAAAAAATAAAGTAATAAACTAACTTCCCTAATAATGAATTACAATTTTTGTCCTTTACAGACGGCAATTTCGCAGTAAAAGTAATTAATTTAATGTGCTGAACGTACAAATAAAATAATATGACGCCCCTGGGATACACTGTGCATGCATATGTACATACATTGTCTATACATATATAATAATACTAGCTGATACCCGCGACTTCGTCCGCGTTGCTTGAAATATTAACAAAGTTTTCCGCATGCGCGCTACGCCGCTTGCCCCACTACTCCGCGAGAGGGAAACATACATCACTGAACACGCAGTGCATATACAAATCGTTGTTTCTTGAAACTTAAATAACTTTTTATTAAATGAAGATATCGCAATCATTTTATTTTTTTTGATAAGGGCCAAGTGTCTATGAAATAAAATTTAGAAAGTTTCATTGAAATCTATCCAGTAGTTTTTCCGTGATGCGCGCACAACTGCAGACCTCTATCATTTTATTTATATAGATTTTAAATTACTCAAATCTGTACATTGAATATTTTAGGCAATTCTTATTGAAATCGGATAAATATCGATATAGAGTCCGAATATATATTAGAACATTTGTCTGTCTGTCTGTGATAGCATCTCAAGATAACCGTTGAACAGATGTTGATGAAATTTGGTATGACGATTATCCGAGTCAAGACTCTTTACTGCTAGTAAATATCTCATTTCTGAGCAATCTTAACGGACTGTTACAAACAAGATATAAAATATCACATGGGATGTGAAATCTAAGAATATGATTTCCGGTTTTTACAACGCGGGCGGAGTCACGGGAAATGGTAGGACATAATAAGCCTATAGATAATAAAGCAGTATTAAAGCTTTCGAAAACTTTTTAAACTAAACGAGCGTCAAAATCATAAGCAGAAACTATAATATTTCAAACTCTATTTTTAAAGATTTATATAAAATAGGTATTTTTATTTATTACCCACTCTGTTTTCGCGTCTTCGCTCAGATATAAAATCCCCACACGTAGCAGAATTACCTATATTACCTGTTGTATTCGGACTTATAAATTTCGAATGATTATACGAGTATGAGTACGTACTATACAACTCGCGCGTCTATCTCATTTTTATCTTATGTTTCAAACAATAATTTGATAACATATCTAATTACTAGATAATGTATACTAGTGATAAAACCTTGCTTTGCTCGGGTGTGTTCCTCAATAGTATATAATATACCGTTGCTGGATTTTATTACGTAATAGCAAACTTTGCTGTGCGTAGGTAAAATTAAATTAAAAGATTTTTTTAATCTTCTTATAAAATAAAAGTAGCATAAGATACTCCTTATAACATTAGCTATCTGCGAATCAAAGTCCCGTCCAAATCGGTCCAGCCGTTTCAAAGATTAGCTGGAACAAACATACAGACATAAATTTAAAAAATTGATATTTGATGTAAGTGCCATATATAAAAAGTACCAAATATGAAAAGCTGTTAATTTTTTAATTAAAAACAGACACTTCAACTTTATTTATATTATGTACTATACTATGTAGGTATTCTTAAGAGAAGAGAGCCTAGTAACTTGTTTAATTATCATAATCATTGTGATAGCGTACCTTATATAAGTAGGTACGCTATCTACCAAGCTTCAGAGAAAAAGCCACTGACCGAAAATAGAAAAAATCTATTTCAATCTTGATACCGTACTTATTAAGTACTATTAAATGAAATCCCTACTAATATTATAAATGTGAATGTAAGTTTGCTTGCTACGCTTTCACGCGAAAACTACTCAACCGATCATCATGAAACTTTGTACACATATTCTTGGAGGTATTGGAAGTAACATAGGACTTTATTACGAAAAATAAAAAAATCGTTTATATTAACAATGGGTTCTGAAAAAGCTAGAGTAATTTTGAAGAAACTTTCAGGCATCCTACAGATCAACCCAATGAGGTTGATTTGCAATTAAAAAAATGAACGCGGGCGAAGCCGCGGGTAAAGCTAGTCTTTTTATAAAACAGATCCCCATCATTAGACCGTTAACAGGTCAACTATAAAAGGGTCAACTAGAAACGGCAAGGACGTGGAGTTAACCATGACCTACTAGTTAAATACGATTGTTAGCACCTACAAAGGCTTTTTTCTGATAGTGGCACAATAATCTTAAAATATACGCAGTATTTTTAGATTGTTATACCTTTCAAGTAATCGAAGGATGTTGAGATAAAACTAAAAAATAACTGTAAGGATAAGTTAGTAATTTAAATCATACAAGATCATCCTCTCACTTACCGTTGGTCCACAAGTGTTCATATCTAGAAGTACCAGAAGCGACCTGTCTGACACATTGCCCATCGAAGTGAGTCCTCTGTGCACCGTCCAACGAAGTGGGCCCCTCCTGCGTGTTTCTTCGCTTTGCGTCCGGCCGACTGTGAGACTCTTCTAAGCCCCCCACCACGACAAGGTGAACGCACGTTGGGGGAGAGTAAAAAGTATCCCATATGTTAACAAGGATAACCAGCTATCATCCTAACTTTCATAAAAGTGTTTCATCATCCATTGTTTCTCGTTAAGCAGTCACAGGCATACCGCCTCCGTATCGCCCTGGGTCGTTCCGCTAGTAATAAATATAGCCTATGTTAGTCAGTGATAATGTAGGTTTCTAATGGCAAAAGAATTTTTGAAATTGGTCCAGTAGTTTTCGAGTTAATTCGTTACATACAAAAATACAAATCTTTCCTCTTTGTAATATTATATAGAAGTATAATAAGTATTTTCCAAAAATTATTTCATGTCCAGATTCGGTTCATATAGATTATATTATATGTTCTGATTTAACTGTGTTTAAAAAATCGTATATGTATTTAAAGAAAAATATAAAAGTATATATAATTATTGATCAAATTTATTTATACTACAAGTAAAAATGCTTCATATTCAGTAAAATTAAAATATTTATATGCAATTGCAATTTAAAACTGTCATATAAACTAACCGTCATAAGTAAAAATTATAAGCTCTTAAGTTATAAAAATGACACCATATTTTACTGGCTTTGCGTAAAAGACAAATTAGGGATGTTCGGTGAATTTTCAAGCGTTTGCATAATGCTTGAATATCGATAAGTTACCCTCGTCATCGTGACTATGATGCTGTGACACCTTGTACCTTGTAGATTACTCGATCGTTTTACTATAAAAATATGATTTTGTGTGGTTTCATAGAAATATACTAAGAACTTATATACTTATATTTTGCTTTTTTTATTATAATTTATAAATTTTGCAATGCTAGAAAGTTTTCTATGTGTGTTACATATCAGCTAATAACAAATATTTGGCGATTTTTTTTTTCCAGAATCACATATGCACTTTTAGGAACCCAACTTTTGGACCTCTTAGTATAATGTGCACAAACTGTTACTCTCACAAACAGCCATTGCAGCCAATGTCAAAAGGGTCAAGTGTCAAAATAACAAAAAAATTAAACATAATAATTAATAACTTATCGAAACTTCAATTATGCCGTTTCTTATTTTCAAAATCGATACGACCCGATAATGATAATTAATCCCTATTAACATTCCACGTTTGTGCATGAGCCTCGCATTGAAGAGAATTAAACCATATTCTACAGACTATCACGCTGACCAAATCGGGATGGTCAACGTAACATCTTCAAATACTTTTCTTAGGTATGCAATTTTCAGCAAAATATATTAATTTACCCATACAATAAATTTTATAAATAAAATACATATAAATTTTATGGCAATACAAGTCAGCAAATTGGGATGAGATGCGACACTTTTTTGCATCCTTCCCTTGGCGGCAGGTCTGCTTCTCTTCTTCCGATCCGTCGAGCTGTGCGGATGCTATAACTGATGTGGTACATCAAGCGATGGAATATTTTATCCCATTCTCTGATGTACCCGTTGGTGGCAAAGCTCGCCCATGGTTTAATACCGAATGCATCCTTGCTGAAAAGCGTAAGCATTCGGCTTACCTTGCCTGGGTTGATGCTCGAAACCGCAAAGCTCCGGATGTAAGACCTAAGAAGAGAGCCTTTAACTTAGCCGCCAAGTCCTACAAAAAGACAATAAAGAAGGCTCGTCTTGACCGAATTACACATTTTGGTGCAAAGCTCTCTGCCCAACCATCTGGTAGCAGAGCTTTTTGGTCCCTTGCCAAAGCGGTTGAGACGAACTTCTGTCGGCCTTCACTGCCACCGCTGGTAAAATCTGACGGATCCCTGGCTCATACGGCAAAGGAGAAGGCGTCTTTACTTGCCTCGCTTTTTGCCCAAAATTCATATCTAGACTCTGGCAATGCTACTCCACCACATCTACCTCACTGCGGGATCTCAATGCCCGAAATCTCCATAACTAATAAGGAGGTAAAGAGAATATTGTGTCGTCTAGATGTGAATAAAGCCAGTGGTCCCGATGGTATACCAGCGATAGTGCTCAAAACATGTGCTCCCGAGTTGTCTCCGATACTGACACGTCTGTACCGCCTTTCTCTTAAGACTGGAATAGTGCCTAAATCCTGGAAGCTTGCTAATGTGTAACCTGTGCCCAAGAAAGGTAGCCGTGCTGACCCTGCCAATTATCGTCCAATTTCAATCACCTCCATACTCTGCAAGATTATGGAGCGTGTATTGAACACTCGTCTTATGGCATACCTAGAACAGAACGATCTCCTCAGTGATCAACAATATGGGTTTCGCCGGAATCGGTCGTCTGGGGACCTTCTAGTGTATGCCAACCACACCATTGGCGAAGCTCTTGAGCGAAGTGGGGAGGCGATTGCAGTCTCCCTCGATGTCTCAAAGGCCTTTGACAGGGTTTGGCACGTTAGCCTTATAAGCAAGCTTTCAGCCTATGGCATATCTCCTGGCCTGATCGGCTGGATAAAAGACTTCCTGAGCGACCGATCACTCAGAGTTGTGGTTGAAGGCTGTTCATCAGAACCCTTAAAAACCAACTCTGGAGTTCCTCAGGGATCTGTTCTCTCTGCAACCTTGTTCCTGCTGCATATTAACGATCTGCTTATACCCGGTATCTATGGGTACGCAGACGACAGCACTGTTGTAGAGAGATACCTGCCAAATCCTCGAGCCAGTAGAGATCAAATTCAGTCCGAAAGAGAGGCCATGGTAGAGCGTTTGAATCTCACACTCAAGGCAGTCTCCACTTGGGGCGATGCCAATCTTGTGAGTTTCAACGCCACCAAAACACAGGCGTGTCTGTTCACCACAAAAAGGAGTCCTTTTACCTTGACTCCTACTTTCCGAAATGTGCCTCTAGAATACACTGACCGTCTGCAGTTGTTGGGGATGGACATTAGTTCCAACATGAGCTACGGGCGGTTCATCGAGTCTAAGGCTAATGTAGCAGCGAGGAAAGTTGGCATCCTCGCAAAGGTCCGACAGTATTTCACACCGGGACAGCTTCTTGATTTATATAAAGCTCAAGTCCGGTCGTGTGTGGAATACTGTAGTCACATATGGGCTGGTGCTGCGAAATGCCATCTGTCTGCTTTGGACTCGATTGAGAGGCGTGCGCAGAGGATTATTGGTGACCCTACGCTGGTAAATGCCAACCTACAAAGCCTCGATCACCGACGTAAAGTTGCCAGCCTCTGTGTATTCTATAGGTTACATTTTGGAGAGTGTGCGCAGGAATTACATGATTTAATTCCCCCATCCCCTTTCCATCATCGGACGACGCGACGAACAGCTGGTTTCCATCCTTATGTCGTGGACATTCCATCCGTCCGGACGAAGCGTTTCGCTTCGTCATTTATTATACGTGCGGCTAAGGATTGGAACAACCTGCCCACGTCAGTATTTCCTTCCGATTACAATATGGGTGTCTTCAAGGCAAGAGTGAATAGGTGGCTACTGAAGCACTAATTCAGAATAAAATAAAAAAAAAAAAAACCAAAACTAAATGCTACGGTTATAAGTAATGGCTGATTTCACCAGTTTCGAAGTTCACTACAGTCGTCAAATAACGTATAAGTTTTAAACCGTCGTATTTTTATTGATATCTAGGTCATGTATACTAGCTCAGCCTGAATAGTTGTGTACCTTGTCCAATATATTATCACTATATGTATAGTATGTTGCATCGAAAGCAAAATTCTCAGCTTTTTATCACATTCTTATTAATAATGAAATTTGTTATATGTTTTGTTTTAAATATAATTATGCTTACTTTTAATCGTCCAAATTAAAAAAATATATTTATTTAATATAAGGTTATTTATTAATTACTTCTGTGTCATTTTTTCAATAGTGGCTTCAATGCCGGACAGTTGAGCGCAGATTTTTTTACAAAGGAGGTACCTACCTCAAGTAAAAAGCTTAATATAATTTTTATTATAACTGTATATTTCATCATCAGCCCTTTTTAACTTCCCACTGCTGGGCACGGGCCTCCCTCAGTACGAGGGGGATCAGGCCATAGTCCACCGCGCTGGCCTAGTGCGAGTTGGCGGACATCACATGCCTTTCGAAAACTTGTTAAGTTTTCTCAGACATGCAGGTTTCCTCACGATGTTTTCCTTCACCGTAAAACAAATGGTAATCATGATATAAATGATTCGCACATGAAAATATCAGAGGTGCGAGACCCGGATTTGAACCCGCATCACTCGGTTATCCAAGCGACGCGTTACCGCTGGGCTACCACTGTATATTTATTATTATTCATTATGATTGGATTGGATACTTTATGAAAACTTAAGACAAAATACTTCTAT
Source organism: Boloria selene (assembly GCA_905231865.2). Lineage (NCBI taxonomy): Eukaryota > Metazoa > Arthropoda > Insecta > Lepidoptera > Nymphalidae > Boloria > Boloria selene. The sequence goes on from HG993156.1 coordinate 4,327,722, forward strand.
GCTTGACACAATGATAACATTCAAGAAATTAATACTTATAAAGCTTAATAACTTTTTATCTAAAGAAATAGCTCTTTCAGAAATTTCAAGTAAACCAATATTAAACAGTTACCATTTTGTTTGATGACGAATTTCAGAATTGGTGGCTACAAACTTTGAATTAAAAACACAAAGTGAGGGCATTGAGGTATAGTCCCGCTAGCATTTGCTGTTATTGCCTTTCCACTTTACATTCAAAATATTACCCATATACTAATTATCGACCATGGTTTTTACAATATATAATGATCGTTTAAAAAATTAAATAAAATCACGCGTTTTGTATTTAATCTATACTAATATTATAAAGCTGAAAAGTTTGTTTGTTTGGTTGAACGCGCTTATCTCAGAAACTACTGGTCCGAATTGAAAAAAAATATTTTTTGTGTTGGATACGTTAGTTCTGCGAGGTACCGTACCGCGCGTTTCAGAAAAAATTTGGTTTCCGGTCTTTAGAACGCGTGCAAAGCCGCGGGAAATGCTAGTATGAAATATTAACTGAAAACGGCTCTGCTAGGAAATATGTAAAATTATAATAATATTTTATATTACTATTTATTATTGTAAATTAAAATGAAGCTTCATCTAACCCTAACCCAAACAAAAACCTAACAGTCCATTAAGCAATGTCTCTGAGTAATTTGAAAGGTTTCCCCAATCGGACGGGGAAAAAATAATAGTCTGGTCACTCCCTAATGACAAAAACTCTTCTAATGCTTCAGATAATCACGTGTATGGGTGCGGCAAATCACATAAGGGCCGCTCTAGGGACAATCAAATTTTCTACGTAGTAATGTCCTGAATATGAAAACAAGTGCGAGTACAATTAACCTTATAAAGTCAAAATAAACTTTGTCCATCTCAACAATATTTGTGAAATTAGTACATGTAAATATATTTATTAAGTCGAATCTGTCTAATAAATATTTAAGGATTGTTTTTTATTGAATTAGTCATATTATCTATATAGAGGCTGAATCAACAGTTTCTAGATTTTTGTCTATCTGTGTGCCTGTGACCAAATCACGAGAAAACCATTAGACAGATTTTGATGAAATTTAGTATGATGATAGTTAAATAATCGGGTTAACATATAGGATAGTTTTTACTGCGAGAAAATTTCTAATATCTGAGAAATACGAGTATATACTAATTAGTGGACATTGAAAAGAATCCAAATGGAGAAAAAGTGAGTCTCTCGTTATTTAGCGAAGAACCGATAAAATCGAAACATATAATAGCAACTAGCTGATTAATTGATTATTAATTTATAAAGTTACCTTAGATTATTATTAGTTATAAATATCCTACTCAAGCTTAAATATAAAGGAATTAATAATTATAAAACGGTCTTGGAATTTTATTATGTAGTATGTAATTGTGCTCATATCGCAATTATTATTCGTTACGAAATATCCATGGTTACATAATTGTAAAAAAATATATTTTTTCATTACATATACTGATGTTCTAATAATGCTCAGAGTAACTTGATTCGGTTTTGGAATTCTTCCACTAATATTTATTTTTTACTAATACATAATATATAAAAAAAGATTTATTATAGCCAAGAGCTTTAGGCTATTTTTTTTGTTTGGATAAACATTGTTTCCTGTCAGAAATCATAATGACTTTAATTGAAGCCATATGAAAGTGGCCCCTGAGTTACTTCATTTCCTAATATTACATACCCAAGGGCGAAACGAGTAAAGACAGAATAAATTTTTAGTTTTTTTTTTTTCACGTTCTTAGTCAGTTCTTAGTCAAACTCTCGTAAAATTATATAACTGAAAACATGTTCTTGAGCAAGTAGTATATTTAAGTTCAAAACACTAGAAATACGTACATATCATAAAACCGTGAAGCCCGAACATAGCAATGAGAAAACTTTGGTGTCTGGACGGAAACTTAGATTACGTACAGCAACTAATCGTTCCAAATTAATAACTTATTTAGGTACCGTATATTTGTTCAATACAGTTTTATTATTAGTGTCTCTGTGGTGTAATGGCTAGCATGTACGGTCATACATCGAGAGATCCTGGGTTTGAGTCCCGGGTCGAGCCAAGTTTAGTTATTGAGTCTTTCTGTTTAGTAAGCCTCAGTAACAGTTGGGAAGTTGTGTCACCCCCGTGCCTCGGAGAGCACGTAAAGCCGTCCGTCCTGCGCCGTAGCTCTCACTGGTCGTGTCGAACAGTCGTCCCACCGGAGAATGAAAGTGATAGGAATAGAGAATGCACTTATGCACTATAATATCTTCTGCGCAGTTGGCCAGTCTTAATGAGATTGACCACCGTGTCCGGAATTGGTCGGAGAACATTATTATTAATATTGTATATTTTATATGAATGATAATATGAGTGACATTCATTCAGTTATGACTGATGAGGACATCATGTCCCACAGTTCGCCTTAATTTATTACATATACTCAGATAGCGCCTTGATCTATCTCTAATCTCGTGTCACATTGTTTGTTATCAAACTCCTCTGAAACGAATTGATCGATTTTTATGATTTTTTGTGTACCTATATTTCGTAAGTTTAAGAATAGGTCGTTATAAATGACATTTTTACTAATAAAAATTAACTTTGTTTCAGTGGCATGCTCCACAGTTACCGTGACTAAATGCCAGGCTGCTCTACGAACTCTGCAAGCGTTTCCATTTTTCAAGCCGACGTGCCTCTGTCGAGAACCAAACGTGGACCCCGAGTGTAATTCCTTTCGCGATTTCCTGTTTGATCATCCCTGTGTGTTCGTAATGAAGAAGGGTGAGTTTAATATACTATTATATTAAACTTCTATTCCATTTAGATTTTTTTATATTAAAGAAATTATACAATTAGATATTATGATGAAGAATTAATATAGTATCTTCGCTAGTAAGCGAAGAGAAAGAGTTTAATAGGTCTTAATGGGTGTCTTACTAGCGATTACCCAAGAGTAGTTGCATATTAAGAATATTTTTAAAATTTACCGACCATAGAATGTGAAGAAATTTCTTAGAATTAAGTTAAAAATCTTCACTCTTTAAGTTAAAAAAGCAATTATAATAATAGAGTTTGGTGTAAAACTAACTTTGGCATTAAAACTAGTCAGTAGCAATAGCAGGTATACGTTTGCGTAATCTTATTTGGCATACGTCCAGAAAAAAAGAACCTGAAAGGCCGTGAATGTTATAAAATTAGAAACGCCATATCGATTTTACCCGCCCTACATTGTATAAGGGGTATTGCATCAGTTAAAAGAAAAATAATCGCTCAAGAAAGTGCGAAACGATGGCTTTATATGGCTATGTATGGTTTAGAGCTTTGTTATTGTATGGCGTACATTTTACTCAGTTATATTGCATACACTACAATGTATTGCAGATTTGTATCAGGCCATTTTCGATGTACCGGTGTAAAAAGTAAGCAACTTATGTAATTTTCGTTCTGTAAACTATTCCCCAGTTATAAACCACCATAAAAGTAAAACTAAATTGATTCTAAAGAAGATATTGTCAATCCACAGAACTCCTTTGGTTAGAGGATTTAAAAAATATCGGAATATTGACAAAAGCGTTACCTACTATAGAATCATCAATATATAAATCAAGTTATTATTCCTAGAAGGAGGGGTATGAAGATACGACGTCGGATATTTATACAATGTATATAATAATAAATAATAAGTATGTTGGGACATTATTACCTACAACGCTATTTAGTTCCGTGGTAAGCTAAGAAGGAAGCTTGTGTTACGGAAACCAGATAGTTGATATACTATATATATAAGTTTAAATACATACATATTATAAATATAAACAACCATGACTGGAGTGCGTACATCAGAGTTTAACAAATGAATGCCCCCAGCGGGACTCGAACCCGCGACCGCTGGCGTAAGAAAGTAGGGTCACTACAAACTGCGCCAACCGTATCGTCATATATCATTTATCAATATGAGATACATAAGGATATATCATTTATATAAGTTATTATTGGTTATTACAAATAAAAGTCAATGTTAAAGCAAATAATCATCATCCAGATGAAAAGCTGGCTTTAGTGTTTAAAACGATACGTTTGCAAGCGGCTAAAGCTCTCGTAATAGCCTTCACTAATTTACCTCAGCTGCACCGGTGTCGTGTTATCGTCGTACTATAGTGGCATCGAATTGACCTACACAGTTCAATGACAGTAAATCGATTTACTTCGTATCCAACGTTTTCATTAAAACAGCTTAAATGTAATCTTTATAAATAAAATTGAGGAGTTACTTGGTAAGCGGATTAGAGGAAAGATAGACCGATTTAGCATTATTTTGAAATGTTTATAATCGTTCAAATAAGGACTTTAGGAAGAGGATTTAAAAAGATTGATCGGAAAAATAAACAATTCTGGAAAATTGGATATTTTTTCTTTCTATACGGCTAATAATCGAGTCAGCTTTTAAAAATATATTAAAAATTAAAAATAACAAAATTATTACATTACATACCTAATATGAATAACTTATACGTCTTTTTAAAGACCGAGTTTGTTATCACTGGTTTGTAAAAATAATGTATTTTCATTTTACGTCTAGAAAAAGACCCGTACCCAGTAGAGACCTTGCCGACCTGCACCTATGCGCTGAGCGTTTGCCACAACGAGAAATCCTGCTCCATCTTGTTTGAACGCTTCAAGAATGCTTGCAAAGCTCGCGATGGAGACTGCCGCATGGAGGACAGGTACATTTTACAAATACTTAAAAAAGATTTGTTTTATACCTTTTAAAAGTTTTTGGTGTATCAAATATAACTAAAATTATGTTTGAAATGTTCACAATAATTAATAACTAGGTAAACACGTGTCTATGTATATAACAAATGTTGTCTAACAAAACGTACGGCGTTCACTAATTCAGACCTTATTGCGTCCCACTGCTGAGCACGGGCCTCTCTTCAATAGAAAAAGGATATTTGGCGGACATATCTTTCGAAAACTTGCTAGATTTTCCTTAACCGTAAGACCTGTGGTAATAATTATAGAAAAGATTCGCACATGAAAATATCAGAGCGAGACAGATGCGAGACCCAGATTTGAACCCGCATTACTCGGTTATCCAAACGAGCGCGTTAACACTAAGCTAACACTGTCTCACAAAGTGTACGGCGTTTAAGTAATGATAATCTAACAAAATTTGCATTTTGATTATACTTTTTAAGGAACTATCAGAAACTTTCTGAAATATTTCAAAATCAAATTCACCATCAAATGTGAAAGAGCGTTATAATTTGTTTTGGCGAATTGCGAAATTCATTTAACCTACATAGGTAGGTATATCCCTCCGCAACTAATCGTTTCTGAAAAACAAATCTTTATCGACAAATATTTACGTGAATTACGGCTGCGTTAAATTTTTATGAATGAACTAGCAACTCATCGTTTTTCCAAATTCTGGTCTAGACCCAAGATACGTTTTAAAAAGTATCCCTTATTTTGATCCGGATAACCAGCTATCTTCAAACCAAATTTCATTTAGTGGTTTATCGTCATCTGTTCCCAGATGGACAACATTTTAAAAAACTATAGATCAGCCTGTATATCGTTAAAAACGAATACTTCAATGAGATATTTAAAAAAGTTATTGATACTATATCAATATTATTACTATATCAATATATAGTACATATTACAAAACAAAAAAGTCCTTCGCCATCTGTCTGTCTGTTCGTGATAAACTCAAAAACTACTGCACCCATTTGCATACTATTTCACCAATGGATAGAGTTCTCGAGGAAGGCTTAAGTATATAATACTATAAGTTTTTGTATGCATTCACTAGCGTAACCCGCATCCAGCCAGGGCCAGTCACTAGTGACTTATATAAGGTATAAGCTAAATTAAAACTTAAGACGTGGAAGTAATTTTTCTCAAGCTATGCACAATTTTAGCTTAACTCGAGGTTAAAATTAATTTTATGGAGACTCGATCAATATTCCAATTTTATCGCGTACTTTCAGCACTCTACCTTATACTTAGAGAATCTGTCGGGGAGATTTTAAAAGAGAGGATTTTAAAGGTCGAATCTATTCGATTCGACCTTTAAAATGGTGTAGGTAGTACAATCTTTTTTAGTACTAAGTACTTACAAACTTATGTGAATTTTTATCTTTTACTTTTGTATTCATTAAATAATTATCTTCATTTTGTTAAATTAAAATTATATTTTCAGCAATTAAATGTGACGTAAGTATTCTAACTACGGAATTCTTCTGCACAAATTACTGTATATCTACAATGCGGTCATATATACAATATAATATATATTTTTTAAATTTGTATTTCAATAATTTGATAATATAAGTCTTATTTTCGATCAAAATTAAATTTTTAATATAAAATTAAATAATTAAAAGATATATAATAACTAATTGGCTGTGCATGCCTTTCCTAAATGTCATCAAAAAGCGAACAACATTACAAATCACTGCAATTTTCACGTTTTAAAAAGAAGATAAATTATAATTTAATTGAATTATTTATTAGATTTAGTATTATTTAATTGGTTTACACATATTTTCATGTTCGATCTGTCATACATGAAATATGCCATCGAATGCGCTACTCGAAGCAAATCCCAGATGTAATACTCTAATGGTCGTCCGTTGTGTTAATGTGTCACGTAGTGTCGTATTAACCAATGCAAGTAACCCCAAGGTGACCCTATGGCTATACACTGCAGTCATTAGACCAATGATCAGCTACGGATCAGTAGTATGGTGGCGCAGAACTCTCCAAACCACAACGCAAACCAAGCTACAAAGCTGGCAAAGGCTAGTGTGTATGGCAGTGACAGGCTGCATGAGAACCACACCGACCGCGGCAATTGAAGCCATGATGAACATTCTCCCGCTACATCTTCACATCCAACAGGAGGCTGCCACGACTGCAGCAAGATTAAAGAACCACAAACTACTGTGTACAACAGGCACCCCACACACAAAAATCCTGTCAATCATAGCCAAAGACATTCCGCTCATGGGAGCACCCAATGACGGAACAGAGATCAGATATATTTTTGATAAAAAATACAAAATACAGCTGGAGGAGGACACACATACAGGATCTTGTGATAAAGACCTAAAATTCTTCACGGACGGCTCAAAAACGGAAACGGGGACGGGCAGCGGAATTTTCTCCGAAGACCTCAACGTTAAAATATCACTACCCATAGGTACCTACAACACGGTGTTTCAAGCGGAGTGTTTAGGTATCCTAGAGGCAGCCAGAACAATTGCGACAAAAGACGTAAAGGATTTTTCCATTCGCATTCTATCAGACAGCATGTCAGTCCTACAGGCATTGAATAGTAACACAACCACTTCAGGTATAATCTATGAATGCCACAACGCCTTGACGCAGGTAGGTGCAAAAAACAACATCACACTACAATGGGTCAAGGGTCACAGCAACACACGCGGTAACGACATAGCGGATGAGCTTGCAAGAAGGGGGTCAAACATGACGGCCATAGGCGCCGAGCCAATACTACCACTACCTTCTTGCTGGCTCAAACGCGAAATTCGTAATCGCACAAAAATACAACATAACAATCTATGGTCCGAACTTGAAGACTGTAGACAAGCCAAAGAAGCGCTACCGAATATCGACGCCAAAATGGCTAACAGTCTAATAAACCTGGACAGACGGCAACTCAGACTAATAACGGCGGCCTTGACCGGTCATGGGCCATATAATAAACATCTATTTAATTTAGGTATTACTGACAGTCCCCTGTGCAGAGCCTGCATGGGAACAGAGGAAACGGCTGCACACGTACTTTTGAACTGTCCAGGTGTAGCGGCATACCGGGTAAAACATCTTGGCACGCCAAGGGCACTTCCAGAGGTATTCAAGAAGCCAAAGAGGCTTCTGAAGTTCCTCGAAGAGCTGGGGTGGCAGGAATAGATAAGGAATATTCCCACACACGCAAAATAGGCGCAAAGTCGTCGAGTTGCGGATAAAAGCCCCCGTTTACCATACCATACCATACCAACCAATGCAAGTTGATTTATTGAAATTTCCTACTTTATATTTTTTGTTGATTCCTATTTTAAATAAGTCCTACGTATCGGATTACGCTTCGACTCACCATCGCTCCGCTCTGGTTCATCCCTATATATGTTAGTACCCATACAGTTCAGAGATGAGATATTTCCCGCGATAAAAAGTATCTTATATATTGACCCAAATCACCAGCTTTGATCATACAAAATTGCATCAAAATCTCTCGTGATGCTGTCACAGACAGAGACAAGCATTCTATTAATGCGGGCTCTGTATACATAATAATGACAATTTCAATTAGATATTTGAAAAACTATTTAATATACACAGAATATACACATTTCGAATGTTTTACAGCAACCACTGTCACGGTACAGAAGTTCAATTGAAAATCTAAATAAATGCGCATTTTCTTAATACTTACTTTACAAGCCCTTCAAGCTATTCTTGGGCCATACAATGTAAACTGAACTGTGTTTCATTGGCGCCACTCTACATACATATTTTATCATAGGTTTGATGCACGAATGTAGTAGTCATACAATATTCACCCCAGACTGACAATGATAATATAACATTCTTATCTCCATATGGAAGATTATAAAAGAAAGTGCAGAAATATTTTATTTGAAATGAATAGATACATTCATTTTCTTTATACTTTGATAACATGTAGTAATTTTTTTATGGTTTTTGGCTATCGATTAAAAAAGAAATTATAAAAATATAAAATGTACCTATATTTATAAGTTATAATATAAAAATTATAAATTGTAGGACAAGAGCCATACATTTATTATTATTTTATGCCACAAATAAAATCATTTTTTATTAACCGGCCAAGTACACATCTAAGGCCTGAAAGCATGACATAATATTTCTATTCATACAACTCCGTAAGAAATCAATACGTACAAGTTACTTCTCGATTGCGCCTATTAATCTAACCTAGATCTCGTAGGTTAGCGGTTTAATACATCGTGATTGCCATCTGACCTTCTCCACATGTCAAGGACGCGTAGCTTCCGATACACAAAGGGTTGATATCAATTTTTAATCCACTACCCACATACAAAAATAAAACTGCAATATTGCTGTACAATTTTGAATTAAGCTTTTACGTTTCATGAAGATAAGTCAGTAGTAGCCCATTGGAGACGTGTTCGTTTGGAAAATTAACCGATGCGGGTTATTATAATATGTATGTCATTGCTACGATGATCAACACTAGTCTTACTGTGAATGAAAACATCGGGAGGAAACCTGCAGATCTGAGAGAACCTAGCAAGTGTTCGAAAGCAAGCTTATTTCCAAGCCGCACTTTGCCATCGCGGTGGTCTACGGTCTGATGCCCTTCGTACTCAAGGGAGGCCCGTGCCCAGCAGTGGAAAATTATTGTTTACTTGGTTGTTAATGCTTAGTCAGTTCTTAATAAAGTAAATTTGTATAAATTCTATTTATTAAGACTGGGAATCATCCTTGAAAACTAATACACGAAAATCACTACATAGTATAAAACAAAGTCGCTTTCTCTGTCCCTATCATCCCTATGTATGCTTAAATCTTTAAAACTACGCAACGGATTTTGATGCGGTTTTTTTTAATAGATAGAGTGATTCAAGAGGAAGGTTTATATGAATAACTAGTGGATCCCTTTGCCTGTGCTCAATCTAGGGAAGGGCCCGAGCGAAGCGAGGGCGAGTCGCTAGTTGATTTATAATTAGCGAAAATATACAAAGAAAAGAGAATATACGGTAAATTGTTTAAATGTCATTTTCATACATTGTTAAGTATCGTATTACCGGGAACAATAATTCGCATAATGATCTGATTCATTTGAATGATGAAAATCTGTACATAAAATAAATTTCTGAGTCTAATCTGTACATTCTTTTGTAATTCTAATGGAAATATCAACATTAATCGTTTTTAACATTTTTGTCTGTCTGAGAACGCTTAGCGGAAAAACCACTAACCTGATTTTAATGAAATTTATTATAATGATAACTGGTTATCAGGCTCAACTAATAGGATAGTTTTCACGGCCGGAAAATATCTCAGGTCTGAGAAATCTATACTAACCATCAAAACGTACCAAGGGACACGAGAGGAGTGAGGGTGAGTCGCTAGTATTGCATAAGCCTGCCGATCCCAGGTGTTGTAGACAGATTGTCGCTGACGCCGCAACCTTAAATCACGCAGATGAGTCATGGAACAGAAAATTCGAAATGTCAAATATATTTGCAACAAATGATGTTTTAGACAAAAAGTTATTTAAAAAAAATCTTTAGTCGTGTGTTTTGGTACATGGAAGTAAAACTAGGAATATGATGAAATAAGTTTTGATTTAACGAAATTTTATAAAGGAAAGAAAAATAAAATATACCTATGTCTCGCAGAGTTTTTTAAATTATAACACTTTCTTAGATTCACAGCATATACTTCTTTATTTTATTATTTCGTAGTTTTATTTAATTTAAGTTTTTTAGAACATGTCATTTCGAATCCGATACCATATTTGCTCCATATATAATTTCTTGTAAACAAAAACATCTATAATCCCTTTTTTAAACCACCTGCCTTTATCCAGGGAAGCCTGTCGTGAAGCCTGGGCTGGATTACGCATGTCCCCAATCTTCGGTTGCATCTGCCCCAATACACATATGAAGAAACGTTGCGATCGAATTTTCGCCGTTGTCAACCATAACCCCTGCGTCGGTGAGTACTACACAACTTAGTTCTGTGTTACGTTTTGAGTGAGAAATAACTTAGTTCCAAAACTCCAAAAATTGCGGAATTATAACTTAAGATCTTTAACAAGAAATATCCTTACAAATATATCATCTATTAAAACTAAGTATATACACGATTAAATAATAAAATAATGTGATTTTTTATGTAAGAAGTATGTATAATTGAAATATGAAAATCAGATCAAGTAATAAAATTCCAGGTAGCTTATTCTTTCGTAGTTCAGTAATACTCAACTATAATTCTTGCTAAAACAAAAGGAAAGGACGTAATTATATTATAGAGGCAGTTTGACCCTAACGTCGAGAGCGCTTCGAGGTAGGCTATTTTTATTCTTACTTTAGGATATTTACTGTATTTTAATGGCGAAGTTCACGTTTTTTGTTTAAATTTGCAAGACGTAAAGACTCTCGAATTGGATCTAAATAAGCTTTAATTAGACAGTGGTAGCTCAGTGGTGACGCGCTCGCTTGAATAACCGAGTGATGCGGGTTCAAAACCGGGTCTCGCACCTCTGATGTTGTTCATGTGCAAATTTTTTCTAACATGATGTCTGAGAGAACGAAAGTTTTCGAAAGACATGTGAATTCCGCCAATCCGCACTAGGCCAGCGTGGTGGACTATGACCTGATACTCCTCATGTTAAATGGAGGCCCTTGCCCAGCTGTGGGACGTAAAAAAGGACTAAATAATAATTAATAAATATGTAGAAACATTATTACACACATCGCCATCTAGTTCCGTGGTAAGCTACGAAGCTTGTGTTACGGATACCAGAGAGTTTATATACTAATTATATAAGTTTAAATACATAGATATTATAAATATATAATATAACACCCATAACTAGAGTACAAACATCCAAGTTTAACAAATGATTGCCCCTAGCGGAACTCGAACATGCGACCGCTTGCGCAAGAAAGTAGGGTCACTACAAACTGCGCCATCGTGTCCTCATACAAGCTGTTATTAGGCTTTGTAGAGAAAAAAGAAAGAAATCCTTGAAGCCAACCACTTTGCTAAAATATACTTGTTACAAGTGACTGTTCTATAAAGAATTGTTGGATGAATATAACAATGTAAACGTATACGAATACTTCACAACAATACTCTTAGGTATAAGAAAGTCTAAGCTTACAAGGAACCAACAAAAGGCTTTTATATTGTCGTGTCTATTATGAGATCATGGATTCCTACTGATATAATATATTATTTTTATCTGTCATAGAGTAAAATTAAACGAACAGTAAAATTACCTTTACATTTTTGTATATACGTACATACTGACAAGCTCTTTGTGCAAAGTGCGTTATCGGCGTTGTTAATATGCCACGATACATATTTACTGTGCAATAATGGTGGTCACTTTTAAAAGCTTACTAAATAATTCAATCGAATTTATTTGTAATTATATAAAAAATAGAATATTTTGACGCAAGTGGAATCAAATACATTTAAAATGATAAAATGATAAAGAGCTTTAAATATAATAGGTACGATTATTTTTCCACGCTCACAATAACTAAACCTGTTAAGAATATAATATGACATTTTACAATCATTCCAAGTAATTACGTAATATATATATAGAAGCATTTTGGTAGAAAATGAATAGTTCACTTACGTATGAGTAATACTATACTATCCTTAAAAATTGTTTTTGCCGTGCGTTGTTGCCGGTTTGGAGATGAGACGGCACAAATAGACAAATATATAATTACATTTGCATCACTACATAGTATAAAACAATGTCGCTTTCTCTATTCCTATATCCCTATGTATGCTCAAATCTTTAAAACTACGCAACGGATTTCGATGCGGTTATTTTTAATAGATAGAGTGATTCAAGAGGAAGGTTTATATGCATAACTAGCGGATTCCGTGGCTTTGCCTGTGCTAAATCTAGGGAAGAGCCCTAGATCGGTATTTTCTATACGAAATTATATTAAATTATTAGTTTGCGAGTAATTTCCTTTAAAAATATCCAAGCCAATTCAGTCCATGGAATACATACATTAAGTCCTTGTCTTTCTCAATAGGCACTAAGTTACTAACTAACTGTTATAACGAGGTAATATCGCGTCCAATAAAGCAACTTGATTCAATATACGGCGGAAAGTTTGATTCATTTCGTGTAATCCCTGCTGAGTTCTTATTGCTAAGTAGGGCTGGCGATATGGGATTTAAAGGCATTGATAATTAATTAACCACGTTACCATCATTTTGGAATTCCTCCATATACCTTGGCCTTAGAACCATCGCAGATTGACTGTATTTTGTTTTATGAATCTTGTATGTATCTTGGAATAAGTTTCCATAAAAAGTAAGATCAGTGAATTGTTCTACTTTTTACACGTTATGCAATTATGGCATGTATGACAATTGAACTTGCAATCTTGGGCGTAACGGATAATGGCTATTGTCTATTGATATCGTACCTCACTACGTTCTTTTTTTTAATATATTGAGACGTTAACACACAACACCATCTAGTGGCAATCCATGGTAAGATACGAGGCTTGGTTATGGATACCAGGTTCATAGTTGACACAGGACACATTATATATAACTTCAAATACATATCTGCATATAATAAATATAAGAAACTGATTAATTTAGGTTTTAACGTGATAATACATAAAAATATTTAAAATACTAATACTACTAAAATGATTATTCAATAATAACTTATATCTACAACTCTCAAAAACATAAAAAACGTTATTTACATAAATCTAAGATTGAAACAAGCACCTCGACAGAAAGGACAGAATGACGGATATGACATAACTTTACTCTTCCGTTCTTGCCATTCGGTTCCGGGGCGAATTTCCCTGCAAAATGAATGTAGCTAAAACATTTTATCGCCATACAAAAACGATTTTCATTTATACAAATCGTCTCCATATCCGGTTTTCGGTGAACTTTTGACCGCTCGTTAATATTTCACTTGCACTCCCCTTCATACTAAGTGTATAGAACCAATTAAAACGTTCGCGGTAGCGTGATCCATGTATATTTTTCTTGTAACATGTAAGTTAGCATGCTTTGCTGTATTGTGTGCAAAATATTTTCGAACGTATTTTAAATAAAATGGAGAAATAAAGTAATATTTTCTATGGACAAAATACGAAACGATTCTTGAAAAGTGTCTATACACTTTTAGTTTTATTTGACGTTTCAAAGAATCTTTGATACGATAAATTTCATAGTTTACAGAATGTTGCAAAACAGTAAATTTTAAGTTATTAGATATTTTTTTAAATTATTTTCGTGTGTAACGCATAGAGACAAAAAAATCAGATGTTGTCAAACAAAATACATTAAGTATTCAAAAGGCGGCGGTTGCTAAAAGCAATCTCTACCAGACAACCTTTGCTGAGAGGATTTAATAAGACGGATACGAGAGAATGCTATTAAAACATAAATAATGAATAAGGAAAAATAATACGGACACATGTAACATAATATATATTTATAAATAATATACACATAAAATGCAGTGATAGCACAGTGGTAACACACTCACTCGGTTAACCGAGGGAAGCGGGTTCAAATCCCGGTTGTCACACCTCTAATATTTACATGTGCAAATAATTTCCAACTTGATTACCGCTGGTCTTACGGTGAAGAAAAAAATCCTGAGGAAACCTGCAGAGTCTGTTTGAGAGAACATAAAAAGTTTTAAAACAGACAAAATGTTCAGCAAAGGTGACTCATGACGTTCAGTAAGAAATTGTAACAATTTTTATGCTGAATAAAATATTTTGATTTGATTTGAAAATATTTTTCCTGAAAAAATGTAATTAGATTAAGTAATATATAATCTACTATTAGTCCAATTAATTATTTATTAATTATTTATACAGCAGCTTTATGTTTTAATGTTTCAACCCTAACGCCGCTAAGAGCCACCTAATCCGTAGCGGTCGAGATCTCTACTCCTCGCCCTTGTTAAGACCTTAGTTCTGTAAATCAATCTTGGCTTTCGTTTTAATAGTTCCTTTTATATTAGGCCCATTTGCAACTTTGTTTTGTGAGAATATTAGATATTAAAATAATTATTTATCTTATGTATCTATTTTAATTTGTCATTCTTTTACTGGGCCTCAGAACCATCGCAGATTGACTGTATTTTGTTTAGATTTATTATGTAGAAGGCACTCACCATCGCTTTATTTGGGTGCATTCTTTGGTGCCTGATATACTATTTGTGTGCTGAATTTCATTAAAATCTCATTCATTTCGTTTCTTCACAAAGGAATAAGACACATCCACATACTCATCATATTTGTAATAATAGTCTGATACAGGAAACGCAAATTTTTATAATTTTCAAAAAATTTAGTGTGGACAAAAATTATACTAAAATGGTTCCTCCATTTTAGGCAAAGGAAAGGCAAAGCGAGGGCAGTTCACTAGTAAATATGTTTTAGATAAGTAAATATGAATTATGTACACTTTTAGCCTGACCGGATAGCTAGCATCTTGCCTCACAAAGTGTCGTGACTCGCCCCTTTGTAGGTTAAGAGCTGTCGAGCTAAACTTTGACTCGAGTGCGAGATTTGACGTAGGTATGAATAGTAAAACTTATAACGAAGCAGTTTCTAGGATATTATTATAAATAATATAGATATAATAATGTGATTTTGAAATGTTATTAGGATTTATAAAATACTTGTGACTTAGCCTCGCTTTGTTTGGGTGCGGCTTAAGAATTAAATGATATACATAGGAAAGTCCATAGAAAAAATCTTTTTTTTTGCGCCAGAAATAAGCGCAGTTCTGCACAGATCAACCCACTAGAGAATAGAGATCCACCACAATTGGTTTCAATATTTAAGAAACGTATTAAGGACAAATATGCAATTATTTATTTTTATTTATATGAACTAGTGGCGTACTCTCGCTTTGCTAAGGTCTAGGAATTATCAGCAAAGTGACGTAGTTCGTATAAAGAACAAAGATGAAAAAAAATCTCTTTTCATGAGCAAAACACCCTTGTACTTACTTGAGTGTACGCAGTAGTTTTATTACAATTAGTAGAAATAGATTGACATTTTTTTTCTTGTGTTTTATATAATTATATTATTATTACAAGAAAAGTAAGACATTGACTTAAGTGTATTTATATTAAGAAATTATTATACTTGCGTGGGCTTGAAAAATGTCAGCCACTTAGTTTTTATTGTACTTTATTACAGTATGCCTACACTACTTTACGATTCGCAGAATTGCTCATATTTTTCACGGTAATTTTCTAGCTTACAGAATAAATAATGTTGCATAAAAATATCAAAAACGTCGTGCGCCGCGATAAATAATAAAGTTATTTATAAACAATTTTCTATCTAAAAGCTATCTTCTTATTAAAGCCGTTGCTTTTTTTAACATTTCTATGTTTTAGTAATAATTTTAGAGGGAAAAGTATTTATTATACATATATTCTTTTATTACGGTTAATACCATTTTGAAGCTACTATAAAATTTTGATTTTGAAAAAAGTGAGCTATGTGCACGTATTGGGACGCACTCGAGCGAAGCCTGGGTAAGTCACTAGTCATAGAATAATGAAGCAATCACGTTAAATAACTTAGCTTATTAATATATTAAATTTATTGAAAATACTTTGATAATTCAGTGAATAACGTTTCAGAACGTTATTGTAATTTCTGCATAAAAAACAAATTTAGCATAATGTTTACTCTAAACTAAACTCCAAAATGCAACCATTTTCCAACATGCTTAATTCAAAATAAATACATCGAATTAACTACAAATGTTTTTCCTATAAGCGTATTATTTTCATACTCGTACATCGAAGTGTATTTTCCAGAGATGCGTGAGGTGAAATGTAAACACAGGGATTTTAGGATCAGCTGGTTTAATAAACGTAATTTAAATCTGATTCGCAATCTCCATATTATAAGATAAAAATGTTATAATAAAATCATATATTGTAATGTGGGGTACAAAGCAACTCTTATTTTTATTACTGTTTAAAATATAATTTGGGAAGAGTAGTTTACCTATATTACTATTACTACATAGTATAAAACAAAGTCGCTTCGCGGTGTCTGTCCCTATGTATACTTAAGTTTTTAAAACTACGCAACGGATTTTGATGCGGTTTTTTTTAATACATAGAGTGATTCAAGTTTCAACAGGAAGGTTTATAATAAATGTAGATAATTAATGAACAGGTAGATAATTTTAACTTTAAATTTAGCGGTACGAATGGAGGTGACTTCACTTGCGCTAAATCTAGAGAATTAATATGAAACAAAATATAAATTTACAATCTAATGTTTCAAAAATAAAAAAAAACATACACAGTACGTGGGCGCGCAGAGAAGGGTGTATAACTACGAGTATGTTAATATGAAAAATGAATAACTACGAGTATGTTAATTTCTGAAATTATAGCTCTACAAATTATTGCGGACAGGTATTATTGCACACATAATACTTAAGTAACCTTATGGAGATTGAACTCCTTGTCTTCTTCATGTTTTCTGAGAAATATTTCTTAAAATTGTGGCGTTGACATGAAAAGTTAAGTCAAATTGTAAATTCAATCATCTAAAGTTTAAAATGGAAAGCTTTTTTGTTTTTTTATCCATAGGAAATAGTATGCTATGCATTTACGCATATCACCAATACTATCTACTAAAACCCAAGCACCCATCTTCTGTCTTAAGGGGGCCCTTGCAGCACCACTCACTCTGCTGAAGCAGACTACACAATAAAGGGGTTGCTCTACAGTTTAATCTACTATCAAAGAAGTATCAGGAGCAATCCGCGTGACACACCTTACAACGCCCTCATAAGAGACCTTCCGTACGCGTTTTTTAGCTTCACGCCCGGTAGAATTGCCCAACGAGCCTCCCACCACAACAAAATGAACCCACGTTGGATTCTAAATAACTCATTGGTTAGGTTCTACTTATTGATAGATACATCAATTTACGTTATCATACGTAAATTCGGAGAATTTACTATGCCTTTGAAACGAAACAAGCACTAATACTTTGCAAACATCCAAAATATAGAAGAACTATATACAAACATGCCAGCAATTGTAAAATAGAATCGTTGTGAAAAATTTCATTATCAATTATTATTTATTATTTCGAGAGCTCATTAAATCAAATTTCAAGCGCACTTGTAACATTGCCAGTTAAAATGCGACAATGTCGTTTCATGAAATCTATTATACTGTTTAAATAAAAGATCTGGAAAATTATTAAAAAAAATAAGTATAAATAACAAAAAAATTTATAAAGCCATTTTGCCAAAATTAATTAAAGAACAACATATCAATAAAATTACATACGTATTAGATCCTCTATACGAATCTCTTGCTCTCTAACATTTACTCATACCCGCCCTCACCGAAATGAATATAAACAAAACTAAGCTTAAACTATCAAAGCAATAATTAAACTAAATTTTACCTAAAATCCAACATTTTCCACGCGAATAACCACAAGATACTCGAAAACCTGCACTAATTTACTTTCTTTTAAGCTGTCATTTGCATGAATGAAGTTAGAACTCTCTCTAAGGGGTCCATCCGGCCGAGTTTACCCGGACGTGTCCTTCGAACATTTCTCAACATCCGGGTACATAACCACTGAAACTTTAGATTTAATCAAATATTCATTATAATAAGAGTAATGGGTTATTCTCAAATTTGAAGTTCGGTTCTTAGCGAATTTTCGAGGCCTCAATATTGTATAAACACTTGGAACGCATCAGTAAATTGAGAAATCATTCCGTAATTTATTATTTATAATGTCAACTTAACGATTTTGAGTAGAACAAAGACGGCTTATGTATATAAGTCGCATAGCCATAGAATGGATGTTGGATATACTGTGGAGGTCAGAAGACGAGAAACGACAATCTTAGTACATAAGATTACCTATATAATATTCGTAGCTCTGTATTCTTTATTACATTTCGTAGGCTTACTTGGCACTTATTAGAACGCCTTTATTCCAAAAGGTTAAATATTATGTGTATTGTTTAGTTTCGAATTAAGTGTAGTGATTTTATAGTACCTAACGATATTATTAAAATAAAAAGACAATTTTCGACACCAATAAATCTAGCTGTGCCAGCTGGTCATGAGTTCGAGTCCCGTAAGGAGCTTTCTTTTGTATAATGAGCAAAAATGTTTGTACTCTAGTCATAGGTGCTTAAATATATGATGTGTATGTATTTAAAGATGTAAGTTATAACACAAGCCTAGAGCTACATTGTGCTGTATGTTCACGTCCCAACATAAAAAGCACATGGTAACCCTACCTTCGCAAAATTTTGGTATACGTTTGTAAACAATTTCAGAAACGAGGCAAAATTATTTCCTTTGTCTGTTTTCACAACGCACTCCAATTACTGTGTGATAAATATTTGGCAACTCGTTCAAAATAAACTGACTATTACATGGCAAATGGTAAGAAATTTAAAATTATTAAAATACTAGGTGCCATTTAGTAGGCAAACTTCTTTTATATGAGATGGTAATTATTGAAAAATGAAGCAAATATGTTTTTGCTAGACTAAAGCTAGGCTCGTTCCGGTTAAATTATCTATTGGTCCATAGGCAATGTGTTACATTTAGACTTAATTACTTAGACCGAGAAACAATAAGAATTCTATTTTACTACCATATAAATTTATGAGGATGTTATGTATATAGGTACTGTTGTTTCACCGAAACCGAACTGAATTTATGAGATGAAAAATTATCTGTACAAATAAAAAATTATTTTTTAACAAAAATGAAAACCGACTTCAAAACGCTACAAATCGAAACTAAAAAGAAAAAAAAATAATTTTAATTACTTAGTTATTGTTGGAGTCGGTGCCAGCCAAGGAGATTGTATTAGGATTATTTTGCTTTGGCTGGCACCGACTCCAACAATAACTAAGTAATTAAAATTATTTTTTTTTCTTTTTAGTTTCGATTTGTAGCGTTTTGAAGTCGGTTTTCATTTTTGTTAAAAAATAATTTATTTTAAAATTTTTTGTGGAAATTATTATGTTTAAATAAAATATTGGAAGGCTAACTAAACTACTGCTCCAATAAGTCAGCGAAGTTTTGAAATGAACGACAATAGTCAATCGAGATTTGTCCACGTCTATTTTTCCACGTAACTCGTAGACGTTAATAAGATTTACCTTCTATTATCAATCCACCTAATATCCTGAAGGAGTACGACTATCAGTTCATAAGTACGTATAATATTAAAAGAATTTTCTTTCAACTCCTAACCGTTGAGGATATATACCTTACATCATCACAAATTCTTGAACAGCTTTAGAAAATATATGAAAAAGGTAATCAGTGCCGATAAAATTTAAGGGTTGCCCTCGATTTCTCTAGGATCCCATCATCAGATGCTGACTTGGTGACAATGAGAACATCTTGAATGTATACCCTACCGAACAAAAAAGAAATTTTTAAAATCGGCCCACAATTCACGGAGAAATCGGTGAAAACACATAAAAAACAACTGTTGAGGAATTTTACCTTCCATCATCAGCTCATCCACATGAGATGATGATTTTCATACGTAAAAGCTTTATCGGGTTTAGAAAATATATCAAAAACATAATAGGTGCCTGTAAATTTTGAGAGTTGCCTTCGATTTCCCTGGGATCCCATCATCAGATCCTGACTTGGTGACAATGGGACCACCTCGGAACTATACCCTACCAATCAAAAGAAAAATTTTTGAAATCGGCCCACAGACGGCGGAGCAATCGGTGAACATACATAAAAAAAAAAAAAAAAAAAAAATACATACAACGGAACATATAACCTCCTCCTTTTTTGAATTTTTTTTGAAGTCGGTTAATAAAAAGTGTCTGTTTGTAATACCAAAAAAACAGCTTTTTACAAAATATTATGTAATTATATACAGTACTTATGAGAAAAACACAATTTTTATAAATTTTTGATTTGTCTATTAATCCGTCTTATCTCCGGCTGGACTGAATTCGTCGGAACTTTCACTGGCAGCTTTATTACGCTTTTGTTTTAGATAAATATTAGGGTTCCTTCGAAAAAAAAACGTTACATGACGTTCGCAACCGAACAAATCGGGGGTAAGTCAGTTGTAAATAAGTTTGTAATTTCAATAATTTATTACATACTTATAACACACAGACGAAAAACCAAATCACATTTAAAATCTTTAACTATAAAATAAAATAAAATAATACAATAAGTTCATAAATAAACTATAGAATTAAATAAACAATAGACAAACACTCAAACACTTATTTAGATATATTATCTCTCACAATTTACTGCGTACGCCAAAGTTTGAACAATATAAATAAAAACTAAGTTTTCTGTACAAAACAAAACTTCCTACTACCGACAAAGGTCAGCGCTCCTTCACCTCACGACTTACCAATAACATCAATCGAATATTAATTTAGAAGTCGAGAGTCGATACAGTAAAGAAACAAAAGAAAGGAAATCTATTCACTTTTCTTGGCCTTTGTATCGAGGGTACTTTGTGGGTTTCTATAGAAGGAAACCTTTTTAAAGATTTCTTTTCGCCTTTGACACAGCTTTTTCTTAGCTCCATGATTGCGTCAATGGTATTTCCAAATGTAATTTTGCTAAAAGCTTCAAATATAAGCTAATAATTTTTGATGTGGATACGTAGATGATGGTGATCTATTATTTGAGAGTCCATTTTATTGGATCGCCATGAATGAAAATGGATGTTACATTGTTTTCTGTTGAAATTTAACATTTCTATGTTTTAGTAATAATTTTAGAGGGAAAAGTATTTATTATACATATATTCTTTCATTACGGTTAATACCATTTTGAAGCTACTATAAAATTTTGATTTTGAAAAAAGTGAGAAATAACTCACTTCAAGCTACTGGACTGATGAGCTGAAAAAAAACATCGTAAATATGTAATCCTAGGGAACTTGTTACATTTCCATTATAAATCGTAACCACTTTAGAATAAGGAGGTTTTCTCACTTAAAAACTGCCTGGCAAATTTGGGACAGATTGCTAGTCTTAATAATGCATATATTAATCATGTATGTTATTATTATAAACAACATAATTAATAAAACTCAATACTATATTTACATAATTAAATACTATTCAATTAATTTCATACATTATGATAAAAGCTTTGTTAAGCAGCAACCAGTAATTAAACACACGACTACTTGTCGAAATAAATTTCGTGTAAACTTCAACAAACGTAGTAGTAAACACACCCAACTGAGTCCACATTAGTTTTAACAAAGCTATAGAGAACATTGAACGTACAATGAGTTTCATTCACGGGTTACTTTAAAACGTGGGAATTCATACATCTGTCCGTACCCACCTGTAAGAAAAAAATACTCTTTAATATAGCTTAGACTGAAAAACACTTTTGCTTCTAGAAAATCTCACTTTAAATTGAAATTTGATTAATTACTTTACAAATTTTCATCAATAGAGGTCTTGTTTTTGCATAAAGTATAAGAAAAAAGTCTTTATTAAAATTATGTATACAAGGATTATTTTATAATACATTTTATATAATGTATTGATTATTATTCAAAACAATAAAACTAGGATATTTCTCACTCAAAAATATATGTGAAATTGTATTGGATATTATTAAGCTTTTAGTGTTTCAACACATAGGAATATATGTATGTGACTTGATGTGATACTAACAAACATAGTGGACAGCAAATTATATCAATTTAATGAACCAATATCATACCTTGCGGGACACCATACAAACACTTTAATTCTTTAGTACTTATTATTTTAACTAATATTTAAATAATATTTTGTACATTTAATTTTGCATAAATTCACAAAATAAAGAGATATAATTTAAAAACAATGTCGGTACAAACAACAAATATAAACACCTCACTATAAAACGCTTTAAAGAGTACTAGACTCATACATAGTCGTCAAAAGTGTTCAATTAGTTCTGTTTCCTTTATTTTTCATGTTTCTTTCTTATACGTGCCTATTTTATTTTTACACCGATTAGATGCCTAGGCCTTAGGATAACTTAGATCACTACTTACCCACACAAGGCTGTAAACGTTTATGTTTCACGGACACTGAGCTTCTTTTTAGTGTACTCCTGACCTCACACACCGTACAAATGCCCGCAGTTACCTCAACTCTTGGCTTCACACCTTCGGCCTTCGGTGAATGGTCTGCGACTTCTACTGATAGAGCATAGTCGGCGGCGAACATACCCTAATTCTCACGTCTTCTCGTCTTCAATGGAATACTCTTAAGGGACTGTCAAAAAACTTAAATCGATAGTCAATGCTCAAATTAATTTTAACTGTCTTCATAATAATCATTTTCATCTAGTCGTTTCATTTTCTTTTACGTGGTAGAAATTTTAGATAAATATCTAAATTGATTATCGATAAGACACATTTGACGTCCGATAAGTGTGTTCCCCTTCGCGGCTCGGCACGGGGGCGGTAGTGGTTGTTGGTAACGTGGTTGTGGGGCAGCGGCGGCGTGGGGCGAATGTCCACCGGCGGTCCGGGCGCTGTTCGAGCCACGGCAGCCGGCGGCCCGCGGCCCATCGCTAACGCGGTACGCCGCGCCCGATGGTACGATCCTGCTGCTCACGGAGAACGGGACCCGGCTGATGACCCGAGCTGCAGCTGCCAGCCTTCTCCGCGCCGCCCTCCTCTCCCCGCGTCCCCCTCGGCCCCGTCACGGTGAGCCGCCGCCGCACCTCTCTGTGTCTATCGGATTCCGTCGCCTATCGCACTGCACGCTTATGATTCTTAAGGTAGGAGCGTACAAGGCAGGCCTAGCTTAGAGGAATTGATTAAGCGTGTTTCGACATTTACAAATACATTCTACTTCGATAGATTCATGCTACTTTTAACTACATCAGGTTAAAAATAAGGAAATGTTTTACATTACAATTAAAATGTCTCATTAGGTTACATCACGACTCGTTAGTTCGAATAATAATAATTCGCTCCTACTTTATACCTGCATGCGTTAAATCTATTGTATTCTTTTACTCCTTAATTTTTAAACCGCTTTAGACTTTCATAAGAAGTTTCTGACTTAATTTACAAAAAGTTCTTTAAAGGTCTAAAATGGATTTTCACGCTTAATTCAAGCATGATTGCATGTTTTCTCTCTGCATCTCCTATTTCTACGATCTCTATGGTTACTGCGCGGCATAGACTTGGCTTTATTAATCGTTAAGTAAAATTGCCACTAAGAAGGCTTGCTAATATAATCAGAAACGAAACTCAAAATTTACGCAACTTCACTTTTGCCCGTTTTATATATGTCGTAATTTTGTCGATATCGTTGTTTTTGTCGTTTTTAACTCAGTAGGATTTTATTATTGTGCCAAACCGGCCCTGTGCGATCGCCCTCAAACGAGATCCTTCGCGCTTTGGACCGGTGGTCGCTTCCACAGCTAAGCGATACGGATGCAATTGCAGTAAAACTGATGTCCGACGGACGCACCGCGAATCGTAATGCTACGGGAGTGACGTCTTGGATTGGCGGTATGTCGATAACGCAGGACGGCAACTTAATCGCACCGGACAAAATAATGACACACATCCATCGATACGCGAGTCCGCACTACAATCCTCATGGTCATCATTACCATCGATGGAACCACGAGCCGGGGGGGAGTGAAGACCCCCTATACGCAACCAAGACAGTCTACGGACCGGGATACATTGATGAGAACCGTACGTATATATTTAATATAGTGAAAACATTAGCAAATGGAAGATGGTAAACAATTAAAACCAAAAATTAGATGAATAGGTTAACGATACAATTATGTAGGTACACTTTCAACAGACAACTTAACCATAGATATCGTATTGACACTTCAGCTTCAAAATTTGTACATTTCTAGAAGACCCCCTACAATGTCATTGAGAACACGGTGTTTTCCTTCTCATAGCACATCCCGAGAGTTCACTTTTCTATCATCTCCCTCGCGAATCATTTCAACCCCTATTTACACGAGTAGTCCTTTCACGACTGGATTTAGCAAAGTTTAGATTGATAGAATTTAAAATGCAGAGGGGCGATATTAACCGTGAAATAACATGAGTAAAGCTTTGCGTAGTACACACTTAGAAAGGTTTAATTTAGCGCTTTAGAAATCTTGAAGTCCGCTTTGATACTCCTGGTCCACCGTACGGTAGAAGAATTAGTTTAAAAGGAACGATTTACCAAAGGCGCTTAAACACGTAAATCTCCGCGAAGCTTTGCAATTTGCGCTAAAAATTCAAAGATTTATCTGGAATGATTTGTCGCATTCCAACGTCGGATTTACCTTGTTACATTTAATGGGAATCCTTTGATGGTAAGTCAATAATGAATATCACGCCCTCTCCAAAAACAAGTGTCGTAAGTGAGAACAATTTAGTCGTTTAAAAGACTACCATATTTTTTCCTTAGCATGTGAGTTCTAATATTGCTTGGTACTTAAAATTGTATCCATGGTTCCATATAAAATCACTCATCTGATATTCTTTGAGTTTATATACAAAAATTTTTGCTCACGTTATATTATCACATACAAGTATAAATATATCATCTTTATGACACTGTAATTAATATTTTTATCTTAAGCATGAGTATATGAGAGTATTAACCCCACTAGTATCTTATATTTTGATTTAATGAAACATTTCCGTTACATTTTTGTTATATTTTGTCCTATTTTTATGTTTATTCATAACATTATTATAATTATTTAATATGATATAAAATATTATAAAATTTTTATTTAATAAAATAATCTTACTAAAAAAGCACATGGTATCGACACCGTAACTTGTAGGTATATTAAATATTTGTGAAATATAAAACCCAACGGATGTATTTAAGAAAATTAATAAAAATATATAAAATAAAGGTATTGGCACTTGGCAGGATTATGAATAACAGGTACAACGTATATAAAATAATATATACTATGTAATTATTAGTGTGTGTATGTCTAATCTTTTTTTACACAAACCGTTAGAATACACAACTCTGCAATTAAAATAGAGACTACACAAGACACAAAACTACACACTAACACAAAGCACTACCAACAGAGAGGATTGCGAAAGAGAACGGTAAAGCAGGTGATGACAAAGTGGCACTACAATCAACTTGCCACGTGGCGCTCGACACGTGTATTAAGGATAGCGAGTGCGTGACGTCACTCACGCCGGTACTGCAGAAGTGTCATGCAGCGGAATGCGATCGAGAGGGCTGTATGGCGGCGTTGAGAGGCTTTTACAGGAAATCCGGGGTCCGTTGGAATACTGAGATTGCCTTCTGCCTTTGCAAGTAAGTTTATCACTTATCATACCTAACAATAAGACAATTGTTAAGATAAAGAACATAATATTATGACTATTATGATGATTTCTTTCAAGTTAATATTTACTTTACGTAATAAAACAACTATTCTTAATGGAAAATCTTATAACTTAGGCCTTAGGTTCTAATGTTTTAGAAATTAAACATTAGTAACAAAATGACATCTTAACGAAATCGAAGATTAGGTAATATCGTGCTTATTTTATTTTCGAAAATTTGTAAGTATGTAAGCAAATATACTCAGCTTACATACTTTATGGATCAGCTGAATGGATTTGGATGAAATTTTGTATACAGAACTGGAGTAACACATAGGCTAGTAGCATATAGGGTTACACTCGAGTGAAGCGAGGGTGTATATGAATATATATGAATATTTATTTGTTTTTATTTATTTAATATTTAATATATGTATAACAGAAACAACATAACGATAAGAACTGCATTAGTATAAAACTGTGTCGCTCACAACAAAATTTCTTACATAAATTATATTAAACTAAAGTAAGAAAACATAACAAAAATCTAAGTATTATTTATAACAACTACAAAAAAAAGATAAGTAGAAGATAAGTAAAAAAAGGAAGCTATATAATGAAATATGATGACATCGTATAAATATAAAGATGTGGCACTGAAAATGGTTGCAGAAAAACTGATAACAAAGAAGATTCTTGCATGAATGCACAAGAGCGGCTACATCCGTCCTGCGCCCAGCGACCGCCCGTCGGCTCGCCGCTGCCTGCCTGCCACACCCTAGCCCATGCTTGTCGAGAAGAACCGGAGTGCAGGTAATATTTCTTCACACAACCTTTCTTTTCTTTAGGGCCGCTAAAGTTTGGCTCAGTTGGTAGTAACCACGAAGTAGATAAAAAACACTATCATCTGCTCTGTGGTAGTAACCCTGCTTTCTGCGGTAGCGGTCGCGGGTTCTAGTCCCGCTGGGGGCATTCATCATTCATTTGTTGAGCACGAATGTTTGTACTCCAGTCATGGATGTTGATATTTATAATATGTATGTATTTAAACTTATATATGTGTAGTATATCAACTATCTGGTATCCGTAACACAAGCTTCGTAGCTTACAAAGGCGCTAGATGGCGCTGTTGTAATATAGTTCCAACATATTTATATTTATATATTATAAGTATCAATTTTATCGTCTAATTGGCGAATCGACTTGAAACATCCTTACCATCATGTAATACAATCGAACCGATCTGAGATTACAGCGAGGCGTACATACATGTTCAAACTATAACGGAAATTAGCAAAACCTTTGTGATTAGGAGTTCTCATAACTTTCTATTCATTACAATTTGGTTGCGTTTATTTTTTACCATTTAATTATCAATTTAAATTGTACGTGTAATATTTAATATAAGACATTGTCTTTTAAATTTTGGGTAGAGTTTATGATATCAACAAGTTCTTTAAAGTATTGTATTTCAGCGCGTCGAGATGTTGTGACACATCATTGTATGTGATTGCAATATCAGTAGGTACTACCTATAGGTATTGCAAAGAGAAACTGGAAACGAGTGAGAAAGATATATATTTACTTAAAAAAAATTACATAAAGTGTTGCACTGGTAGCCCAGTAGTAACGTGCTCACTTGAAAATCCAGTGAAGCGGGTTAAAAACATGGCTCTGATGTTTTCATGTGCGATTCATTTTCAACATGATTTCCCTTTTGGTAAAGGAAAACATCATGAGAAAAACATCATGTCTGAAAGGAGTTTTAAAAACACCGATGAAATGAAGTGAATGAAAATCTTAAATCCATCTAAGTTTTTACGCTATTTTTCCTAGGTTTTTAGAGTTTTTATCTCCGCTTTGATGAAGTCTTACAATTCAAAAGAAGGTCAAAAACAATCCTGACCTAATTCAACGAACACTTAAGTTTAGCCATTTATAAACGTTATTGCTAGTTAAGCATGCTAGTTAACATTTTAAACTTGCACTGTTAAAAATAAATATTTTTATATCAAGTATAACAAAGAAATGATAAATCCCATATTATAATAACGATATTTTTTCACATTACGCTTAAACTGTGTGTAATAAATTTAACTTACATATATTAACATAACAATGACTATAAGTAACTGAAGTGCTCGATAAGTGCTCAAGTTAAAAATTATGTAAAATTTTAACCTGCTTTATATGATTTATAAGTAGTAATCCGTAACTTTATTAGTATTTTGACTAAATAAAATAAAAAAAACACATTTTTTTATTTTATTATGTTTTTATGTATGCATCTCGCGAGATCATCTATATATTTCCCGGAATATAATGTATCTAATATTTCTAAATACTTGTAGCTTAAATTATACATAAAAGATCTACTAAAATCAGTTAAGCCGTTTTGAAAAAAACATTGAACCTACGTTTGAACTTTGATACCATTAAATCTATTCCGTATCAATATATATGTTGTTAAATCACAAATACACTTTAATTTTACTAATAAATATAAATAAATAAATGATAAATTTGTTTTCTAATACAAACATCAATGAATATCCTTAAATTTAAAAGAAAAACAATTTTCACTCGAATAATTTATGTTTATAAAGCTTTAATTTAGTTTGTCAGTTTGTAAATTCGAATCTGAAAGACTTGTTTTAAGAGTTAATCTACTTTTGAATTATTGGATTTACATTTTAGCCGCTTGGCTGTAATCCATGCATGAATATTTAAACAGCTACTTTAAAGTAGCCTTCTTTATAATACTAGTTGTATTTTTATTGTGACTTTATTTAACTACTACTTCTCAATTCGCCCTAATATTGTAATTTTTAAATTTTCTATGAGGGTGTCTCAGACTTAGCACTACTGTATTTAGCCTTTTTTAACGTCCCTATGCTGGGCACGGGCCTTTCTTCAATACGAGGGGGATCAGTCCACCACTCTGTCCAAGTACGGGACTTCACATGTCTTTCGAAAACTTGCTAGGTTCTCCCAGACATTTAGTTTACCTCTCGATGTTTTCCTTCACCGTGAGACAAGTGGTAATCGTGTTAGAAACATAAGACCCGGATTTGAACCCGCATCATTCGGTTATCCAAGCGAGCGTTTTGCCACTGGGCTACCACAGTCACCAAAGCTATATAAAAATCAATTGACGGCTGGACCTATTTGAATGATTCTTAATTCTTTTTTTGTTCTGAATTTTTAGGCATTGTTTAGGTATAAAAAATATAGGGAAACCAAAAATACTTAGCTGGTATATCGAAATATTGAGAACTGTTTAGAAGCCAAACATTTTTTTATTTAATTCTTAAATGACATTACATACTACGAGTATCAGTAATAAGTAATTAAATATTAATAAGTAAAAATAGCTAACGGATTTCGTTACATACAAAAAAAATCTAATATTTTTGTATCTCCTCACGAAACAATATCTGAGAGATCCTAGTTTTCGAGAAAGCTGGTGGTCTGTGCCCTCATAAGCCTAAAAAAAGCCCATAGGCCAAAAGGAAGGCCAGCAGTAGAAAAATAAAAATTAAAGTCAGTTGGAATATTTAATTCCGCGAACGACGGTCGATGATGTAATATAAGATCGCTGTACCTACTGCTTCAAATGGTTTTCAAGGAAATTAAAAGTTGTTTATTCTCTTACTTTTAACGCAACAAAACACTTAGCGTACGTGTCACTTTTTAAATAAAGGAAAATAAGTAATTAACGTAGACGGTAGAACAGTGGCAGTGTATCTGTTTTAAGAACAAGCAATGGCTGTAGGTTGTGTAATTTCTTTTTTTTATGTGTATATATTTTAAATATCAAATTTATTTATTTATTTATATAATTCGTAATCAGAAAAAAAATACAAACATACTCCTTAAACTAATAACAATTTTAATGTAACAAAACAGACATTTTGACTAAATATTTATATACATAAATATTGTCGCGGAATATAGTGCGAACTCGTCATAATAGCACGCTTGTACCATGCCTTACAACAGCGAATGTCAATTTCTAACTTTTGACAATTAGATAACAAGAACAGTTTATTACAAATTTTAATGTGTCAAAAAGAGATAAAGCATTTTCAGGAAAGATTTGGAAGTTACTAGAAACATTTTGAATTTTCGATACTAGAATGTTCTAAATTTATGCATATAAAAAGGCCGGCAGTGTGTCGAGAGATCAGTTGAAGTTCGGAGTTGAGTGAAGATTGCGAAGAGATACGAAATAGTGGAAAGGTGAAGAAGAACATAGTGAATTATTAAAAGTGGTGGTTTATAGTGCTCAGAGACTAAATTAAACTAGTGTTGTGTACAAACTGCGCGTGTGTATTAAGTGTAAATAAAACAACTTTAGTGCGAGAACGCTTTTAATTTCCGATCCCGAACCTGTAGTACGTAACAATTGGTGTCAGAAGTGGGATCGGAAATGCCATTAGTACCGAGGCACGAGAAGGAAGGAGTCACTACACGCGCAATGGCGGAACAGCAAAGGGAAGATTCTGGCCCTAGTACATCGAGTGGAGAGTCCGCGGCTCAACAGAGTACCACGCCAGACATGAACGCCCTTCTGCAACAAATGGCGTTCATGATGCAAGAACAAACGCGCCGCGAGGAAGAACGTGCACGCCGCCAGGAGGAACAGCTGCGCGCACTTCAAGAGGGCATTCACAAGGATGTCATAGCCGTTCTTCAACAGAATACGGAAAGGGTAGAAGCCGTTGAAAGAGAAGTTACGGGAATAAAGACGACACTCGTCACACACGGTGAAGTTTTAGAGGAGTACGACTCAAAACTCTTTAAAATGGAGAAAAGGATGGATTACTTAGAAACTCACAAATTACCGCGTAGTGCTGACTTTAGCTCATCAACAACAAAGAGCTTCAAAGTCCCTTACTTCGACGGCAAATCCTCTTGGGCTGCCTTTAAGATCCAGTTTGAGACTGTCAAGGAGACGAGTGGATGGACAGATGATGAAGCTCGATCTGCCCTTACCGTCGCACTTAGAGAGG
Organism: Boloria selene; assembly: GCA_905231865.2. Taxonomy (NCBI): domain Eukaryota; kingdom Metazoa; phylum Arthropoda; class Insecta; order Lepidoptera; family Nymphalidae; genus Boloria; species Boloria selene. The sequence goes on from HG993156.1 coordinate 4,358,940, forward strand.
AGGCTCTGAATGTATTGGAGGCGCTTTGTGCTAGTGACCCTGGCAGGAAGACCACATACAGTGAGCTACTTAACGCTTTAGAGTCGCGGTATGGTGATAGTCATCTAGAGCACGTGTACAGGGCTCAAATTAAAGACCGTACACAACGAGCCAATGAAACCCTGCAGCAGTGGTCCATAGAGATTGAGAGGCTCGTACGGAAGGCATATCAATCCTCGCCATCCGCCATAGAAACCATTCTTCTGCAGGCTTTTGTGGACGGGATTCGCGACTCGGAGGTACGTGCTGCTGTACGCCTAAGACACCATACAAGTCTCAGGGAAGCTGTCGCTCATGCTCTAGAGATTGAAGCTGTGCGTCATGACTCTAGATCTTGGAGGGTGCAGGAAGCTACCACGGGAGGATTATCCGTCCGGAGACGTGTTTTTAACCCAAGGTGCTACGAGTGTGGTGAGCAGGGCCATCTTCGAAGTGACTGCCATACAAGGAAAAATGGTCGACTACAGGCAGATGTTGGTGTAGCAACCTACGATCAAGTCAGAGGAGAATTGATCTCATTGATCTCGGACAGATCTAGGAGGTGGGCGCTGGCCGGGGGATCTACAACCCCACCGATAGAAGTAAAACAGGCAATAGATGGAAACACTTTGGTTATACAAGGCGCTATTAATGGAGTGACATGTAAACTGACACTGGATACCGGAGCTTCACGAACTGTCATTAATAACCGAAAGCTGAAACACATTGCGGACAAAAATTTGCAAGATAGAAAGCACATCACCCTTATGACAGCCACCGGTCAGCGCATACCTGTTTGGGGGGAAAGAAAAATTGCTATAAAAATTGGGGACCACATCTATTGGCATAACGCAATAGTTGCAGATATCGTGGATGATTGCATCATTGGATTGGACTTTCTTCAAAATTACCAGTGTACGATTGACATGAAATATGGAGTTTTAAAGTGCGGAAATAGAGAAGTACCGATAAGTGGTGGAGTTCAGGGGAAAGTTTGTTGCTTAAGAGACACTGCTCTTCCGCCAAGATCACAGACTCTAGTACCTGTCGCTTTACCTCAGAACAAGTCAGGTAGTCAATGGTGCTGCGCTATCATAGAAAAGTGTGAAGATGAGAGCTCGTGGATCCCAGCAAGAGTTGTAGTAGGTAAAACTTCGACATCCATGGTTCCAGTGCTGAACACCAGTGACGCTACGCAAACTATTCAGATAGGGGAAGTTGTGGGGACTTGCGAAGAGATAGCCTGGTTAAGCAGATGTCAACAGAATGAGAAGGTGCTTAACAAGGATAAGGAGCAAGCAATAAAACTTTTAGAAGACTGCAAAGATCATCTCACAAGTTCACAGAAGACAAAAGCTGAAAATTTACTTTACCGATATTCAGATTTGTTCTCGAAACATGATGGCGATATTGGAAGAACCAGTTTGGTGAAGCACAAAATTAATACTGGTGACGTAGCGCCTATTCGACAACGACCAAGACGAATTCCATGGGCTAAGGAGAAAGAGGTTGACGACATGATCGAGGACATGAGAAAGAATGACATCATCGAACAATCTACTAGTCCTTGGTGTTCTCCAGTAGTACTTGTAAGGAAGAAGGATGGATCTACAAGGTTTTGCATCGATTACCGCAGACTCAACGATGTAACCAAAAAGGACAGTTATCCCCTGCCTCGAATCGACGACACCTTAGACACCCTCAGTGGCATGAAATGGTTTTCAACTCTCGATTTAAAGAGTGGCTATTGGCAAGTGGACATGGACCCCGTGGATAAGGAGAAAACTGCGTTTTCAACTGGAAAAGGGTTGTGGCAGTTTAAGGTTATGCCGGTCGGGTTATGCAATGCACCAGCAACATTCGAGAGGTTAATGGAACGTGTACTCGCTGGATTACTAGGAGCAGCCTGCCTTGTTTACCTGGATGACATAATTATTGTGGGACGTGACTTCGAAGACCATCTTAAGAAACTCGAAGCAGTACTCAATAAACTAAGGGAAGCTAATCTAAAGTTAAGTCCGAAGAAGTGCTTATTCTTCAGAAAACAAGTAAATTACCTTGGACACGTAGTTTCGGAAAACGGAGTAGAAACGGATCCTGGGAAAATCACCGCTGTGAAAGATTGGCCGACCCCTAAAGACAAGACGCAAGTGAGAGCATTTCTAGGATTGTGCTCCTACTATCGACGATTTGTGAAAGGGTTTTCTGACATCGCCAAACCACTTCATAAACTAACCGAGGAGAAGAGACCTTTCGTATGGGACAAGAATTGTGAATCGGCCTTTCAAGAACTGAAGAAACATCTTTGCCAAACTCCGATCCTTGGGTATCCAGACACAAAAGGAGAGTTTATTGTCGACACTGATGCTAGCAATATCGGTATTGGAGGTGTATTGTCCCAGCGGAAGGGTGATCAGGAGGTGGTTATCGCATATTTCAGTAAGTCACTCTCTAAACCGGAAAAGAATTATTGCGTTACTCGAAGGGAGCTACTTGCTGTAGTAAAAACTTTACAGCATTTTAAGAAATACTTGCTGGGACGCAAATTTTTAGTAAGAACCGATCACGCTGCCCTGAAATGGTTATTGGAATTCAAGAACCCCGAAGGACAGGTAGCGCGATGGATTGAACAACTTCAAGAGTTTCAGTTTGAAATAGAACATCGTGGGGGTAAAACACACAGTAACGCCGATGCCCTATCTCGAAGACCATGCGAGGAACACTGCAAGCACTGTCACAGACAGGAGGTAAAAGAGCTAGAATCTATTAAAATTATAAGAACAGATTCGATAGATGAACGTTGGAGCGATGATGCCATGAAGAGAGCACAAGAAGAAGACCGAGACATACGACCGATCATGGAATGGTTAAGTAGTGGTAGACCAAAACCTAAGTGGACTGACATAGCACAGTATAGTACCGCTACGAAAAGTTTGTGGGCACAATGGGACAGTTTGTTGTTACACAATGGAGTATTGTGCCGCAAATGGGAGCAGACACGTGGAAATGATAGCCATCTCCAACTAGTGGTACCTAAGATAAAAGTATCCGAGGTACTTCGAGCATACCATGATGGTTCTTCTGGTGGACACTTAGGGGTAAGAAGAACGTTAATCAAGATCAAGGAGCGATTTTATTGGTTGCATTGTCGAGATGATGTCGAGGACTGGTGTCGGAAATGTGTACAATGTGCCTCTGTCAAAGGCCCGCAAACCAGAAGCCGAGGAGCAATGAAATTGTACAACGTTGGGGCACCTTGGGAGAGAATCGCATTAGACGTAGCAGGACCATTTCCGATTACTAACTCCGGGAACCGATACATTTTAGTTATAATGGACTATTTCACGAAATGGCCTGAAGCATTCGCCATACCAAATCAAGAAGCTGTTACTGTTGCAAATAAATTGGTCAAAGAGGTATTTTGCAGATTTGGTGTCCCATTAGAAATGCACAGTGATCAAGGAAGAAACTTCGAATCACAGGTGTTTCAAGAACTGTGTAAAATCATGGGGGTGCACAAAACTAGAACTACGCCTTGTCACCCACAGTCCGATGGAATGGTGGAGAGGTTTAATCAAACTTTAGAACGACATCTAGCCAAGGTTGTAGATAGTCATCAAAAGGATTGGGACGAGTACATATCACTGTTTTTACTATCTTACCGGACAGCATTACATGAAAGCATTGCAATGACACCTGCCTTTGCCAATTTCGGAAGAGAATTACGACTACCAGCGGATCTGTTAAGTGGTTGCCCGCCGGATACTCCCAGTTGCATAACCGAATATGCCAGTGAACTAAGAGCGAAGATGATTGGTGTTCATGAGCAGATACGAGATGCAGGACTACAAGCAAGTGAACGCATGAAAACTCGTTATGACCGGAAGGCGACAGGAACGAACTTCGAGGAAGGCTCATTGGTATGGCTGCATAACCCGGTGAGACGAAAGGGTAAATCGCCAAAGCTACAACCCAGTTGGGAGGGGCCTTATAAGGTTATAACGAAAATTAACGACGTCACTTTCCGAATTCAACGTACATCTAGAAGCCCAGCTAAAATCGTGCATGTGGACCGATTAGCCAAGTATCACGGCAACAACGATGCTCGAGACGAGCATGTCTTAGGAGGGGGTAATGTCGCGGAATATAGTGCGAACTCGTCATAATAGCACGCTTGTACCATGCCTTACAACAGCGAATGTCAATTTCTAACTTTTGACAATTAGATAACAAGAACAGTTTATTACAAATTTTAATGTGTCAAAAAGAGATAAAGCATTTTCAGGAAAGATTTGGAAGTTACTAGAAACATTTTGAATTTTCGATACTAGAATGTTCTAAATTTATGCATATAAAAAGGCCGGCAGTGTGTCGAGAGATCAGTTGAAGTTCGGAGTTGAGTGAAGATTGCGAAGAGATACGAAATAGTGGAAAGGTGAAGAAGAACATAGTGAATTATTAAAAGTGGTGGTTTATAGTGCTCAGAGCCTAAATTAAACTAGTGTTGTGTACAAACTGCGCGTGTGTATTAAGTGTAAATAAAACAACTTTAGTGCGAGAACGCTTTTAATTTCCGATCCCGAACCTGTAGTACGTAACAATATGAACGTATGTTTATATATATTAGTGATTCAAATCAAATCAAAATATTTTATTCATTCCGAACTTTTCTTTTCGGTTTCTTCTTTCCGAACTGGTGTTCGGAAAGAAGAAACCCGAGAGGAACTGGCGAAGGAAAGCGGGACTAATATTTTTTTTTTCTTAATCTCTCTCTTTTTTAAATTAAATTGCGAATTAACAATAATTATGTATGCTGAAATAGCCTGGCGGCGATCACATCATTCTCAATGCGATTGTTATGATAATTAGATAAAATGATGATAATTTTGATGAAACTATTGTAAACTCTGCGACAGGATGATCTTCCATTTACACGTTATTACACATTAAATAATATGTTTTCGTCTATTCTTATTATAATTATATATCCCACAGAAAATATTACCAGCAATAATTTCAACAGCAATTATATTATTCAATCTATACTGTCCGAAGTAATGAATCGAAATGTGTCACTCACCGATAAAACAGAACTTATAAAACCTTATCCCACCCATTTTACAGCGCCATCAGGTAGTCAATACAACTCCCAATAAAGTAAATTGATAATAAAATAAAAATAGTCAATACCAGTCCATATTCATTATCCATTAAATACATAGAAGTTAACAGTCGGCCTTCCTGCCATCTCACGTCCCCGTGAGATCTTTTTTTACATAAAATCAAGTCTTCCTTCTTATTTTAGTTTCATTTTAACAGCATGGCATGGCAACAGCATTCTTCTTCGTGTACTTCATTGCTGGAGGTCGTGTTTATCATGAAATGATTTCACCGATGTATACAGCTTTAGCTTCCTACATACCACTCAGTCCGCAACTTGTCTAAGGGCAGTCTGAATATTAAACCCCGTTTTATATTGAATATGATCGGACCAGCTGAGATCGGCCGTGTGATCTTTTGCCTTCGATCTTGCCTACTACAACCAGTTTGTCCAGATTGTCTGGTCTGGTTGTCTCCGAGCAATGTTACAAAAATAACTTAGGATTCGTTGGAAGATCGTCTTAAAGAAACCTTCAGTTGGTCGAGAATAGACTTGTTGGTCCTTTTGCTGTCCACTGTATACGCAATATTCTTCTATAACACCTCATTGAAAGTCTCGATCTTTCTTTTTCGGTCAGCTGCACGCATTGATCATGATTTGTAACTGTACAGATATATTGAGAATACCACCCTGCTCGCACGAGTCTGGTCTTAGTGGTCACACACTTCTGTTTTGCCAGATTCTTGTTAACTTACTCATAGCTGCTTTGGCAACAGTATTAACAACAGATTTGTTTTTTTTTTTTTTTATAGGACAAAGGGGGCAAACGGGCAGGAGGCTCACCTGATGGAAAGTGATCACCACCGCCCATGGACATCTGCAACACCGCAGGGCTTGCAGATGCGTTGCCGGCCTTTCAGGAAGGAATACGCTCTCTTCTTGAAGGTCGCCAGGTCGTAACGGTTTGGAAAGACCGCCGGCGGCAGCTGGTTCCACAGAGTGGTTGTGCGTGGCAGAAAATGTCTTAAAAATCGCACTGTTGTGGAACGCTGGACATCGAGGTGGTGTGGATGGAATTTGCGGTTTTGACGCGATGTCCGATGGTGAAATTCTGCGGCCGGGATCAGTCCAAACAATTCCTCGGAACACTCCCCGTGGTAAATGCGGTAGAAGATGCAGAGTGATCCAACATCTCTACGCAGAGCTAAAGGATCAAGCCGATCGGAGAGAGCTTGATCGTCGACAACTCGAGCCGCCCTACGTTGAATGCGGTCAAATGGAAGTAGCTGGTACTGGGGAGCTCCCGCCCAGAGATGAGAACAGTACTCCATGTGGGGCCGAATTTGCGCCTTATAAAGATTAAGACGCTGACCCGACGTGAAGTACTGTCTCGCCTTACTGAGCACACCAAGCTTCTTTGAGGCCAATTTGGCCTTGTCTTCCAATTGACCACGGAACTGGACGTTGCTCGAAATGTCGACGCCAAGTATTCCGATACTGGCTGTGGCAAGCAGGGGAGTGTCCTCAAATAGAGGAGTGACGACAAATGGCGACTTTTTAGCGGTGAACGCGCAAACTTGTGTCTTTTTGGGGTTAAATTGGACTAAGTTTAGTCGACCCCAATCCGAGACTTTGGTTAATGATGATTCGATTTCAGACACAAGTTTGTTCCGACACTCGTCGACGTATTCCCGAGAAATATTAGCGCGGCCAGTGTACAGGGCGTCCACAGTGCTGTCGTCTGCATAGCAATGAATGTTGCTGATTTCCAACATGTCATTGATATGCAGAAGGAACAGAGTAGGAGACAGTACACAGCCTTGTGGAACACCAGCATTGACGTATTTAGGATCAGAGCAAGCACCGTCAACAACGACCTTGATGCTCCGATCTGCCAAAAAGCTGGTGATCCAGTTGCATAATTTCTCGGGGAGCCCATAGGAAGGTAGCTTCGAAAGAAGCGCTTTGTGCCATACCCGATCAAAGGCCTTCGCTATGTCCAGACTGGCTGCAAGCGCCTCCCCCTTGGTCTCAACTGCTTCTGCCCATCTATGTGTCAGGTAAACTAGAAGATCACCGGCTGAACGACCTTGACGAAAGCCGTACTGACGGTCGCTGATCAGCCGGTGCTCCTCCAGGTACCGCAGGAGCTGGCAGTTGATAAGGGACTCCATTATCTTGGAGAACAAGGAGGTAATGGCTATGGGCCTGTAATTGGACGGATTCGAGCGGTTACCCTTTTTTGGGATCGGGTGCACTAAAGCGGCCTTCCAAGATTTCGGGACTACGCCTAATGAGTAGGAGTGCCGGAAAAGACGCGTTAAGACCGGTGCCAGCTCCGGAGCACATGTCTTCAACACGATCGGAGGGATGCCATCGGGCCCACTCGACTTATGAATGTCCAAGGAAAGAAGTGCTTTGCGAACTGCACTTTGCCGGAATTGAACTTCCGGCATCGTAGTATCGCACCGCGGGATTGTCGGTGGTGAGTTTCCTTGGTCATCCAGAGTTGAGTTGGACGCGAAGAGAGAGCCCAAAAGATCAGCTTTCTCCTTCGCGGCATGGGCCAGCGAGCCATTCTCCGTGTGCAGAGGTGGAAAAGAAGGCTGACAGAAATTCCCTAAAATAGCCTTGGCGAGAGACCAGAACGCACGTGTTCCTGAAGGGAGACGTCCCAATCTCTCGCCAATTCTAGCAATGTGCTTCGACTTTGCATTAGCAATAGCACTTTTGAGGGACCTGGAGGCAAAGTTATACTCCTTTTTCAAAATGCTGGTGTTTGCATCACTAGACGACGACGCGATAGCCCAGGCTTGGTAGCATTCCAGCTTTCGGCGAGATGCCGTCTTGCAGGAGCGACCAAACCAAGGCTGGGATTTGCCTCCGATGGGCACTGCAGAGAACGGAATAAATAGTTCCATACCCTGAAGTACCACATCGGTGACAGAGTCAGCAACGACGTCTGGATCATCCGGCGAGAAGCATATCTCCCTCCATGGGTAGGATGCAAAGAATGACCGCATCCCGTCCCAATCCGCTGACCTATAGTGCCATACTCGGCGGCAACCCGCAAAGCGAGGCCTTGTTGAGAGCGTAACCTGCACTGTACTCCGGACAAGGCAGTGGTCCGACGAACCAAGAGGAGGGTCGACGGAAATCAGGTAGCCGTCCGGGTGAGAGGTCAACAGAAGGTCCAACAGGGAAGGTGTATGATCCTCCACATCAGGGATTCGCGTTGGCGAGGTAACAAGTTGTGTCAGATCATATGCTAATGCGAAATCGTAAACAGATCTCCCCGCATGATCGGTGGTGCGTGATCTAAGCCATTCGGCGTGATGGGCGTTAAAGTCGCCGAGAATCACGATCTCTGCGGATGGGATCTGTTGCAGCACGGAATCTGTAGCCATTTGCATGTGCTCAACGAGTCGGTCAGTTTCGGCATTACCGCTATGAGACCTATACAGGCACGCGTAGATTCGCGGATGATCATCGCAGTCTACACGTAGCCAGAGGATGGATAGGTCCTGCCCTTCAAGGCTGTCGAGGCGGCGGGAGCAGATATCCTCTCTGACGTACACGCACACCCCAGCCCGTGGTACAAAGGAATGCTCCAGTTTATACCCCGGGTAAGAGAGGAAAGAGGTGTCGGCCGGAGAAGATATCTGCGTCTCAGTAAGGAATAGCAAGGCCGTTTCATTTCCATTATTTCCACGGCATATAATCAACAGCATAGAAAAGCATTAGTAACAGAGACTTGTCTCATTAAATATTCTTGAACGACGTAGAACTATTTCTATTAAATCCACAGCATAAATTTAAGTGCATAGAATAGCACAAGTAATAGACTTGTTTCGTCTCTACTACATCCACAGCATAAAATTAATGTCATAAAATAACGTAAGTAACAGAGACTTGGTGCATTTCTATTACACCCACAGCATAAACTAGCATAAGTAACAGACTTGTTTCACCTCCATTACATCCACAGCATAACCTAGCATAAGTAACAGAGACTTGTTTCACCTCCATTACATCCACAGCATAACCTAGCATAAGTAACAGAGACTTGTTTCATCTCTATTACATCCACAGCATAAACTAGCATAAGTAACAGAGACTTGTTTCATCTCTATTACATCCACAGCATAAACTAGCATAAGTAACAGAGACTTGTTCCATCTCTATTACATCCACAGCATAAACTAACATAAGTAACAGAGACTTGTTTCATCTCTATTACATCCACAGCATAAAATTGCATAAGTAACAGAGACTTGTATCATCTCTATTACATCTACTGCATAAAATCAATGGCATGAAATAGCATAAGTAACAGAGACTGGTATCATCTCCATTACATCTACTGCATAAAATCAATGGCATAAAATAGCATAAGTAATAGAGACTTGTATCATCTCTATTACATGTACTGCATAAAATCAACGGCATAAAATAGCCTAAGTAATAGAGACTTGTATCATCTCTATTACATCTACTGCATAGTACAACAACTGCATAAGTAGTAATTAGAAACCAAAGCATTAATTCAGATAGCCCAGCATACATACATACATTCTCTCGAGACCAACTCGATGTTGGTTAAGAATTGCATAAGCAGTCTGAACATCCTGGGTACATCCAACAAAGTTACCCTCAGAAGGGTTCCATGTCACTTAAGTATAGATGGGAACGAAAAGGCAGGTGACTAGGCAATAATAAGCTCCGATATTCCTCAATGTAGCAGTCAGCCATTTTGTGGTATGGTAACAACACACATTTATTTCTCAAAACTTACTGCAACCTCAAAGCTCACTCGTGTGGTATGGTCACAACACACATTTATTTCTCAAAACTTAATGCAACCTCAAAGCACTTCAAGAGTGGCAATCCACCTCTGGACACTTCTTCTAAAGCGCTAATTAAGGAATATTGCATAAACTTTACAAAAAAGTTACTCCAACTCAATAAGTATAAAAACAACGCAGTAACCAGAATACTCATTGGCCAATGCATTATGCAAACTCAATAAACATATGTTCACTCACGGCCTCAGTTAGTTCGCAATGTGCAGACTATGTCATAAGACAGAGGAATCTGCTATGCACATCTTCTGATCGCTCGGACCACTCATGCACCGGAGAAGTATCTAGCTAGGACAGCATATTATGCAACCTGATTGGAAGTTCCTGGAGTCGAAAGGACTCTGTAGATAACTAAGTTCACTCTAAAAGAGTGACAATGGATCAACACTAGTCGACATAGCTAGGGCCGACCTCAGCACCACATCCAAAAAATACAATAATAACAACAGCATAAGTAACAGAAACTTATATCTTATCTATTACTTCCAAAGCATTAATAATCTAGTAAAATATCAACAGTTTCAGCAAAACAGCAATATTTTCTGCAGAGTCCACATAAAAATCTGCAAATTATGTGTATATAACAAAACTAATATTCTCCGTTATAATTAACTAATAATTTCCAACAAATGATCGCAAAATAATTCATTTCATTATTCACGGTTATTAAAACCAACGTACAAAATGCACCACGTTTCGATTACATTTTTAAGAATGTAATCTCTGCTATAATGATAAAAAGTTTGCAACAAATCATACAAATAATATATATAGTTCACGAAACTTAAAAGAAAACCTTTTAAAATGTGCCCGAGCTAATTTATAAATTAGCTAATAATAAAATTAACCAAATTACTTCTTTTTTTTTTTGAAAAATATAATTGATCACTTTATCAATTTCTTCGTGACACTTGGTTCGGTACTAGCATATCACTGGATACTAAAGTATTCGGTACTATATATGTAAATCAATAACCTGTCAGCACATACGAAACTATCCAAGCCTTCCAATCTTGTCACTACAAACATTAGTACCCGTGTAAATGGAATAAGCTTTAAGACTGTAAAATACTTAAGATTATTTTTCAATTGTTTAAAGTTAGCCAAAGCGTGTCATATCTACACAGCAGGTTCAAGTCAAACACTGGAAATTCTCGCCCCTTTTCATGTCCTGCTCCTTAAACTATCAAAACTCTAGAGAAAATTCTTACACTATCCACTTTATACATATCTAGAATGTATTAACTTTGTATCTAATGACCAGTTTGGTTCTCGTGACAAATACTCTTGCAGCTCTTACTGACCTAGTTACAACATAAGAAATAATATAGACAAAAAGCAATTAGGTTTACGTGTCTTTATTGGCTTGATTTAATATTGTAATCCATACGTTACTTTTCAGCAGTTTCAGCAAAATAGTTTTAGCAAAATATCAGCCTCATATAAATATAAATGCTACATAATATAAAAATCAAACTGCTGCTTATGCCATTACAGTACAGAGTAGGCATGAAATGTTAACATCAGTATATTACAAGGATCAATCCTAGTCCTGAACTTAAACTTTGATATCGCTTTGCATGATACCACTTTATTTAACATTGCCATTGAAATTAAAACCATAATTAGTCAGCACGACAAGGTTATAATTGCCTTAATCAATGGTCTCGAGAAAGTGTACTCACTATTAATAGTAACTAAAACCAACCATTTGTTTAACGCAAAACAAAAATATTACCTACAATCAGCATTTATGCACCATTGACGAGAGTACATTCAAAAGAGTACCGAGGCTTATATAATATAGACCATCGTCTTCCACGGGGCATACATATAGATAAACTGTTCTAAAATTTCAACTTAGTAACAAAACTCATCATGTTCGCTGCCTCCCGAAATCTATCGGATATCTCAAATACAATTCGGTGGTGAAACCTTACTTTAAGAAAACGTTAAAATAGAAACTGCTTTTTCAATATAACTACCATACTCCATCTAAGAAAGTGAGGTACCTGATAAAGCGTATGCTCAACTAAAGCTCTGGTGCTAAAATGCCATTAAAATTATATTTACTTCAATATATTTTCCACGTGAATAAACGACAACGCTATGAATCGGCAAACAGCGCGTAAATGACCAATCCCTAGACCAGTGTCTTTGTGAAAGACATGCGTTTTCGAGACGCTTTATTAATTTGTAGTCCACTTCTATTTCATTTCAAACATTTAAAGATTTGTATTAACCTGTATTCTTTGCATTACCATAATATTAACAAGGTAAATATAATAACACTACATTAATAATACTTCCTTACGTTTATGCTTTTCTCCCGTAACCACAATTGCTGTAAAGCATTTAAATCTTCGGGAATCATAAATCAAAATAAATCTGCGATAAAATCCGAAAAGATAGTGTCACTAAATTATCTTTTACAAATACTTACTAAGACCTCTACAAAACGTGTTACTAAACTAATTAATAGTAGGTATTTATTTAATTAGGCTTAAAATCATGGTGAAAACAGCATAGTACTATACGAAGGAGCACAAATTTTCTTGTACCCTTTAAATTTAATCTTTTACTTTATATAAACTGCAGTACTAACTAATAATTATAAAGTATGTCTTAATACATCACTAACAAATTATCTTATAGCAATAACTGCTTCATATTACTTTGTCAAACGATAAGCTTTTCATTACTTTATTTTAAATGTATGCATTCGTTTAGAATAATTTATTTATTTATCTTATTATGAACACCAACAAGAAACACAGAAATATATCATATCTAAAAATATCGTAAATGTAATCTCTTATTACAAATGTTTCACACAATACGGCAAAATTTAACATAAGTTAACTGAAACACACGTTACGTCACTTAACTTTCCGCCAAAATATGCTAAAATTAGAAATTCTTACACCACAATAATAACAGCATTCCTTTTCTTTCCAACGCCATATATTTTTATTAAAATAACTACCTACTTCATTTTGCAAGTAGCTTTTGTCTAAATCACTCATTTAAATAATGAGATTTTCTTGTCGACATCATATTACTAACACTTATTCAAAGAAATTAAAGCAATATTATTATAGCACAAGTTTCTATTTTTACCAATTTTACTATAAGTTAATCTTAAAAAATATTTTTTTCTACCCACAGGAACTCTTAATCTTAAATAAATTGTTATTACTTCTTATTTTTAACGCTAAGCATAGGCGTATCATTAATTGTGAATCGTCAAAAGTATAGCCCTGACCAAATACGTCCAATTAAATATTTTTAATGAAACAATAACGCTAAGTACGCTTATTTTGCACGGCAAGAGAGTGGCCCTCGCCACGTGCACCACAAGATACACTTTTAACGTTATTAACCAAATTATATCGTTTTATAATTACTTAGTAATTCATCTGTGTCACATTACTAAAGAGTAGCCTTAAATCAAATGTTCTACAAGATACAAATACTATAAGTTTCACTAACAAACACTTATAATGCGGTATAATAAAACAATTTATATTATAAACTCCCTTTTGATCTTATTAATAGGTTAAAAAAAAAATACAGAATAGCCTTAATAAAGTATTTCACAGCATACGAGCGTTTGAAGTTACAGCTATGAACATGTACGTTACATAAAACCTTAAATCAATATAATCATCTTTAAGAAAAGAAAAAAAGGAATGGCAAAGTTACATACCCACTTCTGAAGCTGTAAACTCTGCGACAGGATGATCTTCCATTTACACGTTATTAAATTAAATAATATGTTTTCGTCTATTCTTATTATAATTATATATCCCACAGAAAATATTACCAGCAATAATTTCAACAGCAATTATATTATTCAATCTATACTGTCCGAAGTAATGAATCGAAATGTGTCACTCACCGATAAAACAGAACTTATAAAACCTTATCCCACCCATTTTACAGCGCCATCAGGTAGTCAATACAACTCCCAATAAAGTAAATTGATAATAAAATAAAAATAGTCAATACCAGTCCATATTCATTATCCATTAAATACATAGAAGTTAACACTATGTATTTCTGAAATCTTATAGAATTGTTTTTTCAGTTAGTATATTTTCTAGATCAAAAGCTAGAATCCTTCCTAGTTTAGTAATTACGACTCAAACACATAAGCCCTCCCTCCTTCTCCCTCCTTTAAGTTTCGCTGCAGTCGGTTAAAAATATTACGCAAATAAAGTAGCATAAATATAGTTAGGTACTAAAATTAAAAATGCTTAAATGCTTTTAATTACTAATTACTAACTTAATATCTTTGTTCTTTTTTTTATTTTAGCAATATAAATAAAAAATAAAATGCTTGACACACTTTATTTAAGTTTTTTTTATAGAGGGGTACTGAATTCAAAATTATCTTTTACAGTTAATATTTACTCTTTGATAATTAATTGCAATTTCTATTTTTATCTCTAAATTGAAGTCTGAAGAAGACGAAGTAAAAGAACTAAATTGGACCACTCACACAAAAATGATAAGGTTATAAAAAATTCAATACGCTATTTTTATTCCACTCTACCTAAGTTTTGTCCGTAATGGCGTGAAAAAAGGAACACGAAAGAAAATACAACAATACGGCACTTCAAACTTTTATTTTTGTGCGTGATTTTTCATTTTTTATACACCCACGTGCTTGGTTCCTAAAGTTTTATCAAGTTCATATCATCTTTGATTTAATGTAGAAGTTGATCCGAAATACTCTTATAGCGTATAAAAATTCAATGTAAAAATGCTTATCAATAATTCAAAGATATAGATAATATAATCATATACACTAATAATAGCTACTGCCTAGCTTACTGCCTAGCTTACTGCCTCGGTGGTGTAGTGGCTAGCATGTACATCATACATAGAGAGATCCTAGGTTCGAGTCCCAGCGGTTTCAAACCGGTATTGTTAATTTTGTAGTTCTGTGGTATGCAGCCATTTAAATTTATAAAATAAATTATGTAGGTACTTGATTATTCAAAAGCATTGAGTAAAAGAATAATAGCGACAAAGTCTCATAGCACTAAACATGAATCCAAACAATGTTTTAAAATATATCTACTTATATAATGTTGTCAAACGAAATACGTAATAATACGTAAATAATTATTAATAGAATAGTCATTACTTATTAGGTAAATAAATTTAATGACAAAAATATAACTAGAAACTAGAAAACCAATGCTAAGAAACTAAAAAAAAAGTATTTTTTGACTATTCATATTTTTATCTTAATAAATGTATTTTAAAACTTACATTATATGTATAATGTAATATAGAAAATCACGCTACTTTAGACTTCGATTTTTTTGGCGTGCTCCGTTTATATTTTTAGTCTGAGACCAAAACGTGCTATTTAATCACTATTAGTGGAGACTGGAGAGTAAATATACTAGAAATGCAATCGCATTTACGAAGGCTCTTACCGTATTATCGGAGCATTCAACGTACATTCCTAAACTACATTAAATCTCATTCACAGACGGTCATATGAGGTAGAATTCTACCAAATAGGAGGTTTGAAATTTCATCGCAAACTTAGATTTCGACGATATTTGTATAGGTATATATATGAATACTCGTAGTACCTATTACTCGTTGTTTAGAATAACATATTAGGGAGCATCTATTAATTACTGAATTTATCTTTTAATTTTAACTCTCACTCTCTCTCTCTTGTTGAGATTTAGTGAGATTTGGTTAAGCCCCCGTCCCTTTATGTGAGATTTACCTTCTGTTTTTTATACTTTCACTTATGCTCGAGCTAAATCTTTTTACCAGCTACGAGATTTTTTATCTACAAAAGGAGATATTTTAAGAAAAGTAAAAAGAAAGCGATTTTTAAATGTTTTTCAAAACTTAAAGTTAGATATTCAATGTATGAAGTCCACCAACGCGAAAGTGCGCCACTGTGGTGGACTATAGCACGAACCCCCTCGTATTGAAGGCTTGTGTCCAGCAGTCAGACGTACACAAGGAACACACAATCACAGTTATTAAAAAATCATAAGCAATTTCTATAATAATAATAGACAATTGCGTTTTTAAGTTTAGAATATTTTAAATGGTTTTCAGATGTCAGTACCATTTTCGACTTGAGACAAAAATATAAAAGTTGTAAAAAAAATATAGAAGTCTCATAACACAATATAAAAGCTGAAATGTGCGGTGAACCTTACTTTATCTAATAAAATCAACCGACAGCGAAATGGAGCAGTCCAAATTAAATAGAAGCGATCGAAGTGAAGAACAAGTAGAAAGACTGTAAATACAGATCCCAGTGGCCAATTACTTAGCAGTCCACACTGAAGCTCAAAATCAAAATAAAGCATATTCAATTTTTCTTTTTTCTATCCAGTTTCGTTTCGCATACCCGACTTTTAAATAAGAGGTTGTGGGCTTGACTTCGTCTAATTAAAATTAGTACTATAAGAGTTTTTTTTTCTTCTTTTTGTATATATTTTCAGTTGTTTAGTTCATTTCCATTCTGTAAAACGGTGAAAACAGTACACATTATTTTTAATTTCTGTCTGTCCGTCCGTCCATCACCGCATCACGAGAAAACCACTTGGTATGATGATAGCTTGTTTTGGAATACTTTGAAAAAATATCTTAACTCCTAGAATTTATACTAACCGTTAAATATAGCTAGTATTAGAATCATGTACATTTTGGACTAATATGTTGGAAAAAATTAACATTTTTAAAATCTCTCATTGGAAATTGAAGTGAAAGAAAAGCTATTGGAAATTGACCTTACAGAATTAGTTAGAATCTTCCTTTGATTAAAACTTATTCTTGAAGTTAAATATTTATTACACAAGGTTAAGTATACAAAGTTTATTACTCCATCCCTGTGTCGGTTTCCAAAAGCTCAATTAGTCAATGAAAATAATAATTCCAAACCGATAATTAAACCCTAATTCATTCTAATAAGGTTGAAATTCAATTAACATAGCTATACATACTTATATATGCGAAACAATTAATGTAGAAGTTACTTGAAAATTACAGAGCTCGCTTTGGAAAAGGGTTTGCGTGTTACGAGTGCCGAGTGGAATTGTAATTGTTCATGTTATCAAATGGTACGTAGTATAATATGTGCCCTTTTATAAATATTTAATATAATATTATGGACATATAGACATTATTAATTAAAACAAAATTTTGTTTTTTCTTTTCATTAATAATACAAATTTTGCTTTAGATACTCGGTCACACATGTCAAACATGTCAAAAATACTTCACGGGTTCATCAATTATTTTCAAGATATCTATCGTGTCTTTCCTATATATAAAAGTGTCTCTGTCTATTGTACTTTACACTCTGCACAGATTTTAATGAAATTTGGCAAAAACATAGGCAAAGGTTAATCCCCGTTTACCATACGAGCAATGTCGCGACCCAAAAGTATTATTTTGAATATTTTTTTTCATTGCTATAGTGCTGCTTCTAGATAATGCCGAGTTCTTATACTTTCGGCGTTTATTTATTGAGAAGTATGAAGTAAGACAGTTGTAGGAGATATCTTTACCCATGTCGTATTGAATGGAGAAAAAGAGTACACTTTTTTATAATATTATCTTGTACACAGATGCTATCTCGTGAATTTGATTAGAAAAACATAATTTTAACATTATAATTTCATGCAACATGTTTTTAAATAAATAAAAATATGGAGATTGATAAATAGAATAGAAAAAAATAGATGACGGTTTCCGATAGAAGCATTGCGAAATATATTTAATATTTTAAAATACAAAAAGCAAACTTTCCAGGTGGAGATAAGTAAATTGAATTTAAATGAAACTGCTACTCGTAAACTCAACTCGAAACAATGGTCAGCAAACCGCACTTGCATAGTTGACGGTGTGGCACTTAGACCTCAGCACTTCGTTATAACTAAGCACCTGTATTTGTGGTCACTAAAGCTAGGCGTTTCTCATCTATAAGATTACAATCAAACGTTCGTTACACAGTTCACATGAATATTTGGTGACGTTCAAAAGAAATAATTTAATTTTCAAAAAATTATGCAACACAAAATTCTGGAATTTATTTATAAGCTACTAGCAGTCCCCGCGGCTTCGCCCGCGTTAATTTTTTAATTACAACTAAACTTTACTTCATCACTCGATGGGATGATCTATAGATTACATGAATTATTTTTTTTAAATCACTCCAGTTTATTCAAAACCCATTGTAAATATACAAATAAATAATTTCATATATGTGCACGCCGCCCTCCCGCACTCGGCTCCCCCTCAATCACCCCGCTGCCCGCTGTGCTGCGTTTTACTTTTCTATTAGTATTTTGTTTTGATTGACATTTTTAAATTATTTTTTGAATGGAGTGTCTGATTACTGTTGTCCTAAAAGTTATCTGTTAACTATAAACTAAATGCCTGCCAAGTTTAAAACTTTTAGAACAAAAATGAAGGAATTTCGTAAAAACTTATGAGAGCCCTTACACCAACTTAATCCGGCCCTGTCGAAAAAACGTTTTCGTGGACTTTTATTGACAATTACTTCCTGCTAAATTTAAAGTTCGTAGCACAAAAGATGAAGGACTTTCATACAAACTTGCTATAGCCCTAAGACTTCCTCGATTCGGCCCTGTTGCAAAATTCTTTCTTTGCGGATGTCGACTAACAATTGACTACCTCCCTGCAAAAATTAAAGTTTGTAGCACAAAAACTGAAGAACTTTCATACAAACTTGCGAGAGCCCTTAGACCACCTAAATCCAGCCCTGTCGCAAAAGTCGTTCTTAGCAGATGTTTAGTAACTATTAACTCCTTCCCTGCCAAATTTAAAGTATGTAGCACAAAAACTGAAGAACTTTCATACAAACTTGCGAGTGCCCTTAGACCTCCATAATGCGGCCCTGTCACAATATTTATCCTTTATGGACATCTACTAACTATTAACTAAGTCCCTGCCAAGTTTAAAGATTGTATCACAAAAAATGAAGGACTTTCATACAAACTTGCGAGAGCCCTTAGACCACCTCAATCCGGCCCAATCGTAAAATCCGTTGTAAATGGATATAAACTAACTTTAAACTACCTCCCCGCCAAATTTTATGTCTCTAGCACAAAAAATGAAGACATTTAAAAAAAGCTTGCGAGAGCATTTAGACCTCCTTAATGCGGCCCTGTCACTAAATTCGTTCTTAGCGGATGTTAATTAACAATTAACTACCTCCCTGCCAAATTTAAAGTTCCTTGTAGAAAAGATGAAGTACTCTCATACAAACATGCGAGAGCCCTTAGACCACCTTAATCCGACCCTGTCAAAAAATCCGTTCTTAGCGTTCACTTACTAATTATAAACTACCTCCCTGCCAATTTTCATCTTCATCCGTCTAGCGGTTTTCGAGATTTCGTGATGAGTGAGTGAGTGTTTTTCGCATTTATATATATAGACAGTATAGAATTGAGCCTCATTGCCGCACCAAAAAGCAAAAACTAATAAAAAAGACATTTCACCTATCTAATTTAATTAAATCCGACAACAAATAATGACACAACATAATAAATAATAAATAAATATGTTGGGACATTATTACACACAGCGCTATCTAGTTCCGTGGTAAGCTACGAAGAAGTGTTACGGATACCAAATAATTGATTTACTACATATATAAGTTTAAATAAATACATACTTACTTACTTACTTACTTAGTAAATAAATATAAACACCCATGACTGGAGTACAAACATTCGTACTCAACAAATGTATGCCCCCAGCGGGACTCGAACCCGCGACCGCTGGCGCAACAAGTAGGGTCACTACAAACTGAGCGAAAAAATTTAAATCACTAGCAAACTATATAAAACTTGTGCATATTATACTAAAATATAATGACTTTATACAAATATTATAAAATGTAAAAGTGTTTGTTCGTTCAACAATTTTTGTATAGAGCTTTGTACTTGGAATGCTAACATAAGCCACGTTTTCCACGGGAAAATATTCATTTCCCAAAAAAGCACTTCATAAAATAACTCATTAAGGAGAAATTTTGATTGATATGTTATTTCGTAAGGGTCTCACTAAACCCTTACTAAGCTTATAGACGTATATGGGTGATTCTACTCGCAAGGGAATTTTCCGTGGCTCACCTTATTTTGTATCGTTTTTGTAGGCAAATTATTATTGATCTACGTCGAAACTGTACAACTAAATGGTTTCTAGTATGACACCAAAAATTAGTTTACTTTTAAATATATATCTTTAAGAAATTGTACTTTAAAGTGCCAAATTCTAAGTCTCCTGGCATGTCTCTCGGATGAAGTGAAAGCTTAAAGGCTGCATCATAACTTTATTTTGAGTATGTACGTAATATCTGCACTAAAATAGAAATGTATAATATATATAGTTTTGATGTGTTTATTTAATTTTACCTTACATGCGAAAATAATTAAAAAAAAAGACCATTATACTTTGTCTCTCGGTTTTCACCTCAGTCTCCTGCTACATTAAAACACGTTAATATCTGTATGAATTTATGGCATCTAGCGTCTTGTGTTCGGTCTGAGTGAAAGATCGAAGTAAAGTTAGCTTGCAACCACTCGCATCCGTCTCGACTCGCGGTTTGATTAGTCGTTACGGCGAGTCGTGTGAGTGCGATTGTGCTGCGGCCAGTCAGCTTAACAGTATCCTGGTACGTATTTATTTAAAATCCATTGTTTTATATATACTTTTTTTGCATTCATAGGCAGTAAATTCGTTACATTAGAGTACAGAATTGCATAATTTCAATATTCAACGTTGCACTGACGCAGTTATTGCCTAAAAACTTAAAATAATCTCAGTATCCTGTCCTCAGTCTCCTGGAAACATAATATCCAGGAGACTGAGGAAGAATCAGGAGACTGAGAGTCATCAAGGTTCCGCACGATAAGTAATCCAGTTATCTTTGATGATATATTAATTATTGGTACATTTATGTATTATTTGATTCGTTACATATTATTTATCATAGTTATCATAAATTAATAAGCTAGGAATTTTCAGAAGCAGGTTGTGTGCAGTCTAGCAGATCAGAATTAGATAATCAAAGCACTACGACTAATCTCTCTCTCAATTTGGAGAATCTGGAAATATTAGCCGGTATGCCAGACTTAGAAATTGACCCTAGTGATCTTTTCTCAAATGAAACCATTGCTAGTCCAGCCCAAAATTTTAAAATTTTTATGGATTCCTTAGATGAATCAAACAAGGGTACTCGAAAAATTAAAAGAAATATAGCTAAAGACTCTTCAGAAGTTAATAAGATAAATAAAACAAAGAAACTTACAATTAAGAAAAAACCCAAAAACAAACCAAAAAAAATAGTAGAAAAAAACAAGAAACAACATTCAAAAGCTGGAAAATCAAAGGGAACAAGTGACAGAGAATCGGATAATTGTTTTTGCCTTATCTGTGGTGCTTTATATAGTGAAGATACCACGGGGAACGATTGGGTCCAGTGTATTTTATGTCGTCAGTGGGCACAAAGTGGTTGCATCAAAAGTGACTCTACATTATTTACATGTCCCGAGTGCTCGTCGGACTGTGACTACAAATAATACTTACTGTCTATTAACTGGAAAGTAAAATGGTTTTCTTTTAATAGGATTGATGTTTATTTGATTTTGTTTACTTAAATATTAAAAATTCGATATGAATGTTACCGTTTTGTAGTTGTTTAGAAAACTTGTTATTATTCATAATTTTATGCAAAGTTCCTTATCTTATAATGATGAGACTGATTAGGCACTTTTAAGTTAATTTTTTTTTTTTGAGTTTTGAACTCTGTAAGTAATTGATGTTACTAATAAATAGTGAGATTACTGTTAAGTTACAAATAATTAAGCTATTGAAGACTGATAAAACCTTAAAGGTTTTGTATTAAATAAATGTAAATTGATTTAATTTTCAATAATTATTTTGAAAAAATTGACAATGTTTGTTGTGTAAAAAAACTATTTCATTTGATTTTTTTTCAATTTTCCTTATTTTGCAATAAGTAAAGACAAAACAAATAAGACATTTTGTGATTATTTTTAAGTCAAGGTCTTACAATAGAAGTATTCCATACTCGTAGAAGACACTATTTCTATGCCATTGAACTATTTTTATTAATAAAACAATTTTATTTAGATAATTACAACAGTTTTTGAGTTTTTTTTGTATCAATACTCAGTATCCTGTTCATAGCCTCAGTCTCCTGGGCCCATATTTTTTTTAAATGGTCGTAAATTTGGTATATTTTATTTTTTTGACTGGCCCGTTTGAGATCAATAAAAGAACGACCTAAGCTAGACGACAAGCTACTTTTCTGACCTTAGATGCCAAAAAAATGTTGTGCCAAAAATCACTTCATTTTCGTCCTTCCTGAGTAGAACCACCCATATGTATATCACTTTCATGGCATACCTATACATCTTAGATATACTTTTGTTTACCTAGGAAGAAACCTGAGGGAAGCGAGGGTGCATCACTAGAGGGTACTGTATAAATAAAACTTGTGAATTGGTACTGTAATAACAGAAAATTACTATCTAAGTAATTTTGAGCTAGTTGTTGAATTATATTTATAAATGTTATAAACCTAACTAACTGGTTTGAGCTAGTTGTTTTAACAATGAATTATGTATAAATGTTATAAATGAACTGTGGCAAACTCATTCTTATATATAATAATAATAAACGTTTATTTCAGACCAGACGTCCATAAAAAAAATCAACAGTTATTACAGTAATCATAGAACACAGAAACAGAAATGAAACTACAAAATTATGACAATAAGAAAAGAAAAATAAAAATATATAACATTGAATTAAATTAACCAAGTATGTCAAATATAAGGCAATGTCAATTAGTCAATTTAAATTAATAATATTTAAGTCACATTACATAATTGAAATACAAAAGCACAATACAATACAAATACAAATACAGTGAGTTAATGTTGTCCCATTGTGATACTAATCATTCTGTGTTGGATCGGGCAATCCTTGCGTGAAGCAATCATCATGAGAATGCCATTGCTGCTGTCTCTCAACCGTCTTAATAATGACGCAACCTTTTTACGAATCAAGGCTTGATAGCCATCCGTATGAGTCTCAGCAAACATAAGCGACGCGGAGCAAAATGGAGGCAGCCGCAACAGCATCCTAAAGATGTTGTTATATTGAACACGCAGGACTCTGGCGGCACGACGGGTATGACTCACCCATAGACTGCTCGCGTAAAAAGATTGGCAGTATGCCTTAAACAAAATTATTTTTACTGGCCCAGAGCAGCGAGCGAATCTACGGGCTATCATATTCCCTCGGACGGCCAGTGCCCTGCGCTCCCGTTCCAGATCCGCGTCATCGGACAGACTCTCCGTTACAATGTGCCCGAGATACTTAAAACTGGTTACCCGCTGCAATTCCTCTCCGTACAATTTAATCGGAGGCACACTGACCGGCACGTATACACTTGATTTACCCTTGAAAAGGAGTATTTTACTTTTTTTAGTGTTATACGTCAATCCATGTTCCAATGCAAATGATTCACATATATTCAACATTTTTCGAATAGCTCCCACCGTTGGTCCCAGCAGCACTATTTAACAATTAAATATATTAAAAATTAAAATTGGTTGTGAGATTTCAATGCCGGCATTTAAAAAAAATATTGGACAGTATATAATTGCATTAACCAAAAAAGCGCATAGTTTTTTTTTTATTATAACAAGCTAGCAATAAATCGTACTCAATTCATTGACTTTATTAAGTGAATTTATTAAATAAAAATATTTAAGACACTAAACTAAATGTAAATTAGAATTTTCCGAAACGAATAAATCATGAGCTTTTATAAGATTTTAAATGTTAGTATATATTTCTACAAGTAATTTATAAGGTTATATTTATTTTTCTCTCATATCAATCTTCTCCAATTCTTATATTTAGATTTAACATATTCGTATATATTATTTTAGCCACAACGAAAGTATTTCAAAATTTCGGAATTCTTTTTAATGATCTAGTAAGTAATAACAGTCATGAAAAGCTCAGGAACGTACTTAAAAAGTAGAAAATTATACACGAATACATAACTTAGAAAGTACTAGCAACGGGTGCAACCATAGGTACAAGTTAGGTAGAAAAAAGAACGTTTTAATAGAATAATAAGCAATTATATTTCGAAAAAGTAATAGAAAACTTGCAAAATCCTAAAATAATTAGAGATATCAAAAATTTAATATGACTGTGAGTAACAATATGTATTTATATTATAACTTATAAGTCAGTAGGCAATTTAAATCCAAAATTAAAAGTACGTTGTTTAATTAGGCTTATTACACTATAACGGAATACTTAGTAGATGTTAACGTGTGGGATTAATGTCTGGTTGTGTCTCACGTAGGATAAATATTGTAATACAATATTGTTGTACAATGTTTCTCGCCGGTTCTTCTCAGCAGAACAGCTTTCCGAGCCGTTGGTAGTTTACTTACAGACTTACAGACTGACATTTAATTTTATTAATTTAAAAATGATGATTCAAAAGAGCTTGTAATAGTCTATTTGAATAAAGAATATTTTGATTTTGATTTGATTGAAGTAGTACTAGTGTAGTATTTCGATACTAACCTACTAACTACATCTGTAACCTATAGAATATAGTGGGAAACGAATTTCCACTGATAAAGCGGATTGACAGACCGTCCAATCAATTTGCAGTTGACCGCAATGAGACTGTCTGTGGTCCCTTGTTTCTAGTTTTCAATTTTGCAGTTTAATTTTTCACCTCTTGTATTGCAATGTAGAACGGTAGTGACATTTTTAAGCTATTCGAATATTGGAAAAGTTCTTGTTGGTGGCTTTTTTGAGAAATATATATGTTCAGTTTTAGCGCAGTGTAGATAGTTATATACAACAGACAATATTATGTTTTAAATAGGTAGTAGGTTAAACTGGCCATCGTTCACATTTTTATTTCCCTTTTCTTCGGAACATCTTGCT
This sequence comes from Boloria selene, assembly GCA_905231865.2. Lineage (NCBI taxonomy): Eukaryota > Metazoa > Arthropoda > Insecta > Lepidoptera > Nymphalidae > Boloria > Boloria selene. The sequence goes on from HG993156.1 coordinate 4,383,957, forward strand.
TGTTGGTTGTGATGGTACTGATTCTGGAAGATTTTGGTTGATAGGTCGAAATCTTAGTTACTTCCAAAAAATTTCTTGTCAAATATTTCCAAGAAATTACATAATTAAAACATTTATAATTTTTGTAATCAAACAATTTAACTTAAAAGTTAAAACATCTAAATAATCTTGAAGGAAATTACATTGTACGTTATTACAATATCTAATCTAGTCTTACAATGTTTTACGTATACGGGGCGGAGAGTTTGTTTGCTTTGTAAATTAATCAGCGTCTTCCCTCCCACCACATGTGCCTCGCATGCAAAAATATTTGTATATTGTAACCTGTTTTCATATTTCAGAAATTGAAATTGTGTAATTTTCAACTGAAAAGCTCTACGTTATTAAACTAAGTTAAATACAACATAATATTTATTTTTGTTATGATTTTAGTGAATGCTTTCAGTAGCTCTTTATAGTTTACTGCGTAGTTTTGGAAGGGGGTGGATTGCAATGAAGCTACAAATTAAATCAAATCAGAGTCAAGTGAATAATTACGTATTATCACGGAGATTTCTAAACTCCACTCTAAAATAGACATATTGAAATTATAAAAATATCTGTTAGGATGTAATCTGTTGATACATTTGTAGCAAACACAAGTATTTCCGTCGGTTCTGCTTTAAAAAGCGTGTATATTATATCTTTTTGATTGCAGGAAGTAAATAAAAAGAGATTATCCTTGTGTCTGTACACATTGAGTACTAATATGTCTATAATACATAAGCTAGAAATTTAAAGAGAGTAAAGAAGTTTAATTTTAATTACCTTTTCTAATTTTTGTACAGTATTAGTACCATACGTTATATATTTCCAGAATTCGTCTCGAAAACTACGAACAATGGTGTGCGGTTGATGCTGTAACTCAAGGCTGCGCTGGTTCTCCAGCGGCTTGTCGGGCAGCAGTAGTGGCAGTGCTTGGGACGCAGCTACGCGCCGCATGCGCCTGTAGAGGAACTGATTTTGCTCAGTTATACGATTGCCTTGGATGGCAAAGGCTTTTGTGGCTAAACCCATGTGTCGGTAAGATAATTTTTATCTATATAATCGAAATCGAAAATCCGCGATATCAAAGAATTTAATGAAAATCTGACATATTTTCGTAAATATAAGAAATTAAAATATCGCGTAAATGATGTACTCGTCCAAATACCATCCATACATATTTTGACACGTAATAAATCCAAGGTGGATTTTAGGTGTACATAGAGATAATTGAATAGTTTAAATGAATCAGGGATTTTCGTCCATTATTTTTAATTGCATAGACCAACATTTATGTTACAATTGTCTATCTTTTCATATATAAGTAGGTCATTTACCTGTCATACGTTAGTAAAATTTTTGTACGCTAATTTCCAGTGGAATCCCAAAGCGATTACCACGTCAAGACCTATGGATCGTTGCTAACTACTACACCATTCGACAATGGCATCAGATACATAACTGTGCCGCCCGAACCACCAATCCACCACCGAACTACAACCCATCACCACCATACGACGCAAAATGAAGTTTTACAAGTTGATGTAATGCAGGTAAGAATAGTAGGTATTATTTAAATTTCTAACTAAAAACTTAGTAATCACTTTAGTAGTTATCAAAATGTAATAATTACTAAGTCCCTCAAACCCTACTACAAAAAGCTACGAAAGCTGTATTCTCTCTCGTACCCGTACGCCGTACGGTATTATTTTACTGTTAACTGTACATTTAAAGATATTATCAATGTCCTTGAAATAAAATATTAAAAATAAATATACTTATTCACTTTCCTGTGTCCAGGAAAACCGAGAAGAATTGAGTCCAATAACGACTATGTCTGAGCAAACAGTTGGTCCGAACGAAGTCGCTCAAATATCGGAGCCGATAATAGAAACAACCCCTGCAACCACGACGCCCGCAACCACTACTACGACAACCACAACAACAACCACCTCCACCACGACTACGACAACCCCCCGTCCAACAACAACAATGGAGCCGACGAAGTATTGCATCGTTAAGAAACCGGAGAATGACGATCAAGCACAATACATAAAGATGGGAGAAACGAGACGAGTGAGTTTGTATCTGTAGAAACAAGTTTTTTTTTTATTTCTGGTGATTTTAGATCTTTTTCCAGTTTATATCTGCTAGTAATAAGTACATTTATGTATTTTATTATCAGGTATATACTATCGTATTTACAAATTTATTTACACTATTAAATTTAGCCGCTTGTTATATACCAAAACCTTGCTCGAGAACCACTCCATCCATTGGTGGAAATAGCATGAAAATCGGTGAAGTAGCTTTTGAGCTTTTCGCGAACAGGCAGACAGACTGACGCGGCGGAGGACTTTGTTTTATAATATGTAGTGATATAACTACTATTTCAATAAGATTTTTCAAAAATATTTGATGTAGTAGAAAACGAACCCAACCGCAGCGAGGGTGAATCACTAGTACCCAAATAAATTAAATATAAAATTACTAACGATCCAAATTCTACATAATTATTTAGAAGGTTAAAGTTACGTTACAGAACTTCACTAAAATTAATATTCTCCAAACTCATTCTACTTCTCACTCATTCTTCTTCTCCCTCTTCCAGCTGTACCGATCAGCAGAGCTGGCAGAGTGCACGGACCTGTGCGTGTGCGAGGCGTCGCTGCAGGTGTCGTGCAAGGTGGCGTGCGTGCCGCGCGCGCCGTGCTCGTCGCGTCTCGCGCACTACTCGCACGCCGCGCCCGCCTACCAGGCGTACAGGGGACGCTGCTACTGCTACTCGGGATCCTTCATCTGTATGAGACCTAACCCAGGTAATGAAGGGTTTTTGGTTCTTATCACTTTCTTTAATAGTATTGTCTATTTACACTTTTATGATCTGGTCTTTTATCGTCTTTTTCAATATTGTGTGCTATTTACACTTTTATGATAAAATTTTACAAATGTGCACTACATAATATATTGTATTTTAATTTTTGACTGAATTTTATAAGAATATAATCGAAAAAAAATTAGAACATACCTACCTACCATAAATATACCATTACTACACACTACTCATTATTTAATCTCGCATATGAATCTTGATTCTTGGTTCACAAGTGTTTAAACATCCTGGATGGAAAATTTTTATCCCGACTTGCCAATGGAAAGTGCTACCCAAAAACTACTCAAAATAGATCTCCTAGGATATTAAATTGGCTTTTAGAAGTGATAAAACTAGTATTCTCTTTATATTCCCCAGGAGAGTACAAGTTGCCGGAGGGCGTGTACCTGCTGCTGGGCTTCAGCGCGGTGGACGAGGCGCTGCTGCGGCCGCACACCGGGCTCGGCGCGGAGGACGCCGTGCGCCTCCTGCAGCAGTACTTGCATTTTGTTTATCATGGAGAGGTGTGTATCATGCTTACATTTTAATATGTGAAAGCGAAAAAAACAACGTTTAAAATGCTGAGTGAATCGGGTCCTAATCACGGACTTCGTACTTCATACGAAAATCATTTTAAATGATTACAATTTGCCTTGCGGTAAAGGAAAGTATAATAAGGAAACCGCGCAAGGAAAGAATCTGAGAGAACCTATTAATCTTTCGAAAGACAACAGAAGTCCGCAATCCCACTTGATCAATGTGATGATTGGCGCGTATTGGAAGACCCTGTGCGTTAGAAAGGGCTGAATACATTTGTACATTGCACTTTTCACTACAATATTTCGATTTACGACCATTAAAAAAATTATAAATAACATTTATTTTCAGACAAACTGCACCCTCACCCTGTTCAATATTAGCAATGAGAATGTGATCATATCGGCGAGTGTCCCGCCAAAAGAGCAAGATGCCCTTCGAGAAGCGGGTGAAGGGCTGCTTGATAGAGAAAAGGTATATATAATAAATATTGGTTAAATTTTGAAATAGAAATAGCTTATGTTCAAATATAAATGTTATGTTCAAATGGCACAGGCTTCGTGGGCTAAAAGTTGTTATAAAAAATGTAATGTAAGTTCGTAATTTTTATAATAGTCAGTTCGGCTAGAAGCTGTTATTTACTTTGTACAAACATACACAAAATCAACTTTTATACGATACATGTATTGACAATGTCTTCAAAATTTATATAAAAAATACTCTAAGGGTTTTGTTTATTCTAAATCTAAAACCTGCAAAAAAACGTGTTCTTGATATCCCTATATTAAATTTAAAAAAATGTTTTATTTATATTTCCAGGAGGCATGCATTGACGTTCTGAAAATAGTCAAATCTCGTATCAACTCGCAACATGAGGATATATCTTCTCATCTACTGCTGTCAATCTTCAAAATCGCTGAAGTTGACGTGGTCTATCCCGCACCACCCAGCTCAGCTATAAGCGCTAATAAGCCCCTTACATCCCTCTATATGCTAATAGTCCTCCTAACCCTCATGAGCAATCTTAAACAAATCCGTATGGTCCTCCTCAGCTCTATACATACCCTTATTACTATCCTCTATAATCTCAAAGAGGTCCACCTATCCCTCACATATATCCTTAATCCACTCCTGACCTTAACTTTCATATACCACTTCATAAGAATTCCCTTCAACATCAGAAATATCGTCAATTGTTTAACGAATTTAATCGACACTCCCTCGAATTCATTAGAACTTGTTCCTTTCTCAGATTATATTGTAAAAGATTTTGTATCTATTTTTGAATGCTGTGAATTTAATAAGAATGTAGATATGTGTTCGCACGCACTCGCTTTAGACGACGCACGACTTGACACCGACTTAGATATAATAAATGTATATAAAATTAAAAATATCATGAAAGCTGTGAGGGTTACAATATATATCTTAATTAAACTCGTCACTGACGCAATTATACTTAAATATTTTTCTAGAATGTATTTCGATTCGGAGATGCTTTTTGGTGAATTATGTTTTAAAAAAATCGCGTCCTCTTCTTATGGGATTGAAAAATCCGTTAGCTTAGGACTGACTTTAGTAGTAGTATGAAGACTGACATGAACTAAACATATCATAGTTAAGTATTTCATTTTAATTTCGACTTAGAACTGGTGCTTGTAGGTCGATCTTAAAGGCTGGGTTTTGTAAATAAGTGTACTATGCCTTTTACACTGTTAGCATTCCGTTCTTTACTTCGATTTTTATAGGTGGGGGTTGTGATATTTAGTTTACTGACACTCCAATAGTCGGTTAGTTTAATATTTTTCTTACTACTAAGCTTTTTTACAATTTTTTTTCATTATTATATCACAAACACAAGAATAGCACAAGTAAAATTAACCAATTATGTATTAAGAAATTATTTTTAACCGATTATTATATTATATTTAAATTACTTAATGTCTCTTATAAGTCATTACATCGATATTTTTATCGAATGATTCATAATACCCCACCACAATTGCTGTAGCTTTTTCAGCTGATTATACTACTTTAAGTCCCACTAACTCATTTCTATTAAATGTTGACAATTTGATGTTTCTTTTATTTAAGTGTTATAGATTTACTTTGAATGTATATTAATTAGGAACTGTAACGAGAATATCTCTTAGATAGGGGTAGTCTGTTGTAGAAATGCGCCTTTCTGTTAGATAAGTGTAAGTAGAGGTTATCAATGTGAACGCACGATAGAACACGCGGACAGGCGGTCTGCAACGTTGGTATAATAAAAGCTCTTTTATAGATATCGGTAAAATATCAAAATATATAAAATTACACATATATATTAATAAATTCAAATTGGACAGTGACATTAAACAGTTAAATGAATAACTACATACATAAGTACATACATACATACATACATACATACATACATACATACATACATACATACATACATACATACAATATATGTATGACAAACTGATTAGTGTCAATTAACTATGAACGCGTAAAAAAAGACTATACTTTAAAATAAATAAAATGAATATTAAAACTTATTATATCAATAAAAATTATAAATAGATTTATTTAACACATTAAAAACCAACGTTGCTGAACTTAGCCTGTTGTTAGCATTACGTAGAACACTTAGACAAATATACATATAACTGAACATTACAATGGTAATGCGTTATTTGGTAATAAAAGAAGCTTTAATTTGAAGTAGTCTAGATACTTGTGTTAAAGAGTTTTAACGACTTAGACCTGTTAGATTTTAACTGTTGTACAAATATTTCTAGACCTTCAACCTTTGTTGCTTTTTTTCTAAGGGTTAGAATTCCCAGAGAATTCTCAACTAAACTAAAAAGCAGTGTTATACTTATACTTAGTAAATACAAATTTATCATACTCGAATAGGGCGAAAATCTATGTGCTTTTTTTTAAATATGTTGGTACATAATTACACACAGCGCCATCTACTTCCGTTGTAAGCTACAAAACTTGTGTTACGGATACTAGATAGTTGATACGCTATGTGTTTAATTGATACGTGTATAATTTTATTGTATAATAAAATATTATTTCGATATAAAGCACAAAGCTTTTGTGTCGATACCTCTTTTTGAAACATCGGTGAAAAAGCTCAGCCGGGATTTTTAGCCCTATAAAAACGTTGAAGCTTAAGTAATACATATCATAATTAATAGAAAGGAAAACTTTATTTATAACTTTATATATATAACTCAAAATTGAGCCAATTACTAGTAAATTTGTAAAATCGAATTAAAAATTCTAAACGAGACATATCAATTTAGACTATACTCTAATTTTTAATTAGACGAAGTCAACTGACGTTTACTGTGTTGTCAGGTTTTGACAAAATAAAAATAGTGTTGTAAAAAAATGAATGATTGAAAAAACTCCTGAATGAATGAAATTGCCTCGATTATCTAGTGAATAGTTAGTGTGCCGAACTGCCGATATCGGGTACGGGGTTCGATTTTTAGTCGTGCTTTGTACATACCAACGAGTTTTCGACGACTATGTGCCTATAGAATCCAATTATAGGTAGGTAATGAAAATAAAAAACATCGCTTATTACATCATTTGTTTTTATTCATCATCAGATAAAAATCATCACTATCGCTTTCGGTGACATTAATTATCAATATGTCTGAAACATTGTCCATCATGTGGTCGAGACCATACATTTTGTCTTCTTCTTTAATTATATGAGTCATAAAAAAATTATGTACTTTTCACCTTATAGCGGTAAAAGTAAAATCGTCTAATTTATCTTTGAAACGAAAAACTTAACAAAAACAATAACTTAACAGCGTGGGCGCAGAAAAAACATTCGTGCTATCAGACCAGAGGTTAGAAGCCGAATAACAAACAAAATGGCGACCGCAAGCGCGGCGTTGATCGGTGTTGGCACTAGTCGCCGCGCCGCGCTTTGTAATAAGCCGTCAAAAAACTGATTGTAGTTACATACTACTACTATTACTAGTGTAAAATAGAAATAATATTCTTTTATAGTTTGAAATGATTAACTATTCACACTCATTGTTCATTCATCTGATTGAACGAGAACTGAACGCATCACTAATACTTTAAATATGGCAACATTATTTTACAAAGTGACATTAGCTACTGTCAGTTGGCTTCGTCTAATTAAAAATACGACTATAATATGTTATTTTTAATGTTTATAGAATATTTACTGTATTAAAGTTAACCACGTCTATAAATAACTGCTAAGATTTAAAATAATAAATAGTCCATATGTAATGAAGAGTAGAGACAGTCATTTTATGCAATATTGTGTGCATCTAGTTGAAACTAGGTGAGGCGCAGCCTTAGACGTATGGAATGGGTGTAAGCAATACTGTTACGAAATTTATTAAATTTATAATTCTCAAGAAAGAGATAAAGCGATAGTGCGACCAATACCTGTCTTTTATCGCAACGTTAAATAGAACAAAAAGTTAAATAGAACAAAATACATTAAACAATGTAAAAGAATAAACTGTTTATGCCTACATAGCGCATTCATTAAAAAACTAATTAAAAAAATAGACAATTATATTTAATCTATGCAAGTCTCATGACAGCCTCTACTCTTCATATATTTTATTATTGTTGTTTTCATCTAACTATATATATGGACGTGACTTACCATTATTTTGCCTTGGTATTAAAATTAAAGCACTGGTAGCGCAGTGGTGAAGCGCTACAGTCACATGTCTCTGATATTTTCATGTGCAAATCGTTTTCAACATTATTAATTCCTACTATAATTCTTACGATGAAGAAGAACATCATGAGGCTATTTGCATGTCTGAAACAGCTTAAGAAAAGCATAATACATATGAAGTCAGAGTTATTATAGAGGGCAAGTCCATATATATTTGTGGTGACTATAGTTCAATTGTTATTTTATTTCTACTATTAGTTTTAATATGTTCAATTAGATTATAGAAAAATTAAATTATATAATGCCTTAACTATATAAAAAATCATAGAATGTATGTAACTATTACCTAAATCAATGTACTACTATAATTTTTAATCTGTGCAGTCTTAATTAAAATCATTAAAAAGCTCTTTCTACAGGGAATTAAAAGAATATTATTTTAATTTAAGAAATGTGCTTTTTGGTTGACACAATATAAAGTTTAAAAATAAATTTCATTCCGGGCAATTTCATTGCATTTTTTTTTAATTTAATGTCACTTTTGACAAACACTTAGCGAAATTGAAACGATACATATCAACAAAGCTCAATTTTGTACTTATCATATTCCTAGCGTAGCAGCCGTGGCGTAAAATAGAACATAGATTAGGGTAAAATAGGTAAAATGTTTCTAAATTTCAATTATATTTCTTTATGAATAATAACTTAAAATTGTTTTATTAAAAAAAATAGATATAATTTACACATGTTAAGGTTTTATATTGCAGATTATAAATAAATCGCACGCCTCATGCCTTCCATGTACATAAAACATAGGATAACGGACACGAGTCAAATCCGAATATTTAACTAAATATGAAATTGTTGAATTATTTACACAGAGCACTGCACATATTATATTTTAAAATTAAGATATTTATTGTAACAGTATTATGTATATTAAAATTTATCACAAAATACAAGCTCTATTACTTATATGCAAAAAACTTGCTACAAAGAACGATTGGTCATTGAAATAGCTCCAAACTAAATTAACACTAATAATGGCTACCTTTGTCCGCTTTCGATATTAATGATAAAATCTAATGTATGTATTTCTAATAATGTAACTTTTATTTATTATGTAAAGATGTAAAGATAATCTTTTAACATACGCACATTGGCAATAAAATATTTGCTTTCTTATATCTTATGATACTTCTAAATTGATTATTTAACAAATTAATTGGCAAAAGTGCGAAAGCGAATAAATGTAGCGCATTTTCTTCAGGATACTACTGTTACATATTAACATAAAATAATCATTACGCGATAATCGCACACGTTAAATATAAAGTTAATATTATCTACGAAATTGTAAATTGTGTTAATTGTTTGTAATTGTTATAAAAATGTTTTTTAAATTCATTTTTATAAGTCTAAATTTCTTTATAATCTGTCGCTTTAAAAAACTGTTGTGTGTTAGTTCCAGACGTAATATAGATTGCACGATGTGTAGAATTAAAAGCTTTGAAAATGGAAAAGGTGTATATATGTCTATCTCTTTCTCACCTTTTATTTATATGTCTAACAGATCGCGTAGTCCATATTATTGTCTTTAGTGCAAATTGATGTGCAGAGACGTAGACTCATCACTCAATGTATAGCAATACATTTAATATGTAGAAATTTAATATCGGTTTGGAAATATTTAAATATAATAAATAAATTGATTTAATATTTAAGCAAAAAGCGTTATCGCTCTTACATAAGAGAAAGGTCGTCTTCATTTAGGTACCACGTAACCAGCAAAATTAGTAATTTTTTTTTGCTAAAAAGTTTTTTCAAATATAAACAAATCAGACTTTTAAGTAAGTTAAAATAGATACTGGAGATATGTAACTTGATAGTAAACGTTTTAATTTGGACCATAAAAGCAAACATCTGTCTGTGTTCAATTTTATCAATGAGTTTCAAAATCATATAGTAATTTTCTAGTTATTTATCTTGTACAAAGCACAAAGATGATTTAAAACATAATTTCACAAAGCAAAAGTTAACTTTTTAGTGTTTACCTCATCTCATATTTACTAAATGGCGTTTTTTTATATCTATAAAATTAAATATACTAATTTCAATATTTAATTCAAATTATAATAATAACGTTATTATTAATGACTTTCAAGCCGATATTGACTTGTGAACTGCACTGTAGTGATATGCGGTAACAGAGCTTCTAAAGTAAAACTGTTTATATACTATTACATCAATTGTATTATTTACCCACCTACAAGGTTCTGTCATTTTGTTGTAGATAATAAAGGGTTTATATAAAACACGTACTATTTTTGTTTTATTTCATTACCTTTTACCTTTAAATTTAACTAGTGACTTCCTCTCGTTGCTCTTGGGTTTGATCCTCGATAATTTCTAGAGATATTTTTTTCACAATATAAAAATAACCAGCTATTATACTAAATTTCATCAAAATCTATCCAGCAGTTTTCTCGTGATGCCGTCGCAAAGAAACAAAAATTGGACTAAAACTAAACTGTAGATTTGGCCTCTGTTTTGATAATAGTGACAATTTCAATAGGATATCGTTAAAAAAATATTTTAAGATTCGACTCAGAATTATTTGTATGGAATACAATATGCCACGGCACCACCCCCGTCACGTTCTAAAGACCTGAAACCAAATTCTTCGATTCTATTGTAAGGACTTTCTGTTCATGCTAGAGCTTTTTAATAAATAACAACACCTAATTTACTTGTTTTTCCATATTTATTTAACAATTTGAACGTAATTTTATGGATATATTATAGTTTAAGCAATTAATAATAGTATGTGCGCATAATTTTAATACAATAAGCTTAATTTTTGAAGCGAAAACCCTATTTAATAAGACTAGTAAATCGAATATTAAAATAAGAACAAAAGGTATGACAATTAGTACTAGGGTACCTGCTTTGAATTAACATTTAGTGGGTAAATAACTAACTCAAAAAATGTATGCCAGAAACTAAAAAATATGAGAAAAATGAAACAAAAAATAATATAAAAACGGAAATAATTTATTTATGCATACCTATCACAATAATACTCAGTACACAAAAAACTCAGTCTTAAATGGCACTGCCTTTCTTTGGAATGAATTTTTTCACTGTGGCTTATCACTTGTTCCCTCGTTCTGATCCTTGATTTCCTTACGAACTGGCCCAGTTTGCGCAATTGGTACCTTCCTCTCACCCTTCACAGATTCTGGAACTTTCTTCGGTGCCGTGATCGTTAATACGCCATCAGAAGACAATTTAGATTCTACGGTTTCAGGTAATGTATTTTCGGGTAACGCATATCTCCTCACAAATTGGCGGGAAACGTATCCATGTTGATCCTGCTTTTCTTCATGCTTTCCTTCAACAATGACATATCCATCAACGGTTTTAACAGAAATTTCTTCTGGCGCGAAGTGTTGAACATCTAAATTGATCTGGAATTTGTCGGAATCAGACTTGATGCTGGAGCCCAGGTCTCGGGCTGCAGCAGCCATGTGACGCCAGGGTCTGTAGTACTCTCTTGTTAGCAGAGGTCCAGCCGCAACCGAGAGCAGATCATCAGGTGTCAGTCCCAAACCGAAATGCTGGTCCATAAGGCGACGTGGGCGTCTCACTGGGAAATCGTCGAACAAGTATGGTAGCAGAGACATTTTCTTTTATTAAATTAACTTGCACAGTAAAGTTTGTAAAAAGTTTGCGGAATTCGCACACTCGTTGCTAGCGTTCACTTCTGAGTTCAATTCAAATATGACGCTCGTTGAACTGCGCGCCGCCTTTTATACTAAGCGCCATCTAGTATGGAGTAGATTGTTCTCGCATTTCTATATGGATATGTTTACAGCCAGAGGTACAAAACAAATGGTTTGCAATTTTTAGAAATAATTATTTTATTTAATATATTTAAAAGAAATAACGTGAAAACTAAGTTGTATAAAAATGATATAACATAAATAACGGATTTTAGTCATATTTAACACTCCATTTAGTTTTTGATATTTCAATCTTAACTTAGAAAAAAAATGAAAAATATACATAGGTACGACAAGATTTATTATTAGATATTAACTATTGTTTCCCTACACTATAAATCATAAATTTAGCAATTATTTTATATAGGTTTTATTGTATTTAACATTATTAGCCTAAAAACACACCTAGATAATATTTTTTTTACAAGTGATAAGGGCGAGTGAAGCGAGCCCTAACACTATCCTACAACCTGAGCATTTTGTGGTACACTTTTCCGAAAATCTATCGCGTTATAGATTTGCGCTTTAACATAGTAATTTATCCTCATATCTAGATGTGTAATCTGTCAAAATATAGAATTATATAACCATTAAAATAATCATTAAAAAACTGTCTTAAAATTGTTAGCCATTAGAAAAACTTCACGAGCCCTCACAAAGCTCAGCGTTTTGCTAGTAATAAATAATAAATATATTACTAATATTTAATAACTTTCATTATAATAATTACAAAATAGTCTTGAGGTATTAGTTTTTACATAATTATTAAATTCATACACTGAAATAATGTCGAAAATAATACTCGATATAAAACTGAAGCCAAACGTTTCTAACCTCTGCGTTTGTCTTGCGCATTGTACTGAACGGGGCGTTGACCGCGCACGTTCGTTCGAGCGAATTCTCGAACCTTCTCACTGTTTCACCTTGGGGTAGGTCAGGCATCAAGGTTACGTTTGATTAGAACTAGAAGGATGTTATTATTTTTATGATACTTTTAGTTATAATTTTATATAAGGGAATAATTTAAAAGGGGTTTTATTATATTTTACTGCATTTTAGGATTAAATTAGTAAAGATCTAGTACTTTTTTAATGTAAAATTTATAATGATGTAAAATACGATTTAATTTTAGTTAAATCAAATTTTGTTCTATTGTAGGTAATCTCTTTTTTTTTATAAAAGAAATTAATATGGATTGAAGCGTTTGAATTGTTTTATTTAGAAGTCGCTTTTACAGTGATTTATTAGGTATTAAATACTATGATTAAACAAATATAATTTTGTAAAATATATGTATCTACGAAGTAATTAAAGTAATTAGTAAAAACATCTAGACTGTTCTAGAGCATTAGGCTATTTTATTCTACCCACTAATTAAAAATTTAACATAGCTTTTGATTAAATTGCATATAATTTTAATATAAATATGTAAGCATTTATAGTTATTATTATTTAATTAAAATTAATAAAAACCAATATTCAAGTCACCTCACCTTCTGACCTGAACTTTGGTCTGAATAATTAAATCAGTCACCGAAAACAACAACATAGTATGCACATACCTACTTATAAATTATAAAAAAATAAGGATATAATAGTTATATATTTCATATAGGCAAATTGATATTCATTTTAATAATTAAAACATTACACTACATTTTACAATATTATATTTGAACGTAAAAAAAATGATGACTGGTGATATAAGTAGGTGTAGACTGTCTTACTACGTTGGCAATTGGAATAGGTCAGTTTCATTATTAATTTCCATTAGCGAATTACACTCGCTTTTTAGGTACTTTTTTTTAATCTTTGTGCGTGGAACCTTTAAATTCTTTTTCTAACCTTAAGTAGCCTAATTACATAATTATAATATCTGCTATCTGCTAGTGAAATTCTCGTCAAAATAGGTCCAGCCGATACGATGATTAGCCGTACCAAACAGACAGACAAAAATCATACGTATAATACCTACATGTACTTTCAAATGAATTTAGTAGGATACTATTAATTTAATTTCACTAATCTATATACCTAGATTACGAATAACAGAATCAGATCAGTGTGTGGTTTCTCGTATTGCGGTTACAGGCAGACATACAATATTTCTACAAACTATATCTAAGTAGATACGGCCTGTGTAACGATAAAAAATTTGCTAGATTTGCCCAAAAATTGAATTGATTCGATTTTGCAAGAATTTTTTTATGTAAAGATCTTAAAGTACAATATTATGTTTGTCTGGATATAATTTTTTATGCAACTAGTAATGTACTTTGCAATACTGCAGGCATGATAATTACTTATCATGTAAAATGTCAATACAAAGTAGGTAGATCCGGTACCTAAAACATCTGGCATGAGATACTTATTATGATATTTTGTTAGCAATTTCGATGTTTGGAAGAAAAAAATATAAAAAGATGAAAAACACACACGTAAATAATAATTAACAGAACCGGAAGTTTTAATTAAAAAAGTATAAATACCGATTTTTCTGTTTGTTTTAAGTAAGGCATATTTCATATTATTATATTTAAATTAAGTTAACATAAAGAACCAAAAACCGTATAACTAAGTGGGTACCTACTAGCTTATAATAAGCTTAATAAAAGAAAAATATTTTTCTAAATGTTATAGGTATGTGGGTATTAAAAAAATTAATAATCACACCCAAAAAGTGACTTATTACTCTAAAACGTACTAATTACTCATGATATGTAACATTGTATTAATGAAAACACTGAAAATTCCATCCATTTTGCGTTACTTTCCTCAAAACATACAAATAAAATCAATAATCGTATTGTATAACAACACGCCGGCCGGCATAATTCAAGAAATTTCGACACGCGACCTCATACTCAGAAGTCAACAAAAGTTTCGAGAAACTTCTACCGATCGCTAGATGGCGTTAGGAGTATAAATACGGCGGCCGACGAGCGACTTCATTGAATTTGAATCGAGCTAACGAAGCGATAACAAGTCTGCACACAGCGTGCGATATTCCAGCGCTATATAGTTCAGTGTTTTTCGAATTGTAAAAATGTCTCTTTTACCATTTGTATTTGGCTATGACAGCCCCCGCTACTGTCCCAGCCGACTTCTGGATCAGGATTTCGGCTTGGCGCTGACTCCGGACGACATGTTGACCGCCGCCGCCGCACCGTTGGTGTCCAGAGACTACTTCAGACCCTGGCGCCAACTGGCACACGCAGCACGAGATGTCGGCTCCAGCATCAAAGCCGATAAGGATAAGTTCCAAGTTAATCTGGATGTACAGCACTTCTCACCCGAAGAGATAACTGTTAAAACTACGGACGGCTACATCGTCGTTGAAGGCAAGCATGAAGAAAAGAAAGACCAGCACGGCTACATCTCTAGGCAGTTTGTAAGGAGATACGCCCTGCCCAAAGGTTGCAACCCAGCCACTGTGGAATCTAAGCTTTCGTCCGATGGAGTCCTCACTGTCACGGCGCCAAGAGTACCATCCATAGCAAATAACGAAAGAAGTATTCCCATCCAACAAACTGGACCGGTGCGTAAGGAGATCAAAGATGCTAATGAAGAGCAGAAAAAGTAATTTTATATGGATTTCTTCCTACGGGTACCTAACTGTAACTTTGAGACTGATTTTATTTTAGTTTTTTTTTAATTTTAATAAATGTAGTTTTCAAATTCATTAATTTGTTTTATTTCCATAATTTCACTTTAATATTACCTACCTACTTTTATATATTTTTTTATTAATCTAAAATAGTACTATACAAACCTACCACAACTCTACCCTGATTGTAATTAATATTTCAAAGGTCTTAAAACATTTTAAATTTCTTCTACTGAATTCGTAATATACCTAATAATTAAAATAAAACACTCACAAGTATAAATTATAATCTAAAAACAATAAAGAAAACGAGTTCCTACTCTTTTTAAAAAAAGAATCATATTTTTTTTCAGAAGACGACCCACTGCTGGGCACGGCTGGCCTTCATTCAATACGAGGGGTCATAATACATCACGCTGACCAAGAGAAGTTTCTGTCAAACATGCAAATTTCCTCACGATGTTTTCCTTTAACGTAAAAGAACTAGTAATCACGTTACAAATCCCATGAAAATATTAGAGGTCGAGACCCGGATTTGGGGCCGCTTAACTCTGTTTGTTACCTAAGCAAGCGCATAAGCACGAGGCTACCACTGTTTTCAAAGAACCTATGCTTTATTATAAATTTGACAAAAACAACCTAAATCGCAATTGAATGTACTTTGAGCGGAAACACCAGCTGCATCCAGTCAGGGTTGTCAAACACACTGTAGCATTGTACTATATTTCAGGTCTACCTACGTAGCTACTCTACTTTTAAAAAAAATAATTTATTAATATAGTATAATATTTTTACCACCCAACGGTTTGATTTTGGTGACATTAATTATTGATTATGAAAAATTCAAAATTTAAAAAGAAGGTATTTAATTATTACGATTATAAATTAAAGGACGGTTAAAGATTGTAATGTATTTACTGACAGAAGACAGACCAAAATAGCCAAATATTTTTAAAATACTGAATATAACTTTTAAGTAATTTTAATCTTGCTCTATATTCTGGTCACTTCGACTTTCACAGAAATTATATTTTTGATTATAAATTCGAAATGGCGAGTAAATGAATTAGAAGAATTGTTTTCTGTGTCTTATTAATAAAATATGACATTTTCATTTATATTTTTTTATGTAATAAGCATAAGATAATTTTACTTTAACGAAAAAAATATTGGGATTTCCCAATATTTTTTTCGTTAAAATCGTTGTGTGCAAAAAATATACATTTATAAATATAATTAATTAACAAAATATTTTTGATAATTTTTGCTTTGTCCATAAGACTATTTTTTGTAGGGTATTTTTAAAAATAGTATAATTCGAAAAATAAATGTTGGCAGCCCTAAGCACAGATTACATAATAGATACAAACTAGTACAGATGCCTTATGCCATACAAAGAAATTCAGTCTGCTTTTCGGGATATTTTACTTTACCTGAATAGACAATAATAGTAGTCGATGGTCCGCTACCTTCAACATTTATTTGAAGTTATTTTCATTTGTTCGTGATGAGAACCCATGGTATTATCGAGCCTCGCCAGGTGTTTCTATTTATTGTAATAGTTATTATACTAGCGAACCCAGCCCGCTTCTCTGGGCGTAAGTTAAAATAAATTAAACGGTTTTTATAATTTTCTAATATAACAAAAATAACCTAAGTTTCTCCTTTTACTGTTAGCTATCTGTGACAAACAGACAGACTAAAATTTTAAAAACTGATGTTTTGATGCAAGTATCGTATATAATTTTATATACTTTTTAATTATTTTTTATAATATAGGTATACATAAAATATTTTACCTATATTTGAAATGAAAAACAGACACTTCAATTTTAATTATATTATGTACCTACTGATACAAGTACAACAGCTTTCAGAAGAGTTAAATTTGGTTACTAAACTTAGCCTATTTTAAATGTTATAATATAGATAATAATATAGATTGTTATATTATACTCAAATGTCTAACTTAAAATGTGGAATTTAATCAGTAGTTTTTGACATAAAAAATATTATTTATTCCATATCTAAATGCTAAACTCATTACATAAATATTCACTAAAAACAATATTACATATTATGCTAAATGTTTTATAAATGATTAAAAATATTTAATATTTACAAAAACTGTAACCTAAATTAAATGTTGTACCAAATTATGACTAGTCGTCATTCAGTTTACAACCGGCCTATTCCGGCCTTTATTGTTCTATGTTCTGTATCTTTTGTTACGATGCTTAGAATAATCTCAAAAATTCCATTCGTTTCTACCCATTTTTCTTTGAAACATAAAAGTAATAATTGTATCCGACTTGTTTACAAAGTATACTACACAAAGCGCGTCGCCGCTTGCCAGCTCCCAATACAGTTCGAGAATAGCTCTCAAATTTCGAGAATTTTCCACTTCTCGCTAGATGGCGTAAGGAGTATAAATACGGCGGTCAACTTGCGTTCTATATGAATTTGAATCAAGCTAACGAAGCAACAAGTCGGTGTGAACTGAGAGCGATATTCTACCGCTATCCCTATAACTTCAGTGATTTTTTAAGATTGTAAATTGGAAAAATGTCTCTTCTACCATTCGTGTTTGGCTATGACAGCCCCCGCTACTGTCCCAGCCGTCTTCTAGACCAGGATTTCGGCTTGGCGTTGACTCCGGACGACATGCTGACCGTCGCCGCCGCACCGTTGATGTCCAGAGACTACTTCAGACTCTGGCGCCAACTGGCCCACGCAGCACGAGATGTCGGCTCCAGCATCAAAGCCGACAAGGATAAGTTCCAGGTGAATCTGGATGTACAGCACTTCTCACCCGAAGAGTTAACTGTTAAAACTACGGACGGCTACATCGTCGTTGAAGGCAAACATGAAGAAAAGAAAGACCAGCACGGCTACATTTCTAGGCAGTTTGTCAGGAGATATGCCCTGCCCGAAGGTTGCAATCCAGACACTGTGGAATCTAAGCTTTCGTCCGATGGAGTACTTACTGTCACGGCGCCTAGAGTGCCGTCCATAGCAAACAATGAAAGAAGTATCCCCATCCAACAAACCGGGCCGGTTCGTAAGGAGGTCAAAGATGCTAATGAAGAGCAGAAAAAGTAATATTGTATAAAACTAGCCTGTTTGTACATACTACTACCGAACTGTACTTGGAGACTGAATAAAATTAAGTTTTTTTTTAATTTCAATAAATGTAAGTTTACAAATTAAATCAATTGTTTTATTTCTAAGATTTCACTAAATATTGACTAATATTTAATTTTACCTACCCACTTTTATATTTTTTATAAATCTTACAATTTAAGATAGGTATTTCTATAATTTTATACTTGTAACTTATACTGCCTTCGCCCAAGTTCGTCACTAGGTACGTTTAATTTTTTTTTAGGGGAATCCTAATACCAACTTACCTATAAATAACTTTTTCTTAAGAAAAAGTAACCTTACTTACTCCTTAAATCATCAGCTATTTGAAAATATTGTCAAAATGTAATTATTTTAAAAAGGCATTTTTATAGACTTGAATAACTAAAAATTGACTTAAGTAAGGCTTGAAATTTTCACACAATAGAATCTATTGTCTATTGTGCTATTAGTCAGAAATTTGACGGAGTTTATTGAGTGACTATTGATTATGTACCATATTATACTATCCAAACCCTGTCCACTTCGCTGGGCGTTAATTAAATAAATGTTATTTTATCCACGGGTTCCGCTAGTTAAAATAAATAAAATTTCTACCTCCTCCTTTTTTGAAGTCGGTAAAAAGCAGCCTAAGTTACGCCTTATAACATTAGCTATCTGCGAGTGAAAGTCCCGTCAAAATCGGTCCAGCCGTTTCAGACGTTAGCTGTAACAAACATACAGACAGACAATAATTTTAAATATAGCTTTTTTGACGTAGGTAAGTATCGTATACGGTATATATATACTTTCATATGAATTTAGTAAAAGCTGTTAATTTGAAATTAAAAACGGACACTTCAATTTTATTTATATATACTGATATTAAAATAATACTGAATAATTACTGTATAAGTTATGTCCGCAAAGTTATTACTGTATACTCGCTCCCCCGTTGTGAGACGAATAGCAATATTGATTATTTGAGTGAAAAGGACTACTAGTAAGTAGTAAGTAGTAACTAAGGCAACCATCTTGTCTCCGGCAGACATATAAAATTAACAATGTCTTTTAAGAAGTTCTTGGTAATGTCATTATGTTAACTTATTTATTTAGCTTCATGCAAAAGGGCTCTCAATCTAGGTGAAGAACAGTCAAAGAAATACTTAATGATATAAAAATAAAAAACATATAACCTATGTATATTGAATATGTATTAATTTATGTATAGAACTAAAATCCAAAGGTTATTACAGTCTCCATAGATGGATGAACAATAAATTAGCAAAAATGATAATAAGAATTGAGACTGTTCTTTTTATTTACATCCAACAAAAATAAAGCTAAATTTTACTTGAATTATAATAAATTAAGATCTATTTTTTCATTTTGCTCAAACTAATCACAGATAAATTAGTATGACATAATACTATACCTTTTACATTTTAGTAGGTAAGTAATAAATAAAATTGTATTGTCTGTTTTTAATTTTAATTTAACAGCTTTCCACTAAATGCATATGGAAATACATATAATCGGTACTCACATCGAAAAATCATTTTTTAATTTTGTCTGTCTGTCTGTGTATTTGTTCCAGCTGATCTTTGAAACGGCTGGACCGATTTTGACGGGACTTTCACTCGCAGATAGCTAATGTTATAAGGAGTACTTAGGCTACTTTTGTTTTAGAAATTTTGATTATTTTAACCTGCAGAACCCGCGACTTCACTCGCGCGAAAGTGAAGTAAAGTAAGCTAGTATTATAATAAAATTATTCTAAGCCCAATCTGTAAATTAAGTAGGTATTTTTTTGGAAAATATTACCTAAAAAGTATTTTTATCGATCATAGCCGAATCTAGGTATTAAATTTTTTGTTTGTCGGTCTGTGACGGCAATACGAGAAACTCGCTGGATAGATTTTTATACGGGTCAACATAATATAGAATACTTTTATAAGAGTTAAATTTCGTACATATTAATAATAATCGATATTTAACAATGGATCCTATAAAATTCATATCATCACTACACTTAAACAGTTATGAAAATTAATATAATGATATCTATTTTTGAATGTTTGCGTGCATTAGTTATTAATTAATAAATGATTAAAGAACACACAATTTGGATAAATTATAATTGAAATGATAATTTTGTCGTAAAGTGTTGCCTAAAAATTTATTTTGTCCCGCTGATTTTCTTTACTAGAACGTTGTGAGGTAACCTGCGTGTCTGAGAGCATCTAGTAACTTTTCAAAGACTTACGAGTAAGAAGGCCGTGCTTGGTATATTCTTAATTTGAAATTAAACATTATGTCAAGCTTTTAAATGACGACACGTTTGGCTCAGTTGGTAGTGACCCTGCTTTCTGCGCCAACGGTCGCGGGTTCGAATCCCGCTGGGGGCATCATTTGTTGATCACGAATGTTTGTACTCCAGTCATTATAATATGTATGTATTTAAAATGTATTATATGTGTAGTATATCGACTATCTGGAATCCGTAACAAAGGCATCGTAGCTTACCACGGAACTAGATGGCGCTGTTGTATTAATGTCCCAACATATTTAACATATTTATTATTATTAAAATATTATAACTTTATAAAAATCGACCCGAAAGCTCCTATGACTGTCAAAATTAATTATTTTTCAAGGTCATCTTTAAGGTCGGACTGCAATTGTATTAATCTCCTTTTATAAAATACGTATTGTAAATAGATACAATTTGACGACACGTTTTTATAAGTTTTTGTGTAACAGCGGACGCGGATTTGAGTCCCGATGGAGGCAATATTTTGTGTGATTAGTCCAAAATTGCTACTCCAGTAATTGGTGCTTAAATTTATAATATGCATGTATTTAAAGATGTATATGTGTAGTCAGTCATTCTGGTATCTATAAGAGAGAACACATAGCATACTGTGGAATTAGATGGTTCTGTGTTATGTGAAATGTCCCAACATATATTTATTAATATACTTCCTGCCTCTGGCTTCGTTCACATCAGAACGAATCATTTTTTTTTTGTTAATAGGTACTAACTTGACATGCATTGCCTACCTTTGCGAGTTTCATACAAATATGTTCTACAATTCGTACATAATGGAGTCTTCTTAATAACTAATATATATTTATGTTTAGTCTAAAAGATAAACAAAATAATTTGTTTAAGAGGATCAGTGTTATAAATTTTTTTTTCTTCTGCGTATCTTAAAAATAAACGATTATTTTATCTTTCTTTAAAATAGTCATAGACTTTAATATAAAATAAAGGACACATTAAGACAATATTATTATTTTATGCGTTAGATTAAAATATTAAAACAAAAACTACGAATAATAAGTACCTACTATAACTACAACGGAAGAGCCACAAGAGTTACAGTTATTATAGACATTATGTTAAAAATTAAAACACGTTAATTATAGTAGGTACTAAAGGCCTTTCTTATCTTTTCTAACGACATTTAGGTACGGAAAAATGTCGAAAATTCTATATGATTATCTAATTTCATAGAAACATAAATGAACAATTGTATTCTATTCATAACATTGTTATCTATTGAGTTGTTTACAGCGCGCCGGCCGGCGGGCGGCGATCAATAACGTTCGCGAATAGCTCTACAAGTTTCGAGAATTTTCCACTTCTCACTAGATGGCGTTAGGAGTATAAATACGACGGCCGACGAGCGACTATATGGAATTTGAATCGAGCTAACGAAGCGACAACAAGTCTGTGCACACAGCGTGCGATATTCTAGCGCTATAATATATAAGTTCAGTGTTTTTTTAAGATTGTAAATTGGAAAATGTCTCTTCTACCATTTGTATTTGGCTATGACAGCCCCCGGTACTGTCCCAGCCGTCTTCTGGACCAGGATTTCGGTTTGGCGCTTACTCCTGACGACATGTTGACCGTCGCCGCCGCACCGTTGATTTCCAGAGACTACTTCAGACCCTGGCGCCAACTGGCACACGCAGCACGAGATGTCGGCTCCAGCATCAAAGCCGATAAGGATAAGTTCCAAGTGAATCTGGATGTACAGCACTTCTCACCCGAAGAGATAACTGTTAAAACTACTGACGGCTACATCGTCGTTGAAGGCAAACATGAAGAAAAGAAAGACCAGCACGGCTACATTTCTAGGCAGTTTGTCAGGAGATACGCCCTGCCCAAAGGTTGCAATCCAGACACTGTGGAATCTAAGCTTTCGTCCGATGGAGTCCTCACTGTCACGGCGCCTAGAGTACCGTCCATAGCAAACAATGAAAGAAGTATTCCTATCCACCAAACCGGGCCGGTTCGTAAGGAGATCAAAGATGCTAATGAAGAGCAGAAGTAACTTTCGATGTCACTAAACAGCTAACTTGTAATTTTTGAGACTGATTTTATTTAAATTTTATAATTTACCCAAATAAATTATACTTATATGTAAACAAGTTTTGTTTTACTTCTTCATATCTGTTTAAAAATAATTAATTTGATAGAAAAAGACGAAGTGTGTAGATGCTATTGTAAGGAGACAACGAAAAATTAAAAGTTACATTTTAATAAGTATATTAAAACTTTATTATGCGAGATACTTTCTCATAATATTCTGTATTACCATTAAATCCACCATCCAATTAAGTTTACAAGCGATTCGTTAGGCAACTAGGCGTTAACAGAGCAACTGGGGTTCTGAGCGCGATACAAATGCTATGAAGCTAAAATATGCACGTCAGTACTAGCAATACTCTACTATCTTTAAAAAAATCATATCTAAAACCAAAAACAATTTTTATAAACCTCTCGGTGTGCTAGCCACTACACCACCAAGGTAGTTATAAAATAATACTAATAGGTACGAATATATGTACGTACGCGTTAGCATTGTTGATTCAGCTTACAGACTTACAATAACAACTTAGGAATTCAATTACAACATGTATATTGGAGGTACTTTGTAAATTTTAGTTTTATGACTATAGTCATTAATATCAATTATTAATCATAGCTAATTATTTCATCTATATTACTAACTAGCGACTCACCCTCGCTTCGATCTGGTTCGTCCCTAGGCTTAATGCCAGCAAAGCTACGGGTTCCGTTCGTTAAAATAAATAAAACTTCTAATATATAACATCCTCCTTTTTGAATTTGGTTAAAAAATAGCCAAGTTACGCCTTATAACATTAGGTATCTGCAAGTGAAAGTCCCGTCAAAATCGGTCCAACCGTTTCAGAGATTACCCGGAACAGACAGACAGACAAAAATTTAAAAAATGGGTTTTGTGTTGTAAGTATAGTATAAACTTTTACATGCATTTAGTGAAAAGCTGTTAATTTGAAATTAAAATAGACACTTCAATGTTATTTATATGTATAGATGTATTGATATGTAGTAGGTAAGTACAACAACGATACAATAATAGCATCGTGCTTATTTTGCGAATACGAGTATGTTACTACATACTTTATAAATGAGTACTTTTATGTTTATCTTTTATTAGTTAGCTCCATTTAACTTAATTATGTTTATACTTAAACTAGCATTTCCTGCGGCTTCGCACGCGGTCTAAAGACTGGAAACCAAATATTGTCTGAGTCGCGCGGTATGATACCTAACTATACTAACGTCCACCGTTTTTGCAACATTTTTCATTGATGCTCCATTCTTATTGGTCGTAGCGTGATGAAATATATCCTATAGCCTTCCTCGATAAACGGACTATCCAACTCAAAAAGAATTTTTCATATCGAACAAGTAGTTCCTGAGAATACAACAAACAAACAAACGAACAAACAAACAAACTCTTCAGCTTTCTAATATTAGTATAGATATGTTTTCAGTTTTGTCTGCATCCGTCTTGGAATCATCATGACCGATACTGTAAAACTCAACAAAGTAACACACACTTACTCTATACATCGTTACACTTCTAGCAAGTACTAATACGTTTATTTTTTTACAGATAACTGATAAGTCTACTTCGATGATTGGTGAGAATACCACTTTATATTGCGATTGTGGTTGTACAGTTTCTACCTTAATTCCTTGTATGGGTGTCGAAGTGACAATAATTTGCCTCTTGAAAGATTTTATACTATTTCTGCATTTTTTATTACCATAAAACAAAATATCGATTACTTACATATATCGAGTTCAAAGATAAAGAATTAATGAAAACATGTGTGCCCTAAAACTTTATAACTATAATGTACTATAATTTTAATATTAATTGTAATCGGCTAAAAAAAATTGACGACCAAGACAAGTGTTATTAATTGTTACATTAATCTAAATACTTAGATTTATATAATCATCAGCCTTTTGCCAATAACATATCTCGATGTCGAAGCACACATAAGAAAGGTGATAACTCACAGAAAATAGGAAAAGGAAAAAAAAAGGAAAGAAAAAAAAAATCACAATATTATATCACGATTTATTATTACAAACTTTAAATAAAACATTCTAATATTCAATTATAAATAAATAAATAAATAAAATTTCTGGGTCATTAAAAATAATAATTTTTTATTATTTTTGATGACCCACCACTTAATTAACTGTTTTTTTTATCTACTGCAGTTTGTCAGTACATATGTCACATATTGTCAATTTAGTTATACCAACGTAGCCAAGGTGTTCTAATTTTATGACCAGAAAACGTGTAAAAAACTGCAAATGATTTTAAGTTCCATTTTGAACATTAATCTCCGGCCAAAACTTTATTCATGGGTAAAACAAACAAGAAATATTCGACCAATTATAAAAATAGGTAAAGAAAAATTTCAATTATGTATTGATGTTCATCAATTTGCTAAAAACGAGATACGAGTGAAGGCTCGTCCTGAACACATAATTATTGAAGGGAAACAAGAAAGGAGAACTCAAAAAGGATGCGTAATACGACAGTTTGTACGTAAATTTAGGCTACCCGACGGTTGTAATCCTCATAAAATTAAATCTCAACTGTCTCAAGATGGATATTTAACAATAACAGCTGCGAGAGACACTTGTGACGTGAACTGGCCCTGCGAAACCGTAGTTCCAATCTCCTACTCTAAAGATTCTGAATGTGCTAGTAAAATCGATGATAAGCCATCTAATAAAAACTGTTCTTAATTTATTACTACAACAACAATTTATTTTGATAATATTCGCTTATATATCTAATGAAACATATAACCTCCTCCTTTTTGGAAGTCGGTTAAAAATACACATCACATTAGAAAAAGTCATTGGTAAAATTCATTTACGATATTACAAAACACTGATTACACCAATTTAAAAATAGCCGTCTAAAACACCACAGCTAGCCAGAGATATAAATAATGTTGTTTTGGTTATAAGCAGACTAAATGAATCATTCATGTAGCTGCAATTTCGTCTGCACTAGAAGATTCCGTACGCAAATATCCGAACGTCACTACTTCATATAAATAGAAGTGTCGAGGTTAAAGTATTTCATACTGAAATCGAGCGCGATCAACGAAAGATAGTAACAAAATGTCTCTCAGGCCTTACTTCTTCGACTACGATCTGCCGCGTTGGCCTCGGCGTCTTCTCAACCAAAACTTTGGACTGACGTTATCACCTGAAGATTTGTTTAATGCACCAACCGCACCAATAAGCCCTATCATAACGAGATACCCGTTATGGTGGTCGAAGGATTCTGGTTCATCCATTAAATTGGAAAAAGACAAGTGGCAAATTAACGTGGACGTCCAACATTTTGCTCCAGACGAAATTACTGTCAAAACTTCAGATGGATTCATTGTAGTGGAGGGAAAACATGAAGAAAAACAAGACGAACATGGTTATATTTCGAGGCAGTTTGTAAGGCGTTTTAAGATCCCGGCAGATACAAATCCAGACGCAATTGAGTCCAGGTTGTCTTCAGATGGGGTTTTAACAGTTTTGGCATCGAGGAAGGACACCCTTAAGGGTGAGAGGAGTGTACCTATAACACATACTGGTCCAGTGCGAAAAGAAGTTGACGAATTTACCGAAGAGAAATCTGAAAAGTAATAGTTTTGTATACCAATTTTTTTGTTATTTATATTGACTGACTTATGAGACTGTAACTTAAAGTGTATTTTTATTTATTTATTTTTTCAAAAATTATATACATATTAAAATTGTACTGTAATACTACTGTAATTGTGGTTAAACATTTTATAATAGTTCTTTATTAATATTTATTTATTAATTAACTAGTTCACTTCGCTGGGCGTAAGTCAAAATAAATTAATAATAATAATAATAATAATTTTATTTCTCAAAAATTATTTTTAGAACATTAACTATCTGCGAGTAAAAGTACCGTCAAAATTAGTCCAGCCGTTTCAGAGATTATCCGGAACAAACAGACAGGCAGACAAATATTTTATAAATTGATTTTTTAATTTATGCGCTGTATATATACTTTCATATTCATTTAGTGAAAAGCTTTTAATTAGAAATTAAAAACAGACACTTCAATATTATTTACTTGTACTGATGTACTGATAATAATAATTCCGACTGAAATCTAGAGAAATGGAGGTGAATAAAGTTATTATATGTAAATATTATTAATCAATTAATAGTTAATTTAGAAATACTTCATTTATTTATACAATACAAATTACAAACCAACCTTGTAAATATTAATAAAAATAAAAGTGCGTGCGTAAAAATGTTAAAAATGTCACGTTAGAAATAAATCTTCTTTGGCAAATTGATTTTTAAATCTTGTTTATATTTAAACTAACTAACCCCATCTAAGCTCGTTGAGAGAGGGAGATGGCGCGAAGGTCACAACCACGAGATAGACAGAGTTAGAAATATCACCGACTTGCGGTGGGCGAGACCCCCTACCTGCGCATTTTGACCGTCTGAGTGGTGGTAGCACTAACTCTTTGACATTATATGAGAACTGCTTATATTATATTAGTTAAAATATAACATTTATTTACTAACCTTTAAAACGAACCTAGGAAACCCGTGCGAAGGGAAGGTGAGTCAGTAGTAAATATTACTTCAGAACAAACAAGCTCCATACAAATTTACTTTATTGATTTTTTACACACAGTATAATTTTTTATCTATTTTTACACTTTTCTTACATTTCCTTCTATTTTAAGTATATAGATGATGCACCGCTTGACTACTATAATATACAATATAATACTGAGATATGTATTTAATTTTCATTCTCTATTTATAATTAAAGACATTAAAATAATTTATGTAAAATTCGAATGTTTAATAAATATAACTAATATTGGATTCTAGTACTAGTTGCTACATCCGTAAAATAGCTATGATAGTAACTATAAATAAGTAAGAAGGTACACTAGATAAGTCTGAATACTAAAAATTTTATAGCCAAAAGAAAACAAAAATGGCGACCAGCTTATGACATATTTTAGCAATAACATTAAATCATAACGACGATACGACCATTTTATTATTCTTATAACTATCTTCTATATCTTGCAATGTTCGTCCATTCGTTTCTGGTAAGATGAAAGATAGTAAAATTATATTAATAAATATTACAGTACCGAAACTGGTGTACAAAGCTGCTTCACCATAGCTTACAATAAATCCAGGAGTAATTTTTACACATACAAAGAGTATAAAGAATGATAAGGAACCCGCAATTCCTGATGATATATATTATTATGCGCTGTATATATACTTTCATATTCATTTAGTGAAAAGCTTTTAATTAGAAATTAAAAACAGACACTTCAATATTATTTACTTGTACTGATGTACTGATAATAATAATTCCGACTGAAATCTAGAGAAATGGAGGTGAATAAAGTTATTATATGTAAATATTATTAATCAATTAATAGTTAATTTAGAAATACTTCATTTATTTATACAATACAAATTACAAACCAACCTTGTAAATATTAATAAAAATAAAAGTGCGTGCGTAAAAATGTTAAAAATGTCACGTTAGAAATAAATCTTCTTTGGCAAATTGATTTTTAAATCTTGTTTATATTTAAACTAACTAACCCCATCTAAGCTCGTTGAGAGAGGGAGATGGCGCGAAGGTCACAACCACGAGATAGACAGAGTTAGAAATATCACCGACTTGCGGTGGGCGAGACCCCCTACCTGCGCATTTTGACCGTCTGAGTGGTGGTAGCACTAACTCTTTGACATTATATGAGAACTGCTTATATTATATTAGTTAAAATATAACATTTATTTACTAACCTTTAAAACGAACCTAGGAAACCCGTGCGAAGGGAAGGTGAGTCAGTAGTAAATATTACTTCAGAACAAACAAGCTCCATACAAATTTACTTTATTGATTTTTTACACACAGTATAATTTTTTATCTATTTTTACACTTTTCTTACATTTCCTTCTATTTTAAGTATATAGATGATGCACCGCTTGACTACTATAATATACAATATAATACTGAGATATGTATTTAATTTTCATTCTCTATTTATAATTAAAGACATTAAAATAATTTATGTAAAATTCGAATGTTTAATAAATATAACTAATATTGGATTCTAGTACTAGTTGCTACATCCGTAAAATAGCTATGATAGTAACTATAAATAAGTAAGAAGGTACACTAGATAAGTCTGAATACTAAAAATTTTATAGCCAAAAGAAAACAAAAATGGCGACCAGCTTATGACATATTTTAGCAATAACATTAAATCATAACGACGATACGACCATTTTATTATTCTTATAACTATCTTCTATATCTTGCAATGTTCGTCCATTCGTTTCTGGTAAGATGAAAGATAGTAAAATTATATTAATAAATATTACAGTACCGAAACTGGTGTACAAAGCTGCTTCACCATAGCTTACAATAAATCCAGGAGTAATTTTTACACATACAAAGAGTATAAAGAATGATAAGGAACCCGCAATTCCTGATGATATTCCTCTCAAATGTGCTGGAAATATTTCGGGTACAAATGACCAAGCTAACGACACAACACCTCCACCAAAGCTAATGTACAACACAAATAAAGCTATAGGTAGCCATGAATAATTAGAATTATTTATATACATTAAATATACACTTAAGAAAAATAAACTAATACTACAGCTAATACAAAACAATTGGAGAAACAACTTTCGTGGTACGAACTTACTAAAGCAGATAACTGCTAGATTAGTTACTAATCTAACAATATCCATAATAATCATACCTATAAATGAATCTATTTCACCTTTAAACGTTTTAGCAATCAGTTCTTGACCGTAAAAATTGAATACATTTGTTCCGTTAAACTGTATAGCGATACATAATAATATCATGGTGAGAAAAGGTTTACCGAATTCTAAAGTTAAGATATCTTTAATGAAAAATTGTTTTGATTTTTCACTTTGCCTTTGTAAAACTAACGTAAGCTCTTTACCCGCTTCAACCCCTTTTCCCCTAAGCCATTCGAACGTTCTAATACCCTCCGTAATTTCGCCTTTCGATATCAACCACAAAGGACTTTCTTCTAGAAATAACAAAAGTATAAGACAAATGAAATGAACACCTGCATATATGTAACAGCAGGTTTTCCAAAAGACATAACCACCTAAGATATGACTAATTAAAACACCTATTACAATTGATATTGATGGGGCACACAATGTTAGACTTCTGTATTTAGGATCAGTGATTTCTCCTAAATAAACTAGTGTGATCGGTTTATTAGACCCAACAGACACACCAGCGATGAATCTGCCGACTAGTAAAGTAATGTTATTAGTGGCAAAAGCCTGAATTATCCAGCTGACAATGCCTATAGCTGCTAGAACAATGTGGCCAGTTTTTCTTCCGTACCAGTCGATGAGGGTCCCGGCGCACAGACAACCAATTATCATGGATAATGGGCTGATTGCGGCTGAAACGAAAATATTATTTTTAGTAAACTTTCACCTTTGTCCGAACTTATGACATAAAATACTTAATTTTATCGTCTGATACAGTGGAAGATTGAGAACTTGTAGTCTACGTAACACTACATCAGCAACCGTTCTATTATAATGCCTTCAAAATCGGTCCAGCCGTTTCGGAGGTAAGCCAGCAAAAACAGGTAAAAATATTAAAAGTTTTATAACAATTTTATTATTTAACAATATAAAACACACCGATCCAAGACGCAAGGTTTTCATCATATGGAAAAGATTTATCTCTTTTAAGCTCTGGAAGCGGTACTGCACTGAAACCATACGTGAATCCAGAAGCGACTGTCAGGAATCCTGATACAACAGCGGCCGTCAACTAAAATTAATTAAAATTATATTTAAACTAACTAATATTATAAGGATATAATGTTTGTGGATGTGTGGTAAACTGAAAAATCCTTTTACCAATTTGAAATATCTTCAACAAAACGAAGATAAATCACAGTTGATTAATGACCTAACCTAGGCTATTCGTATTCGATTTACTTCTTTCGCGCACGCGTTATAAAGACCGAAAACCAAATTATTTCTAAGTCGCGCGGTACAAACAAACAAACAACAAACACACAAACTCTTCAGCTTTATAATATTAGTATAGAAGTATAGATTTCAATTTTAAAATGGTATTGGTGGCTCAATGGTAACGCGCTCGCTTGGATAACCTAGTGATGCGGGTTCAAATCCGTGCCTCGCATCTCTGATATTTACATGTGCGAATCATTTTCTAACTTGATCACCACTTGTCTTACGGTGAAGGAAAACATCGTAAGGAAACCTGCATATCTGATAGAACTTTGCAAGTTTTCCAAAGACATGCGACTCGGTCTAGGCTATGGCCTGATCCCCCACTTATTGAAGGGAGGCACGTGCCCAGCAGTGGGACATTAAATATGGCTGATTACAATAAAAATTGTGTAGGTACATGCTCACCTGCTTAAAAATACATTGCTTTTGATAGTTAAACATTGTTTATCAATTTAGACTAAAATTATTTCTAAACGTGCTTCACGTTATGCGATAGTTGTATTACTAGTTACTACATAAAATATAGTTGTTTAATTGCGTACTTCACATTTATTACGGCGAATGTTTATAACTCTAAAATCATCGATAAGATAAATAGCCATCGCTCGGATTTCGTTTTAGGGACAAAACTGTTATTAATTAAATAAATTCGCTTGACTTTACCGCAATAAAAAGTTAAGGTACTCGTAAGTCATAGATATGTTGATATAATTAAGCAGCTAAAATTTTTCAATTCAATTCAATTCTCTTGTTAATGGCTTCAAAGCGTGCCAGGTGAGCACAGATTATTTCGCCAATGTCACGTAGAATGGAAAAGTCCAGTGGTTTTCTCGTGATGCGTCACAAATAGACATACAGACAATAATAAATAAATAAATATGTTGGGACATTTTTACAACAGCGCCATCTGGTTCCGTGGTAAGCTACAAGGCTTGTGTTACGGATACCAGATAGTTGATATACTACATATATAAATTTTTAAATACATACATAATATAAATATTAACACCCATGACTGGGGAACAAATATTCGTGCTCAACAAATGTATGCCCCCAGCGGGACTCGAACCCGCGACCGCTGGCGCAGAAGGTAGGGTCACTAAGACGATGGGTCACTACCAACTGAGCCAAACGTGTTGTCAAAATATTATTATGTCGTCGTAATTCTAGAAACTAGATTCGGTATCTGTATTGATAATGATGACGTTTTAAAAATGATTTTAAAAAATATTTCATGGACATATTTGACTTAAAATTTTATTACATGTATAGAAAAAATATGAGTAACAGTAACAGCTTGTAATTTATATGTTTAGTTCATAGACCGAACACAATCATTGTTCGAAAAACCAACCACAACGCTTTGTGGTTTAGAAATGTATTCTGAAAGTTGGCTAACGAAAGTATTCTAAAGTAACTTAATATACGTTATACCTTTATATCAAACGAAAAACAGGTTCTGTAAAGCTTTAGTACATTTAAAATAGACACAAAGTTTGTATTGTTTTTTATAATATAGATTATAGAAGCGTACCTACGCCGTAGAGTCCCGAAGTTTTCGGTATACTCGTAGCAAACTGCATAGGTACAGCGTAAACAGCGATTTAAACGATATATTGTTTTATAAAGAGTCTGATAATAATGCAGTTAATAATTAAAAAATATATATTAAACGAATTATTTTATTTTTGTAACTAGATTAAGTATTCTACACTGAATCAAAACATATCTTATTAATTAATAGAATTCTATTTAATAACATTCTATCTATACTAATATTATAAACGCGAAAGTTTGTAAGTATGGATGTATGGATGTATGGATGTTTGTTACTCTTTCACGTAATAACTACTGAATGGATTTTAATGAAACTTTACAATAATATAGCTTATACATCAGAATATCACATAGGCTACAATTTATAAAGATATTGTGTGAATTGTCCAAAATATGACGATAAGTATCAAGTAAGTAGTAAAAAATCTACCATCTGCGAGCTATTCTGGCGTGCGCTGCCAAAACCGCTAGAGTTATACATTATGTAAAGTATGATGGAAATGTTTATCTTAACAAGCGACTCACCCTCACTTCGCTCGGGATCGTCCCTAGATTTAGCGCGAGCGAAGCCGCGGGTTCCACTAGTCTAATATATTTTTCAATGTAGTAGTTCAAAAATAAAAGAATAGGCTTAGTACTTTCGTGTGTGAATGTACCCATGCGCAAACACACCCCCCACCACTTTCTTTCCAGCGTTCTTTTCATGTGACGCAAATTGTACCTTTTCTCATCTCACATAGTCTACTTCTCAGAATATCAAATATAATATCATCAATGAGCTTATGTTAGTACCTTAAATACCAATCCTTTTGGTGTTTTAAAAACTTTTTAATAAATTTAAAAAATATCAAATAATCTTATTATTTAATAGGCACTAAATAGCGATTCGCCCCCGCTTTGCTTAGCTTCTTCTCCAGGTAAATTTTAACGGTTTACGATTATCATACAAATAAACATAACTTAACTTTTCGATTTTTCAGCAGATTCTTGGGTTTTCTCTGTATTTTTATATACCTACTACTTGAACAACCCTTGACACGCCCAACAAAAAAAGTTAAGTCTTCGCGAGATTGACGAACAGCAATTGTTTTTATTTTTTTATCTAGATTCCTACCTACCTCTAAATAAAATATTAATGTTATGTAAGTATAACATGTTAATAATTTAAAGAATAAAGGTACAATACTATCAGAAAATTAAAAACAGTTTAATTCTATTTATTACACTGCGTTGAAGAAATGGAAGCCCCTAACAATCCAAATCTTAAAATAATTATTTCAAAACGATCCCAATTGAAATGTAATGCGTAAAAATTAAGTGGGTAGGTACTAGATACAATAAAAATAATAAATATGAAATACCTATCATACAATTCGTTCGATATAGTTTTGTCGATGATGCGCGCACATCAATAACGAGAGGTACCTATAAAATTCAACGGATTCAACCCACAGGTGTCATAATATGGGTTTCGTAATTCGTTTTAATTGTGAAAACACATGTTAGCAATTCGTACTTCCTTTTCTGATTGAATAATTATAATAAGATACTTATTACTAGATATTACCATACGATCACCTTTGGCTTTAGACTCCTCGCGCACTAGGCAGCCTGGCTGCGGCAGCCAGTCGAATATGAGATATATTCTTTTTCCAAAATTATAGTAGCCTTAATTACTCCTGTAACTTCGGCTATGCCATTGGAACTTGAAAGTCCTGTCATAATCAGTCCTACCGTTTTGGAGATTACGTGGAACAAAGATATGAATTTTTAAGATTCGATTTGTATAAGTAGTTCAGTAAAAACACTAAAAAGCTGTTATTTTAACAATACAAATTTAATTTTTGTTTGTCGGTATTTGTAGTTACCCCACAATATGTGATTTTTCGCAACATTAGATTGTTTTCAGAATCTTAGATCAGTTATATTTTTAGTAGAGAAGGAAAAATTTGTACAAAGGTAAATCGGCTAAGTATAAGTAAAAATAAATAGGTATACCCAAAAACTGCTTTTATAATTTAAATCTGTATCTAAAATCTAAATCTATGTTATTTAAATATTTAATTGTCTCTTACTTTTCGGAATTTAATATTTTACAACAATAGAAAGAAGAAATGAAACCACATCTTAAAATAAAAATTAGTTTATTAACTAAAAATAAAAGTAATCAGTCTTAGACAGATACAAAGGAATGAATTAATGACTTAGTGGTGGGTGGTAAATTTACTGAGCTTTGTCTCCATTGGCTTGATCCTTGACCTCCTTGCGAACAGGCCCAGTCTGAGTGATGGTAACTTGGCGTTCTCCCTGGATAGCCTGTGGCACCTTCCGCGGGGCAGTCACGGTCAACACACCATCAGAAGACAGCCTGGATTCCACAGTCTCTGGGGTACATCCTTCGGGTAACGCGTAGCGACGTGTAAATTGGCGAGAAATATAGCCATGTTGATCTTTCTTTTCTTCGTGCTTGCCTTCCACCACAATAAAACCGTCGGCAGTCTTAACAGAAATTTCCTCTGGCTTGAAATGCTGCACGTCGAGGTTCACTTGGAATTTATCTTTGTCGTTCTTGATGCTGGAGCCCAGATCTCTAGCTGCAGCAGCCATGTGACGCCATGGCCGGTAATAATCCTCACTTATCATGGGATGATGAGGAGCAGAGATAATGCTTAGCAGATCATTTGGAGTCAATCCCATGCCAAAATGTTGGTCGATTAAACGACGAGGGCGTTCTAATTCGTAATCAAACAGGAACGGTAGTAGAGCCATTTTATATTCTTGTCTTCCAAATTGTATTATTATTTAAAACAGTAACTTGCGTCTAGCGCCTTCAGAGAATATACTCGCAACGTTTCACTCACGAATGCTTTCTTTGAACTGATGCAAAATGGTGCTCGCACCGCGTATTTAAGCACACTTACGACGTTCTGGTTGGGTGTAGAATGTTCGAGAATAGAACGTTCGAGATTGCTACTCAAAGTCAGGGGTGCTCAAGTCGGGGCTGCTATAGATCACACTCGCAGATATCTAATGTTTAAAGAAGTAACTTAGGCTGCTTTTATTTATTAGAAAATTAAAAAAAACATTAATTTATTGTAAGTTACGCCCAGCGAAGTGGTCCGGCTTCACTAGTAAACAATAAAAGTAGTATTAAAAATAAAACTTTAAGAATAGTCTATAGTTCAATCATGGTCTAATAATATTATAATATTATAAATTTGAAAGCTTGGAAGTATGGATGTTTGTAACTCAATTACTAAAGTACAGCTTAACAGGTCTGCATGAAGGTTGACAATAAGAGAGATAGATTTTAGTCTGACATAGAACAACGGATATTTTTATCATAAAAAAAAGTGCAGTGTCCTGGGGATAGATGGTATGGTACAATCGGGCTAGTTTCCACTGCTCAATGACTATCATATATTTCCGTATTTTGTAAATAATTTTTTATCACTCTTTCCACTTCAGTTCCTACAAGAAATTCTGCCACGTTCAATTCACATCTTGCTACACAGTAGATATCTAAACGTAATAATAAATAATACGTATGTATAAATAATAATATAAAAAGACTGAATCACAATTATAAGATAAAAGCCGTAGCCGTATTTGTATAGTTAATCTACTGCTGACCAAAGAAAGCAGGAGGCATCCTGACAACTCCCACTCTTAGGGGGCAAAATATATTAATTGCAGCATAATAGGATATTAGAGACGAATAAAGAATTTAGTACCTACTTGTAGTTTCATGAACTAGATCACGAATTTTCAATGTGGCATTTCCTTTACACGAAACTAGGGAAACCAAATTCAACTAAACTAGGTTAAAAATATATAGTGGCGATCACAATATAATATTAAATTTAGATCGCGACCCTTTCTTTTGAAATTTCTGACTTTTCTTTTGAAAATTCGAGAAACTACTAGAAACATAGTGCCCTCTAGGGGCGAGTAGCAAAATTACAAAATAAAGTTTTATTGTTCTGTCAATAGATGTCTTTAATACACCTTAGTAGTGCCATCTATGTGAACGATGATGAACTACGATCATTAATCTAATTTCGATGTTACAAGTAGTAAAAATTTAAAAATATAAAAACGTAGAAATTATAAAAAAATATTTCTGGATATCTGAACCGTATTTTTTGTAAGTAAATTTAATATCGTTATATTTTTATGGTAATTATTAAATAAATCAATATTGTAAAATAGCAACTGGATGTTTTATTGAAAAGCTAATGACTCATAGTAGTGGTGGCTGTCCATTGGTCGTTCGTCGGCATCGAGTCGACACTCGAGTTACTCTTACTACTTTACTTGTTAGAATTTTCGTTAGGCATGTGTAACTCAATGACTTTTTATGAGCTGCGGTTCAGCTCATGAGTCATATGCTTGAGCTGGAGCTGCGAACCGGCTCACAGTTCAGCTCAATTGTTATTGGGTACTTTTGACTACTTATA
Source organism: Boloria selene (assembly GCA_905231865.2). NCBI lineage: Eukaryota > Metazoa > Arthropoda > Insecta > Lepidoptera > Nymphalidae > Boloria > Boloria selene. Next base: position 4,421,069 of record HG993156.1, read on the forward strand.
GATCTACAGCTCAGTTATGACGCGGTTCAAACAAATGACATGTATGATGTAACTCAATTATAAAATATGTAATAAAGCAGCGTTTCGAAGTTATTATAGTGAATAGTGATATATTTTCGTTTTTACACAATTATAGGGGAATGTTAATTTCATGCATATTTATATTTATTATTATAATAATTTATATATAATTATTAAATGCTAAAGTGAGTTTGTTTTACTTTTTTAACGTTACTTTAATTAACGTAGGTACCATAGTTTTATATTATAATATTTATATATATTACCATAGGAGCCTGTGCCACGCAAGCGAAGACGCGGGCGAAAGCTAGTTATTTATATTAAATCTTTAAAGCTAGAATTTAATATTATTTTATAAGTATATTATTACAATACAAACTGACTACACTGACATTTAATTAAATTTAAAATGTAAAATTATTAACGATTCAAAAGTGCTTGTAAAAGTCTATTTGATTAAATTATTTTCAGTTATAATAAATCGTATGCATAATCGTATGTCGTATGTATTAATATTACAAATATACGTAATTTATTATGGTAAGTAGCTAATATTTTGGATATTAATTGACTATTGCTAGCGCGGTTCGATATATGTAGCAATATAGTCTATGCTAATAGCATAGATGAATACAAGGTAATAGTGACTCAAGTGAGCTGTTTGGTGAGCTGTGAACCGTTTATCTGGCAACTGAGTCGCAGCTCACGGCTCAAGTTGCTTTGAGCTGAATATTTGAACCGGCTCTGAGCTGAGTTACTCATCTTTAATTTTCGTAGTAAATGCGTTACCGTAAGCCACTATAGACTGTGAAATTGTGATAAATTCAGTGCGTCGTTTTTTTAAATAATAGTTGTGCTGTGATTTTATAATACTTTTTTATACAAATAAGTATAAGGAGACAGTGCTTTACCACAACTTTTTACACCTGTACATTTACAGTAGATGTTTGTGATTGTTTTTGTGATATAAATTGTGCGACAATGGCAGACAATTCAAAATTGACCGATGAAGAATTATCAGAAATCAGAGAACAGTTTTCACAGGTATGTATAATTAATTTAAAACAATTGCCGGCGTACTACTAAAGCGCATATTTCGGAGTGTCACTCCTTCGAATAACATCCATGCAGCATTTTATTAACTTTCGGGTTTCATACACCGTTTATGGAACTTGCGAGTATATTTTAGCGTGCTTAGCCTTGAGTCCGCGTGTGGTCGTAAAGAAAATAACAGATATTAAGCAATGCTAATAAAATTTACATAAAACCCATGGTATATGTAGGTATTCTAATATCTAATTTGAAAAAGTTGCTAACTTGCTAGATTAAATCTTACTTTCATTCAAAATAAATAGTAAAGAATCTAACATATTGATTACCAGAATCTAATTATTTCCTTAACATATAAAATTTATATTTTTTGTATGTATAATTAACAAAATTTCATTAATAATATACAAATAAATAGGTATGTTTCTTTTATTTTATAAAAATGTTGAAATAAAATTGTGTTATCATTTGATTACTGTATTTTCTTAATCATTTCCAAGAACTTCAAATTATGTTGTAATAATCTTATCTTGTCCTTAATATTTATTTAATCTGTATTTGATACTTATTGATATATTAATAATTTAATATATGGAATAGGAAATGTATAATATTATTTAGATTGAAGCTGGAAAAAGCAATGTTAGTTAAACCTTATCTGCAATATAATTTATTTAAAGATGGTTTTTAAAAAATATTAAAAATAAATAACTTTTTCATACATTTACAATAAGGACAGTTGGTACGCCAAGAGATAGTGAGATATGTATTGATAAGCACTTATCTTATTTCTGCATTATTGATATTAGATTGGAAGTGAAAGATCTATAGGGTATTACTTGTAATTGTTTGTTGAAACAAATTAAATATCTAATAAGATTTGTTGTTATTTTTAAACAACATCAAAAATGGATGAGATTATATGTTCCACTGTATATTTATTCAATAAACATTGTACCTTAAAGCCAGATCAAATGCAATAAATAAATAACTAAATATGTCCTTATTCTTAACATATTTTTTATAAGTTTATCCTCATATCACACAATAAAACTAACTTATAATAAAATTAATTTCAAATTTGAATTCAACAATTTGTTATTTATATTCAGAACTCAAACATAATATCTTAAATACCATTGCAAACCTCAAGTATACTAATCGTAAATACCTACTTCATGTATGCGTCATACATTATCCATTACCCATGAGGCGATTTTGTCACACACTGCTTGCTATTCCGATAGAGTTCCCGTCTTGCCTTGACACCATATTGTCTAACTATAACCAAATTGCTTACAACTTCAATACTGAATTTAAATATATAAAATTATGTAACTGATGGAATGACCCGGATTTAAAGAGCCTGAATAAGTTATTGGTATTCTTTAAACATTCACTGGAAGGTTTATTCATACATAATTGTAGGGACAAGCCGTTAATGTGTTTCGGTATTTGGCTGACTGTATGCATTGTCATGTGCAAGATTACACACAAAGGTAGTTTGATAAATTATTTTTAATTTATGTAGGTATATACTATTTTCCTGTATCACTAATTTTATAAACATGAAAAAGAACCGTTTCACTGCTTTGTTTTGAGCTAATCTGAAAATTCTGTAATTTATGTAGTGACATTTGCCATTGATAGAAGATATTTAATAGGCTGTAAAAATTATCATTAAGCGAATAGAACATGGTAATGTTTTTTTTTTATCGAGTTAGTTATCTACTAACTAGGCTAGAGTACCTACTTGTCGGATTTGTAAAACTACATAATTAAGAACGCGTCTGTATGAAACGAGGGTGGCCTGAGTCATCAGTAAATTCATATTTTTAAACTTATAATTAAGTGAACAACACTTTTAATCAAAAATTCACAAGAATGCGGTCAGTTGGACGAGAGTGTGACCCATACGCTAAAAGGTTTCCGGCATCTGACTCATACCATATAAACACCGTAAGTTATTACAAGGTAAAATAGTACCTTTTTAGGTAATATACAAAACGCAAGTTATTATATTAATACTTTCTTTAGAAAAATAAATGGAATAGATCCTGGATTATTTGTGATTGATATTTTTTTAATGCAATTAAATTTAGTTTTTTGTATTGCCAATAACAAGTCTAAAAATATTCTAGATCTCCATACTACATACATTACACATTTTTTTAGAAAAGAGAAGACATGTGAAGGATGTTAGTTTTAAAGGCAAATAGTCGAAATAAAATGGAATAATTTAATGACTTATTTCAAATCTAAATGATAATCACGTTTAATTATTTAACATTAATCTACTTTTAACTAATTTTGACTGACTTTACACCTACCTACGGTATGTACCAACGTATTTAATTGTTATATGTATATATAGGAGATATAGAGCCTTAGATCGGAATGCGGTCCTTCGAGCCTTTGTCCTACCTTATGATGCAACAGCTACAATCTATAAAACTAGCTCCAGTACTAGAAACCAATAAGAATTACATGAAAATCTTGTTTAAGTTCAGCAAAAACATAACTAAGTTGTTACTGAAAGTCTTGTTTAACTTTACAAATTGTGTATTAAGTTTTTTTCTAAGCAAAACTTATATGGTAGTATAATGTCTTAAGAGAGCATCTCTAATGCTAACTTGACTATGATCCTACTTAGTACTAAGAAATTTATCTGAATCTTGTTTTAATTAAGTTATTTATATTCTATCTTTGCTATTTGTTATTCAAATTGTATTTTACAATTAACATTAAGTACCTAGTATGTAGGATTTTTTTTCCTTAATACTTACTTTACAGTGCCGAAGCTTCCACGATGCTGAGAATTTATTTTTTGTTATTACGAACGTAATATATTTTTTGTAGGATTTTGGAACGTTTATCGAATAAGCGCGCTAATTATTTTGGAGATTAAAATGATAAGGTGGGGATATTTTCGGCTAGAGCTTTTTGAAATTAGATGTGATAAATTACCTACCTAGTTGTAAGATAAGTTTCTGAACTTCGGTAAACAAGCTCGTAAAATATTACCTAGAAGTAGACACATATTTGAGTCAAAGTTAGGAAAAAGTATGGGGGACAAAGTTTAATAAACTACTTTTTTAAAGTCGAACACGTTGCATTGTATTTAAAACGAGACACTCCATTTATTCCCCTTCAAGATAAAATCAAAGTACGCCCACAAGTAACGCGTCAATTTTATTTTATTACTTGACAATAAGTAACAGTTAAATGAATTTGAAATCCCGTTATGATTAATGAAATGAGGCGTACGACCTTACACATGTTAATTGATTACTAATAAAAATAACGTAAGTCAACATGTAAAAATAATAAAATGTGTGAGTCTTTGCTTCTTCCTTTTAATAAGATTTTGATAAGACGAGGTAATATTATGGTTCTCATGCTTTGAGTAAAGAAATATTCACATGTTCTGTAGTATTTGTAGATTCGTTTGGTTGAGTTTGTCATGAACCTTGATGTCAACATGATCACAAGTTCGAGTCTGGCTAGTGTATTCATTTGTGTGATGAGCACAAATACTTATACATTTCTTGTTCCTTTTTATTACTGTAGAACTGAACTACTCTAGAACTGCGAGGGACCTGTAAAGTATTTAAATACTAGGCAAAATACATAGCTATCCGAGATGAGGTTTTAATAGATTCATTGATTAGACCAAATAAATATAGGTATTATTATGTCAAGAGTTAGTAGTAGTAGTAAAGCAGTTACATCAACTGCTTTTCTAAATTCTAACTTTCTTTGCTTAAAAATTCATATTAAAAAGAAAATATCCTATAAACATTCTTCATTCTTATTTTTTTATTAAGTTTAAATATAGTAGGTATAACAATATGTATAAGACCACAAACGAGTGTCATGTTATCCGATATACAGTAACGAATATCTAACCTCTCGCTATTTGAATGCTACTGACCGACTGGTATAAGTTCTAACGTTACATGTCAGTAATAACGTTCTGCCACGATATTTGCATATAAAACAATAAACTTAGTAATTTTTACTAAATATCTTAAGACATGTTATTCCTTCTCTTATAGACGCCAATTTCAAATGCCATATTTATATCAGATTTATAAACAAAATTGACTGTATGATACTTCGAGTAAGAATCGGACCCCTGGATATTCATTTTAAAAAACACAGCTATGATCACCTTGTTACCATACAATGCCTGACAGTTTAATAATAAAAACATTTGCTTTTCTCATAGTTGTAAATTAAAATCGATGTATGTTCCCTATAGACTCCGAAACGGCTGGAGTGATTTTGATATAAATATTCAATCTTCAGATAATCCCAACGGATACTGTGAAGTTTAGCGTTTAGGTAACGTTTACTGTTTGAACGTGGGCGAAGCCACGGGTAGTGTTAGTAGAATATAAAATTTTGGCAAGTTTTAAAGTAACAGTAGCAAACATGTCACGAGCGTATCTGACCTCTCGGTACAGTTGTGAATGCCATTGACCGATCTAACGTTACTTAATAGTGATGTCGCTTCGCCTGTGGTTTGACGCTCTCTTGCTTATCCCTTAACTGGTGTAGGCTTCCCGTTGCGCTTTGTGATAAATAACAATGTAGTAAAGTACAATACCATAGTCCATATAACATGATATAATATGACCTTTAAAAGGTCTTATGACGTAATGTTTGGCTAATCCAAGCAAGGCCTGATATTCAAATTATCAGATAAAAAATATATATAGGCATAAACGTGATAATACATATTTTAATTGGATTCATTTATTTTTTATATATTTTTTATCGAATATGGCAACTCTATTTAGAATTTACACCAGATGAAATCAAAAATAATTTAAGTTTTCATATAAATTTCATTATGACTTTTAAAATAAGTATAATGTTTAATAACTTCGTAGTGAAAACGCCACAAACTTTCACCAAACCAAAGACAATATTACTCCTCGATGTTGCGGTTAATAAGTAATGAATCACTCGATTATATTTGATTTGGCCTGAAAGTTGACCACAATGTACAAACATTTTGTGCGTGTTATAAAACAATGGTTTTTCCATTACATATACCCTATGCAATATGCGTGTGTTTTATTGACGTATACATGATATACTAATGAATCAGTATTCAAGAGGTTTTATTAGTATACTGAATACGTTAAAATTTAATAGTCTAATGTATTTTAAATTACTTATAAAAATATGTAAAGTTAATAACAATATTTCTATTAATTTCAATCGATATTTATATTAGTAGAGATTATTTCAAGATATAACGATATCAGTTGATAATAATATGTTACAAAACAGATTTGCTTTATAGTGAGGTACCTACCTACTAAGCATATGTTTTTTTGTTTACGCGTAAGTCACGTACAGCAAGCCGTAGAAAAACAAGCAGGTAAATAAATAGAATACGTTATTTATAGTACCTAATATTTTATTTTTATCCAATATTATAAAGTAACTTATTTCATGGTTTAATGTTGGCCTGAAAATGGACATTTTATTTCAATATTCAGGCCAACATTTAGCCATGAAATATTTTATAGGTATAGAAAAATGAGCTGTACTGAGCACTTATTTACACGAAGTAATACTTCTTTAATTGTAGCGCCAATTTTCAAGAAAAAGCACGCTTTCTCCCAAATAAAGACTAAGTTACGAAGTTATATTATCTTAAATACTTTGTTATCTGAAAGGTAGTTTTTTTTTTATTTATTTATTTTAGGTCGCTTTTTAACATCTAAGGTCATTAGCGACCACATTTAACATACATAGTTATCACATACAGTTTATATAAGTTTGTACATATTTATCATTTTCAAAAACTTTAGTACGCTATGACAATGAAAGGTAGTTGTTTATACCGAATTAGAAGAATAAAATAATATATTCAATTAGGTACGTAATTTAAAACATTGTACAAAATATTATTACAAAAACAATGAGTCACCCCTATACATTCTCCCCGTCTACGTTAACTTATTATAAGCTTATTAATATAACCCATTTTTAGGGTTACGTAATATAAGGATCAAATCTGAATTAGTATAATATGTGGTATCGTCTACGACTGTGAGTGTATGGGTATTGGGTAATACAAAAATATTATACTGGATATAATAAAGAAGATAGCTTAACAAATAATAACAAAAAATACGAAAAATAAATTAAAGAGCATCTATCCAATCCATTCTATTCAAAGAAACGTGCCTTTTTCATATTCTTCCATAGTAAAAACTGTACGCCTGGTATGACTATAGTGGTAACTGTAAAATATAACAATAAATATTACCTCGTTGTGCGTGCTTCCTAGGGCTTTCAACCATTATGTTTGTACATACAATGTATAATACCAACGTAAATCTTTATGATTTTTTCTTCATTCTCATAGAGATGGATAACGAACTGGGTCGCGGATTGTAAGACTTTTTATATCCTAACTAGCATTTCCCGCGGCTTCGCACGCGTTCTGAGTCGTGCGGTGTGGTATCTCGCAGAACTAACCCCTTCCCGTTTTTTGCAACATTTTTCGTTCATGCTCCGCTCGTATTGGCCGTAGCGTGATGTAATATAGCCTATAGCCTTCCTCGATAAACGGACTATGCAACACAAAAAGAATTTTTCAATTCGGACCAGTAGTTCCTGAGATTAGCGCATTCAACCAAACAAACAAACTCTTCGGCTTTATAATATCAGTATAGAATATAGATATTAGTCCGTAGCGAACGCGAGCTCGACTCGCACTTGACCGCTTTGTAACAATACAAAAAGGGTTTACTTTAAATACTATATGGGTTACTAGTATAATTTATTCAACAATAAAGCCCCTTTACAACCAATGACTCAGTCGTTCTGATTTCGCTAATGATATTCAATTGGTGACAACTGTGATTAGGACTCATGTATATTCTTAGAACAATTGCCTGATAACTTTAATAAAGGATGACAATTTACGTAGTTGAGATGACGTTAGTTTAAATTATTTTTTAAAGTACTATACAGCCGATTTGTGGTTTATGAATGGGTTATTCCCTACATTTCTGATTTATTAGTATGTAATTTGTCGATTTATATAAATTTTTCTTTATTATTTCTGTTGAATTGCGAGTATCGATGACACGTACCTACTGGCATGTAAAATTTGTTTCTTTGTCATTATGGAATATATATGTACTCGTATATTGTAATAATATGTAATTTAATTTTTATTTACTTAGAAAAGTAATTAAAATACTGTTTACATGTAACGGAAGTTACGTTCGTAAAATGTGAACAGTATTTATTTCGTATTTTCGATATCATTAGATTATAAATTTCTTAATAATAGATATAAACCATAATTTATTTGAAATAATTATAAAAGATAATATAAAAATGATAGAAAAACAGTTTTCTTACTCTACGAGTTTATATCATTCATTACGGGCGTTTTGCGGAATATTTGATACTTATTAACGATACAGTTATTCCGATAAGATTAAAATACGTATAAAAATATTGCTATTGAGGAAATATTGTGCTTTTATGATGTGAAAATGAAGCAACATACTTTATTTTTATATCAAAAAATTATACTTCACTAAAATGAATCAGAAAAGTAATTTAAGTACAAGTCCAAAAGCTTGAAATAAATACTCTGCACTATGATTTTCACTACCTACATAATACGTAGTATAAAACAAAGTCGCTTCCCGCTGTCTGTCCCTATGTATGCTTAGATCTTTAAAACTACGCAACGGATTTTGATACTTTTTTAATAGATATTTCAAAATCATATTCATAAATCTAGTCTAGATATTTTTCGCCTTTATAAGTTTTATGATAAAACTAACATACTGTTTACATCTTACAACATAATGGTAAACATTTTGGTACCTACTTACATATAGTCACTATAGATGAGTCACAATTTTAAAGCCGTGCTAAATAGTTTGTGACTCTGACCGGTTGCACTGTCCATTTGCATGTAAAGGGTTAAAAAATCAATAGTTATGCAAAGGGTGCTAGCCCCTATGACAAATGAACATTGTTTGTTCTATATGTTAATATAGTTGTAGATGTTAAATATCAAATACGCTAGAAAGTAAGCGTTAATTGATATTGTCAAGTCACTAAGCGCCTACCTTATGTACATAATAGTGAAGCGGGTATTTCGTATTTTTTGTTATTATATGAATAGGAATTTTCGATTCTAAAAACTATACATTCGGCCTTTGTATCATTAATAAAGAGTAATAGTCATTATCGCCATAATGGGATTGGGAGAGACATTAATATTTTCCAAAAAATATTGTATCGACAGATTCTGCTTAGAATATTATTATTATGAATTTCAAATGTCTTGTAAGAGAGTATTGCAAAACTTCAAACCATTGCTATTCTAAAAGAAAACTTAATTAACTGTAAGGTAGGCCTTATGAATCTTAATTGATTACTTAGGATACAAAGAGCATAGTAGGTAGGTATTAATAATTCCAACGGCACAGTCACGAGTTATAAGCTTGTACCGACAAAGGCATGCCTTCATAAACATACTAACATTTTTCTTGTCTAGACAGTAATTGGAATCAGCGGATTTATCCAGATAATTATTAAATCCTTATATCTAAAGTACTCTGCGCATAACTCGGAGGCTGCCACAAAGAAAGACTGTCCGATACTCGCACAGTTACGTTATGTACAGGCTTAGGTCAACAGACGCTGACTCACTGAAAAGGTGAGATAAATAAAAGTCCACTAGTATGCCCTCTAAATGTTAAACCAATGATTGTTTATCGGCTATTAACTATAAACAAGTAACGTATAGAATAAATAATATTGAGCTGAAATATATAATTTTAATACATATTTTTTGTACGAGTCGAATAGCTTTGATTACATAGTAAGTAGACTATAATAATACTAAAGTCCCTAAAAGGTATACGAGTATAACATTACCTTGTACATGCGTAATTATATAAATGTATTGTGTATAAATAAATAAATATTAAGCAACTTTTACTTACTTTCATCCAAAACAGTAAATGTAGATTTACTAGGTATGGTATAAATATTATTGTATTATTGTACAATACTGTGCGTAATTGTGATAGTTGTTAGTAAATTTAATTATCTCACAAGAATTTCATTTTGTGATTCATAAATCAACAGTGTGTTGTTTTGTGTGATTTCCTTATTTGAACACTAACGAAGCTGAACCTGTACAATTAGTAGGAACTTTACTACTTACTGGTTTAGTTATTTACTTCATAAAATCATATCGATTTTGTCTCCATAAAGTTTTATATTAGTCACTATATTTACGCTCTATGATTCATTTAGGATGCTTATAATAATAATAAAGTTTGACCTCATTTTTCCTCAGAAAGAATGATTTAAACGTTTATATACTCGTAGTATATAATGTTTATTCCCTTTTTTGTCATGTTTACTTGTAAATGGGTTCGTCCCTAGATACATTTTAACCGTTAGTATACTTACCGTTTCTCAGAAATTTGATATTTTCCCACAGCCAAATTTCATCAAAGTCTAATAGACAATTAGAAAATCCTAAAAACTATAGATGCTCTCTCTGTATCGATAATTAAGTAAAATATCGAAAAAATATTTAATGTTCTATACCTACATTTTATTCTTACCGAATTAATAAAAAAATTGAATTATTAAGAAGAATTTCTTAATAATTCAATTTTTTTTAATCGTAGGTAAACATTATGTATTGTTAATAGTTTTTTTTAATATTAAGGTGGATTGAAGTCATATCTTAAAAATCTAAGCAAAAATACAAGAATGCTATTCAAAATATACGAAATGGCTCTACATAATACTCTTGAATTGAACTAAATAACTTAACCCCCACTTAACGTGTGTTAGGAAATGTTGCACGTGCGCTTGCACAGCCTCCACAAATAGTCTTGGCCGGTACTGGTTTGTTTATTTACCCACTCCGCGTAACGGAACGATTAATTACTGCTTTTCGAGCTAATTCTAACTTTGTTATTGTAACGAACAGTGTGGTTTTTAGAGCTACTTTTTACTACTACTTTAACCGTTTTTTTTATTTACACACTATTCTTTCGATACACTTAGTCTTAATGTTTTCTTACACAGATTGATGTGAATATACTTTCAATTTGTTAAGTTAGTGAATCTCTTAAGTTTATATCATTTCTTTTGTAAATATTTTTTTTGGAACATTATGACAATACCGCTATCTAATTCCGTGGTAAGCTTACGAGGCTTGTGTTACGGATACCAGATAGTTGGCAACTTTTAAATTCATACGTATTACAAATATAAACACCCATGACTGGAGCAATCGTGCTCAATAATACCAAAAACAAAATCCCAGCGGGACGCGAACCCGCGACCGCTGGCACAGAAAATAGGGTCACTACCAACTGAGCCAAACGTGTCGTTAAATATTATTTAGATACTTGATATAAAAACGTTATTGATCATCTTTGTTCGTGTGGATCTTGACATCTGTCCATGTAAACTCTAGCACTTTTCTTTCGCATAATTATTTAATTAGACTTGCGTGTGTTTAAAGCTAATTATGCTACGAGTTACAACGAGTAATGTAAACCTATTGGCTCTTACAGCTACATGTATATGTACCATATTATTGGTTTTTCATTTCAGTAGATCGATGAAAACGAAAGAAAACACTTCGTGATATGTCAAAATAGAATGTAACAAGATATATCTCTATGAAGTATTGTGAATGAAAAATTATATATTTTATAACATTACTGTTAATTGCAGTCACGCTTAACGTTTTACTTAAATTATTATTTAAAATGGCTGTAAATCAAATAAATCAATCGCCTGACAGTCTGTCTGCCTGACTCTCTTTTTGTCTTTTTTTTAAAGTCTTTGCACTAAAAACTTCATTAGTCAATTCATAACTTATATTACATTATATAATATACTATAAGTTATAACCATATTATTTGTTCGATACTAAAGCCTAAACAATTATTATAGGATTAATTGCAAACGTCTATTTTCAAAATAGCTAAGCTAATTGAGGAACTTACTTGTATTTGATAGAGAGAATATAGACGAAAATACTCATATTTAACTTTTTATACTGTCCAAGAAAGAAAATTACCCACAAGGCAGTTAAAATGAAAATTGATTAATATAATTTAATTAATAAAAAGAATTTTAATTAGATATTCATAATTGCAATATTGACACATACGGACATGTAAATAAGTCGATAAGGCTATATATGGAACAAAACAAATTAGTCCCATACAGTCATCATTATACAGTTTACTCTTTGTCAATTCATTTATTATTGTTATCTACGGAATATCCGCTAAAATACTAAGTATTATTTTTATATTATACATAATACGTACATACGTTTATATTATATATTACAAGAGATTCGCACTGTGACTATGTAATAGGGGTACGTATCTGAATCTGTGGGTGGTTGACCCTGTTTTGTTTATGGTTATTAGCACACATGCTTTACTTTATTTATGCAGAAGCTGTACAGTAATTTTATTGTAACATTTATAGTTCACTTTTTTCGCCACTGCTTTTTATCATTTAACACAAAAAATGCATATAAAATAAAATATTCTTTGAGTTTTCCCACATTTAATTTGAATTTCAAACATTTTAGTAATTCAAGAAATATTAAAAGAAAAACTAATAACATATAGCTTAGTACTGGAATACTTTGGTGTGGAAGAAAGAGTTGTGAGCAACATCGAATAGTAATAATATGTAATGTGAACCGAAACAAAATATTTCATTTATTATATACCTACTAATTTAGTGAAGTATTATAAGGGTACCCATTTTAAAATGAACAAAAGGATGTTAATAAAGCAACAAAGGCGCTCCAATTACAAATTCTTCTATTACAATTTTGTGACTACCCCTAGTCTTAGGATATTGTAGAGGGGAAATAATTGTTTCATATTATTCAATAATTAAATTTCATGTGCAAATTATAGCTTAGGCTTATTAATTGGATTTAAAGGTAACCATTTAGGATTCCGTAGAAGTCAAAATCTACTTTGGAATATTTCTTATTCTATTTATTTGAACTGTTACTTGCTAATTCATAATTTACTACTTACAGGATTGATATCCATAATAATGTTTTCTTCATAGTTTAATATATTTTTTAATTTGGTACCTAATTTAAAATCTGTTTAAACAATGTGAAATCGAATATCATAATATTAATCAGCGCTATGCAAATAATTTGTAGCGCAATCGCTTGATCGCAATGCGATTCCCTGCGTGCTTTCGCTTCACTTGCTTACGTATTCATAAACACTGCAAAAGCCTTGGCATTTGGCAGTTTTATGCACGCTTTTGTATTGGAACTGAATATTGCAGAGGGCCTTTTACGGTGTTTTGTGAATATTTTATTTTTTACTTACACATTTATTATACTATTCTCAAAGAAGAGAGAGTCAGTATAACTCTATAAACCTTAAATCAGAATAAAATGGATACTTATTGTATACTGTTACATTAGAACATAAGATATTAAAATGCAAATATTATATTAAAGACGAGTATATTCTCCGAACAAATCCGTGGTAACCGTCAGATTCCACATTAATTTAAATACCGTGCGAACTTTCCGTGCGCCGGCGCAGCGCGTTCATGCGCCATACATAGGTGTACCGCTCGCTTCCCATGCTCTGTTTCTCATCACATATTATTGTACATTAATTGTCATGACCTGACCTTTGATGGATGTGCAGAACTTACATTAATAGGTAAGTATTAAAATTATGAAGATGACATCCAAAATCGTACTAGAAAAATGAAAAAAAGGAAAAAATATCTTGTTTTATATTTATATATAATATAGGATATGTAACATTTATTGTAGAAACAAAACTTCCTTCGCTTTTAAGATGTAAACAACACAACTTACGACTTAAACTCATTAAGAAAAGTGCTAAATTATAGCAAAGAATAGAAGCTAAGCTAATTATGAAATCATGTGAGCGAAGAACATGCAACAGTCTTTGTCATATCTGTGGCAAGATCAGCTGCTTTGTGTCACCTCGACTGCACTTAAAATAATTATCACCAACCTTCAGCCTCGAGTGGACGACTGAACATGTTTTATAAATATTGTAGTTTTAAAAACGATGTTAAAATCATTGAAGGATTTCTCTTGAAATTATTTATTTTACGATATATTGATATCTGAAACTATTATAAATATTTATAACCAATATTTTTCGTACACACAATATAGCTAATATCTAAGTATATATATATACTCAATCAGAGCAGTTTATTAATTGGTTGCAGCAGGGCAAAGGTCACATCTAATGATCTGTGTCATTAGAGGATAAGTTATCTCGTCATGCTGGTGACGAATTTGAAACTCTTCAGACAAAATAAAAATGTCGATACATTGTCTTGGTAAAACATTAATTTGAAGTTTTACCCACGAGAATAAATCTTGGTATAATTGCTCGCGAACAATTGTTAGAATAGTGAAAATAGTTTCATCAAAATTTGGCACATCAACTACTCAAATGATTAATTTTCTCTTACAGTTGCTTGACCTACCGCTTATTTGGTAATTAATATTGAAGAATAGATTGTTAAGTTTCACCGTTATTTGTCTTATGAAAACAATATAACTATTAAGTACAACAACCACTTATATTATGTTTTCTACTTACATACTACTTTGTGTATTTTTTGTGCCAGTTAACGCGATTCATTGTCATTTTTTATTGCGTTGTATAGAAGTGAGACGCAAATCGTTTCCGTTGCTGCGCCACTTGTTGTAATAAGATTTTTCTTGTGCTTTGATTTATATTTTTTTTACATAAAATTATTTAAAAAACACAATCTAGTTCTGTACGTGCTATTGTAATATTTACCCACTTATTTGCGGTGTTAGGTTCTGTCACATAACCCGCATCGTTCTAAATATGTCAGAATTCCACTTATCTTTAATATCCATAATAGCATGAATAGCGATAAATCGCACTACTATTATATATGCACATATATGCAAAATTAGGGATCCGTGTGAATTGCTTGTTACTCTTCGATGCTGAACCTGGTCAGATTTTGATTAAAATAACAGATACACTATAACCTGGAACAGTGCATAGCCCAATGTCAGGAAAATAAGGACGCACCCAAGCAAAGCAAGGGAAAGCGGCTAGTATGGCATTAATTCCATATATTATGTTTATTGGATAAAAACCTAAAGTTTTACCGTAGAGTACTACTAAATAATAATATAAATTGCATATGTTTAATAACGGTTCCACCTCCTCTTATGAAATCGATTCCTATTATTTAAAGTTACCGTTAAACCGATGACGTTACAATACTAGCTAAAGGAAATGAATAATGTTAGTCGCGTGATCCACTTAAGAGCGTCCGGTGTCGCAGGTACTAGATGTCCGGTGGTCTGTAGCTAACCTCTGACCTACAGTTATGATCTTTAGATTAGCCTAGGGGAATAAATTGAATATGCTCAAATACTTCGATAAAATCCTAAGTATGAAATATTAGACTGTGTTTTTGATTATTTTTAGCTTTATTTTGAATTCTTGCTTGCTGATTTTTCGAATGCTTTACAGCAATCATATTCAAGAACATCGCTTGAGAAATCACGTTCATTAAAACAAATTATTACATATTATGTTGAACTAATAAATTTATTATAGTACCCTACCTATATAATAAATATTTTTGTGTCTCGGAATATGACTTTAAATTACCTAAGAGAAGTATAAAAATATATACTACATGTACATTTGTTCATATAGCTATAATGGGGTAAAGTATACGGGTAGAGCTCAGTGTTATTGCGTGATTCATTTATAATCGTCACCTCTGATCTGGCAGCTGTTGATTTATCAGTAAAGAGGTAAAGACTATAGACAAAAAGATAGAGTTCTCAGCGTAATGAGAGATTATTGCTTACACCACACACAAACAAGTAACTTATTACATTAGTGGGAGTTTATCCACAAAGTGCACAAGCTAGAGGGCCTATAACAATCACATAAATACCTAATATATTTTTATTAATATAAATAAGTATAACGATACCTTAGTAATTAGTTCGCAAATTGGTTAACTCCTTTTCAATATTTTTTTCAAATGCTACCAAAATCAAGAAATACAATAATACTTACTATTATAAATTCGGAACAATATTTTGTTTATAATTAACGTAATATTCTTAATTAATCTAAAAAAATCATGTTGTACGAGTTTGTAACACTTATTATTGAAATAATAACGATTTTAGTGACCCCTTAAAAAGTTCACGTTAACGGAGTTAGCCGATTTGCGAATTAAGGTATCGATAAGTCACTTAAGGTATAGAAAGAGTCCCTAGAATAAATGATTAAAACTTATAAAAATAAATTTATCACTAAATTTATTATTTACTTTAAAACTACAGATATTTTTGAACCTCCACAAAAATGTTTCCATGCAACGAGTCTAAAGTATTAGTTATTTTTCTTCGTAATAATGTGTATAGAATACAAATGTTAACTTCCAGAATTGATGACATAGCTGTTCCTTGAAAGATTTGAAGTGATGAGTCTGTGTGTATAACTTAACGTTATTGTTGTCTTCTCGAGTCTTTCTAGATGTGAGTAGAATATTAATTCCAAGTAAGACATAGTAAGCTGTTTTGAATAAAAAAGGATCTATCTTATATTTATATAAAGCCTTATTTTGAAAATATCTTCAATTTACGTAAGTATTTATATTACCTAATTATTATAGTTACTTAAAAATACTGTGATAGGTACGTATTTTTCATCATTTAGTTATTTTAGAATAAAATTTCCTTTAACTACACTTACTTAGGGTTCGATTTATTAAAAATCCTTTATTTAAACCTCTTTTAACGGTTAGTATCTTGGTATACTAATAAATGATGATATTATGTATTAATTGATACCTAGTTTTATTGAAAAGAAACTATCATGATTTTTGTTAAAAATATAACACTTATCAACTCTAGTGGCAGATCTGATGTGGAAGGTTAAGTGCGACAAGAGGTTCTTGTTAATTCACTTTCAATGCCCGCAGTTTTATAGAGCAACTCGTTGACTGATTCAACTCCTATACCTAGATGATTTATTTATGTACAGTAGATGACAATAATACCGAATATAAATATTTAACCAGAAAACTCTTATCGAAATATTATGCGGGTCCATATTTAGCAAAAGCCAAAGGGTTAAGTTTCTTTCCAGGTAAAAAAAATCATCATTTTAAACCTTCGAAAAAGTATACCTATAATTAAGAATTGACAAATTTCGGACGAAAAATAATTTCAGCCGACGGATATTAAAATTCCCATATATTATGTATTAGTAATTTAGTTCCTCATAATAATATCTCCTCGATCAATACAGTTTTTAATTCGCTTAATAGTAAATAGAGGAATTTATACCGTATACATTTCCCAGTCCTAGACGTGAGTGCATGCGCATTCCACACTAACTCGTAAACCGCAAATGTTATTAGTTAGAACCTTATAGGGTTTCCTAGATCCTAGCTTCCCCTATGATATTTAATACCGTTTAATGACTCATTATGCTGTCATGTCTATTATCGTAAAATTAATTTAAATATTTAATGTATGGCTTCGCTTTAAAATTGTATTATTTGTGCATGCGTCACGTAACACGTTATAAGTTACTTCATATTATCTTACTTTCCATATGTTTTAGAAATAAGCTTATTGTCGATTTTAAAATTAAAATATTTATTCATATTTATCTAAGGACATTAGGAACCTCTAGTATAAGATGACCTAGAACTTGCTGTCATCGGAAGGCCGACAATATCTGAAATACAAGCTGTATTTCATCCCAAATAATATGTACTCATAAGCATTGTAAATGTATTCGCATTTTTACGTAGTTATTTTCTTTTCATACAGCTACAAAGCACTTTTCTTGATTATGTCATGTCATTGCTATATAAGCAGTTTGATATTCGTTTATTCAGCCGTTCCTATAACTTTAACTACATTAACATGATGCTTAAAGACTTTACAAATAGAAGTTTATTTTGAATAACTTCTTAAAGTATCAGTGGAATAACTGTGCTATGTATTTAAAATATTGTAACACTCAACTAACAAAAAACTTTAGAAATAATTTCGCAATACTTATACGATATAAGCCTAAAACAGCTAATCGAACAAAAATATTTGCAATATGCATAGAAAGATTACAACATTATATTATATAAAGTTGTTACTTATTATGTATACCAATTTTCCTTATATTTTTTTCTGTTACTTCAAAATTTTAAATACTGAAAATTTCTCATAATATTAAAAATACATCAAAATTTAATTATAATATAATAATCAATGAAGTAATAATACAAATATTTTTCTTTTCAAAGTCATTTGCCTCACGATCACTGTAATTTAATTTCTCTATACCTAAGTAAATTCCTTAATCCATCGTCATCCTGTCTAGACGTCTGTCCAGATCCACCCCTATATTCCCTTGCATTTTAATATACGTAACGTAAAGAACAATTTACAAACGAATGCTCTGAATCTATTTAAAAAATAATCTACTTAATTTTTTAGGTACATTAAAATAAGTAACAACTATTAAGTAATCTGTGGTAACACGGACACTATATTATTTTTCGCAGTTTATGCGAAAAAGTAAGTTGAGCGCTGCATTTATAAAAATGGAACTATCATAAAACAGCTGTGATTTTTATTGTTATTCAATAAATCATTATAAATTTTAAATTGACGTGACTTATAACTTAATATATAAACTTTTTAAGTTATATCTTGGGCTTTTAGTGTTTGATACATTCTCTATTTATAGTTTATTTTCATGATGATATTCACATCTTCTGCTCCTTACCCCACGGGGACTGTTCAATAGTCATAAATACAATTAACAAATTGGCATTTTTACATGCATATTTCATGATGTAATGTTTACGATAGTTAATTAGCGAAATACATGTCAATAATATATTTATGTCTTGCTGTGTAATGCTGTTGTTACTTATTTGGTATCTGCTTAAGTATAAATCATAGTCGTGCATGGCGACTGGGTCAACGGTCCCCTAATCGAATCATCGGGGAGGGTCCTTGAACTCGCACATTTTTGTAGGGTGTCCATGGTTCCATTATGTTATCTCGTTATGCGAATATTTTTTTCGTAAATGCACTGGTTATATTGTGAATTTTGATCTTAGTAGTCTTTATAACGATTCGGAATCATCTTATTCATAGACATTAGTCTATGAAATCATTTTTATCATAATCATTTTTAATATTGTTTCTTTGTAAGGTATGTAATATTAAGCTTTTAGTTATTTGCCTCAATTTTTTTTGTTTACTTTACATAAAACAGCACATACCTTAATTTGCAAGTAACCTACTTACTAACTCCATTTTAGTGCACTTCTCAAGGGACACTAAAACGTTATTACTTCGGTAATATAACGTATTACATGATAAAAAATTTATCGTTATTAAATGGATTTGTAATATTTATTGTTTGGAATTTGTATTCACTATAGAATTACTTTGGGTAGACTTTGAAAAAAAATAGTGAGGCGAGCCGATTTGCGAAATGTGGTATGGATATTTTTTATAGGTACTCAAATAATATTATATAATATTATATCTGTTCTCGTCTCTAGACGAACTCCTGGCAAGCCTATTCTGATACCTTATGCTGCTTTGTAGCTTATACACCTTTGTTGTACTAGAATGGAATGCTAAGATTCGCAAGTACATTTGAGTTGACTTTCGCAAATACCAGCCAAATATGGACGAGTTGCATGACCACTTTATTTGTAGCTAAGAAAAACTTGTATGTACGTTTTTCTGGATTTACTACGCTATGGTTTTTTAAAATATTTTAATTGTTAAATGTTTACTCTTACACTGGTTGTTTTTGTGTGTTTTCATTCAGTAAATTCAAAAATAAATACTTTAAGATTGACTAACGAGTATATATAGCAAGCTACATAATATAATATATACAATACATATTAATTCAAAACCTGGTATGTAAATAATTTTATATCGTGAACACCCTTAAACATTTTTTTTAAATTAAATTATAGAATGTTAACATTGAAGACGAATACATTTTTAGAGGGTGTTAATGATCAAAATCACGAATAAACGCTAAGATCCTCACTTCTTACGACTTGTAATCATTTTCAGCGGAATAATTTTTATTCCATGTTTAGTTCCTCCATTAAACTTTTTATTTCGTATGTAAAATAGTATAATTAAAAGTAATGATCTTTTATAAAGTTGATTACTAATGCTATTTTCATGTCACGATTATCTTTTCGTTAACAAAGATATAGACTAGAATTACATGATATAGAAAACGTTATCGATTTTAAGCTTAACTCGTTAGATCTCAAGCCCTTATTTTTTTTACTTTTTCATACTTATTTTTTATTTAACTTATTTTTTATTTAACAAAATACCTATAACATTTTTAATATTCTGTAAGAGATGAAATAATCTTAAGTTTTTACCAAGTTTTGAAGCGAGGCAAGTGTATATAGGTATATAAGTAATATCAAGTAAGACAGTCCAAGGTATTTTAAAACTATTAAATTTCATGGCTATTTTGTATCATACAAAACAGTCATAACACGAAAATTACATACGACGATGTTATGTAAACACGATTTGTCCTCGAGTGAATCATGTATGAGTCATCTAGAGGTTTGTGTAGTATCTACAGAGAATGAGGAATAACCGCATAGTTGACAAGCTGTTAACTTATTAAGTTCACATTAATGTATACAGTATAAATAATAACAAAATCTTTAAAAGGACTTTAAAAGAGATGGCTAGCTATAAATGGCATTACATCGGACGGCGTAAACTCATTATAAATTACATACGTGTCTAATAAAAAGTTCTCATCTGTCCGTTCTTAGTCTTAGGTGATTTACGGTTCAAACCCAAAAAAATATAGGATTAAATGGAACTAAAATATTCTAAAAGCTACTTTCTTATTTCGATTGTATACGACATATTTTTATCTTTCAGAATAATACTTTTCAAATATTGATTTAAACGTACTATATTGAATAGTAAATACGTAAGTAAAAATTATACGGACTTTGGTAACGTGATTAATTTATGAAAGAATATACCGAATCTCTCTGATTAGTTCAACTTTATCACATGTACATAATTATTATAGGTTATATCAGTGATAAGTGATAGTGCCAGATAAATGATAAATACTTACTGTATCTATTGCCAATAAATTGCTAAGTAATAAACAATATCTATCTATCTATTTTTTTACGATATACCAATATCGTGCTAATCATTTTTTTCATTTGTTTAACATTTAGTTTTGAAATAATAAAAGTGTTAAAAATATTGCAAAAATACAATCTTTCAGTTAAAAAAACACTTAACTTTAACCGTAGTGAAATAATAACAGTAACATATTTCATAATGCAAATACGTAGACGTAATACCTACGTTCAATACATAATATGTATGTATATACATAGAGGAAATTTAGATCCTTCAAACGCAATTCACATGAAAGGAATCGATTCGTCGGGAACTCGGGGCGGCGCTGAAACGTTTTTATTGCGTCAATGTTTAGGAAGGATATTCGTTCTTTAAATATTCATTTTCCTAGAACCCTAATTCTACGTAATAAAAGTAGTATATCCTCGTAATAAAAATATAATAAAGTAGTAACAGTCGAGTTTTTATGTATTGAATATTTTATTGAAATTGCTTTCAGGGAATATTAGTAAGCGAAAACGTTAGAATTTAATTTGTCTGTACATCTCATTGCCAATATAAAATCGGTATAATTTTAATTTTAAACTATTTTTGTATAAGTATAACTTATATAAATTTGTTATTTTTTATTCCCATAGTATAAATTGCTTTTAAATGGTCAATATCGATAGCAAGAATCGAACTGGTGTGTGCAATTTATCGTTTCTCTGAATTAGTTTAGTGCTCTCCGATGTGACAGGATGTACCAGACAGATGGACGACTCATTATCTCTTGTCTTTGTTCGAATACGTGTTAGGAATAGCGCAAGTGCTTAATAGATAACGCGGAACTGCCAAGATAAACTAAACGTGCAGTATTTTTTTTTAATTAATGTTGTTTTTGTTGCCTTTGATTTCAAAAAATCTTCCACATGTTGATGATCCTCAATATTTTTTATGTTTTTTGAAATAATAAAAATGACTTACATCGTATAAAATATGAATTCCGCAACAAGAACATCTCTAGGTGCCAGATGAATTATAAACTTCTTTCGCTTATCTTATTCCACAACGATGCCAAATGATCTAAAAGTAATATCAGAATACCTCTAATAACATTTTAATTTGCAAAGATTACAAAATTATTTTAATTATATGTAATAAAATGTGTTTTAAATCCTTAAGTGCAATTATAATTATCATATCAAGAATAAATAGCGTAGTATATTTTTATTACACTTTAAACTGTTAAGAAATTAAGCTACAATTATTATAAAAGCAAAATTATAATCACAGCCAGTCGTTTTATTAATTAACTAGCAAACCCGGTCCACTTTACTAGGCATAAGTTAAAATATATTAAACTATTTTCATAATTATTTTAAAATTACTCCCTAAGTTACTCCTTATAACATTAGCTGTCTGCGAGTGAAAGTCTCGTCAAAATCTGTTCAGCCGTTTCAGAGATTAGTGGGAACAAACAGACAGACAGACAAATTTTAAAAAATAGAGTTTTGATGTAAGTACCGTAAATCGTAATTAACTTTCATACGCATTTAGTGAAAAGCTGTTAATTTAAAAATAAAAACTTATATTAAGTGTGTAATATATCATCATAGATTACTTTTAATAAAAAGTAATTAAGATATTTTTAATCTAACACTGTAATTGCTCTTTCACTCTATTTGATAATGACCTTATAAATAAAACTAGAACTACATGATATGCATCCGGCAATTTTAATAGGTCAGCGCTCTTTTCAATTATACTGATACAACTCCAAGGTTATCATGTCTCCAATTACTCTTTATGTACCGATGGAATAAATCGTGCAATATGAGTTGAATGCAATGTCAACAAATTGCATATATTATGCATTGCAGATTCTTTGATAAGGCTAAAGCATTAAGCATATTATAATTTTTATAATTTACTAGATTTAGTCCGTAGATCCTCTAGTAAATGTATACAAAACCTTCACTCTTCAACTTCACAATTATATACTAAAACCTTTCTCGAGTACCACTCTATCCATTAGTGAAAACTGCATGAAAATCGGTGCAGTAGTTTTTGAGTTTATCGGAAACAGACAGACAGATGCGGCTGCAGACTTTGTCTTATAATATGTGGTGATTATAAATTATTATTATTAGTAATTTAACGTCATATATCCTATTTTAGTTATTTTGTTATTAGTATGCAAATTTTTCTGCATTATCTTTACCCAAATCTAAAGGATTTATTGCCGTTGTAAAACATTCGAAATACGCTTTTGCTGCTTCATTTAATCACTTCCAGCGAAAAAAATGACCAATATTGAAATACGACTGCAGTTGGTATCGATGTTACGACACATTTGCCTTAAATTACCTTTATTTATATCTAATAAATATAAAAGTGTACTTATTACTATTAAGGGTTTTATTGAACAAGACAACATAGTTTCTTGTAAGACGATAGGTTTATTTAGTACCTACCTACTAGCGACTCACCCGCGCTTCGCTCGTTTCCTCTTCATCAGCACGAGCGAAGCTACGGGTTTCGCTAGTGTAATAATTATACATATAAAACTTCCTCTTGCACTATCTATTAAAAAACCGCATCAAAATCCGTTACGTAGTTTTAAAGATCTAAGCATATAATATAGGGACAGACAGACAGTGGGATGACTTTGTTTTATATACTATGTATAGTGATGATAGTCTACTATCATGTCGACATGCTATGTACTTACTGTACCTACTGTACTAGTTTAATAAAAGTTGTCTAGTAAGTTAAAATTTCAAGATTTCTTTCAATTATTCAAAAACTTCGACTCTTCTATTTCAATTTGTAAGCGATGTTGCACTAATTATGCAACAATTTCCACGGTAACATCACAAGTGTTTCGCTTGTGTATGTTAAACTAGTTACAAATGGACGACCTTGCTACCACATTTTGATGCAAACGAGCTACGGTTCGTTAAAATATATTAATTTGTGTTTCACTTTCATAAAAAAATAACGGCTCATCTCTGCCTAATTTTTGTTTTTAAAAAACGCCATCGCGGTATTTTTAACGTTTTTAAAGTTCTAAAATCTACGATACTTAAACTTAGATGGGAATCTTTTATGATATTAGATTTGAAATCAATAGATAGTATATCTAGATATTTATATACCTAATAGATATATTATCGTGATTACATCATCGTCGTGGATAAAAAGTACGCTTATGATGAATTAAAAATAATATAAACACGTTAGGTGTAATTCAATGCTCTTTCAATTGATGGCTTTAGTTACGAATCATTGAACAAAAGTACAATGAGTGAGTTTTCATTCAGTTGTTGGTAATTTTCAACTACTGTTACTTAATAATGGATATTTAATAGTTTATAAGTATTAATTATATGCTGTTAAGGTATTATACCTGTAATTGTTTAATTATACATGTGGAATTTAAAGTTAGTGTAGTTATTTAGTTAGTTAATTTAGATTTTTAAATAAGAAATAATGTTTTTAGAGTAAATGAGACTTATGATAAGATTTTAAGGTTAAAATGTATGAATAAAATAAGAAAAAAATGAGGTGTCACAAAGGTGGCACGAGGATGTGTCTTAATGCGGTTGGTTAATCTGACTTCGTATCACATGCTACTTCAAATAAAATAAAAAAACTATATAATCTGTCACTTTATATAAAGTTTTTTTTTGTAAAAAAATAGGTAAAGTAGACGGTAATAGACAAAACGAGAATATGCAATAATAAATTATTATCAACCCTGTCTTGAAAACCAATAAAATCATATCATAAAATTCCTATCCGATACTAATACGAATTTTATAACTCCTTATAAATAACTTATAAAACATAATATTAAGTCTATTATATTTCGCCGGTTGCCATGTATGGAAAAGAAATTATGGGCTCAGAAAGGACCTCTACTCTACAGTACCAAAATAAAAACAACATTACAATATACATTACCATAAATATTACAAACTTGAACTACCGCTACAAAAATGGTAAAGCAAGGCTTGCTAAATTAAATCCTTTCAATTTTAATACGTATGTATGTATGATATAAAAATACAATAGCTGTAAACGTATCATGGTGAAGAGAATTAATGAACTGCATTTTAGCTTTTTTTATGCTAGTGACCTAACCTTGCTTCTCTCAAGCCGAAAATATCGCGTTTCGATTAGTACGTAACCTTTTACTACTTACTACCTAAATCGCATGGGACCTACTTAATGTAGCATAATAAAATTACCCTATATCATGCAAGCTCATGCCATAACCTATATGACAATAATTGTATATCTTCACTCGAATGAGTAGTCACTACATAGTATAAAACAAAGTCGCCTTCTCTGTCTTTAAAACTACGCAACGGATTTTAATGCGGTTTTTTTAATAGATAGAGTGGTTCAAGAGGAAGGTTCATATGCTTAACTAGCAGATCCCGCGGCTTTGCCTGTGCTTAATCTAGGGAAGAGCCCGAGCGAAGCGAGGGCGAGTCGCTAGTTTTATATAAATCTTTTTGATAGTGAATAGCTTTGTAGTTTTTCTTATAGTAGAAATGTTATTTTTGTTTAAATCAAATAAAAATGTAATAATACTAAGAATAAACTCTAAATATTTATCTAGGTAGTACTAACATTTTCGATTTACATGAAATTGCAGTACACATAGGTTGCCAGAATGATCATAAATAATGCATCGTTGTATAATAATAACTAAAGATTTATGTCGAAGCCACTGTTTACTTAATTAACCAATGAAATAATCATTGCCCTACTTTAGTCTGTGGCCTTAGAATTATGAAAAATATTGACGTAATGGAAAATATTGTACGGGTTGTAGGTATATTTAACTGTAAACAATTGTAGAATAGAAAATAATATAATTAAATATATTTAGACATTACCACAGTAATATCTAGTTCCATTTTAAGCTACGAGGCTTATGTTATGGATACCAGATAGTTGATACTATAACATAACACCCATGGCAACTGGAGTACAAATATATGTGTTCTTGAAACAAATTCATGCCCCTGAGGGACTCGAACCCGCGACCGTTAAGATAAGAAGTCGTTATTACTTCGAATTATTTATATCGATAAATTATCTTATAATTTGAGCTATTTATCTTAAAATAAAGTAAAAAATATTCTATAGAGTTACGCCCGAAAAATACTAACCCTGTCTGTTTTATTATTATTTATTATTAATTGATAAATAAGTTATTTATCAAGGTCAAGTGCTAATAGCCAATTTAACTTGTTACAGCTGGACACAAGCGGGAATGGATATATTGACTTGAAGGAGTTGAAAGACGCACTCGATAGCGTCGGCTACAAAATTCCACAATGGAAGGTAAATTAAATTTATATATTTGTTATTTTGAAATAAAACTATCGTTTCAGATTTTTCCCAGATTTTATTGATTTTTGACTACTCAATATCTCCCGTGGCCATAATTGCTGTAAAGCATTCAAAGAAAATAAAAATCAAAAGAAATAAAAAGTTTTACATTATTTTTTCACGATTTAGCGCTCTTCGTTTTTATATTTCTCTACAAAATAAAATATTACCAAAATGTTTAGGAATGAGTATTTCATAATATAAACATTTTGTTATAGTTTTTTGACTTAAGTATACATTCAGAGCTTCCGCTCTACAAAAGCTAGCACAATACATGTTTTGATATGACTAACAAGCTTTCTTTTTCTCAAGAATGTTCTTAAACTTTATAATCTAAAGCTTAACTTAGATTTAAAAGGATTAAATCGAATCCTTTTTTTGATACGTTAAGTTGCGTAACTTCAAGACGAAGTACTAAGTCGCAGATTCAATGGCACACTAGGCTTTTTTTTATATTACCCTACATAATTTATTAAAAATTTACTATTTTCCGATTGTTTTTGTTTTTGATTGTTTGCTTTAGATAGAAAATTTATAGTATTTCTTAAATAAAGTGCAAAGTTAAATATTTTTCTTCGATAAGGTGCGATGTATGATCGAAGAATACAACGTCAACGGTGGCAAGGCAGGACGCGGCGTCAACGGCAGCATGAACGGCGACGCGAGGAAGAATGGCATCTCATTAACAGAATTTGAAGAACTTTGCGCCAATCTTAAAGCACAACAGGTAAAATTTAAACAAATTATAAGTTATATTTAAAATATAGTTTATTACGTGTTAAAAAGTTGATGTAAAATCCTATGGAGTCAAGTCAATCCGTTTATATTTTTAAAGACTACGAGGATAAACAAACACTAGTAAACTGGTATTTTTATCGTACAAATAAGTGTACATGCTATAAAAGGATGAAGGTACATAAATATGCAGTATTGTTATATAATTTCGGCAAAATCGACGAAACTTGGGGGATGCCAAACCGTAGACGAATGTATCGGCTTCCTTAAATGTCAGACCATATTTAGGTTATTAATGATCATAGTTGATTTAGTTTGTAACTCTGTCACTTTAAAGGGATTTTGATGCTGTGTAGTTCATCGAAATGTCTAACTGCTTCAAGATTAATCTATAAATTAAGTTACATATAAGTTAATTTAGAACTATAATAACCTTGAGTTGTTGTTTTATCATTTATATAGTGTCCTTATATAGTTCTTGTATAAAGTCCGTTAAATAGACATCATTACACCTTTGTATTATATAAGTAGTAAATAAACTTATTGGGATTTCCATGTGAACAAGAATTCTATGAGATTCACAGAATTCTAAATCTCATGGGAACAACTTTTTACTGGTCTTACTTTGTAGTCATCGTACAATAAATAATTAAAATTATATACATTTAACACAATTACAAATTTTACATCCTACATACATTTTATGTGATAGTTTACCATATAAAGTCATTTATTATATGAAGTATTTATGGACATTCGTTTGAAATAACTTGTTAACTTTAAATAATCGTCTTGCATCGTCAATACATGAAGCCAACCTTATAGGCGCTGAAATGCGCCAAAGGTTGAAAGGGTTAAATAGATGATATACCCAATCAAATGTTTTATATACATACATACATAATGTACTATATTTTATATAGTTTTTTACCTATTCGTGCATATTTGTGAATATTAACTTTTGAACCATACTTTTTTTAATATAAAAATATAAAAATTTTTGCTATTTTATATAATTTTACTAGTTTTTTGATGTATGAAGTTTTATGCTTATTTATAGATAGTTCTAAATTGCCTTTTCGGTAATCGAATGTAAGTAATCGGTAATCGAATCAATATACTCGTAGGTTAGGCCCGCGGCACAACCCGGGTAGTTCGGTCGAACCGTATTTATTCAGTATTTCACTCAAATCTGTTTAGCCTAAAAATTTGATCAATTACGAACCATTCACATAATATTAAATTAGAATTGTAGTGTAATAAAACATTTTATCGAAATTCAAGTTTTATTTTTTCAGGTGTCAAGCACATTCAAACAGGCTGTCAGTAAAAAGGAGAACCTTGAGCATTTAGGCGGCATGAGCGAGGCTTCAAGCGATGGTAACTTTCACTTTTTAATATTAAACAAGTTTACACAAAAGTTAAAAACAAAACGAAATCCATTTTGTTTTAACTTTTTATGATATCGTTTTTTATTGGCTAATTAAAATCGATTTTTACAATGGAAATGTGAATGTTAAGATATTAATATATAATTCTACTTTTACTAAACTACTACCAAGAATTAAAACAATTAACCTACATAAACCTCTCAAATGCAATCAAAATCGATTTTGCCGTAAAAACCAAAGAGAATATTGTAAAATATAGCATTTCGAATAATGTCTTATTGATACATAACTCATAGCAATGAGACATTAATGTTAACATCCTACTAATAAATGTATTTACAGCTGCATTAATAACTGATTCCGAATGAAAGTGATTAAGCGAGTTCTGAATGGAGTCGTTGTACTTGTTGCTTCGTAATGATATTGCTCTGTCGACGTACTGATTTGATCGTAAAGTTAATGTATTGGTTTAAATTGCAAGAATATCGCATAGGTATAGCGTGTTTATGAGAGATATGTATATCATATATGAAAGATTTTAACTTTTTCAAAGTGTATTCGATTTCTTTACAATTGCATGTTAGCTTTATTACACTTATGTACTGATATACCTATAGATATCTTCTTCTTCTGCCTGGCATTAATCCCGGCCATTGTTGCCAGGGTCTGCCTTCCGACTAAGTCTACTCCACTTTGCGCGATCTTTAGTGTCCTCCAGGATAAGTCCGTTGGCTCTCATGTCCTGCTTCACGACATCCAGCCATCGCTTCTTTGGGCGTCCGGGAGGTCGAGCTCCGGGAACAGACATATCAAGGCACTTTCTTCCGACATAGTCCTCAGATCGACGCGCGACATGGCCATACCACCTCAGACGACGTTCTTGGAGCTTATCCGCTACGTCACGGACCCCGAGACTACCTCGGATGAACGTATTGCGTATGCGGTCAGCCCGCGTTACGCCACACATCCACCTCAGCATCTTCATCTCCGTGACGTGAAGCTCCTTAGTGTGTCGAGATAGTGCTGGCCAGCACTCGCTCCCGTATAAAAGGACCGGTCGGATGATGCTCTTGTATATCTGTCCCTTGAGCTTGGGCGGTATTTTTCGGTCGCAAACCACACCTGTGACCTCTCGCCATTTGGCCCAAGCAGCGCTTATACGGGCTTGGATTTCGTGATCGATGCTTCCAGACTCGTGCAGGACGGATCCAAGGTACTTGAACTTCTCCGACTTAACGGCTGGTTCAAGCCCTATTTGAATGGTGCTAGAGTCCGGATTCCCGCAAGTCATGTACTCGGTCTTCGCCACATTTAGCTTAAAACCACCGTTCTCAAGCGTACCCTTCCAGAGGTTCACCTTACGCTCCAGCTCCAGCCGGTTCTCATCAACGAGCGCGATGTCATCAGCATACATCATTAGCCACGGAGGCTGGTCCTGGATGAATGCCGAGACTACATCTAGTACTACGTTGAATAAGAACGGGCTAAGAGTCGAGCCCTGGTGGACCCCAACAGTAATCGGGAAGGGCTTGGTATCGCCAACAGAGGTTCTAACCACGGAAGCGGAATTGCGGTACATGTCTCTGATAATGTCAATATATACTTCAGGCACACCTTTAGATCGCAATGCCCACCAGATGCATTGACGCGGCACACAGTCAAAGGCCTTCTGCAGGTCCAAGAATACCATGTGCAGAGCTCTCCTTTTCTCTCTGTAAGCTTCGATCAAAGTTCTGAGGGCAAAAATGGCGTCCATGGTGCCCGATCCCGGCTGAAACCCATATTGACACTCAGAGACAGTACACTCTTGACGGAGCCTGAGGTCGATCACGCGTTCGAAGAGCTTCATGGTGTGACACATGATTTTGATCCCTCTATAACTACCGCATTCCTGAACACTGCCCCTGCCTTTGTATACAGGGGTGATGCAGCTAAAACGCCACTGATTAGGCATTCTTCCAGTGTTCAAGATGCAGTTAAAAAGATCAGTAAGCATGAGCACACCAAGAGAGCCCAACGATTTCCACGCCTCGATCGGTATGTCGTCAGGACCCACCGCTTTTCGGTTCTTCATGCGGCGAAGACAATCTCGAGTTTCGTCAGGTGTTATTGGGGCAACAAGTCCAAGGTTAGGAGGTGGTTCGGGTGGAAGACTATATGGGTGCTGATGGTTCAGCAGCTCCTGGAAGTAGCCTCTCCATCTCTCCTTCACAGAGGCATGGTCACAAAGCAGCGTGCCGTGGGAGTCCCTGACGCAAAGACATTTTGTGATATCTTGCGTCGCTTTATCTCGGGCACGTGCCAGCTTGTATATGAACTTTTGCCCCTCCGCAGTATCTAGCTTATCGTATAATGGTGACAAACTATCACTGCGGGCTCTGGCTACAGCTCTTTTGCTGGCACGTTTGGCTGCATTGTACTTCTCTCTGTCTTCAGGAGAGTTGGTTTGCTGCCACTCTTTAAACGCAGTCTTCTTTTCCCGAACCGCCTCCTGCACCCGATCATTCCACCACCACGTTTCCCTGTCGATGACTCGTCCTCCCTTAGAAACGCCAAGAACGCGTCTTCCCGCCGCGGTAATTACCGACTGGGCTCGATCCCAAGCCTCCTGGGCATTTTCAGTGTCGACCCTTAGGTTCAGTCGCTCCACCTCTGCTAGGAAGTCCGAATGCATCGGTCCATTCAGTAACCACCACTTGATCGTAGGTTTACGTTTCTCGGCTAGTTTCTTTTTCGGGGTAAACGCATAGTCCATGACAAGGAGACGATGTTGGGCCGTTAGGCTTTCACCTGGAATGACCTTGCAGTTTGTCACCTTGCCGATATGACACCTTCTAGTCAGCAGATAGTCAATTTGGGTTGAGTGGGACGCGCTCTTATACGTGATAAGGTGCTGAGGATTCTTTTGGAAGAACGTGTTCACGATGGCCAGATCAGACGCAATACAGGTTCTGAGAATGTTTACTCCCTCTGTATTGCGACGACCATAGCCAAAACCACCATGGACACGCTCATACGCCTCAGCTGCCTTACCCACGTGACCGTTCAAGTCCCCCCCAACTACTATCACTTCGGTAGTCGGTATAGCACGTAGTACCTCTTCAAACTGCTCCCAGAACGATTCCTTCTCGGCCTCACTGCAGCCTGACTGGGGCGCATAGGCACTGATCAAGTTCGTGGTAACCCCCTCAATCAGCACCCTAACCCGCATCAGCCGGTCGCAGCGACGGTCAACTTCAAGGAGACCATTCTGGAGCTCTTCAGAAAGCACTACGGCTACACCGTTTTTACCTGAAGGTGACCCGGTGTATACAAGCTTGTAACCCTGTCCGATGTTACGTGACTTGTTGCCCTTCCAGCGAGTTTCCTGTAGAAAAGCACACTGGACCCGACGTCTCATGAGTACATCTGCGAGTTCTCTGCATCGTCCTGTTAGAGAGCCAATGTTCCACGTTGCAAAGCGGAGTTTCCGTCTGGGTACTAACTTCTTTAGCCGTGCCCGTACTTGACACGGTAGCCCTTGCCCATTTGTCGCAGGTATAGGGCGATGTTCCTGCGCGTCGTTTAGCGGCGACGCCCTAGCCGTACCCAGCCTTTTCTTATTTCTTTTCATTGGAGCGGCGAAGTTGGTTTTAAGCGGAGCGATTGCCATCTGACCTCCAAAACTCACTTCATGTGAGAAAACCAGTAGAAGGAATGGGTAAGGATAACAAAGGGAGGGGGGGGGGAATAAGGAGGGGGGACACCACTATTACGGACTGGATGGGGGTGTAATAGTGGTGGCTCGAGGACCCGGGTTCGCATACCCGTATGCCCTGGAATCAATATCGGACAGATACTGGACAGGACACCCTCTGAGGGTGTCCTGTCCAGTATCTGTCCGATATACCTATAGATATAGCCGGTATACCTATAGATATAGCCGGTGTAATTGTTAGGTAAATTGTGAGAACTGACTGTACATCATCTTGCCATAATAATATTCATCTTATTGTGTTTTTTAGTTTAACATATAACGTTGTTACTTAGTAGAATATGATCGTCATAATCGATATCATTATCGCAAAATATTATCGGTGTAACTATTTTTCAAAAACACCATTTGCTATTACGTACTGTATTTTGTACTAACAATACGCGCGGCTTCGCCCGCGTCATTTTTTTAATCGCTACTAAACTTCATTCGATCACTCACTTGGTTGAAATTCTCCAAAGTTACTCCAGCTTTATTATACTCCTGAGCCGCGCGGCTACCTATTTCATATATTATGCGCGGCGTGCACTCCTATTATTGTAGTTTTTAAAATAGCCTATATTAATCAGTGATAATGTAGCATTTTTAAAATCGGTCCAGTACTTTTTGAGCCAATTCGTTACAAACATACATACAAATCTTTCCTCTTTAGCATATTAGTATAGATTTCGTTACATTAGCATCAAGTAAAAAGTTAAGTATGAATAATTCTCCCAGGTACAACACATTCAGTGCGTCTAGAAGAACAAATGGCGTTTTCTGGGTGGATCAATACTAACTTGGAGCACGATCCTGATCTCAAGCACCTACTGCCCATCGACCCTGAGGGCAAACAGTTGTATGAGAAACTGAAGGACGGTTTAATTCTGTGGTAAGTTTTTTTAAATACTTATAAAATAAGATATAAAAGTAGCATTCCTGTATTTTCCCAGATTTATTTTGCATTTGAATTTCCAATGTTCCAAATGATGACAATTTATAATAAAAAAAAAATTTAAAAAAGGTAGTTAAACTTATAAGCTATACAAAATATAGCCGTTTTCAAGACAACATCTAACATGTAACTATAGGTACCAAATATACTCGCTTTTGTTTTAATATTTTCCATGAATGTAAAAAACATAAAATAACAACCGATTTCCTTTTACTTTGTAATTTTAATTTACTTTGTTATTACTTAATACTTATTAGTAATAAGTATAACTTAAACCGATATGTATGTAATAAGTTTTTACATATTAGAAGCCAATTGAAATTAACAATGTATGCATTTGTAAGACTTCCCATCTTAAAATATGTATCTCTTAGTTGTAATTTGTGTTTTAAATATTAAATAGCTATTTATACAAGTAATGAATGACATCAGAACTAGCTACTAGCATTTGCTGAAAACTTCCTAGAAATAATCGAATAAAAGATAAATTATTTATGATTACATAAAGTTATTTTGATAAATAATTGTTATTGATCAAATGTAACAGGAAAAAAGTATTAGCTTTATATTTAGGACTGGCTGTAACTAATTCAGAGTTTTAGTCATAAGGTGTGATGATTACTAAATCGTTAATTAGGTATGAAATCATTCTATTTGCTTCTTATGTCGATAGATTGTATCGTTAAGGATTACAGGCCTATCTCTTTTATAAATCTTCCATATTAATTATCCGATAATTAGTACTGATAGTATCACAAAAGATACTATCAGTACTAGATCTTAACAATTTCGGTCCTTTTTTATAGGCCAATTAGGCCTATAAATAAAATAAGCAATTAAATGTGTACATATAGAGATAGGAATATTGAATCAGTAGGCGATCGCCGATTGATTTATCGATAATTGTTTCTAAAAGGGGTGTCAAATGTACCAAAATTATTACGAAAGATATCGACTTCAATTTCGGTAACGTAAAGCACTGTAGTGCCATCTTGTGGCAAGTTACAGTTACACGTTAATTGCTCCCAACTGTCATACAAACGTATGTAAGGTAGTCGGGTATCATCCGGTTTCACCTCTTACGTCTCGAACCTCGCCATTGTTGAACGACTATATAATTTAGTAAAAATAATATTTTATAGACATTATTATATATTGATAGACATTACTTTTGTTAATAATACTAGCAAACCCGGCTCGCTTCGCTGGACGTAATTTAAAATAAGTAAAACGGCTTTTTATAATTTTCTAAGAAAATAAAGTAGCCTAAGTTACTCCTTATAACATTAGCTATCTATGAGTGAGAGTCTCTTAAAATCGAGCCTGCCGTTTCTGAGATTTGATTTACGTATAAAACTTTTTTTTTTACATTTTATTCTAGCAAAGTCATCAACCACTCTTGTCCGGATACAATCGACGAGCGAGCGATCAACAAGAAGAACTTAACGTTGTACACCAAACATGAGAACCTCACCCTCGCCCTCGTCTCCTCGCAGGCTATCGGGTGTAATATCGTCAATATTGATGCTCACGATTTGGCCAAAGGTAAATTAATAGATAAATCAATAAATTAAATAAACTCTTTGAATAAAGTAGATTTAGTCTATATAAATAAAAACGAATGGTGCTAAGGGCAAAACTCGAGAATGGCTCAACCCATCCGGTTACTTTTTATTTTGTATGTTTTTTAAGGAACATGGAAGGTATTAATAATAAGAAATTCTAAGTTTCTAAAAAGCTTATATTAAAGGGGGTATTTGCTGTGGAGCAGCGGCAATCAAGAATACTGCTCCCCCCTCTCATCCCGTGGGTGTAATAAGAGTCTACTAAGGGAACAGGATGGGTCACAAAATAGAACCTTGTGGCAATCCAACCGACGGATGGCGGTATAACCACCAGTAAAAGCCATAAGGCGCTAAATTCTAGCCAGTGAGGGGCAGCAGCCTCACTGGTTCAAAAACCTAATGGCACTGCGCTCACCAACCCGCCTGCCCAGCGTGGTGAGTATGGGCAATAACCCCCCATGCAGTAATCCAAAAATGGAAGGCCCCGAGTTCCTGGCGGCGCCGCTGTTCCCGGCCACGGTGACGGTCGGGGTAACAACGGTGCCAGGGGTGCGAAGAATCTCCAGAAGCGGACCGAGTCACCAAAACTACTGACCCTGGCGACGTTTAATGGACGCAGTCTCCGGCTAGACGAACATCTGTCCGAACTGGAGGTAGAACTGAGCAAGATACGGTGGCACATCTTGGGTTTATGCGAAGTCCGAAGAGAGGGGGAGGACTGCATAACCTTGAGCTCTGGCCATATGTTCTACTTCCGGGAAGGAGACCGCAAATCCCAAGGTGGCGTAGGTTTCCTGGTCAATAAAGCCCTCTGTAACAACGTTGTTGAAGTCTCCAGTGTATCGACAAGGGTAGCGTACCTCGTACTTAAACTCACCGAAAAGTACCAAATCAAGGTGATTCAGGTATATGCGCCCACGTCGGCACAACCGGATGACGAAGTGGAAGCCCTATATAAAGATATAGGGCGAGCCTTAAACACCACCACCAAGGCCCACTACAACGTTGTTATGGGGGACTTCAATGCAAAAGTCGGAAATCAGATGAGCGGCGAATCGGTCGTAGGACCCTATGGCCTAGGCAACCGTAATCCGAGGGGACACATGCTGGTCCAATTCCTTGAATCCCAGGGGCTATACTTGATGAATAGTTTCTTCAAGAAGCAGCCCCAGAGGAGGTGGACCTGGGAAAGTCCCAACGGTATGGTAAAAAACGAGATAGACTTCATCATGACGGACAAGAAGCGCATATTTAGGGATGTCTCGGTGGTCAACAGGTTTAAAACCGGTAGTGATCACCGACTGGTCCGAGGCACCCTGAATATAAATTTGAAGCTGGAAAGACTTCGTCTGATGAAGTCTACGCTCCGACCAGAACGGTTGCAAGTGGCAACGGGTTCCACAAAGTTCCAACTGGAACTACAAAACCGATTCGCCGCCCTGGACACGGCTTGCGACATTGCCCAGGACCTCGATAATGTGGCTGAAATTATCTGCAGCGAGGGCAAGAAGTTCTGCAGGAAGCGGACGGCCGCCAAGAAATCAAAACTCTCGGACGAGACTCTTGAGCTGATGAGGATTCGACGAGAAACTCCACTGGCTACTCCTTCGGAGGAAAGGGCGCGGAATAAGGAAATCAGGAAAGCAATACGGCGTGACCTGCGGCGCTCGAATACGCTCCTCATCGAGGAAGCGATTGAGCGGAACCGCGGGGTACGCGTATTTGCCCAAAACCTCGGACGCAGCCACCTCACGAAGTTGAGGAATGTTAGTGGAGGCATGGTCACCTCAAAGCCAGAGATTCTCTCCGAGATTGAAGATTTCTATGGCCGACTGTACCGTTCGCACCGAAAGAGAACAGATGCCGACCCTGCAGATCCAAGAGCCACATTAACACGCCACTTCACGGAGGACCTGCCTGACATCTCCTTGGATGAGATAGAGATGGCCCTGGAGCAACTTAAAAACGGAAAAGCTCCAGGAGAAGATGGTATTACCTCGGAGCTCCTAAAGGCTGGCGGTAAGCCAATCTTGAAGGAACTCCAGAGACTATTTAACACCTCCCTCTTCTCTGGAAGAACTCCCGAAAGCTGGAGCAGGAGCGTGGTCGTACTGTTCTTCAAGAAAGGGGACAAAACCCTTTTGAAGAACTACAGACCGATATCGCTCCTGAGCCACGTGTATAAGTTGTTCTCTAGGGTCATCTCCAACAGGATCTCTCCAAGGTTAGATGCCTTTCAACCTCCAGAGCAGGCCGGGTTTCGCCGCGGATTTAGCACTCTGGACCACATACATACGCTGAGGAAGGTTGTACAAAAAACCGAAGAGTACAACCGACCTCTCTGCCTCGCGTTTGTGGACTACGAGAAAGCTTTTGATTCGGTTGAAACCTGGGCTGTTCTTGAATCCTTACAGCCATGCCGGCATTGAATGGATGCAAACGGCAGCTGACAGGAAGAAGTGGCGCGCCTTGGGGGAGGCCTATGTCTAGCTGTGGACTGCAAAAGGCTGTTGATGATGATGAAAGGGGGTACCTAATAAATAATACGTACACAATAAAAGAAAAAATAATGACATCAAACTCAAAAGTTAATACGTAGTATTACTTTGGTTGAAAAATATTATCATTTGAATTATTAGACTTAATAAAGATTTCATACATATCATATAAATTATGATTTTGTTTTCTATAGTTATGCATGTGTTGAAGTCGAATTAAATGTATTTATTAATGTTTCTAATTTGTATTGTCTTCAGGTAAACCTCATTTGGTACTGGGTCTTCTCTGGCAGATCATCCGTATTGGTCTCTTCAACCAGATCACCTTGGAACATTGCCCTGGTCTCACAGAGCTTCTTAATGATCAGGTACTAATATAATTTATTTCTGTTTTAAATTATTTATATTCTTGTGTATGTAAGATAATATTAGGGTTAATTGTTATTTTAGGTGTATTAAACAAAAATTGAAATTCTTTTAAATTATTTCAAAAAAAAAAATATGATGCTACCAATGTCTTAAAATTATCTAGACTTTTGGCAATTTTTCTTACTTATTTATTCCTTATATCATCTATTTCAATCACTTCTTATCTATGCACTAAATAATAATTGTACCTTAATTGATAATATGATCATCATAATATACAGAATCTCTACGTAACATGATACAATAATTCTTCTGCAATTCACTGTGCACTAACTAATCCACACTATAAATTCCAGGAAAGAATCGAGGACCTCCTCGCATTATCCCCAGAAGCAATCTTACTCCGCTGGGTCAACCACCAGCTCCAAAGCGCAGGAGTCACGCGCCGTTGCACCAACTTCCAGCAAGATGTGGCCGATTCAGAGATATATTCTTATCTGCTGAAGCAAATAGCGCCGGACGATGCTGGCGTTACGTTGGACGCTTTGAGGGTATGTCAAATCAAATCAAAATATTTTATTCAGCATAAAAATTGTTACAATTTCTTACTGAACGTCATGAGTCTACCACCAGTTTGGAAAGAAGAAGCCTCTGACTTGAGAAGAACTGGCGAAAGAAACTCAGCGGGACTAATATTTTTTTCTCTCTTTTTCAAATTTAATTGCGAATTAAGAGTAACTCTATATGTTGAAATAGCTTGGCGGCGATCACATCATTCTCAAGGTGTACTGTCGTTTTTATGTTCTGGTACAATGTTCTTTGATTCCAAAATTTATTATATATATTAAATATAAGCAGTCATCAGCGGGAAATCCCTAATCTAAGCCATACAATCTATACAGGAAACCGACCTCCTCCGTCGAGCAGAAGTAATGCTCCAACAAGCCGCCAAGCTCCGATGCCGAGCATTCGTAACACCAGCGGACGTGGTGGGCGGCGTGTACAAGCTCAACCTCGCATTCGTCGCCAACCTGTTCAACCAGCACCCGGGCTTGCAGCGCACTGATACGGATAACGAGGCGTACCACCAGCTGGATGAGACTAGGGAGGAGAAGAGTGAGTATGACTTGGTGTTGGGTTAATGTGGTGTGTTTTTGTGGTGGCTCAAAAGCGTTCGGCAATCAGGCCGGTTGCGAAGCCAAGAGGACTCGATGGGCGTTATGTTATGCGGTTTGCTCACTTCTCTGAGAGCAGAGTGGAGCAACCCTCTTGGCTTTGTGGTTTGCTTCGCCAGCAGGCTGTCGTAGCGTCGTGGTGGAATGTGCATTCGAAGCGATCCTGCGTCGCCATATTAAGACGGGTGAGGTCTGTTGGGTTTTAATAAGTAGTACTGGCTTTTCTGGCCAGTGAGTCCCACATAACCACTTGTGGTATGCGTTAATGCGAAATGCGTTAAAAAAGAAAAACGAGACAGGCTAGTGAATATGACTCATTGTTAGGTGATTGGGTCGGGAGTGCAAGACATGGATTTTGCGTCTTTGTGATTAGAGAGAAAAAATATTGAGGATAAGTCACATGAAATCTTCATCTTGCAGCAGTGAAACACATACACGAAAACTTTTATAATAGTGATAACTAATAATAATCAGTTTACGGTAATAAATCAAAGATAAATAAATAAATATATTTCCCTTACAACTAGCGTACCGCAACTGGATGAACTCGATGGGCGTGGCGCCGCACGTCAACTGGCTGTACTCTGACCTCACAGACGGACTCGTTATCTTCCAGCTGTACGATATAATAAAACCTGGGATTGTTAATTGGAAAAAGGTATGGTATTTTTTTATTTTGATGTTTGATTCACTGTGTTTTTTTATCATGTAATTTTATGTGGATTAAGACTAGTTATTTTTAGTTATGCTTAGAAGATAAAAAATAAAAGATAAAGGTTTCTTAAAAATGTATTTTATTTTATATATTTAGCATACTTTATGGTACGTAAATAAATTAAAATAAATTATCATAAAATAAGATTAATTTTGAAAGCCACTTTATTTTTTAATATTCACAATCTGCGAATACATTTTGTAAAATATACGTGTAAAAGTTGACCATTTCTTCTTACCTCTAACTTTTCTAGCTTTTTTCATAAATGAAAGTTTTTTTAAATTGTCAAAACTTTTCTTTTAGTCGCGTCAGATTCAATATATAAGGTCACTGGAACCAATTACACACATCCATTATCCATATAGCCACTGATATTATTTTGGCCAAATAGCCACAGATATTATTATGGCCAAATAAAAATGACATAAACATCTTACCACGTCATGATCACAACCAGGTCCACCGTCAGTTCTCCAAATTACGCAAGTTCATGGAGAGACTAGAGAACTGCAACTACGCGGTGGAGCTCGGCCGCCAGCTCGGCTTCTCTCTAGTAGGCATAGCAGGTGCTGATATTAACGAAGGAAACGCAACTCTTACATTGGGTAAGGTTTAGTTTTATATTGGTTTGATAATGATTTTGTGCAATAGATTTATGGCTAAGCTTTATCTTAGAGTGTATTTGTTCAAACTACCAATACTCTCTGTTCTTTTCCATAGATTCTTACTTTTTTTCTTTTGTAATGTTGGTAGCTCCAAAAAATAAGCATTGAGACATGTTAAAGCTTTAATGTACTGAGATGAAGCCTTTGTTATTGATATTCGAATTGTGCCTTAAAATCAGTTAATTAAAAGTAAAATAGATAATGAGAATGATAGATGATTTTTTCGAACAATCTTTGTGTCGGTCCCGTTATATGTGACGTTGGTGGTGTGCTCTATTGGTATACTTTGAAGTAACTAACAATGCAGTTGTAAAATGATAAGTTGATGAAAATTATAGATATTCAGGAAAAAAGTAATGTGGATTAATTATAAAATACTAGTTCGTATCTTTCGATAATATACTAAGTCAATTTTTTATGACATCTTCCAATACTTTACGCTGCTACTTTAACCAATATTTTTATAACACAACAAAATGTCTCTAATATACCAAATGAGCGTTTTTTAGTAAAATCGTTCGTTTAAAAGAAATAGAAATTGCTTATATAAGTACAAAATTTGATCCAAATCATTACTTTATTTACGATATATATATATATATATATATATATATATATATATATATATATATATATATATATATATATATATATATATATATATATATATATATATATATATATATATATATATATATATATATATATATATATATATATATATACAAGTTTATATAATATTCTAACATAAGCAACAACCCACAGCCCTAATCTGGCAGCTGATGCGTGCGTACACGCTGTCCGTGCTGACGCGTCTCGCTAACACTGGCAACCCTATCATCGAGAAGGAGATCGTGCAGTGGGTCAACAACAAGCTGCAGGCCGCCGGAAAGACTTCCTCCATTAGGAGCTTCCAGGTAACATAAGAAGTCCAATAAAAATATGCAGAACCACACATTTATTTATATTAAAATACTAGCAAACCTGGCCCGCTTTGCTGGGCGTAAGTTATAAAAAAATGATTTTTATAATAAAATAAAAGTAGCTTAAGTTACTCAGAAAGTTCCGTCAAAATCGATATTGATAAGTTCTTTAATATTGTGGAACATATTTTTTGTTCTATCATCAATCAATAGTTTTCGCAGCGCATGCGTTGAAAGATATTTTATAGGCACTTTTTTACACCTTTGGTAACATTATTGAAGTTTTAGTAGGGATCCCTATTTTTTTCTTGCAATTAAAATAGCCTATATTAATCAGTGATAATGTAGCATTCAAATGGTGAAAGAATTTTTAAAATCAGTCCAGTACTTTTTGAGCCAATTCATTACAATCATACTTACATACAAATCCTTCCTCTTTATAATATTAGTATGAAATACATAATATAATGTACTATGAATAAATGTACTGTACCATGTATATTTGTACTGTAAGTATGTAGCCTTATGTCATGTTCAAGGTGCTGGGCACGAGCTTTCAATACGAGGGGATCAGGCCATAGTCCACTGTATTGGGCAAGTGCGAATAACATAACATAACAGAAACTTGACATGTATTTTATATATGAAAGCCAAACGAAAAATATTTTTTTAATGTCTTTTAAGTCAGACTATAATATTTATTTAACAAACGAAAATCAATCTTCCCACGAGGACTGTATTTTTTGCTATGAAAAGTATGTGCTATTCCAAACTAATCAATCTATTTGCCTTTCATCGACATTCATTTAGCTGTTGTGACGCAATAGAATATCAAACATTCATACTGTAATATAGTATTTAAGGGTTTCAAATAATTGTGGTTTCTCTTGCGAAATATTAAGAATTATTACAAAAAGAATTATTTAAAAAAAATCTATCTAAAATGCGTAGTTATATTTTGTTTCCATGACAACCTTTATTTTCTATTATAATACAATTAATTATTGATCATATCATAATCTTAACAATATGTTACAGGACGAAGTATTAGCTGATGCTGTAGTGGTCCTCGACCTCATCGACGCGATCAAGCCCGGCGCCATCAACTACGACCTTGTCTTGCACGGAGGCACTGAGGAGGTACACTTCTTTATATATGCTTCTAGAACATTCTACAATAGTTTGTGTAGTTTATTTTAATTTATATGTGCCCATGGGCGTAGCGAGGTACGGGCAGGGGGGGGCAGCTGCCCCCCCCTAGAAGATGCAGGATTGCCCACAAACCGTAAAGTAATATTACGTAGGGAGCCTATTAATAAACAAAAACAGTTGATTTGATGAAGTTGATTCTATTGACAAGCGAAGTTTATAAAATTGTACTACGAATACTACAGTAAATAAAGCCGTTTTTTTTGGTCAACCTGGCACTAAATTTCCGATCCAATTTGAATTTTTTTAGGTTAAGGGTCACTTACTGACCATAAAATCACAAAATGCTGACAGATCCAGGTGGAGCGTCGATCGCAATTTTGATGAAAAATTTTTGGCTGATATCTCGGAAACTATGCACTTTAGGGCAAAAGTTATATAGACTATTATTGTAGAGAATAAAATTTCGCATCTTTTATTTCCTGTAAACTTTTTTGTAAAAATTACCGTTTACGATTTATGGCCTATTTAATGAACCGGTTGTTCTATTTCGACCTATCGGTTTTAAAATATTGGATTAATCAATAAAATGCATCTATTCATTTTTTAAGATCACATTATTCTCTACAACTTTTGTTTAAAGCTTTTTTTATGTCAATACTTTTGAGTAATCGAACGTTTAATGTAGCACGGCCGACGCTTGGCAGGTGATGCGGCAGCCCGAAGGTTTTTTCTATAGGAGGTAACCGTTTCTTTTATGTCTTTACACAAAAGAAGACAGTCTACTCGAGTTAATTTGGGTATTTGAGCATGTGGGTGCAGGAAAGCAGGTTTAGCGATGATTTGATTTCTGTGATTTGCGAGAATTGCACGGCGGACACATGTACAAATCAACCGACAGTGGACTTCGCCTCCAACGAGGAGTCGGCGATATTGATGAAATTGATCATGAAAATAAAGAGTTTATTGAGGCTATACAGTCTTCCCTGTATTCCTCCGAAGAGGGTAACGAAGATGAAGAAGGGACATCCAATATAAGTGGATTTAAAAAAAATTGAAACAAAAGTTGTAGAGAATAATGTGATCTTAAAAAATGAATAGAATCATTTTATTAACCGACTTCAAAAAAGTTCCGTTTTACGAGTATATATATATTTTTTTTATGTATGTTCACCGATATCTCCGCCGTCTGTGGCCGATTTCAAAAATTTTTCTTTTGTTCGGTAGGGTATAGCTCCGAGGGGGTCCCATTGTCACCAAGTCAGGATCTGATGATGGGATCCCAGGGAAATCGAGGGCAACTCTCAAATTTTATAGATACCTATTATGTTTTTGATATATTTTCAAAAAATGTTTAAGCATTTGTGTCTGAAATCATCATCTCATGTAGATGAGCTGATGATGGAAGGTACAATTCCTCAACGGTTCTTTTTATGTTTGTTCATTAATTTCTGCGTCAAATGTTGGCAGATTACAATTTTTTTTTTGTTCGGTAGGGTATAGGTACTTCCAAGATATTTACATTATCACCAAGTCAGGATCTGACGATGGGATCCTAGGGAAATCGAGGGCAACTCTCAAATTTTAGAGGCATTTATGACGTTTCTTATATATATTCTGAAGTGAACAGCGTGTTGTGATGATGTAAGGTATATCTCTTTAACGGTTAGGAGTTGAAAGAAAATTCTTTTATTATTATACGTACTTATGAACCGATAGTCAAAGCAAAATAATCTTAATACACGTTATTTAATGTATCAATTTGTAAATACATATAATCAAAATATCTGTTCGAAAGTTCATTGCAAACGCAGGCTAAAACTTTCCTTCTTGGCTGGCACCGACTCCAACAATAACTAATTAATTAAAATTATTTTCTTTCTTTTTAGTTTCGATTTGTAACGTTTTGAAGTCGGTTTTCATTTTTGATAAAAAAATCATTTATTGATTAATCCAGTATTTTAAAAGTTATCGGCCGAAATAGAACAACCGGTTCATTAAATGGGCCATAAATTGTAAACGGTAATTTTTACAAAAAAGTTTACAGGAAATAAAAGATGCAAAATTTTATTCTCTACAATAATGGCTTAAATAACTTTTGCCCTAAAGTGCATAGTTTCCGAGATATCAGCCCCAAACTTTTCTTCAAGATTGCGATCGAAGCTCCACCTGGATCTGTCAGCATTTTGTGATTTTATGGTCAGTAAGTGACCCTTCACCCTTAACCTAAAAAAATCAAATTGGATCGGAAATTTAGTGCGAGGTTGACCAAAACGGCTTTATTTACTGTAC
Organism: Boloria selene; assembly: GCA_905231865.2. Classification (NCBI taxonomy): domain Eukaryota; kingdom Metazoa; phylum Arthropoda; class Insecta; order Lepidoptera; family Nymphalidae; genus Boloria; species Boloria selene. The sequence continues at coordinate 4,465,986 of HG993156.1, forward strand.
TATAAGGATACAATTGAATCCGAGGTGTTAAAACGGTTTTGTGAAGATCCTCGTCGACTACTTTTTTTAATAAAATAAATTCACTGATGCATATTTAATTTTTCATTTTTAACATTTCTTATGCAACATTTACCTTAGATATATTCTTGGTTTGTCGACGACGTCGACTGCCCCCCCCTAAACAAAATCCTGGCTACGCCCTTTAATGTGCCATTTATAAATTTTAAGCTATTGCATAGCTTTTATCGAGGACTTTGAGCGCGGCGACCGAATCAAGAAATTCCGTAACGAAAATAAAACCTAACACCCCCCACTCCGCCTACCATGTAGCTCGGCCGAGCGGTCGCTTAACGTGTATGTATATGTACGACTGTACGAAGCTCGCACGGGTCGAGACGAGTTGCTCCGAAATCGGACGAATACGTATATTATGTTTCTTATTTCAATTAAAATAAACTTATAGTTTCAATGATAAAAATTCCTGAATAACCTACATGTATTGTAGATAATAAAAATATTTTAAACGTTATTAACTTCTCATTTATTCAATAAAAGAAAAAAAAATGTTTTCTTATTGGTCACCACTCACCACGTTCAAAAAGTGTAACTTGAATTAATATCAAAGAAAAAAAAACTACATATATAAAAAATAAATAAATAATTATAATTGCATAAGTTGAAAAAAATGCTAAAAATGCAAAAAAAATGCTGCTTTACCGCGGCAGTTCCCGAGTGCCACACATTTAATTTTATATTTAATATAGATCAAATACGAAATAAAGTTTATTGTGAATTTTAATAGCACATAATTAACACAATTCATATTTTTTACAACTTCATCAAAAAACCATTTCTATTATATAAATCAAATTACCAACATTTTCCAGGATAAGCTAGCGAACGCGAAATACGCAATATCAATGGCGCGGCGGTGCGGAGCTCGCGTGTATGCACTACCCGAGGACATCACGGAGAGGAAGCCCAAGATGATCATGACAGTGTTCGCCTGCCTCATGGCGCTCGACTACATCCCGCTGTCGCCCGCGCAGCCCGCCGCGTAAGACCTTCTCCCCGACCATGCACTCCTAGTACCTCCGGGTTATATGTCATCGCTGTTCGGATACTACCGATTTTCTTACTAATTACACAAGATTGATATAGAAGTAAAAAATACCACAGATAATTAAATCCAGTCAACTATATCCGACTATCGCCGCGTAAGACCTCCTCCCCGACCATGCACTCCTAGTACCTTCGGGTTATATATACTAGTGTTATATGTCATCGGATACTACCGATTTTCTCACTATCACAGGATTGATATAAATTATTGACATTTAGGAGTAAAAAATACCACAGATAATTAAGTCCAGTCAATTATATCAGACTATCGCCTCTGTAACACCTCCTCCCCAACCATGCACTCCTAGTACCTCCGGGTTATATATACTAGTGTTATATGTCATCGGATACTACCGATTTTCTCACTATTTACACAGGATTGATATAAATTATTGACATTTAGGAGTAAAAAATACCACAGATAATTAAGTCTAGTCAATTATATCAGACTATCGCCTCTTTATTACCTCCTCTCCAACCATGCACTCCTAGTACCTCCGAGTTATAAGCGTCATGTCAGCGATCCATCTATCAGCTGATTACGTATCGAGTAATCCACCCGCGATAGAGAAAATTGTACAATAATTGCTGTCCAATCGCAAAATCGTATTAAACTTAACAGTATTTAAGTTAATTTAATCGTATTTAACTTGAAACTGCGGGTCGGAGTCACTAGATATTCTAAAGAATGCTTAATATTAAAGAATTTTAAAATCAAAAAAGCCTTTTTTAATAAAATGTTAGCTTTCTTATGTTTAATATAATATAAAAACAATTACTAAATCAATTAATACAAAAACCAATAAATTTATGAAAAACTACGAATGAATATATTAAGCTTAATACGATTTTACGATTGGACAGCAATTATTGTACAATTTTCTGTATTGCGGGTGACTGCGGTTTGCATACAAAAAATACATACGCGATTGCTATTGAAATTTAGTAGTAACGATAACTACAGATCATAGAAAATAATCCCAAGATATTCATAATATCGTAGGTCTGCGAAGCTCACTGTATAACCAACTATGCATTTCTAGTATCCACCAGTTTTGTAAAACATATTCCCAAATATCCATATCTACTTTACGCAAATCCCATTGCCATTTATGCAAATCTTACGAATTAGTCGCCATGACAAGTAATAATTTCTATTGCCGCCAATTACCCAGCATACCTACTATTTAGTGTTATTAAATATTAATTAAGAGTAAATAACGGGCTAAATATTTTCATTTAATTACTTACACATAGTAAATAACGCCATTCGTCTTATTAATATAATATTTTTAAAGTAATTTAAGACTTCACGTTAACTCACGACACCTCTTTGTCTCTCGAAGTCGGTTAAGAAGTTAAATAATTAAAAGTGGAACTGCAAGGAAATTCAAATTCTACTACAGGTTCTGTTTATTTTGCCGGGGGCTGATTTTTTTATAAAATTATTAAAAAGTAACGTTTCTCGCTTCGTATTTACGATTTTTTTTATGTTTTAGAGTGAAATTTTATAATATTTTTATATTCATTTAAATCAAAATAAAACGAAATTTGTATTATCCCTTAAATGGACGATTTTTTTTTTACGTTTTAAAAAAATATATTTGTGTAATAGACATGTATTACTGTCTAGGAAAAATGAGTAAAAAAATCTAGACATGAATTTACTATTTTTTTTTTGCAATAATGTGAGTGTTGTTTATAAACTACATTGCGCATTCAATGACATTTTGCAAGTATGGGTAAAATAAGAGTGGATATTGTTTTTGAAATGTGTTTATTTATTCTAAATTATGATATTTATAAAAACAATTGCTTTTTTTCGTATCACATAAAGATACACGACATTTTTGGCACATTTTGAACGTAAATCCTGAACATTTCGGGAATTTGCACCTCTGCTGCTTATCCAGCCAAACTGCCCAATGACATGTCTGATCCAATCTGACGTCTTTCAAAGGAATTGCTTGAGCTGGTCCTCGGAACTTCTTCATTACAAGTTCTCTTTGTATTGTGCTCCCACTAGGTCGACCACGTTTAGCGCCATTTGCAGGTAGACCCAATTTGCAGAGGGTTTCGGCAAGTTCTAGTCTAAATGTACCCAAATTGAGAAGTTGATCATTTCCTTTTATATTATTTACCTTCTTGAACATAACCCATGAATTTATAACTGCGAGGTCCAGGAAATGATAAAATAAGCGCATGGTCCACTTGCGGCTCTTTATTGTGATGTGATAACGACCTATAAATGAATCTAATAAGTCCACGCCCCCCATGTGAGCATTGTACTCCTTGATGACTTTGGGGCATGGAATAGCAACTCTCTCTTTCTTCGATTTATCAAAGCGCGTGACTGTGGTTGCTGGTTCTGCTCCTACGTAAGTGGAAAGAAGGTTAACGGGCTTGTTATCTTTCCACACAACAGCACTTACGTCAATATCATCCACAGTCGCCACGTTTTCCTCATAGAATCCTCTGGGTACGTTCTTTTTCATTATAGTGTTTTTGTCAGGCAATTTGCAGTTTCTCAATCGGTTTACTCTTACTGTTCCCAGTGAGAAAATTCCTTCCTTAGCTAAATAGTTGACGAGAGGCACAGAAGTATAGAAGTTGTCGAAGTATATAATGTGATTCACATTGCGTGGTACCATTCTAGTTAACCTGACGACTGTATTTCCAGACTCTCCCAAATCTGGCTCACCAGGTAAGATGTTATTTTTGGAGCCGCCTCCACTGTAAACCTCAAATCTATGAGCATATCCTTGTAGACTGCAGATGAGATATAATTTGAACCCCCACTTGTGGGGTTTATTGGGCATGTATTGTTTTATGTAATGGCTCATTTTGGTTGCACACATCTGCTCGTCTATGGAAAGCCTTTGGTCTAAGGGAACCTTTCCAAACTGGCAGTTGAGCATTTCCTCAAGAGGTCTTATTTTGAATAGCCTGTCATAGTCTGGATGATCTTTGGGTAAGCATAGCGTATTGTCGGCAAAATGGAGAGTGGATCTTATTTTTTCAAATTTTTTTAACGGCATCGTATTTTTTATGTGATCATAACCAAATTTATCACTCCAGTAAGCCCTGGTGTTTGGAAATTTTATGACTGAGGTGTAAATCAGAATGCCTAGGAATTTATTTAGGATATTTTCATTTATAATTTCAGGATTGGATATTTGTTTCTGGGCCGCGTATAAGTTACTTTGTTCTACAATTTGCTTTTTTAGATCTGATGTAAAATAAAATGAAAAAAAATCATACGGCGTGTTACAAGACATCAATGCTTCCGTTATCTGAGTTTCTCCCCTAAAAATAAGGCTGTCTTCAGCAGTAACAAGATTCCGTTTTCGCCAAACCAGAGGTCGCTTAGAAATCCCTTGTGATCTACTCTGGGGTACTGCTTCTCCGGCTTCCAAAATAGGAGGGTCTGGCATATTTTGATCGTTGTCAATTACGAGAGGAGGATCAGCATCCACTTTATCAGACTGGGCATTCTCACCTTCATCACTATTTTCAAGGTCCCGAAGAACATCTCGAGCTGTTTGATAATAGTGACCTTCATCCTCTACTTCGGAGTCCGAGCCGTCTAAGCCATCTTCTGAATCTTCAAGAGTTTCTAAATACTTTGTAATTTCGCTTTCTAGTAATCGCGGCATGCTGAAAAGCAAAATAAAAACCCTTCACCAAACATGCATTTATTTAGCAGGCAATGCGCATTGTAGTTTTCCTACAACATACCAGATTTCGCGTAATTCGACAGTAGCATCAAGTAATTTTCAATGTTTTACAACATGAACATGTAATTGAAGATATAATCAAGCAAATAAAAATATGTTATATACTTACATTATATTTTATCAAAGTCCGTACACAGCTTCAAAACTTAGTTTCGCGCCACTAGAAAAGTTTTCTTCAAAGTGACATTTGACATTCATTTATTTTTAATGCATAAAAATATTGGATAGTGCCAACATTAAAAAAAGTACAAAATTCGTTCAGAAATAAGAACTAGTTGTCAAAATTAACAAAAAAATAAAATAAAGATAATTTTATCTGTGATGTTTAGTATGTTGTTTAAAAACAACATTGTCCATTTAAGGGTTAAGATTTTGTTATTGAAGCGGGAATCGTTTTATGTAAATTTATATAGTGTTTATTTTTCATGTAAGTTATTGAGCTTATTGTGATTGTGGAAAGCCATAAATATTATTTTAGATCATTTTCGTCTGAACGCGTCATAGTTTATTATTATAATTTATATGCCTAAAGCAAAAAACAGCCAAAAGGGCAATGATATTTTTATTCTTTATTTTTAATCTAAAAGGTAACATTTTAAAATAGGCATATTTTTTCTTATGTTTAAATAGATTTATTTACTATTTTTATAAAACTTATGTATATGAAAAATCATGCTTTATATAATTTGCTTATATATATGCCATAGATATGTCAACTGTGTATAATAATGAAGCAAAATTTTTATATGTATTCATCTCCCACACATACCTGACCTGGCTTGTACAAGAAAGTATTATTTGTAGGGAAATCTTTAAAATTAATAGCAAAATGTGAATAATATGATAAAAAATGATTTTAAATCTCAATATCATTACAGTTTAGCAATAATAATATTTACAAAAGATATCAATTTATTCACATCAACGCTGGCCTATCTATAGACTGTCGTACATTCCCAAACTTCGTACCTTTTTATATACAAATGTATTTATGTAAGGAAGGGTGTCGGTCGGTGTAAATGAAGCAAATCACCCGAAAAGCTTTTACCACGCTTTATTTAAACTTGCACCAATCATTTTCGGTGTAGGTGGAAAACTAAATAACTGCTATTTTTGGCAATTTGACATTTAATTATTTTGCCAACACCCAAAAAATGCTGCATAATTTAGTCTGGCAAGCATTTTAATATTTTTACCTGAGAAATATAGCCATTTTTTTATTACAAATGGTAAAAAAGTATGTGGAAACTAACATAACAGTAGAAGGAAAAAGAATCTACTCAATAAATACATCAATAAATAAAAATAAAAAAACTATGATTTGTTATCAGTTAAGAGTTTAATAATTTAAATAAAATCAGTTGTTTATTTTGAAATTGAAAAAAATCAGTAATTTGCGATGTTCTCGAAACTAGAGTGTTATTTAGTTCTACATCTACGCCGAGGATATTTTAAAAATGTGTTTCGGACGGTACCTTTGTGTATGGCTCCCTAACAACGAAATTGTTTATTTTGTAATTACTGATTAAATTGTATATAATATACCTTTGGACAGGTGATGGAATTGAAGACGTGAATGGATGAAGGTCGTATTTTCGAATTTTCGCCGTTTTATGCATAGATAGATAGATGTTGAGATATAAACAGTTGTAAATGTTAAAACCGCCATATTTATGACTATAGTTTAGTTTACGCCTCTTGACAGCCATTTAATACAATACAATCAGTACTAGAATTTTGCGACAAACCTTCGTCCATTCGTGTCTTCAATTATTTTTATGTAATGTGATGTCCGACCGTGATGGTTAACATTTGTGACCTAATAATATAAATAATACTATGGAAAGTATCGATCAATTTCATTTACGTTTTGTGGTGTAGTTACACTAAGTGCTCGATAGTGAGTATCGATAATATTTACATTTAAGATTTTTCTTAAATATGCAATATTTTCTTTCTTAAAACGAAATTTTGAGTTATTAGGGTTTATAATAGGATGATTTTTATGAAAAAATAATTTAGTGTAAGCACAAAATCGTTACTTTCCATAGTAATTTATTACTCATGTAACTATAAGAATAACTTATTTAAGAGCCGCGTTTGGAATTTATATATTCATCAGTTCATAAGAAGTAGTACTTACGAGGTTAGTATTACAATGTGTCAATGCTTTTATACATTTTTACAACGAATCACTTTAGTGACGTTTTTCGATTAACGCCAATAGGAATTAATGCCTATATATTGTATTGTAATATGATAATAATATGCCTAAGATGTGGTACTTAATGTCGGTTGATTTCATATCTAACTAGGGCTGTCTTTTAGTAACGAACGTTAATCTTAAATATGTGTTAACAGTACGTAATTATTTTACTTTTTGAAATGGGAATTGGCTACAAACCTTTTTACAAATACTTTTAAAGACTTTTAACGTTTTATAAGAAAATATCTATGTATATTTTCTAAGGAACATGCATTCCGAAATGGTTTTCAACTACTACATTCCCAATCGACATTTCTATTCATAGACTGTTCTCATATTTTTTTTTAATTTTTAGCAACCCTTTCATAGATCACATTCGATTTGTGACATTCCTTTGGAATACAACGATCTTTTATACCGTACTTTAATTTTTAATGTTTTATACTTTGTTGAACATTTTATATTGTTTAATTAATTTTATCGATTTTACACGAATCGCCATTAAGATTTTTATTTCGTAACGACTTATTGAATATTACGGAAATAATACCTATTTTACTCGTATACCCTAAATATAGCAAGCACATGCTAGCGATCAATAATGTTTAAAGTATTATGTAAGCATATGAATAAATAAATCGAAAATAAACATCTTCTTTCATTTCATTGCCGTCTCAAACACGCCATTTTGTTTTATTCGCACTGATCTTTTGCATATACTTGGTCATTGGTCTTGGGTGCTTGATAAATGTTTCTGTTTCTTGTGTCACGGTGTGTGTTTAATTCTATGTTGGAAATTCTGTCACTTTCTGGGGCCAATATAAGGTAACGCTTTCAATGTATTTTTATAAAATATTTAACCGTACTATTGAAGTGTTAACTTTTCTAATGAGAAGATTATTATTATAATAGAACTTATAAATTCAAATTGTAATTAACCTTTATTTATGATTTGGATGACAAAAATTTAATGATATAAAATAATTATAATTATATTAATAGAACATCTGTTTCTAACATACTGTTACACCAAAATGTATCTATTAAAGGTCTGAAGTGCAAGTCGTAGACAGCCCTGGATTCGAAGACCCAAATGTGATGGACACTGTGGACGGCTCCATACTGATAGTACATCAAGAAGAGATTTCAGACTTAACATTAAAACTACAGATTCACGAAAAACCAGCGTTACCACCGAAACCTGACAACTTGTCGCCGCTACCACGATCTATTTCAGTTTCCTCGACCAAAGAGGAATTGTAATTACGAAATACCTTTTTTTACAAATTGTTTATTTTTTTACGTTGTTTTACATTAAATGACATTCATTTTGTATTTTATTATTTTTTTATTCGTTTCTAACTTGTTCAAATAAAGGTTTGTGAAATATATTCGCAACTAAAAATTAATACTTTTTTCTGTAAAAATTTCTATATTACTAATATATTCACGATGTTTATGTATTTTAGTAATCTTATGAAGATTGCGGTTATTTTTTTATTATAGGGACAATCAGTCCAAGACCAAGACCATGATAGTCATATGCAATGGTTTACGTAAGTTTGTATATGTATATTTAATTTTATGGGTATTCAATAAAGAAATACTAAGTTTTATCTTTCTTACTTTCCACATATCACTACATTGTTTTATTAATTTTGCAAAAAAATATTTACATACCTAGTACCTATCTACTAAGATATCTAGAACATCGATTGAGTAATATATAACTTATGTATTCTTTCTAAGCTCCCGACTCATTCAAGGTTAGATACCCTGACATAGGAACGGAGATTTTTCAGATTAGATTTTCACATTCAAATGATAATAGATGGCGTTACCTGTACTATTTTTTATTGAAATGTGTGAAACATGCTAAGTTTTAAAAATAAAACATTGCGCTTCTATATGAAAATATGTTGGGTCAATAGGTAATTTTTAAAACTGACTATATTTTATTTTATTAAATTCAAGGTGAACTATGTGATAATAAATTTTAGTCTACTAAAACTTATGAAATGGTAGAACTTCGTGGGTTCTATTAACTAATAATTGAATATTTTATATTTCTGATGACTTAGTAATAATAATTTTTAAAAGGCAATTAAATAAAAAACAGAAATGAATAAAATTGTGATGATTTATTTCAATCCATAGCCGGCAACAAATAATGAAATTACATATTGTACAACTACACATCGACAGGAGAGCTTCCACTTATACAAGTGGCACAAATAAAATCTCTGTGCAAATTAACATACATTATTTATTGCTTATTTAAAGGACACTTCTTACACCAATAAGCACTTTATTTATAGTTTTTTATCTTGTTTTTAAAACAAATTGATATGATAAGATAGCACATTCATTCACAATTCGTTGGTCTCGTTTAAATGAATAAAATTCTTCACATTTCTATACTCGTAAACTTTACGCGTTAACTATAATTTCAATATAAACCATTATTTTTTAACTTTCGGTAGTTTTACTTTCGCGCGGATTAAACTAAATATGTAGATATGCGTTTATGAACAATTTATTCATTTATGCCAGACCGTAGACTATAACTGGTGTTTGTGTAGATAAAAAAACCCAGCACAGAGTAAAAAAAATATTTACACAATATACAAATTAACTTAATATCAGAGAGTTTATACATTATAACAATGTGGAGGGTAAAAACTGGGCGTAAAGTCTAGGTCTAGAATAATTTAGGATTTAACCGATTATACTATTCGATCAGTAAGAAATTTGGAATGTTTATAAATATCAATATTAAAAAAGATTCTTTTTAAGTCGTAATTTAGTGAACGTTGTGACTGAAGCAATCGTCTCATATGTATAGTAAATAATGATAAATACAATTCATAATACCGAGATATTTTCATACACAAAATGGCAATAACATTTATACTTATTCACTAAAAATATAAAGACGATTATTTCCAACACATTCACGCTCTCAACATCGTAACAACTATAATTTACCACCGACTCCTTTCGAACATCAATATAGCCAATTTAAATAACACAAATATATAGGAACCTACGACAAAAATGATTTTAATTTCCACTAACAAGAGCCCAATATTGTCTAATTTTCAACTCAATTAACTATAAATATCATCTTTATCAAATGCTCATCCTAAACCCTTATCACTCACTAAAGCCAAATCTCAGTATAAAAATAATATCGACGCAGTCGCTAACAAGCTACGCGTTGGAACGAATAGCTCTCGCAAAAATAATATATTTACAATAGATTCTGTCAAAACTTGCAAATTAGAGTTGATCCATCACTATGTCCATATCACTTGCCATTCGAGATTTCAAATTCTCAGCCTTATGACTGAGAAATACATTGATATTTAGGCTATACACACATTTACTGCAGTATAATAGGTATTTTTGAAATGTTTAAATGTACTTAGACCGTAAATGTAAAAGTAACCGATATTTCACTATAATTGTTATACAAACTGAGAATCCACATAGAAATAATCAATATTATTTATGGGACCCAGCCCGATTACGAACCATTCTATTTAGACCGTACATTTAATTCACTACATACAAGTAAATTGCTGTTAAACATCGCTACGGTTTCAATTTCTTAGTTATGAAAAAAAATCACTATTTAAATATATGCATTAGCGAACTTTTTGTATGAAAATCTTAAAGGCATTTAGCGTCGATATCTGCTTAACTGTAAGATAAATAAATATAATCTCCACATTTCAAAGTAAATAACATTATATTATCTCACTATACAATACAAACGGACGTAGTCAATTGAACGACTTTATACTTTACGCAATAATTAAAATAAAATCACAGACGTCAGTAGTCAGTACTTATTACTTTTTTGTTTTATTATAAATCTTTAACTAAAGAAACACATTACAATAAATTAAAAAATCGCTTCCATACCAACCAACCAATATACCTAATTATATATTATAAAAAACAAAATAAAATGAGTAAATTACACTTATTTATCTTACCGCCATCGCGATCGTCCACAAATATTTTATAATAAAAAAGTATATTCTCCGACTTAACAAATACAGTCGGGACAAAATTGCAATATCACCAAATCTCCGAAACGCCTGATATCAACCACACAAAGACTTGCATTCATACCTGAATTAAAAAAAAAGAAAATTAAGAAAAAAAGCCAATTGATATAAAATAAAAAAAAACAAACAAAGAACAAACAAAAAATAAAAACAAAAATAAATAAATAAATAATAAATTTTAATAATTTATTTAATAATAATATTTAACTTAGTCTATATTATTGCAATTACGTCCGTTCAACAGAAGAACATGTCTTCCCAGTGCATATATATTATATATATAATATACATAATATATATTTAATAATTTAATTACATAATAAATAATATATTTGCTATACATACTCCATTGATATGGTATCAGCTATAATACATAATGTACACTATATTGTACATAACAAAGCGTTATAAATACATCATTATTAATAATTTAAAAATAACATTTTACTATTTTGGATGGTACTCAAAGATCTAGGACTAATAGTGTGCTAATATTCATTGTAAAAAACAATACGCGGTATAAAATCTAAATTACAGTTTTATTTAGTTACAATTATAAAATTATAAAAACTATTATAAGTGGACTCGGTAGTACTAAAATATTAATATAAAACATTGTAAAGATTTTTCAATGAAATAATAATTTTAAATTCAATTTATTTTGTACGTGTTTACGATGTATAATAACTATGGTTGTAAATTCCTATAAATTATAATATATAATATGTTAACAAAACTCCTACCCATGATTTGTTTAAGTACAGGTTGAGACACCATACTTTGTTATTTTTTTTTTAGAAAGAAACTCCAATTGTTAGGGCTAGAAAGGAAATTATACCTATTATAACCAAAGTTTATTTTATAATAAAAGTTTACTAAAAACTGGACAGTTCTACTGTATAATGTATATGTATATCCAATGAACTTCTACAGACTTGTAAGTACACAAGTGAAAAAACCGTTTATTATTATAACTGAGTCCACTTACACTCTAATAAAGAAGAACTACGATAAAACATTTATAACAATCCAGTACAGTAAATTTTCAAAATCGAAAAATAAAAAAGAAATCTACAACTAGCTTTATATTATTTTAAATTTATTAATTATTTTGTATTGAATACCACCCAAGTGTTATTGCAATATTACATCATATTATTATAGTATTAAGGTACACATTTGTTTAATAAGAGTGAGTTAGGGAAAAACGGATTGTAATTTATTGTATAATAATTAATTCGTTAATTTTAATTTAATAAAAGTGAAGGCAATTATTTTTTAAAGACCAATTTTAAATGTTAATTTACAAAAATAAAAATAGAACTTTAAACTTCTTGAAACAAATGTGAAATGTTCATTTTTTATAATAAAAGGAATACAAGTGGCCGCCTGCAGCTGTTTTTGAATACAATCTTTCAGTATAAAATATAAACTAGGCTAATTAAAATACTTGATGAATAACAAAGAAAATCCGTTTCTCCCCATCTCACCATTACAAGCCTAATAACAAGCAATATCCCGCGGTTCATCATTAATCCATAACCTCCATATTACATAAAAGCGCATACATATCAAAGAGTTCGAATAAACTATTCACTTGAACCTGTCAAAATAACACAATTTTCACTATTATAGCAAATTTTAGTACAACAGATAAAAAATATTTCTAAATTTGGTCACAAATAAAATAATAACACAAAAGTCTTATTTCCTTAGGTTTACGCGAATATTTGACATTATAAATGACACTTCACGAATCTCACTGGAAAAAGTCTCTCCACTATGATTGCTGTAAACTTGACAGTGCAAAGCATTCAAAACGTCGGGAACCAAAAATCGAATTAAATCCGCGACAAAATCCGAAAACACAGTTTCATTTGTAACAAGTCTTAGAGAACTAAAGTAATTGCTGTCATACCACATAGATTAACCGACTTCAAAAAAGGAGGAGGTTATATGTTCCACTGTTTATATATATTTATACATATATAAATGGTTATTACCTGTCCTGATGTTTGTCGAGGAGGTACTCCTTGAGACGTCGCAGTAGGTGTTCGGAGAGTTGTGTCACTTCCGGCCATTGCTTGAGCACCATCACACCGATCATTACTACTAGACTCGTTGTTAGCACTCGCACTCTGGAATGTTCAGTAACTTGTGAGTAGTGATCCAACAGTTGTGCCAAGGTTTTTCGTGATATATTTACTGGGGTTATTTAAAAGGATTTTACAAGTCTACACAATTATCATGGTTTAAGTTTTAAATAATTATTAAAAAGAAAGGAAAATATTATTTAAATAAAAAGTAAGGACTAACTCTTATAATATATAGATAAAACATATATTCGAGTATTAACGATGAGAGGATGGAGATATTTATAGATTGATTAAAAACAGCAAGAATAAATTTAAACCCAACATAGTTTTATGAGATTTCACAGAGTATGAATTTTATATATACATGCATATTCACTAGTGAGGTAATATAAAAATTTGTGATTAGAAGAATTTAAAGTAAAATGTAAATGAATTAACATTTAAAATCAATAAATCATCCAGCGGTAACGCGGTCGCTTCGAAACCTGAGTGATGCGGGTTCAAATCCGGGTCTCGCACCTTTGATATTTTCATGTGCGAATCATTCTAACATGATTACCACTTGTCTTACGGTGAAGGAAAACATCGTGAGGAAACCTGCATGTCTGAGAAAACCTAGCAAGTTTTCGAAAGACGTGAAGTTCGCCAACTCGCACTAGGCCAGCGCGGTGGACTATGGCCTAATTCCTTCCTCGTACTGAGGGAGGCCTGTGCCCAGCAGTGGGACGTTAATAAGGGCTGATGATGATGATACTGAATACTCTTTACTAAACTGATCACACATACACGTATAAAAAGAAAGAGAGAGTATCGACAAACTCTTTACTAAACTGATCACAGTGACACGTATAAAACTAGAGTGAGTAGTGACCTGGTGCGGTGACACGTATAAAACAAGACTGAGTAGTTACCTGGGCCTCAAGTCTGCTATTTTACATGCAATTGTCATTGTGAAACAATGCAATTTTAATTCAATTACCATTGGTCCAAAACTTGGTAGTCTACTACATTTACAATGGTCGATCAATGGTCTTGTCATTTATTTATTATTTGCAAAGTGTCATTGAAGTGTCAGTGACACACCATCGGAAGACCATTGAATTAGTAGACTACCAAAATTGCAAAAAGTAGCAATTACGATGTCATTGATAGACAATTGTAACACCATTGCAATAGCAGAATTGAGGCCCTGGTGCGATGACACGTATAAAAAGAAAGAGATAGAGTATCAACCTGGTGCGCAGGAATGGCATGGCCACGCCAGCCACAGTGGCCACTAGCAGCAACGCGAGCTGCAGCAGCGTGATGGCCACGTTGAGCAGCTTGACCAGCAGCAGACGCGGCGGCAGCGCGGCGGCGCCCGCCTCCCCGCCCGCGCCCCCCGCGCCACCGCCGCCACCCCCGCCCGCCATCCACTGCTCCAGCTTGCTGATCTACGCGACATATAACCCATCAGTACTAATTATTTAATTCTGTTAGTAAATAAATAATTACGTTGGGACATTATTACAACAGCGCCATCTAGTTCCGTGGTAAGCTACGAGGCTTGTGTTACGGATACCAGATAGTTGATATAATACACATATACATTTTAAATACATACATAATATAAATATTAACATCCAAGACTAGAGTACAAACATTCGTGCTCAACAAATGAATGCCCCCAGCGGGACTCGAACCCTCAACAGCTGGCGCAACAAGTACAAACTGACTACAAACTGAGCCAAACGTGTCGTCGAAATTCTGATAGTTATGTCTTCAAAATGTGCCAATATAGTTCTGTCAATCTAATATCCCTCCATCTATTTATCTATCATCAACCTAGGTACTAGTTATGTAACATAGCGCAGAGACGTAATATTCGCTCTGTGCGAAGCCGGTGGTGGGGAGAAACTGATTTACCGTCAGCGCTACCCGTGGCTATATCCGATACTACGGGGGGCTGTTTTTATGTTTCGAGTTAGCTAAATATACAAGTGAATTGTTATTTAAAATTTATTTAAATAAAATAACATAAAATGAGTCACAAAAGTTGTTGTGTTGTAAGTTGTAAGAATACAGGTAGAAAAAGTGCTTGTCATTTTTATAAATTTCCAACAGCAAGTTGGAAAATAAATCAGAGGAAAAAATGGATAGCCGCTGTTAGGAGACAAAAGTAAGTAGAATCATAACCTTACTATCCGTAATAATAAAAATCTTGAAAGGAGTAAAACTTAAAAAAATAGTAAGTTTAGAAAATGCTAGGAAATATTATTATTAATTAAAAAAAAATTTTTTTTAAACATTTTTAAATTTAGCATAATTATATATTAAAAAATAAGATTGAATTTTTTTATTATAAACTTTTCATTAATTATTTAAGATTCATTTACTCTTTGCCACTTATTATATTAAACAAAAAGATTATCCATACCAATGATCATAAATTTTAAATATTAAATATTAAAATCTAAAAATAAAAATGATAAATTTAATCGATTAACAATTTTTCCCAGCTTTATTATTGAATTGTAATATGTTAATTTTAGTTAGCAAACATAATCTATTTTTTTTGTACTCAAAAACAATCAGCACTTTTAATTTGTAGAATTTTGAAACATCAAATATTTTGGTAATTTCGTTTAATCTAAATTTGCTATTAAAAAAAAATAATTGAATGTTTATTCAAGTTTTCTTATAATTTTAATTTTAAAAAAAACTTTTTCTATTTTCTTTTTATTTGATTTCAGTCTGATTTCAGTTAACCTACCTTTATGTGTGCTAACTTCTATGCTACTTTTTCGGTATTAACTATACTTACATTTTATTTTTTAATGCACAAGAACACTTTACATTAACAAATATTTATTATAAATATTCCCTTTAATTAAAAAAGCATTTTTTTATTTATCATTCGATATTATTATTACTGACAGCCATTCAATACTTAGTAAAATATATTACAATAGCCCCCTGTAGTTCAAACGTACCATGGCGCTGAAGTCGCGCACAGAGCGAATAGGCAGCATTTGGAAACATGGTAGATATTGAAAATTTAATGGTATAAAAAAGATATATTATTCACACTGAAGATCGAAATCTTTTATAATATAGGATTCATATTAATCATAGATTTCAATATAATACTATTTTTTCCTGATTTTGGATAAACTTATATTTTAATATCACTTTCATAAATTAATTAATATTTTTTTAACTATCCCTCAAATAAATATACCATCAAAATTCATCTTTCACTTCCTACAATACCCATCCGAAGTAAATAAAAAAGCATAATGTTATAAGTAAATGTGACACACAGACAAGCATTTATTATGAATGACATAAACAATTACACTACATACACAATAAAAATAAAAAATATATCTTACTTTAGTTTGACAAAGATCGAGAGCTTCGTGAATGTCTCGTATTCGTTCTTCACTTTGATATTGTACTTTTTCTTCTACATCCGTTAAGGCTTGTTTTAAATTTTCTACCTGAAACCAAAATATTAACTAATTAAGCTGCAATCAATGTCACAATCGACTTTAAAGAAATAAATAAAAAAATCTTATAACTACAGAAAGCTGACAAAAAATGATTTTTTGGTTGAACATCGTTTTTTAATATTGGGAAGTGCATTTAATCATACAGATGAGATACATACTGGTTATATCATAATATAGGATGTTTCAGCAAAGCCAGTTACACACTGAAAACTAACGGAACCACCCCTTTTAAATGCGCAGGTTCGCTCGCTTGAATGCGAGACCGAGACAACCTGACGACAAATTTGCTAAAGCGGACCATAACAACTATGGGGTTGCTGGCTCTATCAATTCTATCATACCTATACTAATATTATAAAGCTGAAGAGTTTGTTTGTTTGTTTGAACGCGCTATTCTCAGGAACGGCCAGTCCGAATTGAGAAATTATTTTTGTGTTGGATAGTCCGTTTACCGAGGAAGGCTATAGGCTAATACTATTATGTTAACTCGTACAATACACAATTATTCGGTACCTCGTTTTGATGCAACTCAGTGAGATCATTGATTTGTTCCTCCAAGCGTTCCGTCTTGAAGCGCTCCTCCTGCAGCGCCGCCGACAGGAAGGACACCTCTTGTGATAAATTCTGCAAATGCATTTTTTAATTATTATTTTTCATGTACATTATGCTAAACAATTTTTTTTTAGTTTAGTACTATTAAATGAACACACATTTTAAAGTATTTAATAGTCCATTTTAAAACATGTATGTTGTATAATATAAATTCAAGAAATACATTCAAGTAAAAAATATGCATTTCTAATAATTTAGGGTAATATAGATCTAATTGTATTCTTACTGTTAAAGTTTTTTTTTGTATACGACTGTTTTTACTTGAATAAATAAATAAAAATAAATTAATTCAAGTTTATATTATAGCAGTCGCGGGTTTTAGTAGCTTGTCATGACTTCTTTTGTAATTTTTAAATTATTCCGAAAATAAACAAGTAGCTCCTATAGAACTTTCTGTATATTGAGTATATTTGCTTTTCATACCTTAATAGAGTCCAATTTCTCCGCTAACCGCTCGTAGTCCTCCCGCCGCTCGCGCAACTCGTTGAGTATTGGCTTAATGCTGAAGTTCGCGTCCGACATGTTATTTGACCCACCTTGTGGTGGATACCTGTTCGAATAAAAACACATGCCCTATCAAAATGAATTATAATACTTTTTTGTAATAACTCTTAGTTTCACGATTATTTACATAGAATTTACTACATCACGCTCACATTCAGAACCGATATTAATAGGGTATTTAACTAAATATAGTTTGTTAGGGAAATTCAGTGAGGAGATTTCAAATTCCGAGTTTCTGACATAAACAATTGGGAAAGAAAACATCGTTAGGAAACCTGAATATCTTTAAAGGCAATATTGCAATTTTTTGACATGCCCGCACTCTTTTTTTTTGGGACATTTTTACAACAGCACCATCTAGTTCCGTGGTAAGCTACGATGCTTGTTTTACGGATACCAGATAGTTGATATACTACATATAACTTTTAAATACATACAATTATTATAAATATAAACACCCATGAGTGGAGTACAAACATTCGTGCTCAACAAAAGAATGCCTCCAGCGGGATACGCGCAGAAAATAGGGTCACTACCAACTGAGTCAAACGAGCGACCAACGTCTCTCTCTAACTCTAACATAACCACTTATATCACGGTGAAAGAAAACATCGCGAGGAAACCTGCATGTCTGAGAGAACGTAGCAAGTTTTCACAGCACATGTTCTGGTGGTGGATGGGTGGTGGTGGATGGGTGGTGGTGGATGGGTGTTGGTGGATGGGTGGTGGTGGATGGGTGGTGGTGGAAGGGTCGTGGTGGATGGGTGGTGGTGAATGGGTGTTGTTGGATGGGTGTTGGTAGATGGGTGGTGGATTATGGGTGGTGGTGGATGGGTGGTGGTGTATGTGTGGTGGTGGATGGGTGGTGTATTTTGGGTGATGATGGATGGGTGGTGGTGGTGTACTCACGGCGCGCCCTCGCTGGTGACGGAGGAGGAGGGCGAGGCGTCGGGCGAGTACTTGTGGTGGGGCGCGGGGGAGGGCGAGGCGGCGGTGGCGGCGCGCGGCAGCGTGGACCCGCGCCCGCCCTCGCCCGCCTCCGACGCGCGCGAGCCTTCCGACGACGCGTTCGCTGCGCGTTGTAGACAAACTCAATACACGCAATTTTATATTACACTTGGAGTTATGGTTAAACTCTATATGGGTTCTATTTTGTCAATTTTATCTTACATTAGGTAAAATAGATTTATACCTCTATATGACATTGGTAGCTTAAAAGTTGTTTTGACTTGAAAGATCTTTAAAAAATATTATATTTTTTTAATATTTAATTCCCCTACTATTTAAAACCTTTGAAATCTTACAAAATTTATATTGAAAAATCTCTTTTAGTGACTAAAAAACTTTAAACACAGCTACATCAGTTAAGCAGTTCTCAAGTAATATGCTTACTAGCAACAACTATTTTTTATTACGTGACAATAATGACTAGTTTTCCCGTTAAATATAAACAACTAACCTTACGACCTCTGCGTATATTTATTATTTACGTTATAACTACATACAAGTAATTAATGAGTCATTAAAAAGTCATCAAGTGCTAAGCCTTAAAACATAATTATAATATTATTCTTGTAGTAAACTCTAATCACATATGTATGACAATAATAACGCACGATTATTTAAATGTTTATAATTTACGTATTGTTTTGTATCTTAATTATATATCTACGTTTACTACTTGCCTTTGAACACAATAACTTGTACATGCAAAATTAAAATACCTACATAATTTAATATTCTATTGTCGAAAAATGCATGCAAGTGTTGCATATACGATACTTATGCTTTGGATAGAATTTCGCATATATTGGTTTTTTTTTTCATTATTATAAGAATAAAAAATAAATCTATGAAATTATTTAAAGTACTCACAATAAAATGTTAAGAACATATTTATTTAGAGTAAAGTATCTATCCCTAAAGCACATGACAATTTTATTTTATCAAGAAAAAATCTACTATCTGGCAACAATTGATAAGTTTATCATTCATTCAAATATCTGAAAACTATAAAACATCTAACTTCAAAAACAAACTTTACCCAGCTGCTAACAACTAATTATGGTTTTTTTTGCCATAAAAAAGATAAGTTACGTCCGTCTATTAAACTCTTAAGAATCATGAGAACGACCTTTATTACAATGAACATGAATGTCTAATGAAGACATGCTAAGGCTTGGTGCAATCCAAAATAAATGTTCAAATAATATTTTTATTTCACATAATGCATTAAATAAAATATTAAAAAAGAAAATAATAGAAAAATAATTCACTATAGATAAATATAGATATAGGTAAACTGTAATATACAAGAAATAAATAGTTGTAGAAAACCAATGAAAATGAAAGTTGTGACATAAAATACGACATTTCATAGTTAACCTTGTTGTTTTGTTACACCATATTTTTTCTTCCAAATGTGTATCATACACAAACAGAAAAAAATTATTGGAATTATTAATGAAATGCGAGGTAAGTAGCAATATTAATGACATATCTTAACTGAAAAATCACAACACATAACTAATAAATAATAAAATAAAAACTAAATAGTTTATACTTATGAAACCGTACCTTATAGAATGTAGAACCGTCAACTTACTTTATTTCCTATAATATAATATTTTAGGAGACGAATTTTCAAAAAAAACTTTATAATCTATTCTATAAATGTTGAACTAAGGCTTCTAATGCTAAACTGAAAGTAATTTGTCAGGCAGTATTACTATATCTATACAATCTAATTCACAGTTTGTCTACAAAAATGAACTTTTCAGCCAAATTTATTTTTGTAATAAATGTCCAAATAAATTTTATGTCACCACTATCAAAGAAAAAAAAAAGAAATATATCACCAAATCTATAAACATAATATAATATATAAAAGATACATATTTACCTCTCAGTTCCGCGTGTTGTGGGGCTGGCGTGCAAGAATGAGATGGGAAGCGAACATTAATTGCGATCAAGACGTATGACAGTGTGTGAGTTGTATGAATAAATAAAAATATTATCATAAAATATGCTTAAAGTGTAAAGTGAAGTGAAAAATCCTAAGTGAATTAAAATATATAATTTTTATATAGAAGTGATATAATCTAAAAATGTGATACAAAAAGGAATTCTTTATTTCACAAAAATATCGAAGTTAGAACCTTTTTGCATAACATCTGTGTTAAAGTTATTTTTTAATATAAAATATAAATATGTGAATTGCTAATATACGAGATATGTTTTTAATAAATGTAATTAAAAAAAATGTTAATGAAAATAATTTATTTCAATGATAAATATCGTATTTTATTATTTTTCAAATATAAATGTTCGTTAAAATTAATGATAAAAATGGGTAAAAAGTTAGTACAAATTTTGTATTCTGTATAACTAATTAAGAATCAAAATGAGTAACAATTATCTATTTTAAGCTAACCTAGTATCTATTTAACGTAAACATGCGAAGTACTTGTACAGATTCTAAGTCAAATGCCTTTAACGTATTAAGCTATCGCTATACGATATATAAAAATAAGTACGACAAAATTTTATAAAATCGAAATTTATATACAACAAGATGAACAACTCACAGACATACAAATAAATAAAATATATATTTACATTTCTTCCGACATTTTCTGCACTTTTTAAAAAACATTGCACTCTGTAACTTTGTACGGCGACATTTTACAATCTCCTTAGCTTTACGCAAAATCCGCATTTATCACAATATAAATAAGTTGTAGTATCGCATAAATAACATATTGATTTAATCGCGTATTAAGTAAGAAGGCTGGGAAACAACTGAAGTCACAAGTTAACATTACACTATAGTTACGTTATCTATTAGCTGTGACCTTGAGATAAGCAAACATGAATAATAATAAGCTGTACTGCTACTTGACGTTTAATACTATTTTAACTTTATTTACTGACAAATACAAAATATTTGTCGATAGTAAATATTTAGACATACATAATTTATCGAAATTTTTAGGTGCTGTAGTAAAAAAGTAATAAAAAATGTGTTTTTAATAACTACTAAGTTAGTCACATGTGATCTAAATGTGATAATATTAAGAATTTCGTATTAGGATATAATGAAAATCAATAGAATGAGTGCGATGGTTAAGACAAATGGTTCTACGCGACATACTTACAGGGACCCGTGTTTTCTGCGAGACAAAATGTACAATTAACACAATAATATTATGTAAAAGTATGAACGATAAATGAACACAACTAGCGATAGATGTTCATGAAAACATATTTACTCTTTATTGGTTTAAGATATTTTGCTAATATTTGTCATTAATAAATATTTTCAATAAAATTAAAGTTACTTTATAACACAATAATAATTGTAAATGTATAGTCTGCATTGAAACACATTCTTTTGAAAGAATCCAATATTTAATAGGCCCTAGTACCTAGTATTTAATAAGTAAAAGTATCTAAATAAAGTGTAAATAAATTGATAATATTAAATATAAATTATTTAAATGTTGTCATATTATAAAAGTGTATATTACGTGTTTCCACAAAAATAAGTTATTAAAAAAAACAAATAAAATGCTGAGGCTGGAGATTAGCTCGTAATAAAATACTTGTGTGTTATTTCGCTCACATAATAAGTACATATTTAGACCTTAAGCACTAAAGATGATGCAGTCATTTAAATTATCTAAACAGCAAATTAATATCAAAATCTGTCCAGTAGTTTTAATGTATTATGTAACGCACAATTGGACAGACAGACAAAATTTTCATAAACTATGCATTAACTGTTACAGCTCAAAGCTTTGACTATTTTTTGTAATATATTAACATAGCTTTAAAGTTCATACAGTAGGTATTCGCCTCTGAGCTTAATGATGTAACATCAAATGCAATGGCTGTTTAAAATGCTAATTTCCATAGACAAGTATTTCGAATTTATATCGCTATGGTGCCATTTCCATATAAAATTAATTATGCACGGGTAAACCAAATTTTTGGTCTACCGCTGCCATGTTTAAAGGACCTTAGTAGACAGCTGTATGTAACACATTAAACTGTGCCTGTATAGTCAATACAATAGATTTTAAATCGATCATAATATATTTATTAGAACTCTAGCGTAATATCGTTGTTGTGAAATAAACATTTAAGAAAAGTAGACAAAAAGAAAACATTGCAAGCCAAATAAAGCAATATAAAGCTGTTATATGTAAGGAGAGTGGTTAAGTAGAGTAGATAATAAATAACTAACATACGTTAGTCAGATTAAATACTATAGGCTATAGAAATATTATTGTATAATACTATAAAATAAGTTGTTAATGTACGAAAGCAAATAAATAAATCTGTCTATAAGACTAAGACATGGTCGCGCAACCAAGGAAAGACCAAATGTAATTAGACTGTTCGTCAAGCCACCAGTTGTCAAAACTAGTTTCATCGACAGTTAAACTTTGATAATAATATAAAACTGATCGCGTATCGCTAATATGACCGCCATCTTATTGCTTATTTGTATAATGACCATGACTGATGAAAAACTGTTGGCAAAATGGCCAACAGTTTTTGATATTCATCCAGATCCAAATCTCATCAATTCATAAAAAACTAAACTAAACGTTTAAGTAAAAAGTAAAAAGTTCAGATAAAACTTTATACTAAAATTTTTACGTAATATGGTAAAATATCAATTTTAAAGTACTATTTATGATATTATTTATATTAATGCGATTGTATTAAGCATTTTTGCTTTAGTTGTTTTCAATAAAATATTGTAAGCATTTTGCGTAAGCAATGATGCTTGTGGTCTTGGCTTTAGTCACATAGGGTTTATAATAATTGTTAACAGTGTTATAGTATAGTAATAGTATTTATAATAATTCATATAATATATATTTCTATACGAAATAATAATAAAGAAATATAATAGAATATTACGTGAATTTTAAAGTTAGAGGATAAATTTTTGTAAGTAACACTCACACACGCACGCAAGCTCGCACACATGCACGCACGCACACATGCACGCACGCACACACGTACATACACGTCATTATCAAACATCATAACTTCTGTTGTTAATTGATTTCTATTTAATTATTTATGATTAAAATTAATACATATACTATACTAGGGTGGCGCCAAAACCCGACTCCTTTTTTGAGTCTCGAGTGTAAAAATGTTAGTTCTTGATGTTTTAAGAGCACTTTCCAAAGTACAGCTTAAAAAAAATAAAAGTGCGTGTGTACAAAGTACACATGTCAGAAGTAAAACTTCTTTGGCAAACTAATTTTTAAATCTCGTTTATATTTATACTAAATAACCCCGTCTAAGCTCGTCAAGACAGAGAGATGGCGAAAAGGTCACACCCACGAGTTAGACAGAGTTAGAAATGTCACTGACTCGCGGTGGGCGAGATCTCACTAAGGCTAGCTCTTCCCCGTCTCTGAGCGCCTGGTATTATGGAGTTATTTTTTCGTTTCATCGAGTTTGAAATCACAACGATTCTAAAGAAGTTTCACTTCAAAAAAATTTTTTTTAATTTCAAAAATCATCAAAAATAATTAATTCCTTTTAATCATTACAAAAAAGCGTAGTCAGTATTTGCCTGGCCACCCTAATATAAACATAAATAAATAAATAAATCATCAGGCGTGTATACAGACCGGCGAGCTGCGCGATGTTGTCCGCCGAGCCGAAGCGGTTGGACCGCGAGAACAGGTGCGCGAACTCGCGCGGCGCAGACATCACGCTGCCGCCCAGACCCGTGATGCCATCACGAATGTTACCGCCCACGTTCCTACACAGACCAGTTATTTGTTTTAATTGTTCGAACTGAATTGGTTTGCTTATTTGGTCCTGGGTTTGAGACCCGGGTCGGGTGAAGTTTCACTACATAGTATAAAACAAAGTCGCTTTCTCTGTCCCTAATCATTAATCTTTAAAACTACGCAACGGATTTTGATGCGGTTTTTTTAATAGATAGAGTGATTCAAGAGGAAGGTTTATATGCATAACTAGCGGATCCCGCGGCTTTGCCTGTGCTAAATCTAGGGAAGAGCCCGAGCGAAGCGAGGGCGAGTCGCTAGTAGTTATTATAGGTAAGCCTCAGTAACAGCCTGGAGTTGAGAAGTTGGTGGTGTTTTACTTAGGTGTCTTGGAGAACGTGAAAAGTGGGCCACGTGCTTTAACTTTCACTGAGAGTGTAAATAAATAATCTTGGCATCTATAATGCAACTATCTAGCACAACATTTATCTTGAAATTATATGCAGGAACGAAAAAGTCAGTTCATTGGCAATTTCTCATTAAAATTAGTTATCATAAATGTATTTATGTATTCATTTAAACATAGTAAAAATAGGACACTAAAATATAATGTAAAGTTCGTACTTCAACCCTTGTCCCATGTCTCGCAGCACTTCTCGAGGCTGTCTGTGTGATTGTCCACTGGTTCCATGTTGCTGGAAACATTTAATAAACTAATGAAAATTATATAATATTCTAACATTGAAAAAACAGTCTATAACATATAAAAAGCTTCGATTATTCAATAATTTTTACTTTATATATAATACTATAATACTTTATATATATACTGAATAATCGAAAATCGATTTTAACTTACTCGTATTTCTAACTGTCGTTACATTTAAAAACTTATATGATCCAAATGATGATTATTATGATGATCATTATGACGTTAGTTTTGAATTTTTTAGAGATTTTGAGGAACCCTCGTGGTGGTTGACCTCAAAAATTCTTCGTGGCCCAAAAATTTCTCAAAAAGAACTACTACCTAATATTAATTATTCTGTATTTTTTAATTTCGTTTTAAACCCATATTCATTTTGATAATTACCTCCCAATTCTTAATTCTCTTATTGTAACCGTCCAGTTTCTTCTGTAGCTGTACGATACACAACGCACTCTTCTGGTTTTTCTTCTCGAACACAGCCTTTATGCGTTGTAACTGCTGTTTGTCCGCATTCGCTGCTAACTTCAGGTACTCGTTTACATTGTCTATTAAAAAATAATTATTTATATAGAAATAAGCAATTTATTAAATAAAAATATCATTATTAGAATAATAATTATGAATATGGAAATAAGAATAATTAATAGATATTATTATTATATATTATAATATATAATCTTTAAAAAAGATTAATTTGTTGTGAAGATAGCTTGTTTATCTGGGTCAACATATAGCTACTTACATACTTTTAACTGCGAGAATTGATATATTAAAAATAAGTATCTTGAAAATTTCGATTATACTAGTTAAAAATAACAATATCACAAGAAAAATGAGTTAAAATCTCTAAAACTTATAATGATGTAACATAATAATTCTAATAATTATATAATAAGTAAGTATTGGTTATGATATCGTAGTTTGCTATGATTAATACATTTTAGAGCATGCATTTGTGATAGCAACTAAAAGACACTTTTTTATTCAATTTTGTCAAAAAAAAAGATTATCATGTTATCTGTGGTAAACATCTAACCATCTCGTATAGTCTGTTCCAGTCGTATTAGGTCCTTGGTGCGTTCTATCTTGCTGTTGAGTTGCGCGATGGCGGCCTGCGCCTTCGCCGACGTCGTGTTCGAACCGCTATCTGACTCATCTGGAAATAATATCAATCAATTGAAATAAGTATGAATAATCTATACATATAAATAAAATTGGAGTGTCTGTTTTTAATTTCCAATTAACAGCTTTTTACTAAATGCATGTAAAAGTAAGTATATACGATACTAGCAACAAAAAAAAAACATTTTAAAAAATGTTGTCTGTCTGTTTGTTCCGGGTATTCTCTGGAACGGCTGGACCGATTTTGACGGAACTTTCACTCGCAGACAGCTAATGTTATAAGGCGTAACTTAGACTTACTTTTTAACTGACGTTAAAAAAGAAGGAGGTAGATATTTTATGAATTTTAACTAGCGGAATCCGTGGCTTCACTGACGCTTATTGTTAAGATTCTTTTTAGTTAATAATTTAAGAAAAAAAAATATAATCTTTTAAGTGAAGTTACTAATACCAATTAAAATTATTAAAAAAAAGTTTAACAATAACGCACCAAAACAGCAACAACAAGTTGATATAAGAAAAATAAAAGTGACTCATTCCTACGTTTTTTGCGCACTATACTATAGTACTTATGGATAAGACAATCATGTTATATCACATAAATGATAAATATTTAGGTTTTTACCAAGACTGAGCAAACAACTGTGCAATACGAATTTTATGCAGAACCGAACATTATGGATACCAGACAGTTGATACTTTACATATATTATGTACATATATATATTATTTTTTAAAATTATACACATAGTATTAAAAATATATACACTCATAACTGAAGTATAAACATCGTGCTCATCACACAGATGAATGCCCCCAACTGAAATCGAAATTACGGCCGTTGACACAACAAGTAGTCACTACCAACTAAACAAATCAAAATATTTTATTCAGCATAAAAATTGTTACAATTTCTTACTGAACGTCATGACTGGTGGTAGACCAGTTCGGAAAGAAGAAACCTCTGACCTGAGAAGAACTGGCGAAAGAAACTCAGCGGAACTATTTCTTTTTAAGTAAGTCAAACGGTACGTCAAAATAAGTATAGAAACTAAATGCATCCCTTATATTAATAATAATCTTGCAAGTAAATAGCTATATAAAGATTAAATATAATATCAATACCAATACTGAGTAATAAATTCGATAAAATAATGATTTCAATTAAAATGTTTAATGTACATAAGGAAAATTCACATTTTTAGCTTATCAATTGATACCATTAATAAGCTATATTAGTGTGTTAATACTTGTGATAAAAAAAATCTATGACTTTACCGGCTATAATTATTATGTATGCATATAAAATAATGGAAATGAACCAAATTATGTTATTAGAGCTGTAACGATTAAATTGTTCATAAAATAATATTGTCGCGGAATATAGTGCGAACTCGTCATAATAGCACGCTTGTACCATGCCTTACAACAGCGAATGTCAATTTCTAACTTTTGACAATTAGATAACAAGAACAGTTTATTACAAATTTTTATGTGACAGAAAGAGATAACGCATTTTCAGGAACAATTTGGAAGTTACTAGAAACATTTTGAATTTTCGATACTAGAATGTTCGAAATTTACGCATATAAAAAGGCCGGCAGTGTGTCGAAAGATCAGTTGACGTTCGGAGTTAAGTGAAGATTACGAAGAGATACGAAATAGTGGAAAAGTGAAGAAAAGTACAGTGAATTATTAAAAGTGGTGGATTATAGTGCTCAGAGACTAAATTAAACTAGTGCTGTGTACAGACTGCGCGTGTACGTAAAGTGTAAATAAAACATCTTAAGTGCGAGAACGCTTTTAATTTCCGATCCCGAACCCGTAGTACGTAACAACTGGTGTCAGAAGTGGGATCGGAAATGCCGTTAGTACCGAGGCACGAGAAGGAAGGAGTTACTACATGGCAGAACAGCAAAGGGAAGATTCTGGCCCTAGCACATCAAGGGATGAGTCCGCGGCTCCACAGAGCACCTGGCCAGACATGAACGCCTTTCTGCAACAAATGGCGTTCATGATGCAGGAGCAGGCTCGCCGCGAGGAAGAGCAGGCTCGCCGCGAGGAAGAACGTGCACGCCGCCAGGAGGAACAGCTGCGCGCACTCCAAGAGGAGCAGGCTCGCCGCCAGGAGGAACAGCTGCGCACACTCCAGGAAGAGCAGGCTCGCCGCGAGGAAGAGCAGGCTCGCCGCGAGGAAGAACGTGCACGCCGCCAGGAGGAACAGCTGCGCGCACTCCAAGAGGAGCAGGCTCGCCGCCAGGAGGAACAGCTGCGCACACTCCAGGAAGAGCAGGCTCGCCGCGAGGAAGAGCAGGCTCGCCGCGAGGAAGAACGTGCACGCCGCCAGGAGGAACAGCTGCGCGCACTCCAAGAGGGCATTCACAAGGATGTCATAGCCGCTCTTCAACAGAATACGGAAAGGGTGGAAGTCGTTGAAAGAGAAGTTGAGAAACTAAAGACGACACTCGTCACACACGGTGAAGCTTTAGACGAGCACGACTCTAAACTCTCTAAAATGGAGAAGAGGATGGATTACTTGGAAACTCAGAAATTACCGCGTGGTGCCGACATTAGCTCATCATCAGCAAAGATTTTCAAAGTCCCTCACTTCGACGGCAAATCTTCTTGGGCCGCATTCAAGATCCAGTTTGAAACGATCAAGGAGACAAGTGGATGGACAGATGATGAAGCCCGATCTGCCCTTACCGTCGCTCTTAGAGAGGAAGCTCTAAATGTATTGGAGGCGCTTTGTGCTAGCGATCCTGGCAGGAAGACCACATACAGTGAGCTACTTAACGCTTTAGAGTCGCGGTATGGTGATAGTCATCTAGAGCACGTGTACAGGGCTCAAATTAAAGACCGTACACAACGAGCCAATGAAACTCTGCAGCAGTGGTCCATAGAGATTGAGAGGCTCGTACGGAAGGCATATCAATCCTCGCCATCCACCATAGAAACTATTCTTCTTCAAGCTTTTGTAGACGGGATTCGCGACTCAGAGGTACGCGCTGTTGTACGCCTAAGACACCATACGAGTCTCAAGGAAGCTGTCGCTCACGCTTTGGAGGTTGAAGCTGTGCGCCATGACACAAGAGCTTGGAAGGTGAGGGAAGTAGTCACTGCGGAAGGATCATCCACCCGGAGACGTATTTTTAACCCAAGATGTTACGAGTGCGGTGAGCGGGGCCATCTCAGAAGTAGTTGCCCTAAAATATCAAACGTTCGGAGGCAGTCAGATGTGGCTGTGTCGACTTCTGACCAGCCACAGGAAAACTAATTCCAGCCAGGGCTGCGGGGTGGGCGCTGGCCGGGGGATCTTCTACCCCACAAATTGTAGTAAAGCAGACAGTGGATGGAAACACCTTAGTAATACATGGCGCAATTAATGGAGTAGCATGTAAACTGACGCTGGATACCGGAGCATCACGAACCATCATTAATAACCAAAAGCTAAAACACATTGCGGACAAGAAGTTGCAAGACATAAAGCATATCACTCTCATGACAGCCACCGGCCAGCGCGTACCTGTCTGGGGGGAAAGGAAAATTGCTAACAAAATTGGGGACAACATTTATTGGCATAAAGCAATAGTCGCAGATATCGTCGATGATTGCATCATTGGATTGGACTTTCTCCAAAATTACCAGTGTACGATTGACATGAAATATGGAGTTTTAAAGTGCAGAAATAGAGAAGTACCAATAAGTGGTGGAATTCACGGAAAAGTTAGTTGCTTGAAAGACACCGCCCTTCCACCAAGATCACAGACTCTAGTACCTGTCGCTTTACCTCAGAACAAGTCAGGTAGTCAATGGTGCTGCGCTATCATAGAGAAGTGTGAAGATGAGAGCTCGTGGATCCCGGCAAGAGTTATTGTAGGTAAAGCTTCCACATCCATGGTTCCAGTGCTAAACCCTAGTAACTTTACTCAAACCGTTCAGAGAGGCGAAGTTGTGGGAACTTGCGAAGAGATAGCCTGGTTAAACAGATGACAACCGAACGTGAAGGTACCGAACAAGGATAGAGAGCAAGTGATGAAACTTATCGAAGACTGTAAACAAAATCTCACAAGTTCACAGAAGACAGAAGCTGAAAATTTACTGTACCGATATTCAGATTTGTTTTGCAAACATGAGAACGATATAGGAAGAACCGGCTTAGTGAAGCACAAAATCAATACAGGTGATGTTGCGCC
Source organism: Boloria selene (assembly GCA_905231865.2). Taxonomy (NCBI): domain Eukaryota; kingdom Metazoa; phylum Arthropoda; class Insecta; order Lepidoptera; family Nymphalidae; genus Boloria; species Boloria selene. The sequence goes on from HG993156.1 coordinate 4,496,627, forward strand.
TATCCGACAGCGACCTAGACGAATTCCATGGGCCAGGGAAAAGGAAGTGGACGACATGATTCAAAACATGAGAGAGAACAACATCATCGAACACTCCACTAGCCCTTGGTGTTCTCCGGTAGTACTAGTAAGGAAGAAGGATGGTTCTACAAGGTTTTGCATCGATTACCGCAGACTCAATGATGTGACCAAAAAGGATAGTTATCCCCTGCCTCGAATTGACGACACCTTAGACACTCTAAGTGGTATGAAATGGTTTTCAACTCTCGATTTGAAGAGTGGCTATTGGCAAGTGGACATGGACCCCGCGGATAAGGAGAAAACTGCGTTTTCAACTGGAAAAGAGTTATGGCAGTTTAAGGTTATGCCGTTTGGGTTATGTAATGCACCAGCTACATTTGAGAGGTTGATGGAACGCATACTCGCCGGATTACTAGGAGAAGCCTGCCTTGTTTACCTAGATAACATAATTATTGTGGGGCGTGATTTCAATGACCATCTTAGGAAACTCGAAGCAGTATTCGATAAACTAAGGGAAGCTAATTTAAAGTTAAGTCCGAAGAAGTGCTTATTCTTCAGAAAACAAGTGAATTACCTTGGACACGTAGTTTCAGAAAACGGAGTAGAAACGGATCCTGAGAAAATCACCGCTGTGAAAGATTGGCCGACCCCTAAGGACAAGACGCAAGTGAGAGCATTTCTAGGATTGTGCTCTTACTATCGACGGTTTGTGAAAGGGTTTTCTGACATAGCCAAACCACTCCATAAGCTAACCGAGGAGAAGAGACCTTTCGTATGGGACCATAATTGCGAATTGGCCTTCCAAGAATTAAAGAAACATCTTTGCCAAACACCGATCCTCGGGTATCCAGACACAAAGGGAGAGTTTACTGTCGACACTGATGCCAGTAATATCGGTATTGGAGGTGTATTGTCCCAGCGGAAGGATGATCAGGAGGTGGTAATCGCATATTTCAGTAAGTCACTCTCTAAACCGGAAAAGAATTATTGCGTTACTCGAAGAGAGCTACTTGCTGTAGTAAAAACCTTACAACATTTTAAGAAATACTTGCTAGGACGCAAATTTTTGGTAAGAACCGATCACGCTGCCCTGAAATGGTTATTAGAATTCAAGGATCCCGAAGGGCAGGTAGCACGATGGATTGAACAACTTCAAGAATTCCAGTTTGATATAGAACATCGAGGGGGTAAAAATCACAGCAACGCCGATGCTCTATCTAGAAGACCCTGTGAAGACGCAAGCACTGTCAAAGACAAGAGGCAAAGGAATTGGAATCAATTAAAGTTATTAGAACAGACTCGTTAGATGAACGTTGGAGTGATGAAGCCATGAGGAGAGCTCAAGAAGAAGACCGAGATATACGACCTATCATGGAATGGCTAAGTAGTGGTAGGCCAAAACCTAAGTGGACTGACATAGCACAGTACAGTACCGCTACGAAAAGTTTGTGGGCACAATGGGACAGTTTGTTGTTACACAATGGAGTATTGTGCCGGAAATGGGAGAAGACACGTGGAAATGATAGCCATCTCCAAGTAGTGGTTCCTAAAATAAAAGTATCCGAGATACTTCGAGTCTACCATGATGGTTCTTCTGGTGGACACTTAGGGGTAAGAAGAACGTTAATCAAGATCAAGGAGCGATTTTACTGGCTTCATTGTCGAGATGATGTTGAGGACTGGTGTCGGAAATGCGTGCAATGTGCCTCTGTCAAAGGCCCGCAGACCAGAAGCCGAGGAGCAATGAAATTATACAACGTTGGGGCACCTTGGGAGAGAATCGCATTAGACGTAACAGGACCATTTCCGATTACTAATTCCGGGAACCGATATATTTTAGTTGTGATGGACTACTTTACAAAATGGCCTGAGGCATTCGCTATCCCAAATCAAGAAGCAGTAACTATCGCAAATACTTTGGTAAAAGATGTATTTTGCAGATTCGGCGTTCCGTTAGAAATGCACAGTGATCAAGGAAGAAACTTTGAATCGCATATATTTCAGGAAGTATGTAAAATCATGGGGGTGCACAAGACTCGAACCACACCACATCATCCACAGTCAGATGGAATGGTTGAAAGGTTTAACCAGACTTTGGAACGCCATCTAGCTAAGGTTGTGGATAAACATCAAAAGGATTGGGACGAGTATTTATCATTGTTCCTGCTATCTTACCGGACTGCTGTACACGAAAGCATTACCATAACACCTGCTTTTGCAAATTTCGGAAGAGAATTACGACTACCAGCGGATCTGTTAAGTGGTTGCCCGCCGGATACTCCCAGTTGCATAACAGAATATGCCACTGAACTACGAGCGAAGATGATTGGTGTTCATGAGCAGATACGAGATGCAGGACTACAAGCAAGTGAACGCATGAAAACTCGTTATGACCGAAAGGCGACAGGAACGAACTTCGAGGAAGGCTCATTGGTATGGCTGCATAACCCGGTGAGACGAAAGGGTAAATCGCCAAAGCTACAACCCAGTTGGGAGGGGCCTTACAAGGTTATAACGAAAATTAACGACGTCACTTTCCGAATTCGACGTACATCTAGAAGCCCGGCTAAAATCGTGCATGTGGACCGATTGGCCAAGTATCACGGCAACAACGATGCTCGAGACGAGCATGTCTTAGGAGGGGGTAATGTCGCGGAATATAGTGCGAACTCGTCATAATAGCACGCTTGTACCATGCCTTACAACAGCGAATGTCAATTTCTAACTTTTGACAATTAGATAACAAGAACAGTTTATTACAAATTTTTATGTGACAGAAAGAGATAACGCATTTTCAGGAACAATTTGGAAGTTACTAGAAACATTTTGAATTTTCGATACTAGAATGATCTAAATTTACGCATGAAACTTTAAAAAGTAAGTATAAGGATTTTATTTTCATAAAAAATATAATAAACAATAAATCTTCTATATTGCTTTAATATCATAATACAACGCGATTTGTTAAACATATAGTATATAATATATAAATCACTTTCACTATGAATAACTAGTACGATATATAATTTATATAATCTAGTAGCTAATCTAGGCAGATAAATTAAACGATTTGCGTAATAATATTTTATTATCAATATTGTATTAATTTTACATACCTTGGTTTAAATAATCTCCATCTTGACCTGGAAGTAGTGAAATGAATTTATAAATACCATTCATTATAGATATAAGATATAGTAGAAAGAAATATTTATTGTTGCTTAATATTTAGCGTAGAAATCCTTTAAAAACTAAACTAGCTGTGAAGACGTGTTAACGGCGTTATAGCATAGTAAAAAGAATGACAAAGTAAGGCAACTTCGGCCCAATCCGCGATATAATTACCTGTCATAGTTACCATAGTTGCCTGTCACAGGGTTGTCACTGTAGCTAAATTTTAATTCAGTGCAGTGCTCAGAAATTGGCATTGGGCCGGGAAGTGCGTTATTAAAAAATATTTATTATTTATATATATTTAAGAATGTAAAACATTTTGTTTCTACATGTTTATGATTATTTTTATTAGGCCTGTAGTTACTTGCTTAACTGATATAAAATAGTATTAAAAATGTTTGGTTGTTAGAAAATAAATCCTTTAATTTCTTGCGTTTACTAAAACATAAATATGCTATTAATAACAATTAAAAAAAATGAAAAGTATAATATGTATATTAATAAAATCATATCACATCCTATTAAAATAATAAACTAATACAACAAAAATAAAAGTACCTACATAAGTATTTCATCATCAAGTATATTTTATTTTATTTATTTATTTATTTTTCATATAGTGAAAAGCCGTGACGCGCGAAACTTGTGCGGCGTTAGCCTTGACTGGCGCACTGATAAACGGTTCGAGATATTGTTTGAGTGTGCGTGCGGCAACGTAAAGATACTATGACGCACACATAAAGCCGCGCGCGGTGCGTTTGTATGAAGTTGCCCTACTTTGTCATTCTTTTTACTATGGTTATAGTGAGGATTAATAGCCTAAGGATTACAGTAGCAATTCATACATTATAAGACATTTAATATTAATCTTAATCTTAATACTTTTATGCGAACGCTAAAGTGCATTCAACTGATATACTTTTTCCTATGGATCCACTTTCATTATGAATATTTATTTGTTTCATAACTTTTTTATATAAATTTTTTGATATATTTAAAAACATTGTCACAGTCTATGAAATGGACCCCTTATAACTAATTCGTTAATTTCCCGTTTTTAAATTGTACTTGTTCAAGCAAACAAAAGGAATCATTAAAAATTACTGATTTATGATTCATCTGTTCCTTGAAAAATTCATATGGAACTTATTATTGCACATTCCACATTTTATCTCAAGCATTTTTTTGAAAAATAATACAAACACAACTACTAATGTTCTTTACTTCTCTACTAAGAGTAGTCAAGAGCATAGTTCAAGTTTTCTGTTGGTGAGGTTAAAAGTAAAAGAATTTAAGATATTTATTATTATTTTATATTATTATTAACTTAAGATACTAGCACCTTAGCATTGCTTTTCTTGGTTCATCCCTATTTGCCTAAAATAAGGCTTTTTTTATTCTAGCTCATAGTCTTTTTGTGTACTAAATTTGCTCCAAATCTGTCCATCCGTTTCAACGTAAAGGAAGAATACACACAAACAAACATATACACTTACTAATATTTTAATGAAACGCTAATTCCATAAAAATAAATGCAAATACTATATTATAATTTGTACTGTTGTTTATACCTCTATAAGCCGGAGAGCCATACTCATCGGCCGAAGAGAGCGCGTAAGAGACGTTCGGACTGCACACCGCGTACGCATAGTCGCCTGGTGCTAACATGTTAGACATGTTTTTCTTTTGGGGCGAATCTTCCAAGCTAAAATTAAATAATAATATAAAAAAAATTTAAACATCCTCTATATACGTATACCTACGTTTATATTTATATACAACGTTAAAAGTTACAGCAGTGCGACCGCGACAATTGCCTGTTCGTTAATTTTCCGATTTCTTTTTAAACATCCAATAGTTTTTAAGCTCTCACTGGAACTCGAATCCAGTACCTCATAATCAGTACAAGCAAGCCAAATAACGTTAATAAATATATACAAAATGAGATAGAAGACTTATAAGTTTTATTATATTAGAATCAAATCTCATTACCAATTCGCAAAGTAATTCGTGAATAACATGAAAATTTTTAATGCTTCTCTCAACTTTGTAATAGATTTTTAATTACCAGTAGCGTATGATGGAATGATTCTATTTGGGGACCGCACTAAAAGTCGAGGAATTTTTTAACAAACATTATCGATTAACGAACGTTTGATTTATAAAGCTTTAGTCGACCCTTAGTTTACATATACTTGGGAAGCTGTTAGTGTTTAAATACCAACATTTACATTGTACAACAATAAAAGGTCATACGTAAGACTCACGGCTATTCTCAGTTCATCGTTTTATTAACAAAAATATAAACTAGCTATTGCTGGCGATTTCAACCACTATAATTGCTCTTTTATTTCTTTCACAAACTATGAGGGTGCCACCCTCCTTATGTGCCCAGACAGACAGATGATAATACAGAAACTTTTATATTTATTTGTCAAAAAATCCCACGACCACATTTCTTCTAACAAAAATAATTCACGTTTACATATTATCTATACTTATGACCAGGCGCGGTCCGAAGGGGGGGGTCACAGGGGACATGACCCCCCCCAAAATCTAAGGTCAAATTGAAAAATCTCAAAAATTTGCCAAATACTAATAAAAGGAAATTTCTAGGTATCGCCTAACAGCGATAAATTTATAGTTTGCTGACATCTAGTGGTGTTTTTATGAACACGATGAAACATGTTAGAAGAGCGATTAACAGGTTTAGTTCTTTTAAACATTCACCCGGAAATAGTACTAGAATAGACATTATCATCCGATTCGCAAATACAAAAAGACGACTTCCATTTGTTTTATAAGTAATGTATAAAACCGACTTCAAAACGTTACAAATCGAAACTAAAAACAGAAAAAATAATTTTAATTACTTAGTTATTGTTGGAGTCGGTGCCAGCCAAGAAGGCAGTTTTATCCTGCCTTTGCAATGAACTTTTTAAACAAATTGATACATTCATTATGATTTGGCTGGGACCGACTCCAACAATAACTAAGTAATTAAAATTATTTTTCTGTTTTTAGTTTCGATTTGTAACGTTTTGTTAAAAAATAATTTATTTTTAATTTTTTTGTGGAAATTAGATATTTTGTTTAAATATAATATAAATCGGTAGGCTAACTAAACTACTGCTCCAATAAGTCACCAAAGTTTTGGAGTGTACGACAATAGTCAATCGAGATTTGTCGTCTATTTTTCCACGTAACTCCTAGACGTTAATAAGATGTATCTTCTATTATCAGATCAACCTAATATCTTGAAGGAATGCGACTATTGGTTCATAAGTACGTACTATAATATTAAAAGAATTTTCTTTCAACTCCTAACCGTTGAGGAGATATACTAATGATGTAAGCATCATCACAAATTCTTGAACAGCTTTAGAAAATATTTAAAAAACGTAATAAATGCCTATAAAATTTGAGAGTTGCCCTGGATTTCCTTAGGATCCCATCATCAGGTCCTGACTTGGTGATAATGCGAATATCTTGGAAGTATACCCTACCTAACAAAAAAAATTGTAATCGGCCAACATTTGACGCAGAAATTAATGAACAAACATAAAAAGAACCGTCGAAGAATTGTACCTTCCATCATCAGCTCATCCACATGAAATAATGATTTTCAGACACAAATGCTTGAACATCTTTAGAAAATATATCAAAAACTTAATAGGTGCCTATAAAATTTGAGAGTTGCCCTCGATTTCCCTGGGATCCCAGATTGGTGACAATGGGACCCCCTTGGAGCTATAATCTACCGAACAAAAGAAAAATTTTTGAAATCGGCCCACAGACGGCGGAGAAATCGGTGAACAAACATAAAAAAATATATACCTATAATGGAACATATAACCTCCTCCTTTTTTGAAGTCGGTTAAAAAAATTGTGTCTTGTGCAATAATGAATATTGAGTGACCCCCTCCAAAATTTCAGGCTGCGACCGCGCCTGCTTATGACGTTGTATTTATAAAGAATCTTCAAAGACAAGGTATAAAAAAATAATAAAATAAAAAAAATCTTTTATACTCACTCTCTAGAACTATTAGCCGTGGTGTTGCCAGATAGCGGACTGTTGCCAAGATCTCTCGAGTGGGACTTAACATGATGGACTCTAGACTCTCCGTGGCGAGATGACTCCTATAACAATTATAACAATTGACATGCAATATTTCCTTTAAATTGTTTCCTTATTTTTATAGGAAGGACAAAACGGGGAAAAAATACAGTATAAATTATAATAAATCTGTGAATCATAAATATTTGCAAGTTGAGTCAATAAGTTGGTATCATGATCATCTCGCGTCCCACGAAGGCTTTATATAAAAGAAAGAAACATCTCTGAGTTATATCAAAGGTGTGAAGTCCGAAAATTACAGTTTAAATGTTGATTTCAAAGGTTACGTTTAAATAAATTTCGTAATAAATATTCATTTAAAAGCGTAATTATCTAAGATTAAAAATTATGGCAGATTGATTACCCAAATCACTCAGCCAAAATAAAGCTCTCAGATACGTATTATAATGAGCCCTCTGAAAAAACTTAGTGATATATCACTCAGTCTAAAGTTTTAGAGCGATATCATGACAACTCACAACGGATGCTGTAATGTTTATGTACTAAACATAACTATAATAACATAAAAATATTCATTTGATCAATCGTTTACGGAAAACAATAAAGTAAGCACGTTTCATGCTCTTCTTGGCCGATATCATTATCACCGAGTGAATGACGGCACTTACAAAGATGCGTGTCAAATGTGAAAGACCTGACCTCACTCTGTTTCAGGGCTTTTGTTATACAAAAAAAATACAATACATTTCTAAATATTTCAATTTGCATATAAAGTAGTTTAAATATATTTTTTGTAAACCAAAAACAGATAGATTTAATTTTTTTTAAGTAAATGCAACATAGAGTTTTGATATTAATTTCTAATTTTATGACAATCTTTACGTATTATTTGGTATTTATATGACAAATCACATAAACACCGGATAATACAATAAGTTTCCGGTACAAAGGTCAACAGATAAATTATTCAATGCGTAACGATGTGTTATTTACTACAAGTTCACATTACTTTTACTATTGTATGTATATCATCAATACTTGTTAAACTTAAAGAAAGGGATATCATAATAAAATCGTTGTTAAAATAAATCGTTTTTAGAAACTCCTTTTTACAACTAAAATATTCCCAAAAATAAAAAATGTTAACCAAAAACAAGTTTACATGGGAACATGGTACAAAAAAAAACATATAAAAAAATAAAGAAGCTTACATGGTGTGCCGTAGACGGTGACTGTACCCTCGAGCGGATGACGTCATCGGTCACGACCGCCGGATCTCTCAAATCCACTGCAGACGGCGACTGGCTCCTACTCGAGCCCTTACTGTGACCGTGCCCCACTTGAAGAGTGTCCATCCTAACCAAACCTCATGGACTTATCACAAAATGATCACAGACATAAGGGACTACGGGTCTACTCCATTATTATATACTTGGTTGCTCCATTCCGAGATATATCTGAAAAATATATATATTATGATAAACTATAACACTTAATTAGAAACATTAATTGTTCAATTTGTAATCAAAGGTCGCGATAACAATGTTTTTTATCTGAATAATAATTGTGTAATGCTGCTAATGATTAATTTATACATTTTATACGCTTTACGTATATAGTCGATATAGTAGATATTATTTACAAAATATTACTAATTTGTTACAGATAACATTTAACACTGAATATTTCAACAATTTGTTGTTATACTAGTGTCAGTCTAGTTTCTTTGGCGTTTGTAACAAACAAATAAACAAATAAAAAGAAATCTATCGTTATATTTAACTGGGATAAAAAGTTGCTTCTGATTCCAGACTATAATTGTATCAAATTTCATACTGATCCGCAAAGCCGTTCTTGCGTGATGTGAAAAACATTCAACGAAATTTTCGCTTTCTATAGCAGAAAGGTTTACGTTACTAACTTATGAATTAAATAAACTGTTCGCATGATTTATCCTAAAAAATAAAAAAAAAATACATCCTCTATAATTAATGTAAAAGTTTTTTATTGTATGTATAAAAACTTTCAATAAAATAACTAGAACCAAATGTTGGTGCACATTTAAAACTTAATGGATGGACTAGCACAGAGAACTTCCAAAGAGAATTGTGCGAGAAAACCAGGAACGCTGCCAGTATCTTCGGCCTTGGCCTAAAGGGACTGCTTTTAATAATATATTTTAATTATTATATTATATTTTTTATAATTTGTTTTAAATATACTTTTAAATTAAAAAATATATATATAATATAGTATTCCTATTTAAAACCAACTTTCTCTATAAAATGTCTGTCTGAAATCTTAGGCACAACTATAAAAGTTTTGTAGGAACAAAGTACAGTTGATAAAAGTATTCTTCTTTGTAACGTACGTATGGACATTGTATAGTTGCCAATACAATGTCATAATTAATAGGATTTGGCGAACATTGCACTCGTGAATTCTTATATAAATATATAATTGGCTTATATACGTAGGATATTTTAAATACTATCAACTGACTGAAAGTAAATAGCTATTTTTATATTCAGGTTTTTTAGCAGCAGTAAGGATAGTAACTACAGTTATATTTCATACCAGCGATTTAGCTTAAAACGCTTGCTAAATTTGCTACGCTTGGGTTTCCCCCTAGATACGTTTAACGGTTAGTATAAATTTCTCTCAGAGATGAAATATTTGTCACAGTAAAAAGTACCCTATAAGTGATCTGTGATAATAATCAGTTATCATTAGGTATACCAATTTCAATCAAAAAGTAGCCAGTGGTTAACTTGTGATTCGCGTTCCCATGTTTCATGACGGACAAAAATTCTAAAAACTAAAGATTCCTCTTCGCCTATGCATTGATAGTTAATAATATAATGATTATTGATTATTTACAACATTTTCCAAACAATATTTAAATTACAGATTCAGCACTGAAATGAATTACATTAGACAGAAGATGAATATTGAGTATGATATAAAAAACTGAACCAAATGCCGAAATAAGGAACGTCATTAACGGTGTAAGAATATACTTTTGGAAAACGAATTCCCCTGTACTCTAGAAAGCGTCGGTCCCATGTTTTATTGATTGATATAAGATACTAAACAATGTAGTCCTTCGGTTAGCAAAAAGTTAGCCAGCTATAGCATATTGTAAAGTTATAAAAAAAACGTGTAGGTATATTGTAAACTTAATAAGGAATACCTAATGATAATAATCGACACGATTGGTCCATAATCAGCGATTAAAATTACATACGAGTACAGAAAAAAGATAGCCGAATTCAGATTCTCCTTTGGTGAAATCATTTAGAGTTAAATTGTAAAATGTTAGGCAAACCTATGAGATTGTTAAAATTTAACAATAGAAAATAGAAGGTCAGATAAAATGCTGCAAATATCAGCTCAAATATTCGCTAGCGGAAACTCATTTCATTCCGTTCAAACATTGTTTTGGATGCAAAAAACAAATGAGTGGAAATATTGTAAGATTTACAAAACATTTTCTTAATCATAGACATCAGCAGCATTCGCTTTTTGTAATTAAAGCCTAGATATTTGTAGTTTTTATGCTCTATATTTCTTATTCGATCTAACTGCTACTTACATATAAGGCGTATATGATGTATAATGTATATTATGTAGGGGAGACCGAGGGTATTTGAAACAAAGGTGAATTGAAACAGTACAGATTTCTTGTAACTTAAAACCGTTAGTGAGTGAGGGAAACGTCTTTTTTCAACCGCTTTCCTCCCCGCTGATGTGTAAGATCTCGTCGGTGGCGTAAGTCGCGCGGTTATGGAGTTCTGAGTGACATGTGTCAAAAATCGAGAAAAGTAAGTTTTTAACGTTTTTTTACGATTTTTATATTTTTATAATGCTTTTGTATTTTGGTATAAGTTATATTTGTTTTGAAAGCTCATTTACTAGAGATTTATTAAATATATTTATTACAATTGGTTTCTGTGTATTTGCTTCTTGATTGTCGATTTAATAAGAATGGGGAGGTTTTTTCTTACTGAGGAGATTTGAAACAGGCTGTTTCAACTCTCCTCATTTTATGTTTTATATCAGACATCAGTCAATACATAAGGGGCACAAACAATTAGTGTTCTATTTTTGTTAATTTAATTTGTTTATTTTGTTTCAGCATGCTTACTGATTATAAAAGAGAGACTGACAGGGGTATAGGGTAGTGCGAGTCGCGAAATATATGACCTCGCAGCAGAAGAAGAAACTTTGCGACAGAAAAGTCTCCGAGACGCGGCTTCGAGTTACAACCTGAGCCACACTTACATAATATATTAAAAATAAAAACTGCTTATGAAGCGAACGAAACGGCGACTGCTCCAACAGTTGGATATCCCGAAAAGACTGTTTTTACTGCTTCAGAGGAGAAGGTACTCTATGACTATCCTTTAAACTGTGCTGTTGCTAACTTTGGACTGAGAACTCAGGAAACCAGAACTTTTGCCTATAGGTTGGCTGTAGAATATTTTAAAATAAATCCTTCTTCTTGGACTGAGCATGAAATAACTGGAGAGGTTTGGCTTTGATCTTTCGTGAATGCTATGAAACGTCACCCTATTCTTTGTCTGAGATTACCTCAACCTACAAGTATCGCTTGAGCTACAAGTTTAATACAACAAACGTACTTTTTTTTTCAAAATTATACCACAGTAGTTGACAAACACAAGTTACAGGGGAAGGATATATGGGACGTTGACGAATCTGGCATCGCAATTATACAGAAACCAGACCACATCATTGCACGACGAGGACAGAAGACAGTTTGTTAAGAAACAAAGAGGAAAACAGCAAGACACTGAAGAAGAAAGAGAACAGAAATTTTGTTTAAGTGATAGTTATTTAAATTAATGCCACGAATAGAATGTTATGGTACTTTTAACTAATTTTAGAGTTGATTATTTGTATTAGGCCTGTAGTTACCTACTTATCTGATATATCAGTACAAAATAGTATTGAAAATGTTTGTTTCATACTTGAAAAATTGTATTTTAATAAATACCTTTAAATAATATCATCTTTTTTATTTTATGTCCCTTAATACTTAAAAAAATCAAATGTTTCAACTCTCCTCGACCCCTGTTTCAACTTACCTCGGTATGAGGGGAGTTGAAACAAGTTGACTTGTTACAGTTACATCGATTTTTCACACCAATATTTAATGATTACAATTTCTTTATGTTAGTCATTTGCAAACGGAAAGAATTACCTATCGATTGGTACTAATATCATACGATTTCTGTTTATAGTTTTTGGTGTATTAAACAAAATGTCAAAATTGTTTCAACACCCCTCGGTCTCCCCTACCTACTTAATAAAATTATTATATTTTATATACTGTAATAATAATCACCTAATATTTTTTATGATAATTCATATGCACATGTTTATTATTGTTTCATATTCTATATCACGAATATTGTTGTTTCTCGCACATTAAATATGAATAGGTATAATTAGGATCTCTTGATATAAAATCAGTGTGATTTTCCTTTTTTTGGTTTCGCTTTAATTTTGAACTGAAACAGAAATGAAATCATGATTTATTTTTACTTCGAATCTTTCAAGTACCTACATAATGTTACTGATAACAGGCTACCTACACTTAATAAATACGATATAGTAATCGAATATTACCAGCTAACATTGTGTTAGCGTTAGTATCTATTACATACAAAACTCATCCACCCTATTACAAAGTATGGGTTCATAGTTGTATACATCTTGACAGCTTTCAGTACGGGGTTGTACTTTACTCTGTTTAAGGAAAAATGACACATTTCTGACTACAACTCCATTTACTACAGACAGTACGCAAACACACCATGTTTAAAACCAGTTATCATCATATGGTTTTGTTGCATAAATCACTGTCTGTCAATAATGGATGCCGTGTAGTGAATACTAAATTGTACTAACTATATTTAGTTATGGTAAGGCTCTTATCATACTGGCAGCTGGCAATGTTTTTAGGCGCGGATAAGTGCTTTACAGTTTACGCAATACATTGATGAAAATTTATTGCAAAATTAGCATATTTAATTTTTCAAATAAGTTTTTTTTAATTTTTGATAAATCTTTATATAGTATAAAACAAAGTCGCTTCCCGCATTTGTACGCTTAGATCTTTTAAACTACGCAATGGATATTAATGCGGTTTTCATCAATAGATAGTGTTTCAAGAAGATCGTTTATTTTTATTATACATGCTTATTATAGTAGAAAAAGCCCATAAAATATCTCGTTTTAGTAAAATCTATAGTACTAATCATTAAAACGTATCCAAGGACGAACCAGAGCAAAGCGAGGTTGAGACGCTAATATTAAATAATCTATACAATTTAATAAAGTTAATGTTTTATTGTACGTTAAAATCGATACATCTATTAATCAGTAACCGTAGATTATGTATAAATTGTCAGATTTGTAAAGTCAGTATGTGTGAAGCCTTAGAGTAAGGCCAACTTTCCAATGTAACGCCTTAATAGGAATGTGACCACGAAGTTTCGGAAACATCTTAATATGCTATAATACAAATTGATATAGGGTGGAAAACTTGAAATATCCTGATTCAATATGTAAGTATCATTGATTACTTACTGGGAAGTCTCAGCTCAAGACATTATAAAAACCATTTTATGAATAAAGATTTATTTATTTATTATTTATAAGTAAATAACGATAGGAATAACTCCTGGAGCTCACATGAAGGCTTTATAGTATGTAACTGGTACATGTAACTTTACCAGTCTTTTACAAATATTAGTGCGAAAATTTTAAAATGAAGTATAATTTTATTCAAGTTGCAGTCAAATTGCAACAATAAAAGCTTCTTATTTAATTATGAAAATGTTATTACTGTTTTATTAAAAATATATTAAAACAATTTTTCCTTACTTTTAATTTAACTGTTACGATTATATGGAAAAGAATATCGTTTCAATCTATTGTCATAAAACCGTTGTTGCAATTGAACTATTTGTTTTCTCAAACTATAGAATATTTTATTACTATATAATACTAGCTACTCATCCTCTGCTCAAGGTAGGTGTCTACTTTTAACGGTTACTATGGAATAGTATTATAAGTTTTATATCCTTCACTTCAGAAATGTTTCCCCATATAAACCTTAATCCCATATACGAGTAAGTGTGCCTCTTCGCAGTGTCTCTAGTCGTTTTAATACCTTTGATCTAAATCGATACGATAGATTTTTAGATAATTTTATATCCATAGATAGATTTTTAACTATAGATAGATTTTTTTATCCATTAAAAACAAACATACAAAAGTTAATTTTTTCTTCTATAATATATACATTATCACAGTATATCTGTAACACGTTTCACACTGCATTCACAAAAAGGTACCTTGGACGTACAATAATTATCTCTAGGAAAATATCTTACTTTTTGTAGAGCCGTGCAGAGGCTAGAGTTACTTGAGAGCTCGCTAGAAAAACTGAATGTTAAATAATCTTTTTAAAATAATATGTAAAATTGTATATATAATTTAAATGTACGTTTAATTTTCGTATCAGGGAAAATTTATCTTCCATTTCAATTATACCCTTGTCTCTACCTATATTTTCTAAAATTTTGTCTAGAAGCAATAAAATAATAGCTTATTCACTTAAAAAGATACTCAAGCAGCAAATTTGAAATCACTTAAATGTATAATATAGTAATATAGTAATATAGTAATATAGTATGCTAAAAAGATCAAAGCTATCTACAAATTCTATAACATTATAAAGGTATTTTTGGAAAGACGTTTATACAAACTTTGTATACAGTTTTTATGAAAATCGATCATATCAGATCATAGAATGACTATTTCATTCTGTGGGTTGGTTCTGGTTTGCATAACTATGTCCAATTAAACTTTATCTAATCACACTTAGTAATATACTTTCCTCGTTTTTGTGCGTGCAATGTACAGAAGGGTACGGTTGATGGCGTAGCGCGTTGCGAGTGGTTTAAACCCGTTTTAACTGGTTTTTGATGCGCGGCTATTGGCTTCTAGCTATCACTCACACAAACAGCTGAGCTTACGCCTCGAGAACTTTACGCATTTGAATCATTATTTTATTTAAAAAGCGATTGAAGTTAGTCCGTGAAGAAGATAGCGGTTCGAAAAGCAATTCTGCTGAGAAGAACCAGCGAGGGACTCAACAGTTGTTCTTTTAAATATCGAAATTCGATTAACGGTACGTTATAACTTATAAGTAGGTACTTTTAAGTCCCGTATTGTATATAAATGTTAGGTCGATCGTTTGAGATAAACATATCATTTTCAAAGAAATAGTTATTATCAAACATTTGTATGTACAAATATTCAGAATTATTTGGCATAGAGTTTGTACAATTTGCTTAATTCAGTTAAAAATATTCCAATTGCAATAATAAGAGGTCCTTCCCCCCAGGCGCTGCTTCCGGCGGCGTGCCTGCTGCAGCTGCAGGAGATCCAGGACGTGTGCTGCGAGTTCCTCAAGCGGCAGCTGGACTGCTCCAACTGCCTCGGCATCCGCGCCTTCGCCGACACGCACTCCTGCCGCGAGCTGCTGCGCATAGCAGACAAGTTCACGCAGCAGAACTTTCCAGAGGTTTGCCCCAAGATTATTGTCTGGTATAAATTCTCCATTTTTTTTATTGTACAAAGGGGGCGAACGGGCAAGAGGCTCAACTGATGGGAAGTGATCACCTCCGCCCTTGGATATCTGCAACATTGCAGGGTTTGCAGACGCACTACCACTATATCTCCATACAGTAGGATAATAATGAATATAGTAACTGGCATATTATTTCATTAACACATTCTATGTGTCAGGGTCAATCCCTTAATATACTTATTGATTAATTAAAGGAAAAGTGTTAAATTAAATAAATGATCTAATCAGAATAATGTACAACGATTACCATGTGTATCATGATTAGAAGTCTATAACAATGAATTTGTTTTTAATGTTAAGTATACAATGTGACTTTCATGCTATTTATAAACCTTTTAAAATGCAACATAATTTTCATAAATAATTAAAATATTTATACGTGTCATATCACAAATACCGCACGATAAACACAATTATTCTAAAAATACTGCCGACACGTTTGGTTTAGTTGGTAGTGACCTTGCTTTCTGCGCCAGCGGTCGCGGGTTCGAGTCCCACTGTATGTTTTTTAATTAATTGATATGGGACCACCCATGGGGTATAAACTATTTAATTAAAATAGAATTATGAAAATCGATTCCAAATTGGCAGGTTCAAGCAACAAGAATAACAAAACCGAAACGATAACCTCAACCTTAAAAATATCGATTTGCCCTTCAAAACCTTTACTAATATTATATGAGTAACCATTTAAAGTTAAAGGGTATCGTGAGGTTAACACATTCGTTGAAACTTAAATCGCAACGAAGTCGTTTTGCAAAACAATTTAAAAAAGCTTAAGTATATAAAATAAAAATATATATAGTATGCGCGATTTGATTACAAAACAAGAACCTAAACTAAAACGATTATTATAATATTATACTGTAAGGATTTAACTTAATTTGAATTTATGGTTCCCCATATTTCGAATTTATAGAAATAATGGTCACGTAAGAAACGGGAAATATAATAAATGATAAGATATATACATAATATGATATAAGACATCTAATAGTGTTTTTAAAAATGAAGTTCTCATGCACTAAAGTATGATGATTTTTTTCAATTTATAAGGTTTAAAAACTCTACATTTATTATTAGTAAACTGAAAGTAAGAAATATTTACAGGTGTTTGTAAATAAAACCAAACAGAAACCTGTACCAAAACAAGCTTTTCAAGTCATGGCCGGTGCAACATCCATAAATAAGGTGCGCTCTTGAGTTTAAAATATATCAGTGCTTTACAAGTGCCTTTTATCATATTATAGTTCGATTATTTAGTATACATGGTTACTATATAATTGAAATGCAAATATCAGAGCAAGGTTCATATCGTGAAGAATAACTTGTAAAAAAGTGAATGTAAACCGAAAATCATCTATAACATGCGAATTAAGAAACTTAAAAATTAAAATCTTTATTTAGTTCAATTGCTTGTATATAAACGCTAATAAAAAAAATAAAAAGGAAACAACTGGTACTTACTTAGATTTACGCGAATATTTAACATTTTAAATGAAACATTCATTTCGGAAAAGTCGCGATTATTTATAATAGGTAGATATTTTTAATTTTATTACTATATAGTATTATATAGTAATAAAATTAAAAATATCTACCTAACGTAACCAGATATTAGTATAGAAGTAGAATAATTAAAATACATATTTCCAAAGTAATAGAACTTTGCGGTACCTAATCAGTTTTCTAAGTACATATCTATACCAATATAATGAAGCCGAAGAATTTGTTTGTTTGTTTGAACGCGCTAATTTCAGGAACTACTGGTACCATTTGAAAAATTCTTTTTGGGTTGGATAGTCCGTTTATCGAGAAAGGCTATAGGCTATATTACAAAAACGGGAAGAACGTTAGTTCTGCTAGGTACTACCTATATCGCGAAACTCAAAAAGAATTTGGTTTGCGGTCTTTAAAACGCGTGCGAAGCCGCGGCAAATGCTAGTTATCAATTATCATATATTACTCAGGCAGATGATAATAATACATTATCGGCTGGACACAATTGTCGCCATGATATAATTTATCGTGTAAATCCAATTTACTGTATCGAATGTAGGTTAATTGCAGAGAATTTTATTCGGCGAAGACATTATGATGAGATTTTGTTTCTAGCACAGGAAGTTACTAAAGCGTTTAGCTTAATTGTTCGTTCGGATTTAATGAAAGTTGGAGATAGAAAACATCTTTTTAAGTGTATTTTCATGTTCTTGAATTCAATTTTATAGTTCTTCGAAACTGATTTACATTAATTAATAAAAGTATACGATACGATATTATTTTCTACTAAGTAAATATGCACATTTAAACATCTATTAATAACTATTGTTTTTACTTAGATTGTATTTATTTTATGACTAAAGGTATCACGACTGATAGCGAACATTGACAAAAAAGCCAATCCCTCTAATCATAAAACTGGCGAAGTAATGATATTGCTAAAGAAAGAAAATGTGATATCTAATCTTACAAAAACCTAACAAAGAACAACATACCTATTTATGTAGCTACATTTATATTACAGATCAATATACGGAAAATTATATTTACAGATATCTCCTGAATGCTAATAATAAAATTAAATTTGTAAAATAACCGTATTAAAATTGCTGAACAAAGACAATAGGATAATAGCTAGCTAAAAAGATAAAAATAAGGTGACGAAGGAAATTATTTTAATTGTAATTTAGTATAGTAATTTCAAGTGTAATTATTTTAATGTGGCCGAATACAGTTGAGATATTAGGCGGAAAGCCGTAATAAAGATTTACAAGTGAGTGAAATTATTCGTCAGTTGGTTTCGCCGATTCCATCCAATGTAAAATATGAAACATTTGCCATTTGGGCAGAACAACAGCATTTTTTAAAGAAAAGGAAAGTTAAATACAACTTGTTACATAGGTTATTTGTTCTTAAGTTAAACCTAAGTATATTAAATTTTTCATTTTAGTTATTCTCCCTTAATAACATACGAAAGTGTGTTGGACGTTGACGTACTTATGTCGGAATAAAAAATATATAAGATAGAAAGCAAAGTTGCTTTATATAATGTGGGTAAATGAAACAATAATTTTATAAAGGACTTACAGCAATGAAATGAAATTTATGCTATAACTTTTTACTTAGTTCTCAATCTCAAGCCAAGACGCTTTGTCTACAGCAGTAATAAAACTTAAGTTAAATAAAAGGATAGTTCGTGTCTACCTAATTCTTAAAGATTTCATAGATTACTTGGAAAACTTCAATAATTATTAAATACAATTTTCATATATGTAGTTAAAATCCAAAATGAAATACTAGTATAATAGCACCTACTACGTACAGAAACGCTTTGTTTTTGAAGTTAAAATGATTGATTGACACAACATCAAATGTGTTTGTTTATTAAAATCCACGCGCTCTTTGGCTAAAAATATACCAATCGAAATACTCTCCATATTTTTCACGGTATAATACGTTCAAATGAATAATCCGCCTATAATAAATTATCTGTACATCCATAATCCATACTAAATACTAATACTGTAAAACGGTCACTATAGTCAGTCTGTCTTTTGTTACCTTTTACGCTTTTGATAAAGTTTCGTAAGAAAGTAGATAGCAAAGTGGGGTTAAAAGCTTGCTTTTGATCCTGACCAACTTATCATCATTCTAGTTACTAGTACTTTTAAAACCTACTAATCTTTCGTTAAATTATTAGCGCTAAATGATAAGTGTTATATATACATAACATAACATGTTATTATACTTATTTGAGAAACCAAATTTCATTTCCTATGGCACTAAAAAATTAATTAACTTATATTTAGTTCCCTCTAGATAACCTTTATATCTGACGTAAATTGTTTTAAATAAGGCCTTATATTAAACTCAATAAAAATAACAATTAATTTAAAAATATTCAAATTCATAATTAATGTAACCAAAACTTATGTAAATCACTTTTGACTTCATAACGATATTTTAGACCTCAGAAATTATGTCAATACACATTTGTTTTCATAATATAATATAATGTTATATATAATGTTGGACTTTATTACACACAGCGCCATCTAGTTCCGTGGTAAGCTACGAAGGAAGCTTGTGTTACGGATACCAGATAGTTGGATATACTACATAGATAAATTTAAATAAATACCTATTATAAATATAAACACCCATGACTGGAGTACAAACATTCGAGCTTAACAAATGAATGCCCCCAGCGGGACTCGAACCCGCAACCGCTGGCACAATAAACTGGCTCTACAAACTGCGCCAAACATGTTGTCTAATATAAATGTATATAATTATATAATATAAAATAAGGTCTAACCTCTAGACCCTAATTTTAGAATAGTTTAAAGCATGGCAACATCTACTGCTAGACTCTATACTAATATACTCTGGGACAGTTTTTACAGGTATGTTGGTGCCGTTTGTAATTTACGAAAAGTATATTTAAATATTTTATTACAATACCCACGGAAATAGACACATCACACTACGTTCGGATTTAAATAGAATGAAAGAATTAATTTAATGGCTGCGACGTCAGTTGAGAGCTACGAATTTCAGAATATTTAGAATTTTTCACCGCACTCTATAAATAATAATAAGCCACTGTAAATTTTTCGTACTCGAATGATATTTTATATTAAAATATACTTAAAACTATCCTATAGATAAATACTAAACAAGTAATGTTAAAAAGCAGTATAATTTGTTCTACTTTTCATCGATTACGTTACGTATCTGTAATCTACAACAGACATAGTAAAACCTAACACTTTGATTTCTTACTACTATATTTACTTATACTCTTTTAATATACTTATCATTGTGATAAAAAATCAATGTAATAAATAATACACATATGTATTACAAGCATGATAATCATTAAGTTCTTAATGTTTGAACTTTGACATGACCGACGAATGATATGAGTTAACAGACGTCTGGCCGATGAGTCATTGCCCCCTGTGTTAATAATTTCCTGTGGATACCAATTAAATCACTCGTTAGATGTAGAAAGGGCATTTGCGTGGGTGCTTAACTTTTAATGGTATTGAGACTTAGTGATAAGTCTTTTTATGAACTAATTTAAATAAAGCAAGCGCTTAACAAAGTTAATCCTTAAAAAATTGGAATTAACGTATAGGTTTTTTTAAATATTTTGTTTTATAAACCAATTCTAAATTTTAAAATAAAATAAAGGAAAAATATTTTTTCTTGTTTGGATTATTACTTGTTTGCCAAAGTAATCATAAAATTAAATCAATTGCCTGCGTCCTTAAGGCACCAGATAATGAAGTTAACCTTGACCTAAGGGAAGTAAATTATGTGACAATACTATACCTTCATGGTCATTTAGTTAGCTGGCGTGATATGCGGGTAAATGAGGGTAGGAATATTATGCGGGCTTATAAACACCCCTCTTGAGAGGTCGAGGGTTCAAGCGTCTTTGACAACTTACATTATGTGTCTACAAAATACAAGAGCACTGAGACTGTGTTATATAAAATACTGAATTTTAATGTTCATACACACAGTAGGCAACAATACAAAATGGGGAACATCCTGTTATTAGATATCAATGGCGTATTTTTACATTCAACAAATTAGTCATTGTCTGTCCCTCTTGATGCTGCATATAAATAAATTTACAGAAAATAAGTTTACCATACGTGATAAAATATATGATTTAAGTTGTGAAAGCATAGTGTTCAAATAAAGCAGATTTTCAGCAATTTAATTTTTAAGACGTACAAGTGCCAGAAACTTTAAGAGGCAAGATGTATCTAAAGTTATGCAGAATGAAGTACGGCAATAAAGATTTGGCACGAGTATCTGTCATTTCATAAAATTTAATATTCATAGCCACGTTCGGTTCTCGTCGAGAAAAACATTAAGTATTATACTGTTCTTTTCTACATTCACGCTAAAGGATTTCGAATGAATAGAAAATTGGGATAATAATATCTGATTTGGACGAATAAAATGGCTACAACTTTACATAAACGAACAATTATGAATCAATCAACTTATTTTACAATACTTACGACAAACATATATATAGGTACTAATAATAACAACTATCTCTAGACTAATAAATGGCGAGATTTTTTTATATTCCCTCTAACTGTAAAAACTACAAAACGAATAAAACGATAGTCATGGAACTTATTTCATAGGATGCAGCGGGTTTCAATGAAGGTTTC
Organism: Boloria selene; assembly: GCA_905231865.2. NCBI lineage: Eukaryota > Metazoa > Arthropoda > Insecta > Lepidoptera > Nymphalidae > Boloria > Boloria selene. Next base: position 4,518,789 of record HG993156.1, read on the forward strand.
AGTATAATATGTAGGATATTATAACAACATAGTTTCCGGTCTTTAGAACGCATGCGGGGCCTAGCAAAATGCTAGCATTTCATAAATAATCTAGATTGATGGTAAAACAAATCAATATAACGACAAGTTGTGACACAGAAATTTAATCGGGCGTAGCTAATATAAATATGAGTTAGATCAGATAACAATCAAAGTTCATTGGAATAGGGCTTTGCAAACTATTATTTATTCAGACAATTTGTTACAAAGGCGCTCTTAATATAGTACCTTGCCTAACAAGTTAGCTCTCAGTCTACTTCAAGAGGTTGTTGACTGGTTTATAACCTTATCGCCCAATAACCGTTTTAACCTAATAAGTCGTTCTAAATAAATCAAAATATAATAAGACTAGCTGACCCGTGCCCACTTCGTTGGGCATAATGTTAATAATTCTTTTTTAGTACAGAGATTATTAATATTAAAAATTAAAAATTAAATTATCTATACTAATATTAAAAAAAAAACTACTTTTTGTAACTTAAATATAAAAGTTAGACATATGCTGTCGTTGACTTTTTTGTAGGCATTTTCAAGCTCCACATCTTTTCTCTAGAACTCAAAAATATATCTTTCATAGTTAAGGCAGCGTTCGTAAGAAACGCTTTCATTCGACCGTTTTTTCTCCGGTTCACTTTGCAAAACTGACTACCACGTAAAAGCCTTTTTATTTTTCGGTTTTGTTTATAACCTATGACACTCAGCAATAATATGGCTTTCTGTTGGTGAAAGAATTTTTAAAATCGGTTCAGTAGATCCCGAGATTACCCCTTACAATTTAACAAATAAACAAACTTTACTTCTTTATAATATTAGTATAGATAAGTAAATATAAGTAAATAAGTAATAAGTAATAAGTATAAGTATATAAGTATATAAGTAATAAGTATATAAGTATAAGTATAGATAAAGAACCAATTAGATTCAAAATTAAAGAAGGTAAATAAATGTTAACTATATTACATTGTGTACTAGTTACTACATGTTTTGTGTTAAGTGTTAAAGAAGTCACACAAAAGAAAGTACTACTATAGAAGTTTACATAAATTAAAGGTATATAATTATTACCATATTTTTTTAACTAATTCAATTCATGCGTAATTTAGATATTTTTTACTTTTGTCTGATTAATCTCATCCACCTCCGTTTTTTTTGCCAGAATATGGTCACATATCTTTCAATGTAATATGTACCATACAAACTTTCGGTGCATAACCTTAGGTACTTATTAAAGAGTATTCACTTTCTCTTTTTTATGTAATTCTTTTTCGAAATTTCACAATTTTACATTTTTTTTAATTTTTAATTTAATTTTACTCTAAAGAGTATATCTGAACGACTGTCTGACTGGTAGATAGATCTAATAAACTCGAACAATAATATGAATAGGTTCCAATTCAATCAGTAAATACAAGAAAACTTCGGAGCTTCAGGTGCTATATAAAGTGGGAGTCATGCTTAAAAGTTCTGGACATAGGGTAAACATACCGGTTTACCGACCACTACCCCTTTTCGACCACTTCGCATGTTATTTTAAATAATAGACAGTGTTATAGACCGATCTTTTCTAATTTCGCGTCATTCGATCCGGGCGAACTTCACAGTTTATATTTTAACGACATGACCTCGAAGTTTTCAAATTGAGCACTCAGTCGCTCTTTCAAAATTTGGTGTATGAACGCGTGTAAAATTTAGCGAAAAAAATAGTAGGTGGATTGATTTTCAAAGGTAAGTTTTTAAGTGTTACTCTTACTTTATTGATCATTGATTTGGTTTGTGGGAATTAGGCATGTTTAATTTCAATATTCAAGTGCCTAAACTCATCAAACTTTTTATAATTTATGATATTTTTGGTGGTCGGACAATACGTTAACGATTAATTACAAAATCTACTTTTCGACCGGGTGGTCGGAAAACCGGTTTATTCGCGTCGTTTTTCTTTGCCTTTATTGCGGAAACCTTAAATTCACCAACATACATTGCACTATATTTGTGAACAGCTAGAGTTTTGTGAATTTACAACTAGATTACGACCGCCTGTATACCTTATATTTTCAAAGATATGGCCTTCCAAAATAGCGAATATTTAACGGCCGATGATCAGTAAAAACAAAACCTGTCACCGGCCGTTTGAAAACTCCCTTATAATTTTACTAATATTATAAAAGTGAAAGTTAAGATGTATGTTTGAATGTTTGTTACTCAAGCACAAAATTTGGTACAGAGATAGAGTATACTCTGGAATAGCACATGCTAATTTTTATCCCGGAAAAATATATAGTTCCCTTGGGATATATCTGTTTTTATTTTCTAAAGGCGAACTTATTCAAGCTTGTAAATAAGCTTATATGTTTTAATGATAATGGATACATTTTGGTTGCTGTGCTTGGTGTTAGAATTGTGCTTGTTTTTTTATCAGATGGCACCTATCAGTAAAGAAAAAAAAATTAAGAGCCCCTAAACTTTCCTTTGAATTTAAAAGTCCTTCTAACAAGCGTACGAAAACGCTAGGGCGAAAATTTCACATTTTGCACAGCTCTATTAAGATTCCATAGTTTTTCTTATATATCTCTTATAAACATCTCAATATCACCATTTAGTGACATTCAATTATCACAAGTCTTAGGTTGGCAACAATTCTATGAAAAAAGAGATATAGCGAAAGAGGACAAAGAAAACTAAATTAAGAAAAGAAAGCTCGAAAGAGCTAAAGAGAAAAGAACAACTACTTCACCACCACCAACCATCAAAGAAGAGAATTAAAGAAAGAGTAGAAGAAACTCCAGCCCGTGTTAAATGTGGTTCTTGTGATCTTGACCTTAATACCGTTACTTAATTTTATTTTTAAGTCGTAAAAGAGAGTAAAAATATACAGCTTTTGTGAATTTATTAATTGTATTATTATCATACTATTATAAACCTTACAGGCTATTACACAAGAGTCGTTTTTCTACCGTAAAATAGGTGGCCGATAACCAGTGCACTGGTGGACGATAACTGAGTGAAAAGGCCGATAACCGGTATATTTGCTATTTTTACGAATATATATTTTTATTAAATTATGTATCACTGATACATCTATAGGCGCTAGGTTTAATGAAACTAGACTATTGTAGGATGCAATGATATTTTTTTGAAAAATCTTGGAGTACAACATTATGATAAAAATCAACTCCGAAGTCAACAAGTCGCTTAAACGGTCGATAACCGGTATGTTTACCCTAATAGGAATGCACACGCGAACACTAGTATGGAAAGAGAGAGACCAAACAATCTCAGGTACATACTACTGATGACGTTGTAAGCTATTTTAAAAAAGTATTCTAAAAACAATAGATTTATATTAAATACATACAATAAATGTTATATAAATATAATTAACTACTTATGCAACAAGAAATACCTACTATATATATACTCTTTGTAATATTCATTGTGATAATATGTATCACTTAGCGTTGAATCTCGCATAGTCACATAAATTAATGGTTTACTCATACGCCCCAGGTGGTAGGTTCTAGAGTACATTTGCACGAACAAAGGAACATAGCCTTAGTAAAAAAGTCTGCAACCCTACATGAATTCACAGCTTTATCAATTTTAATATAAACTTTACTCACTTTACGCACCTGTATTAAATTTCTAGTTTACGTTTAATAAGTATAAATTTCTAGTTTTTTTTATTTTTTTTTACGCATTTTTGTATATGGTTGTGAATCTAGCATTAAGTGTGTAATACACTTTTTTCAAGGAAAAACACTTATTATATGTATATTAACAAAATACCACATAATATTAAATAACTGTAAAATTTAAACTTTACAAATTACAATTAAAATATTAGATTGCAGTCAAGAGAAAAGTAAAGGACCAATTATATTACAGACGTCAACGTGAATGTGTCAAACGAAAAGGCTGTTTTTAAGCTATATAGAGTACCGGTTTTTAATAATATGGATATGATACGTTAAGATCAAAAGTCATTGAGACGGTTAAATCTATTTTTAAATACATTCGTTGAGAAACCTTGTAAACTAGACTTAGTATAAGTCACTAGTGGAGCCCGCAGCTTTGCTCGCGCTAAACCTAGGGACGAACCCGAGCGAGGTGAGGGTGAGATTTTCATCATACATTACATTATATGCGTAACTCTAGCGGTTTTGACAGCGCACGCCAGAATAGCTCGCAGATGGTCGATTTTTTTACTACTTATCGTCATAATTTTGGACAATTCACACAATATTTTTATAAATTGTTGCCTACGTGTTATTCTGATGTATAAGCTATATTATTGTAGTTTCATTAAAATCCATTCAGTAGTTTTTCCGAGTTCTGTAACGAGATACTAAACTTAAAATATATAGAAATTAGTATATCCAGTCAAGACATATATTAATAGTCTGTATGTATAACTACTAAATTAATTACTACCAATATATGTATATAATATGATGAAACGGCAAATTTGTAAGACACCAAGGAAACCTACACTAAAGCTATGTATGTATATAATGAGTGAAGCCGGGCGTAAAATAATTTATAAGTTTACTTTTCTATTTTAAATTCAACAGCACAATTTAGTTCTCATATTAATTTATATTAATAACAATCGTGCTCAAACTGAGAGTCAACGCACTAAGCGTCACATACATTGTGTCTATTCGGGGCGCGTGCACTTTAGACACTAATTGCACTTTTCCTGCGCGTGAGTTCCGCACAAAACACAATTATAATTTTGAAATTCGCTATCATTTAGATTTATCTCATTTCCAGAACCTCACATATTAGTCGTTTTCATTATATTTTCTTTAATGAGTCTTCCAAATGCATAACACTTATATACATTTTCATAATTTATACACTCATTGACTACTTAATACTTATACATTGAGCAAACATATACAAATATGAATTTTGTATATACATTATAACGTTCATATTTGTAGGCGAAATATATGTAAATGTATTAGGTTATAGCTAAATTTAATATAAAAGCCTGCCTAGAGCTATCTTCAAAGATTTAATAACTCTCTTTGACCTATTGAGTTCGAGATATTTTCTTGAGATTTCGATATGTAAAGAAGGCCGTATCAAGTTATAACGTTTGATTCAAAAAAGGTGTAAGATTAAAGTATAATTTCAAGATCATTACAAGTAGTATCATTTTTGTCACGTATCTCATATACTTGCAAATAGACGAGTATTTTATTCGCTCTTAGCATCATATTACTGGGCATTGGAAATATAATGGTGTTTATAAATTCATCTCGGTGACGGGCGTGTTGTTACGTATATTTACGTCATAGCACACACAATGTAGCGCATGATAAATGTAAATTATAGACATGAAGAGAAATTTTAGAGAATTGTATCAAATTAAATAAATTGGCGCGCACACCGTTCCGTATATAAATTACTGCTCTACTACTTTTATTGCTGCTACCTACTAGCGGTGGACAATTTTTGAGAAAGTTTTTATATAAATATATATAAAAAAACACATTTTTAAGGTACCTAATAAAAAGACTATGGTCATTTTACTTATAATATAAGTAACATCACTCATTGTTCCAAGGTTAATTAATAAAATATTATAAAGAAATATACTTTATTCACAATGCTCACCTCAAATTCAAATAATTTTATTCAAGATTACGTAACAAAAGATATTGTGGCTTTAGAATGTCAGAGAATGGTACAAGAGGCTTTCAATTGCTGCTCCAGCCAGTTGTATAGAAAATTAAAGTTACATAATTTCTTTTGAAGAACGGCTTATTATAAAAAATCTATACAATATAGTACCTACATATGAATTTTATGTCGTTCGATGTCATGGATACAATTTCAATAATTCATAAGTTCAAGTATACTTGTAAATACATATTAATATTGATATATGGATATTGCTAATAGTTAGAAATTAAGACAGTACATTAACATACTAGCGACTCACCCTCATTTCGCTCGGGTTCTAACGTTTAGTATACTTTTCTCAGAAACGTGTCATTTTGCTGTAGTAAAAAGGTATCCTAAATGTGGACCAGTATAACCAGTTATCATATTATATTGTAACAAAATCTGTCCAGTGGTTTCTTGTGATGCGGTTCAAGACAGGCAGACAGAAAGGATGACAAATTCTAAAAACTATAGATTTGGATACAGAGTATCGATAAAAATGACTAACACAAATTTCAATAAGATTTTCCAAAAAAATATTTAATACATACATGTATATACAGGGTGGTGACGCTTGATCAACGTTCCTTCAAACTGCATGTAGGGTGAGATGATATAAGTCGATAAAAATTAACAACTTGAAAATATACCTTCAAATAAAAAAGTGAATTTTTCAAACAAAATAAATACAATAAAAATGGTCATAAAAATAAACACTACTAGGTCAGAGTTTCTTGACCCCAGCTAAAGACGGCAACATCGCACTGTCCCCGAGCAGCCGTAGGTACTACTAGCCCTAGCGACGTTTGCATAGAATAATCAATAAGTATTCGCAGAAGTGACATAGCATATTATGTCTTAGAATTGAGTAAAATATCGTGTGAAGTAAGTAAATAAAGTACATGAAAACAATCACATACAATGTGCATAATACGGTTCATTGAAAATGCATTTTATTGATTGATCAGTGTCGGTGAGAGTTGTCGACCGAGACAGAAAAACCGGTTCATTAAAAACCTTAAATCGTAAACGGTAAGTTTTATTAAAAACCTTAAATCGTAAACGGTAAGTTTTACAAAAAAGTTTACAAGAAATAAAAGATGCCAAATTTTATTCTCTACAATAATGGTTTGAGTAACTTTTGCTCTAAAATGTATAGTTTCTGAGATATCGCCCAAAAACTTCTTTTTCCACCTGAATCGGTCAGCATTTAGGGTTTTTTATGCCTAATAAGTGACCCTAAATCTATTAAAAAACAAAAATTCGATCGGAAATTTAGTGCGAGGTTAAATTTTATTTTTACGGGCTATTGTGGTTACACTTTTAAGATGGTTATAAAAAATATTGATATCAATTTATCACCAGGTACCTATTTATAAAATAATCTAATATGTAATAAAAACAGGAAATGCTTTTACTATTTCCATACTATAAATTATCATTTTCAATGTTAATAAATACTAATTAAAAGTAGGTTTTTCTGTGTATTTATAGTCTATGACGCAAAAATCCTTGACAGTCGCACCATTTTGTCAAATCGGCAAAACTCAAAGAAATTTAAAGACACGTGTAAGCATCGCCGCCCTTTGAATGTGTACCGACAGAGTTGTAAGGTAGGGTGAGGTGTCATAGGCGATAGCGGGGATTATAGCGAATTCGGGATAAGTAATTGAATTAATTTATTCTTCTAAAAATATTTCCTATAGGAAAACATGTATAAAATATTTATTTGAATTATTATTACTAGAATATTTTTTTTCATAATAATAATAGGCCTAAAAATACCAATAATAATATTAAATAAAGCAATAAAATTACCGCCGCAACTACGCTTACACTAAGACCCCAATGTCGGCATTTCTTTGACAAAGGCGGCTTATGCTTTTAAATATTTTTCTATTACTTTAGTTGACTTTAAAATGTTGAAGTGGGAGCACGCACATGAGAAAAGAACTGATTTTAATGAATCGATGTACCTAATAGTTTGTGAAAGTGTCATATTGTATTAGTTTTTAATTAACGCTCTTTTGGGGATCTAAAATAGCCCCGTCTTGGCGATGGTATTTGGTACCATTGCCAAGTGGTGCAGTGGTTGCCATTGCCAAGGTTCGAAGGCACGAAGACATATTTCAACGGTGTCAACCGTCTCATTAACGGGAGATGATATAAAACGAAGCTACAGCATCAGGAGCTCTGCAAGAAATTCGGCAGATTCACCTGAGACTCCAGAGTAGCCGCGGATTGGTCGCTGATCGCCTGGCTGGGCCTCCCTGAATAGAGTCTCACACGGCTGGGCTGATCGCCCGGGCGGCTACCTACTCGATAGAAGCCTCAAGGGTCCCAGATAGGAACCTCCTAGCGAGGCGCCCATATTCGTGGGCGGCGGAAGATACCACGGTCAGGGGGCTATGCCCCGATGCCGTTTCCCCACTCCCCTTACGGGGAATGTGAGATGACCACGGAGCTCTGCGTACGTACAATACAATGTATGCAGGAGGTATCAATGGCTATCTACCGCTGCGCGTTCCTACTACTTGGTTTTGAGGAACTGATTGGTAGAGGAAGGCCAATGCCCAGTCCCTTCGCCTACTCTTACCCCAAACAAGACTTGCTTCGATTGTTTAGTGTATGTAGTTATGTGATACAGATAAAATTATTTGAAATCAAGAGTTAAATAATTCGAGTGCCAATGTACCTAGTACCTACCTACTTAGTTTTAAATCTGATTCTAGGTAGGTACATAAGTTTGAATGTATTTTATTATAATTATTACGGTTGATAGGTATTACGAATATTTTAGCGAGTGTCTATGCCCAATAATTTTGCAAATATTGTTATTTTTAATTAAGAATACTTTTAAAGATTTTTTACGAAAGTAAATTAAACATTACCTAACGAGATATTGTGGTAGATTGTAATTTCTAGTGAACGTTATTCAATATTGCATTATTCATTGTTGTATCGTACAATTTAAAAAATATTATACTGGTATTATGTGTATTATTTTAATCATTGTGTGTGTGAATTGATGGAGGTTTAAAAACATTTTAATGCTACATGAATGTCTTATAATTTGTAATAAAGTAGTAACTAAAAATATTATTTTGTTTAATTAATCCTGTTACATAAAGTTACATTAAACAGAAAAGTTCGTACCTATTTTGATAAATAAATTTCATATTATACCTAACTAGATTTTGGATAGGTGAATTTGTCGCCCTCATGGACTTATTGACCTCGTAAGGTCACGGGTTCGAATCCCGTTTCAATTACATTTTCTTTTTTTAATTTTGCTGTTAATTTATTTAAATTATTGTTAAGTATTGATATCACTAACAGAACCTTTAACTTCTTTCTTGCACGCATATTTTCTTGTCTCTCGTAAAATGATAATTAAATAGAAAAGTTTATAGGCATTTTAATAAATAAATTTCAGAATATAGGTACCTAAATAGTTTTTTTGAAAATTGAAAGAGTAGCTTGTTTAAAACCGTGTTTGTAAAGCACGACGCAGAAAAAATTGCCGCCCTTATAGGCTTATTGGCCCACAGAGCCAATAGAGGTCGTGGGTTCGAATCCCGGTTGGATTACATGTTTCTAATTTATTTTTGCTGTTAATTTAGTTTAATTAATGTTAAGTATTAACTATAAACAAATAATCGATTTACTAAGAGTTTTATGTTCATCTAAAATTTAGATAGTTTTAAACTTTTAATATTAAAACGAATTATTCAATACTTCTTCAAAATCCGCGGCCGCATCCTAGGCCTAATGTTGGCATTTGATTGACAAAGGCCGTTTGTGTTTGTTTTGCTTTTAAGTTATTTTGATTTTGGTTTAGTTAAGTTTAATGTCGTAATGACAAGTTGCTTTTATTAATGACTAGGAGTACGAATTACCTACCTATCGCGCGTACCTAATGCTGTTTTTTCAGTCACTGATTGGTTGTAGAAGTCTAGAAGACTAGTTCTGCAACTGTTCACAACCCGGACCTGATACAAATCTATTGTTTTAGTCTGCTTACGTCGCAAAAACCTGGTGTTCTTAAATGAGTAGGTAGGACTCACGGAATTGACAAATTCACCTGCTCTGTGGTAGGACTCAAGCGTAGATGTAACTATTTTTAAATTCACTTACATAATATGCCTTTTCATATTAAAAAAAAAATTAAGTAAGTAGAAGTTATTAAATACTGACTAATATGATCATCGTCGTGGTATTAGGCATATTATGGTAGGTATCTGAAGTGAATGTCTCCTTAAGTTTTAAGGAAATTATTTTGTGTCAATTAATAACATGTAGGTACCTAATTGGCCTATTAAAAGTGGTCAGTAGATTTTGAAATTGCTTTATTATAAATGTAAAAAATACAATAAATTTGTCATTAACTACCAAGGTACGCCTGTCTTATACATCATTATACCTACCTCCTAATGCGTAGCAAGTAGGTACTAAGCTTTAATTTTGATGTTGATGATGTTACGATAGTAATTTATGTACCTACTTCTAGTCCATTCTATTGTTATTATGACAGTCAATAATTTTGTACTTTAAGAAAATAAATTTGCTGCAGTGCCTAGCAATACGGTTCACATTAGGTTAGTAGGTAATATTGTCACACAAAAGTGGTTATAAAAAATGTGTTGGTAGTTTGAGGTAAATATGTTATTTAAATAATTTGTAATTATTCTTATATCGAAAGTGATGGAGCTTTTAAAATAATTTAATGATGTGATGTTTATAATAATTAGTTATTAACTAGTCACAAAAAAGTTACTTTTATTTCTCTGCGAAAGACAAAATTGAAAATAATTTATTAAGTGTTTTTTTTTTGTAAATAAATTATACAGGTATTTTTCTGATAAACCTAAGCATTTTAACTAACTATAGTAATTTATAATGTTCTTACTATGATCAACATTACACTAAATTACATGATTATTGAGTTTCGCGTTTCGCGCCATGATTAATTTATTTCTTTAAATGTATTCGGAGCGGCAACGTCGCACAGTATTTCGCCGTCTAGGGGTGCATGACCTTAGCGAACTTCGCTTGCGCGTACATATGATGGTTTTAAATTTTAAAACGAAAAAAAATTCCTGTGGCTTCAATTTTGAATATTTTCATTAGTTTTTTTTGTATTCAACTCGTAATTTTTTATACTATATGTGGTTTGAAGGAACGTTGATCAAGCGTCACCACCCTGTATATAATACAAATACATACATGTATATTAAGTATAGATTTATTGTATGTATATTAAGTATATTATGTATAGATTTATTTATATACATAGCTATAATGGATTCGTTGTATTATTAATTATAACGTGTTTTCCCGTCGGAGTCTCGTAAGATAATCTCCAGTGGAAAAAGCCTAAAAGGTAGCCTAGCTCTTTCCGGTCGTCGAACTCTTTTACCACAAAAATTGCGCCAATCCGTCACTTTGTTTCGACGTAACGGACGGACAAACAAAGACACTGTTATATTTGTAATCAGAAATCCTGAGTAAAGAAGTGCGTTATTTTTATTAATATATCAGCTTATCCTGAGAACGGCTCAGAAAGTATCCGACAAGCACCTGTTTCTGAACTTACAATTGATATCTAGTTATAATTTATTTGCTTATATGTAGAAAATATATATAACGAGATATATCAAGGTAGTTTACAATAAATAAATGTTATTTTAGTATCATATTATGTCTATAGAATATACATATACGGATTATAAGGCCAATGGAAATGGATGGAACTGTTGATAAGCTGATTATATCGAATACATGTTAATGGAGACATCTAAGGGCCCGATCGGATATTGTTATTTCCTTTTTAAGGGTCACGAATTCTTCTACTGAGAATATGCCTCATCATTTAGGGGCCATTTAAAAGTATTTCTTTTTAAGAATAGCGACTTACGATTGCAAAATCCTTATAAGTATAGATTAAAAGATGTCGTTACTAACATAAATTTTTTTATAAAATATATCAAGCAGCACTGCTTTAAAAATGAGTAATATGTACATATCTATACTAATATCATAAAGCTGAAGAGTTTGTTTGTTTAGTTGAACGCGATAATCTCAGGAACTACTGGTCTGAATTGATTTTTTTGTTTTGGATAGTATGTGTATCGAGGAAGGTTATAGGCTATATAACATCACGCTACGACTAATAGAAGCGGAGTATCAATGAGAAATTTTGCAAAAACGAGAATGGCGAAAGTATCATACCGCGATATCGAAATCGAAAAATATCGTGACTCAAAAAGAATTTGGTTGCCAGTCTTTAGAAATGGTCTTTAGTATGGTTATAAAGGTCTTAGGCAATATTGCAGAAACTAGTTAAGCCTCAAATATAGTCTGTACAAGTTTAAATGCAAAACACATGAAAATAAACTTTATAGATTTTTATAACACATATTGTAGAAACCTATACTACTGTATAATTAAAAAAAGAGCAGAGCCACCGGCAGTTGCATGTCTGCAATATAAAATATCTGTAGATATTCTTCTTAACTAAACATATCATTTAGATAACATTTTAAGCAAGTTTTAAATAACTTGAAATTGACATAATATAGCTTTAACAGTAATTTAGACATTAGTAGGGGAAAACTGACCTTCCCTAAATATTGGACTCAAATGAGGGGGCACATTATGGCTTCTGTTTGTAATCCTATAGAATTTAACAACCATCAAAAGAGCTTTATAGAAGAACTAAGGCAATACAAAGCAGATGTTGAATAAAAAAAAGTAACTGTAAAAGCACTTGTTAGCACTGTTATGTTTCTTTACATAATAATTGCGTAGTAAAAAAGATAAAAAATAAATAATATGTTAGTTTAAATATATAAAATTTTATTAATAACTGATAAATATATACTCTATATTATGAATTCCAAATAACAACTCTACAGCTATTCAATGCATTTTCAAGGTATAACCATATCACAATTATCGCAATACCATACCATTAATGTTAAACATTCATTAATTTCAATTGACAGCCTTGACTACTAATAGGAGTGACCTTATAGTTTTTTTGTTGTTATTTTTTTACCACATGTCATTATACACTATGTGATAAGTTTTAATATATTTATGACTATGATAAATATGTATTCCAACAAAATATACTCCCACACTGTGATTTAATAAACTATTATTTTTAGTTAAATATTGCCACTTTCATGTAGAATGTACTATTGATGCTTAGTTACAAATTATCGTAATAAACCTTGTGCAATATAATATGTAATAAGAGTGGTTAAAAGTGAAATATAAAATATACTGTTAACATCATACCAAAATCAATATTGTATTTTTCAACCAAGTGATAATTTCATCAAAAAAACAACACAGTCCTCTTTTAAATTACAAACCTAATTATATTTCTTACCTACTTGATGAAAATAATAAAGCTATTTTTAATAAAAACAATCAAGTATTTATTAATTATATGTGTAAAATTTATTATTTCCTTGATTAAAAAGCATTGTTTTAGTAGTTTTATTTATAAACACTGATTTAAATTGTATTTAGAATTTGTGTGGTAATAATAAAATTTATTAGTTGTAATTTGTCTAAAAGTAATAATAATGTTTTTTATTCATTAAACAGATAACATGATATAAAAGTAAAATCTTATACTCTGTCTGTACTAATAAGAATGTTTATTATCATTTCATTATAGTCTATATTATATTGTCCATAAAACTTGTTTGCTTATATAACCTTATTAAGGATTTCTTTGATGACTAATATAAAGTACTATAACTATAAATTGCTCTGCACTACTGAATGAGTCAGCAAACAGCTTTACAATAACAATAGATTTTTTTACTAGACTTTATTATATAAATTCGTTTCAGTAATCAGTACTAAACTGATTTGTATTGATGCACTGGCTGCAGTCCAAACAATAAATTCCGTATATATACATGAAACTTTATGTAAATTGACAAGAAAATATAACAGCACCTCACGGGATATCAATGCATGTAATAACAATAAGTTTATATACTTACGATATGAATTCAATTATTTTTGGTATTTAATCAACGATTTCGGTGGAATCGAAAGTTATAATTAAAACGACGTATGTATTTCGAACAGAATACATAATTGATTTATATTTGACTTACACTGCACAAAAGCCGTCAATGATTTTTTACTAAAAATATAAATTTATATCTAGCTAGATCCATATATCAAGATTTAATGTTGAGAACGAGTTTGTAGCAGTAAGTAATGACAAAAAAGAAATCACAGTGATTAATCATTTAGAGTATACAATGCACTTACATATTATTAACACCAAATTTTTTTCTTATTCCTTTTCAAAACACTGATTCGTTACACAACAGTCTCTAAACATAGTTTGTCTTGAAAATAAAATTATAATTAACACATAGTTACGATAGTATAAATGACAGAAAACAACGGAGTGAAAAAAGACGTCCAGATTGGATGGAAGATGCACTATTCTTTGCTCAAGTAGTCTTCAACAGATGGCGACACTACACGTTTGTACCATAGAGTATAAATGTATCATGTAAGACCTAAATAAAAAAAATTATAATAGAATTCATTTTGTATTTCTCTTTGAATATGAGTTTAAAAACTTGACTGAAATATATATCTTGTAACTTAAAACTATTAAGTTAAGGTAAGCAATAAATAAATAAAATAAATGCACTATTATTTATGTTTATGAAACGTGCTTTGAATTGTACACTCTGTAAATCTATAATGTAATACCGTAGTAATTTATGTATTATAATAAAGAAAAAAAGTTCTTCTGGACAATTTGTAATTTGTATGTTTGTTTCTAATGGTTAAACTAAAAATCCGATGAATAAATTAAAAATGAAATTTGAAGATAGTAGTTTCAGACCCTGAGAGGATGATATTTTGAGATGGTAAAGGAATTCTTAAGTAGGGGTATATTAATATAATTATCTTATATTAAGTGAGACAACTAAAAAAATATTAATGGAATAATTAAATATAAATTATAATTAATAGAAATATTATATAATTGAGGATTTAAATCAAATGTTTGATTCACTTCAGAGGAAAGCAAATAATTTATAGATCTTTTTCTATGAAATATAATGATAAAAATCGTATTATTAAATTTATTTTATTTTATTATATAGTAACACTAGCTTTCAATTTTCTATATATTTTTAGGTCTTGCAAAATGAACATGTTTTAGAACGAAAATGTAAAGCGCCCTCTAGAAATAGACTTTAGAACCAATGAAACGTATCCCTTCTCACTCGCACCCGCACGCTCTTCGCAGACGAACGGTTCAATGACTTTAGCGACCAGTTTCTATTTTCTCTCTGGTCCTGTCGTCGGGTCGACCTGCAAGGAAGGGGGTCTTTGTTTGCGTTTCACGTTCGAGTCGCACGGTATCATCTGTGACGGGCCTGTATAGCATCGTGTCCGAGACGGAATGTGTTCGCATAAGTGGAAGCGTGGTTCTTTCTCGTCGCGGTATATGTGAAATGTCGTGCTGTGCCCAAGGGTGGCTCCGTCTAACAGTGCAAGTGCAGTGAGGTGCAGTGTGTACGAGCTAGCGTGGGTCGGTACGGCCACGGCGAGCGAGGTGCGCGGAGGTGGCGGCGGCCGCTCGGCCATGACCGGTGATATGCCTCTAGGGAGCGCGCACGCGTTCGGGCGCGCGTTGCTCCGGGACGGGGCTCTGCCACCGCTGGAGCCCGGCCCGCCAGCCCCGCCGGCCACCAACGCTCAGCCCCCGGACAAGCGTCCACCGGCGGCGGCCGCCAGCCCTGAGCAAGTTATGAAGCTCTACATGAACAAGCTCACCCCTTACGAACACCGTGAGATATTTGACTACCCCCAAGTGTACTTTATAGGCGCGAACGCGAAGAAACGACCTGGTCTCGTTGGGTTTCCGAACAATTGCGAGTATGATAACGAACAAGGTTCTTACATACACATACCGCACGATCACATAGCGTATCGGTATGAGGTGCTCAAAGTAATAGGCAAGGGGAGCTTTGGCCAGGTAGTGAAGGCGTACGATCACAAAAAGCGCGAGAACGTCGCGCTGAAAATGGTGCGGAACGAGAAACGGTTCCACAGACAGGCACAAGAGGAGATTCGCATATTAGAGCACCTCCGCGAACAAGACAAGGATAATACTATGAATGTAATACATATGTTTGATTCGTTTACATTCAGAAATCACACATGCATCACCTTCGAGCTGCTCTCGATCAACTTGTACGAGCTGATAAAGAAGAACAAGTTCCAAGGGTTCTCCTTGCAGTTGGTTCGCAAATTTTCGCACAGCCTTTTACAGTGTCTTCACGCACTCAACAAAAACCGAATTATTCATTGCGATATGAAGCCCGAAAACGTGCTGCTGAAGCAACAGGGACGATCTGGAATCAAGGTTAGTATTTACAAAATTTTCTAATATAAAAAGTAAATGATTATTAGTAATGTTATAAATAAAAGTGTTAATATTTCTCGTTCGGTTATTAGGTTAGTAAATTTCTAAACACCTGTTCTCGTACGAGATTCGCTCCGGGCGGGCAAAATCGATATCATTTGTTGTGAACGGCTGCCTCGGTGCGTGCATTACGATCAGCTGACCACACCCGCCCTATCATTTACGTAAATCTCTGCTTTCATCTCGTATAGCTGTAACAAGTCAGAGTTTATCGCATTAATTCAATCTTAAATCTAATCTGTCGTGGAAACGTACCGACACGACGTTTATTACGTTTCTTATTGCATGGATACAGTGATAAACGTTATCTGAACAAGTTATACAGTCGCTCGGAACCGGCCACGCATCCAGTTCTATTTTAAAGCTTCCCGATACATTTAGTAACTCGCCGTGCTCTCGTGTGATTTAGATGGTTATTTACGTCAGAACGCATCCGTGCGATTTCAAAACAAGAGTTAAATGATCAGTCATTTGAAATTTAAGCCAATGTCATTGGTTGCACAGCCAAAAAGGTGAAAATAAGACGAAACAAGTAAACCTTCAACCGTTCACTCGTCTATGAACAAAGTATGACCTACGAGTTGATGATTTAGTAGCTTAGCATTGTTGGCGTCATTCATTTAGCTTGCATAATAATAGAGATTGTACTAATACGTATTTTTATACTAACATAATCTAAACTATGAATATGTTATAAATTAAATAGTGGACAAAAATGCACAGTTTCATTAATAACTTGATTGTTAAACAAACGTTTAATTAAAAAGATTAGATCATGTGACCTCTTAAGCAATACAAAAAATATCGGTTTACCTAATTTTATTTTTATACCTCTATAAATAGGTAGGTACTTTTGTGTTTTATAAAATTTATAAAAGAAATGAAAGATCGTCGTTATTTTAAGAAACTCAAAAAAAAAAAAGCAAACTGCTTATACTTACTAAATTGACTCTACTTCCCTTTCTTGTATGTGTTATGGCTTTTACCAACAAATTGAAACATAATCATATCACTCACATAGGGTTTATTTACAAAGAAAGCGAAAAACCAGTCAACATAATTGTAGTCGTTGACGTAAATATGGAAATAATAAAGTTATGTCGATTTAGCATATTAATGACCTACTTGGAGTATGGTAGTTTTGCAGAATTTACACAAGTGTAATAGTATAGTTGGCTCAGGTGAGTCCTACTTATAATTAAACAGGCCGTGGGTGCGAGATAAGATAATAAAATAAAATGTTTCATTGAAAACCACTTGCTTCCACTCGAATGAGAACTTTTGCATTGTCAAGAATTGTGAGGCTTCATGTAGTATTAAACTTAATTACTATTACATATTTCATAACTATATACCTACAATGGTATTATACTCGGGAACCGTTAAGTGTCGATATTATATTTTTTGTTTTAAATTGTCAAATATTAATAATTAAAATATTGACAACTCACTGTTATCCCATCACACTCGTAAGAATTGTAATATTATTCGTATGTATATAAATTTGTTTTCTTTTATACTCTTTTTAAATAAACAAGTCGTTTTAATTAATTAAATAATTAGGGGCAATAGAAAGTTTAAATTAAAAAATACAATCTAACGTTTTAGTATCGTTTACATCGGGGAACTTGTAATTCGGTTGACAATGACTCCATAATATTTTCAACGATTATAAAACCTACGTTGTATGTAATAGGTACTTTTTTAAAAAAACATTTCCATCAGCTCTAATGGCGCCGACACCTAGCGGTAGTTTCTTTTTTGAACCGGTTTCAAACCACTTATTTTAATTTTCGCTGTAAAAGCTTTAATTGAATTATTACTCAATATTGGAATTGCGCAAAGGCATTCATTGATTTACGCAATTTTATGATGATTAAAAACAGTAAACAATTTTTTTTATAACTACGCCAGTAGGTAGGCACTGTGAAAACAAAATGTATTTTCAGTTTATTTCAACAACTTTCTTTATCGCGTGACGTGAGTTGATCTCGAGTTCGTCGTGCAGTAGTTTTTCTAGTGAAACTTTCCGCCGAAATGTCTGTGCAATTTTCGAATGCAGACTATTTTTTGTCGGTATGTTACAAATTTGTTAGTTCTGATGTCGGCTCGTTTTATCCTAACTGAAAACTATTCCGGGCTTTTTCCTTGACGTTCGCCGCAACCAGACATCCGTCTGTCAGTCACTCAGCTAATACAAAATGCAACTAGCTACGGGTAATGCTTCAACTCGACCAGTAAACGAAGTGTCAATGTAACCATGAAATGTCCAACTTTCTTATCGCACATTTTGCTGGGAAAAATCTTTTGCTTTATAAAAAGTGATTTATTATTCACCTACATTTTTAGCATATACCCGTACAGTTATTTGATATATTCTTGGATCGATATTCATTATTGTAGGTATCCCATATAGTTCATATAAGGATCAAAAAAACTTTTTGGTGTACAGTAATAATGTCTCTTGATTTTAAAGTCCATGGCCTTTTTTAATTGTAATTTATATTATATAGGTATATTACAAACTTTTTGACTCGGTAAATTGAAACAGCTCAAGGAAATTTGGTGTCAATATACGCTGTCGATAAATATAAACTGTATAAAATATGTGTAAAGCATGCTTTACCAAATTTAGGCCGAAAATGTTGACCTGCTAGCATAAAAAATATGCAAGCAAAGGCTGAAGGACGTGCATCGCCCGAGACACCTGTGCCAGGTAGCTTTATAAATAAAATTTGAAACTGGTTTAAATCCCATAATGCGAAGGGATGAAAATCAGGATGAATTGAAAACCATCCTTATTAGCATTACAATAAGAAGTTAAATTTAAAGCTCAAGTTTACGAGCCGAATAACTCATTGAAATGCATTCAGAAGTGGTAAGCCTCGTTAAATGCTTTTTGAAATCGTCCTACTGTGGTAGGAAGTAGGAACGAACGTCTATCAAATACGTATATTATAGTATTTCGAAACCAAACTTTTATCAATGTTAAATGTTCATAATTAAAGATATTATTTAAATTTAATTTCAGTTTAAAGTTTTTTTACTTTTTTTATTTTTTTGTATATTGTTTTGGGAGGGTTTAGCTCTTTTAGTTCCATGAGTTTCATTTATAGATATAAACGAGTATTAATAGGATTTATTAGTTATAGGATAAAATGAATAAATACATTTCAATTTATAATTACCTACTATGGTATGGGTAATTTCCAATATGATAAAACCGGCTATTATAATTTTATGTGACCTGCAAACAGAATATAACAATTAATAATTAACGAGGTTAAATTATATCGCAAAATTCAGCATTTTCATTTCCATAATTCTGTTATCTCAGTATAAGCTAAAGCGTATGCGGGTAATTTTTTTAATTCAATTAAATGTAAATCCAATACATTTTGCATCAGAACTTCATGTATTGGTACAATGTAACAACTAAACGAAGGTTTATCGCATTAAAGTTAAATCCACCTCTCGTATTAACACGTTCACCGATCTAAATCCTTTAAAATAATTAGAATGTATATCGGTACATTGTATTGTTTACTGTGTATTGATCCACCATCTAGTTCCATGGTAAGCGACTAGGTTTGTGTTTTATACCAGATAGTTGATACACACAAGGATCACATAGATCTTTTTGCCATTATTATCATTAAAAGTTTTTTTATGATATTATATTTATTATAAGTATAATATGAGCCCAGTCGTGGGACGTTAAAAAAGGTTGCATACAAAAAAGTAAAACGAAGCCACATCTGTTCTAAATATAATTATTTTTCTATAATAACTATTATAACTTATCATGGATTAAAGATATTCTAATTAAAATCACGATGTTATTATAGCTAAGTTATGTACATATACCATATATAATTATTTTAATATATAACATTAAATATTTACGTATCACATACACAAATATTTTATTAAGAATACATTATCGTCAGTACCTCTTATCACTCTCGGATCTAATGACCCGTTACCGAAAATCGTATCAACGATGGTTGACATTCGCAGTCCTTGCGAGATAAATTGGGTCATACGGTCGCGACGGTTCCTATCGATTTTACCATCTTACGCAAATCGTGCCTGCCATATCAAAATACGAGCGTGTTGTTTATTTTATTATCATTTATGTAATATATTACATACACCTTTTTTCTAGAATTTTCTGTCATGTTCGGTATTTAAGTGCAGATTTGCTTACGCAGAAACGTTTATAATATGAGTTATAATCATATGAATAAATAAATACGCACTAAATTTTGTTATATTTTATCTATTTTAATTTATTTTTGCTGTAATTAACGAACGGTTTTCGGTTAATTTCTGCAACAAATCAAAGTAAATAAGCTATTACATTTAACACGTGTTTATTATCCATTGTAAGAAAATCGCTTATCTAAAATATCAGAACAACACGGCGAAACGCGGACATTATGCCTGTAATAAGGTCAGAGTGTAAGCTATCGGTCCAACAATGTCTAACAGGCCACCTAATTATACTAATGAGTGTTGAAAATAGACTCGCTAAGCTTCGCTAATGAAGGATTAGGTAACAACAGTATATATGTATTGTTAAACAGGTAAGTGATGTGATCTCAGTGAAAATGTAACGGCATCTTGTCTACGTACAAATTCAATGCGAGAATACTTCGCTTTTTCTCACCAATGGTAGACAATTTTGCATGCACGTAAAGTAGCTCGATAGCTGTTTATTATTAAAAATATTTATTATTATCTCTGCATAGTAAGGGTATATAATCACTTTAAAAAATTGAATTCTTTAATATTGGTAAAGATTTAGAGCTGAGTGTCATTCTTTACTTGATAATTATAATAAAATTGACGAAAAGTAATAAAACTTGAAGTAAATCTAACAAAGAAAAATAATTGTGACTATATAAAAATAATCCAAGAAGGAATCTCTAAATCTATTTATTTATATCTAGGAGCCTTTAGAACTTTGTTGCTATGCACGCTAAAATGCAGACAAGTTTATGTTAAAGAAATTACAACTAGCTCCATCTAGTTGGAGACTTTTAAAGTGAACTTCTAAAGTCGCCCTGGGCTTACAGCTTTCAAGCTTTGCGATCTCAATCTCTTCTCTTTGGAAAGTCCCAAAACCTTTTACATGGTTTTAAACTTTCTGGTCAAATCCATAGTTTTTTTTATTCGTAGACATTTTAGTTAGATTATGTACGACACAACTACTATCTACCATTGTTAAAACGCCATGTTAGAAATAAAATCTACTACATAATATTAGATAGTAATATTTTAAAAATCATTTACATTATGCCCTTTAAATAATTTTACAAGGTTTTTACATAGAAGCTTTTAAGTTTAAAGCTTTATTTATTCTTAATTTTTACTTTGTATTTCAGTTAATAACATTTCATTTATTATAAGATAATTTATTGCTTCTAAGAACTGCGTTATCACATTTAAGATGGTTTCAGTTAATTTTGTATTTAAAGTTTCAATTCATATTTGATTAAAAAAAGATTCCAACTATTGTTTAAACTTTATATTATTATGACTGTTGCAGTAACCTTGATTACAGTGTTACGCAAGTAGCGATGTCAATAATGTCTTCCATTCTCTGACAGCCTTGTTTATTATTTCTAGTCACTATATTAGCCTGTTTTATTTATATTTCCAACGTTCTATGATGTTGTATGATGAGGATGAGTCGCATTTGGTCGTTGAATAAGTTTTCCTAACGATTGATAATATAGGATCATGCTGTGAAAATTTGTCAAGCTGTGTGCTTTTGCTTTATAAAATATATAAATAAATATATGGAAGTTCAACAAATCAAATATGCCTAAGTTTTAGTTATTGATGAGAGCCACAGTACCTCTTGGCTATATAAAATTATCTCGATGGCATCAAATTGTTATATTGTTCTCCGAAATTTACAAACTTGCGACCTTCCTAATTTATACGAGAATCAAAAGTGGGTCAAAGATTTGATTTGAGTGTAAAGATTGCGTAAATGAAGCTATTGAATAAAAAAACATATTCAAAACGAAAAAAAATTAAATGTACTTTACTAACTGTCATTTTATCGCATCAGTTAAACATTCACCAAATTAACGCTTAATTTTACAATAATTAAAAAATATGAATTGAGTTCTTAATGTCATAACGTAAATATTAACGTAGTCTTTATATTTAAAGATGAAATATTTAAATTACACTTCGAATTAGATGATTTTAAGTTATAAGGATTAAGAAGTGACTAACATCACCTATAGCACAACCTAATACTTTCGTCTAAGATAACTTATTGTTCCCCGAAGTGAACAATCGTCAATGTCTCGAAATAGCCTTCAAATTTTTTAATGTCAAGACAGAAGTTCTCGGCCAACAAATACATTAATGTGTGACGCACTGTACGTGATAGTAATGTTAAAACTGAGGCAAAGGTCTTTGTCCTAAAGTCCGACAATAATAGGTCATTATTTTTAATGTGGATTACTCCGGCGCCCAAAGGATTTACTTAGTATGTATTTAAATTTCGTTTGCGTACAAAAAGCCAACAATCGGATGGTTGAATTAAAAAACAAACATTATAGTGCAACAACCTCACGATATCTCATTGCGTGGTGCCATCGATCCCGCTTCCACCAGGCGATGACCTACTTTACTCAGGTACGCACAAAGCCCACCTCAGTACTGTAATGGAATCGGAAACGTGCTAAAGAAGATTTACAGATAGGGTCAAAAGATAATCCCGTTAAATGTTCTCAAACATATCGAATAATCTATCTATAATATAAATATTAAATAAAATAGCATTGGGAAAATTCATCGACATTTTCGACCAAACGAGCCAGTCTCTACTTTTATCTATTCCTCAGACACCATAGTTCCGCGTAAAGTACCTCTCATTCAGGATAATCTACGAGGTTTAAGAAGTTCAAAGAGCGTTTCTCGAGAGCCTTCACAAAGCTAAGCACACGCTATTAAGCGTACATACGGTATAGAGATGTGCAGCACGCCGTATATGCGAGCTATTAATTAACCCATCGAGAAATCCCCTAGAGTTGCCTTATGAAATTGTAATTACAATGTAAAATTTGTAGTCAAATGAGATTACGTAAGCGCTCAGCAGCTTAAGGGAATGTTAGAGTAAATGAGGGCTTTATAAAGTTCTCAGGCTAAGTGATTTTTGTGCTTTTATACAGTTAAATTAAAACTTAATTAGAGCTTTGTTTCCCGGGGGTCACAATAAAAGCTTAAATATCTATTTTATAATAAAATTATAACTCGAGGGTATCATTACATTAAATATTTTTTTTAAATTTTATTGAAATATTCAATTCAAGTTTCATCAATTCAGAGGCCGAATCCATATTTTTTTTTAAGATTTTTTGTCTATATGTCTGTCTGTCAGACGCCGTGATGAGAAAACCATTGTACAGATTTTGATGAAATATGATAAGATGATGTTTCATAATCCATGTCAACATAACACTTTTTAATTCGGGAAAATTAAATTAATAAATTATTAAATAAAAAATTAAATCTTTAAACGAATATATTTTATAATATAATAGTGACGAAGACGAGCGGAGTGAGAATCGCTAGTTTTAATATAAAAAGTATAATAATACACAGGTGTATTATAATGTGTACAAATTGCTTCCATTTGTATCATAAATAATTTATAAATAGAGAAGAATGAACTTAGGACAAGTCAACAACCTCTCAAATATGAGTCGTATAATTGGAAAAATAAAAGGAACGATAAAGATCGGAACTTCGAAAGGCTTCCTTATGCTAGTGATTATGAGTGAATGACCTCTGCTTGTAATTTTGTCACCATTTAACGTTTAATGTGAATTGTATTTGTTTATTTTGTCCGTACATATTATCACTGCAAACTCGCTTATCTAAAAGCTTGATAACCTATATTCAGTGTGCGAATTTCGAAATCATCGCCTTGTACAAATATTTGTCTTCGTCGTCCAGTGCGCTACAACAGGGCTCGGCCCAATTATTTTAAGCGGTGTTGGTTTATAAGTTAAACGCTTTGGGACTCTCTTTTCATTTATATTTGGATGGACATCCGTAGTTTTTATAAATGTATATTTTTTTCAAATGAAGAATATTTCTTTTACTATAATATGGAACATTTTATCAGTAGATAGGTATTTTCTCAATAACATCATTTATTTACTAGAAATGGAAATTGGCCTAAGGCCAAAGTTTCTTAAATCACATAATATCAAATAATGGATTTAATTTTTCTTTCACTGTGTTATATTTTTTAACAGTGCAAAACTTACTATAAAGACTTTGTCATCGTTGTAAAGTTTAGAATTACTTTTTATTTTTGTCTTTCATGATTTGAAGAACGTAGGTGCAGTTAGAATTTGTTAAGTGTTTAAATACCGGTTAGGTTTTTACTGAAAATTCAGATTAAATAATTTTTTTAACTAGTTTTCGTTACATTCTAAACAGATTATTTCCTACATTTCTATTTAAGTTTGATCAATGAGCAACTTTTTGATAAGATTTCAGTTTGGGATTTGCACGTTATTACCACCCACGTAACGTTGCAGATTACTCACCGTCAGTCGAGTTTTGTTAATTCAATGCCGTACTTATTCTTGAACTGTTGCTGCAACAGTACGCTGCGCAAACATAATGTTAGTATTTTTTTCTAATCATACATTTAGAACGGCCTCCCACGGGTTTCAAAGTGGGTTAATGCCAAGCCCACACGACCCGTGCCCCTCGCTTGATTGACAGTCTTGGATCCTTTTAACGTTTATGTTGAAGATAAGGAGAAATCTATAAATGAAATTGATTTTTTATTAGAATTTTAGTTGTGGGAAATATATTTCGAGCCTTAACAAAAAATAAACAACTTTTGACTTCAAAAGCGTGTCAGTGTAATTGAAGCAGTTAAGGTTCTTGTATTTATCTTTACATTATTACGTACCTTAACCTTACAGAATGGTGTATATTGCGATATTTGTACCCGACACGTTCCGACTCGCTAGCTTTGTGGATCACTTGGCATTACCAATGACATTATTTAGCGAAACCACTAACATTTATACGATTTTGTATTAACTTTGCATATATTTTTTAATTAAGACATCAACACCTTTTTTTTTTTAACGTTGGGAAATCCTGTTACGGATACCACCCGACTTCCCCTGGGGTGGTTATGTGGGACTCTCCGGCTAATGAGACCGGCATACCCACTAAAACCCAACTGCCCAACCCCTGCCGCCATGTGGGACGCCACGGGATCGCTTTCGCATACAACCGCGACGCCCCGAAGGTTGGCCGAAGCCATGTGACCGCCCCAAGCGGAACAGCCCCATTATGGGAAGACTATCAACCTAGACGAGGCTGCTCTCAAGACCACTCTGCTGATCAGAGCAGTGCCCAGAGCAGCCCCAACACCAAACACAGCCCACCGAAGTGGACCATCAATCACCGACTGCAGAAGGCGGGGAGTGCAGCTAATGAGACCGGTCCTCCCACCCCTGCAGCCCCCACGACTACAGTAGGCGGGGAGTGCGGCTCATCACCGACACTCCCCACCCCCTGCGGCCCCACCGGCTCCAGAGGCCAGGGAGTGCGGCTTATCACCAACACTCCCCGCCCCCTGCAGCCCTGCCGCCTCCGCCATCAAAGACAACGTCGGCGGCACCACTACACACGTCCGCCGAAGCGAACCCACCACACACGTCCGCCGAAGCGGACCCACCTCAAACGCCCGCAAAGGGGCCCATCACAAACTCCCCGAAGGGACCAAACCACAAAACGGTTGCAGAGGACAGGGACGCGACAACGCCGACAATCCCTCTCCTCTGCAAACCCACCACGTCCGCCATCCCACGGTGACGGTCCCGTCGGGCCGCGGAGGGTAGGGACGAGCGGCGCAAGACATCAACACCTAGCTAACATCAATTAGCATATTATGCTTATAATAGCTCAGCTCGGGTTCGTTCCTAAGTACGTTACAACGGTTGGTATTGATTCTCTAACATAAAATATTTTCCCACAGTAAAAACTATCTTACATGGCGACCCTAAAAATCGGCTATTGTCATACTGAAGTTCAACAAAATCTGTCCAGTAGTTTCACCATGATGCATAATTCTAGAGACAGACAGACTCCATAAGTCTATAAACTATAGATTCCAACGATTCGAAAATAATGACTATAAAATCAAAATTATTTGATATATATAGGTATGTTATATTGAAACATTATAAAAATTGTTATTGATCACAAAAACAATAGCCGATTAGTAGGTCAATGAATATAATCGGTTTTTTAGTCAAACTATTCGACCTAGTTTGAATTGTGGGCGTAATGTATAATATCTCAATCGTACAAAGCATATGAAAGAAAACCGTTAATTGGCCTGCTCTCGTTAACAATTCTAGGCGTAACAGATTTTTGGATCAATGTCCATGTGCTAATCAATGGACTCTGAACAATGAAAAGATCTATCTCCGATCCTTACAATTTCGATGTGATTTTTTGATTATTGTGATTTAAGAAATATTCGTATAACTAAAAGTAAATCACACCAAGTATATATTCGTAAATTATGTTTCCTATGTCTGCGATATACTGAATAAAGAAAATCATATTTTATATTTATTTATTATTATATACTAGCGACTAACCTCACTCCGCTTGGCTTTTACGCCGAGATTTGTAAGAGATCAAATATTTTCTTGCAATAAAAAATATTCTACATTAAGTTATCCCGAATAATCAAAATTTGTCCGGTTGGTTTTGTCGTGATTCCTTCCCAGACAGACAAAATTATTATAATTATTGATTCGCTACTATAAAGAATGGCGCTACTATAAATACTATAGAGAATGGCGATAATAATGTCTTTTTCAATAAGATTGTCCAAAAAATATTTAATTTACAGATTCGACTCAGTTACAATTTTATTATATGTATATTGAGAATTAAGATGTTCATGATCAAAGGCACCGACGAGATGTGGAATAAACACGTTTGAATTATAATATCTACGGTCTACCTAATCTAAGAAAACTCGTATTGGTATTGCAGATAGCATTACTGTTCATACGTCAGGTAATCATTACGTTATTTAAAATCATAAAATCCTTGAGGAAGCAAATTTATAATAATATAGTAACAAACAAAGAACAGATTTAATAATTATAATCAAATTTAAACGTAAACTGAATTTATTTTAAACTATAATATTTATGAATATATTAACTAGTTTATTTGATTAGTATTTAAAAAAAAAATTAATGACACAGTTCAGTTAGTACGTACATAAAATACATTTATTATAATCTATCTAAATTCATATTGCACTCGTAAAACTTTAAATTCGTGCCATATCTGGAAGTATGTCAAAATGGTTTTCCAAGACTTGCTTATCTCCGCAGTTAATGAAAGCGCATTAAAAATGATATTTATATGTTTGGTTAAAAATATAGTACCTACTTATTTTTTTTTATTAAATCTTGTTTAACTATGTACAATATGACTATATTTTATGACTTCACAATATTTGCGTCATCCAGGAATTGAACACGTGTTCTTGCAATTTATTTATGATATGCTATGACTTCGAGTCTTTGTTTTAAAAAATAAATAGGTACGATAATTCGCTATTATTTAACATTAAAATTGCATCCAAGGCTGAATAATTGAAAACCACTATTTTAATGGGCATAACGTTTATTCCATCCGTTCAGTCACGAATCGAGTCATGATTCGAGATTCTAACGAAACCTAACTAGTAAACGTAATTATTTTTTGCTCAGTAATACAATGAAAAAAAAATGATTGATGCAAAGTTATTTTATGGCGAGGAAATCGTTAAAGGTTGCTTAGGAATTAAGATAATATATGTACGTGTAGCATTTTAGTTTTTTTTTATATTCAACATGAGTACTTAAAATTTATATTATTATATATGTAGCTGTTATATGCATAATAGTATATACATTGTATTTGTGTGAACTTATAAGTTTATCATATTATTCATGATATGATATTATATTAAAAGTGACCTAAATAACGTAACATTTTAATACTAAAAAAATATTTCCAACATCTTGAATACCTCTTCCTTTTTTGAATTGATAAAAAACTCACTTTTTCTTATATCTCACTATCATTTATCAGACTTCGCAGTCTTCATTCACAGCTTAATTGAACACCTGGTTCAGGTGAACATAAGAATTTTTTACACTATCTCGTGTATAGATGTTCACAGTGCAAAAAGCTGTTTATTATATTATTAAGTTGAATTAGGACCTAAGAATATCGTTCTAAAGAAGACAAACCTATACTTCATGCTAATTTCGTAATTTGCGGTTTGCTCACGTTTTTAGAATACATAGAGAGAATATTTATAGCAGGTATATTATCGTCGCTAGCACGATACTAGTTCTAGCTCGCATTAAAAAGGACCACAGAGAATGTAACGTCTAAGTGCAATCAAACCATTAACTGAAATTACCTTTTTTCCTCATTTTAACCGACAGTGATGGAATTTGGCACGCACATAGCGGTCGAAGCAACGATTAGAATAAGTATGGTCAATGTAAGCCTGAGCCGACCAATTCCTGATATCGAAGTAATTCTAGAGAAATATTTTTGATATCTTACAGGTATTCTCGCTGTTGCAATTTCAAAGAAAAGCAAAACTATTTAAGTTAATTTAACTTGCTAGCAAGCATTATAATAGGTATTACGCCAATCAGAAGCACTGTTATGTAACTTCACTACAAAAATTAAAAATAAAATGATGCTTCTAACAATTGTTTGCAGCTCCCTGTCATTTTAAATCAGACTATTCGTAAAGTATCATTAAATCATGCACTTCGAACTAAAATGATCCTAATGTTCAACTCGTAAGCGTTATTTTGTCATAAATACCATCTTGATATAATCGCACGAGCTTTTATTTATTTGACCGTAATAGGATGGAGAGTAATTGACATTTGATAAATGCAATGGTTACGAAATAAGAATTGAATTGCCCATAAAATAAAAACTATTAATTTTGATTTATGACCAACGCTATTGAATTTCTTCACTTTATGCTCTGCTTTTCTGAAAATATTATTAATGTATAGTACTATAAAGTTGTAAGACATTCTTATCGCCATAACCTTCGATGGATTGTTGACAAAAACATTAATTAATCCGCTGTAGCGCCATTTTTTATCTAGACTACAACAATAACAATAATTTTCAACCATAATAAACACAATAAACATTTTTTGCTTCTGCAAAACCAACATTCGTTATATTTAGACTTTCCTCACTATGCAGATGATATTGTTATTAAGTTTTATTATTATTTTTAATTTTCTTTGACTACGGTGTAGTTAAAGGTTATATCATAAGGCGCAAGAGCTATTAAAGAGAGAAGAGGTACCTACTTTTGTCCTCTCACAACTGGCACCTGTCTCAGATTAAACTAATTATGAAAACTTAATTCACGTGAGTTATCTCTACTTTAATTCATATTTTAATTTTATCTTTATTGTGTACATTTATTTTTAATTTTATTACCACATTTAAGAACACGTTTAGTTAGTATTTCGTGAATTTTATCAATTAATTACTATAATATAGCAAGAATATTTACTTTTACATTTGATGTCGTAGTTAAAAGCTATAAATTTTTTAAGTCCAACAAACTTTCAAACCGCCCACGAATCAAAGAGCAATTATTGTTAGCATTAAAATGAATTCTCAAAGAAAGTTGATCAAAAAGAACTTTACGAGTAAATGCGATGCCATTTCCGTCCGGTTTAAAACAATCGCCGGAATTATGCGTGATTGATGTAACTATACTGTCTGGCTTTGTTTATTATCATTATAAAAATTTACTATTATTTAGATTTTTTTTAACAAATAGGAAGTAAAAATCATGTATGAAACTTAATTTATTTGTTTAGTATGTGTTAAACCTGTTTGTATTTTATTGCTAACGACTTACGCTCTAGGTACGTTTTAAACTAAAAGTACTTAATTAGCTATCCACCAGTGAAAGTCCCGTCAAAATCGGTCCAGCCATTTCGGAGATTAGCCATAATAAACAGACATAGTTTTTCTTGTACCACTACAAGCATAATAAATGTCCTTTCATACTTTAGTATAAAGTTTGTTATTTTGACATTACAAAAAGGCACTTCAAATTTAATTTATCTGTATATATTTATTTATGTTAAGCAGAAAAAAGAAAATAGTAGAGTATATTTCTTTTGGTGTACAATAAAGAGTTTATTATTATTAACGATGTTCTTTTTACCTAATATTGAGTTAGTTCAAGGGACAACACCCTCGTGGGACATTAGTCTGTTACAAGAAGTTACATATGGACGCTCTGTCACAACAAAATTAGGTACACATACATATAATTCGCGTCATGTAAAAAGAACGCTGGCTGTCAAGTTGCGCAGAGACGATTTATAGGCCAATTTGGTGGTAAGACGCGGGGTGTGGGACGTAGAGGCACGCGCCGCATGCTTTCTGGCTCGGTATTGGTCCGTCAGTTCAAAATACCATCGCGCACACAAAAGTTATTAATTACGAAATGATTTTATACATATATAAAAAATAAAGAAAAAATATTTTTGAACTATTTATAAAGAGAGAGTCCGATAATAATGCAGTTAATAATTTTAAAACATATATTAAATGAATTAATTAAGTTTTTTGTAAGTAGATTAAACATTCTACACTGAATCAAACATATTTTATTAATTAGTAGAATTCTATTTAATACATTCAATCTTATATATTTTTTTCAATGTACATGCCAATAACCAATATACGTCGCGAGCGAAAGGCTAATTTTAAAATAAAAGAATAGGCTTAGTAATTACGTGTGCGAATGTACCCATGCGCAAACACACCCCCCACCACTTTCTTCCAGCGTTCTTTTTACGTGACGCGAACTGTAGGTACGATATATTTTCATGAATACTGACAATATAGGTTTTCGTGATATGCATAAAATGAATTGTAGATGTACGATACATGCGTTATATTGGAAACGGATATCATATACTGCGACCAGTCGGTATCAATCAAACGTTGATCGATTGTTTGTAGTAGTGGCTGTGGTAGTGTTACGAGTATCCGATTATGGCAATATTTTGTATTTATTTACTATATTTACTTACTATATTTGAACGCTTGCTACTTTATTTCGCCTGTTATTCGCCGTACTGTCTTCGAAAAGGAGGCTTTTATGTTATTTTGTTTAGATTTTCAATTTTTTTATTTAAAAAATATAACGGTAGATTAATAAGTCTTTTCAGATAAATATTTTTTTATAAATAAAAAAAACAAAAATTTGTATCACTAATGGCATTCGTACTATAAGTTTTATCTTGTAGATACCATTGAAACAAATAATGTAGATGCGTAATATAAAGACCTAAAACAATAAATATATATCATATATGTACAAATGAAAACGATAAACATATTATAATTTTTTTCTATGCAGCAAAATAATTTCAATTGTCAACTAGAATCTAGATGAGCTGGTTTCCCCATAATAATATGTACGCGCATGCGTCCTATATAATCGGAAACGGATGTCATGTCCATTCGCACGCAAACGTTTATTTTAACGGCAATTTTTACTAATAAAAAGATGACATAACTATCTAATATATAGAATACAATACATATAGCTTTGTAAAGTAAATTATTATATAGAATAATCCTTCCATACTCGAAGCGTATATGTATGACTCAAAAATGGCTGGGGCGATTTTGATGAAATTTTCAGGCAACCTTCAGATGCTCATGTGTTTGATAGCAATCGAAAGTTTGAAATTGCGTGTATCCGCAAGTACCACCACCATCATCAGCCCTTATTAACGTCCCACTGCTGGGCACGGGCCTCCCTCAGTACGAGGGGGATCAGGCCATAGTCCACCGCGCTGGCCTAGTGCGTGTTGGCGGACTTCGCATATCTTTCGAAAACTTGTTAGTTTTCTCAGACATGCGGGTTTCCTCACGATGTTTTCCTTCACCGTAAGACAAGTGGTAATCATGATATAAATAATTCGCACATGAAAATATCAGAGGTGCGAGAATCGGATTTGAACCGGCATCACTCGGATATCCAAGCGACCGCGTTACCGCTGGGCTATCCGCAAGTACAGCTATGTAAATATAAAATTTAGTCATAACTTCCAATTCAATATCTTGTTTGAGTTAGCGCTAATCTGTGAGCATAGTGTAATTCTAAGTGCTTATGTAAATACTTACTTTTATTTGTACTGTGTTTTGACAATTTTAAAATTGTAGGTAGACGGCATACTTATGAAAATTTTCTATTGGTAGCTAATTTCTATTTGCTTTAATTCAAAGAGATATTGTGAATTGTGTATAAATTTAAGGTTGATTACGGTCTATCGCTAGTTGGTTCCGCTCGGTTTATTATTTCGGCCAACTATGTGTAGGTAGGTATATAATAGATAAGTACGTTCTAACTTGAACCAATGTTACGTTTTCTGATTATTTGTCGTGGGCGTTTAATTTTTATTCTAACTTTTAAATACCTAGTTAGTAAAGTTTTGTTAAATACCACTTTTTATTAATACTTATTATATAGAATAGTAAGCGGGGTATAAGCGTATGTCCATTTGCATCATGTAATTTTACATTTACCAAATAACTTCGATATCTTAGGGTACAAACTGAACTTTCACCTTTTATTATAGGTATAATTATGGTTATTTCAACGGTAACTTTACGGTTATTTAATGAATTGTGTAATAATATCATTTAATCTGTGGTTTTATTTTCTTAGATAATTTTTTTAAACATAATGTGCAGTGTCATAATTATGTTAAATGTTTATAATATTTGTTTTTGTTTCAGGTAATTACAACTAAGCAGATATTAACGGAATGTATGGCTTAAAAATAATGTTTGTAATAGTCTCTTGTCTATAAACTTTATTGTAATAACTTTACATCATACATACATCCATCTATCAATAACCAACATCCTTATATCTGCAATTCTTTATTTAATTTGATTTAAGCATCTAATATACTTGTGCTACCTAATTAAAGTCTTTAATAAGCATTAGATAAGACATCATAACTTAATATAAAAAAGGAGTGGAAAGTCATATATATCAGTCCTAAGATACTGAGTCATTTTATTACTACAAAAAAATTAAGTGTTACTGTTAAGGCCAAGTAAATAAAGGTCCCCGTTTTTCCCCAATTTTTTACAAATATTTTAAGAATAGTAATCGTGACCAATTGAAGCTCGATCATTTATTCGATCATTGATTTTATTTATTTCATCACATTATGAATAGTACTTTAAATATACCTAATCTTTTTAAGGTCATGGCCTCTGCCTACGTTTTGCAGTGTAATAAAGTGTTTATCTTACTTTTATATCTCAAGTTATGTCCAGACTCGACTTTGTCTAGACTTAGCGCAGTTATCTCGTAATGGCTAATCAGATCTTATCGTCTTGAAGTCTGCATTTAAAAATAGGAAATAATTATGTTTTAAGACTATGTTATTTGTATTATAAATTTTAATTACTTTTATTGTTAAACCAAAATGCTATTAAATTTTAGGTTATCTTATAATATTTCAAATAAAACTGTTTTTATAATATCTTAGTTTTAATTAGTTAATTATCTATTTTTTATTTATCTTCTTATTAAATACCGCTTATTTTATTCTAATATAATTAATAATATAATCAAATTCCTAACTTATGTAATATTAATTCTAGATATTACATGAAAGGCTCTTTGATTGAATTTAGAATAGAGTTCATTCATTTTGTACATAATAAATGTATATTATATACGAGAACATTTATTTACGAATAATGTATCTCTTACACTAAAATTTTTAGATCGTAGACCCACTTGCAGCATGAGGCGTGCGCTTGCGCAACCATTGCATGACATTTTGACGGACAGGAATAGTAGTAGTAACCCAATTCTACGTCCCCTGTAGAAGCTAAACTATAATTTGCAAATTATGCCTGATATATAATTTTATGGTTCGTATTAATTAAATAAAAGGCTATTTAGAAAGGCTTTAGGGCTCAGAAAAATCCAGGAATGTATATTTATAAATGTGACAGAAAAACCCTGATTTGAAACCGCTCTATACAGTTTTTAAGCAGGCGATTTAGAAATTTGCTACCACTGCTAGTTGTATAACCTAAAGACAGTGGTAGCCCAGCGGTAACGCGGTCGCTTGGATAACCGAGTGATGCGGGTTCAATTCAGGGTCTCGCACCTCTGATATTTTCATGTGCGAATCATTTATATCATGATTGCCACTTGTCTTACGGTGAAGGAAAACATCGTGAGGAAACCTGCATGTCTGAGAAAACCTAACAAGTTTTCGAAAGGCATGTGAAGTCCGCCATCACGCACTAGGCCAGCGCGGTGGACTATGGCCTGATCCCCCTCCTACTAAGGGAGGCCCGTGCCCAGCAGTAGGACGTTAAAAAGGGCTGATTATTATTTTTATTATTATTATATTATCTATATTAAAATCCGTTCTATACAGTATAATTAACACCTTAATAAGTTCATATGCAGCATGCTTAAAAAGCTTTAATGGTTGCAAATTGACCTTATTGCAAAAAGTTCCCTCGGTAGTTAATCATTTGAAAAGAAACGTTATATCCAACTATTCAATCTGACCCGTTTTATCTCTAATGAAGCTTTAATCTACTTTGAACTATCTTTAGAGCTTAATTTAAAGTCATTTTCCCTTTGCTTGTCTCACGTATTCTTTGTTTTATGATTGCTCTATGATAAAAATCAATTTAAAAGTCGTTTTTGACATTAAACAGCTTTATTTTTTATTGTTTTATAGTTATTATTGTTATATCATGGTTTTATAAACTATACTTTATATTTATACTATAGATTAGAATAACTTGTTAGTAAGTACGCTGTAAATACGATTCCTAAAAGATGTTAAAATTAAGCTCTCCCTACTACGTATACTTTGCGAAATTAAATTAGACGAGAGAGTTTATCCACTCACTAAATTTCCCGCGTGGAATCATGAAATTTGCTTTACATTTTTCGCAAAACCTAATATGTGGGTTGCTACGAAATTTAATATGTCAGTTACACCAAAAAAGCTTTGCGTAATAAGTGATGTCAATCAGTGTATGTCGGTTATGGGATTTTACTTAGTAATAATCTTTTATTAAATATATTAAGTGATTTAGCATTCTCAATGTTTTATTCATTAATAATTATACTTAGTAATGAAATTGCGACAGCGAAGCCGCGGGTTCAGCTAGTAAATTTATATAGAAACTTGACAAATTGTACACTAAAACCTTCCTTAAGAACCACTATTCATAGGTGGAAACAGCATTAAAATCGGTGCAGTAGTTTTTGAGATTATCGCTAACAACAGACAGACGCGGTGGAGGACTTTGTTGTCATAATATGTAGTGGTATAACTATTTTTTGCCTTACTGGCTCTTTAGCCTATGTAAATAGAATACACCGTTAAAAGGTAGTTGTTTTTGACAAAAATGAAAAATAAATTAAATAACATTTTTACCCTTCACAACGTACAAAAATATCTTAAGAGTCTCTGTCTGTATAATTTCTTTGAACCTCAGCAAATGTTGCCTTTTTTGAAATGACTTTCATTTAAATGATAACCTTTCACTAACATATCTCACTTCACTGCTAGAAATCTTGCGGCAAGGATTCTATTTCCACCGTACTGCTTTCATAACCGCAAGAAGATTTTCACAAACAATGCCGAGCTCGTTGAACATCTCATGTGCATAACTCATTGAGGTGCAAATGAAGATGCTCTAGTCTCGCCCGAGGTGACAATTCTCTAATGGCGTTCTTCACTAAAATTGTTTTGCTGTAATAAATATTATTTATATTTCTTTTTGATATGAATAATTCGTTTGATACAACTTGACTTTACTTTGCATTTTATCTGGATTTAAATTACCTTTTTTATATGCAATAACTTTTTTACTTAACTTTAATGCTTTAGCAAGGAAAGCTTTTTGAATAGTTGGTGAAGCTTTGACTAGTTAATGTTTAATTTTTTTTAATTGAAAAATCCCTATTTAGGTTATTGCCAATTATTATTTTTTCAAGCATAGGCTTTTTATATGGACATAATGGATATAGTCTTTAATATCAAGTAATTACTGCCAATTTAAAGCTTCATTGTATTACCATGAAGTAAGCCATCATGACATCATGCCATCTATCTGACTTGAGATATTTGAGACAGCTATTCTACCAATTAGGATTCACATCAATATGTGTTCCATTATCTATAATCTAAATTACATATCTAAATTCAAATAAATTTATAAAGACGATATTACACATAGCAATTGTTAGGAATTTTAAGGTCTTATATTTTAAGACATTAGTAAGACCTACATACTTGCAAAGTTTAAGAGTTATAGTTGAATTAGCCTCGAGACTAGTTTTTCTTGTACCATTATTCCTCTGCGTGTTATACCTTTATTTAAAAATGATGATGTTCTGGAATCTGGAGACATTTCAAATTATGTAGGTATAGTCTGTACCAGGCTTTAACATTTCAATACATACCTACTAACTATAGGATTGACACGAAAACTGTAATTTGTACTGTGGAAAATAAACGTAACTATTTGAACGTAATATAACATACCAAAGATATTTTTAAAAATTAAATTTAAATACTATATATAACCTATGTTGTATTCCTGTATTCATTTCAAATGTCACCGCGAACATAATAAATGTGACAATTAGAACAATTATTTATTGATGTTAACGAGGGAAATTGCCTTCATTAATAATGGTACAATCGTGAGAAACGGAAATTATATCAACCACTTTTTGTGGTGAACGCAATATGTGCGCTTATGATTAAAACTAAGTTGATAGCGACTATGTAAATTATTCTCTTAGAGTAGACTTTGTTATTAGACGTTAAGTACCTACAGCATTCAATGAACTGATAGAAATCTTAAATTGCGATTAATTAGTTAATACATTGATTAAAATTCTAGGAAAAAGCAATTAAATTGTAAGTATAACTAGATTTTATAGCTTTTTGTTGAATAATAATCACTTTTTTTAGCGTCTCCAATTTAGGAGTCAACAACCGATAAAATAAAACTTATGACTTGCACATTATGTAGACGAAGCCCTATCAAAAATTCTTGAGACTTGGCGGTTTTAACAACTCTTTGTTTAGACTGAATGACTGAAAATTGTAAAGGTAGACACAATTAGTGCTCCATCGTACAGGACAATTTATTTTGAATGCCGTTTTAAATATTAAAGCTTGTTATGTAGTTTGCATAAGTTCTTTTTTGTTGGATTACAACATTATTTTAATATTTTTATCTGTTGCTAGGCATTCGTCGAGACTTTGTCCTCATAAGAGTATAAAATAATAATGATTATGAATAATGGATATTCGCTATATATGTTGCTCTACAATTGAATTTAGAAAATTCGTAACTTATTTTAATATAACTAAGCAAACACATTTGAGCATACGTATTATACACATTGCTACCAATATAAGACTATAAATATTCACGCATAAAATCAATCCGCGCGATATTTTTATAGTGTTTTTTCATTACTTTGAGTGTACCTATTGATTTTAATGCTTCCCGGTGAATGAACTAGAGATATTTTACATTCGGAGAATGACCGGTTTTTATATTGCTTTTAGATCGATCTTTGGTACATCCAGCATCTATAAGTAATATCACTTTTGATTATAACGAAATAATTTGTGATGCTTAAAATATTATACTTTATCCAAATTGTATTATTTACTATATTTTGTTTAAATTTAACTTTAAAATATAACTACATCTACATAATTAAAAGGCATGAGGTCAATTGGTTCCAGCCAGACATGCAGATTAACCATTTTCCCTATTTATTGTGTAGTATAAAAATTCTGACCAAAATGACCTGTTTACTGAACAATGTGTAATACGAATCGTTTATATTTAATTATTGTTACGCCTAATATATTTTTTTACTTTGACGAGTTTGACATTTGCTAGAGGGCTATTTTAATTTTTTTAATTTTAAAAGCCAATAGGTCTAAGCATCCTTGATTTTTTTTGTTAAAAATATTTTTTCGCCCTTGTTTTCAACACGGAAGGTCGACTTATGAATATTATGGAAATAAGAAGCGCTGTAAGTTCATAAAAAACAAAGGCGTTAAAATTTATCGTCTGACAACAAAATAATCACTTCGTCACGTCTCACTCTAGAGTAGAATGGACAATAAAATTATGTTTTATAAGGGGTTTTAATATGGCATTTATTATATATTCACAATTCGGATGAACAACCTATGTATAATAAAATGCTCATTGGGCAAATATTAAGGAAAATAATAATATTCAGGTAGACTAGTTTCACAGAATATTGTATTACTAGATCGTCTACACCTGGCTGGTAGATATATAACATGATTAATACAAGTAATACTTGTCTGTCTTTATTAGGTATGAAACGATTATCGTACACAACATAATTATTTCGTATAAGGGCGAAATACGTGTGTCCTGACATGAGAGTGGAATTAGATATTATCTATTAATTAGAATAATCGAGTTAGCGACGTCAAATGCTAGAACTTTAATCGCTTAGGAAATACATATAGTTGTATTAAGAATATTTTTAATTATTAAAATTAATAATTGTACATGCTACAATGCACAAACAGTAAAAAAATCTTACTTTTGTTCTGCTTATAAGCAATTGTAAGTATCTTTGTATATAGAACAAAGTACGCAACACGCGATTTGATAATAATGAATTCATTCGCCGTAGGCGCAGCTGCCTGTAGAACAATAACTCAACCACTTCACTGTGATTTGATTGAATCAATAACTTGAAAAATATGTATATTTACTATGTACATTATACATATATCAGATGTTTTGATTTATAGATTTAAAAGAGGATGAATGTTTCATTCTAATTTGCAGAGTCTAATTTGTTTTATAATAATCTAACAATTAATTGTTGGACACTTAAAAGTAAATTATTGCAAAATAAAGCGATAGTTGTTTTGTAATAACACAGTAGCAACGTTATATACAAATGGTAAATAAATAAATACCCACATACTGGTAAATTATAGAGCGTGATTACATTACGAAGATGGTGGGCGTGCGCACGCCCAGGAGCCTTGTACACAGGAAGTCCTAATTGTTGCCACGTCGAAACCTGTTCGAAGTAAGCTCTCTTGAGTGCTTAATTGACACTTGACTAGCTCCTTGAACTTTTGTTTTTTTAACTTTAGAGAAAAAGCTCTATTTAAATATCTGTAGTTATTATGTTAATAACACTGGAAGGCTATTATTAAATATTTTTTTTGTATTTGTTTGTTAATGTGTAGAATGTAACGGCTGAACGGATTCGGATGGTATGTAGGATCCAGATATATGACGTGCAGTAAATAGACTGTCACAACACGTCATATAATATTTGAATTACTGAACTAAGGATGCATGTAAGTTTTTTACTAAAAAAAAATTAATTGTGCAAGTAAAGCTATGTATCAATTATGTCAATATATAAAAAGTTACTTTTATCTGTCAATCTACAAATGAAATGTGCCACAGATCCGCCAACGCTAGCCAATCAACAATTTGAAACGTTACGGTGCAATATTGTGTATGTACTTTCAAAAAACCAGCAACGTATCCGGTTTGCGCAAACGCATGTCGCGAGATGATCCGCGCATTGTGATATAGAAAGTGGGCGGATGGGCCTTTCATTTTTCACCTTTCAATAAAACGAATTAATCATATCACTTATTTTGGTTAAATTTAGTTTTTTTAGGTATCAAAATTATTTTTAATCACAGAAGGCTTAATGACTATATTCAATTGTATAGTTTTGATATTAATTCCTTATTGATTTTTTATAAATCAAGGTTGTTTTATTAAAATGATATTTTATGTGATGGCGATTAAATGGCACTTTTATTGTGTAATTGTAAAGGTTTTTTTTCAGTTACATTTTTATCCGCCTTGGTCCAAATGCTATATTAAATTGTGGACTAGAACTATTGAATGAATACTTGGTTATTCGAGGACACCTAGTTTCATATGTATAAATACAAAGACAGTGTCAATCATTTCAGGTAGCTCAGATAAAATAACTAGCACTCGTGTTACGG
The DNA here is from genome assembly GCA_905231865.2 of Boloria selene. Lineage (NCBI taxonomy): Eukaryota > Metazoa > Arthropoda > Insecta > Lepidoptera > Nymphalidae > Boloria > Boloria selene. The sequence goes on from HG993156.1 coordinate 4,559,223, forward strand.
AACGTCGCTGTTTATCGTTATTTTAAGCTAATTTGAATCTTATCCCCTTAACTTTAGACATAAAGGGGTAATGTAATCTGTCGTCCACTTTTCACGCTGTAGAATATGATTTCATCTAAGGGAAAGCTGATTTTAAAGAGTTCCGTTCTAGTCTCCTGTCTAGTGGATGCATAATGTTTGTTGATAACATTTTGATGTCTGTCCTTACAATATTTATGTGTATAGAAATAATAAATAAAATAATAATAAATATTTTGGGACATATACACACAACACTATCTAGTTCCACGGTAAGGTATGAGCCTTGTGTTATGGATACTAGATGGTTGATATACTACATATATATATAAGTTTAAATACATACATATTATAAATATAAACACCCATGACTGGAGTACATATAGAATAAAGATAAGGTTTAAGAGAAACGAGGATGTTAATTTTTTGTGCTAATTGTTTAGGTACGTTCAAATTTTACAAGGCATCAAAATTATTGTGAATGCTATATGCAAATATTTAAGGCATTTATAAATAAATCGTAAAACTAACAACTTTCACATTTTCCGTGTACAGTGAAATGTTGTTTTTTATCTTTTACGAGCTTGATGTAGGCTTTTAATGTGTAGTGCACGCGAGAACACACTTGTATCCTTGAACTTGAGACTACCTTATGTAGCGATGTATAATCACTATTCCCCTATGTGCATGGAAATTCTCATAGATATTTGAAAGGGATCCGCTTTTAAATTATACCTAATTAGCAATAAGTTCTAAGGACCAGCACCATTTTGCCCTAACAAATATGTATGATAGTATTGTTACTTAAAATCTAGTTTATAAAGTATGTCTTAATGTAAATGGGTTGTCATTTCTGTTTTGTTATATAAATGAATATTTGGAAACAGTTCTTCATATACTAGATAGATAAATTCTATTCATATTTTACGTTTTCACCAAAATTTCAATAGCTAATGTTTTTGGTTAAACGAGTACTGCGCGAACACTAGAAAATTAAATAAATAAAAAAATGGATTTTAGAAATTTTGTAGTTACATATTATATTAGATGTATTGAGATTTGAGTTATAATTTCTAGTGATAAACTTCCTCCCACATAGCCACAGTCGCGGGCGTAACCTACTTGTATGAAATACTACAAAATAATATGAATAATAATTAATAAATAAATTAAAATTAAGTCAGCTGTTTCTACACCGAATATTTATTACTAAACAAAATTAAACAACTGACTTACCAGTTGCAATATACATTATAAATAATAATATGTTTAATTATTCAGTATGCATAATAGTACCAATTACAAAAACCTATTATTATTGTTGTTTTAACGTATAACCTTATAAAAAGACTATAAATGTGTAAGTTTGGATGGTTGTTACTTAATCACATCTGAATGGATGATCGGATCTGGATGTGAACCATGTAATTAGATTATGCGTACTGAGGGAGGGTCGATGATGATAAATTAGATTATAGCCTAGAATACTTATCCCATAAAATATCCCGGTTTCTGTATTTCACGAGGAACGACATCGAGTAAAGCTAGGGGTAATCGGTACTAGTTAATAAATTATTATCACAGTATTACAGTAGTGCGAACCATTAGATTCTACTAAAAAACCGAATATAAAATGAAAGTTGCTTCGAATTCAAAGAGCAGAACTGCGTACGAGAGCTCGTTAAATAATAAAAATGTCAGTTTTCCAGACAATTACCGATCCGTAACGGCTTCAATGGCTAAAAACTCACGTAGGCACTAAAATGACACTATAGAAAAAAAAAACACTTCAGTTGCGTCATTTTATGGTTGATACATTTTTTGTTAATTTCGCAATGTTAGGCTAATTTAAGTTTGTGATATAATATGCTTATTTAAAACTTCTTTGATCATATTATAATATATATTTAAGAAAGTTTCTCATGTATGTTTATTATAATTTAGTTATTTGGTTTTTATAGTAGTGCACGCATAAAGTGAGGATGAATCTGTGATATCAAAAACTACTTTACGGATTTTGATGAAACCTTACAGTAATATAGCTTACAAGTAAGAATTTAATATTATAGGTTTAAACTTTAAGAGTTAATACATAAATAAAAATTTTCCTTTGTTTAATAATTATTCAACTAATCATTGTTTTATAAGAAGTAGATAATTCTAGACATAATGGTTTATTCAAGAATTGGTTAGGATCCTTATAACGAATGTGTAATATTAAAATTAAATTATTCGTAAATATGTCTACCTTAAAATGCGCAACAAATGTCCAATTTCAAGAAGATTACAAGTATCGCATTATTTTGCAGGAAAACAATAAAATTTGGTGCAGTTGTAAAATAAGCAATAATATTAATAAACAGATAACCATGTATGCTATCTTATCTTATACTAGCGTGCTGCGTGATGCCCTCAATGTGAATATTTTACAAATGATACCTTACATTCGATTATTTTAGGCGTAGGAGATAGGCTTTTAACAAGTATGTTTGGAATGAGGTCAGAGGCTCGAACATAAACTGATAATCATATGATAAATAAACACCTACTCATATAAAAAAACAAAACGATTAACCTATCTTTGATTGTGGTACGAAATTACTACTTAGATACGATTACTTAGATTTTAATTTTGACTCCCCGGTCAACACACTTAGTTACATAGGATGTAGCATATAAAATCAAATGCGGGTGAAGCCACGATTTACGACAAGTAAGTTTATTAAATTCATATTGTGGCCTATTCTAATAAATACAAAAAATGATGGCTAAATACAATTGTATGTCAATGTTCTTTTTCGTAGTACTGCATAAGTGCTTACTTACAAATTATAAATTAAATACTAGTTTACTTGTATAAGTGACCATACCTAACTTCGCTGACGTACGTTTCGTCCATTGATCCACTATATTTTTTAGTTGCAGCCTAGATTTAGTCACTATACTAATCTTATATTTCTTTGCATAATATATACTGAGTAAATATTGATCCATTTATAATATTCCTAAGAATAATTCCGGATGTTTTTTAATATAGGTTTCCTAATATTTATCTCATACATCGCGTTTCATAGAACGCTGATAACACTGCAATGATTAAGTGCACTGCATATTTCGTAGATAAATCACGTTCTCAGTTCGACATGCTTGCATCGTCAAGCCTGATTCATTTATTATCGACTACTTTTATACTTCCGGTAAAGGTGTTTCACTTTACGACCTCGCTTTAAGTAAAACCTTGGCGCTAATGATAGAACAAGTCAGTCGTATATGGGTTGTTATTGTTTAAATAATAAATTATAATTTTTATCGATTAGTAATTTATTGTGGGTACGCTCGGCTTTTATGATTAAATTTACATGTTTTATTTTGGAACATAAAGATGTTTATCTTTTTTTACGTCTCATGTGCATAATTTAACGTATTCTTTTAATACTTTCTTAAGATCTACGCGAAACGTATCCTTTCGAATTTTCTCACGGATTTATTTTTATTTATGGTTCCTGAAGTTTTAATTCTGACAAAATAGTTTTATTTATAATAATTTTGAGGTAAAGAAGCTGTAGATTTCGCTGGGTTTAGCATTAATGTGGGCTTGCAGTAACAAGAACACCTATTAAGAAAACTGTCGCTTAATATAATTATTTTCATGAATTGTAGTGTAAATTTTTCTATAATAATATCGAAGTTTATTAAAATAAATAACGCGCGTATTTAACGTGACTATACCAGCGACGTAAATTATGAAAAGAGGATATCCTCTATTACAATAAGTCTTCCTCTGACTTGTATCCTTCCTGGAATTGCACAATTTCTTATTACATAATTATTTAAAGTTAAAACCATATTGAATGTACCCAAGTATTAGTCATTTGAACTCGTTTAAGTGTTGTAAGGCATTAAAATGACAATTATCTCTGGAAATGTAAGTGTACGGAAGAATTATACTTTATAGACAACTTGTTTTGTGAGATATGACTCAGATTGTGTCCGCCACTAATGGACGCTAATGCAAAAATAATATAGTATAATATGATCTGTACATATAAATACAATTGAAGTATTTGTCTGTGATTTCGTAATAAATATGTTTTTTTTAAGAAGTGTATCGAGTTATATGATATCAGTACTACAGTGGGGTACCACATAAACTACTCTTTTAAAAAAATCGTGTCTGTCTTTCTGTTTTTCCTAATTTTAATTCTTCTTATATCTTAACCTACATGGACACATAAGGGATATGTCATATTCGGACATTCTGGCGAATAAATAAAATTAAAATAGAAAACCGTCAAAAATTCGAATTTATAGAGTTTATTAAATCCTTTGTATATACACCTACCTAAGGTACACATATGATACTTATTTTGTCAATATTAAACTAGGGATGCACACGAGCAAAGCAAAGATAAGTTGCTAGTATTATAATACAATATGTACCTGATATTACGATACGTTTCATTTTATAAAATGTTACTTATGCTTTCCAAAGAACTTATGATGCCAGTTAGTATTGTCATTACGTAATAACTAATATTGAGAGGTTATTAATGCATTTTCATATAGAATCTAAGGAGATTCTATACTAATTGTTGTTGTATAAGCATGAAAGACCATTAGCTATTTAATATATCCAGATAATCCATGAAAGTATGTATATGTATATGTGCAATGTAAGCCTCAAACCAAAATAGACATAATAACATTTTGAGTCTAATTGCGTCTATAGAGTTCGATTTTAGAGTATCCCACTAATAGTAAGTATAAACTAGAGAACGGATGTTTCAGTATGTTTTTCCTTAAGTGTAGTTAAACTACTTTGTCTTAAAATACAAATAATCGTCTTGATCTCGATATTTAATAACAAACATGTTCACGTGTCAGACAAACGATTAAGTGATTTACAAAAGCTTTATTTAACCAGCAACAATTCCGTTATTTATTTCAACTGTACATTATATTACTGACACATTTAGCGGAAAATAATACAGTTATGTTTAACTAATTATGTTTAATTTATGATGTATGACTAACAACCTAAGCGTATCCTTTCTCGCTTACTGCTCCGATGTTTTTTGCTCTTATTATCTGCAAGAGCTTCTGCAAATATTATAACAATTTCGCTTAAACCATAACGGGCCGAGGCTTTTTCTTTCCTTTTCATACAATATTTATATCATTAGTTGCTTAAATCTAAGCACTTCTATCGATCGAAAATGAGGGAATAATAAATGGTGAATGTATATTTTATTACTATTTAATACTGATCAGCCAATAGTTTTCCTTTTTTTAATTTTTTTTATTTTTATTTTTGTCTGACATTAGTCCTAGTTATCTTTATTAGCTTTGTCAATAAAATTGAAAACCCAATAGAAGAGAAAAATAACAAAATTAAATTATATTTTAATTCGATATTAACATAAACTTAATAGTTTCCTCTATCACATGTTCATATTAATGTGATTTAAATGTAATTTGTAAGGAAACTAAACTTGTGTACTGTCGAATGCAAAACAAATTTGAAAACTACAAAAGCAATTAATATAACTCTTCAAACAAACTTTAGCACAAGGATAGGGGCAAACGCTGACAGCAATTGTTATTCGATAAATGAATTTTAAAGTCCTTCCATAGCAATGTATAAGAGCGTGAAAGTTTCGTAATTCCTTTGTAGTAATTAATCGTCAAATAATATTGGGTATTCACTAACTAGGTCAAAAGCAACGGTCTCGATCATTACAGTCCTCCGAATCATTAACCTACACCCACTTGCAAAGTGTCCTCATTGCAAATGTTGGCCCAATCAATTCGTCATCATAATCGCTACTCGTGCGAAAAAACAGAATGCCTTAGAACAATTTGTCCTAGATGTTGATTGAATGTGATTTCGTCCACGTATATTAAGTTTAAAAGAATTGTTTAAAAATATTTATAAAAATAGCATTGTTATTATATATTTCAATCTATTAGGTAATACATCGATACTACTGAACCTATCCAGTGCCTTTATGAACTTTATTTATGTACAAAAAATATAGAATATGAGAAATATATGTTATATACGCACAAATAATTTTTACTACTGTTTTAAATGAAAATGATTAATGAATTTACAAAATTATCGCTATGGACGTCTATAATTATTGTAATATGTAGTATAGCATAGAATAGAACTTTTTTGCAACTCCGAGTAATGCATCATATTTTACTCATTGCAGCAGAATACCCACACACTGTCGCCAAACTTGGCGAGAAAAAAAAACAAAAAACAATGGCCGCCATAACGGCGTGCATTGTCGATTGGCGGGAAACGAAATATGTGTCAGTGTTCTTGACAAAGTCATCTGGGTTTGTTTGACAGTTAATATGTTACAGAATTATTGTATCGTGAACTTTTTAATATTATGTATTTCTTAAATTTATTTTTACGCTTTTTAATGGGTGTTTTTATCCTTTTTAATGACAATAGTTTTATGCAAATAAATAATTTGGATTAATGATATTGACAATAAAAGAAATTACAAGTAAACTTCACTACATATAAATTAATTAATTACTATATGGTATTGAGACTTTAAATCTATAAAATCATTCTCATTAATTATATTTCTTACAATTTTAATTATTCACATTGTACAATGTACATTATACATGTGTGTTTCAGCATACGTTTCTATCGACGCAATGTAAAATATTATAGTATACTCGAATGTTTATAGTAGGATTACTACTAAACATAAAATACGTATTAAATTACCTCATTTTTAGATTCTTTTTATGAATATTTTCTTCCTATGAATAATAAATGCTTTTAATGGGTTTTATAAGTAGGTCTACTATACATTGTACCTTAGTTACAAAATACTTTCTTTTAATGTTAAGATTAATGCGCGGCGATACCACTTTTAAATTTTTGTTCTACGCGATACGTCTCCCAGGTAATACGACACTTATTGAGTTCAATCATATTCAACAAACTGAGTTTGAAACGTAATACTTTATGAATCTGCGTTTCTTATTTCGTCCTCGTTTCTGCAAACCAGGTGAATCTTAGAATCTTATTACATTTGATATCTTTGCTTTGTTCATCCAACGAACTATGTCATTTGTGTTAACATAATGTAGTTATTTTTAGTCAGTTAACTAGCCAAAATACAAGCTCACTATATTTCATGTGTACAGTATTATAATGTCGATTCAACCTACTACAACAATCGCAGGTTAAAGCTTGTTCATAGTAATGATAAGCTGTCTCTCAATATTATATTACATGAAATTCATAAATGTTTACATATTTATAATAATATGCATGAACAGCGTGGTGCAAAAATCACCGCCTTCCGTCATTTTACAAACGAAGTAATAAATCATATCTAACGTTACAAACATACAGTCAAAATACCTATTTTTATATATGGAACAAGGATGATTGTTAACGCAATAACTGCTCTGTCGTGACACTAATTTTGTCGTTAAAAACAAGCTAGGCGCAATCTCACGCCAATTATGATGTATTGCCGCAATGTATTCTGTAACTCCTATTAACTTTTTTAATTAGGGACGTTTTTTGATGTTTGTATTTCTTCTTCCTCTTAATAGTTTTGTAGAACTTTCATGATAGGAATAAGATAGGCAAGAAAAGATATTAAGTCCTTTCGCTTTTTTCTCTATTGTCGTTGATGGATGCAAGTTGAATGATATTATTGAACATATTGGTATTTTTTTCACGCAAATGTATGTAGGTTAATAACAAAGAAACGATAAGCTCGTAACTTAAGGACGGCGGTTTTAGGGGAAGAGTCGTATAATTTGGGAAAAATAAATATAACAATCACAAACATATATTTTTCAGTTAAAAATAAATATTTTTATTACGATCAAGTATACTGTTTGGAATCAAACTCCTGAGCTATTGCCCACTTAGTTCAACGATGTTGTACAGTTAAAAATACAGTGATTTATAATGATTCAAGTTTTCGTAACATTACTGCATGACATTGAAGGTCCTTTAATCGTACTTCAAGCGAAGTAAGGCCGTTATTCGAAATGTAGGTACTTCCGAGAAGACGTATGCAGTGAGAGTAACGGTAACTGGCAATACGAATGCGAATGAGCTGTCCGATTACACGATTTATATGATAACAGTTTCGCGAGTGGTGAGAACAATACTAAGGAGATTACCATTTTTAGATTTTTTACTTAGTATTACGTTTTGAAGATAATTTTTATGGTTCTCTTTAAAATCGTAGAAACAGTTGTCTTAAACTTCATTTTTTTGAAACATTGTTTAAAAAATTTAGTTCGTAATGAATCCCTAAACTGCGATTTAGATTTACATGATCCATATTGCACAACAGTGTTTTTGAGGGTCAACGCACTGGGCATATAAAATGTTACTTCGATATGATTGCGAATTCTTTTGTGTATTTTGGCATCGACCCCGGATCAGACAGTGGCTTGTCATCGCAATTCCTCTCATTCCGATGCATGTCAGTAACATCACATTATTAGTCAATATCTATGATAATGTTCTGATGAATTTCGATTTAGTCATCACTGTACTGGTTTTCTTCGTAACGGGATTCTTATTTCTTTGTCATCAACTACGTCTTATTTTAATTACACATCATTTTTTTTCAAGTATGATCAGTCACGTTAATATAATTTACAGGTGTTTTATTTTATTTTACTAACATTTTTTTTCTAAAATGTCAAGTTAAATGAATTTACTAGGATTTAAAACGTTCTTATTCCTGTTTTTGTTTATAAAACACCGGAAATATATAAAATATATTTAATGTGTTATCAGATTAAACACATTTTAGTTTTCACAAAAGTTCATTTCACGGCCGTTCTTTGGCACAAATCGTCTAAATTCGTAGAGTTCGCCCGTCGCAGGTCAAGAGACGCAAAACACGCGCAAGTAACAACACGCAATGAAAATAAGGTTCGGGTCACATTACTTGTTGGTGTTAAGTTTACTTAAAAGAATTAAAAAGTTATGAAGCCTAATACTAATACAGTAATATCCAGAACATAATTTACATTGTATTATCATTTCATCTTATCATATTATATTCATTACTATATATAAAACACTTTGCACACATATTTATTACATTTGTTACATTACATAGTTTTTTGCTAAAACTGCAACATGGTACATATATTTTAAATCTGAAATATAAAATTTCCAAAATCTCAATAAAATAAGTGTACAACCAACCTAATTATTTAATGATTCACTGCAATCGTAAGTGTCTATGAAAGGGAAATTTTAAACATCTATTAGCATAGATATAAGGTATTTGTAGTATTTGTTCGTACTGGTTAAGTATTTGTATTCGTTTTCAATATTTATGAAGTCACACGGTCTGTTTTATAATATTGTTTAGTTCAATAATACGTAGTTAGCAATCGATGTAATATGTATAGATCAATAGTTTTGTCAGCTCTAATTTAAGCATAATATGTGTATGTAATATGTATGTAAGTTTACACTATACAAGTTTTGTTCATTATATACCAACTTGTGTCAAATATCAAGAAACAGTATAAAAGTAACGACAAACACGATATAAACAAGATTGTTTGATACATTTCGCAATTATAAAATTATATATACATATGCATATTTTATATGTCCTAAGTAAATCTATTCATATTAAATGGAGGCTTAAATGTTCCGCATGTCACGACTAACATGTTGCTGATTTAGTCATGCTTTCTATCCAGGTCATCTAAGCACTCGAATTCGTCACATTGACTTAATGCTAAGCATCGAAATGTCAAGTAACTGTCTCCGCTCAATGATTTTCGTCGAGTGGAAATTTCAATAAAATTACCTTAAGAATTAATATTTATTCCAACAGTTATTAGCAATCCATTCTCGATTCCAACTGTCAACAGTCAATTGGTGTTTTATATTTATTTATGTATCCATAAAAAACTTAAGCTTTGTCGGCGCCAAACTAATATGTCGTCGCAAAGCTTGTTACTTATGCAACATTGGGTGCTAAGTTGTTTAAAATAGAAATCTTTTAAATTTTAATACTTTTCGTTTTCAGATTTTTTGGTCAGTAGAATTAACCTATGATTATTATATATAACTAGCGACTCACCCTCGCTTCGCTCGGGCTCTTCCCTAGATTTAGCACAGGTAAAGCCGCGGGATCTGCTAGTTATGCATATAAACCTTCCTCTTGAATCACTCTATCTATTAAAAAAAACCGCATCAAAATCCGTTGCGTAGTTTTAAAGATTTAAGCGCACATAGGGATATAGGGATATAAGGACAGAAAAGGCGACTTTGTTTTATACTATGTAGTGATATGTAGAGAGTAACTTTCATGGTTTATAATTAAAAATATATAATATTTACTATATTATAAGTACATAACTTACGATTTTAGCAGAACTGCCGCAAAAAGTATTTGATCTATTAATAGATTATTTATGCTTAAGTCAAAATTCTTAATCGAAAATTTTAAATAAGGTGAAGCATTAGACTCTCTAGATCTCTATTAGGTTCATGAAAGTGTAATAAAATGATTTGAAATATTTTGTATGTAAATGCTTAATTATAAATATATTATTATATTATATATATTTTTTTAGTCATTTGCCAATAACGCCTGATAAAATAATTTAAAATCTTTCTAGATGAATGTAAGTAAAAGAAGAGCACTTAAGCCAATATGCGAGGTAATGATTCAGTTTAAACGAAGTAATTATTTAATTAGATAGGTGACGTAGAACGTACGACCTAGTTACGCCCGGAGTGGGCTATATAGATAATCTTTTCTATTTTTATCGATCTCTAGCTGACTTATGATATGCATGTTGCAAGTGCATTCAAACTAAAATACACTGACCCGAAAAGAAGTGCAATCTATACAATATACGTATTACAAAATTTTAATTTTATCGAATCTGTATTTTAGATAGCGATTACATGAAATCCCGCGAAAACCAATAAAATTTGGAAGAAAATCGAAAGTGTTTGTCATTATGTAACTGATTTATTTTATTCATCTATTTAAGTATTATGTTTACATTTTAATAAATTGAGACTTAAAATATAAAAGAAATTAATATTATAATATACGAGTATTACTCTACGAAACTTAAAACTCCTCTGATTAAAGGGAGAACCGACAGAAAAATACACACACTGACCTTCCCATTTTATTTCATATACATGTATCGAGTTTCCTACGACTTTATGTATACGTATGCGTGTGGCCCCCAGTATTTCAGTAAAGGCCACGTGTGTCCGGCGACGGTGAAATATTTATGTGCCCAGCGGGAGTCCTCTCTCGCTTTGCGACAAATTTCTTGTTTAGAAACAGTTAATTCTTTCACTATTTTGTAATTGTTCAAAGCAACTGATGAATGTTAGTTACTAAGACTTTGTAGTTTTCGACTATCGTTAAACTTTACGATTATTTTTTATTATAGTTGTCTGATACAATTTAAAATTAAAGCTTAAAAGCAGTATTGTTTATATGTCAATCAATACCTTAATCTCAAACTTACAGCAATAATGCTATTTTGCAAGGATTTTAGAGTAAAATACCTTATTTTAATCTAATTATTATATCTATTGCATAAATTATTACATGTCTACGAAAAACTCGGTATACTTAATGAACGCTTACGATTGTATAAATCACACCGCACCTATAGTCCGACATGCAGCCTGCAACTATTATCAGTATATCGATATTACCAGTATTATGAAATGTCTAATCATTGGCTCGTGCCGTTTAAAGTCTAAGTTTCCGCCATGCTAATATTGTACAGTAGTATTTAACTTCGAGTTATAATTTCCTAGTGTAGTTCAAATATAATAAGTTGTATTTTTATTATTATTTATGTTTTTCTTTGATGCTCAGCACTGCTAGTTAAATACAATGTGTATGCATAGGAGATGCGAGATTAAGACATCTAATTTAAATGAAGTGAGGATGTAAAGATAGTAAATTTGGACTGCAAGATGTCTGTTCTTTTTCTCAAACTAATATGGATCTTTTTTCGTAACCGAGAACTCACTCCTTTCTCGATAGGTATCCACAAATTGGCATCGAGCCTCGGGCACAACATCAGCGTGGTCGACTAAAAGTGTCAAGAAGTGTGCACCGGTTTCAACATAGTGCGAAACTCTTGACTCGTGAGCTGGTTTCCCCGTTATTATGCAGATTGAACACCTCCATTCTTTGCAGCATCTCTTGCGCTCGCTTAATAATTAATCGTTTAATCATTTCAGTTTTTGCTCGTAGCTTAGGTTGCAAAGTTAGCAAAGTAGGAATTATATTGCCGTTCCTACCCTCCAATGCCTGTCAAATTCCATCGTAATCTGTTTATCAATTTTAGCATTAAAAATCTCCCTCTTTATGTCTCTCTGAGAGAGTCAGTTCTAGTTATGTAAACGTATAGTAAGTATTAGTATGGAATTATGGTATTTGGCATAAAGATCTTAAATTGAATAAGTATTCGTGGACAAATAACCATTTCACAAGTTTTAATATTTCGTTTCCTAATGGAATATAATCCAAAATAAGGTCACAACACCAACCTGTTTCGACGATAATAACTAGATATTGTTTGAAACTTCGTAATTCTCTTAGTACTTTTCTTTAACTTATCACTTGGAAATTATTTGTGACTCGCCTAGAAACAGGTAAATTGTTTATAAAGTCTGTTGTATGTCAGGAAAAGTCTTAGTATAGTAATTCAAAGAGCTTGCTTTTATTTCGAACTTATCGTTTAACTTGTATAATTAATTTTGTTTCCTTTCAGTGTAATTTATACTTATAATATATTTTTATCTAAAAAAACAAACAAAAACGAAGTTTAGTTACTTTTTATAACATTAGCTATTTGCGAGTGAAAGTCCCGTCAAAATTGGTTTCTGTTCCAGAGATTAGCCGGAACAAACAGACACCCAAAATTAGAAAAATATTATTTTTTCATGTAAGTACCGTATATACTTTCATAATCACGTGCATTTAGTAAAAAGCTATTAATTTGTTTATATGTACTGATATAGCTAATAGAAAAAGTTGACAAAATATTATTCATTTAACAACTCATATTGTAAATAAAATTATTAGCATTATAGATTTTATTTATGTGTATTTCTTCAAAGCTTTCTTTCAAATGGACTCTTTGCAATTTATGAGCTGTCTGTCGTCACTCGCCACCGGTCAATCCGAATACTTCCGCGTACAAAGTATTTGCGGTTATCGTTTGAAGACATGTACTTATCATATGACGCACAAACATTTGTTACTGTATATATATTAACACTGCTTGTTTAATGTTTTTCATATTTCTATTTTTTCAATGATCCCATTATTTTATTCTATATATGAAATGGTTTGGATCAAAGCCCGCGATAGAAGCTATGCAATAGCTTAAAAATATCTTGAAATGAATACTTCTTATGTATTCTTACTTAGTAGAAAAACTATAGAATCTACCTACCTCAGTAGGAGTATTAAGTTACATAAAAAACTAGTTTTTGCACAAATTATTCCTGTTATAGAAAAATCAGCATACATTTTATATGTAACTCACGTCAGCGGCATGTGCTACTGACAAAGTGTTTTACACTTTGGCAGTTATTTGAATGCCATATGTAGATTTTGAATAATCTTTAGGTATATAAGCTATGTTCTAACTAAGGCAATGTTATTCGATACATACCTACTAAAGCTTATATGTGGGAATAATTTCTTATATTTACGCGAATGTTTCACATTTTAAGTAAACCTATTTCTATATTGTCGTAAATTTAATGTAGTTTTTGATTTCCGACGCTTCTAATGCTTTTCAACAAGCATAGCCACGTGAGAGACTAAGCTAAGGCTTTAGACGTCTCAAGACTATTAGATAAGTGGTGATGTGAATCTACCTATACTTGATATGTATTTAAAATTGGTAACCTTTATAATCAATTCATTCTTTCTTATTTAGAATACTAATACCTAGCATAAAAACGAAGTAATTTTCCATTTATGATAATTGACTAGTATTTTATGGTCAGTCATTTCCGATACTTTATAGTAAATTATAAAAAATAAAAACTTGAATAGATTTTTAGAGTTAAAATGATCGTTGTAAGATTCATTGAAATTATAAGAATATAAATATGTATACTCAATATGTTGCGTTTTCTGTATCATAATACTGATAACAAAGAGCCAATGTTTGGGTAGAGCGCAGCCGGCAGCACGCGCTGCTAAGGTCAGCGGCAGTAGGAAGTATGTAGTATGTATGTACGTACTGGCTAGCATCAATTTATTTAATTGAATAAATTGAGTTTAAGGGCACTTTGATGTTAAACATGTATGAATATTTTACTTGTTATTATTAAATTCTTATTTCATACCCTGGGGTGCCGTGTGATTCTGATACTGAATACATTATAGTTTATCCGATCTAGCTAAATGGCGAACAAAAGAATATTCCATAACAATAAGTTATTTCTGGGCCTGCTTTGTAAATTCTATGGAGATAACATTGAACCACGTATGATTTACATTTAAAAAGTATTCCATTACATATGGTTTATTAATCTACTTACTTAAATATTAACATGATAATAAAAAATAAATATGTAACGCAGTTTTGTTTTTATTAAGTAACTTAATTATACAAATACATTACAATGCCTTTATAACTACGATGTCGTAAAAACTGAAGAGTAGTTGATGTAATAGTTCATTTACAAGTGTAATCATCTTTATCAGTAACTCCGTACTACTGAACTTTGATCCATTATTATATATGCACCAGGTGTTTGTCCTTGATTGTGATAAAGCCTGTAATATCGTGTAAATAAATTGTTATACAAGTGCGTTTTTTGAATTACTTACCGATATTTAAAACTGCTTAACGGATTTTAATGCGGATTTTATCAATAGATAGACCGATTCCAGGGGAAGGTTTATACGTAGAATACATGCATATTATAGTGGAAAAAAATCATAAAATATCTCGTTTCAGTGAAATCTATAGGTACTAATCGTTAGAATGTATTACCTTATAAAACACATTTTTCGTAGATTACTTCAGACGACTGTATACTGTAGTCGATTAGAATTTTAAATCAGAAAATATAAAAATCTATTGAAGTAACCAATCCCCATCATAAATGTTTACAATACAAAAACCCCATATTAACCCCACTGATTGACATTCACCTCTCAACTACTTTGTTAAATGAATTCACTATTGATCGCTTATAATAAATACCTGAGTCTACTCACTGCCTACTTGTTTAAATTCAAAGGCTTAATTTGTTATTGAGAGTGGTTTTAAATGAATAATGCAGCACATACATAATGTAACGTTTAACTTTTCTACTTTGTTAATAAATTACAAAGGGTCTGTAGTTTGTACATAGGTACAAACTACAGATAGACCATCTTATATACATATATTCTCTATATAAGAATAGTCTTATAATAGTTTTATATTTGAATTAGTTTATAGTTAACATTTATATAACATCATATTCATAGCAACAACAGACGCTTTCCGCGTAGTATGTACGCTTAGCACTTATAAACTGCAACAGATTTTAATGCGGTTTTCGCGAATAGATAGATTAATTCAAGAAAAAGTTTTTATGTATAAATCGTATATGTGTACATGCATAATATTGTCGAAAAAAGTTTTAAAAAAAATAGCTAATTTCAGTGAAATCTATATACATCGTTAAAACGTATTGTAAGTATTATATTAAATGCTTCAATTTAAGTTTTGAGAGATAATAGGTATTCAATTTCAGAAATATACCATACGGTTTGTTTATTTTATTAAATATAAAATGTATCTAGGTGTATGTACCGCAGCAAACAATCATAAAAATCAACAGAACCGTTATGCGATGAATGATATTTGTTCATGTTCAATGCTTGCTTTTAATATGAATCGGGGACAGGTTTTCACGCACACCTACGGTATTGGTGGAAAGCGCAAAGCGTTTTGTGAAATTTGCTCATTGTTTTACACAAGAAATTTTAATTGAATGCCTTATTATGCCATAACTCTCAAGAATGGTAGTATAAAAAATGCCACAAATCTGAACATTAATATAATTGAAGAGCTTCTTAAAGAAACATGGTTTTGATGGAGGAAAAAATTTTGTAGTAGTTTGAAATTAAATATAAAATAATCGTAGCTTTGGATAACCGAATATAAAAAGGACGCCCGTTCCCAGCAGTGGAACGTTAAAATGGGCTGAATAAACATAGGTAACTAATATCTAGTAATATGATTTTTTGTACTTGATTTTTTTAAACTTTTTATGAACTATTTGATATTATATTTTATGTTTGTAACATTTTATTTGATTTTCTAAATTTTTACTTTCATTTCCGCTGCACGCTTATCCACTGTGTTTTATGCAACAGCTCATACACTCGAACTCTGTGTCAATTGACTACCGTTAGTGTAGCTGAAAAACCATACAATGCGATTACCATAACCATTGTAGGCAGAGACTACTGTACGCTCGACATTCATTTGTGAATAAATAATATAATAATTCTATGTATTCTGAAGTAATATTTAGATAAAAATAGGTTTTCATAATATATTTATTACCTTAACTAAAGAAAATCAATAACTACGGATATGACTGAGTAAAGAAAAGGCTCTAATTAAGTTAGAGACTTATAAACTATTAATTAATGCTAACAATCTGCAGCCCATATACTATATCTGCGTAAAATGAATTACTTATATAAAATTAAAATGAAATGTGTATGTAAAAAAATGTATTATAAGTTCAGATATTCTTCCAGTAAAAGCTGCCATTTTTCTTCATCAAAAACCTGTAAAATATAACCCATTTTTAATATAATTTTGCACATTTAAGCTCATTGTATTACATTTATAATTAACGTTAAAATTAAGTTTTGGTATACACTAAAGAAAATAAATTCAGCTCTACATTTATTAACAACCCAGTAGTGAGTGCAGGGCGTGTACGTAGTGACGTCATGACCTATATCGGGCGGTCGTCGGCCGTATGTACTACGTAGACTACGGTTCACATAGCTTATTATACTGCTGTGTCGGCCGATGGACGGAATTAGTTAACAATTAGAAATAGAGTTACGGTATTGATTGAAAAATTAATAGCTACTTACCCATTTTAGCGCTTTTTAAGGCTTATTACATTGGTACAATTATAACATATCGTTAGCATCGGTATAATAATCAGCGAAAATCTTGCTTGTCTATTTAGTGCTAGAATATCTACTCAATATAGTGGACTCTACCTTTTTGATATCTTTTTACTGTAGCTATTGTTATCGTTTATTTTTATTTGGTATTGAAGTTTGAATACCAGTTCCTAAAAACAGTCAATTTTTGAATATTAGATTACTATAGTCTAGTGTAATTCAGTACATAGTTCAACGTTCGTTGAGCAGGCGCCTGACGGACAATTAGGCACGAGTTAGTAATGAAGCGGAATTATGGACTGACTAGGGTTTGGTTAGTCGCCTGAACTGGCCTGATTGTGTCTCTTTTTAATTAGGAGCTTTGAGTAAACTAACAACAAAAAGACAGCCAATTGATTTACCCAGTACTTATTCTTTAATCAACTACGTTAATTTTAATTCTATTCTATTTTATCAAACAAGCGACTCACCCTCTCTTCGCTCTGTTTCGTTCCTAGGTTTAACATGAACAAGCCACGGGTTCCGCTAGTTAAAATAAATAAAATTTATAAAATACTAGCATTTTCTTCCGGAAACCAATTTCTTACTGAGTCGTGCGGTATGATACCTCGCAGAACTAACGCCCTTCCCATTTTTGCAACATTTTTCATTGATGCTTGGTCGTAGCGTGATGTAATATAGCCTTTAGCCTTCCTCGGTAAACGAACTATCCAACACAAAAAGAATTTTTTAATTCAGACCAGTAGTTCCTGAGATTAGCGCGTTCAACCAAACAAACTCTTCTGCATTATAATATTAGTATAGATAACGTCCTCTTTTTATGAAGTCTGTTAAAAAGTAGCCTAAGTTACGCCTTATAACATTAGTTATCTGCAAGTGAAAGGTCCCGTCAAAATCGGTCCAGCCGTTTCTGAGATTAGCCGGAACAAATTTCTTAATTTCTATACATACGTACAAATATTATTTATATTTCTATACATACATATTACTAATATTATAAATAAAAATGTGTCTGTTATTAATTATTATATATTTTCGTTCCACAGCTAAAGAAAAACAAAATGAATATGATCTTCATAATGAGATAGTTGATGCGTTGGAACTTGGAGGTTATATTATATGCTTTTATTCTATAATATTACGAGCAAAAACGATAAATGGTGTTTACTTCTTGATTATATTATGCATGCATTGTATAAATAAATAAATAGTAAATGAGTTGCTTACTCGTTCAACTAACCGATGCAATATTTATTAAGTATTTACTTCGATTATAAATCTACACTTGACGCTGTATTGTAAATATTCAAGCAACTTTAAATAATGACGGCGCTATGTTAATTATTATTCAATAGTTGCATCATCTTATTTAAATAGCAAATTATTATGGTTTCTTTATTAAATGTTTTTCTTATTTGATGACACTTTCATATATTTGTATAATCACTTTCTTTTTTATATTGTATGTAAGTGGATCTTTATTTGTTTATATTGATGTGTGGTTTGACTCTATCCTCAAAATATAGACGATAGATCACGCTTAAGAAGTTATACATAAGTAATGTTCAGAGGCGGAGAAAACGCAGACAACGCAAGCCACCATAGTAGGTTTATAAATAAAAAGTTTGAATTATCTACAATCTGTCAAAACTTTCAATTCACAAAATAAAGCCCCTAACCGCCGTCCTAATTGGCAATACTGGTTAGAAATATAAATGCCAATTATTACTAATGAGTAGAAATGAAGTAGGTACAAATTATTATCATTAAATATTTATAAAAGAAATGTGATTTTTTGTTAAATGTTACACAAATGTGATTTTAAAAGGTTTTTATAGTTCTACATTCTCGACGACAATTTAAAAGCATATTACGTGCAATCTAATTCTATAGTAAAAAATCAAAGGTACAATAACCTAACAAAAAGCACGTACGCTTTGTATAACTCGCTTATTTCGACATTCTGCGGTCTCACTGCAATGCTTCAGATCATGATTCAAACCACTTCGAAAGTACTTGTCAAATGTCACTAACTTGTTCTATAGATGTAGCCAACGTCCCTTAGCTAGCTAGTTTATGAGTGAATTGAAGTGTTTCAAATAATATTCTCTTTTCGTATTTTTCAAGGATTTATTTAGATTTTTGTTTTCGACGTTTTACAAGAGTGTGACCATGGATGAGATTCCTTTACCAATAAAGCGAATTCGAGGACCAAAACCGAAAATTGTAAAAATATTATTCATGTAAATTTAATAAATAGAAAAAAATTGGAATTAAAGATGTATTTTAGGCCTGGATGTATACCTTATTAGCGAATAGTAACTTTTTACTAAAAGTACTACAAATATAAAGGTGTCAGCTTTATGACCTTGACTTTCTAGGGTGGTAGAAATCTTTAAAAAAAATAAGTTATTCAAAAATAAAATTGTATTGCTTTATTTCTAACGATTGGCTACACAAATATCGAACAGCGTCAATAAACTTGTAGTGTCTACTACCTACATTGTGGAAGCCCATTAGTAACGCATTCGCTTGGAAAACCAAGTGATGCGGGTTCAAACCCGGGTCTCCTCTGATAATTCAATATACGAATTCGTTTTTAAAATGTATTTAAGGGCTTACTAGCTTTTCTAATTATACGTGAAATGAGCTATTATAATAACATACTAAATATGATGATACCTTTAAATACTCGAACTCTTTGATCCCAGCGTGTGAACGACTCCTGTTTTAATTTGCGGAAAACAGATCAAAAGAAAACTTTACGCTTACGCGGAAATTGTAATTCGCTTTTAATTACTTGTTAGGAATTGTTGACCCGAGCTGAGTAAATCGTTAATTATTTCCGACGATGACAATATTTTTTCAGCGTACAATATCTTACTTAGATTTATTTCTTTGCTTTCACAGCTTGAAAAACTAATAAAGTAATATTATAAAGAGGCAGAGTTTGTGTGTTTGTTTGTATGAATGCGCTAATCTTAGAAACTACTCATCCTATTTGAAAAATTCTTTTTGCATTAGATAGATCGTTTATTGAGGAAGGCAATATAGTATATATAGTCATAATACATATAATACTATATGGATTATATTTATTTTATAATGACTATTAAAACCTACCTCGGCAAAAACCCAAGCGGAGCAAGTAAGGGGTAAGTCATTAGTTTCCTGTATACATAAATAATGGAAAGTACCCATAATTTTCCATACGACTGAAAGTGATAAATAAGGTATTAATTAAAAAGTAATACATAAAACGTAATGAACAAGAACATATAGCTGTACATTTTTATTATTACGGACGCAAAAAAATACTTTATGTACGAAGAGATAAGTCAATGTCCTGTAGTTTATGGACTGACTGAACTGACCTATGTCGCCCACGCGTTCACTTGATACGTCGTGTTCACACGATTTGAGGTACACTGATTAATAAGTGGTTTCTAATAGTTTACTTGCTGTCATAGCGTAATGACTAATGGAAATGAGTAAACGCTCAAAGATGGGTCAATGTACTACAATGCAGACATGACTGACCTGTGGGGTTACTCTTGAATTTAATTCCGATCGATCGACATTGGAATTATGACGTTTCGTACTCTTGAGTTCGACGCTAGCGCCACATTGTTTTTAAATTGCGTGTCCATTTTGGGGTACTAAGTGGAATCGGGATCGAGCTTGGCGTACCGTAAACGCTACTCTTGAGTGTATTTTGACAGCTATGTATTGCGTCGATATTACGATGGGATTGTTTGTTGATTGTGATTAGTCCAATAACAAAAGTGTAACTTTTTTGAAATTGTTTTGCGTTTTATGTTATTTTCAGTAATTAATTAGTGTATAATATGGCATGATTAGCAAATATGTACAGTATTTTAAATAGTTCCCATAAAAAACAGTTAAAACAAAGACGAGATGTAAGATTTAGATAGGAATTTTTACATTTTAATCTTTATATTAGTTAAAACATTTTACCTTTTTATTTTATTGGTACAAGCCCGCCACACTAAGTTTGTTTGATAAAATGTATTTCATTGTACTTGTACAGTTTGTTTTTATAACTTATAAATTTTGAAACATTATAATCTTTCTTAAGTCAGAGTGTATTAGGAAATAATGTATATTATTAAAGACCATTACCTAAAATCTACTTAAATATATTCTTTATTGCACATGTAAAAAACAAATATAAATATACCAGAGAAGTTGAGGGCAAAGGTGGACTTATCTCTAACAGAGATCTCTTCCAGTCAACCTATGGTGTCAAAGAGATTGTTAATTAGCAGACCAAAAAGTGCAAGATCATACAAAAAAAAGGAAAATAAAAGACAAAATATTCATATAAAATACATAGATGTTCATGTATATATGAGTATATTTTATATATTCTATTTTTATATTTACCATACATGCATACATATATACATACATACATACATATTATATACATACTACATACATACTATACATATAAATACTTGATAATATAGAGTTATGTTTAATTAGTATTAGTAACATATTATTTCTTGAAAAATGGGGAACTGAATAAATAGTTTTTTTTTACCAAAAAGTAGTTTAATTTACCAAGTAATAAAAGTAGGTATCACACAAATTAATAATACATACAAAAATCAAATTGCATAGTATAAACAAGATAAAGCAATTATGATATTGCCAAGGTTTGAAGATAATTAAGCTAATGCTCTTGCTCTTATTAATTCCACTTCTGCAGGCAGAGTCATGGATATATGGCCCTCTGGAGTACTAGCGCAGGTTCTGAAATATAAAACAAAAATTAAAATCGGCACTTGACCCAATAATTTTCAAACTTCTTAGTGAAACAAGTCAATAATTAATACTGCAGTTTTATTTTGCCATAGCCCAAGTTTGATAAGTCCCCAAACACTTAAATATTATATTGGGTTGTTGTTATTTAAACATTCCTTAACAAATTTGAATAAAGACTTACTTGTGGATGATATGATGCTGACATTGCGTCATTGCATGACGTGCCATGAAAATGTTACTCAAATAATGGATTTCAGTTTCTTGTTATGTGCTGGTAAAATATTGTCCTCTATAAAAACTTCTGGCGCCTCCAAATATCTAGTCTGAAACAATGAAATGTTTATTATTATTATAGATGAAATGTTTATTATATTAGATAGGTAAATAAAATATTTGTCATAAAATAAATATCATAGGTATGATAGAATTATAAATATGGGTGTAGCTGTGTAATTTGTCATTGTAACTGAAATTGGATTTGTTATTATGTACAACATAATATAAATATAAAAAGTATAGTCCAAGAAAATAACTACATTGATAAAACAAAAATATTTCACTTTAAGAAAAATATATACAAATATTACTCTAATTAATAAAGTTATTAATATGATTCTTTACTTACCAGCAGGTTCCCACTTAGGTATATAAAACTTTCACAACTTTTAACTCAAAGGACAATAATTACAAACAATTTCATAATATCACGAATGTATTTCTAATACTACTTAATACTTATCTAATATCTAATAAAACTTTAATTAAACTACTTCGACTTAAATTTTGAAATCGGAGAACTTTGACGTTGTCTTTTTTTTGGTCCTAACTCCTAACTCTAAGCAGGCAAAGATCCTACCGCATGAAGCCAAAGTCGTGGTTAACTTTATGATTTAAATCATTTTTTTACTCACGAATGTATTTAATACGTTACAATTAATCAATAAAACCAATACTTATATTATATTCATTTATTAACCTTTTTTTAAAAGGCTAAAGCATTTTAAAGCTCTATTACCGATTTATCGTAATTAGTAGAACGACACTATTGCGGCCCGAAACATAGCTAACTTCACTCTTAACAAAATAATCGCGGGGCAATCCCAATTTCAATCCAATGTTGACAATATTGTTTTCAAGAGTACCGAATCACGTGACTGCAAAATTGACATTGGAATCGTATTGGCATTAGATTCGAATTGAAATTAGTTTCAAGAGTAAGCACACTGACCATGTCACCCACACGGTAACTGTACGTTACTTTTGATTTAATTGGTTTATAATTACATAGACTCGTCTATAACTGTGATATCTTATTGCTATCTGCATAAATCTTTTTTATATATAACTTAACAGTGCTTTTGTTACTTCCAAGTCAAAGTCTATTTACTAAAGTATTTTCGTTGAGTTGTAACAAATGTACACATTTCACATATATATAAAGATTTCTACATAATGAAGCCCTTATTTCTTAATAGATCAACAAAGTTAACAAACATAACCACTGGTAACGCTTTACTCGTTAAGATGACTGACCGCTGAGTCAGTTAACACCTGGGCATTTAGTTGCGATTCCTGGGTTTTAGTTTGCTTACATTTCTTAAACGTTTTAGTCCTCTACGATCACTCACAATAAACATAACAAGCCATCACTAATTAACAAACAGAAACAAGCAAAAATCTTACCAAATATAACCTAATGGTATATAACACATAATCAGTTATGGTTGTCTCGTGACCGTTTAAAA
Source organism: Boloria selene (assembly GCA_905231865.2). NCBI lineage: Eukaryota > Metazoa > Arthropoda > Insecta > Lepidoptera > Nymphalidae > Boloria > Boloria selene. Next base: position 4,582,978 of record HG993156.1, read on the forward strand.
CAAACGGACGGTCAGTGTCCTGCACTTAACATGTTTACTTGACCTACCTAAATTCATCGTGATGTAATTTGATTCATAAATAGCGCTCTCTAGATAAATTATAATGACTGAATGATGACGTCATGTTTAGTGGACTAAATATGTCATCATTCGAATACAAATATCGATATGTGATGTATTCCATTTTATAAAACGTGAAATCATTTTAAGAATTCTCATTAGATTGATGAGTATTACAACTCGATTTAGAGAGCATATCAAGCTGTAGATACGATGTGTCGGATTTCATGCAATCTAAATTACTGGGCTTAGGAATTTGAGAAAATGGTATTTTTATATATTCTTGATATGCTTTAGAATAGAGCGAAAAAAGTAAATATCATTAAAAAGCTGAAATGAGAACAGCAGGTGGGGTGTTTATTTACTCAATTTAGGAAATTTATTATTGATAATGAATTAATTATTTACTGTTAAATTACATAAGCAACAGTTTTTATAGAAAGTGACACCGTAAAATTAAAATTTGTTAAATAATGTTTATAAAATTCGCTTTTAGTGTAATGGAATTCAGGCAAAGTTGGGTTAAGTTACAATTTTTTTAATAAAATAAAAAACCAAAAATGATTTTTCTTTCTAAAAGATTTTAACTAAAAGACTTTAACTAAAAGACAAAAGAATCGCTCACGTCGCTATTGTCATCAAAGTAGATCAATAATGCACATGTACGTATGTCACGCGAAACTTGTGATATCTAACATTACATGTTATCTTTATATTTTTAACCGACTTCAAAAAAGGAGGAGGTTATATGTTCCGTTGTATGTATTTTTTTTTAATAGATGTTCACCGATTTCTCCGCCGTCTGTGGGCCGATTTCAAAAATTTTTATTTTGTATGGTAGGGTCACCAAGGATCTGATGATGGGATCCCAGGGAAATCGAAGGCAACTCTCAAAATTTACAGGCACCTATTATGTTTTTGATATATTTTCTAAGCCCGATAAAGCTTTTACGTATGAAAATCATCATGTCATGTCGATGAGCTGATGATGAAAGGTAAAATTCCTCAACAGTTGTTTTTTATGTGTTTTCATATTATATGTGTCATCAATACAATTTGTTTATTTAATTAGTAATAGTAATAAATTTTGATAGCGTCGTTGCTTGCACTAATAAATAATTTGAAAGCGGCATTTACGTATTTTGTGATAATAATAACCGTGTTAGTAATTCTTTGTCCTCGAACTGTCTTTTTGTAGATATTATTATAATAATTGTGATATAATTTAAATTAAAGTCAGTATTGCATATTTAGTTCAATTTTAGCGAAGTTAGGTCGTGTCTGTGAGTATTCAAATATTGAAAAAATAAAGAAAAATAAATATCAACGAATTAACGACTTTTGATTTATGCAGTGTAGTATAAATCATATTGGTTTTTGTGAACCCTATTACTTTATCTTTATTGGGAATATTTATTTCTATGTAAAACATATTTGCTACTTATCTTAGATTTTTTCGGGTTCGTCTCTATGTAGGTTCCTAACAGTAGCCTATTTTTAACTCTAGGTCATAGTCCTAGATCCAAATCTGTCCCTTTAATTAAGGGAGTAATAGTAAACAAAAATGTATAGACACGTACACTCATACGAATTGATAATAGTTTTTATGTAGTTACAACTTACAAACATATATCTCGAAAAGCTTACATTATGCATACTAGTACAGAAAAGAAATAAGCTTAAGTTATCTCAACTTATATTGAGAGTCATTTAACAAGGGAACTTAAAACAAGCATCATAGCGATTTCCACTTTAATATTGCTGTCTCCCGGTCTAGACATAACACGTCTTGTGGTCGCCGACCTGTAATAATGACCTCACTTTTTCTTAAGTATCTAACATTCTCGATACAATAGTAAAGACCGGATTCGAGATTTTTAATTTTTCATTAAAAATACACCATAATATAGTGTAATTTATTTGTTTCCACGCATGGTTTTTGTGGAAAGTGAGGTTTAGTTATAAAATGTACAAGCTAATTATGATTTAGCTTAACTATAATCTTTTAGTTTAAATTGAAATTTAGGAACAATGGTTAGGTAAAGAGAACTACAGACATAATGAAAGCTAAAGTAATTCTATAATATGATATACCTTCTCTAATATTAGGTGCTTTACCATGTTAAATATATACATACATTAACATAGCCGCTATGCATCACATCACATACATACATAATTACTATAACTATAAAAAATAAGATTAATATTTATGTATTATGTAGATACTATACTATATAATAGGGACTTCTCTTTTCTTAGTCTTTGGAATTAATTGGCACAAAGATTAGCACCTACTGATATCGAGTTTCTTCAACACGTTTCATAAAGGGCTGTTATACGAATGAATCAATCAGCATTATAACAATATTCACAATTAAGGGCCATCGGCCGGTCTAGACTGGCACATCTCCTGGCCGACGACCCCAGCGTATAACCTGACTATTGCGCTACATGAAGTGAAACGTTCTGGAATTGCAGTCAAACGACTTTATAAGGATATAAAATTATAAAATAAGTTTGATTTACGAAGGGGAATATTATATCCTTTGTCCATTTAATATTTATGTTATGATGAAGTTTAGACCTTTTTATGATGAGCTTTAATGAGAATAAATATTTCTTTTTATAACATACAAGATAATATATATAAATATAACGTATAAGATCTAGTTCACCTTAACACACAGTTCCACCAAAGAAATGATTGGGTGTATTGTATAATACTGCGAACTAAATAGAATTGACTGTCTTTCAATAAGTTGAATTGGTTAGTAAGCTCTTTTATATTAGCCTTAACCTTTCACACAAACGAGGCTTAATGGGAAATATTGTTATGTCGATTAGATTGATTTTATTAGAAGTCGTTGTCATTTTAATCATGCTTTAATGAAAGCTAAAAACGTATTCACTTTAGCATTCGTTAACAGTTGAACGATTTTATTGTATAAGACGTGCATTTCACCGAATGCTCATCTCTGCCTACATCTACTTAAATTGCATTTGCATATTTCAACGTTTTTAGATTTTATGACACTTTTACGATTTATTCAAGGCAAATTACATTACTAACCTTAGAAGCTTATTATTAAAGAATATACACCTATACCGAGTTGAACAGGGACATGAAACTAATAAATAGAAAATATAAAAAATATTTTCTTTACTCTAATAGTTATAATAAGAAAACCTGAAACACCTGCGAATTATTAAGTTATTTTTTTGAAAAAAGTCTTAGGTGCCTAACACACTAATCTCTATTGTAAATCAAATGCATCTATTAATTTTTTGTTGATTGCTTCATTTTAAATTCAAACCTTTTTCCTCAATAAACAAAAACAGCACGTCACACAAATTTACCATACATGTATAAAACCTACAAACTTTTTTGATCCCTGTGCTAATTAGAATATGGGCGAAAATGCCATTTATCTAATGTTAATGTATTACTAAATTTGTCTATGTTGTTTTTTCCTGGTGTAGTCCCATTGTGTTTGATATTTTAACCGTGTTCTGGTTTTTGTTGCAGGTAATTGACCCGAGTGCCTGGCATTGAGACTTATAAAATATTACTGGGTAATGCAATTATTTATTATAATAATAGGTTATATTTGCCCACACGCTTTACTGAAATTAAGTAAAAACTATAATTGTGATATTCTAATGAAGTCCTAACTGAGTTATTATTATTCATTCTTAGAACTACGTCGTTCTACTGTTTTGTAATAAATTAAAAGTCTAACTTCCATTTTTTTATTCTTTTTATTTTTAAACATAAAAAAAATTTAAATTTCAACCCTTTCAACTGAATATACGAATGCCAAGCCTATCTATCGAAGCCTTTGTAATTATAATAAATGTGCCTTTATTTAATCCCTATAAAAGTATATAAACGAGTTTTAAATAATTAACATAGAATGTTATATTGGTTGCTTATCGATTGAATTAACTCGATAATAAGACGCTATCGATTAATAAACGAGCTGCACGCAATCGCTCACGGCACATTAAAACTACTCTTGACCGAGTTTTTTTACTTACATTCAGTACATGAATATATTGCATTTTATTAAAATATATGAACATACTTCGCATATTTTGTTAACTTTGTATTAATTATATAATTTTATTTTATTATTTTTTTATATATTTATAAAGAAGAAAGCGTTTATTTCAAAAATATATATAATGTAAGCTATATCTACTATCACGATCATTGTTTTCTCCGTACTGCAAGTTGAAGTACAATAGACATTTTGAATAGGCGATTGAAGCACACAAGTCAATCTTTGGAAAATCGCATATTACGTAAATAGGGAAAGTTTTGCGGTGCTACATTGTTCGTAATTCGCTTCGACATGTATTTTGAATGATTCTTTGTATGAGATTTTGATGAGGTTGTGATGATATTTCGTTTATGAGTATGCGGTAATATAGAAAGTGTGGTGAGAGTATCACGCATTACATATTCAAAGATACCTATTTATTTATAATTGCTTATGTGACAGACCCTTTATACAACAGTATTGTCCTGTTCTTTAAGTATTAAGATAATATTGTGGTATCTTAAAGAAAAAAGCACGTTTCATTTTTCTTATATATTTTACAGTTTTTCGGACAACTTGTTTACTTTTATCCCTGGAAACTTTTTTGAGTAAATCTAACTAGCATTAGCATTTCTTTTTTGAAATTATAAATCTCATTAAGATTACAAGCATCAATTATCTGAACTATGATGAAACTTTAAATTTTAATAAGTATTAGCTTATTAGCTAACATACTCGTATTTGCAGCAACTTTAAAATAAAAATAACTTACATTATTACCGCTGTATAGTCTTCTTTAGAACTTCCTTCGCCGGAACCAACAAACCGACTCTATAAAATTTTAAAAGCTCTAAGCTATTTGTAGATTAGAGTGGAATTTTATTGTATTTCTTTAAAGTTTGCGTACAGTTGCATTGTAATTTGTACACTTGCTACTCGTAAAGTTAATATATTTTATGCCATGCCATGTACTTTGTACGTTTATTTAGATGATATTATAAACTTAAAAGTATGTAATTTATAGTATCTATTATATAAGCGATATGTAATGACCTGAGGACACTTATAAAATAATTGATTCATTTCTGTTCTTGTCTTTTTACCTTTTTTAACTTAATTTCTCCCCTTTTAATTGATGTAAGGTTTTTTACATGCAAAATAAAATGCTTCAATAACATTGGTTTACCTACGAGTAGTATAACGGACACGCATATGTTATATATGTATATTTGTACCATTTTGTAGACATCATTTTTGAATAGCTTTTTATTTAAGATTTTTTTTTACAATTTTTGATCGACTTTTGAAATAGATTTTTTGAGATTGAATTAAATTCGGTTAAAAGTTTCTTATATATCAGATATATAAGATTATGATATGCTATTAAGATTTTGAACCTTTTAGTGAAAAGAAATGATAGTTTATATGAAGAAAATTATGGTTAGTAAGTCACATCTGTTGTTATGTTATTTTTCAACAAGCAAGGTTCTTATTTCGAGCTTATTAACTAAGACAAGAAGTACATACGACATCAGATAGACACCCAGTTTGCGACGTATAAAACGATCGATATGCCATGATATCGCCTGAACTCGAAATAGCCCTGGGACCGGACAACGCCCTGATTTAATCTTCTGGTATACAACGATTAGGTGTTTTGATACCCTTTGTTTACATCGAGGAAGGGTGTTTTTGTTTTATTGTGTTAAATTTCTTAAATATATGTTTTTATATTAGAATTGTATATGAATAAATGTAAACCATTTTATTATTCATGTTATACATAAGCAAATGTCTATCAAATATACAAAGGCAAATTTTCTCGAAGTAATGTTAAAAAAATATTAATATTTTACTTCTTGCAAAAATTTTTACAAGAGCATCTATTGTTATTTAATTTCATCGCCATTTTCGATATATTTTGTTCACAATATTTAAATTAAAAATGCCAAATCTTGTATAACAACAAATACATAACTGGACTTGAAAGATTTGTCGTTTAAATTCTGCAATATTTAAAGCGGCCAACGTCGTGTGAAATCTTGTGGTCAGGGCTTAGGTAACCGATCTATTGTGACCTCAATACGGCACCTATTTTTTAATAAAATCAAGACCGAGGTTATAATACGAACTCGTGTAGTTTTGTGGAACTAAAATAAACTGTTGTAAGTTAATACGTCTAGTCGCGTGGCAACGTTATTAGAAACATCAAAATATTTATTGCCTGAAACGCCTAGCGTTGCCAAATAATGAATTGTACATTATTATACAGAATAATCGAATAACAGGTCGAGAGTTAAGCACGTCTGAGCTCGAGCCAGATTCGACATTGACTGAAACTAAATTTTAATGCAGAGCTTGCAAAAGTCGACAATTTTTTTATCGATATGCCTAAGTTTGATTTTATAAAGAATAACGTTTTTTATTGTTTACTATATTTTATCGCATTAATTGTACTACGTATCCGGACTAAGATATTATGTAGGTTACTTTTTATCTACATTTGCGTACTTGACGCAAATGTACGCAGTTAAGATTTAATTCCTATATTCATTAAACTAAAGAGCTACCTGTCCTTTTGTAATATCAAGATTTATTGCTTCTTCAATACCAATTTCAACCCTTCAGGAATAATATCAATTATTTTTTTATCCAGTGGGAACTACTAGATAGACCGTGACTTAACGGTGCGTGACAAATTTTATTAACAAATATTATCATTGATATATTGAGTATTATGTAGGTATGATATTTTATTTAATCAGTCACTGACTTTATTAAAGTGCCTTTAATTTTATGGAGTGTTTCTTTATAAATCAAAGATTAAAGTTATAGATTTAGAAAAAAAAAGTTAAACAGTTTTGCTGGATAGATTCCAGAATTATTCCAATTATATTCCAAATTGGAGTAATTCTAGTAAATGCAAAACTTTGTATGTATTTATTTGTTTATTTTTCTAATTTCTTCACGCTGAAACAGCTGAATAATTGTTCGCATGAAAAGTGCTCAGATAGGCTACGTGGAGTAACACTTAGGCAACTGTAAGGAACCTAGGAATTTAATGTCTTTTAAATAAAATTAACTATCGATAAATATTTGGAGTAACATCACTTAATATTCTCGCCAATAACACGCCCCGTTGCGCCCGCGCAGTTACAAAGTATAAATAGAGCGCGTAAAAATCACATGTTTCCGTCGTAACATGCCGCTAGCTCAATCTTACAAGTGAGTTATGAGAGGATAAACGTGAACGTGGATGAATGTATTATATAGGTTACCACACTGAAGAAAAGACCAACTTACTTTATACTAATATTTTCCAATATTATGTATAATAAATACTTCTGTTCAATGTATTCCTACAAAGCTCAGGGCTCTTTGCTTTTGTCTTTTGTATCTAAACTTCTTTAAGTAACGTTGGTATTTTAATTTGCTTTCGATTATAAATCTTTAAGTTTTAAAAAGATCAAACAGGTCTAGTTTCAGCCAGTAATTGTAAAATCAATACAGATAACCCTCGCAAGAATGCCCTATCGTCAATTTTGGGCGCGATCATACCTAACTAGGGTGACCGTTGCCTACAGCTGAGGGGTTTAATTTAACATTGAATATATTGATTGGAAGCCCTGCTGCAAGCTTGTCATGGGGCTTGAAGTACCCAGTATTGATTTATGGCCCTAGAATGTGCAAAGGGTGTTAGATTGAAAGTAAATGTATGCACTTTTAAGGTTGAGAAAGTTTTAGGTAAACTTGGAAGGTTGAGTTTAGAGGAGTAATAAAGAGGATTTAATATTTTTATTAAACTAAAACTTGTTTATATAACCGACAACTTTATAAGAATATTTAAATGAGACCATAACTTTACTCTGATTTTTAACTCTAACTTTAGAGATAATGAGGATATAAAAACAAGTTACAAGTAAACTTATATAACAGTGCGCAGAAAACAGAAGTTTACATTTGTTAGAGTTCTGAAGTTGCCTGAAGTTTTAAGATTCCACTTTTAAATAGTAACTTCGTTCTTAACAATTTTTAGTTAAGTGCGTCATTCCGTTGGTAGTCTAATTGACTCGCTTCGGGTCCGAACATCGAGATAACGGAATACGCTTATCACAGGCTAGGCGTCTCGAAATAAATTTTCCTCTACAGTTAAGTATAACACTGGACGTGTTCTTCAAAAAACTCTAGTCTTTTCAATCTTTTCATACGACATTACAAAAGATTCTCTTTTTTTGTTTGTATGGCTATTATTTTGAAAACACGAGTCTAAATCTCGCCTCGACCTTTTCTCCCTAAGGATCTTGCGTATACTTATCTCTCTCCAATCTAATTTCACGTTTTCAAGCTGCACAAATCGATTTGTCTCGCCTTCACTTCCAGAGATCTTATCACCGAGAGTGTAGCCGTCTCTTTCCAAACCTGTCCTTGTAATGCCGGATTAAGTTTGCCTTTTTTGCGGAGAAATGTGGCAACGTTGAGACAATGAGACCTGTTTTAGACGAAGTTAATACTGTGCTAGATGCAGCGGAAATAGTTATGCATATCATGTAAGCCAACACATGTCGGATTTAAATATAATAATACCTATTGTAGATTTAAAAATTTTAACTTTTCATATTGCCAAAGTAAAAAAAGCTCTGAATTCTTCACTTTAAATTATACATTCTTAAATATATTTTTTTTATATCTTACTACTATTTCATATTATCAATATTATACACAAAAAAATCTTACAATATAAGTCACCTAAAATATTTTGTAGCAAGTCTTAAATCTATATCCTTTTGAAGATTAATTCTTGATATTCGGCTTTCTAAGCGAAATGTCATGTTCGGGGTTATTGATGTGTATGATGCTCGTGCACAGGCTCTGGCTTTTCTGTATAATATTAACATATAGATTGCATCGATGCTCGAAATATGGCAAGAGTCTTTATAATCTATGACAGTTACTTATTTATAAGAGTTTGCAAATGTTATTATTTTCCTCGACCTTCCGTATTAAAAAGTAGCTTACATGGTTTTTTTTGACACTACGTACTCGTAGTCTATATCTTGTATCTTGTCCTATGGTGTGGCTTTAGAATTGTTACTCATTACCGCATAGGACTATGCATATTGAGCATTTAGCAGATGACTGCTTTCTACGTCCATTAAATTTTTATAGCATATTTATTGCAAACTTCCGTTTCATCTATCGCGCAGTTTTGACTGATCTTGATTGCCAGTAGCGATTTTATTACCGCTACTTTCGCGAGCAAGTGAGAATCTGATTTTTTTTTTGAGAAAGTTTGTGATGTAATCATTTTATAAATGTAAGGGTAATTAAAATTAAATTATAATTCGTTTTTAACATCGTTGTTGATGTATGTTTAATAATATAGAAGAATTTGTTTCTCTCATTATTATGACCAGTTACTTTTATTCATGTGTAATAAAAATATTAATAATTATTATGTGATAAACGAAAAATATTGAAACAATGTATAGTAGGGATTACTTCATAGAATTTAGTTGAAACGTACCCATAGCTTTTTTTTCTTTATAACTTGCCGTTGATGAAATACATTAATATTTTCCCAACGAACGAGACCGTGTAATTAGTGCTCTTGAGTGTGTTTCTTTTAGCCGGAACTACACCGCACCATGGTCGGATCGCCATGATCGTCTCGAGCGCTCGTGCGCATCGTCGCGTGTCGCACTAGTCTCACACTTCCGCTCAAGAGAACGACTAACACATACGTAACTAATACACAAGGTTAATTATGTGCTAGCTGATTATATATTCGGAAATTTCGTAAGACATTATATTGGAAAATGTAAACCGTTTTAGAAACTTCTATACCTATTAACCATTAATACTGCAAAATTAATGCGTTGTTATTCTTCGCAGCAATATGGAAAATTTGTCGTACTGGATATAACGTATTTTTCATTCAAATAAAACTGTTATTTTTCACCACAAAGTTAAAACGGTCCGTCATTAAGAATACACTAGTTTATATTGAGCACTACTGGTATAATTTGTTGCTTTCAAGAAATCAATTATAATTTCCTAATAGCGCTCGTACCGGTTTTATGAAGACGGCGATTAGAACCATAAACATCTCCCATGTATTGGCATAACGGTAAACTGCCGTGTTAGATCTATACTTACTGAAGTTCAAAGGCGAAGTACAGTTGAAGGTTAAATACACGGTGTGTAATGACGAGGCTGCGAACGAACACTGCCTCGAGATTTCGTCTTTAGTTTTGTTTCTACGGTTACATCTTCTGCGACCTTCGTTCCTTTGCCGCTGTGATCTTGGCTTTTAATTGACCTACTTGAATGTTTTGTGGCTTCATATATGATGCTGCATTTACTAGCTTTTATCAGCAACTTTGTAGACGAAAGGTGTGAACATTATTGTGAAGCTGTTTAAGTCATTTTGTATTCACTACCATTATGTAGTTATGTTATTACATAGTTATTACCTTACAGTTGGCATGAAAACTACATTTTCAACGTATATATTGTTGTAACTGTGAGAACAATAAGTTCTCGATCCCCTGTTTAATTAGCCCAAGTTAACATCATTATTACGGTCGACTATCACGCACATAAAGGGCTAAGTACTTTCGCAAAGTTCCTGGAACAAGAACAGCCTATAAGTGTTCAAGCAAAGGCTTCCTTTGCTCAGAGTTTCAAACTTGCCTCAAATACACTCCGTTCCCACTTCAAATGTAATTTCTCAGGTAATATTTTATTAGTAATCCATAAAAGTGCTATAAAACTTTATAAGTATCGTTCTCTTAAAATTATTTTAACAAGGAAATTTACTTAACTTGATTTTTTCGGAGAATTTTATGTCATGTATTCAATCATTTTAACTTTTTGGCGTTGCCCCTTAAAAAGCGACGTCTGCATCTAAATATCCTTCAATGGGTCATCAAAATATAAAGCTTGCCTACTTGTGCATGCCTGAGGCGTTTGTCACATTTTTGTTTAAACTGCGCATGCGGGATAGGTGCTCTCTGTATCTGTAACGTCGCATCGTTAGATTATATCTCTATATTCTTTCTTATACGCCGGACGCCGGTAGTCTACTTTTACAGTGTTTTGAATCTATTTTCTCAAAACGTGAGGAGCGTATGTAAGTGTTTTACTACTGTTAGTACATGTAATGCGCCTACGTGGACTAAATGTACTACACGAATGTAGTGTCATATACATAGTATTTGTTAAGAGAAGTTATTAAATTTTCTGTTGATTTTTTATTAAATTGTTCTCCTCTAAAGATAATGCTAGCAATTGGCAATAGTATAAAATAATGTTGTGACTCATGTATAATAGGTACCTAAGTATATTTTTTTGTTAAACAACCACATGTGTATCACGAGAAGTACCTACATCTATCACCGTCCTTGGGTTTCGTATTATAAATGTATAAATTCGGAAGCCTCGCCCGTGACTCACTATTTTTACATAAGTTAGCAATATATTTTTATATTCTAGTAGAAACGAGTACCATCTTAATTAAATTTCGAATTGTATCCAATAAAAAATGTAATCAGCAAAGATGACTAAACAAAAATAGTTTATTACAACGCGAATTGTTAGTTTCAAATTATTTTTAATAGTATATAGACCTATGCTAATGATATTTAAAACAAAATTATATTGATATACAGAAGGATTTAAGCAGAACTTAATAATTTTAAAACAATATTGCTGTTATTTATAGTAACTATTAATCAAATAAACAGCTGATAGGTCATTGGCCTCCTGATGTTGACGACATTGTATTGATGGAACCGCTTAATTGATCTATAAAAGACGATGGTGGGAACCCATTAAAATCCGTGTCGAATTATAAATTTTAAGACGGATATGGACAGCCATATAGTATACCTAATCTTTCTGAACGCTAGAAACTAGACATATAAATCTTTGGTGTAGAAATTTCTTACGGACAGCATTGGAGGCGGGTTATATTATTAAGAACAAATTGCTTTTTAACTTTTTAAACGTCGCGAATTTATAAAACTTTTCTGACATCTTGAGCATCTTTAGCTTGACACCGAGGATTCAGGAATAGAAGTTTCGAAAATTATTTTTTAAAATGACTATCAACTATGTACCAACTTCCTAATGGCAGTTTAAAACTTTCAGAAACATTTAATTATTGATGTCATCCCATCTTTAGCATATAATCTATACTAATATTATAAAGCGCAGAAGAGTTTTTTTATTTGTTTGGTTAAACACGCTAATCTCAGAAACTACTGGTTCGATTTGAAAAATTATTTTTATGTTGGATAGTCCGTTTATCGAGGAAGGCTATAATAGACTACATTACATCACGCTACGACCAATAGGAGCGAACCATCAATGAAAATTGTTGCAAAAAACGGGAAGGGCGGGCGTTAGTCCTGCGAGATAACAATTACAGCGTGACTAAGTACGTATTTGGTTTACGGTCTTTAGAACGCGTGCAAAGCCGCGGTAAATGCTAGTATTTTATATAAAAGTTTTCGGAGTTCATGGACCAACATCGTGGCACCGGATTGTTTTATAATTAAACAATAGTCGATACATAGTGTAAATTATTGTTTTTATGTAGAACTAAGAATATCGGGCTGAGATGATTTCTGATTAATCGAAGAGCTCCATTCTTAAGTACCATAGACATATCTGCAGCTCAAACGATGTGATTTTTGCAACCGAGGATTATCCTCAGCCAAGTAGAACCGACGAAGTGACAGTAGGTACCAGTAACCGAACTTGTGTGGGGAAAGGTACATTTCATATTCTATGTTATTTATTAACTCACCTACATTAAAATAAAATTGAATAAAATGATAATAATAAAAGATTGATCAAAATGACTTCAGCTCTAGATTTTCCCGTAATTATTGATAAAAAATGTTTAAAACAGTTATGACTATCTATGGGGAATTAAAGGAATTTGATGGCTAAAGATCTTAATAAGTTATGTTAGTGCTCATGAGTTTAATAAGATGTGGTACAGAGATGGTGGTACATTAACCCGGTTTGTTTGTCTATTGCTCCACTGGAGTATTATATATCTAATTGAAAGTTGCTTTGTAATTAATTATAAGTTACTAGGCTCTCCATGTATGATACAGGTAATGTGACGAGTTCGTTTTAAACTGATAGCCATTCTACCTATGTTAGGTTAGAAAATTAAAAAAGTAGTTACTTTTTTAATAGTATGTTTTTATACGTAATAATAATATAAGCTTAAGATTTTTTTTTAATAAATAGAGAATGTAAGGCAAGAAAGTAGAAAGACTTATTAAAAATCTTGTCTAAAAATGAAAAATCCCATAGTTGTTTACTGATAATTCTATCTGTAGCGGATTTTAATGGTAGTTACAGCAGTCTGATACCTTATTGTGTATTAAAATAATAAAGTCAGTATAGCAGCTATTGAAGGGTTTTTACTTTTTAGTGTTATCACTATCAAATGAGTATGGTTCAATTTCTGCCACTGGAAAATACTATATAAATTAATAGATGGTACGGATGCAATTAAATAAGAATGTAAAAAATACATTTAACCATGATTAATACTAAGTCGTGACCATTTATCTCGATTCCAACTATAATCTAGCCTAGACTGATCTATTGTTCTCATGCCCAATTACTACAGGACGTTGATCCGGTTTACATAGCAGTTAGTTGTACATCATGTGATAAGGCTGATCGTTCTATATGGTTTGTTGGTTAGTCCAGTTTGTGTTACATATTATTAGGTCTTGGGTTTTAATCCCGAATGAGGTAAAATAATTATTAGGTTTTATGTCAGGATTATCTCAATAGCAATCCAGATTTCGGGTATGGTGATAGGTCTTTATATAATTTGTTTAGTATTATAAATAAATTATAAACTATTTTTCCCATATAGTAATCAAGTAGATATTACAAACAAAAGAATTAAAATTCTGTAAAGATCTGTTCAGATCAGTACTCTAGGTGGGAATCGAACTCAAAATTATCGATATACGTATGTAGTAAGTATTGCCAATGTATTTAGTAATGAGTAAAGGCTCATGGTAACCATATTTTATATTAGGTTCAATACATCGAAAGTTGAATTTGTTAATGTTTATCCTTATTTTTTGCGGTTACTGAGTGATCTCTGGGTATGCGCTGTTTTTTTTTATTAAAATAACAAAAATCTGTCTATTTGAAATCACTCAACAATAGGTAGTTTATGTACTCGTATGAATCACTTCCTTGTATAAATTTTAAAATCTTATCATTTATTATTATTTTTAGTCCAATATTATACAATTTCATCTAAATAATTAAGCCATTTAATACTAAATCTACTTGTTTCCCAAATATTTTATTTATAAGGGAACTGTGCGCGAACTTTTTATTATATTATTTTTATTATTAAGAATTTGCGATTGTATTAGGAGTAAGTATAGGTTATTTCATGATTTACATGTATGACATGGAAAATTATGCTTTAACGTTAACGCGAACGTAATATTGTAAAGTATGCTCAAGGGCGCAAAGCTGATCAAATATTATATACCTGAACCAACTTTCTGGGAATTATTATTCACAACTAAATCGACTCTAGGGAATGATTTTTAGCTATTGGACGAATGCAAATATGGACTATTTACTTATAAATTAAGTAAATTTTATTATAACGTTTATGATTTTTTTGACCTTTAGGATTAATCTTAACTGTTTTTTTTATTACAAAATATTTTTGTATATTTTTATTTCATATAATAAATATAAAAGTTACCAATTTAAAAATGAATCTGAAGAAGTGTAGAAGTAAAAGGAACTAACATGGTATATCGTCGACGAGACAACAAAGAAAGTATCAACAGATCTGATCTGACCTCTTAGAAACTTGCGTTCGTTGTAAAGATTTCAATCGGTAATGGGTAAATTAGGTAACAACGCTTAAATTACTGTGATTGTAGGAGGAAAAATATTTATTTCGAAATATAGGAAGATTACGTTACTGGTTTTTAAAAGACTATTATTATGGGTTTAAAATTGCCATGGTGTTGCGGTCATGGTGTGCAGAAACATTTTTTTGTTGGTGATAATTTAAAGAATTTATAAAAAAGCTTTGCTAAAGCTTGAATAGTATTTTTATTTTTATTAAAAAAATATTATTAGTAAAATCGTCAGAAATTAAGTGTTTTCCGGGCGATATATGTTGTTTCCCGCTTTATTTAAATAATAGACTGAGAATTTGACCCTAAATTCCCATATACAGCAGCATTCATGCTATATGCGTGCTAAATTACATTAAAAAGTCACAAACAATCCCACTAAATTTCGCTTTTTATAATTTACGTGCTTTCGCATGTATGAAAGAGCAATGAGATAAATCATATACCTATATTTTGAAAAGAAATCATTCGATGCTCAACACCGTATTCGCTCAACCAGGCATTTAGACGTAATGCGATTTATAGCTAGGGTTTCGTAATACAGGAATATAATAACAATATTTATTAAACCTCCCTTTGGAATTATGTACAAACAGTCGGCTAATTTATTTGTAAGTAATTTAATAACTAAAAAATAAGTTGAGGTTTTTGTTAGTTATTTCATTAAAAGCAAACTTTCAAGCAGACGAGAGCAGGGCTTAGCTCTGAAGATTTAACGTCGAATTTCCTAAAGATTTTGAATTACACACAAAACGCTTCTGTTATTTCATGCTTAATCACTACAAAGAAAACAAAGTCGCTCTCCGCTGTATGTTTGTACCTATGAATGCTTAGATCTTTAAAACTACGCAACGGATTTTGATGCGGTTTTTTAGATATAGTATAATTTAGAAATAGATAGAGTAATTCAAGAGGAAGGTTTATATATGTTTAATGACCTTCGCTTCGCTTGCGCTAAATCTAGGGACGAGCCTGAGCGAAGCGAGGTCGAGTCGCTAGTAGCCTACTCGTATATGTTAGGTTTTCTAGATCTGGACTAGTTGGTACTCTAGAATATTTAGTTATTTATTTAAACGTGCCACGAAGCAAAAACAAAGGGATTTACATTAAACAATTCAAGTCAACCACAATATATTCAACTTCCTTATGTAATTATGAATAATATTTAATGAACAACATATTATTTCTCATATTATACGGCAGTATTTATGCCAAACAGTTTACCAACACTTAACTTAAAAGCTTTCTGCGAACCATAAAACAAGCCAGTCAACTAATTAACCTCAATGAGCGAAGAGTATTCTTTATTATTATAGAAACAAAGATAAATATGTTAATTTTACGTTTTTGCTGCAAAATATTATCATTTTTAACATACTCTATGTATAATAATTAACGTTGTGTGTTTTGACTCTGTTCGTCGATGCGCACGCGTTTTCTTAGAAACGGCGATGGTTATCCTTTGTTTTCAAAGGATGCAAAGAACCGATGCTCGTACAATGCAAATTATTATTGTTGTCTTATTTTTCGCTTGCCCTTCAGATGTGGTTTTAATATTACATTATAGAGGCTCTTGTCCTAAATTTAATGAATTGTATTCTTGTTGATTTAATACGTAATTAATTATTTTTTTAATACAGGTTATATATTTTAAGTTTTTGACGTATTAACTTTATTATTTAAAAATTAAAAAAATAAAAAGTTTTATGTAATGTTTCAATGAATAACATTTTTTTGTAAATTGGCAGACTTGTTAATAACTTTTTGTAACTATAAAAACGAAATACTGTAGTCTTTTTGCCAATTAATAGCTTTGAATGTGATACACCAAAAATTTTTACGAGATACAGACAAGCAGTAATGATGTGGATACAATTTTACGCTTCACGGGGTTTTAATAAAATCGGTAAGTGCCGTTAAATATTATATTACGTTTTTACATAACTTCTTAAATGCTGACGGATTTATTTAACCAATATTGAATAAGGTTTTTAATTGAGGTTTTAATAGAGGTTGAAAGGATTCAATAATTGTAAATTTCGTAAAATGCTTGGTATTTTGCGATATACTTGCGGGATGTTATCCGATTTCTCTCAATTTTCCGTTAAATGGCTCTGAATCTGATACTTTATAGGTACTCTTTGGACTGGTTATGTGAAATGATCGTGGAATGTAAGGTTTAATTAAATTATGAATGTTGCAAATGCATAATTTAAATGGTAAAACGACATGCTTTTACTAGTAAGGTCGAGTTTCACCAGAGCCTTGAACCAACCTTGATTCACATAAACTGGAAACAGCTTGAACCAAAGGTCCGATTAAAAGGTTTCCAATAAAAACTCGTTCGAGTACTGTTTTCCGTGTAATATGTCGTGAGAATGCTAATGAGAGACTGCATTTTATTATCAAAAATGCGGCCAATGAGATCAATTTCTCCTTTTATTATTAAGTTTATAATATTATATACACATTTTGCATGTACATCAGATTTTCGAAATTTTACACAAAATTTCCTTACATTGAAAAAAATAAATATTATTGGTAGTTCTTTGTCTTTATAATCTTTAAAGTAAAGAAAGTTAAAAGTTTTAGAACAAAGATGTTTCTATAGATCTCAAGTACAGAGTCCGTGTTAATTCGTATATAAATATATCTAATACCAAGGTTTACTCAAACGGGTCTTGTACCATCAAAGAAATAGCATTATATGTATGTACTTAGAGCACTAAGCTTTTAGTAAAACAATGTACGGTAAAAGATTTACAAATATTAACTAATATGTCGAAATCCACCTGGCCAATGTTATGTATGCAGCGTACCTCTGATATAATAATATCCCTTTGTTTTCCATACGCGTGACCAGTTCACGTGTCGCGAGTTGCACTTGTGCTTTTGTATGCGATTCTGCGTGAATCATAAAAGTACAGGAAGTCTACTTTATTAAGTGCGTCGCAGTTAATGGAATCTTTCGTAGTAATAACACCGCATGATATAGCGTAATTAATAATAAAAAATATGCTTTTAAAGCTTTCTACGTACAATCTAGACTTTTAGATCGCTATAGAAAGTTTAATAGTTCAAACTAAAAATATAAGACAGATGTTTGTTTGTGGGTTAAAAAACCAATATATTATGTTGTGTGATACATTGATAAAACCAACTTTATGATGAAAACTTGGCATTGCACCATGTTAGCAATAAATCTTCAATAGATAAGGTTAATGGGGTCACTTTTTCCGTGCCTGATAAATAAACCGAGTTGTCTTGTTTGGTCGAAAGTTGACTAGCTTGTCACCTAGCTGTGCTTCACTTGTTTTTCGTGATAATCTTGAATCTAAGACAAAAAATTCTAATCAATGATAACACATTATTATCAATGTATTTATCTGTATTGTAGAACGCACATATTTATTACATCAAAATTTCTTTGTGTAACGAATATCAAAAGTCGCTTCCCGCTGTCCCTATGTATGCTTAGACCGTTAAAACTACGCAACGGATTTTGATGCGGTTTTTTTAATAGAGTTATTCAAGAGGAAGGTTTTTATAGGTATAACTAGCGGAACCCGCGGCTACGCTCGCGCTAAATCGCTAGTTCTATATAGAATATACATACATATATGACGACGAGTGTGAAAAACCTACGAGTATTATAATTTATCTGCAAGTTTTTACATATCAATTTTTTTGATAAGTTGTATATATATATGCATTAATGTCTATATACCAGTAACTTTATATCTATCTTTAAGGAAGTGAATTGCAAGTTCATCGTGTCTGGAGCGACCCTTAGTGTAATTGCTTGGCAGGCAGACGATCCTCTGCCATACTGGCACTTTGGCAGGCTCCGCAGGCAATATCTTATATGAGACGCTTTTGTCTTTTGTTTCCTCTTTATTGCGCGTCACTTGAATATGCTTTCAAATTATAGAGAAATTAATGTGGCTTAGAAATTTACTACAGTGTCATTTTACTTCGTAATGGGGATATTTCATTATAATAACGTAATGTTAAAAATATAACCTAAAAATGATGTTGACTGTATAAATAAAGCATTAAAGTGAATTAAGCGGACGAATTATATAAGCACTTCATTTACAACACAAGTAACGTACCCACGCTAAACGACCACTTGAATTGGTATGAAACGCAATTTATGTGTAACGAGCCCCTTCCACCGCTCTCTATAAGTAATATGGATAGGGAAGCCATCCCATTAAAATGTGTCAGAAATACGAGATGTCGAATATCATGCTCTTTCCCACGAGACTACCGTGTAACGTTACGATACAAAAACTTATAACCTATGGTTTATTATTTTGTAGATCTGAAAAATAAATACATGTGGAGTGCATGTGACGGTTTGGACTTTATTTTTTTTATTGTAATTTTAGTTTTAATAACAATTCATTCCTATTTTACCGATTTCATTGATCTTTTTTTTAAAAACCTTTAAAAAAATTCGCAGAAAATTGAATGATTGCGGAAAACTATTTTACTTTCGATGTAATAAATAAACCTATTTCAAATATTGTTTCCAATATTTTTACCATTATAATAACTATATTATATAGTACATATATAAAACAAAAACATACAACGAGTATATATTATCTTGTACTTAGTAATGGTGTTAGGCTAATTGTGTCCACTTATTACTGTTAGTGAGGTCAAGAATGCAACACACGATATAGGTTAGACATTCTGATCACGACATACCATACGTGCTACCCAATTACTGCAAATCTTGCATCATTTCAATTACTCTCATCCGATCAATAAGGCAAAATTGAAATATGATTATCGATAAAAATATGATGTACGTTGTAGAGATTGAGTTATGATTAGATTCACCCTCTTTGTAATAATCTTTCGTCGTCTACATATTATACTATATTATATTACATTACTATACTATATTACATATATAAATTTATTTGCGAGCTTATATTAAGCTTGCAAATAAATTTTGATGTATAGATGTACTATTTATTTAGATTAAGGTTAAAAAATATTTTTTGAAGTTTAGAAATTGATGCATTCCCACAATAAATTCAATATGCGTAAAATAAATAAAGACAATGCTTTTGCAAAATCAAAGAATTAAAGTATCTATAGGAACGTTGGTAAAACAACGATTACTAAGTACCCGTTTGATGACGTGTTCATGTTCTAAATGCTCTTGGCATATATCCAAGGGACCGCACATCGTGCCTTTGTCTGTCTGTCTGCCTCTTTGTCTACCCAGCCGTACAGCCATAACAACTACGGCTTTGTCTGCGAAGCCACACTATGGATTATTTATGAACGCAATTTTAGATCACCTACCACCGTGCTGTGTTTCTTGATGTTCATTTGTTTATTGTCCTCAAAATGATATGGTATGTTACATTTTTATTTTTCTATAGTAGCCACACACGATCAGTTTAATTTAATACTGAAGCAAAATGCGCCATGACTACATAAAATATGTATTTATAAGGTGGCTAAGGATATATGACCTGAAAAAAATCTAAGTCACAGCATAGTTTGATATAATTACTTTAGTCTTAATTTATTAGGCGCTGATAATTTTAATAAATTTCAACATTGAAGCAAAAACCACCGTTCCACACGTGCGTTAAGCTTTATTTAGGGGCTGAAAGCCAGAAATGTATGACTGGAATATATGCAGGAAATCACAGGCCACTATAAAACCACCCTCATGCATTCGGACAATCGCAGCATTATCTGTCCACTTCCCGTAAAAGGATAAGCTTGTTCTCTGCGGGGTTGCTTTTGTCGTTACGGTTGTGTTTGTTTATCACCACTGAATTGATAATGACAATATTATGCCAATGAGGGGCAAATATTACCTACGCGTGGTTATCTATCAGGATTTTAGCGCTTAACTGATCAGAAATTGCGTGGTCATTTCTGATAGATCGATTTTCACGATTACGTAAAATTTGAGACCGTTTGTTTGCTTTTTCATTTGTTTTATTTTAATACTAGAACAACGTGTAATTTAATTTTATTATATTCTTGTTATTTTCAGTAATAAAAAACAATACTCAATGATATTTCAGATCTTTGTGTGTTGTTGAAATTGTGATACATAATATGTCAAATAAATTTTCACATTATTTTTAATACAAAATATTCTATAAAGTTAACGTATAAACTCCTGTCCTTTGATACTCTTCTTTGATTTCAATAACTCTTATGTAACTTGTATAGGGTTTTAAACTCGTACTTTGGGTACATCGTCCTGTTTTATTTCATTCACATTGGTTCTCCACGCAACAAGTTAGGCTTAGGGTTCAAAGAAAAGTGGCTTACCAATAGCATGAAGTTATAGTGGTTCTTGCATGTATAGATTTGAATAGCCAGTTGAAATGCACCCTCGTCCTTAGGGTTACATTTGTGCACAAAAGCGTTTGGTTTTCGTACAAGTACAATATAGGTTGCACTAAAATTTCAGTGCCTTTGTCATGATAATGTCTACCTAATCTGCCTGTTCGATTTAAGCGTTGTCACCACCTGTTGAAATTCTCTTTGGAAAATGAAGTCTGACCTAAATTGTCTTGCTAAAATTCATTATTACGTTGGGTAATATAAAGTAGAAGTCTTTTACGCGTTTCAAATGTTTTATTGTTTTTAAATCCTTACAAATAAATAACTAAATCTAATTACAATTATGTTAGTTAATCTAAGATAAAAAAGTACCGGTTTCACCCAGAGTTGATAAGCTATACATAGTATACATACTAACTACTTACGTAGTTTCCGTTTTGTGTCCACTTTCAGCTTTCCGCTTTAATTTAGGAAATACGAATAGTCATCTAAATCAAAAAATCTATAAATCCGAAATATATAAATCTAAGCACGTGGTACTCTAACTTTAACTAATAACTAACATATTTACTAAAAATGATGGTGTAAAAACTGAGAATATTTCTTCATCTTTTTAAACAAGCTATATGAGATAGGATAAGAATAAAGTGGACTTAATTTTTTGTAAACTACTTGTTTACTCGCCATCTATATAACCATTGAATTATAAAATTTTCATTATGTAAGTGGATCCTGTGATCTCGACTCTGTATATATTGCCTGTAATGTTATGGCATAGCTCTACATCGTCGTTGTTGCTTTACGATGTTAATTAACTTAGTTGGAAACTTGCCTCATTGATGCTATCAAACAAAAGTAACTTGACAATTCAAAAGAAAGTTATATTTAGAGTCAGTGATAAGAACAAAGTCGACAAACCAGACAGTCTACGGTTTTCATAAAATATCTCAGTCATACAGTCACAATACCGGTTGTCTTGTAAGTTAGATTATAATGCAATATCGATCGAGGTAGTGAACATTATTCACCGGTTCCAGACACTCAGGACAGTCGCGCAGGAATACTGATCACTTGTTCTCAGACTTGATATTTAGTAGTCTAGACTTTACTAACTATAAAGGATAAACTTTCACTTGATCGTTTATTAAATGCGTCTTACTCAGGGTTTTCTATGATCGGAGAACCTAAATCGGATAATATACTGTGACTCGTAACTTTAAAACGTTTTTCTTTTATCATTATTTTAACACTATAAATCTTCTGTTATTACGAGTGCTATTACAATAGAAAATAATATTTTAGCAACGCTCGTGCTGCGAAATGGAACCTTTTGCAGCAGCAAACATAACTTTAATTAAAAGTCTCGTTTACACTAATTTACTATACTTGTTATTTCTTGTTTGTATATTACAAATTAAGGTGGCTTAAGTTTGTTTAGTAAGATGCATAATGCAACTAGTTTTTTGCTAAATCTTTTTATATAATGAACTAGGTATTTACTTCGTATGTTTTATCATTTAAGCTTTAAAAAGATATATATATATATATATATATATATATATATATATATATATATATATATATATATATATATATATATATATATATATATATATATATATATATATATATATATATATATATTTACCTAATTTATCTTGCATCTGATAACAACAATCAAGAAATGCCTTACTTAAATAAATAACTTTGTTAAGAGCATTAAGAGAAAGAATTAGTAGTATAATAATAGAATTACAGCCTTGTCAGCAATACTCGGTATATATAATCCAGGTCCTATTATATAATAATTGCTACTTTATTCTTGAGGGTGATAAATTATGCTTCTATACTGTTGTCAATGCCAGGGTCAAAGTCACGTGACTGTGTTAGAACTATTGATTCGACAGTTTTTGTACTTTACCATATATGTTGTAGTGTGGTCTCGTGTAAAGATGTATAAAGTTTGTGAACATTAAGATAATTTTTTAGGGTTCCGTACCTCAAAAGGTAAAAACGGAACCCTTATAGGATCACTTTGTTGTCCGTCTGTCTGTTTGTCTGTCTGTCAAGACCTTTTTTCTCAGGAACGCGTGGAGGTATCAAGCTGAAATTCATATCAAATACTCAAGTCTATGGTCTCTTGGAGCTGTGAAAAAATCAAACTTCTAAGTCAACGCGATCAAAAGATACTCCCGTTTATGCCGCAAATTTTCGACACTCGCAAGGGAATCAAAACCTACAGGGTACTTCCCGTGAACTCAGAATCTTGAAATTTGGTACGAAGCAACGTCTTATAACACAGATAAAGGAAAAATTGCGAAAAGCATAAATTTTTAGTTACATCATATAATAAAAATATTTTTAATAATTTTAAACTTATTACCCCTTTACTCATACACCGTTCCGTACAGGTTTGTACGGAACCCTCGGTGCGCGAGTCTGACTCGTACTTGGCCGAATTTTGTTTTACAATCGCTATTGTTCCATGGGAATGACGTCTAGAATAAACACGGAAATCGCTTTATAGAATCGATACCTGATCGGAATTGCGCAATTAGCGATTTATTCGTACTTCTCACGGGTACCTTAGGTACCTTGTAGTGAGTAGAAAGAATAGTCCAAAGGATCATAAAAACAGTCCAAGGATCAACTTTTTGTGAAAAGCTAAAACAAATCTATCCTACGGGAACCGTACATTTTCGGAATTCGGGATATGAATAACCCATGTGCTATGCCTGTCTATAATTAATCTATGGCAAATTCCAAATTTTATTGAATCCCTTTAACGTGTGTTGCTTGATTAACATACATATACATGACGTTGAAAGTTTAGAAACTTTCGTTTTTATAATATTTATGGAATAATCATTCAGTTTTAACATCTCATCTATTGAAGATCACCATGGGAAAAATCTCAAAGTCTTGTATGGAAATAATCATAACTTACATACATAAGATATTTGATTCTTTGCATTATGTAAATTGATTCTCAATTATACACATTTTAATATATTGTGTTAATAAAGTTTAATCTTTATTGAAGCATAATCTCTTGTAAGTACGTATCAGTTACATAGATGCCTCCACGATAAAATAACCAATTTTAATGTTATTGTGAAGAAATATTTATAGTTAGCAACTGATGTTGTAAGAATACATTTAGTATAATTGTTATTACACTACTTGTTATTTAATTTACATAATATAATATTATGTCATAATATTTTAAATGTTGATTCTAAAACTTATTCTTCATTTTTTTCAGGTAAATATGAATTGCAGTATAATATTTTATTACGGAGTAAGTAGTAGTTAAAAGAGTTTTGATTAACAGTACAAGTCAGTTTAGTATTTCATAATAGAAGCAACCATTATGTATATGCATATTTTGTTTATTTGATCGTCCAAACAATTTTTTGTATTGATAAGCTGAATTTACTTTGATAAGACTTTCATTGATGGATTGACGATTTGACCGAGTGTAACATAGCACTTATTAATCTAACTGGTAACTCACATGCATTTAGGGAAAAATAAGGTTAAGCAGCTTCTTACTATCAATTTACTCGAGAATCCCTTAGGTGTTTTATATATAAATTACGTTGTACACAGCTTTGGAAAATTTTAATTACATCTATGTTCTTCTTCTCATATATTATTATTATTATTATTATTTATTATTATATAAATAAAAATGAATGTTGCTAAGCGCAAAACTCGAGAATGGCTCGACCAATTCGGCTAATATTTTTTTGTATGTTCCTTAAGGCCCACGGCATATTTTTATGTATTGCGCGGGGCTTATCAAGTAAAATTTAGGTTACATAAAAAAAAATATAACCTACGTGAGGGTTTTACCGACAAGTGAACTTTTACAGCTGATTTTTATTTCTCTCAATTCTTAAGTACGTCTCAAGTCTAAACGATAATTTACATTTTAGCAAGCAAATTTAATTCACATGAATTATTAAGGAAGTCGATCTTAATTTTAATTGTATCCAAAATTAGTTTCGGTTACCAAGACGCCAGACGTTGTTATCGAAGTATTAGTTTCGAAGTATTTCGGTACATCACTTTGACTAGATGATTGCTTATTACACTAGCTAGACTAGATGTTATTTTTTATTTTCTATTTAGCAATTCGTTTTAATAAATCAAATATTTATATATTCATCGTATTTTAATTTATAAGACTGTTTTAATTTGCCACAGGCAGGCTATGACACAGTCACCATATTCTAATGCAAATATATTATTTTATGGACCTTTCGATGTATTGTTTATAGGCGTCATTATACTTTATTGTATCTAAATGATGACTATTAATAAAATTCGTGATTTAAAATTCTATTTTTAGAATGTAAAATTTTCCATTGATTAAATCACTATAAATTTTTAAAGCGCTAATTTATATTATGTGCTTATTGAATATATATAATTGATTTCAGTAGTTATACGTAACATTACTAAGTAGTTTATTATTATAATAACTAATGTGCAAAAATACCAAATAGTTTTTTGAAGAATATCAAAAATCATCAAAGTTGTAGGATCATTTTATTTCTATTGTCTATTATCTATTATGAATATTTTTTGTACTAAGCGTAACGGTATACCGTTAGTATGAAAAAAATATTTGTTTGAATTTCAAAAAAATTGATGAATTTACAACATGCTGTACTCAGTTGAGCGCAATAACATGAAAAAATAGAGCTGGAAGCTGGAAGTCTTTTCAAATAATTTTTATATGGGAACCACTGTAACTTTATTTATTTTTACTTTTTTCTTTCATCAAGACAGTTTGTGTACAGCATGAATAATTAACTAACGAAGGCAGTACGAGGCCATCCATCGACCTTTTTTGTTATAGTACTAATCAAGCAAGTAATTACATTTAACAACGTATCACGGCTTTCAATTTTACGATTTCATATATTTATCTGTAACACAATCAATACAAGAGGTCTTTGTAACTTGTTCTTATTACATGATAAATGTTGATCACTACAATATTTTTTATAGAAATAGGAACATTGGTGTTGTAGATATTAAGATATCTGATTTTTATGTTTTATCACCAAGCAAAAAACACCTTATTTGTAAACATTTATTTGTTTAAACTATCACTTATAAGTAGATGCGATTAATTTTATATATTATTTTTAATATTGTGAATGAAATGAATGAAATGCTCCTCAACTAAGCCACAAACAGTTATAAAGCTAAAATAACTACAGCGCTTTTATCGACACGATACTATTTCGAAACTTTCGACTCGCTTTGAAGACATCTGTGTTAATTCGGGATCGCTCCCATCGATCCTGAAGAACGTGGTTCCTGAAACTCCCGCTAGATGGCATGGTATTGTGAAATACTTGGGTAGTTTTCATACTCTTATTATGAAATAATTTAACCTACTTTTCTTTAAAGGTATTGTTTTGACACAAGTTATTTGTCTTTTATGTAATATCATACTTATTTTAGCACGTCATATATTTTATTTTATTTGTTTTGGCAAGTTCCTCTTGTTTTCGCTAGATGGCAGCTTCTGTATTTCAGGCAGTTAATAATATTACAAATATTGTATTGCATTTGTTTATATTATGAAAATATTTCTAGTGATAGTACATTTTTAAAAACTCACAATACCTTTAATTGTTATTTAGAACTACCTATAGACTTTTTTAAGAAGTTAAATATTATTTTATAAATATTTTCTTGGGCATAATTTACAAAAAATATAACATGTAGAATACTTTTCACATTAATATGTAAGAAAAATCTATTCTTCAAAGAATTTATTTAAATAGTTGCCGTAAAAAATAGATCTAAACATCTAGGTATGTATATAAATTCAAACGCGTTCACGGTAAATAGAGCTTGTGTTTGGAGAGATATATAAAGATTACCAGGCAATATTGTATTGATTTTTAAGAGCTCTGTCCGTATAGAAGGCCAAACAAACATGTTCTTGATTGAGCTTCGATATAAACGATACGCGATTTTTTTGCAATTTTGTTTGACATTGAATATTATTGAGACCTTGCCCTGAAATATTCATTGAAAAGAGATGAACGTTCTCGTTAAAATTATACTGCTATATCGATCTATTGTCTTGTAATTGCGTATTGCAATATATGGAAACTTTTGTCTCAGATATTTTTTTTGTGCTTAATTTTATGTGACCGTGATTTTGAAATAAATACTCAGTTCATAATGTATTTTACTTTTAACTAAAGAACCTATTGAAATAACACAATAATATACTATATTTATTAACTTCGAGAAAGAAAAAATCCTACGGGATACAAGAAAAACTTCTTCACTGAAAACTTTTCGCACAAAATTGTACATTCTATAATAAAATGTGTATTGTTTTTTTTAAATTTAATAATATATTTTTCTTATATAGTAATAACTAGCGATGCGCCCTCGCTTTGCTCGGGCTCTTCCCTAGATTTAGCACAGGCAAAGCCGCGGGATCTGCTAGTTATGCATATAAACCTTCCTCTTGAATCACTCTATCTATTAAAAAAACCGCATCAAAATCCGTTGAGTAGTTTTAAAGATTTAAGCATACATAGGGATATAGGGACAGAGAAAGCGACTTTGTTTTATACTATGTAGTGATTTGCAAGCTGCGAGCAAATTTAAATTTCGTGTTGGCGTCGCTTTTAGAACGCCTGTTATTATAAACGTTAGGTTAGTTTACTAAATTGATGCAACAGTTAATTTGATCTGATGTGGTAAACAAATCTAATTTCAATATATCCATACTAGTGTACCCTATCTACACACATATTAGTATTCGCCGTAGTGGTTGAAATTCTACCATAATCAATGTAATGAAATAAACATGTATTTCTAAACAAAAAATAAACCGTTTAGGAACTTTTTATTAATAACAACAAAGCTCGTTAATAGCTTCTAAAATAAATTTCGTTAACAAACAGAGAAGAAAAGAGGCTCTCAAATTATTTTACTAAGTATTAGAATGTGAGTAACACATTGAGCGATTTTTATCGACGCACTTTACATTTTTATTTAAAACTAGCGACTCACCTCGCTTCGCTCGAGTTCTTCCGTAGGTTTAGCGTCACCGTAGCTACGGGTTCTGCTAGTCAATATAATAAAAATTTCTACCTTCTCCGCTAGATACGCCTAATAACATTACCTATCTGCGAGTGAAAGTCCCGTCAAAATCGATCTAGCGTTTCAGAGATTAGCCGGAACAAACAGACAGACAGACAGGCAAGACAAAAATTTAAAAAATTGGTTTTTTGTTGCTTGTACCGTATATTACTCATATATATTTAGTGAAAAGCAGTTAATTTGAAATTAAAAATAGATACTCTAATTTTATTTATATGTATATAGACTAACTGTCAAGCCTGGGCCGCTTTGCTGGGCGTAAGTTAAAATACTTATATTAATCTGTTTTTAATAATTTTCTAATAAAAGAAGCCTAGTTTAAGCGTTTTAGAGATGAAACGGAACAAACTGACGTACACACAAAAATAAAAAAAAATGTAATGTACCTGTACTGTATATATATTATAATTTATACTCGTACTTACATGCATTCAAACAGACACTTCAATTTTATTTATATGTAAGTACTGATTTTTTACATTATACCTAGTTTGTTAGAAATGTATCTGTTAAGATCATCTTTTGTATCTCAAAAGAAATAAAAATATGTAAGTAGTTTCACCATCAAGAAGGATTAGTTCCGCATCACGGGGCTAAGTTCAAGAGACTTGCTCGGCCTTGCCTTTATAATGCAACTAAGAAATAATGGGTCAATTACCACGACACCAATGGTCAGTGTTATTAATCTAATTCATTCAAACCTTCGAATAAAGTGGTTTTTTATTATAGCAAGTTAATTTGCAATTATATTTAATATGGTCGATGGTAAACTTTTAGTTTTAAAACATAATTTTTTGATCTGAAATTTTATAATTACTTGTTCTTAATGTGTAATATATACTTATAATTTTATATACAAATACTCATCATCATCAAAGCGCTACAGCCCTGGGTGGGCCTTGGCTTGGTCAAGCAAATTTCCCCATCTGAGGCGATCTTTAGCGGCCTCTCTCCAACTCCGTACTCCCAAAACTCCCATGTCCTTTTCCACTCCATCAATCCACCGGCCCCTAGGTCTTCCTCTGCCTCTACGGCCCTCTGGTTTACTGTCAAGCAACTTTTCGGGGCTCTTGAATCGTCCATGCGTTGCACATGTCCTGCCCATCGCATTCGTGACAATTTGATGATTTTGACTACATTCGGTTCTTTAAATAGTCCATAGAGTTCGTGATTGTAACGAATGCGCCAGATACCATTATCTTGAACAGCACCGAAAATCCTCCTCAGGACCTTTCGCTCAAAAATTCGCAGGCTGTTTTCATCCTTCTTACTTAGAACCCAGCATTCAGCCCCGTAAGTAAGAATCGGCCTAAGTAAAGTTTTGTATAGGAGTATTTTAAGATGTCTTGGCAGAATCTTAGATCGGAGGTAGCGTAACAGACCGAAATAACATTTGTTTGCCGAAGTAATTCTCCTTTGAATTTCTATTGAGATTTCGTTCTCTGATGTGACGAGGGAGCCGAGATATATGAAGTCTCTAACTGTATCAAAGGTTTTCGTGCCAATTTTAATTTCTTCATTCAATGGGATGTGTTGGTCCCTCACTACCGGCATATATTTGGTCTTTTGTTGATTGATGCACAATCCAGCCGCTTGTGTTGCGTTCTCCAGTGCTAGGTATGCGTTGTCTAGGATTTGTCGTGTTCGGCTTACTAGGTCCAGGTCATCTGCATATCCTAGTACTTGTACAGATTTGTAGAAAATAGTGCCCTCTTTTTCTATTTTTGAATCTCGCACACATTTGTCTAGTACAATATTAAAAAGCAGGCAGGAAAGCGCATCGCCTTGTCGCAGGCCGTCATTTACACGAAAAGGATTTGAGAGATCCGTTTGGATTCTTACTCTACACTCCGTCTTACCAAGGGTCATTTTTGTGAAAGATATCAACTTTATTGGTATATTGATGTCTTTCATCGCTTGAAAAAGGAAATTTCGATGTACGCTATCATAGGCAGCTTTAAAGTCTATAAACAAGTGATGGGTGTCAACATTAAATTCGCGCGTTTTTTCGAGGATCTGCCTTAAACAAAAGAGTTGGTCCGTTGTAGATCTATTGGGCCGGAAACCGCATTGGAATTCGCCTAGTGTAGGTTCGGTGTATTTAACTAATTTGTCATAAAGGACATTCGCAAAGATCTTGTAAGCCACGTTGAGAAGTGAGATACCTCTGTAATTAGCGCATTCTAGTATATCACCTTTTTTGTGTAAAGGAGATATGATCGCTGTATTCCATTCATCGGGCAAGCTTTCACTTGTCCATATTTGGTCTATTAGGCTATGGAATACAAATACTAAGAAATTATAAAAAGCAACTTGATCGCTTGATTTATTTATTAACGATTTGCATTTAATTTATACAAACAGATATCCTTATAAGCTTTTGTTTAATAAAAAGACACTTCATTCATAAATATTATTAATAATATTTCTATAGAAATGAATAGTTAGAAGATATTTAAGGAACCGTTAGCGGTTACCCAAGCGTGACTGATAGATTGTCTAAGGCGGAGTTCAAGGATTTAGTTCGTGACCTTCTCGATGGGTTTAAACGTTTGAATATATTGTGGGTGATTAAGGGTAAACTTACCTGCTGAGAAATGTTTAGTTAAATATCGGCTTCATATCATTTCAATCGCTATTAGAATTATAATTCTTTTGTTTTAAAATATATAGTAATTTACATTAAAAGATTACATGAAAGGAGTAACTGTGGCTACCTGTTTTAGAAATTTTATTTATTTTAACTAGGGACAAATCCGAGCGAAGTAGAATGAAGTCGCTAGTTTTAAATAACTATCTTCTCGGATTTTTTCAAGAAAGCTGAAGTTGCTCTTCTACAGTTATGGTACCGAAAGTGATTTCTAGATAAATAGAAAAATGGAAAGATATATTTATTTTTAAAATATGTAATTTTCGCTTAAATTTAAGATTGTTTTACATTGCAGAAAGCTTATAGGTAATCTGAAATCATTTCCATAATAAAATTATGCCTATATTACATGATTACATCCAGTCTAGTCATTTAAGGTGATCCAACCTACATAACCTTAGCTGCTCACATATAATGTGCCTATAGTTGGGTCGTAAATTACGGTTTCCCTTGACCGTGAAGCGTATCTTTCCCACGAGCGGCGCCAGGCACGGCGACTACGCATGCGGGCCCCATGCAACACTCCCATGCAGTCGCTAAAACATGTGTTTTCATTATTATGTGATCAAAATTATGACTCATGTATACTTATGAAAGTTTCATGTTATTTATAGGCAGAACGCTTATTCCATTATCGTGTTCTTACTCACCTAGATAAACTGTATTTAAGTAAATTAAACATTTACATGAGAATCGAATCTGTACTGGCTCAGTAAAGCCTAATTGTGCTATAAAAGCTGTCTATGTATAATATATGCAGCATGAAAGATAAAAAGAATACTTTTATCCCATAACCCCTTTCTTACGTGAGTTAAAGTTAACTTTAGCATTTTCATCTCTGTGATTCACATTAAAAATTCAATTTTCTTTTAGCATTTTTAAATCGTTCGCTTTCACGTAAAAGGTTCTTTTGCGGGCTTAATAAAGATCTTTTTTGGTACGCTGCAGGATTACCATTCGCTTTAATATTTTATAGACAAAAAATTTTAAGTTTCAAATGGATTTAATTTGATATATATACATATATATACATGATATGTGTATCTATCATACGCTGTCACAGAAACTCTTGTATAATGAAGGGAATTTTAGTTGGCATCTCGCAAAGGTCGCTGGTTCGACGCACACAATACGCACCGTTCTAAAATAGACGTCGCGTCATACAGGCTACGCGAGGAGACACCACTTAGTTAGTCTACTAAAACTAAAACAGCTTAACTACCTAACATAGTCGGTATATCTCTTGGAAAGTCGTAGATAGCGGATTAGCTTTTTGAGGCCAAAGTATTTTGATTAATTTGATTGAACACATTACTTTTAAATTATCGCTAAACGTTCAATATCAATAAATCAGTACTCTTCGATGTAATAATTTTATTGATAAAATGTATATTTCAGTAATTTCTGTATGAAAAAATTGTTGTAGCATACATATAATGTAATATTTTATTCAATAATGTTCCAGAATTTGTAAACAAATTAATTATGAATATAATTTATTATACGCATAGACTTGGAGCTTTTAACTACGTTTGATGTAAAGCTTAGTATCTACAATTTAACTAATAAATGTGATAGTTTTTAAGATTGTGTTTATTTAATGTTTTCTGGATACAAAATAAACAGTTAAAGTGGGAAATATATGATACGAATGTTTGTTATTTCTTACCAAAATTTACTGCTCTACTTTTGTAAATCTTTAAAATTTTTAGCTATGCTATTTAATTATATAAAAAATGAACATTCAACTAATTTTGGGAATTGAGATGGTTCATATTAAAATAAAGTACCTAAATTTAAGCTTCTTTGTCTATTTTTTTGGTGTCTACTGTCTACATATTACACTTTATTCATTTTATTATTTTTATATAACTTATACTATTAATAAATCCTAATCAAAAAGCTTTTTGCCGACTTCATTAAATTCACATCGTAATTTATTACAAAGAACTTTTCGCTTCACAAATTGCCTACATTATCAAAGAAAATAAGTATTAAAACAGAATATTTAATGGTTTCAAATATTTATTTCAATGCTAAAATTTTATTTATTACAGTAATTTTATTACTAATTATATTTTTAAAGTACACAAAGGACTCTATAAATTATTTAATTTATGTGTTAAATAATTTATACCTTAACTTACGCTTAAATCAGGAATGAATATAATAAACCTTTACAATTGTAACTTCATGTATATTTACTGCGATAAATATAAAGAATTACTTTATATATTACATTACATAGTATATAATAATTTGTTATTATTTCCAACTGGTATCTGTTTTCTATAATCGTAATTTAATAATAATAATTTTGTATTGCTTGACATTTTTAAGTACAATGATTAATTTATGAGGCTTACACAATTAATATTATTTTGCCGTCAATATGTATAACATTAATGTTATACATATGAAGCTTTTAAATATAAATATCACAACACACAAAAATATCACAATATTACTATACTAAATAATAACTAATGATATATTATGACTAGTACACACTAATTTACTGATACACACAAAAGCTAGCTGTATGGGCATGCTCTGTGTATTTTTGTAGTATTAAAGTTAAGTATATTGATTTTTATGAGTACTTCCATGATTTAGTTCGTGTATATTTATAAAATTTATTTTAGATAGTATATATAGAGCTAATATGTTACTTATAGCGTATTTAAGTAAACCTAGGGTTTAGACAATATGTACTTCTACACTCGCTATCGCTATTATAATCCTAAATAATATAATATATTATAATTAAATATCTAAGCCTTGTCATAGTCATATTATTTGAAAATATGTTATTGTAATATATTTTTTGGTTTTAAGTTTGCAATATCAATATATAAGGTGATTCAGACAGAATTACTCACTTATAAACTTTCTATCACACAAGAATATGACTTGTGAAAATGATACGATTATATACTATGACGTGGCTTAATTTTAGCGATATTACACAATAACTAAATGACGCGACACGCACGTCCTCTGGTAATTTTAACTTAGTCTAAAAATGCATTGTATTGAGCAACTATTCTCCTATAATATTCTAAGATTTGTTTTTAACTTTTAGACGAGAATATGTTGAGGAACTTGGATTTGATGTTCAGGAACGACGTAATAGATCTCTTCGCCTTCTTCTTATTAGTTGCCCTTTCTGGCCTCAAAAATGGTTCTGAATATGACTTCTGCAAGTTGGAAGTAGTAAACTCATCTGATTCGTTTGGTTCTTTGACTGGCTGGTACTTGTATTCTTTCACAACCTTTTCTTCCTTCGGGTCATACCTATATAAAACAGAATATGTACGTTTTACTTTCTTTAGGATGCGAGGAGCGTTTGCAGTCCTCTCACTCTTGCAGCGCTTTACTTGGTTCCTTCCATAGTAATCCTCATAGTTGTCCGCGTCAACATAAATAATTCGTTTTCCTAAAGCCTGTTCTCTTTCCTTTTTTAAACTTTTCCAAGACGCAATGACAGATTCACGACGGAAAGTCTTGTTTGGATTGTGCCTGCTGATGAGGTAAGGCTGCTCATCCTTTTGGATGTTAGATGTATCCTTCAAAGGAGATCCTCTTGGACTCGGGCTATAGTCTATCTCGTAGTCATCTCGTGAGATCTGAAACGAAATAAAATCTCTATAAGAAACAAAAATAAATGTACGTATAAATAACTATGAAGTTAATCTTGGATAGTAATCGCTGTCTCATAAAACATGTCGGATCTGATCTGAGGGATTATTTTAAGTACCGATATAATAAATTGTATATGCGACTACGTGATGCTAGGGCCGTAAGGCCGTCCTTTTCCGTTATTAAAGACTCGTCGTCTGTCTTTGTCTCTTTCGTCATTAAAGCCCTTCGCGTGGTGCCCACATGTTAGATAACACCTGTCTGCCAAACCATATGCTCTGTGATGCTGGAACTATTGCCAAAGATTGTGAACCTTATACACGTAATGTTCGACAGTGAACTGTCGAGGAAGTTTACAATAAATACAAGAATGATCGTTTCCAATAAATTCTGTTACTGTTTCGAACTAAAATTGTTTTTCGTTTAAACAAAAGTTAAAAGTCGAAACATTGATCAAAAATAATCATGAAACATCATCATAGAGATTAAGCAATTTCTCGTGAGTTATGAAGTCCTTCATAATTATGTCGTTTATCTTTCATTTACGAAGCTTTGATGACCTAAAAGCCATCTTAAACAACGGTTTCGTAACTTTTAAATGTTTACAGTTTTATATTTAAATTTATGTGCCATTGTGAAATGTTATAGGTTTTCTTGAAATTTTATGTTCCAGGGCATGGAATGGTCAAAGAATGGGTCAGTTAAAAATAGAAGTGGAGCTATATGTGTAGGTATATGTCTCCTGTTAAGTTTAAACACTATCTGGCAATTGATCAGCCCTTGAATCCCCGTTCTAGTACGAGACTGAAATAAAAATAACATATGTTTGATTCGTAAATAGTTTCATGTTGCTTTTAATAACTAAGTGTGTTATTAATAATATCGATAACTGTGTTGTTTTGGATACGTAATTTAATGACCCGCTTAAATTTGTCATCGTTAAAAGAACAAGCGTAGCCCAATTTTCCTATAAATTAATCCACGGTATTGTAAGAAAATACCTACATAACTCAACGTCTGGTTATGCTGCTGCGATAAATGTTTCACTTATGTGTTTTGACATGTCGCGTTTCGTAACTTTTTAATAGTTTCATGTAATGTTGCACTGTCGTGGATTTAGGTCGCAAAGAAAAAAATAGGTCACATTAAAATTAGCAGATCTATTACTGGTGTTAGTTAACTCGGCCTAATTAATGTATTTATATTCGTCTGAATGTTTTAATTACATAAAGCATTATGTTTTCTTTTTTTTTTTCAGGTAATCGAATGACGAATCACATCTCTACGTTATCCTTCGTGTCCTATTTCGCAACAAACGTATGGCACTTCTTGTAGCGTGAGTAGTGCGTGTTATTTTTGGATGTCATTAAATCTAAACAGAACTGAAGGTGATACTAAATGCTACGTTATATTTACCACGAGTTATTTTAAACAATAATCTAATAGTGACCAATGGGTACGAAATAGAGTTAGCGATATGTTACGTGTGTTTCGTATAGTAAACTAACTCTCTGTATCATAAATATTAACGGACCCTTCGCATATTATAAATCATGGCATGGTACAAGAAAAATGTCAAAACTCCATTTATGTATGAGTCGGTCAGTGTCTCATGCATGCCGAGTGGACACATCGTTAATATTGATATACGTACGTAATGTCCATCACTTATGTACTAAGTTGTTTTCGGCCAAACAAGTCCACTTTAGCATGAGTTTACCGTTATTTATCATGTCCCTCGCAAAAACTTAGCTCTTTAACGTTTACAGCTAAAAGCACATACGGTTTTTGTTAAGATCTTCGAAATTTATAATAAGATTTTAACGGTTTTTTTAAACTTATGATTAAGGCCAGTTGGGATTTGGAGTGTATCTGATTAGAGCTAAATTGTGAGATTAAACAATTTACAACGCACGATTCCACATTAATGAAAATTTATTAACACCTTAATTAAATAAAGAGTGAGTATCAATAAAATAAAGAATATTATTTTTTATTTTATTCATATTTTTCAATCAAAATAATGTAAATATTTTCTAACAATAAAGATAAAAAATATTTCATATTATATTTTTTTACAATTTTGACTATCCTATATGTATAATATTTGTTTGTCTATACGTTTATTTAACCCTATCGAAGGTTGTTGTGTAACATGTATGTTTGTACATCACGTGAAACATATTAAATGATATTTTGATTGCGTCTATGATCCGATTTCAAGGCAGTAGTAAATAAAGATAACACTACGTTTATATCAATAGACTTGGATGCCAGCACTACATTTAATACATCGATTATTCTATTTTAGTAACACCAAGTGCAGATACTATTATTAGCTACATTCATCTGCATAATCCTGAAGGTTAATAACCGATATAAAATTTGTGCGACAATTCAAAATAATGTGTGAGCAACCCAATCGCTGATTAAGTCCACCGTTTTCTAATATTGCTTATATGTTATAAGCTTTTAGTGAGTAATCAGTTTTGTATAGACATATTATAATAAAAGTTAATATAAAAGATATGAAATATAACAAAACGACTGGAGTATAACATAATGCTAATAGAAACTTATTACTTTTTCTTTCATATAAGTATACGTAAATGTTTGTATTAAAGAGCGTATAGAAGCTTTTTGCGATATATTGAATAAGGTAATTTAATATCCGTTATGAAATATCTTATATTGATGTTTTAATGTGAAATATTTATTGTTTTGATACTTCGTCGTTGTTTTCTCAATTCTTTATCGATATAATTGTTAGTGACGGGAATTGGATATTAATTTACAGCTGCGGTGATGATTTCCATCACTTATAGTTAATTTTTTTATTGACATTCGTATCTGATCTCCTCCACTTTCCAAATCAAAACCGGAATGACGAGCCGTAATAGATTACAGACTAGATAATAGATATATCAATTTCATTGGTCCGTTGACAATATAACATTTTTATATAATATATTTTTGTTAATAATAAAGATTAAAAATTAAATAATATTACTTTACATAGATTTTGCG
Source organism: Boloria selene (assembly GCA_905231865.2). Taxonomy (NCBI): domain Eukaryota; kingdom Metazoa; phylum Arthropoda; class Insecta; order Lepidoptera; family Nymphalidae; genus Boloria; species Boloria selene. The sequence goes on from HG993156.1 coordinate 4,620,825, forward strand.
TCATGAAATTTATATAATTTAAAATTTGCCCCAAAAAATACTAAAAGAACTAATTACTATGAAAGTTTTCGGTACTTAATATCATTATACTTGTAAATAATTTAATTCTTACATGTTGTGAAATTTCTCTATCTGCTCTGTCGAGTTTACTTTAGAAGTGAAAGTAAAAATTCGCAGCGACTACGCGTTGAACGCAAAAACTCGATAATCTTACAATCAATAATTTTGACAGTGAATGTCAACTTCACTTTCTAAATAGGAATAAATATACATATTTTGCTCTCGATGGTATCATAATGATGGCTATAAAATTTTATTTCACTAATATTTATTAAAATAAGATTATATAAGTTTTGAAATGTAACGTTAAAGGTACAACCTAAAAAAGGTCTACTATTTTTATTGTAAGTGCGATGGTGTAATCACGACAATCCGATTAAATCTGAAAGTAACCGTGAAACCGGCGCAAGCGCAATGTCAAGATCTCTGCCACATAAAGCTTAATTCCTTATTCAAACAGGCACGCACGAAGTTCGGTTCAATGACAGCGGGCATAGACAAGTCTGTTGCCTTTTAAGCGATAATGTTTATGGTCGCGCACTTTGCGTAACTCTGACCACAGATTCCGTAATCGAAATACGTGAGACAAACATGGATATTTCTCACGATAAATAAAAATGTTTGTTCTTTATATGGATTTAATTAAATGTAAGGAAATATAATTAATGTTTTATATTTTTTTACTTTATTAATAATTAAAAATTCTTTTAATGTGAATCGGATTAATGAAATAAGAGCTTTAAGCTTACCACGCTCTCCCAACTGCCGCCCAATGTAGATTTGTCCAACATCTTGATAAAACTCAATTCTAACACAAACAAAGTCCAATCCACTCGATTAGAATTTAAAAATAATGATTTAACGCCAAATTACAAAATAGGTTGGTGCTACGCGATCGGTATCACGTTGTCACTCGGGAATATTATATTTTGGCACGCCGTTCTCACTACGAGCTTTGCTTTGCGACTGAAGCAAATCTGTTTCAGCGTCATATTTATAAGTCGGGCAACCGGGAGAGGGCGGGTTTCAGGAAGGCGATGCGTGTATCTTCCACTTAACACGTAGTCACGCCTTCGTGTTTTAGACACATGTAATGTACTTCGGGGAAGCCCGTCTAAAAGCGATTACAGGTAGCCTTACCTCCTTTTCAGCCAGGACGCGTGCCATGACATTTAGGTATAACGTTTATGTCATTCTGCGAAGATTTTGGGACGTCGACCTGCTTCGAATTGTGTCAAATTGAGTCATTCGAGATATTGTAATCTTAGCCCTGATAGATCTCTCTTTGTTTTGATAATGAAGTCCAGATATCAAATCAGCCTAAGTTAACTAAAGTAAGTGTGCCCTTATCTTGCGACTCCATGAAAATGTTTTATTTTATCTAAAAATATTTCTAACAACTATTTATTACAAAGACCTTAAACTAAATACATTGACGATGTGAAATAGGGCACTGACATATAAAACATCTATAAAATGTATCAACAAATTAGTTAATATGTGCTATGGAAATAAATATGTTACAATTTATTTTGTAAAGGTGAAAAATTTATGCCATATCACTTTTTTTAATTCTTATGTAAAATAATAATATTTTGTTAGCAAGTGTTCCAGTGAGTCACAAAACCCTTCGTAAAACGATGAGCATTCCAATAAAAGTAAGTTTCAGCCTATTTATGTTCCCCTTTCTGTACAAAGTCCCCTTTCTTTAATAAGATGAGATCTCAAGGTCGTTTTAAAACATCTCTTCAATTGCTATTGTTGTGTTCCCTCCGATAAAACGTCAAAATTGTTTACCTACATTTTGGTTTACGCGTAACTTTCTTAATATAATTATATATAAATTAATATAATTATAGTAATTTTCATATTACTTATAGCTACTATAAAATTAAATTATATTATATATAAATAAATAAAATTGGAGTCTGAAATGGCTGAACCGATTTTGACGGAACTTTCCTCACAGACAGCTAATGGTATAAGGTGTAACCTTGGCTACTTTTTAACCGACATCAAAAAAGGAGAAGGTAGACATTTTATTTATTTTAAATAGCGGAACCCGTGACTTCGCTGATGCTACTAAACCTAGGGTCGAACCTGAGCGGAGCGAGGGTAAGTCACTAGTAAATAATAAATCAATATCTTATCGAGTTTTCTCTGTCGCCTGGACCTCCCACATGAATTTAAAATAAAGAGCAGGATCTAAATTGTATTTGTATTGAAACAGGGTAAAGTATATTCTAAACTTAAATAAACAACATTTCCTTTTGCATATTTTTGTGCATGTTTTTTTTATTTCACACTTTAAAATTACTAGCGATTGAAACGTCACATCGCCAGCCTCCTTTTTAAAGTATTCATTTTGGCTCTTTACGATGGTTTTTATTTGAGATTTTATTTATATATCCGTTACTACTTTCTCATGAATGTTTTCTCCGTATTCTTTATATTGAACCTGATTTTAGTTTATCTTATTTCTAAATGGGTTATATATTTTTATGCTCACTCATGTGAAATGTCATTCTCGTTTATATGTATAACCGTCAACTATAAATATTAGCTGATGTTGAAATCTTACTTAGTTGAAATCTATTGATAGAATGTAATGACTAGGCACCTTTTGTAAAACTTTCTTAATAATATCTTTATATAGTATTTACATGCCTACTTTTTACTGCCTCTGTAGTGTAGTGGCTAGAATGTACGGTCATACATTGAGAGGTCCTGGGTTCGAGTCCCAGGTGGGGCCAAGTTTAATTATTGAGTCTTTCTGTGTAGTAAGCCTCAGTAATAGCCCGGAGTTGGGAAGTCGGTGTTGAGTCACCCCCGTGCCTCGGAGAGCACGTAAAGCCGTCGGTCGTGCGCCTTAGCAATTAGCATAATAAAATATAATAATAAATAAAAACATTAGTAAAATATTTTGTATTTACATAACATTTTGATTAGATTAGATTTAGACTATTTAACCAAATTTGCAAAAAAAGTTCTCATAAGCTGTGGGATTAAAAAGCTTTCCTGACAAACGATACTGATCTCCCTTCAATACGGGGGGATAAGGCTATAGTCCACCCTGCTGTCTAAGTGCGGGTTGGCGGACTTGACATGTCATTCGAAAAGTTCCTAGGTTCTCTCAGAGATGCAGGTTTACTCATGATGTTTTCCTTCACTGTAAGACATGTGAAAATATCAGAGATGCAAGACCCGGATTTGAACTCGCATCACTCTACTAGGTACATCACCCTACCACTGAATAGGTTTAATAGGGATCCTATGAAGGTTATTGATTTGAAGAAATATGGAAATTAATGTTTAAGCTCCTATTTGTATCGTTGACCGGAAAACCGCTCCAGTTCACTAGTTATCTCATATAAAATAATATACCTGCAGAAAACCTGTTAATAATAACCCCTTTAAAACAAAATATATTAGAGTTTTCAGAAATATTAATGAAGTCTGTAATAAACTTCAAAGCGCTACATTATTGTTTCTATTTTCACTCTCGTAATTTCCATGGCGTGTTAATAAGTTTTCTGGAAAAGTGTTTCTAACAAAGTAGCATGAATAGCTTAAGGAAAGAAGAGTTTAGATTACTTGTTAATTAATGTAGAGCATTCTTGAATTGATTCTAAGATGCGATATGTTGTAATGACTGAAGATACTATTGAGAATGATCCTGTATTTCTTAATCTATTAAATGGAAATGAACTCTTTTGTTTACTTTTTCTTAGTTTAATATAAACTATGTTATTGCTAGCCGAATCTTATATTGTTATCTGCTCGAAGAAAACTATATTCCCAGTAACAATTCTCATGGTGTATTAAATAATACAATAATCTATTAAAATAAATTTATTGTCCGTCCGTGTGTGATATCAAAGGAAACTTTGTAAATCGATTGTACTCAAGTTTTGGTGTTAGCAGAAAATATGTTTTCTTTACAAAATAAAAAATCTTTCTATATGCTAGTAATTTCTCATATACATTACATTCCTATCTTAAAATAACAAGTGAATGCAATAAATTTGACTATATCCGCCACAATTTAAGTTTTACAACTTGTTTTAGGCTCAGTGCAATTTTAGATGCACTCGAGTTCGATGTATTTACGTCAATGCAATTTTCAATTTGTATGTATACGGTAGGCAACATAGGATACTGTTGATTTTGACTTTTATAACTTATGTAATAAGAATCATGTGTGTCGCTTGCTGTACAGTCAATGACATATAACTTTTAGGGTCGGTGGCTTATGATGCTCTATGGAGTATGGTTTGTTATGGCATATTAATGGCAATGCCCGCTTTATTTTGGACCGATAACATAATTAATTTAGTTTTAGATAACTATGATCGCATAATAAAAATAATATTTTCATGTTGAGTCGTATTAGTTTCATAAAAAAGTTCGACGTTCAAGTCTTAAGAGTTCAAAAATATAGCTGTCACAATATTTTACTTTGGTTTTATGCATTTCCCATCTCTGATCATCATATACTAAACAAAACAATGTACACATGTAAGCTCTGCTTTATTGATATCACTCTACAGTAAGAAAGCTTCCTGAAAAGTCAATACATCTTGCTTCGCATGTTAATTAGTTTTACGATTGCAATTGATATTGACGTCATCGTTGGTAATAAGAACATCAGTGCAGCTCTTCTTAATACCGTGCTTCAATGTTTATTACTGAATGTTATGTATAGTACAAGTACAGTTAACATCCAGCGGTTGTTCGGTACTTAAACTTGCTAATTATTTAGATTGTTCTGGGTAAGCTATTTTACTTATTAATTTCTCGGTTAATTAATGTCAAGTTTTCACTAACTTATCGAATACATAAATTATATAAGCTTTAATTTATTACTAAAATTAACATTTTCAGTGTTTAGGATAGTTATTTTTTATCTATATATAAATTGTCTATATATTTTATACTTATAAAGAAAGTAGTTTGAAGCTTACTGTCAGTAGGTACTCGTCTTATAAATATTTAATTTAATAAACATATGGCTATATTTATAGGCTACTTTACTGAAGGACACTACACGCGTCACTTTCATTTCACTAATAAGTAAAAGCAAGTAATGTGAGAACACTTCTAGAACGATCCATTTAACTTAGAATAGACTTGAGAAATAATCAATACTGAACGAATGTAATAAAGCTAAAACGTTTCCGAGCGATCAACGGATCCGCTTAAAAGGAACCGAACGTAATTCGCTCGAATTAAGACACATCCCGCTATCTAGGTCTGACAAGGGTACAAAGAGAACCAACTACGCCTTTGTAATGCGACAGTAATTCTGATTGTTTACTCATTTAGGCTCTAGGGATATTACAATGTGGATTAGGCTTAGTTGCTCTTTATCCTAAGCACTTATACGTTTAATTACCTAATATAAAATACTTATACAATACATTATATTATTTTAATTAACTGTAGAGTGTTGTGACGTAGGACTTAGCTCCATTGATAAGAGATAACGTCTGAATGCCATACCTACTTCCCACTTGGTCTCTTTGCCCTTTGTGAACGCGGAGATAGCAAAATTTTTATATTGAACTAACGATTTAGCTCTTTCAGGTGCATCTAGGTCTGCATCAGTTCAAATTATAGTCTGTGTACTGAATTTTGTGACATCATACTACATTTTACAAGTATATGATATGATTTTGTAGTTTTATCTTAGATATTCGCAGATAACTTTTTCTTTTAGTAGTTACAAGTTGCGAAGTGAAGTAAAAAAGCTTTTTCGTGCACCAAAAGCGTATTTAGGTATGAAATCAGTTAGACATTACTCCATTAACTTGGGTGTACAAAACTTGCTAAGCCGACGTCGAGTCGTTAGAAGAGGCAATTTTGTACATCTGTGTACTCGGTGCAACTCGGTTATAGTTGTTTTATGTCATACTTATTATGGATTCCAAAATAATTATTACTCAATCGTACCCCTAGTAAGTAATATTCTCATGTACATATAATTTCCAACTTGATTATCACTTATCTTTCGGCGAAGGAAAACATTTTTACCCATTCCTTACAGCGTGATGGGACTATAGCCTGATTCCCTTCACAATGATGGGAGGTCCGTACCCAGCAGTAGAACGTTATAAACGTTTTTTGGTGTACCTTTTTAGTTATACTGACTTTGGCTTCTTGGTGAATGAAATTGCCCAAGTCCAAAACTTACGATTTTGATTGTAGTTTGGCATAAACATTTGTTGGGAACAACTATCAATATTGATCGTCTAGTCATCACGTATAGCAGGCGGCTATTGAAAATCTCTATTCATATTTTCGAGTTGCTTCTACTTTGTCCAACATTTCTATTACATCGCATGTCCACTAAACAATATTATGATCGTGTAAATTAGAAACAATAAAACGTAGGAATGATTTACAAGCACGTTAAATTTCATCTTAGTCCAGATTTCGCTGGATTTCATCCAATAACTGTTATTATATAATTTGATTACACAGAATTACCACAGTTACTACAAGGTTTTGGCAGAGACAAAGCGTTTATTTACTTTGTTCGGACTGGAGTGAATTGGACATTATTATGCAAATGTAACTGAAAAATTTGTTTGCATATATTTTCATGTCACAGAGGCATTATTATATAGAGTTTTACAAAATTAAGGCATTATTAGCGAATTAAATAACGCAGGTTAATTATTTTCTGTTTCTTTTTATATGAGACTAGCAAATCATTCACGCTTCGCTTCGCTCGGAATGGTTCCCTACAGGAGCTGTACATTTTGCGGGCTTCAAAGTAGCCTATGTACGAGTTCATCCATATCCGTGCAGTCGTCTTGTCGTGATAGAGAAACAAACATTCATTCGGACATAAGTATATTATAATGTTTTAATGATACTATTTTTTGTTATCTTATAATTGATAATGATAATAGAAATAAACGAATAGAGAACTTTTCACTGTACAGTACAGTAGGAAATGTAATAGGCTCATGGAATATCCTGTTAAATCTAGGCAACTCGACATGGCGTACGGTGTATGTTACCGTCACGAATCGGAAAATAGATTTGAAGCGATTATTATTGAACTTATACCTTCGTATTACGGGTTTCTCCTCTATAACTAAATTTATATACAAGGTTTTCTTTGAACGGCAAAATATAATCCGTACTTGCTTTATGAAGTTATATTCTGCTTTAAATCTAAACTAGCTTTAAATAGCATATTTACATATTAAATTTTAGTACATTGGTAAATTGTTTTCAAGTACGTCCCTGGTACTGCACTGTGAGGTATTAATTCGATTTTTGTATGGATTGAGTTTGTACTATACGAGTGGGTCCAGATGTTTGTCCCAGTTTTTTGAAACAAAGCGCGATGTTATGTATTCTTAAAAAGCATAAATGTATCAAAATCAGTGAAAGCTTAATCAGTGAAACAGAGATATTTAAGTTTTCAAGGTTACTGGCATTTTGTTTAACGAGAAATAGCAAATTAAAAACGCAAAAGTGCTATAAGTTAGTTAAAATTTTCTAGATACAGCTTAAAATAATGTAACATTGCATAAACAGCAATATCTTATGAACTATCCAGCGGCCGTAGACAAATTAGTTTGTTCTATTTTGCACTCTATTGTGAAACCAAACATTGTTATCGGGCGTTGTTCCACATAATATAATAACGATCATTCTAAATAGATAAGATTTAGTATCTTGTTGAATTTGTAAATGTGTTTTATTATTTCTTTTAAAGTATTCTTTTAGTAGAACTAAAATTAAACGATTCTATTTCATACAAACATTCGTTAGTTCTGTTCACGTGTAACGACCATACAAAATTTTCTATTTTACGCTCCAAACATTTTTGAAATCTAGTTTCAACTTTTTTCTATCCTGCTGTGCAGTAATCTTTTTTCTGTATGTAACATAAATATTATTTATTATGAAAAATAACGAAGAGTAAATCTAGGAGTTATTTTTAAATATATTTACATATCATAAACGACGTGTATAACATATAATATATTAAAGTATTCATATTTGTTTCGAGCTACACGTTTTAACACAGTATTTAGAGTAAGTAGGTTCCTACTTTAGGATTAAAATTTAATGGCCGTTAACTCGGTTAAGAGATATAATTTAAGTGAAAGTTGGAACAGTATTTGCGAGCAATTCCAAATGCTTATTCACTGTAGTAATATTATATATTACGTGGACTTTTACTTGATAATGTACGCGTTAAATCATTTTTATTGAACATAACCGTTATGTGAAATACATGGCTTCGGTTTTCTCCATATTTCGAATATTTTATTTGATAAAAAAATTATAAATAAAGCTTCATCGTTTTTTATACGTTTTTATAATTAATTTATATTTTTACGTAACGCAAAATTACATTGAGGACGCATACACGTTCTAGTGACAATTCAAGATCGGAAGATAATTCAGAGTGAGCCACTGCCTATGGACTTTCTATCGGCCGACTGGTTTAGTAGCGTGGATTATATGTTCCCAAGAGCACATAAAACACGTTTAGTATTGGCCGATAGAAAGTCTACAGTGTGCGCGACTCTTAATCAGGCTCGGACATCTTGATGAATAAAATTAATCTTCAAACAGCGACCTTCAACGTAGTCAGCTGTTCGACTCCACCATATTGCTACAAATACAAGCCGCAGTTCACCACATTTAATTTTGTAATTTAAAATTAGTGCTAAGTAGTTTTCTGTGTCTATTTTTTTTTCTAACTTAGAAATAAGTGTGACAACATTGTTTACAGACGAGGATTTTTTGCCATAATACATTGCAATCAAAACTACACCCCCTTTAAAAGCTTTGAGTGACTACATTCAGTCATAATAGTGGAAATCACATTTTATATGAATTTATTTACATACATATTATTCAATGTTTAGTTTTTAGTACCGGAAAATATAATCTCCTTTTATGATAACGGTAATGTAACGAAGGCAATAAAACTTAGCGGTTGACTGCGTGTTTATTTGTTATATTATGCATTTTGCTTTTGTAAACCTCATAGTTAATATGTAAATGCTGAATCAATTTGAACAACACTGTTAAGAAATTTTAAATTTTCGAAGCCAGGTGTGAGGGAACACCTGCGCGTGCAGCGCAAATATGAGTATGGAGATATATTTTTATATCGATCTGCTTAATAATAATAATATAATTAAATAGAATCTGTATAAATTATAACTATGAAGACTCTTGTACCTACATTATACATATGTAATTGTTTTAAAAGCTTTCGCCATATTTCAATGGATCTAGAATATCGAATATAAGTAAATATAAAGCTTGTTATTGATGGCTCGTTTACATGTAAATAAATCTATGAAATGTAATAGTTTCGATTTCAAGTGATATTGTATACGAAAATAACCTGCAATTATTACTATGTTTTATATAATATACTTGGTTTAACTATTCCTGCAATTTATTACCTCATGCCAATATTCTTAATGTTTCTAAGACTATATAACATTTTAAAGCTTTTTTGTACCCCCGTAAAGCGTAGAGAAAATTGAAACCCTTGATTGAATCAAGAAGACGTTATATTTAGAATACTTTTAAATGTACGTCTGTTACCTATAAACTCTAAATGGCTTGAGACATTTGGATATAATTTAGTTCTATAGATAGATTATTTTGGGATTAATATATAGACGCAGGAATAAGCACCCGAGTGACAACATTGAAAGTTCTTAGTGACTAATCCTCACTTATAATACCAAATATACTAACTAATATGTATACTAGTATTAAGATACGATGTCAAATCTTAAAATTATCTACATCACTACCGCGGCTGAGGTGCAGTACACGTGCGTACGCTTTGTTTACGGCCGGCTCCCGATGCAGATTGTCTACTGACGTATGCGCTATAAATAATGTATTGACCTACTTGTTTATGTTCACTAACGATGTCGGGAAATTGGAGTGGGCACTTTAGTTTACTTTTCTAGTTTTAGTTTAGATTGATACGATATTCTATGCAAGAATGATAAAAATAGATTCTAAAATCTAAACATATAAATTTGTAAATTATTTTGTATTTTGTAATTTTCGATTTTAATTTTATTTTATTTTGGATAAATCTGATTTTTTTTACATTTGGTCATTTTTGTTTTTTGTATATTTTGCTACTAAACCTTGTCGTAAGCTCAAAGATTTTAGTCCAGTAAGTAAGATCGTAGGTCGTGTAATAAATCTTAATACGGTTTTATATATCATTTCCTTTATAACTTAAATGATGCAGTGTAGAAAATATTTTTTTTATACAAAAATACCACATCCATAACATTATTGTGACAACTTTGAAAAAGCTTATATCTGCCAAGCTTCTCGCAATCGAGTCAATTCTATGAATTCACGACAATTTGTACCTAGTGACACAATGTGTATTACTGAAAACTCTAACAATAATCAAATTATTATCAATCATAGAGCTTCCCTTATAACTTATTACAAACTTACATCGAACATGCTAGCTTGCTAGTTTCACTTGAAAATTCAAATGCACAGTCAAATTTTCAATTGGTTAGAAAGTCTAGTATAATCAGTTAAGATTCTCTTCTTCCATACTTTTTTTTGGATTTCCTTTGCTCTTTGTCTTTCTTAACTGCATTTTTGTAAAAATAGGTTTCACCAATAAACAATATGATGTTCATTTTTGAAGAAGATTGTTCAATTCGTATATGTATATGTCTGACTGCCAGTTTGTTCCGGCTAATCTCCTAAACGGCGGGACCGGTTTTGACGGAACTTTCACTAGCAGATAGCTGATGTTGTAAAAAGTAAACTCGCTTCTAGAGTTCTGAGCGAAGCGAGGGTAAGTAGCTAGTAAAAGAATCAAAAATAATAATAAACTATTAACCGGCTAGAATATACAGTTAATTAACAATAAAAAAACTAATGAGGCAGAAATCCTCGTACGAAATTCGTTCGTTCGGCAGAAATACCGATGTATTCACTTATTCGTTGTTACACGCACCGTCCATAACATTAATTAATTAGACAACATAAACCCGATAAGCATTTTCGATGAAAATGAATAAGAATGATCTTTTGTGCAAAGAGAATATAACATCTTATTGGAATTATGTCATGATACAGACATTGAGGAAATTCACAAAACAGATTTCGTAGATTTTGCTCATTTATATTCTCCTCCTTCGCACTCCATAATGTTGAAATCATTTCTTTATACTATTAACATAAATTAGGTTTTGTGACTGGTATTAACTTGGGTTTTCCTCAAGGAAAGTTAAGTGTTTCATTATTGTTTTATTTTGTACGCATTCTAAATAGATTTGCGTTTACTGCTGAATCAAATGTAAAACTGTACAAGTTATATGATAGCATAAAATGTAGCTTAAACTTTCATTTTACTGTTAGATGACAAATTATATTTCTTACTCGTTACTTAAAGACTTTTATAGAATCTAATATAATTTGTATATTTATTAATAATTTTTATGAAATTCAAATAAGGGACACCTACAACTATTTATTTTACAAAACTTTAAAAGGAGTCACATCAATCGATTAGGTACGTTTACAAACAACTTGAAAACGATAAAGTTGATTACTGTATCAACTTTACATTTACCAGTTGCTGTAATCTGCTGGATTACTTTTGAAAGCCTTTTTTGATATGTTTGAAAGAGAACATATGATGGATAAACAACACAACAAAATGAATTAGCATGGTACGTGCTGACGTTAATATACAGATTTGCGAAATATAAGAATATCAGTACATATAAATAAAACTGAAGTGTCTGTTTTTAATTTCAAATTAACAGCTTTTCACTAAATTTAAGTATATGAAAGTATATTATTTATTATGGTACTCTCACCAAAAAACATTTTTTGAAAATATTGTCTGTCTGTTGTTTGTTCCGGCTAATCTCTAAAATGGCTGTACCGATTTTGACGGGTCTTTCAGTCGCAAATAGCAAATTTTATAAGGAGTAACTTTTGCTACTTTTATTTTATAAGAACATTATAAAAACCTTTTGATTTATTTTACTTACGCCCAGCGAAACGGGCCGGGTTTGCTAGTTCTTAGTCCTATAAGGACTTTGTATGATGGAATATTACAAGTAATAATAACACATGTGCTTTTGAAAATCTGTAAAATAGATGAAATTACTAAAGCTTTGCGGTTACGTTATTAGTAGATCTATATTTCGGGAAGCATACTTAAATTTAGTCGGCTATACTCTTTCAAGTGGCTATTCCTGGCTTTACGATAACTGCATTAATATATGAATATAGTGTCAGTAAATGTAAAACGGTTGATCCACTTCACCTCCATTTTTTTATTGAGTTTTCTAAATATTATTTTTAAGTGTTATGTTTCACAATAGTAATAATTCATACAAATTTTTCTATTAATTTTAGACTTTCAGTTATATACCTTTAAAATATAACTTAAAGTATCTATATCTCTCAGAGAGAGGGATGGTAGACGTAGGCCAGAGAAAGTGAGTAGTAAGCACATAAAGTCCTTGGAAAAATAAATGTTAGTATACTATTAGAAATATATATAAAAAATAATATATTTATTGAAAGTTGTTTAAAAAATCACCTGAAATTAAAAGGTTATTAAGTTGAGAATTCACCTTTTATTTGAAGTGGGTAAAATAGAAACACGAGAAAGAAGCGCTAAAAGCTTTTGTTTTAAGTTACTGAAGTAATACAATCATCAGGATGTAATGAGCGGACTCACTTTCTTTATTGTACTACATTATCGATTTAGGCTATCTAAGTTAAGTTATATCTACAAGAGTGACATCCGGACTTTCAGTCGGTATTGTCACGCTCTCTCCCCGTCGCGTCGCTCGGCTAATGTGTGTGGTTATGGCTAACCGCTATTGTTTTTAGCTGTTTTATTATTTTAACTGCTTTTCGCCACCGACTTTGCTTATATAGTAGGTAGGACGATAATAACAAGTAAACATTTAGTAATCAAGAATATATTAGGCTATTTTTACTTTCAATTTCACTTAAATTGCAGCTACTTAACTACTTTGGTTAATTACAGTGTAAAAGGAAGGAAAAGTCATATACTTTTACATTTATAGTATATGTGTGATTTAAGGTCTTGTTTTGTTGTATTTCTATTTTTATTCTTACAGTTTTAGAAAACAAATTTTGATTATTAAAGTCATTGTAGTTATTTATGTTAAAAGTTATATTTTCAAACATACTCGTACATTATATCTACAGTATCGTTAATGTAGTCAACTTAATCTTTTAATATGCATTTAATATTGACCGTTTAAAGGTGTTATTTAATTACAAGCATAAACTTTAAAACTCGATAAATTCTTACGATATTGAAACATTACACAACAAAGTTGCTCAACCTAACGATATTATCACTATGCAAATGTTATTGACAATATAGAGAAGATCGTTGCAAGTTTTGCGTATGTAAATATTAATGTATATATTTAGCTTAGTTATGCTGCTGCGAACTTATGCTGCTCTTGAAGTAAGTTGAGATGGGGTACGTGTGGGTATTGGAAACTATGTGGGATAGACGGGATCTACATATATTTGAATATTATTTATATATTATACAGTATGATACTGATACCTATAATTAAAATTCTATCTTGACAGGGTTCCTTCGACCATATTTTAATTTGGTATAGCTATGTAGGTACTTGTAGGCTTAGCAATTAAAGTGTTTTTTTTTTTGGAAAAGTTGTCATTATATCAATATAGTATTAAATTTATATTTGGGTTACGAAGCTTAAAAATAAGTAAACGTATATTTATAATTTTTAAAGTTGAAAAAAATTACAAAACGAGAGCACGAACTTAATTTACATAAGAGCTTTTTCTCCGATAAACACTTCAGTTGACACGAGGCCAATGTAATTAAAACTTTAAAATATCAAACTGGTTGTATTGAATTTTCATTGAAGTATTCAATCACGAATATCGAATGAAATCAATTTCAATTCACGCGAATTTATTTAATACAAAACAAAATTTGGTAAAGAAATTGAATAGCCACGACATTCGTACGACGATTTTTATTTTATATTCCAGTTTCATCGAGGTTGGAAATTCTCATAATATAATAAGTACGTAATTTATAATATTTTGTAAAATTCATTTCAGTACAACACCTGTCAGGAAACAAATAGCGTCGATCGCAAACAGTCGACAAATAAAATTCAATATTGATGGGATTGTTACTTAATTTGCATTTTTATATACAAACACGATGCGATCGTGCAAACTGCATAAAAGTGATATTATACTTGTATATTTGCTTTGTTGTTCAATATTTTTTTATTTAATACTAGTAATTTGCCCTCGCTTCGCTCAGGTGCGTCCCTGAGTGGTTTTTAAATTTATGAGCGAAATACTTTTATTAAATAAAAACCTAATACCTAATACTTTTCGTAAAATAAAAAAAATACTTCTTATAACATCATCTATCCGTAAAAGTTAGTAAAAAGTTTTTTTTGGAATTACAAACTGACAAACCCGAGCGAAGCGAAGGTGAGCCGCTAGTATTAATCATAAAAAAAATGTGACACGGAACATCGTGATTCGCTTTAAACGCTAAGTAGCGTATATTATTCATCACTAGTCTGAGTCAAAAGTTGGCAGAATGTTTATATACATTTGACTCAGAGTTCAAACGTCGGAAACTGAGTGTAAACTACACTCATCAGCTAACTTAAGATTAAATATTGAGTTTTATAAGAATTAATTTAACTAATGTTAAAACAAATATATTTTATAGTAAAATACTGAAATATATTATACATATGTAATATGTATTAGGTAATACACTTATGTAAATAGCATAATTCAAAATATTACTTCATTGTACTATATTTGGAAAAGTGCTCCTATATCAGATAAAGTCCCAGGCGGAAAATAATTACGATGCAATAATGCAGTCCAAAATAAACGTTATTGGATACTAATAGAAATCAATTTTGTGTATCAGATTTGGACGGTTTATGAAGTTTAAGTGAGGTCGCCCTGCCTTTGTGATATCACACAGGAGTCTATACTGTGCTATTGTGATGCGGTGACCGGATGAGCCATACGCATCGTATGAACATATCTGAAACACCTTTAGCCAAATAAACTAATGTGTTACGCTTTTAAGCATCAAAGGAATATTTTTCGTAAAGTATAACGTTTATTCTTAAAGGCGATTTATTTATTAGTACAGCCAATATCATGTAAACATATTGCGTAAATGCAGCTAAACCTAGTAATGTCGAACTGAATAAGTGTTCTCGGTAACCCTATTCCTCAGCCGCAACTTGTTACAGAATCTGCACAGCTTGCCCTCATTCAATCACATTACATCGTTTATAATGACAAACACCTCATTAAATTGTATTTTTCCACGACTTTATAAGCTCACAAAGAAATTCCAGTTGGTATTCGACCCCAAATTCAAGAGCTGCTTGTCAGTTTTCCATTGAATTTAACTAATTATATTATAACTAATACTACTTATGAATTGGTTCGCAACTTCAAAATAGATGTTTTCGCTATGATATTAGATGATTTTTCTATTTCTTGTTAATTTGAATTTTTTCATGATCCAGATTGTCAAATATATTTGAGTTCTATGTTTCAAACGTCATGCTCTTTCCCTCGTGGAATATTATTAAAATTAAAGAACATTGTTTCATGAAATGATTGATTGATGAATAACATAAAAATATATGTTGTGCTAATTGGAAATTGCCTCCACGACTACGATTATTATAAAATATACTACGTAAAATATGATTTTTGTATAAAAAATCTTAAACTAAGAAGGAACGAAACGAAATCGTAACTTATTCGTAAATTTGTTCTCTTTACCTTTACTTTGCGTGTTATACTTTAATTTAATATTTTTGTAAGCATTTTCGAATGATGTGAAAAATGTTTTGGTAAGCAAGGGGATGCTTTGTTTGCTTGTCGTATTCTTCCTTTCATACATTTGAAACACGAGATCTGGTTTTAGGTGGCTAAGTGGTTATTTTTTTTTCGTTATTTACTGCTCCTTACTTTTTTGTCAGTTTGTTTACACTGACCTAATTTTAAGTACCTACTAAGTATAACCTCGGTTGTGCCAATTTACGGAATAAAGAAATAATTTACGCAAGTTGATATTGTATTTTTTTGTCTTTAAAGTATTTAAGATAAGTTATTTACAATATTAAATGGAAAAAAACTTAAATTTATTACTGGTAACCCGACACGCCTCACTTCAGTATTATTTTTTATTAAACATGCAAAATTTTTGCTTTCATAAAATTTGTTGTAGTAAAATAAATAAATAATATTCAAAAAAGAATGTATGTGTATATGTTAGTATGGGATATGTTACCCACGCTAAGAATAAAAAAATCAGGGTCCAGTGGGCGAAGTGTCTGATAAAATGATTTTTATAGAGATCCACTATAATATGTATATACCATAAAATAATAAAATAAATCCAACACTGTTGATGCTGCCACTGGCACAGCCACTGGACTTGTAGGTATAAGATTCACATTTTGTTCATGATTGAATGAGTAAAAATTTTAAAATATTTCTTTTCTGACAGGTTTATGTGCAATTACATGTCGCTTCGTATTGAAATTTTTATCTTTCAGCAACATTTTTGTAACTTTCTCGCCTCAACGCAAGTGACACGGTTACATGGTCAATTAAGAAATATTAACTGGTAGTTAATATTCTGAAAATCAATAAACCTCATTATCGAAACGCATAAAATATGAATATAATAATTTTATGTGCCCTAACTTGATATTGCTGGAGGATGCGGTATTTCGTGGGAATAATATTAATAATAAAATGAAATTTTAAGTAGGTACATAGTTACGAGAAAAACGAAGACATGTTTATTTACATTTTAAATTACCGCAAGTCGTAACGACTTCGTAGTTTTAAAAATCTCATGTCCTTCATATACTCGTGTTCATGTTTTGGGTCTAATAAAAATTATAAAAATTAACCCTTTAACACTATTTTATAGTTTTCGAGTGCTTGTTAGTGTTATTACTTAATTTTTGAAGAAGACTTTGGTTTTACGTTTAACCAACCCTCATACAATAGTTTGGTTGGTGAAACCAAGAAAATAAGGAAGATACGATTTAGGTACATTCTATTTATTGAGAGAATTTTTTTGAACGTATACGAATGTTGGTCAAAAACAAGAAGTATTTCCGAACTTTTTCATGCTTTTTCGCAGAGAAAATAAAATTCTAATGATTTACTCGCCTTAAATTTGATATACTACATTCTCTAGTAATGAAGGAAGCATTTTTAGAAAAATAAATTTGGTGGTAACAAGATGGATTCGTTTGTATTCATGGAATTAAATTCTAAACATATGTAACATAATAAGTAAATATACCAAACAAATAACCTGAGATCGTAAATCTACATAAAGACTGACAATTTTCTGAGAATCTATCTAATTCCATTATAAAGCTTACATTATACGCTATTTGTTTACAATACGACCGTTCAAAGTGCTGGAAGCTTTTTATGAAAGGAGTAATTCCTACTCTGTTTTTACTTCTTTTACGATCAAATAGTTAGTAATTTAAATGAAATGTTTTCTCTACAAGAAGTGTCTGTTTGACTCTACGCATTGATATTTTACTACCTGTAGCTACTGCGTATATACAATACTACATTTTGATATGAGATGGTGATTAATGTTTGATGCAACGTAGATAAACTATAAAATAAATAAACTATACTACTACCCCCACTACAACCTAAAGTTCATAGCCGAGGCGTATTACCGTTTTGTATAAGACGAGGTATTTTGCACGAATATTTTCAATTTTAGCCTTGGAATTAACCTGTAATTAAGATTGTAGAATATATTTAACTCATATTTTGTATAATTTGTACATACTATGAATTGAAATTTCATAAAATATCATTCGTAAAAATTATAATACATTTATTTATATTTCCGTTATAAATAATAATTTAGCTTTAATAAAAAAACATAAAATATGTTAGAAATATTGACACAATTTATAGTCTCGATTAGAAAATTCTCTTATAATATTCGTGTAACAAAGTTAAGATAACATGTGTCTGCGACAGATTGTTTGCAAGGTTTCAGTAACGTTATCTGTTGCGTCGGCGCAATGAATCATTGAAGTCGACGACGGCTCTGCGTGTGCGCACGTGCGGCTTATCGGCCTCAAATACGTTTACGATAGCCATTGTTAATCAAATAGTAATTACAATCTGTAATTAATATCTAAAGCAATATCTGAAAAAGTTAAAAGTGGTCAGATGCTAAGTAGTAAACATTAACGTTGTATGGGCAGTGGGCACATCGTGTGAGATGTATAATTATGAATGTGAATGAATATAGAGTGAAGTAGTGTAGATATTTGGGAAGCTATTACAAAAAGCGTATATGCTGAGATGGCTAAGACTGCTAAAGGGTAATGGATTGTGAAACAAGTTATGACGATCCCACCTAGCGTGGGATATGGACACGTTAAACAATGATTGTAATATCTAACAAAATTATACTATTTTTATAAGATATTGTCGCGGATTTATTTTGATTTTTGATTCTTGACGTTTCGAATGCTAAAGTATTGCTAAACAGCAATCATGGTCTCTACGTTTCGTGTTTTTGATCAGTTTAAAAATATAAACTAAGTATAATTTAGTGTTCTTGAAAAATATTCAATTTATTGGTCGCTAGCAGTGATTTTTTAAGTCTAGAACTTGTTTATAGAAACGAGGCAGATTTAAATTAAATCATCGTTAAATAAACTGTAAAAGAATAAAATGTTGATTTTTATATGGTTATTTATGTTTATACAATATGAATATAAATGTGCTTATGCATTATATATAATCATTGATGAATGTCGAAATAACTTTAATAAATTAATAATTTTCTGAGTGTTTAAATTTTGTAACATTATGGATGACTTATTTAAAAAAATGCTACTTTCTTTTCATGTAGGTTAAAGAATCTAAAAATATGACATTTAACAGAATTTAATTGAGAACAAGTCCAATTTCTAGCGAAATAGCTATGGAGAAGCGAGACAAATCGCCTCTCCAATCCAGAGCAATTATAGCAGTCGAGTAAATTGAGTTTTCGAATAGACTTAACATTTCCCATTTGTTAGTTTTCGTCTCCAACGACAAATGCGTTCTTGGAATAACGATTATTTATATGCAAAAGATTTTTTTCTTCAATCTAATGACACGGATATCCCGGGACACGTCTTAATTCCAGCGTAACGTTACAGCTCTGTATCGGGGTCGCAGCCCACATGTGTCCGTTTACTGACAATGTTACATTACATACTTTTACACAATTTCATACGCTATTGTTCAAGTGTCTCTTAGACTTTAGATTTATTTTCCAGTGTATCAGCTTCGCAGTTTTCCGAAATCCCTGAAGGTTGCGCGGTGTTTTCTTTTGCGGTTTTCATTTTCTTGACCTGGTTCTCTTTGTAAATAAACAGCAATGGACGAATTAGCGCCAGCAATCCGTGACGACGTAATAGTGTGAAAAATAAACGACACTCCTATTACTAAGCTTTGTTTTATCTATTCGACGGTTGTTGTGCTAAAATAAATGTTTATTAACTTTCTCTTACGATTTCACATGAAATGAATAAGTATTTCTCTAAGTTTTTTCTTAAATTTCTAAGCCTTATTAGAAAATGTAAGAAAAAACGATATTTACATAAACTAAGAGAAATTCAATGAACAGTTATTAATATAACTTTGTCTAGGCTTATAATTAAAAATGTAGATATAACGAATTATTATTCAAAAATTTGTAAAAAATTTCAAAGTGGACCAATCTCCATATTAATGAGTGAAGAGTGAAGAGTCTCGTCAAGGCGCTTGTCTTCTTTTATCATAAAAAGAATTAATT
Source organism: Boloria selene (assembly GCA_905231865.2). Lineage (NCBI taxonomy): Eukaryota > Metazoa > Arthropoda > Insecta > Lepidoptera > Nymphalidae > Boloria > Boloria selene. The sequence continues at coordinate 4,640,824 of HG993156.1, forward strand.
AGTTTCATTATTAGCATAGCAAGGGACTTTTTTGAAAGCGATGACCATTTAGAAATATCACTGAAATCATTTTTTATTAGTCAAAAAGTTCTCATGGAGTCGAGTTCATTTGAAACTGTTGATATTACAACTTACAAGTATAAGATGTTTGGAAGTAATAATAAACTTTAATATTAGTATTTGAAAAAACATTTATTTTCGTTAGATTGCTTGGAATTTTCTTGTGAAGTATTTACTTTTTTCAGCAAATCAATGAGGAAAATAACTTTTTTTAATACAACTTTCTTTCAATTCAATGATTTGCTTGGAAGTAATTTATGGTCTGCGTGTTTTAAATGTAAAATTTGTAGATTTTATCATTGTAGTTGTAACTTCTTTCATTCCACTTTTTTGTCCGTTTGTTCCGTTTGTCTGTCAGTTTACCTATGCGTGTTTTTGATGAAATTTGATAATGAATTTGATAAAGTATGATAGCTAATAGGTACTAGTAGCCACTACGTTTACTTTTTAATATATGAAAATATAACATCTCTGAGAAATTTATACTAACCGTGATAATGTACCTAGGGAACGAACCCGAGAGGTGCGAGTTTGAGTCACTAATATCATAATAAATTCTAACTTCTATTCATTTATTTTATCTCACGTACAAGTATTTAGTTATAATTTAACTTGAGTAGCTTATTAGTTGATTCTTTTACAGTTATTTGCACAAATTTTAGTGGGAAAATTCAAAGCACATGATGGTACTTAAAATAATTTATAACGTTCTTAATAGTTACAAGAGTTACGACATCTCAGAATTTTATATTTTATTAACGATGGGATATACTTTTTCTGAATACTCGTTAAGGTAAGATTTATAGGCAACAAAATTCAGTCATACTAATCTATATTCCATACCAATGAAATAATTTCGTCCGAAACCGAGCGCGAAATATAATTAAGAAAACCGCAATTAAAGATGACAGTTTCATAATTGCACCACCCCTTTTGTTATGACGTAAACAAATATCTACGGACTTACAGCATAATGGAGTCGTTTCTATGCAAAATTGCTTTTATATTGAGAAATAAAACCTCCTCTAGTAATTAAGTCTATTTTATTGACACATTTCACCAATTTCTTATACTATCTTACTTTATGAGATCGTTATCGATAAAAAATTTCTGATTGGGCCTTCATTACTAATGAGTCGAGGTTTATCCTCTTTAAATTATTGCATATAGCTTCACGACTTAAGTTTTTTCAGTGCTGATATAATTGTTCCGTCAAAACTGGCGTCCACAAGTTCTCCGAAGCGAGACATCAGTCGTCAGATCAGCTTTTATCTTGCCAAGATTGACAGCATACACAGTACGCACTCTTCCTGGTACCTTGATTCACAAAAAATGATTACTTACATATATTATGTATGTTAACAATATTATTGTTATTCTTATTTTCCTTGTTATGTAATGCTTTAAAAAATTGTTTTAGGAACTCAAGGTAAAGTGTTATCAGTTTTCGAATTTTTAAATTCATACATTTAAACAAATCTTTTTATAAATCTATAGAAAATTGATAATAGAAATTATTTTTTACGAAAAATGCGTCAACTCCGTAATCACTTAAAAATTAAAACTTTTTGTAAAGAGTGTGATATCTCATAGTGCGTTTTATTTAAATTAATATAGAATCAAAGACCAAAGTATAACCTAATCGATGCCAAGGACGAAGAACTCCTTTTTGAAGTTGCTCTAATATTAAAATTATTTGTTGCATAAATAATTAATTTCCCGTTTAACCAGCTGTCATTGAAGCTACAAATATGTATAAGTATATATTAATCGAACATTTTACAAGTTACCTTATTGAGTAGTTATAATTAAAATCATTAAGCTGGAAACTTTTCATTTGACATCATCAATTAATTTTATAGTATTACGTATTCAAGAAGACCTTCGCAGAGGAAGTGATGACTTCACTATTGCATTTCCACGTTTAACTATCGCCAAACGATTTATTTATCTACCTTGCATCAAACATTAATCATCACCTCATATCAAAATGTAGTATTGTCTACCAATCATACTTGGATCTTCGCCAACTTTTTCGTTTCACAGAAACTACGAATTTGGAACGTTTATATGTTACTGTCGCTAACAATTTTCTAAGGAACCTGCGGTGTTCCTGGGTTCCAATAATTATATGTCACAGTTCATTGACTCTACTTCCAATTTTGGCTGTTTTCTTGCTCCGATAAGCTTCTAGTTCCGTTCTGGCTCATTTCAGATTCTGGGAACACGTGCCCTAGAAAGTAGAATACTTAATTCCTTGCCAATGCTTCGATTCATTTTTAATTTGTGTTAAATTATACAAAGAATATTTTATTTTTATAACAATGGAAGAATATTATAAGAAAAAACTTTAAAGTAGAAAATTGAAAAACTATTTAGATAAATGGGACATCTGCATGCAAAATTTCTTAAAAACCTGGTCATTTTCATGCAATGGGAGAATTCATCAATAACAAACGCACTAGGAAGACGTAATTGCTGTCATTATCGAAAGCCAATTTTTATAAAGCCATTAAACTTTATATGTAAAATGAATTAGCAGTTTATATTAAAAATGTAATATCTCAAATTGATGGCAGTGAAGTAGTTGAGGGTGTTTTGTAAATGCTGTGTATTTTGCTTATGTGAACGAAAAACGACCAGATTTAGTAAAGAGATCTTTTAAAACTATAGAGAATCAAGACCCTTTAATTGCAGTTTCATTTTTCGTGAACATTTTCTGACCTATATAAATTATTTCAACATAACAAAATTCGTTATTTAGGCGGTGTTTTTGTACATAGTAAATTTTCATACACATATTATTTTTTTACTTTAATTCTGTAGAATAGTGACTAACACGGTTCTTAGTGCATTAGAAATATCGAAGATATCTAAGAAATAATCACAACTACTATGATGTACCATTTGCCAATACTATTATAGTTTGGTATGTCATTAGAACTGGTTCCTGTTATACGTGTACAATAAACATTTTTGAATTTCGTAATCCATCAGTTACCTCTGCCTCATTACACTGAGTTACATAAAAAAATTAAGTAATACCGGTGCCTCATAACTTCTTGAATTTCAATCATAAATTACGCTAAGTATGGCATTACGGTTGCCTTTTTGAGATTAATCAACAATGGTCCATAACAAGTACCTCGTGCTTCGTGCGTCAACGTGCGCACGCGCATGTTTGTTGATATGCCTTATGATCGGGTACTGATGTTTAGTTGGTTCCTGGACACGGTAACTCATTTTTCATTGTTACTAATGAACTATTTGACTAAATAGCTCTAAGAATTTGAAGGTTATATCTTATGAATGTAATTTACGTACTCCGCATTTTTTTTTAAATATTCGTTAGTAGTTGTTTCTATTTGCGAGTATCGATGTTTATTCGACAACCTTTGAATTGTAAATTTTTTTAAGTACGCATTTTATGTTTGTTTTGCATATATGATTAGAATATATAATTCACCATAAAAAATATTAGGGTCTTGTTATAATAATCTTACTAGTATACGCCATTAGGCTGTAGTAAAGAAAACGTTTTAATTATTACAAAATAGCTAGCGATTTTTGACGAACGTGCTTTCTTAGCTCAGTGTAAATATCAATATTTGAAATGTGCAACAAACCGAAATTAATGGAAAAACAAAACGTTCTAATTTAAGCAGCCATAACATAAATATTATCGAAGAAAACAGCCAACAAAAATATCGTGATCAAAAAGTAAACACACGATGCATATTTAAGCAGAATTTTTCTCAGGAATTGGTTATTCTTTGTCTAACAAGTTGTATAGAGTGCAATTTAATTAGTTTTATAGTTAATTGGACTGCTGCACCAGAAGTCGAGGGTTTATGTCCCGTTAGGAACATTTATTTGCGTGATTAGCATGAATGTTTGTACTCTAATCACGGGTGTTCATATTTATAATTTATATACATTTAGCATCATGTATGTAGTGTATCGTAGTTTACTATGAAATAAGATGGTGCTGTTTTTTTAAATTCCCTACATAAAAAAATATGACTTCTCTTTTCAGTACTGTCAAAACTTATACAATAAACTAAACTTATGTAAAGTTGATGTACAACTACAATTTATACGTTGTTTGTTACTTGATCATTGCTAATTTACTGATTCATATCTCACCTGATACTTAGTCCATTAAGGCTGTGGCTGTATTTGATGGGATACTTAATCTTAGTTATTGTTCAGCCGCTAGCAAAATCATAGACATGCTAGTATTGTATATGAACGCTAGTGCTAACCGTGACATGATTTATGGGAAGTTGAAAACGTGTATACACGAGTTAAATAAATCTTACGTGTTCTGTTTTTGTATTAAAAATACCACAGAATATAGCTTTTTTATATTATTTATAATTCACATATTTTAACGTATTTCTTTATTTATTTATTAAATTTTTCGTTGTTATTTGGAAAAAAACTTAATGTTTATATTTTTTTCAGGTGATAGATTTCGGCAGCTCATGTTACGATCATCAGCGCGTGTACACGTACATACAGTCGAGGTTCTACCGCGCGCCCGAGGTTATGATGGGGGCGAAGTACGGCATGCCAATTGATATGTGGTCGCTCGGGTGTATATTGGCGGAACTGCTCACAGGTAATAATCTCACTGTGTTATTTATATATTTTGAAGTTTCTAGGTGTATGGTATGGTAGTCGGTGCAACTTTGCTTAACAATGTCCAATTTTGTACGTAAAATATTTTTAACCGACTTCAAAAAAAGGAGGAGGTTCTCAATTTTTCGGGGACTTTTTTTTTTTCTATGTATGTTACCTGATTACTCGACGATGGCTGGACCGATTTGAAAAATTCTTTTTTTGTTTGAAAGGGTATAGTTTCCAGTTGGTCCCATTGTCACCAAGTCAGGATCTGATGATGGGATCCCAGGGAAATCGAGGGCAACTCTCAAATTTTATAGGCACCTACTATGTTTTTGATATATTTTCTAAAACTGATGAAGCTTTTACGTATGAAAATTATCATCTCATGTGGATGTGCTGATGATGGAAGGTACAATTCCTCAGCGGTTCTTTTTATGTTTGTTCATTTATTTCTGCGTCAAATGCTGGCCGATTACAATTTTGTTTTGTTCGGTAGGGTATACTTCCAAGATATTCACATTATCACATTTTTTTTAATAAAAAAGTTAGAAGATACTTTTGAAGGTTAAATTGTGATATAATAAAACTTCATACATTTTTTACATTGCTTAAAAAATCGTTCGTTAGTCTCGCTAACTCAAAAACGGCTGGATTGATATGAATAAGTGATACATTTTTGTTTAGTTGTGGGTGTGTCAAGGGTGGTTAATGTTAAGAAATTGATTATAAACAGCAGGAAAATCATAAAGTTTAAAAACTGTTTCATTGTAATTATATGTCACTAGTGTGTTATAAATAATAATAAATTGAAAATATTTTTTGCTCTATCCCTATATTAAAATCATGTGTGCGTACATTTTTCAGGTTTCCCATTACTACCCGGCGAAGACGAGGCGGATCAAATGGCGTGCATCATAGAATTATTGGGAATGCCGCCCCAGAGGCTCATAGAACAGGGAAAGCGGTCGAAAAATTTTATAAGTAGTAAAGGATTACCGCGATACTGCACGGCTACTACGCTGCCTGACGGTACCACGGTGCTTAGTGGTGGTGAGTTGAATACTACTATATTTTTATACCTATCTCCTCAAATTGTTCCAAACGGCTCTAACCCACGCGTGCTTACGTGATAGACCCATTAAAAGTTCGTTAGTTCTGAACTTCTTATAAATCTACCATATTAAGAATTCGCTCACTAATTTAATCAATCACTTAGTCCCAATTATAACATTTATTTAGTCATAACGTTTAAAAACTACTTCTCTTTTTAATTACTCCAGGCTAGATCTAAAGCTTTTATGGCAACAGATGGCGATAATGAACTTTCATAATGTTAATCGTAGATGCGTCTAGACTCTAATATCAGAATAATTGGCTATAAAACCATTTGACTATGGTTTGTTAGCCTATAAAAGCTTCTATACCAATAGATTAATACGTTAACAATCGTTACTAGATAGTAAGCTACATTAAGGCATAATAACGTTAACGATTGCTAATATAATTCTGATCTCACTATTCATATTAACTAATAATTCTTAGTATGAATCAGGGATGTAACGTATCATCCCACAGTAAAAAACTAACACCTCATTCGCTAACATCACATCTATTTATATTTGAACTGTCACAGTGAAAATTCTTTAGATAATCGGCTTTTCACAAACGTACAGCATGTAGATCATCTGAGTCAGAAATACCAAACCCACTAAACACATACTCAAAATATTTCTTAAATGTCACATTGCTTTCAATTATTTTATCAATGTAAATAAAAAGTGTCGTTTACTTTCCCTCCGATGGATGACTCATGTATCTAACAGCGGGGAATGTACTTACCAATTATACTGTCGACGCCAAGTGACCTAACTCTCATTTTCAAATACTATGATTAGTTTTAGTTTTACAGCTTAGTTTTTTTTTATTTTTACTATTTAATCAGAGTTGTAGTTCGGAAAGTTTGTATGTTTGTTTTCACCTATTAGTAGGCTCTTAACCTTGTACTACAAATGTCATTCAGTTTTAATAAATCCTGTCACTTCATTTCAATTTTTATTTTTGTACGCTAATACGAGTAGATGGTTTTGGATGATTTTAATATTGTACAAAGACATGGAGTAAACATATAGGCTATTAATTATTGTCAACTCGTTGGGCTCAGTTTGTAGTAACCCTACTTGCTGTGCAGTGGTCGCGGGTTCTAGTCCCGCTTAATTTGTGAGATGAGATGAAGATTTTAAAGTTATGTGTAAGCGTATCAACTACCTGGTATTCATAACACAAGGTGCGTACCATTTTCCATACCATGGAACTAGTGGGTGTTATGTGTTATTGACCCAAAATATTTAATATGTTCAGTTTTGACCAAAAATTGATCCAGAACTATGTAATATTTGCACTTAAAGTCACATTAAGTGGTTATCGTTACTACATTTTCTTCCCTCATCTAATTTAGACTACCACCGCCCCGACTATGCCACGTAATAGAGAACGTTTATCCGACGTAATGATAGAAAGGGGATATTATGAATTATGATTTGCAATTTGCTAAACATTATGTAAACAGGAAATCGGCTTCAGGAATTGATTGAATTGGAAGTGAACATGGTGTGTTCACGAACCTTTAGTGGTTTATGGTTCCGTACATTATGTGTAAAAGCGAGCCATTATAATGTCAATTTTACATCAGTAAGAAATTTTTGAAAATTAGATTTTTTTGTGCGAATATAAGTGCCTACTTTTTATTACTAATTTTTTATTAATTCATTTTTGCTAGTCATTTGAAGTTTTTAATGTATGTGTATGGAAAGTGTGTAATAGTGCTTAGAGTATATTCATGGCATCATTACGTAGACTGATGACGACTATCATGAAAGCGATGTATCCAGACGTAATGTGGGCGAGGTTGGAAAACACCTTGTAATTTAAACTTGGACCTACTCCAATAATGCACACTTTTTCTATTGTTTTTTTACATGAAAGTATTTTCTATAATTTTTTATTCAGTTAAGTAGGTCATTAGTTTGGATTTCGTTAAGTTAAATATCCCAAATTTTTATGACATTATCTTCAACTTTACCTAGTCGATATACATAATAATAGGATGTTCGATATACTATGTGTCTCGAAATCTTACACTAAACCGAAAAGTAATACATACACTAATTAAAATACACATTAACACGCTATCCGTACATAAGATTGCATTTCAAACAGCCCATTTATTTGGTAGAGCGCCAAAGCAATGCGTAATGTTTTTTATAATCCAATAAGTAAGACACTCGGTGTTTGGTTTCTTCGAGGGCCCTAATTCATTTAAATTCATGGTATCTGATTTCCTTCAGCGGCTAAATGCTTTATTTATTTGAATTAACATTTCCAGGCAAAAGTTTTTGTTATCTATATAATATTAATACTCGGAATGAAAAGAAAGACATAAATACCAGCTATAACTGCGTAATAGGTACATAATATACTTTTTTTCGTGATTTATATGTTACAACTGAGAAAGATATCTGAGAGCTGTAATCATACCAAATAAATAAATAAATAAAACGTTATTAAATAATATATTTATAATAAATTATTTATATGGTCTCACTGAATGACAAACAGACCTAAGTTTTAATGTCCTAATCGTAATTGACACTTTAATTTTACAAGAGTAACTTATTATTCCCTTATTTTGTTTTCATCCAATGTTTAACATTGATATTATGATAGAATTCCATATATATTTTTTTTAATAGTTTTTAAACAGTTTATTAAAATGTATGAATAGTACAAAGACATTATATGTATTAGCAATGTTTTATTAAAGACTAGCGACTCGCCCTCGCTTCGCTCGGGCTCTTCCCTAGATTTAGGACAGGCAAAGCCGCGAGATCTGCTAGTTATGCATATAAACCTTCCTCTTGAATCACTCTATCTATTAAAAAAAACCGCATCAAAATCCGTTGCGTAGTAGTAAAGATTTAAGCGTACATAGGGATATAGGGACAGAGAAAGCAACTTTGTTTTATACTATGTAGTGATATGTTTGTCTGTCAATAAATATTATACAGAAATTTCATAGGAATCGAATGAAAATATTATTTATTTTCATTTACGACTACAAATAGAGTAGTAATACTACATATTATTTCGATAGTTTCGATTTATAGGACACAATTATTGTATTTCCAGGTATGTCAAGAAGAGGCAAGCCGCGCGGACTTCCCGGCTCCAAAACTTTCGTGACGGCGCTCAAAGGTTGCCAGGACAAATACTTTATCGACTTTATTAGACGGTAAGTTGGAACTTTTCTTTTTCTTATGCAAGTATAATACACGAATAAGGAATATTTATTTCTTTGTAAATAGAGTCGGTTTGAAATAAGCTCGGAAATATAATTTGACTAATTTACATAGTCGATAAACCTGACTTCATATACATAGCTATAATATATATGTAAGAGCTTGTAGAAACGAAAATCTTTAATCTAGATAGTAAATAAAATGATAAATAAATTAATGAAAGTCGCTAGTATTTGAATAAGCATTTATTCAAATACTATATTCTAATTTTTAATTAGACGAAGTCAACTGACGTTTACTGTGTTGTCAGGTTTTGACAAGTTAAAAATAGTGTTGTAAAAAAATGAATGATTGAAAAAACTTCTGAATGAATGAAATTGCCTCGATTGTCTAATGAATAGTTAGTGTGCCGAACTGCCGATATCGGGTACGGGGTTCGAATTTTAGTCGTGCTTTGTACATACCAACGAGTTTTCGACGACTGTGCCTATAGAATCCAATTATAGGTAGGTAATGAAAATAAAAAACATCGCTTATAAGCTTTCGGTGACATTAATTATTAATATGTCTGAAACATTGTCTATCATGTGGTCGAGACCATACATTTTGTCTTCTTCTTTAATTATATGAGTCATAAAAAAATTATGTACTTTTCACCTTATAGCGGTAAAAGTAAAATCGTCTAATTTATCTTTGAAACGAAAAACTTAACAAAAACAATAACTTAACAGCGTGGGCGCAGAAAAAAGAATTCGTGCTATCAGACCAGAGGTTAGAAGCCGAATAACAAACAAAATGGCGACCGCAAGCGCGGCGTTGATCGGTGTTGGCACTAGTCGCCGCGCCGCGCTTTGTAATAAGCCGTCAAAAACTGATTGTAGTTACATACGACTACTATTACTAGTGGAAAATAGAAATAATATTCTTTTATAGTTGAAGAAATGATTAACTATTTACACTCATTGTTCATTCATCTGATTGAACGAGAACTGAACGCATCACTAATACTTTAAATATGGCAACATTATTTTACAAAGTGACATTAGCTACTGTCAGTTGGCTTCGTCTAATTAAAAATACGACTATAGCGACTCGCCCTCGCTTCTCTCGGGCTTTTCCTTAGATTTAGCAACACGCAAAGCCGCATATAAACCTTCCTCTTGAATCACTGTATCTATTAAAAAAAAACCGCATCAAAATCCGTTGCGTAGTTTTAAAGATTTAAGCATACATAGGGATATAGGGACAGAGAAAGCGACTTTGTTTTATACTATTTAGTGATAAGATTTCGAACATGTCTAATGTTTAATAAACTCCGCCGTTATAATGTAAACAGATCAAAGCAAAATATAGTCCCTTTTTTAAAATTTGAATAATTTTCTCTGTATCAAGCGTACACCTGCGAGCGACTTAAAAGAAAGTAGTAGAAAGTTTATTAGTTAGGATTAATTAGTAAATGCGTGAACGGGAGTGTTTAAATGCTATTTCGACGAGATTTCTATATGTAACAGTTGCTTATTTTTTTTAATTTATTTATAAGACAAGCCAACGCAACATACAATGTGATATAAAGCTAAAAATATAAAACAACATCTGGCTAGCTCAACATGTAATTTAAAATGCGTTCTCTACTACCAGCCCACAACCAAACAAAAAACTAAGTAAAAAATAAAAAAAACAGTACAAAAAGAAAAGATATTTATTTTGTTCGATATCATTACAGATGCCTAGAATGGGAGCCCGAGAAACGCCTAACGCCTACCCAGGCGCTCCGCCACGCGTGGCTGCGCCGCCGGCTGCCCCGCCCCCCGCACGACGAGGACCCCTCCCCCGCGCCGCACCCCCACCCCCACCCCGCGCCCGCCAACGTTAGTATCGCGCATCACGTCAAGCGCCTCGCGCAGACCAAGTGTACAGATAAATAGGTTCGTTTTGTGTTCGCTTTTTTTATTATTTTTTTTTGTTCTGTGATGCTTGTGGTTCTAGGTTTTTGTTTGGGTTAGAAGTGATGGCTGGCTGTATAAGCGATGGTCGTTGCTTTTTTTTTAATATGTTGGGGTTGTGAGTATTGATTGATTGAATTTCAATTCAATTTACTTATTACTTTCAATTCAATCTATTTATTTAGGTTTTATTTTGTGAAGATAAGTTTGGGGGTAGTTTGAAAAAAAGAATCAATAAATGTTGTCACATATTAAAAAAAATATTTCAAAAAGTTTAAACTTATTATTCTAAATAGGTTCCATTAACGCTAAATTTATATAGATTAGAAATATTGCGTGCAGTGAGTATGAGCTGCCCAGCTGCGTAGTGAATAAAACAAAACTAGCTTATAAAACATTTATTTATATGAAATCTATGCATAAAGTGCCTATATTTTTTGATTTGTAGCTAATTTATACAATAATGCTTTGATATAAATTATTAATGCCATTTCGCTATATTAATTTACAATTGGAAAAAACCACAAGCGTCGCATTATTATTATATAATATTATTTGTTATATAATATATTTTTACTATAAGTTTTAATTTTAATTCAGTTCAGTTTAAGTTATAATTTTATATTTTTTGTTGCGAATTTTATGATTTTATATTTATTTATTCTTATATTTAGTATGAGAATACTTTTTTCGAACCACTTCGGAAGTACAACTTGGTATTTATGTATTGTATAATACGTATATGACTATGTTTTTTTTCTCTAGTGAATGATACGTTATCTATATTACCTATATATATTAATATCGTGTTACGATTTATGTTCGCCATAGACTCCGAAACTACTGAACCAATTTTTATGAAATTTTGTAAGCGTCCGTAAGTTGGTCCAACTTGGGAGATAGGGTAGTTTTTATCTCAATTATTGATCTCCATAATTGTTATTGCAAATTAAATGTTTATTATACGACTTTAGTGTGTATTTATCGGTTAGTTTTATAAAATCCTAATAGATGGCGGTTTGGCATCTAAGTTGCACAGATATCCTATAGATGGCGCATTTGAATATTGAATTTACATATATTTTCATGCTTGTAATATACTAGCGACTCACCCTCGCTTCGCTTGGGGTCGACCCTTGATTTAACGCGAGTGAAGCCGCGGGTTCTGCTAGTATATTAATATAAGTAATAATCAACTAAAGACAAAGTGCTTTAGGACAAGAAGGCCAAGCAATAAAAATATTTCAAATTTGTGTGTCTGTTTTCGATTGTATGTGTGTGTGTGTGTGTGTGTATGGGAGTATATGTGACATTAATAAAAGTAGCTAAAAGATTTTTTGTGATAAAGAAAAAATGTGTCTCTTTCGAAGGGAAGTAAAGCTTAGAAATAATTTAATATTGTTTTTATTATCCATTACTAGCGACTCGCCCTCGCTTCGCTCGGGCTCTTCCCTAGATTTAGCACAGGTAAAGCCGCGGGATCTGCTAGTTATGCATATAAACCTTCCTCTTGAATCACTCTATCTATTAAAAAAAACCGCATCAAAATCCGTTGCGTAGTTTTAAAGATTTAAGCGCACATAGGGATATAGGGATATAGGGACAGAAAAGGCGACTTTGTTTTATACTATGTAGTGATCCATTATTATTCATAATTTCTTCTCGAGATTTTTAAATAAAGTCAAATAAATCAAGCTGCTATATTGGACCCTTAGTGGGCTCCATCTGTATAATGCTTTAGTCTGAGATTATATATTATTCATTATATACTTTAATTTTCTTATATTTATTATATGACATATATGGCACAGAGTAGTTATTTTAGTAATTATTAATTTCATTTTTTTCACAGTATGTACATTATGATATATTAATTATACATAAGTAAACAGTTTTCATACATATGTACAATGTACATACATAGATCCATTATTTGTCATTTTGCCTATGTAAACTGTATTGCCATAACCTTTTCCTCACTATTAGCAATATGAGATGTAGAGTTCAATATTGGTAGTTTGGTACAATTTTATATTTGGTTCAAATGTAAAAAATTAGAATGTATGTGTTGTGTTCTCTGTTTTCTAGATTTCGGTCATTTTCAGTAACCTATATAGCAAAAAAATATATGATTTTTGTTAATGATATTAACTAATTACGTGTACTTCGCCTAATTTACTAATGCCTAATGAATTTTATACATATTGGTTGATCTATCAATGTCATCTTAAATTGACAGAAGCTTAGAAAAAACATTGTAATTTTGTATTTATAAATATCATTGCACATTCGCTCTTTTAATATCAGAAAATCATAAACTTGCCCTAGTGATTGACAAAAAGGTTATAACTGATAAGGCTGTTTATAGAACAAGCCGTACCATAATCGAAGATGACGGACAAACAAAATTGTAATGCAACTTTTTTCATTTCTTCTTGTACGTCCGCTGAGGGCGAACTCAATAGGGCGAAGCTATTCGCTTCAACATAAGATTGTTAGAGAGAAACGGAGTGAGAAATATAAAAGAAGTGAAAGAGATAGATGAGCAAACAAAATTGTAATGCAACTTTTTTCATTTCTTCTTGTACGTCCGCTGAGGGCGAACTCAATAGGGCGAAGCTATTCGCTTCAACATAAGATTGTTAGAGAGAAACGGAGTGAGAAATATAAAAGAAGTGAAAGAGATAGATGAGCAAACAAAATTGTAATGCAACTTTTTTCATTTCTTCTTGTACGTCCGCTGAGGGCGAACTCAATAGGGCGAAGCTATTCGCTTCAACATAAGATTGTTAGAGAGAAACGGAGTGAGAAATATAAAAGAAGTGAAAGAGATAGATGAGCAAACAAAATTGTAATGCAACTTTTTTCATTTCTTTTTGTACGTCCGCTGAGGGCGAACTCAATAGGGCGAAGCTATTCGCGTCAACATAAGGTTGTAAGAGAGAGACGGAGAGAGAAATATAAAAGATGTAAAAGAGATAGATGAGCAATGTAATAATGTGTATTGCAGTCCAGCGGCGGGTCCGGGTGCGGCGCGGGCGGGCGCGCCGGCTCGCTGCGCACGCCGCTCGCGCGCACTCCGGTCACATTCAACGCATCTCAAGTCGCCAGTGAGTCTATAACTTCATTATCTATACTAATATTATAAAGCTGAAGAGTTTGTTTATTTGTTTGGTTGGTTGAACGCTCTAATCTCAGGAACTAATGGTCCGAATTAAAAAAATCTTTTTGTGTTGGATAGTCCGTTTATCGAGGAAAGCTACAGGTTATATTATATCACGCTGTGACCAATAGGAGCGGAACATCAATGAAAAATGTTGCAAAAACGGGAAGGGCGGGCGTTAGATCTGCGAGATACCATACTCCACCGTCCACGAATTTGAGAATTTGGTTTCTGGTCTTTAGAACGCTAGCGAATCCGCGGGAAATACTAGTACATAATATAACATTACTTACAATGCTATCTTTGAATAAAATACTATTATTATTAGTTTATCTTTCAATATGTAAAACATTAAACAAAATAAACACTAAAAGCGACTAATTGAAATAGATGTTTAATGTCGTTTGTCTTTTACCTTTGTATTACATATGAAATGTTTAATTTCAGAAGCGAAACTTCAAGCCGCACTGTCCGAGGAGAGCGGGGGCATGAGCGGGTCGGCGGGGGGCGTGGGGGGAGTGGGGGGCGTCGCCGGTGCGGGAGGGCGCTACTGGGCGGGGAGCAAGCTGCCCCACCTCCCGGCGCCTTCCTAGCGCCCGCCCTCCGCGCGCCGCCTTGCCAAGGTATACGCGGAGTAAGCACCTTGTTTGGACACCTTTGAAGAACAATATTGTAATTCAATAATATGGAGTTTAGAAGGCAGTTATTATTTTTATCTATCAACTACTGTTCTCGACACTTAACCTCAGCCAATAACCGCGCATCAAAAACCAGTTAAAACGAGTTAAACCACTCGCAATGCGCTACGCCATCAGCCGTACCCATCCGTTGCTGCCCATCCAAAGCTGAGCTTAAGGCGCGAGGACTGTAGACTGACAATTGAATTACAATGTTGTTCATTGCAGTTATATACTTACATATATTTTTAAGTAAATGTAATTTTACAAGTAAATATTAGCGGGTTAGGTTATACCTTTGCTTGAGTATCATCAATAGTATTCAGTCAATTTGGGTTTTACAGCCAAATCCATCACAACATATTTTTACTTTAAAATAAATGTAATTACAATTTTATACATTGCAGTTATTATATTTCAAGAAATAATAAAATATTTTATATAAATTTAACAAGTATTAAACAATTAAAAAATAATATTTAATATAAAAACAAATTAATGGTTTATGGTAAACAAACCCATGTATGATAATTCGTGTGCGTTATATTATATACTGTCCGCCAACACGCACTGGGCCAGCGCGGTGGACTATGGCCTGATCTCCCTCGTACTGAGGTAAACCCGTGCCCAGCAGTGGGACGTTAGACGTTAAAAAGGGCTGATGATGATATTATATACTAATAATTCTTTTTGTCCGTCCAGGTGTCATCTCTGGAAGCCCCGCGGCGCGCGGGCGTGGTCGGCGCGCGGCTCGAGCTGGAGCGCCGCAGCCTCGACCTCGAGCGCGAGCTGCGCGCCGACCGCGACTCCGACGCCTCGCTCGACGACCGCGACCACCTCGTCTGACGCCCCCGACACCCCCAACACCCCCCACACCCCCAACACCCCCCACACCCCCAACACCCCCCGGCACGGGGACACCCCCCGGCGCGGGGACACCCACCGCGCCTTGCAAGACATCGTGCGTGACTTCAACGCGCGATGCGCCGTCATAGCAAACATCTCTTCAGATATCATCAATACCAATATACAAGCCTTTCACACCAACCATAGGAAAGTCAATACGTCTGTGTGTACACACGAGTGTAAACGTAGGGATAGTCCTGAACATCAACCAAGTAGTTGGGCGTATGTGAGCAAACATAACGAACGATTACACCGAGTTCAATATGAAAATATTCTCAAATGCTCCGAAATGCACGATTTAAGTTGGAACCAAGCGAACTTATTGGCGTATCAAAGGAATATCGTAAATAATCCAGCCATGGCCAGTTCGACCAGTATAAGTGCGATTAGTATACCCACTCCGCGTTCAGATAGCAGAAAAAGTTACATGAGCGATATTGGTAATGTATCACATTGTAAGTTCGAAGGGAATCTGTACAAACGGAATGAACCGCACGGGTCTAGCTGGAGCCTTTCTAACATAAATGTGAGGAACGGACCCAACGAAGCCAACTACCCACACTACGAAAATATCAGAAGAAAGTCCGAAGACAATATCAGGAAATACTATCCCTATTCCGGCCCAAGTACGTCTAAAGTACAGTTATCAAATGTACAATTTGATCCCATCTGTACTCAGCCTCGTGAAAGCAATACGTCAATACAATATAAGGGTGTGAAAAATAATGTTCAGGCGAAAAATAGTGTGGTACATTGGACTAACTCTGTTGAAAATAGAGTTTGTTGCCCAGAAACTGTTTTATATGGCGCGGTGTACGGACTTAAGTGCTTGAAATAGACATTTGTACTCTAAAATGATGATTTTGTGTGGCGGTGATCTAATAGTGCGGTTTTAGCGGCGTTAGACTATATAGTGTAGTGCGGTACTTCCCCGCCGTTGCCTCAAACGTTAGTTGACTTTCGATTGCTTAACTACCCTACACTGCCTAGCCTGTAAACTCGAAGATATTAGATATAAATTACGCTTATCGAGTGATGCATTTAAATTTTTGTATTAAATGTCGATTAGAGTTTGGTATACAATAAGATTTGTACATCGAATTGCCATTAGGTACATTCTCTACGATCGACACAGCGCTATCGACCAATCTGTGTCAATTCTACAGAATGCAAGTTACGTTAACTACTAATGTTCCTAAGTACTCGATAATAGTTGCGTTTGAGGCAACCGCGGGCTTCGCTTGGCGGCGACCGGATGTAGCGTAGCGGCAAAATTGATCTCAGTAAATAAATAAAGACTACATAACGTATGTTATACGGACATCTAGTGGAATTGTGCGTACTACCGTGTTTTACTGTTTTCTATGTATTATACATATTTAAGGACGTTGAGTCGAATGTGTCGATGTTAGTGCCTCCTAAGTCTCGTTAGTGATAGGAACCTCGACCACTGTTTAAGGGAACTCTTTGATCATTTTACCGAAACGACTTGTAATTTCGAGAGGTGAATTTTTGGGTATATTGCCTTAAAGTGCTTGGATATTCGTAGAATCTTGTACTTCTTAATACAAGATTTTAACTGAATTTCTATATATTGTCACTTAGAGCTTTTTTTTTCTTTTATTCGTCATAGCAGCGATTTTTATAGTTAATGAAAGAAATTCCCTCTCGAAACCCGTAGGTTAAGCTATTGTGTGTGACTAAATAACGATTTTCTACAGGTTCAACTGTCATTTTTGTTGTAATTTTAATTTTATAGGACAAAGCTCCTCGTATAAGTTAATTCTCAAGTGATATAGTGAAGTGTATGTGACTTCATTCTTAGTATTCATAAAGGACAATGTTAGTTAGACGCAAGGCCTTTTATATCTAGTTAAGGAGCTAAGGTGGTTTACTTGGTGGATACTAGTGTTATATGAATTGATAAATAAATAAAATAGTAATATGTATCGGCCACGTTATGGTTATTAAGTAGCTTTTAAACTTATACCGATTTGTTTTGGAAATGATTTTTTAGTTTACCGAAAACATATCAGCATAGCGACCCGAATCCGGATGAGAAAGAACATAAAGTGCAATATAATTTGCTCGAATCATTTATTTGTCTTCCTAAGTATATTTTACAAAGGCCTATTTATATTATTATTCTATGTATTCTTTAATGCATTTTATTTTTTCCAATAGTTATAGTATGTATGTTATTACATAGAGAATTTTATATGGTTTCAATGAAATGTTCAGTTTTGATTTTGTTGGGACGGACGCAAAACTGTTGAACTCGCATCGTGTAGCCATCCTGTTCACACATATAGAAAGTGAGCGAGATAGATCACGTTTAGTACTTTACTACTTATAATTTAATTTTGCTTTATTTCTCGTCATGGCGATTTCAACAGTTTGCGACGATTCAGATATAGCAGAATTGTAATGATTTTAAACTGAATATTGCAATGGTTCCCTCGAATTTTATTTCATTGACATACTCAATCGCATTTTTTTTTAGTTTTTGGCTAATCGTATTAAGTTGACTGCCTTCCATTTATTATGCTCAATAGATAGGTATGTCTGGTACGATGGTACAGACGTGACATTAGATTATTTTTTTGTTTTATCCGTATATGATATAAGGTATTTAGTCAATTATTGTAAAGCTTTTTTTATGTTACGAGAACTTTGTTTGGAAATCACCTCTTAGTAAACGATTTTCGTAAACTAATGGGTGATGTACCGATTTTAGTGAAACTATTACAGCGTTGTAAGTTCAAAGTGAATTGTGATAGCTTATGATTTGTTTCTCATTGACATTAACCTAATTGCTGTGAGGTTGTTGCGTGTGTTTTGTATTGCGGAAAATTTACGCACAAATACATGTTTTAAAGTATTGTGTATACTAATTTTAATCTATTATATTTCAACCTTCAATATCTACAGGGTGTTGTCACTAATTAACTAACGTGCGGGTTCGAGCCCCGCGGAGTCATGTAGGGTAATATAAATTCGAATGCCTCACAGCCTCATAAGCTATCGGCTTGGCAATGATCAGTATTAAATCATTTCATCGAGTCTCTCATCCAACTGCCAAGTACATTTAAATATAAGAATAATTTGCTATATCCCAAGGTGATGTATAGCGGACCCTAGTTACTATATAAGCTTTCGTTGAATGCTGCATTTTTCTTTATACCTAGTTTATTTGTGAAACATTGTGTTCTCATTTTGTATCTAAATGCCGAAGTTTCAATGTTGAAACTCGAAGCGATAATGTGAATACTATACAATTTAAATAAATGAATTATATAAACATGGGTGATTTTTTTAAATTTTATTACCTTTTAATTATACAAAAATACACGAAATTAAAGAGAGGTAAAAAGGTTTTAACTTAATCTTCAATATATTGACAAAACATTGACAGATTGATGTTCAGTCTGTATGTTTGTCTGTCTGTAACCGCATGATTATAAAACCACTGTCGGCTTTTGGTGAAATTGGTGTGATGAAAGCTGGTTATCCAATTCAAAAAAAATTAATAATTTCTGAGAAATATATCATCATCATCAGCCCTTTTTAACGTCCCACTGCTGGGCACGGGCTTCCCTCAGTACGAGGGGGATCAGGCCATAGGACTATGACCTTGCTAGCCTAGGGCGTGTTGCCAGACTTCACGTCATAGAGAAAAGTAATATTATATGCTTCACGTCATGTTTTTCGAAATCTTGCTAGGTTTTTCTAAGACATGGAGGTTTCGTCACGATGTTTTCCTTCACCGTAGGACAAGTGGTAATCATGATAGAAATAATTCGCACATGAAAATATGAGAGGTGCGAGACCCGGATTTGAACCCGCATCACTCGGTTATCCAAACGAGCGCGTTACCGCTGGGCTACTAACTGTCAAAATGTGTCTAGGGACAATCCCGAGCGAAGCGAAGGTGATTCGCTAGCTTATCAAAGGATCATAATTAAGGAAATCCCTCACACACAAGATCTAGGTACGTATCCGCATATCTTAAACAATTGTTCTTCTCCATTATCTTCAATAGTCTACATATTATAGCATTCATTAAATACTCTTTAGAGCACGATGTTATTTTTGTATTAGGTACAAATGCCTAGTTTTTCTAGTACTTAGCATGTAAAAATGCAAATTACGAAGCTGTGAGTTCGAGTACCGGTTTGGTATAAAAAAAAAGAAGTTTATACTGCCTAAAAATTATTATAAGAACAGCGGCAAAACAACACAGAAAAAATGGGCGAATGGGAAAAACGACTTTGTATTGAGCTAAATTCAAAATGTTGCATTCAATACCGTGGTCAAATTTTGGGTGTTGCCAATATTAAGAAACTATAAATAAACGATAATATGTGTAGTTGCTAGAAATAATACTATACTATACTTTGTCCATTTTGTTAATGGTTTTTTGACAGCTATATTTATATTTATTTATATCGCACATATCGCTTAGTCCAAGTACAAAGGGCAAATTTTCACTGATTTGCTTATACTAATTACTACTAAACTCTCACTACTGACATACAGCTAAATTCCGCAAGACCCGGATTTGAACCCGCATCACTCGGTTATCCAAGCGAGCGCGTTATCCTTGGACTACCACGCGGTCCGAAGGGGGGGGGGGGTCACAGGGGACATGATCCCCCCCAAAATCTAAGGTCAAATCAAAAATCTCAAAAATTTGCCAAATAATAAAAGGAAATTTCTAGCTATCGCCTAACAGCGATAAATTTATAGTTTGCTGACATCTAGTGGTGTTTTTATGAACATGATGAAACATGTTAGAACAGGTTTAGCTCTTCTAAACATTCACCCGGAAATAGTACTAGAATAGACGTCTCAAATATTATCACCCGATTCGCAAATACAAAAAGACGACTTCCATTTGTTTTATAAGTAATGTATAAAACCGACTTCAAAACGTTACAAATCGAAACTAAAAACAGAAAAAATAATTTTAATTACTTAGTTATTGTTGGAGTCGGTGCCAGCCATGGACAGTTTTATCCTGCCTTTGCAATGAACTTTCGAACAGATATTTTGATTATATTTACAAATTGATACATTCATTAAATTGTATTAAAATTATTTTGATTTGTCTGGCACCGTCTCCAACAATAACTAAGTACTTCAAAGACTAAGTAATTAAAATTATTTTTCTGTTTTACTTTCGATTTGTAACGTTTTTTTAAAAAATAATTTATTTTTAATGTTTTTGTGGAAATTAGATATTTTGTTTAAATATAATATTGGTAGGCTAACTAAGCTACTGCTCCAATAAGTCAGCAAAGTTTTGGAGTGTACGACATTATAGTCAATCGAGATTTGTCGTCTATTTTTCCACGTAACTCCTAGACGTTAATAAGATGTATCTTCTATTATCAGATCAACCTAATATCTTTAAGGAATGTGACTATCGGTTCATAGTACGTATAATATTAAAATAATTTTCTTTTAACTCCTAACCGTTGAGGAGATGTACCTTACATCATCACAAATTCTTGAACAGCTTTAGAAAATATATGAAAAACGTAATAAATGCCTATAAAATTTGAGAGTTGCCCTGGATTTCCTTAGGATCCCATATAACCTCCTCCTTTTTTGAAGTCGGTTAAAAAAAATTGTGTCTTGTGCAATAATGTGTATTGAGTGACCCCCTCCAAAATTTCAGGCTGCGACCGCGCCTGCCACTGCATCTATTTTGTTATTATGTTATATCAAATATGAATTTTCAATGGCGTTATAGAGATATTACTATTGAAACTTGACTTATCTGAGCTTTCATATGTAGGTTTTTAAGAGAAAGTTGTTGCCACAGCGCCGTGGTAGTATAGTGTGTGAAAGTAATCCTGTGGCGCCCCACGAAGCCGATGAGACACATCGATATAATTTATAATGGTTAGTTCCTATAACTTTGTAAATATACTAGCACTTCCCGCGGCTTCGCATGACCGGAAACCACATTCTTTCTGAGTCGCGCGGTATGATACCTCGCAGAACTAATGCCCGTTTTTGCAACATTTTTCATTGATGTTCCGCTCCTATTGGTCGTAGCGTGATATAATAGAATTCATAAGATTAGCGCGTTTAACTCAACATATCTCTTAATATCAAAAATAACGTTCTATAATTTTATATATAAAATATTTAATGTCATAAATTTCTTTTCTATTCATATGTAGTGTATGTTTTTACTCAATACAAAGTAAAAGAAAACACAAACTTATTACTAAGTTATACAATGTAATATACTTCGAATTATTAAGCAATGGTGAAAACTCAGCAGTATTTATAGAACACAATTGGAATGAAAAAACGTCAGAACAATGCAATAGCAGATTGCGTGTCTGAATCAGTATGTATCATTATTATCACTGCAATAGTCTTACGACATCTGTGACGAGGTTTTACTTCTTATCATAATTTAGTTCATTATAAGTAATTTAACATAGCTCGAAACGTTAATGGTCTTTTCACACATTATTATGTAATAGGTTTTACTGCTAAATAGACCAATACATAATTGTTAATTTATAATTTCAGGAAATAAATTATATTTTAGTAATCTTTTCAAAAATGTAAAATCTTTTTTGTATTGATAAAATAGATATATTCTTCA
Source organism: Boloria selene (assembly GCA_905231865.2). Classification (NCBI taxonomy): domain Eukaryota; kingdom Metazoa; phylum Arthropoda; class Insecta; order Lepidoptera; family Nymphalidae; genus Boloria; species Boloria selene. Next base: position 4,663,128 of record HG993156.1, read on the forward strand.
TAGCACTTTAAAATAAGTATAGAAAAAAGAAAAACATATAGTTGACAAAGAAAAATGGTATTCCTGAAAGAAGTCTCTTCAAGCCAACCTGTGGATGTGAAACCAGATAAGTGCAGTGCGAGAAATAAATTTTTTCCCATGTTAGATACATAAATAGTATTCAGTAAAAGTTTTTTGATGTCATTTGTTTCAATACTCTTCTTCTGAAAACTCGTAACTGAGTAGATCTTTATATTTCATATTTTTTGGAAAATCTTATATAGAAATAGACTACTATTTCTATAAGATTTTCCATTCAATTATTTTTTTTATCGAAACCGAAGCCAAAACTTAAGTTTATAGAATGTTTGTCTGTTACCGCATCACGAGAAAACTCCTGGACAGATTTTGGTATAATTATAGCTGGTTATCTGGGTCAACATATAATACTTAAATTCTTTACTGCGGGAAAATATCGGATCTATGAGAACCGTTAAAATATGAATAGGGACGAACGCGAGTGAAGCTAGGGAGAGTCGCTAGTTTCTAATATTAAGTAAAGTTTCAATTTAAAGTGCTTACTTACCTACTTCAAAAGCTCGGAGCAAAAGTTCCTTTTGTTCGATTTCAAAATCTTTGTTCAAAATATATTGATTATGAAGTAATTAATACAAAGCAAGTTTTTTAAAATTTAAATAAATGACTTTCAATATATTATTTTACTAAGATAAGTGGGTTCGATGCCCCCGATGCATACAGGTTATTTAAAACCCTCGTTACCATGGCTTTGTAAGTCAAGTAGAAATGTATCATGGTAAATGCTAATATTTGCCACTATTGATTTTAATGTTGCACTTTAATAGAATATTGGGAAATTAATAATTTTCAATTTACATACATTGACGGCGTTAATATTTTTGTAAAATATTTGCAAATAGGCTTGTTGACTTGTAACTTACAAAGGTTAATTGTTATTTTTACGGTTATTATCCTTTCACAAAATACGAGTATTATATACATAATACAGTACGCTTCATAGCTCCGAGCTGAGCTCACTTGCTTCAGTTCTACGCTACCCGTCGAAGCGCGTGCTTTCATATATTTATCGTGATTTTATCGCTAGAAAAAGTTTTTTTTTTCTGTTTTGTGACTTTGGAACTTTTCTGGTGAAGAGTGTTTGGGATACATTTTCAGAAGTTTTTAATATTTGTAAGTTTCCTTATTAATAATATTATATATTTTAACAAATGTTGTGTTAAGTAAGATCATTAACAAAAAAATTGATATATTCCTTGGCATTGCATCCTCGATCCTTAGCAGGCGACCAAAAAGTAGGATTAAAAAGTTTTTTCATATTGAAAACTGAATTTTATTTATGTTGGTATTATGTGATTTATCATCTGTAAAAATTAAAAACATAAAAGACTTTTTTTTATTTAGGTATTCTGTTTTTAAGGTAAATGTTAATAAAAGAAATAATATTTTGATTATAATATTATCAGTGTAAGTTAATGAAAATATTTACCTTATGTGTCACTTAATATGTATATAATGTTTCACTTATTTTATAACATAATAATCAAATTACAATATTAATATCATAAATTGGAAGCTAATCTAAATATTTCGCACAAAGGATATTTAATTAACTGTGCATCTAATTACGTATATTTAACACATAGATAATAGTAATATAGGTAGGTACATATTTATATCAAGTCAACAATATTTTAATTTTATGCAAATTAAGTAAAAAAAAAAAAATACAGCGTAAAACATGTATATTGTATACTGTATAGTCTGTGTCTATAGAAATTTTTATTGTCATTATTGTTGAGACAGATAATAAAAGCCGGTCAAGTGTGAGTCGGACTTGTACACTAAGGATTCCGTACCATTGTACTAATAAGATATAACGCTGCCTACATTTAAAATAGGTTCTTTTATTATTATTGTTTATAGGACTGAACACGCTAACCAATATCAGTTTAATATATATACATACAGGTTTTTAATTCGGTTGTACCTATTTCGTTTATGTTTGTTACCTCAGGATTCCTTCATTTACGAACTGATTTGAAAACGTTTTTTGTTTCCAATTTCACATTTTAAATTACATTCGAGTAGAAAAACTACCGATAAGTGTACAAAATAAAGTAAATTCTGTTGCCGAAGCATATGCCTTGTATTAAATAAATAAATAAAAATATACTAGAGCTCTAAAATATGAATCATTAAAATGTTTTTAAGCTGTTGTGTCGGGACTCGTACACTAATAAATAATAAAACAGCATTGTGTTATAAACAAATTAGCACTTACTTCAAATTGCAAAATAAACATAAAGCATAGCGAAACTTTTCAATAATTAGCTTTTAATAAATGTAAATAAAATAAATGTAACCAAAGAAGTTTCACGAATATTAATTTTTGTTCAGACTATTGTTGTTTATACGAATAATCGGTAATAATCGGAGCATACGTAAAAATGCAGTCAGTAGAAAATAAAAAAATGTTCATACAATAAAAACTACTAAGCCAAACTATTTTAATTTTTTATGGGACCAAATGGCAGCTATTGCCCATCAAACAAAAGAAGAATTACGTAAATCGGATCAAAACTCACAGAGAAATCGATACATAAAAAAAAATAAACCGATCGAATTGATAACCTCCTCCTTCTGCGGAAGTCGGTTAAAAATATTATAAATTTTTGGTTAAAAGTTCAAGAAATACCTCCCTGTGCTTGTAATGAAAAATTCTTACGTTTCTCTTATCGTCATGCTAATAATACGAATGGATTGTATTGTTATGTAAACATACACTTTACTCGCATTTACTGCTTTCAAACACAATTCACGCGCTCATCTTCTGTAATCACATTATTTAATATCATCTATATACTGCTCTAATGTATCTAGACCGGAACAAACAATCTACTTAATATGTTTTTAATATTTTGCATACTTATCCTCATTTTTAACTACAAACTTAGTAACTTCAGTGTAGTTTGTAAAACCAGATTCACTTCACCAATAGAAAGTAAAAATAAATAGGCCTTCCGATCGTATTTCTATCACGGCTATCAATCTTTATGAGACTAGTCATCTGCACTGTGGCTATGTTAGATATTATAATATCTACTCATGTATATTACAGAATATTTACGATCTCTCAGCTCTGATACACCCCTAGGTTTAATCTTTTAAAGCGGAACTCTGCTTTTTTTTTAGAAAAGTACCTAGCTTAAAAAGTCCTCCTTCCAACATTAGACAGCCAGTGAAATTCTCATTAAAATCGCTTCAGCCGTTTCTATTAACAGCCCGAACAAACAGACAGATAAACAATAAAATACGTTTTCCTTTTTAAAATATATTACAAGTCAAGAAATGTAACAACGAACCTTCCACGACCAAGTAGTGAACACCTTGTAAAATACTCATCCCCTTAGAAAACCTCTTTAGTCTTTATACCACCTTCCATCTTAATCTGATATTGCAGTAAAGATCCGACTGGATCCGACGTACTTATATGGAGAAAAGACGACAATTTCGAGATCCATACATGGTATAGGATGTCATAATTCAGTTAAAACTTTATGTAAGACGGTACATGGTCACTGATGCAATACAAAGTATTCATGAATATATATTCATGTCTTTGTCTTTGTGTCCATGACTTACATTTAATTATTGTTAATCTATACTCTATACTATTATAATATTATAAAGAAGTAAAGTTTGTTTATTTGTTAAATTGTAAGGGGTAATCTCGGGATCTACTGAACCGATTTTAAAAATTCTTTCACCAATAGAAAGCCACATTATTGCTGAGTGTCATAGGTTATATGAAAAACCGAAAAATAAAAAGGCTTTTACGTGGTAGTCCGTTTTGCAAAGTGAATCGGAGAAAAAACGGTCGAATGAAAGTGTTTATCACGAACGCTGCCTTAACTATGAAAGATATATTTTTGAGTTCTAGAGAAAAGATGTGGAGCATGAAAATGCCTACAAAAAAGTCAACGACAGCATATGTCTAACTTAAACACTCTGTACTAAAAAAGGATTATTAAAATTATGCCCAACGAAGTGGGCACGGGTCAGCTAGTCCATTATCCTATTGTGTTTACATTTAGGAACGTTTTGCTTCATGCGAACATCGAACCTGTTGATAATTTACCTATTCTTACTTTAACTCTATTAGATATTATTGGTAAAAGAATGTGGGTCGATAAAATTTACATAAAAGTGATACTTTCATTTATTAAATAACATACGATTACTTCATACTTTTATTAGCTTGCTATTTATGTGGTATTCATTGATATTTCTTCATGTTACCTTGTAAAAGTTCAACGTTTTAAGATTATATTGCAAAAACTGACTGAGAGAGACTAGTAATAAGATTCTTTGGGTCCCGTAAATAGAAAAAAATATAAATTCCAAGGTCCATTACAAGGTTATAAAATTATTACGTCTTTAACTATAGCACATATACTAATTTACTATGGCTAGTCAGCTATTTCTTCAACTCCATTAAGTTAAACGAGTGGTTAAAATGTCATTCCCAGCGTTATTTGACAATATTATACCTACTAGCGATTCACGAGCTTTGCTCGGGTTCGTCCCCATTTTATTTTATACCCTTTCTTGAGAAATAATTGATTCCCCATACAAATGATCACCCCCCTTAAGAGATTACTTCCAGGATAAAAACTATACCATGGCTTTACTAGCATCTCGAACTATCTTCATACCTATTTTCGTCTCAACCGATTTAGTATTTTTTTAATACATAGAAATGGTTTTTTTTATAATTGACGTGTACCTTTATAAGTTGACATTACTAGTTTTTAACAAAAAATGTATAGGTAAGTAAGGTAAGTTTTAGTATACTGATCGGTTTGCTTATGTATCAGCTGTATCTAGTTATGTATCTTTATTGAGCACCTTGGCTTAAGTTATCTGATGTCGGCAATGTGATGAAAAAGATTACAATAATTCTTCTAAAAACATCTATTACTACAGCATCTATCGAAATCGATTGCTTTAATATTTGTTCGCGTCACTTATCAACGAAACTCACAATCAAATATCAAATACGTTATAAAAAAATATTATTTTATTCATCTATACTAATAATATAAAGCAGAAGAGTATGTTTGTTTGGTTGAACGCGCTAATCTCAGGAACTACTTACTGGTCCGATTTGAAAAAATCTTTTTGTATTGGATAGTCCGTTTATGGATGAAAGCTATAGGCTATATTATATGACGCTACGACTAATAGGAGCGGAGCATCAATGAAAAATGGTTTCCGGTCTTTTGAACGCGAGCGAATCCGCAGAAAAGGCTAGTCTATAATATATTTATAGAAAAATTCTTATAAGAACGACCTTCAAAACAGTAATCCAGGTCTCTGACCCAGTAGTTCTGAACTTGACATACATAATACATGTACCCTCGTGACGTTATCCTCTTGCAATCTATTCAACTGTTATTATCCGGTGAGGATGATTATCTTTAAAATATAACTAAATATGATACTTCAAGAGCACTTTCTGTATTCGCAATGTGTGTCGGATATACAAAAGGAAATGCTATTTAAAAAATTATGAACCTAACTTCTTTTTTCTTAATATTCGCGAAATTGTCGAAAAAAAATGTGAGAATTTTCATAATTTATAGATTCACCCGTGTCTTAGGTTCATTTATACCCCGAAATGTCTTTGATTTATTGGGATAGAAAGCTTTTGTCCCCATCCTTCCTTCCTTAATGTGTGATTTTAGTTAACTCATATAATAACTACTTATAATGTTAGAAAAATATTCTATTATACTAAATGAACGAGAGCAACACAAATATTACAAATAAAATTATCCAATTAGCGTGTACACAATAACTCCATAAATCAATGGTTCAAAAACAAGTAGGACTTCTACTTGACTAGATGTTTTGTTATTCAAGTGTTAAGCGAGAGTGTAATCAGTTCATATTATGTAAAAAACGTGACTATACATGATGTTTATGAGAGCCAATAAATAAATAATCTATTTACGTAAAAAATATTTATTCTTATTGACAAAGAAACTGAATGATAAAGAAGTACTTACCTATTTTGTTTTGCAAGTACATAAATCTAACCCCTACAACATGTAAATATTTTGTGGTTTTATTGAGATAAGTAATGTATAGGTAGGTCTATTATAATAATGCTTTTTCAGATGCTTAAAATATAGTTACTCGACCTATTTCTAAAATCCTACTTAGGTACGCTGTTCGACTGTTCCGCTTCCGCCCTTTTACCTTTTTAAACCACTGCGGTCAAGCCCAAAGAACGGTTATGTGTTTGACCTATCTTCGACAATCCTATGTTCCCTCGTAGATTCTAGTCTAGATAACGGGAATGTCATAAGAAAATCAAAATGGCGTATGCTAGGCGCCAATTTGTGTGTCTTAGAATCTTATAGTATATTATGCACCATCTTGGTAGTTCATCTTTTCAAATTACACACCACTATTTATAAATAAATAAATGTATATATATATATATATATATATATATATATATATATATATATATATATATATATATATATATATATATATATATATATATATATATATATATATATATATATAGTGTATACATTTATTTATTTATAAATAGTGGTGTGGTGTCACACAATATGTGTGTTCTATGATAATCATCAAATTAATTAGAACCCTAAGTTACCACTTTTTTATTATTATGTCAAATACCTACTAATACTCGTATAACCAGAAATAAAATACCTATGGCAAAAAATAAGACATGTGTTTAGGGTTTTGTGATAGATGTGATAAAACGGATAATTTATAATTTGATTCTCAAGTTAAATTATAAAACAGCCATTATAGTTAGTTTAGACATCCGAGGGTACAAAAATTCACACTCAGCTCAAAGGATAACGATTTTTTAGATTTCATTTATGACAGTGTTTTGGATAATTCTACCAATTTTAAACTGGTTGCTAATTTTTGTGCCTTCGCTCCTATTTTTTGGTCTAATTTGACCGGACTAACCAGTAACTTACCCACGCTTCGCTTGAGTTCGTTCGGCAGCTAGTATAGACTATGTATACAATTATGTACTATATACAATATACATACTGTTACGTACTACGGGTTCGGGATCGGAAATTAAAAGCGTTCTCGCACTAAAGATGTTTTATTTACACCTTATATACACGCGCAGTCTGTACGCAGCACTAGTTTAATTTAGTCTCTGAGCACTATAATTCACCACTTTTAATAATTCACTATACTCTTCTTCACTTTTTCACTATTTCGTATCTCTTCGCAATCTTCACTTAGCTCCGAACATCAACTGATCTCTCGACACACTGCCGGCCTTTTTATATGCGTAAATATAGAACATTCTAGTATCGAAAGTTCAAAATGTTTCTAGTAACTTCCAAATCTTTCTTGAAAATGCTCTCTCTCTCTCTGACACATTAAAATTTGCAATAAACTGTTCTTGTTATCTAATTGTCAAAAGTTATAAATTGACATTCGCTGTTGTAAGGCATGGTACAAGCGTGCTATTATGACGGGTTCGCACTCTATTCCGCGACACTACCCCCTCCTAAGACATGCTCGTCTCGAGCATCATTGTTGCCGTGATACTTGGCCAATCGGTCCACATGCACGATTTTAGCCGGGCTTCTGGATGTACGTTGAATTCGAAAAGTGACGTCGTTAATTTTCGTTATTACCTTATAAGGCCCCTCCCAACTGGGTTGTAGCTTTGGCGATTTACCCTTTCGTCTCACCGGGTTATGCAGCCATACCAATGAGCCTTCCTCGAAGTTCGTTCCTGTCGCCTTCCGGTCATAACGAGTCTTCATGCGTTCACTTGCTTGTAGCCCTACATCTCGTATCTGCTCATGAATACCAATCATCTTCACTCTTAGTTCACTGGCATATTCGGTGATGCAACTTGGAATATCCGGCGGGCAACCACTTAACAGATCCGCTGGTAACCGTAATTCCCTTCCGAAATTGGCAAAGGCAGGTGTCATTGCAATGCTTTCGTGTACAGCAGTCCGGTAAGATAGCAGGAACAATGATAAATACTCGTCCCAATCCTTTTGATGTTTATCTACAACCTTGGCTAGATGTCGTTCTAAAGTTTGATTAAATCTCTCCACCATTCCATCGGACTGTGGGTGACCAGGCGTAGTTCTAGTTTTGTGCACCCCCATGATCTTACAAAGTTCTTGAAACACCTGTGATTCGAAGTTTCTTCCTTGATCACTGTGTATTTCTAATGGGATACCAAATCTGCAAAATACATCTTTGACCAATTTATTTGCAACAGTAACAGCTTCTTGATTTGGTATGGCGAATGCTTCAGGCCATTTTGTGAAATAGTCCATCACAACTAGAATATATCGGTTCCCAGAGTTAGTAATCGGAAATGGTCCTGCTACGTCTAAGGCGATTCTCTCCCAAGGTGCCCCAACGTTGTATAATTTCATTGCTCCCCGGCTTCTGGTTTGCGGGCCTTTGACAGAGGCACATTGTACACATTTCCGACACCAGTCCTCGACATCATCTCGACAATGCAACCAGTAAAATCGCTCCTTGATCTTGGTTAACGTTCTTTTTACCCCTAGATGTCCACCAGAAGAACCATCATGGTAGGCCCGAAGTACCTCGGATACTTTTATTTTAGGTACCACTAGTTGGAGATGGCTATCATTCCCACGCGTCTTCTCCCATTTGCGGCACAATACTCCATTGTGTAACAACAAACTGTCCCATTGTGCCCACAAGCTTTTCGTAGCGGTACTGTACTGTGCTATGTCAATCCACTTAGGTTTTGGTCTACCACTACTTAACCATTCCATGATCGGTCGTATGTCTCGGTCTTCTTCTTGTGCTTTCTTCATGGCATCATCGCTCCAACGTTCATCTATCGAATCTGTTCTTATAATTTTAATAGATTCTAGTTCCTTTACTTCTTGTCTGTGACAGTGCTTGCAGTCTTCCTCGCATGGTCTTCTAGATAGGGCATCGGCGTTATTGTGTGTTTTACCCCCACGGTGTTCAATTTCAAACTGAAACTCTTGAAGCTGTTCAATCCATCGCGCTACCTGTCCTTCGGGGTCCTTGAATTCCAATAACCATTTCAAGGCAGCGTGATCGGTTCTTACCAAAAATTTGCGTCCTAGCAAGTATTTCTTAAAATGCTGTAAGGTTTTTACTACAGCAAGTAGCTCTCTTCGAGTAACGCAATAATTCTTTTCCGGTTTAGATAGTGACTTACTGAAATATGCGATAACCACCTCCTGATCACCCTTCCGCTGGGACAATACACCTCCAATACCGATATTGCTGGCATCTGTGTCGACAATGAACTCTCCCTTTGTGTCTGGATACCCAAGGATCGGTGTTTGGCAAAGATGTTTCTTCAGTTCTTGAAAGGCTGATTCACAATTATTGTCCCATACGAAAGGTCTCTTCTCTTCGGTCAGTCTATGAAGTGGTTTGGCGATGTCAGAGAAGCCTTTTACAAATCTTCTATAGTAAGAGCATAATCCCAGAAATGCTCTCACTTGCGTTTTGTCCTTAGGGGTCGGCCAATCTTTCACAGCGGTGACTTTGCTAGGGTCCGTTCCCACGCCGTTTTCCGAGACTACATGTCCAAGGTAATTGACCTGTCTCCTAAAGAATGAGCACTTCTTTGGACTTAACTTTAAATTTGCTTCCCTTAGTTTACCAAATACTGCTTCGAGTTTCTTAAGATGGTCTTCGAAGTCACGTCCCACAATAATTATGTCATCTAGGTAAACAAGACAGGCTGCTCCTAGTAATCCTGCGAGTACACGTTCCATCAACCTCTCGAATGTTGCTGGTGCATTGCATAACCCGAACGGCATAACCTTAAACTGCCACAACCCTTTTCCAGTTGAAAACGCAGTTTTCTCCTTATCCACGGGGTCCATGTCTACTTGCCAATAGCCACTCTTCAAATCGAGAGTTGAAAACCATTTCATACCACTGAGAGTGTCTAAGGTGTCGTCGATTCGAGGCAGGGGATAACTATCCTTTTTGGTTACATCGTTGAGTCTGCGGTAATCGATGCAAAACCTTGTAGATCCATCCTTCTTCCTTACAAGTACTACTGGAGAACACCAAGGACTAGTAGATTGTTCGATGATGTTATTCTTTCTCATGTCTTGGATCATGTCGTCAGCTTCTTTCTCCTTAGCCCATGGAATTCGTCTTGGTCGTTGTCGAATAGGCGCTATGTCACCAGTATTAATTTTGTGCTTCACCAAACCGGTTCTTCCAATATCGCCATCATGTTTCGAGAACAAATCTGAATATTCATAAAGTAAATTTTCAGCTTTCGTCTTCTGTGAACTTGTGAGATGCTCTTTGCAGTCTTCTAAAAGTTTCATTGCTTGCTCTTTATCCTTGTTAAGCACCTTCTCATTCTGTTGGCATCTACTTAACCAGGCTATCTCTTCGCAAGTCCCCACAACTTCCCCTCTCTGAATAGTTTGCGTAGCGTCACTGGTGTTCAGCACTGGAACCATGGATGTCGAAGTTTTACCTACTACAACTCTTGCTGGAATCCACGAGCTCTCATCTTCATACTTCTCTATGATAGCGCAGCACCATTGACTACCTGACTTGTTCTGAGGTAAAGCGACAGGTACTAGAGTCTGTGATCTTGGTGGAAGAGCGGTGTCTTTTAAGCAACAAACTTTCCCCTGAGCTCCACCACTTATCGGTACTTCTCTATTTCTGCACTTTAAAACTCCATATTTCATGTCTATCGTACACTGATAATTTTGAAGAAAGTCCAATCCAATGATGCAATCATCCACGATATCTGCAACTATTGCGTTATGCCAATAGACGTTGTCCCCAATTTTTATAGCAATTTTTCTTTCCCCCCAAACAGGTATGCGCTGACCAGTGGCTGTCATAAGGTTGATGTGCCTCCTATCTTGCAAATTATTGTCCGCAATATGTTTCAGCTTTCGGTTATTAATGACAGTTCGCGAAGCTCCGGTATCCAGTGTCAGTTTACATGTCACTCCATTAATAGCGCCATGTATAACCAAAGTGTTTCCATCTATTGCCTGTTTTACTTCTATGGGTGGGGTTGTAGATCCCCCGGCCAGCGCCCACCTCCTAGCTCTGGCTGAGACCAATTCTCCTCTTACTTGATCGCAGGTTGGTACACCAAAATCTGAGTATAGTCGACCATTCTTCCTTTTAGGGCAGTTACTTCGAAGATGGCCCCGCTCACCACACTCGTAGCACTTTGGGTTGAAAAGACGTCTCCGGGTGGTTAATCCTCCCGTGGTAGCTTCCTGCACCCTCCAAGGTCTAGAGTCATGACGCACAGCTTCAATCTCTAGAGCATGAGCGACAGCTTCCCTGAGACTTGTATGGTGTCTTAGGCGTACAGCAGCGCGTACCTCCGAGTCGCGAATCCCGTCTACAAATGCCTGCAGCAGAATAGTTTCTATGGTGGATGGCGAGGATTGATATGCCTTCCGTACGAGCCTTTCAATCTCTATGGACCACTGCTGCAGGGTTTCATTAGGTCGTTGTGTACGGTCTTTGATTTGGGCCCTGTACACGTGCTCTAGATGACTATCACCATACCGCGACTCTAAAGCGTTAAGTAGTTCACTGTATGTGGTCTTCCTGCCAGGGTCGCTAGCACAAAGCGCCTCCAACACATTTAGGGCCTCCTCTCGAAGTGCGACGGTAAGGGCAGATCGGGCTTCATCATCTGTCCATCCACTTGTCTCCTTGATAGTCTCAAACTGGATCTTAAATGCAGCCCAAGAAGATTTGCCGTCGAAGTAAGGGACTTTAAAGATCTTTGCCGTTGATGAACTGAGGTCAACACTACGCGGTAATCTGTGAGTTTCCATGTAATCGACCCTTTTCTCTATTTTAGATAGTTTTGCGTCATACTCCTCTATGGCCTCACCGAGTGTCGTCTTAATTCCCTCGACTTCCCTTTCAACGGCTTCAACCCGTTCTTTATTTTGTTGGAGTGCGACTACTACATCTTTGTGTATGCCGTCTTGGAGTGCACGCATCTGTTCCTCTTGGCGACGCGCACGTTCTTCCTCACGGCGAGCCTGTTCTTCTTCGCGGCGAGCCTGTTCATCTTGGAGTGCACGCATCTGTTCCTCCTGGCGACGCGCACGTTCTTCCTCACGGCGAGCCTGTTCTTCTTCGCGGCGAGCCTGTTCATCTTGTAGTGCGCGCAGCTGTTCCTCCTGGCGGCGTGCACGATCTTCCTCGCGGCGAGCCTGCTCTTCTTGGAGTGCGCGCAGCTGTTCCTCTTGGCGGCGAGCCTGCTCTTCTTGGCGGCGCGTTTGTTCTTGCATCATGAACGCCATTTGTTGCAAAAGGGCGTTCATATCTGGCGAGGTGCCCTGTTGAGCCACGGACTCTCCACTCGAAGTACTAGGGCCAGAGTCTTCCCTTTGCTGTTCTGCCATTGCGCGTGTAGTGACTCCTTCCTTCTCGTGCCTCGGTACTAACGGCATTTCCGATCCCACTTCTGACACCAATTGTTACGTACTACGGGTTCGGGATCGGAAATTAAAAGCGTTCTCGCACTAAAGATGTTTTATTTACACCTTATATACACGCGCAGTCTGTACGCAGCACTAGTTTAATTTAGTCTCTGAGCACTATAATTCACCACTTTTAATAATTCACTATACTCTTCTTCACTTTTTCACTATTTCGTATCTCTTCGCAATCTTCACTTAGCTCCGAACATCAACTGATCTCTCGACACACTGCCGGCCTTTTTATATGCGTAAATATAGAACATTCTAGTATCGAAAGTTCAAAATGTTTCTAGTAACTTCCAAATCTTTCTTGAAAATGCTCTCTCTCTCTCTGACACATTAAAATTTGCAATAAACTGTTCTTGTTATCTAATTGTCAAAAGTTATAAATTGACATTCGCTGTTGTAAGGCATGGTACAAGCGTGCTATTATGACGGGTTCGCACTCTATTCCGCGACAATACATTGGTATTAGGTAGGTATAGAAAAGTAGCTAAGATTTTTTATTTGATTTTCGCGAAAATTTGAAATTGTAATAAAACTCTCTTTTCGGTATTATTCATCTAATAAATTGTTTCGTTAGTCGTTGTAAAAGCTGTCATACTAGTTTTTTAACCGACTTCAAAAACTAATATTTTTTATAGGCACATTCATTCGATACGGAGCGAAAGTTCTGGACTTTTTTTTTAAGTTAGAGGCATAAAAAAGTACATAGGTATATTTTGTCTATACTATGATGTTACTGATGTACTTTTTTTGAATATAGGTATGTTGGGACATTATTACACACATCGCCATCTAGTTCCGCGGTAAGCTACGAAGCTTGTTTTACTTTGTTCTAAACATGACTTTTGCATGTCAACTATGTTTTTATTGGAGGGAATTGGCGCTGCTACCTGGAATACAGGTTTCCTAGCTTAGCCACAGATGCTGCATTCACTTAGTAGAAACATTATATTTTGGCATAAATTATTTTGTAAAACTTGTAAATATATTTTTGTATAATAAAATATTATTTATTTTTATTATTTATGTATATACTAGTCCGACTTTATGTAAAGAAAAACAAACTTCAGTACTGAATCGTTTGAATTTAAATCATTGCTTTTTATGATATTTCTTGCGACAACTTACAAGATTATCTACAATTACGTTACATAAGAATCTGAATTTAACTAAATATATAATGTTTCTGTGACAAAACAACCTACCTGCCTAGTGTCAGTGTTAACATTTAAATAACAAGCCACAGTGGTAGTGAATGTCTTTATATTATAAAGTTTTTACTAGTATATTTTTATATAACTCGACTAGATAGACCGGAAAGTTCCGCTGTCCCAGTCTCATAGCAGACGGCTAAATTGCCGGGGATCCCGGCTAGACCTTGCGCGCCCTCTTGCTTCAACGTGATATATTGTTAATTTATTGTCACTACCTGTCATTGTGCTAATGTATTATGTTTCGGACTATATTTATTAAAGACATTTGATTGAACGAAAAAAGGAAATAACGAATTATACTAAGCTATAATATAAATCTATACTTACATATAAATAAAATTGGAGTGTCTGTTTTTAATTTCAAATTAACAGGTTTTCACTAAATGCATATGAAGTTATATTCGATACTAGCATAAAAAACCAATTTATAAAATGTTGTCTGTCTGTCTGTTTGTTCCGGCTAATCTCTGAAACGGCTGGACCGATTTTGTAGGCACTTTCACTCGCAGATAGCTAATGTTATAAGGTACGCCTTATAATATATAATGTTATAAGTTAGGGTACTTTTTAACCGACTTCAAAAAATGTGTAGAAATTTTATTTAATTTAACTGTGGCTTCGCTGACGCTAAACCTATGGTCGACCCGAGCGAAGCGAGGGTGAGTCGAGTTCAATATAATGATGATAAATTACAATTATTTAATATTTTTTCAAACGCTTAACGTAGTGTAAAGATCTATAAAAAATATAGTTATAATGTTGTTTAAAGCCTAAGGACGAAGTTTGCTACAAGTGAACCCTACCTCTTATGACGTGTAGAGAATATACTGACTGTGACAAGTACTACTCGTACTACTGATCCCCAATTTTAATTTAAAAAGCTTTTCATTATAAAGAGAGGGATGTTAGGGGTTCTTGAATGAAAACCATCAAAGCTATGTGGAATGAGCCTCAGAACAAAGTGGTTGACAGCGACTATGGCGAGTGAAGGAACTTAATATCAATCTTACATGGGTCAGCCATAAGTGTGGAAGTAAGTAGTTAAAGATAAGTCAAACAATTAAAATAATAGCTATTGAGCGTTTTCTCTTACTATGTAGGTACTTTAAATCTATACTAATATTATAAAGCAGAACAGTTTGTTTGTTTGGTTGAACGCGCTTATCTCAGAAACTACTGGTCCAAATTGAATTTAAATCGAGGAAGGCTATAGGCTAACATCACGCTACGATCAATAGGAGCGGAGCATCAATGGAAAATACTGCAAAAACGGGAAGGTGGGGCGTTTGTTCTGCAAGGTACCATACCGCGCCACTCAGAATAAAATTGGTTTCCGATCTTTAGAACACGTGCGAAGCCGCGGGAGAAACTAGTGTTAAATATGTATTACAATACTTAGAATACTTATCAACAGTTGAACAACCTAGATCGATTAAAAGATAAATAGGAAGTTGTATGTTATCTTACAAAGTTGACTTTCTTATTACGAAATGAAAGAAGTAGGTCGAGATCGAAATAAGTTTTTAATATACCAGTTGGTTATTTCTCATTGATGTTATTATTTTACTACAATAACCAACCAAGAATTCGATTAGTGGCTAATTGCTATTGATATTGTTCAATAAAGTGTTCCGTGAAGCGAACAATCTATTTTAATATCTAGCATTTGGGTATCAGATAGGAAAAAATGTAGGTAGAAAAATACCAAAGAGAATATTTCTAAATATAGCTGCTTCAAATAAATAGTTTCTTTTCTAGTCTATGAAATGGCTTCATGTCGACCAAAAACAACTATAAATTTTCAATTTTCACATACTCGCGGTTTTTTTTGTGCACACTGTACAGTGAGCAATATGCTGTCTATTAATAATACAGAAAATATAAATGAAAATTACGATATTACCAAATCAGGACACAGGATATCCTAACGACAATGTCTACCCACATCACAAGTAGACTGCAGGTGAATAAGCTTTGCTTATTGCATTTTTTCTGTGTATAATAATCTATAATGTATATACAAATAAAATCATTTTTTATAATACTTTCTTAGGTTTACGCGAATATTCCATATTATAAATGAAACTATCATTTCGGAGTTTGTTGCGGATTTATTTTGATTTTTGGTTCCCGACGCGACGGTTCTAATGCTTTACAGCAATCAATGATTGCCAAAAGATAGTTTAATTTTTTTTTTTTAATTTTGTTACAAAAAATATGTAAAAAAATAAATTAGATACTCCACAATAATTTATTACCCTTCAATTATAAACTAAAATAATTACGAACATTTTGCATGTAGGTACATTCAACTGCAAAAGTGACTTCCATGGAACTAAAGCTATAAAAACTATGCATAATATGTAACGCTACTTGTACATACCGTTACTAGTCAGAAAAACTTGAGAGGTGTCAAGGGACACCCGGATGGAACGAAGTTCGTTTCGATTAATAAGTGAAGGAATTATAATTATTTTTTAATAACCGGATGTCCGTCATCTTGGATTTAAAAATGGACCTCATTTTCGTAATCAGCACCCCGAGAAACCTCGAAATTGACACCTATGTCATTATTGAAAAAAAACCGGATGTCCGCCATCTTGGATTTGAAAATGGACCTTATTTTCGCAATCAGCACCCCGAGAAACCTCGAAAATGACACCCATGTCATTATTGAAAAAAAAAAACCGGATGTCCGCCATCTTGGATTTGAAAATGGACCTCATTTTCGCAATCAGCACCCCGAGAAACCTCGAAAATGACACCCATGTCATTATTGAAAAAAAACCGGATGTCCGCCATCTTGGATTTGACAATGGACCTCATTTTCGCAATCAGCACCCCGAGAAACCTCGAAAATGACACCCATTTAATTGTTGAAAAAAAACTAAAATGTGTTAGGTTATTTTCTTACTATAGCAAAAAGTGTCGTGACAACTTTTCGTAAGAATTTTTTCCGTCTAGCCCCTCTTCACAACGCGCGATAAGGAACTTCGTTCCAATAATAATAAAGACTCACGCAGTAATATATTAAGTATAATCGAAATGTCCATCATATATTTATGCTCGTGACTGTACAATGTACATACATTCGCTCACTATACAGACGTGTTTTAATTTCCGATCTAACCGTTAAAGACGAACGAAGCAATATTAATTTTATATGGATGAAAGCTAACCTCCTTAGCGTATAGCTTAATAATTACTTCTGCGGAATATGACTATCCTACGTACCTAATCTTATAAACTCGACCGACTCGTTTAGTAACCAATTTTACCTTTAATAGGTACAAATGGTCATATTTACATAAATAAAGATATTACAAATTGCCGAGGTCCTCGTTTCTTTATCTATTGAGGTTATTCATGTAAACTCATTAGTATACTTACTTAGTTTTGAGCCTAATACCCGCGTGTGCGTAGATCCATTACTTACATACTCTGTGATATGCAATACTTATTATCAGTTATCGAAAGTGCATTGCTAAATAAAAAACGATTAAAATTTATCAGAAATAAATAAAAATGAACCGAAACCATAAACAAAAAAGCTGTAATATTGATTATTTTTAAATTGGGACTTCGAAGTGTCTGTTAAAAAAATCAGATAGCATAAATAAAATAGAGTTTTGAGGCAGATCTGACTTGATAGATGCGCATTATGGTGGGTTTTTTTTTTTTTTTTTTACCCGACAGTGCGACCCTCCTTGGGTTATGTTTTTCGAATGTATCTATATTTGTGTGTACGTAATGGTCGTTTTATAAAATACCTATAAATGAAAGAGAGAATCGTAAGTTTTTCTGTATATAAGTACATAAATACATATTTTCTAAATATATCTAGAAATAAATAATTTTCCATCTGCGATTCACTAGTTTCTGAGTTCTATGAATAAACATTCATCGGTTCCATTGATTTTCTTACTCTATGTAGAGTCGATGAAGGAAATATTAATTAGCCATCAAAACTCGTAATTATTTTACTTTCGTACATTTTTATGCATTTATTTTTGTAATAGTAGGTAAGTTTAACACAATAATGAAATATCAATGACTGTTAAAGGAATATAATATATATACATAATAATATCATTGAAATGTTGTAAACATTAATAGTTTAAATAAGTACTTTATAAATTTAAAAACAATAAGCCATAATTTTCATTTAAAATTTATGTAAGTAGGTACCTTTATGATTTTAATTTTTTTTTTTTTTTTTTTTGCTTATATTCATAAGTAAACATTTAGGTAAGGGAATATTTTTGAACTTATGAAATATTTAGTTATGAACTAAAATTTTACCTACATTTTGAAAACAACATATTTATGATAGGTATTTAGTAATGCTGTCCGGCTTTGGAAATATAATTCGTACTACAAAGATACTCGAGTCATATGCAGCAAACTGCCAAATGCTGCGATGGCCCAACGACAGAATAAACAAGACACACATAATTGACAAACATTACAATATTACCTTAACGGACAATGAAAAAGAAAATTGTATAGAACACAATACAGAATCCACACTCATCGTTTATACAGACGGCTCCAGAAACAAAAGCGGCGCTGGAGTAGGTATTTTTTGCCAAACACTAAACATTAAAATCAACTACCACCTAGGCACACATAACTCTGTAATTCAGACAGAGTGTGCAGCCGTCACAGTAAGTGCCCAAGAGTTACTAACCAAAGAAATTAAAAACACAACCATACACATAAAAACAGACAGCAAAGCACTATTACTCGCATTAACAAGAAATACCACGAAATCAAATTACATCCTAGAATGTCATAAAACCTTAGAACAACTCTCACAATCTAACAAACTCACTCTCTCGTGGGTAAAGGGTCACTCCAACAACAAAGGTAATACAATGGCAGATAGTTTAGCAAAGCAAGCCTCAAAACTAACCATACAGGGTCCTACTCCACTAACACCAATCCCCTTCAGTGAGTACAAGACACGGTTACACGACATAACTCTTAAAACAATGAACACACTATGGGAAGCTAATAACGACTGTCGTCAATCAAAAATGGCTTTCCCTAAAACTGACAAGCAACTAACATTAAAGTTAATACGCCTAAGCAGAACAAAACTAAAAACGGTGGTGGGATTCATAACAGGACACTGCCGACTCAATAAACATCTGTTTAATATAGGTATTACAGACAGCCCCTTATGCAGAGCGTGCCTGCAAGAAGAGGAAACACCAGTCCACATTCTACTGGAATGTTGTGAGCTCGAACGCCTGCGCAAAGAAAAACTAGGCCTCAGTAGGACGCTTCAGGAAATCATTCAGGACACCGGCAGCCTGCTTGACTACTGGGACGCCCTGGGGTGGACAGACTAACACAACCAGCACAAGCTTCACGCACAACGGGCATTCACTGCCTAAGTGCGGAAATCAGCCGTGCATAGAAGAAGAAGAAGAAGATATAATTCGTACATATTATTGTCATGACAAAGGATCATTACTGTACATATAATAACGAGAATATAATCGACAATGGTCACGGTAGTCAGATACAGCGACTAGAGACTACATACCTAACTACCTAAAAGATATTTAGTGGTAGCCCGTAGCCCAGTAATAATATTAGTGCTTGAAGAACCGAATGAAACGGGTTCAAGTCCTGGCATCTTTGATAATTTCATGAGCGAATCGTTTCCAATATGAACCACTTGTCTTACGGTAAAAGAGGAGCAAGTTTTCGAAAGACATGTGAAGTTGTGAAGTCCTGATACTGGCCTGATCCCCTTCATAAATTTGTCAGTAGTGGGACGTTAAAAACAACTGTATACAAGCACAATTAAAATAAATACCTTAATGAATGAGAAAATTTTGCTCCCTATTATATTTTAATAAAAAAGGATATTCTTATATAAGAGAATTTTTAGCTCAATAAATGAATTTTGTGACTGATAATAAAATAAATAATAATTTTGTTCTACACAATAATATACTTACATCCTATACAAGTTTTAACATTGTGCTATTGTAACTATGTATTTGATGTGTGTAACATACTTGAGTTCCTTCCTTCCTCTCAGCCCATACACGTCCACTGCTGGACATAGGCCTCCCCCAAAGATCCCCACGACAACCGGTCTTGCGCCCTCCGCATCCAGTGGGGTCCAGCGACTTTAACCAAGTCGTCGGTCCACCTTGCGGGAGGCCTACCCACGCTTCGCTTTCCGGTACGTGGCCGCCACTCCAGAACTTTGTGACCCCATCGACCATCCGTTCTACGAGCGATGTGCCCCGCCCACTGCCACTTGAGCTTCGATATTCGGTTGGCTATGTCGGTGACCTTGGTCCTTCTGCGTATCTCCTCATTTCTGATTCGATCACGCAGGGAAACCCCGAGCATAGCCCTCTCCATTGCTCTCTGTGTGGCCTTGAGCTTTCTTATGAGGCCCATCGTGAGCGGCCACGTTTCTGTGCCGTATGTCATCACTGGCAACACACACTGGTCAAAGACTTTTGTCTTGAGACACTGCGGTATTGGTGACGAGAAGATTTTACGTAGCTTCCCGAACGCTGCCCATCCGAGATTGATCCTTCGATTGACCTCTTTTTCGAAGTTGGACCTACCTAATTGGACAGTTTGTCCTAGGTATATATACACGTCTACAACTTCGAGCAAAGAGTCATCGATAGAAACTGGAGTGGTTGCAACATGGACATTCGACATAAGTTTCGTCTTGTCCATGTTTATTTTGAGACCAACTCGCTCGGAGACTCTATTGAGGTCATTCAGCATAATACTGAGGTCCTCCATGGTCTCAGCCATGACCACAATATCGTCGGCAAATCGAAGGTGAGTGATGTACTCGCCGTTGATATTGATGCCAAGTCCGTTCCAGTCCAGGACCTTAAAGACATCTTCCAATGCAGCGGTAAACAATTTCGGCGAGATGACATCGCCCTGTCGGACTCCTCGCTGCAATTGAATGGGTCTCGAGTCTCGGTCATGAAGTCGGACTGACATAGTGGCGTTTTCATACAGACACTTCAACACTTCGATATACCGGTGGTCCATTTGGCACCTTTGGAGAGACTGCAGCACAGCCCAGGTTTCGATGGAATCGAAGGCTTTTTCGTAGTCCACAAACGCCAAGCAAAGAGGCAAGTTATACTCCTCGGTCTTCTGTATAACCTGCCGCAGCGTATGTATGTGGTCTACGGTACTGAAGCCTTTACGGAAGCCAGCTTGTTCGGGAGGCTGGAAGTCGTCAAACCTGCTTTCAAGACGGTTCGTAATGACTCTCGAAAACAGCTTGTAGACATGGCTCAGAAGTGCTATGGGTCTGTAGTTCTTTAGCAAGGCGTTATCACCTTTTTTAAAGAACAGAACCACAACGCTTCTGCTCCATGCTCGTGGGGTCGTTCCTTGGAATATGACGGAATTAAATAGCTTCTGAAGGGCCTTAAGGATCGGTTCTCCACCCGCCTTCAGAAGTTCAGCTGTAATTCCATCTGCACCCGCTGCTTTGCTGTTTTTGAGCTGTTTCAGAGCCATCCTAATCTCGCTCAGGCTGACGTCCGGGATCTCTTCAGTATAGTGCCGGGTTAGTCTGGCCCTCGGATCGTTGTCCAGACAGATGGGTTGTCGCGTTGATGCAAATTGCTGTCCATAAAATCTTTCGATCTCGCCCATAAGCTCAGGATTAGATGAAACGATCCTACCGTCGTCGGTTTTGAGCTTCACAAGCCGGCTTTGTCCAATAGACAGATCCCTCGCAAAAACTTTGGTGCCTCTGTTTCGCTCTATTACATCCATAATACTCTCAGTATTATAGGTGCGAAGGTCACGTCTTAGGGACTTCGAAATCTGTCTATTAAGTTGCCGGTATTTAGACGCGTCATCCGACGACTGCAAGACCATGTCTCTCCTTTCCTTCATGAGCTCAAGGGTATGGTCAGAGATCTTTTTGGGTCTATGTTTGGAGGGGCATCTCAAGTATTTAGACCCAATTGTTTGGACAGCTTCTACAAACCCATCATTATAGGAGTCCACATCGCTATCCAGGCAATCGAAACGGTTTTTGAGCTCTAACTGAAAGCTCTCGGGGTTTTGGATTTGGTGTGGCGCTGGTCGGAGTGTGGATTTCATCAGTCGAGACCGTTCAAGCCTTACACTGATATTCAATGTGCCTCTCACAAGCCGGTGATCGCTTCCGGTTTTAAACGCACTGATCACAGAGACATCATTGAATATTTGCTTTTTCGTCGACATGATGAAGTCTATCTCATTTTTAATTGCACCATCAGGGCTCATCCACGTCCACTTTCTGTGGTATCGTTTTTTGAAAAAGGAGTTCATCATAAAGAGTCCCTCCTTCTCCATAAACCGCGCAAGTAGATGACCTCGATGGTTTCGATGTCCAAACCCAAATTGCCCTACTTTCAGCTCATTGCCTTCTCTCTTGCCTAGTTTCGCATTGAAGTCTCCCATGACAACGGTAAAGTGGGTTTTGGAGCTATGCATGGCTCTACTAATGTCCTCATACATAGACTCCACCTCCTCATCAGGATGTGTCGAGGTCGGTGCGTACACTTGAATTAGTTTTAAGGAATAACGTTTGGTTATTCGCAGAACAAGGTACGCCACCCTGGTCGACATGCTCCCGATACTTACCACATTGTTCACGAGAGACTTGTGGACAATAAACCCGACACCCCCTTGGGACTGTTGGTCGCCCTCCCGGAAATAGAGCAGGTTACCAGATTTGAGCGTTATCGAGTTCTCCCCCTCTCTTCGAACTTCCGATAATCCCACAATATCCCATCGTAACCTGCTCAATTCTTCCTCAAGTTCAGCTATTTTCTCGTCGGTCCGCAGTGTGCGCGTGTTTAGTGTTGCCAGGTCGAGTCGTCGTTTATGGTAGCCCGATCGCATCCGGAGATTCTTCGCACCCCCTGCCCTACCGTTACCTAAGCCGCTACCATGACCAGGAATAGTAAGGCTGCCGGGCACTGGGGGCCGGTATTGTGTGCTACTCATCTTGGGGGGGATTTGCCATAATCGCCACGCTTGGCAGGCGGGTTGGCGATCGCAGTTAGTTATGTGTGTACTCAGAAGATGCTGCTGCCCATCCTCCGGTATATATGCCTTAGTCGCCTTTTACGACACCCTCGGCTAGAGAAAGGGGAGGTGCTATTCTATGCCGGCACCACACGGCTAATTGAGTTCACAATAAGCAAACTATAGTTAGTTTGAGTGAAGTTTGTTCCTATTTAGAAGTAAGGGCATATGCACACTAGGTTACACAATCACGTCGACCACTTTAGTACCTATCATATAAAAGTACCTTGACTGTCCGTGTGTTCGGGTTCTCTGCGCTTTTAACTCGCGTTTAGTCGTCGTGTGAATAGGCCCTAATATGTCCTTCGACCTTTAATTATATTTGTTGCTCGCTCTCAATCACCGAGTCGTGACGCAGGTTTATTTTGTATCTATTCATACTGTGGTTTTGCATAACGTTGGTGAAGCGTGCCATTGTAAGCGCGTTTTTGCGGTCTATTTCGGATGATGTATAGACATATCTATAAAAAAGACTTCGTGGCTTCGTTGACCTCAGATCCGTCTAGATAATAATTACTATTTGAACATGATTTTCTAAAAAAATTTTAATGTATAGATTCGAGTCAGAATTTTACTATATGTAATGATAATTGGTTGAACTGTACAATTTAGGCTTGCGATTTTAGGGGAAAGGAGGGGGGGGGGGGGAACGAAAAGGAGGTGCTAATAGACCTACCTTAAAAGGGGCGAGTGTAGAAGATTAGTAGTTTTTAGATATTTAATTTAAAAATTACAAAATTGTGAGGTTATGTTGACATAAAACGAAGTGAATGTGTCAAAATATGTATACTTCTCCCAGAGAAGTCGCTACAGATTAAAAAACAATTCTTAAAGTCACTTTTGTTTGTGGTCATGTTTGAACCTAAACCTAACCACTCCTTTTACTGAAAACCGTATGTAATCCACGTTTCTTAACAGTCATAATATTTAATGGATTTCATAGTAAATTGAATTTAATTACTTGTTCAACTTTTTGTATCACAATAAACAAGTTTATTGATTGCAAATGTCATTTTTATATAATTATATTAATGTATCGATATTAATACTGGCAGATAGCTGAGGCTATAAAAAGTGGCTTGGCTACTTTTATTCAAAACAAAGTTCCGCTTAAAAAATCAAAGCTTACCTATTATGGATGACCCAGGGCGAAGCTAGAGTCGCTATAAGTCGCTATAAGTAGTTATACTTAGTTGAGAAATAATTTCACTCACTTTTATATCTACAGAACATTCTTAACGTGTACACTTAGATTTATTTTGTATTTTATTTTATTGCTTTTCATAAAACGTGACATTAAGGAATTCCAAGATAAATATAAAGTTACAATGTTTTTAAGTAACGATAAAACAGCAAACTAAGTACCGAAAACTAGTTACAATGATAGCTGTAAAATCGTTTTTCTTCACAATATCTGCATACTTGCACTTATACATTGTACCAATATGCTTTTTTTCATCATTTTTCTTCATTATAATGAATCATTTTTTATGTAAATATTTTAGTTTGGGTTTCTTGATTAGTCTTTCGTCTTTGATTATATATTATAATCAAAGCTTTTCAGTTTTGTATACAAATAGTAGGTATCGTGTCACTTATGTGTAAGGGCCGTCTAATAGAATTCAACTATGGATATTTAATTTAAACATAAAAAAACATATTTGATATAACAAAGAACAATATAAACACCTATTAAATAAAAAAACGTAAAATAACAAACTTTCATTTATAGAATCTAAAATATTTTCAAGTTACGAGCAAATATCTACATATACTTACATTTCATTTCAACAATTCTGATTAGAACACTGAGGGTTATTTTATTTAATTATATTTGGAACACCAACAGCACATAAGACATTATATGAGTACAAATTGAAACTTTTTGACTAAGCCATTTACAGGTATTCGCATATGGTAACATGTACATATGTACATGTACAGTCGTAAGCAATGACATGTATACATTGACAACTTTTCAAATATATGTAAACATCAATCGTTTCAAAAGAAAGTATACAAGCTTTGTGTCAAAATAAAGTATACGTAAGATGTTTCATAATTATGTATACATTTTTATCAATTCATAGTAAATAACATTAAACGAATATTATTGTATACTTTTCGTAATATAAGTAGTTAGCCATTAGTCTGTGCACAAAAAAGTGCACAGGTTTGCGCTCGAAAAGCATAAAATAATATTTTCGTATTTGATACAAAGTTTTCTAATGCACATATAGTGTGTCTCTTCCATTAACATTTTTTAGTTCATATTTTATGACAATATTATGCTATTACTTATAATAATTAAATTCCCATTTAAATTTCCGCCACGCTTTTATGTGGGTGGTCCATAGAACCAGTTAGTGTATTATCCAGTAAGAATAAACGATTATCCTGTAGTAAACGGTATCCTAAATATTGACCTTAGTAGGTAATAAGCGTTTAGTAGTCGATTAGCGATAATGGTTGCTGATATATTTTATCTGTTTCATAATAAAACTTCCCAATAAAGTAACTGGCAGATAAATTTATATGTATTTAGCCCATTTAACTCAAACTCAGACTTGAACCCCCATCACATGGATATCGAAGCAAGCGCGTTACCACAGCGCTACTACAAATTACAATGTGTCAAGATAAATTTATATTAGGCCACATGTTATTTGACGGAACGGCAACCGTCGTAAGCGACGCGACGTTGCCGTTTTGCGCATCGATACAAAGACGTTAACTTAAAATCTATTTTGAAAAGTCAAATAATTCACTATCTATCATAAACATATATAATAAAATAATTGTAACTGAGTCAAATCTGTACATAATTTTTTTTTAAATCTAATTAAAATAGATAAAAATGTAATTAAATAGATAGACATTATTATCCATACAATCAAATCTATCGTTTTTAAAATTTTTGTCTGTCTGTCTTTCTGTGACTGCATCACGAGAAAACCTCAGGACAGGTTTTGATGATGATTTTGTAAGAAATATCGACTAACCGTTACAAACCGACTATAAAACGTCACACGGTGTGTGAAATCTAAGTATTTTGTTTCCAGTCTTTAGAACGCGGGCCCGCCGCGGGAAATGCTAGTTTCTTACATTTTTAAAAAGATACATTTTTTTAAATATTCTTCTAAATAAAATATGAATTAATCATAGTGTGATAAAAATCATAGATAAGTATACTTAACCAGGTGGGGATTTGCGAATTGACCTGGAGTGCCGACTTGTACTCTTCCTCTCTTACCTCTCTTACACTTACTTATATGATCTCCTGGTCCTGTTACCTGCATCTTACAGGAGCTTATGCAATTATTATGGTGGCCGAGTTTTGGGCTTCTTTTTTTTCAATCTTTATTTTTAAGGGGTTTTGGGCTTTCTTACTTTAACTATTGGCATCGACTCGGCAAGAAGAAGAAGACTCAATGCATAGAAAGTATATACGGTACTTACATCCATACATCAATTGTCTGTCTGTCTGTTAGTTTCGGCTAATCCTCGAAACGACTACACTGATTTTGACGGGACTTTTGACCTCAGATATCGTAGCTAATGTTTTAAGGAGTAACTTATGCTACTTTTAATTATGAAAACTGTTTTATTTATTTTATCTTACGCCGAGCGCAGCGGTCCGGGCTCGCTAGTGGTAAATATTAATTATAAAAAAATTAGGTTTACGTTCAAAAATTTGCGTAAATCAATCAAATCAAATCAAAATATTATTGAAATAAACTTTAACAATCTCTTTTGAATCGTCATTTCTACATTATCAAAATTAAAAGTCAGTCTGTAAGACTGTGAGTAAACTACCACCGGCTCGGCAAGCTGTTCTGCTGAAAAGAACCGGCGAGAAGCTCAAACTCGGCTCGTAAAATAGACACAGATGAACTTACCGTGTAATCACTAGCTATCCAAGGAAAACTCAATACAACCAATTATTATTTTTTCCTGTAAATTAAAATGCTTTTATGTAATGAAAAGTATCCTAAGTCATGGTCCGAGAAATATGTTATAGGTAACTACACAATTTGGTTAAAATCGGCCAAGTACTTTTTGTGTTAAACGAAAACATACAAACAGACAAAAAAATTAAAACATATTTTTTGGGATTTATATTCAATGCACTATACGTTACAGTATTTTTTTATAAAAACAAAAAAAAATATTTCATGTATAGATTTTTTAACTCACTGTTCTATTATAATTATACGTATTATTGTATATTCTTATAAATTCACAAATGTGGAAAACATATACTCAATGATGATGACGAGCCACGTTCATCACGGCTCACTCCTTGTCCCTAAATCGCCATCCAGTATATAATGCATAAATTAAAAGATACGCACGAAACAAAAATTAAAAAAGTTATCCACGCGCGGGATTTGAACCCGCGTCGCAAGGATATTATACGCATACTACAACTATGCCAATTGAGCTATGACAACTTAATATCATTGGGCGAATTCATGAAAAAGTAAGTTTCTCATAACAACGCAAACTAAACAAATAGAGAATTGTCAGTTGTAATTCTAATAATTTCGAATTCTTTTCAATGCTTTGTTACACATTAAAATTTTAAATAAACTGATCTTGTCCTCGAATTGTCAAAAGTTTAAAACTGTCATCCAATGTTGTGAATGTGTTACAAACGCTCTTACACATACACATATGCACAGTCTATTACGCGATAATATTTGTATTATACGTATGATTTAAAAATGTATTATAATATTTAAATTTAAATACATAATAATACATTTTTAAAAGCAAAGTATTATGCTTCATTTTCCGATGCAAGAAGCCTAAGATCTTAAACATATTTTACTGTTAATTATCTAATTAATAAGTTTACGAATCATGGTGTTACAATATTTTAAATCCTGTCTGTGCTGTTGGCTGCAGAAGATATCTCATATACCCTGGGTAAAGCTGTTTAGGAGAGCTCTGCCTAAAGTGAATCCAAGGCGCATCCTAGAGAATCAGGTCGCAATTAGTCGAATTGATTCAATCACTTAACATATAAAAATAAATTAAACTTCTAACGACCAGTTTAAAGAATTCACGTATTTAATGAAAGAGACACAGTATTTGTATTAGAAAACTTTGTTAAATACGAAAATAATATTTAATGCTTTATTCTTAGTTATTAGACTAATGGCTACATAGTTATAACACGAAACTTGTATATAATAGTATTCGTTTTATGTTATTTACTATGAATTGATAAAAATGTATACATAATTATGAAACATCTTACGTATACTTTATTTTGACACAAAGCTTGTATACTTTCTTTTGAAACGATTGATGTTTACATATATTTGAAAAGTTGTCAATGTATACATGTCATTGCTTACGACTGTACACATAACATTATGTAGCATAAAACATTACAACAATTAATTTAAAATCGAAAAAAAATATTGCCTTATTGCCTTTAAAAGTTGCTTCTTACATTAATTAATGACGATGACAACGGAAAGGTTCTTCCCCTTAACCAAGAAATTGAACAGGTTTTGATTTCTTTGCGTGTGTCAAAATACGCAACATAAACGGTCGTAGGTATAAGTATAATATTATGTTAATTGCGTTGACTTCGAAGCTTGATTTTTTTACAGCTTTAAGGATAATTTCAATAAAGCAATTTCAATTTTATACCTTCACAAGAATTCCTAAGAAAAACCAAATGAGGTCATCAATTAAATCAAATCGTTAATTTAATTGATGAAAACATCGTCGTTAGGTATGTTTTATCTCCATGACCAGGAAAAGTCAGCCTAAATACCGATTTACTTGGTAGGAACGATTCAATCGATTTTGAAAAAGTAAACAAAAATCTTTATTTTATTCATTTCATTTTATTTTATTTATTTCATTCATTTATAACAAATAGTGTTGTTGTTGTAATTATGTTGTCATAGCTTAACCAGCCGTTTATTTAGCGGCCTAGCCTTTTCATTGAATGGCGCCGTTTATTAAGCCACTAAATAAGGTCTAGTTTGGTTCAATAATTTAAAAATTTGCCTAGCCAAGTCATTGAAATTAAGTTAATTTATAAAATTTTGATTTCATAATTGGATTCTTCACAGAGTACCTACAGCATTTTTTTCCTAAAATTTTTAGACCTCTTTGCATTCGTCACTCACTTCCCTCGCTCGTGCTTTGTGGTCACAGTCCTAACTTAACCTACTCTTTTTTGTTAAATAAGCCGTGCGATAAACTACCTATTCATTTAATTTTACATAAATAAAGATAAAGATCGTAGTTACAAACGGCCTAAATATTTGGCAGCCTGTTTATTAAATCTTGTATTAGACGCTGGATATTTTGGTCTTTTTCATTTAATATGTGATACCTAACAGATCACACATTATAAATAATTAAACAAAAGATTTTCAAAATTGTATGTTTGTTATTTCTTTATGGTGAAACTGACGGATCGATTTTGGATGAAATTCAGTACACAGTTACAGTAGGTATGACTGGAGTTATACATTAAATAGGCTACTGGTAGATCTACCTTACTTTCTTAACAAAGCGAGGATAAGCGGACAGAAATCTTAGTTTCTATTCTATTTTGTAGCTGTTTCTAGAATATATAGTTGTATAGAGACATATCACTACACATTATAAAACAAAGTCCTCCGCCACGTCTGTCTGTCTGTTCACGATAAACTCAAAAACTACTGCACCGATTTTCATACTGTTTTCGCCAATGGATACAGTGATTCTCGAGGAAGGTTTTAGCATATAATTTATCAAGTTTTTCTATACATTTACGTTTAGCTCGTGCTAAATCTAATATCAATATTTACATCTAACATGTATTATAAATAAGTCTACGGTAACCTCAATGGCATAATGTTTCTATCAAAAGAGAAAGGCGAAGTGTAAAACTGTACTGTTATAGATGCTTCTAAAGCATTTTTTACATAAGTAGCAAAAATATAATCATAGCTGGGCACCGTTAAACAAATAATTAACTCGTTAATCGCTAATCCGTTAATTAAAAAAGTTAACTTCGTTAAACGTTAAAGCGTTACATTCGTTAATCGTTAATCCGTTAACACGTGATTATAATTGCATTTTTTACATCATTACGCTAATGACCTACCTACTTCTAAAATCTGTTGGTTTGGGTTTTGGAAGTTAAAAGCTTCTCAGCATTTCGAGGAAGTGTCTCAGTTTGGATTGACGCCCTCTCCGCCCCGAACAGGGCCCAATTGCGCATACCGTAACGGTGTCCTTTATGGTGACCATGATTTTTTATTTATTCAGTTAGTGCTTGACTTGCACCTGATGGTAAGTGGTAACGCAGTTGGAGATATTAAATCGCACTAATTCAGTAGCCACCTATTCACTCTTGCCTTGAAGACACCCATATTGTAATCGGATGGAAACACGGACGCAGGCAAATTGTTCCAATCCTTGGGTTTTGGCTTCTGGCGGGTGATTCGCCCAAGGAATTCCAGGCGGAGGCACTCGCCGAAGTATACCAGTTTTACTAGCGGCACGCGCTCCGCCGCAGACTTTACCGAACTTACATGTCAGAACGCGTTTTTCACGTTTGTGGCGGTGTGGCGCGGCGCGGTGCTTAGTAAATAGTGGGTACTGGATTAACGATTAACGGACTTGAGAAAATGTAACGGAAGTTAACGATTCCGTTAACATTTTTTTAAGTTAACTTAAAAGTTAATCGTTAATCGAAATGTTAACTTCGTTAATTAACGATTAACGGATTAACGAGTTAATGCCCAGCTATGAATATAATAATCTCATGATGATGAATAATGATACTTTTTTATCCTTAACAATTCTTGTGTTTATGTGTTGTATGTGTGTTCAACTGTATTTTATAATTATTAAGTTTTCAGTTATTAAGTTTCAAATTCTTGTGTGTGTTCAATTGTATTTTACAATTATTAAGTTTCATCATTTGAATCACAAAGAGTTAACCTCAGTACAAGTACATCACAACATGCAACAGGTAAATGTGGCAAGGTGATTTCGTTAACATTTTCTTTCTACTTTAGTAACGTTTACATTTCATAAAATCACCTTGTTAAAGGTAAAACCATTATTATTTAACCGACTTCCAAAAAGGGGGAGGTTATTTATATTTTTTATTTCGATGTTATTTAAAACAAGATTTTCACTAATCTGTACACTCGGATATATAATAATCACAGAGAAATCTCAACTGACCGTTATGGTACGTACCTACAAAATAAACTTTTTTGAACTTTTCATTCTCTACCAGTTTTTTTTTTTTGGGTTTTAACGAACAGCGTGTTCGTGAGTCACGCTAAAACTTAAAAGCGGCTGGACCGATTCGAATAAATCTATTTTTGTTTTGTTTAGGGTGTGTCAGTGGTTAAAACTTAAAAATATAAAAAATATTGGTAAAATCAAAAAAAAAAAACTAGTGAAGGCATACAGAATATAAAACCCAAACAAAAGTTTTTTTTGTCTTCTTGTCTCTTTGTATGTTCGCGTGTCAGGCAAAAAGTACTGAACCTAAGTATTGTAACCAAATTTTATGTAACTTATTAGTCAGTTCAACATTTAGAATATTTTTTACTCCGGAAAAATCTTTCATTCCCACGGCAAAACACAATAATTGGTTATATTCAGGCGTCCTCTCTTATTAAAAATAAGAGAAAGAGAGAGGAAGATAGGAAAATTGTAGATTAAAAATATCTAATAGAATAAATTATAATGTCCGTTCGCAATAATAACATTTATCTATTTCCGAAGCATTATAGCATCCGAACGAAGCGAAGACAAGTCGGTATAATAATTTATAATAAATATGTAGGTAAATGCGGTCAATGGTTTGTTTTTAATGTATTAAAAACTTGTAGCAAAAAGAAACAGGTTTAATTGATGCAACAAAAAAAACTTTTATGTATATTGTACGATAAATAAAATTGAAGTGTTTAATGAATAAATATTTATTAAACTTTTTGTCTGTCTGTAGTTTATTTTATTAACACAGTTTGCAACTTACAATAGCTTTGCTCGGGTGCTTCTCTAGGTACGTTTTAAATTTTTTTCAGTCTTAAATAAAACCATAAGTTACTCCTTATGGCATTGGCTATCTGCTTTGCTTTGCTTGGCTTTTATATAATTAAAACCACATAAATCAACTCGAAATCGAAAATTTATGAAATAGATTTATTTTAATCATAACAATTAAAAAGGCACAATTAAACAGGAAAATTTTAAATAATAATTAATATTAAACTGAGAAGCATTGTTACCAAGGTTATCAAATGATCAGAAAAAAGTTTTAATTACTAGTCTATACATTTTTTTCAATAAAACTAGTTTCTCACACTCGCTCGGCTTAATTTCGTTCACATTTCAACGGTTAGAGCAGATTTTTCGGAAATGAGATGTTTTTTTTTCTGTAAAAAGTATCCTATCTTATGTTAACCCGAATGACCAAATATACTTATATCGTAAATACTAAATAGTATAACAGTTATATAGGTATAACAGTTTTCTGAAAAATATACCCAGTGGTTTTCTCTTGATTCGGTCAACACGAACTTGAACGGACAGGCAGACAGACAAAATTTATAAAAACATTAAATTCGGCCGCTGTATAAGTTATCGATAATTTACCTACTATTACAAAAAGATTTCACAAAAAAATATGCACAGATTCAACTTAGATATTTTAGTATGTATACGATACGGTATATTTTGGGTTAGTCATAAAAAAGATAATCGCTTTAAAGTTTGAGTTATAATTTCCTAATTAAAATAGTTCATTTCAATTGCAAGAGTTTAAAAGATTATTGCAATACAAATAAAATAAAGTAGATTAGATAGACTTATCTTTATAGTTTTAAGTAGATTGTCATTGAAATTCTTTTTCTCGAGTCATTAAATCATTAAGAAAATTATACGAAAGTGATAAGAGAATGTAATTGGCACACGGCTAGTGAAGTATCTGAGCATTCATAACTCACTTATTTTGCAGAAAATGTTTTATTTCTTATGAAAACATCACTAACATAATGTTTCAGTAAATGATAGATCTTAGAAAGTCTACAGAAAAGTCATTTAAAGCAGTCAATCTCCTAAGTTACACTCACAATAACTACCTACTGCTTTCTTCCGGTGCCGGACGCACCCAGGCGAAGTTGAGTATACATCGAGTTATTTGAAGTTATAGGTAGTTTAAAATTTTAATATTATGAATTTTTTGTTGACCTTTGGAACCAGTTAAACTGTTTAAATTGGCAAAATAAAAATTTTATTATCTTAAGAATCTAAGATTCTGAATATAATATATTATGTTTAATGTTTATAGAATAAAAATAAAAACCAATGAGTATATCAAAAGTACATATTGTATTTTACACATTTTTTTCTTAACACACATTATTTTAAGTAATCACAATGTCACTTATCACATATAAAACTCCTATAATATAAGTAAATCTAATCTGGGGAATAAAAACTACTTTTCCAAGGGCGCGTAGTTAAGTAGTTTCTCAATAAGATCGACATGACCAAGCAACATGCGACGGCAACAGTATCTCTTCAAGCCAAGGGCATCCAGAGCATCACTGAAACATAAAGATAACTTTTATTTTCTACTGAAGGTTACTACTATTCATTTGTTCTACAGTGTTTATTTACAATTTTACAAAGACGAAAGTGTAGTATCTTTTATAATTATTGACATTTAATGTGGTCAAACTTTTTATATATCCTTTTGGAGTAACGTAACCATAACCAAGAGATATAAAAACATCATGAAAGTGGGTGCATAATGTATGTAACTTTTCCATACTACCATTTGTTACCATGTCTGTGAAAAACCTAGCAAGTTTTCGAAAGGCATGTGATGTCCGCCAACACGCACTAGGACAGCGTGGTGGACTATGGCCTGATCCCCCTAGTACTAAGAGAGGCCCATACCCAGCAGTGGGACGTTTAAAAGCGCTAAAAAACTATGTTATAAACAAATCCACGTTTTAAGGGTTTATAGCTAAGGATAATGTATCCTACACAAGATGAGTGTTAATTTTACTAATTTGGCATGGGGTTGACCAATGTTTGTTAAAATTAAATAACACTTACATATATCTGCTAAAGGAAAGTAAACAAATAATACAATAAACGAATAAAAGCCAAAAACATATTCATGACTTTTGAATAAAGAAATAAGTACATCAAATGGCACTAACCCTTCTGTATACTCTGCCTGTAAGAGACCTAGATATGCTTCCCATTTGTTTCCAATTACTTTACCACAAGTAAAGCAGCGTACTGGTATTATCATGTTTGGCTCTGTAATAAGATACGGTTAAATAACCACAACACAATATTATAGGTTATAAAATCGAGGTAATTTGGAGTTAAATACTTTATAATGACACAACCGTGAGAAAATCACTACTAAAAGTATAAATTATAGTCATTATGCAAAGAATTTGATACACAATGCAATTACTTTACAGATTGTTTAGGAATACAATGAACGAAGTATATTATAACTTTTGCAAGAATAGGTACATACCCTTATTTTAATATAATGTTCAATTCAATTCTCTTGTAAAAATAAAATGTTTCTTTTGTAGTTAAAGGAGACAAATATTATATTCAATTATTTTACAACGTAAACATGCGGCACACACCACCGTGATCTTTTTGACATTGACATTTGACGTACCTCAATAATGAACCTTTGGCCATATTTGTTCGGTTACAGATTCATAAACATAACTCAATAGCTGTTTATAGCGTCTATGCTAAGGCTCCTGTTCAAGTACCTAGCCAGTACATGATTCTTTAAAATAGTCTATAGTTTTAATTTACTGTGATATAATTAAAAAATTATTAGATGTAAGTTCAAGGTCTTTTACACTTTTTTATCGTGATTTTTTGTATATTAAAATAATTTCATTGTTTCAGATGTTTTTACACAATGACTCTAAGCGTGGAACAACATATTACGATTGATGATAGTCAAGTGGTAAGTAACATAATAGGATAATATCATCTATATTGTAAAATAATAAAATAAATTCAAAATAGTTACTGCTTACTAAATAATTATTTTCCGTAAAATTAAATTCACTTTTCTTGTTAATTAATTTAAAGCATGCGAGTTGAAAACAGATTACTTCGTCATATTACATATTATATAATGACTAGTAAAACAAAAAATACACCATACCTAAAATCAGAAAGTACAAGTTACAACTTATGCTATTCAAATAAAAATAAATTGGACTTGTCTATGAGTCTAAATAATATTGACATTTGACAGCTGACAGCTCTATCATGTGTTTCTGACATTGACATAAAATGAAGCCAGCTGCGAAGTGCTAGGTTTCCAATTACATTTTGCAATCAATTTCAATTACATTCATTTTCACGATTCACTGCCTAATTAGCTGCTTGCTTAGCGCTTACTATCACGTACTCAATAGTATTCATAGGTGTCATTTTCCACTGACTAAACGTTTGTTGATCGTTATTTATTTTATGTTGGTTCGTATTTCGTCTAGTGTTCAGTTTTGTGATGTTGCTTGTTATGTTTCTGTTAGTGCTTAGTGGGCGTTAGTTAATTATCAATATTAGAAAAATTTAAGTGTCGTAATATAAGATTGCTACATTATATACTTAACAATTACCATTATTAGATAATGGATTTTTAATAACAAAGGATTGTTGATTGGCACTATTATTATTGGTATCTTTATTATTAACTTTTATGTAATAGACTTATATTAAAGAGTATTATTCAATAATATTTGTAATTCTTGGCATACAAATACTTATATTCATAATTTTAACTCAGTATGGTGACCTTCCACAAAAATGTACTACACTTATAGTCTTTTAAGTGTTTTACTAGCTAGCTATTTAAATGTACAACTCTTATTATGCAAGGGAATTAAGCGAAATTGTTATTAAAAACGTTATAACAAAAATTTGGTGAAAATGAATGTAGAAGAAGAAATTCAACCTCTTATTGAATACAGTTCACTGCAAAGTAGGGAATCACTTTTGGATTTACTTGTGCAAACAATAAACACAGATCCAGATTTTGATCAGGTAGGTTGATATTATATAATTTATTAAATTTGATTCTCAAACCAATATAATATCTTAAAAAATTAATATCATAAGTATCTTAAAAATAATTAATATTACAAGTATCTTAAAAAATTAGCCAATGTTCCTTGAGCCATTTTTAAAATAGATCCCTATCAACTGCTTGAAAAATCAAATTCACTTGAGTATTAGACTATTTTGGACATCCAAGATATTTTGTAAATATCAAAGACACTTGTAGCTAGTAAATATTATAGGTATAGCTGTTATAATATTTAAAAAGCTGAAATATAAAATTCAAATTGTAGAATAATATGGTTATACAATTTTGTAGGTATATTTATGTCTATAATGCCTAAAATATTGTATATAAATCATATTTTGATCTTATGTTTATGTTATAAATTCAATTATCTAATTTCGTTTGTCAATAATAAAGCTTCCAATAGATTTCTAATTAAATCTAATTCCATGGGATCCAAAAGAATAAAATAAAAACAGGTTTCATATTTTTTTATGTGGCATAGTGATTGATAGCCTTGTAGGTGTACTGGATATACTAGACTAAGCAATTTGATATTTTTATTCACATCTGCTATAGGTATTTAGTGATTAAAGAATAATTGTGTAATGAAGGTCTGTAATTCAGTGATGTAAAACATAGCATAGATTATTTTTAAAGTCTAGCTTTAAAACTTGCAACTACCTCTAGCCTTAATTGTTGCTCTCTACTTTTGTTTAATTATTTTTTTTAAGCTAAGCTCATTACATAAATACTTTTTTAACAATTTTAATAAGTATAAGTAATGCAGATATATATTAAAAAATAAATATAAAAGCAGTTATAGGTGGGAAACTGCCAACAGGAGTGAAGACTTTTGGAATAACTGTTTAATTCATTGAGTGTATACATATAACAAATCGAACAACACATAAAGCTCTTCAACACACAATAGCACCCTGTCGTATTTGCTTCGCGGGGATAATAGATTTACATAAAAAACCCCTTTAAACATTGAATTTATAAAACATATATTATTAATAGGGGACAGTGGTAGCCCAGCGGTAACGCGTCGCTTGGATAACCGAGTGATGCGGGTTAAATCCGGGTCTCGCACCTCTGATATTTTATGTGCGAATCATTTTCTATCATGATTACCACTTGTCTTACGGTAAAGGAAAACATCGTGAGGAAACCTGCATGTCTAAGAAAACCTAGTTTTCGAAAGGCATGTGAAGTCCGCACTAGGCCAGCGCGGTGGACTATGGCCTGATCCCCCTCGTACTGAGGGAGGCCCGTGCCCAGCAGTGGGACGTTAAAAAGGGCTGATGATGATGATGATGATATTATTAATAATATTTTTTTTACAGGTAGTTTACGGCTACCGCAAATGTAGATGGCGTACAATACTCGTATATATTTTCTCCACTTTGACCTGTGGTATACCATTCTTAGTATTTCACTGGTGCCCCACATGGCTCCTGTACGCCACTTCTGTCAGATGTTGTTTTCAAGTTGCAGATCAGGTATTGGTTGAGGTGAGTACTTTTTTAATTCATCAGTAAGTATATTTTTGTTTTCATTTTAATTTTTGTTTACTTAGTCACAATATAAAAATAAGCAAGCTGTAGTCTCCTATAATTGAAGGAGCACACATAATTATTGTGTTTTATAATAACTTTGTATTTTTTTAAAGTAACGTGTGGAATCTTTGTTGGAGACTCTTATGAAAATAAATTAAAATAAAATAAAAACATCAGTAGGTACATATAAACAAAATTGAAGTGTCTGATTTTAATTTCAAAGTAACAGCTTTTCAAGAAATGCCTATGAAAGTATATATACGGTACCTAACTACTTCATAAAAAAACATTAAAAAAAAATTGTCTGTCTGTATATTTGTTCCGGCTAATCGGGTTCCGTTTCAGAAAACGGCTGTACTGATTTTGACGGGACTTTAACTCGCAAATAGTTAATGCTATAAGGAGTAACTTTTATTTTATTAGAAAATTATAAAAACAGCTTAATTTATTTTAACTTACGCCCTGCAAAGCGGGCCAGATTTGCTTGTTGATAAATAAAGGCAGGCATATTATACAAGATTTGATTTTTATCACTTGTAATTTACTAAGTATGTATAGTATAATAACTTTGTAAGTGTGAAAATGTAATTTGTAAAGACAGCTATTTCCTAGTAGTATGAAGTATCATCTCTCGTTAAGGTGGTCAGAATGCACCAAACGCTTATGCAAGGCCTCCTCGAAAGGCCATTTGTTAGCAACTTATTGTATAAAAAACTTAGTTCATCAGAATATGTACGTAGAATCGACAACGGACTATGATCGAACAACCATTATCATAACAACAATATAACTAGCCCGCATGAGTCAATTTCACGATAAAAAACGTTTATTATTCTCTATTATTCTCAGTTATATATTATTTCTAACTAACGTATTATAATATTAGTATATATATTTAATGATTGTTTCATTTGTCCAAATAAAATTAGAATTTGTTTTCTATAACCTTATAATATGGTTTTATTATTATAATTAATTCATACGTATGTACATACGCTAATATTATGTTTTTTCTTTTAGGAAATATATCAAAAGAAATGCAAAAGTTACTTCATTCACAAAATAGTTAATAAAAATATAGCAGATGCCAGGTAAGTGATAAAAGTGAATAAATGATTATGAAATAAAAATATATTTATAATACTTTAATTTATTTTTTCAATATTTTTTCCAGTGGTTTACTAAATGAAGGTTTTGAAGATGAGTTTGGAGGCGAAAAGGGTCCTTTAGATAGTGCAGATGATCTACATACTCCTTTACATTTAGACGATGGCACTAGACTTAGTAAGTTATTTGAAACAAATAATATATCGAAATACTATGAGTTAATGCTAATATAATAATAATCAATACTAAACGTTAGTTTGTTTAGTGTTTATATAAATATGATTTATTTTAGGAGAAATTGGTAGTTTTTTTATATTACACTGTTAACTACGCGTTATCAAAGTTTAAAAAAAGAAAACAAATCCTCGCCCACGTTTATGACATCGATGAGGACTAGCGAATTTAATTTAAATTAATTACTATGGAAATACAAAAATATGTATGTATGTACATACATTTTGTATAATTCTTATTAAATTTTTAATATTTAATGTCAAAAATCCATATGTGACCATGTACAAACTGCTGAACAGATCTGGATGAAAATTTGGCCCAGAGATAGATTACTTATCCCGAAAAAATGTATGGCTTTAGGATATATTAGTTTTTGTTTTTCACTATTTTTGTTCTCGAGTGAAGCGAAGGTGAGCCGATATTTATATAAATTATGCATTTCTAAATCAATCATTTTTCCACGAACTAATTACTTACAAATTCAATATGATAATAAGTTAAAAGCAAACTGGAATTAATATTTTTTAAAAGCGGTATTTTTTTTGCTTACTTTGTATTCTGCAACATCCTCTTCGATAAGGTCAAACTAACGCATCACTAAGCTCTTTGATAAACCATGTATGATGTAGGTTATTGATATACATAATAATAATTATATTATTATATAAATTATATATTTTATACATAATTGATAATGTTCATTATTTCAATTATTGCAACTATGTACCTACTTCCTTCAATAAACAATGATAATAAGATAATTGAATTATAATAGTTATATAAATTACTAGCGACTCAACCTGGCTTCAATCGGGTTCGTTCATTCATTAGGTTAAAATTCCTTTTAGGATACAATTTTTGCAATATTGTTTATATCTAATCAAAAGCCTAAAAATAAGTTTCAAGTTTCTACCTTTAAAAATGACGTAATTTCCATACACACTTTCATCCCCTATTTCAACCCCTTAGAGCCCTTTTTCCTTCAAAAGTAGCCTATGTCCTTTCTCAGGCTCTAAAGTTTAGACTATTTGTGTGACTAATTTCATTCAAATCGGCTTAGTAGTTTTGGTGTGAAAGCGCAACAGACAGACAGAGAGAGTTACTTTTGAATTTATAATAT
This sequence comes from Boloria selene, assembly GCA_905231865.2. NCBI lineage: Eukaryota > Metazoa > Arthropoda > Insecta > Lepidoptera > Nymphalidae > Boloria > Boloria selene. The sequence goes on from HG993156.1 coordinate 4,703,162, forward strand.
TAGTATAAGTAATTTTATTTAGCGACTCATCCTCGCTCAGTTTCGCTCCTACGAGTATGTACGGTCAGTATACATTTCTCAGATAGAGACAGAGATATTTTCGCGCAGTAAAAGTAACCTACATGTTATCCGAGATAACTAGCTATCATTATACTATAAAGTCATCGAAATCTGAGCTGTGGTTTTCTCGTGATGCCGGCACAGACAAACAATAACTTTAATAATAATATATTCGGCTTTTGTATCGATAATAATTACTATTTAAATAAGATTTTTCCAAATATGTATAAATTATCCTTATATAATCTATATTGACTTGATTAGAATTTAATTATATTTTCTTATTTTTACTTTCATATTATAATAAAACCCATTTCATTTAATCAGATATCCAACAGTTTCGGTATTTCCGACATAAAAAGCAGTATCTAATATGGGACAGTGCGAGAGCGCAGTGGATGCGTCTCGCAGGAATAGAACGTGGGGCCTCTTGTGTGCAGTTGCATGCAGTCGCTGCAAGACCACCCTGTTCTGAAAGACGGTTGAGAATGTAAGTATGGAAAAACTTGTTTTGATCAGCTCAGTTTGTAGTGACTCTATTGTTATGCCAGTGGTCGCGGGTTCGCATCCCACTGGGGACATTCATTGTGTGATAAGCCGTGAGCGCTAATGATTGTACTCAGTCAAGGGTGTTTATATTTACATCCTTGATCCTACTAATAGTATAAACGCGAAAGTTTATAAGTATGTTTGTTACTCTTTCACACAAAAACGATTGTGTGGATTTTGATGAAACTTTATAATGATATAGCTTACACATCAGAATAGCACATAGGCTGTAATTTATAAAAATACTTTTGAAATTCTAGGCATGAACCCATGCCAAGCGGGGGAGAGTCGTTAGTTTATAATATGTATGTATATATTTAAGGTTATATATGTGTAGTGTATCAACTTTCTGGTGTCCAAAACACATACCTTAACCATGGAAATAGATGGTGGTGTGTATTAATTACCCCATGTACTAACATATTTATTATTATTTTATTTACTCATTTTATAAATTATGTGCCAAACAGCCCTCAGGTTAGTGTTCATATAAATATGATTTATTTTAGGAGACAAGGTATAAAATCATAAAATGGGTCGTTTTTTGTTTACTAAATTTAATCCAAATCGGTTCAGCCGTTTCAGGGTGATGTAGTAACGAACATACACACTTTAGCAAATGTAATAGTCGTTCGATATTAGGTTATTGTATATTGTCAGATGGCACTGCTTTAAACAATGAGAACAATAATAGTGACTCATATTGAACTTTCGCGCTGTTACAGTTTATGGGTCGACACAAAATGATTTCCACGAAGTTATTTTATATGCAAGCTTTACTATATTATGTTATCTTAAATGTAATTAGAAATTATCACTACATATTATTTTACAAAAAATCTTCTATGTAGGTTCGAATAAACGTAATTCGAAAATAACTTATAACGTGTTTCGATAACATTTAAAAAGGGAAAATAAAAATTATTATATTACTGATGAATCACCTCACTCTCGGGTACGTTCCCTTGGCACGTTTTAAAAGTTTATTTAAGGCTTTTCAGAGTTGGGTTATTTTTCCGCAACTATCATAATATATGGAAACGCGCTCGCTTGCATAACCGAGTGATGCCGGTTCAAATCCGGGTCTTACACCTCTGATATTTTCATGTGCGAATTATTTCTATCATGATTACCACTTGTCTTACGGTGAAGGAAAACATCGTGAGGAAACCTGCATGTCTAAGAAAAACCTAGCAAGTTTTCGAAAGACATGTGTTATGGCCTGATCCCCATCATACCCTTCGTACTGAGGGAGGCCCGTGCCCAACAGTGGAACGTTAAAAAGGGCTGAAGATGATGATCATCCTGGATCTATCATCATACCTTTCATCAAAATCTGTACAGTGGTTTTCTATAACAATTAGTATTTGACTCAGTTAGAATTTTAAATTTAATATAGATTGTAATTACTATTTATTATTATTATTTTATATGGTAATTATTATTAAATATTTAAATTATTTCTTTTTCAGGTTAAATATATACGGACTCAATGAAATTAAAGTTCCAGTACAAAGTATAATGACACTAATTCTCTTAGAGATTTTCAATCCGTTTTACGTGTTCCAAATATTTACAATAGCTGTATGGTTGGCCGAGCCGTACTATTATTATTGTGTTGCCATTATTCTCATGTCTACGTTCGGTGTTGCCACATCTGTTATACAAACAAAAAAGGTTGGTATTGCCAGGAAATAAATAATTAAGATACATTTAATAATAGTAGTTAATTTTGATACATTTTTCATTTACGTATTAATTTTTAATCTAGATAAATGTAATATTTAGGTAAATATGAATTTTTATTTTTTATTGATTAAGATCTGCTATCCCTACTAATATTATAAATGTGAACGTAAGTTTGTTTGTTACGCTTTCACGCGAAAACTACTCAACCTATCATCATGAAACTTTGTACACATATTCTTGGAGGTATTAGAAGTAACAAAGCATACTATTTATTAAAAAAAAAAAATTTTTACGAATATTAAAAAAAATGTTTGTATTAACAATGAGTAATTTTGAAGAAACTTTCAGGCATCCTACAGATCAACCCAATGAGGTTGATTAGCAATTTAAAAAATGAACGCGGGCGAAGCCGCGGGTAAAGCTAGTTTTATATAAAACCTCTTACGTAACCGTATCATAACCGTGCTATAAAGAATACGAAACGTGGGACCATCCATTTGCTTTTGAGATATTTTATATTCTAGATCTATTTATTTAAAAAATTACTTAAAAAATCTAGTAATATGAGCTAAATAATAATTAATTTTAGAACCAGGAGAGTCTTCGTGCGACAGTCGAGGCCCACGACACAGTGGAGTTATGGGGCGGGCGGAGGGTAGATAGCCGGGCCCTCTGTCCGGGGGACGTGCTCATCCTGCCCCCGCACGGCTGCACTATGCTGTGCGACGCGGCGTTGCTCACCGGCTCTGCCATCGTGAACGAGAGTATGCTTACAGGTAAGCTCCTCTGTGTTTATGTTCTCTTGGTACTGTTAAGTATGAAAATAAGATGTCTGCCTCCTAAACGGCTTGAACGACTTTGAATAAGGATTATAGTGTCACCGGGATACGCGGATAGATGATGCTGTTGTTCATATTTTTTTTTAAATATCGGACCAAACAAAGCCTGTGATATGGTAATGTCTAACTAGTACCTACGGTTCCGCTTGTATATATATATAAATATTATTTAAAACATACAGTATTATCATCCAAAATAGGTAGGTATGTACATTTAAATAATTAGATATTATCCAATATAACCAAATAACCAGTTGTTATCATACGAAATTTCATAGAAAATTATTAGCATGCTTTTTTCCTGATGCAGTCATAGACAGGCAGACAAAAATTCTAAAACCTGTAGATTCGGCCTCTTTATCGATAATAATGATATTTTTATCGATATTTCGACTCTTATTATAGAATTTTCGATAGATTATTTTCATTTAAAATATAATATTAATATATATGCTTTATGATGTTTTATAATATTAACCCTATATTTTTTATATTTTTTATATTTTTTTTCTAGGTGAATCTGTGCCAGTAACCAAGACAGCGATGCAAAGGATTGACAAAGAGTTTAACTTAAAGGAACACAACTCTAGTATATTGTTCTGTGGCACTAAAGTCATACAAACTCGATACTATAATAACGAGCCTGTTAAGTAAGTGTATATAATTATATTATTAAAATATAAGTTAAGTTAAATTTTAACAGCATAAAAATTCTTTAATAAAAAATTTGTTAAATTTATCCAATACTAGGGACTCGCCCTCGCTTTGTTCGGGGTCTTCCCTAGTTTCGGGCGGTCAAAGCCGCGGATTCCGCTACTGCAATATAGCCTATAGGCTTCCTCGATAAACGGACTATCTAACACAAAAAGAATTTTTCAAATCGAACCATTAGTTCCTGAGATTAGCTTACTTCAACCAAACAAACAAACAAATTCTTCAGATTCATAATATTAGTATAGATGAAGTGAAGTTTTGCAAAGATTATTGTTGGAAAATTAATAGCACACAATAGTAGGAAGAGTTTCTCAATTTCATTGTAATTTTTTAATATAAATACTAAAATTGTTTTTTTTTTGGGCTATATCTAAATAGCAGCTTTATTATTACACCAGCCAAATTATCGTCAAAACTTTATAAAAATATAGTACAACACTACATAATATAAAACAAACTTCCGCCGCGTCTGTCTGTTCGCGATAAACTCAAAAAGTACTGCACCGATTTTCATGCTGTTTTCACCAATGGAAAGAGTGGTTTGAAGTACGGAACCCTAAAAAGAACCTATAATAATATATTCTAAATTATTTCAGAGCTTTAGTTCTTCGTACAGGCTACAACACTAGTAAGGGGGAGCTAGTGAGGAGCATTCTATACCCGGTGCCCGCAGACTTTAAATTTGACAGAGACTCATACAAGTTTATATTTATTTTGGCCTGCATTGCTATTATAGGACTGGGGTACACTGTGGCTTTAAAGGTTTGTATTTGATTAGTGGTTATTTTTTATGTACATATTTCATTTGTGTGTTTCAATTCAATTTTTATTTTCCAGTTTCTATTAAATATTATATTAATTAAATATTTTTATGGGTTTAGGGTATTATAATACAAGCTATTGTAGGTACCTAGAGTAAGGTAATCCGTAGTACTGACTTTAGGGGTACTCCCACATAACTACCTGTATACATTACAGATTGTAGGTGCAAGTGCAATGTAAAAAACGTACTTAAGGCTTTGTATAACTCATCTAAGTTATGATGAAGAATCTTTTCTCCAACTTACCAATCAGCGAAAGCATAAATCTAGACATATTTAAAACAAAACTGAAATGTAATCTGTAATTTCAAATTAACAGCATTTCACTAGAAAGACTGCATATGAAAGTATATACTTACAACAAAAATCAATTTTTGTTTTTATTTTATTTTATCATACGCCCAGCGAAGCGGGCCGGGTTTGCTAGTATTTTTTTTATGTTGGGACATTATTACATAGCGCTATCTAGTTTCGTGGTAAGCTACGAGGCTTGTGTTACGGATACCAGATAGTTGATATACTGCACATATAAATTTTTAAATACATACATAATTATAAATATTAACACTCGTGACTGGAGAACAAACATTCGTGCTCAACAAATGAATGCCCCCAGCGGGACTCGAACCCGCGACCGCTGCCGCAGAAGGTAGGGTCACTACCAACTATTGACTACCAACTATTAAATATATTTGATCAACCTCACAGACGTACAGAGCAATGACAGTGAGGGACATAGTGATAAAGGCGTTGGATATAATCACGATAGTGGTGCCGCCGGCCCTGCCCGCCGCCATGACGGTGGGGCGGCTGTACGCGGTGGCGCGGCTGCGGCGCGCGCGCGTCACCTGTCTCAACACGCGCGCTGTCAATGTCAGTGGATCGCTAGACTGTGTCTGCTTCGATAAGGTGGGTTGTTTTTAAAATTTATCCCCAATAGGGAAAGGCAAAGGATTATAGTCCATACAGCCTAGTCTTTTGCTTCGATAAGGTGTTGTTTGTTTTTAAAATTTATCCCCAATAGGGAAAGGCAAAGGACTATAGTCCATACAGCCTAGTCTTTTGCTTCGATAAGGTGTTGTTTGTTTTTAAAATTTATCCCCAATAGGAACAGGCAAAGGACTATAGTCCATACATCCTAGTCTTTTGCTTCGATAAGGTTTTGTTTGTTTTTTTTTGATGTGAAACTTCTTTAGAATCGTTGTGATTTCAAACTCGATGAAACGAAAAAATAAGTCCATAGTACCACGCACTCAGAGACGGGGAAGAGTTAGCCTTAGTTAGAACTCGACCACCGCAAGTCAGTGACATTTCTAACTCTGTCTAACTCGTGGGTGTGACCTTCACGCCATCTCCCTCTCTCAACAAGCTTAGACGGAGTTCATCATCATCAGCCCTTTTTAATGACCCACTGCTGGGCACGGGCCTTAGTACGAGGGGGATCAGGCCATAGTCCACCGTGCGGGCCTAGTGCGTGTTTGCGGACTGGTTGGTCTTTCGAAAACTTGCTAGGTTTTCTCAGACGGATTTGAACCCGCATCACTCGGTTATCCAAGCGATTGATACACTTTTTTTGGATTCTTTCGTATATTTGACATTTTAAATATAATTGAAAATAAATATTTTTCTGCAAATTGTGGCTGCAATGTTGGCAGCTAATTGCAGGGCCGTCGCAAAAATATTGCAACAATGGCCGAGCAATATTTGGCAGGGCAATGTGTTGCAATTATAATATTGTCAACGTAACGTTACAACTGATAAAACGACAAAAGCACAGAATATAGCAATTAATCACGGCGGCACTAACAGCAAACTTCAGTCGCGTGGAAATGGACACACAATATCATAACAATAGAAAGCGACCGAAACAAAAATAGGACTGGCCGGGCAATATTGCAGAATCGATCACTCATCGATCGTCCGGCAATAACGGCCATACCAAACATGCTTGGCGATATGGCCGGGACAGTACTACAATATTGCATAGTCTTGCTGGTGTTGCTTGCAATGTTGCCGGCAACTCTATTGCAGTTACATATTGTCAGTTTAGAAGCACCTTTAGGATATTATTGGACAGTGCCATCTAGTTTCTTTCATATCATCAGTCACCTTTTTAGATTTTACGACTTTTTAAAACCTTAATCACTCCCATGACCATGATTGCTATAAATCATTTAAATTCGAATGTCAGTTATCAAAAATCAAAATACCCGCAAAAATCTCAAAAAAGATTGCCTAGAAATACTACAACTGGGATCTATACCAAAATCAAACCTTATTACATTGCAATAAAGTTCAATCAACCCCATTCCTAACAACAATAAACCCCCAGACAGGTACCCTGACCGAAGACGGTATGGACATGTGGGGCGTGGTGCCAGTGAGCACGGCGTCCCGCCCGCCGCTACTGTCCCGCCCGCAGCGAGACCCGCGCCTGATGAACGATCTGCACGAGCTGAAGATCGGCATGGCCTGCTGTCACAGCCTCACGCTGCTAAATGGGGAGCTGGCGGGGGATCCCCTCGACCTGAAGGTGAGGATATAGCCTATCGTCTCTATTAGACAGGTTCTTGACTGAGAATTTCTAGACAAAAACTAGGTAAGGATATCATAGCCTATCGTCTCTATTAGACAGGTGCTTGACTGAGGAGACAATTTTCAGATGAAGACTATTGTAATAATCCGAGCTGATGAATGTCGTGGCTTTCATAGGCTTAATCTAATCCTCTCGTCTCTCATAGAGTAGGTACTTGACTGAGGAGTGTTTAGACAAAGTTTTGACTCTTGAATCATCTGTACGAGCTGAAGAATGTCTTGGTTTGCTCCAATATCTTCCATACTAAATTACTTCGAAGATGGTCTAGAAATGTGAGGTGAGGACTCTTAAACACATTTTTTGTTGACGCTCGGAAACCCATCATGAGGTCCCTCTGATGGGAGGTCAATGAAGGACAATGGAAGGAACAAAAGGACATGCACAATCTTAAAATTGGTATGAGTTTCTTCCATAACTGTTTATTTTATTTACAGATGTTTGAATCAACCGGGTGGCGGTTAGAAGAGCCAGAAGTACCTGAAAGCGAGAATTACGATCTCCTCACTCCCACCGTTGTGAAGCCACGTGGAGCCGCTAATATCAACGTTGATGATTTACATGTAAGAAATAATAGAAAGAGAAAGAAATATTATTAATTATTATTATAACTAGCGACTTACCCTCGCTTCCATCGGATTCGTTCCTAGATTTAGCGCGAGCAAAGCCGCGGGTTCCGTTAGAAAATGTATACAAAAACTCGACATATTGTACACTAAAACCTTCCTCGAGAATTCCTTCCTCCTTCTATTGGTGAAAACAGCACGAAAGTCGATACAGTACTTTTTGAGTTTATCGCAAAAAGACAGACACATGGTCTTTATTTTGTTATTATGGCTATTATTTGCCAAAAAGATAAAGCAAAAGGGAAAATCTAGTACAAAAAGAATTTTGCGATCTAAAGGGTTTAGATTAATCTATGAGTCAGAAGTTGAACTATGACGTCACAAAACTGTACTTTTTGGACTGAGTCTAAATTGTTCCTGAACTGCAGCTTGTTTAACTTTTTATTTGTAGGTGCCATTAGAAGTAGGTATAGTCCAGCAATACCAGTTCGTGTCGACGCTTCAAAGAGCGTCGGTGGCGGTTCGATTGCTGGGTGAAGACGTCATACGTGTCTACTGCAAGGGCGCCCCTGAGACTCTTCGGACGTTATGCAAACCTGATACAGGTAAGATAAAAAAATATTATAGCTAAAAATACTACAGTAAATATTAAAGACAACAATTTTTTTTATATTTAATTCGTCAAATTATTTTTATAATATAAAGTTTTTAGGTGAACCTAACCTAACCCTTAGTCTGCCCCAAAAAAATTTACTTCATAATGTTATAATTTTACACCTAGATAAATTTGAATATGGAAAAACTAAATGATTTCAATGTTAATAATTTATGTTTGTTTCTAGTACCGGGGAATTTAAACGAAATATTAAGTTCGTACGCAGAAAAGGGATATCGAGTTATTGCGATGTCGACCAAGATCATGGAAGCCACTTTCAAACAGCTACAGAAAATGGACAGAGAAGAGGTATTTTAAGTATATGATTCAATTGCTTTAGTTCTGTATCTTGGGTTCGAGTCACGGTTGGGGCACGTTTTGTTATTGAGTCGAGAGAGTCAAGTCATCCAATAGGACTTAAAGTAGCAGAAATTGAGAGGGCACTTGTGTCATTCCTTATAAAATCAACTAATATATGTCAGTGAAAGTCTCGTCAAAATCGGAGTAGCCGTTTCGAAGATTAGCAAAAAAAAAAATTTTGGATATTACAATAAGAAACTTCAATTTTATTTAACTGTATATATTATATTACAAAACATGTATATTTTTTTTAGGTGGAACGCGATTTAGAGTTTCTTGGTTTGGTTATAATGGAGAATAAATTGAAGGCAGCCACTACCGGCATTATTAGGGAACTAAAGGAGGCGAATATACACGTCGTCATGATCACTGGTATTTCATTTATACTTTATATACTTTACATATCATATAAAATAATATAATTACCGCTAAAGTATGAAAAAAAAGGATTTGTAATATATATTTATAAATGTCGCTTTTAACTTTTATGATGTAGTTATTATTGTTAAAAAGTGATAAAGTTAAATGATGATGATGATATATTATAATTTCTATTTTAAAATAAAGTTATAATAATAATAAAGTATTTTACTATTTATTACTACAACCAAATTTCAAAAGGCGGTAGAAATAAAAACTTAAGTAAAAAATATATAGGGTTCAGGATTCTGTGACAATGTGGATTTGACGACACTATTGGCATTCATTTATTGAGCGGGAATATTTGTACTCTAGTCATGTATATATGTACTTAAAGTTATATATGTATATTGTATAGTGTATCAACTATCTGGTATCCGTAACACAAGCCTCGCTTACAACAGAACCAGATGACGCTGTGTGTAATAATATCAAAAATAAAAAAAAGGTGCGTGTGTACAAAGTACACATGTCAGAAGTAAAACTTCTTTGGCAAACTAATTTTTAAATCTTGTTTATATTTATACTAAATAACCCCGTCTAAGCTCGTTGAGAGAGGAAGATGGCGTGAAGGTCACACCCACGAGTTAGACAGAGTTAGAAATGTCACTGACTCGCGGTGGGCGAGATCTAACTAAGGCTAACTCTATGCTGACTTATTTTTTTCGTTTCATCGAGTTTGAAATCACAACGATTCTAAAGAAGTTTCACTTCAAAAATGTTATATCATAAGCCATGGTTTCCAGGGGACAATATCCACACAGCAGTGAGCGTGGCGCGCGAGTGCGGCATCCTCGCCGCGGGGGAGAGGGTGGTTCTACTGGGGGTGGACCACACTAGTGACACCCCTAAACTCTACTGCGAGAGCTCAATGCATGGGGTAAGGTATTAAAACTTTTGGGATCATTATAAATGAAACTATCGATTTTGTCTTTTGGAAGTCTCTCCCGTGACCATGATTGCTGTAAACGAAACGTCGGGAATCAAAAATCGTAATAAATCCGTGACAAAATCTGAAAAGATAGTTTCATTTATAATGTCAAATATTCGCGTAAACATAAGAAAGTATTTTGGGAGCATGTCAGAATAAATATTTACCCAAGTTTAAATCTAAATAGAGTATCTTATTCAGAGTTATTCATTATTAATCATATGATAGCTAGCTACAGATCTAAGAAGAACTTAGCTAAGTATTTATGTAATCAATTCAAATCAAAATAATGCCTATGTTCTAAGCCAGTTTTACATTAAAGGCCCAACAGTGGAATGTTAAACTAATTTATATGAATACATACATTTACGCTCATACATTTGTTCACCACAAATGTCTGTACTCCAGCCATGGGTGTTCATATTTTTAATATGTATGTATTTATAGTTATAGTTATACATGTGTTTCAACTATCTGGTATCCGTAACACAAGCTTTTAAGCGTATCACGGCTTAGATGGCGCTGTGTAATGTCCCAATATATTTTTTATTTTTTACATCCAGATAGGCGTAGGTGGTCGTGTGTGTTTTGAACGCGAGTGGCGCAGCATCGACAGCGGGCACGGCTCCTGGAGGTCTACATCAGCTCGGGATGAGGAGACACCCTCGGAGGAAGCCAAGTATAAGATTGTCATGACTGGGGATACTTGGAAGGTTAGTTATAATATAAAACTTTAAGATTTACTTAATATTTTAAATAAAATAATCTTTTTGGATTTTTTCGTCAATTTCTTTTTGTAGAGATCACTAAACCTTACAGTATTGGTTAATTTTAATAATTGTAGACATTTAAAAATTAAATATGGTAATATTTTTAATTTAGTTTTAGGTGTTATTAAGTATATTAATATTATTTAGTAAACCTTTCTCAAGTCTCTTCCGTCACCATGATCGATTTAAAGTATCCTAAACGCCGTGAACCAAAAAACAAAATTAATTTACGAAAAAAACCAAAAAAATAGAAAAAAATAACGCAAAATTTTTATATTTAATAATCTGTGACCGAGCTGTCAAGTTGACTTTACTTTTGTCGTAATGACGCGAACGCGATATACGATTCGTTGAATCAATGGATAACTGAAACTAATATAAGTTTAAGAATTATTTATTAATTGTTAGATTTTTTGACTTTTGGTCATAATTATATTAGTAGTTATATTCAGTAGTTACAATTCACATAAACTCGTTTAGGATGTAGAAAAAAGCAGATTGTTCGGTAACTGTCTTATTCGCTATCTTGTTTTACAGAGCTGTCACACGGAAAATTCTCGTGTTCCAAATATTCAAATCAAATTAAAACATTCTAAATACATTGTTGTTGCCACCTTCCACTTCCGATATAGTGTTGTCACTATACGCCACAGATTTATGTGTGACAGTTTTTAGTATTGTTCTTTTGTGTTTACAATTAGAGATGGGTTAATACCGATATCCTCAGGATTACCTAATACTAATATATTAGTCTGGCAATATTATAATATTTAAACTAATATTTGAATATTAGTAATACCTAGTATTATGTGATCTGTGGTAATACTGCCATATTTATGTCAAAAATATCAATACAATTACCTAAAAATTAGTAATATCTTTAATAATCTTTATTAAAATTTAAGAACATAATATGTAACGAATTATAAATATTAGCCTAATAGGTAAATGTTTTTAAAATGAACTAAATGATATTTTGTATCTGATATTATAATTTGATAGATTACTAATACGTTAATATTACTAATCTCTAAGTGCATTACTAATATATTATATTCAAGTGACTGAATCCGAACGATATTAGCCGACTTACTTTGAACTGGTATTAGAGATATTATGTGAATATCAAATATTAGGATACTAGAATTTGACAGATTACTAATACGCAGATCCTTCAATATTACTAATCTCTAAGCGCATACTTATATATTTACAATATTGTTTCTCTAGGTGCTCCGCGAGCATCACCCGGCGGCGGTGGCGCGGGTGGCGGCGCGCGGCGCGGTGTTCGCGCGCATGGCGCCCGACCAGAAGCAGCAGCTCGTGCTGGAGTACCGCGCGCTCGGGTACTACGTCGGTGAGGGACAAACTGCTTATATATACTAATATTATAAAGCTGAAGAGTTTGTTTGTTTGATGATTTAATTATTATTATATATATCCATTAGGGTTCAAATCCGGGTCTCGCACGTCTGATATTTTCATGTGCGAATCATTTCTACTACGATTACCAATTGTCTTACGGTGAAGGAAAACATTGTGAAGAAACCTGCATTTCTGAGAAAACCTAGCAAGTTTTCGAAAGAAATGTGAAGTCCGCTAACACGCACAAGGCCAGCGCGGTGGACCATGACCTGATCTCGTACTGAGGGAGGCCCGTGCCCAGCAGTGGGTCGTTAAAGAGAGCTGATGATGATGATGATAATTTAATATATATCTACTTAATCAGGTATGTGTGGTGACGGCGCTAACGACTGCGGAGCCCTACGCGCCGCGCACGCCGGCGTGTCGCTGTCCGAGCTTGAAAGCTCTGTAGCAGCACCCTTCACCTCCCAACAACCAGACATCTCCTCAGTATCCAGGGTCCTCCGAGAGGGACGAGCAGCCCTCTCCACCAGCTTCGGCATCTTCAAATTCATGATCGCATACTCCCTCACAGAATTCTTCTCCGTTGCCTTTTTATACTACTTCGACTCCAATCTAACTGACTTCCAGTTTCTGTACATAGATGTCGCTTTAATCGTCAATTTTGCTTTCTTTTTCGGTATGACGGAAGCGTTTAGAGGTAAATTGTGTGCTGTGCCGCCTTTGACGTCGTTGTTGGGAGTGGTACCCATCGCGTCTTTGATAGGGCAGATGGTTTTCATAATGATAACTCAGTACGCAAGCTATTCCGCCCTAACAATGTTTCCGTGGTATGTCAGACATACGTATGAGGGAGATGAAGCGAATGAGTGTTGGGAGAATTACGCCATTTATACTGTTTCGATGTTCCAATATATAATTATGGCTGTCGTCTTCAGTCATGGCGCCCCCTACAGGCGGTCGGTTGTGACGAACAAACAACTAATGATCAGTGTAGCTATTACGACTGCTATTTCTATATATATAACAGTATCGCCACCAGAATGGCTAGCAACATTTCTACAACTCAGAATGCCCAAAGATTCTCTAATGTGTTACATAATACTCGCTTTGGCGGCTTTCAATTTTGTAGTCGCGTTGTTCTTCGAAAGAATGATAGTTCAGTATTTAATGGAAGGGAAGCAAATGATACCGAATTTCATAAAAGAAAGGCATATAAGGAAAACGCCGTATCTAATGATCAAAAGGCAGCTAACTGACATGGATTATTTGAATAGTGATAGTATTATCAAGTATGACAAGGAGACGAAAGGGTCCATGTTCGATTCTGGTTCGGAATGAGGTAATTAAAATACACATAGTATTTCGTTTAGAAAGAAAGTAACACCGATAACTTATTAAGACTCGTCGTTCTTTGCATATTATATAATATACCAAAATGATTTTTAGTGAAATGTTACATTGTTTTTTAATACTATTCTAGTAATTTTAAGTATTGTCAAATAAAGTGATATTATTTACTATGCTTTTAATAGCATTTAGAGATTTTAAAGCAGTATAAAAATATTCAACATTCCGTACCAACGTTTTTTATAGAAGCTATACATTTTTTTACTCTCTTCAGACGAAATTAATTTTATATGAAAACTCATTTAAAGTTATCAATGATGCCTTATTCATATTTATTTTAATACGTTTATTTAATGATAAATAAACGTTATTTATTTAATCTTAGGTTTATTATAATCATGCCTTATTTTATTTAATAATGTTTTGTTTATTTTAAGTTGTAATTATAAGATTTATCAAATTAATAAGCACATTGTGATAACTTAATATGTGCCTTATACATTCCTTACAAAGGCGGGTGCTTTAAAATACTTTTTAATACTTATACTTTTTTCACAAAGTATTTTTTCATATGTTTTGTTCAGACTTATAAGAAGATAAAATTGTAGTAAATTATTAGTTAATTCGACATTGTAATAAAACTATCAACAAATAATAATTTGTTAAATAATAAATTTAAAAATCATAAAATTAAAATAAAGCACAAAAATAAAGCTTTTAAGGTTCCGTACCTCAAAAGAAAAAACGGAACCTAATATACCTAATATATTAAATTTTAATATTAGTATATTTTTATTACAATGTAGGGTATATGTACTTTCAATTTTGTTTACTTTATTTTTTCTATTTTTAAAGAATAACTAATTACGTATTGCGTTTTTTATGCATCTTTTTGATATTTTAACTAACTTATAATAAAAATATATTAACTAGATAAGGTTTTATGAAAAATTATTTAGGTATATTAGTAATAGCATGTTTTGTAAAAAATCAATTGTACAAATGTATGCCATTTTATAGTAATCTCAAAAATACAAAGCTTAATATTTAAGAAATATTGTTTTTAATAAAGAAAATTCATATATGTATACTAACATATTTTGTATACTTTTAAATGTAGTTAAACTACACATGTGACTACTCTGTAGCACGAACTAGGTCAATTACATACTTATTAGTGATTCAAATTTGTCTACAAAGCGTAGGTTGTGTTGTAGTTTTAAGTGTTTATGGTATATTTTATTATCTATACTAATATTATAAAGCAGAAGAGTTTGTTTGTTTGTTTGGTTGAACGCGCTAATCTCATGAACTACTCGTCTGAATTGAAAAATTCTTTTTGTGTTGGAGTCCGTTTATCGAGGAAGGCTATCACGCTACGACCAAAAGGAGCGGAGCATCAATAAAGAATGTTGCAAAAACGGGAGAAAAATATTTCATTTGATTTTCAGTCTTTAGAATACGAGTGGAGCCGCGGGAAAAGCTACTTGATTATAAAATTATAAACTATGTTAAGAAGTTTATTTTTCTGTTATATAATGTTACCGATACCGAAAATATCGTTTTGAACTTTTAATGGCTGCTGCTTATTTTTTAATATGTTTGGTATGAGCATGAAATTGGACTAATAAGAATAGCAACTATTTTTTTTTTGTATCTTATGATAAAATGTTTTATGTTATAATGAAATTAGTGGTATAAGGTATTGAAATGTCTTGCGAGAAAAAATATTGTTAAATTATATATTTCCTAATCGAATGTGATTTGAAATATGTTTTTCATGATTGAAACTTTCTTATGAACTTACTACATATACTAATAATAATTATGCAGAGTCGAAAAGATGATTGCATTTATTGAGAATTATATGAAAATACCATATTATGTTAGAATTTTAATCAATTATACTGTTTAACTTAAAGTTTAAACGCTTTTTGATTTATATTATGTTTACTCGATATTTCTTTTTTAATATGTATCTTAGCAGTATTAAAATTACTACCTTTTAAATCGAATTTAATATATTTGCTGTTTGACAAACAGTCATTTGTTTGTACCAAGTACTGGAGCAGGAGACGATATGTCGATATTAATGTTATTGCGCAAATATATGTTATATTACATTTGAATTTTATTTAAAACTGTTTTATTTTTTCTATTCCCCTTTAAATATGAAGTTTGATTTATTTTTCTGTAATTACACATAAAATTATTAGTTTTTTAATTTACTTGTAGAGATTGCTAAAATTTTAAACTGGTATTTTTACAGATACTACTTAAAAAGAGATATTTATGATATTGGAGGTAAATAATAGAAAAACAGTATTTTTTGCAATAAAATTTATTACTAAAAGCAATAAATAGTGTGACAATAGACTCTAATAATAAATTAACAAAAGTTAAACTTTTTACATAATCTTCATTTTACTTTGGCATCACAGTACATTCAGATTTTTGAAGGCTCTTATTGAGAATTTCTAACATCAAGCGCACGACCGATGCAAAAAGATCATTTGGTTTAGTGTGTCTTAGTAACGTTAAGTGACAATAATAAGTTTCAATATACGTTATATAAATTTTATTTATTGCTAAATAAATGGAAAAATAAAATAGACTTCCAACTAAAGCCATATTAAATTAAAAAAAACCTTAGCGTATCTCAGTTATTCTTACCTTTTATCTCAACAAATGAATAACGGTCGTTTGCAAGAATTTTACTCGACCACCGGTACTTTACGCATTTTAAAGGTCTAAAACTAGGTCTTCGCTATATTCTAGACACTCTACTTTTCTTATATACGCTTGGGTTACCAATGCAAAACAAAAACATATACATATTTTACTTCCCATTTAATTTCGGAATTTTAGCACAATTTTTTAATATAGAAAGTCAATTTTAATCATTTAACACACTTACATAACATTAAACATTTATAGACGTTTAATAAAAAACAGGACACAAAATATGTACTAACTTAACATCTATAAAGATTATTATAATGAAAAACAGTAAAAATAGTACTATATACGCAGCATCTTAGATGCACCACTATGGAAAGTAAATATTCGAATACATATACATATATGCTCTTATTCATTTTGCAAGTACAAAACGATAGAGAAGTATATATTGAGAATTAGTTTAGTGCTAATATGTTATAAATAGTGGGATATTTAAATCACATTCACTTTCAAGTTATAGGTTTTACTTGAAATGTCAGTAAAACTGTTCCTAACGCCATTATGAAAGCACCTCCTGTATAAAATGATCATTAATATTATCAATGATAAATTATACAACAACAGTATGGCTGCTGACGCCACAAGGTGGGCTAAATCTATACTTTATTATTATAATAATAATATTTAATAAACTATTATTATGAAAAACTCACTTCCTAATATTAATATATATATTAATAATGTAAACAGTCAAAATTATTGTAGAAATTTTAATTCTGGACTCAACTTTCTTAACTAAATTGGAACAAACGCATTTACAAAGAATTTTTTTTTCAGGTAGTACTATTCGTGGTACCGCACATTGTGGACTTTTCGAAATTCTTGTAATTTTAACCGAATAGTTATAAAAAATATATTTATTGTTAATAACTGGGCCTAATTAATAACCTAACATATATTTACTTAAAGGATAGCTCTAGTATCCATACATTAGAGAACCACAAGTATTAGTTAAAAAACCTTAACTTAAAAGTTAAACACAAAAAATAAAGTCATTAAAAATCTACAATGTTCGGCTATACCTACGGTCTATGCAACTATGGTCTTGTTTTGCCGAAATTAAAAAAAAAAAGTAATGTTTTAAAATTCTTCATAAAAATTGGACAAGAATTGTACATATTTCACGAAGAAATTTGTCACAAAAAGAAATTGGTTCAACAAAGTTATGTCTATGTCGAACAAAATCCTGTCTTTTATGTCAGAGATACAATTTTCATAACCAAATGTACTTATGTAGTATAAATTCATGTTATATATTAAAAAAAATATTCCAAAACCACTCGTATTTTGACATAACCAGCCTATAAGTCATAAAACTTTTGTTACATAGTCTTACTTTCAATGCCAAAATGAACCGTTCTTAAACTATCTCTATGTTAGCAGAACGTTGAAATACAATCCGTTAGACGAAGCGTTTCAATCTTCACGGATTGCGGCGGAGTTTGGAGAAGAAGCTGTAAAATATAAAATATATTAAAATAAACTAAAAAAATCTATTATTATGAACTTTATTGTAAGCCACCACAGATTTTTCTAATTACAGCATTTACAAAGGTAAAAAACCATCCCATAAATTATATTTATTTACAATACTAGTCATAATCTTTTTTTTTAAAGACCTTATCGTGCTTTGTGCGAGTGCATCTTATTTAGTGCATAACATATATCTTTTAAAGGCAAACTCGAAATGAAAATTAATTTTTAATTATTTTTATTGCCATTTTGTATGTTTTGGAGATCAAGTCATTTCCTTTTGTGTTTTTTAACATTCACATAACACAAACTTTTTTCATATCAGACGACAACGATACGACATAGCAATCAAATAAAGGATGAAAGTCGATATGAAAATCAGTCTGACTTGTCGTCTAATGTAAAAATGAGAATGTAACAAACAAAAAATGAATGGCGCAAATCAACTTACCAAAAGCTTGTGAACGTGCAGTGACGGATTGCTGTGCAAGGTCCGATCTTATATATTTCCTTAACTATCTAACCCTGCAAAGCTGTGTTCATATCTATACAATAATCAAAAGATTCTAATTTTTGTACTTATTTTCGTTTAAGTTTAATTGAATAGATAACTAACTATTCAATTAGTATATTGCTAAAATGTCAGAAAACAATCTCCCAACACAATATTTGACAGAAATTATATAAAATCAACGATTGACAACCTGCAATTAAAACTTAAGGTCCAACCACGTGACAGCACACATTTACAAAAAGCTAAAATTAAAAAAAAAAGAAATAAAAAGCCCATTGATCATGAACATTTCGTATAATATATTAACAACTAACAGAGAGACACAAGCGAAGCAAGCGCTACTCTCGCTATTTCGTTTCGAATATTCAGCTTGATTCAGTTTACATTGTGCATCGTTCTTAAATATACATATTATATAAAACATTGAGAAAAACTGACTTAACGTAATCGTATTAAATACATGCACTTGACCTTGAAATTTAAATATTTAATATATAAAATAAATATCCTAGCAGATCTACTAAAGATGTACGATCTTAGGATCATAGAACCGATGGCGTACACCGATCGAATACTGTACAAAAGCTGTGTAAACTTTGTAAAGAAAACACTTTTAAAATACAATAAATTATGCAACACAAAACATCGATATTGCGTCTATATATTATATAAATACTTAATATTAAATAGAAAAAATGCAAATTATATAATAATTAAGAGACACATTTTTTTCTACGTCTGAACAATTGCGCTTTGTGGAGACGTTCCACAGGTTTAAAAAATATTAAAAAAACTTTATGTATGATAATGTTTAATAAAAATATAATAATAAAATTAAATTAGAATGTCAAAAATTAATAATAATTTTCAGCACACGAGCCCAGACGTAGGCACATAAATTCTAAAATTGCAAAGAAATGACTGTCAATATAATTAATCGATAATAATTATTATTATAATATAAAAAATGTCAAAATATAAAAAATCGATTCCAATAAAACAAAAGCGATTATCGAGATACAGGCAAGAATATAGACACGATTTAACTTCTACATAAATCTGTATAAATTAGTTAAAAAAAACATTATATAATTCTGCTTTAAAATGATTAACTAGCACTAAAGACTTGATTTCTTTGAAATCAAAAAAAATATTTTCCATACTATGACTGTACTTGTTTGTACTGACAATGAAAGAGTTTCTTTCTGCCTAATTAATTATATATAATAATTTTATTTTGTACCACAAAATCTATAAATCATGCATGTTTTAATTGTTGTTAAAAAGGTCTCAAAGTGCCAAGCACTAACTATATCGATATTTCGACAGCTTCCATTGTAAATTCGAGTGAACGTGAATAATCTCTAACTTTCCAAATGGAGTACACAAAAATCACAAAGACATCCACTGAGAAAATTACACAATGCTACAAATACACGACTATTGTTTCACTGAGCACCATCAAAATCTGTTAACTGTTTTAAAATAACATACCTTGAATTTTACAAAACAAAATAAAGGGTTAAACCAAAATCGGTTGGCACAAGACTTATTAAAGTCTTAGTAACTTCATTAGTACAATGTACTTAGAAACGTTTTAAATAGATCTTTGTAGATGATTTTATTTTATTATATATTGAAGCACTCGTGAAACAATAGTGCAATAACAATAAATAGTTACACGTCTAAGCTATGTATAATGTACCATACATCGTTCGTCGTCGCTCGTTCGCTTATTTCCTCCTTTTGAGTTTCGGTATTCTGTAAGGCGTGCGTGTGTTAGCGGGCATTGTGTATGGATATAATCTCGGCTTTATTGTCTTGGTAACTCCAATTCAATTAATAGTATGTTTTTTTTATTAATAAAAAACAATAAAAAAATGTTTTTTTTTAATGTATGAAAATTGGAGTCACCAAATAAACAAACAAAGCCGAAAAAATTACTGTCAAACATTTTACTATACATTTTATGAAGAAATAAGCTATTTTTTTTTATAATTTTCTTTAAATTTAAAGCCTACCATACCAGTTCACCATAAAAAGATTCATAGAGGCTGTGGTATCGAAACCACTACATATTTATATCAATAGACCCATTTCCCTTAAAAGTTCCATATCCCAAAGCTTTCAAATAAAGTTGTACAGATAATATAACTATTTAATATTTATATAACTAATATATTTATTCACAGTTTATTATAATAAAAACTTAAAATGTTTCACAGCTAGACAAGGAAAGAGTGGATCAAATGAAGTGTATATAGAATTCAGTGACTTCAAATATTAGTCCAGTGCTTATGACGTGACGTGTTATAGACATTTGGAAAAAAATCTAAGTTGTTAGTAGTGAAACTTACCCTGAACTCTTCTTGTGGGGGGAGGAATGCGATTTTTCAGATTCGAGCAGCTTTGTGCTGGAATCCTTCATGAATCCTAGAAATAATTGTCTAGATATATACTACTGTATGTTATTGTATCACAGTACTAGCAATGACGTCTGGCTTTAATAGCGAAATAAATGTAGAAAAGTTTTGGACGTAGCGAATAATCGAATATACAATTACTAACCTTTTCCAGATATCCCGAAAACGGAATTTCCCAAATCATTGAGACTGCTTGTAAATTTGTCGGCTTCATTAACTAGAGTGTCTGCTACAGCTTCCTCACTTTTCTTCACACTCTCATTAGTCTTGTCCAAGTTTTCGTTGACTTCCTCTAGCCTGTCTTTGGCCGAGCCCTTTATATCCTCGAGTTTATTCCCAGCCGCTACTTGGAAACCCTCGAAACTGTCTTTAACGTTACCGAAAAGCTCTTTCGAACTGTCTTCGGCGTTAGATGCCGTATTTTGAATATCGCCGACGAATTCCTTAGTAGATTCGTCTAAACTGTCGAAGGTATTTCCTGCGGAACTCTGAAAGCTACGCAGTGTGTCCTGGCCAGAACTTTCTAGGCCCTGAACGTCATCTCGCATTTCCGCAAAGGTGTCTCTAGCTGAACTTTGCAAGTCCTCATATGTATCCTTAGCACCATCCACTCTTTCCTTCGCGGCACTTTCGACTTTATCGAAAGAACTGGAGGCTGAGCTTTGAACTTTCTCGAACTTTTCTAACGCTGACTTTTGCAGTTCATTAGCCTTATCGCTAGCTGCTTGTTGAATTCTTTCTAGTTCACTCTTTCCGCCATCCTTCATTTCATTATATTTACCGGACAAATTGTTTTCTACATCAGATTTTTTATTCGAAACGGCATTTAACGTTTCCTCTGCTGCTCTTTTGATCTCTTCAGTGGTCAGCTCAGCCTCTTGTCTTATCCTATTTAATCTGTCCTCCGCCTCATCTCGTGCTGTGTTTTCAGCAAGTATCAATTCGTCTTTCTTTTCATTGATTGCAAATTGCACGCCAGCTTTAGTTTCATCTACTTTCTTCTTAGCTTGTTGTGTTTTGTCTTGTACGTTCTTAGTTATTAAATCTTGTGTGTTCTTTAATGAGTCTTCTAATTCCTGTTTCTTGTCCTGTACATTTTGTACTATTTGGTTGTTTTTATCCTGGACATTTTGTTCAAATTCTTCTCTTTTATTATTTAAATTTTCAACAAACTCTTGGGCTGTGTTTTGTGCGTTTTGAAATAATTCATCTTTTTTGTCTTGTACACTTTTTTTAGCATCTTCAGTTTTATCATGTGCCGCTTGCAATAGTTCATCTTTTCTATCATGAGCGCTCTTTACTATATCTTCTGTTGCAAGTGCGATTTCATCTTTCTTGCTTTGTACACTGTTTACGACATCATCTGCTTTGTCTTGTGCATTTTGAACAAACGAATCCTTTACTTCCTGCGCACTCTGTACTAAATCGTCTTTTATGTCTAGTGCATTTTGGGATAATTCTTCTTTTTTGTTTTGTGCATTTTGTACTAATTGATCTTTTTGATCCTTCGCGCTCTTTACAGCTTCATTAGATTTGTCCTGTACAGCCTGTGCCAATTGCTCGGTTTTATCTTTTGTTTCTTGTAATAGATTAGAGTATTTTGTAACTTCATCTTTTTTGTCTTTAGCATCTTGTAATAATTCATCTTTTTTATCTTGTGCACTCTGCGCAACTGCTTCGGCTTCTTGTTTTAATTTTTCCTTTTCTTTCAAAAGATTTTCCTCCACCTCACACTTGGCGTCAGATGCTTGTTTTGCCAGTTTGTTCGCAGATTCTTTGCCCTCAGCAATCTTTCCCTTGACTTCATCCTCAATTTTATCTTTTTCTCCAAAAATGTTATGCACTAGACCCGTAAAGAAGTTTTTACCTTCTTTAACTTTCTTATCTTTTTTATTTTTAGACTTAGATTTGACGTCAGATACAGCTTTCTGTCCTTTATCTTTAGCTGCTTCAACAGATTCACTTAATTCATTAATTTTCTCGCTAGTGGCTTTCTTTGCTTCATCAACTGTATCTTTAGCGTTTTCTTCAATATTATTCGCTATATTGTTGACATCTTTCCTGACATTATTAGCTGCGTCTTCCATACTCTCGACGTGATTTTGTATTTCTGCTTTAATAATCTGAGAAGTTTGATTTACATCATCTTTATTTAACATTGCAGTTGTTTCTTCAAATGTATTCCCTAATTGGAAAGGTTTATCGTGACTTCTCAGTCTCATTTCTTCAGCTCGCTCCATAGCGGCAAAATCAAGTTCGTGGAATTTGCTTCTGGCTTTATCTTCTGTATTTCCAGCCTCATCACATAAATTGTTTACTTTTCCATTAGCAGAAGACATAACAATGTCATAATCCGATGCCACTTTAGATTGTACGTCAACGATCTTAGCTTGAGTGTTTTCTTTAACTTTATCTGCTGATTCGGATAAGTCATTCAATTTATTATTTACCTCCTTGTTAATTTGTTGGACGTTATCTTCAATATTTGATTTTAAGTCTTCTTTTTTGTTGATAAGGTCATTCTTCAAATTTTCTGATTTTACAATTATATCTTCTTTGAGTTCGTTAGCTTGTTGCTTGATATTATCTTTTTCTTTAGCTGCTTTATCTAAAGAATCTTTAAGACCATTTTCAACGGTATCATTGACTTCATTAGCAACGAATGCAACTTGTTCGATTCTATCTGCTAAAGTAGAAGTTTCATCATGACGATGTTTTTCACCTTTCTTATATCTGCCATCACAGCATCCAGTATAGAATTCGAAGGGATCAACAGTTTTACATTGAAGAGGAGTATCGACTGGTTGCATGTGCTCATACTGGTGATATACTTGTTCTGTCTTACTGAGAACATCATTGGGAGATTCTTCATCAACGATCAGTTTAGTTAAGTATACTTTGTTAGTGCTATCATCATCATCTTTTACATGAGCCTTAGTGTGTAAATCTTTGAACATATCATCAACCTTTTCGAGAAGGTCCTCATTTATAAGTCGAGGTGCCGCTTTTGGTGGTGTTTTTTCCTTTGATTCACGTGGTTTAGGTTGCGGTTTAGGAGAAGACTCTTTACTATCCTCTTTGTCTTCACTGTGACTGAATACATTTTTGACTTTATCTGCAAGTCCACCAAAGAAACCTTCTGGCTTCTTTTTACCTTTTTCCAAAGTGTTCATTGGGGTCTTGTCTTCATCAGAATCGAATGTGGCTTTTGTTTTATTTGAATCAACGTGCTGGGTGTCACCGTTTACTGAAATAAATCATTAATTACTCTACTGTTTCTAGGCACTTACACTAAAGTCGTCGATG
This sequence comes from Boloria selene, assembly GCA_905231865.2. NCBI lineage: Eukaryota > Metazoa > Arthropoda > Insecta > Lepidoptera > Nymphalidae > Boloria > Boloria selene. The sequence continues at coordinate 4,727,302 of HG993156.1, forward strand.
TAGCGTCTGTATAAGAGAGATTTCTATATACATTTAATATCATACATGTAAATATAACCAAACACCGTTTTCGTAGAATAACTTCAATATACATACATATTACATACAAAACTTAAAAATATATTTTAGATATAGGTTTTTGTTTGTGTGTTTGCAAAAGCATAGACTAATGTGCATGGAGTCGAGGGCTAGCATGACATGTAATGAGTGTATGTGATAAAATAATAGTACAAATATAAATAAGTAAGTATAGCTATAACTAATTATATACTTTAGTCAATTTTGTGCAGTTTTTTAGCGTCAGAGAAGAAATTTGTACATAAATATATAACTGAACCACAATAAAGTTTTATACGAATGCATTCATTTTTTTATAATTTTCTCAACATATTTTTCAATGTAATAGCCCTATATTTTCTACTCACCGTGAGGTTTACTATCTTTATCTTCAGTCTCTTTGGTCGGGTACTTCACGTCGCCATTAGCGATTGATTTATCCTGAAAAGTAAATATTTCATTCATTATGTTTCTTCATGCCCTTGATACATTTCACAAACTTTGAGCTCAATTTCCTCGAAATTAGAATTTTTGTCATATCACCTTCATCTATTCTTGTTTTATTAATAAAAATAAGTTTATTAGCCAAGAAGATATTTAAAAGTTTTCACATAATAATTTAAGCCAAAAACATAATATCTACATTAAGTGAACATAGCAAACCAGTATGTCCGCTAGCAGCGCCAAACTCCAATGAAAGGCTCAACATAATATCATTTAATTTTGGAAACTTGGCACTGATAAGCCAGTGTTATTTTTTTTTTAATATATTTTTCTCCTATGCAAAAAAATGAGTTAATGAGTTAAGATAACCGAGTGATGGGGGTTGAAATCCGGGTCTTGCACCTCTAATTATTTCTTACATGATTACTTGTCTTACGGTGACCGAAAGTATATCTTAGAGAATCTAGAAGTTTTCGAAAGACAGGTGAAGTCCGCCAACCCGCACTTCGCCAACGAGGTGGACTATGCCTGATCCCCCTCATGTTGAAGGGAGGAACGTGCCCAGCAGTGGGACGTGTAAAAGGGATGAATACAAATAAACTATAACAAGTACATACATGTCCGTTAACCTGCGGGGCGGCGGGTATGTCTTCCGGTATGGAGGGCGGGATCACGCTGTGGTGGTCTCCCCAGTTGAAGCTCAGCTCATCGTTCAGTGCATCGAAGCCTGTCATTTAAAATATTGTATTGTTTTTACAATATTTGTGAGAGGGAGTCAATTAAATCTACTAGAGTTACTTAGTGCCCGTGGATTCGATTTATAAATTTTACTATGTGATTCAGGAATTAAATAAGTCTTTACAACGAGAAAACTTAACAATTACACACAACATTAAATTATATTCATATCAAAACTTTAGACATTCTAAATTAATCAATCAAAATCAATAGGTAATTGGAATTCGAAGCTATCCCGTGTTTTCACATTTTTTTACAATACACTCTTATAACACTTTTTCAGATTTACTCGAATATATGAAATAATGAATAAAATGATTATTCATTATTTTTATTAGCGTATTTTGCCGCGGATTTATTTTAGCTATAAATAAAATCATATAGATAGAACTGCTCAACAGATTTTGATAAACTTTTTCAGGTACAGCTAAATAATTGTTGAACTTTGAAAATTAATAAAAATATGGCGTACAAAGAAAAAAGAGCTGTTCGTTACTGTGTACCCGTAAAAAAAAAAGAAAAGTGCGTGTGTACAAAGTACACATGTCAAAAGTAAAACTTCTTTGACAAACTAATTTTTAAATCTCGTTTATATTTATACTAAATAACCCCGTCTAAGCGAGGCGAGAGAGGGAGATAGCGCGAAGGTCCCACCCACGAGTTAGACAGAGTTAGAAATGTCACTGACTCGCGGTGGGCGAGATCTAACTAAGGCTAACTCTTCCCCATCTCTGAGCGCCTGGTACTATGGACTTATTTTTTCTTTTCACCGAGTTTGAAATCACAACGATTCTAAAGTTTCACTTCAAAAAGGTGCGTGTGTACAGAGTACACATGTCAGAAGTAAAACTTGAATTTAAATAATTAAGGTTAACTCTTTCCCGTCTCTGAGCGCCTGGTACTATGGACTTATTTTTTCGTTTCATCGAGTTTGAAATCACAACGATTCTAAAGAAGTTTCACTTCAAAAAGACAAAGCTAATGAGTACTGACCGGACTGGTCGAGGTTGAGGCAGTCGAGGTGGCTCTTGGCGGCGCGCGGCGCCACGCGCTCCGGCAGCGCCACGTCCAGCACGCACGCCGGCGACGCGCTCTGCTCGCCCTTCGCCGCCTGCATACACACATTGTTCATCGATACATAATATATACTAGGGTGGCGCAAACGACTTCTAGTTCTGTGATAAGCTACAAGGCTTGTGTTACGGATACCAGATAGTTAAATGCACTACACATATTATATAACTTTAAATACATATATCATAAATATGAACACCCATGACTGGAGTGAGACACTTTTTTTAATATAAAAAATAAAAATATATTAAACATTATTTTTATTGTTTTTAAAGTACTTTAGTTTAAAATAGAGGATAGTTTTTTTTAATTTATATTTATTTAAATATTTTAAATAAATAATTGTAGAGACTAATAAAGCTGATATTTGTACTGACCTTAGGTTCATTCATGAAGTAGATTCTTCCTGATGGAGTCTCCTCGTGGTGTTTCACGCGCACTGTAAATTCTACTCTGTTGTCTTTGAACGACTGTAAAGAAAATGTTATTTTTGTATATACATAATTGGAAATGGCATAGAAAAGTTTATGTTAACCCCTCAAGAAACGGAAAAAAATTATACTAATAACATTAGAGTTCATAAACTCACCCGCCGCGCTACTGTTTTACGCGACTTTATGCCGCGCGGCGGGAAAAGATTAATATAAACAGAACTAGACTACCTATCTTAGTTCTGTAAACGGATATTTCTAGGTTAATAGTTTATCTATTTATAGATGTAAAATACTTAAAGCTATATCTAATGTAAGAATAATAAAAGCGAAAAGCGCAAAAAAAGTTAGACACTTTTTTAGGGACATTTTTTTCCATAAAATCTACTTTATTTTATATTGAATTTTACTAGATAAGGATTATAAAGGTTTATTTATGATAATAATATAAAGTTTTGTTCCAGCTCAATACAAAAAAAAGGAAAACAAACTAATTCTAAAACAAGCGTTTTTACCTAAAAAAGACGATTGGCCGTAGTGACGTGACATCCATATATTTGAACAAAGTCGATAAGTGTCGATATTTATTTCTTATGATACATGTATTGAGGTTTTATAAATAAAAAATGTTTATGTTCATAAAATGTTTAATTTACAATTAGATCTAACAATAAAGATAAAAAGAAAAAAAAATAATTATTTACAATATTATTATTATTATTAGTAAAATCTGTACATATAATAAAATTCAAACAGTCGAATATTTCTGTATATTGAAAAGATTTTGAAAATTGAAATAGTTATCATTGACGATACAGATGAATCAATCAAAGGGTAAAACGGGACCCTATTACTAAGACTCTGCTGTCCGTCTGTCTGTCACCAGGGTGGATCACATGAACCGTGATAGCTAGAAAGTTGAAATTTACACAGATGATGTGTAAAATTTTACTTACAATTAAATCCAACAATAAAGATAAAAAGAAAAAAAATAATTATTTACAATATTATTATTATTATTAGTAAAATCTGTACATATAATAAAATTCAAACAGTCGAATATTTCTGTATATTGAAATGTTTCTGAAAATTGAAATAGTTATCATTGACGATACAGATGAATCAATCAAAGGGTAAAACGGGACCCTATTACTAAGACTCCGCTGTCCGTCTGTCTGTCACCAGGGTGGATCACATGAACCGTGATAGCTAGAAAGTTGAAATTGTAATGTACTTATCGTACATCAAATTACAAAAATATGGTCCATACCTCTTCATCACAGTTCACCAGGGCCGCCTCATCACCTCTTTCGAGGGGCTGTACTGATAGGTCCTTTAAAAAAAGAAAGCAAGACATTAAGTGAGAGTTCAAAATGTACCTATCGTACATCAAATTAAATATAAGGTAAATACCTCGATCTCTTCAAAAAGCTCCTCCATCTCCTCATCGACGTCTGATAATGGAACTTCCTCCTCCTCATCCTCCTCTTCTAGGATGTCCAAGAAAGTTCTTGGCGGGGAATCCACTCCCGGATTCCACATTTTGAAGCTGAAAAAATAACACAACAAATTACACACACGAATATATAATTACTTATATTTATAAGTTCATAATATTTATTGATATAAATTTAATTCATAAGCATAGCCGCGCGAAACACGTAGTATACGGCGCGCGCTTTTGTTTGTTATAACAAAGGACTGTTTTCGCTAAATATTGTATGGTTACTTCTTGTATTCAATATTATTATACAAAAATAAAATCTAAATAAAAATATTTCATTTACATACATACATAAAAATATTATATATAAATATTATTATACAAATTATAAATACTAATATAAACATAAAATCTAAAAATAGATTGCACTATAATATTTATTGATATAAATTTAATCCATAAGCATAGCCGCGCGAAACACGTAGTATACGGCGGAACGGAATTTAAAATTGAACAAATGACTGTTTTCGCTAAATATTGTATGGTTACTTCTTGTATTCAATATTATTATACAAAAATAAAATCTAAATAAAAATATTTCATTTACATACATACATAAAAATATTATATATAAATATTATTATACAAATTATAAATATAACTAACTAATATAAAAAGAAAAAGAAGATTTAAAAATATATTTAAAAAAAAGTTCGTATATTCAATATTTTATATAAACATAAAATCTAAAAATAGATTGCACTATAAAAGTATCGAGCATAAAAAACGATGTAATAGATGCCACATTCCTACGACTTTGACCACTAATATGGACTGCGATGCTATTATAGGCCTTAGGCATTACATATAAAGACTACTTTTGCTAATTGAATTTTCAATGTCCGCTACAAGATGGCGGCCGTGGATATAAAGTTTCTTTATTTAACATTTTTGTTCGTTTTAGCTTTGAATTCTTTATTATTTTATAACAAATGGGTTTGTTTTAATTGTAAATACGTATATTTAGTTACATTCACACGGAAATCACTTGAACAAGGCGAGAAATTTGACCGTCTATATAATACGAAAATATTAAAAAATACAACTAAAACGATAAGTTTGAATTTATAAATAGCTTTAGTATTTATCAAGGAATACAATTATCACAATAGTTATTAATTAATAAAGCACTTACCTTATTATATTTGATAATTAGCAGGAGCGCACGAACGAGTTGTAGCACTAACTGCACTGTCACAATGTACTGGTTGGATTGCGTCATTTTTGTGTTGCCGCGTATATCGCAGTATTACCATTACGTAAAATTTAATAGTCAACCTTATGAACACAAGTTTTCCATATAAAAGTAGACTCTGTATTAGTGAAAATTGGATTCAAAGTGGGATGCTCGGGCGAAGCCGCCAGGGGGCTTGATACTGTGAGCGGAATTTTTTAGACGTCACGTGACCAACCCGCCTGCGGGCTTGCGCTGTTCGAGGGGTTAAAAAAAGTATTAGTGTGTCAAATGTCAGGAGCTCTACTCGTTTAAGAAATAATAAACCTTCTCCATTTTTAATATAATCTGAAATGGGAAGTTTACAAACCACGCAATTGAAGTCATAGACAAGAGTAATATTATAAAAGCAAAAAAAACTTTCTTATAATTAATATATTAACATCATATTTTGTATTTAGATAAGGTTTTGCTTTCAAGTTTAAGTAAATAGATGTTTCTTTTCTGACAAAAAATGCATAGTTACCGGTTAATATTAACGGTCAAATCGGAAATAGGTAAGTAAAGCTGAAGAAATTACCTCAAAAGTAAATGTGGGTTGAGTTCCCGACTTCGTCACCGGGACTAGGTTTCCAGAGAATTCGAGATATATCGGTTTCCCATCAAGGAACCTGACAGCTGTAGAGTGCGCCACTTCCGTGTAATGCTCCTGTAATTTATAAACAAATATAACTTTTCCACAATTTTAAAAACTTTTTTCAATATCTTTAATTAATTAGCACAACTATTTGAAATCCTATGATATATCTTCTATTTTCTTCACAGATGTTCATTTATTTTATTGTTTTACAGCAAATATTGTAAAACACTCAAGCTTAAGCATAATATACGGCGATAAAGGAAGGAGGAAGTTTTCTTTTGATAATTATGCACTTTTTTGAGTTGTCAACAGCTCGAGTCGGCTTTGTCAACTGGCAGTACTGTATGTCAACACGTGGGTTACATGTCACGCACCTGTCGCAGCAGCGTGTCGTAGGCGTAGCGGTCGGTAATGTAGAGCACGAGCAATCGGCCCTCCACTGCGTCCAGTCGCTTGCCCAGCACTACGATGCGCACCTCGAACGGCACTAGCAGCATCTCTCTGGGAAGTTTATATATTCATTTTATGTATATTCTAATTATACTGCCTCGGTGTATGATTATATCGATCGAGATCATCGAGAGGTCTTGGGTTCAAGTCCCAGGTCGGGCCAAGTTTAGTTATTGAGTTTTTCCAATTAGTAAGCCTCAGTAATCGCCCGGAGTTGGGAAGTTGGCGGTGTGTCAACCTCGTGCCTCGAAGAGCACGTAAAGCCGTCCGTCCTGCGCCTTAGCTCTCGCTGGTCGTGTTGAGTAGTCGTCCCACCGGAGTATGAGAGTGATAAAAATAGAGAGTGCACTTGTGTCTGCACTATAATATCTCCTGCGTAGTTGTCTCAATGAGATTAGCCACCGTGGCCGGAATCGGTCGGAGAACATTATTCTAATTATAAAAAGCAGTAATTTGCGTGGTTATTCTTTAAATTACAAATTGCTATTATTTTGTTTATCAATAGTATCTAATTAATTTTAGTTAAAGTTAATAATATTGCAAAAATTTTTTTTGGATAATTACCTGTACAATTCTGTTGCTAACTTCGTAGCGTCGCTTACATTCTGACAATTCATCAGCCAAAATCTGGTAAGAAACAATTTTGATTAATAAATATTTATATAGTCTAAAATTACTACTAGACAAAAGACTGCAGAATAGAATACTAATATACTACAAAATAAAACTCTATTATAATTATTATTTTTTATTTTATTCAAATTACCTGGACTTGACTTTATTAAAATTTCAAAAGATCTCTTTTGTCCTTCTTACTCGTAAGTGCGATGAATGTGACAAAATCATAGTCATATTTATTTATTTTTTTAAATTATGATTTAACATAATATCTGTTTTCAATTTATTTAATTCATTTATTAAAAGGATTTTCATTTTGTAATTGTAAACGATTTTGGTTTATGGTTAACACTAGGAGCTTATGAAAATTACCACTTTGTAAAGTTCGTAATCTCGCAATAAAAATTCAAGCGATAGAAGGGAACAAAAGGACACACCTGGCTGATACTGTGGTAGTAAAGGAAGCACAGTCATCAGTGATGGTGAGTGGAGTCGAACCCGTGACGTCCTCCCACACGGCCCGAGCTTGGCCGCCCATGATGGAGCATAGCAGACGTAGATTGGCGGTTGATTGTTTGTCGTGGGAATTGAGCTGCAAAAGTTTCTTTTAATTACTTTTCTAATAAATCATAGAATTTTTTGTATGAAGTATTCGGCGAGTTAACAGTTAACAGTTATTGTGATTTTTCTTTGGGAAATGAGAGAATTTCCTGTAGTAATAGATACTCCAAATGTTGACTTGAATAATAAGTTAACACTCCATAATTTGTTTTGTTTTAAGGACTTTTTTGGGCGAGTGATGCACATTCGCACACTTGCAATATAATCGTGCATAATGTATTATTTAGTTGATGTAGTGCCTCGGTGGTGTAGTGGTTAGCATGTATGGTTCGAGTCCTGGGTCGGACCAAGTTTAGTTTTTGTGTCTTTCAGTTTAGTAAGCCTCAGTAACTTTCGACTTTGGGAAGTTGGCGGTCACCCCCGTGCCTCGGAATGTAAGTAAAGCCGTCGGTCCTACGCCTTATTTCTCACTCTTTGTTCAACCGGAGTATGAGAGTGATAGAAATAAGGAGTGCACTTGTGTCTGCACTATAATATCTCGTGCGCAGATCTGCCTGTCCAGTCCTCGTGCGTTGGCCAGCCTCGAGGATATTGTCAGAGAACATTATTAGTAGATTAGTAGCCAAGGGCTGTAAGGCATCAATTGCAGCCCGAGATATTTAGTAAGTACTATAGTATAGTATATAGTATATATGTATATAGTATAGTAGTACTATAGTTCGAGGGTGCAATTGATGCTTACACCCGAGCTAACTATTCTGTTTTACATCTCGATTGTGAGGTAAGTAGAAAATAAAGTAAAAGTTTTCTATTCCCGCCTTTTTTCATTAAAAAGAATTAAGTAAAGAACTTTTTATATTTTTTTCAAGATCGAAATTGAGCTTCGCCGTTCGATATTTAAAATTGATGACTATTATACTCACACGAAGACAAGGCTGACTAGCAAAGCGACCTCTTTGGTCATTGGGCTGAATGCATGATGTCTATTGCCAGTATGATGGTTAGATGTACGCGAACTTTTTGAAAGAAAGAAGTGTTTTTTTAATTACTTACCGCCCTAGGGCTTTTTTAGCTACATTATTACCCTAGAGCGCTAATTAGTCACCTACAAGCCCCATTTGGAGGTAATAAGAATCTATTTACCGAACATGAGTGATGTAAAATTATTTAGTTGTAGTGTGTACCTTGCGGTCGGGTGGGTGTGGCAGCGGCGCAGTGAGCGTGATGCTGCGGTGGAACTTGCGCCGGCGCGGCTCCACCGTGAGCACGGGCGCGGCGGCGGCCAGGCGCGGCAGCACGCGGCGCGCGGCCGGCCCCGGCGCGTGCGCCTGCAGCCCCACGCGGATGCGCTTCGTTAGCGCTTGGGGCGGGAATAGCGCTTGCACCTGACACACACACATAGACACTTTACTATGTAGTAACAGTTAGTGCGGGTTTAAGTTTTAGTAAAAAGTATAGTATAACCAATTATCCCATATAACCTATATCATCATACATTTTATTAAAATTCTTCAATATATTATCGTTCAATATATTCACTTCTATATATTCGTTATAGTCATATTCAACACTCGTGTCAATAATATTGATAGTGTCAATACAGGTGGAAGGAAGATAATAAAGGTGTGGTAAAACCCTGCACACCAGACCTCATTATTCTAATCACAAGCTCCAAGGTTTCTGTTTTAGGTCTCTTACACAAATGTGTTATCCTTTGTACACAATGTATCTATTTTAACTTTCACATGCTATTTTTTTTAAGATAGGTACATAAATAAAATAAAAGCATTTAAGTTCACTGATTATATTTACCATTTAAATTAATAAGATTTATAAATTAATAAACACTTTGAATATTACAATAAGACAAAAATATAATTCAAATGAATACCACGCAAAGAGACGAGAATGATACCGGATACCAGATAGTTGATATACTACACATATAAATTTTAAATACATACATAAATATTAACACCCATGACTGGAGAATAAACATTCGTGCTCAACAAATGAATGCCCCCAGCGGGACTCGAACCCGCGACCGTTGGCGCAAGAAAGTATGATCACTACAAACTGCGCCAAACGTGTCGTCTTGTACTATCATTACAAAATATTACTACTTTATATATAAAAAAGAACATAATAACACGTGCCATGAAAGATGAAACTTGACGAGCGTCAATAGCGGGGCATTTTCGCCCGTAAGTCGTGTTAGTAAGAGTTATGTATAATTAATTTTAAGTCTCATCTTTAGTGGTACGGTCTGTAACTACACAGTCCTTTTGTACATAATTCAAATTAATATACGTATTACGATACAGTCCATCTTTATTTTAAGTCTCACATAGGTCTAATCAACTTTATATATAAGAAAAATAAACCTGTGGTATATGCGCCGAGGATATAGTCCCGCCCTCGGGCCCGATGACGTGCACCTCCTGGCGCACGCGCGACACCACCGCCAGGTAGTGCGGGAAGTCGCATGTGATGATGCGCGTCACGCGCTCGCCGCTTTCGCCCACGCTCTCGCCGCCGCTGCCGTGCTCCTGTCTCTCGCGGGTCAGGGCTTCCTGGATGTTCATCGTTTAATTATTAGGGGTGGCGAATATCGTTCGAATCAAATAATAATATTAGATTCGAAATTCGAAATTCTACGAATAATTATATAGTAGTCCCGCTGAGTTTCTTTCGCCAGTTCTTCTCAGGTCAGAGGTTTCTTCTTTCCGAACTGGTGGTAGACTCATGACGTTCAGTAAGAAATTGTAATAATTTTTATGCTGAATAAAATATTTTGATTTGATTTGAATTCGAATAATTCGAAAAATTGTTAAATTTATGTTTGGATATTGAAAATAAGAAACCCTGAATTCAAAATGCTCGAAAATTAGCAAATAACATGATAGTTTACGGATAATTCGGAAAAAAATCGAATTATTCGAAAATTTTCGAATTATTCGGAAACTCTCGAATAATTCAAATTCTCGAATTATTCGATTCGAATTTGGAATCGAATATTATTAGTCCATTCGGAACTAATAATTCGCAAGTTCGAATTATTCGCACACCCCTATTAATTACTAATTACTTATTCATCATCATCAGCCCTTTATTAACGTCCCACTGCTGGGCACGGGCCTTCTTCAGTACGAGGGGGATCAGGCCTTAGTCCACAGAGCTGGCCTAGTACGCCTTATTAATGTTCTTATTTTTTTATATGTATTTATTTGACATTTTAAATAAAACTTTTTTTGTACTACTTTGTGGATTTATTTAGATTTTTGGTTCACGACCGTGAAGCAACTTGTATGTTTGAGGAAAGTTAACAAGTTTTCTAATGAAATTCGCCAACTTATACTTCATCGTCAGAGTAGATGGACTAATATTAGATTCGTCAAATTAGAGGCCCGTACTCGTTAAAACGCCGTCAAATAGGTATAGTATAGTATATTATAATATCACATAAAATACATACAAACCTGTATCATAGGGTTATCATTATTATGCAAATAATGATCTTGCCAGGTCTCGCCGGTGTCAGATCTCAATATAACAATCTCTCTCTCAGGGCACGACGCTGTGAAGATCGGCACCTCGATTATAACTGGCCTGGAAATGCAAACATATTGTAATTATGCCTTTTTGAATACGCCAATAGGATATTATAATGTAAAGGTAGTTATTTTAATTAAATACCAGATCGTTTAGTGAAACTCCGTGTGGTACTAAAGTATGGAACTTTGGTGGACCTAGACGTTCGTCTGTCTATCTATTTGTGTGCCGTTCCTTCAAAATGGCTAGTAAACAATAGGTAGCAGTTTTAAATAAAATAGAAAATGACATGAAATCCATTTACTGTTTACGAAAAAGCTATCGACTATCCAAACTTTAAATTTAGACTACTACTTTAGGTAACTTACAATCTATATGTTATTCTTGGTCTATCTGAATTTTAAATTTCATCTAAACCCGTCCAGCCATTTTAACGTGAAAAAGTAACAAACACACATACACACTTTTTAGTAATATTCTACTATTAAGAATCTTACTCACGCCAAAAACTTAGCTCCTTGTGGCTGCAATTCTAGTAATCTTGAGGCGAGTGCCTCTCCCTCCATCAGTGGTGGAGGAGCGGCCACAGGTGCACGTCGTGACGCAGCTCTGAAAAGAATAATACTTTTTAATACTATCTTAGTTTTACCATGATTACTGTAAACTGTAAACCAATAGAACTATCAGGAACCAAAAACCAATAAACTCGCGCAACAATCCTAGATTGTTATATAGAATCTCTAAAAAGAAATTATAAAAAAAATTAAAATATATTTCTATTTCTAGTATTTTATAATGAATCTCAAGAAATAAATTGCCCGAACCTGAGCGGAGCAAGGGCGAGGTACTAGTACATAATTAATTCTAATGTAGTCATCAATATTTACGGACAGAGATACAAAGACTGTACACACGAGTATACATATATAAATTATTACGAAAATTTATTATCGTTGACAAATCTTTAATTTTAGACGTGAATGATACAACAGATGACACGATTTAGTACATTTTAAAAATAAACATGTACACAAAATACAATGGAAATGAGTAAGAATGACTGAATTACGTCATTTATTAAAATATTAAAATATATATAAGATTTTATTTAAAGTATGACGCACAAAAGAACTGTTGACTATATTTGATGTAAATATTCTCGACCTATTTGCTTGCGGTAACATTTTTACATAGATCGGCTGATCAAGGGCAAATTGATCATATCATACAAAAAGTTCAAATATAAAAACTAAACATCTTTAATGTAATAAAATACGCAAGTATGTATAGTAAAATAGAATAAAGAAAAGAAGAGAGAGAATGTAAGAGTGAGAAGGAGAAGTATTTGATAAATTATTCTAATGTGTATTATTTAATTTAAATAAGTTACATCTTATAAAATTTAGATAGTGAAGGAGGAAGAAGGAAGAACAACCTGCTGCTAAAATCGAATCTACGACCTTTGACTACTTTGTGTATAGAATACAATAGATAGAAAGAATCAAATAAGCGATAAGTATCATCAGCAATGCGCTCACAGTTTTACTATCCTAAAATAAAGCGAGTTCCGGAACACTGAACTAATTTGAGTATGACACGCGATACTATCATTTATTCATTCATATTTCTATTATATAGAAGGTACTTTTAGTGTTATTATAATGTAAATGTGTTTTTTGACTTTGATAAAAGCGTAAATCATAACGTTATTAATGACTGAATTATCTTTCTTATCTTTTATCTTTATCTTACTTGAAATATAAAAAGTTTACCTATTTTATAACAATAAGTATGTTAATTAGTAAACTTGAGTATAAGAATTAACGACCAATTGTCGCCTTGTTAGAGCTTATTATTCATACTAGCGAATTACTTTCCCATCGCTTGATTTTATCACTAAGTACGTTTTATTTTATTTTTTTGAGTGGGATCCAAATTATTTTTTTTAATTTAAAATGAAATTAGACTTCATTACCGCTTATAAAGTTAGCTATCTACCTGTAGAAGTCCCGTCGAAATCGGTCCAGCCGTTTCGTAGATTAGCCGGAAGAAACAGACAGACAGCTGATAACATTTTTCAATTGAAAAAAACACTTATTCAATTGTGTTCCTCTAATACATGTACCGCGTAAACATTTTTTTATTTCAAACAGACACTTCAATTTTATTACCTATAAAGATACCTGTAGGTATATAAAATTATATTAATAGTTAATATAGTTTTATATCGTTAAGTATTTTTTGTACTTTAAGTATGTAAATATTCCACTTACAGTATTTGTAAAATAACCAACGCCAGTCCTTGACCCATAAACTGTATTTAAAAAATATGGATAAGTCCGAGTCTGAACCACAAACTACGGTTCTAAATTCGTGCATCAAAAAGTATAACAATTTTCTATTTTGTTATTCTACTTATTTATTTTAGTCATTTATTAAAACGTAATTAAAATAGAAACTAAAGGAGTTCAGTTTTTACTGTGGAACCCTAAAATTGCAAACCAATCCTTGTTATATATAAGGAGGTCAAACCAACAAAATTTTCCTATTTATTATATTAGTCGGTATAATCGTTTGATAGTTTTTTCTCAAGCACAAATTATAATGTGGCAACGTCCCAAAAAACCGAGGACATTTATGTTTATGAGTCAGTTTGGATCGACCTTACACTATTGTTAGGTTATTGCCACTTGTAATTTCATTTATCTTCGCGTGAGACTATTTTTAGATGTTTTAGTAAGTTGAATACGAAGAAAGCTTTCTTAAAAGCTTCGATCATTTTTTAATTTAAGTGATTTTAAACGTAACAGTAAGTAAACAACAACAAAGTTTATTAAATAATTATTAATGTTTACTTTTAAAATATTAAATTTTGTTTATTTTACTCTGTGTTTACGTTTGTGTTGTTTTGTTTGTGTAAGAATACAATTTAATCTACCTCACATTATAAAGAGATTTAGTATTTTAAGTTCAGGAGCTAATCTTCAAAACTGCGCATGTGATTTGAAACATTTTGTTCTCAGTACTTAACATTACATTAAAATACAAAGGACTCTTTATGGACACTTATTCGGAAAAACTCGTAGGTCGATCGAAAAAGTAAATAAAAATCAGCTTGCGCGCAAATTTCTCTTGGGATACCAACTAATTTTGCGAACCTTTATCGTTTTCAAGTTACATTTTCGGTAGCCCAAAATCCAAACGTCATGGATCGCGGATTTTTTTCTACTTGAAATAAATATTCTTTATACAATAGAAGTAAAGCGTTAAGATGTTTTGGTTATGTTTTTATGTAACGATTTTGAAATTAGGCATATCTACTAATAACTATTTCGTAAAAATAACATTTACAAAATTAAGTCTAGCATTAAACTATTACAAATTATAATCTGTAACGTTTACAAGAATAAAAAACACTTTAGATTAAACAATTTTTCTACTCAGTCTCTCCTTTTATGTTTGCTATAATTTTTAAATATATTTTTTCATTGTAAAAGTTAACTTACGTGTTAGCAGAAACAAACATTACCTGCAAGTGACCCTGGTGGGCGCGGCGCAAGCGGCGGGAGGCACTATCACTCGCACTCCTCCACGCCTCTTCGCCTTCATCGCACCCCCGCGTGCATCCACTACGAACGATACCAGGAATCTGATAGGACAAGGACTTCGATTAGAAATATATAACGCATGCTAATGAAAAACCCGCCCTTATTTTCTTTCCTTAGACGTAAAAATAATGTCAAGCTCTACTCCTACTTACGTGCTCTACTACTCTTACGCTACTCCTAAATAAGGACTTCGCGTAACGCAAATCATAAGTGAAACACTGTTTTCAGTTACCTGTGTAAGTGAAAATGATGTAGACAATGCCTAAATGTTATATTCTATACATTTAATGTTCAGTTAAATATAAAATGGACTTGTAAAGTTTTCTAAGACATTGTTTGACCATTCAATTGTCACAAAAATTAAGCTAATATGCTGCTTATTTTTGTGTGAAAGAGAAACTAAAAAAACAAAAGTGTCTTTTATGAATTGTTCTCAATAGTTTCACACAACTACTTTCGAAGATTTCATAACTTATAATAAATTTGGGTAATTAGAAAAATTCCGCTACCAGGATCATGTATAATATGTATAATAATTTAATAATACATAATATTTACCTTTACATATTATAATTGTAAATTCTACGTATTGATGACTCTACATAATATTATTGATGATTGATACTAGAATTCACAAATCGGCTAACTCCATTTAAGTGCATTACAAATTCGTAAAAAATGAAAAATTTGAATAATCTGATTATTTAAATATATTTCGTTATTAAAATACATATAATTAATATTTTGCTAGCCTTTGTAAAATTTACTGAGGTAGAGTTGACTTGATCGATATTATGTAGGTCTTGAAAAGTAAAAAAAAGCATTATAAACATATATTTTACCCAATATCCAGTGGTTGTCGTTCCATAGTGGCGACGCGACTGTCATTGTTACTTGGCCACAGGTGTCCGTCTGTCACACTGTCCTCGAGCGGGCGCGCCCGGTTCAGAGTGCCTGCTTCGCTGTTCATGTAGCGGTACTGCTGCTGCTGCTGTATAGGGCACTCCACTTCTCCTAGAATTCGAATGAAATTGTATTCTGTGGTGCGCGTGCGCATGAATTGAAGTATATACCATTAAAGGCCTCTTTACATAATATAGTAAATTTGATAATATAAGTTTTGTATAACGACGTAGCCAATGCATTCTAAACTCTTTTTCATTACATATCACAAAGTAAAATTGCATATTTTTGTTACTTAGTGGATAACATAAATAAAAGGAACTTACCGCCTTCGTCCTCGGAGTCACTCATGAATGTGTCCTGCATTAGTTCAGGTGCCGCAACCCGGTATTTGCCTTCTAAACCACCTGTAATAACAAAACATTACATTTAAACTATATTAATACATTTTATACACAAACCAAAAATCAAACTAACTTTATTTTTAAATGTGCATTTTATTTAAACGCTCGGCATTAGAAGATAAAAGACATGATCGGTATACGGTAAAAGCGGTGTAGCTCTATGGAACCAAATCAAACCATGTACAAGTAGTTTCATCCATAACTGAAGTTGCTTGCATACACTCGTTACCTACATATTCATAGACGTATATTAATGGTTCCATAGAAAGCGTTCATTGAACACACTGTAAGGAAGTCCCTACCAGGTTAAATAAGGAACCACTCTGCTCCCGCGCATTCACAAATAGAATAGAAATTGATATTCAATCATAAATGAGAGAAAGGAACCGCGCTATCGGAACATACGACTATCTCGTTTTAACATTTTCGGTTACTAATAAGGCTGTTAATTTACATTTTGTCAGTACAGTACAGTTACATAATTATAAAGTCAACGTCTACATAATATAAATAAACTAACGACACGCTCTCGCTTCGCTCGGGCTCATCTTTGGATATAGCACGAGAATATAAATGAAAATAGAATGAATCACTCTATATTAAAAGAAACCGCATCAAAATCCGTTGCGTATACTATGTAGTGATAAAAGTGTTTTACAAAGTCCAATATCTAATACAGAGTTGGAACATCGCCTACATTGCTTTCATTAATAAAATCTTTTCATGCTTCAAAGTTCTGTTTTATATTTGCGTAACATTAATTCCAAACAGAACGTATTGGTTGAGATTGTTTTGTTTTAAAAACACTATCCTGAGCAATTGAGATGTATGTTAGTTGATATAAAACATCAAAATATGCCTGTTTTCTTTTCTTCTTTCTTCCTAAGCGGCTTGATTGATTTTGATGTATTTTGTACGCTTATATGTAGTCACCTGAATGGTTTTTACTAAAGGTAGATTCGGTAGGTAACCTACTGTTGTCTAGGCCCAGATTTTTTAAACGTCTGAAGGGTTAACAAGTTATCTGTACAATGTACGTATATATAACATGATAAGTGAAAAATGAATTAAAATGACTGTTAATTAAATGAAAACAAATAATTTCCTCTCTAGTCTCGTAAACTATAAAACATAGACAAACAAATAAAAAAAAACTTAGTCACTATAAGAGTTTCTCACAATAACGTGAGAATAATTGAACAATAAATCGTTTTTTTAAACGTATGTTATTACATAACTGGTCTGAGGTCATCACGTGGGTGTTCAATTGACTCTCGCCATCACCTGACTCGATGACTTCTGACTTCATTCAATTGAATCAAAACCATCAGAATTCCTCTATGGAGGTTATTGGGACGAGTAGGGCATGTTGCTTTAATTTAATAGTATTTTATCTGGACTGGTATTTATCGTACTTAAAATCGTAATATTTCTTATTATATTGTTATTTTAAATTTATCATATTAAGGGGAAATGTTTTGATAAATATAATCAATGGGCATACTCTATCATATATATACATATATTCGCATATCTGTTTCAAACAAATATATACATATAGGTATGGATATATTTTATTGAAACAGATATGCGTATTATTGGTTCCGACATGAGGTAAATGTTATTTCTTGTTTATTTAAGTTCGTATTACAATATCTATATAATAGTACAAACCACATCAAAATGTCGTATGTTGTAGAAACTTAAGACACAAACAAACAGAAATGAACACCTTAGTTTATAATCATTAGCATCACATCTCAATTGATTATATCAATATAAACATACCATCAAGTCATGTGGTTACCTCCGTTTGTAATTCTAGTATAATGAACGATGCGTATTATGACTGCTTACAAAAGGCTTCATTATATTTTCAATACATTGAAATGCGGACCAAGTGACATTATAATTTTTTGAATTGAATAACGGTTCTAAGGAATACACGTGTTTTAGATTATGTAGAAAGCATAATAGCAAGAAAAGCATATCAAGTCTAAGACGCATAATTTATTCCTATAATACATAATATAAATAACATTTTTTATTATTCATTTGAGTAGGTACAACTAATACTAAATCAAATCAAAATCACATTTTGATTTAGAATTAGTTTTACACAATTTATTCTTTATAAAAACTCTTATATCCTTAGTTTTATATATACACCGAATTTACACACGGAAATTTAATTTAAATTTAAAATGTATCGACAATTTATTTTAATAAACACAAATAGCGTTACGAATTCGAAAACGCTTTGTAAATACGAAAAGCACTCCACATTTACATAGAAAGAATTTATATTTGCAAAACTAAAGCGTGTGTAACTTTAAGCTTCTACGTTTTAGTAACCTACTATAACAAGGCCGCTGAAAAAACATTAGCAAAAAAACTATTTTCTATTACGTAAGAACCGATGAAGCAAACAGCACATACAAGGAAGGTTTTTATTTGAACACGTATCTACGTACTTACAACGCAATTACGTCTAAGTGCTATAGTATTATGAATCAGACGCTAAGAATAGATCGCTCTTAGATAAATCCGTAAAAATATTTTAAAATGGCGTGCACTGATTGATGCCTTTTAATATGATTATAGTATATTTACAAAACAGCAGCTTAATTTTATGTTTATTGCGTTTTTTGTTACATGGACTGCAATACAATATTAAGCAACCATTTACAATATTTTTATTGAAAATGACATTAAACTATCTGCCTGATATTTATAGCTTAGTATTTCTTTAAATGATACAAATTAAGGCAAATGAGGTAAATAGCAATACTATGGATTGTAACAATATTATGTTACTACAAAAAGTAAGAATTACTTCAGAAAAATCTGGATCAAACTCTACATTATCTCTAATCTTAAAATATAAAACGAATCTTCTCCAAATTAGGATATTATGTTGTTTATGAAAACCCTTATTGGCTATTGTGATAAAAATAAAGTCGAGGCCAAGGTATTGAGTCACGAGGACTAATAGGTATTAGGTATCATTATACATGAACAGTTTTTATTATCATACGTTATATATTCAAATTTAATTACAACCAGATTCATTGTTAATGATAATTACAACGTACTTAAAACATAATTAAAATGCAGCGCAGAGATACAAACAAGTGTGCATTAAGTCATTCGGACACTGATGATGTCACCAGCCGCTCCCTCCCTCGCAAATAAATGCTACCCACTTACCCTTATTAGATGACCTCAGGCACATTTTTAGACTATATTTACAGCTAATAGGTAATGAATCCGGTGGCGGTTTCATTGTTATTTACTAATAATGTTGCCGTGATCTGTATCGTATTTTACGACGCATTTTTATAAATCTTGTTAAAATGTTCATTTTAGAGTGAATTTGAGTTAGATTATAGTATAAAAATATTAATAAGGAAATAAACAAAACAATTTTAAAATAATACCAGTTCTCATATTTAAGACATTTACAAATCTCCGACAATAAGTGCTACTACATTTTATAATACTCGTAGATATGTAGCATATAAGCAATGTTAGAAAAGAAAAGTATAGTACTTTTCTTACGTATCCCAAGTAACAAGGCTTAGTGTTTATGTATATTTTCTATATGAAAGATACGTATTTTATTACTATAGAAAATATACTTTTGAAAGTGTATAAGAGATTCAGATAAAGATATAGTTTTTACTGTTATGTTCTTTGAGTAAATCTCAGTGTGGAAATACTCTCAATGCAGTGATAAAAGATAAAAGATTGCAGTAGTAAAATACATGTATGTAGAAGGCATAGAATCAGCCACATTGTGCTATGCTAATGCGAAACGTATTATTTGTAACACACCATGTTCTTAAATTCTTTTTGAGCTATATCTTTATGACAAAATATGTTGTAAAATAATAATTGAGTTTTACCACAATGTTGAACTCAGTTTAACGGCAGAGGAGCGATTCGTTTAATTCCTTTAACCCAAATAAGTATTAACTAGTCTCCTTGGTTTTCAGTTAACTGTTCGTTATCATCTGTCATTGACTTCTGAACATACCTGTGATAATAATATTAGACCTACATTCTGAAAGTTATTTTATAAGTTTTCATTGTTTATTTATTTGTTGCACTAAGACGTTCGTCATTCAGCCTCGACAATCCATTAAAGACATGTCAATTAAGGTTAAATTGTTCAAACACGTTAGGTCGATTAGTAAATTATATTACAAAAATCGACATATCAATCTATCGAATGGTCGTCTTACAATATTAATGCCATGTAAAGCACTACGCTATGATGTAAAATAGGTAATATTTATATCATTTTACGTGTACGATAGGATTTTTCCGGAAAATATTAGTTACTGATGTGATATTGGTACCTAGAACTTTGTATACTAAGAAAACCGGCTTGTTGTTCTTGAGTTGTTTGTCCAAAAATGTTTCTGGAGACTGTTGAAAAAACAGCGTCAAAATATTAAAACTAATTTGTTATATTACATATTAAATTCAACAGCTACGTTCAATAATAAGCAAAACAATTTAATTATGGAAACGTTCAAACCAGAAATGTAAACATGTAGTACTAAAGTATAGTTTGTAGTAAGACGTCAGATTGTTTTACAATAATGTTTGTGTACAACAAACTGTTTACACCATTAAATGCATGTGGCAGGTGATGGACATGCGCAGTGATTACCATTGTCAGCAACTACTCTGCCATATCAGATCCTATCAGATGAGTTACGCCCTTGGCAGTGTGGGGCGACAATATTAGCATGTTACTGTATATATTTTTGGCGATTTCGTTACAATTTTGTATTTATTCTAATGTTATAAAGCTGAAGAAGAAGAGTTTGTTTGTTTTGTTGAATGCGCTTATTTCAGGTACTAGTTCTACTGTTTGGAAATGAAATTCTTTTAGTGTTAAATGACCCTTTAATGACTAATTAATCATTCATTTAAACATTTAATAATTTATTTTAAACGGAAATTTAATTGCTAAGGAAATACGCTCTCTGAATTATGCCACAGGTAGTATAGGGTATCCCTAGTCTAATAAAACATATAAACTGTTTAGATAAATACACCAATAAGTGTGTGTGAAACGCCTTACGTTTTTTCACAAAGAAAACGTACGTACCTACATCTTACTCTAATTATTTATGTATTTACCTAAAGAGTAATAAATAAGGCTTTATTGTATATAAATAGAATAATGAGCAACTTCGTTTTTGTTGATTTATCTAAAGGTTGTATTAAAAATAGAAGAAGGAACAAATAAAATGTCCTCGGAAAAATGTTTACTAATTTAGGCGACTAAGCTAAACAACATGATCAAATATGGTAGTAGGTAGTTCTAAATGGCATGCTGAGGTCATTTTTAGTAGCATTTTCGTCATACGACTAAAGTTTGTCAATGAAACTAAAGATTCGAGATAGATATAATAATTAACATATACTCGTATAATATTTTTACCTGCTATTGCTTACTTGTATAAAGACGTCTCTTTTATTAAGAAAATAGATATAAAATATATTTCTTCTTTTATTCTGTTCGTAGATATATTGCCCAATGATTATCACAAGAGATACGAATATAAGTTATGCTAGAGTTAGCTTTCAAACGCGATGAATGTTATCGCTAAATCGTTTGCGACAAGTTGTATACTCTACTTTTCTGTTATGCTTACATTTCCAACAATTTTAGAAGGATGTTTTTGAAATGACTACAAAATTAAGTTGCTGTATTGTTCATCTAATATCTTAAGAAGCTATTCACGTCTCTTTTTCGATATAATTATTTTGATATTTGTCCGTACACGCGATCTGTCTAAGCTATTACCGCACTAGAATTGCCTATTAGTTTGTAGATAAAACCTATTTTTCAGGAAACTTTAACGCTGATACGTTAATGGCTTTGTTTACTGATACAATAATTCATTGTGTGTGATCTCATCTCGCTTGTAACATGAATGCAAATTGACTTAAACTCAACATATCCTTTAGTTACGTCGCAATAAAAGAAAATGCTATATGTGTACAATACGATTCCTTGTAACAAATTCGTGAGAAAAATCCTTCGATCGATTCAAATCTTGAATGGAAAAGGTCAAAGTATTCCTAAATAAATAATGAAGGTAGGGTTTGCTTTTAATAAGATGGCATCTAGGGATTTTGTATAATATATTTATTATAATATATCGATCTCTATTCCCAATTCGGCTAACGTCTCAGTCAACTTATAAAGGTCACCGAAAACGTAAATGTTTCAGTAATAGGTACTTTTGTGTAGAAAAAAAATATACCGTTTTTTTACTTTAAATAATCGAAAATTCATATATTCATAGAAATACCGTTTTTATTGCCCCCTGAAAACTAATGAATTATATATTGATGAAATAATATTGTTTTAGTAGGTTCATGGTCATTCACGAATAATTCTAGATGAGGTAATGATGATGTAAAGTAGTAACATGCGGCCTTGACTCGTCTGCTGGATTACGCTTTGTTACACGACAATTTACATATCCTACGCAACTCATTTACTTAAATTGACTCTATTGAAGATGTGAATATTTCAGGACCGCTTGCTCGTTTATGTTGGAGCCAAACCTACGGATATGATAACAATAAATAATGTTTTAGTAAAATATGCCTATGTATTATTCAAATTATATGACACTAGCGACTCATAGCGATCGTCCGTAGGTGCTCCCTGCCAAATTTAAAGTTTGTAACACAAAAAATAATTGATTTTCATACAAACTCTAATTGCAATTCCTAGCAGAAGTCTACTAACTTTAATTTACCTACCTGTCAAATTTCATGATGAGTGAGTCAGTAAGTGACCTTTCGCTTTTATATATTTACGTAGTTACGCAGTAAAGTTAAGTTCACAAGTTACTTAAAAGTTGAATGAAATAGAGTATCATAAATACTTTTAACTCTGTTCCACGTTATACTTCTAATGTTTATTACATGTCCAAGGGCATGGTAAACAGCTAAATGATGTTAGAATATTAAAAGTTTATGTTTAGAAGATATCGATGATATTCTGGTTCTGGTTATTACGAAACTGGAATCTGTTTTATTTAGGACATAAACATTGTATATAGGCCGGTGTGGAAATGTATGAAATCGATTTGCAGATTATCACAACTATAGCTAAAAGGCTAAAAGTAAAACAAAATACTGAATGACTTTTACGCATTGTTGCAGTACAAAGTAGTTGTAAATAAACAGATTTTCGTAAAACGTTTGTAGAAATATAGGCCAATAGTGTGTTAAGAGAATAATAATTAATACTATAGATTTCATTACATTACCATGTCTAATTGTCCGTAGAAGAAATTGAATTTATTTATTTTATTAATGGCAAGGAATATTTACAATTGTAACACTGCATTTACATCTAGATTTAATAGCAATTAACTGCGTATTATGTTAATCTTATAATGTTAGCGAGAGCGATTCCTGCAATATATAGGTATGTATTTGTATATTTTAATTTTGGTGCATTTTGTAAACGAATCTAAAGATTTCGATCCAATTTTGTACTTTGATAAAATTCGCCTTTAAAGTGTATCTTCGTGTATTTAGGTGTCAATTTAAAAAAAATAGTTATTAGACATTTTCCAAATAGCGTGATTTTCCAAAAAGCCGAGGGAAGCTCGGGTTTAAAGTAAATTATAACTTAATCTAAAACGCATAACTACCATCATCTGGGGACTTGAAGCATTGTAAACACGACACTTTATTCTTCTTTTTCACTTTCGCATCATCCTTATTCTGTTTTCCATTAACATTTTTCACAGCCTCATATTTTTTATTTTTCTTATTTTTCACCACACCCATTTTGTCATACCACAAGGAACTTTATTTTTATTTTTAATTTTTGACGGCGACGTCGCGCACTGCAGATGTACGTTCAGAAACTAGTGCCGGACTAGCAACGATACTGCATTCGCGTGCGGAAAGGAAACGCTAGCAGGCAACAATGAGGACCGCTAATGAGCACTCGTCTACCGTCTGTGAGGCGCGCCGCGTGAACTCACTCGCCCGCCAAATCGCCAGCCCGTTTGGGAATCAAGGCCAATACATGGATTAATATTCCGTCAGCAGTCGCTTCCCAAATATAATGCTAACTTCTCCTAATTATTATTTAGGGAAGGCACTCTAATGTGAAATTATCTACACAGTTATCTTTGGTTCATTTATATCAGTCGCCTATGTTGAGTAAACTTTACGTGGCTACGCACGAGCTACGTAGGTTCATATTTTGCGGTATTGCGGTTTTATTTATACTATTATACATTAGAGCTGGTAAAAAGTCATGGTGTTCAAAACAGTCGGAAGGAAATTGCGATACAATCATAACCATTAGTGGCGGCAGGTCACGCGTTTCGAATGTTAAGCGAATAGAACGTGTAAACAAATGTATGTATATTATATATATGCCTACTTGTAAATATATAACACCAGTTGCACATGCTCATTAATAACTTTAATTATATTGTCTTACGCCTACATTTAGTTATTTATCAACGAGCTCGATAACGATCACTATACAAAGAACGCATACTTCAAAGTTTCTTGCCGAGACGAATTAAATCATATAACAACGAACAAACGATTGGTGTTTACAAATTGAAATACAGAGTAATATGATATTATTTAGAGAAAATAAAGAAATATTTAGCATTTCTCCATTTTTTTGCTCTATGCTACGAGATATGAAGGAATAAATGATGCTGACTTTTCTAAAAATATATATATTAGTAACATTGAATAATATGGTAGCGTTAACGGTTTATTGTGTATAAGAGTGGAATCATACGTCTCTTCTATGGCAACACAAATCGATGTTCAATACCCTTAGATTGCGTATAAAAATACTTTTTCTATAACACGCCCTGACAGCTCAAGGGCGGTTCTAACTATAAGTATTGGATCATTTATACTGAAGTCAAGGAAATCGTGACTAGCAACGATTTTTCCTTTTAATTCGACAGTATGGACAGCTTTATACACGTGTAATTTTCTATAGATATAATTAAATTCTAATTGAGGTGAATCTGTACATAATCAAAATGTACATAATAAAAAATCTGAATATTTTTTGGAAAATGTTTTTGAAATAGTCATTCTTAACGATATAAGAGGCCAAATCTATATTCAATTGTTTTAAGATTTTTTGTCGGTTTGTCTAGAAACATATCACGCGAAAACTAATAGACAGATTTTGATTAAATTTTGTTAAAAATGATAGCTATCTGGGTTAATATATGTTATTGACTGCTATATTTTGTACTGCGGGAAAATATCTTTTCTCTAAGAAATCTACATTAGCCGTTAAACCCAACGACGAATCCGAATGGAGCGAGCGAGGGTGAGTCCTAGCGACTCACCCTCGCTTTATTGCACTATTCGTATTGTATGTATCAACGGGAAACTTTTTTGGCAACGTATCAACATCAAAACGATGTTTCCCTAACAGCCATAGACACATTATTTTATTTGGGAGATTTATTTTTCTTACATTCATGTTTAATCGATACGAAACCAATGACTCAGTTGAAGTTAAAGTATGTACCACAGAAATGTTTTGGACACAAATGTTAAATTCACTAATAAATTATTTTTCAAGTTACAACTGCAATATTATTAAATATAAAAATCAATCTTTTCTTTATTTCAAATCTTCTGTTTGTATTACACAGACATAAATATATATCTTTCTAACGAAACGAACCTCTTTAGTTTTTGTGTATTCAGAGAGTGGCTTAATGAAAAAAATTGTACCACGACTTCATAAGCTCCAAAGCTTAGAAGCTACATTATATATTGAACTTACCATATGTGCAACGATACGTGCATAATGCATATATAGGTATATAGGTATATAGTCATGTTCATGATCTACTTTTATAGTACAAAACATATGTGATTTTCATTTTTTCAACATGTCTCTATAGTTCATTCCTTATCATTGTTATGACATCTAGGACTAGTCTTGGGTATAAGTAATCCTAGGCGTTATGTAAGACTTGACAGTTTAACATCCTCCTCCTTAGTCTGGATCCTAAGCAATTTATGAATGTTAACCATAAATATTCGTGTTGGTTTTTGGAAATTAGTAATCGAATTAAAATTACATCGAAAAAAAACAATATCTAAAATATATTAAGATATGCATATTTCCTTTGCTGCTTTAATATATAGCTTCTATAGCATCATAACAAAATTTCATCTTCTAGACAGACAAAGAGGTAATCATAATTCATATTGGAAAGCTTTTGCTCATGAAAATTTCGGAATTGTGGGACCTGACAATTAATATGAACCCGCTTAACTTGTCGTTGAAATCGATTACGCTACTAATCGACGAACGCTCCTTAATAATAATATTATACAGCTACCTACTTTAAACATGTGTATTAACAATGTAAATAATACGAAGTGGTTTTTACTAGACGAGATAGAGTTTGCACAAGTAAGTACATATAATATGTACGTACATATTTATGTTTAATGGAAGAAGCAGTCTTTACTATTAAATATACATACATCAGATTAAATAAGTATAAATCACACTAGAGACTCGCCCTTGCTCCTTTCGGTTTTGTCAAGTTACAGTTAACAGTAGTATAACGTTAAACGGTTAACGTAGATTTACAAGAAGTGATATTTATCTGCAGTAAAAAGCATTCTATAATTGTTGATATGTACCCGGATACACCCAGCGCTCATATCAAACAAATGTCATCATAATCTTTCCAGTGGTTTTCTCATGATGTAGTCACAGACAGACACAAATTCTAAAAGCTATAATAGCGACAATAATTACCAATTCAATAAGAATTTCTAAAAAATATTTAACATACGGATTCGACGTACTAAAATATTATACTAATATGTGCGTATAGATTTATGTATACAGGTAATTTATTTATTTTAAAACTTAAACCCAATAAAACAAAAACACTCATAATATATAAAGTTCGAAAACAACTTTCAAGTAACAAAGCAATTATGTTTACATTGCTGAACGTACTCTATCACGTAACATCTTACTAATGTTCTACTTCCACGCAAAACCCTTTTCCAGTACTTAAGAGTGAGGGGCTTAACCTACTGCACTATATGCAAACTATACCTTGTTTGTAGTCTTATGTTTTACATAGGTATAGTTTAATAGTCACGAATTGAACAACTTACATAATACATAATATATAAATAGAATTGTAATAATCCTATCCATTTGGCATTTGATTAACCTTAGTTAGGTTAGCCATTGAGACGTGATAACATCTACAATCAACAGATTATAATAAATAGATTTGATACCTATAAACGCGTAATGCGGGTATAGCCGCGGGTAATGGTGCTTACACTATACGAAACATTTTGTTTTTGGCGAAACGTAAAGTTCTATAGAATGAACTATTATCAATTTGATGTTTAATCACGCATCATTCATCAATATTAACCATTGCACTTGAGAATGGTCGGTCAGATTAGTGTTTAAATACGATACTGGCCAAAAATATGTATATGTGTAACTTCAATTATGAGATAATATTTGTACCGCAGTAGCGCATTCAGTGAGATAGCTGAGACTACTTGCTTCCTTAAACATCATGATGACTTTTCTAGATTTGGACTCTAGTCGAGTAAGGACAATAGATTATGAATGGCTAATAATTTATGTTCATTATGTTAGTAAAATATAGTTTATGAGAAAAGTATAAGGTATAAACAAAATGTTCTGTGACAAGTTATTACGAGTAAAAATAATGAGGAAACAAAATAGATATGCAGATTATTGAGATGATAATTTATTTCTAGCAGCAGCAGTAGTAGGTACTTAGAGCCTTGAATTACGATATACACCATGCGATTCATGTAAAACGTTTATTAATTAATTAATTTATTTATTTATGTAGCACTCAAAAAACATACATATAAAAGAAAGCGGAGACATTATCCACAAAGGATGAATTACCTCTTTAAGAAATTTCTACCAGAAACCCTTGTGAAACCCGTGAAGAAAATAATAGTGTGCGGTGTAGGTACAAACTACAAACAAACAATATGTTGTATAATTTATATTTGTATGTATTTTCTATTAGAAGGTAATTTGCAATAAATAGCAATAACAATCATATTAATAAAATAAATGCTGTTACATTTTTTAAAGACGTTGAGTAACATTAAAAAAAAATGCGATTAAAATATTTATATGTAAATATTTAATCAGTATATGTACATAATGAGGTGAAGAAACGTTAGCGATGTCTGTTTTAGTTTAAATACTTACATATATATTATATATTCATATATAAGTAACAATTAGTGCAATGAATGTATAACAGTACATTCGGTTCACTCTTTTTAAGTATTACTATTAGGTATGAGGCATGAGTGAGAAACTGTGCCAACTTTATGAGGTTTCCTATGACATCAATACTATTAATAACGCATACGCAACTATATAGGTAGTTGTAAAAATTGTTAGTAAACAATAGGTGATTCTATTCGCATTCTTAAATAATCTTATCAAAGTTAGCTTAGTATAAAGTCAATTAGCAATTCTCAATTATTATATTATAATGAACTATATAATGAACTTTATTATATCCTTATAATATACTTCTCATCAAAAAAAATCGAAACACCTTGCAAGTTTATGTTTTGTAAGGATTATCAGTTTTTCTTATTATTTACGAATAAATATCAAATGTCGCTCAATAGTAAGTTTTATGAGGTTTTCAAATTCTAATGTTATTGTTCTAAATTCAAATTAAATTTTCATAGGTTTCGTGTTTTCTTTAATGAGTCATTTTTATTTTGTATGGAGAACGATGTGCTTTGTATGAGTTAATAGAAATAAAAATCAAAACAGTAAATGACATTTTAACGTATCTACAATATGTATACTACGACTGACATGTGTGGCTCATTTATAAGTTGAAAAAGATCTAAGTTAAATACATAAGTACATACATATGTGCCTACATATATATTTACTAGAATACGTAGAAGTTTTTTTTCCATAATGTCAATAAGTTGTAATGTAAGTCTAACCTAAATACCCTCGATATGATTATAATGTTGCGTTTGAAAATTATCAAATTATTTAAATTTTATGATTTATACTCATCACTAGCGACTCGCCCTCGCTTCGCTCGGGCTCTTCCCTAGATTTAGCACAGGCAAAGCCGCGGGTTCCGCTAGTTATGCATACAAACCTTCCTCTTGAATCACTCTATCTATTAAAAAAAAACCACATCAAAATCCGTTGCGTAGTTTTAAATATTTAAGCATACATAGGGATATAGGGACAGAGAAAGCGACTTTGTTTTATACTATGTAGTGATAAACAATTTAATTTTAAATCCTAAACATGAAATAGCCGTAGCTTAATCCAATAACCTTTTCATAACTTTATATAGACTACATTGCTGTTGTTAAATTTCAATAAAAGAGATTTTTTTATAATACAAGAATTAAAATTAATGTAAAATTGAATTATTCTCAAATAGGATAAACAATGATAAAGTTTTTGAAAAGATAATCAGTAAAGGCTTCGTCGTAAAAATCTATCATCATAGTCATCGAAATATTAATTTTATCAATATTTTTTTGACTATACTTATACGTTTATTCCATTCATTCCTTTTTTCTCCACATTCTCCACTGATGAGACAAAACGGTGACTACGACCTTGACCAAATTCCGAGTCACTCACTAGCATTTTCCCGCAGCTCGTAACGATTGAACCTACGCATAGTGGTCGCCGTACGTTATAAAAGAAATCTTTCGATTGACATTTCTCTAGGTCCTAGACCTCAAATATAGGATGTACCTGATGTATCAGGCAGTCATATACATTATACATATCTATTCATATAAAATTCTTTTTTTTATTTTATATTATAAATGCTAAAGATTAGATAAATTTTGGTATCTCAATAACGGCAGAGCAGATGAACGGATATGGTTGAAAGGTAGAGATATAGATTATACTTCGGAATATTGATTACTAAAAATAATATTACTAACTAATCGTTTTCACGTACCTAGAGAAGAACCCCAGCGCAGCCGAGTGTGAACAGTAGTAATAAGTATATAATATACATAAGCTAATCAGTGTTTACATTTAACAATGTTGTTCCAACATAAGAGATCAAAGTGTTTAAGATTATCGATAAGTCAAGCATTAGCCGAGTAACCTTTATAACATTAAACCTAAATTAAAACTATTGACTACTATACTAATGTAAAAATGATAAAAGTAATTGGTTATGGGATTCAAAAAAAATAGTTTTTTTTAAAGGTTAAGTTTCATATTTTATTTTTATTTAATGTTTAATTAAAAAGAAAAGATTAAAGAAATTATTTAAGATTACTTTAAAAATACTCGAGTACAAAAATGCACATTCCAAACTCGTATTCTGGTCAGAATTTCAGTTTCAGTCGTAGTTAAACTCAACCTACGCGCGTTTACAAATTAGCTATGCTTGAATTAGTCTCTACAATTCGCTTCCGCACATATCCAATGTCAGGGCCTGATTTGTAAATTATTTGGTACAAATTGTTAACAAGCTATAAAAACGATTTTAACAAAAGCTCAAGGCTAATATTTGATGATCTTCTGATGTAAGTAATGTACGTAAAAAATGTACGTACGTACGTATATAATTTGACGAAAAGTTTGGCTCAGTTTGTAGTTACCGTAATTGCTGTGCTAGCGGTCGCGGGTTTGATTCCCGCTGGAGGCATTCATTTGTGTGGTGGATATGAAAGTTTTGTACTTCAGTCATGAGTGTTTACATCGTTTTTTATCACCGTAAGGCAAGTAATCATGTCAAAAATTATGTATAGATTTATAATTTATTTATAATAGAAAGACAGATGCATGAATTTGTATGCATTTTGTTTACATCTACATCCACATAATATTAACATGACACGTTATCACTAGCGCCATCTAGCAGCTGCTTACAGAGTTTGACCCTCAGAATTACGCGTATGTTACAGAGAGGGAGCGGTTTTTTAAGTATTTAAAAAACATATATTATGATAATCTTTGTAAAATATATACAATCTATCAATTTAAATTTAATCATTAGCGCTGCATACACCTTCATATTTAGAGTATTCATAGGTTTTACTTTACATTCTTTTTTTCTTGAAGAATTTTCTTACAGTACCTTTACTAAATGGAAAATAAGTGTCGTATTTATATTATTATGTAGGTACGTAAAGTTAAACTAAAAAATAAGTTCTTTGAAAATCGTATCTTGATGTTGTCGTAAATAATAATGGCATACAAAACACGAAGGAGCCGAAACAATAAGTTATGCTTATAGCACAGATCACATAATACTAGGCTTATAGTTTAGTTGTTATTTATTACATATTCTATTCCACTTCTATTGTAATAAGACAATTTTAAAAATTAACAAAGTTAGTAAAATGGCTGTCATACGTATAACATTTATTCATAGAATATTTTCGTTATTTTATTAACAATAATACTTGAAATTATTTGACAAAAGCTTTCAAGAGTTCTCTTGTATAAACTTAGTATATTATGTAACATAGAGCCTTATGAGAAACAAAAAAACTAGTTCAATTAAATGTAAATATATAAAAATATGACGCGATATTAATGTGTGTAAAACATAAATTGACATATATATCTATATATATATAATGAAAATGGTGTTCGTTTGAGGCTCAATCACGCCTAAACCACTGATCGTATCGACATGAAACTACCACCATTCGATGCGAAATTTTTCCTAGATGGTTTATGGCTATTTATTTTTCGAATTCTAACGTTCCTTCATTTTTTTATTGCTGTTTTACTTTTATGAACATTTATCCCGCTAATAAAAACAAAAGACAAGCGTTTTCTCTTGATTCTTTTGTTTTCATGGATTTCAACGGAGTTTACTAAACGGATAATGTTCTTTTACATTCAGCTAAGAATCTACTTACAAACTTCCACGCATCCACCCACCAACTCCCACGCACCCCTGCACACCCACTCTCATTTTTTGATAAAAATAAAATGCCGTATCTATGATCGAGTATCACTTGAGAACGGCTGGACCAATTGGGTTAATTTTTTTTTGTTGTCTTCAGAATTGTCAGGAGAATGTTTATATGTAAGAAAATTTTAAAAAAGTCTGCTAAAACGTTAAAAATTTCGATGATAATCGAAGTATTCCAATTTCTATAGTTACTCATCACGAAATCTCGGGAACTATAGGACTTAGAAATGTGAAACTTGGTAGGAATATTACTTTCGTTATGTAGAGGTCAACTAAAAACCGATTTTAAGAAATTCATCCCCCAAAGGGGATTGCGGGGGCGTTAACAATGAACAATTCCCGTTTTTAAACTATAGCTCCTATAAATTCCAAATTTGGTAGGAATCTTCTGTAAGAGATGTAGAAATAGTCTATGAACGAATTTTACGGTAGCTCACCCCACAGGGGGTTGCGGGGGTGGTTTAACAATGAAAATTTTTATTTTTTAAGCCGTAGCTCCTACAGACTCCAAATTTAGCTAGAGTCGTCTATATGTGATGCAGAAATGATTTAAGAGCGGATTTTACAACAACCCACTGCCGAAAAAGATTGCGGTAGTGGGTGTTAAAATGTGAAATTTCTATTTCCAAACTGTAACCTCTATAGACTTTAAATTTGGTAGTAATCTTTTATTTGTCATGCAGAAATCATCTCAAATAGGATTTTACGAAATTCTATTTCCAATAGGAATTGCGGGGATGGGTGTGAGAATATTAAATTTATGTTTCCAAACTGTAACTTCTACAGACTCCAAATGATTATTTTTTTACTGTTTAAATAGAAAAGGTTAAAGTCAATTGTTTTTTTTTATTTAATTAATTTCATTTGTTTTTATATAACCTAATAATCTATATAAATAAAATGATAGAGGTCTGCAGTTGTGCGCGCATCACGGAAAAAGTACTGGATAGATTTAAATGAAACTTTCTAAGTTTTATTTCTTAGACACTTGGCCCTTATATAAAAAAAGATTGCGATATCTTCATTTAAATTTTTTTTTATTAAAGTTTCAAGAAAAAACGATTTGTATATGTACTGCGTGTTCAGTGATACAGTATGTATGTTTCCTTCTCGCGGAGTAGTGGGGCAAGCGGCGTAGCGCCATGCGGAAAACTTTGTTAATATTTCAAGCAACGCGGACGAAGTCGCGGGTATCAGCTAGTTGACATATAAAGAGAAATATAAATCAATAGTAAGAGTTTGGTTTTCCAAAATAATAATAGTACAGGAAAATGTTATGGTTCTAAAATTTTTCCGTAACTATGCTTATGATGACAAATCAGCTAGAGCTGTTATTTGTTTACGATCTCCTTTTTATACCGCCGATGTACATAGTATCTACATACGTTGTTAACAACTATCACGTGAACAACACTAAGAAAGCCTTATAATAATTGATTTTTTACATTATAATAATGTCCTTTAAGGTATATATAATCGTACATTATCGTAGTATTAAATTAAATAAAAATTATAAATAATTAAACTGGTATTATTAATATATTAATGACGGAGGCCGTTCAGAGTTAGTTTTTCTCGCTCTTTTCATCATAAACATTAAATAGGCACGATTTCTGTTTGTTAGTATCCTTGCTTTGATGCCAGATGCACTCCAATAGCACTGCAACTCGTGATACAGTGCAGTAATGTTATATTTTATATTAGATAATAATTCAGTCATGTGATAAACTAATAAACATGATTTGTTACGCCCCTCGTGAACAACACGCGCAGATTACGGACTCTACTGCATTTATTTTTTATATTATATTAAAGTATTCTTATTTCTAATATATAAAATCTCGTGACACAATGTTTGTTATCGAACTAAACTAAAAAATACTTATAAACCTAAATTTTCATCTTTTTACCACCAATCCCTATATTTTAATAGTGATTAGAATGCTGGCGGAGCCGCGGGAATTGCTAGTATGTGTAATTTTATAATGACTTGGTTTGTTTACAGTGAGCAAAATCGTGAAATATGCTTCAGCGCAAGTTTTAGTTACATGAGGTTATATTTAGTTAAAAAGTTGTGTCTATATTTTCATAATTATGTATTTCATGAAATATAATTTTATCTCATAGTATCGCTCGAGTTCTCGAGTAAACAAAAAACAACTCTGGATTGTAAATGGACGAGCGTTATTATATTTATAAATAGAAAAACTTATGTAAATATAACCTTGTTAGTAGGTACAGGTAGAGCAAGCTAACTAATTGTCCCCGATAGATGCCCCAGTTTATAAATATCTAGTTCTAAACAAGTTTTACACTTTATTAAAATAAACTACTATTATTAACTTATATAACTATATTTAAAATAATATTGAGAAAATTTTTCCTCTTAATATTATAAATGTAAAAATTTGGATGGATCAATGTTGATACATAATCAGTAATTACGGTAGAACAGCTGAACGGATCTGGATGAAATTTAGCATAGAGATAGATTAAATAGTCTGGAATAGCCATAGGTTACTTTTATTCAGAAAAATATGAATTTTCTTCGATATTTCATACAATTTCTGCGATTTTGATGACTTAAAATCTTACTAACCCTAATTCAGGTGTTTTAGTGTGTGAAACAGTTGACAAAGCATAAATATATAAATTAACTTCATAAGCACATCAAATACACGCATCTTGTTTATTTTTATAACTACGAATATTACTTAAAAGCAAACCTAGCATATTTAAGACCGAGAACTAACTTTTTATAAGAAAGAAAAGAAATGGTCTGTGTGATACAGTTTTTGATTAGGTTAATTGTCTTTTTATGAAAATTGAACTTTCATTCAGATTTGCAATCAGAAACTTTTATATGACGTTAATTACTGGTTGTAAATTACAAATTACCTTGCTCTACAAGTCGGATATTGCGATACTCCGCAACCGCAACTCACGCTGATTTGCAGTAGGTACAAAGATTTGAGATAGATATAACACGTTTCGGGTACATAGGTACTTACTTCTTACAACTTTTAATTCATAGCAAATTAAATAAATTTTCCTATACTAAAATACTTCTTTTTAAACTTACACTACAAAGGTCGAATCCATAGTTTTTAAAGATTTTGTCTGTCTGTTCATCACGAAAAAACCATTAAACAGATGAAATTCAGTATGATGATAATTGGTGATTCTGGTCAATATACAGAATACTTTTTACTGCAGGAAAATCACTGCGAAATCGATACTTAGCGTTAAAACGAACCTAGCAACGAGCCCAAGCAGTGTATAAAATAATTTTAAAATAAATTATATATTTTCTGTGTAAACAAATTTGTTGTGTTTTATTGTAATAAAGAATTTTTTGTATGCTTCTTTTTCTTAACATATAACAGTTATTTACTGCTACTATGTTTGTTAAGAACGCAAATGTAAAAAATTCATGAATAAAAAAATAAACGAAAACAACAAGGTTTATGAACTTGACTTTTATTGACTTTGTTATAATTATAATAAATTGAACGTGAGCAAACGGAAATTGAGAATTTTATTACTTTTTATTACATTATTTTTATTCGTATAGCTTTATAATTACATACATTTATGTTTTTACAAGTTATTTCTCCGGTTTCTAGTATATAATATGTGTATACTATATAGCTTGTTCAGGTTCGAGCTCTAAATTCAGAACAATTATATGTTTTCGCCAAGAGATTCAACATATAATAATTGTTCGGCGAATTTGCAAAATGGACGATGCTACAACACCATGGCTCTTGTAATATTGTTGTGGTGCAGTTAGGGTTTTGATTTTTATTTGTTTTTCTATATATATTTCTTTCGCAGAACGATATAAAACGCCGACCGAAGCTTAGTCGATTAGGAACTTTTACTCTAAGAAAACCATTAGACAAGCCTCCATACGTACGTTGTAAAGTAAACATTGACTTGACACACAGTCAATAACTAAAGAGCCATTTGGCTTAATTAACTCCATTAGCGGAAGTATTCGATGGGACGTGGTCAATTAAAGATGCAATTAAGTGCATTCACTATCTCTTCCTTTTTCTCTCATAAAATAGGGACTATTTCATTCAACCACTAAACCAAGATAAATGAAACTTAAGAAATAAATAACTTTAATTGTAGGTAATAGGTATGTGCCGCATAAGTAAGTTATACTGTTTTTGGGTACTATACGTTAATTTTAAACAATAGACAAATTCAAGCAAAGCTGCATGCAAAACTATAGTACCTATTAAATTTTCTTTCCTTTTTGTTTTACAAAATATTTCTAATTTTATAATATAACACTATACAATAATTAAATAAATTTAATTAGAAAACCTTTTTTATACTGAAAATTAAGCAAAGGCAACGAAATAAGACGTAAAAGTGTCGCCATAGATATTTCAATATATATGTAGTTGTAAATTTTAAAATATTTTAAGTATATCAGAAATTTATATAGTCGTTTTAAATGTTAATGCAAATTCAAATCTAAACATAAGTTACTATTATACTTAGAGTAGAATGTAGAATACACAGAATGTTATGTGAGTCATTCGGAAAAAAATAAATTCTCAAGAGGTCTGATTACATCATCAAAATAATTGACCAACCAGAGTAGTTTGTTATTACAATCAGTATCAACAAAACCTTCAACTTTATTAGTATGCTACAACAACAACCTAAATACCCAATTTAAAGTATCGCTGATTCATTTCTTCTTTAGTAATTGCTAACTAATTACAATGCTTTAGCAAGTAATTCTATTAGGAAGAAAAATAGCCCGAGATTATAAACCCTTATAAGAATATATTGTATAAAAGTTTGAAATAAATTATTTTACCATATACTACTCCTAACTAGCATTTCCTGCGGCTTCGCACGCGTTCTAAAGACCGGGAACCAAATTCTTTCTCAGTCGCTCGGTATGATATCTCCCAGAACAAACGCCCACCCTTCTCGTTTTTGCATCATTTTTCTTTCATACTCCGCTTCTATTAGTCGTAGCGTAATATAATATAGCCTATAGCCTTCCTCGATAAACAGACTATACAACACAATATAATTTTTCAAATCGAACCAGTAGTTCCTGAGATTAGCGCGTTCAACCAAACAAATAAACAAACTCTTCAGCTTTATAATATTAGTATAGATAAGTAACTCTTAGTACCTATCAGTAGCCTATGTTTTTTCTAGCTCACGGATTATAAACAAAATTACATTTTAAACCGTCCAACCAATTAAAAGTGAAGGAGTTACAAAGATTTTTCCGTCCAATCTCCTTCTTGTCTTTTCGATTCTAGGTGACATTGACGAAGTATTATTATCAGTGCTCGACTGACACGTATTGAAGCCATAAATATACAAACAAACATACACAAACTTTCACATTTATATAAGTTTAGTCCAATGACAAATTTCATTGAAAACTAACTAACCAGAGTATTAACAATAGTTATCACAACCAATCCTCCATAGTTTAGTAGAACCATATTATAAAGGTAAAGCCGTGCAAGAATTCAATCAACTTCTTTATTTAATTAAAATCTAGCCTCTTTTAATCCTAAAGTCTTACGAGGAGTTAATCGGCTGGTAATTATACGTGTCTAAGGTTTCTATAAGACGGTACGGCACAAACCAGACACGGCGGTGGAATGGAATTTGATACTATATACGCAAAGTTGCGGGCGCAAAAAGGAAATGCGGTGAAACTGACACAGGATCTGAAATCTATCCATCGTCTGTAATATTTTAAGTAATTTTATGTAAAAATAAATATATTTTACGTTTATTATATATTACATTTTTACTGAATTTTAATATTTGACAAGCATTTGTAGTTGTTTGTTGTTTTTCAAGTTGATTCAAAAGTGTTTCTTGTTGAATACAATTAAAATCTGATTTGGATTAAAACATAAGTGATTCAGTAGCGCTTCGATAAAGTTTTTATATTGAAATAATTCTGTAAATGAGACAAGTAAGTAAAATTAGAGGTACTTATATAATACCCATAATACTTTGTAAGAAAATACTTTGCCATTTATACCTATTTTCAACGTAATACCTGTTAAATGAATTATCTGTTTATAACCATGATAGTGAACACGCTATTGGAATAATGAATTTTAGGTCGTCATGAAACGTCTTTTCCAAGGCTTTGCTCTACCTTGACCATAAATTGATTAGTAGTTTAAATTAATTATTAAAAACATCGTGTAAAACTATACAGATAAATAAAATTTAAGTGTCTAATTATAATTTCGTAATAAAAGCTTTTTATTAAATGCCAAAAAAGTAAATATTTTAACTCTACATAATATGTGAGTTAACCAATGAAGTTAGTTAATGACAAGACGACAGGTTAAACCTGATTGACAGTTTTAGTTTTTTTTTTTTTATGGTAAAAAGGGGGCAAATGGGCAGGAGGCTCACCTGATGGGAAGTGATGGACATCTGCAAGCCAGTTTTGCAGATGCGTTGCCGGCCTTTCAGGAAAGGGAGGGAAGGAGGAGGGAGGGAAGTGGGAGGGGGGAACGAAGGCGGAGGATGAAGGGAAGGAGAGTGGGCCTCCCGGACTCTCACTCACCGGACGAAACGCGACAGCATAGCTGCCACTTCACGCCGGTCTTCTGTGAGAGAGTGGTACTAATGAACTATACGGGGCGTGCCGGCCCATTCGGTTGCTACCCGAAGGTAACAAGCATGGCAATTTTATAAAAACTTTTACTTATGTTCATTTTACTTTATAATATGATAATTTATACTCGTATTACAAAAAATCTAATTGATTCGAATCTGATCATTAAATAAATATTTTTTGAAAAAAACTTGCTTATTCTTACTTTTTAGAATTCTCGTCTGTTTTGGAGTCAGTACGAACGAGAAAACACTCTCATCATCAACTCATAGGATAAGTTTTAGTGCGGAAAAATATCTAATCTCTGAAATATAACCGTTAAAACACACGAACGAACGAATGTGATTCTCTTGTATTTCAATATAATAATTTTGGGTAATATTTTTTCTCGTTCTTATAATAAATATCGTTTTAAAACTTGTATAAGCCTTAAATCTAGAAAGAAACATTCATTTTACGTACCAGCAGCTTTATAAGTTATAGCCATAACAAAACTGTGCAAGTACATATTTCAGACCGTTTAAAATTAAGCTATTAAGGGCCAGTTTCA
This sequence comes from Boloria selene, assembly GCA_905231865.2. Classification (NCBI taxonomy): domain Eukaryota; kingdom Metazoa; phylum Arthropoda; class Insecta; order Lepidoptera; family Nymphalidae; genus Boloria; species Boloria selene. The sequence continues at coordinate 4,766,696 of HG993156.1, forward strand.
CCGGTTTCTGATAAAGTCCCTGATAGCGTATCCGGAACTTATCTGACGGATGAACTACAAATTTCGGTTTCACAAGTCTTGAATAGTGGTATCTAGCAGTTAAAGTGGCCGGTAATTTATCAGCCGAATCAAGTAGCCGTTAAAGGTGGTATCTGGTAGATAACTAAAATGATTCGAATGGAGGGCGCGAATAAAAATATCTGTCATTTATTTTTGGTAATAAATAATATCATACTCGTTATTAAGTAGTCTGCAGCCACAAGATGGATTTGTTTGAATTTTTAGAAGACGAATTTGATGAATATTATGAACGTATTTGGCGACCTCAAAGGAATAGAGTAATCCGTCCTAGAGCAAATTATTTTATAATACCACCATATATTATATACCAAAAGGTCTGTACAAAATATTCATACGTTAATAGAAAGTGATATAAAGATTACAACCGACTGGTAAGTAGATAGTAGGTAATATTTTTCAATGATCTTCATGATTTACTTATTTAATAGACTTTTGATTTTTTTCAATAATGCAACGATTGCTTCTGTTTTGCAACGGGAACGTTTTTGATTGTATGTGGTGATTTCGGTGGAGTAAGCAAAGCGTCAGCTTGCAGAATCATACACAAGGTTTCTAAAGCAATCGCCAAATTGAGACCTTTGTATGTGAAATTCCCCACAAATGCAGAGGACATATCACTAGGTTTTTATGAAATTGCAAGATTTCCTAGGGTCGTTGGAGTCATCGATTGATCGATTTTATTTTCAATAATATATTTTTTATTTTCTACAAGTGAAATTAATAGCTCAGTTTCAACTTTTTGTTCTAATCATGCGTCTATTAAATATAAAATACAACAAAAAAGCGCGAAAGTCGAAATAATTATGACATCCGTGGGTTCATTTTACGCTAATTACATTTGGAAGTGGAACGCAAACTTGTAATCATAATAACATTTACCATCGATTTAATTACTTTTCATCACATTATAACAAAATTATATTCAAGAACATTAAAAAGTAAAATGTCTTATTTTAAATTCATATTTTAAATCTTATTTTAAATAAAAAAATAATTAAAATATTTTAGTTTTCAAACTAGATTTTAAATAGCGATCATATGCGTCTGTGTAATGAAACGCAAAAAAGCGACGTTGCCGTTCTGTAAATTAGCAAGTGGCTTGTAATGTATCTGCTGGTTAGTTTATCAGGTAGTTTAATGGTGAAACAGAAAAAATATATCAGCAACCGTTATCTGTTAGTTAGTGTTAAGTGGCGGATTACTAACTGAAACTTTATCAGAAACTGGTGAAACTGGCCCTTAGTACACTACTTCGTCACGGTTAATAAGATGATAACGAAATACAATCTTTTTACGCTTTTGCCTACTTTCCATGACTATATACTAATAAGTATAATAAATGTTGAATGCATTCAACCCAATGTTTAACGTCCCACTGCTGGGCACGGGACTTCAATACGAGGGGGATCAAGCCTTTGTCCAACGCGCTGGCCAAGTTGGGAATTATCATTATAATTATGATATTTAGTATGAGAACGTAAAACTTGCAAAGCTAACAGCAGCGGAAATAGATGATTAAGTATGTTGTAACCCCTACAATTTTATATGTGTAATATAATGTATTAGGTATAGCAATCGATTTTCTGTATAAGAGATATAATATAAATAATTATTAGTCATTCGTATAAATCTAGAACATTTCAAAGAAAATAGGCTGTGACCTATAGTAAGACAGATAGACTTGCGTATTATGATACTTTTATTGAAATCGCCAAAGTGCAAAACTATAGAATAAAAAATTAAATAGTAGAGACGTACATTTTTTTACAGGCATTACAATATTCCTGTTTTTAATTTAATAAGTCACAATAGTAAATAACGGATGTATTAATATTTATTCCGATATATAATATAACCGCACCTACTACACCTATATATGATTAAATTAAAGCATAGTATAATTTCCTATGTTTATATACTAATCTTAGATAAATAATGGTGGAGGAATTTACAAAAACAAGGCTATGTAAACAAACTGTTGGCATTTCACCTTGCTTTCTGAATCATCGGGATTATTTTAGCATAAATGAATCATTGTGATGATAATCATGCTAATAAGTACTTATGTGTTAGGTTAACTGTATGACTTAATCTCAGTAACTTAAAGGAGGTCTATTTTGTAGTGTCATATAATTCAAGTTACGATGGAACCAAGTTTAACAGCTAGTTTAGAATGTTTAAGCCAACATCATGCAAGATCAATTAGAAACTGTAATTAGGTATGGTAAAAATGGACGAAATCAACGATAAACATAAAATAGTTATATTAGACTATGTTTTCGCGAGAACTTTGTTAACGGTGCAGTTACGAATACGAACGACTCTAGCGTAACTATCTGTTAGAAACTTCCAGCCTACATCCAGCAAAACAGGTTCGTGTAGATAACATATACGATGCAATCAATACGATACACTATCACGCTAATATGTCATGTGTGATTTAGGGGGCATGGAACATAGTCGCTTGCGCAGATTTAACATTTGATGGCAGTACAAACCAAGCCTATAGGACTGAGGTCAGACCTCTTACATCACTACGCAGTTGAAATCATCGCCGTCGAATATCATACAGACATAAAGGTCAATTATTATTTTCGGTATCTCTGAGCATACATAAACATGAGCTTGTGGTTTCTATTGTAAGACGCGTTTTCGACCAGTTTCGTGTATCAGACGTTTGATGACATACTGCTTCATTGTTTGCATTCATTTATATTTTAAGCATAATAATTTCCTATATAATATATATTGAAATTTGAAATTTAATAACCACTAAACGTGTAAAATAATGTATTTATGTGCCATTTGTTGAGTCATAGCTTTTGAATTGTAACTAAGGATATAAATAGCATGCGTCATATACCATCATAAAAAGGGAAACCATTTTATTTGTAAGGAAAGAATACAAAAAACCCCGTGAAATAACACAAGAATACTATATTATTTTATCAATTGTTAAAAAATATTTAGCGAACTAAACATATTTAGTAAATACCTATAGGCTATATTAATATTTTGTAGATGGCAATGGCCTGAATTGAAGGTCGTATGAAAAACGAAGCATAATGTCAATGTTATCACAGAGAATATTTATACTATCATATCATTATACTTATTCAACAAGTCAATTTAAACAATCTGAAACAGTTAGCCGAAAAAATATTCCATTGTTTTGATACCGTTTTGTGCGCAAAATTAGACATAGATGAGAGGAAATTGAGCACAAATATAAGTTGTTGGGACTTGATTCGATGAAATTACTTGATTTGTTTAGATCATGATAAATTCAAATTGAAATAACAATTGTTAATGAAATTTGAACGCGTCAAATATAAAAATAACCTTCATTTACGTTACACAGGGAGCAAACTAAATTCCTGCCAATAATACGATTTGGCGGAATGCCGAGACATGCCTAAATCAAATGAAATTTATGAAAAAATTAAACACAGTACATATATGGTCAAACATACCCGATTCAAAATAGTTTTCGTTATCGTGTCAGTGTGCCACCGGCTTTCTTCACAAAGCACTGTTTGTGTATCACTGGAGGAACAATGGAACCATTTACCGAATCACAGTTACATCACTGAGAATTCGCGGAAATTAGCAAGTTCCCTGCACTTCAGAACAATTAGCGGTAGAGTTAAAATTGACACTGGAATGTGAATAACGAAAAATTAGACACTCAACTTCATATGTATATTTTTATAAATTAATTGCCAATATTGATGTTTATTAAAAATTAATTGGTTAATTGAATCGCGTGGTCGTGATAAACGCTAAGAGGTCGCGACGCAACTGCCCGCGCTGTATCATTGACGCGCCGTTTCACGTGCGTTGAGCGTTCACATGCAAAAACTTTTACATAGAGCTCAAACTCTAATAGAATACTAAAGTACCAAAGTTTGTTGGTCACATTTTTGACATAGTACAGTCATAAGCTAAGTGAAAAGGTATACTGTAGTCGAAGGGTTTATGAACTGTAGTTCATGTTTTTATAGTGATTTCTATTTGAACAACTCGTCGAGAAAACTGGCTTGGATCACGTTATATTGACATCCCTAATAAGACGATGATACGCGCAAAACTGGCTGGATCCACTTTTTTGTCCATGAGCAATAAGATGTTTAAAATATTTTAAAAAGAGTATAAAAAATGTGATTTATAATATGTATTTCTTTATAACTGGGTCCTACCAAATATATTATATGTTAGATATACAGTTTTGTCAGAGTTACACGTTTGTTTTAGTAATCCTTCTTAGTACTTACAGTGTCAGCGGTCGTAGGTTCGAGTCCCGTTGGGGACAATTATTTATGTTGCACAAATTTTGTACTCCAGTCATGATAGTTTATGTTTATAATATGTACAATCAACTATTTAATTAATGTATAAAAGATGACCCTTTATTTTTTAACTACTATTTTTTAAACATTGTTACTTTTATAACACTGTTGGTAATCCTATCTAAATAAATAAATAAACTATATGGTATACAAACCTCGTAGCCTATTAATTTATTACTTATTGAAAAGATTTAGTTTGATGTAAATTAAATTCACGTAACAAACCTGCACCTGTAATTAAAATTATATTATATTCATTTTTCTTATATTGTTCAAATATTTTTGAACTACTTAATTAAAATCCAAACACTATAGAGCAAACTAGAGCTTTGTGTTATGAAAGATACAATTACACCTTATCTACTAATAAGGCGAGATAAGATGTAAGGTAATGTACAGTGTACACACGTTAATCCGTATAGCATATTTGGAGTTAGTCGCGAAGCCAAATAAGCTAATAAGAATCTAAATTCTTTCGCAAACAGCTTGTATAATAAATTTTTTTTACTAATTTCCACCTCACCTCGACTCATGTATGTACCTAAATTGTATAATGTGAATAATATTAATATTATGCAGTATTAGTTTCCTCCGCGTAAAAATTGAACATCTCTTTCCACTAGTTGTTACGATTAATGTGTAAAAAATAAGAAAAATGACAAATTTTTACACAAAAATTAGGTTTATGACACAAACTTAGAGAAATTATACTTCTTATAATTTATATTTAAGTTTAAAATATTGTAATAATTTGTTTACTAATAAAAAAATAGATTTATAAAAAAACATATATCGTCTCAAGAAGCCGTGCTTAAAACTATACACAATTTTTAAACTAAATGAGTTTTTCTTTTTTAGTAAATTAACATTAAGAATAATTAGATATTACCATTTAGTTATTATAGTTCTTTAATTATTTATTTAAGGCCTAATTAAATAAATGTCACTTCTACCACTTTCCAATAGCTATGCATTCCAGAGAAATAAATATAAAACAACAAACTTACGAGTTGATTCGCTAAATTCAGCGTCGATGACGTCAGTCTCACCTATACTCGGGGCTCGCCTCATAAGTTATTATGTATTTATAAACACGTGCATTGAAATATTTTCAAAACGGAACTATTATTGAGGTATTCGATTCATTGGAATTTGAGTTCGATTACTTTAAAATATCTAATATTTTTGAATATATGTTACTAAATATTATGCGGACAGGAAGGAAGGAAGACGCCTTTTGACAGCAGTGGGACAAATAATAGATTAATGGCTAAATAAAAGTATTATACGATAAATACACAATTTTACAATTAAGCCCTAATCCTATTAAAACGCGCGACTGATAAGATTTTAAAGACATTTCAGGTAATTAACTTTACAAAATATTAAATACTAAGGGCTATTTATATGCATACCGGTCACGGTCATTACGTTAATACAAAATTTTAGCTTGTAAAGAAAAATTTCCATTTGGCTGCTCTCCCCTTCGTACCTTCATTTAGTAACTATAATTTATATCAAGATCAAGATCTTTGTCATTACCTCGTACATCGTAATTGCTTAGTAATTTGCTGCGTCTGTTCACATGATGGAAAAACAAAATCTTATATAGAGGAATTCTATTATAGCCAGCTCTATTAATATCATTTCACATTTGTATGACTTCTAAGTTTCCATTTTACAACAATGGCATAAGGCCAAGTACAGTACTGTCACGAACTGCCTGTTATATCGGTTTACAAATAAAATATTTATTTCGTTCGAAAATGATTTTTATTCGGTTCGAAAATGATTAGCCATAGGTATTGTTTAATATACTTACTTGTGTATTTATTTGTAATGGACAAATTAAAAATCATAAGAAATTTCATAAAAATCGATCAATTTAGATTGAAGTAGGTATGGGGAATGAATCTTTTCTCGAGAAAGAGATAATAATATACATATCTATGTTGCAATAATTTCTGTTCCATACAAACCGTTAAAACGTATTTAGAAACAAACCCGAGCGAAAAGAGAGTGCGTAGCTAGTGTAATACATATAAGATAAAATTGGAAATCAAAATTTAATTTTTATGGAAAATAAGAAGCCATCTACAAAATTAGCATTTTGTTCATAAACAAAACTGTCTGGGAAAATTAACACTTTAATTAAAAGACATAAAAGACACGTTTCAAGCGTAGCCGATACATTTGATTGTACCTCGTATAACATAAAATAGGGCAAGTAGTTTGATTAATCGAGAATCTTAGCCATCGTATTCATTAAGCTAATTAGTAATTAGTGTCTAAGGTAGAGGAGTGGCTCTATCGGCCATCTGCTCGACTTAATACAAAATAGTAAGACGAAATATTTCTATACATTTTATACATTATTAAAGATAAACAATATATATAATGAAAATATATCTTGTTTATCTTTAATCTATTTACTTCTACTGAAAATTTTACAAATTTCGTGTTTATACCTACTGTAATTTATTCTGTATTTTATGATCTAGAATTATACTGTTTACATTAAAACCGTACGTTTTATTATGACACTAGTAAAAAGCTTATTCTTACTAAATTAATAAAGCAGTTATATTAAAAATGAGACTGTAAACTTTTAGAACACACAGAAATTTAACGTGATTATAACAAGAAATACTTTTACCGGATATGTAAAGTGACTCTACAAGACCACTTTAAAGCAATTATTTCACACTTACGGATGGCATGTTCATCAACATTAATATTGAAGAAAATTATTAAATAACGTAACTCTAAGAGAAAAAAGTACCTCTTTTTCTTAAAGTTGGTTAAAATACGTAAACCATACTGTAAATATAAATTCAGTATGTAAATGTAAAACATTAAGTCTAAAATATACGAAAGACTGAGCGAGCTATATTTAGTGTTACATACAATATGTTTTCCTGCTTCAGATGTAGCGCTGAGACTTCTAGGGCGCTGATAGAACAGAGGTTAAGGTCGCGCGTGCGTTATTAGGTTATCGAAGATACAGGGACAAAGTGAACAGTTTCTGATATTTTAGATTTTATATTATTATAATCATACTAAAAGACTGTCCTTAAAAAGATCCATAACAAAGATTATATACTCTTTGATTTGATAGCATCTATACCTACATAATATTATGAAATTCTGAGTGAAATACTGAAAGTTCTGTACATATTATAATATTTTAACGATAATCTTTTTGAGCAATTATTGTTGACATAGCCGCTAAATCTATAGTTTATCTGAGTTAACGTATAGGATAATACATACAGTGGGAAAATATCACATTTCCGAGAAATATATATAACAATCGTTAAGCAATCTAGGTACGATCCCGAGCGGAGCAAGGTTAATCGCTAGTTAACAATAAAAATACAATTATTTTATAAAAATAACATATTTTAAATTTCAATAAAAAAATCGTTAAAATATTACAGGATGCGTATAACCCTACGTATATAAGTATTGATAACATTTACAAAAACAGTAAAACTGGTTATACATGATGTAATAAGTAATAACACGTTATCTCAAAAATTAAAATAACATTATAATTATAGCCTTTCCTCAAACCTCAAACGAGTATTGGAAACATAACTCTTCTGAAGCAGTAAATTATTAATTTTAACGCTACGACGAAGCACTATAATAAGCTTGCAAGACCTAAACGCCAATAAATTTAAATCTGGGCAGAGTAGCGTATGATTGAGACTTACCCGATCGGAAAAATGACCCTCGAACCCTCTGATCCTTAAATTACACTATATTATTATAAATTATGGGGACTTTATAAGAGATTGGCTCTCAATACGCGACTGTATAGAAGAATGTATGCTTGACTATTGGATAGATTAGATAATGACCATTGGATCGGAGATGCATAGAAATGCGACTGATGCTGATGTACAATTAGGGTGACAAGGCTCTGGAATGGACGTACTAGTACACGGTGTTTGCAAAACAAATGTTTTTTATGTACGTTTCATGTATGTTTAATAATTGCTATACTCACTAGTACTGCTAAAGTTGATGTAATGGTGATGTCAGAATATGAGTAATAAAGTTTTATTCAATGATTTTTATTACTTTAGCACAAGAAGGATTACTAGAATAATTAACTTAAGTTTAATGGGCATGTACTAAGTACCTACAGATCACAGGTTTCTGTTCGCTCTTAAAGCTGTATGAAAAAGTTATATAAATGTTTAGTAACTAGGAATATGTTTTGAAGCCATTTTATGGTAAACTGAAGACTTATTCAAAGAAAAACTATACCTACACAGTACATTTATATAAAATAAAAGCGTCCGTGTGTAACAGTATATCTTTTTTCTAAAATTTTGGATACTTATATATGAAAAACACAATGTTTAAGTCAGTCTATTGTCAGTCAGTCAGTTAACAGATTTTGACGAGACTTTCACTGAAAGACAGTTGATGTTATAAAGTGTTAGGCTACTTATATTTTAGGAAAAGAATAAGAAAACCTCGGGACAAACTCAAGCGAAAGGAGCGCAATAGTTAGCAATACTATTACAAAAGAGGAAAAAAAAACAAACATGGTAACCCTATACAATTTATATGATTGAAAAGTACTATTTGTAGTCAATTTGCGGTGTATCGGCAAACATATGGTGGTAGAAGTAGGTAACGAATGAATTATGCATTGCCTCGTGGGCTCGATTGATTTGCGTACAATGCGTAGGCTTATCGCTTTGGTATTTGAGGTGTACTATGATTGTATCAATGGCTTTCTTTGGTTATGTGGGTCAAAGTTGAATGATTTGTTTATATTGATTACGCGAATCTATTGTTATTCTTTTTGTATGGTGTCGCGTAATTGATTCCTCTTCAGACCTTTTTACCGTCCTACTGCTGGGCACGGGCCTACCTCAGAATGTGTGGGATCAGGCCATAGTCCACCGCGCTGGCCTAGTGCGTGTTGGCGGACTTCACATATCTTTCGAAAACTTGTTAGGTTTTTCTCAGACATGCAGGTTTGCTCAAGATGTTTTCCTTCTCCGCAAGACAAGTTAATCATGAATTTATCAGAGGTGCGAGACCCGGATTTGAATCCGAATCACTCGGTTATCCAAGCGAGCGCGTTACCCCTGGGCATCACTGCCTTATCGTAATTGTAATTGATTACTTCAGTAATATTTTAAGAAATATTTAAAGATATATTAGGGTAGAGGTCAACAAAAGCGAAGTCAAATCAAATGCCATTTATGAGATGTGGCTACCAGCATATGGATCATTGATACCTATGCACACTATATTGTGCAATACAGAAAAAAGTATGTAGGTACCAGACCTATTTTAGTAATAGCTATTAACATATATAATATAAATAACTACAAATTTAAACACAAAATTAGTTCAATAAAATTCGCATTAGGTATACGGATTTCGATTTCGTTTCGAGTTTCAACAAGATGTTTGAATAAATGGATTTATTAGTCGAGTCGTATCGATTAGAATTACAAATCAAGTGGAAGGCCGCATTCATTGGAGTTGCAAAATATCAGAAAAATAAGCATTTACCGAGAAACATTAACGTCTGGCACTAACGTCTGGATGTAATGTGTACTACTAGGAGGGACAAAAAGGTAATTTTTAGAAAGATTCCAGTGAGGTGCAGTTAACATGTATTTTATCATACACATTTTATGCTATATTAAACCACCATATATTTTTTAAACCACACTACTGTAATAAATGCCTAAGTTTCTTGTTTTTATATGGTAGTAGAGACTACGCCACAATTGGTAGTGATTCATACTTCTAGATGCAAAAAATAAAACAATTTAGATATACGAATACCTATCGACAACATAAATTGTCGCTTTATAGAAATTTTTAGTAATATCTTATATAGTTGTCTATGGCAAATATTGATTTCTCGTACATGTCTTTTTTGAGACTTAAGCTTTTGTCTACTCTTATTTTTTCGCTTTGCTCCAGGTATTTCTCTGATACTCGTAGCAGAGTGAACTGTGTGAGGTGTTGTAGTGTGTGAAAAAGCGATCCTATAATGCCCCACTGCACTGCTATGCAACGGCGGGTTCCGCTGTGGGTTTTAGTGAATAAGCTCACAGACGACAGCCTACCCGCTAACAGAATGCCTCATGATAGATTTCCACCGCAGTAACAAAACAAGAAAGGTTCTGTTCTTCAAAGATAGTTTAGTCACATACATCACATCTACATCCGAACCTAATGACAGGTGGTTCATATTTTTCGAGACCACTGTAAAAATTTGACCAAAAAGGCACTTGTTGACTAGAATAAGGAGTCTAAGGGGTTATGAAACTTTTATCGATTTTACAAAAAATTGCAAACATTTCTTTAAAAAGAATACTGATAAATGTTCATAAATTTAAGCTAGTTTAAATATATAAAAACATTAGTTAAAACGTGTTAAACCGTAACAACCATTAAAAGACCTGAGTGACTTCGATACAGAAAAAAGCTAACAAAAAAGTTTAACAATAAGTCAAAGACGCTTGCAAAGCGTCAACAAGACTTAACCAGGATTAAATAACGTAATTCGATCGACTTGATATTACGTTTGTTTTGTCAAAACCGTGAACCAGCCAAGCATGTAAGCATACAAACGAAAATTTCACGGGAGTTTAAACTTAAAATCTTTGTGTTATGGGTTATTTTTGTGCGTGTTAGTCATTGAACAAAGCTGTAGGGGTCTTTATTTTGGATTTGGCGATTGTCCAGTAGTGAATTTATTCACGGTTGGCGGATATCATTAAATTTAGTAGCGCTGTGTGCAGATTTAGATCAAAGTTGAGCGCGCGCAGGAAATAAGCCTTGTTTGTGAATTAATTTCCATGGGATAATTGCTAGTGATTATGATGAAATATATTAATCGTATATTGAATTAAATGATCGTTACATATTATAATTTAAAAAAGCTGATGTTTCTAACAAGATTTGATAGTATATAAATGGATATATGGTAAACATTGCCTCCTCAATACCTACTCTGTAGAAAAATTTTGCGTTCCACAATAAAATTTCAAATCTCGTACTCATAATCTAGTTCTGTGAAATAAATATAGGTACTATCTTGTGTTTTTCTTTTCACACATGAGTTAGTATTAATCAATGCTTATATTTACTCAAATTCAACACAATACAATAACAATGGTATTTTTGCGAACAAATTAAAAGAGCCTTACTATACCTGAAATATTATTTTTTTAATTAGGTACAAGCGATTTACTCTCGCTTCGATAAGATACGTCGCATTTTGGAGATTAGTGAGTATTAGCAAACAGAGAAAAAAAAATTAAAAGTTGTTTTCTTATAAATACCGTACTTATATAGAGTGGTATAGTAGAAGTCACTGACTCCTGCAATACAGTTTTTACTAGCGCAGGAGGTCAGGGGTTTCAATAGAATGTACTTGTAAAATATGTCAATAAACTTTTTTTACTTTTTTATATGCTTTTGTACATATGTATTTTATTTTGATATAACAAACAGACAATCAATTTATTTGTATTAATAATAACTTAGATTCAAAATGATATAAAACAATAATAATAACTTACCGGTATCGCCCACGGCCTGGCTGAGCGTGTTCTCGGTGAGAGGCCGCAGCGCCTCCACCGCGCTGATGTAGCCGAGGCGGTCGGCTATAGCGCACGCTGTCTGACCGTTCTGGTTGTACAAACACATAGATATTCAGGTTTAAGATCATTTATTTCTCAAGAAGAATATTACAATTCACTTATATGAGAAATTAACAATTACTTAAGTTTAACTAACACTATTGGGTACATTGCAAATTAACAGGCAAGACAATTTACAATTTGAGGGTAAAACTAAAAAAATGTATACACAAGTTCACAGAATAAGCGCAATATATTATTGATTAAATCTATACATAAAATAAAGTCTATATTTCACATATATTTTATCATTGATTATATTAGTGTTAAATCTATACATATATATAAGTCAGATAACACGCACTAGGCTAGCGCGGTGGACTATAGCCTGATCCCTCTCGTACTGAGGGAGGCATGTGCCCAGCAGTGGGACGATAAAAAGGGCTGAAGTTGCTATCTTTATAATAAAGTCTAACTTAGTCGAATCTGTACATTGAATATTTTTAGGAAAATCTAATTAAAATAGTCACGAATAACGATATAGAGGCAGAATCTATAGTTTTTAGAATTTTTGTCTGGCTGTCTGTGACGGCGTCATGAGAAAACCACTAGACTGATTTTGATAAAATTTGGTATAGCTAGTTATCCGGGTCAGGATAAAGGATACTTTTTACTGCTCGAAAATATCACATTTCTGATAAATCTATACTAACAGTGAAAACATATTCTCCAGTTATATGAATGAGGTTTCCGGTCTTTATAGCGCGGAGCCGCGGAAACTGCTAGTATAATATAAATACATTAATGGAATATTTGACATTGAAATTAAAATATGGGATCCTTCGCGGCTTTTGGGATTTCCGATGTTTTATATACAGCAGAAAAGGTAACCGGAAAGACTAAGTTTTTGATATTACAAGTGTCGTAGTTATTACAGACAATATACCTACTTAGTCATTACACCGTCGGAAAAATCCGACAAAAATAGTTTTATCTCACGTTATGTAGGTAGGTATATTCTAGATTTTGTTTTTGTTTTAATAAATTTAATTAAACGAAATAAATCTTTTCGGTCCAAAATTTTTAATATGTATAAAACTTGTAAAAATATTAAAACTTTAATAATTTGTTTATTTTTTGATCAGATTCATTCTTAAATCTTAAGCTAACAACGCCTTCTTGTATTTGAAGTAGTGTATTTGAATTAGGTTGGTTATTTTATTATTAAACCTTAGATATAATCATTTTTACGACCGTTAAATTAAATAAATCATTTCATGCATATTATAATAATATAAACAAATTGTTTTGTCATTAGCAATCAGAATACACATAATATGTATTTCCGATGACCTAGAGCGCTTTGGCGATAAAATTAAATATAATTTGGCAATAAATACCAAGGGCAAATAAAATAACCAACTTCCGGTACTAAAAAATATAATATAATACTAAAACTTACTGCAGATAAAGCGTTCGGATCGGCATTGCTCTTGAGAAGTAGTTGTATGATGAGAGTGTGTCCTTGTTGCGCCGCTTGGTGGAGAGGAGTGAACCTGGCAAAAACAAATAATATTAATTACTGCTGTTATTTTAATGTGCGAATAATTTCTAACATGCGATAACCACTTGCTTAAGGTGAAGAACACATCGCGAGGAAACGATGATTTGGCTCCGGTTCACTTGAATACAACTGGGCTACGTCTGCCTTACTTTCATCCTTTTTTAAAAAAGTTGGTTAAGTATCTTCGTTTACTTCTAGTTATTATAAAACTTTATATTATTATACTACTAGTTCGTCCCAAGATTTATACACATAAACTTTCCTCTTGAATCACTCTATCTTTTAAAAAACGCATCAAATTCGGTCGCGGTTTTAAAGATTTAAGCACAGAGAGACAGTGACTTTGTTTCATACTATGTAAGAAATACATAGAAAAACTATTCCGTGTATAATTTACAAAATCCACCAATTTTATATTACGAAATGTCATCAGGTAGTATTATGGTTATAACCAGCTTATCGCAATTCACATAAATTTAAACTAAATTAAACAACTGGATCAAAAGTCCATAGTATGATCCAATAAACCGGTGGTTGGAACTTAAGGCGCAGATAAACGACTTTTAATGATTTTATATTGAACATCACGTCTAAACTTCTAGTCTTATTTCTTTGAAAAAAATATATGTTATACTAGACAATTTTATTCATAATTTGATATGTGAAAATGTGAAATTATATTTTAATAACATAGTGTAATTAATTTGTAAAGTAATGTCTAACGCGGACAAAAAAACGATAATAACGCAAAAGCTATGGGGCGTATTTACATGAAACTTTAATCATATAAAAGACAATTTAATGACCCATATTTTAGTATACGGTTTTTATTTGTATTGTGTTTGATAAATCAAGGTGGGTTGTTTTTTCGAATAATCTTGGTGGGCGTTGAAGCGCGACGCAACCTTCTCCCATACGCTCAAGGTCGCGGACAGTTAATGTCGCCTTAATGATAAATATTCACTTGAATGCAAATAAACAGTACCTACAACAAAGCTACGCGAAAATTTCATTTTTTTTTATTCACGTATTTTCCTTTTGATTTTTTTAGTAGTGATAATATTACTGTGTTTCTAACGCTTAAAGCTTATATTATGATAATGAAAGGCACTCTTCTTTAAATTACAAGTATTCCTTTCACAGTAGTACATACTATACAACACCGGACACCTAAATACTGTATCTAGTAGTCGTTATCGTTCCAAAAGGCTTACCTAAATATTTACAAAAATAGGAACTAAAAATAACATGACTAGTTAATAATGTAAAAAATTTACATTTTCATCATTTCTGTTAATTAATAAGAAACGTTCATAATATAATCATTTTATATATTTTTTATAAAACAACTATACGCAAGTCTACAATTTTTAATGTGTCGTGACATGTTTCTTTATATAAAAAAAATCTATAATTCTAGCTTTACACATTAGTGATGGAAAATTTACGAACATTAATAGAGATAAGCTAACTATTAAAATATTTAAATCGATAAAATAATCGATAGCTTACATCATCAATTTCTCATTTGCATTTCAACGACATGTTACAAAAGGAAGGACATTTACGAGACTCATTTACTTCACCCGTATATTAAGTATTATAAATTATACTGTATAATATCTTCTACAGATTTGTACCAATGTATAAATAAAATCAAAAAATAATGTTATAACTTAGTTAGGTACTCATGCCTGGGAGCTTTATTTCGCCAAATTAAAAATCAATTGATAGTAATGGCTTCTTAGCGTGTCGGTTGAATACTCATGGTTAAGAGGTGTTAACACTTCGCCAAAATTATGTATAATGGTTATAATGAATTTAATTTATATAAAATGTCAGTAAGTTTGTAAGGAAGTCCAGTCAGCAGTGTCTAATATATTGGGAAGAGCCGACGATAACCTCAACAGTTGCAGTTTTCAAAATAAAATTAACTGTCCTTCTTGGCTGGCACCGACTCCAACAATAACTAAGTAATTAAAATTATTTTTTTTTCTTTTTAGTTTCGATTTGTAGCGTTTTGAAGTCGGTTTTCATTCTTGTTAAAAAATATTTTTTTTTTGTGGAAATTATTATGTTTAAATAAAATATTGGAAGGCTAACTAAACTACTGCTCCAATAAGTCAGCGAAGTTTTGAAATGAACGACAATAGTCAATCGAGATTTGTCCACGTCTATTTTTCCACGTAACTCGTAGACGTTAATAAGATTTACCTTCTATTATCAATCCACCTAATATCCTGAAGGAATACAACTATCAGCTCATAAGTACGTATAATATTAAAAGAATTTTCTTTCAACTCCTAACCGTTGAGGATATATACCTTACATCATCACAAATTCTTGAACAGCTTTAGAAAATATATGAAAAAGGTAATCAGTGCCGATAAAATTTAAGAGTTGCCCTCGATTTCTCTAGGATCCCATCATCAGATGCTGACTTGGTGACAATGAGAACATCTTGAATGTATACCCTACCGAACAAAAAAGAAATTTTTAAAATCGGCCCACAATTCACGGAGAAATCGGTGAAAACACATAAAAAACAACTGTTGAGGAATTTTACCTTCCATCATCAGCTCATCCACATGAGATGATGATTTTCATACGTAAAAGCTTTATCGGTTTTAGAAAATATATCAAAAACATAATAGGTGCCTGTAAATTTTGAGAGTTGCCTTCGATTTCCCTGGGATCCCATCATCAGATCCTGACTTGGTGACAATGGGACCACCTCGGAACTATACCCTACCAATCAAAAGAAAAATTTTTGAAATCGGCCCACAGACGGCGGAGTAATCGGTGAACATACATAAAAAAAAATACATACAACGGAACATATAACCTCCTCCTTTTTTGAAGTCGGTTAATAAGAAAAAATATAAAAATCGTTTGTCCGGTCATCCACATAAAAGGAAAAGTTATTAAAGATATATTAAAAACAAACACATGTAATCATCTTCAATGTCTTGAAGAGGGATAATAGTGACGTCAAATAGTATTACTTCTCACGTAGCCGCACTAATAGGCAACCATTAGAAGCCAATTTATATAAATCTATTACTTTAAATGCATCACGAGCTGCACAAACGTAAATACATTTCGTATTCAGTTTTCATTAATAATAAACTTAACCTCATTGTAATAAAATTAATTAAATAACATGCTCTAGTTGAAATAACACTAGTTTTCTCGGGTTTTGCGATACTTAGAATAGTTTATCACTTCCTTTAATGTATAAAAACTGTCAGGGTTGGACCAAGAGTTCCTTGTCGAGGTGGGGGGAGAGGGCAGTGGTGTCTCAGTAATGTTTGGCAATCCGACCCAGCGCGAAGCCAAGAAACGCGCAGGAGGGGCTCACTTCTGTGAGCAGAGTGGACTTACTCCACAATAGTCCACTCGTGGTCTGATTCAACAGACGTGCCGGGCCGTCGTGGTTGAATACGCAAGCGTTCCTACATTCCATTAAGACGGGTGACGGTCATGTGTTTTAGTGGGTAGTACTGGCTTTTTTGGCTAGTGAGTTCCACATAATCATAACTCGTGGTTCACTCGCAGATAGCTAATATTATAAGATTTAGACTACTTTTATTTTAGAATATTTTTTTGCGCAATCTAGGAACTGAGTAACTAGTAAATAAATAAATGAATAAATAAATAAATATGTTGGGACATTACACACAGCGCCATCTAGTTCCGTAGAAAGCTACGAAGCTTGTGTTACGGATACCAGGTAGTTGATATACTACATATATAAAATAAAATTTAAATACATACATATCATAACTGACTATACCACCTATGACTGGAATACAAATATTCGAGTTTAACAAACGGATGCCCCCTCCCGCCCAGCGGGACTCAAACCCGCGACCGCTGGCGCAGAAAGTACTACGCACTAAGTGAAACATGTCGTCAATATAAATAAAAGCAGTGATCGTGTTTGACCCGTACGCGGCTTGCCGACGTCCGCGTACTCGAAATATGGCACTAGTAGCCATGTATTGGGTTTACGGTTTCGCCGTAATATAAAATACGTATATTTTCATTTGGTTTAAAAAAACGCATTTTGACATACGAGGTATTCATTCTACAGCGACGTTACCATCCATAACTGGAGTAGAAATATTCGAGTTTAACAAATGAATGCCCCCAGCGGGACTCGATCCCGTGTGTCGTGAATATAAAAAAAAGTACGTGTGTACAAAACTTGAATTTAAATTAAGGCTAACTCTTCCCCGTCTCTGAGCGCCTGGTACTATGGAGTTATTTTTTTCGTTTCATCGAGTTTGAAATCATAACGATTCTAAAGAAGTTTCACTTCAAAAACACTAACCCGTGGGCAGCTCGCGCGGCTACATCCGCGCCGGCGTTTAGCAGCGCGCGCGCGGTGGCGCGGGCGGCGTGCACCCGTCGCGGAGGTTTTCGTTTAACTCCAAATATGGCATTAGTAGCCATGTTTTTGGGTTTACGGTTTCGTCGTAATATAAAATACGTAATTTTCATTTGATTTAAAAAAATATTAAAAATACGCATTTTGACACATGAGGTATTCATTCTACAGCGACGTTATAATGGACACCCATAATGCCGTCAATACATACCCGTGGGCAGCTCGCGCGGACACGTCAGCGCCGGCATCTAGCAGAGCTCGCGCGGCGGCGGCGTGTCCGTGGTGCGCGGCGGCGTGCAGCGGCGTGTAGCCGTCGCGCGTGCGCGCTGCGACGCGCCCGCCCGCGCCCACCAGCGCCGCCAGCACGCGCGCGCGCCCCTCCGCCGCCGCCAGGTGCACCGCCGTCAGACCTGCACGTTATAATAAAACCTAAAGTGCTTGTGTACAAAGTACTCATGTCAGAAGTAAAACTTCATTGGCAAACTAATTTTTAAATCTCGTTTATATTTATACTAAATAACCCCAATAACTAATCTACTATGGACTTATTTTTTCGTTTCATCGAGTTTGAAATCACAACGATTCTAAAGAAGTTTCACTTCAAAAAGTAATATTTATTAGGTACGATATAATCTATCACCATCATCAGCCCTCTTTTACGTCCCACTGCTGGATACGAACCTCCTTCAGTGCGAGAGGGATCAGGCCTCAGTCCACCGCGCTGGCTTAGTGTGTGTTGGCGAACTTCACAAGTCTTTCGAAAACTGCTAGGTTTTCTCAGGCATACAGGTTTCCTCACGATGTTTTCCTTCACCGTAAGACAAGCGGCAATCATGATAGAAATGATTCTCACATGAAAATATCAGAGGTACGAGATACGGATTTGAACCCACATCATTCGGTTATCCAAGTGAGCGCGTTACCACTGGGCTATAAGTGTATAATCTATGGCTACCACTGTCCTAGTTAAACTTTCTTAGCTTTAAGCAAATATTACATATTATCATCGCCTATACATATATACGTATTATGTGTAATAACACTGTAACTAAGTAGGATCTTTATAGGAAAATCTAATTGAACAGTCTTTATTATTGGTACAGAAACCAATTATAGAATCGGCTGAGACTATAAAGTTTTTAGATTTTTGTTGGCTTTCTATCTGTGACCACATCACGAGGAAACCACGGGACAGATTTTATATTACAATTTAGACGCTAGTTTTAAATTAAACCACAAATCAAACAATACTATATTACTTTATTAATAAATAAAACTATATCAATTATACATCTTATCAGATTTTTTCGAAAATTCATTTTGATGACTTCTTTATATAACCAAACTATGTCAAGTTAGCTCCATTAACACTCATAACGATCCCACAAATCCTTTCATATAAACATAAGCTAATACTATTCACATCATCTACATAAGTCTTTACATTATGAAGTACTAGCTCCGGCTTCGCACGGAAACCTCAAAAATAACAGTATTTCTCCACTATTTAATGGATGTTATTATACATATAAACCTTCCTCTTCAATCAATCTATCTATTAAAAAAACCGCATCAAAATCCGTTGCGTAGTTTTAAAGATTTAAGCATACATAGGGATATAGGGACAGAGAAAGCGACTTTGTTTTATACTAAGTAGTGATATTTAACTTACCATTATTAGCAGGCACATTGACATCCGCCCCTCTTTCGATGAGCATTTCTACACAATCCTCATGTCCCTCTTGAGCCGCCATGTGCAGTGGTGTGAAACCCGCTTTAGATTTTACTCCGGGGTCAGCATCTACATGAACAAGTAACATTAAGTAAATCCAATGTATGTAGACAAACAGAGATATTGTTCGAGAAAAAAGTCAAAATGCCAAATTTTATATACTTTCTTTGAAATTACAACAGGGACAGATATTTTTTGTATTACACAATTCACTTAATATTACATCAAAATTTTCAGACTCACTCGAACGAAGTCTTAAAATTGCTTTACACAGTAAAAAAATTAATGAATTAGCACGAAATTCGGTACAAGTAAAGCTTATATCACTACACAGTTTTAATTAATACATAGTTATAAAATATTAAAAACAATAACAAAAAACTAATAAAACATACCATGTTCCAAGAGTGCAAATGCAATATCGGGGTGGTTGTGTCGACACGCGATGTGTAAAGCCGAGTGTCCGTTCTTTGCCAACGAGTGTGGCGATGCACCTGTGTATGAGGGAACAAAAATCTAGCTTACTTCACAAAATAATGGGCTTTTTCTAGCATAGAAACTAAATAAATGAACAAATAATGATCAATGACTCTACTTTCAGTGCGTACCGTATTTTTTATATTTTTATATATATTATAACGTGCAATACTGTTTATGAAAAAAAGAATATGAATGTTGATATTAGCTCTTGGATGAAACCTACATAAAATTTACACTAAGATCGTAATAATATTTTTTATTTATTATATTAACATGCTTTTATGATGATTGTAGAGACAAAAATTAAATTCACAAATAAACATTCCAACCTCTATGACCTCGTGATCTTAATTGAAGGGGCTATTGAAGCCAATAAATTCATAATTACTAACCAATTAAATGTACCTATTACCGACAAACACCTTTTCAACCGACTTCATTAAAATTACGCAACGATTCTAATAAAAAGTTAAATGATGATGATGAATATCGAAATTAAAACGTGCATATTCAAATAGACTTTGATAAGCGATTTTGCAGCGTTAACTAGTTTGTATTTTAACTAGACAGCTATGTCGAAAATTTATTATAAGAACGTATACGTAATTTTGTTGAACATATATTTATTGAAATTAATTATAATATATGTATTATATATTTTTTGAAATAACATAGATTATTTTTTTAAATTAATTATTTATCTTATTAGTAACAATTTAAATTCAACAATAGCAAATCATCACATGTGCCCGCCATATACTGACATTCAATTGAACTAACCACTCTTTGTTTTAAACAACACTCATTAAAATCAGTACAAATATTATGAAATGAAAAAATCAACACGAACAACACTTCCCAATTAAAGTTAGCTCTAAACCAAAACCTTACTACAGATAAAAAAAGTTATAAGCACCTTTATCCAGCAAAAGCAAAGCTATATCTGGATGTCCGTAGTACGTGGCCATATGCAGCGGCGTGATATGGCTGCGGCCGGGCGCGTCGGGCTGTGCACCGCGAGCTAGTAGCAGCCTCGCCACGCCGATATCGCCGTACTTAGCTGCTAGGTGTAGTGGAGTGAAGCCTTTACGTGTCTCTGCTTCGATGGGCGCGTTGTGGTCTAGTAGTATGGAGGCGACTTCTTCTTTACCTGTTTTGTTTTTAAAAATAATAAAACTATATATTTAAATTGATTTTGACCGACGAAATAACAGAGAACACAAATTTTGGTGGTATATAATTTGATTTTGACCGACTTTAACGCACATGATACGAATTTGGTTACATTCTATGTGTATGTAAAGCGACGTTTGTCAATTGTGAACACATTTTTAATTTACTTAACGAAATCTTAAGTGTGAAATAATTTAATTTTAATTGGTTTTGACATCTGTTGGGTTTTTAAATTAAAAAGTAATTAATAGTATCTATCAAATACTTGAGAATTATATCACCAATAAAAGTGTAAGAGGGTAATGTCTATACATTTTTGATTTTTATCTATCTGCTAAATTTATGTTTTTTTTTTTAAATAAGGCCTATTCGTACAAGACTATTTAGCTGGCTATTTATAAGCCTTTCAATAGTTTCATACAAATGTAAAAACAATTATTAATGTTTAAAGGCAATGTATACATTTTGTTAATAGATCTTCTATTGCCTTTGAGAGGTCAAATAACAGTCCGATTTATGTACATAGACCAATTATTAAGACATATAACAATATATAATAACTATAAATTAGAGTTCTTCAGCAAGTTTTAAACATATTTATATTCTTTTCGGATTTTAATACAATAAGGTACTCTGATGCCATTTTGAATTTTTGTAAATTGTGGGTAGGCACTGTCTGTAACAAGTAAATAACCCCTTGAGACGTCTAATACCTTAGTCTCTCCCGTGAAGCATTCGAAACGTCGGGAACCAAAAATCATAATAAATCCGCGACAAACTCCGGAAAGATAGTTTCATTTATAATGTTTTCATTTCATTTTAAAAAGTGGTAGTGCCATGCCGAATGGGCCGGCACGCCCCGTATAGTTCATTAGTACCACTCTCTCACAGAAGACCGGCGTGAAGTGGCAGCTATGCTGTCGCGTTTCGTCCGGTGAGTGAGAGTCCGGGTGGCCCACTCTCCTTCCCCTCTCCCTCTTCCCTTCATCCTCCGCCTTCGTTCCCCCCTCCCTTCCACTTCCCTCTCTCCTCCATCCCTCTCTTTCCTGAAAGGCCGGCAACGCATCTTCAAGCCTGGCTTGCAGATGTCCATGGGCGGAGGTGATCACTTCCCATCAGGTGAGCCTCCTGCCCGTTTGCCCCCTTTTTACCATAAAAAAAAGTCAAATATTCGCGTAAACCTAAGAAAGTATTATATTTACCTTCCTTAGCAGCGATATGCAAAGGCGTGTATTTGTCCTTCGTAGTGGCGGCAACCTGCGCGCCGTGCTGTAGCAACAGCGCCGCGATGTCGCCGTGCCCGAGCCGCGCCGCCACGTGCAGCGGCGTTTGCTCCTCACGCGCTCGAGCTTCCACCTGGGATTATCATCATCATCATCATCATCACCATCATCATCAATCATCATCATCATCAGCCTTTTAACGTCCCACTGCTGGGCATGGGTCTCCCTCAGTACGAGTGGGATATTTAGAAGTAATTTACTATTGTATAGATTTTATTGAAATCTCAAAACATCCGAATATATTTTTCTAAAAATTATGTTCCCGACGTGTAGAATAAATGAGTAATAATGTATGATAAGTGTCTTATAAATTTAAAAGATTGACTGACGTGTGTAGCACTAAAAATGAAGGACTTTCATACTAACTTGCGAGAGCCCTTAGACCACCTTAATCCTGGACCGATTTTGACGAGAATTCCACTCGCAGATAGCTAATGAACTTAGGCTACATTTATTTAAGAAATTTAATTGATTTAACTAGCGGAACCCGCGGCTTCGCTCGCGCTAAATCTAATGACGAAACCGAGCAAAGCAAATGTGAGTCATTAGTAATATACATAATCATAATACCCCACCTTAGCATTATTCCTGAGCAGCACTCGTGGTGGCACACACTGTAGTGGTGTCAGAAGCAGGTTATTTTTGAAGTGAAACTTCTTTACAATCGTTGTGATTTCAAACTCGATGAAACAAAAAAATAAGTCCAGTCCAGTACCAGACACTTAGAGACGGGGAAGAGTTAGCCTTAGTTAGATCTCGCCCACCGCGAGTCAGTGACATTTCTAACTCTGTCTTACTAGTGGGTGTGACCTTCGCGCCATCTCCTCTCTCGACGAGCTTAGACGGGGTTATTTATTATAAATATAAACGAGATTTTAAAATTAGTTTGCCAAAGAAATTTTACTTCTGACATGTGTACTTTGTACACACGCACTTTTATTTTGTTTCAGCTATCTGATATATTAACCAACCTTAGCATTATTCCTGAGCAGCACACGCACGAGGTCGGTCTGGTGCGCGCGGGCCGCCAAATGCAAGGGGGTTTCCCCGCGCGCGGTGGCGGCGTCCGCGTCCGCGCCCGCGCCCACTAGCACTAGCGCCACGTTCATGCAGCCCATGAACGACGCCACGTGTAATGGTGTTAGACCCGACTCGGTTGTTGCTGATTTACCTAAATACATGGAAATTTTTTTAACTTTCTATTGTCCTTACGCATTATCCGGAGACCATCTTTGTGAATTTCTCTATAGATTATAATCTCGGCTGCTGCATCATGTTGAGCAAAGTTCAATTAAAGTGTTAAACTTATGTACCTATGTAAGCCTCCCAAAGTACCGGGATCTTTAGCCCGTGAAATCTAAACACATATAATGATGACAAAAAAATCTAATTTTTTCCAAGATGGCCGGCCAGTCCGACGAAAACCCGCCAACTATGCAGAATAAATTATAATACATAAGTACGCACACACACAGTAAGCTCTATTCTTATCACTCATATACTCAAGAAGAGAGATTTCACTAGTCTTTCAAGATCTGTGGAAATGCTGTAAAATATTCTAGTTCTAGCTATTATCCACGCAGTTTACATTATAATATATAGATCCAAATGAAATGTTTCAATTAAATTAACTAAAACACAAGAAATAATGATCTAGAAGTTAAATAAAAACCATCAATTACTCACTGGCACCATATTTGAGCAGTAATTCAACAACTTTGAGTCTATTCTTCTTGCACGCAATGTGTAGAGGCGTGAAGCCGTTGAGTGCTCGCGCGTTGGCATCAGCATTTCTGTCTAAAAGAAGTTTTGCCACCTGGAAATAAAATTTTATATTTAGTGACAAAACTACTATATATTAAATTCTATATTGTAATAAGTGACGTAAACGCTATTGATATATAAATTCAAGATGGATTATCAGCGTCTCAAATGTCATCAAAAATACTCGAGTTGTGTAAGTTACATTTCAGATATCCGAAATATGTTTTTAATCGAATATAGTCCAAAATATTATTAAAATCAAGCTTTAAAGGATTTTTCTTTTTAGCCTATTAAAAAATACATAGTTATCAGAAAATCTAATTTTTGGGTTTTATTCTTGTGTTTGACCGAACTTTAAATTTCGACTTCCAATTAACTTTAAATTTCGAATCCCAATATACAGTTCGCGTCACGTAAAAAGAACGCTGGAGGAAAGTGGTGGGGGTGTGTTTGCGCATGGGTACATTCGAACACAAAATTACTAAGCCTATTCTTTTATTTTTGAACTAGCCTTTCGCTCGCGACTTATATTGGTCATTGTTACATTGAAAAATATATTAGATAGAACGTTATTAAATAGAATTCTATTAATTCATAAAATATGTTAGATTCAATGTAGAATGTTTAATGTAATTACAAAAAAATTAATTAATTCGGTTAATATATATTTTAACTGCATTATTATCAGACTCTCTCTTCATAAAACAA
The DNA here is from genome assembly GCA_905231865.2 of Boloria selene. Lineage (NCBI taxonomy): Eukaryota > Metazoa > Arthropoda > Insecta > Lepidoptera > Nymphalidae > Boloria > Boloria selene. The sequence continues at coordinate 4,791,857 of HG993156.1, forward strand.
TATACGTCAAAAATATTTATCTCTATTTTTTATATAAAACCATTTCGTAATTAATAACTTTTATGTGCACGATGGTATTTTGAACTGACAAACCAATAGCGAGCCGGAAAGCATGCGGCGCGTGCCTCTACGTCCCGCGCCCCGCGTCTTACCACCAAATTGGCCGATAAATCGCCTCTGCGCAACTTGACAGCCAGCGTTCTTTTTACATGACGCGAATTATACATCCGTTATGAAAAAAAATTACATTACCTTAACGTGTCCGCAGTGCGCGGCGACGTGCAACGCCGTCAGGTAGTCGACCGTGACGTCATCGATGGGAGCACCCTCTGCGAGAAGCACCTTGGCCGTCTCCACGTGTTCGCCTTGCACGGACATGTGGAGAGGAGTGAGACCGTTCTGTGGAATAAATCATCATAGTTATTATTATTATATAAATCAAATTTATTTACATCTCCTTGAGTGATTTGGTCAGAGTGACTAATTTTACTGGGAGAGAGAAGAAGATACTAATGTGTAGTTCATCTCTCTCACACACTCTCTCCCTAAGAGGGAGACATTTTGACTTCCAGAGAGAGAGAGAGAGAGAGAGAGAAAGAGAGCTGTATCTCTATCTGTCTCAAGTGGAACGACAACTTCAACCCAGGAATTTTGGATCTGTAGCTTTATATGCTAGCCATGTTTTAAAAGAATTTTTAAGTTGAACTTTTTTATTTAAATGAAATGTCAGTTTATAGAACAATAAAAACCTATCCTTGCAAATCATAATCGTTGCGTTATCATAATCAATGTCAATAGATGGCGCTATCCACATATTTATGCAAATATTATTATTAAAAAGATTTACAATAACACTTAAATCATAATAAAAGCAATCCATACCTTAGTTTTGCTAGTGATGGGCGCCCCGTGCGACAGCAGGCGGGACACCACGTTGCTGTGTCCCGAGCGCGCCGCGCAGTGCAGCGGTGTTAGCCCGTCCCGAGTCATTGCTGCTATGTTTGCACCTGGAAGAAATATATCATCATCAATCACCTTTTAAACGTCCCACTGCTGGGCAGGGCAAGGTAGGCCTACCTTAGTACGAGGAGGATCAGGCCATAGTCCACCGCGCTGGCCTAGTGCGTGTTGGCGGACTTCACATGTCTTTCGAAAACTTGCTAGGTTTTCTCAGACATGCAGGTTTCCTCACGATGTTTTCCTTCACCGTAAGACAAGTGGTAATCATGATAGAAATAATTCGCACATGAAAACATCTGAGGTGCGAGACCCGGATTAGAACCCGCATCACTCGGTTATCCAAGCGAGCGCGATACCGCTGGGCTACCACTGTCTATATAGCAAGAATAACAAGAAATATATAATACAATATATAGAAAATTGCTTAAAAATAGAAATTCGTATTATTACTAATTGTTTGTTATTGCGTACTAATAATACATATACATATTCTATTAAATTTTGTCTTATTCTTTGAAGACAAAAACATTAACAATAAGAAAATTTAAAAAAAACCTTACCATTTTCCACAAGTAGGTCGACCATAGCCAGCTGTCCCCACTTGCTGGCTACGTGTAGAGGAGTAATGTTGTGTTTCGCGGCTCTGCCCGGGTCCGCGCCCGCTGAGAGCAACGCTTTGGCCACTCCCACATTCCCATAGTGCGCTGCAATATGGAGCGGAGTGAAGCCTGATTTGGAACAAGCGTCTGGGTTGTGTTCGTTCTGGAAAGTTAATAATATTTGTTAAACGTTATAAATGAAACTACCTTTTCGGATGTTGTAAATATTAATATTTGTTAAAATTATAAGTTTTATATTTAGATTTACTCGAACATTAGTTATTTTAAATAAGACTATCTTCTATCAAAAATCAAAATAAATGCGCGAAAAATAAACCACGGCACACCGTATATTTTAAATTTATCTTTTATGGCGTAATTGGTAAACAAACATTTCTCTAAATATCTAGCTTTCACATTTAGTACAGTAGAATTAATGTAGGCTATTAGGATGTAAATAGTGATAAAGACCATTCCGACGATCTATTTGGGTATGCAATAAAACATAATTAATTGTATTGTTCGGCCTCACCTCCCTTTATTTTCACTTTAATTAATGAAATCAGGGCCAATAAAAAGGTATGGACATGAAAAGCATAGCTTAGAAAAACATTTGTTCCATATGGCTTCATGCATTAATAGTTTTTAATATCTTTCGTAGAGAACTAACAAACTGACAGAGAAAACAAATTTTGCTAGACTTAAAACAGTTAATTAATGTAAAATAGTTATATTTTAGGAACTACATTTAGCGCAACCGTAGCCGCGGGTTCCCCTAGTAAATTTATACAGAACTTGACAAGTTATATACTAAAACCTTCCTCGAGAACTACTCTATACATTTGTGAAAACAGCATGCAAATCGGTGCAGTAGTTTTGGAGTTTTTCGCGGACAGACAGACGCTGCGCAGGATTTATTACAAACCTATACCAAAATACAAATATCCCGTATAAAAGTTCAAAACAATAATCATAAAAAGATTGAGAATAATAAAAGTTTATATAATGGAAAAGTTGAAATGCATATTCATACGATATTTAGATTTCCTTTCATCCATTATTGGGATATATACATACATTAAACAGAATAAGTCAGCTGAAACAATAGCAACTCCCAATCTCATATCTAATAGAGTGGTTTAGGTTGACGTTATGACCTTATTATTTACATAACGAAATTCGGCTTTCCTCGTAGTATAAGGCTTATCGCATACAATTGATATACGCTGATATTATATTTTCAATTTAGATCACATAAACGCAAAAACTACTGAACATATTTTGATGTAACTTTATAGTAATATAGTTTATAGGTATATCAGATACTGCCTCGGTGGTGTTGTGGCTAGCACATACGGTCGCACACCGAGAGGTCCAGGTTCGAGTCCCGGGTCGGGCCAAGTTTAGTTATTGAGTATTTCTGTTTCGTAAGTCTCAGTAACAGCCCGGAGTTGGGAAGTTAACGGTGTTTCAGCCCCGTGCCCTCGGAGAGCACGTAAAGCCGTCGGTCTTGCGCCTTAGCTCTCACTGGTCGTGTCAAGCAATCGTCCCATCGGAATATAAGATTGTTCTTATAAAGCGTCTGCTAACTATAAAGTACCTCCGGGCCAAATTTCATTTATATACGTCAACGTCGTTTTCGATATTTCGTGATGAGTAACGTTTCGCTTTTATATATTTAGAAGATTTCTGATCATCCAACAAAAATAAGGTCAACATATCCTATACAATATTATATAAGTATATGATACTTACTTCGAGTAAAAGCGTAGCAGCTTTAACATCGTTCTTCTTAGCAGCGATATGTAGCGCCGGGAGCCGTACTTTGCCTCTAGTATCCGACTCTAATAGCTCTGCGACTACTCTGTCGTGTCCTTGTTGCATGGCTACTGCTAATGGTGTGAAGCCATCCTTAAAACAATAATAGCTTACCTTAATGTATTGTATCGATACACAAATAAATAACAAAAAAGACAGGCACTTTTAAAAAACTTTTCGTCTTTAGTTATATTAGAATGGGAAAAAAGCAAAAATATTTTTTTAAACGGAAATTTTTCTATACATTTCACAATAAAATAGTACCTTTGTTATAAACGATTAAATTACTACTGAATCTTAGTTGATTTCTCTTAAACATTGTGTTAGGTACAACTTTATGTTTTCCACTAAATAATAGGTAATTATGTCATTACTATTTTCATACATAAATAACAAGAAATAAATATTTACACCAAACAAGGTCACAGATCACATTGAATGTTTTTGACATGGATAAAAATTTTCTTTTCAACGTTCAACCATTTGCTTTACAATACACTCCTTTTATCTGTCATTATGTTTTCGCATACCGTGCCTTCACGGAAGGATAAGTTTTGTATTTAATCAAAAATAGTACACAGAAGGTTTGTATTTGTTTGTTATTATTGAAATCTTTAGACTTTCGTACAGTATTTTTATTGTGAACTTATTGTAAGCATTACAATTTCCATTACGGTTATTTTGAAATAAGAAATTAAAGTAACAATGTAGAAGGTTGTTCAAACCAAATTGGCAACCGTTATTTCAAACAATTTCTTTATTACGAGTATATCATATCTTTTATTTCATAGCCCAGTAATGAGTAATGAAATTGAATGAAGCGGGTTCAAATCTTGGGTCTTGCAGTTGTAAAGTGAAATCCGAACCCAGAAGTATTTACGATTATATAAAAAACATAAAAGAAAAGTCAAGGAAACGGAACTAAAATTCTATTCAATTCGATTTTCACGACACGTTTAGCTCAGTTGGTAGTGACACTACTCTCTGCGCCAGCGGTCGCGGGTTCGAGTCCCGCTGAGGGCATTCATTTGTTGAGCACGATGTTTGTTCTACCGTCATAATCATAGTCATCCCGTCAATAGTTATATTATGTATGTATTTAGTCAGTAGCTTACCGAGGAACTAGACGGCGCTGTTGTAAGAATGTCCTAACATATTTATTTATTTTATTCAACTCACTTCCGTCGCTAACGTCTGACTGGCACCAGCAGCTAGCAGCATCTTGACGCATCCCGCGTGGTTCTCTTGCGCTGCCATGTAGAGTGGAGTGAATCCCGCTGCAGATTGGGCATCTGCTTTGGCGCCCGCGCCTAGCAACGCCCGCGCTACAGACTCTTGTCCTGCGAGACATGCTATGTGGAGGGCTGTGTTACCTGCACGAAAAATGTATAAAATTAAATAATGTTTCCAAAGATTATTATTACGAAAGTTCGTGTATGACATATATTCGTATATACGTTACTTCTTCACGTTAAAACGGCAGGCCGGATTTGAATGAAGTTTTGTATACGCTTAGCTTAGACTATGACTTGGAATAACAGATAGTCAACTTGTTATGTATGTTAGAAGTATAAAGTATTATTTTATACTTTAACAGAAAGTCAAACAATAGAATTCTAAGTAGAAATAGCTTCTTAAATAGGCTCTAGGATGAGCAATCAGAATCTATGAGGGTTACGATATTTTATATCTATTACCTTTTAATTAGACGATATCTAACAGCTACATTCCATCTCACCATATATAATATAGGAATGAAGAATTAATTATAATATGTAAGTGTTTAATTGATCAATTACCTTTTTTTGTCGCTGCATCGACTGTGGCACCTCGCTTTAGTAGTTCCTCTACGACGGAAATGTGACCATCTTTAGCGGCTAAGTGTAAGGCATTCAGACCATTCTGTAAAGATTTATTTTAATTATGATTAGAATTAAATGAATAAGTGAAAAATTTGTAAGAGTAATGCATGTATGTATTTTTTTTGCTCCTTCCCGCCGTAACGGCTAGTCAGATTGATATGAATTTTAGTACATTGATAGACTGTTAACATATTCTGTTAAGCAAGTTAAAATAGCTATACTAGGAACATATGTGACTTATATAAAAATAAAATATACGTTTACACGTAATACATAAATTGCTATTTCAACTATCTTCACAATTTACTTTAACTGTTACTAAATTAAGGGTTTAAATATGTAACTAAATTGCCACTGATTTTGTTCCGCAGTGTTATCGAATACTTGCTTATCCAGTTGAAAAAAAGTATTCAATTATAACAAATAAATTGAGTGCAAATATTTGTACTGTATGTAAGTTGTACATACGACGATGTTCAAAAAGTTGATGTAATGTGAAATAAAATAAATAAATAAATATCGCACTAACATATCGGTTATGACTAATTAGCAACCAGTTCAACTATTATCTAATACAATATAATAATAATAATCATTCAGTCTTTCCAACTAACTGGCTACGGGCATCTCTTCAAAATTAAAGTATAATAAGCCCTAGTTTTCCACTCTAGCCATTAGTTGTATTTCAAATGAAATAAGTTTGTTACGGAAAATTTCAGATACTGTTTTCTTCACACACTACCTTCACACATACCATCAGACAAACAAATTTACATTCCATCACTAATTTACTCTCATCATTAGTTCCTAGTGCCTAGTGATAACAAAGTATAAAGGATAGATAGTTATGTCAGATCAACTGTGCAAGTCATGGCACCTGTAAAGTAATGGATCCTAGCTACGAATGTGCAGCGAAGCTGAACGTTTAGTTACTCTGAAGGTCGACTACATTTACAATATCAAAACATAACTATTAAGTATTTCATTGAAGTCTCAAAGTGACGGAATTTGGAGCAATGCAAAAACAAATCTAGAAAAATAATATTTATAGGTATACTAAGTATATATTTAGCTTTATTACATTTTTTTATTATTACTTAATATTAATTTAGCCAAAAGGATTCTGACTATAAATATATTAACACCGTCGAATTAACAGTTTAATCTATACATGTATATAATAAAATTCTAACTGAGTTGAAGCTGTATATTAAATATTTTGGAAATCTTATAAAACTAATAATTATTATCATAGATACCAAATTTGTAGGTTTTACAGTTTTTGACTTCTTTTTAAATTTTTTAACAATTTTTTTGAAATTTGTGACCGCATCACGAAAAAACTACTGGGCTGATTTTGATCAAATACAATATGATAATAACTGATTATTCGGTCAACGTATAGGACACTTTTTACTGTGGAAAAATATCTTATTTTTGAGAAATCTATACAAACCGTTAAAACGTATCTAGTATCTAGTAAATGAATATAAATGAGTATTCGTTTTTTGTAACTTATCAAATACACACGGTCTTTTGTCATCTTTTATGTGTAAATTTATGCAATCTTTAGGGCATCTGCAGTTGAGCATTCTTTGAAGTACTTCTGTATACCGAAAGCAAAAATATTGCGCAATACATATTGTTCTCATATGCGATTTTGATTTGCTTTACAAAACATAACCGTGACATACTTGTATGGAAAATGATATAATCTCCATGACACTGAAACATGGACATATGTTAATGTAAAGTGGAGCTATTTCTGTAAGCAAATTAACGCAACGGAAGTGCATACATTTCTATTTAGTTCGAAACTATTTAGATTTTATACTATTATTGTATAAAACTGGGAACGCAGTGGTTACGCATTAGTAACGCTCAGAACGACTTTTGAACCGGGTTTAAACTCTTGCCACATTAATCATTTTCAACACATGCTATGACATTCTAATACGGTTAAGGAACATATCGCGAAGAAAATTGTATCTTCTAGTTTTGAGAGTAACTAGCATTAAAGCAGCCTGATGGACTACGAGTATAACACGATATCCTTAGCATGTAGAAGTTTCAAATAAAAGGGCTAAAAAATAAAATTGAGAAAAACAATACTAATTTTCTTGATCTCTACTAAACCAAGCAAGAAAAAATTCAAGAAAAAGGCTACAAGCTATAGTCTTCATTATAAAAAAAATCTCTTGAAGAATTTGTAACAGTAATAACTACTATACTAATGAAGTAAAGCAGTACATGTGCGATATACGAGAAGTCCACAGATCTTCATCTTACACAGCCAGGAACTAGACGTAGTTACAGCAGGAAGCAACCTCGTAGATCATCAACGTCCGTCAAACGTGTAATTGCCTCTTTTTCTTTTGTAGAAGGTACTTAACAGGAATGATGGGGAGTGCGGAATTAAGGTGCATTGTTCTAAAGATATTTTATTATATTAATTACTCCACTAATTGGGCTTTTAGTTATTGCCTAAGAAATATAATTTTGAATACACGTGTTATTATTATAACTTTTTTTATTACATCTACTTATTTTTCCAATGGACTCTACATGACATCACACATGAATTTGCGGTAATTAAAACATAATAACAATTAGCGAACCATTACTATTGCAGCACCATCAAGGGACAAATTATAATGCAATTGCTCGAAACTGCGTATAATTATGACGAGGGTGATTGGTCCCTAGAGACCGCAAAGTGAGTTAATAGGTGACCTGGTTCAAGTCTTGGCATTCATATTGACTATGTGTTATTTATGCACTTATGAAGACGACAGAAAGCTAATCATTCATGTGGTATAAGCACTTAGATGTCTTATTTCTTACTGCAGCTTCGATTAAAGTTTACTTATGGAATTTAATTTCTTTTGATAATATTAACATTTCT